>CM056573.1:121421446-126298946 GCA_029721435.1 Gymnothorax reevesii
ACCCCGCTTAGGGCAGCCACAAGTGACGATGGCAGCTCAAGAACGCCACATCTGGTTACACCCTGTACGTGACAGATTCCGGACAGCAACCAAAACTGATCATAAGAGGAGGAATCTGAGATGATCGAGGGTGAGCCCTTTGTACTGTTTGACGCCGTCTGCGTGAGCAAAACATGCGTGCACAAGGGCCCTACAGAAAACCCATTTTTTGCCCATCAACAGGAGTAGGAACTCTTCACTTCTGACTGTGGGCACCTGCCTCTGTGTCATTTTTTGGCACTTTATTTCCCTGTTTCTGTCTGAGAATGGGAAACAGGGATTGTCGCTGGCTGACCACGGTAAGGGCAGCCATGCGTAAATGGGCAAAAACTGGGTTTTCTGCGGGGCCCGCGTGTACGCAGGTTTTGCTCACGTAGAAGGCATCAAACCTCTTTCCTCTTGTGTCTCACTAGAAAAGCAATAAAAATCAATTGATTCTTCAATTTGCCGCAAATACAGTACATACCTCACCTGTGCGTTTTTAATGGCGCTGAGTATTAATATCAATATTAATTGCTTTTTCAGCCCTTTTTGTTTGCCTGTGTCCCAACTTTTTTGAGACCTGTTGCAGCTAGAAAATTTGAAATAAGCTCATTTTGAGGATTAAAATGTAAAATGTCTCAGTTTCAACATTTGAAATGTTATCTATGTTTTATTGTATATAACATATTGTCTCATGCGATCTGAAAGTCATTTTGATTTTATTCACAATTTACATTGCGTCCCAACTATTTCGGAATTGGGGTTGTATTTAGCTGATGCGTTTATCCAACTGTTGATCAGACAAAGCAGGGTACCCACCCCTATCGGGAGTAATCTGTGGTTAATAAGGGCCTTGTTCAGGGGCCCAACAGCTGCACTGTTACACTAGCCCCACTGGGGTTTCAGCCACAAACTCTCTGAGTCCCAGTCAAACAAGTTTTGTAATGTTTACCTGGTGTATAACTTTCCAGTGGTGATTGTGACCTCATTATTATACAGTGCATTACTGTATATTTCTTCAGATAAAAGTGTCTACTGAATAAATATAATGATCAGAGGCCACAGACATTCACATGCTGGAAGGGCAGCGATATCTCATGTTCTGAACCACACACTGTAATGAATAAATAAGCTTGGGTTCATACAAAGTTTAAGTGCGAATCACCTGATGCTTCATCAGGTTCACCCTGAGTAATACAGATCATATGGAGTATCATATACAGTATATAACATACTAGTATCTCACACTCACAATCCAAATGTGACATATTTTAGTCTTACTTACCGTGCCAGTTTACTGAGCCCCAAAACTCTCTTATTTGGGAGGTAGCCAATGTGGACCTGCGGCAGAGAGGTGGGGGGTGGGGGGAGAGAGACCGTGTGAGTATCTATCGTAATAGTGACAGTAAAAAAAAATAAAAAATGTATTTCTGAGTAAAGATACCTGCTCCATTAGTTACAAATGGAGAGCAATTCCAAATGGAAGATTCATCATCCAGGATGATTTGGCCTACTCAGTAAACCCCTGCAGTATGAATCCTTGACAGAGCTTTGGTGATGCAGCTCAGAATTGTGGTAGAGTGCATCTGTGTGCCTCCTCCAATATTAGTGCATGACATGTCAAATCACGGTAGACAATGCTGGTCACAATGGAATGACATTGGGATAACAATGGAATTCTGCTGGCAAAAAATGGTTTTGTGAGGACACGAACACTGGAGAAAAGCATTTCACTCCAAAATTGGTCTGACAGATCGATGCCAGCTGACATGTATGCTGGCTTTAAGTGGCATTTTGTCAAATGAATGCAACCACTTGCAAGCACACAGAAATAAAACACTGAACGCAAACTTTCAAATATTAGTTTAGCCGTCATTTTCAAGTGACATAGATAAGGAAAATCCCTTAATTCATGCAAGGAATTATACCTTCTCTGTGGCTTGGAACAGACAGCCAGTGCAAGGAATTTTGTCTGATCCAATGTGCCTAAGCATGTATGAGTGTTTACTTGGTCTGAGATCAAAGACGAATTAATTAATCAAATAAGGAGAGGTTGAATTCCCAGCATGACTAATTGAGAGGCTGAAACACTAATACAGACAGACAGATCTAGCTGCTGGAGACGCAGCCTAGCTGAAAATTCCATTAGTTTGATTCCATAGTTTGATGATTAGTTTGAATGTTATGCTGGTTTAAGATGGTCAAAAACCGTGTTTTCAACATCATAAGCAGGTCATAACTGGACGAAGGTGGTTAAAGCTGATTTCTACTGTTGGGTGAAAGAAGGTGAAGCTAGTTAAGCTTGCAGAGTGACCTGGAGTCAGTAAAACAGTAAAAATGTATCTTAAACCAGCATGACCAGCTTAGGCAGTTTAAACATAGAATTTACAGAGGGAGGAGGCAAAAAGACTATCAAAAAAAAAAAACCCATCAGAAAATGGGCACATGCAGGTCAGAGAAGGCTACTGATTCTTGACAACCTCCCTTCACATTGGTACATTCTGCTTTGGGAAAAAAGAGTGAAGCTGGCTCTTGAAAGAGACTAGCATTATTGGAGGCATAGTGTTTACCCTGCATATCCAGTTTCCTAAATAAGACTATTTCTGCAAGAATTACAAATCTAAGCTTTAGAATGATGAGTTTCACTTGACAAAAGGACAAATTTCCTACCGTCAGCATACTAATGATAACAGAGGATCATGCACAATGGCTGCAGAGCATGAGTCAGCATTATTCTAGCTGATAATAATGTCGCCAAATCACTTCACTGTTAAACTAGATGCACATACACTGGAGATCTGACATGGGCCAGTACTATGAAATATGCAGTACAGTATTGTATAATTTGGATGGGCTCTTTACCATGAAAGTGTCATGAAGGATGCAAAACGAGCATCACTGGTTCTTTAATCTGTTATTTATCCAATCAAAAAGAAAACCAGGCCATCCTAGAAGTTAAGATGACGCTGTACCGTGAAATCAAAATCTGTTCACAAATGGTGTTTGTAAATTAAAAAAAGATAAGAAAAATGAATGGGAGAAAACAATATAATATAAAATAATGAATAGTGAAATGATGTAAAAACAAGCCTAGATCCCCTTGTAAAATAAATAATTCACTAGGTGCAATGTCCGTATATCAAAAGCAGTTTAGGAAGAATGACCTTGAAAGTAGGGCAAATTGCCTCACAGAAAAGACAGCGCCTCTCCAAATAGCCCACCTAGCTTCTCCCACTGATCTCCTCGGTAACCAGCCAGAATTCCACACAAGTCAGGCAGATGGAATGTGACAGATAGGGTGCACGCAGCTGTGAAACTTTGGTCATATAGCATGTCCATCCATTTTTTTCATAACAATTAAAATGAAAAATGTATTATTTAAAAAATGAAATTAACAAGTTAAGTTTTCGGCACTGTTAGACATAAGGTATTTGAAATATTTAGTTATTTGCTCACAAACTTCAGAAAGGATCCATTGGCTAGCTTACTACGTTAGACGAGGTGAAAGGCTGCTTTGTTTTTGGAGATTCTTGCCAAAAAAACACTGCAAGTGAACATGTGTCCAGTAGCTAGTGAGGGCAAACTGAATGCACTAAATGGTAAATGTTTATTCTTGTGAGGGATGGTCAAACTAAACAGATCACTGGCTCTGTAATTCATAAATTTCCAGCATAAAATATGGCTAGATTCCATCAGGACAAAACTTGTTGTTTTACCAGCGCCTCAGGACAGTCATTCTTGATTGTGTATGATACACATTTCAAAAGATTATGTCCAGAGCAATGTAGCCAAATCAAGTATGAGATGGGCTTCTGTTATAAGGTGCACATGTATCCACAACATCAAAATGGTTCTCTCCCATCAAGAGTGACAAATAACTACTAATATTAAAGTGAAAGGAAACCCAAGTTCATCTGAAGTGAATAGTACACAAAAACACTGCCCCTTTGGTTTTACAAAATATTTTTTTGGTATTTTTAGGACACAGCTGAACTGAACGATAAATACTTCAATATCCAGGTCGAAACACTCACAGAATACTCAATTTTCCCATTTACAGTGGCATCAAACATCCTATTGCTTTTTAGGGCAAGAGGTCCAAGAAACTCTCGGTGACCCAAACTGTCTGCTGTCTGCTTTCCTGTGAGTGTTGTAACACCCAACAGTGAAACACTCCAATTTACTGGTCCGTGAAGAACCACATTCATCATTCAACAAATATGCTGCAAGAAAATCAAACAGACACAATTCTAGCTTTAAGTAACAAATTCACATACGTAGTAATCTTACAATGATGCAAGTTTGGCTGACCACATAAGCTAAAACATCAATTAGTTCGCTAAACGTGCTAACTGCACAGTTAGCCAAAGATCCCCAGTTCTGGGATCTTTGGCTAACTTTCCAGATCCCAGAACTGGAAAGGAGCAAAATCGTCATTATAGCGAGGAACGATGACACCTGTGCTCATGTAAATACCCACTGAAAATAATAAATTTGAAGACATTTTAGAATAAAAAAAAAGATTACTATTTCTGCCAGTTTTTTTGCCTATACAATTTCCCATTCAAAGATAATACATACAATGAAAATGAGGTTTGACTCCACTGGAGCAGATTCATTAAAAAACAAAACAAATAAATAAAATTATAAATACAAAGGCAATGTGAAAAAATGTTAAAGAAAAGTAAGAATAACAAAAACCCCTGTGATTATTTGCAGAAGGAAACTGCAATTATTTCCCATAAAAGTGCCATTACCAGGAATCGAACCTTGAAAATCTCCCTTGCGGCGCAACATTCTAACCAATAGGCTGTGCCAACTGACAATAATTTTATGGTCAAATTACCCATTTAACGAATGGATGAAGTAAATACGCACTGCACTGTTGTAGCCTCAGTATTTGTGCGGAATAGTGCAAAGATTCTGTCAGAAAACAACTTTGAAAATTAATGTTGAATATTTAGCGGAAAATTATTTGGACAATACCTCAAACAAACTAGTTATGCGTTTATATTGTCGCGCTATTCAAGAATATGCAATGGCCCATGGTCTCAGTTTGACTCACTGGGAATGCAAGGCTGTAGCCCAGGCAAGGTTTCTGCGATTAAGGTGGTTTAGAGTTCGTTGGAAACATCAGGACTCATAGAATCAAATGCCCATTGGCATAGTCTTACTGACAGCATCACAAACCAATCCCAGAGAGGAAAATACATTGCAAGCAAGCTGAATGCTAAGTAGCTGAGATCTTTGAAGCAATGCCCTGGGAAATAACATGCAAGGATACTGGCAGATCTAGTTTCATTATAACACAAACACAAAGGGCTAACAATAGCAAGCGCAGATTTACCCTCAAGCAGCTTTTTATTACAAAATATCAAAGGTAAGAATTTTTTTGCTCATCACTGTAGACTGTAAAGCCCATAGGTATGAGTGTGAAAGTGAATGGTGTGTGCGCCCTGCAAAAGATTGGCAACCTGTCCAGGGTGGGTCCCTGCCTCTGCCCGTAGCCAGCTGGGATAGGCTCCAGCTCGCCCCCTGACCCTAGTGAGGAATAAGTTGATATAGAAAATGAATGAATGAATGAATGTAGACTGTAAAGTGTATGCCTGCAGTTCTTTGAGTGTGGTGTCGGTTTAAAATGAGAGGGCTCATATTGTTGGATTCTGTGGACTTTCCTCTTTCATTTGAGGTATCGTTTTTATGCATAGCACTAATTCAGGAGAAATTCTGGCTTCATGCTTATTTACTTGTTTGGTGCTTGAATTGTGTTCGTTTGAGGTAAAATGGTCAACATGAGTTTTTGGCTGGGTTTCTTAGCGAAATGTGGATATGCCGCATGACAATGTTGTGATTTGGAAACATGCTGTATTTATAATGCATAACAACTGGCCCCCAGGACCGGGGCATAGGCCTTAAGGGGTTAAGCCAGGGTCAGACAATGTCACTGTCACATAATGGCCAAAGCGTTCCTCAGCCTCTCATTGGCAACCCCTACTGAGGGATACAAATATGGCAACCTACTGTTTTTTTTTTTCTTCAGTTTTTGTTTTTATTGTTTGGTTGCATTCTTGACATTTGAAGCATTGTACAACTACAAAAAAAAAAATCACAAATAATCCAAGTCATAAAGTCTGGACTCTATATGGGTACTTCTTTTATTTATCATTGATTTTGTGCAAAAGTTGTGTTTCATTTTAATACTCCCTTAATCATGGAGATGCAGAATAACTAGTGGAATGAGGAGCCATGGGAAATGAGATGTGAACTAGCTTTAGGCCAGCTAAACTGGTAAGATAGGCCACAACACTAGCAATCCAAATTAAATTTGACATTTAACTTTTAGGAAGGCCTTCACAATACTCCAAGTTTCCAACTAGTAATGATTAGTGAAAAAATTTTGAATTGGCTCACTGGTATTGCATCCTAAACTCCTCTGGGTCACCGTGCCGCCCTAGGTTTGGCAGTATCTATCTGAGAGGTGGATGCCGGGAAAGGTCTAAGGTCAAAGTAGTAGGGGCCAGAGACACAGCCAAAGGGATGATGGTTCCAGCCCCAGGGTTGTCACAGCTGTTAGGCCCTTGAGCAAGGTCCTTAATCCCACACTGTTCAAGGGAGGATTGGCTCCTGAGGAATCCAATCTGATGTTTTGGATGCAAACATATGTTAAATAGCGAAATGATTATTATTATTATTAATATTATAACTAAACAGTATGCTGGGATAAACCGCCTTTATGTGCATTAAATGTCCAGCAGGTGTCTTGAAAATATGGCAAAACTGTGAAGGGAAATAGCCAACCTATCAGTGTCTTAAGTCTTAAATCATACAGTTGATGAGCTGGTGGTCTCACGTAGACAAAAAAAAATGTTCTGCCATAACTCACCAACACCAGAGTGCTCACACCAGTATAGGCCCCAAAAAGCCCACATGGCCAATAGACAGTTCCTGGTCCCTGGTCGTGGCTTCATGCATGCTTCAGAATTCAGCTTCTTCTGTTTGCCAAAGGCACCAGACTCTAGCTTTACACCGTGCATTAGTGTGGCAAACAAGGACAAAAGTGGGGTTTAAGGCCATAAACTACAGAGAGGGCCCAGGCCAGTCATGGTATTGGTCCCGGCCTCAGAATTGGCCCATATTTTTTCAGAAGCAGCAGACCATAGAATCATTGCACGTTTCCAGTGAGGTTCACAAAACAGAAGCTCAGTCTAATGCTAATGCTGCGATCTACAGAGAGCTGCTTGGCCCTGTCGTGCTGTTGGAGGTGGTGGTGGATTTAGTCACGCGTTCATGTCAACAGATTTACAAATGAAAGGCAGCTGTAGGCAGGAGACACTGAGGCAGCAGCTGGTTGAAGCTCCTCGCGTGATCAAAAGAGAGAGACAACTGTCCCTATCCCAACACCCCTGAGCACACAAACATCTGCGCATAAACACACAAACACACACATGCATACTCGTGAACACACACTAATACACACATATGCACACAAACACACACCTACATGTGCACTGGCACGCACAAACACACACACATATGCACCCACGCACACAGACACACCTGTTCACACAAACACATACGCTCCTGAACATACATACACAAAAAAACACTCGTGCGTACACGTTTGCTCAAACACCCAACCGTGAACATACGGACGCACACGCACAAACACACGCATGCACACACAGACACATACTGTTCCATCCCCCTCCAGAGCCACACGCTCTCCCTCTCCATTCAGATGTCAGCAACAATTTACTGAAACAGGAAGAGAGAAAGGGCAGCCCAGGCGTTCGCTGGTCCTCTCCTTGTCCCTCATCGATCCCGCCGCTGCTCTTCCCACAGCAAAGCAGTGAGCCGATGAACTCTCCTTCATCTGGTCAACTTCCTCACAGTTTCCGACAAATACCACAATTGATACAACACTAAAGAGGAGTCTAATTCTGCAATAGAATATGCTTCTGAATTGATTATGGGGGAAAAAAACACAGGGTAAATAGCATGTGTAATGTGCCAGTAAAAAAAACAACAAACGCTGCCTGTAAGATGCTTGGAGAGAAATAAAGAAGCGTAATTTTGTGTATAGTGCATACACTGGGCCACATGCAAGAGCCAGTATATGAACTAATTTTCTCTTATTTCAGTTTGTATCCACAATTTTCTCTTATTGTGTTAGTACCCATTGATTTCTAGGATTCATCAATGTTTTCTTATCTTTGCTCCTCTCTTGGGTAATAGAAAATTTTACAAGTGGTCAAGAGCTCGCTTACCAAGACAAGGGAAAAACATCCCGTTTATGCAGTCCACAAATTGTTTGTCCAATGCATGTGTTTTACATGCATATGAAATGTTTTACATTTCAGGAACGCAGAAAACAGATAATATTATTTCAATGTTTTAGAGGAATTTTAATGATTGGATTGCTTAATTTGAGATTAAACAATAAAATTGATCCAATAATCCTAATTAAGACTATAAAACTCAGAAAGATCACATTTACTTTGTGTAAGTTCATTTGACAGTACTTCAATTTCGAGGCTGAAGTTCTTCTTACAGCATTTTTTTCGATGGCATCTCTCCAGTTGTTGTTCCAGAGTTGGCCATTTGCACCTGGCACAACAACTTCCCGACTTTGGTGTTTAGTGGGCATTATCTATACTAATTACAAAAAAAATCGACCACGCACCTCCATTTGCATGTTGTGAGATTCATCACTCAACACACCTGGGCGGGTAAGAGCAGATTTCAATGGTAAGAACATTTGGTGCATCTGGAGTTGTCGTCTCCTATTTTCTTTCCTCTTCACAAAAAATAAGAGAAAATATAAGAGAATTTTGAGAAAATGTTGCTGCATGAGGCCCACTGTCTTTCAAAGGAAGATGCATAAAACGCAAGGTTTCATAGTAGGCTCTGGGAAATGAATGCTAGATGTTTTTGTGGCTCAAGGCGCAGCCAAAGTCGTGTGTAACATTAAAGTACAAATCATTAGAATGATTTGAAATGATTAAAAAGCAGGAGATTTCACCAGTGACTCCAGTATTGAACAAAAGAATTTCAAAGAGAAATTCAGCAGCTGTAAATCTGTCTGTTCAGTATCTTGCAAAGATGGACATTATATTCACAATCAGCCAAAGGGCAATTAGTTGGCTTTTTTTTTTTTTAAATGGAAGATGATATTCTGATTGGTCTATCCCACACTGTGCCCAAAAGACACATAAATTAATAATTAAACCCTTAAATCCAGCCCTAATGATCTTCTCATCACACATTTTTTTTAACTGGTCGTAATTAACCTAGCAAGGTGCATATGACCAGAACTATAATGGATTTCCATTAAATTCAGGATTTAAGGGGTCATATTTCTAAATATGTATAGGGGACCCAAAAACTACTGGCACCTCTGACTGGAAATGCACAAAAAATACTTTTAAAAACCATTAAACATACATCTACAGAGAAACTCTAAATAATGATGTGAAGAATTCTGTATGATATTAATGTTCCAATGGAACCAACCAAAATCACTGACTGATGTAATTAAAAATCAACTTCCTCCAAATACAGGTTTCACAATTAATGGCACCCTTAAAGATTATTGTAAGTGACATCTACCAAAATTAAACCACGTGTTAAATTCCACTTTTTTAAGTTTTCTGTAAGTGTTAAGAAACTATATTGAGCCATTGCATCACTTCCTGTTCACTAAGGTATTAACACACACGCACACACCCACACACACACACACAGTATCCCTCTGTCATCCAGCACCATGAAGGAAACAAAACAACTGTCAGTTCAAAAGGGGCAGATGGTCAAAGACCAAAATCTGGTAATGGCTACAAGAAGATTCACAAACAATGGAATATGCCACTGAGCACTGTCAGGGCAATTATTAAAAAATTCCAAAGATATGGAACTGTTGAAAACCTCAAGGGTACAGCACCCAACCGCATCCCCCTCCCCCATCCCCTCGCCCCCAAGATGCTGAGGCAGAAGCATCAAAATCCCCAAGAATCACTGTGATGGAATTGCAGGCCTTGGAGGCATCTTGGAGTCACCAGGTCTCAAAAAGCACCATCAGGCGCCACCTCTACAACCACAGGCTCTTTGGAAGGGTTGCCAGAAGAAAGCCTTTTCTGAAAAGAAGACACACAAGGAAATGCTTGGAGTTTGCCAAACATCATTTAAATTATGACTGGAGCAAGCTGCTTTAGTCAGATGAGATCAAAATTGCACATTTCGGTCAGATACATCAACGGTATGTTTAGCGTCAATAGAAATACAGTAGGATATTCAAGTTCAGCCCTGGAAACAAAATGACCACAGACAGTAAATTACTGCACTGATGACTATATCCCTTTGCATCATTATGCCGGGGGAATAGTAATACATTGGACGGTTCTTAGCCCAATTTAAGTAGTTTCTCTGCAATCTCCTTTGTTGTTTCCTTTGCTTGATGCAGGCCAATAATTTCACCCCTGTAACATCTTTTCCAGAACCACAGGATACATCTCCCAACATGATTTTTTAAGAAATAAGGATGTACTCACTGCATTAGTTTGGGTTAAATAACTTGCTGCCAGCTGAAACCAGGTGGTGACTTTTTTGGCCAGGCAGTGTGATTGTGTGTCTTTATACAGCCGAGAAAATTACAATGACATTTTTCACAGTAAATATATTTCTAATGGGGCTATTGACATAAAATTTTCACCAGATGCTGGTAACAATGAAAGTAATCCACACATGCAAATAAATCAAAACAAATATTATTACACCTTGGGGATTTTTGTCCTGGTGAAAAAATCAGCGTATGTCACTGAGTCAGAGTAAATGAAGATGGAACACTGCATAAATGAAACATCTTTTTGCACCAAACAAAATTTTGCTTTATTCTGTTGTAAAATGATTCAGTTGCAGTCTGAAACGCTAAAAATTACAGCACGAAATCTCACCGTCATCTGTGCCAAAGTTTATCCTAACCAAGTAAATCAGAGAAAATTAGACAGGTTTTAGTTTGGGAATGTCTAGGTGGCCTCTCCAAGCTGAGACTGTGTGCCGTTTCATATTCCTCAGATATCAAACAGTAGAACTTATATGTCACTACAGGCATACATTCCATCCAAATACAAACACTTTAATTTTTTGAATTTTAATTTTTTATTATTATTATCATTATTTCTGCTAGTTTTGTAGCCTGTACTATGGAGGGTGATTTGTGCCATAATTAAATACAATACACACATTGAAATACAATGCACTTATTGAAATGCAATACACATCTTGAAAATACAATACATGTGTAGCCCATTCAAAGATAATACATACAAAGTAAATGAAGTTTGACTCCACTAGAGCACATTTATTCAAAGAAGAAAATAAATAAAATTATAAATTATAAAGGCAATGGTGGTTTGGGCCACGAAACGCCCTTAATGGGACTCCACCTACGACAGTGTAAAAGTGCTTAGCGGTCCACCGTTAGGGCAATATTTGCAATAGGTTTAAAATCCTTTGATTGTAAATTCGGTGAACAAATACCAGCATATACAGTTGGCCTCGAGAGTCAACGTTGAGAACCACTGGATTAGTGCATACCGCCATGTCGAGAGGATGCTGTTTTCCTGACTGTGGAGGGAAAATTACTTTTTTATGGACTTCCAATAGAAGACAAAGCTAAGAATGTGTGGTTTAAATTATTTTTTATCACTTGGGCGAAACCCATACAACAGCTGTGTCGTGGTTGTCCCTCGGATCCGATAATGACATTTGCATTCTGCAGCTCATCGATGTATGCGAAGGTGGCTCTGAAGTCCTAGCCTAGAGGCGCAGAGTCTTGAACAGTGGGGGCATTGAAAGTCTGTTGTGGTGATCACTGCTGATGCAGCTCTGAGTCACTTTTCTCAGGCAGCAGTGAGCTTCTGGCATCGTGCCTCTTCGAAGTTGGCAGCAGCTTTGAGGATTGAGGCTCCCTATTCTGGACTGTCCATAGGACCCTCCTCTAGTTCCTTTCGGCTTGACGTGACACCACTGGATGTTCGCTTTGACAGTGTCTTTGTATCGCAGCTTTGGGCGGCCTTGATTTCTCTTGCTGGAGCTCACCATACAACAGGCGTCCTGGCATCCTGAACTCCTCCATTTGGATGACATGCCCCACCCATCGAAGTTCAGCCTTGATGAGCATAGACTCTATGCTGGTGGAGTTGGCATGTTCTAGGATCTCCAGGTTGGTGATGTGGTCCTGCCAGCTGATTTTGAGGATGGAACGAAGAGCTCGCATGTGGAAGTGCTCCAGCTTTTTGACATGTCTGCAGTACAGTGTCCATGTTTCACAACTGTAGAGGAGGGAGGGGAGTACCACAGCATTGTTGACCTTCAGTTTTGTTGATAGCCGGATGCTGTATTGGTTGAGCACTCGGGTGCGGAGTCTGCCCAGCGCCTGGCTAACCTTGCCGATTCTAGAGGCGATTTCTTTGTTCAGGGAGCCATCACAGGAAATGGTGCTTCCCAGGTACTTGAAATGTTCAACAGCTCTGTACCGAACGGGCAAACTGCACTCGGCTTAGGTATAGTTTGGAAAAACAATTTATATACCTAATAGGGATGTAAAATGTTGATGAACTATTTTTATTTAACAGGACAAAAAAAAGTATTCACAATTGCAAACAATGTCTGCAAAACAGTTGACTTGCTACTGTAGAAGGTGACAGTTCAATCTCATTTTCCACACAGTTCAAAGCTAAATGTATTCGTAGAAAGTGAAACGCTTCGCCCTCGTAAGCTTACAGCCGCTTCTATTCTTACTGGATTCATGACGATAACCCAACCACGCAGAGCACTACTTCATAACTGATATGTTTTATAGTAGATGATGTTGATCAAAGTATATTGCCAATTCTGACAAGCAAAATTACTTTTAGTGTAGGCCTACGAATGCTCAAAGCTCATCCATTCATAAATCCATTCTTTTTCCATAACTGGAACTGGAGCCCATCCCAGCTGACTCGCAGGGTGCACACACCATTCATTAGAATTTCATTTTAATATTTAATAACGCAAATGTATATGCTGCGCATACTCTAGCAGCCCGGTGTGTCAGAAACATAGCTGCTGCTGTTATATGCCACTACCACATTTATCAGTATTAGAAATTTAACTCTAAATTTCCTTGACTAAATTCACGCTTGCGTTTTTCCAACCCAAATGTTTCTCTGGGTACTCAAACATCAAGGTAAGCCGAAAAGGTGCTGACTTTATTCGATATTAGTGAAATTTGAATACGGAATTATTTTCCTTTCCCTTATACAGGTTTAGCAAATTCCTAAGTCCTCACATGATCAGCAGCCCAGTTATAAAGTATACATAAAGTCGATCTTTGTTTAATTCTCATCCATTTCTTTCTTCTGGGACTCTCATATTTTTTCAGCGCAGATGGAGATCAGCTGCATCCGGTGCATCAGGGCAGCATCGCTCCCATACACCGATGCCGTCACGCGCAGTGTGTCGTTCACATCAGAGGCTGAACAACAAATACCCTCTGTTTGTGAAGTGCTGTCACACAAGCTCGATGCATGCATAAAATCACAGAAACTTTATAATTTGTATCTTAAAAGTTGCTGAAAAGTCAAAACATCAAGTAGGCCCATCTGCTATTGTTTTAATAATTAAGAATGAGTATGCAATGGTAAATAAATGATTAGCTGTGCAGTTTTTTGGGCTGAATTTATACCATGCTGAAAGTGCTCATATTATGGACGTAGTCAATGCTACTTAGCCAGCATATAATACATGAAGCAGCAAAGCACAGTCCCGTGAATCGGTGTAAGATATTCAAAGTAATGGAAATAAACAACTCAGCTTAGGTGCATCTTGAACATTTTAATACGAAAAAACAAAGCAAGTGTTAGCTACATGCACGCTTACAGGATGTCACCTTCAATAGTTACTGAATACATACCCGTCATCCAACCTAAGTTAACTAACAACAGCCTTTGCTACCATACTGTTTATTCTGTAATGCTACATAAAAGATGGGTGAAGCAGTTAAGTCCCTACATAACAAAGCCAGTCATCCAATACAATGACTGAAAACACTGGTGTCGTTACACCTGCTCACTTTAGCGACTTGGTAATAATGTAAGCCCACAGCCCGAAATCTCCTGACCAGTGCTACACGCAGGAAACTGCAGCAGCTGCACTGCTTACGAGAACATGCTAAAAGACAAGGTCCCCTTGGTGTTCGCATACCCTGAATTAAAATTTAAAAAATTGTCGCTGCCGTGGAAAAAGGCACCAATGATTTAAAAGAGAAAAATCAACAGATTATATATAGATCATTTGCAGTAGTCAAAAAATGTATTCACAGATTTATTAGTGTCTTTTCAATTGTTCCCTATGGAAAAATGTTCTTTTTGCCCCCCATGGCATCACGTGACCTGCAATATCAGCATGACTGCTAAGCCCTTGTAGGCGCGCGTTTTCGGCCTTGTTCATTATCCAGTTCTCATAATACATCCATGGTTTCAGGCTGACTGAGCCTGAGGTGCTGCATATAGTCTGTACAGCTGTAACTATGTGCTCTGACGATAAAGACATACAAACAACTAGACAATGAAAGTAAAAATATTAAAAATGGGCAATGGGTACAATATCGCCTCTTTAAAAAAAATTGGATTTTCCACCCCTGTCTGTGAAACTGAGGGTGCAGCATACACTGTCACTGTCCTTGGGCCAGAACGAGTAACAGACAACCCAACAGACAGCCACTTAGCAGGATTTCTGTCTCATTACGGGCCAGGCGGACGCAGAGGCGAGTGGGCAATGAAAATAAGAGCGAAGTGCTCTTTGTAGAAACGGGTGAGTCATTACCTTGTTCCCGGAGCTGCGGCGAGAATGAGATGTGGGGTAAATAGATGAGAGCCGATAAGCGAATGCGGCGCTGACGACGTTAGGCTATCAGCGGAAGCAGCGTTCTCCCGACAGCGGCTGACAAACAAAATTACAGAAAAGAAAAACATTTTCTGCTGCCTTGATCAATGGCATCTGCTATTATCGCGGTCATTGGTGCCGTGAAAGAGATTGATCGCTTTCTGCTTTGTCTTAAATGGCTGAGGAGTGGGAGTCAGGAGGGACGTACTGAAATGCCAAACTGAAGAATTAAGACTGGCCATTATTTTCTTTTGAGGTTAAAAAACATGGGACTCGCAGGCATACTGTCATAATCAGTGGTCCCAATGACCCGTCTTCTTAATCGTTTTCTTAATTTTCCAAGCCCCAATTTTTCATATATAGGAATATAGTATTGTCATGTGATTGCAATGATTTTAATGTCATAATGTCACATCTGAAGCTGCTGAAGCGGATTGAACATGCTGAAATGAGCTGAGCATGTTCAAGATGATCATTCCATTACCAAATCTGCATAATGCTGTCATACAAAAGGAAAAAAAACACAATCTATCCGACTATCATCCATTATTGAACCCATTTATGCCAGGCCTGGTAAAGGAGGGAAGCTTAAGCCTAGACCAGCATGGAGCTTGTACTGCACATAGTACTATTAAGTTGAGCTCAATGAGTGATTGTACAGCGACTTATTATGGAGTCAGAAAAACATGTTCTCTCCTGTGTTCGGCCTGTAGGAGGAACCTAAAGCACCAGCAGGGAGTAAATGTTGGATGTTCTCTGGATACAAACACAAAAGAGAACATGCAAACGCCACATAGAAAGACTCCAGGTCAGACATGCATTCCAGACCAATTGGAGACTGTAAACTTCCCATGGGTGTAAGTGTATGATGTACCATCCCTACGATGGACAGGCAAACTGTCCAAGGTGTGTTTGTGCTCATTGCCTGCTGGAATAGGCTTCAACCCCAATCCAGATTTAAGCCCACAACCTTCCTTCCACAAGTTTACTGTGCTAACTGTTATCCCACACAGAAATGATCAGTCTGTGATTTAATATGTCCTGGTATAATCACTTATTCCTTGAATCCATATGCTTACTGTCCACTCCCATCATTTTGAAGCAGGCCGCAGGAGGGCCCGGGCGGGGACTTGAACCTCCAGCCTCCCGGGTAAGAGTCATGCGTGGTGACCACATCACCAAAGAGCCAGGCTCGTTGGCAAGGTAGCCAGGGCATGTACTTATTAGGAGACACTTCCAGTGACAGGACCCCTCAACTGTCACAATTTCAATTCAAATTTATACTTTTTAAACTCATTTTAGGTTTGATATCAGCAAGATGATGCAATCCTTTAATCACAACAACCATTGTGACATATTGTCATAAAACAGTTTGTATTACAGCTTACAAGGACTTATCCGATGAATTTGTGCTAAATCCTACAAATTCACTTCTCAACAACACAGTCACTTGAGCAACTGGGGTCATCTTTGTCCTGGTTAACAGCAAAGTGTCTATCTAAATGTACCTCGGTTCTTGTTGGGAGACAGGATTTTTGGGTATTGGCAATATGAGATGAGTCAGACGTTTTGATCAATAGGTGTTGAATGTGTATTAGGAGATAAAGGGCTCAAATTTCTTGGCGCAGCAAAGGGTGGCATAGCCCACGCATTGGTAATTTCATCCGGTTGCAGCCCACGCAGTGGTAATTTGGTCCAGTGCAGCCTGCACACTGGTAATTTTGTGCGGTATAACACTGTGCGCAGGCACTTTGGCAATTTGGTAGACAGACGTGCGCCGAGATGGGTGTGGCGCCGTAGTAGGGGGAGGAATTTTGCTGCAAGATTTGATGCATCATAGAGAGGTGGGTAGAGCACGAGTTTGACAAAGTAAGTATCATCATCTCCATGGTAAAGGAGCATGAAATCGAAACTGCGCAAAATACATAAAATAAAGCATAAAATACCTCCATGGCATATTTAAATGGGAATAACAAGCAACTTGTGGTAATTCTGCACTATTAATAGGCCTAAGACAACGCAAAATAAGTCGGGTCCACAATCCACCACCACCACCAACGCAACTCAGATTGAACATGCATAGTCAATCCATATGACGTCATATTCATGAAACCAGGAAGAGGTAACCAGTTGAACTAAACCCAGATTACTGTCATCACGAGTAGCACTGAAGAACAAGCGCTTCCTACGCTGCCATAAGTAACACCGACACTGCACGTAACAAACAGTTGTGAAAAAATTGTTGCTTCAGTAAAACTTACTACTTCATAGGTGAGGTTAAGGTTTGGTTTTTCAGCAGCCATTTTTAGCAAGAGGAGACAAAGATGAAGCTTATGGTTCATGGTTAGGAAAAGACAATAGAACTTAGGATCGGCAAAGGTTTGCGGTAAATTTGCGAATTGAATTTGCGGTAAGGGAAAGGTGAAGGGAAAGGTGAAGGTATAATGTTTGGTTAAGGTCAGGGTCCAGGGTCAGGGAAACGCAATTGTGCTTTTGGCAAGATAGTGGAGACTGACACTCACAAAATTAATATTAAAGGAAAAGAAAACCCTTTTTAAAAAAAGTACATGCGCATTTTGTTCCATAAGTATTTTTTTTTTATTTTCGCGATTTTCATGTACAGAGTAATCAAACCTCAAACCAAAACAAACTTTGTGTGGCAATGTCCCAGATGTTTTAAGGCAATAGGACACCAAGAAACCAGCTGATGTATATGAAGTGTTTTCAAATTAGTCTTGACTATTACTCGTACTGCAGCTTCATTTACGTTTAATGATCAAGGTCCAATATTATCAATCATAATGAGAACTTGAGCGACAAAATCAGTGGTAATGCTGCTGTGTGCAGCTGTTGATTGCTCCAACAAAATGGGAAACTCAGACATATCCGTGGGCATTAGCTTGCTCTGATGTCCCTTGGTGAAGCCTAACTTAATAAGACAGTGGTTGCACAACCTCAGATTCAACCAGTGGCTGGGAGTGCAGAACATCCTTTTATAACAACAATTAGTCCTGGCTGGTTCACAGTCAATTTCCTTTATTGACACGTTTTCAAATCATAGTAATATTCTATTGGCAATTGAAGACACGGCCTCTCTCCCCATGCAATCTAACAGTGATGAAATAATGGGCTAAATTCAGTACAGAAAAATAATTTACTCAAAAATAGGCCCATGCTTTACGAATGACAAACTGTTCTAAAACTTCCGTGCTACCTTTTCTGCACATCAGGTGATTTAACTTGCACTTCATGATTGTTTAAATTGTTTAAATGAAATAAAAGACCGTTTGAAATGTCTATATGCAATTTCATACAGTAGCTTCCAACCCCTAAGAAAACAGAAGCATGAGAATTCCAGAGTCATAATCGGTTTCCATGCTACTAATGGAGAAATCTACTGAAACGCACAGGAAACGGAAAAAATTCTACACATAAGGACTTCCGCGTGACGATCTGTTAAATATGCGTTGATTGAATAATGACTGATCCGCGTTCTAATTAAATATCGCCTTTCACTCTCGGGACAGCATGGGTTGATTACAAAGTGGGACTCGGTAATTAAATATAATTTTGTTTTCCCAAATAAAATTTTTAATCATCACTTTTGTAAATTTTATATTTTATAAAATGTGAGATTGCTGACCACGGTGTGAGAACGTAATTTTATTTATTTATTTAACCTTTATTTATACAGGGCAATCCATTGTGACATCAGTCTCATTAGCAATGGTGCCCTGCTTAAAACAGAAAACAATACATTATAATAAAATATGAACAATATACAAAAATATTATCAATAAAATCATCATAAAGCAATACAATTTATGGCAGCATTAATCAAAGCAATCACAGACCACACTGTAAGAAGTGATTTTGGAGAGTGGTAAATATAATCTATGAAAACCATATAAAATTTACTCAATTACTGTAGTCAGCCAAGGAATTATAAAGTAATGGGTAAATTTTACACATAATACCTATTTGTTTACAGTAACAACTGTTACATGTAAAAATAGGGTAACATATACCCCAAAGCCGTGAGTCCTGTTCTCCAAATTACGCATGCTTCAGACCGTGTATTTGGGCAAGCGGGACAGGGAACTCTTGAACTGCCATCTTCCTCTCACTCCGACTGCCGGCGAACCACAGAAGTGAAGGTAAGCTATTTCCATTGGGCTATTGCTGTGTGTAGTGCAAATGCAAATGGTAATTTATGAAATGATGAGATATTCCACTTCACTTGTATTCGGCGTCTGTGTTACGTGCCATTACTTGAAACGAAAGTTGAATCTGTCCCTGGCAGCACCATGAAGCTGTTGTATTGCACTTTACTCTGTGTTTGTTTTTATGGTTTTTTTTTGATGATTTTATGGATTAAAAACATTGAGATGATAACCATCTGAAAGTATTTTATGGGGGGTAAATCTTACCTTATCTGAATAAGTAATGGTTACAAACTGATATTAATTAACTTTTATTAGTGATTATCAGGTATTACCTACTAGCTATTAAGAGATCATTTACTCAATTTTATTGAGTAAATAGCTGTTGAACACATACATAAATGTGAGGTAAATTTAACCCAATTTATTTTAATATTTCATTGCTTTTTATTTCAGTTATTTTATACTCAATATATGGAATTAAATCTACCCAAAAAAAAAGTCTATGCAAATTGTTGCCTCAGATTTTTTGGGTAAATTCTATAGGTTACTTATTACAGTGCATAATCTCAAAAATTGAAATATATGTGATATGCCACTTATAAGTGTGAGACTCAAGCAAGAGTTAAGAAGTATGCAATTTTGAAAAACGCTGATTTAAATGCGCCGAATTACCCGTTCAAATGAATGATTGTCATCAACCGGGAGAACTAGCAACACCTGATAGAGTGGAGTGTCCTCGGAGCGAATCCATGGTTAATTGACTGAGAGCAAGTCAGGACTAATGACTATTTTGAAGGTGACCCACCAAATTTTCAGCTCTCCCTATGCTACTGGTTTTATTTAATTTATGACCTCCGCGTGCTCAAGAGTTCAGGTATTCGGGTGATGCAACAAGCTACCCCGATTCCAACAAACATGGCGCACCACACACAACATGTAAATCTGATCTTCTCAAACTATTTACTAGTTGAAAACATTTTTCAAAAAGAACCCAAAAACAAATTTGAATAGTTGGTCCAGTATAGTTTTATTGGGTAAGAACTGAAAAAAGGGTTTACTTATCTTTTAAACTTGCGGTCGGATTCGAATACGAATCTCGTGTATGAAAGTATATGGTCTTCTCAAGAGGTGGATTACGCCGCGTTATAACCTCGTCATCCGCCCGCTTCACACATTACATGGAATGCATACGAATTCTGCTGCATCATCTTCTGGTCGCAATTACTACGAACATTGAATGAGAACAGCCGATCATCTGCTAATGTTTACACAGTTGTGCAAGTGCCATCGAGGTCACTAACTGGGCCCAAATGGAACATTCCGGGTGCACAATCTTGGATGAATAAAGGGCTTATCCCAAACTGGCAGAGTAATAAGCTTTAACTGGTCTTGGCAGCAAATCAAAGGTCATAAAATAAGCAAGAATTAAACAAATTCACACCTCAGACCTTCTCTGCGACTATTTGTTTGTAAACATTTACTGCGGCGAACTGTTTGGAAAAACTGGACACTGCTTCACAGTGAAAAGTAAATCACTGCTTCAGAGTACTGGAGAATATTGCAAAAAGTCTTGCTCCTTGGAATTGAATGAAAAGGGTTTTTTGAGGAATGATCAGATGTTACTTTTCACCTCATCTTTCAGTAAAAAGCAGTCCACATGTTTACCCTCAAAACTTAAAATTTTAAAGAAAAAAGGGAAAAGATATCCCATGCTTACCTACTTGATCTATTTGTTCAATTTTCACTGATTTCTGGACCAGTGATTTACTATTAAAAGCTATTAAATTATTTTGCTATTTCCGGCTTGGCCCTTTTTTTGGCCCAGGGGTGTAGGCTGTGACAACACAAGGCATATTTAACAGTCAATCAATTAACAGTCCAATACACTTTAATTATGTAAGCCAGGCATCAAGTTTGGTAATGGCTTTTGCTAATGTGTCCCTTCATTTTGTTCACCTTGCATAACCCTCATGTAATCAGCAGTAAAATGAAGTCGGGTACCATCGCTGAAAATCATTCTAGTCACCTATTTTTCATATTAAGGAGACAAGAAAGATAAATAAAAAAAGTATGTGGTGATGGGCGATTCAAAGAAACATGAATAAGTTGAACTGAGCCCCTTAGAACAAAAGTGGTCCAACTCATTTTTTCCATTTCGGACCACTATTGCACTGGGCACTTCATGTATTCTTGAAGTGAGGAACATATGTCCCACCTATTGTATAGTACTGGAACTATACTGAAATAATCCATTATTAATCCATTATACAGATCGACCACTTGGGAATCAATTTAAGATTAGAACTTAAAAAAGATGAGCTGCTAGATAGCTTGCTCAGTTAAAGCATCATATTGCAAAGCAGAAGTGACTATCACAGTGCAGGTTCCAGCCCCAGTCGTTCCAACTAGCAATGATCAGCAGCTTTTTCAGAAGTAGCGCACGATTGGCCTATGTGCTACAGGGATGCAAATTGGGAAGGGTCTGCTGGGAAGGGTAATATAAGTTGCCTTTTTCCTCGCTTATGCGCCTCCTGTTGGCCAGACGGGCGCTCGTCAGGAAGATTCTAAGCTTGTTCATATTCGGGTATCCTCCGCCCTCATTCTGAACTTGCGAAGATTCGACCAATGGGTGAATAAGAAGTGGTGGCTGACAGGCGCATGCTTCGGAGGAGAGCCTCGAGCTGTCTTCACTCTCCTGAATTGGCAATAGGGGGTCTCATATGCGAAAAGCCGTGAACACAGAACCCCAATTGAACATTCCAGAATCGGGTGACATTAGACATGCCAAATTTATCAAAAAGAAAAAAAAATGTATTAATTAAAAATAAAAGAACTTCAAAAAGATAAATATGGAGTTAGACCACTTTTGCACCCAAGGGGTCTATTAAACTGTCTTGTTCAGTTCAAGGTAATGTTATTTACATGTAAATAGATTGCCAAAGAGTAGAGGATGATCCACAGGTCAAAAAAGTACATGCATGGCAGAAACAACACTTCCTTCTGAAGATGGTTTCATTCTTTCCTGCACATGATTTCTTTGGCTATCCTTTCATTTTAATTTCCTTGCTCCTCAATGTCAAAGGACCTCAAGTGATACCCGGCAGGTGCAAGGCAGAAAGCAATGAAGGTTGGTAGAATACAGTTCTATGCTATTGAGTGTTACATGCATTTCCAAATGAAATGTTAGGTGATCTACATGAACGACAGCTGATTAAAACTAGATAACTCGGTTGCCCCAGGGACATTGTCATATATACACTTTAATTCTGTAAGCCAGGCATCAAGTTTGGTAATGGCTTTTGCTAATGTGTCCCTTCATTTTGTTCACCTTGCATAACCCTCATGTAATCAGCACTAAAATGAAGTCGGGTACCATTGCTGAAAATCATTTTAGTCACCTATAAGACAAAATACTTCTGAGACTTAAAATCTTTTATTCACACTATAAAAAATATCAGCTTGTTCAGAGATGACTGCCTGAATGAAAAAAGTGATTTTTTTTTTCTTCCCAATTGGCAAATATTGAAAGGAGTCAATCTCTCTCCCCTCATTGGCAATATTTTTTGTTATACTTAGCACTGCAAAAACAAAATCTTCCCAAGTATTTTTATCTTGTATTAAGACTTAAGAGCCATTCCACGAGAGATTGACATTCGGTGCGCAGTTGACCTCCCTGGAATTGAATGAAACTTGGCACATAGGTAGATATGGGTGTCTCACAGAAAAAGCTGAATCTTTAGGTCTGTTTTTCACTTTGCTTGCTGATAGTGCCACCTGGAAGCCACTTAAGTGGCTCAGTTTTGATGTTGACACCGTGGATTCCATTCTTTATTTTATTTATATATTTTTATTAAAATCATTCATTAATTTATTTTTTAATTTGTCTGTGTAAAGCACTTTGTGCTACATTTTACTGTATGAAGAGTGCTCTTCAAATAAAGTTTTGATTAATTGATTGATCTTCATGTACGTGATTGTGCGACGAAGATTTTTTCAAATCTTTAAAAAATTTCAGTTCAAATTATGGACTGTTATTTTATGTAAGTGTATGTATACTGTTGATGCATGTCTGCATATGCACAAAAAATGCACTTTTTTGGCATTTTTTATAACGTGCTGTACATTTTTGACTGCGCTGTACCTGTACTTGGTAACAGCCCATATATTGTGCATTTGTAGTCCTCACAGTCACACCAGTTTACAACCAAACAAGCTTGATACCAAAGGGATTACAAATTCTATGAATAACTGTGTATGTGCTTCATATATTTCAAAAGACAGAACTTTGGTATATGTCTGGGAATATGGAATATTAGGTTGGCAGAACATTAGCTCTTTAGAGTGCCGCCTTTAGTCAGAAAGCTATTTACTCAGCATAGTACCAAACTAAGCTCTTCACTTTCTGAGAAAACTAGCTGTGTGTATCACAATTAAAAAAAATTCTTTGGTACATTGCTGGGGATAGTCCAGCATACAGCGCCCCCTGAGGGTGATATTTTCTGACTTTTGATGTTGAATATAATCTACTCTGAAAATACTACCACTGATATTTTACTAATGCTGTAATGTACCCCAAAGAGACTGTGTATACAGAGAATTTCAGATCTCTTTCTTGATGGGTGAACTAAATAATGCTGCCTAAACACAGGCACAATCTGCTATGAAATGGTCCGTTTTGAGTTTTCGTCCAACTTTGGCACTGTCTAGCTTGAAAGTGTAGATACTACCAAAGAAATGCTTGATATTCCTGAAAATGGAGTTCCAAAGGCACAACAAAAGGCATTTATCACCATGGAACATTTCTGGGTTACTGAGAAAATATACAGCAAACATGCACCAAAATCAATTTCGACCATCTTTCCAGCCATCCACTGCATTACCCCAGCAAGATACCAAGGGAATATGAACGGAAAATGATAGTTTTGTTGTGAGTAAACACATAATTAAGCATTCTTGATAGGTATACAGTGGGGTAAATAAGTATTTGACCCCCCGCTGATTTTGCAGGTTTGCCCACTTACAAAGATTGCAACGATCTATAATTTTAATCGTACATACATTCTAACAGTGAGAGACAGAATCACAAAGAAAATTCCAGAAAATCACATCATATGAATTCATAAAAATTGATAACCATCTGATGAGGAAAAATAAGTATTTGACCCCCTACCAAACAGCAAGTATTCTGGGTCCCACAAGCCAGTTAGACTTTCTATAAGACACACCCCCAATCCCAATTAATTATTGGCATCAAATACACCTGCCTCACCTCATTACCTGTATAAAAGACACCTGTCCACTCCCAAACAACCAGATTCCAACATCTCCACCATGGACATGACCAAAGAGCTGTCTAAGGACATCAGAAACAAGATTGTTGACCTACAAAAGGCTGGGATGGGCTACAAGAGAATCGGAAAGCAACTTTGAGAGAAAAGATCAACTGTCGGTGCAGTTATCAGGAAATAGAAGAAGTACCACACTGCCGCCAACCTCCCTCGGTCTGGGCCTCCATGCAAGGTCTCGCCTCATGAGATGTCCCTGATCATGCGAACGGTGAGGAATCACAAGGGGGGAACTGGTTAATGAACTGAAGGCAGCTGGGACCACAGTTACAAAAGAAACAGTTGGTAACACACTACGCGGTCATGGATTGAAATCCTGGAGCGCACGCAAGGTCCCCCTGCTCAAGAAGGCACATGTACAGGCCCGCCTGAAGTTCGCCATTGACCACCTGGATGACTCAGAAGAGGCCTGGAAGAAGGTGATGTGGTCAGATGAGACCAAAATAGAACTTTTTGGGCTCAACTCAACTCGCCGTGTTTGGAGGGCAAAGAAAACAGAGTACAACCCAAAGAACACCATCACCACCGTCAAGCACAGTGGTGCTTTTCAGCCAAGGGGACGACACAACTTCATTGCATTGAGGGGAGGATGGACGGGGCCATATACCGTGGAATTCTGGACCAACAGCTCCTTCCCTCAGTGAGAGAGCTGAACATGGGTCGAGGTTGGGTGTTTCAGCTCGACAACTACCCAAAGCACACCGCGAAAGCAACAAAAGAGTGGCTGAAGAAGAAGTACATCGAGGGTCTGGAGTGGCTTGGCCAGTCTCCAGACCTGAATCCAATTGAAAATCTTTGGAGGGAGCTTAAAATTCGGGTTACAAGGCGATAGCCTCGGGACCTGATTGATTTTGAGGCTGTCTGCAGGGAGGAGTGGGCCAACATCCCTGCCAAAATGTGCACAAACCTTGTCAACAACTATAAAAATTGTTTGACATCTGTGCTGGCCAATAATGGCTTTTCTACAAAATATGAACAAGCTGTTTGTCCAGGGGGTCAAATACTTATTTTTGACCAAAGATATGCAGATAAATTCCAAAAATGCATACAGTGTCTTATTCCACTTTTTTGGTGATATTCTGTCTCTCACTGTTAAAATAAACCTATCATTAAAATTATAAACCGTTGCACTCTGTGTTAGTGGGCAAACCTGCAAAATCAGCAAGGGGTCAAATACTTATTTCCCCCACTGTATGTCTGGGATATTATTTTATTCCCATTCCCATTTTCAATTTTTACTGTGATTTCTCAAATAAATCTGGCTCAATGGTTACCCAGCTTGGCGCTGATGTAGTTCTGATGTCTATCCAGGCTTGAAATGTCACAGGTAATGATAAAAGTGTAAAACATTTGGTACTGCGTACCCTTGAGCCATGATAGTTGATGTGAAATGCGGTGTCAAAGGCAAAACTAACCCACTTTAGTGGTTTCCAGGTGGCACCACCAGCAGACTTCTTGAGATACGGTCCTAAAAATTTGGCTTTTTCTGTGGGTCTACTATATCTACCTATCTGCCAACTTACATTCAATTTCAGGGGTTCAGCACCTCAACCTATTCAAAAAGTGCCATTTTCTCACGGAATGGCTCTTAAAGGACCAGTGTTTAATATTTGGCATGGTTTATTGGCAAAATCTGAATATACTACCTATTAATATGTTTATATAAGTGTACAATCGCTATAAAATAAAATTTGTTTGGTTTTCATAGCCTTATAATTATGCGTTTATATATACATACAGCAAGGGCCTTGCTTTAGAGACGTCGCCATCTTGCACCGCCATGCTGGTACGGCAGCCCGACCGGACAATCCAGCTAGCTAGAGAATGTGTTTTGCCTGTATAAATCCCAGTCGTGGAAGACGCCATTTCTGCCAAAGTGTTTAGGTCCTCGGAGGCCACCGTGTTTTTGCCGACAGGAGGGGTGAGCGTGAGTGAGTGAGTGAGTGAGTGAGTGAGTGAGTGAGTGCAGTCTAGAATCTGAACGCTGGATGTACTGATCCCCCCCCCCCATTTTACACACTGGTCCTTTAAACACTTATTTTTATTGCCTTTTTTTTTTTGAAGTAATTTTTGACTCATGTCTGGGTTTGTCCAAGAGGTGAATGGAATTATCTTACCTCAATCTAGAATTGAGTCAGAATGACCTAAAATCAGTGGCAGAATTTCTTTTTCTAAGAAAAAAAGGAATAGAAATAAGTGTTTAAGTCAAAATACAATATTGGAATGCTTGGTAAGATCTTGTTTTTGCAGTATGCCAAAATGTGAAGAAAAGTAATGTTCTGTGAGATTGTCTATTTTATCTTGCCATGCAAAGTTTCAGTTTTGTCATTATGAGTTCCCAGTGCCTGGACTTACCCTGCCAAAGATGGGTACAAGGTGATGCTCACACATGGAGAACATGTCAATGTCTTTCACGATCACCATTTCGTCATGGTCCTCGTCGAATATTGCATCATTTAGAACATCTGAAAAAAGATGGAAATTTTAAGCCAACTTACTAGTGTAATGTTAAGCACACACACACATATTGCGTATCTATGCAGCCAACCAAGTCTGTGACATCAGAACATGCGTCATATTGTTCCGTTTCGAACAATTCCTCTCCTGTCTAAGCAGACCTGCAAAATTATATCCCCCTATTTCATTCTCTACTCTTTTTTTCCTTCTCCAAACTCATATCATTGCTCAAATAAACCTGTTTTATCTGTTTGCGATGATGCTGTCCCCTTTCTCGCTCAAGGCTTTTAATTTCCTGACTGCCTATCTCGCCGTGGGGAAAATTTCCGCAGGAACACAGGAAGTGCAGTTGCTCGACTTGTTGCCGTGCACAACGGCGAGGCTGCGTCTTCAACTTCAGTTAGTCATTTGTGGGAGTCAAAGTGCGTCAGGGGTCCCTCACAATACGAAAGAGAAGTACACTAGAAGAATTCTCCCCATTGAAGTGCAGTGGCAAAGGATAAAGAAGCATGCAAAATGGAATAAAATCTTAATGATCGGGTGATACATCTAGGTACATAAAACTAGACCTAAGCCATCTGTTTAATAATCATATAAAAGGTATTTATTTACACTGGAACAGCATGTTTTGCATTTCAGCTTACATTTGGAAATTTGCTTAATAAAAATTTAACTCCATAAATGAGTCTATGACAACTCAGACCACTGTTTCCCAGCCCTGGTCCTGCAGTACTCCTTCTCTGCACATTTCAGATTTCGCCCAAATCTGATGCACCCATTGCAGCCCATCAAGTAATCCACTAATGAAGTAATAGGCTGAATCGTTTGCGAAAATCTGGGAATGATTTTAAATGTGCAGAGCAGGGGTGCTTCTGGACTAGGGTTGGAAAATACTGATGTAGTTTCCATGCGGCGAATGAAATCAAAATCCAGACCTGGTGTTCTCCCCCTTCCTGGCAATTAAGTGAACAAATTATTAATGCCAATAGGCCAGAATTTCATCATGCCTGACTCCCACATAAATGGAAGGTGGAAAAACAGCAGTTCTTTGCCCACCAGGACCGTGATTTAGGGATCTCTGATGTAGATAATGCATTATCAAAGTCTTTTTTTGATTGACCATGTGATAGTTTTGATTACTGTTTAACAAACACTCAAAGGGCCACTTCATTAGGTACACGTCACTTGTACCAGGGCAGACCCCCTTTTGCCTTCAGAATTGCCATGATTCTTCTTGGCATAGATTCAAAAAGGTGCTGGAAACACTCCTCAGAGATTTTGGTCCATATTGACATGATTACATCACGCAGTTGTTGCAGATTTGTCAGCTGCACATCCATGATGTGAATCTCCTGTTTCACCACATCCCAAAGGTGCTCTATTGGATTAATATCTGGTGACTGTGGAGGCCATTTGGGTACTGTGAACTGAACACATTGCCATGTCCAAGAAACCAGCTTGAGCTGTGACACGACATGTTACCCTGCTTGAAGTGCCCATCAAAAGATAAACCAGTTTGAGCTTTATGACACGACATGTTACCCTGCTGGAAGTGCCCATCAAAAGATGGGTATAATATGGTCATAAAAGGATGGACATGGTCAGCAACAATACTCAGGTAAGCAGTGGCATTTAAATGATGCTCAATTGGCACTAAGGGGCCCAAAGTGTGCCAAGAAAATATCCCCCACACCATTACACCACCACCACTAACCTGAACTGTTGATACAAGGCAGAATGGATCCATGCTCTCATGTTGTTTGAGCCAAATCCTGACCCTACCATCCGAATGTAACAGCAGAAATTGAGACTCATCAGATGAGTCAACGTTTTCCCAATCTTCTATTGTCCAATTTTGGTAGGCCTGTGCAAATTGTAGCCTCAGTTTCCTGTTTTTTACTGACAGAAGAAGCACTGATGTGGCCTTCAGTAGCTGCAGCCCATCTGCTTCAAGGTTCAACATGTTGTGCATTCAAAGATGCTCTTCTGCATACCTTGGTTTTACTGGGAGGTTATTTGAGTTGCTGTTGCCTTGCGATCAGCTCAAACCAGTCTGGCCATTCTCCTCTGACCTCTGGCATCAACAAGGCATTTTTGCCCAGAAAACTGCCTCTCACAGGGTATTTTCTCATTTTCGAACCATTCTCTGTAAACCCTGGACAAAGTCCGGGAGCCCGACAAGGATCTTTGTGTGAACCTGGAATTGTCAGTAAAAGTTTTTTTCTTTGCTGATTCTAGTGGTGTAGGAGTCCCTCTCCAATAATCTGAGTGATGGCCAGTGGCCACTTTTGGGGAAATTTAGATATTAACCCCTTAGGCTCCGAATTCTAAAAAATAATTGAAAAAATACTTTTTTCATCATTTTGTTACATTTATTTTAGATATCTACTTATATTGCTACAGAGTTGCAAAGAGTGAGGATATTTGACAACTGGAAGCTCAATTTTGTGTGTTTATTTGCATATTAACCCATTCCCGACAGTTAAGAAGTACCGTATCATATCTAAGTATATTTAATTCTCATGGCAAACTGGAACAAAATTAAGGTTCCTACATTTACAAGCACGTATCTGAGCGAGTGAGACATTAAAACAAGAACCGCTGCCTTTCAGGATCAGTGATAAATTTTTAACCCTTCCATTCAGAACACAATATTTTAATTTGAATAGGTTTGGAAACAAATCCCCATATCGAGTATTGTATGTGTTTCAAAATCAAACCCATCTCCTTAGTCTCTAATGGAAGCATTTACAGGCGAGTGCATCCAATGCTGTAGCATGCATAAAATACGTTGCAAGGTGTCCCATGGGATCTGCAGGTGCACCTCATAGAATTGTAAGGGTTCTTGCTCTTGCAACCGCAGCAAATCAAGTTCAAAATTTAGTCTGGAGTGCATTTGACACTTTCAGGTGTAGTTACAGGAATGAGGGCTTTGTTCGCCATGTCTTTTTTCCAGCCAAAGTCCTCAGCATTCAGGGTCTGCGGGTCACTAAACTCTAAATTTCTCCAAAGTGTTGCTTGGAAGTGTGCCTGTTCATGTTTTCACTGAACGCCTGTGTCGTAGGTGGCAAAGAGCAGAGGTTGCGTGAAAAACAATGACCTTTTCCGTTTTTCTTACACAAAACACGCAGCCTTGTCTCAGACATAGAATCACTTGTCTTGAGTCTATGGCAGGCAGAGATGAAGAAAGTGGACTACCTCAGAACATCTTCGAGCGGAGAGTCAATGTTACCGATCGTTGATGAGTCATGTCCAGCTCGAAGATTCTTCACAACAGTACCCTTCCCAATTCCATAACAGCACGCGACAGCGTCGCAACTGAATAATGCACAGGCAGGGAGCAGATCTGCAACAATTTCAGAATGTTTTTTGTCTGCTAATTTAATATCAATCACAGTTCTACCCTTGCTTGGGGATTCACAGGTATGTTTAGTTCAGCCCTTTAATAGTGATACAGAAGTAGGACAAACACATCAGTGTCATGACATATCACTGTTTCTGTCCTTGCGTCTGGTGCACATTTCACTAACTGCTGTACAATTATGATATCTGCCTCCTCATGAGAAGTTTTCAGATAAAATCTTGTCTCAATATCCTCACCTTCATTAGAGATTTCAATGGGGCATGGATCTTCCCCTGTAACAACTAGCGTGGGGCCTTTAAGACGCGTATGAGACAACCTATCTTGCTGCAGGTCCTGACAGATGATACGCATGCGTTGCTTCTTATTCTCAACAACAGTCAGAATAACCGTCTGTGATGGCAATTTGGTTTTGCAGTTTAACTGGTGAATATGAGTGATTCAGTTTGTCGCCCACTCCAAGCTACAGACTTGATACTGAAGTCTTGGTACCGGGGATACATCACTTGTCTCAAGATACTTGGCAATGCGGTTTTTGAAATTATCAACAAAGTCTGAGATAATTCCCTGCTCAGGCCAATGAACAGTCCATAGCAAAGCAGAGCCATCTATGATGGTTGCATCTGCATGTCTCCTATTATGGTCTGACACTTCCACTTGCAGTTTCTTCTTCAGGGCAGATTTGCTCTTTGCAATTTGCATACCCTTTTCAGTGAAAATAGAAGCTGGCGCTGGTGCAAGTTCATGTGAGATGACATCCTGAATGCCAACTTCCTGGGAACTTGATAACAGACCAATAACCCTTGAATAAACTGCATTTACTCCAACTATCATGTTGTTCGTGAACTAAATTAACTTGGGCCCACAGAGCCATCTACTGAGCTGCTTTGGAACAAGTTGTCTTAAGCTGGTAAGAGGTGTTGAATTCAGTATCACTCGAGAGCAGGGGTGTCAAACTGACTCGTAAACGGGCCAAGAGGCTGCAGGTTTTCACTCCAACAATGCAGAAGCGCACCTGATACAACTAATCAGTTGTGCAGGCCTAGATCAGTTAATTAAATCAGTGCTTTCAGGTGAGTTTCTGCTTGGTAGAATTGAAGACCTGCAGCCTCTTGGCCCGTTTACGGGTCAGTTTGACGCCCCTGCTCTAGAGGAAAGGGGTTAATTTCATTAAATTTTGGATTTTTGATAGAAAAAAAACATATATCAATTTAACAGCTTACCTTTTATCCCCAAAATGTCAAGAATATCAATACAAGATGAAATTTAGAAAATGACCGGATTTGTTGTTGTCGGCAGTGAAAACAAAGGGTTAAAGTGGTACTTTTGTAATCCCACTGGAATAATTAGCCATTATCATGACTCAAAGATGTACTGGGGTGAATTTGCATCCAGAAAAAAATGAGGTATGTCCATTCAGTGGGGAATAATTCCATAAAAAAGAATAAAACTCAAAAGATGAGGCATGTAGACATCTGAAATTCCCCAATAGTGGCAGCTGGCCATCACTCAGATTCTTGAAGAGGGACCCCAACAGCACCAAGATCAGCAGAGAAAAAAAACTTTTACTCGCAATTCCTGGTTCCCCATGCTGGCTCCCGGAATAAGATGGCTATTTATGAAAATCCCGATAGATCGGCAGTTGCTGAAATGGAGCTTTGAGTAATTCTGATGGGCACGGAGTCAAGCTTGGTAACTATAGTAGCCGCTTCTCGAGCTTGAATCACCTGAGTGCTCTTGGATGTCATCTGATTTGCCGTCACATGATTGCTCGATTGATTTGCTAGTTTACTTAAGCTCGCATTCTGAGCAGAGGCTCTGCAGCATGTACGCTTAACATCCCTCCTCCTCCCCAGCTCCTCCTGTCATTTGTAGCTTCTGTAATCCTGTTCTTTCATGTCTAACTGTCACACATTACAATGTCTCTTCTGTCTGAGGTCATTGTTGCTTTTGGCTCTGTTCTTTGGACAGGGGGGTTAATAGCAGCTCCCTGCCTTCGGTTCCACGCTGGACGGGCAGGGATCTCTCGAACAGAGCCATACCGCCAAACTCAATGTATGCTTCTATATTTTAATAAATGTTCTCTTTGACAAAGTGTCCCATCAGAAATATACAGTCCAGCCCGTCTGGCGTCAACAATTATGCCACATTCAAAGTCACTTAAATCACCTTTCTTCCCCATTCTGATGCTCGGTTTGAACTTCAGCAGATCGTCTTGACTATGTCTTCAAGCCTAAATGCATCAAGTTGCTGCCATGTGATTGGCTGATGAGATATTTGCGTTAAGGGTAGTTTTACAGTCAGGGTACATGGCCGAAAATCACACTAGTGACACAATTATTGTTGGATTATAATGGTACTTAAATACAGCTGTGTCACAATAATAGGCTCTCCCAGTTCTACCTACCACGTCGAAAAAATGATTCAAAACGCATAATTTATGCCAAAAATATGGTAAATGTGTCATTTTGGGATGATTTTGCGAGTCTCATCTCATTTTCTCTAATGTTTCACCACCTGCAGCACTGGGTTTATGAATGATATGCAACAATGGTGCGTATTTTTTAATGGTCAAGACTCAACATGTATGAAATGAAAAAAATTGGTTATCACACAAACAGTCGGTTGATCATGAGACCATCTAATTAATAATCATGTCATTTCCGTCAAAAAATGTCCTCTCCGAAACAGGGGTGTCAGTTTTATAACAAAACTTGGCCAAGGAATTCAATAACTGCTGATAAAATTCACTAAAATAGTCAGCACAAAGTTGCAGCATTCATTTCCTCTGTACTCGCACAACCATCCGGTGCAGGCAGATTTGACTGCATGAATGCAGTAATTCCGTCAAAAAATGTCCTCTCCGAAAAAAGGAACATCTGTCCATTTACTCCACAGCAACCATGAACACTTCAAATCCTGGTGATGCGTTTACTAGCGTTTGTCCTCATGTACATGCACATTAGCAGACTGATTTATACTGGAGTGCATTTTTTCTTCTCAAGAGGGTAATTTAATAATGAACATAGTTTTCCATTTTTCAGCATATATCTGAATGATGGCAGGCCCTGCAAAATATTTCGGCACCTGGATGCCTCAAAACACCAAAAAACATGATGAGGGACCTCTTGCCTACGAAAAACCATCAAAACTGTTCTGATTAAACCACTTTTATTTTTGACCCTCATGAGACTGCATGGTGTACCCTGACTGTAAAATGACCCTTAACGAGCAGTTGAACAGTTGTGCCTAATTATGTGGCCAGTGAGTGTATATGCCAATTTAAATGATTAGAAATATACACTGTATAACACATGCATTTTAAATTGAACTAGGCCTCAGTCCTCTCCGCACGTGCAAGACACAGTCTGTAAGATGAATGTGTGTGTTTCTAATTCACAGATACGCCAGGAACTCTTTGTCCTGGCAGTACCAAGAGTTCAAATCAAATCTTATTCCTAAACCAAAACAATGGCATGGCAAGGTCATGGAACTGGGTGTCTTAGGTGATGGGAGAGGGAGGTTATGTCAGTGAAGGACCAGCTTGTATGATTTGATGTCAGCTTACTATTTCTCAGTTTTCACATTCTCTTTCAGTTTGCAAATGGATAAAAGTCTTCTTGCAAGGTTTTGCAGTGGATCTGTGGACAATGCTCAGCGAGGGTTTTTCCTCCATAATTTTAGGCTGTGAGCAGGGTTGCTAGCTTGGTTTTTTATCACCAAAAACACTGGTCGGTCGTCCCTGTTTGGAAAGACAGAGCACTGCCAGTAGTCTAGGACCCAGAGTCTGCAACCCACCTCTATGAGAAAGTAAATGTAATCAGTCACCCAGAGGGAGGATGGTGGCTTCTAGACCAGCAGGGAGACAGGATTTGTACGGGGGACACCAATACACAGTCCTGGAAAAATAAGCACACCAGCAAGTAAGACAAAGGCAAAATTATGGGGATATGAGGACATGACTGAAGGCACTTTGTCATTTGTTAAACAGGGCCAACAGGTCTATCACTCTGGGTTAAAGTCCCTTGCGGATTACAGTCCCACTAAGAGAGGAAGAGTCCTGAAAAAGATTGATTCAAACAAGAGCGGCTTAAGCGACTACTTTCTGGGGTGGAGTTGCGAATGGGTTACAGTCCTTCAAGAGAGGTAGAGTTTAGAGTGGGTTACAGTCTCCAGTAAAGTAGAGGCGGGTAAAATAAAATAAAATACATTTTAAAAATAGGTCAAGAGTAATCAATAGTAGGATCCAGAGAAATATATTGTAGCGGTCTCGCTACTGAAGGACTGAGACTGAGGCAGGAATAGTGGTTCTTGCATCGCCCGGGGTAGGCTTCGTTTTATTTGCTGTTTGGCCCTTAAAAGGGCCGTTTCCTCACAGTTCCCTAACAGACTCATTTCCTTTCGTAACACAACATTAACTCCTCTCAAGCTGGCAACTCAGCCCTCTTATACCCCCAGCCCCCGGACCTGATTGGCTCTTTCTCCCCACCCGGTGCAGCCAATAGCGATACTCCGCTATTTTCTAGAGTTAAACATGCAAACAAACTGGGGCAGAATCGCCACAATATTTTTAATTATTGTTTCAATTAGAATTCAATGTTATTGAATAGTAGCATCACAACGATACTTATTTGACTATATACTAATCTAAAAAGATAATGAACAGAACCTTAATCAGATTAATTTGTGCACAGAAAATGAAGACAGAAAGTTTGTGTCAAACAGGACAAAAAGTGAAGTGGTATTTTTCCCATGTTGGAAAACTGCAAAGTTCTGTACCAACCACATGGTATTCATAGAATTTATCCAAGCAGTTGTGCTCCCCTAATATCTTAGCTAGGTTTCAGAGGAAATTTTGGTTTCTTAACTCAAAGTATAGCTGGGGGGGTCAAAAGTTCCCGCTTGGTCAGTGCGTCGGACAGGATGTGTTAGACAGGACATTTTTTCACTGGGGACCAAAAAGACAGAAGATACACACATGAATATTTTAAAATGTTTTTTTCTTTCCCGGTCCTTCTTTTTGGCTTTTCTTTTTGGCTGCCTCATACTTCTCACTGTCATTCTTGATTTCTTCCCTTTTGGTACAGCTCCTCTCAGCATCTGTTTTTGGTGGTATGGCTGTTGCTTCTCTGTGTATTTGCATTATAGTGATGGACCCATCAAATCCGGGGTGCAGTTTATAGTTCCAAGGAAGCTGACATGGTCTCTTCAGAGTTACGCAAACACAAACACACAGGAAGAAACCACTTCAATTAAAAGCAATCAGCTCTTCTGGAGAGGTTCCTCAATATTGCTCAATGTCTTCTAATTTGTAAGTTTGGTCCTGATTACATGTACAACCCTAATTCCAAAATAGTTGGGACGAAGTGTAAATTATGAATAAAATCTAAATGCAATGACTTTCAGATCACATCTGCCAATTTTTTTTTTTACAATAGAACATAGATAACATTTCAAATGTTGAAACTGAGACATTTTATATTTTTATCCACAAAATGAGCTCATTTCAAATTTTCTGGCTGCAACAGGTCTCAAAAAATTTGGGACACAGGCAAAAAAAGGGCTGAAAAAGCATATAAGAGAATCAGCTGAAAGAACATTTAACAACTAATTATATTAACTGGCATCAGGTGTGTAACATGATTGGCTATGAAAAGGGATGTGTTAGAGAGGCTGAGTCTCTCAGAAGTAAAGACAGCCAGAGGCTCTCCATCACATGAAGACTTGCGTAAAAAAATTGTGTAATACTTCAAAAACAATGTTCCTCAATTGCGAAGGCTTTGAAGGTCTCATCATCGACAGTGGAAAACATCATCAAAAGATTCAGAGAAAGTTGAAAAATCTCTGTGCGTAAGGGACAAGACCAAAGACCTTTACTGGATGCCCGCGATCTTCGGGCCCTCAGGCGCCATTGCATCACTCACCGGCATGATTCTGTAATTGACATTACTTAATGGGCTGAGGAATACTTCAAGAAACCACTGTCTGTAAACACAGTATCATGGTTTTGGAGGTTGGCATTTTTTGTTTGGGAACTTTATTTGTTACTCTCTTCCGGGACAATATCGTTTTGCCCACATCGGATTCTTTGGCAAGCTGGCATTAATTGTGGGCAGTGCCCGGACTCTATTAAAGCCCAAGTTTCGCTTTTCCACCTTTGCTAGAGTGTCAGTGCTAAGATTGGACTATAGCCCGTAAGTTCTCTAGCTAGAGAGTTGGTTAGGATTTAGTTGCAAAAGAGGAAAAGTGTTAGTTAGTGAGGGAGGGAGATTATCTCTCTCTTTTCCCTCTTCCTTCCTCTGTCTGTGCACCGTCTGGGTGCTTAATCTTTTGATCTCGGCTTCTGAGATTTTTCCTTTATTTCGCTCAGTCTAGCTCGCTTTGCTTCCTGATTATTATTTGGACGAGATTTATGTCATTTTGAAGTGCGAGTCCCTCTCTCTTGTTTTATCTGTGTTTGTCATTTTTCTGTGCTTCCTTTCATTCCAGCCACTGCATTTGGCGTCTCAAAATACCAGCCATCGCACATGGTCCGCTGTGCCATCCACAGATGCCACCTAACACTCTATCATGCAAAAAGGAAGCCATTGTTGAGCATGATCCAGAAGCACCACCCTGTTCTGTGGGCCAAGGCTTAATTAAAATGTGGCAAAGTGTCATGTGGTCAAACGAGTCCAAATTTGACATTCTTGTTGGAAATCATGGGCGTTGTGTCCTCTGGGCTAAAGAGGTGAAAGACCACCCCTCCTTTTATCAGCATTCAGTTCAAAAGCCAGCATCCCTAATGGTATGGGAATGCATTAGTGCATACGGTGTGGGACACTTGCATTTTTTTAAAAGCACCATGAATGATGAGAGGTATATAAAGGTCTTAGAGCAACATATGCTCCCCACCAGACGACATCTATTCCAAGGAAGGCCTTGTGGATTTCAGCAGTACAATGCAAAACCTCATACTGCAGCTATTACAACAGCATGGCTTCATAGTAGAAGAGTCTGTGTGCTGAACTGGCCTGCTTGCAGTCCTGATCTTTCACAGATCGAGAACATTTGGCGCATAATTAAACGAAAAGTCTGTCAAAGGAGACCCAAAACTCTCCAGCAGCGGGAAGCCTGTTTTAAACAAGAGTGCAATCAAATTCCAATGGCTAAACTCAAGAAACTTGTCTCCTCAATGCCCAGACGCCTCCACTCTGTGTTAAAAAGAAGAGGAGATGGTAGACCATGCTAAATAGGCCCCTGTCCCAGCTTTTTTGAGACCTGAATCGGCCATCAAATTTGACATGAGCTCATTTTGTGTATAAAATTGTAAAATTCCTCAGTTTCAACATTTGCTATGTTATATCTGTTCTATTCTGAATAAAATACTGGCTGGTGTGATTTGAAAGTCCTGGTATTTGATTTCATTCACAATTTACACTTTGTCCCAACTACTTTGGAATTGGGGTGGTACTTAACACATCACCACTTACTTAACCTGTCACCAATTACTCCAACATATTTAATGACAGGCGCTACTTGGGAAGTCATCTTTCTAATTACTGGCAATTAAATCAGCCAGTGGTTTCTGAACTCAAAAACAATAGAACCTTTTAAAAACCTTAGTTACACTCGAAGTTGCAATTTATCAACTCTGGAAGTAGCCATTGGTCCATTACCAGAATACTAGAGTCCTGTTCGACATGCAATTGTGCCGGACAGGACAAAAAAGATTTTTAATTTCCCATGAGGTGTGTTCTATTTCTTTGAAAATACCTTGTTTTATACCACATCAACAAAGAAAAAAATGATTCTTGTCTTCATAAGTCTTTTACTTTGGAAAAAAGTAAACATTTTGCTCATGAATCGTGTCAGACAGGAGATCCAACTCCTGTGAAGCGAAATTAACAGGGCTTTACACTTCAGAAAAAAAAACTACTTGGTGGGTTATTTGCTTTGACTTGAAACTTGTCCTGTCAGCAAGAAAAAATGTCAAAAACTAAATACAACAGGAGAGATATGAGAAAAACATGTGTCCTGTCCAACCTGCTGATTTTCATCATTGCCTAATTAAATCCTAATTTACATAATCAAGGGGTAAAAATTTTGGCCCAGATTTTTGTTTTCTAATCAGCTCAGATGTATATCTAACATATCCAATTGGTATTTTGCTCAGATTCAAACATTAATATTTCTGATAATACCTCTCATATACCATGAAATGGCCCAAAACAGAATACAATGATTTGTAAATTAACCTATATTCAATTGAGTACACCACAAAGACAAGATACTTAAAGCCACATACTCACAGATTCACTAATTAAGACTTAATTTTGAGAATTTTTTTAGAGAACTTTCCTGTGTTCGTAGTGGCTAGATATAATGAATACGAACAATCGCTCGATTTTAGAACCCCCAGGTCCAGCGATATAGATAAAACTATTGAGGAGGTTTCCCTTGTCAGCAAGTTGCGCAACGAACAAGGAACAAGGAAGCCAAGGAAGCCAAGTCGTCGTCTTTTGGATTTGCACGAGGTAAATAGCCTAACATATATGACATAAAGAAATGATTGCAATGTTTGGATGACTCTACTGTAATAGGATGGTTGTTGACTTGATGTATGTGTGTCATATTTGCATAAAAATCGCTATTCGCTATCATCGCTATTATGTGTACTATGTCACGGAAATGTGTGTGTTTTCTTGGCGAGCGAAAAGAAGTAGGTTTACACACTTTGGCGGTCAAATACAAACATTTCCCGATGTAGTTAATTTTTTTCAAAGGCATCACTGCATTGCGGAGAGATTAATCTATAAGGTAAAGTATTTTTAAGTTATTGTGTGATTTATGCGATTGTTATCCTATTGAAGATGAGCATGTGGCTTTAAATGTTCACACTGACAAACTTTATTGTTTTTTTGGAAATATACACTCATTTTGAATTGTCCCAACTTTCTTGACACATGTTGCAGTCATAAAATTCAAAATGAGCAAATTTCTTATTTAAACAATAAAATTTCTCAGTTTCAACATTTGATATGTTGTCTTTGCATTATTTTTAATTAAATATAGGGTTTAAATGGTTTGCAAATCATTGGATTTTATTTACATTTTACACAGCATCCCAACTTTTCTGGAAATGGGGTTGTCTCAACTCACTAAAAGAATGCTGAGTGTGCATCTGCCAGTTTTCAAGTAGCACGATTTGCTAGGTGACCCTCGAGTCGGGGTCAGGGAATGAAATGGCTCTGGATTTTCTGAGTTACACAAGAGATTGTGTATTGTGGATTGTGAAGACCCGAGTTTTTCCTGAGATCTGTCTGCCAGGTTTTAGATTCCCTTGAGAAAACTGGAATCATCCATCACACATATCTACAAATGATTATTATTGTCATTAGTATGCAAATCCATATATGACTGAAAGTTTTATTTTAATTTATTGTGTGGAACAAGAGGAATTATAAGTAAAAGATGGCATTACTGTAAATGAATTAATAACTCAATGAGCAAAGCTAATCAAAGAAATAATTAAATGTTATCAAAAATTATAAAAGGAGGGATGTGTCAAAGTAAGTTTTTGATTGATCATGTGACAGCACGGCAAGGTCATGGGACTGGGTGTTTACTGGGTGATGTGAGGATCTGCCAATAATGGACCAGCTTGTATGATTTGATGTCAGATTACTCATTATCTGAGTTCTCCCATTCTATTGTTCAGTTTGCAAATTAATTTAAGTCTTATTTTGAAGTTTTGAGTGGATCTGTGTTTGAACTAGACGAAGCTCAGCCTGGCTTAGTGTTAAAAAGCCTTTTTTTTTCTTCATCAACACTAGGGGAGACAGCAGTTCAGCACAAGTATCTCACTGACTGAAAACCCTATTTTTGGAATTAATATGTTTCAGGCAGAGCGATTATGTTAGCATATATTCTCTAACTATAGTAACAGGGGTCATGAGCTGTTGAAAATTTGTATTTATTAATCATTTGCCCTTAGTTCAAGTTTAAATTGTATGCTATTGACACAGGATCACCCTCATTTGCAAATGAGCAGAGTTATTCAGCAGAGATTTGGGAATAATTATTGAAATCAGCCAGTTGAGTTCATGCATGGAAGAAAATCATGGCAAGACTTGATTAGAATTCTCTTGTCACTGACAAGTCTTTATTACACCACCTTATTATTCAGGTTGGCCAGAAGGAGGATGTCCGAGAGCATTTTAATTGATTGTATTAAAAGGGCATTAACTCCTGTGGCTTTGAGACGACCAAGTCAAAATATTTAATTCCGATTGTATAGTGCCAAATGACGAGATAGGGCTAAGTCCAAGCTGAGGACTGTTTGCTTAATGTTTTCTTTCACTACTGTGCCACTGTTTGACAGCATTTGGCCGAAAATCTCTTCCAGTGGGGCCCAGGTGACCATGGTGATTAACGTCAACTCATCCAGGTCTCTGTGCCTTTGCTGGGTTTCCAGCCGGCATCATTTTACTCTCAATCTATGCCCAAGCTCTAGCCAAGAGCACTTGATCAACTGAGCTTCAGCTGAGCCTTATAGCCCAGAACAGCAGCTGTTCAAAGAAAGGCCTGTCACCAGCCAGACCCTTAAAAGCAATTAAAAAAGGCTTCGTTTCTCAACACCTGACAGCAGAAGGACGGCCAAATAAAGAGAACAGGAAATCAAATCAACTACTTGCCCCGGAGTCATCTCGACACCTCCTCCATTGCCAGACTCACACTCAAACACACGCTGGAAAAAACATAATGGGTTGCTTTGGAAACCATTCAAATTGCCACAGTGTCAAAGACAGTGAACGCATGTCATTGGGATATTGTCTTTTAAAGGCTTTAAAAGCCATCCAGGGCAGAGGACAAGCGACAACAGAAAATTAACTTTAATAACACCACCTTGCATGCTGAAAAAAAATTTCTGACAGTTTTGCAAAAAGGCCTTTATCTACCTAATTTGAGGATGCTGAGTTACATATGCTAGTTAAAAGTTGCTATTATGAACAGTTTTTTCACAAATAAAAATGAAGATTTAGTTTCTTACATTTTAAATATATATATATATGGGCTTTTTCACAGTAACCTAGAGCACTGTTTCATGCATATTGTACATACTTTCATGACATCTTTAACAACAGCCAGATTATTTGATGATTATCTATTGCATAGGAACAGTGGAGGGAAGCGGCAGAAAAAAATGGACGGATAGTGTTAATAGCTACATTTTTACAAATGTCAGAAGTCTTTTTTTGGACAAAATTAACTGTCCCACGAGAAATATTGTTTATTGGACAAATGTTTTTTAGATATTACATTACAAATGAGTTTGTTTAGTTCTGTTGGATGGCGAATCACAAGTCTTGACTTGTTTCGTCATACTGAAATGATCACTTAATTCGCATTTTTTGTTCTTGCGTCCGGCCCGGTGAATGATCATATCCGTGTCCGTCCAAAATGTCCTCTACGAAATTTACTGCTGTGGCTCCCAGGTAATAAAAGAATACTGGGGAAAAGTTTGGTATCTTGGAATGTCTTTGTAGGATATACTCCTAAACAAAACTTTTTTTCAGTGAAGTTCAAAACACAAAGCAGCAGAGCACCCAACATACCTGTCCGTCCAAAATTGTCCATTCCGAAATCTGTACATTTTGTGTGCAGGAGAGCATAATTTGATACTTGCAACAATTCATTTGCTTTATTTGTAAAGCTTCTGTGCTATACAATGCACACATAAGGGAAAAACGTCATTGCCTTCTGTTTTCAGTTTTCAGTGTTTTTGTGCAAGTATGTCTTAGAATATGTCCACTCCGAAGAAATGTACGTTTCTGAAATTTGCAAATACAAAGTCAGTTGTTGTGTGTTGGGGGAAAAACACAAGTGGGTTTTTTTTTTATTAATAATTGCTCTGTTAGTTTTAAGTAATAAAGGACTGTTTATTAATATGTTTTCATACATTTCCATTTGTCTTTGAACTAGGCTTACAATTGCCATACAGATATTTTATACTCTTTTTTTCGAAATTTCACAAATGCAGTCACCATTAACCCTTTTAAACATTTGTGGCTGAGTATTATATGTTGATGTGTATTATATAAATGCACTAGCTGCTGCACGCTTTGTAGCCCATCATTTTGTCATCATTTTTTAGATCGGATGAGGGAGAGAAACCGTGTCTTCAATTGCCACTTGATTATTCTTGAATTGGAAAACGTGTTAATCAAGGGAAACCATCTAGAACCAGTCAGGACAAATTTTTGTCAATAAATGCCACCGAATTTTCAGGTCTAACGCCAGCCCTGCGAGTGTTCAACTGTGAAATGCGAATTTGGGAGCTGTCAAGCTCGAGTAATCAGAATACTGCATTCGTGGACGAACGCGGTGTCCTCTAAAAAGCCTGGCTTTTGTGCAGGCTGCGTTATCACTCCCTTGGCCCCATCAAAAACATAGGCTGGTTACCTCAACGCACGTTCATAAGGACACTCCTAGCGGTGCAACCAGATATTGCTACGCGCATCATCAGGTTATATAAGTTTAGTACCCGCTACCCGGAGTAAAATTGCCATTTTTTTTTGAGGGCATGACCGTTTTTCTAAAATCGGGCGACGTCAAGTCCTTCCTACAGAAATTGCCGATTTTTGTTCAATGCAAATAAAGCTATAAAATGAGTATGAAACAGGTGAGAAATAATACCCTCATATCTTGGGAACGCCGACTTCGATAAATTCCAATGTGCATGCCTACATCATGTACACAGTGTATCTACACAGGAAAACCCCCAGAACAGCAGTGTCACTGCTGTGCCACCTCTTAAATCCTGGGCGAGGTGTACAATCAGTATACAGCAGGGAAAATAAGTATTGAACGTGTCAACATTTTTCTCAGTAAATATATTTCCAATGGGGCTATTGACATTAAATTTTCACCAGGTGTTGGTGGTAACCAGAGTAATCCACACATACAAAGAAAACAAAACAACTAAGTCCATAAATTAAGTGTAATAAAGTGAAATGATGCAGGGAATAAGTATTGAACACATGGAGAAAAGGAGGTGCAAAAAGGCATGGAAAGCCAATAGACCAGCTGAAATCTGTCAGTATTTGGAAAGCAATCCTGCTCCCTATCAGTGCAAATTAATATCAGCTGGTTTAGTCCTAATTGATGGCCTATAAAAAGGTTTCTCATTACAAAGATGTCACACAAGAAGCATCTCATTATGGGTAAAAGCAAAGAGCTCACTCAAGACCTTCCCAACCTTATTATTGCAAAACATCCTGATGGCGTTGGTTACAGATGTACTCATATTATTCAAGTTGAAATGACACAGGGAAAAAGTATTGAACACGCTTACTGACATTTATTTAATGCTTCGTAGAAAACCCTTTGTTGGTAATGACAGCGTCAAGCCGCCTCCTGTATGGAGAAACTCCTTGAGTGCATTGCTTAGGTGTGATTTTGGCCCATTCTTCCACGCAAACGGTCTTCAAATCTTGAAGGTTCCGGGAGCCTCATTTATGAACTCTGATCTTCAGTTTTTTCCATAGATTTTCGATTGGACTCAAGTCGGGTGATTGACTGGGCCATTCTAGCAGCTTTATTTTTTTTCTCTGAAACCAATTGAGAGTTTCCTTGGTTGTGTGTTTGGGATCATTGTCTTGCTGAAATGTCCACCTTCATCTTCAGAATCCTGGCAAATGGCAGCAGATTCTTATCAAGAATGTCTCGGTACATCTCTCTGTTCATCTCTCCTTCAATTGCATGCAGTCTGCCAGTACCATGTGCTGAAAAACAGCCCCACACCATGACATTCCCACCTCCAAACATCACTGTTGCTATGGTGTTTTTGGGGTGATGTGCAGTGTCATTTGTCCTCCAAACATGGTGTGTGCTATGACATCCAAAGAGTTCAATTTTGGTCCATCTGACCAAACTATATTCTCCCAGTAGTTCATAGACTTGTCCAAATGTGCAGCAAACTTTAAACATCCCTCAGCATGCTTTTTCTTCAGCGATGGAGTCTTGCGCGGTTAGCGTGCATAGAGGCCATGGTGGTTGAGTGCATTACTTATTGTTTTCTTTGAAACAACTGTATCTGCTAATTCCAGGTCTTTCTAAAGTTCTCTCCGTGAGTGGTCCTTGGCTCTTTCCTAATTATTCTTTTAACTCCTCTGTCAGAAATCTTTCAAGGAGCACATGGTTGTGGCTGGTTTATGGTGAAATGATGTTCCGTCCACTTCCAGATTAGGGCCCCAATGGTGCTCACTGGAACATTCAGAAGTTTAGAAACACGTCTGTAACCAATACCATCAGGATGTTTTGCAATAATAAGGTTGTGAAGGTCTTGAGAGGCTCTTCGCTTTTACCCATCATGAGATGCTTCTTGTGTGAACCCTTGGTAACATCTTCTTATAGGCCAATAATTATGACTAAACCAGCTGCTATTAATTTGCACTGATAGTGGCAGGATTGCTGTCTAAATGGTGACAGATTTCAGCTGGTTTCTTGGCTTTCCATGCCTTTTTGCACCTCTTTTTCTTCATGTATTCAATACTTATTCCCTGTGTAATTACACTTTATTACACATAACTTAATTTGTGGACTTATTTGTTTTGATTTCTTTGCATGTGTGGATTACTTTGGTAGTAACCAACATCTGGTGAAAGTTTCATGTCAATAGCCCCATTAGAAATATATTTACTGATAAAAATGTTGATGCACTCAATACTTACTTTCCCCTCTGTAGTTCCTCATGCTGAAGACACATACAGCAAACCTGGGTTGCCTTCCCCGCTATGGTTTGAACTTTGTCCTTGAATTCCGCGTCACCTGGGATTGACCTAGTTTCACTCGGTTTACGTCAACCCCTTGTTTAGCGCGGGCATAGCCTCAAGTTGGAGAAAAATACATGTGTCGGGGGGAATCTATACTGTCCTTTCGTTATGATGCGGTTATAATTATTCAAAATTGAAAATGCAATCCAGGCACTTACATGTGAAAAAAAGGAAGGAAAAATGGATTAAAAAGCCTTTGTTGTAGTGGCTAAAACATTAAAAAAGCCAACATGTTTCAACTACAATGGGTCTTCATCAGGGCTTCATAAAGGATCAATTTGTATGTCTGGTAAAAGGAATCCCACTACAAGAAGTTCAAAGTCAAAAATTCAACATTAGAAATGTTATCTATGTTCTATTCAGAGATGCCAAGGCTTACACCTTAGACGTGAGTCTCTCCTCTTAGTGGCATTCACGTTCCTGAGCCATAGTCAGCAATTATTCAATCAACGCGCACTGAAGAAATTCCTTCGCGGAATTTAAGTCATTGTGCATCAAGTTAATCAGTTTCACGTGCATTACGGTGGATTTCTCCACGAATGACACGGAAATCGATTATGACTCGGGAATTCTCGGGCTTGTCTTTACTGTGGGATTAAAAGCAATAGAATTACATAAAAATGTTTCAAATGGTCTTATTTCAGTTAAACAATTTAAACGATCATGAAGCATATGCATTGGGTCTCATTCATGAAACGTGAGCAGAATGAATTTGTGAATCTATTTCAGGATTGGGGTTGTACACAAGGGAGGTAACAAGCTAGGCAGGTCAACAGGTGTGAGGAATAATCTAAACTTAAACTGAGAGGGGAAAACACAAGAGGTAATTGCACAATACAATTTGGGAAACAATGACCAAGACTAGGTTACACAAGACAACCTTAAACAACAATGGGCTCTAATTTCTTGACGCAGCTCAGGGTGGCGCAGCGTGGCATAGCTTGACGCAGCCCATGCAGTGGTAATTTCGTCCGGTGCAGCCCGCGCAGTGGTAATTTCGTTAGGTGCAACACCGTGCGCAGCCTTTGGTTGACGAACGTGCGCCGAGATGGGTGTGGCGGCGTAGTAGGGGGAGGTGTCTCATTTTCGTCAAGGCGCAGTGACAATTTTGTAGAAAAAGTCTCTGTTGCAGTTGCGCAGAGAACTCGCCAGCTCCAACCTGGTTTACTTTCTGTGCAGTGGTAATTTGGCTGACCGGCGCACAGTGCGCACACGTCACTGAAACCTCACAGGCAGGTTTCCAGAATGTCAGGCACATTTCAATGCAATAAATAATTACAGAAAGCACTATTTAATGTAACTATATGAATCAGGACATAAATTATAGTATCTATATCGATTGTCCTGATGTCAGATTAAAGGCGTAATGGAAACTCGACCTGGCTTAATCAATGCAGCTGAATCTGTGATGCAAACTAACAACTTCACATCTTTCTCAGCCAACCACATATATAATGCTTGCGTCATGCTCAGTAAAGCCGCTTGCATACTGGACGCGAAACGAATTTTTCGCACGACTGATTACAGTCAAAGTCAATGCAAAGACGCGAATACTGTTTATTCTTCTCTTTTCTGGGTGCAGAATTTTGTATTAAAACCTTTCAAATAAACAAAGTTTACTAGTTCTTAAGTTGTTAGGAATATTAAAAACAAATTTGTCCGGAAATGTGCATATCTGAAATGTCAGGGCGGCGCAGCCGCATTCATACAACAATTATATTAAATTGAAGAGAGAGATGAGTAAACAGGATATTGCAACATCAAAAGGAACCCTGTCCCTGCTGCCATAGGTCTTCTGAACAAGTGACTGATTAACCTGTTTGTTCTATTTATTATTGTTCTGTGTTGTTATATGTGTTGTTACTCTGTGATTGTTGTTGATTGTTTTTGTTACTGCTGGCTGTAGAGCAATTTGTCCAATGGGGACAATAAAGACTTCTTGAACTCTTGATCTTGAACCCAAGTGACCTTAACTGATGAGTGAAAGGTGCGTAGATCTCTCTCAAATATTGATAAAAAATAGCTGCTTTCTCTTCATAGTTAGACTTGTTCAGTTGACATGTCAGGTGGTACAGCCAATATAAAACTAAGAAAAAGTTATTTTATTCTAAAACTCTTTATTGTATTGTAAAAATGAATGAATGAATGAATGAACTAGCTAGCAAAGTCAAAAGGTTATATAGGTGTCCAGTTTGATACCTGAATAATTGGGAACTAGTAGCAAATGACTACTCAGCCGCACGGGGAAAAAAAATATCCATACGTGATAGTGGATGCAGTATCACAGCTGAGTCAACGGGAGGCACCTTTGCAGGGGAAATCTCTGGCGCTACGCCAGCCTTGAAAGTTACTTCCCTCCGTTTCACCACGTCTGACCACGCACTTTTTCACCGGAAAAACAACACAGCCTATAAGTCATTTTCAAATTCAAGTTGCAAGTCCGCAAGAACCATGCCAAGGAAAAAACCATAAGGAAGACACAAAGAACGTTTGCTATATTTCTGTGTTGAAAGACAGGAGGTCAGTACACATTTTCTTGCATGATCTAATAAAAATCATACGCTGTTTGAACTCTTTGAAATTTTGTTGTTGATTTTTGATGAGGCTTTTATATTTAGGATATTTTCTCAGTTGCATGGGTGAAGACATATGATCTTGGTGTAGATTTACTTTTTAAGCTGAATGGATACTTGGTTTAAAAGGTGTTCCTGCTGGTTATTAGAGACATTTTAACATGACCTATTTTGGTTGAATTTGGATGTAGAATGCGTGGAAATTACTCGATTTTTGCCCCAGAAAAAGCTAAAATGCTGGACTTTTCGGGGGCTTCCTCCCCTGAGCCCCCACAGGGGCACTGCCCCTTGATCCCGCCACTGCCAGGAAACCCCCCCTGACAACTCATTTGATCCGGCCCTGTACTCTATTCGTGTTTTGCACTGTTTTCAAAATATCTTTGTTAAATACACGGTTATGCATTAATTGGGACCCTATTGTTAATCTTTCATGCAAATTCAAAGCATTTGAAAAGCACTTTCAAAAGCAGTTTCGCTTGCAGACGTAGCCTTCTGTCCACATGTTTTAACCTTGTGCTGAAAGTGTGCTATTGATATTCGGCAGACGTCAGCATAACTTAGACTATGCTTGGTTTGGCTACTGGATTTCATCTGCGGTTTCACTTTCATGCAGGTATGTGTTATTTGCATGAATAATTATGATGTAATTGCATCCAGGCACCGTATTCCTGCTTATTTTGTTATTTTTCATACGAAGATAACTAATGTATGCAGATGGATGCATGGCCGCAGCGTGGACATGTATCATCTAGCTAGCAAGCTTCTCTCCTTCACATTTTCCGTTTCGCTTTCATGTTCTTCTCATCCTTCAGAGACACAACACAGCTATGAAAATACACCGGTTACTCAAGGACTTGAAGAACCTTTACACCTTAGTTTCATTTGCACTGAGTATTCCTCCTTCCAATGCGCAAGTCGAGCGGTGTTCTCACTGATGGGCCAGAGGTGGGATGGGTGCAGAAATAGGTGCAGTGTTGAGTTAATCGAGTCTGAGTTGCAGATCAAGCACAATTTCACACAGTCATGTTAAGAGTTCATGGAATGGGCCAGGAACAGACATGACCTCTTAAAGGCAGCATCATCATCAGAAAAATATGACTAAGAGGTAACCATTGCCTTTTGGATTTTGATAACATCATACCCTCTCTCTGAAGAGGTGTTGGTGGGCCAGTAGGTTGCGATCTTCTCTCTGGTGGAATAATCCCCAATGCCCCAGTGCGGTAACGGGGACACTGTACTGAAGGAGACGCCGTCTTTCAGATGAGACGTGAAACCAAGGTCCTGACTCACTGTGGTCATTAAAGATCCTATGACACTCTTCGATAAGAGTAGGGGGTTCCCCAGTGTCATGGCTAAAGTCCCAACCTGGCTCTTTCCACCTGCCACCTAATCATCCCCTGATCCAATTGGCTGTGCAAATTGCCCTCTCCCTCCCCACTTCAACCCCCAGGGCTCCCTTGAAAAAGAGATTTCAATCTCAATGGGACTTCCCTGGTTAAATAAGGGTTAAATAAATAAAATAAATAAAAATCTCTTGTAAAAAGTATTGCAGTGCCTGAAGAGAAGAGCTTCATATGTGACCTGACCAGCAGAACTATGTGGTTTTTATTTACAGCAGGGTGACCAGATTTTAGTAAATCAAATACGGGACACTATGCGAGGGAGCGAAGCAAGCGAGGGGGGTACACATTTTATTCACAATAGAGCATAGACAACATATCAGATGTTAAAAGTAAGACATTTTACCATTTCATTAAAAATATTTGCTCATTTTTTGAATTTGATGGCAGCAACACGTCTTTAAAAAGTTGGGACAAGAGCAACAAAAGGTTAGAAAAGTAAATGGTACAAAAAAAAAACAGCTGGAGAAGCATTTTACAACTAAGTAGGTTAATTGGCAACAGATCAGTAACATGACTGGCTATAAAAAGATTTATTCATTTTAGAGAGGCAGAGTCTCTCAGAACTAAAGATGGGCAGATGTTCACCAATCTGTAAAAAATGTGTCAAAAAATTGTGTAACAATTTCAGCAAAATGTTCCTCAATGTAAAATTGCGAAGACTTTGAATGTCCTAACATACATTGTATTTCATTTACTAAAATCTGGTCACCCTGCTGTACGATCTGAAGGAATGAAGGCCATTAAATGGCAGAATTTCAGTTGCAAATACAACACAGCAGTACTGATCACTTATTGTTGACTCTGACATGTCCTGACTGATGCAGCACTACTGGTATGCTAACTTTCTTGCAGATTCTGAAACAATGTGTGAACTGAAGCCTGCAAGAGACCTCTTGTCAGGAGAATTTTTTGAGCCTGATCTTGGGGCCAGTGGCCCTCGTTGCCAGTCTGAAGAGGACAACGGGAACAGAAGTATGGAATGTGATCATGGTGATGCTACAACACCTACACACATCTATGACCCTGCTGGTAAGTGTGAACAGGAGCTGATCATGCTGTTGTACATGAACCATACATGAGGAGATGTTATCCATCATAATTCTTGACTGATCTGTTGTCCCGTATTCAAAAAAATTAGTGTCACTCTCTATTTTTGAAAGCCCTTCCAATAATTTTGAATTTAAATAATGGCTGCATTTTTGCTACAAAACATGCTATGGTATCATCATATAACATTGAACTACAACCCTCAAAACGCAATGACTTTCAAATCACACCAGCCGTTTTTTATGCATAATAGAACAGATAACATAGCAAATGTTGAAAGTGAGAAATTTTACAATTTTATTCCCAAAATGAGCTCATTTCAAATTTCATGGCTGCTACAGATCTCAAAAAAGTTGGGACAGGGGCCTGTTTACCATGGTGTAGTATCCCTTCTTCTTTTTAACACAGAGTGGAGGCGTCTGGACATTGAGGAGACAAGTTTCTTGAGTTTAGCCATTGGAATTTGATCCCACTCTTGTTTAATACAGGCTTCTAGCTGCTAGAGAGTTTTGGGTCTCCTTTGACAGAATTTTTGTTTAATTATGCGCCAAATGTTCTCAATCGGTGAAAGATCAGGACCGCAGGCAGGCCAGTTCAGCACACGGACTCTTCTACTTCAAAGCCATGCTTTTGTAATAGCTGCAGCATGTGGTTTTGCATTGTTCTGCTGAAATGCACAAGGCCTTACCGAGAATAGATGTTTTCTGGAGGGGAGCACATGTTGCTCTAAAACATTTATATACACCTTTCAGCATTCGTGGTGCTTTTTAAAACATGCAAGTATCCCACACCATACCCACATAGCAAAAAGCATTAATTCAATGTTGGATTTTGGTCAGAATGGTTATTTTTGATTGAGTGTAACTTCTTTTGAATCTTTAATAAATAACTAAATGAACAATGGTCTGTTTTATTGTTTTTTTGTTAATAGAGCATGCAGTAAAACAGCTGTTCTCAACCTTGGTTTCTTAAAAAAATGGAAATGGACAATCTGTAAGGGTTTTTGCCTTGTAGCCCCTCCTCTGTGGCTTTCCACCACCTTAACGAGCTGCGCCTGTTGCTTCTTAAGGTGGAGGTGATTATCTGAAGTATATAGGGCTGGCAGTTGCCAGTTCTCATCAGCACTGCATTTTGGTTTTATCATTGATGTGTGTGATTTTAACCCTCATGATATGGTGATGCTGCTCCCTGTTTTTATCACCGTGTGTGTGTTTTTTTTTTTTTTTAAACTATTTATTAAATCTCCAGCTTGTACCAGCCTGGCATTTCGGTCCTGCATTCTTTTAGGTCCATGGTCCTAGCTACCACTGGACAGCAGTTTATGTCTGGTGGGGTGTGAAACCATGACACAATCTATGAGCTCACAACACATTTTCAAATATTCAACAATAAAATGATGAAATGAAGTACAGGGTTCCCCAAAACATGTCCCTGTAAAGTGGGGTCTTTGTATAAATAGGTAGAGAATCACTGCAGTATAGCATAGCCTACTTAATGAACGAGTTCAGCAATTTAACCTTCGTCTGTATGTTTTTAATATGCCTCATTTAAATAATTAATCGTTTTACTTTATTTGGTGTTTTAAAGTTCTGCGGGAGTTGCTCCAAACTTGTTTATTAGTGGCATCACTGCCATTCAGACATATGTCAGTGATATCACTGACTAGTAGACTACTATTAGAGTAAGAAACTGATTATTTTTTAATGAGGCATATTAAAAACATACAGAGGAGGGTTGAAAAGTGTTGAAATGGCCCTTTAATAACATCGTTTCAATGTATAATGCAATGCATTCTTATAGTTGAAACAATGTTGATACAATTCTACATTCTTTCAATGTTGATCATATCATAGTTGAATCAAGGTTGATTCATTGTCAGAATTGATTGGAAATTTAACGTTATTTCCATGTTGATCATAGCAAGCATTTTCAGTGTTTTTTTTTCAATATCTGACCTCAATGTTAATTGCAATCTTCAGCCTGACAATATCACAATGTTGATTCGATCACTTTTTGCTATCTGGGTATGCACTAAAGCATCCCAATACCATCAGTGGTGCTGCCTTTTTAACTGAACGCTGATGACAGAAGGGGTGGTCTTTCTCCTCTTTAGATCAGAGGACACAACGCCCATAATTTTCAACAAGAATGTCAAATTTGGACTCATCTAACCGCAGGACACTTTGCCACAGTCCATTTTAAATGAGCCTTGGCCCACAGAACACGGCGGCTTTTCTGGATCATGCTAAAGAATGGCTTCCTTTTTGCATGATAGAATTTTTGGTGACATCTGTGGATGGCACTGCAGACTGTCTTTACAGACAGTGGTTTATTGAAGCATTACTGGGCTCATTTAGTAATGTCAATGACAAAATCATGCCGGTGAGTGATGCAGCGGCGTCTGAGGTCCCGAAGATCATGGGCATCCAGTAAAGGTCTTCGGCCTTGCCCTTTACGCACAGAGATTTTTCCAGTTTCTCTAAGTCTTTTCATAATGTTATGCACTGTCAATGATGAAACCTTCAAAGCCTTTGCAATTTGGCATTGAGGAACATTGTTTTTAAAGTATTCCACAATTTTTTTTCACGCAAACCTTCCCAGGTTCGAGAGCCTCTGACCATTTTTCTGAGAGACTCAGCCTCTCTCAGACATCCCTTTCATAGTGTGGGTGAAAACACTTGTGGACCAAGTGTTCTCCTAACCCTTGTAAATCTACCTTCAAGGAATGGACACATTCTCCAGAGTCTGAAGCGATTGGGTTTATTGTAAGTCGCTCAAAGTTAAGTACAAAATCCAGGCTGGTCTGCGCCGCAAACCACATAGCATTCATTCTTCTTCAATCACCTGACACAGACTGACCACTGACTGTCCGAACCCTCGTATTTACTACCCTTTTGACACGTCCCACTAGGTGGGATTAAACGCGACTCTTCCCACCTCTTCCCAACATTATTACTTTCTGACTGGTTCATTGTCATATAGCAACACTCCACCCTTTGTAACAAGTTTGCCATTACATGATAATGTCAATTAATTTTAAGCCGCCAGGGACGCTCAAAGACCACTTATGAGCCTCCCAAACCTTGGGTTCAGCAAAGTTCAGTAACTTATCTGGGTCATGGATGGTTCCAGAACACTTAGGTGTGCATGCTCAGGTAGTGGGGCTGTAAAATGATGTTTATTTGCATAACAACCAATCAACCAACCAACCAATCTGGGGAGCACATGCATGCGCTGGGGAGGCTTTGTATCGTCATAAGGTCTTGACTGCAGTGTGAGCCATAGCGTATTGAGCTGAGTTGCTCTTTGAATATAGCCACCAGGTAGTGCTGGTGAGAGGAAGCTTCATGAAGCATTGAAGCTTTCCAGCCAAATGTTTTGAAGTGTGGTTCATTTCTTGAGGTTTCGAATGCACTCTAGAGACCCCTATTAGTCAATAAAAACACATACGAATTGCGCTTACTATGAAATGATGGGCAAGCATGAGCTTACAGCGTGAAAGAGGCAAAATCAATAAATGCAAAATAAAATCAAGTGTTCTGACTACATATTATGTAATAATGAAACTAAAAGATACTTACGGGGACTGGACAGAGGGCTGTGAATGTGCTTGTTAAACAAAGAGCTTTGTATTTTTGTTTAAAAAAATAATGAGCATTTCCCCTAATAAGAAAGGGAGAAGCTATCAGACTAAGGGAATTTAACATGTATCGGAAATTATTTGAAAAGGTTTGAAAATATGACATAAAATAATAGTCTGCAAAGAGATAAATGGTAACGTCCGCACACAAAGACAATGCTCCCCAAAAAATTTATTCTGTCGTCAACGTTTCGATCGCAAAGTGATCTTCGTCAGGATAAAAGAAAACAGCACGCTCACATCTCTATAAGCGCTTACTCAGATTCACAATTGAACACAATCCTTGACATCAGGTGTGAACAATTACTCAAATCAATCAACAGGGCACAGGATGTAATCTGCAGAGTGAGCAAAGGTGTGTGTGCTGAAGAAAGAGCACATAGAAACATACCATCCCAAGACAAGTATATATAAAATTTTTGTTTTGTTTTTAGTTTAAGACAAATGGATATCAACCTGGACACAAAAAATATTAAGAATCAATTGTACATCAAAGAACAGAAAAACTGCAGAAAAAAATAAATCAAACTAACCAAGGAAGATACATGAAAAATATGGCAAAGTATGCAACTGCCCCCATCCCCTCAGTAATACACATGCATAAATGAAAAAGAGGGGAAAAAACAAAAAAGAAAAAATATTAAATAAAAAAAAAATAATATTCTAACAATTTGGCCTAATAGCCTCACTAAGTGACATTATTCAGTGAAATCAAATCAAAGTATTCTCGAACGGGTGAAAACTTTCTCTTTCTTGAAGGCTCCATCGCACGCAATGACAAACTCGCACACTGCACAAAATTGCCAACCGCACAGACAAACCAAAACTACTGACAACTATCCATGAGCTGCGGAAAAAGATTGGGACATTTGATAGTCGAATCACTCGCCGAAAGTGACCCCCCTTCTCGAGGCGACATCCTAAAAGAGCCTTAAAAAGCAAAGAGTGACGTCATTTCGTCGAGACGACGGAGCTCCGTTAGGAAGTGTTTCACGTTTTTGATACAAGCTCCGAAGCCTTGGTGTCGAGGGTAACAGCACTACCACCTAGTTCGCTTGTAAACTAACTATAGAAAACCTTTGTAAATTATCATCATTTTAAGGCGATAAGATTTATTTCTTGCCCCAACTTGACTAACTTTACCAGCTGTCATAGGCCTGTACTTATCTCAGGTTTCGTGGCAGTTTCGTCCGACCGAACTGAAGCTACTTTTACATTTTTGGGACGTTAGCTAATTTGGAAGCTAGTTCAATCTTGAAATTGTCCCTCCTTTCTGGAGTTTTTCCATCTTGTTTTAAAACTGCCCTGGTTAAACCCCAGCTGAAGAAACCCGGCCTTGATGTAGAGTCTCTCGCAAATTACAGACCTGTCTCAAACCAGTCTTTTTTGTCCAAGGTTTTTGAGAAGGTGGTGTCAAACCAGCTCCTGGAGTACTTATCTGCACATAATCTTTTTGAGTCATTACAGTCTGCATTCCGAGTGAATCACTCCACTGAAACAGCACTGACTAAGGTGGTGAATGATTTATTATTAGCTGCAGACTCAGACTCATCATCAGTTTTATTACCTCGGAGTCTTGCGATGTAAGGCATGGGGTTCCTCAGGGGTCTGTCCTAGGTCCACTGCTGTTCTCATTATATCTAGCGCCACTGGGTCACATTTTGCGCTCTTATGGAATTGATTTTGATTGTTACGCAGATGATTTGCAGTTATATATGCCGATTGTGGCAGGAAATGGTTCTGTTGCATCGAAACTTGAGTCCTGTCTGGCTGCTGTTAGAGGCTGGTTGTCGGCAAACTTCCTGCTTCTTAACTCTGCCAAGACAGAAATGATGGTGGTCGGCCCTGCAAGACTGAATCACCTGTATGATGGCTTCACTCTGTTACTTGATGAATTTGCCATTCGTAGTAGAGACAGAGTTAAAAATCTGGGAGTTGTATTTGACCAAACTCTTTCTTTTGGTCTTCACATTAAAGAGGTGACAATAGTGTCCTTTTTTCACCTGAGAAATATCGCCAAGATAAGATCAGTCCTGTCTTTCAGGAATGCTGAGACTCTTATTATACATGCATTTATTTCATCAAGGTTGGACTATTGTAATGTTCTACTGTCGGGTCTGCCCAAGAAGAATTTGCGAGGGCTGCAGGTGGTGCAGAATGCAGCGGCTCGCCTTCTGACTGGGTCAGACAGATATGAGCACATAACTCCAGTGCTCTCCTCTCTTTACTGGTTGCCTGTTAATGCCAGAGTGGATTTTAAAGTGCTACTGTTGACTTTTAAAATTGTAAATGGTCTGGCACCCTCTTACCTCATTGATATGGTGGATCCATATGTGCCTGCTCGGGCACTTCGTTCTCAGGGGACTGGCCTTCTGAGTGTCCCTAAGGTCCGCAAAAAGACTACTGGTCAGCGGGCCTTTTCTTTCCGAGCTCCCACTCTATGGAACAGTCTCCCTGTTGATATTCGGTTAGCATGCTCGATTGATGTATTCAAAGCGAAGCTGAAGACCCACCTGTTTAATGTTGTTTACTGCTAATCTTATGGTGTGTTGTGTCTTTGTCTTGTTATTTGTTTTTAAGCTTTGTAAAGCACTTTGATTGAAAGCGCTCTATAAATAAAATTATTATAAAAGCAATCGCTTTGGTACAGCTTGCTGGCTAGTGAACCTGTGGCAACTATGATGCCTAGTGGAGAAGTTTTTATAGCTCTGATGTGTCACTGGCAACGCCATCGCACGCAGAGGATCTCTTTCAACATTGATAACCCGCTTATTCCACCTGAAGAGCAAACAGACAGTTCGGGCTTGCAGCTAGTTTTAGCTGCATTATCTTGTTATGCGTGCAATGGCGTATAGCGTTACTCTTCAGATTATAAAGCAAGCCATCTTCCTATCTTGTTGATGTTAGTCAAGGGGAATATTTGTAATCATTGCTATACTAAAGCAATGTGGTTTGGGTTTTACCATTATGGAAAAAAATTGCGTGTCTGACCTCCAGTTTTTTCGGCATTTTCTGAGAATCGTCTTGACTGGATGTACGCTTTACACTGGGCAGTTGCCACTGAGATGGCAGTTTTTCAATGCATTTCAGTGTGGAGAGGAACGGTGTTCTGACGAATTTTGCTACCTTGTCAAAAAATGCCACCATAATGCAAAGCGATCGTAAGGTCTTTGTTTTTGCCTTGATATTGCAATATGAATCAGTTTTCAGTATTAACTTTGTTATTTTTAGCTTTTTATAACCTACGCATATTTTATAACGAGTTGGATAAGTTTGTTTGAAGATATCTGCCCATGTATGCCATTATCGTCTAATTTCTGCATTTTCAGGAAACCCCAGCGTGTTCATGCAAATGTATGTTCGCTTACTGGTCGAAATGCACTCTAAAAATAAATCTATTTTCATGATTTTTGAAGATACTTTAGATATGAGCGAGGAAACAGCCCGAGATTTTAGGTTTGCGCAAGCGCAGGACCGTGAGGTAGCATATTTTCATAGGTAGCAAAATTTGATTGAACAACGGAAGCCACATTTCAAGCCCTAACCCTAACCCAAACCCCAACCTCTAACCCTTCCCCTAACCATAATCCCCAATACTTGTTCTAGTCCCTTGAAATATACTGCCGTAGCAATAAAAACAGCCGTATCTCTAGACACTGCGTTTACATTTTTACACACCCGTATGTTCCTCCAGCCACCCAAACATCACGGAAAGCCAATCAAAGTAATCAAAACTTCTCTCTTTGCCATGTGGGTTTAGGAAATTGCAAGTTCGCCGGCCTCTCCCAAAACATGCACAATGATCTCTAATCATTCAAATACATGATGTTGTGATGTCAAAACGTGACTGAGTTGGAGAGTGTCTATTGTAAAGGGTATGAATCATTTCACATCTCTGATTAGGTGCTAAACAGCATCATATGCTATAGTAAGGTGTAGATAAGATAGCTGTACTGCAGGTTACTAGTAGTTTATAGAAATTTAATAGGGAAACGGAAGTGTGCGGTATTAAATGAAGATAGGGTAGTTCAGGGTAAAATTGATGCCTTTTGGAAATAATTTGATTTGCTTTCAGAGTGGAGTTGTATTTCTCTTTGTAATCTGTGATTTGGCAAGAAATAAAAAACCTTTTCGTCATTTAAAATCTGATTTACTGTTTAAAATTTTTGCTATTCATTATTCAAATGTGCTAAACAATTGCTAACCAATTGATATAATGATTAGCAAAAAATGCTAATCAATTTTTTCCCTAATCTGATCACTGTGTCCCAACTTTTTTCGGTCATTCAGGGCATAGCCTATACCACGGGTGTCCAATCTTATCCGTAAAGGGCCGGTGTGGGTGCAGGTTTTTGTCCTGGCCAGCAGTGCGACTTGATTCCACTGATGAACTAATCTGGGGTTTCAAACAGGACCTTGGTGGGTAGAATCAGGTGTGTTAGTGTTGAGCTCTAACAAAAACCAGCACCCACAACGGCCCTCTCTGGATAAGATTGGACACCCCTGGCCTATACTAATGGTTTCAGCCTCGACTAATGTAAATTAGATCACTTTTGAAAGCACATTCCACATCCTGATACCCTTCCACTACTCGAAAGTACCTTCAAAAAGAGCACGACCAATTCAGAAGGGTTTGCTATAGGCCTATATTGTAATATCATTGTGTATTAAATTATTTGTACAATTCATTGCGCTCAACCATGCTCCCCCTTCTGTCAATACAAAATATATAAATCACGTGTAGTAGGCCAAAACAACGTGAGACCAAATAAGAAATTATTTTATAGTGGTTTCTTGGGCAAAATTGTGCCGAAACGCAGGCAGTGTGACCGAGATGCAAGCGGTAAGCAGGTGCAGTGCTCGGCTTGCGGAATCCACATTGCTACTTCAGGCAGTCTGGCCCGGGCCTAAAACACTTTCCATTTACATAATTTTGCTATGCTGCCTATAAAGTGGATAATAAATGTTTCTGTGGTCAAAAGAGGAGGTGAGCCATTACTTAAGGTACACTTACTTTGGGCTGTATAAAAAGAATGGTTTTTCAATATGCTACTTCCAATATTGCGCTGTAGGTATATACTTTTTATATTGGTGTATTGATTACTGGCTTGACCTACCTGGCCACCCAACAAATGAATTGTTGATGAGGAGCAGATCATCTGCCACAAGCTGTAGGTGTACAGATGGGTATCATTTTCGATTACAGTAGTCTGCCAATGTCCCGCCACGAATATTCTCCGCCTCAATGCCCATCCCATTTATTGCCCCAACAATATAAGCGAAACCTGTGAGCTCTTGAAACTCTGCTGCCATGGCTTGTCTCCTGGCAGTACTCGGCCATCGGATGAACTTGTGTCTCTAACGGCAGATAGTCTTTGAAACATTATACACTATTTTCTGTATGGTGCTTTCTGCAATACCAAACAGCAATGCCATTGCTCTCATACTGGTGCCCTCGTTGGTTAGATAGTGGATGAACACCAGCAGCTCCTTGTTTTGAGCTACCACGTCAAAACTGCCTGGTGCCTTTGGTAAAAATTCCAAGGAGAGTCAGTTGCACATATATTAGTACGTTGCAGGAGACAGGCGGAAGTTTTCCCTGAACTCCTCTTCCCCCATTGCATTCACCTGGTTTTCAGCCAACTTGCTGGCGCGCATCCTTCTTAGCCTCACGGACCCGCGACTGCTAAATCATCACCACCGGAATCATCTTATTCGTCCTCGTCAACATCCAGTAAAATGTCGAGAAACCTTTCTCTTACCAAATTCATGACACCCGCTATGTAGACGCCGGTAGTGAATCTGTGAAAACTTGCACTTTCCCGTTTGAGACTGTGGACTTGTTTTCATGTTCTGAGCCTGTTCCAGAAAAGTCGGGAATGGGAATCGAATACGCCCATGGAGAGAACTTCATTAAGGGAAAGGGTGGAAATACATATATAAACTTTGGGATGGTCTATCAAACAAAAAGGGAAGAAACTCACCACCATGCCTACAGATAGATGAAGAGCCCGGATAGATGCATTACAGTGTTTATAATGGTCCAGATCCTTAATATTGCACGTCTTTCCCAAAATATTTCAGAGTGGATATTATTATTGAATTATAATTCCAAAAAGGATAATGTTATTCAACATACAGAGGAATTGACAAAGATTAACGTACATGAGCGATCACATGGCACACTCATTACATTCATGACATGGTAAGCTTGTGAAAGGAAATACCATAAATTGAATAAATAAAAACTCATTCCCACACTTCTCCCTGAGCATTTTCAAAAAAAATTTCCCCATTTGCCAGTTTGAAACTGAATAGGTCCTTGAGTTTTTCTTAGTCCCAATAGTTACACAAGGCAAGCAGTCTAATCAAATCTACAAGTGCACCATTTTCTCCTATACACAACCGCATTCTCATTTCAAAATACGAAGTTCCGAAAGCGAAAACCTCTAGTGTCCATGAAAAACAGCTGACCATTTCTATAGTCCTTTAAATTCCTGTAATTCCGCAAAAAAAAAAAAAAATTACTCAATGTCCAAACAACAGAAATATATCAATGTTAGTGGAGTGAAATGGAAAGGATGGAAACGGAAGCTTACTAGTAGTTGACTGTCGCGCCCGATCTCATGTTGGGCTCAACAGTTTTCAATTGTGCGAGCATGTGCAGTGCACATGATACAACTCCTTTAAGGAAAGGTGCTTCAGTGTTTCTTTATCGCCTTTAGCATAGGGTACATTCAGCTATCCTTTATGAAAAGAAAGGAGATAATGCTGTCCCACAATGCCGAGGGGCAGCAATATTTTAAATGATCCACAATCAATCTGGCCACTCACAAAAACAAGCAAACAATGAAGAGCAAAAAGACACGTGATTATGTCACTTAAGAGTAAATGCAGTCAGATGTAGTGCGAGTGCTGTTGGACTTTCTTAGCAGTGCAGTTGTCTTTACCTTTGTCATTAAGAATTCTTCACATCTTCCCTTAAACTCAATGTTTTGCATTAAGGCTCAGGAAAACTGGGAGGCAATTAGGCGTCTGAGTGCTTATTACATATCGAGTTTGTATCTATTTGGTATTTCATTTTTTTTAACTAGTTCTAAGCCCCTGCTAAAAGAGGCTTATTATCCATTTACTTATTCTCCCAATGGTTTATATTGTGACTGCTGCTCAGGGCTTCCCAGGTTTATAAATTGTGTCTTGTCAGTATTAATTTCCTCTACTATCAAGGGTGTGATGGGTTAATAGGTAGGGGGTCCAAAATGCAGCCAAAACTATTTGATGGTTGCAAAATGATCGCACTTCTGGAAAGAGATCTCCAGGGTGGGTTTGTCTGCCATCGGTGCCTGCTAATTGAGCATCTGATCTTTAGGGCCAGTTGGTGGCAGGACATAGTTCCCTATAGGTAGAGTTCCTAGAGGAATGAAGTAGCATTTCGTCTAGAGAAATCGTGGGTATGCCATGGCAGGGTAGGGGGGATAGCCCAGAGCACGCAGGAAGAGAAGGTTAGTGACTGTAGGAGGTCAGCGCTGTAAAGGGCATGCATACTGTACAGCGACAGCTTCTCTAGAGGTTGAGGTGTCCAATCAATTCTGGCCCTTGCAGGAACTCGACTTAGCCCCTGACCCTGAGAGTGGGGGGATTGATGAGCCTCAGGGTACCCCGTTGGCCTCTCCCCCCCGGAAAAGAGTAACAGTGGAGGACTCAATTAGAGGAAATGACAGCACGAAAAAGAGTCTGGTATGGTTTGTTGCCTGCCTGGTGCCCAGGTAGGAGACCTCCTGGAGAATGCGGACAAGCTCCTGGCCAGAGTGGGGAGGGATCTAGTGGTCATGGTTCAGGTTGGGACAAATGACATAGGTAAGGGTAGGTTTGAGGTCCCACAAGACATATTTGTGGAATTGGCTGAAAACCTTTGGGGCAGATCCTCCCTGGTAGTATTCTCCGGGATTCTACCAGTACCACGTGCAAGTAGAGGGAAGCAGAATTTTATCTCAAGGTTTAACGTGTGGCAAGGAATCTGGTGTAGTAAAAAGGGGTACAGGTTTATGGGGCACTGGAACTACTTCTGGGACAGGGGTGACCTGTACAAGCCTGACGGGCTTCACCTGAACCAGAGGGGTACCTTTGCATGGGTATGTACAGGGTGGTACAGGGTTATTTAAACTAGGGACATGGGGGGCAGGGAGGTTAGAGTGTTATAAATAGGGAAATGCAGAGTGCCGTGATGGAAGCTGACAGTGCTACATGCACTATTGATGATATCGTTTTAAAGCAACAAAGCATAGTGAGGGGCTTGGAGCAACTGGCAGCTGGGGAATCAAAGGCTATGTGCAGTTATAATAGCCTGAAATGTTTTCATTTAAATGCTAGAAGCATAAAAAATAAATTCCCAGAACTTGAGGCTGTTATGATTAGTGAGGGCTATGACATAGGTTGGATTACAGAGATATGACTTTGTGAAGTTGATAGAGAGGAATATAATACAGAAGGTTATAAGCTATAAGGAAGGTTGTAAGGAAGGACAGACCAAAAAGGGGAGGAGGGGGTGTAGCACTCTATGTGAACAAAAACATTCATGTGCAGGAAATTCTAGAAATCGAACATTTCCTGCCCTGTGAAGATATCTGGGTCAGGCTCATTGGCGAATGTGCTATCGACCGCCACCTTTGGACAGTATTGTAAATGAAATGCTGTTCAAGATTAGGCAAGCTTGTAGAGGAGGGGGACTATTATTATGGGAGACTTCAGTTATCCTGGTATTTTGACTGGGAAATGGTAAAAGGACAGGGTAAAAGGGAGCAAGAATTTTTAGACGTCATAAATGAAAATTTCTTTTGGTGCAATTTTGTTAATGAACTGACAAACCCAATGAATTTCAATGAAGTTGGGACCTTGTGTAAAACATGAATAAAGCAGAATACAATGATTTGTAAATCCTTTTTGACCTATATTCAATTGAGTAAACTACAAAGACAAGATATTTAATGTTCAAACGGATGAACTTTATTGTTTTTAGGTCACCTGAGACGAAGTCTAATGTGACCTATTCTAATCGCCTTTTGTCTGTCGTCGTGCGTCGTCTGTCGTGCGTCTGTAAACAATTTACATTTTCAACTTGTCAGAAACCGCTAATTCGATTCCAATAAAATTTTACAGGAACCTTCCTTGGTCAAATATGCACCAAAATTGTGAATTATATGGTGCCAACCCCCAGATCCTCTGAGGGGCAGGGCTAAAACTGGTCAAATTGGCTGTTATTTTCAAAATCTTCTTCTCCAGACCCAGATATGCTGGAAAACAATACTCTTCATAGATGGAGGGCTCTTGAGGTGATTATTCAAAATTGTGAACTTCATGACCCTCAATCTCCATGTTTGGCCCTGGGGAGGGGGTGAAATTTCCTATAGTTTATGTAGGAAAATGATACTTCTGGGTATATTTTGTTAATTTTCATTCAAATTTGATTGGCATTATAACCATAAGATGACCTACGTCTGGTCTAAGTGCAGCCTTTTCAGCCCAACTTTGCGGACACATACAGCACTAGGTGTTTTTCTTTGCATCCAAAAGTAAAAGGACAAGCAGCTTTGGGAGAGATACTGACAAAACTGCACCTCAAATGATCTGCGTTTCTTCTTTTGTATTTCCAAAAGTGTAGACGCTTCTAAGGCATAGTACGATCTGCCGTTGTTAGTGCCTGCTAGAATAGTTTCCGTTGTGGGCAGGTCCAATACCTTGATTGGCTCTGGCTAGGTCTGTTTTAATTGAACGGCACAACCTGACGAGATTGTGAAGATCACGGGAGGAGCTGTTCAGAGAGGAAATCATGTTCACGAAATCACGTTCCTGGATTACGGCAAAACCCCTGTATTTTATATTTAGTAACTTTTCAGAGGTTGAATATGAATATTCAACATTACAACATTACCTATATGTATTAAAAGAAGGATCAGCATAATAGGTCCCCTTTAAGTACACGCGAATGGCCCATGGACTCAGTTTGACGCACTGGCAACGCAAGGCTCTAGCTCAGGCAGTGGTGGTTCTAAAACCGGGCATTGGGGGAGACACAGACATGTCCCTTTATGACAATTAGTCCTGTCTAGTTCTCAATCATTTTCCTTTACCGACGCGTTTTCCAATTATCATAATTGGCAACTGAAGACACGGTTTCTTTCCAAATTAGGGAGCTTGTTTTGCGCAAAGCAACAGTCCCTAAACAATCAGAGCCTGTTGGCAGTGCAGGATTCTCCATCATTTATTAATGGCATGAATGTATCACACTTAGTGTAAAAACTGGCTAGGTGTCAATTGCACTTTTGAATGAAAGTAAATGTTCAATCTTGCTAAACACTGGGATATACAGCATTTTGCTGAGGACAGAACTTGACATGACTACCATCCCGCCAAAGATGATCTTCTTGCAGTGGCGTAACTCAAAAATTTTGTCATTGGCGTTTATCGCATTTTGCAATGGAACTTTTTAAATACACGCCAGCACTCGGCGGGTTGAACCCAGTTTCAGGTCGTACAAGAGGCTACAGACTACTAACTTCTTCGGCTCAATCTGTAAGCATGATACTCATATGGACACCATGCAGCGAGCACGCAAATTACGGGGGACAGCATAGTTATGTGGATTGAACGGCTGAGTGTGAAGTGAAGAGTGTTCATCAATGAATGACTGAAGGAACAAATGGATGAATGAAGCTATGGATGACAAAATGGACCAACAAATCAATGGATGAATTAATGAATTAAAGTACAGATGATGGAGTTGCCTGGAGGACATTACTCCCCACCCCATCCCACCTCCCCCAATGACTGCCCTGCCTCACAGACCTGACGTCTCACTTCCTGTGTGTTAGCAGCTTCCGTTACATGCGAGTCACCAGCTTTTGCACACACACCTGCTCAGACGCGCACATACACACGTGAATGCACATACAGACACGTATGCGCAGCCACACAACCCTCATACACGTACACAAGCTCACACATTAGGTACATATTGACTGCTTGGAGCACGAAAAGGTTAAGTGCATTTTTGAAGTTTTGAACAAAAGCAATGAAAAACATTGAAACAATGCGAAAAATATGATTTGCATCCAACTTACGAGTTACTGCAAAAAAAATGTCCTCAACGCTTTTGTGCACCAAGCAGTCAAAATCTTGTTTTTCACATTGCTTTTTCTCAAAACTCAAAATACGCACTTCGCATTTTTGTGCTCCAAGCAGTCGATATGCGCATGCACATACAAAGACATGCGTGCAAATGCACAACATACATACACGTATGCATATACATATGTACATAAGTGAGCACACACATATGCACAGACGTGTACACGCACAACGCGCATACACACACACAGCATGTACATGCCCAATACACAAGGATACATACAGTATATCTGCATGTGCCATAAACAGAGAAGCATAAAAGCCAAATGAGAAGACTAATCTAATTAAATACATTTGTTCAAGTGATGAGAAGAGAAGGATGGAGCCTGACAACACAGAAAAAATAAATAATAAAAACTTTTATTTACATCGACAGGCACTAAGGACTCACTTGTCACTACGGTGTTCCCAAACATTTTTTTCACTACATTGCTCCATTGAGTATCTTCACCTGGATAACCCAGTGAGGTCAAGAGCATCGGACAAACTCAAAAAATGGCACATTTCCTTATTTCCCCAGCAGGCATGTGGTTTCAGTAAATCAACAACAGAGCAAAAAAAAAAAATCCATAAGACATTGACCGGGACGCCGTAAACCTTCCCAAAAAACCTGGTCCAGATGTGGTATCTGGTGGGGTGGGAATGGAGGAAGTGGGGGTGTTGGGGAAAGAGGCAGATCCCTCGTTCCACCACTTAGAGCATGGCTTGGGATGGGTGGCACCATTTCTGTGCTGTGATAGAACCGTGAAGAACTCTGTGCAGGTTTGGAAAAAATTAGCTATGGGGTTCAAAAACATAATCGCCATATTTTCAGGGAGCAGATGACAGCATATGACAACAGCAGAACGACCCAGAAAAAGAAAAAAAAATCTCAACTGGAGTCATTTTTATTTGAAGTTATACTAGGCATTATTTAAGGGCATATTTCTAATCTTACTGAAAACTACTCATTTTGGGGACAGACGTTTTTTCTAAATTTGAAATCAGAGTTAAATTGCCATTTATGCGGTGTGTGTAATACAATTGAAGCACTGGTTACTAAAACCCCACAAGTCAAGTCAAGTGTGACTTATGGGGTTTTAATTATAGGTGCTTCAATTAAGAACTAGAGTTTCAACGGGCCAATCACACCGCCCCCCAAAAAAAAAAAATTACGTGTTGATGGCAGAGAAACATACTGCCCGGTCAAACCGGACGGCAGTATCTGCAAATTTCTCAAAATTGGGAAAACCTGCCATTGACCCTCTACAGCACCAGCTCCATCCATTTTTAGAAGAGATTAGCCTGATCAATACACATGTACAGAGTTATTGCATGTGCATGTTAGCAGTATCTACAAAAGCGGGCAGGTGGTTAAACTTTATGGCCAATTTTCTCAGTTTCACTATTTTGCAGATACTGCCGCCTGACTTGACAGGGCAGCATATTTGTGCCCCCCATCAAATCACCGCATGCAGATGCATTGCTAATATGCCACTGTCGTTATATGAATGGATACGAGGGTAATTAATTATACAGAAATATGGCAGGCATGCTACTTGGAATTTCTTCATGCTGGCATGGTTTCCAGATCGAGGGCAATTATTTTTACTTGTGTTCTCACAAAGAATGAGTTGCTCCAATTTTTGGTTGGTTGATGAGTGAGCTCGCTGTAAAAACTCGGTTCTATAAGTTTCGCGGATGGATGGATACTTTCAATTCACGGCCAAGAATGAAATGTTTCATTTATGTATGATATGACTTGATTTTGCACATTGAGAATGGTGGTCACTGAGTTCGCTCTTGGATGAAATACCTCGGCAGATTTAAGTCTAAAGACAACCATCCAAAGTCCAGTCCAATTACCCAACACCATTGACTTCACAAGCGCGGTCATCCACAAACACTGCAAGACATTCTCACTGTAACGATGCAAATATTGAGAGAGGAGTAAACAAAAAGCTATTGCCATTGAATAATCAGAAGACAGTAGCCAACACCTGTTGCTATTTTTTCTTCTTCTGTTATTATCGCTTCCTTAACATCGCAGCACATTATGGGCAATAATAAATGAAGACAGAGATCGCCCGGCGCGGATTTATTTGCTTAGCTACCCACATCTTTGATTAATAGAAGGCTACCAGGTAGTGGCTGTTCCATTGCGCAAGACCATCAAATCCCCGGTGAAGAAGCATCAGTAGGTCATTGACATGACATGAAGTTCAGTCGACCAACCGGCAGACGATTTTTTTTTAAACAAACTCACCTATTATTTTCTCCTGGTACCCTTTCGTGAAGAACTGCATAGCTGTGGCAGCCCTCCAGGGAGTTTTAAGCAGACCTTGTCTTTGTGGATCTTCTCCCAGACCTCGGATTATGCTGGTATACGCGGCAGCAAGACCTGGTAAGCTCATTTCATTATCTTCCATACTTCGAGTGCGCTCCTCTCTCCAGCTTTCCATCACCGAGTTGGTCTGTGATATCGTCTGGCCAGAAACCCCTTGACTGCTGGCTGTCCCGTTCTTCTTCGTCGTCGTCCCTTCAAAATGTCCGTTTACGGAATTATCATTGGTGCCAGGTATTTGCATTTCATTTTGGTTCAGTTTCTTCGGTTCAGTGCGCTCCATTGCTCTTGCTGAAAATGAACTTTCGCGCACCCTTCGTCTGACTCTTTGCAAATAGACGGGCTCTCGGGATCTCCTGGAAAGCAGGGCTTGTTGCAAGAATCACCTGTCGCTATTGTAGAGCAGAATGATGTCTATCGACAGTCTGTCAAACTCTTTGAAGCGCGAGCACATTGTCACCCTGTGGCTTTTATAAACACCGACCAATCCCCAAGGATTGCCATTGGCTGCTCAGTCAGAACGCGTCATTCCCCAATCAGAACAAAATAAGATGATGATGGCTGACATTTGGGGAAACGTTACATGTAACACATGTAATCAGTTTTACCACGCTGCGGCACGCATTGAAATTCCCAGTTGGCATAAGAAACAGAAAATCAACCACGCCAACAGTGATTGCCTTCTTTCCGAGCGTAAGAATGCGGTGTAAATCTGTGTATGTGCTTTGAGATAGTGTAATTATAACGGCAAAAACTACTTCGGTGTTGACTGCCGAGTTTATTCTTTAACCAAATAAACATGGAGCGCAATGACCTCCAATCAACGTACCTTTGACCGGACCAATACCGTCAAAGGAGTTCGCCAGGTGAAGCTTTACAATAGCAAGTCCCAAATAACAGTTCTGGGGGAAAAAATGAACGGGGAAAACTCTCCAACACAATTTTTCATTGATTGCAGGTATTTACGAGGCTCACGGGGAAAAAAAAGAACATCCACATGTGCATTTATTATAAAGTACAAAGAAATAAAAAAAGGCAACATTAATGATGTCAAATATGAATCACAGAGGGAGTAAATCTTTGCTTTCCATAATAAAATTTCAATAACTGCAATTCCTGAAAAGCTTCCAACATCTCTCACCAGGCTCATTGTATCAGGAATGGGAAGCAACTTACTTCAGAACATCAACTCTTTATATCTTGTTTACTTCCAGACATTTTCAAAGAACCAGGACTTTTTCCTTCTCCAATGTCATCAAGCCTTTGTTCCAGACTAATAAGAATACAGTTGATGATATTACTCATACAGACCAGGGAATAAATAATCTACACCAGTACACAGTTCCTGGAAATCAAGAATCCAGCAGGTTTACATTTCAGCGGATCAGATTGTATAAATTAGCAGCTCAAAGAGAAGTCAATGCCTTGAGAAAGGCGTGCTTTGTTAGAGTAAGAATGAATACCAATAAGACCAAACAGCTTGAGGAACACGACCAGGCAGCTGGACAACTGTACCCATGAAAATGAAGTCAAACGAGAGAACTTCCCTTGAATGCCAAATCTGTGAAAATAAGATCCAAAAAGCCCCAATGGTCAAACAAAGACGAGCTCAAGACGATAAATTTGCCCGGCATCTCAGTCCTTGTTGAAAACGAATGCTGAGAGTTTGGCTGAAGCGTCCAGGGGCTTTTTCTTCCTCGCACTGTTCTCTCGCTCGTTCGTTTCATTGTTCCCTCCTTCACCATCCTCTTCTCTTTTTCTTTTTTTCAGCTCTGACACCTCTTGAGACTGGCCTCCTTTTGCCTTTTCTGTCCATGACTGAACACAAAAAAATATACATTTTCTATTAATAAAGTGACCCAGTAAGTGACACAAAGGAGTAAATACAACCATGTTATATCAGCCACAAATGGTTTTGAAGGTTTAAAAAAAAAAAAAAAAAAAAAAAAAAAAAACATTTTCAGTCCTTAAGCATAAAAATACACAATATTTAGATTGGAGCAGTGCCAAGAGCCATGAACATATGAATGAACAGGCAAGGAGACTACTTGGGGTCATGCTCATGTGTACACACAAATGTACAAAAGCTGACCTGCCAACAAAATCAAACTTTTTGAGTAGCAAAATTTAGCCCTGTGCCAGCACAACCAAGGCACATGCTGCTGGCACACACACTGGGGGAGGTAGGGGAAGGGCACACCTCCTCCTGCTGGGGGGGGGGGAGGGGGTATGGAGGCCAATCCCCAAAAAGACTAAAATGAAGAGCCGTCTCAGGTACATTCTGAGCACATTTTGAGCAGGAAACGATGCCTAACTTATACCCTTTTTTCAATAATTAAATACTGACAATGATCATTCATTTTGCAAACATCTTTTACATGTCGATAGCCTAAGAGCATAGTTGCCAAAGTCATACTTGAACATTTTCGGAAAACAAGAAAAACACCAATGTGCTTGCTAAAAATTGTGTTTTTTTAATATTGCAACAGTAAGCCAAAAAATGACTTGGGCAATTTTGCCATGAGGCTAAAGATATAAGACAATTCATGATTCACATGAACAGAAAATGTGAGTTTTATTCTAGAAATCCACTTACACTGACCATCAACTTTTAGGTAGCAGCAACATCATTTCTGTTTCTTACCATTTATTAATTATACATGATTTAACTACTAACTGACAAGAGAATGTCAGACTTTTCATTTAAGACATTCTTTAACAAGCAAACATTAGGATTTAGAAAACCCCACATCCAAGATGAGGCAAATATCATAATTATATGATTATAAATCAAGGCAATTCAGTCCGTGCTGATGTTTGACATGGAGGAGGTTGAACAAAGTCCCAATTATTGAAAAGGTTGAGGAAGAATAAAGGAAGCCAAATACTACTAAATTGCCACGCCTGATGATGGCACTGACGGTATGGTAATATCAATATAAACTTAGCTGAAATACAGGTAAAAATGACAATTCAAAAACTGATAAGGTATGAACATGCAACATTTTTTATTTAATTAAATTGCAAAAGGTGACAATTTTTAATGAAACATTTGGTATAGGAAGTCACCCAGAAGAAACTAGAATGTGTTTGTACTTGTAAAGACAGACGTCTCCCTCCCAGCCCCCTTCCCTGCCTGACTCACCGGATGGACAGACGGACAGCCACATACCAAAAGCACCACTGCAGGACCTGAGTAGTACGTATGCAGAGTTTCGTTAAGATCATGCAAACTGTTTTGGAGTTATGCTCTGGAAACTCAGAGGGAATACAGCCACGAACACGAACCGAGCCTAAAACACGACGTCTCCCCTCTCCCTCCACGGGGGAGACTTAATGAATCCTCAGCCAGATAACTATGTAGAGGAACCTGAAAAGCCAGAAGGGTTCTGGTGAAATCACAAGGGTTGATAGCCCTGATACACTGTAGCCTGGTATTGTCTATTTACATGGATTCCGCATAAATACATTCATAGACAGTGTTATCTACCTCCACCTTGTGAAGCTGACCATCAGTACTGGATTCAAGATTCAACTTCAGAATTTGCGACCACGGCTGTTTTTCAGAAATTGCTGTGAAGACCGCGGCTCTCTGCGGCAAATTTTCAAGCCTCCACAGCAACATTCTGCTGTGGTGGTCTTTGCGACCCATGGCAATTTTTCTGTCCATATAATGCTAATCTCATGCAATGCCACAGTACTATTTACTGCGGATATTGTTTACTGTCATCTTTTCTTTATTGTTGGTGGTAGTGTGTAATCCTGCCAACTATTCTCCCTAGTTTGCACTTGGTTCCAGTCCTGAGTCCACTCCGCATGCAATCAGGCCTTTACAGTGTCTTTACATTAATCTTTTTTAATTTCCTTCTCATACAGATGTTATATCAATGATATATGGATCAATCAAAAGTTGAGTAATATTAGGCTTTTATTGGAAGGATGCAAAGCAAATATTTTTTTAAATAGTGCCCAAATTTTAAACAAGCCTTAATTTCGCCAATATTCTCCACAATGTGACATCATCAGAATGACCAAATATGGTGCTGATGTCCTCAGCCCCTCCCAGTACCGGTCTAGGTAGTTTACTCCAACCTCCCAACACAAGCACCATCGTTGTGCCTGCAAGTCAATCATGCAGTGTTTAAAAAAAAGGTGACGTGGCTGTGAGGTTGAACTCATAGCTGATAAAGTGAAATCGAGAGTGATCATACAGTGTGCAATTTCTGAATACGGTCATGTAAACATCCCCATCAATTCGCAAGCCACTCCAATGGAAACGAGGGTGAATTTGGCACATAAGTTATCAACTGTGTTTGTGCTGGATCGGTAGTGCTGGTGAGATGAAACTTCATGAAGCGCTGAAGCTTTCGAGCAACATGAATTGAGGTGTGGTTCATTTCTTGAGGTTTCCAATGCACTCAAGAGACCCCTGCTGGTCAATAAAACCACTGACACTGAATTGTGCTTCACAGGAAATGTTAGGCAAGCATAAGCCTACAGGTGAAAGTGACAGAATCAATAAATGCAAAATAAAATATTTTGACTGTTATAGGGGGCAAATGCACACACACACACACACACACACGCAAGCACACACACGCACGCACACGCACGCACGCACACACGCGCGCACACACGCGCGCACACACGCACGCACGTACACACACATGCACGCACGCGCACGCACACGCACGCACGCGCACACAGTACCGTGCAAAAGTTTTAGGCACATTTCAAATAATTTTGTTGGACAAATATGCTTGCAAAAATCATGAAATAAAAAGGTTCTAATAACTGAGAAATGTACTATATGAAGCTGTAACCCGTTAAAACCTAAATCAAATATTTGGTGCAACTACTCTCTGCCAAAAAAATTTGGGACACTGTCCTGTAGCACAATAGTTTTATAAGATAATTGGCATTTGCCTGTTCTAAGCAGAGTGGAAAACTTGCCACCATTCTTCTTCAGATTGACTGTCTCACTTGCGTCAATCCCTCCAAGTAATTACAAACAGCCATGATGATGTTGACATCAAGGCTCTTTCAAGACCATAATACTGCCCTGGTAAGCCAGACGGCAGCATCTGCAAAATAGTGAAACTGAGAAAATTGGCCTTAAAGTTTTACCTCCTGCCCTACTTTTGTAGATACTGCTCACTTGCACATGCAGTAACTCTGTACATGTGTGTTGATCAGGCTAATCTCTACTAAAAATACATGGAGCTGGTGCTGTAGAGGGTCAATGGCAGGTTTTCCCAATTTTGAGAAATTTGCAGATACTGCCGTCTGGCTTGGCAGGTCAGAATATCTGTATCAACTGTTTTTGATGGAATACAAACATTTATGAAACCTTTCTTTAAAGTAGCGCAAGGAATTTCAAATTGACCTTTTATCTTCAGGAACTCTAATATGGAATCAAAAGGTAAACATTAACTACAGATTTAAATTTAAAAAAAGTTGTGGGTGCCTAAGACTTTTTCACATCACTGTTTGTGTTTGTGTGTGTGTGCGTTTGCGTATGTGAGTGCTTGTGAAAAAGTATTTGCCCTCTTCCTGATTTCTTTTTTTTTTGCTAAAATGTTTCAGATCAAACTAATTTTAATATTAGACAAAGACAACCCAAGTAAATACAAACTGCAGTTTATAAATGAAGAACTCATTTCATCGCCCACTCTTCTTAGCAGAATTATTTTAATACAGCCACATTTGTGGAATTTTGAGCATGAATGGCCTGTTTAAGGTCATGCCACTGCATCTCAATAGGATTTAAGCCCGGACTTTGACAAGGCTACTCCAAAATCTTCATTTTGTTTTTTCTTTAAGCCATTCAGAGGTGGACTTGCTGGTGGGTTTCAGATCATTGTCCTGCTGCATAACCCAAGCGTGCTCGAGCTAGAGATCACAATCTGAGGGTTGGACACTCTCCTTCAGGATTTTCCGGTAGAGAGCAGAGTTCATAGTTTCATCAATTATGACTAGTTGTCCACGTCCTGAAGCGGCAAAGCAGCCCCAAACCATCACACTAACACCATCATGATTGACTTTTGGTATGATGTTCTTTTTATGAAATGCTGTATTAGTTTTACGCCTGATGTAATGGGACGCACACCTTCCAAAAAGTTTAACTTTTGTCTCGTCTGTCCACAGAATATTTTCCTAAAAGTCTTGGGGATCATCAAGATGTATTTTGGCAAATGTGAGACGAGCCTTTGTGTTCTTTTTGGTCAGCAGTGGTTTTTGCCTTAGAACTCTCCCTTGGATGCCATTTTTTGTCCTGTCTCTGTCTTCTTGTTGAATCATGAACACTGATTTTAACTGAGGCAAGTGAAGCCTGCAGTTCTTCAAATGTTGTTTTGGGTTTTTTGTGACCGCCTGGATGAGTAGTTGATGCCCTCTTGGAGTAGTTTAGGTAGGCCAGCCACTCCTAAGAAGGTTCACCACTGTTCCAAGTTTTCTCCATTTGTGGATAATGATATCACGGTTAACACTTGCCAACTGACATTCCACAGCCAATCAGAGGCCTCTACATGTTCCCCATTGCTAAATTGTTTGGGGGAAAAAATTTCACTGGCAGGACGGATGCTCATTTTTCCAAACCAAGTTGTGGTACTGCTTCTGCTCTGAGCCACACTTCAGCCGATCAGACTGAACCTGACTAGAATTGTAAACCAATCAGATTTTGCCTAACTGGAAATTTTCCCTAACTTGGATATGAAAAATAATTCGGCAGCCGGGAGCAGCACCGTTTCTGAGAGCCTGTTATAATCACATTCACGCTTTGTACGAGATGTGAGCATTTGGGCACAGATGAGTAAAATATGACCAACATGTACAAATGACTACATGTGCATCAGTATATCGACTGCAATTTTTATTGGCGAATAAACAACAAATTATCTGTGGGGAAATTGTGATTTTTTTTAAATGTAATTAGCCATTTCTAATCATTTTGTGTAGTACAAAGGGCACAACAGCGTAGTTGGAGTGTGAAATGCCTACTGGATACTCAAAATGCATAGTAGTTGGCAGAGCTACAAAAGCATGCACACACATACACACGCACGCTCACACACACACACACAGGCCCACACGCACACACACGTGCAGATGTAAATATCACCCACTTGAATGTAATTGCCATTGACACGCACCAGTTCAACCCCCAGTGGCATTCCGGTTATGGGCAGACGGTAGCAGTGCTCGACGTCACACAGCCCAACTGAGTCATCGCACCAGACTCGTGTCTGGGCAGCGGACCTCGGGCCTCCCACTCTTGGCACCCCCCCACCTCACAAAGCAACAAGCAAATTAAGGGCTTGCCACAGCCCGTGACCCTGCATTCGCTAGCTAGTTTTACACGCTAGCTCCGCACTCACAAAACTTTACCAATCCCACAACCATTAGCATAAGATCAATGGCCTGCGGCCCCCACTTCCCCTCCCCCTACTCCGGCCTGTGTTCCCAAGCAACAGGCATTTCCAGATGCTTTCTGCTCAGCCGCCCCCACCCTCCCTCCCTGGGGCTCTGGTCCCCATCACGTTTTGCTCAGCTGAGTGGCCTTTCGAGAGCAGGGTCACAAACAGTCCCCTTGAGTAGGTTTCAAGAGAGCAGGCAGGCATTTATGTGGCCCATGTGTACAACAGTAGCAAACTAGAATAAGAGTCGACGAACAATCCATCAAATGTAGAGGTGTGTGTCTTAAGGATGCCTGGAGGATATGTACATACAGTAACACCAATGTACTTTCACCCTGTGAAATTAGAAACCAAGTCTGGAGACTTGATGCTTTGCATCAATCGCACCTTGTCCAATCACTGTTGTGCAGCAGTTTCAATGACCTTGCTTATGAACTTAATGTGCAGTGCATTAGATGAGAACATCCACACATCTGTCAAATATGCATAATGTAAATACAATGTAATGAAACTCGTAACAGGTTTTGGTTGAAGATGGAGCGGGGTGGGGGGTTAAAATTTTAAATTCCAGCAAGGACCTGCAGATTTAATGTGTAAACTGTTCATTCCAGTCCAAAACTAGCAACAACCGCATGTTCTCACGCAAGCCAATTTTGGAATGGCATACCCTAATGGCAGCTCCACACCTTGATATTGTTTAGCACAGTAATGTTGTCACAGTGGGCATAAAGTCTGCAGCCCCTTGTTGAAATTGTGGGTTTTGGACGTGTAAAGCCAATTAAAGTGAGACTAACAATTATGAAACCAGGGTTTTGCTCGTTTATGTTGAGCATTTACTTTTTTATGGTGAATAACGATTTGTTTTTTATGGCTCAACCCCATACTGTCTGTTCTTCTGTCACACGTCTTGAGCGCATGGCATCTACTCAAGGACCATATGGATTTTACCCAATCAGACGTGGTAACTCCACAAAGAGTTGAATAACAAATTAGGCTCCAGATGTCATCTGGTCAGAGGTCAATGTTATATATGGTCCGCTGTTACGGGGATCAAAGATCAACTTTTAGGGCGTATGAAGTAGGGCTGCACGATTAACCGAATTGCGATTCTTTTAAGCGCAATAAAAGTAACTGCCACTTTGAGGCAGACAGACGAGCCTGCTTATTACCTTTCCAATGACGCATACCTAATGCGGTGCTGAACAAATAGCAGAGGCCATTTGAAATACTTCCGGGACCTTACATCGATTCCTGTGTGCTTTGCCAAGCTTGCCTGTCAAGCCATGTATTCAGCTAACTGACTAATCAAATCCAAAATATGGCCTATAATGATTAGGAAAGGGTAATGAGAAGCAGACAGACCAAACCAGGCTACCATGTTAGATTGAAAGAATGTCAATAATTTGAATGAATAGGCGACATTAAGTAATTCATAGCTGTTGATTTTGGTTACTTTTGAGCATCTAAATAGCCAATGGTGGAGATGGGAAACGATTTGTTTAAGCGTATCAAACGCGAGATGTGAATTTTTAACGCATTCCCACACAGCTCAGCCAAATGTAAAACCAAAAATAAATCGAGCAAGGTAAGCTAATTACGCCAATGGGATGGAGCCTGTCCAACCTTGCTGGTGATCAGTGGACTTCAAACCACAATTTCCAACTTGGAAGCATTTCAAATGGCCTCCGCTGTTTGTTCAGCACCGCATTAGGTGTGTGTCATAGAAAAGGTAATAAGCAAGCTCGTCTGTCAGCCTCATAGTGGCAGTTAATTTTATTGCGTGTAAAATAGTCACGATTTGGTTAATCGTGCAGCCCTGGTGTGAAGCCACGAGTATGGCAGGTGGAGGTATTGTAATCAACACTTTGCATTGACACCTAGCTTGCTCAGTTATTTGAAGAAAAGAAAAATTTCTGATTAAGTCTGAAATTTATGAGGTTTTATGTGTTAGCTTCAAATCCACTACTCATATGTATATCCACACACACAAACACACACACACACACACACACACACACAAACACACACACACAAGCTCACAAATAAACTGCATTACCAGTCTGTCCTCCGCAGACAGGGCCCTGAAACGACCCATCGCCTCCTTGACGACATCAGTTTCATCCAAGCCTGGATTATCGGCCAGAATGGCTTTGCGATTCTCTTCAAGCCATAGCTGGAAGCCCGTCTTTGGCCTGAAATGAGACCAGCAAATACATATTTAAATCCAACCAACACCCATATTATACAGGAGATTAACAGAAAAAAAACCGCATTCCTGTGACAGTGAGACCTCCTCACTGACTGTAAGAGACACATCAGATGGTATACTTAATAGGGATGTAACAGTATGAAAATATCATATCATGGTTTTTGTGAACAAAAAAAAACAGTGTTTTTGGGATTATTGCAGTATTATCAAAATGTGCATAAAAAGGTTCAAAAAGTACTGATATACTTGCTATCCCTCGCCACGGTAAGAATGGTCACGGGAGATTCCATATTCCCCCTGCAACACCCATACACCAAGTTCAGATTCAAGGGCTATAACTCCGTAAAAATAAAGGTCTCAGAATCAATTGTCGAACTCATTCAATAGGGTCATTAGTGCTGGCCACACACAAAATTTCACCCATGAAGGTGCAATAGTTTCCGAGAAAACTTGTCCCCATTGAACCCGGACGGACGAGCTTCATTCCAATATCCCCCGACCCACTTTATGTCGGGGGATAATAATCAACTTCAAAAGGCGAAACAGCGGAAAGTTAGTAAATGTACTGAGGATAGACAATGTTGGGTGTGCAAAAGTGTCCCATATATCCCCTCAAATCTAGGAGGAAAAAAAAAAACACTTTCACATAAAAGGTGAAGAACATGATTTGCAGTGAAACAATTGATGTGAATTTTGCAACAAAATCCATTTCACAGGAAATACTTCTAGATTCAAAATTAAAAAATGTAAGAAATGCAGTATACAAAATCTGAAAGTCAATGGAACCTTCCATACACCCATGCAGAGAAAACTTGTCACCATTGCAAATCCCGTGCACCTAAGTCAACGAACAGAGTCAAGGGCCATAACTCCATGGAAAAAAATAAACTTCTCTGAATCGGTTTTCAAACTCATTGAATAGGGTCACTACACTACTGGCCACTCACAAAATTTCATCCACGGAGATGCAATAGTTGCAGAGAAAACTTGGCCCCATTGCAACATCCATACACCAAGTTCAGAGTCAAGGGCCATAACTGCATAAAAATAAATTTCTTGGAATCAATTGTGGAACTCATTCAATAGGGTCATTTGTACTGGCCATCCACAAAATTTCATCATGTTGCTGAGAAATCTAGTCCCCATTAAACACCCGTACACCAAGTTCAGAGTCAAGGGCCATAACTCCGTAAAAAGAAATTTCCTGGAATCAGTTGTCGAACTCATTCAGTTGGGTCATTAGTACTGGCCACACACAAAAATTCACTCATGTAGGTGCAATAGTTGCAGAGAAAACTTGTCCCCATTGCAAATCCCATACACCAAGTCGATGAACAGAAATAAGGACCTGAACTCCATAAAAATAAATTTCTCGGAATCAACTGTCAAACTCATTCAATAGGATCACTAGTACTGGTCACTCACAAAATTTCATCCACGTAGGTGCCATAGTTGACAAGAGAACTTGTCCCCATTACAACACCCATACAATTAAGTCCACGAACAGAGTCAAGGGCCATAACTCTAATCAATTGTCAAACTCATTCAGTTGGGGCATCAGTGCTAGCCACATACAAAATTTCATTCACTTAGGTGCAATATTTTCAGAGAAAACCGCACATTGGAAATAAACTTTTTGAGAACATAAACACATTATAAATTAAATAAGGATCGACCGATACATCGGCCGGCCGATATATTAGGCCGATATTTGCATTTTTTACTCGAATCGGCATCAGCCCGTGGGTTCGCCGACATATTTTTCCGCGGCATGATTTACAGACAGGCATCCAGGGGCAGCTTTGTGTTGCCAGAAGACCCTGCAGCACATGCAGAGGCATTACCCCGGGCTCAGCGGTATAAGAATGGAGCGCAGCCAGTGTGTTCCCTCAGGCTGACAGTAACCATTCTGACCAATCAAACGTCCTAAACGGTTGACGTCCTAAACCTCAGCAGTGATTCTAGAATGGTAAATATTAGCCGTCAAACAATCCATTTCGCGGGAATGAGAGTTACTATTGTAGCTATGCACAATATTTGGACGGAAAATGAAACGAAGAGCAAAAGAAGACTTTTTTTTTTTTTTTTTTTTGGTAACGTTAAAAAAGTGAAGTCGGTATCAAAAGTTACCTAAACTGAGAATCATGACGGTGATTCGGATGAACAGGCGGCGAAATCAGTTGATTATTTTCGCAAAGAGTTGCATCGAAATTTTGAATGGTTGAGGTTATAAGGAGGTGAAGTGCCCCGTGTTCATTGTAAGGATAATGGCCCGAATCTCGCTGGTAACGGCGCGTTATCTACTGAGTCCAAACACTTTAAACGTTAAAGACCTTCCAAACATGGAGAAAGAACGAAACACAGAAAATACTGTGACAAACGTGCGTAAACAAGTAGGTCCAGTGTCTGTTGATATTTTAATATGTTGCAACTATGCTCCCTCCCGGCTCGGCGTTTGCGCAGCCCTAAAATTTCCGTCTCGGTTTCTTCGCTCACATCTTCAGTATCCTATCTGCAAAAATCATTAACAGACATTTTTTTACAGCGCGTCTTAAGACCGGTAAACGTTTATATATTTGCAAGTACACGCAACGTTTTCCTGTAAATGCAGAAATTAGAAGACAATTGCGTGTGCAGTGGAGTCTCTGGAAGTGATAATTGGTGGAGCCCGGACTATGCCTTTGCGTCAAGGATTTTTCCTGGCTTGTTCTCAGTTATTTTCCGTTATTAACACGTTTTCCCAATTTTGACAATAATCCTCTGGCGATAGAAATTACGGTTTCTCTCTCCATGAGATCTATTGACCACTAAATAATGGGATAAATTCAGATCAGAAAATTATTTCGGCCCCTCAAAAATTGTTCAACGCTTTATGAAAGACAAACTGCTCCTATTCCTCACATCCAGTGATTTAACTGGCGTTTCATGATCGTTTTGTTTAAATAAAATAAAAGACCATTTGAAACATCTTTGTGCAATTCTGAATAACGCTGATTTAAATGCACAAAATTACGCTTCCAGAATAATGATTGTCGGCGTACCGAAATGTACCATACCGCACCGGCGTGTTCTCGGAGTGAACCTCAAGGAAGTTGCATGTCGCGATTGCAACTATTAAAGCAAATTCAACCAATCCACACAAATTCCTCGCGGACAAAAAAAATAAATGAATTGTCAAGACATTACAACTTTCATTGCCACTTTTTGAAAAAGTTACCACAATAAAAAAAAAAAAACAAAAAAAAAAAAAACCAATAAAAAAGCCGGAAAAATCCTGGAAGGATTGTTTGTCAATTATGCGAATGATTGCGTGCAAGTCAGGGTTAGTAATTAAGGGGAGCTCCGGGCCGCACTAATCTTTAACGCGCCTGGGCGTGTGGCATAGGCTTTCTTAAAACAAACGTATCCAACTCATTATAAAGTCTGCTTTTGTTATAATAAGCCAACAAATAGCAAAGTTACCGCTGTGGACTGATTCATATTGCAATATTGAGGCGAAAAAAAGGACTTTACTACTTTACATCAGATCTGCATTTAACCCTAACACAATTAAAGATTTGATTCGGATCAGTGTGGATTCGGATCCTCCCGCCCCTCAAAACCCCTGGGGTTGGGCACTATATAATTCACAATTTTGGTGCATATTTGACCAAGGAAGTTTCCTGCTACATTTTATTGAAATCGGATCAGCGGCTTCTGAGAAGTCCTCGAAAATGTATTGACCCCTTTTAGCCCCGCCGCTCAGAGCCCCTGGAGGTGGGCACCATATAATTCAGAATTTTGGTGCATATTTGACCAAGGAAGGTTCATGCAAAATTTTAAGGAATCGGATCAGCAGTTTCTGAGAACAAGTTGAAAATGTGAATTGTTTACGGATGCACGACGGACGATGACGGACAGACGGACCGGGACTCGTCTGATCAGAAATGCGATTTGAAATGACTGTGGGCGTAACCAGTCGCGTCCTCCAGACCTGTGGGTTAATTTGCATAATGTATGCAAATAGCGTAAAGAAGACCATGGCAAATTAAGGTACTGACTTACTGCATCAAAATTTCACAAGGCGTCAGACAATCATATATACCATGCTCTTTAAAAATAATGATAGAAAAAAGAAAATTTTTCCGTGTCCCAATATCTTGTTACGTCCATAACAACATCAAGAAGTGTGCGGAGATTGTGTCCTGCGCATAGACTGTATAAAAAGATGGACGCAGCACTCGGATCTAAAAAGTAAGGCCGATGTGGAGATCTCAAAAATTTGCATTATATTTAATGGCCAGCAGATGGCGTTGGTGGTTGCAGAGAGAAGTTCAATGTTACATACACTGCCCGGCCAAAAAAAAAGTAACCGTTTGGAAGTTAATGAAAAAATTCTAAAATTGGATCATTATTGTGATTATTAATATGTTTCAGATGGCAATAATCATTTTAACCCTGACTGAAGAAGTGCGTTGCCATTCATTTCTTACAAAATCATGTCGGAAAACACATTCCCTGATGATGGAAAAGATGTTACAGTATTTCAGAACGGGCAAGTTATTGGCCTGTATTTAGCTAAGAAAACCATGAATGACAAAACCGAGCAGGAGGAATCATTTTCACAAACAAATTTTCCACCACAAAGTCCTGACCTTGAACATAAAAAAAGTTATTGGGATGTACTCAAGACCACCGAGTGGTTCAACCATTATGCCGAGAAGACAACATCTAGGACAAAAATCATGGAATTTCTGACCGAAAAGAAATGTTCTGGCATTGCATATAGTTGTCAAAACAAAGACAAGACAAATATGCATTGTAATCAAAGCTACAGGGGTTCCAACTAAATATTTGAGTGTGCGACTTTTTTTTTTGGCCAGGCAGTGTAAGTCTATGAGAAAATGACACTACTTTGCCACCTGATTTATTATTTCATTCTTATTCTTTGAAATACCTTCTTGTGAATAAAACAATATATTCCTTTGGGCATTTAGAGTAACAGGTAACCAGTTACAAAATTTTTACAAAGTTTTGCACTGAAGCCAGGTGAACGGAATACAAACATTTGAGAACAATCGAGATGAAAAACATTGACTGGCCGTATTTGTCCATAAATGTTACTGATGGACTGAGGCCATATCATACAAAGGAACTGACTTAGAAATGTATCTGATTTTCAAGAATTCAACCTCTGTTTTGTGTCCTCGTTACAGCCATAACACTTGCCACCTGAGTACATTATGGGATCACTGAAATGAAGTGGTTTATCTTCTAGCTTCTTTGTGATGCCCATGGATGAGATTTCACCACTGCAATGAAAAACTTTGGAAAAGGTGTATTTGAATTTTCATCACCATTGTAACACATTTGTACAGTTTAGTATGGAATGACTCGACTAAGATTGCATCATTGCAGTCATAGTTTCGAACTGACCTCAACCGAGAGATTGTCCTTAGTACCTAGGGTGAAATAAGCTGCAATACTACTTTGGAGTTTGCAAGCTTTTGGGGGGGGGGGGTGTAAATCCCAGGTCACCCCAAGTAACACAGAGCAGAGAAGGTGGCGCTGAAAAAAAAAAAAAAAAAAAAAAATCCATTCTTACTTCCGGTTTTCAGTGTTGTCAGTGTTTGGGGCCGGGGAATCAGCCCCTGTGCAACTCGTCCCATCTTCAGTTGGCTCTTTTTGCTGCCCCTTGCTGGTAGCTTTGGGAACACTCATTTGCAGCAGGGTGGCTTGAGTCTGTGGGAGATATCAGCCTCACATCATGCAGAATTTGACTCACATTACTTTAAAATTTTCATCACATTACAGTACATTTCACTCAAATTACGGTCATTTTTTCACATCTTAAATTTACTCGCAAGATGTGTTTGTGTACTAAGATGTTACAATAAGTTTACGCTGGAGGTGGTCAGAGCACCTACACAGAACAGTTCAGATAAGGTAAAAATCGCGCTGGCTGGATGACTAAAATCAGTGCAGTGATCAAGCAAAATTAGCAATGTACTTTGAGAAATTCCCAGAGCGGAATTTCTAGGCTAACAAGACATGAAGACTTCCCCCAGTACGCCAGTAAAACCTGGAATAGTCCATACTCCAAATTTAGGAGTTGTCTAGGCTCTGCCTATTGCGGTTAAATAGCAAACTTTTTATGATGCAGGATTGCAAAATATGGTGGATAACTGCACAAAGTGATTGATTATGATTATCTCCCATTTAACATACTGTATGACAAGCTGGACCCTCTCTCTGTATAAGCAGGCTCTCAAAGTCCTTGACAGAAAACCGAATGCTCATAATCACTGTCACATTCTCAGCAAATATAAAATCCTCAGCTGGGAAAACACACAGACACCTGCCTATTATTAAAGATTATTAATGGCATGGCCCCTACACCTCTCAGTGCCTTTGTTAAGGTAAAAACATCTGATAACAGAACTACAAAATCTTCCCAGAGAGCGGACTGTATTGTTCCTTTCAGGTCCTGCTCCTTTAGTCAATCTTGCTTTACTGTTTTGGAACACCTTACCAACTGAAATAAGATACTGTGCCGCCGACCACACTTTTGCAAAAAAAAAAAAAAAAAAAAAACTTAAGACCTGGCTTTTAAAAAACCAAAAATGCAACCACTCTTAATTGTGTACTTCACCATTGTTTAACAACCTGTTGCTAACCTACTAAATGTCTCTGTTCATTGTCAGGCTCCCAGATTTGCTTGGCTTGGCATGTACGAACACCTAATAGTTTGACTAATGCCTTGACTGTATTTATTTTACTTTGCTCAAGTTCTGCTGCCCTGTTTGTATACTGCTGCTCTGTTTGTATACTGCTGCCCTGTTTGTATACTGCTGCCCTGTTTGTATACTGCTGCCCTGTTTGTATACTGCTGCTCTGTTTGTATACTGCTGCTCTGTTTGTATACTGCTGCTCTGTTTGTATACTGCTGCTCTGTTTGTATACTGCTGCCCTGTTTGTATACTGCTGCTCTGTTTGTATACTGCTGCTCTGTTTGTATACTGCTGCCCTGTTTGTATACTGCTGCCCTGTTTGTATACTGCTGCTCTGTTTGTATACTGCTGCTCTGTTTGTATACTGCTGCCCTGTTTGTATACTGCTGCCCTGTTTGTATACTGCTGCCCTGTTTGTATACTGCTGCTCTGTTTGTATACTGCTGCCCTGTTTGTATACTGCTGCTCTGTTTGTATACTGCTGCTCTGTTTGTATACTGCTGCTCTGTTTGTATACTGCTGCTCTGTTTGTATACTGCTGCTCTGTTTGTATACTGCTGCCCTGTTTGTATACTGCTGCCCTGTTTGTATACTGCTGCTCTGTTTGTATACTGCTGCCCTGTTTGTATACTGCTGCTCTGTTTGTATACTGCTGCCCTGTTTGTATACTGCTGCTCTGTTTGTATACTGCTGCCCTGTTTGTATACTGCTGCTCTGTTTGTATACTGCTGCTCTGTTTGTATACTGCTGCCCTGTTTGTATACTGCTGCCCTGTTTGTATACTGCTGCTCTGTTTGTATACTGCTGCCCTGTTTGTATACTGCTGCTCTGTTTGTATACTGCTGCCCTGTTTGTATACTGCTGCTCTGTTTGTATACTGCTGCCCTGTTTGTATACTGCTGCTCTGTTTGTATACTGCTGCCCTGTTTGTATACTGCTGCCCTGTTTGTATACTGCTGCCCTGTTTGTATACTGCTGCCCTGTTTGTATACTGCTGCTCTGTTTGTATACTGCTGCTCTGTTTGTATACTGCTGCCCTGTTTGTATACTGCTGCTCTGTTTGTATACTGCTGCTCTGTTTGTATACTGCTGCCCTGTTTGTATACTGCTGCCCTGTTTGTATACTGCTGCTGTTTGTATACTGCTGCCCTGTTTGTATACTGCTGCCCTGTTTGTATACTGCTGCCCTGTTTGTATACTGCTGCCCTGTTTGTATACTGCTGCCCTGTTTGTATACTGCTGCCCTGTTTGTATACTGCTGCCCTGTTTGTATACTGCTGCCCTGTTTGTATACTGCTGCCCTGTTTGTATACTGCTGCCCTGTTTGTATACTGCTGCCCTGTTTGTATACTGCTGCTCTGTTTGTATACTGCTGCTCTGTTTGTATACTGCTGCTCTGTTTGTATACTGCTGCTCTGTTTGTATACTGCTGCTCTGTTTGTATACTGCTGCTCTGTTTGTATACTGCTGCCCTGTTTGTATACTGCTGCCCTGTTTGTATACTGCTGCTTTGCATGGCTGACTATATGCATGTGTACTATTGCACTGCATGGCTGATTATACTCATGTTTACTGCTTTTTTTCACGGTTTTCTATATGTTTCGATTGCTATCCATCTGCATGTTGTTGTTATCTGCTATCTGTATTACCATGGTGTCCTGTTCTGTAAATACTGTAATTATTGATTTTAACTCTTATTGTTACCGTTTTAGGTCTGTGGTTTCTTAACATCTTGCCGAAGGACTGCAGTCGCAAATTAGCCAACTGGCTAAAATGGGCACATTTACAGTAACGTTAATTAATGAGCATTGTCCTTTTAAAAATATACCAAAAAAAGTATAACCAAAAACTGCCCCAGTCCTTGCCCCAGTGTAGGGAGTATTCCTCATAAGAAGTCAGACTAACTCCATAATCCTGCTTTGTGAAACAGGGCCTCTGCATGGATGGATACTGTAACATTATCCACTCAAGTCTAAAAGACGGAGATGACCAGAGAGTTTTGGTCACTTATCATAAGAACAATGTATTTTATATGCAAAAGCCACAATGTGTCACCACTCATCAGCATCATTCTTGATCACATAATAGCAACCGGAAGGGAGAGATCAGAGAAATTTTTAATCCGAAGAGACCCCATTTACTAAGGTTGAAGGTCGTACTTGAGAGGTGGGCGAGTTTCCAAGCTTTACAGTTCAATTAACATGTCTGGCCAAAAACAAAGCCCTTCTATCTCAAAAGTCTCCTTTTAGGGATGTTCAGGGTTCAATCTGACTCTGCTGAACCCAGAGCATCTACAACACATTTCTGATAGCGGCCTGGTTTTTGGAAATGAAGACTTTCTTTTCATGAAGACTGGAATTGCGCTTTTTTCACTTAAGATACCTTGGACTTGGGTCTTGGTGCCAGAGGCTTCAGAACAGGGCCTTTGTTGTTCTTCGCCCCAGAAAGTCCCATTGGCGAGGACTTCCTAGCTGATGAGGTCATAGTGTCCAGGACGTTGGTCACGCGAGACTGACCCCATGATGGACCGTTAGGCTTTGCCGAACCTGACACCTGACCAAGATGAAGAGGGGGAGAAAACTGTTGAAGCACCCACCTGCCAAATCCTGATACTGTGCCGAATATCATCTAAAACATCACCCATGACTACAACTCTGTCTCAAATTAAGTCGGCTTTCTGTGTAAAATGTAAATAAAAAGAGTGCAATGATATGCAAATCATTTCAACTCTACATTTAATTTAAAATGGTGCAAAGACAACATATCAGATGTTGAAACTGATTTTTTAAATATCTGCTCATTTTGAATTTGATGCCAGCAAAACATTTCAAAAAAGTCAGAATGGGGTATGTTCTCTGAGTTGCATCACCTCTTCCTTTAACAACACTTAGTGTTTTGGATCCGAGGAGAACAGCTGCTGTAGTTTTGAAAGCAAATTGCTTTCCCATTCTTGCTTAATGTGGGACTTCAGTTGCTCAACACTTTCCGGACTTCAATGTCATATTTTTCATTTGATATTGTAAAAATATTTATATCGGGTGAAAGGTCTGTACTGCAGGCAGGTCAGTTTAGCACCCAAACTCTTAACATGAAGCCTTGTAGTAGTAATGTGAGCACAGTGTGGTGTTTGGCTTTGTCTTGCTGAAATAAGTCTGGCCTTCCCTGACCTAAGACATCTGAATGACAGCATATGTTGCCACAAAACCTGTGTCTTTCAGCATTAATGGCGTCTTCAAAAAAGTGCAAGTTACCCATGCCATGTGCGCTAATGCCACCCCATACTATCATGGACGCTGGTTCTCCAACAGTGCACTGATGATAAACCAGACGGTCCCTCTCACCTTTAGCCCAGATGACATGGCGCCCATGATTTCCAAAAAGAATTTCAAATTTTGATCAGTCAGACCACAGGACAGTTTTTCACTTCGTCTCAGTCCATCTTAAATGAGCTTGGTCCCAGAGAATACAGCACTGTTTCTGGATCTTATTATATGTATGTTTTATCTTTAAATAGTAAGAGTTTCAGCTTTCATTGGAGGATGCAGCAAAAAACTGTTCACTGACAATAGTGTTCAGAAGTGTTCCTGAGCTCATGCAGTGACTACCACAACCAAATTGTGTCTATTTTTAATGCGGTGTCGCCCAAGAGCCTGAAAATCATGGCCATTCAGCTTTGGTTTCTGGCCTTGTCCCCACAAAGACATTTCTCTGGATTCTTTGAATCTTTCAGTGATATAATGTACTATAGATGATTAAACCCCAAATTCTTTGCAGTTTTGCATTAAGAAGTGTTATTCTTAAATTGTAGTAAAATTTGCACGGAGTCTTTTACAGTGGTGAAGCCCTCGCCTTCTTCACCAACTCCGCCTCTCTAGCATGCGTTTTTAGACTCAATCATATTACTGACCTGTAGCAAATTAACCCAATAGAGTACTAAAATGTGATAACGTCACAGCTACTTAGCTTCTGGTGTCGGAAGTAAAATCCCAATGGGAACTGATCATGGGGTTTGGACACTTTCTGGTATTGCTTGAACTCATAATAATTTTATGAGACGCCTCGCTCCGAGATTAGCCGACAGGGTATACAGATACAAATGATCACATCAAATTTGTTGTTTATTGCCAAAAATTATATGCTGTTGCACTTGTAGTCCAGTTTGTGGTCCACTTCTGCGAACAACATATCCGTTGCATAAGCTGTCGAATACCCTGTGATTTGTTCCCAGCCAATGGGGTACCTCAGTTTTTGCAAACCTTCACAACGTGCAACGATGGTAAGATAGCCGATCAGTGCATTAAATTGCCGTTGTCTATGTCTGTCCATCCGTTACCACATAGGGGGCCACCATTAGCTAGCTACATGACTAGAAATTAATGAATCAAGATGAGTTATTTCGCCATTTAGCTACGCTAGCAAACCACCTAGCTAGCCAGCTAGTGAGCTCATTACATCTTGTGCACACTGCTAAGTCAATAGAAACAGTAGCTAAATGGTTAGTTTAAGGTCACTTACTGGCATTTAGCAAGGTAACTTGCATTAAAATACACCAACTATAAATGGCTAAGCTAGCATAATTGCTTGTTTGCCAACCTAGCTAGCGAGCTTGTTAAGTCAATAAAAATGGTGAATAGCCATTATTTGGCTACTTTGCCAGCGTCGAACCGGGAAAATTTTGCGAGTTTGCATTTACATGTTGCCCCTAAATGTGACGTTGGTCAGCCACCAAAGTCGGTAAAATAGTTCGCTGGCTAAGTTAGCCAGCTAAAAGTCAGTTTGCTTGCTCAGCTTGCCTCACACGGTGAATATTAATCGCTAAAAACAATGAAATGCGATAATTTCGGCACTTCACTAGCGTTAGATGAGCAAACAGGCCAGAATTAGTTACATAGCTTGGTCAGTTGAGTTGACAAAGCTGATTAACTCGTTCGCAAGCTAGCTTGTGAGTTTTTAACCAAACAAACAATTGCCTAAGATGCTTGGCCATTGAAATAAATTGGCGCTAGTTGTAAAACTTTACATCTAGCAATTAAATACAACTAAGTGGCTGACAAATTCACATTCTCACCAAGCTAAGCAAACAAATACCAATGGCAATTGGCAAGGTGCAGGTAATTTGTAACGCATTTTATACTCGTTCTGGGGTGCATTTCCCGAAATCACAGATGCTAACTTTCATAGTTTGACCCATTGACTGTGAATGGACGAACTACGTAAGTTGCTAATTTAGTTAGCAACTACTCTTTTGGGAAAGGCAACCCTGCCTGGGAATCAGGAGGATCATGGGATGTGTAGTTCTTAAACGTCAACACTTAAATACTCCATTAGCGAAACACCACCTGGTGTATTATTTTTTTAACGGCATACATTTTTTCCAGTGTTTTGTTGCCCCTGTCCCAAGTTTTTTGAAACATGTTGCAAAGGTCATATTCAAAACGAGCAATAAAACTTTGGTTCAACATCCAATATGTTGTCTTGGTACCATTTTCAATAAAATTTAGAGTTTCAGTTGTTTGGAAATCATTGCATTCTGTTTTTATTTACATTTTATGCAGCGTCCCAACTTTTTTCAAAATGGCAGAGCCAACAATCAGTTTTTCTGGAGATCTACAATCACATCGGTTTTTATTCCAGTCCTGCAAAAGCATTGCTCAATCCAAAGCTAGAAGAGGGGCCATAAAACAACAGTCAGAGAACTTACTAAGCTTCACCACAAGTAGTATTGGGTGTTTCATAATCGGTCTCAAATTAAAAACCACAGGATGGTTGATCTCCAGGAGCAGGGTTGAGTTCTGCTGCCACCTCACCCAAAACAGTCTCACCTTGAAAGGGTTCACACGTCCACCTTTGCTCACTGGAAGAAAATAACAATTACATTTCAAATGCAAGTATAAAGTCATCAATAAAGTTACACCAAAATTATAGCAACAAATAAGAGCTGCAGCGCAGGCAAGCACAAGTAATCAATTATAAGAAACCGATCAAGTGAAGACTGGTGTCATTGGTCACCAGGCTTGGTCATTGCTCACCAGGCTTTAGCGATGGCTGCTCCGGTGAGATGGCCTCTTTCATAAACGGATTCAGCGCTGCAACAAGCAAGGGAAGCCATGTTATATCACCGAATACCGGTTAGAGCAGCATATCCCAGGTTTGCTCCGGAGCTGGAGACTCACGTGGCTTCCTGCCCTCCACGGCCTCTTCCGCCTCCATCTGCTGCTGCCCACCATCGTCTTCCTCATCCTCACCCTCCTCTTCCTCAGGCTGCAGCCTCCTCTCCCTGGGCTGGATTTCGCCGCAGTCGTTCTCCACGTTGTAGCGCCTGCAGTGATGCATCGCGTCACGCAAGCATCCAAACACTGCCTCTCTGTCCGCTATTCAGGTTTGCATTCATCGCACACCAGCGCTATGCATCGACATCATGGTCCCGCTCCTCCCACTGCAGGTTCACTCAAATCCCACATCCTTCCTTCCTTCCCTTCCCTAAAATCGATCAAGATCCGTCACTTAGGAGATGCCAAATTCGTTAAATGAGTCAGAAAATAAGAATTACAGGTTCCCACCCAAAAAGCTGACCACCCATTTCCCACAGATATTTGTTTCCCTAGAATATGTGATGTTTAACATGTGGATCTACCTTTCGGCGTTCGCCACGCACAAGGCATGCCTGTCACCAACACTCCTCTAAACTTCAGGTCAAAGCAACAAGGATGTTCCATTTTGCCAAAGCACATTTCTTTGGTTCCCCCAGTCCACTGCCTGCTCTCACTCACCCCATTTGTCTCCGCAAAATTTGCAGTAAGTAGAACGGCAGAGGCTGACCGGAACCACTGGAATAGCAATCAGCGTGAGAAATTGGATTGAGCCGCAGACGGTAGTGCAATTACCCAGAGGGCTGCCTGGCGCTGCGATACTCAGGCTCCGCCTCTTCCTGTTCCTCTTCCTCCTGCATGGTGGCCTTCTCCATGGCCAGCTTGCCGAGTCGCTGCGCCAGAGCCATGCGGCGCGAGTGCGAGGCATAGCGTATTGCCAACGTCACCACGTTCTGAGTCATGAGCTCCGCCAGCTCCACGCAGCGAAACTCCCGCTCAAGCTTACAGGACAGCTATATGCACACGCGCGCACACACACACACACACACACACAGGCACACAACACATTACATTACATTACATGTATTGAGCAGACGCTTTTATCCAGAGCAACTAACAAAGCAATGAGCACTTTGCAGGACCATTAAGTGTTGAAAACCTAAAGAAAAGTGGCAATTTAAGTGCCAGAGGTGGCCATAGAAACTCTGGGCCCTGTAGTAACCCTGTGATGGATAACAAGTAATCCAGGCAGAACCACCTACAATTACAAGCTACAAAACAGAGTAGTGGGAGAGGTATTGCCCGAAGGTATGAGTCTTCAGACTCTCCTCAACAGTGCTTAACAGATCTGCAGTTATGACCTCTATCGGACGGTCATTCCACCAGGACAGCACACTGCCACAACAGACAGCAGACATGTACACAGACTACACACACAGACACAGAACACAAAAACATGCATACAAACACAGAACACGCACAAAACAAAACAATTGCGGCACACATATACACACACAGAGAACACAAAATCATGTGTGCATGCACACACATAAACAGAACTCACAGAGAACACCTAACCATGCAAGCCAGCACCCGTAAACACAGAACACAAAACCAGAAGTACATGCAATTTTTTTTAGGTTATTTACAAAATACTTCAAATTTCCCAACATTTCATGACTAGAGTACAAAACCAACATATCAAATGATCCAAAAGAGCACATTATGAATGACAAGAACAAGCATGTAGGCAGTTTCTCTGTATTTCACACAATAAGGCCACTAGAAATTTTTTGAAACTTAATTTACTCCACATCTGACCGAGATAGACATCATAAACACTGACATCTCTTTTGCATACGGGCTCTCAGTTTTTGCACTGTGGGCAAAAATAAATAAAAGAACCACAGCAGTGCCCAGATTAAAAAGAGAGAACATGAGAACCCTTCAGGCCACAGAGCCAATGACTGCACCAACCTGCCGGCCCCAATGCAAAAGGTTTTGACCCCCGAACAAAAACTCAATTTAAGTGCACGGCGCGCCCCCTCCACCCAAACACTTACTGCAAACATCTTCATCAGCAACTCCTGCTGCTCCTTATGGCCCTGACTCCGCCCCTCCTCGCTGACCTCATACCCACTCGCCGACAAGAAGTCCAAGTGATTGTGAAAAAGCACGGAACGCCAGTACTGCTCCTGGAACACAGGGATGCACACAGGCGTTCAAAAAGTGACCCTTCCAGAACACCACGCAGAAGGCCGGTATGGTTCCAGGAACATCGAAGGCGCACAGATTTGTACGCATCCGCACTTCAAAGTATGCATGTGGGTACGCATATACAAGAAATAAATGCATGTGCGCAATACTCTCAGTGTGTTGTTTCATGAAGATACTGTGTTATTTGGAGAAATGTTTTGTGCACGAATCAGGATCAGGTTACTAATAGGATTAGTGGATGACTCCGACTCGGTGGCTGTGATATACAGACTCTGTCTCCAAACTGCTTAACATGGCAGTGCCTGAGGACTGAGAATCTATGTACAGAAATGCTTTTCCCCCGGCCAGGGGAAACTCAATGGGTGATATCACTGTAAACTCAGTCCATATTTATCATACAGTGTTTGGGCCAGAGGCAGAACTCAACCATTAAAGAAAATAAGTCACAAAGTTGCAACAACATCCACAAAGCATTTGAACAACACTGATAAAATATACTGAAACAAAGAAAAAAGGCAAGCTCAAAGCTAAAGCTAAATATAAACATCTCTGTATGTATGTTTATATAAACATATAAACCTCCAATGCAATCTGGGTGTCTGAACCCTGCTGTGACTAATCCAGTGTTCCCATGTCGTCAAAATCAGAGGGTGATCATAACCCTGCCAGGTGCAAATTCTTTGGGGGTGATTTTCAAACTTCTGAGGGTCATCTACAGTATGCATTTTTTTTAATACACCGTGTATATATCATGTTGCAACACTCTACATTCCAAAAAACTGAAGTGAGGCTACTACCTGCAGGCATATACAATTAAACGCTTGAAAACACTGAATTGGTGACACTATTATAATGTTTATAAGCCCTTTACACTACTTTGCAGGTGGCAATTTGTCCAAGTTTGCTTCTTAAAAATGTAAATCCAAATAAAAGAAGAGCAGTCATCTAATTTAATTTCATTTATTTTGTCATGTAAATATAAATAACATGGTGACAAAGATATCAACATTATCAATGAAGACACAAGCATGATCAAGGAAAAAAAAATGAAGTCTCAAACAGGATGACCAAAAAAGTACACTAAATTACTGAATGAAATCACTAAAACTAAAATCTCAACCTCTTAAAATGCCAAAAAGTTGCACTACTGTGACTGATTGAATGAATCATATAAATTAATACTGTTAATTTTTACCTTCAATACGTGGAAATTGACTCATTAATACTGCCATTTAGGCCAAGTAACTGATAAAGCTGATTTGAAAATCTATTGTATGTTACCATTTGGGTCATCCTTAAAACTCCAGAAACCCCTATAATAAGCATACTCTGCGTCAATTTTAGATCATGACAAAATTGTTTGAAAATAAACAGTTAAACTACACTCAAAAACAGACTGGCACAAACAAAAGGGAAAATGTTAAAACATTCACTTTAGTTTGAGCCCTTCTGATGCAGCAAACTCTCATACAGCATCATCTGTGCAGTCAAACTGTTTCCGGCACATGATCAGCATTTTGTTGTTCGGGGGTTAATTAGCTAACAATTTCAAATCAAATTTCATATACGACCCAAGACTTTCTCTGCAAGATCATCTCAGGCTAACAGCGAGAAGCCGTTACCCCAAACAGTAAAACTTTGGAGATACACGTTACTGTATCTCTGATTATTATACTGTCCAACCAACAAATCAGAATCGTGCTCAAGTTTATGAGGCACAGAACATATTATAGGGGCGAACTATACAAATGCAAATTCTGGATTCGAAACACGCAGAACACAACTGCCCCAGGCGGCAGAGCAAAAATCTGGATGGGCAGAGCCAGCCATGCTGGTTACAGAAGAAAATGTGTGTTATTCTACGGAGTGGTGGAAGTAGAGAAACATATTTGACTCAGCCATTGTTTTCAATGGATGTTTGCAGGGTAGCAATCGCTACCGCCGGACCGTCTCTACTTCTGAGCAATGGCTTACGAAGCACCCTATGCTCTTACGAAGCCTGTGGAGTCGCATCAAAAATAGACAGGCAGTGAACCAAACCAATGTGCGGCAGAGGGGGGTGACATCTTTTGAAACATAGAAACGCATTGTTCTGCATTAATAATTTGTACAAGTGCACTGAAGACATAATATTTTTATTCTAAATTACATTGTTAGGTTTAGAAGAGATATATTCTGGGAGAGACAACTCGAGGGGGGGGGGTTCATGTGTCCCCCGGGATTTCTGCTCATGCCTACAATGTTGCGCACACATCAAACACTACAAGAAGAGAAGCTCGTCTTGACTGCTTCCCGCGAACACACATCGAGCTGACGTATCCAAATTACCCACAATGCTGTGTGTGCATCGAACATTACCAGGGGAAGTAACTGACTGCTTCTCATAAACAAACATTGTCTGCTAGGCCTCTATCAGATACAAGTAGTCGTCAGTTGTGCACCCGGTGGGCAAAAAACATGCGTGACAAGCCAAGACACAAACACACAGCTGATGACCTATGTCATCGCACGCACGCACGCACGCACGCTTCCTACCTCCATTTGACCCTTTTCGGTAGTGGTCTGGCACAGGGGGAGCTGAAAGGGCAGGATGGCCACAGCGGGGCGTGGTAGAGTCGGGGGGAAGCGCGCGCCCTTACAGGGGATACACCTGAGCAGATGGGAGGGGCAGATAAGAGGGAAAAAAAATTAAAATTAAAAACGCATTGGCTGCATGAACATGTCTGCAAAGACATGAAATCAAGTCAAGAGTCAAGGGCATGATGTGCTGCCTAAAGACCTTCTCTAGAGAAGCGTGGTCAGAAAGATTGTTCACAGAGTTACTTTAAACCAAAGGGTATACACAAACCCTGAACCCTCAAATATCAGGCCTTAATTATTCAAATCTTTGTGTGAACAATTTGCCTTTCACGTGAATACAGTACTGAGTACCCCGCCGTTAGGTTAGGCAAAGTGAAGTTTGCCTAACCAACCCTTCGCATCATCGGTTTTGCGAAATTGAAAGGTTTTTGTTTATTCTGCAGTTACTGTATTGACCCGGCCCCCTTTTTGCTGGTGTTACCTGGAAACTTCAAACATTTACCTAAGCTATGATATGATAAAATCAATCTCGTTTACCATAATTGTTGATTACTGGGTAAAACTCCGACATGTCAGTAGCCTAACTTGGCTTGGTCTCACACACTAAAAGTCAGTACCCAAGTGGCAGATTTGGAACTCCGATTTGGCTTCTATACAATCGGCCTCCGTTCGAATAACCACTGTGCAACGTGTAGGTCAATATGATTTCCTTGTAACATATTTTACGTCATGAATAAGCCCATCTTTGCGTTAAAACTTTACCATTACAGCCATTTGTCGAGAGCAATAACCCATCGGCTCAAGCAAAAAAAGGGTAAAACATAACTCCAGAATATTAAACTCGCAAGTTAAATAAATAACATTGTATTTCCAAGCTATGTTAAAGTCAAGGGACTTTCACAATATGGCTTGGAAGTACTCAGCACACACCTTCTGTAGAATTTCCCGATATCACTCTTGCATATTTAGGACACAAACATTAGCAACAGTAACTTGGTTACGTTAGCCGCTGTGCTACAGCCACAATCAACCGGCTATCACATCAGGTTGGCTTATGCAGTAAAAGCAACTTACAGCTTCTGTGTCTGTGAGTCACGGGCAGTCGTGACCGATACAGGCTTTATCTTCAGATATTTTACAAAGCCTGCGTTTGAGGTCAGTTGTTAGTGATAACTATCGCTAGCAGCCCTGCTAGCCACCCGTAACACGTTAGCTTAACTTACATTATTTGCCGTTATATGGTTACTTACAGCTTGTGGCTCCGGGCGCCTAATCGATGTAACTGCTTCAGGTTTGAGAAGCAGCTAAAACGCTTATCTCGTGTCAAATTATCCTTTATTGACAAAGCTGTCTTTGGAGAAATGCTGAGCACAGGCAGCTAACGTTCCCTTTGGCCATGGCTGTTTGCTGCCAGCAAACAAAACTAGAGTGTTCAGGTGAACACATCTGTCGCCTGCGAAGCTTAAGTGAAAGTGTGACTACCAACTGAAAGTGTGACTACCGGACAGACGAACAGACAGGCGCCGGACAAAGTGATCCCTATGTGCTGCTATGCTTCGCAGGTCGACACAAAAAGCCACCCACTGATTTGTCGTAGCATCGTCTCTTGGAAGAGAAATATTTGTTTTTCTTTGCGTCCAAAAGTATACGGACAAGTAGCTTTGGGAGAGCTACTGACAAAATTGCACCTCAAATGATCTCTGGTTCTTCTTTTGCATTTCCAAAAGTGCAGACGCTACTAAGGCATAGTATGATCTGCTGTTGTTAGTGCCTGCTAGAATAGTTTCCAGGGTGTGGGCAGGTTCAGCGCTGTGATTGGAGGTGCCAGCACGGCACTAGCACCAGGTTCTTTCTGGTCGAAAAGGGGCATCTGACCCAATCAAGAATCTTAGCTGCTAGGCTAAAGGTCATCCTACAATGAGATGACTGGGAGGAGAGAGCATCATAAGCCCAACTGTGATGGAGTGTTAGTATGAGTTTCTGTTTGCACGCATGTCAGTGCAAGTGTCCTACCTGAGCTGCTGGGGGTTCTCGTGCACGCCCACCACCCAGTAGTGGTCTGACTTGCCCTTGCAGTGATCCCGCGTGTTGCCCACGGGCGTCCACGTGTTGCCCAGGGAACGGTTCAGCAGTCGCACCACGCCTTCTGAGTCCACAAAGCATGGAGTGCCTGAGAAACAGGAACGCATCATGATGCAGTTATTGCCACTTGGGCCTGAGAAACAGCGGCGTATCATTGTGTGGCAAAAACCAGACAGAACTAAGTAACAGCAGTGAGTCATTACATGGCGAGACCGCGCAAATATGGTAGCCACCTGAACACCACACTAATAACGCAGTAACCAGAACAGGCCACTACGCCCAACAAAGCTGGCCAATTTCTTCCCAATAAAGTGTAACCAACTCTTGATATACCCAAGAACGAGACATTATCTAGAACTGCAGCAAGCCTGGTTCTCATGACCACTTTTTCCACTACCCAGTTGCCTAGCAAGCAATTCCACACAATGAACCCTCTCTGCGAATAACAGGATTGTACTCTACGCAAAGCCTGCCATAGCTTCATCCGCCCTCCACATACAACTGACCTTACCTGACCTCGACCCGATCACCTTCAAAACCTATCAGCTCAGCTACCTTCTGTGGGGAGGAATCATGTCGGATTTGGTGAAAATTCCTCTACGCCTTCAGTATAGCATGAAGAGGACATTTGAGATGTACAGTGCGAGAGATGGTGACAGACGCATGGATGGATAGAGGATAACACTACGCCTCCCACCCATGTGGCAGAGGCATAATAAATAATGCTGCAGGGATATTAAAAGTTACAGTTAGAGGGCCAATACAGAAATATATGGGGTCAGTAAATGGCATACTGGGCAAGGCGTCAGCCAAACCAACCTGAGATAATCTCAGGGCTTTCAAAAGTTTTTAGAGTAGGCGGCTGGCAGAATAGAGTAGGCGGCTATGACTGGTGGCGAGCATGCCTGTGTGCTAATGATTTGAAGTCCTCCAGGGGAGGTTTGGGGGAGATTCACCCAGAGAAAATTTTGAAAATTTGTAACCCTATGGTGCATTCTGGTGGCTTCTAGAGTCTATTTTCCTTTTTCCTTCATGATGCAAATTTAACTTTTACTTTTAACTTGAATATTTTTTTACATAATTGTCATTATATGCTAATGTAGAGTTACAGGATATATTCTTTAATAAATTTTTGTTTCTTACTTGTTGTTACTTCGGAATGAGGTCCATGTACAATAGAGGTTTTAATTTTACCAATGTCTAACACACACATCCTCTCCCTAATGGCCCACTGCAGAATGCCAGCTTGTTGATAACAGTGCATGGCCAGCGGATCACACTTTTCAATCTGCCTGAAGTTAGCGGACTGCTACCCCACCGTTCTTTTCCTTTTTTTATTTCCAAATCTACGAATGCTTTTATTTGCTTGCTGCTGAGAATATTTCAGTAACAAGTCCGCAAGGAGACATAGGGATGGGGGTTTAAGTTGGGGAGTGGTGAGATGGGGGCATTCTTAAACATTCCCAAAGGATGCAATAATATTGATGCAATAATCAATAACTGAACTAATGTGAAGGATATCAGTCTAAATTTGTATTTTCTTATGTTTGATACTTCCATGGCATAACAGCAATATCCAGTTACCACTAATGGTGAGTCTGTTGAGTATTGAGTCAAAATATTTTTGATAAAACTTCAAATAATACAGAATATAGCAGGCACCATTTTAAATAAAAAGATGTCATGGAGTTTATAATTAAATTATAGGCAACATATCAAAGCACCATAAGAAATGACTTCTGCATAAAAGGCTGCATAAAAATCATTCAGTTTCATTTTTAGAAGTAATATACAATGCTGATGTTTCACCTTTTACAAGCACAACATAACGGTTAACGTTTAGTCAGTATCATTGTAATTGATGATCAGAAGCACTCGTGGTAGCAACTTACGCATGCAGGAGAATCTAGGTCAAATTTCAGATAAGTAGATGAATTTTTACATGTAATTGCTATGCGAAGGGACTTCAAGACAATGCCGCAAGAATTCCTCAAACGTGAGCTCTTCTCACTTTAAAGAGTGTCTGCCAATAACTGTACTGATTCATAGCCAGCTTAACATTGGTTTTTACAGTGCTTTGTTCAGGCAATAAAAACATAGGATCATGAGCTACATAATTTGTGGTCAAGGGAAAAGGGAAGCAGAAATATAAAAGAAAAAATAAAAGTTTCCACCGCTGGAAAGACGAACAAACAAGTCGACATGGTCTACAACATCCCCCGCCAATCGTGCACTTCTCATTTTCGAACTCAATCAAGGCCTTTATGGTCTGAAGCTACACACCAAATTTGGTTACTGTATCTGAAGTAGTTTCTGAGTAAAGCTGTCCCCTTTATCTCAGACGGACAGACGGACGGACGGACGGACGCACACACGGACGGACGGAGGTCAAACCTATATCCCCCTCCCACTTCGTGTTGGCGGGGGATAATAATCATGGAGCTAGGTGGTAGTTGCAGTCGTTTTTTTTTACCCTGATCTCTGATTGTACCCATAAAGATTTAACGCTCAACTTTTTTTCAAATAAGCTATTCAGGTGTTTTTAATGCAGTTTATCAGCTAGGTTAAACCCAACATTGACATTGAGTTTGCCGATTTGAAAACAACCTTTGCAAAACCGTCAGCGCTTATGATTTTACAGTGAGAAGCTATAGGTGTGTCACGCAGGAAACGTTTAACGCACAGCTAAATCACCGGCGTTAGCGTCCTTTTGCCTACTATTGTAAAGAAAAACCTTCGGAAAATGATTAAAACGGTATCTGGTTTGAAAGGCAAGTAGTAATTTGACTTTGCTTCAATACCATTGAATGAAAACATAACGCAACTATTTATATTCACAGTTTAAAGGACCAGTGTGTAATACATGGCATGATTTCGTGGCAAAATCTGAATATACTACCCATTAATATGTTTATATAAGTGTATAATCGCTATAAAATAAAATTAGTTTGGTTTTCATAGCGTTATAATTATGCGGTTATATATAAATATAGCAAGGGCCTTGCTTTAGAGACGTCACCATCTTGCACCGCCATGTTGGTACTGCAGCCCGACCGGACAATCCAGCTAGCTAGAGAAGGCATTTAGCGTGAATAAATCCCAGTCGTGGAAGACGCCATTTCCGCAAAAGTGTTTTGGTCCTTGGAGGCCGCCGTCTTTTTGCCGACGGGAAGGGTGAGTGCAAGTGAGTGAATGAGCGCTGCAGTCTAGAATCTGAATGCTAGATGTCACCGTTTCCCCCCCATTTTACACACTGGTCCTTTAAGGGAAATTTAAATAGTATGTCAGCAAAAAAGTGTCACACTTAGGGAACAGTTTCGTTTACTGTCAGTAATCAAAACTTTCTGCATTATATGATGGCTTTTTTTTTTTTTAGATAGGATAGACATTATATGCATTTACTCATATTGTTAAAAAGGACAGTGTTGTGGTAGTTTTGAGTCTGTTACTTATGGGTTCAGCCATGCTTGAAACTTGTATTCCCGATAATTCAATGCTCTTTACTGCCACTCATAATATTACAAGGCGGGGGATATAATTGCTGCCTGCATTGTAGCCTCTATCATAATTGCCGCATGGCAAGGCGAAGCGAATCGACACGCGCACAAGATACAAAGGCTGGCTATCAAAGTACTCAACTAAAATTTTAATACGATAGCCACTTATGGAGGCTGGTTTGTACATGCGCGATGACAGTTACGGCAATGGCTGACCAAAACAAGGAAATGACAAACAAGATTCTTATTTAACTGAAAATACGGCTTAAAGCTGGATAGAAGAAACAACGAACATACCCAAAAGAATTACATAATGTTGAGCACCAGAGTTATCGAGTAGCTGGTCGTCATATCTCAAGTAGACCGGCCGCCGGCAACTTTTAAACGCCCTGTAATCTACTTGCACGCCATGTATGGGCTCGGAGACGTAATATGGGAATATACGGGGTTTCCACGTTACTGCTTTCAACCACTGCCATCCAAGTATTCTGTCTGAGGTGGGATAGTTTGAGATGCACAACCTGCTCTCCAACAATGCAGCATTCAATGGGACTGAATGACCACTGACGTTACAAAACAAACATACCCTGGGGCAACAGGGGGAAATGGGGTGACTAAGAAACAATGCACAGTGGCATGTAAAGGCAGAGAGAGGAGGAAGCAAGAGTCACGGGGCTCAGGAGCAGAAAAAGGAGAGGGAAGGAAACGAAACCAGGTAGAGAGGGAGGGGGAGAAAAGTACACAAACTAGGGGAACGGGCACTCACCCTCCGCAGAGAAGCCGGCCCAGGAGAGGTAGGATTTTGGCGAAAGGGGCAGGGGTTCCCCATGGATGACCTGCCGCCGTTTCCCCCCCAAATGCAGCAACTGCACCCCCAGAGCCTGATCCCCATCGAAGCCAGTGCCTGGAATCCCAAAAAACATTTAAAAACGTGGGCAGACCAACAGCTGTTATTCACATATAAGTGTAGGTACGCGCACAAGCATTTGTGCGCCTGAGAGTGCATAGGCAGGAGTATTCGCACCCAGAGACTGAGTATGTGCATGTGACAAATACTTCAGTGGCAGATGACCGGGATCTTCTATCCATGCCCGCATGTACGTATGGGGATTGTATTTTTGCGTGTCCACGGGGTGCGTATATAAAGTATAGTGCGTACTTCTGTGGCAGAACATCAGGACCTTCTAGCCTAGCACAACTGTGCGCATGGCTTATGCCTGTGCGCCTGCTTGTGTAAATAGTGTATGGTGAGCATACCTCAGTGGTGGAAGTTAATGACCTTCTCTTCGTGCCCACAGGTGTAAGAATGTGTGCGTTCGATGTGCATGTGTGGGCCAGCGTGTGGGAGAGTATGCGTGTGAGCTAGTGTGCATGTGAGAGTATGTGTGCGCGAGTGTGTGAATGGGGTGGCTGTGTATGAAGTCTGTGTATGTGCGTGTGCAGCGTGAGTGTGTGCGCACTAGGGTTGTAACGATTCTGAATCCATGTTTTTTTAAGGCATAGGACCACCATGGGGTGAACATCCGAGTTTTCCCTTTTCCTTTATTGAACCCAACGCAGTCTTGAACGAAAGTGCCAAACATCAAAGGGCATGAAAAATGCTTCCCAAAAAAAAACTTGACTGACATCAGTATTTTTCGGTGACATGCAGCACAGAGCCAAGTAAAGGAATACAGAATCGTCTCCTTTTAAGCTATTAGGTTACTCCAATCTTGTCCCTGTTAACTTTGCTCAATTAGCAATCAAACAGGGGATTCACTTATTTACTTTGCTGAATGAGTAGAGCTGTTTATTAAGACCGCATGTTTGATTGCCGCATTCTGAAAGTTAAATGGCCATAGATTTGCAAGAGCGCGAATTTGGCCATTTTGTGTGATTGTGATCATTTATAGGCTAGCTCACATTCGCGTTTCATCCGCTTTAATGTTTTCCACCTTGAGTATTTTTTAGACGCTTGAAATCCTGATCTGAAAATAAATCTCTATTTTTATTCTATCATTATAGATCTAAAAATACTAGAATGAGAGATGAAATGCTGAGTTGGGATGTGGTGATGTTGAACGAGGATTCTTTTTAAAGTGTGATGAGACAACTTGCCGTCATGGGATGTGTAGGCAATCGCGTGTAATTTCTTGAAACGCACACACCTGAAGCGGCTTAAAAGAATTTAAAATGTCGTCGGGGAGAGGCCCGAGTTTTGATTTCACCAATTGCAGGTGCTCCGCCCTTCCCTCTGCTCCCGTGTACTTGGCTTAAATAACAATCACGAAATTTAGCCAGTAGCCTATAACGATTAAGATGTGATGGTGAAAAGCAGACAATCCTAATTGGGCTATGGTGTTAGATTGAAAGAATGCCAATTTAGAAAAAAAAATCCTCCTCTGAATTACATTTCTCATTGTAGCATTTTTGGACATTATTCAAGATTAATTTAAAACAGATTTGTTATAAGATCGCCCTGGAGTTTAAGCGTATAAGAAATACACAAGGTGGAAAGAATTCTGAAAGGCGGATGAAACGTGAATGAGAGATCAAATTATCACAGTCGCACCAAATGCTGTAGCAATGGCAATCGTGCTCATACAAATACTAATTCTAAGGCCATTTAAATTTCAAAATGCAGCAATCAAACATGTTGTCGTAATAAACAGCTCTACTCATTCAACTTAAAGAGTAAACAAATCCTAAGGGGGGGGAGCCAGGTTAAGCAATGATCATGTTACAAGGAGAGTTAGCTAGCTGGCTAGCTGCCCGGGATAAACTACGCCATGCTACGGGGACCAGCGCATTGTTCGTCTGTCCTCGTATTAAAATGGAGGCCGCTGCGGCTCGTAGGCCTATTTGCTTGATGCCTGAGGAGCCTGGGTTGTCGTGCATTATATTGTTTTCTATGTCTGCTTAGGTCATTTTTGTATTATTTTTGCGAAATGAACATTACGTAGAATTTCTGTGAACGTTTGTGCTGTATGTAATTATTTCGTTATAAGTGTGTAGCTAGCATGCTAGCCAGCTACATGGAGCTCCGTGTTGTGACACGGACCCCTGCGAACCATAATCGCGATGCATTTTCATAAAACAGTATGCTAGTTTGCATTAAATAATATGTTTCCTAATTGTATGAGATTTGTCGGTTGTGATGTTACGATTGAATTTGGGCTTTTATTTCTTTTTGCGTTGCATTATTCTGCATACTTTCGCTGCATACTGCCCGTTTTTCGTTGGTGGACAAAGTGATCGCGTTGACACGGATCTTGCATGGAATTGCACGCAGGCTCCGCTTTCCAGCCTGCTGGGCTTGCTGAAATCGCCGATTTTTTACTTTTTTTTTTTTAAGATGGTATAACGTGTTCTATCGTCTTCTGTGTCTAGTTAGCATTTTGTTTTACCCAGCTGGACACAGCTAAGCTTTTTTGTGGTCATTTGTGCAGTATGAATGAATTTGACTTATATTACAAGGAGAGTTAGCTAGCTAGCTAGCTGCCCGGGATAAACTACGCCATGCCTCGGGGACCAGCGCAGTTCACCGCTCTTCGTATTAAAATGGAGGCTGCTGCGGCTCGTAGGCCTATTTGTTTGATGCCTGAGGAGCCTGGATTGTCGTGTATTATATTGTTTTCTATGTCTACTTAGGTTGTCTTTGTATTATTTTTGCAAAATGAACATTACGTAAAATTTCTGTGAACGTTTGTGCTGTATGTATGATCGTGTCTGTGTGTGTGTCTGTCACTCAATGTCTGTCAGCCCTGTCTGTCAGCCCGTGGCTGGGGCCAGGTCTGCTATCTCTAATTGCCTTGTTGGTTAATAGGAGATGGATTTTTTTTTCCATTTGCTTGGCTCCTCTCAGCACGTAGCCGAAAAATAGTGATGTCAGTCCAGATTTTTCCGGAAGCATTTCCCATGCCCTTTGAGGCACTTTTGTTCAGGACAGCACGGGGGTTAATAATGGAAAAGGCAAAGCTTGGATGTTCGCCCCATTGCAGCAGATGGTGTTACTATGCTTAAAAAAAAAAAAACAACATTGATTCAGAATAGTTACACCCCGAGTGCACACGTGTGTAAGGCGCACATACCTCTGTGGTACACAATGAGAATCTGCTCTCCATGTCCAGCTACACACACCACTGACCCAGGCAGGCAGAACAGCTCCCTCTGGACCCCGCCCAGGGTGAAGATCCGCACCAGCCTGGCGCTGGTGGCAGCTGCAGCCCAGCCCTGCCCCAAACACAGCGCCCGCACGTCCTCCCCCTTCGGCAGGTCCACCATCCACTCCTTATTAGTATCCCAAGAGGAGAAATGCAGGCACTGGAGCTTACTGTTGGGGACAGTGGTGGGACGTCCAGGGGTCAGAGAACCGTGAATCAGCGGCCCACCCAATTTCTTCCCCCACCCATGAACTCAGCCTACCAAGTGCACCAATCATGCACAGGAGCTTAAGAAACCTCACAAAACCCTCATCACCAGTCAGTAAAAGCACTTAAGTGACTGTGGTATCTTTAGAAATGCAAGGCTGTACAAAATGATATCCCATGTAAGGTAATGCAGAAAGCATTGTGGGAGGCAATTAATTGAACATAATACAACATAAAACTAGACAGCGTTCGCAAACAAATCTCTTTGGAAGCAGCGTGACGATCGCCAATCCATAGTATCCTGATCCACAGTATCCCTGACTCATCGTCCAGGAATACAATAACGGATGTAATGCATGAAGAAACCTTGGGTTCAACAGAATCAGACTGCATTAAGGCTCAATCAACTTGAATGTTATAAGTCTTCACATTTTATTTTCACATATTTATCTTGAAAATGGACAAATTTCATTTGTACACGTAGATGTACCGCCTGCTTGCCTCTAGGTCTGATGCACCTCCACCAGTTCCTATTCGGTTGGCCGCAGTGTCATCAGAGGGAAACTACCACGCATGGATATTTCGCCCCTAATCCCGAAACCTCTCCTGGTGGTGGGTCAGTGAACAGGGACATCTCCCTGACACCCACAGCAGCCAACCTGCTTCAGGAGTTGCCAGCGCACATGCCTTGTTGTCCTGCTTCCTCAGACAGAGTCAAAAGCTTGCCTTCTCTACCTTTTCAGTAACCTCCCGGTTTGCTTTGCTCAATTTTCTTCCCCGTAGTTGTAGATATTGGAGTAGGCGTGTCGTTGAGCCCCTAGCAAAGCCTCTAACGCCGACTTCCACGGGATAAAGCCTTTCCATTCCATCCACCTTACCTGCACTCTGAAAGGAGGTCACCATAATTTGCAGTCTTCCTTTCATGAACAGCCTCATACCCCCTCCTCCTTAACGCGGTGAGCTGGACCAGCAGTGCTGATTCCTTTTGTTGCAGCCCACAGCACCATGCCTCGTCACAATGTAGTGCTGCAGTTTTCTCCAGAGAAAAGGAGCCGCCTGCCCAGATCCACTATTCCACTCCATCCCAAGTGATAGGAGCTTAGGTGGTGGTCTCTTACTGATGAACTCTGCAGATACTCCTTTTCTGATGATGTGGATCCTGCTCACTGCCTTTTCCACCTCTTCCCATTCTCCATTTTCTTCCTGGCATGCATGTCCTTCACTGTCACATCCAAGGCATCCGTCAGCTCCATGACCAGCCTCACCTGTATCCAAGAGCAATGGATTTTAGGGGTAGATGCAGTGCGTTCCACCCAAACAGGCCTACTGCCTAGAAGCATTGTGGGAGCCATGGCCATTAGCAGATGAGGGAGTTGGCTTTGGTCTCTATCGTGCTCACGGCTGATGACACAGCCTCAAAGGCCACATTACCCCAGGGTACAGAATGAAATGGAAACACTTTCTGTAACTAGCTGGCATAGATCTGGGACAGGCCTTCCGAAAGCTGCTGAAGGATGGACCTTCCCCATCTCCTTGACTGAGAGGTTGGATGTATAATACCTTCCCAGACTTTGGATTGGCCGGTCTGCGATGAGGGGGACGTTTCTTCGCCGGTGGTGCAGATGGCTCGGTTGTTCCGCTCACCTTTCTACAGGGAAAGACTCCTCGACTTGCCCAGCTTAAAATTCATCTATGCCCAGCCAATCAGCTTGTACAGTTTCATTAGGAGCCTGGACATGGATGGAGCAGTTTGAAGCAGGCATGTGATGTCATCCATGTAGCTCCTTCGAGGGGGATGCCTCCAGCCTGCAGGAAGTAGGACTCCACCCACCACCTGCTTGGTGCCAATCAGGATGACCTTGAATGCTGCTATGAGGAGGATGGGGAATATTGAGCATCCCATGGCAATTCCTACCTCCAGCTGCCGTCAGTTGGTGATGAACTTCTGCAGTGTGCAACTCACGTGCAGGTCCTGGAAGTAGCTCATCACAATGACTGACGTTGTCTGTGACATAAAACAAGTCCAAAGCAAAGGCAATGTGCTGATGTGGGACTGACCCATACACACAGGCTAGGTCTTGCCAAACAACATGGCAATCCTTCTTTTCACCATTTGTGGTCTGGATCTGGTTCCAGATCATGGTGGCATGTTCCACACAGCCTGGGAATCCTGGGACCTCGGCCTTCTGGCAGCTAGTGTCAATGTAGTCATTCTCCATGAGGTAAGTGGTCATCCTAATCGTCATCACTGCAAAGAATATCTTCCCCTCTATGTTCAGCAGGGCTATACTCCTGAATTGGCTGATGGTCTTGGAGTTCTGCTCCTTTGGTATAAAAACTGCCACTGCTCATTGCTCTCCTCGGTTAACTTCTAGGGGGTTGCTCACTTCCATTTCTTCCATCTTCCTGCTCTGCCTCCGCAATGTTGGCCCTGATGGCGCAGTGGTTTTCGACCCGGCCTAGGATCTTTGAAGTCCTCTGAGTGTCGATTCCTTTTTCTCATCTGCACCCACAGGTTCAAATCTCATCTCGTTTGCCATTTCCTTGCATTGGTTATCAGTTGATCAGTCTTATTTGGCCCTTCTTTCATCCCGCCTCTCAGAGGGCCTCCAGGCGGTTTTCTTTATTTAGCCTTCATAGTATGACTGGGAGGTCTCCTCCACGGAAACTAGGGGGTTGGGTAACCAGCCGCCCACTCCCTGTGCAGTCTTTGCTGGTTGTCCTCCGGTCATAAAATTTAAACTGCTTTTTTTTATTTTTACACAGTGAAGTGTTTTTCTAAGCAGCAGAAACTGTCTTGAAGCAATACTTAGTGCAATCAATTTTAACTCACATCCTGTAAGTCCATTTCAGCAGTGCATGTCACTGCTTTTAACTGCTTGTCTGTCTGCCAACGCTTCAAACTCCACTGATGTCTTCATGGTATGCCTCATAACATAAATTTAAATTAACTTCAATTTGTTAAGAATCCAAAAAGAACAACAACTACTCACATGTATAAAGTTGATACTAAAACTGTAGCTTGGTAAAAACATCACAGAACTCTAAACAAGAGAAAAATGATGAATAGCATATGCCTTGGAGGCTGCAGTTGAAGAACTTGAACAGAGACTGAGCAGAGGTTCCCAAGCGAGCACTGCAAAAAGTATTGACAACATCACTCTGTACTTGACTGATAGACTCTTCGAGAGATGCAAAATTGCAGCAAATCATTTTTTTTAAGAACCCTCCTCTTCTCACCCCCAATACACAGAGCAAATTCAAATTATATTGGATAATTCTTCAATTCTTCAAAAACAGTAACCAAATTCAAGACGGCTGCCGTGAAGGCCATACTGAAGATCACAGCAAGCCCATTTTCAAATGAAACCTTCCTTAACCCACCCAAAACACTGCAAATTCAAATTTGATTGGATCATCCATTATCCTTAAAATCAAGCGAAACCAAATTCAAGATGGCTGCCATGATAGTCATATAGAAAATCCCTGCAAACCCATTTTCTAAAGGAAACTTGCACTACTCACCACCAGCTCACTCAGCAACTCTGAATTTGATTGGAACATCCAAGAATATAAGAAGTGTAGAAAGTCCGAGACTAGCAGTGTTGACAAAGTTGATGGTGAAAAGGAGAATAACTCTTGCCAAAAACTTCAAGAGTTTTAGAAAATGCTCATGTGCACCCTCTCCCAAATATGATCATACAACTTCAGTTTGGAAACAATCCACAAAAAGCAATAGGAGAAGCATTTGAGTAAAGTTTATGAGAAAACTTTATATACGGACAGACCGCACCATACCATAATACGCCCATCATGACTGATCAAGGCCGTATCAAAAGTACTCCACTTTTCCCCACACATCTCCTAATCTTATACTTCCACATAGGAGCACACGGTTAGAGGAGAGAATGCATTATTTCTGCGTTTTGGGCAGCACCTCCTGGCTGAACAATCCTGCGCTCGCAGCGACGCTTGCTTACCTGGCCAGCTCATCTGTGCCCTCGCACGCCAGGAGTGCGGCCTCCTGGGATAAGTCGGCCAGTGTATGGCTCAGGTTGTTGGCGAGGTGAATGCCATGGTGGATAGAGCCGTCGTGGAACTCTATGTCGATGGCGTTGTCCAGGTCATCGTTGTAACTGCGCACAATGCCCACAGAGTTCCACACCTGGAGCAGGACACAATGGTGGTATGAGAGAAAAGGTCATGAGATTGCAAAAAAAAAAAGTCAATGGGGTTTCTCCTCCAGGATATATGAATGTGCTCAGAAAACCTCAGACATTTATCAACCATTTTTAGCAATGATTATAACAAACTGCAAGTTCGGTCTCGGGGGGGGCTCAAGAGAAAAGGTCATGGGATCACAAAAGGCAGAGGTCTCACAGTCTGTCCATGTTTCACTTAAAACGCCTCCTACTTTCATTCACTACCTCTTCCTTTCCTTTTTCATCCGGAAACAGATTTTGACACCCCCCGCTTGCTCGCCATCTCAATGCTGTTTGAAACAAATTGAGCAGCCTCAGACTTTCCTGGGAACCTTTGAGCAAGCAACCTGCATATTTACGACCGCTTCAGGTATGAAGGCATGCTTAAAGAAAAAAAAATGGATAATGATGGCCTACACGCTTGATGGAGGTAGCTGGTCTTACCACACTTCACAAAAAAATTGCGGCTCAAACCCCTGGGTAAAAAACCCAGAACCCATGAAACGGCCCAAAGGTCAACCCTCGTAAAGAAAGAAATGAAGTTCAGTTTACTTTCAGAAGGCTACAAGATGTCTCGGCTGCAACTACAGCCTCGGGTTCCCAAAAAAAGTTCCTAACAACTGTGTGTGTGTGTGTGTGAGAGGAGGAGTGCAGATCAGCGAACTGTAAAGTAAAGTCCCAGGGTGAGTAAAAATGTTTGTGCGGAGGACCCATGGGGAAGGCAATGCTCACACAGGGAGTCAGGCTGATGGCGTCCAAAATTATCATTTTTTCTTCAAAATATCAGACTCACCATGAAGCGATGACGGAGGTGCTCTGGGGTGGACCCCGGCTGGAAGGGTCTCTGTGGGGGGGTGGGCATGGGTCCCTCATAAACGGGGCGCGGCGCAACCGGGGCCACAGACGTCGGGATGCCACTGGTCCCCTCATCGTGTCCGTACTTGTCCAAACCCAGCTTCACCGAGCCGGTGTCTGTGCCGAGAGAGATTATTTCACGAGTGCAGCCACACTTCCCAGTTTAAGTGCAAATGCAGTGAATTACATGAATATTCGGACAGTGATACGGTACAAAGGACTGCAGTTCTTCCATGGTTCACACAGTAAATTAAAGCCAACACCCAATCATTACTTATGGTTTTCAAATCTAATGTGCAGGGATACAGAGCAAAAATCTTCTGATTCTGTCGGACAGTAGAGCACATTACTCATGCCCTCAGTATGCTTTTTTCCATCATTTTACTGACCGAGGGAGTTCTCGTCATCATCGAGAAAAGCACCGCGGATACGGGGCCTGCCCGTTGCAGGCATGAGGTCATCGTCCTCGTCCTCCTCGACTATAGGGTTCTTCGCAGGCGAGCCGGTTCTGCTAACATTCTCCTCCAGCATCCCATCTTCGTCCCCGTCAAACAAGTCGTCATATTCGTCCACCTCCTTGTTTGGTGCCACCTGCGGGAACCCAGCAGCATTACAACACAATTTCAGTCAGGACTCACCTGCCTATCACAGACACAGCCGAACAGAAAAGCACACATATCACACCCAGAGAGAGGGAGGATGTATGGAGTGGTGCCAAGTGGCACAATGCTGACAAAAAATTGGTCAGAATTCCTCCCCACCCCAAAACTGCCACCTTGGAGGCAACAACCATGAAATAATTCATGAAATATAGCGAAAAAGATCATAAAATCCATTAAGAATGTCTGCAGGATGGCTTGTTTGGTTGAATTCCACATAACCTCAGATCGGATCCAGACCATGCTAGTGCTGGCAGGCCTGTAAACCTGGAGGGTGATGACAAATTGTCCGCTGCACTCGAGATGAGGGCTACAGCTTTAGGAGAATTTTACTATAGCATAACTTTGAGGATTTTTGCCAATTTTATTGACTCCCAGGACTTTAATTTTGCTTGCCGATTTCTGTGGCTCATATGGATATCCGAATTTAAGCACTTTTCCTTCACTTTTCAAGCATTGGCAAGATGCATTATCACACTTCCATTTAGAACTGTGGTTAATTACATATCAAAGTACTCAAATATCAATTTATTATGAAAACAATTAAAGTTGCAATTTCAAGCACTTTCAAGCTTGTCAAGTCAGATTAAAAGTCAAGTGATAGGTTCAGTGTAATAACTTGACAAATGCCAACCTTATGGTATATCTGAAAGATGGGGACAAAAAGATAATATATTTCTGTTAAATTTCCCCTTAGATAGATTCAGAAACAATGCATCATGAGAAAAACAGATTTCTGACCAGTATTTAACATTGGTACATGGTGAAAGTATATTCAGTGTAGCCATAAAACATGAGATTGGCATTCATCAAGTTATTGCACTGAACCCTTCACATGTTTAAGGAATTCCAAAGGAACTCCGCTTCTTCTATAAAGCATGTTGCTTTGCATTCAGCTGTGCAAATTGATTGACAGATAGAATGGTTTACTGACTTTGCTGCTGCTCTTTGCAGAGGATGAAGAGGAGGCCAGTACTCCGTCCAGGAGCCCCAGGCAGCCCTCCGTGTCGGTGTAGGCGATCTGCGACCCAGAGGGATGCCAAGCCAGCCCACACACCGTGTACCCCTTCTCATGTTTCTCCCTGAGGGCACAGAAATGCCCAAAAGCCAGTCATTCAGCCATCATCGCAGATGCAGCTGCAGATACCCATCCCTGGTCCTGGCAATCCTATCACACCATAGGTTTTCTTTTCTGTCCTAATTGATCTACAACCCTGATATTTGCCTTATTTTGGTGAGTGAAACCCTATAGAATGGACTATAGGCTGGAACAGGGTTAAGCAGTGTGTTTACTCTCAATTTCTCAGTTTAGGAGGATTTAGTAACAATCGGTGGTCACTGGTGGTCACAAAGTTTTTTTTAACACAAATACTAGAGTTCAATTCTGAACTAAGCTGTATACAGGAGAAATTAGCAATTGCAAACACATTTTACTGATACGACTCGAAAAAATTTCACCATGACAGGGAGCCAAATACATTATTTTTACCATCTAAAAAGTATGAATTGAAATTTTAAGGTCCTGGATATCAATAGCAGCCAAATCTACAGTACCTCTCCATACATAGCTTGGTCTCCACATTCCAGACAGTCAGGAACCCCCCCACTGAGCCAGCAGCCAGAAACTTCCCACAGGGGGACCAGGCCACCACATTAACCAGCTGGGAGAGAAGCGGGAAGAGAGGGAGGAAGATTATGAGCCTGTGGGTACATGACAACACGCTAACGCTTTAAAGGTCCCCTATTACGCAACCAGGTGCACAGCAAATTAGCCAATATGAACCAGCTCAAAATCTCCCCTTCCTGACATCACAAGGGGGAGTGACCGACTAGAATAATGAAATGTAATTGACTGCTTGACTAAAGTTAATCAGTTCTTGCCTCTGGTTGGTTACATCCCCATGTGATTTCGAAAGGGGAAAGATTTTGAGATGGCTTGTAATAACCAATTGGCTGTGGAGCTGGTGACATAATAGGGGACCTTTATAACGGACAGAGGCAGGAAATCCAGGTTTTGGAACACAAGTTCTGCCATGCCTTTCTGCCTCCAGTGAGCTCTGAGCCAGCGAATTTCACAAATTACTTAACCTCCTGAATAAAGAACTGCACTACTTAAATCAAGGTGTAATTTGAGTTAAGTACTGTGGAGGATGTCAATTTTCAGCACCTCAATTTTCTATCGATGAGATTCAATGTAAACCAAAAGTGCAAGAGGCAGCCAATCAACCCTCACCTGGGTTATGAAGTCATCAGAAAGGGTGGTCACATGACTCCAGGAGCCTCTCTCGTACAGCTGCACAGTCACGTCCACAGGAATGGCCAATAGCTGCGGACAGAACCGGAGGTGGTTACTGTTGAAGATCACTGAAAAACTTGGCCATAGTTAAATGCCAGATTTGGATCCCAGTCCATTTTAACCAGGTAAGCATGCAACACAGACCAGCATGCAGCAAAGACAACCAATAAACTACAAAAAAAAAAAAAAAAAAAAAAAAAGATGATCAAATTTTTGACAAAAACCTTCTATATTTTACTTATTTGCAATACAAGAAAATGCTGCTAGTGAGGTTCAACTCACTTTAAGATCAGGCAATGGGGCGTAAAAATTTTTTAAAATAAGCAATGAGCTGGGATTTTACTACGTGATATAGATATTCGATTTTCAGTTTGATTAAAAATCAAAACTACTTTATATCAACACAGGGTTCCAATTACCTCATCAGCAGTCTATTGATAACGTGCAACATTAACTTTAAAACAAATTCTTCAAAATAATAAATGTGCTGCAATTTTTAAGGAACAAAAAAAAAAATTGTATGGACATATGCCATTACTTTAGCAGAGCCTGGCTGCCACGATAGTCTGCACAGAGACTTGGCATTGCTGACATCGTTGGACTTCTGAAGAATCTTCCAACTGCTCACTTGCACCTGTAAAGCATCAATACAAAGACACGATTCCTCCTGAACTTATCAGGTAACGGGGTCAAAGTCTAGTTCAGACTGTGAATCCCAACACTATGACAGACCAAACACTACCATGACAGTTACCAGCAGTAAGATTTATATTCAAAATGAAGACCAAACATTTAAACACTTAAGTTGTTGCAACTGAATACATCACCAAGTTAAACAGGCAAAGTACCGTGACTCCTAACAAAGTTCAGGATTTAAGTCAATTGGACAACAGCAGATCACCTCGAATCACCATACCTGGTCCTCAATTTTCCAAACAGCTACAGACCCATCACAACTGGAAGTGCCCTTTGTTAGAAGAGAATTACATTTTAAGCAGAGAAAAATAGCATAAAAACACCATGGTATACTTTTGTATTAAAAACATTTTATATTGCAGTTATCTCACCAACTTGGTTACATAGTAGTCGCCTTTATAGAATGTGACTCATAATTGACTGGACTAAACAGGGACCATCTCCCATGAAGCACTGTTGGGTTAAAGACATTACCCCAGGGTGAAACAGCTGGGGTGACACTAAAGCTTGAACGACCGACTTCACAAGCAGCATCCATGCACCTTGACCAAAAGGCAACAAGCCGCCTAAATCATTGTACAATAATGATCTGTCTGAGACTGACTCCTACCAGGAACTCATCCTTGGGGTCAAAGGTCACGCTCAGGACAGGGGCTTCGTGACCCCGAAGTGTCTTCTGCAGGCTGCTGTCGGCAACCTCCACCACTTTCACCATGAAATCACTGGAGGGGGCAGAGACAGCCAATAACAAAGCAGAGGGGATACAGCATACAGTCAAAGACTTTCTACACAAAAGGATGAGCAACTGCCGACAAGCAGGAAGAGAGGTAATATTAAAAGATTGCAATCGGCAGCATCTCCGGCAAAAAGCAAGTGAATTTTCCACCGAGCGCATTTCCTGAAGCCCCTTCTCCACAATCACCCCCACCCCCGCTCAGATGAGAATGTCCAATAATCCTTCAGAAGCCCCAGCTGTCGCATCTTCACTGATCAATAACTGCAGCACCGATGCAGACACAAACACAACTCCATCAATGGGCCAGGATCAGCAGCCTCTTATCCAGATTGTGGCCAGTTATCATAAATCCATAATGGACAACATTCCTTCAGCTCTATTCTCAGCACGAAGGGCAATAATTGACGCAGGGTTTACAACCATTTCATAAAAGAGCAACAAGCTTTGAGAATAAATGCAGTTTATTTTACCACATCAATTCTGCTCAGATCACGACAAGCTCAGCATTGTGAGGATTAACATGCTTACACCTTGGCACCTACTTAAAAATGGTCTGACAGGTCTAATGGTGACGTTCCTAAACGGCAGGAGTGATGAAAATTCAAGGAACTAAAAATCTTTTTAAAGAAAGATTTTCATAGGTAGTGTGCATCTGCACATCCGATTCACTTTTCCTCAAGTGATGTACTACACAAAATCAAAAAAGTAAATCAACGCACACAGAGTTTCCTACAAGTTTTTTATTTGCCAACCTTCGTTTTAAAAAATTTTGAATTGTTGTCAACATGTCCTTGCATTAATTTTTTGAAAAACTAGATGAGTGCATTACCATTAATGGGAATTAATTTAACCCCTTAAACCGGCATAGTCTTACTGACAGTATCACAAGCCGATCACAGAGAGGAAAATACATTGCGAGGAAGCTGACTGCTACAGAGCTGAATTCTTTGAAGCAACGCCCTGAGAAAGAACATGCTAGGATCCCGGCAGATCTATTTTCCTTATAACACAAACACATTGGGCTAACAATAGCAAGCGCAGATTTACCCTCAAGCTGTTTTTTATGACAAAATATCAAAGGTAAGAATTTTTTTTTGCTCATCTATGTAGACTGTAAAGTGTATGCCTGCTGTTCTTTGAGTGTGCTGTCGGTTTAAAATGACTGGGCATACATCGTTGGATTCTGCGGGCTTTCCTCTTTCATTTGAGGTATCGTTTTTATGCATAGCACTAATTCAGGAGAAATTCTCACGATTCAGCGCTGATATGATTTTATCCAGTGTTTTGCTGCATGCTTGTTTACTTGCTTGGTGCTTGAATTCTGTTCAGTTGAGGTAAAAATTGTCTACATGAGTTTTTTGCCTAGTTTCTGCGTGAAATGTGGATATGCCGCATGACAATATTGCGATTTGGAAATATGCTGTATTTATTGTGCGTAACAACCGGCCCCGGTACCGGGCCGTGGGGCTTTTAACAGATTAACACTCATGAAGACCCACCTGGACCCCGCCGCAACTCTGGACCCGCTAGCATTGAAGGCCACGTGATTGGCGTTGGTGGTGAAGCGAGTCAAGATCCCGTCTGGATCTCCCTCGGGAAAGGTGTGTATCTGGACCGTGTTGTTGGATGCAGCCGTGACCAGTTTTCCATTCTGCATTATTGGGCAGAAAAAGACAGGAACCATTAATATTGTACAACTCCAGAGCAGAGCAATATTCATTAATTCAGTCAGTCAACAGTGACACACCAGTCCAATGGTCTTCATTTAAAACAAAATTTGTCACACTATATACCAAACAATAAGCCTCCTGACAAGAGCAAAAATGAGAAGTGCCTCTATAGGGCAGGGGTGAAAACCTACAGTACTGTTCACCACCAGCAACAGGGTTGGGCAGGCGTGCTCTAGCTGTTGAATGAGAAGTGCTTTGTCAGGGTTACAAGATGGTACATCTACCTCACCTACAAGATGGTAGATCTCCACCAAAAGAGTTGGTTACCCCTGCTACAAAGAGTTACACACTGAAGAGAATAGGAAATATTCCACTAGCTACATCAAGTACTATTGGACAGAACCAATGAGCAGAATATGAGCATGGTTGGACCCTACAAACCAGCAGTATCTCTGGAGTGACCGTCTGCTGCATACCTTCAAAGCCAGGGAATAGACCTTCTCCCCGACATTCACAGATTTGGGGTCATCATCGTCCAGACTCTCCCATATCCGCACGTCCCCATCACTCCCGCAGGTGACAATGTACCTAGTAGAAAAATGGTAGTCTGGTTTAAAGCAGGGGCTCACAACAGGCTGCATATAATTTATGGTAGGCATTACTCTTTAGAGGGGAAATTCTAGGTATTCAGATGCCCTGTTGTGAAAACATTTAAAAGTGGCCAAATGTAATACTAAGCTGACACGTTCTGCAGAGAATTACTTCTGCAGCTGTCAAACAAATGTTTTACCAAACAGTCCTGAAACATATTTTAAGAGAACTTAATTTAAAGTGCAAGGAAATTTGAATATCCAATCTGACTTTAAAGTTCGAAGTTCTGGACTGCGTGACCTTTTTTCTGTCAATGCAGACAGGAGACCTTCTCTATGTTCATCGGATAGACTGGTCTTATTCTTCAAGCGGTGGGTACGACTCCAAATCGTGAAAAAAAAAAAAAACTCACGCGACATAGTATCCTTGTCAATTTGCTGAGTCATAAGTACATATGCAAGACTTGACATACTTTCCTGAATCGTCGAAGCACACGTCCGTGTGTCCTTCAGAGTGACCATAGCGCATCGGTTTTCTCTCAGCAGGCATCGCTTACCAATACGAAAACAGAGGAAATAAAAATGTAACGTTATGTTGATTCAGTCGAAGTCCATACAATTCGTGGAAAAACTACATTGCGAATATTTGTAGGTTATTCTGACTTGACAGTGACGTGAGGGACCGCATGAACGTTGCTCAGCGGACATTGCTGTTTATTAAGTTAGCTAGATGGCAGTGGCAATTAAAAACAGGTAAGTGGTCAATCTGCAACTCTGACAAAGGCTTCACAACGACAATAAAGTAGCAGGGCAGAAAACCAGCAAATCAGATGCCACAGCACACGTTTTGACAAGATTTTAAAAATGTCGTTAACACAAGTAATAGTCCCATTACTCTTTACCGGCTGGTGAACAAGCAAGCTAACTAGCTTGTTAGCTTATCAATATTTCCTGCTGAACTTGATTCTCCGAAAGAATATCGACATATGCATTTAGGTGCACATTCCCCGCAATATTTCTATGCAAATACACACAATTCCGCACCTACAATGTAATACACACAAACCTATCGACCATAAAACTCGAGGTGTTCATATAGTTACTTACTGTGTTGACGATTTAAACTGTAGCCTATGTTCTCCCGCGTTGGAACAAGCTTGAGTGTTCCCGCCAGCTACGTCAGCAGTATTGTGTCCTCCCACTTCTGGCGTCAGCGCCCAGAGCCAGTTGATGGAGAATGAAAGCGTTTTATTGAATCACAATCATGTGCTGTAAACTCAAACACAGAATGCTGTTCCGTGAGTGAATGAATGGAGGAAGTTTTGTCCGAAATAATGCAAAAATGTGTCCTCATGTCTTACTGACTTACCTGCTTAAATTCTTTTCCGTGAAACAATATTAAAAACAAAATAATTTTTTACTGGTTTGATATGCTTTAAATGTATAATGTGTGTGAGAGAGAGAGAGAAGAAGAGAGAGAGAGAAACAAGAGGGTGTATGCAGATAGATAGATAGATATACAGACAGTGACAGACAGATTAGATAGATTGATGGATAGATATATGCAAGCTGCGAGTCTGCTTGTGCTGTAAACCAGTCGGCTATCACCCAAACAGTCTCTCATGAGTCTGAGTTTAATTGGTTTTTCGTCAGTATGTCTGAGTGGGGTTGATGTCTCACAGGAGCACTTTAATACACACAACAGGAAATATATCCTGCTCTACATCTGCACATTTTGCAATTACACCTAATGGTTTTAGAGCCAGAGGGATTTTGTGTGTAGAATTCAGATTAATGATGGATTTATTTTTTGACATTAAGTCTCAGAATGCAAGTCCCTAGGCAACCAGAGGAGTCATTAAAACAGCAGACCAAACCCAAGCTGGATCCTTCCCTAAGTATGACCATTGGCATGAAATGTTAAAGTACAATTAAAACCACAGAGCATTACTGCATGGAGAACGGAATAAGAGGAGGTGGTTAAATTGTATGTGCTGTGCCAGAGCTCAGGATCCCATAACTCATTCGTTCTTAAACCTATTTTTGCCTGGGCACAAATTATCAATGCTTAGCCTCAAAATATTGAGCTACAAAAGGTAAGTTAATACATTTATTTGTAACCTGTCGAATACACACACTGGTAGAGCTAAATGGCCAAATGTCTCATTTCGGGACCCATGTCATACACTTTTGTCACCCACTCTGGGACCGCACCCACAGACAAAGAAACACTGCCATTAATTTTTCCAGGACAGGAAAATGTGCATGTTAGCAGACAAGAATCATATTACACAATGATTCAGAGCCTCAGGTAAAATTGAGAGATGATAACTTGATAAGTTCAGATGTGCAAGTATTTTATTTCTTTGGTGATCAATAGCAGTGGCTCCTCATATTCCAGGAACAGTCCATTTCCATGTTGTGGACAATAAGTAAATGCACAAAGGTAAACATTTGCATTGATCTTTGGTTTGTTTTCCCATCTTCTATCCTCAAACATTTCCATAGTACAGAACAGGATACTACTGTCGACTAGACAGTACAAGCACAAAGCAGAACAGCATAATCATGGACCAAATAAATCATTACCGTAGTTCCAAATTAGACAACTTTTTGTTTATAGCTTGCAGGCAATATGGAAAGAGCCATTGGTGGAGGTTTGGGAAGCCCTGGGTAAAAGGTAATTAGGGGGTTAAAACTGTTAGTTCATATTTCTTATGCTCCACAGGAAAGCCAGAAGGCGGGGTCCTAAATAAGGCAAAATAGGGCCTTATATCCAGTGTCAGTCAGGCCCAGTGGGTTGGATAGCTCACAGTATAAACTCTGTAGAAAAAATATAACCGACAACTAAGGTAAAATAGGAGGAAAAAATCATTGTGAAATTAGATATTGTGCATATTATGCACAATTTTCATCTCACCAGCTCATTTTCCAATGACATACATTTAATCTTTCACATTATGCCCAATATCAACTGTTCTCCATAATATTAATTTGCCTTCAAGCAGCATTTAAAAGCTAGTGACATCATCACTGACATAAAGATACTACCACTGTAGCTAAAGCACTTACCTATATGCAAGGTGATGCCTGACTGTAAAGTCACTGTGCATTCAGAAGGGTATTCCAGCTATTGTTTAGCTTAAGGCTACAGGCCATTGATTGTATATCAAAGACATTATAAAAATATGTGCAAAGCAATAGGATCCAATTCAGATGTACAATTGAAGCACTGATTACTAAAACCCCACAAGTCAAGTCAAGTCAAGTGTGACTTATGGGGTTTTAGAAATAGGTGCTTCAATTCACAAAGCAAACACTGAAGGTGCTTGAATGGAGTGGCAACTATATGCTGTTTTTTTTTTTTTTTGTTTTTTTTTTGGTTATTTAACGCAATGACTGACAGCAAATGTTATTTCAATCAATACTGAAACAATAAGGATGGGAATGAGAATTTCCAAGTGGCTACAAAAACAAATACAAGTGGTCATAAATAGTATTGGTTTCTGTGTTTAAAAGGCCAACCTTCCTACAGAGAATATCAGTTTTATTACAAATCCACACAATATGCAGCTAAAATAAGAGTGAGTTTGCGTTTTTAAAACTTTTTTTAACACCAAATATCCCGTCAAACCCATGATATTAATGCATTTTTCGGCAGTAAAATCGCCATTTCGTAGTCACAATACTTTTCACTTTTGACATACTTTCCATCAATACTCAATTAAATGCTAGCCCCTCCCAGGCTTCTTCTATCTAAGGAAAAGTAAAACGTGATAGCCAGTCAAACTATTGGATGATTACTGTGGGTGCAAGACCCGTGATGAATGGACTAATATGAAGATCGAGGGAAAGACATTCTTTGTGGATACAAAGCGCCACCCAGTGGTTCATAGTAAAATAACATAATCAACAATGTACATCTCACGGATTACCTAATGTACAAGCAGAGAGGAAAATCAGTCGAACTTGAAGAAGCACATTTTGGTTTTCTGAAAAAAATGCCTCAGCAGTTCTTTGAAAATCTTACTTTTTCCCTCCGAATTTTTTGCCTTTTAGATCCCTAACAGCCAGCTCTTTCATAAGTAATATTACTCTTCCTGAGAAAACTCAAAAGGAAACAGTCCTCTATAGTTAATGCGGTTAGTGCAGGATATGTCAGATAGGTGTCAATAATCAGCAACAGGGACTTCACTATAAATACTTGGATAGGGAGGCTAAGTTTTAATTTGGGGGCAGGGGGGTCTGTCTGCTTCATCCCCAGCTATTGTTGATGTAAACAAAATGTGAGTTATTTGGGAGGACTAAAGATCATTTTAGGAGGGCTAAACCCCGCTAAAATGAGCCTAGCTATGCCCACCATCAGCAACACATGTACCAAAGTCGGCGCCCAGCTGTTTCTCTAATATCTTAATAAACTTGGTAAGTAGAGGCTTAAATCAAGACTCGTGGCTGATGGTCTCATACTCAACCTTTATATTTCATCCAATGAAGAATAGGGTTTCATATCTGTAAAATAGCTGTGGCAGGCTAAATCGAATCAAAGAACAGAAAAGCAGCCATCTTACAGCAAGTTTCTGAAACCATCCAAGTGATAAGAACCAGTGGGTTGCATACAGAAAGAATATGCTCATGTTTTATACAGCTGTGTTCCTCAAATATATCAGTCTTCAAACTTGGATAAATACTGGTTTTCCACCCTCCCTTTACCAGTGAGTCTGGTGTGAACCAGACTGTTGCGCTACTCTTTCACTTAATTACCTGATAGGAAAGCATATCAGGGTGGGATTCACATTAAACAAAGATCAACCAGATTTGAATATTCCTGTTATAACAATCTGACCAATCAGTGGGACTGATTTTTCAATTCAATACCTAGGAGGAATGAAAAATAGGGCTCGATCTGTACTCTCAGACCTGAGGACCCCTTTTTAACCAGTCTGGACATTCAGTATTTATCATTTTTCAGTTATTCATTCAGGAGGAGTTGAAACCAAGGCCGGATGTAAATTTGAGAGCCAGCATTCAGGATCTCTACCATCCAGGCCTAACAGTACAATCCTTATCATACCACCCTCCAATCAGTGCAAAACCTGCTCTGTCAATGATCCTGGAGGAAAGAAAACCAGAGCCGTAATTGGATAATTGGGTCTGAGGGTCAGCTTTGATAATCCCTAATATATCGCTCTGGCCATTCACAGTAGCATTAGTTTTTCAGTTACTCGCATGGGAGGATTGAAAATCAGGACCAGATTTGGATTCCAGAACAAGACTTGGAGACCCCGGTCATACAGCGCAGGCCCCATTACATTTGTAATGGTACTGGCGGAGGTAGTCCCGGAGTGAGTGGGGCAAGGGCAGGGCCTCGATACCCTGGTATGTGGTGCAACTGCAGACAACAGCCCTGCAGAGGTGCTGAAGGGTAAAGGGGAAGTTTCGGGGAAGCGGGCGCGACAGAAGTGGCTCGAAGAAGAGGCAGGTGGCAGGGTCGCTGTAGTGCTTGAGCAGGCCGGTGACGCTGGGGTCGCGGTACACGCAAGGGTCGCGCCCGTCGAAGCTGAAGCGCTTGCCGTTCTGCTCGATGCGCGCATGCAGGGAGCGGCTGTAGCGGCGGAAGCTGACGGAGAACAGGAACTCATCCTGGGCCGAGTCACGGAGCAGGAAGGTGCCCTCCGGCTGGCCCTCCAACAGCTCCTCTGCCTCAAAGCGGTCCAGCACCCCCCAGTAGCAGGCGCTGTTGTTGATCTGGAGCAGATCAGGCACCAGGATGTAGTCCGTATGAGGACAGTCTTCCGCTCTGTGTCGGGGGCGAGAAGGGTCCCAGTCGTCCAGGCTCCCTCTATGAGAACCAGCAGAGCCAATCTCCTCCCAGGAAATCAGGGGTGGAGGAGCGGCAGCAACTGAGGAAGCACCGGCTTTGTGGCCGGCGGCGATGGCGATGGAGCTGCCGGGCTGCGAGACGTGTTTCTTGATCAGGTGCCAGCAGTTTGCCAGCTCTGACTTAGAGGAGAAAGGGCACTTGTCCTGCATCAGCTCCGAAATGTGGATCTTGCGCTTGGACCAGAGCAGGACTGAGAAAGGGCGCGAGGAGGACCCGGCTTGGTGATGGTGGTGGTGGTGGTGGTGATGATGGTGGTGGCTGCGGATGGGAAAACACTGGCCCACTGCATCCTGAAATTTCTGCCGGAGGGATCGATGGTTCAGGGCTTTTCGGCAAGGGGGCTCGGCGTCACCTTCCCCAAGACCACTGCAGCTACACTTCCTCTCCCTCCGTCTCCGAGGACAGGACGCCGAACGCCCGCCCAGCTCCTCCAGCGTTTCCCCCTCACCACTGCGCACCCCCATCTCGATTTGGACACTCCTTGAACGCTTCTTGCGGCTCCACACGTAACTGTCTGCGCTCCAGCTGCGGATGCACTTGGGCCGTGTATCCAGTTTCCGGGATTTCTTTTCTGACATGTCTGTCTACTCAAAGTCTGTAGAATGTATGTTCCTCCTTCCCAAATTAGAGCATCTAATCTCAAGCGCTGTGTTATTTAGAGATGACTGACAGGCTTCAGGTTGATCCAGAATACAATAAAAGGTCACTGCTCATGGATTTTGTCATCAATATATGTCTACAGGCTTTTATGGGGAAATAGGATGGGGAAATAGCAGTCTAAATTATTAGATTACCCATATTTTTAAATTCATTAAGCTTTGTTAATGATTCAATTATAAGCTGCAGTGGAAATATTTCCCTCAATGGCAACTTGTTTACCTCGTGACTGCATTAGATAGCATTGAGCTTTCAGCTTCATGTGGATTTTCTTGGCTGCTTTCCCTTACTGGAATGCCCAATGAATTCCTTTGTGAATGTTCCTGTAAAAATATAAATAACTTCCTCTCTCGGCCTGTAGAAAAAAAGGAAATCGATCTGAGGTCATTTTCCATGTTTAGTCCCAAAGGAGGCCTGTACAATGCAAAGTGGACATCTAAAATAAGTTAGACCGCTTGCAAATAACCAAAAAGTGCATGCATAGTAAGAGAAGGGCTAAAAAATTCAAGCGTAATTGGTGATTTAAAGGGAAGAACACAAACTCATAAAACGTGATGATCTTTATAAGCCGCATCTTTGTGTTGTTAGATACTGGATGGGGAAAAAACGCAGCTTAAACTTCAAGAGAAAATGAGATCGGATTTTTACAGGCACGGGAATCCGGAATCATACACATTTTCCCCAGACTTCACTCATCATGCAGATTACATTTTATCAATATCTGACATGAAAATATAATATAGTTGCATCCATTTTGGTGGATTTAATGCTGACTTATGCATGGTTTCAGGCTATTCCTCGTTCCATCACAAATTCATATTTCATATGTAACGGCATGCATTCGTAGCTATTGTAGTTGAAACACACACAAAGAAGCCTGTGCAACTTTAAGTACTTGATAAAACTGCAGGACTCGCAGAGACAGATGAAGGTTTTTTAAAGGTTTTGAAACTCACCGTCTCTTGTCGCCTTCTTCAAAAGACCAAAATATATTTAGAACTAGTTTATTAGAGCCTTTCGTTCGCTGTTCGAATATCAGCCAGGGAGCCCTTCTAGTTGCTCGAAAGTGAAAGCGCGCACGCCTCTGCCTACTCGCGCTGTCAAACCTCTGTAGACCCGCAATCCGCTCCCTTTAAAGTACATGGCTCGTTTGGTGGACCCCAGGGAGTAGCCCGTTTCCGTAGTAGGCTGGATGCTAGAAAGGGTATCCTCTTCAGTGAAACGCAAATACAGATAAAGACTTTCAATATATCGAAGAAGTGACGGGTCATTATTACTTAAGAAGGCTATATTTGAAAAGCCGGCTCCTCCCTTGAGGACACGTAAACGTAAGGGAAACGAATGACTTGTAGTTGATCAATACATAGTCACGGACCCACCAGACACCCTCGTTCTTAATTACGAGTATCTGTAAGATAGAGAAATATCCAGCTCAGTATAAGTCCCCTCGTTGTTATAGTGTAGGCTACAATAGGCCTTCAGTCTATTGCCGGAAAAAATGAAACAAATGACCACATAAACGTTCCATGATTTGGCTATTTATGTGATTGGATAGCCAATACAGATATCATAATAATAATAATAATAATGATAATAATAATAATGATAATAATAATAATAATAATAATAATAATAAACTTCCTACAGTAAGAGCTCGGGCATGCTTTAAATATTATACACCATCATAAGAAACAAACTTCAGTGTATTTAAACAATAATAATCGCATTTGCCTGTTTTCCCGTGCATCATTGTTGGGAGAAACCGGTGATGTATCTAGATAATACCGTGCGCCTGATGTATTGATTTACTAATCGATATGGCTGTTCTGCAAAGTTCATCTACATCCGGCGATCCATCCGTCGCTCAACATGAGGAACGGGGTCTTTATCATCTCGGAACTCTTACCAATCTATAAGCCATTCCCACTTTCCGCCTTAAAATCTGTAGTATCAGGTATCAAAAGGAGAGTTTGAATACTCGACATCCGGGCATCTAAAAGGTTTACTGTCTAAATTCAATAACGTTTTGTTATTAATCCAGTGGTAATTAATAAGGTGACGTCGTGCTCGCATAATAAAGAAGTTCGTGGTTTGCTCCACCTTTGTCTCTGCGAAACATTTTAAACGAGTTGTTTTTGTTGACATAATCATTGAATCTAACTTACAAGGCTTCCGCTGTGATTTAAATGAGTGAGGACTAGAAAGAGATGGAGAGCATCATGGTGTTTTGCAAGACGTAAATAATATGATGACATCTTCCTTCCGACGAAACAGCTCATGAATATTTGATAAGAGTAATATTACTGAAACCAAAAAGCCACATTTCTTTTCATAGAACAGTCAATTCATTTTACATTATTGCCCAGTCACCAACGGCCAAGAGAACACCAAGTCAGAGTAGATTATAATGGGTATAGAGTGATGAGAATGTCATGCTTATCTTGGTTACATTTTCCGTCGGTGGTAAGCAAAAAGCCTGAGGGAAATCTACCGATTTAACCATATTTTGCCATCCAGCTGTGCTTTTTATTGAGTTCAGGTGGTTTTACCCCCGCCTTCAGTTTGTGGATATGTTTGTTTGTAAGCAATATTATGGAAAGAGTTATGGACAGGTTTACATGAAATTTTTCCAGGGGTGTGTCTTGGCCAATTCAAGAGGTGATTTCATTTTGAGAGTGATCCAGATAAACCTCCGGATCCAGGATTTTTTTAAAGGATTCATCACCACAGCAGGATTGGACAATTAGAGTTATAAATGGTGTACATCTTAGAATCCACCAGATGGTTATTCCAAAAGTCTAAGCGGAGGTATGCGCTCCCTGATTGCTCTTATTTTTCATTTTTGTAAGTTACTATCAGAAAAAAAAAATCAATAATAAAAGAAAAAATGAGGGATTTGTTTATTTACAACCTCATTTGCAGAAAAGTTGGGTCACTGTTGATTTGCAGATCAATTACAATCCTGTATTTAATTGAAAATAGGACAAAGACAATGTTTTAAATGTTAAAACTGATAAAATTTTATTGTTTTTTTTAAATATCACCTGATTTTGATTTGATGACAGCAACAAAGTTTTAAAAGTTGGGACGGGACAATAACAGACTGTAAAAAGGACAACAGGCAGAACATCTCACATGCTAATAAGATTATTTAGCAACAGGTCAGTAACATGATTGGGAATGAAAAGTCTTTCCTAAGTAAATATGGTGAGGGCTTTACCACTCTATGAAAGACTGCATGGGGAAATACAGCCTAAATTTGGAAATAGTTGGGACAAAGTGTAAATTGTGAATAAAATCAAAACCCAATGACTTTCAAATCACACCAGCCAGTATTTTATTCACAATAGAACAGAGATAACATGGCAAATGTTGAAACTGAGAAATTGAACAATTTTATCCGCAAAATGAGCTCATTTCGAATTTGATGGCTGCTACAGGTCTCAAAAAAGTAGGGACGGGGCTTACTTACCATGGTGCAGCATCCCCTCTTCTTTTTCACACAGAGTGGAGGCATCTAGGCATTGGGGAGACAAGTTTCTTGAGTTTAGCCATTGGAATTTGATCCCTTTCTTGTTACCTGGCCCCTCCCCTAGGGGGCCAGGTTAAGCAATGATCATGTGTGTGTGTGTGTGTTTGTGTGTGTGTGTGTGTGTGTGTGTGTGTGTGTGTGTGTGTTTCTGTCAGTCTGTCTGTCAGCCCGTGGCTGGGGCCAGGTCTGCTATCTCTGATTGCCTTGTTTAATACAGGCTTCCAGCTGCTGGAGAGTTTTGGGTCTCCTTTGATGGACGTTTAATTATGCGCCAAATGTTCTCAATTGGTGAAAGATCAGGACTGCAGGCAGGCCAGTTCAGCACACAGAATCTTCTATTACAAAGCCATGCTGTTGTAACGGCTGCAGTATGCGGTTTTGCATTGTCCTGCTGAAATACACAAGGCCTTCCCTGGAATAGAGGTCGTCTGGAGGGGAGCATATGTTGCTCTAAAACCTTTATATACCTTTCAGCATTCATGGTGCTTTTTAAAACATGCAAGTGTCCCACACCATATGCACTAATGCATCCCCATACCATCAGAGATGTTGGCTTTTGAACTGAATGCTGATAACAATTTAGCCCGTAGGACACGACGATTTCCAACAAGAATGTCAAATTCGGACTCGTCTGACCACAGGACACTTTGCCACTTTGTTACAGTCCATTTTAAATTAGCCTTGGCCCACAGAACACGGCAGCGCTTCTGGATCATGCTCAACATTGGCTTCCTTTTTGCATGATAGAGTTTTGAGTAGCATCTGTGGATGGCACAGTGGACTGCGTTTACAGACAGTGGTTTCTTGAAGTATTCCTGGGCCCATTTAGTAATGTCAATAACAGAATCATGCCGGTGAGTGATGCAGTGGCGTCTGAGGGCCCGAAGATCACGGGCATCCAGTAGAGGTCTTTGGCCTTGTCCCTTACACACAGAGATTTTTCCAGTTTCTCTGAATCTTTTGATGATGTTATGCACTGTCGATGATGAGACCTTCAAAGCCTTTGCAATTTGATGTTAAGAAATATTGTTTTTAAAGTATTCCACAATTTTTTTATGCAAGCCTTCACAGGTTGGAGAGCCTCTGGCCATCTTGACTTCTGAGAGACTCAGCCTCTCTAAGACATCCCCTTTACAGCCAGTCATGTTACACACCTGATGCCAGTTAACTTAATTACTTGCTAAATGTTCCTTTAGCTGATTCTCTTAATATATTAATTGCTTTTTCAGCCCTTTTTTTTTTTGCCTGTGTCCCAAATTGGAGACACATTGCAGCCAGAAAATTTGAAATAAGCTCATTTTGTGGATAAAAATGTAAAATGTCTCAGTTTCAACATTTGAAATGTTCTCTTTGTTCTATTGTATATAACATATTCGCTCATGTGAACTGAAAGTCATTGCATTTAGATTTTATTCACAATTTACAATTCGTCCCAATTATTTAGGAATTAAACAATTAAACAATTTAGGAAAAACATTTTCAACCTAAAATTGCAAAGAATTTGGTGATTTTTCCCTTCATGGCACATAATATCACTCAAAGATTCCGGGAATCCAGAAAAATTTCTGAACGCATGGGAAAAGACCAAAATCCAGTTTTGAATGGCTGGGATTTTCAAGTCCTCAGATGGCACTTCATTAAAAACAGATAGGATTCTGTAACGGAAATCGCTGCATGGACTCAGGAACACTTCTGTAAACCATTGTCAGTAAACGCAGTTTGTCTCTGCATCCACAAATGCAAGTTAAAACTTTGCCATGTAGAGGTTAACCTTATTAAACAAGAACCAGAAACAAAGCCTTCTTCTCTGGGCCCGAGTTCATTGAAAAATGCTGAGGCGCCGAGGAAAAGTGCCCAGTGATTTTACGAATCAAAATGCAAAATTCTTTTTGGAAATCATAGATGCCACATCCTCTGGGCTAAATTGGAGAGGGGCCATCTGCCTGGTTATCACAAACAATTCATAAGCCAGCATCCATGATAGTACTGGGGTGCATTAGCAAACATGGCATGGGTAACTGGCGCATCCGTGAAGACTAATTAATGGTGAACAATATAAACAGGTTTTGTTGCAACATTTACTGCCATCCAGATACGTTTTTTAAGGGAAGACCTAGCTCATTTCAGCAAAATCATGACGAACACAATACTCTGCATGTATTACAACAACATGCCTCAGTGGTATAGCAGTCTGGGCGCTAAAGTGGTCTGCAAGCAGTCCAGACCCGTTGCCCATTGAAAAAATTTGGCACATTATGAAACGAAAAATATGGCAAAGGCGGTTTCAAAGTATTGAGCAGCTGAAATCCCACATAAAGCAAGAATGGGAAAACATTTTGCTTTAAAAACTACAGTAGATGCACTTTCGCCAGCTTTGTTCGCTCTTAGCATTGAGCCCCTCGCGGAATTGATTAGAAGTAACCCCCTCATACAAGGAATAAGAGATGAGAGTGGAAACCAACATAAAATAGCTCTACACGCGGACGACATACTATTATTTATTGAAAATCCCTCCCGCTCAGTCCCGGCTCTCCTACAAAATCTTAATGAATATGGTCTAGTCTCTGGTTATAAAGTTAATTCTAGTAAATCAGAAGCAATGATGGTGTCTGGGACATGGCCTAGCCAGCTTGATGATATAGTGTCCTTTCGTAGATCTAAACAGGGTTTCAGATATTTAGGGATCACACTTACTCCCCAAGTAACACAACTATACGAGGCGAATTATAAAAAAATATTTAAGATATTTAGAAATGAATTGGCAAGATGGGATGTGCTACCGTTATCACTCTTGGGTAGAGTAGAGACTGTTAAAATGAATCTGCTTCCCAGACTCTTGTTCTTGTTTCAATCTCTTCCAGTCGGGATCCCGACATCAGCCTTCAATATGCTGGACAAGCTTATATCTAGATTTATATGGCAAAACAAGAGACCAAGAGTGAGACTTAAAACGCTCACTCTTGGGAAGAATAGGGGTGGACTCAGCCTCCCCAATATAAAATATTATTTTTGGGCAGCACAACTAACAGCAGTGGTAGCCTGGATTAACAATGACATGGAGTCGGGATGGGTAAACATAGAGCAGAATTCATTGCCATTTTTACGTTTATCCGCTCTAGTGTTTTTGAGCAAGCAGTCTCAGAAGAAAATGGAAATAAAAAATGTATGGGTGAAACACACCTTAAAAGTTTGGTCGACAGTCCAAAAGAGAATTAGAGGGACAGCTGCCCTTTCACGAGCTATGCAGATTGCTGGAAATCCGGATTTCCCTCCCTCAACGACAGATATTACTTTTAAAAGATGGGCAGGCAGAGGCCTTAGGGTTATTGACCAGTTGTCCTGCGACAATGTTTTACAGCCATTTTCATATCTCCAAGAGAAATTCCTCCTACCCCAAAGTGACATGTTCCGGTATTTTCAGATTAGGCATTACATTACAAGCCATAAAGATTGGAATATAATTAAAGTTGCTCCAACAAATATAGAAACTTATTTTATTAATATAATTAAACATCAGCTACCCAACAAAAAGCATGTTTCCCACATATACAGAAATTTGTTACTGGATATACCAGACAATACTTTTTATATTAAAAATAAATGGGAGCTGGAGTTAAATATCATAATTGAGGATGGAGAGTGGGAAACAATATGCATTGGATGTCATGAGGGTATTAATAGTAACACGTGGAAGGAGTTCGACTGGAAGATGAAGACAAGGTTCTTTAAGACGCCTTTGCTAGTGTCCAAATTTGTTAATAACGCAGCTGTAATATACTGCTGGAGAGAATGCGGAATGGTTGGCGACCACTCGCATATATTTTGGGATTGTCCAGCGATGCTTCCTTTTTGGAAGGGGGTAAAGAGTGAGATAGATAAAGTTCTGGGAATTGATTTATTATTCACCCCAAGTCAGTTTCTTTTTGATTTAACTCCTGAAGATTTGTACACCAGAGACCAAAAGCACCTGTTACATATACTTTTGATGACTGCTAGGAAAATGGTGACAATAAAATGGATGAATTCACAGCCACCTACAGTGGCACAGTGGAAACAGAAGTTGAGGGAGGTGTATGGAATGGAGGCTTTAACGGCCCAATTACAATTAAGGTCTGATGTCTTTGTGAGAAGGTGGCTACCTATAGCAAGATACCTCTCTAACTGAAGGGAATCCCATAATGTGTTGCAATAACTGAAATGTCTATTTATTTACTCATTTATTCTCCATCCATTCTTATCATTCAGCTTTCTAGGCCCCAATGTGTTGTTTTTTTTTCTGCTCTCCTTTGCACTGTCATGCATATTCTGTGATGATGTCAAGGAAAATTCTGTATTCTGTATTGTATTTGCCCATGTTTAATAAAAATAAAGATCCAAAAAAAAAACTACAGTAGTTGGTTTCCTTAGTTCCCAAACACTTACAGAGTGTTGATTGAAGAAGATATGATGCCATACAGTGATAAACATGCCCCTGTGCCAACTTTTTTGAAAAGTGTTGCTGGCATCAAATTCATAATGACCACATATTTTCCAAAAAGCGATAAAATTTCTCAATTTCACAACTGATATATTTGGATTATTTTCAAATAAATATCAAGTTCAAATGATTTGAAAATCATTGCATTGTTTTTATTTACAATTTACACAGAAATGGGGTTGTATTTACTTATTTGTTCATGTCTATTTTATTTGATAAAAATTGTGAAGTAAACCCTGGGAATTTCTGATCATTTCTGTGGTACACTCTAGTTATTTTAGATCTCACTAAAAGCAAAATTTAAAAAAAAAAAATGTACCCCTCTGTCCAGAAAAGACAATGAAAAACTCCTCAACATGGTTCACATGCACCAGGATCCACAAATTGTACAGTTGTGTACTTGAAATCCAGTTATGACCATGCACAGTGGTTACGGTGATCTGTACTCCCTCTGTTGTTTCAGAGTGCACGATGCCAAGATGTAGAGGAAACTTGGTACGGCCATTAACATGGTACAGTTCATAATGGCTGTACAGGGACCAAGGAGGTTTATACATGCTAGATATTACAGTTTCATCGATCCAATGATAAGTAGACCAGGATGGACAGCATTAATATTTTATGAGCTTATACAGATGAATAGGAAGGTAAAAGCCATGCAACCAGAGCCCACCTCTTTTACGAGCTTATCTCTTTATGCTATACCGACGTCTTCACCCTTTACACCTCCCGAACGGCCTTTTAATTGCCATAAAAATATTCTCTACTTTCCATATATCTTTGTGTAAAGGTTGTCCGCCCATGGCATCGACCAGAGCGCGGTCGTTAATGTGGTGAGTGGATGCTGCATGAAGGAATGGTGTTTCGATGTGCTTTCATCCTCGGAAAATGTGATCAGAGACATGATTGTGCTCTGCCTCCAAATGAAAGCTTTCATTTATCTGAATCAGGAAATGGCAGATGAGCCTTCTGCTGTGGTGGTCATGGTGTTCTGGTGAGTGTCATCAGTTGGAAGCCTCTTCAGAGTGTTACAGTTTACCTCTGGGATGATTGATTACAAAGTGAACAGATTATTGGAACCGCCCAGAGGATTGAGGTCAGTCAAGAAAATACACACACGCACACACAAACACACAGACACACATGCATGTGTGTGTGCATATTGTGTGTGTGTGTGTGTGTGTGTAAATGCACACACACACATTGTGTGTTGAGTGGAGGTAGTCAGCCTTCAGCTTATTTATTTAAAAACTGTAATGTTTGTCAGTTGACAAAAAGCAAACATATCCTGAAACTGAAATAACGCACTGAAGTATTGACTTGAATTAAAATTTCCAAGTATCCTTCCCTGTTGCTATTGCTAAGGAGCACCCATGCATGAAATTAACCATACCTACTTTTTTTCTCACTATTATTCACACAGGACAAGTGAACTTTCAGGGTTGAAAGTGGCAGATAAACAGTGTAACCACATCAAAAAAACCTCTCTTCAGTTTGCCAAGAACACTTCCCCATTTATTCTGCACAATGCGGTAACTTCCAGTCCTCTTTCCCGGAGTTAATTTACAGGAATGTGGCTTGTTTTGAACTCACAATTCCTTGCCTTTCTCTGGGGGTGTATTGCTTTCTAAGGGCCTTTTCTGAAACATTGTCTTGTTCTCGATCTCATCCCTGAGCAGCCATTAGGGGCAGGCAGGGCACAGCGCCTGCACATGAATCTCCAGGACCATTCAATGATCTACAGCCACGTAAGCCTGTGTATCAGCTTTCTGGCCTCAGGATCTTTATGTGCTGTGTCACAGCATTTCCCGCTAGGTTCATTCAATACCAGAGTTTTCTTTGGTTTAGTTTTTCATGAGCTCCATCAAGTGTAGCACATTAGAGTCATCTCTGGTCATTTCTCAGGGCAAGCAGGTGAGCAATTCACCAGGATTGACTTCCACAAACAATGGAATCAAGAACTATACGCGCTTCCGCTGGCTAAATTTGAAAGCTCTGCATTAAATTTTTTGTGTGTGTGGCGGGGGGGGGGGGGGGGGGGGGGAGGGAGCAACTAGTATTAGTCACTTTACTCAAAATTACACTACAGGCCAAAAGTTTAGAGCCACCCTCAGATTTAAAAAAAAAAATCACACGTCAACTGTTCTTTCCTTATTTTTCACACATGAAATGACTTCAGTGCATAAAATATTGGAAGCCAATAGGTTTTAGGTGAATTCCAGACTTCCAGACCTCAGACCACATTGACCACAATGTTTTATAATTGATTTCCAATGCCTTGTGTTACATGATTTTATTTCACTAGGACGTGAACAATTTTATGAAACAAGAAGACACGATGTATAAATGCCTTCCCCAAATACAAGGGGTCATATTGCACTTGGTGCACCATTAAAAATCTGAGGGTGGCCCCAAACTTTTGGCCTGTCTTTTCATTTTCATCCGTCTTATACACATTATCAGACTGTGCAACTTGTATTTGCACATCAGCTACCCCATATTTTTATTCCTTGCTATTCTGAGGAAAAAAACTTTAGAACATGGGATATAAAAATGAAGTGAGTAAAAGTGTAGCATTAAATCTAGGTCTGTAATGTTTGTTTTTTTCATTTATTTGTTATTATTACTTACCTTAACCAAGTATGTACTGTATAAGCTCACATTATCTTCTTCCAATCACAAAAATAACAATTGCATATTCTTCTCAAACTCCATTCAGTAGAAGTAATGCAACAAGAATATCTTAAATTTGAGTAGATCCATGATATCCATTTCATGGAAAATGCTAATAATATCGCTCAAGAAATACAGTAAGTACAATGCAACACAACCTTAGCTCAACTTACAAAGCTTATAGGTAAAAAAATTGCATGGTTTGGACATGTACTTACTTGTTAACCATTTTTCCTTTGAGAAACAGCACTTTACAACCACCTCTTGGTTTCGTGTCCACTGATGCATGGCAGGTGATCTAAGCAGTGTGTCTTTAAGCATTCATTAAACTTATCGTTAGTTACCGTTAAGTCCTTGTGATGCTTGCACAGCAAATCAATCATCACAGGTAAACATGTCCAAAACACTGACGGACTATCATCAGAAAAAATCCGTTGATCTATCTGAGCAGGGAAAACTCAATGTTCCCAAACTTCCATAACAGAGGAAATAATTACCACATAGTCAGTAGATCGACTGACAAACCTACCTCACTTAGAATATGTCTGCGTATGTGCCATGCATTTGTAGGCCCACGGCAAGTGAAATACAAATGGTGAGGTGTTCTATCTGGCTATAGGCTCACAGAGATCTGCGAAGAAATAGTTGAGCCCATCGCTTCTAGAAAGTGTAATTATGTTGGGCAATACTCAGCCGCTGGGTGGCAGCACTGCTCCCCATGGCGATCTAAAAGAGGTGAAGAAATTACTCAAGAAAACAATTGAGTATTGAAAACAGAAAATAATAATAAAATAATGACTGCATTAATCTAAAATGAGCGCCTATTTCCATAAAGTAACACAGTAGTAATTGCTCTAATTAGCAAGCATTTATAGTGAGGAAAAATGGCAAACACATTTAGAGTGCACATTCACAGACAATCGCAGAACATCATTCAGCTTCAATTGCCAAAACTTAACCGTTACTTATTTATTTTTATTTATTTCAGTGTGCACAGCTCTTTGCGCCCAAATTTTTAAATGAGGACTATGCAGTATATGTTACAATTTCCAGATGAGATTATTGGCGGGATATTGAAGGCAGATAGGTTTAAAAGTGCAGTACTTCAAAGATCTAAGGTCTGCTCGTTTGAATTTTCAGCCTTTTCTACAGAGCTGACCAACCAAGTTGTTTTACAAAAACAAAGACAACTTGACTGATAATTAGGCTACTACAACCACTGTCTGGTAAGAAAAAGCATCATTGATGATGCTGGTGTTAACCTGAAATTCTTGTTGGATCACCGCATAGCAAAGACATTCAAGTGCCAGAAAATAACATCACTGAATGGGTGGAGAGGTTCCTTCGACTATTTTCTGTATGACGTAGCTAGTTAAAAAAAAATGGCGCCACATCAGAAGCTCAAGCACTCTCAACCTCCCGGAATTCCTAAATACCTAGGAAATAACTCAAACTATTTTTATGCCTTGTTTTTCAAAGTATTGAAAGAAAATTAGTTTTTTCCTTAAATTACACAGAAAAGGTGTATTGCCGTCCTTCAGATCACCACCACATTGGATATATTCAAATACACTGTATATACTATACTAGCTGCTACCCGCTACCCGGAGTGAAATTGCCATTTTTTTGCGTGCAATTAATTTATTATATCTTTTCAAGGGACAATGCTACAGAGGTGAAACTTCTATATATTCTAGAGTAGTCATGGTACAATGTGTGTAGCAGTGTAGATTTACTGCACTGTCCAAATACCTGAACAAACATTCACTATTTCCAAAATGGATGGCAACAAAAGTGAGTACACACCCCAATTGATAATGGTCAATTAAGCAATGAAACGCGACTTGTTCATCATGTTCATGCTTTTGTCTGTTTGACTGGGCCATATGAGGTTGTGTAACATGTTGAAGGGTTAAATTGTGGTGCTTTGGGTACGATGCTCTCATTCTGGTCACTGGATGGTCAACATGGCACCTCATGGGAAAGAACTCTCTGAGGATCTGAAAAAGAGAATTGTTGCTCTTCACAAAGATGGTCTAAGCTACAAGAAGGTCTGTGAAACCATGAAACTGAGCTACAGCACTGTGGCCAAGGTAATCCAGCGGTTTTGCAAGACGAGTTCTGCTCGGAACAGGCTTCGTCAGGGTCAACCGAAGAGGTTGAGTCCTCGTGCTCTACGTCAGGTCCACAAGTTGGCCTCAGAAAACAGACGCAGGATTGCTGGCAGCATTGCTAACAAGGTTGTAGCAGTGGGATAACAGCCAGTCAGTGCTCAGACCATACGCCATGCTCTGCGCAAAGTTGGTCAGCCAAGATGGAAGCCTCTTCTGAAGCTAGCCCACAAGAAAGCCCGAAAACAGTTTGTTGAAGACACCCAGTCCAAGAATATGAACTACTAGAACCATGTTCCGTGGTCTGACGAGACCAAGATAAACTTGTTCGGCTCAGATGGTGTCCAGCATGTGTGGCGGCGCCCTGGTGAGAAGTATCAAAACAAGTGTGTACTGCCTACAGTCAAACATGGTGGTGGCAGCATCATGGTCTGGGGCTGCATGAGTGCTTCTGGTCCTGGGGAGCTGCACTTCATTAATGGAATAATGGATCCAACATGTACTATAAGATTCTGAAGCAGAACATGATGCCCTCCCTTCAGTAACTGGGCCACATGGCTGTTTTCCAACATGATAACGACCCAAAACACACCTCCAAGATGACAATTGCCTTCCTGAAGAAGCTGAAGGTGATGGTATGGCCAAGTATGTCAGACCTGAATCCCACTGAGCACCAGTGGGGCATCCTCAAGAGGACGGTGGAGGAGCAGCAGGTGTCCAACATCCACCAGCTCCGTGATGTTGTCATGGAGGAGTGGAGGATCCCAGCAACAACCTGTGCAGCTCTGGTGAATTCCATGCCTCGGAGAATCAAGGCAGTTCTGGACAACAATGGCAGTCACTCTAAATATTGACACTATGGACACAATTTGGCATGTTGACAGTAAGGTGTACTCACTTTTGTTGCCACCCATTTTGGAAATAGTGACTGTTTGTTCAGTTATTTGGACAGTGCAGTAAATCTACACTGCTACACATATTGTGCAATGACTACTCTAGAATATATTCAGTTTTCATTTCTGTAACATTGGCCCTTAAAAAGATATAACAAATTGATAGTCGAAATGTGAAGGGTGTACTCACTTTTGTGAGATACTGTACATACCCTATGCAATACAGGTATTGTTTTGAATTTGAGCATAAGACTGCTGTATGATTGTTCCTTCCCATTACAATACCGAACTATACGGGACCATGTACAAGGTCAGTGTGTTCAAACAAAGAGGCTTATTCAAAGGCATACTTCCTCATGCCGAGCTGAAGTAATCCAGTGGGCTGACTGCCTGTGAGGCCAGCTTGGCCTCTTGTGAAGCAATTTCGATGGCTGGGAAAACAAAGTCCACAAACAGGCTGCTGAATGTTGACTCGCTCAGTCATAGCCCCCTGGGACAGGCACCATGTCACTGTCAGCATTGTGGGCAGTCACTTCATATTTCAGAGCAACTCTGTCATGCAGCCAAAAGGTTAAGTCAAATGGGTTTGGGGTATTCATTTGCAGAACAACTGAACGAAACAAACAGCCTAAATGTTAGAATCATTACCTTAGTTCCTTTTGTCTAGAAGAGAAATTCACCCGCCTTCCTATTCTGGTTACTCTGAAGAGCAAAACTGGTTTCTGGCATCCTCCTGTGGTGCAGATCAACAATGCATCTCAGTGAATTTTAAAACCAAACAACATGCTTCAGAACAGGCCTCTTCCAGGAAAATATCAAAATGAGCTCAGCATTCTGGATCACCTCAGCGTTTGTCACGGTAGTTCAGTCAATAAATGATCTGCCAACAACCTACCATAATGAGATCATCCAGGTTCAAATGCAGTCAAAGAAAAAAAAAAGAAAAAGAAACAGTGATTGATCCCATGTAGTACCATACAGAATTGATCTAATCATTACCTCTGTATTGCTTGGATAAAATATCAATTGTTCATGTGTACAATTTAAAAACAAGCCACCCAAAGGATAACAATGCACTGCAGTTCACCAGAATGTCTCAATTTATCATTTTACCGCGAGTGAGCTGTGAAGACAAAGGCCTTAGATTGTATGTTGCACATCGCCAAAGTCTCACAGACAACTTGAGTTCTGGAACCCCCACCTCCACTCCATTAGGAACTGTACACCATGAGGTCAGAACCACCAATATAAATCATCTGCGGGTCAGTGATTGGCAAAACAGACGGTAGTTTGCAGGGCACGCTGTGATAGCCAAAGCACTAGTATCTGCATGGGTCTAATTAATGCCTGCTGTCGGGGAACGGAAAAGGCTCAAGCATGCACTCCATGCCTTTCTGGGGGAAAGAAAGGTGTGTGTGTGAGGGGGGGTGCAGATATGAAATTTAAATTAAAACTATCCTCCTATGTTGATTCATTTTGAGGAAGGAAAAATACTGCAAAAGAGAGAGCATTTTGCTCTCAAATTAGGCGTAATGCTGAAACCTAAGGAATTGTAAATGTCTCCTATATGTCCGCTACATGACATCAGAGTTTTGCACTGCATTATTATCAGAGGGATGACGAGGAGTGGTTCTCATTCATTTGTCCAACACTTCTGTCCATAACAACCTCCATGGTAATCCATGGCAGGACAAGTATGGTGTCGTGTGAAGAATGCCATTGATTATGGACTGCAGCTACGTAATACATTAGGGCAGTTGCTACGGGCATGGCAATTTTCCAATGCATTTCAATGTGGAGAGGTACGACAGTCCCCATTTCAAGCCCTGCCCAAAACTAGCCTTAACCTTAACCCCTAACCCAGTGGTTCTCAAACTCGGTCCTGGCGCCCTGCTGTGTATGCTGCTTTTGTTCTAACCACAATTGCAATCTTAGGATTTTAACAAGCAGTTGATTTGTTTTAATTAGATGCATTTATGCTAATATCCACATTGAGATATATTCTAAATATCGGCAAAGGGAAACAATCAAACAATTAATCAACATAAAGAATCAAAGGGTTCCTCATTGGTGAAATTCTTGACACATGGAGGTAAAACCCAACAATTTACTAGGCAAACAATGGAGTCACACCTGTTGTGTTTTGAGTTGATTTAATTTGGTTCAGGCAGGTTATTCGGGAAAAACTCAAAACACCTGTGCTCAGAAGCCTAATTTGGAGCTTACTGATTTTCTCAGAGTTTAATTTCATCGTTTAAAAATGTTTTCACTTAAAAATCCTGACAAAATTGAAAATTAAGCACAATATGTTCAAGCGTTTTTATTCTTCATGGCAGAATGGATATGTCCATCCAAATGTGACCTAAGATGGTAAATAACTACTCTAAACATGGAATGCAGCTAATTAAGACAAAGTAACAGCTTTTTAAAATTCTAGAATTGCAAATATGGTTGGAACAAAAACCAGCATACACAGTGGGGCGCCAGGACTCAGTTTGAGAACCACTACCCGAACCCTTCCCCTAACCATAATACCGAATCCTTATCCTAATCCCTTGAAATCGACTGCCGTACCAATAAAAACTGCCGAGTCCCTAGACACTGCGAATACATTAACGTAATGCACCTCAAAGATAAACGCGACCAAAAGGAGATAACGTTGATAAGACAGTCACAGAGAAAGTATTTCCTAATCTCAAGGCCTAGCGCAAAGTACCTAGCTGCCAAGACTACACACAACCACACCCAGATAGCAAATTCCTATCGGAGCAGACAGATCCACATCCGGACACGCACGGACAAACCTCTCGCATGAATCCGGATGCCATGTGTAAAGTAGACAAACAAATCCGAGTCCTTGGGGGTATTTCCACAAAACTGAGTAAGCCTGGCTTTGTCACAAAGTAAAACCTGGAAACTATTCAAATCTGGATCATGGACTGAAATAAATACAGCTTTCTGGGTTTTACTTCTTAAAAAAGCCAGGCTTACTCAGTTACCCAGCTTTGTGGAATACCGCCTGGACTGAGCCAATAACTCGTCTCTCTGGGCCAATGAATTTGCTCATGCATGTGATACGTCCAAGATCTGGTGACGTTACTTTTATTCTGCGCTCGTAAACTGAAGTACGTCATATCATGAGTGCACAGGCTTTAGCTAGTTGAGAAATTTTTTGAGGTTTTAGCACTGACCACTGGTTCCCAAACTCGGTCCTAAAAATGCGGCTTAAAAGGCTACGTAGTTGCTCTTAACATAAATGCTCCTGACTAAGACAAACCAATAGCATGGTAAAATCATTCGACTGTAATATTAGATGGAATAAGGAATAAAAATATTCACGGGGTCCCGAGACATTTCGTTTTTTGCCGCTTCCGTGGTTTCCATGGAATCAGAGTCAAAGCCTCCTAACTGATGACGTCACGCACCGCGCCCCCGGTCTGTCGTTCTCATGTGCCACGTCATTGATTGGAGGAGGAGGCCATCCTGGCTGAACTCGCATGCTAACCAGTTGCCCAGTGCTCACAGTTGTAGGCACCATCCAGAGAGAACCGTCGAAATTTATTGTCACGGAACTTGTTTTCATTCCGTTGATTCCATGTCACCGTAAGTTCATTTCAAGTTTTGCTTACCGTTACGTTTGTGAAAAATCAAAGTGCATAATTTATTGTAGTAATGTAGAGCTAAGGACTTAGTTGATATTGGATGGCCAGCTAACGTTTAGCTGCTCTGCCAGTCATTTGAAATTGGTCTTAAGCGTCATGAAATCCATCGACTTCGCTTTCGCTGCAGCTGGCCTTATGAGCGGTATGCGATTATTACCATTTAGATGTCGGCTATGGCTTACGATCAACGTTGAGGACACCGAGTACCGACAACATTTTGTGAGGATTCTTCTCTAGTTAGGCAAGTTAGCGAAGTGAACTACATGGTGTCATACGCGTAATTTACGACAACAAAAACTATTCGGTAACTAATCTTGTCTGTGAATCGGCTAGCTAAAACTGGAGTTGGCTAGGAAGAATTGCTTGGTAAATGTCATTTATAGTAAGTAGCGAGGACCTGCGTTGCTGTAAAACTGAAGACCTGATTTGAATAAACGTTTTAGGTTTCAGATTGATAGACTTACAAAATTCAACCGCGCAATATTAGCGATTGGCGACTTAAAATCACGCTGCGGCGGCTCACATTCGAAGAGCTTGAGTGAATGGCGTGTGCGGAATCGAAGTTGCTGAAAGAAAATCTATGGGGATTTAGCTTGTGTTGTGATGGGGAAGCTCATTCTGAGGTGAAATGAGACCCGATGGAATTATGTGCAGTCGGCCTACTGAGTGTTGCCAGGTTGGTTTCGTCAAGCATTAACCCCGGTTTTTGCGGTGATGAAAACTATGCAGTGTCTCCAGGAATTAGATGCAAATAACTACTGCTGGTCCCGTTTTGATTTTAATACGGTCAGACTGCTGCTCAAGAGATTGAATAGTTGGAGGTAACTGAACTGTGTTACTTGCAGAAGATATGTATTGTGTACGTTGTACGTGTGCGACGATACCTTGCCCCTGAATTTATGTTTTGGTATCATATTTTACTTCCAGCCTTGGGCTGCACAGTTGTGTAACTTGCAAATCCAGTTTGTTGGAACAAATTACTAGGGATAATTTTTATTTTCTGAATCTAGCATTATTGGCACTGAGTTCTTTGGAGACTGAGATCTTTGGAACAAATTACTGGGGATAATTTTTACTTTCTGAATCCAGCATATTGGCACTGAGTTCTTTGTGGAGACTTGAACAGCCTAACCATACAGTCCTGCACTCATACTTTAAACCTGTCTTCAACCCTGTGACATTTAAGATGAACAGGTAGATTTATCAAGGTTGCCATACTGTTCAGTTAATGTTTTTGCCTTGTTTAGAACAAGTATGTGATATTTGGCGTGTTAATCAGTGCTCATTGTCACTGCAGGGCCTGTGAAATGTTGCTAGATGAGACGCCTCTATTTGACCCCGCACTCCTCAAGGAGCTGGACTGGAGCGCCAACACAGTGCCCTTCTCTCCCCCCATATCCCCCACAGATCCAGGGGAAGGCCTGGTGCTCCGGCCCCTGTGCGCAGCTGACTTTAAGCGAGGTACGCAAGCAACTCTCAATCTGCAGCTGGGTCATTTCACCCAGCTTCATTAGATTCACCTCTGCAAGGAATGACTGACAGCAGCATGTTTCTGTTGCCAACCCTCCCCTCCCCCCAAATCCTCTCGAATGCAGGATTCTACAAAGTCCTGTCTCAGCTCACTGTAGCAGGCGATGTAACTCCTGAACAGTTTATTGGTAAGTGTAAAGGTTCCTGTGCCCGCTGGGATGTTTTGTTTTTTTTTTTTTTTAACCTTGTTGCTTGGTATTTGGGGGGTGCAGGGCAGGTTTTTGCCTGTCTTCTTTCTGATTCTCAGTGAAGCAGTGTGACAGTCCTCTGTGAAATGCACTTTTCTTGCAAAGCTGAATTTATAATAAAGTGATGTTTCATGGAGGAACACAGACCGGGGGACATGGAATGCCTGAAGTGTATGTACTTTTTGAGTTAGTTAATTTCAGTTCGGCAGATGGGAAATTTTAAAAAATCCTTCAATTTATTAAAAAGATTGTGTTCTCCGTAGAGAATTTTGAGCATATGAAGAACACTGGCGATTACTACGTTGTCGTCGTGGAGGACACCAACCTTGGGCAAATTGTTGCAACAGCAACACTCATCGTCGAGCACAAATTCATTCGTGGCTGTGCCAGGGTATGTTTGTCACGGCTCATAGCGCCCTCTAGTGTTCAGCAGTGTACATGGCATCGGTTCTCATTTATTTATTATTTTATTTTTTTATTTAGAGAGGGAGAGTGGAGGAAGTCGTGGTGAGCGATGTCTGTCGAGGGAAGCAATTGGGGAAACTGTAAGTTGAGTGACATGCACAAAGTCACTGACCTCTCTTTGCCATTACTGTTTCTGTGTTTTTAAATGGAAATCTGGGGTTGTACGCCTTCATGTAAGTTCACAATAATGCTTCCCAAACAAGGCCCAGGGAACTTCTGAGATGTCACAAATTATTTCACGTGAGGCATTGCCATAAGCAGAATTTTGTGGCTTGGATAGATTAGTGGGGGTATTTTTTATCACCAATAAATATATTTGAAATATGTGGGCTTAACAGATTTTCAGTATCTACAGTTAAACTGACATTAAATTCAGCTGTTTTATGAACCTGTCTGTTCTCCAAAATGCATCAGCACCCATTCTTTGACTTTATATTAGACATGCAGGGCTATGGCATTTATGTTCAACAACTTGTGCTCACTGTAACAAATCTATTGGAAAATTTTTCAAGCAATGACAATGTTCTTCATTTTGTGATAACCCTGTAATTATTGGCAAACTTAGTCATCGTCCTTTCTTCAACTACAGATTAGTGTCAGCTCTGACTCTCCTCAGCAAGAAATTGGATTGTTACAAAATAACACTGGAATGTGCACCCAACAATGTGGCCTTCTACAAGAAATTTGGCTACTCTGCATCAACAGAGATCTACATGCAGTGCAGGTTTCAGGAATAAGGTATGACTGACTTGATGGCAGGAACTGCGGTCCCAATCCCAGGAAAATGGTGCCCTTGGTCACGGTGGCACTGAAGTGCATTTTGCATAAACCTTGTGGAACTTAAAACCAGGGAAGGAAGCCTTGCGCCGGGGGGGGGGTTTGCATATAGGCTGTCTCAGTCGGTGTACTACAGGTCCTGCATATATCACCAATTAAAACTTTCCGAGTAGCTGAAGTAGATTTTCACTTCACTATCAAGTTCAAAAATCATGGGACGGGGTCAAGTTTAGTCGTTTTGTTTACAGTAATGATGTGACCTATCGCAGGTCCAAATTTAGACCTTTCAGCTATTTGAGAATGCTGTAATTCAGGAGTTGCTCAAGTGAGCGGCCATGTTGAGAGAACTCCGGGCACTCCTCCGTAATTATATATGACTCATTGAACTGTGAATATAAATGTACAAATGTATAGGGCTTGTATTTAAATTGTCATTCTTCGATTAAGCATTTATCAAAATTATATAATTTTGCTTTATATTATGCTGCAGTCAGCACTGCAGCAGTCAACATAGGATTTATTTGTATAGTGTAATGCAAACACAATGTGTGCATCACTGAAAGAATTTGTCACACTGTTGTTTCTTTCATGGAATGGTGTCACTGAATTTGGAGTAAGTTTCTACCACCTCAAATTTAATTTCAGAGAACTGCTCACTGCGCAGTTGTTTTAATGAACCATTGGGATGCCTTGAAAATATCTATGCCAGATTTTACAATACAATGGGTAAATATTACTCAGAGGAGTACTCCCCCTTCCTTAAAGAAAAATGTATTTCCACAGTTCACCTTTTTCATTATGTATAAAGCCAAAGATTAGATGTGTATTGAATATGAAGGTACGATCAGTAATTTTTTTTATTAATAATTCTGGGATAGTAGTGATGTATACTGTTGATTATTCTTCTTCAGTAATTTAGCTTGGTAGACTTCCATCTCGAGGCAGTAGCTCAGCTAAGATTCTCCCGCACCTGTAAAAACATGGCAGGTGGACCACTTTCTGTTCCATTACCAGCAACTGCAAGTACCCCCATCATGGACATGTTATGTCAGGGGTCTCGCATGTGAATCTCATAAGAACATTTCAGATAGGTAACCTTTGGAGTGTACTACGAAGTGAGATCATTTGGTTTGCGAGATATGACCATAAAGCCACAGTTTTCAGCTTCAAGAAAGTGGCTATTTTAACGAGTCATAGTAATTTATGGCATCTCTAATGGCGATGCCATCTAATTTACAGTTTGTTGAGTCAGCCTGGCATTGTTGAACTTGCTTTGTGGCACATTCCCCAAGTTATATCAGCCACACCCTACACACTTATTAGATAAGACTTTTGTGCAGCTCATTTATTGCAGAGTACACCACTTCAAATTTAGTCCAAAAATATAGAATTGGGGCTCTGAACTAATTTTTGTAGAACTTTTGTTTCATCCTGCTGACCTAAAAAAATCAGTATATCCACTAATTACATGAAGCTTGTATCTACCCAGTAAATATAAAGTAATTCTGTCATTGAGGAAAGAGGTGAATATTATTGGAATTAAGCCCATCTCAGGTCCCATGATAGGATGTTGACAAGCCTAATTGGCATGTTGCAAACATGAGCAACATTATTACATAATATTTACTGTGTTTAAACGGTGCAATGACTACAAAAGTGAAAAGTCTCTTAAATCAATAATGAATTTAATTGCAGAATTCTATGACTGGAGTTTTTGGGGAGCTGGGAATAATGTTTTTCTATTTATTTTTGAAAATGAACACTGTCAAATTGTATATAAATTTCTTTTGCAAACAACTGATTGTCAGATTGGTTTGTTCTCCTTGCTGGATCAATGAAAATGCAGAAACCCATCTAAAGCAAAAATCTTTTTAATAAATATTTTTTTAGTATGGTTTACAGTCTAATGCCTATTATGTACAGTTCTTGCAGCAGACCAACGTTGGTTTTATTAAAAGGGGAGAGAAAAAAAGTTGTTTGTTTGCCTCTTGCAGTTTAGCACTGCAAATACAGGGCATGTGTATTAAGCTGATGAGCAATTTCGACCCAATAATTGACAAATTGAAAATGATTCATGAATGAAAACCTTCCAAAATTCTATTGCACTTTTGCACCTGTGAAGGATTATCCCCTTTTTTAACCACGGTTCTTCAATTTGGCAACCATTTTATGTTGAAGAGACTGTAGGCCTTTTAACAGAAATCCTGCCTTGTCCGAGATTATTTCAATGCTTTTGAGCTTCACGATTAATACATCGAGACACTTGCACAAACACCCAGCGTCCAGCAATAAAACGCCAACTAAAACCAAGCCATCAAGGTCATCAGAGAGTTCAACAGCTCTGCACTTCTTGAACAGTCTCTACTTGATTAATATGAACAATTCTTCATTCTGGGAGCATCAAATCTTTCTTGCAGGGCTGTTTGTATACTGAGGTCCATTCCAATCCAGAGACTGGAGATTATACAGGAGGAAATACTTTGGGGCCGTAGCAGGTATATGCTGGAAGTGAATGGAGATCAAGTCGCAGGGGAGTTGGACGAAATGCAAACCAGCACATGCCACAGCCCTGCTTAGTCAGTTTCGCACACTGGATGTAGAGAAGTACCGTTCTAGCTAAAGAGGCAGATTCGTACCGTACAAATTAATGACCCGCTGTGCCTCTATTAACTCGAAGTCTTGCAGAGGAGCCACAGTCCAAATGAGTGAGATATGAAGACAAGCCACCCAAATGCAGGCATTCAATATGGTATCCCTACTCGAGAGATTAAACCAGCCGGCAAGAAAATGTTAAAATTGTAAAATACCTTAGCAATTTTCATACGAGCAAGCAGTTATTTATTCCCCTGCAAGCATTTTCCCTCATGATAAATTGATTATTTGACAAGGATAAACTATCGCCTGTCAAATGACTCTGGTGCCCGTACAGGTCCCTCTCCCCCACAGACCAAGGACAACAGTAACATCAGCAGTAGAACCAGGTGTTATTGGCCTCTTAAGGTGGCAAGTCTTTCACAGAGGTGTATTCTTAGTCATTCTAGAACATTCCCTGGCCTCTTAGGTACTCCCAATAAACACATCCCCAACAACCCCTTGCATAGCACTAACCTTTTGCCCCTTCCCTTTTACCGTAGACTCCATCCTGCTCGCTCGCCCACCCCCCTCCCACCCCAAAAAAAATTCAAGTATCAAAAGTGCATTCTTGCAATACTGTCCCGCTGCAAATGCAAAATGCTTTAAATATGTCAAAACTGCACAAAAAAGGCGAAGCAAAGAAATCAGTGCTACCAACTAAAAAAAAAAAACTTCACTTTTCAAATTTGTCCCCAGCTCCAGAGGTCTCAGACGTCAGGAGCAGTCCCCCCCACCCATTAGAAAAGTTTAAATATTCTTTTTTTTAATTCCAATAAAAATGTAAAAATAAGTCCTTTGCAATAATTCATTCCTCGGCGTGCCAGTCTTATCCGTTCTGCGCAGCAGCTACCTGCATTCCTCCGAAGTCGTCATCCTCCTCTAGGGTTCTCTTCAAGCTCCCTGAGAAAAAGACAGTGTATGAACCAGAGAGAGGAGTGTGTGTGAGATAGAATGAGTGGTAGTCAGTGTGAGAGAAATGGTGTGTGTGAGAGAAGGCAAGATAAAGAGCGGGCATGAGAGGGAGAATGATGGAAGGAGGAGAGAAATGGGAGGAGAGTTAGATAAGGAGAGAAGGTGGCGGAATGAGCAAAATAAGGACAGTGAGAGGGAGAGTGAGGACCCACAGTTAAGACTACCGCCTTTCTTTCATGAAAACAGCCATTACCACACTGGTGTGCTATAGCTCAAGCGTCTCACTAATACTTCCTCTGATGTTACCGTACAAAACTGTCTAATAACACTTCTGATGTTACTGTACACAAGTATCTCATAATAGGCGGATCTTCATTAGAGCGAAGTTTCAAATTAGCTAGCGATTTGAAAATTAGCCCAACATCAAATAAGCTGGCCATTGTGTAGTAAAGATGCAAATAGCCCGCTAATTTGATCGGGAAATTTTCCCGATTAATCTTGGTCTAATTTGCAAAATTGCCAGCTAATTTGCGAATTGGCTTGCTATTTGTGTTGCGTCTTCATTTCTTGAGCGGAGGGCTTTCGGGCTAATGGAGACACAAATACACATTATTGGGCTTATTCCCCTAATCGCAAAATAGCTGCCTGGTTTAACTTTGTCCTGATGAAAACTTTCTAAAATATTAACATATGTATGCCTCTCGCTCTTGACAGTTATAGGACCATGCACATGCGTTTCACTCTGAATTGAGACCTAATAAGGTTTTCTGTAGTCTTCTGTTAGAATGAAGGATGTTCATATTCAACAAGGTTAAAGTTTAACAGAATGAGGAAAACATATGTAGAAGAAATCCCAGTGAGGAAAATTTTCAGATTTCCTTGAGCTCTGTACGCTCAGTTTCAAACAAATTTTTTCCCCCACTGTGCTGGACACAGCATGATTGCATAATGTGATGGATTTCTTGATATGGTCATCTGCTCCTAGCACTGGATAACATCATTGCCAAAGGCTGACTTACTCTGGCAAAAACACTATGCTCTGCCATCAACTGCCATATCCAACATATTAAATGTCTGAATTCTCTGCCAACTTTAGAAGATACAAAGAATCAAAGGTTCATATTTATTTTCAAGGATAATCGATGAGCTAGCTGGGTCAGCATTTCTGATTTCTGTTAATATTTAAACTGAATTCCAAGAGTGACATTAACCGAAGTCAAACTTGTATGGCTTGGTTGTCTATGTAGTTAGATAGCTCAGTGCCACTCTAAAGACTACTATGAATGCACCCACTACCCTTTCTATAATCATTGTGTAATTGGCTAGCTAGCTACTAAATCAAATGTAGAAGCGATGCACGAGAAACGTCAATAGGAACAGACAGAATGGGAGACTGTTTTTAATGGAATTCAGTTGTGGAAGAATAGCACAGCCATACGTAATACAAACCCAAAACCAGTGAAGTTGGCACGTTGTTTAAATCGTAAATAAAAACAGAATACAATGATTTGCAAATCCTTTTCAACCTATATTCAATTGAATACACTGCAAAGACAAGTTACTTAATGTTCGAACAGGTAAACTTTTTCTTGCAAATATTAGCTCATTTGGAATTTGATGCCTGCAACATGTTTAAAAAAAGCTGGCACAAGTGGCAAAAAAGACAGAGAGTTGAGGAATGCTCATCAAACACTTATTTGGAACATCCCACAGGTGAAAAGGCTAATTGGGAACAGGTGGGTGCCATGATTGGGTAAAAAAGCAGCTTCCCTGAAATGCTCAGTCATTCACAAACCAGGATGGGGCGAGGGTCACCACTTAGTGAACAAATGCGTGAGCTGATTGTCGAACAGTTTAAAAACAACATTCCTCAACGAGCTATTGCAAGAAATTTAGGGATTTTATCATCTACGGTCCGTAATATCGTCAAAAGGTTCAGAGAATCTGGAGAAATCACTGCACGTAAGCGACAAGGCCGAAAACCAACATTGAATGCCCGTGACCTTCGATCCCTCAGGCGGTACTGCATCAAAAACCGACATCAGTGTGTAAAGGACATCACCACATGGGCTCAGGAACACTTCAGAAAACCACTGTCAGTAACTACAGCTACATTCTCAAAAAAAAACCCGGTTAAGGTATCCGCAATATCCTTTTCATATAGCAGCGATCCATATTAATTCTTTATGCACTACCCTCCTCTTTGACTTTCCTTTTTCTGCTACAGTACTGAAAGAAGCGCTGAGGATTAGTTTTTGCCCCTTCTGCAATTTGTCTTTCATACAGTCTTCTAGCATTCCTCAGCTCTCTTTTGACCACAGCTCGCATTTTACAGTTTTCAGCCTTAGTATTCTCATTGTTATCCTTTAAGTACGTCTTATAAAGATTCCTCTTATTCCTCAGACTCCTACGAATAGCTGTGGTCACCCATGGAGGATTTTGTTTTTTCAGTTTACTTTTGGACACCTTTGGAATGAATTTACATTGTGAATCAAGTAAACCCCCTTAAATGTTTCCCACATCTCATTTACAGACTCACAGTCCAGAAGTGACTCCCATTTTATTTCACTTAGATATGAGCAAAATCCCGTCAAAGTTTGCTAGCCTAAAATGAAAAATTTTGGTTTTCGAAGACACCTTTTTAACTTCCTATGAAACGTCAAAATTAACAGCAGAGTGATCACTAGTCCCAAGTGGCTCCAGTACCTCAACATTGCTACGTCCATCAGTCATTACAAAGCACCAAATCTAAAATTGCCTTCTCTCTTGCAGGTTTATTAATATACTACACCAAAAATGGTCATTTATAACATCCAGAAATTCTTCCTCCCCCTTACCCTGTCCTTTCACCATTTTCTAATCGATACCAGGATAATTGAAGTAATAGTCCCTCCTCCACTACAAGCTTGCCTAATCCTCTTAAAGAGTATTTCATTGACAATATTGTCCAAAGCTGCCGGTCAATAGCATACTCCTATGTTTAAACCTGTATCGTATTTGCCAATGAGCCTGACCCAGATATCTTCACAGGGCAAGGAATGTTCAATTTCGGGAATTTCCTGTACATTTATGTTTTCGTTCACAGTTGCTAAGCCTGCAGATGATAGCTGTCCATACTGAATGCGTAGATCAATAGCTAGCTACCGCCGACAAAATCTGTCATCTGTATTTGAAGACTTGCTAACAGCCAGGGATTTTGACATGGTCTCTTCATTGGCAAATCAGAGCACAGCTCCTTTCCTAGAGGGGAAGGCCCACTCAGTACAGCATGTTCTTGAAAAGTTGGGAATGACAGGAACCAAATGGCTGAGAAATCATTAATTTTTACTTATTTGCTCTGCTGAAAAGTTAATAAACTTCCCTTATGGACATCCAAGGAAATTATAACTTGGGGGGAAAAAACTGCATTTTTGGTCCCCTTTAACACTTCCTGTGCTGTTACTCATCACAGTTCTATGTCATCATACACAAACATTTCAGTCTGAACACTTCATCAGATGCTACAGTGCAAAATCACACTTCTGCTGATGTTACTGTACACAAGCAATTCACTTAACACTTCCTCTGATGTTACTAAACACAAGCGTCTCACTATATACTTCTTGTGTTGTTACCGTTCACAAAGCATCTCATTCTTAACACTAACTCATGTCACTGTACAAACATATCTCACTTTTTGGATTTTGCCCCACCCTGAACACAGCCAAGCCATTCAGCCCCAATGCAAAGTGACCTACTCCCATCAACTCAGGAGGGTGATGCCATGGCCAGGATTCCTCCGACTCACATGATGACTAGCCCTCGCTTCTTTACACCATGCAGTCACACCACCAATTGCACGCTGCCTATACCATCAGAGGATGGTATAGGCACCATGCAGTAAGCGTACAATTACGCAGTTATATGTGCCTGGCCGACCAAAAGTAATGACTGCAAAGCGATACTATCGATACCTACTATCCCCGACGATGCTGCAACAATTGTTTCCTCGCCCATGCGGACCCCCGTAATGGTGTTTCTGGCATTAAATCACCCAACCACAGGGCCCACAGACGAGCCACCCGGAAGCCTAAAGTGTCCCACTCAAAACACTACCTCAGACAGTACCGTACAAAAGCATTTCATTCTTAACACTTCCTCTGATGTTACCGCTCAAAAGCATCTTACTTAACACTTCCGTTGATGTTATTGCACACAAGGGGTCACATTCATGAGGCACCATGATCACATTCCTCTCTACAGACCTGGCATCCCTGCTTGCATGGAGAACGATCGGCCCAGCTGGATTGGTGACATCATCTTGATGGTAAGCTTGGCTAGGTAGATTGCTTCATATTCCTGTAAAACAAGTGAATCCCTCCTTACCAAGTCTTGCCTTCATAATGAAACATCCTGTTTGAAGAGTCCATGAGATCCATGCAGAAAAAAACTTCCCCATGAGCCACGAGCCACCCACAACTCTTAAGAAACAGTCATTGAACCTGTAAAAATAAACTAGCCATAAAATAAGCCACTGATAATCTTCGTGTGAAAACGGTGCAGCCATTTCTCTTGATAAAGCAGAACATTATTGTATGTCAAATGGCACCATGTCAAACTGACATAACTGCACCATAGAGATAGGGCTCTGGGATGGAAAGAATGTTAAGCAATAATGCAAAATTTAAAATATGTGACACTTTCAGAGAAACCTAATCATCATGATTTTAATGTTCCATTCCCTTTTACATGCTAGTTCATGAGTCTTGAGTTATTTAAACCAACGTAACTCAAGACCTTAAAGATATCCATCTGCATTAGTAGAGCCTGTGTCAGCGAGATCGAATGTTAAATCAGTGTGGGAGATGAGCGGCTTGGTAGACAAACAACAGTTTTTGGGCCAGTTTAGCTGACACAGATTAAACCGACAATATGACTAAACTCCCCTCTGAATTGAGATTATCCATAAAAAAATAGGACCAATGGCCTCGTAAGCTTGCCGGCATGACATCAAGTTAGATGTGAATTTGAATGATGACTAAAAAAAAAAATATTTCATTAACTTTGATTCAAAAAACTAAATATTTGAACACCAGTGCCATTATTTATATGCACCATAGCGAAAATGTCCTGAGGAAGACCCATACCAAATTTGAAGTGAATCTGACCTCTAGTTTCAGAGAAGATTTTTAAAGTTTCAGATGGAAAAAAACTGAAAAAATAAATAGAAATAAAATAAATAGTATTTTTCAAAACTGTGAACACTCTTGGTGGACATTGTCCCAAGGAAGCTCCATACCACATTTGAAGTGAACCCGGCCAGTAGTTTCAGAGAAGACTCCTGAAGAGTCTGTTAACGGAGGCAGACAACACAGGATGCCTCGCCACGACAATAGCTCATGGCCTATCGGCAGGTGAGCTAAAAAAAACTACTCAGTCCTGGACAATGGTTGACCAGTCTGCAAACCATCCCCTTCAATCTACAAAACCCAAAACTAGTGAAGTTGGCACGTTGTGTAAATCGTAAATAGAAACAGAATACAATGATTTGCAAATCCTTTTCAACCTATATTCAATTGAATACACTGCACAGACAAGTTACTTAATGTTCGAACTGGTAAGCTTTGTAATTTTTTGCAAATATTAGCTCATTTGGAATTTGATGCCTGCAACATGTTTCAAAAAAGCTGGCACAAGTGGCAAAAAAGACAGAGAGTTGAGTAATGCTCATCAAACACTTATTTGTAACATCCCACAGGTGAACGGGCTAATTGGGAACAGGTGGGTGCCATGATTGGGTATAAAAGCAGCTTCCCTGAAATGCTCAGTCATTCACAAACCAGGATGAGGCGAGGGTCACCACTTAGTGAACAAATGCGTGAGCTGATTGTCGAACAGTTTAAAAACAACATTCCTCAACGAGCCATTTCAATAAATTTAGGGATTATCATCATCTACGGTCCGTAATATCGTCAAAAGGTTCAGAGAATCTGGAGAAATCACTGCACGTAAGCGACAAGGCCGAAAACCAACATTGAATGCCCGTGACCTTCGATCCCTCAGGCTGTACTGCATCAAAAACCGACATCGGTGTGTAAAGGACATCACCACATGGGCTCAGGAACACTTCAGAAAACCACTGTGAGTAACTACAGTTCGTCGCTACATCTGCAAGGGCAAGTTAAAACTCTACAATGCAAAGCGAAAGCCATTTATCAACAGCACCTTCGCTGGGCCCAAGCTCATTTAAGATGGACTGATGCAAAGTGGAAAAGTGTTCTGTGGTCTGACGAGTCCACATTTCAAATTGTTTTTGGAAACTGTGGACGTCGTGTCCTCCGGACCAAATAGGAAAAGAACCATCCGGACTGTTATAGGCGCAAAGTTGAAAAGCCAGCATCTGTGATGGTATGGGGGTGTATTAGTGCCCAAGGCATGGGCAACTCACACACATGTGAAGGCATCATTAATGCTGAAAGGTACATACAGGTTTTGGAGCAATATATGTTGCCATCCAAGCAACGTCTTTTTCATGGACGCCCCTGCTTATTTCAGCAAGACAATGCCAAGCCACATTCTGCACGTGTTACAACAGCATGGCTCCGTAGTTAAAGAGTGCGGGTACTAGACTGGCCTGCCTGTAGTCCAGACCTGTCTGCCATTGAAAATGTGTGGCGCTTTATGAAGCGTAAAATATGACATCGGAGACCCTGGACTGTTGAACAACTTAAGCTGTACATCAAGCAAGAATGGGACAGAGTTCCACCTGAAAAGCTTCAAAAATTGGTCTCCTCAGTTCCCAAACGTTTACTGAGTGTCGTTAAAAGGAAAGGCGATGTAACACAGTGGTAAAAAGGCCCCTGTGCCAACTTTTTTGCAATGTGTTGCTGCCTTTCAATTCTAAGTTAATGATTATTTGCAAAAAAAAAAAAAAAAAAGTTTCTCAGTTTGAACATTAAACATCTTGTCTTTGCAGTGTATTCAATTGAATATAAGTTGAAAAGGATTTGCAAATCATTGTATTATGTTTTTATCTACGAATTATAAACGTGCCAACTTAACTGGTTTTGGGTTTTGTAACTTACAGAGTCACATGGTATTCTATACAGCAATTACAGATCTTATCTCAGTAGATCGCTGGCTTGGAGTCAAATCCTCGGATTGCTGGTGTAAGCATCGCTTTTCCAGGAATGAGGTCAAGAGTCACATGTTAATCGGGCAAATTCTGCTTCCCTCTGAATTTTGCAAGAGCCCTCAGTCAAAATCAGAGGCACTTCCAGCTGCACTAAGAGCAGTAATCGCAGCCAGGCTAGAGTCTGTTAAGAAACTCACCTGTAGCTGATGCACGAAGCCCACGTTGGGATTAATGCAGAATCTTCGCTCCTGAACGTGGTTGAACGCGTCCCTGTGAAGAAAAGACATGGGCACAACAGGCAGCCCAAATGGCACCACTGATTTAAAAACGCATTAAAGGGACTATGTCTGCTGCGGCACGTGTAGTAGGGTCCAGTCGATACAGTGCGATAGCAAGGGAGCAGAAATACAAACCCCAGGCTTATTTGTATGTGAATAATGCTTACCTTCGTCGCCATTTTTAAGATAGATGGCCTGCAAACGCCGACTTGCTGGAGTAGCCGCATTTTATCTTTGCCAAAACCCACAAAGAATAAATGATACCATCATCCATATTTCTTTGGGCAAAAACACACTGAAAGTGTAAGGTAAATTATTCCAATACTGTCGTTGAAGTCAGGTTGGAGTTTCAATCTGTGTGTATTGTGCTCATCCTTGAGAAGTTTGCTGAAATTTTTATCAAGCAACTGTCTTTATTGTCCGTTACAACATTTTGTCAGCGTTCAGGCTTCTAGAGCAATATCATTGCTTTAAAAAGTTAGACTACATCCTGGAATATGTTGATTGTTAGGATTTCCCGCGGTGGCTGTTGAACTGGAAGGGGTCAAAAAAAGGGGTTGATAGCAGCGCCACAAGAATCAGAGTTTGGCAAAGAGGCCATCAAAGAATACAGCGCCCTCCATAATTATTGGCACCCCTGGTTAAGATGTATCCTTTAGCTTCTAATAAATTCAGTTTTTTTCTAAATAATATAGGACCACAATGAAAAAACTGGGCCACAGGCCCTGTAGCTCACCTGAATCAGCTGTGGTGACAACAAAATTACGTTATTCTGGCAAGTTTAAAGCTGAAGGTCAAAGGTCAAAATTCAAAATACAGAAAAACCTTTTATAGGCATGTGATATATCTTGCAACATACTACCTACATGACAAATTTCAGCTGAATGTATGCATAAATAGCTTTCAGATGGCCACCAGTTATGTGATTTTCAATATGGCCGGTATGGCGGCCATATTTAAAATTGAATCAGAGCACCTTGAACAAATTTAGTGTCCTAATGGGTGGGAAGATACTTGTCAAGTTTCAGCTTCATTGTTCAAGTAGTTTTGGAGAAGAAGAGTTTTAAAGGTTTCAGTGTAACTTAGAGGGGTCATACAAAGTTGAAGGTCAAAGCAAGGTCAAAATTCAAAATACGGAAAAACTTTATTTAAAAGTTTTTTTTTATTTAAAAAAATTACATGTGATGTATCTTGCTACCTACTACCTACATAGCAAATTTCAGCTGAATATGTGCATAAATAGCTTTCAGATGGCCACCAGTTATGTGATTTTAAATATGGCCGCCGTGGCGGCCATGTTTGATATCGGATCGAAACGCCTTGAACAAAACTTAGTGTCCTCATAGGCAGGAAGGTACCTGTCAAGTTTCACCTTCATTGGCCAAGTAGTTTTGGAGGATGATTTTGAAAGATTTCAATGCAACTCACAGGGGTTGAATGAAGTTAAAGCCGTATGATATGTGATGTACCTCGCCACGTAGTAACTACATTGCAAATTTCAGCTGAATACGTGCATAAATAGCTTTCAGATGGCCACTTATGTGATTTTCAATATGGCCGCCGTGGCGGCCATGTTTGAAATCGGATCGGAACGCCAAACTTTGGTGTCCTTATGGGTAGGAAGGTACCTGTCAAGTTTCAGCTTCATAGGCCCAGTGGTTTCGGAGGAGAAGATGTTTACGGACGACGGAGGATGACGAACGATGGACAAACAGGCCATGACATGAGCTCATCTGACTTCGTCATCAGGTGAGCTAAAAAGAGGAAAATCCAACCTTTAATTCAAGTGCATTTATTGAGTGGGAAAAAAATCCCACATTAAGAAATTATTCTTTTACATCCAATCATGTGTGCCACAATTATTAGTTCCCTTGATGTTCATGCTTTGTACAACCCCCTTTTGCCAACAAAACAGCTCCTTATCTCATTGCACAATCTCTCTAAATCATCCAGCGACCTGGGTCCTCTCCTCTGCATTCTCCTCTTCAGCTCACTCCACAGGTTTTCAATGGGGTTGAGGTCTGGGGACCGAGATGCCCATGGGAGGAGCATGATTCTGTGTCTGGTGAACCATTTCTGTGTAGATTTGGCCAGGTGTAGGGTCATTATCTTGCTGAAAGACCCAATGACGACCCATCTTCAGCTTTCAGGCAGAGGCCACTAGATTTTAATTTAAAATGTCCTGGTATTTCATGATGCCATGCACCCTTACAAGAAACAGGCCCACAGCATCACCAATCCTCCCCCATACTTCATAGTGGGCATGAGGTGCTTTTCTGCATACTCATCTTTTGTGTTCCGCCAGACCCACTTAGAGTGTTTGTTGCCAAAAAGCTCTATCTTGGTCTCATCTGACCAAAGCAGACGGTCCTAGTTGAAGTCCCAGTACCGTTTAGCAAACTCCAGATGTTTGCGTTTATGATTGTGAGTGAGAAAAGGTTTTTTCCGTGCATGCCTCCCAAACAGCTTGTCGGCATGTAGATAGCGCCTGATGGTTGTTTGGAGACTGTGACCCCAAGATGCTACCATTTATTGCAATTCTTTAACAGTGAGCTTTGGTGAACTTTTTATTTCTCTTACCATCATCCTCACTGTGTGTGGTGGCAAAATAACCTTGCGTCCTCATCCAGGCTTCTTTACCACGGTTCCAGTTGTCTTAAACTTCTTAATGATTCCTCTGACAGTAGATATGGGCAAGTGCAGGCGAGTGGCTATTTTCTTGTAGCCATTGCCTGACTTGTGAAGGTCGACACACATCTGCCTTACTTGAATGGTGTGTTCCTTTGTCTTTCCCATGTTGAAGAGTGGATAAGAGAAATGGTCACATCATATTTATACCCCAGGGAAACAGGAAGTGATGAATTACTAATTTAATGTTCCTAGATACTCTGATCAACTTTGTAGACTACTGTAGAAATGACAGAAATACTTCAATTACATTTATTTCCTAGGAATTGTTAGGGGTGCCAATAATTGTGGAACAGGTGATTTTATGAAAAATAATAATTTCTTAGTCAGGGATTTTTTCCCCTTAAAATTCACTTGAGCTGAAGGTTACATTTTTCTATAATTTTCAGTGTTTATTCAGTGAGTATGCTTCTGCAATAAAAATAGAATTTATGTTAAGGCTTTTAACACATCTTAACCATGGGTGCCAATAATTATGGAGGAGCTTGTATGTCAAACAAAATGTTGTGGGAAGAAAAAAACACAGGCTGGCAGGTTTTTTTCCGAATGAAAGTCTTATGACCGAAACGTTGCTATTCACCATTAAATATCTTTGCAAGTAGGACGGTGTGCGGGAATTTGTGCGGTTTTTTTTTTTTTTTTTTTTTTTTTAAATCGGCCAACTCCTCTTTTATGCACCTGTTCAATGTTATAGATGTGCAGAGCTTTTTTCCTAAACAAAATGTTGTGACAAATAGTTTCTACAAATCAAGATTGCTTGATAAAAATTTCTGCATAATTCTCAAGGATACAGGCAATGCAAACAGATTGAAACTCCAACACAAATTCACCAATGGTTGTGAATAGTTCACCTTACGCTTTCAGGGGTCTATTCTCCCATTATCGCGCAAGTCCTTTTTTACGCGATTCGAGTTAAGCGCTTTTGAGTTACGCGTATTCTCCCCTTCTCGCTTCGATCACGCCCACAGTGCTTAACTTCAGAATGTAGGCGGCCTTATGAAAGAGGTGACTAATGCAAAAGAGAGGCAGACTCTGTACAATGCTTATTGATTATGGTCATCAAGAAAACAAGGAACAAGGATTTTCTGATTAACCATGAAAATGCATTAGTGGTCCAAGGAAAACGCAAACCAGACTTTAAATTTGAATATAGGCGGCCTGCTGATAAAACCTTGCATCTCCAAACTGATAAGAAACGAAAACTCGAAATTAAACATTTTTTATTTTAAACTATATTTATCCATTTATATTATTTTATTAGTATAATTGTATCCCCCGAATGAGTTCAGAGGATACTATGGATTTGGCCTCGTCACGCGTCCGCATCCGGAGAGATTTTCTTGTGAACACTCTACAGCCCACATAAGTGCACCGATTCATTTCAAATTTTGCAGGTACGTGTATTATGGTAAGTTCATGACACCTATTGATTTTGGGTACTCTGGGACCATCTGGGGGGCCTTCGGGGGATACATGTACTCGGTTGCAGAGTGCTCTAGTTTAATTTTATATTTATTTTTTATTTTTCTGTGAAGTTTGTCATTTTGAAGATACAAGGTTTTATATAGCGCTGTAATAGTAGGCCTATGTATGTCTGAACCAATTACAAGAAGAAATTCAGACATCTTTTTTATCCCCCGCCGCGCGATTAGCGCGAAGCGGGGGATATAGCATTGGGCTCCGTCCGTACGGACACATAAAATTGAGGCAGCGGGGGATATTGCAATGTTAGTGCCAAACACTTGATACCGTGACATTAAAGCTATGCAAACAAACAAATTGCCGCGATAATGAAATTATAAATAAAGAATTTAGCGCTTCTCAACCAACGCAATCAGATAATTGAAAATGTGCCCCTCCAACACCAGCCTGTTTGTTCCGTGGAAGACAGGGAAGAAGACAAAGGGAACATTCTAGTCACACAAAAAAAGACAATCAAAGACAGTTTATATAATCTCATTTAGAAATTGCACACTTGAAATCTCAAACTACTTCGATATCAGGCTTGCAACTGAAGGACATGGAAACGCTTTAACAAGGGTTCTTACCCTGCATGCGGTCATCTCCCCGCCCCGAAACCGCCTCAGCTATGACGGAATTCCATATCCATAGCCTATCATGTCCTATTTGATTTGAGCAACACATTCACTTGAACTTGTGCCTAATACTTTATTATAATCAATTATCCCATTTACTGATCATGATTCTTCTCATGTCGGCTATTCTTTATAGGCTAAAACTGATTAACAAATAGGTAGTGCTTTGGTATTGGCCAGGGTAGGGCTCAATCTAGAGTAGCCCATTTAATAATATCTTTATTCACACATTAAAATACACAGTATTATCAATGGTAAAAAATTACAAAGACACGAGTTAGTTAATACAGATATCCTCAATTAGAAAATCAATCTCCTCACTCATGAGAATATCACAACTTTAGATTATCACGAACATATAGGGCTGTCGCATTTCTTAATACAACATGAAGACAATGATGGTGACGTCGAGCCAAAGCTGAAAACCAAATTTCACAGATGTTGGAGTTGTATGGCAAGCGAGCACTGAAGGCTGATCCGAGGAATTAAGCTGCGAATCGTCCTGGATGTGGCTTTGGTGGGGAGATGTAAGCGCAGTATCCCCGATTTAAAGCATAAATGGAGAGATCTGCAGGGGGCGGTAAAAGCCAGGCTCTCTGCTCACCGGAGAAGTGTACACGCAACAGGTGGTGGGCAACTGTCATACCTTGTGCATTTCACTACACTGGAGAAAGAGGTGGCGTCCACTCTTTCTGCAGTGGAAGTACCTGGAGAAGAACTTGGAGCGTCAACGAACTGCGTCAGACACCTTAACACAGACGCATGTAATATGTGCATGACATCACCAGCCACTCCCTGAAACGACCCAGATGCCAGGACCGATAGCGCAGTTGTAACCTTGATGACCACGGGTATGTTTAGTGGGTGATTGCTGCGCCTGGGTAGCTGTTCATCCAAAAGTCGACAAAAATAGACGATTGCCTCATGCACGGTCCAGACGAAAGCCCTGGATGCGCTCGGTGTTTGTTAGTCTAGGAATGTCCAAACGAAGCAGATATTTGCGTCGTCGCCTTCGCGCTCGGCGCACTCCTCTTACTCTTTCCCAATCACGCAAGAGTGCAAGCAAATGCAGGACTGACAATTTGGTTTTAGATTTTGAGGGCACGGTAGAATGATGTCTTACGTAGGCTATAGTCGTATTAATTAATTGCTATGCGTTTGTAATTGAACTAATTGGAGAAGAGGCTGTTGCGTAATATCATGTAATGATTTCGCTTGATAATTTATTATGGTTATGAGAAAAGTAGAATACTGAATGTCTCAACCTTTACCATGATAAATAAAATGAAATTAATGTTAAAATTCGGCCTTTAACCGACAAAAAACGCAATATTCCATTTCGCCTTATGTTGGCGCTTGACCTTAATACAGCCCTCAAAAGCGCTGAACAGGAAAAGCGCTTAAGCCAGGGGGAGAATACGCGTAAGTGTTATTTGCATGAGAAATGCCTGGAAACGCCCCGATTTTGGCCTTGCTCCGCCCCAAGCGCGTAACTGCCTTCGGGGCGTGTAATGCACAGACTTAAGTCGAGGGGAGAATACGCGTAGGCTGAAAAGCGCGTAGCTACGCGCTTTTTTCGACTTACGCGCATGGGAGAATAGACCCCTCAGTGCGTTTTCGCCCAAAGAAATATGGATGAATAGTATAATTTATTCTTCACGGGCAAAGATAGTTTGGCTTCTCTAGCGACTCAGCGGTCTTCTATACATGTTCAAATAAGCTTGGATTTAAATTTCAGCTCCCTTGATATTGCACTGCATGTACTGTATGAAAATGTTTACCAATTGTACTCTAATACGCATGTGCCCCAGCTGACAGTCTTTTTTAAATACGAATGTCCTTATTTTACAGAAAATTGCTCTCCAAGTCAGTAATTTGGCAAACATATGTTCAATACTATAGGTAGTTTGCAGATGGGGGGCAGGAAGTGATTTCTTTACAGAGAAGAACTATCAAAATGCCAAAGTTCTGAGCTGTTTATGGCCAACCAATCAAATCTGTAAAAAAAAAAAAAAAACGATACTTTAAAGTCCTGAAAGTAGTGACATATAAAGGCGAGAAACTGAAAAAGCTCACAGAGAAACGGCGGCAGAAAAAAATCCTCTATATACACTCTGGAGGAGCGCAGTCAGAAAATGCTCCTGTATGCAGTGACCACTTCACATCTCTGGCTAAAATCCCTCTCCTTCATTCCCAATGATTCCCAGCTGGCGTTCTTCACATCTCTCCCCCCCTCCCCCATCTAGCTTTGGCGCGTCGTCAGGATCATGCAACTGCACACAAGCTATATATAACATTATTTCACAATTAATTCCACGAAAAAATGGTGAAAAATCAGTCTTCTGTATAATTTGAAAAAAATTCAGATAGGAGATTGTATTCTTCTAAATCCCTTCTAAATGTCCAATTCTTCAATAACGCAAGTTATTACTAGTTATTACAATTACTATTACAAACTAAATGCTGTCATAAATTCTCCACACGAACAAAATTTTTTCTACGATATTACATCATTAACAGCACAATGTTACAAAAACAAAGCTTTGCCAATGATATAAGAGACAATGAAGCAACGGGAAATAACAGAAACATTAAACTGCGGTCTCTCACCTGTATTTTACACCAAATGTTTCCATTAGGTAGGCAATTACTAAGGCAGCACTAGAGAAAAGGAAACGAGGAAAGGGGTTGAGAAACACAGAAACCCGTCCAGGAAAGATGTGTTTGTATTTTTGAACAGACGAGCGGAAATAAATGTTAGTTGTCATTTCAGGTCACAGGTCAACTAACAGGAACTCAATACCATCGCAGGAGTTTAACCAACCTTCTCGATATTCCTGCATTTCCATGAACGAGTACTTTTCCTGTGAAGGAAAGTTAGGATATCAGAGAAAAGCACATACTGGAGGACTCGCCAACAATGTTTATTGTTCGCATCAAAAGACAGATTCGAAACCTTTCTAAATATCAAACAAAATTTGAAACTAGACAATGTATTAAACCAGGACTGCAAGTTTACCCCCGTATTGGGACAATAAGTTTACATGAAAAAATCGTAAATTACTAATATTTATAATGAGCTGATTCTAATCAAAATCAGTGGGTGGCATAACCTTACCACCACTAATAATCCCACCAATTATGAGAACAATCTAAATGATTTTGTACCCAGAAGAGCAATGACGACAATCATATACGGACACAGATTGGAATGTGATCCACTGAATCTCCCAGTGCTTTCATATGGGGGATACAATAAATATGTACATACATATGTACACGTGGTTTGGAAAATCAGTTAAAGCTTTTAACAAGAAGCCTGATGGCCTCGAGAGCTCTGCTGAGGATGAGGGAAATGTCCGTGTCATAACTTAATTTCAGAAATTCCTGAAAACTATTGCAATATGAACACATTTGACACATTTGGTAACTAGACACTGTGAACCAGTTTGGTGTTTCAATTAATGTAGTATAACAATAGAACCAAACTGCAATCATTTGTTTCAATCATCTTACCACCAAGCAATACTAACAACCAACAAATACAAACACACACCCCCCAAGTACATCACAAATATAGCAGCCACCGTCCTTCACAGTGCCATTGGACAATATGATGCAGAACGATATCAGAACTATGATCCGGAACAATGATCTGGAACAATGTGATCCAGAACAATGATGAGGAACAACATGATTCAGAATAACATGATCCAGAATAATATGATCATTTCAGTCATCCTCAGCAAAGCTCTCTAGGCCGACAGGCCTCTTGTTAAGATATTAATGAAAGACTGAAAAAATAAAGCACAAACACATATTTTCTTAGTCCAAAACACTGAATTTCTCAAAATCCGGGATGTCAAATTTTCTAATTCTCGCAGGGGATATTCAGAGCATCATAAGGACGGCTCACAAAAAATTAAGACGAAAAGTTACAGTTTTTTGAGAAATTAAGGAAAGACTGAAACAAAACGCGTTGCGAAATACCCCTCGGCCAAGGTCAAAGTTCAAATCCAGCAGAAAATCTGACATTGCACATCTTAGGGTCATAGTGAGTTACCATACCAAATTTGGGGAAGCTGCGATCATCAGTTGCTGAGTTCTGACTCGGACAAAGTCATGGACAGACGACAGATGAAAGACAGACACGCAGGTGACGATACCCCTCTGACCAAAGTTTGGCCAAGGGGTAAAAAAATAAAAAATAATAAAAATAAAAAAAAAGCACTAACCCTGATTTTCTCAGACCAAGAAGCAGAATTTCTCAAAAACTGGGACACAGACTTTTTTAATTTTTTCAGGGGATCATCAGAATATCATAAGAAAGGCACACAACAAATTAGACAAAAAGTTATCAGACAGTTTTTGAGATATTCAAATTTGAAGTAAAAAGTTGACACCTGACGGACACAGACAGACAGACAGACAGACAGGACGGACGACTCGGCACTAGAAAAGCTCCGCTGACTGCTGACTATTGTTACAGCAGAGCTAAAAAGGCAATGGTGGCTAGCATTCATATGACAATTTTGGTCTTGACATGAACCAAACGCAGATATAAAATGCATGTGACAACTCATTGATAACTTTATAGGCCCCATTTTATTTCTACTTCTCATCTCACTGATCATGTCTGTCCCTGAATGACAATTTTCAGTACCTCCAGACTGTAAACTTCCATCAATGAATTCTTTAGTCTGAAAAGAGAAAGGAGGCAGGTTACACACACGCTCACACACACACACAAACACCGTGTTATCCCAACAACATCATGTGGATCTCTGCAATGGGAACAATGACTTACCATTGGGAAGTACCTAATTATGTTTTCCACTGGGTTATCGGCAATATCTAACACAAGGTATCTGAAGATAAAACAGAACAAAAATGCAAGCTCAAGAAAATTCAAAATCCATTCTAAAAAATGATAGTTCACCAAGGATGGGGAAAAAAAAAAAAAATGTACATCTAGATCTAAATCAGGGGGGTCAAACTCTTGTCCTGAAGGAACATAGTGTCATCACGTTTTTGATGGATTTCCTCAGTTTATTAGTCACTGATTGGTGAGAGTCAATACATGTTATATGAGGCATTAACAGTTGGGCTGCACGAAATGGATAAAAAATGCAACTGGATTATGTAAAAGCTATGGGAAAACTCCAATATTAATTTTCCAAGTCAATTCCCAATATTAAGCTTAAAAAAGAAAAATGGCGTGACTATCCCAGGACCTGCCAAAGCTAAAAACGCCCTAACATTTGATCTTCAGTCCCACAGACAGCTGACATTATGTGACCTTGACCCATACCCGAAAATCTAATCAGTTTGTCTACGCTCTGCTTGGAGTACCTGATTTGGTCAAAAACAGTCCACTCCTTCAGTAGATATTACGTACACAAGAGCGATGGACAGAGAGACGACCGAGGAACAGTACACCTCTCGCCTACTGAGTGGGGCGGTGACATAAGGGCAAATCAAAGTTGCCCATGGTCTTTGTTCTTGCAAGGTAAACATAAAAAAAAAATCACTGCAACCTCTCAACATGCAGAAGAAAGTTATTATATCGGCATAAAACACATATTAAGCAGTGTTGATGGGCTTTAAATTGAGGTATAAATTGGCCTTCAGACGTTAGCTTAGGGGTGTGCAACTGCGATATGCATCATATATCTTAATTGCTGTTTTCACGATATGCTAATTTACATTATCGCATATTCAGGTGCATAACCAGGAAATAATTTGGCGGGGGTGGATCTCGCACGCATAGCACAGAAGCTTTGCAATCAATTCATACTTTGGACTATAAACAGTGGCTCCCTGCAGAAAAGCCTGTAATTAATTTTTATCATCTGTTGTTCTCATTCAATTAAAAAGTCAGAATTTTGACATTAAGACTATGTAGGTCAGTAGAATACACAGAAAATTACGCAGAATGTTTGTGACTTACAGGTGAGAGTTCAATCAATCATTCAACAAACGGTATTTATCAGACTTCCAGTACGATACAGTATCTTTAGTGTCACAGAGTATGGAATTATATTTGTGCCACAATCCTGAGCGAGCAATTGGACATTTTGAGCGCAGAAAAATATATTTCGCAAGCACACAAATCTTGTTTAGAGAAAAAAGAAATTTTGTGAGCAAACAAAACCTTCTGATTGGGCGAACAAAACTATTCTGTGCTCAACAAATATTTCTGCATGTTTGCTATGATCAATATAAACGTGCAATATTAATCCCCTTCCCTCAGTTTCACTCTATACCCTCTCGAAAACTCATGTTCTGCACGCTGGCAGACCGCAGCATGCTCACTCAAAGCATGTCTCTCCCTCTCTCTCAGTCTGACCACTCTGTGTGCGCTCAGCTTCACCTGCGCGCTCGCTCGAGCTGTGCAGTGTTACAAATGTGCCACAATTCTGATTGGCTGCTTCGGTCTCCAATTAGATGCATTATGCCCAACCACCAAAGAATAGGGGGAAAGGTAATGACGAAATTCATCTGTGACTGGATAACAGTACTGCCCTTGTTTAGGACAGGTTAAGTTTAATGTTAAATCTCTAATATCTGAAGACATCCACTGTTGTGTGACTCTTGACTCATATACCTCTTATATACCTGCTGCTAACTATAGCATTGCACAATGTCTTCTGAAAATCAAAACCAAAATGCCACACCGCAGCCACGAGCACCATGTTTTATGGACCTTTATGAAATTTTGCTGGTTAGTCTGTACACCTTCGGCTTGCGAACCAAGTTAGCTATCTAGTTAGGTTGCTAGCGTCAGGTCAGCCAACTAATGTCCGGAGAAAAGCAGAAGATTACTGACGTTAATGTTATTTCCATGATAGCTGGCAAACTCGACAGTCTTAAAAAATAGCACTGGCACCATTCTCCGGCTGATTCATTTCAACATATAACGCCTGAAGAAGGCACTTTACAGATAAGTCTATCGACATAAAAGTTTGCCTTGACGTTCATTCACAAATGAACCAACCGAAATAATGACCTCTACCGTGGAGAGTGCTTCGAACTACGGGACCGTTGGTGCCAGCGTCAGCTCAGCTCAGCTCACCAGTATCACCTGGCGCTAATATTCGTGAAAGCGTGCGTTCGGTGGCGCAACGCGGGGCTTTGATGCGCGTGTCCCCGCTGGCAGCTATGAAGGCCGGCATTGCACCACCGGGCGCCGGCTCCCTGGCTCCGGACTGATGGGCCTCTTCAGCCGCGCATCGTGTGTTATTACCGTGATCTGTTTCTGCATATTTCACGAACATTAGTGCCAGGTGATACTGGTGAGCTGAGCCGACGCTGGCACCGGCGTTCCCGTGGTTCGAAGCACTCGCCGCGTTAGAGGTTATTTTTCCGGTTGGTTCATTTGAGAATAAACTTCCAGGTTTTTCCAAATGTATTCCACATAGGTTTAGATTATGCTTTCAGGTTATTTGTCTAAAGCAGTACCCCAAATATCACTAAACAATCACAACTGCTGTAATTTGACACCACATTATCTTTCGTTCAGTATATACATCCATGCTGCAGTATTAAGCCAGCACAGCAACACCAACACCGGGAACGGCAGCAGCACCCTGGTTTTGTTAGCTACACCAAAATGCAAAATTACCCCTAATTAATATCGTTTATCACACCTGCACTTGCTCTGCTATTTCAAGTAAAACTGATTGCTAGTAGTGTTTAAGCATTCGAATGAGATGTCAATCACTGCATAAAACACGCGTCTTTGCTTTCACAAAATTAATCAAGGATGATCGTGTACTTCACTTGTGGATGTGTAACATTAGGTGATCAGACTTGATATGCAGGTTATAAGTGTAGCCTATTTCAGTTTATGGCGACAGACATATCGGCAAAGTTCCTTCTTCAGGGGTGTTGAAATAAATCAGCTGAGATAAAGGTGCCAAAACTATTCTTTTTTTAAGATTGTCAAGTTCGCCAGCTATCATGGAAGTAACGTTTAATGTCTGTAAGCTTCTGCTTTTCTCCGGACATTAGTTGGCTGACCTGACGCTAGCAACCTAACTAGATAGCTAACTTGGTTCGCAAGCCGAAGGTGTACAGACTAACCAGCAAAATTTCATAAAGGTCCATAAAACGTGGTGCTCGTGGCTGCGGTGTGGCATTTTGGTTTTGATGTTCAGAAGACATTGTGCATTGCTATAGTTAGCAGCAGCCAGTGTTGCTAAAGAGGGACACGAGTCACACAACAGTCGATGTCTCAAGATACATAGAGATATAACATTAACCTTAACCCGTCCCAAACAAGGGCAGCACTATTATCCAGTCGCAGACGAATTTCGTCATTACCTTTCCCCCTATTCTTTGGTGGTTGGGCATAATGCATCTAATTGGAGACCGAGGCAGCCAATCAGAATTGTGGCACATTTGTAACACTGCACAGCTCGAGCGAGCGCGCAGGTGAAGCTGAGCGCACACAGAGTGGTCAGACTGAGAGAGCGGGAGAGACATGCTTTGAGCGAGCATGCTGCGGTCTGCCAGCGTGCAGAACATGAGTTTTCGAGAGGGTATAGAGTGAAACTGAGGGAAGGGGGTTAATATTGCACGTTTATATTGATCATAGCAAACATGCAAAAATATTTGTTGAGCACAGAATTATTTTGTCCGCTCAATCGGAAGGTTTTGTTTGCTCACAAAATTTCTTTTTTCTCTAAACAAGATTTTTGTGCTTGCAAAATATATTTTTCCGCGCTCAAAATGTCCAATTGCTCGCTCAGGATTGTGGCACAAATATAATTCCATACAGAGAGAGCAGTCTTTTTGTAACTATACGGAAAATATTTTTCTGTCAAGCTACCCTTTAAGCCGTAGTGGATCAAATTTAGTATTATCGGATCACTATATCTGGCTGAAAATTAGGGCTGCATGATTGACCGAATTGTAAATATTTTAAGCGCAATAAAAGTAACTTCCACTATGGGCCAAACAGACGATATTGCTTATTACCTTTTCTATGACACATATCTAATGCGGTGCTGAAGGAAAAGCAGAGGCCCTTTGAAATGCTTCCGGAGGACAACTGTGATACCAAACACATTCAGGCAAATCTGTTTCATGGTCATTTCAATTTCAAAATATGACAAACAAAAATTATATCTAAATAAATTAGAATGTCTACCGATTTAAATCGTTAATTGGGCGAATCAACTGTTTGATTGCAAATTGAGCAAAGTAAATGGGAAGGGGGTCAGAGAAATTGTCGGGTAGAGGATGATGATTCTGCAGACCTTAAAGAAGGACAATCATCAAAAAAATTTCTGCCCTCCTGTTATTACAATTTGTTAATCTCCTGCTAGTGAAACTGCATTCATATAGCTCAGTTCACTAATTGAAGAAAAATGGAATTTAATTGAGCCCACTGGGCAGCGCCATTATTTTCCATAGCACCTGTCGCGTCTGATTCTCGGGCGCGAGACTGACGTCAGCGCGGAGGTTTGGCGCTTCCACGCATCATGGCCAATGCATTCGATTTAATGAGATTTTCTCGCCAGTAGTTTCCATCCACTTGTCAATCAAACTATCTGAAGTTCGCCAAAAATATTAATGCGAAAAAAGCAGGTGAAGTGCGTTTCCATCTAATGCCATTAAAGCGAATAAAAAAAGTTGTGCGTAATGACGTCACGTGCTGTTATGCGATCAAATTGGTGTATCAAATGGATTTCTGACATTTTAAGCTGTTTCCATTCATTTTTACACTGAATCGCAGAACCTTCAAGTGAACAAATGCAGTGTGTTAGCAGACTAATTTAGCTAGTTAGCCAAAATGGGTTGCGTCTACCAACAAATGATGATAATTGCACAAATTGTATGTGCTTATGTGCCAGCCACTCTGTGATGCCAGCTATTAGCAACATAGCAAACCATTATCAGAAGGCAACGACGGCATCAAAACACCGTCACGATGCAGTCGCAGATTTATTGGTAAATAACGTTTCCATCAGCATTTATCACATAAGCCTTCTACCGATCAAGAAAAAATCCGATCAGATCAACTGTATAAACTTTGTCTATATTCTTGAAATCAAGTCCAATTTCACCATTTCCATAAGGCATTTTAATTTGATATGACTTAATTTGCATGAGATTGTGTGGATGGAAACATGGCAATTGAAAAGATCTGAAATCGCTTTGAAAATGCTGAATTGTCAGGCATACGATTGTGTCAACAACACAAAACAGATGGCCATTGTGACAATGCACACCTTCCCAAAGGACAGGGATTTACTTTGCCGTTGGGTTATAAAGTCGCATCATGGAACAATGCATATCATTGTTCAGGGATGTTTTGTTTACACTCTCAGCAGCCGCATTCACGTCACGATTCCGTGCTTTCACGGGCTGAAACTCTGTCTCGCGTAGCTTGAGTTCAAAACATGGCGGCCTTCGTTTTGGATTTCATAATGGAAATTACGGGCAATTATCGCCAATTACATGGAAAGGACTAATTATCTTGCAGAAATACTTGAAGCGGGTGCTGCTGAACTTCAGCGCAGTTAATACAAGTCAAAACAGGTGAGAGTGGTAATCCTTTAACTTTGCCTTGTTCAGCACGTAATTTGCCTGGATGTGTTTGCGAGATTATTTCTAGTTTTATACAAAACCCAAAACCAGTGAAGTTGGCACATTGTGTAAATCGTAAATAAAAACAGAATACAATGATTTGCAAATCCTTTTCTACCTATATTCAATTGAGTACACTGCAAAGACAAGTTACTTAATGTTCGAACAGGTAAACTTTGTAATTTTTTGCAAATATTAGCTCATTTGGAATTTAATGCCTGCAACATGTTTCAAAAAAGCTGGCACAAGTGGCAAAAAAGACAGAGTTGAGGAATGCTCATCAAAGACTTATTTGGAACATCCCACAGGTGAAAGGGCTAATTGGAAACAGGTGGGTGCCATGATTGGGTATAAAAGCAGCTTCCCTGAAATGCTCTGTCATTCACAAACAAGGATGGGGTGAGGGTCACCACTTAGTGAACAAATGTGTGAGCAGATTGTCGAACAGTTTAAAAACAACATTCCTCAATGAGCTATTGCAAGAAATTTAGGGATTTCAACATCTACGGTCCGTAATATTGTCAAAAGGTTCAGAGAATCTGGAGGAATCACTGCACGTAAGCGACAAGGCCAAAAACCAACATTGAATGCCCGTGACCTTCGATCCCTCAGGCGGTGCTGTATCAAAAACCGACGTTCGTGTGTAAAGGATATCACCACATTGGCTCAGGAACACTTCAGAAAACCACTGTCAGTAACTACAGTTCGTCGCTACATCTGCAAGTGCAAGTTAAAAATTTACAATGCAAAGCGAAAGCAATTTATCAACAGCACACAGAAACGCCGCCGGCTTCGCTGGGCCCAAGTTCATCTAAGATGGACTGATGCAAAGTGGAAAAGTGTTCTGTGGTCTGACGAGTCCACATTTCAAATTGTTTTTGGAAACTGTGGACGCCGTGTCCTCCGGACCAAAGAGGAAAAGAATCATCCGGACTGTTATAGGCGCAAAGTTCAAAAGCCAGCATCTGTGATGGTATGGGGGTGTATTAGTGCCCAAGGCATGGGCAACTTACACATATGTGAAGGCACCATTAATGCTGAAAGGTACATACAGGTTTTGGAGCAACATATGTTGCCATCCAAGCAGCGTCTTTTTAATGGACGCCCCTGCTTATTTCAGCAAGACAATGCCAAGCCACATTCTGCACGTGTTACAACAGCATGGCTCCGTAGTAAAAGAGTGCGGGCACTAGACTGGCCTGCCTGTAGTCCAGACCTGTCTCCCATTGAAAATGTGTGGCGCATTATGAAGCGTAAAATACGACAACGGAGACCCCGGGCTGTTGAACAACTTAAGCAAAAAAAAAAAAAAAGTTTCTCAGGTTGAACATTAAACATCTTGTCTTTGCAGTGTATTCAATTTAATATAAGTTGAAAAGGATTTGCAAATTATTGTATTCTGTTTTTATCTACGATTTACATAACGTGCCAACTTCACTGGTTTTGGGTTTTGTATTTTTCCGCTGCATGCGAATGCTATAACAATTTACATTTCACATTCGATATGCTTAAACAAAATGTTTTCCACTTTCACTGTAGGCTATTAAGACACTCAAAAGCAACCAAAATCAAGAGCTATGAATTACTTTATTTCAAATTAATCTTGTTCAATTATCAAATAAAAAATGCGACAAATTTGCGGCACAGATTTGTCTGAACATGTTTGCCAAGTCTTCGCTGCATTTGTCAATTGCGTGCAATGCGAAAATAATTTCTCTCTCACTTTCACGTTAAATATGTTATAGCCAACGCTGCGGGTATATTTTTAAACGCTTAAAAACCAGGGCACCTTCAAAAGATTTTATTTTTAAGAAATATTTATAATGATATGCAAAAATTCTACAATGCGAGGTGGAATTCAGAGGTCTGCTATTTATTAATATAATAATATTTATCTTTCAATATAACAAGGTAGCCAGGTTAGGTCTGTCTGATTCTCATCATCTCTTCTTAATAATTATTGGCCACATTTTGGTTTTGCTTAGTCAGTTGACTGAATAAATGGCTTGATAGCAAGTCGGATATAGTAAACACGGGAATTGATTTAAGGTAAGATAATTATGCCAAGGCGATGGAGGCTGTTCAACCTCGCTGGTAATTGGCAGACTTCAAATCAGTTTTCTTCCCTGAAGCATTTCAAATGGCCTCTGATGTTCGTTCAGCACCACATTAGGTATGTGTCATTCAAAAAGTAATAAACAAGCTCATCTGTCTGCCTCATTGTAGCAGTTACTTTTATTGCCTTTAAAATAATCTTGATTCGGTTAATCGTGCTGCTCTACAGAGAATTCCATCACATCACAACTTGCCGAGAAAGGGTTGTATGAAAATAAAATATTGTACATATTTATGATTTCAGAAATGATTACTGATACATAAAACAAATCACATCTTGTTTGGTACCCTTTATACCAACAAAATTCATATGACACTAAACAGCAAAAGCAAATGAAAACAGCAAAAATTCCTGACTAAATGAAGTGCTGACTAGAGAGAAATGAATGTTAACCCAATAAGTGTAAATTAAGCTTTGTTTATGATAACTGGGTAGGGAAGTACAGTCATGTGCAAATTAATTGGATAAAGGTGCTTGTCAATTGAATGAGCTGAATGGAGTGCAGATAGCCCTGCCAAGTGATGGACGTTTTACATCACCACCTCAAAGATGTATACTACTTTTTAGCCATGTTTCATTCATTTCCTTGGCTTGTATGATGCAACTAATATGACAGCATCATCAAAGTTGCATTATCAGCACATCACCAACTGTGTTGGACAGGCCTGCTAATTCACCTGACCTCATTCCATTGAGAATCTCTGGTCCATCATCAAGTCATGGCTGCAGCAAAAGGACTGCACCACAAAAGCCAAAATCATCGAAGCAATTGTCCAGGTGTGGCATTATGACAATGAAATCAAGGCAACCAGCAAAAACCTGGTCAGCTCCAAGCCAAAATGGGTGGAACAGCTTATCAAGAACCGTGGAGGACACATCTCGTAAAGAGTGCTGAATGTAGATGATATTACAATAATAATTAAAAGCTTGAAAAACCTTCGTTGTTTGGTCTTTCCCGCTCCAGCCTGCTTTATCCACTGTATTATCTGAACATATAACACAGTTTGAAGGTTGCTTTATTACAAGTGTTGGTCAACGAATTAGAATAATTTGAAATAGCGCAATCGTTAAATTTTCTTGATGCATTTTTTGTGCAGAAAGCAAATCAGGTGTTCACCGCGCCTGTCCTACTTGTTAGAGTATTCACAGAACTCGCTGCCTGTAAAAAATTTGCTCAGCTGAGCTTTCCAAAAGGCCCATTTAGGCCATTTAACTGTGACACTGTTGTTTCATTGAATTAGAATAATTCATTTGTCATTTCATTGAATTAGAATAAGTGCTCGAATTTTTGTTTTCTGTGAAGAGTGTTCACTGTGCAGTATAAAGTCAGGGTTGAGTAGAATTTCTAAGTTGTAAAATCAATCATGGGTCAGCAGCGCGACCACTCAATGGGAATAGTGACTCAAATTCAAGCCCTTCGCTAACAAGGTTTGACCCAAACTAAAACTGCTGAGCAGCTTGGCATCAGCCAGTCTTCCAAATGCAAAGCTCTAAAGACAGACTGCAGCGAGCGCCTCAACTGTCCCGGCATCCGAAAAACTTCTGCTCGTGACAACAAGCAGCTGAGAAAGATCGCAGTCAGCAACCGGTTCAAGTCCACTTCTGAGCTCAGCGACTTGTGGAACGAGCAGACCGGTGCTAAAGTCTCGAGATCAACCACTTACCGTCGTCTGCGCGAACTCTGCTTCAAATCTCGCGTTCCAGCAGGAAAAACCGATGCTGAACAAGAAACAAATGGAGAAATGGCTGAAGTGGGCCAAAGAACACGGCGAGGGGACTGCTGAAGACTGGCAGAAAGTGGTCTTCAGTGACGAATCACGCTTTTGCATCTCCTTCGGTGACCAAGGTCCTCGTGTCCAGCGTTGTGGTTGCGAAACCTACAATCACGTAAGTGCGTAAAAAGATGCGTCAAGTCTCCCCAGAGCGTTATGGTCTGGGGATGCATGTCCGCTCGGGGTGTAGGGAAACTCTGCTTCCTCAAGAAGACTGTCAATGCTGCCGTATACCAAGATGTTCTGGAAACGTTCCTGATTCCGACTGTTGAGGGACAGTTTGGCAAAGAAGACCTCATATTTCAACAGAATCTTGCACCAGCTCATGCGCCAAAGTCGACCAAAGATTGGTTTGCTGAAAAACAGCTCGAAGTTTTGGCATGGCCGGCCAACTCGCCTGACCTCAATGTTATTGAAAACCTTTGGGCCATCGTCAAGCGGAAAATTCGCGACAGAAAGCCGACTACGCTGGACCAACTGAAGCAGAACATCGCCACTGCCTGGGAAGCTGTGAGTGCGGAAACTTGTGACAAGCTGGTCAAATCGATGCCGCGGAGACTTCAGGCAGTCATACAAGCCAAGGGGGCAGCCACAAAATACTGAGAAAGTGATGATTCTAATTATAACAAAAATTATTCTAATTCAGTGAAACGGTTTCTCAATTATTATAATTCAATAAAACAACATTGTCACAGTTAAATGGCCTAAATGGGCCTTTTGGAAAGCTCAGCTGAGCAAATTTTTTACAGGTAGCGAGTTCTGTGAATACTCGATCTAGTAGGACAAGCGTAAAGAACACCTGATTTGCTTTCTGCACAAAAAATGCATCAAGAAAATGTAACAATTGCGCTATTTCAAATTATTCTAATTCGTTGACCAGCACTTGCATATCTAATAAGCTAATAGTGAATTGGAACCAATCAATTGGTTCAATCTTGGATCAAGAAATCATTTAACATCGACATTGAGACCACCAACAGTGAATGCTCATGTACAATCATGCTAACGCTCACTGTCGAACATATGTGCGTAATGTTTAACACAAGTGATCTGCTACAAGCTGAATTACCACACAACCGAATGAAACAAATATCGCTGTTTACATTACTGCAGAAGTTTAAAATGTATCTGATAAAAGACTGATTAAAAAAAAACTAAAGTGCAAACCTTACCACGAATGCAAAAGAAACGGTGGCTACGCTTCAACTTAAACCAGAAAAACATTTTCTTTCGTACCCGTCAGGTCACGTAATTTCACACCACTCAATCTATAAATGTCAAAAGCAGCAAAGAAAAATCAATTTGCCACATTGTTTGGTACAAGCTTGTTCGCAGTAAACAACTTTTCTTGAAGTCCAAAAATGTCAGTTTTAATGACGTATTTGTGAAAATGTTATCTGTTATGCCCTCGTCACACTTGTTCAAAATGAGCAGGAATCAAGCAGAACCAGCCGGAATGAAGAATTTGCGCATCATTCGGGCAGGAGTTTCAAATTGACTAAAATTCTTACAGCTTTGAAAGAATGCCATTCGAATACTTGGAATGTGTTTCGAACCGGCCTCAAATGATTCTTGCACATTCTGGGTGTATTAGCTCTTGAATGCAGCTTGAATATCGTTGGAATACGGTAGGAATATTCAGAATGCTGTTAGAATGCAGTCAAAATATTTAGAATACACTTCGAATGCCGTATGAGTGCGGTTCAATTGCTGCCTGAATACCACCCGAAGTCTGTTTGGAAGGTGCCTCGAATGCTGTACGAATTCACCTCGAATGCAGTCAGAACACTCCTGGATTGGCCGCTGAATATGTTTGGAACGTCCAAGAATTCAGATAGAATGCAGCTCGAATACTCAAAATGTACTTAGAATGTAACACGAGTGTCCCATATACGTTGATTGAGTAATTGCTGACTACAGCAGGGGAATGTAAATATGCCACTAAAACTGACGCCGAATGCGTGAGAGTTAACAGGTATGTGTTATTAATGAAAACGCGCCACACCTGATAATGTTGAGAGTTTTCAGAATTTCTGTGATGGTAATTTAAATAAACGATTGAAAACAGGTCATGACCAATCATTATTTTTAAGGGATTATTTTATATCCCCGAAATGTCCCAATCCTCGAAGCCCCCTTTATTAGATTCCCCTTTACTAGACCTACAATATGACGCAAATTTGAGGTCTGTGTAAGTAATTGTTCCAGAGAGATGGTTAAAAAACTTTTTTTTTCCAATATATAGCGCCACGTGGTGGCAAACCTAGGAGTGCATACTTGCCCAAAATCTAATCAGTTCATCCTCTCTACCCATATGCTCAGAATGAGAAGGCAATGTAAAGTATTTTGTGAGTTATCACGCTAACGGCTAAAATCTGCGGACGTGGCGGGGGCAGGTGGGGCAAAACCATGATATGCCCGAAACTCTTATTTTGAGGATATAATTAACCATTTCTAAAACAGAGGTTAATACTAATATTTTCTGTATACTATGAAGTCTAGCTGTCACATATGGCTTAATTATATGACAGTATACTCTAAAGAAAAATTGGCAAGTTATCATCTTATTTTATGCTTGCCAATTCATCTTTGTTTTGGATTGTATTTATATATTTTAGTCCCTCCGACCTAATGCGTTTTATATTCAGGAGACTGCTATTGAAATTTGAGGATTTAAACACTATTTTAAGCTTTAGCAAAGAGATAAATAATGTAAACTGGTTGCTATAGCCAATAATCATCAAAAAACGAAAATCACATCGAGATTTCGACTTGCAGTTGAGCAGATTAACTTTGTTCAAAGTTGTGAGCATGCAGTTATTGTGACACAGCTCCTTTAAATGCACAGATGCATTGATTGCAAGTGAATAAATATTGCCTGTTTTTCATAAATATGTTGCGTCCATAAACTTCAGTAGGCAACAACTGATATAAACTGAATGCGAGCAAACTTGCACAAGGTCAGACTTTTACAAACATGTTTTTAAAGGATGCAAAATATAGTCTCATTAGTGGTGAGAAGAAAATCCCAGAAAATATCTGGATATCTTCTTTTTGTCAATATTGTACACCCATAAGTCAGCAGTGCACACAAACCTTCAAAGAGAGAGAATCACATGCCATCATTTCTCTGCTCACTCTTTGTTCTCTAAACTGAAATTGATTCAGCCCATCCTATCATTGCATCGCTGGCAATAAGCTTATTGCAATATGCTTAGATGTGATATCAATTAAAATTCCATATGTTGCGCAGCTCTAATAAATAAGCAGCTGACTGAAAGGAGACCACACAAGCCTGCAGACACTGTAGCCATCCACAACTAGAGTTCAACACCCCTACTCCAGATCTGAAAGCACAAAATGGTATGCAATGGGAAGACAGTCATCTGGAGTCGCACAAAGAAACCATTCCCCTAGTATTACTTAATGTGGTCTTACCTAAATTTTAATGGAAAGTTTGGCTTAATGAAGTTGGCTTCAATATCTTGTCTGACACAAATTATATGGGTAATCCCCTGCTTTTCCAGGGTGGACAGCTGGAAAGTTAAAAAAAAAAAAAAAAATCATCATTAAGAATTTTAAAACAGTCACAATTCAAGAGTAATACACTAGGGCAGCCATAATAATAAGACATTTATGAAGAAGTTATTATATTTCTACAGCCTGTAGATTAACATGCTGTGTACTGAGAATTAACCTACCTTACTCTTCATGGCAGCTGAGTAAGGACCTAAAAACAGGCCTGGTAAAATTTCCTGGGAAAAAAAGGTTTTAATCAATAACTAAATGAATTCATTCTTACCAAATGTGTTAATATTACTTAAAAAACTAATTTACAGTCGAATGTTGGAAAATAATGTTTTAATCAGCACTGCAGAAGACTGCAGTATCTGTATAATGTATTGCAGATACTGCAGTCTTCCATTGCAGGGCAGAGCTGTTCTGAGTAGAAAATGTCTGCAGACTGCCTTACCTTCTCAACAAAGACACAAATCTGATGTAAAGTTAGCCTCCCTTCAGGACGAAATTTATAGTGTGTCAGCACCATAACTACCTCCATGAATCTTACATAGCACTAAAGCACTCGTGCCAAATACGTCATAATAATTTGTGCCATATTACCTCAGGCATGGAGCATGCATCTGGCCCCATGTATCCACTCTATGCCAGTGCCAATCCACTAATAAACCAGAAATGGATGCCAGAGTTTCTACAATGCTATATTGGACCAACTAAGAATTTGAGCAAGCATAAGCCCATTATTAAGAATAGTCAGAGCTGAATGCCGCGATAGGTGCTCAAGCAAGAGAGTGCAGTGTGTTTGTAAAGCCAGTATACTTATATTGGCGATGTATTTCTCACATTACTATTAATGCAGAAATGCACACTTTAACATACACCACAAACTCAACAGGTTTCCTAGCTGCTAATTACATCAAGTTAATATAAAGCAAAGACTTTAAATTGCAATCTTGGGAAGTGTTTGGGAAGTCAAATGAAACCATGCTAAAACAGTTTGATCAAGGGACTTGTGTATTACCCGCAACATGATCTGGATGGTTGGACCTGTTCACTGGAGAAAATGGATTGCATTCAGAAATCTAAATCAGCATCTTTTTGGACTAATGAAAAAATGTTTCTCAGTTCAGTGTACCCGCACAGGGGTCTCCACTGTTAGAAACAGCCAAGAGAGGGTTCACTTTGACAACCCCCCAATTTTTAATTCTTGCCGTTTTGTACATCACAGACAGATCTGCTCAGCATAGTTAACCCCTTTGCGCAGAAGCCAAATCTGGCTATTTAGGCGTTACTTGATTTAAGGCTTTATAATTCAAGATTGCAGCTTCACAGACAGAAAACCTTTGGCCCAATTGAATCTAGACACTTGAAGCATTTAGACTCCCATCGTATTTCAGTTTATTTTGATGACTTTGGTGGAGAAAAGGGGCTGCAAAAACAAAAAAAAAACTTAATGAAAATTCAACTTTGAAATTGCAAAAAAATTATACTGACAATTGAAAAACTGCTGGGGTTGAAAACTATACATTTCTGGGAGCATAAACTCATTGACCACAAGTACAATTCATCTAGAACATTACATTCTAGATCACTCGCTTGCTATGAGCCAAATTAGAAAGCTATCCAGGTGGCTCCCCAATGTCTGAGATCCATCAAAATGGTTCACTGTCAAATCATAAAATAATCATATATTTAACACAAATTAACTTTTGGGGCATGAAATTCAGCATGAACTAATGATTTTTAGGTTGAGTTTAGAATGAATTTATCAATATCAGTGCAGCTGAACATCAGTGGTCACCAGTAACCTCTCCAAACACAAAACATACCTTTTCTCCATAATAAAGTTTACAATTTTGTCAAGCATTAAATAAACTGCTGTTTAAACAGCCAGAACATTCACCCTGCAATGAATAGCTAACCGCTCCCACATCCAAGCTCACAACCCTACACCTTATAAGGGTAAAAACTCAACGACTCAGTAATATCGGAATTCTGAAATATCCCTTATTTTAACAGAACAGGAATTCCACTTTCAGGAAAAATCAAACAACATATGCCTCCCTAGATTCAACAGAATGGTGCAATGAACGTACCGAGGGATCTACAGACGTGTGTGGGCTGCATGCATTTGGAGAAACAAAAACCTCGGCACTCGATGTCTTTAAACGCAGTATAAATTTTACAGCAACAAGAGCCATCTGGCAATGGCGGATCCCCCCAGCTGTAGGTTGTGTAACCTACAGGTTGTGTGGACAGACGGACGGACCGAAACCCCCAAAAGGCACAACTAGACCATAAGGAGAAGCTCCATACCGAATTTGGTGTTTGTAAGTGGTATAGTTTTCGAGTTCTGGTCCGGAAACGATTTTATTACAGACGGACGGACGGACACACTGATCGCTATATCCCCCCGCATTATATACCGGGGGGATAAAAAGCCATATTGAGAAAAATGCAAACAGAGTAGAAGTATAACCTGTTTTCTTTATTGATGCCCTCCTCCAGAGATGGATGTATCGGGTTGGGGTCATTCCATGTCAGATCACCCAATGGATTGGAAAAAAAAAAAGGAGGGAAAAATACACCTCTGCTTTTTGTATATAATATAGGGCTACAATTTTGTGTGGGTTTTGTGTCAAGGTCAAAGTAAAGGTCAAAAGGTCATCATATTTTATTTTTACCCTACATCAAATCTAAGGCCAGATTTGGATTCCTTGGTAAATTTCCAGTCCAGAGCCACCAATTTTATTGTGATAGCCCCATCGATTGCTGAGATATGGGTGGTCAAACATCGGCCAGTACCTCCATTTTGGCCGATTTTTGCCAAATTGGGTGGGCCATAACTCAGGAACCGCTGGTCAGATTGAGCTGATATTTGGAATTTCAGCTTTGCCAGCAAAAACCACCCTAGAAACCACATTTGAGCAAAATCTGAGGGGGTGGGGTGACAATTTGGATTTTTTTTTGGGTGACTTGATATGGAACGACCCGTAGAAGGAACCCTCCAGTACTGTTTCATTCAGAATAATTTCCATTGCCCGCGTCCATACATTTACATTCTCGTAAATGAAACTTAACACTTCAAGCCGGTTTCGGGTGGCTTTTTTTCTTTGAAATCGTATCGTTTTCAGCTGCGCAACCGTGGCCAACATTCGAAGAATACAACCGACCTTACTTTTACGCTCGGCTTTGTATCCTATTCTTATTGTCTGATCAATGTATTTCAGTTATTGACGAAAGTTTAAACACTCGGGAATTGGTTAAGAAACGAGTCAATCAATACATCGTTACCGGGGAAGCTTCACGAGGGCGTGAACTCTAACTGTGCAGTTACGCAGATGAATCTGAGTATATAATTGAGTGATTGGCTATCGACACCAGTACTTGGGTGGATATAAGGGAGCGCTGAATTTGTCAATGGAGGAATCAACGCGTTAATCCATGGGAGGGAACTACGCATTTTTTGTGAGTGATGACTGTAATTGACAGTAGAATGTGAGAGAATCAATACAGTGTCGGATTTTTTGCTTCACTAAACATATTTTTTTAACCACTCATTGGAAAGCTGTTGGCTCACTGTAGCTTAAGTGGTTGCTACAGAGTAGTAGCAACTCTGTAGGATATAGTTCTACTTAGTAAAATTCCAGTAGTAAGTTTTTTTCTGTCACAAGTTATAAATTTTTGAAACTACTGGATCGATACTATGGGCAAGGACATTGACCAGTTTGCACATCAGGCTTAGCTGAGGAGTTTAATTCATGCAACTCCTGAAAAACAGGGTTTAGAGGGAACTTCTCCATACTCTAAGTCAGTGGTTCCCAAAGTGGGGGGCGCAGAACAATTGCAGGGGGGGCGCGGGGTGCGGGAAGCAAATCCCCCCCCCCCACTAGAGTTCCGGACACCAACAGAAAATTATTTGCATACAGTCCATTCGCTGCCCAGAATTCTGCGATTACATCGTAAATGCCTGCCTTACTCTCAACATAACTGTTCACCAAATCATTCATCTAGCCTGCCATTTTCATTAATAATTTGTTATGAATGTAGTTGTTCAAATATTTGAAGCTGGTAAAATGAGCTGGTTAGTCGATGAAGTCTCGCGATACCCAACTCGCCGCTTTTTATCCTGCTCTGATCTGCATATTGATAATAAAATGGTAAGTGACACCGAACAAAATCCAATGAATCCAAAGCAGAAATAACCGAGATTGCGTGATCTTCTTCTCGATAATGTGAATGCTCTGTAGGCCGACAGATTATTTTTATCTAGCCTCGCTACTGAACGTTACAAACATATCGGCAGGTTCGGCAAGTGGTTTTCATGAATTTTTTTCGTACTTCGCTGTCGGCTGTGAATATAGGTTGATTATGGTGCTTTCTTTCTGCATCATAGAAACATAATTTTAAGTAGACGGCTATACTCTGGCAGAGGGGTGTGATACAGCCTAATGATTTTATACTTTAAAAGAGGTTTTGAATTATTAAATTTTCGTGTCCTTAACCCCTTTGTGCAGAAGCCAAATTTGGCTATTTATGGGTTACCCACTTTAATGCTGTATAATTCAAGATTTAAGCTTCACAAAGAGGAAAAATGTGGCTCAATTCAGGAAAGACACTTACAGCATTTAGAATTACATTGTATTTCAGTTTATTTTCATGATTTTGGTAGAGAAAATGAGCAGCGAACATAAAAAATCTTCATGAGAATTCACCATTGAAATTGCAAAAAAAATAATTCTGACGATTGAAAAACTGCTGGGGCTTAAAACTATACATTTATGGTATCATAAACTCCTTGAGCACAAGTAGAATTCATCTTCAAAATTACATTCTAGATTACCTACATGCTATTAGCCAAATTATACAGCTACCCAAGTGTCTCCCCAAAGTCTCAAAATGATTTGCTGTCAAATCATTAAAAAAATCATGTATTTAACACAATTAAAGCTTTAAGGCATGAAATTTAATATGAACGAATGATTTTCTGGTTGAGTTTAGTATGAATTTATCAATATCAGTGCAGTTGAATACCAATGGTCACCAGTAACCTCTCCAAATATGAACGTGCCTTTTCTCCATAATAAAGTTTAGAGTTTTGGCCATTTTTCTTCAAAGCCAGCACAAACACGCATTAAATAAACTGCTAATTAAACGGTCAGAACATTCACCCTGTAATGAAAGCTACCAGTCCCCTCTTCAAAGCTCACGAACCCATTTCAACACTTATAAGGAGCAAGTACACCTCACTAACACAGTAATATCTGAATTCTGAAATATACCTTATTTTAACTGAACAGACACTCCACTTTCAGGGAATATCAAATCCATTGCGTCTCCCGATTCAAAAGAAACGTGCAATGAACGTACCGGGGGTCCACACCAAAATGCACGGGCAGTTCGCGTTTTAAACAGGAAAAAAACCTCGACATTCGACTTAGTTGAGTACATATACATTCCGAAACAGAAAAAAAAAAACAAACAAAAATAGCAGCCTGACCTTTTTCGTGAATCCCTCCTCCAGAGACATTGACTGTATAAAATAGAGCGCGATGTATCCAGTAACAAGAACCCTCCGGTCCTGTTTCATTCGAAATAATTCCAATAGAGCATATCGTTCTCATTTAAATTCTGTAATGTAACTGAACACTTCAAGGCCAGTTTTGCGAACCGATTTTCTATAAATCCCGTCTATTTTAGCCGCGTAATGTGCATAACGTAGACAGGATACAACAGCGCATGCTGATACGCATTGGTTTGTATGCTCTGTGTTTGTCCAATCAATGTGTTTCACTTACTCTAAAATCTTTAAACACTCGGGAATTGGATAAGAAACGAGCCATTCAATACATTGTTATCAGGGAAACTTCAGGAGGCCATGAAGTGTAACTCTACAATTACGCAGAAGAGCTTGAGTGTATGGTTGAGTGATTGGCTATCAACGCCAGTACTCGGGTGGATATAAGGAAGCGCTGGATTTGGCAATGCAGGAATCTACGCGTAAATCCACGGTAGGGAACTACAATTTTTTTGTATGGGACAACTGTAATAGGCAATAGAATGTGAGAGAATTAATACCATGTCGATTTTTTTGCCTCAGAAAACTGATTTTTATGAACTACTAATTGGAATACTGTTAGCTCACTGTGGCTAAACTGGTTGCTACAAAGGATAACGATTTTTTCTGTGTCAAGATATCGTTTTTTCAAACTGCTGAATCGACACTATGGGCAAGGATACTGACCAGTTTGCACATCAGGCTTAGCTGAGGAGTTTAATTCATGCAGCTCTCGAAAAACAGGGAGTGGAGTGAACTTCACCGTATTCAGAACCGCGTTCGAGGTCTGCTTGCTTGTGAACATTCAATAACTGATCCGGGGGTGCTATCTAGTGATCGAGTACTGTAACAGCGTACTTCCAATTTGCAGGTCTATAGACGCGGGCATCTACATCTGCAGAAAGGGGTTAATTGGAAAATTAAGGTGGCCGTTCCCAAACCTGCCTATCGTTTTTAATGTTTCCAGCTAGGCTAGACAAAAATCATCTGTTCAGAGCATTCATATTTTCTAGAATAAGCTGACGCGATCTCGGTTAACGTATTTTAACTTACAAGTGCGAGGCCAGTGAAGAGAGAAAAAATGTAACCGTGTCGGTCCGGCACAAGGTTGCTGATTGGCTGTATGCAAGTAAGTTTCTGTTGGTGCCCGGAAAATGCATAAATAGCAATGTTGTTGAATATTAATAAAATAAACCTGTTACACTGAATATAATTACACAGTTAAGGTGCTTGAAAACAGTTACACTTAAAATAATTACACCGTGGTTGTTTGTTATTTTGTTATTTCCAATTCTAAAAGTAGCCTAGTTGTAGTTTATGACAATCTACAGTTTATGACCGTTAACTTATATTTTTTCAAAAAAGTTTGAGGTTTATATAAATTACAATGCATGAAATAAACTGCAATGGATGGACAAAACAAAATGTGCGTATGTATTACCTATTTTTTTTTTGAGGGGGGGGGGGGGGCACAAAAATTTTCTTATGTACCAAAGGGGGGCCCAGCAGAAAAAGTTTGGGAACCACTGCTCTAAGTCATGTTTCAGCTCTGCCAGCTTGTGAATATTCAATAACTGATCCAAGGGTGCCATCTCTTGGTCGAGTACTGTAACTACGTGATTACATTTGCAGTTCTACAGACGCACGTCTACATTTGCAGAAAAGAGTTAACATAGCTCTGGCAGCTGACGTCACGCAATCAAAAACCACCATATTGGCAGGAACGTGCACGGTTAAAAACACTGGCAGGAATACTGCAAGAGGCTAACTTTGCCAACTATATTCATGAAAAGTGAATTATTTTATGTACAGCGCCCTCCGTAATTATTGGCACCCCTGGTGAAGATGTGTTAAAAGCCTCAAAATAAATTCAATTTTTATTGCAGAAGCATACTCTCACACTGAAAATTGTAGAAAAATGTAAACTTCAACTCAAGTGAATTTTAAGGGGAAAAAATCCCTGACTAAGAAATAATTATTTTTCATAAAATCACCTATTCCACAATTATTGGCACCCCTAACCATTCCTAGGAAATAAATGTAATTGAAGTATTTCTGTGATTTCTACAGTAGTTTACAAAGTTGATCAGAGTATCTAGGAACATTTAATTAATAATTCATCACTTCCTGTTTCCCTTGGGTATAAATATGACGAGACACAGACGCCATTTCTCTTATCCACTCTTCAACATGGCAAAGACAAAGGAACACACCATTCAAGTAAGGCAGATGTGTGTCGACCTTCATAAGTCAAGCAATGGCTACAAGAAAACAGCCAGTCACCTGCACCTGCCCATATCTACTGCTCCGGGGAATCATTAAGACAACTGGAACAGTGGTTAACAAGCCTGGACAAGGACGCAAGGTTATTTTGCCACCACACACAGTGAGGATGGTAAGAGAAATAAAAAGTTCTCCAAAGCTCAGTTAAAGAATTGCAACAGATGGTAGCATCTTGGGGTCACAAAGTCTCCAAAACAACCATCAGGCGCTATCTACATGCCAACAAGCTGTTTGAGAGGCATACACGGAAAAAACCTTTTCTCACTCACAATGATAAACGCAAACGTTTGGAGAGCTTTTTGGCAACAAACACTCTAAGTGGGTCTGACGGAACACAAAAGATGAGTATGCAGAAAAGCACCTAATGCCCACTGTGAAGTATGGGGGAGGATCGGTGATGCTGTGGGCCTGTTTCTCTTCCAGAGGCCCTGGGAACCTTGTAAGGGTGCATGGCATCATGAACGCTTTGAAATACCAGGACATTTTCAATCAAAATCTGGTGGCCTCTGCCCGAAAGCTGAAGATGGGCTGTCACTGGGTCTTTCAGCAAGATAATGACCTTAAACATGTGGCCAAATCTACACAGAAATGGTTCACCAGACATAGAATCAAGCTCCTCCCATGGCCATCTGAGTCCCCAGACCTCAACCCCATTGAAAACCTGTGGAGTGAGCTGAAGAGGAGAGTGCAAAGGAGAGGACCCAGGTCGCTGGATGATTTTGAGAGATTGTGCAATGAGGAATGGTCGAAGATCCCTCTTTCTGTATTCTCCCATCTTGTGAAACATTATAGCAGAAGATTATGTGCTGTTTTGTTGGCAAAAGAGGGTTGTACAAAGTATTAAAATCAGGGGTGCTAATAATTGTGGCACAAATGATTTGACGTAAAAGAAAAATTTCTTAATGTGGGACTTTTTTCCCACTGAATAAATGCACTTGAATTAAAGGTCGGATTTTCCTCTTTTTTCCATTGTGGTCCTATATTATTCAGGGAAAAAAATGAATTTATTAGAAGCTAAAGAACACATCTTAACCAGGGGTGCCAATAATTATAGAGGGCACTGTATAAGGTGATGTCTTTAGATATTTATCCAAACTGTGATAATGTGGTGATACAAGCCACTTAACATACACGTTAAGCACAGCGAAAAGCTAATTACATTATTCTGCCCAGTTGCTAATGCGAACATAACTGTGATGAAGATACTCTTAGGGCCCGTGTCCACAAGCAGCGCTTTCTGAACTGGAAATGCCCATGACCTCATATTCACACGGCTACTCTCAGGCACTGATTATTTCCAAGTTATAAAAACCATCCTCATAGCACTTCTGCTATGTATTCTTGCAACTGTCAATATTTGCTGAAATTGCTCATATTCTTAGAATGTTCATTTCCATATAGCAAAACTGGAACTGAAGAAAGCCAATGGTTTGAACTATGTAGCTGAGTTGCTAGTGCTGTTCGCAACTATGCTTTGGGAAACATAGCTACTCAGATTAAAATTAATGGGAACCTCAGCCATTACAGAGCGCCTAGCTACAGCTGTTGGGCTCTACAGTTATAATGAACATTAATACTGACAAACTTACTTCTCACTAAGTTCTTGTGTCCCTAAATGGAGCACAGCAAGCAAATCTAAACTGTAGCCATTTGATTAGACATAGGACTGTGGCGGCAAGGGAAGTTCCTCCTCCTAATATTTTAAGTCCCTCCCAATTCTCGATTTTGATTTGTCGATGAGAGAGAAGAGGGATTGATGAACTCTGGATGAGCCTGTGAGTGTTCCAAAAGTTAATCTATTTGCAGCCGAGAGCGCCGTGGAGCAGAGAGGGAAAAAGCCGTGTGCTGAGGGTGTTTTGTACACTCAGGACGTTGAGCGCTATCAGTGCTGATCTTCATAGTATTTGCATTAAAAACTTACGCAGCCAGTGCAAAAAACGCTTCCTGTGGACGCAGGCTGTATTCATCACAAAGCCAGATTTGCATCCCTCCATGCTCCTGAAGGCTTTGTAAGACTCTCCAGAGTTGGATGAGAGAAAGTTGATTAGGTAATTTAGATGTCTGGATATTGCAGGTCTGGAAAATTGTCCGATCAGACTGACTCACTGACTGCGCCATTTATTTACACTCAGGCTTTTCTTGCCAAAATGGCAGCGTAAACAAAAGGAGTCACATGATATCTGAAGCTCTATACTCCACATGCAAGTTTCTGCTGCTTGGATCATAACTTAAACCGCTGGGAAGAGACAAAAACTTCATACAAATCTTCGCAGTTCAACCACCAAGGAAGCCTTTCAACAGCTGAGACAGATGTACTGTATTCCATTCTGTTGATTCTAATCATAAACAATAACACAACCATGAAATAATAATAATTTAATAATGATAATAACAGTAATAAATCTAGGCCAATTTACAGTCAAATATATGGAAAATAATGCTTTAATCAGCACTGCAGAAGACTGGTGGATCTGTGACACTCCGCCAAGAAACTGCTTATTCAAAATGTATATTCTCTAAAATTCATAGGTCTTTTATTGTAATTTTGGTATCAAATTGTGTTGAAGTTCTCTTTCATTTGCCACCAACTTTGTTGGATTTGGTGGGATATTTTTGGTTCAACGGCCTTTTTAGAAAAGCAATAACAGCGTGGATCAGAGCGGTGGTGAGGCGGCGGCAGCAGAGGCAACTAGATTATGGTTATAATGTTCTATTACTCCAGGGTAAGGCAGTGTATCTTTTAAGAACTAGATGTTAAAAGAAAATAAAAAACCTGGGTGAATTTGAATGGATATTAACCAAATAACACTAGTTTTTGTAAAAAGGGTCCATTCCGAGAAAAACTGACTTTTAGTAGCGGCTTTCAATGCATTTACCTGTAAATTAAATAAATGTTACTCTCAATAACATTAGAACGAAATGAGATAATAAATTTCTGTTTGCTGTTTTTGATTGGACTGAAGGTATGTAACATGCAGTAGGAGTATTGAAAAATGGACCATTTTGACCATGTCACACTTTTGTGGCACACCTCATGACATGCAACCATAAAACATTTTGATAGCGAGTGAGAGAGCATGTTCAAACCACTCATTTTTTTCTGGCGTCATTAGGACGTTTTAAACCGAAATAACTGTGCATTTATAGTGACAAAGCGGTGTGTACCGAGTTTTATTGGTTGAACTGAGATTGCACGCAAAAATGAGAAACCAGCGAATAAACATACACTTATCAAAGCTGCACTGTAAAAGCTGGATAGAGACCCATCAGGTCAGTACAACATACGATGGTTGAACAGCTTCACACACTGCATTCAGTGTTGGGCACGAGAACAAGACCAGCCAGCGTGATTAATGGCAAAACCCAGAAAATCAGTTAACCACAATTTATAACCAACAACTAAAAATGTAATTTCAGGTATTGTTTAAATTATGCTTATTTTCTGCATTAAATAAATCACTACTCACACAGAGATTCGAATCCTGACAGTCTGTAATTCTTACACAGTTCATTCATTATGGAGATTACCACCCCCGTATTAAAGCTACACTTCACTTACAAGGTATTCACATCAGCATGTTCTGAGTCGTATGGCTAATTACAGCCCTTAAAACCAGGGCTGTCATACTGGTGTCATGGAGGGCCAAGAGGCTGCAGATTTCCATTCTGACCAGAAACTCCACCAGGTGATTTCACTAATTAAGTCCCTTCACTCTGCTTGAATGTGAGGTAATCAGTGAAGTCACCTGGGGGAGGTTTTGGCTGGAATGAAAACCTGCAGCCTCTTGGCCCTCCATGACATGTGCTTTAAATTATGTGCTTAAAGACCACACGGTGTCTAAGAAACACTTTTAGGCAAAAACAAGCATCTGCCACTAACATGGCAATATTCCCTGGCGCCTCAATTTTATGTGTCTGTACGGACATACGGATGGATCCCAATACTATATCCCCCGCTTTGTGCTAATCGCGTGGCGGGGGATAATAAAGCATATGCAAAACCAGGAATTGAGTAATACCATTACAAGCTCAGAGTTATAAATTCTAGGCATAAGGGGGCCGCCAAGCTGTCACAGAATTACAGTCCCATTACATTTTGGGTTGTAACTCTACAACTAAGTAAGATAAAATCAAGTATGATATGTCATATTGAAGGTATTAACTTGTTCTTTAATATTATCAAGTGAAAATATATTTTTTGAGAAATTTTCATAAAAGAAACAAGCAAAAACTACTGTCACGGAATTACACAAAATTGACATGGTTTTTTTAATGTTGTGTTTAACTATCCAGAGAGTGATGTTCCTATCATAGTTAAGTTATGAAACTTCAATATGTTCATATTTAAGGTGTTTTTTGTTAATACTGTAAGTTATAGAAACAGATATTGACTTAAACCCTGCTTTATGGCCAAGAAAATTCAAAAAGTCAATGTCACGGAATTACAAGAGGCAAATTGTCACGGAGTGACAATTAGTTTCAATGTATTTATTTCAATATATTATACATATATACAAAATTATTTACATTTTAGCAATATATTACAATGAGTTTTCCACTTATAATGACCAATCATAATACATACTTCAAAATTTTTTTTAAATCTCCACGTCAACATTGGCTTGGCGGCCCCCATAAACAGATAATGGGCTGTCATACACGCAGGGTTAGTAGTGTTTGCCCATCAGTGAAAGCACAGCGTAAAACAAGCAGTAAAATATTGTCAATTAGTTTATCATAACTTATCGGTGATTCTGAAGCACTGGGAAACTCTCTTATGAATATATCCTTCTACGTGCCCTAAATAATGGTTTCTGTGTTAAACAAATCCCTTGGTAATTCTCGTGAGCTGCAGACAGCAGTGATGTTGCTTAGGCTTTGAAAATACAGTGTCACAGCTATGGTACAGTAATAACCAAATTGCCAAATGAGTAAGCGGTAACTCCATACCCATAATAAGAATGCTATTGTTGTAATCATAGCTCAAGTATAAGGTTGACAAATAAGAGGTCACAAACAAATGTTTCTTCAAGTGCAAGTTCATACATTTGCAGAGACTGTGGTGAAAATGAACAAGGGCATTAGCAGCAAGGCATTTTTTTCCCAGACATCCAAGTGCCAAAACATACACCAGACAGAACCTCAAACCAAGACAAAGAAAACAAAGTTCAATGCGACATGCAGAGGTTGGGTTTTTAAATGACTTTTGGGATGTAATTTAAGACTGATAAATTCCCAATAAAGCCACTATCAAGGAGGAGGGGTAAGGATTTGTAAAGCTTTCGATTGATACGCCATTTTTAAATAACGTTCACTATTTCAAAGAACATGTTAAATCAGAGTAGCAATAGCTAGCGAAGGCTCAGTATAATTTCCATCCCATGCGCGTCCCAGGCATGTCAATTCATCCACGTACCTGCATTTCTCGTCTCATTGGATATGCCCAGTCCTGAGTAATGAAGAAGTAAGCGTCAGTTAAATATTATACGGAACTGCCTGACCGCATAGCTTATCAGCAAGATACGCATTAAGCCTCAAATGTGTAGCTAGATGATCGGAATTCTGCTACCGGATGCAATGAATGTACGAAATCACATGAAGCAATCTAAACACACTGTCTAAACCAGGGGTGGGCAATGAGGGCCGTATCTGTTCCTGGTTTTCGCACAAATTTCTAGCCTTTAATTAGTCCATTATCTAAATTAGCCAAACTATTAATGATATCTGACATTTCAGGCAAATTTCTGTAAATTATCATGAATGTACACCAAAGACTGTTTTTCTATCGAGTCTTTGCGCAAGTCTATGTATGTATATATATATATATATATATATATATATATATATATATATATACATGCAACCAATTAGCTCAATTAGTCAGGGTAATGGATAGAAATAAAAACCTGCATACACACTGGCCCTGCAGGAACAGAATTGCCCACCTCTGGTCGAAACACACAGATAAAACACACGGATATTCAACAATGCCACGGCATTGTCGATTGGTTACGGTATAATGTTCGTTACTGTTAACCAGAAAATTAGCAAGCCCAAGCGAGTTCTATGAAAATACCATGAACTAGTGAAAAGCCCACAAGCAAGGATGTTGAACGGAGAACACTCTTCTGGGGGAAGCAGAGATGGCAAACTTCGCGAGAACAAAACATCATGATGAAATAACAAGTTCAACCATCCTGATAATTAATTCAAATCAAAGCAAATTAAATTTGCGCATAGTTAGCGAAGTGGCTAAACCGCAAACTGCTAACAATACATCGAGCTATAGCTACCATTGGCATTCGCCAAGTGACCAAGGAAATTATTAGAAGTTAACGTTAGCTCGCGGACAAGCAACTGCCAACCATTTCTTCGTTTTCTTGTATTTGGACAGATATGCGGCTTGAGCATCAAATGCATAATTACACACATCAGCTTTCAACCTGGTGAAAAACATGAGATCAGCTAGCAAGCTAGCGCCTGCTAGCTATTCATGACATTTACCAGTTGGTCCTCCTTTGAGGCAGGCAGGGACGGGAAACTAAGCTTGTTTTCCGCATCCATATTGCGGTGTTAATAGGCACCAGAGGCCCAACTTGCTGCAAAGAGGTCGAACAATTATGCAATTTAAAAGTGTAACTAGCTAATTATAGTAACGTTAGAGTTTGTTTTGGATCTCCACATGTATGTCCGCTACAGTCCGCCATGATGCGCTTTGCCAAGAAAGTCACGTGATCTGACCATACTTACAAAGTTTGGGACCATCTCCTATGGAGGATGATTTGTGTCAAAATTCATAAAAGAAAACGAAAACCACAAACGTGAACAAAAATGAATGAATCGCGCTCTTTCCTTTCATGGGCGGTTTACTTCTGCCTTGTTTGTTAGGATGTCAGTTTTATGAAAACAGATGTTATACTCAAGAAATAATGGGGTAACGTCATTTTAACCCCTTCTTTGCAACATACCAAGAATACAGCGTAATGTCAGTAATTTGGATTTATCACCAGTTATGTCAAATATCTCTGCAGAACGATTGAGAGGGTTTGCCTCTGCAGGTCTGGGGGTAAACTTCAGCCATAACCTGTCTATCTTATAACAAGAGTCAGCATTGGTGCCAGTTTGTTCAGAAAGATATTGGCTCCATGAAAATTCTTGTTTACTTGTGAAAAGGAATTTCTATGTCATTTTTATCCTTCTGTGTGACTTATCAAATTGTCTTTCTATCATTGTTTTTCAGACTCCTTTGCAATATATGCCACCCACTTTTCTTGAGGCCAATACATTAGTCTTTTCTAACTCTGAAGGAGTAAGGGTTCCATTTGGACATTCATAATCATTGTTGTGCCTTTTGACTTTGAATAAAAATGGCCACCATTGTTTCATAACATCCAAGAATAATGTTGGCTGTAATTCATATTTCTACTAAAAAAAATTAACATTTCAATGAAATCACGGGATAGTTCTAAGAGGAATGATTGAAGTAGCCTACCTTTTTTGCCTCAGAATTAATTTTGCTCTATTGCACCCTATAGGCTTAGCAATTAATTTTACCCCTCAGATGGCAGCACCTTCTTATTTATTTCTTGAATATGCCACGAATCCCAAATTCAAAATGATAAAAATCGACTCCCTTTTGGGAGACACAGTAATTGTCAGTAACTCCCTTATCAGACACAGTATTTACATGAATTTTCATGCAACAGGTTAAGAGAAATAAGTACCACTTTGTGAGCTACAGCAATTCAGAAGCTTTGTAAGACATTGACATTTTATATTAGGTCTACCATGAATGTGGATGGGAAATTGCTTAATGATTTTCACAATGTGCAATAATGCAAGATGAGGGGAAATGGATGTGGACTGAACAAATTAACACTTGGTTGGTAATGAGGAAATCTAAATGGGAACAGATTTGGAGATATGATTCGCTTTAAGGCAATGTAAGAGCAGTGCCAGGATCCCTCTGATGACAACTCTAGAGTGGAAGAGGTAATTGCCTTGCTCCATGTCTCTTTGTTTTGTTCCAGTTCCCCTCTCACCACTCCGTGCAATCAGTTAATCATTTCCTTGTTTGTTGTCACACCCATGAATGCCCTGTCACCCTGTAACTCACCTGTAATGATTTCCCTGATTAGTTCCCTGTGTATAAGTTGCCCTCAGTTTCAGTGTCCTGAGTCTGTCTCTTTGTTTTCTCAGTTACATATGAGCCTTGTATTTATAGCATCTGATTCCTGGTTTTGATTCTTTTTGTGTTACACTTTTACAAGTTTGGATTGCCCTTCATGACATTTTACAAAGTGGTTAGGAATTAGACGATAAGACAATTTTTTAACTATTTGGACGCAGCCCCAGGCTGTTTGACCCTGAGTCTGCATTTAATGAACTGGGTGAAACTGAACTTCCATTGGCGCTTTAGTTCTGAATCTTAGATCTATCAGTACTGACTTACCAGGATGGAGTTAGCAGATGGTTGTCAGCTTTGCTCTGTTTTGGACTGTCAAGGAGCTCTATTGGGAAGACCCTAAGTCCAGCTTGAGGCTATATCCAAAACTCTCAGTTCCATTACCTCTAGCATGGATACCTTATCTGGGCAACTTCAGCAGCACAAGCTGAACCTGATGCTGCTCACTCATAGGTCGCTCGGTAGGGCCACTTCTCCCACTCAATTGACCACGTTGGGGTATGACTAATGGAGGCATTCATCCATCAATAGTTCTAGTGGTTGTTCCTTGAGGGGAATGTCATAGACTTTGAGTGAGCCTGCACCTGCAACAAAAGTTCCATTTCTCTGCCAGCAGGCCTGTTCCAACCCTTACCTGTTCTTCAGTGTCCCTGCTCCCATATTACCTTGGACTTTGTCACTGGGCTTCCCACCTCTGAGAATAAAAGCACCATCCTGATGGTGGTGGATAGGTTCTCCAAGGAAACTGCAGAGGGGAAGGCACCTAATCTCCTTGATCAAATACCATGGGTCTTAGGAGGGGTCTGATGCCTAATTAATAAAATGCGCATCTGTACCTGCAAAACCAATATATCCAATCCTAGAAACAATGAAAATATGCCGTGTTTTAACAGGAAGGCAAATACGTGGCTAGTGGCCACTTGGCTAGACATTCATAAGCAATTTCATCATTAATTTAGGTTGCAAATGTGCCTGTCTTTGATAGAATAAGCCTAATTCTTCAGAATCAGAGTAACATCACTCACAGCAATGTAGTTAAAACCATTGTGTTCCATTTCTGTAATGACATCTCCCAAAAACAGAGAACTGGTGATAAATCAGTATTTTTGAAAATGTTTTTGCAAGGGTTTAGAATGAAATATCAGCCCATGATTTCTTCATGCAACATATTTTCATTGGTTTAACATCCTTCTGAATTAAATTACACAAACTGTCTTGATATAGGATCAGGCAGGTTATGTTTAAAACTTGATCCCCTGACCTGCAGAGGCTAACCCCCTGTATCGGGACTTCTTTGGTTCCCAAGACCCAGAGAATGTTCTCAATCCATCTGCATCCACTTAAAAGTATAATTAAAGTCCAAACAAAGATAGACAGGGTGAATTTCATCCAATTTCTGCAGAGAAATTTGAGATGACTGGTAATAAATCCAAATTATTGAAATTATGCTGTATTCTTGGTATGTCACATAGAGGGGGTTAAAATGATTCTACCCCATTACTTCTGGAGTATAACATCTTTTCATAAAATTGGCATCCTAACGAATAAAATGCTACCAATTTTGTCTTGTTATAAGACTATGCAAGGCATGTCAAAAATTTGCTTCCTGTTCTGCTCCTCCAAAGGTTTTGCCCGGTGAAAGTTTTGTCCCGTTGACTTGTTTGGTCTGGCATAAATTACAGAAAATTCCTGATTTGTTACATTTGTCCCATGTTTTTAAAATGACTCTTGATTGAACTTTTGACCAGCTGTAACATGAGACAGAGTTTTCTGGCCAAAACTACTGATTTTGACATTTTTACATACCGACAATTGTAGTCCCGATGCGCACTGCAGTTAATAAAATGTCTAAGTATCTAAACATCTTAAAATCTTCCCTGGTCTTGAGCATATACACTCATTTTGAAATTTTTGCATTTTGCTAGAAAGATCACAGCAAAATTAATGTAAAAATATTAAATTAACCCCCAAAAATTTCTTGGACACATTAATTATCATGACCATTGGCTGTGAGCAATCTGAGTATTATTTAACAAGCATCTCCAGCAATTAATAGAGCTTGCCAACATATAATTCACTGTACACCCATCATCCATCCATCCACCAGCATGCCCTGGACACCAATCAGCCGCATTAAAACCATGGACAGACTAAGTGAAAAACATGAATTAAATCATTGCAATGACACCTGTCCAACCAAATCACTTTTTATCAGAATGCATATCACCATATTGAATTCCCCCCCCCCCCCCAACCCACCCCACCCCAACAAAGCCTGCCAAAATTCTGATTTGAAGCCAGCAATGATGTGCTGTTACTTGGGCAATAAAAGTTACGCCATTAATGACAGTAATGACTAAATGCCCAAATTAGCAAGAGGAAATACCCAAGAAATGCATTTCACTGCCCTATTCATCGCTCAGTCAAAAGGTATGCCCACCAAGTAGTCAGAATAAAAACAATGAAAAGCAACTGCCAGTTGTCATTGCTTTTCAGCATGCAAAATTAAGATATTTGATGCAACTATGATAATGTGCTAGAAATGTTCAGCCATAAAACTATTCTTCATAACTTTCAGAGGGGGGGAAGGATGCAAGTTTGGTTATTTTACAGAAAGTTTTAATGACTGTATTTTACATGGTATAAAGTCAACCAGGCATACAGCTTTCATATTTTGTAAGCAATACATAAAAAATGTTCAGTTGAACACTTCTCCAGAAATGGTAATAAATCAACTGAAATACTTTGACTTCTGTTTAATAGGAAACAAGACAATTCCAGGAACAATCATATTATATGTATATTCATTCTTGAGGTCATTTTATGGTTCATATTACACCGGTGCAGAAATGGCAAGGAGAATCTCAGGACACCGAAATCGAACAGTTACTCAAGACAGCAATGTTTTTTTGTTTTTTAAATGGACAAAATTGAACAAAGTTTTTTTTTTTTATTGCTACAAATAAAAAAAACCTGTAGCATAGCGTTACCCTCAATAGTTAATGGTTTCTACGAGTCTACATTTGTATATATATATATATTTGCCATGGAGTACAGTACAGAAATATCAAACTTCCCCATTTTATTCAGTATGTGTAGAAAGCAGTATGTCTCTTGTGCACCCAATAGTTCTTCTTGCTGGTAAGGAATTTTGTTATACTGGCTTGTAGTCAAGCTTGGATTCCAGCTTCTTTGAATCTGCCACTTTGCGCACTGCCTTCATGAAGTCTTCCTGAGTAACATACTCATGATCAGCGCGGATTGCAAACATACCTGTGGAATTAAATACATATTTACAAAGGTTACGTTCCTCCAGCAGTGATTTCTGATGTCAGGGATGTGATTTGGGGGAAGTGAAATTATCTGAAAATTTAGCCAGGAGTCCAGGGCAGCGCCCTGGTGGGGGGGGGAGCTCCCCGAGGCTCCTAGGTTTTAGTGATTTTTAATGCCCTAAGTGTACCAAGAATTTAATAAAATAATAAAAAACCTAATTATTATCCAATGTATATTCAAGCCAACAAACACATGTAATCTTTGATTTCTAAGTCAAGACAAAATTAGTCACAAGCTCCAAGCTTGTAAAGAATTTAATCTGCCACTACTGCACTCAGATAAACGTCAAATAACATTCATTGAATATAGCCAATATACCTATAAAATCATTGACTTCATAGTCAACTCCAAAATCATATCACAAAATCAGATGCTCATGGGATTTCATGTATTTAGACTTCCCTGAATGTAATGGCAAAAAAGAAAAATAAGAACATAATCACTGTAGATACACACCACTAATAAATCTTTTTTCTTTATCCAATCATCCGTAGATACCATCTATGAGTTCTGTGAGTATTTTCAGCTTCCAATTGTTGACTAAAAACGCAATCCTGAAGCAACTCCTGGAAATATGCATTACATATTATGCATTACATGTAACGTAGTGAATAAGCCAAGCGACAACGGAAAACAGTGTCACAAACTAAACACATTCGGCTATATTCAGTGTCCAGTGATGCTCCATTTACATGAAAAAACAAAAGTGAAACTACGAGGAAGGGCTCCTCGTCGAGGTCCTGAAGCACCTTTAATTATACGACGCAATAGAAAAGTTGCGTGTCGTAGTCAATTCAGTTACGGAAATACTAAGTGTCGGAATGCTGTAGATATGAAATCGGATTTTCGTGACTGAAAAAAAAAACAGATTTTTTACAAATTTTTTTTATTTTGAAGATAAAAAAGCGGAAAAATCACATCCCTGTGATGTCTGTGTACAGCTGTGAGCTCCATCACATTAAACATTTTTCCACCGAACAATCAAGGCACTTACCTGCTTCAGTGCACACATTCCTCAAATCGGCTCCATTAAAGCCATCTGACAGCTTCACAATTGCTTCATAATCTAAAAGTGATCAAATACAAATAAGCAAGGCAGGATAAACATGCTCATTCCAAAAATCGAAGTCAAACCAAAGTCATTTATCATCACTCAGTTTATGTAACACTAACATTAGGAGGGAACTTAAAAAAGTCACATTCAGAACTTTACAGCCATATTCATAGCGCATCAATTCCAACTTGACTGGCATTGCAGACACTAGACTGTAAATGTACACTATATATCGGGAAAATACATTGAGTTTTGCTGTAAAGATGTAGTGAGGAAATATAGTACTTTTGAAAAATTTTATGCATTCAGAGATATTGCGCCAAAACCATGGCATAATTCCAGTAAGATTCTGTGCCTTCTCGGCGTGACCGTCCCAATCTCTGCAGACTGACCTATGTCTCCATGCTTGGTGATGGGCCCGGAGTGGATCTTCAGAATGTCCAGGCGAGCCTGCTCATTTGGCAGCTCTATGTCTAAATGGAGGGAGAAGTAAAAATGAGTAAGACATGGAAACTATAATTTTCAGACAATTTCTTTAAAGCCTATTCAAGATGATCGGACCTGTATGTACCTCTCTATTCCCTGGAAGACAACGAGCTTTGGTAAATTTCTATACGCTACAGGCCAACTTTATGGCACCAATAAGGCACACGGTGGCAGTATTACAGCCCATATTAATCTCACGATCAAGAACAGACGCATTCCAAAATACCCAACTACAATTCTGCCTTCTATCATTGTACAAGAGGCCCAATAGTAAAATCAAATGTGAGTCGAAGTTGTATAAAACACATTGTCCGTGACCATCCAGGGCAACAGATTTGTTCCTGTACGGTTTTCTACAGAAATATCTGCCCAGCATAACCAATAAGCCTTAGTGGTAGAATTTGCAGCAGATGAGCCATCGATGAGGTGTAAGCAGTGCCAGGCCACTATGAATTAACACTTAGGGCGCTTTCACACCAGGATAGTCCGGGGGACTCTGTTCGATTGGGCGGGGAATGCCAACAAATTTCACACCTTCATTTGGTTTGATTCACTTTCGCACTGGACTTTTGAAGGTGGACAAAACCACCTGGACAATGTCATGCAGTTGAAACAGCGGCTTATTTGGGGTGGTATTGCCCAAAACGAGCACTGACCTGCAGGAAAAAAAGCATGAGGAAGAAAAAACCCGGCTCATTGATTGGCCAGGACCTCTCTTTGGTTCGCTTGACAGTCCGCAGGGCTTCTGCCAAAACATTTTTCAGAGGGGGATTTCCCCCTTTCCAACTTTTTTTGGGGGGATTTTCAATTTGTCAGGGGGGATTTCAGTATGTAACGGATAGCTGTCACAACCATAAGAGACTGGAACAACTATTCATTTATGATATTGATAGGAACTGAAACTAGACAAAAGTTTACAAAAATAAAACATTTATTCAAAAAAGTAATTACTGCACACAGTGACTGAGTGACTGTGTAAAATTTGAAAAATAAAAAATACAAGTTAAAACTGCCATTGACCATAATCAAATAATGGATATTACGCGACAGAACGGTATGCCTTAGAACAGGACTGGGCTTGACTAGATTCTCTAGTCAATTAAGAAACCTGCAAAGACACTAAGCTAAGACACTTTGCTAAGCAGCGCGATTCTCGGTCGCTACGTATATCCGCATGGAACCTCTACGTGAAAAACGAAACTGAAAGAACGGAAGGCGACACTTTGGAAACCGTGATCGTATGCCCATAAATTACAGATTGGCATTGACCGCATGAAAAAAAAAAAATTTCATTAACGTAAAAGTGGATTATAAAAATTATTCACTTGATTTGAAGTGAGTCTGGTGAATAAACATTTTAATTAATAGACGACAGGTTCAGATTGCGCAAACCTTGTCCCCAAGGCGAAAATATGTACAGTGCTGGGCAGGCTAGTGATTACCATGTCTGAAATTAGGGACAACGTTGGCCATGAAGATGTATAGCCACTGCCCTGATTGCAGTGCTGCAGAACAAAAAGGAAGATTCGAGATCATCTGCAGTCAGCTGCCAGCAGCAAGGCAGAAAACGTACCCAGTGATTGGCTAGTTACTCCGGTACGAGTCAAGCAGTACTTGTATAAGTACTTTAAAGCCGCTTGCACACTGAACGCGAAACAAATTTTTCACACGACAGTTAACACCGACTTTGAATGTTATCAGTCGTGCGAAAAATTTGTTACGTGTCCAGTGTGCAAACTGCTTAATTCATTGAAAACGTACGGGAATAGCCCGCATTGACTATTTTTTCTTGCAGGCGCTAGGGCAGTTTTTGCGCCAATCCCGCAATCGCGCTGCTTGGAGGAAGCCCTGGTCTGTTTGCATTTCACACTGTAAACGAACAGAGACCCCCGTTTTCAGGCGGACCGGAGTTCCCTTGTTTGGTCCGCACAAGAGTTCGGATGAGCTTTCACACTCGCCCAAACGAAGAGGACTATCTGAGGAAATGAACTCAATTTAAAGCAGACCAAACAGCTCTGGTGTGAAAGCGCCCTTATTCAGCAAGAGGTACTGCATTTCAGCTGATAAGGTACCCAAGGTTTCAACATGAAAGCACATCAAAAGTCAGTAAATTACAGCCATCAGACAGAAGGGCTCAGCTACAGGAATCATAACATACGGATCTTGCGGTCCAGCCTGCCTGGACGTAGCAGGGCAGGGTCAAGGGTGTCGGGCCGGTTTGTTGCCATGATCATCTTCACTCTGTGCAGAGTATCAAACCCATCCATCTGGTTCAGAAGCTGGGGAACACAGACGGACAGAGTTGACATTCAACACCTGGGTGAGTGAGACTTGGGTTTCATCTGAGATGAAAATCTGTCTTTTCATCATCATAGAGCGCCTAACAAAAAAAAAAATGAGGGTAAAATTGGGACTCTTATTGAAACAAATGTTGTTTTTCTTTTGTTGTAAGGAAAGAGCTCATTCAAGCAACCCTTTTGTCAGTAATTGAGTGTGGTGATGTTCTTTATATGCATGCAACAGCATCATCTCTGAAAATGTTGGACTCTGTACCATGCTGCATTGAGATTTATCTCTGATCTGGGTTCCCACGCGCATCATTGTATGTTGTATGAGAAACTTGACTAGTCTTCGTTATACAACAGAAGAATGGAACATTTGTTCACCTTCCTGTATCAGGCCATCCTGCAGGAACTGCCTTCGTATCCATGTTCTCTGCCGACTCCAAAAACTGTTAGCAGTTTTAATCTTTGGTCTTATGGACACATCATGTTTGCCATCCCTCGAACTTGCTGTTTTTGGAAATCAAGATTTCTCTCTTAAACTGGATCATCGCATAAGTTGACATGTTTTAAAAACCAGAATTGAGGCTTACTTAACCAATGCAAGCACATTTCACTGTTAAAACCTGTTAATGTATACTCGGCGCCATTAAAAAGGTGATGCATGTACTGTATTTGCGGTCGATTGATTTTTATTGCTTTTCCAGTGAAGCACGAGAGGAAATAAAGAAAAGTGCACGGTATAGTAATCCTGATGCGCACCATGTGCACTTGCCAAGCACTTCAGTAATAACAAACATTGAGCTGTTTGTGATGTGTACAGTGACACTTCACTTGTTCATTTGGTGTGGTCCATAGCCTACATAAAGCCAAAAAAAAAAAAAAAAAGAAAAAAATGCTACCGGATCAAGAAAATTGAACGGCTTGTGACACAGGAGAGAGAAAAAGAGCCTTTGGCATGTTATGGGCAGATCTCAGCAGCCGAGAGGCGGTGTGTCATTTGCACGGTCACCATTCAACAATCAGTCAGCTGTCCAACTTTCTGACGATGCAAAAATATCCCGATCAACTTTGGATCAATGGGGAAAACGAAAAAATGCAGAAATGTGTTCCAATCCAATGTAAATACATATGGGGCCTTTGTTACACCTACGTTAGAAAACTGAATTTTCCTCTTCCTCTTGCTTTCTTTTTGTTGAGATTTGTGGAAAATATGATGACCAATCAAATGTTCAAGTTGGCCATCATGATTAGCTAAAAAAAGAAGGTCGAGAAAAACACGAGGAGGGTAAAGTAGATCCCTTGTGTTGTCCCGTTGTGTGATGTGCTCCTACTGAGACCGACCCCTGTCTTGAGCTGGACTTTGTTTCTATTTATTTACACACACATGGTGCTGGTGTATTGTTTCCAGCTTGAACATTTCGCCGATGAAACACCGTCAGCAGGTGGATGCGAATACCGAGCGAGCGCCATGTTTTTGCTCGAAGTTGAAGTTGACACTGAATTAGAGATTTCAGATTAACAAAATGCATTAAATAACAAAAAAAATTGAGTTTTGCTTTAATGTTAAATTGAAATCAGTCTGAAATGCATAATATTGGTTTTTCTTAAAAAAAAATTCTCAGTGTTCAAACTGTTTTCTAACTTATGTAGGAACTGTGGTACGTTGGGCTACACAGAAACCAAGCGATGCATTTCCCAATCTGATTTGTACAGTTGTTAATTGTGTGGCTGGCATCAGAACATCGGTAGGTGACTAGGTAGCTAGTGAGCCATCTAATGTAGGCTAGCTAATAAATAACCATAAATTGGTTTTGTAGTTCACTCGTAATACAACATAATATCATTATATAAATTAATTTACTTTCCTACTGTGAAAAGGTTTATAGATTGTTCGATAATGTGAAGTTTGATAATGAATCTTCAAAACGTAAATAACAATGTTAAACTTTGATTCAAAATCAAATCAAAAGTATTGGTACAAAATAGAAAAAAAAAGTTTACGAATATGGCATCCTTCCATGAATATTAGAGGCACCTGGTTTTGCACTGTAACAAACATCAAACAATCATCAGAATATTCTCTCAAAAGAAAAGCCAATATTTGCTCTCAAATTACTGCAAAATTTTTTCAGCGTGCGCACACATTACATGTCCCCATTGACTCTCAAACTAAACCTACACCCTGGTTAGTATGGGACTTTGATCTGTTGCCATACAACTGACAACATAATGCCTTGAGTATCCGCAATTTTTTTCGCTTTGGTTTACATTATGTAACGTTTCCTACTTACCGAGTGTAATCCAATATCATGGACAATGTCAGTGGAGACACCATGCGCGTGATGTTTCTTTACAGTTAGCATAGCCGGACACGGCAGCAAATAAACATCTCAACTACATGCATGCGAAATAGAAGTCTGAAAAGATGGCCTAGTATATTCCAAGTCCTGGCCCAAATAATTTGTTTTCCGAAAATACGGCTAATATCGCAAACTAGCAATGTACATTTAACCAATTTGATTTACTAGTGACACACTAGGTATGCTCGGTTGTGACAGAGGCCTTTTGAAACACCTCAGCACACGTCTAGAGGCACTGCGATGTGCATGCAGGTATTGCACCGCACGTTTTTCATGTTTGCTCTAGACAAGCACACAAACAGACGGACAAACATAACATAGAAAAAATATCCTTTAAAAACCATCGGCGCTAAAAAGAAGTCGCAAGAGGAGGAGTCGGTCCACGTGAACTCTCCAACTCGAAGAGAATGAAATACCCAAGTGATCTGTACTGAGTTACCTGTGATTACTGGTGGAATGGAAACGATGCTTACCTCCATCAGTGTCCTCTGGATCTCTCGGTCAGCAGACGTACCCTCAGAGAAACGACGGCCCCCTTAAAAACAGGCACAGCAGCAAGATCACAAAAGTTCCTCCACTGATCAGGCTGCAAAGCCACAGAGTAGTCTGTAAGTATTTGGACAGTCATGAAAAAACTAAATCCAACAGTACTACTGGAGATGTTCACTAAATAAAGACGTCTATAACCCATAAAGGGCGAGAACTTGTACTTATATGTCAGTCATAGTTTCTTTCCAACTCAATGGAAAAGAACCTAAACAAAATGGCCATAATGAAATAAAATAAAATTCTGTCCAAGTGCTTACAGACTGCATTCAGCACAGCGCCACAGCCCAACATTAAGGCAAATGGTCTCATCTGCAAACAGTTGACATCAGAAATGTTTACAGCACCCCTGACAGTAAATTCGTAATGTCAGGGTATCCATGGGACCTGGAGTTCTCACCAATGGCATCAATCTCATCCATGAAGATAATGCAGGGCTGGTGATCCCGGGCATAGTTGAACATCTCCCTGATCAGCCTGGCACTCTCTCCAATATACTTGTCCACAATGGAGCTCGACACCACCTGATTGGAAGAGTGCATACTCAAAACCCTAGGTCTTTCACAACAGAGTCCACAAAACAAGAACTGCGGCGGGGGGGAGGGGCTTGGAAGAGAGGCAGACACAGACAGAGACACAGAGGAAGACAGTCCGCTTACCTTCAGGAAGTTACAGTCAAGCTGACTGGCAACTGCTCTGGCCAATAGGGTCTTTCCAGTGCCTTAAAAGAAGAAAAAAAAAAAGTGAATGTGCGCACAAGCATTTGTAATATGCAAGTATAAGTGTGTGTATTTAAAGGTGTGCATAATGCGCCTGCATGTGTGTCTTTGTGCGTCTGCATACGCGACAGTGTTTTTACGTGTGTAGTGCTGACAAATAACTGTGTGCTTGTGAGTGTGTATATATTACAATACCAGTGTTGCCACTAAACGTGGCCACGTCCCCTGCCAGGCCACAGAAATCGATTGGGGTCGGCGTATCACACTAATACACATTGCAGCCGAGGATGAATGAAATCGGTCAAACCGTTCTTGGGACATCGCGTTCACAACAAACTGGACGTGATGGACGGATGGACGCAGCCAAATACAATGTCCCCCACTCCGCTCGCTGCCGCGGCGACGGGGGACAATAAGCAACATTCCTTTCAAGCATCACATTGCCACAACAAATACAAAGTAATAGCAAGTTAGACTACAGCAATATTCAGCACCCACCTGGAGGTCCATACAGCAGACATCCCTTGGGCGGGATGATTCCCACTCTCTGAAAGAGCTCTGGGTTTGTTAGGGGCAACTCGATCACCTGAAACAGCAGAAACACCTTTAAACTCTCCCTGCAAACCACAAGAGCTGGGCTACTGTCACATTACCAGGCTGAGGTGACTCAAATATGATTTTCTATCAAGATATTTTCAGGGCTGTATGGCAAGAAAAAAAATCACATCTTTAAATCTAATCTTCAAATGAAAATTGAGTCACCATCATACAAAGTCCTTGATTAGATCTGGAGCAATCTGGTACGTTGCCATGCAACATGAATGACAACAGTCGAATTGGAATCCATGCGGCTTTTTGCCTGTATGCACGCACACTCTTAGCACATTTTTTTGCCTTCTTGATCACATCATGCACAGCTGACAAACTGTTCGCCATTCTCTAGGGCAAAATCCCATCTACACATTTGCGACAAATTTGTCAGTTTTCTTGATTTGAATTTCTTCTGTGCCCTCATGCATATGAAGTTTTTGTTGGTGGGGATGCAAATGACTTGCGCAAAATTGCATCAAATTTGGGGATGCATGCCTTTTCGGTAGACAGGTACATTCACAATACAGACAGATACAATTCTTACTATGAATGTGAACAGTGAGGATAGGCAAATCTGATCTGAGCAGAAAATTGAAATAGAACAATGTGTGCTGGACTAGGAAAAGGGGTCACTTGGGTCATTTTATGAAAATTGAGATATTCCAACAAAATCAAAGAGTAATCCATAATCCAAGTTTTTCATTTTGAGAAAAAAAAATGGGGTGAATGTGTGCACAGCAAAGTGTTATAAGCTGACAGTACAGCAGTGCTGGGATATCACTATCACTGGTATCTCAGTGAAGAAGTAGTAGTAAGCCTGTTTCGAGCCTTGCTTAAACCTGGTTTCAGTGGCATGAAACGACTAGGAGTATTACTACTCCCCCTGGATGGGATGCCAGTCCATCACAGGTACTTCAGCCAGCTCTCAGTCAGGTTTCCCCAACTATTTGCTGGAACCCACTTATACACCTGGGTGACGTGAGACGTGGAGTATGGGAGTGAAATGTTTTGCACAAGAACAACGCGAAGGCCGTGGCTCGAACTCAGGACCTTACAGTACCAAGTCAAGCCTACTTGACCACTGCGCTACCACGTCTTGTGACATGAACGCAGCATCAGACCAATTTCACAGTGATCAGGCACATACTTAAACTTAAAGAAATATGACAAATTTTAGAATTGTATTATCGAGCAGGAAATCATGTTTCAATTAACATCCGAGAAATCACCAAACAGAACGCATTAATACAAAGTCATGCCACTCAGTCACCGCCCCCAGCATGGATATGAAAAAGTCAGTAATTCATTAGCGCCAGTGGGATATGTACAGAATTGGTTGAAGAGCGCACCTCTCTCAGCTCGCGGATCTGCTCCGACAAGCCCCCAATCTCTGAGTAAGAGACACTGCCAGGGTCCTCGTGGGACATGTTATAAACCAGAGGATCCACCTCCCTGGGCAGGTACCTGTAAACAAAGCCACAAGGATCAGCTTTCATTTCACCAGCAAAATAAAATGAGGAAACACTCTGGAACCTCAAGATACGCCAGTTTTTTTTTTTTTTGCCTACGCCTAAAATACAACAAGAGCCATCTGGCAATGGCGGATCCCCCCGGCTGTAGGTTGTGTAACCTACAGGTTGTGTGGACAAACAGAGGGACCGAAACCCCTAAAAGGCACAACTAGACCATAAGGAGAAGCTCCATACCAAATTTGGTATTTGTAAGTGGTATAGTTTTCGAGTTCTGGTCCGGAAACGTTTTATTACGGACGGACAGACGGACACACTGATCGCTACATCCCCCCGCATTATATGCCAGGGGGATAAAAACTACTTCAGGACTCCTCTTCTTCCAAGTCCTGCTGTCCAGAAATTCCTGTTAATGTTTCTCTTACCCAGCTGTTTTCCAGGTAGAGTTGTGAGCCTAATACCAGCCCTATAAACCCAAGACAGATGTGGTCGAGTTTGTCTGGACTTGACCTTCTGACCTCATCAGCATAGATGCCCCAAACAGGAGCTACAGCTCCCACTTGCACAGTTCTCCAGATCACTTAAACCCGCAAGCTCCCCCACCATCGCAAGGTGGGGCACGTGGGGAAGGTACTGGTCTAAAGCCCACAGCCTATGCCCTTCATGGAGCAGTGGGCTTAACTAAGTAAGCACCGAGTGACAACATAAACCGATGCACTTCATGAGCACGGTGGACCATTTCTGCCCTGCAGAATGTTTTACATGAGACAATCGTTCCCATTAATTTTTATAGTAAAAGATGAGTACAAGTCCCTGATGTACTTAAGTATTACTACTGGTTAAGGTTGACCTTTTACAGCAGGCCAGTCCGTACATTGGCATAATCTGACTGCACGTGCCTTATGAGACAGCGTTATGGCAACATAGGGCAAGATGAATCTCAAGAGGTTCTTACCTCATAATGGTTAGTGTGGTCATGTCCAGGGCAACTCTTGTGCCAGGCTTGAGTTTAGATTTATCCAGCTTATTCAAAAGAGAGAAAATAACAATCAGCAAGGCTGAACAAATATTGCCAGTCAACATAGCCACAAAAAAAGCAAGATTACAATGGGACCAGCCACATCTTTGAAATAGAAACAAGGCAGGCACTTGTATAATATATTCACATGTAGTGAACTGCAAGTATGACAAATCCATCAGTATTGCAAGTATCGCTGAACTTACTTGCCGACGGCAGCCGACAACATAACGTGGGCCATTGGTTGCTTTGACGATGACTGCAAGAGAAAAAAAATTAAATGAGATCCAAATGATGCACAATTGTTGATACCAAAATCATGAGCACTCAAACATGAAACACACAACATTACCTTAAATGTGATAAATGCTTTGTATGTTTACAAATGCATGACATGACAATGATGTTCGTACACTTACATTTTTCTTCTGTCAACTGTTTCAGCACTTCGCCGACAATCTAAGCAGTTATGGAAAATCAATACATAAATCAGCATTAGTAGTTACTTTACATACACCTTTCCATGTCTTACGCAAGAGGTTCCAATAAAGAGCAACGAGACAGTCGACGCGGCTTGTATGTCTGCATGAAAGGTCCTTACCTGTCCAACACTCTGTAAAGCTTTCAGATCATTTTCAGATTTCTCATACTGCTTTGTGAGTTCCTTTAGTTGTTCTCGCACTGAAAATAGAGATAGAAAAGCGAATGCGACATCAGATCGTCACGGTTAGACAACATGAGTTAGCAACCCAACTCCTGCGTTGTACATTGAACAATCGCAGCATTTTTAACAAACAATGGTTCAAATTTCAATGGGGACATTAAATTAGCATCCAAATTATTAACATGGTGTTCCTTCAAATTCAAATTACATAACTCTCGACACAAGAGTCGGTAAATGGCGAGCTAGCCAGCTGACTGCATTCAGGTCAGTCAGCACAGACAGCCAAGTTCAGCAAACAGAAATTAATTGGACCGCAAACATAAATTAAATGAAATCTGAGTGCTGAATATAAAACTTAAACCGTATATTTTAACTAGGCTGATAAATAACAAAACCTTCATTAGGTTAAGTAGCCACATTAAACTAGTGTGTAAGTTAGCTACCTAGCTTGCTAATGCTGGTAACTGTTACAGGCGCTACAGTATCGGCTAGCTAGCTAGCTCGCGAAATGACATAGCCGGACAGCTAAGACATCCAAAAATCGCATCACATTAGATAAAAAAAAAAATAGATCGACTCTCGCACAATGATCCTGGTCCGAGACAGCAAAGCGGACAAAAGTCATTAGCTTGACTTTAGTGAAAGACGGTGGTTTTCCCTGAGCCCGAGAGACAGCATGACAAAACATTTTTCGGCAGCACATCAATAGATGGTCGAATGACAAAGCGACTTGGGCAGTCACCCAGTTAATATCGGTCTTTAAAAGCAAAATAAGCGTTTGACTTGCACGATTCCCAAAGAAACGTTTAGTCTCATCATTATTTATTGCTTAAAGAAAACATACGCTCTTTTAGACGCCCATCAATTTCTTTATGGTCAAGTAATTTCTTCCTATAGTCCTGAAGAGCCTTCTCCCTGGGATCCGCCATGTTTCAGGATTTGACGAGTTTTTCGGGCACTGTTGAATTGTGGGAACACGACGCTTGGCAGTCTGGGTAATTGAGTTTTTGTTGCAAAGACGGTATCTTCATTTGCGACACTGACTGAGTGTTGCGTAGGTGGTGATGTGCTGACGAAAAATGATCGGATGAATGATCTTCGGTTATCGCATGCATGCCAACTCTACCGCTTTTGGGGCGTATTTTTTTCTGAATGAAACGCCCCGAAAGCAGTAGTCTACCGCCAAAAGCGGTAGAGTTGGCATCTATGTTATCCCCTTATTTAAAATAATATATTTGCGTAAGCATTCAAAGTTGTTTATCGTACAACAGGATATACTTATACAAATAATATTGTCAAAATTTTAGGCTAGCCTATGATGATCAACCCTCAAAATAAAACTTGATTGTGAGCTCAGTGACTGCAGTGCCGAAGAAAATGTGTTCTAGATTTTTTTGCCCTCAATTTTACCGCTGAGGCACAAGTTCTCGAGTTTTCCTTTCCTTATACAGTAGAAGTAGGCACTGTGATTAATTTAAGAAACAATGAGCACGTGTTGAGTATTCACGACTCATAACTGCGGATATGTCACGTAATTCACGTATTCGAACGGGTCAGTAGGAAGTAGCAAGCAGGATGAAATGCGCTGGTCCCGTCGGTTAACAGTTAAGAACGACATGACAAGCACGTAGCATGAAAGAATAAGTGGAAATGCAGCTGACAGACGTCAATGCTTAGGACCCCGACAGCCTTTGTTGAGGAATTGTTGAAATAACTGATTGGACAGATCTGGCAGGCATGGAGCGTACGCTCTCAGCGTTACTTTTGCTGGGAATTTTTCCGCTTTTTATAACTATGACTTCAAGTTCGAGTTCCCCCGCACACAGGTGCTTCTGTCAGGTAAGTACATTTTCAGTGAAAGTCACTATTGATCCATACGAGAGTTGGGTTGTCGGGTATGGCAGTAGCCTACTCTAAGTATGGTGTCGCACCGGTAATTATGACTATTTTTATTATAGGAGCAATGGCATTGCTCCGTACATTAGTCGCTCAATAGAAAAAAGGAGGAAAAAACAACGACATTATTATTTATTTAGTTATTTTTTTAAATTAGCAGTTGCAGTTGTTGATTTCTCCGTTGCTATCGCTAGTATAATGTGTGCGTGTGTGTGTGTGTGTGTGTGTGTGTGTGTGTGTGTGTGTGTGTGTGTGTGTGTATCTAATTGTTTCTAACTTTTTAAGGTAACGGGTCACCTGGATGACTGTACTTGCGACGTGGAGAGCATCGATACCTTTAACAATATGCAACTCTTCCCGAAGCTAATACAGCTGCTGGAGTCGGATTATTTCAGGTTTTATAAGGTGGGGAATGGGGTATTTCTGCTGTAAAACATATGCATAGCCTTGGTTTTAATGTGAAACGGAATGCTCATCGTTGTCTTTGTGCCGCAGGTAAATCTTAACAAACCTTGTCCATTTTGGGCCGACAACAGCCTCTGTGGCTCGAGATATTGTGCCGTTAAACCATGCAAACCAGTGAGTACAATGTAATGATCACAAAAATATATGCTGTATTGAACAAATAACCTCCGTCAAACCCAAAAACCTACGGACCCATAAGTGGAAATCGTTTAATGCAGCTGCTTTATTCAAAACTGTGGAACTTCATGCTTTTTTATGATTTACAAGGGCACGAGATAGGCTGTTGTAGCCGCTTATGTAGTACGCCGTGCCTTATTGTTCCGTCTAAGCAAAGCCTAACCTCTTCCTGATTGGCCGATATAATGTTCCATGCCCAATACTGTCATCTGCTGTCTACCTGAGGTTTGTCAGACATTGCTAATGTCTGAGTGCTTAATTAAAGCCAGTCATGAATATTAATAATCTTCCCCTGCCCTCCTGAATTTCGGCACATTGCACACTGGACGATTAGGCCATCTGCGGAGTGATGCAAAATATTTTGTGTTTGAATGCGGCAGGCGGCAGCAATAAAAACATGGCGTCCTGGGTTTGAATATTGAACTCAATAAATATTTAGTGTCATGTAACTTCAGTGAAACGCCGAAAAACCTGCAGATACGGGATATTTATGTGACATTGTAAAACTGTATGGAAAAAGGTTTTTTTTTTTTTACTCTGAGTGGCTATTCAAGCGAAAATCAGAATTTAAGGGGTTAATTGTTTTCTCCTGTCTTACAGAATGAGGTACCAGAGGGGCTGAAATCAAACAGTTACAAGGTACAACTGATTAAGCTGTGACTGCAAATATGCCTGACGTTTTTTAGGAAATTAATTGTCATTCAGAAACCTTTGTTGTTAAATTTTTATGCAGTATACAGAAGAGGCCAACAGTGATGCACATGAATGTGAAAAGGCTGAAAAGTTGGGATATGTGAACAGCTCACTCAGGTACTGCTTGCTGTTTTTCTTTCACTCACTTGATTGGATAGCAAGAGGTACATCAATGGAGAGGTGTATACTGGTGAAATACCGTATTACAGCAGAATGAACATTCTTATAGAAGAGGTGTATAGTGGTGACACGGTTTCAGAAATGAACATTCACAGTGGAGAGGTGTGTACTGGTGAAATAAGCTATCATGGAATTATAACCTTTCTCAACGGTGAGTTGTACACTGCTAAAATAAGTCATCAGCTGCCCCTTTCATACTGGGAGTTATAACACTTCAGAGGTGGCCCTGAAGCGCTCTAAATCCCAGTCTGAAAGGGTCTTGAATCCAACCTGAAATTTTGGGCACTCTCAATTTAGAGCGCTCTCGGAGGTGGTTCAGGGCCGCATCAGAAGCGGCCTAAAATTCTCGGCGCAATATGAAAGGTGTAAGAGTTATGAAAAATCATTTATTGCTTTGTTATTCTTACATCTTTGAAGTTGTTGGTCCAGATTGCTAGGAATTCTTACTTCGCACAGTATTGTGGAAAAATACAGAAGCTGAAATGGCTCAGTTATGTATCCTGGAATAATCCAAGTCTGGCAATTGTTTTCCTTGAAGTTATTGATTGTTGGGCTCCTATTCTTAAACTTGTCGTTGCAATTACAGAACTGTTTAATTGAAAGTGTTAAATAACATTAAGGTTTCTCTGCGAATTAATTGATATATCAGGGCTGTCTCACTGCAGCCCAGTGCACCAGCGAGTAAAAATGTATAACTGAGGCAAGTGTTTCCTGACTGTGCCATCTTTCATTGCACAGCGAGGAGACTCGTCAGGCCCTGTTGGACTGGAACAGGCACGATGATGCTGAGGAACGATTCTGTGTTGTGGATGGTGAGATTTCTTCCAAAAATTCCCCACTCCTTTTCGCACATCCAACCTCACTCTCGGCACAGACCAAAATTTGGCTCTCGTTCCAGTCGTAAGAGGGCTGTGTAAAAATGCTCACTGATTGGTTTTGTTTGACAAGAATGATGACTCCTGCCTAACTTAGACGTGGTGCTTATCCTAATGACCTTTCTGTGTTTTCCCCAGACGATGAGTCCCCCGATTCCCAGTATGTGGATCTGCTATTGAATCCTGAGCGTTTCACTGGGTATAAGGGGCATGAAGCCTGGCAGATCTGGAACAGCATTTATGAGGAGAATTGCTTCAAGTGAGTCTGCTCTGGGTGTTACTGATGAATACATAGCCATTCTCTCGTGTACATTTTATTCCTCTGTTATTTTGAATGATATGTCACCCTTTGTTGGCTAATATGTATTTTTTCAAAGGCATTTACTTCATATGCAAACCCTGGCAAAAAATATGGAATCGCCACACCTACAGGATGTTTATCCAGCTTTTGCACTTTATAGCAAGTAAACAAATTGTCACATGAGTAACACAAGGTTGCAAGTGACATTCCTGGTGAAACCTGTTTTCGAACAGTGAATTAAGGGGAACCACTGTAGTGCTTCATGGTGGGGGCAAAAAACAGGTTTCACCATGAATGTCACTTGCAACCTTGTGTTACTCATCTGACACAAAATAATTTTTGTTCAATATCTGAACAGTCTGGCTCCATATATTATACCTCAAATAAATGAAATGCAATTATTTTAGCTAATATGAAAAAAATGGAATCGCCCAATGTTCCACGAAAATTATGGAATAAAAAAAAAATCTGATTTAGCACTTTGTACGCCATTCACTGTACACCTGCACATTTACTGTTGAGGTAATGATGGCCATCTCCCCTGGTTCTTTACCTGACGTGCAACCCCATATCATAAATGACTGGGGAAATTTGCTTGTTTTCTTCAAGCAGTCATCTTTATTTGCTTCATTGGAATGACACCAGACAAAAGTTTCGGCATCACTGCCTTGGCCAATGCAGATGTGTGATTCACTTTCATCCGAGCATCCACACTCCATGAGTGCTTCTCTTTAGTCTTCTGTAAACTTGACGTCTTCTGTTTTGGTGTTAGTGCTAGTTTTCTTTTGGCTTTTCTGTACGTAAATTCCTATTTCTACCCATTTGTTTTTCATTTGTTTGGTTGTCTATTCTGTATTTTCAAGGGATATTACTTTGAGTTTTCTGTCCTCGTGCTTTGACGTCCTTCATGGTGAACCTGTATGTTTTCCCTTAAAAATTGTGCCATAGGCACTGTAGCTCACTTGCTTTATTTCAAGCTGTAGTGTTATGTAAGCTCACAAGTGGTAGTTTTTTATGCTTGGCTCCAACATTTGGAAAGTAAAGACATCTTTTATAATTTGTTTGTGTGTGTGTGTGTGTCGGGGGGCAAATTTCATGCAAATATCAGCATCATGGTTTGATGTTTCATTATGTCTTTTTTTGCAGCTCAGTGCTCTTTTCGTAGTGCAGCTCCATTGAAATATCAAGCCCCAGACACAAGATCATTGTACCGAGCTGTATATACTGAAGAGTTAACCAGTAGGCTATCGAGCTTAAGTGTATTGCTCAAGGAAATAGTATTGTAGCAAATTGAAAGCGATTCTCTTTATTTTTATATCCTCAAAAGTATGCGTACAAAGTTTCAGCATTCTATTTGCTTTCAAATGCTCTCCAGCATGATGCAGTGCAGTTTTAAATATGGCCGACTGGCAGCCATGTTCAATGTCATTTTGATGCCTCAAACAAATTTTAATCTGTACATCCATTTGTACCTCCCCACCAAAGTTCACATTGATTCCTTCAGTGGTTTGGAAGAAGTAGATCAAAGTTAACGGAGACACCAATGCTGCTGTGTGACCCCATAAGCTCCCTTTGGTTCGTTGGACCAAGTGAGCCAACAACCTTTCCATTTTGTTTATACTTTGCGCCAAATTTTAGACACAGCTGAGAGGGAACAACCAAAAATGTTTGCCATTTTCTGTGTTAAACTTGGGGCAGTTTTATAACCCTTTCCATTGTTTCAATTGCCATCTCACTTGTTGGTGCCATACTTCCCCTCAATTAGGCAAGTCAAACACTTTAAGATCTGCAAACACTCTCTTTTAACTGCAGAACAGTTTGTATATTCTTTTAGAAATGCCAATTGCAAGATGATTCCATAATTTCTCCTCATTGCGTGATAACATACTTTTTCCTTTACTTGAATATTCAAAAATATGCCATGAATAAAAATGTAATCTTATTTTTTTAGATGTGTTCCATGAAGCTTTAATGTTAAGATAATAAACAAAAAATATTCTATGTCATATCTGTGACATGTTAATTTGCTATGAAGTGGAAAAAGCTGGATGAACATCCTCTGGGTGTGGTGATTCCATTTTTTTTCTTTTTGCCAGGGGTTGTATGTAAAGAGCAAAGAATAACTTGGAGGTTACTTTATAAATGATCTGTCAATTTTTTTCTCTCCATTTTTAACCATTTATGTTTTTTTGGTAAAGTATCAGTGTAGATTGTGTGTATTTTACTGCATGATAATGATGTTGCTTATGATTCTTTCAGGCCAAACACAATTAAACGACCACTGAATCCTAGGGAAAGATACAGTAAGTTCATAACATGATTTTGTCCTCATTTTATCACAGCTGCTCTGACTGGATGATAACGGAAAGTTTAAATTAATATGAGAAATGCCAATCCTAAATATATCTCTTAGTTCATGATGCCTGTTTGTCCAGTGTTTTGTAAATTCCTTGTACAATTATACGTGTGTTTATTTCTTTCCCTTAGGAGAAAATGATGGTAAGATTTTTACGATTACTTATAATTTTTTGCTTGAACTGAAGTATATTTCTTCACTGTAAACTTTCTACTCTATTGCATTGGTTTCTCACATGTCCAAATGTACTTTCTCCATTTTCAGGACAGACATTTTACAGGTGGCTAGAAGGTAGAGAGATCCTTTTTATTATTACTCTAAAATCCATCAAAGACTATTGTATATTAGAAACAATAATATTAATGTTAATAATGATAATACTTAGTATTGTAACCATTTTGATAAGTTGTGCTGCTCGTTTGAATAAGAATAGAGGCATAAAGAAGTGAAGCCCTATGAAAACTGGCTCAATCCAGTCCTGACCTCTCTGTATCTCTCAGGCCAGTGTGTCGAGAAAAGAGCTTTTTACCGGCTTGTCTCAGGGCTGCACGCCAGCATCAGTGTACACCTGAGTGCCAGGTATCTCTTGGATGGTGAGTGACATCAGAGGAGGAGACTCTGGAACTCAGAAAGTCCTGCGCTGTGCAGTCTCTTCCTATAAACTCAACCAGCTGATTTCACTAATTTGCTTTTAAAATTTCAATATTAATTCTATAACTAATTAGTTCAATTACATGCAATTTTATCTGCTGGCTGAACAATTTATTTGTTTACCAAATCCAGGTAACTGGAAAAAAAATACAGGGAAAGATTTTTACTTTTCAAACCTCAACCCTAAGTTACAGACTTGGATTTTTTTTTTTTTTCATTAAATAGGTACTGGTAAACAATTAATAACGTGCATGACTTACAGGAATAACAAACATTTTAATGATTGTTTTTTTTTCTCCATCCCATGCTGGTGTGCTGCTGCCTCTCAGATAACTGGTTTGAGAAAAAGTGGGGTCACAACAAAACGGAGTTCCAGCAGCGATTCGACACAGAGGTGACAAAAGGGGAAGGGCCAAAGCGTTTGAGGAACCTGTACTTTCTGTATCTGATCGAGCTGCGCGCGATATCCAAAGTCCTGCCATTCTTCGATCGTCCCTCCTTTCAACTGTACACTGGCCAGCCTGCCCAGGATCAACAAAACAAGGAAATGCTGCTAGAGCTCCTCCGTGTGGCCAAGTGAGTGTAACTGCAAGCGAAAGGTTTTAAAACTGTTTTTTTTCAATAACCGTGACGCATTACATTTCCTATTTTCACAGCCGCCCGCTTCGTCCAACATTTTATTGCTCTAAGCGTCACCCGTAGTGCAGACGAAAAAAGTAAGAAAGTGAAGTGAAATTGGGTGGATTCAGTTATTTCAAAAGGGCAAAATGGAACTTCCCTGTTCATTCAAACATCATTTTGCAGCCACAGTATGTGCGCTATATTTGAGAAAGATGGGGAAAGGTAGGTTCATCGGTCAGTTGTTTGTACCCGCCTCCTCTTTCCTTGCTCAAGACATCCTTGGGAAAATCATTTAACAGACTGAAATTCCAGAATAACTGCTGGCCGTGATCAACCTCTGGGTTAAACATAAGGCAGGTGAAATGTTATGAAAAGTAAATTATGGGAATGAGTCCAAGGTCTTCAAGGGTCAGCCATTCAGATGTAGTTTTACATGAGCTGAAAGAAAACCAGACCTGAATTTAGATTGTTTGGCCAGATTTGAGGGTCCTTGATTATCCCCAGTAATGAAATGGAAAGGGATACATGAATGAGTGTTCTTCCGCACGTCAGTCTGCCCGTATGTCACACTAATTTTTGAGGTCAGAAAGTCTAAACCGTTCAACATTATTTCACAAAATGTAATACATAGATGCATCCTTTTGAGTAGATGTGTATTTTCATATTTCCATCCATCCTTCAGTCTGTCGATTGGTCTCTCCGCTGCATTTCATTTCCAGGTCAGATATAAGCTATCCAGTGGGGGGGGTCTGAGTATTTCATGCTTGTTTAAAACTGTTTTGAAAGTCCAACTCCAGTCCTGGATGGCTGCATTTTCTATGGGCTTTTAGGTAACCCTTTATAATGACCATATTTGTCTCGCCCCGAAGGGATTTGCGAGACATAGGCGCCGCTTTTTCCATCCGCGGCGTCAGCGTCGGCATCGGCGTCCGTCCACAAAAACTTTAACCAAGGATTAAAGTTTTTGGTTAAGGTTTTCGGGGGCAGCCGGGGCGAGACATACCCGCAGCGTTAGTGCTTGTTAATAAATGATGGTCACTGAAACTGTAATTCATATTTATATTACGGTTAACAAGCAGTGAAATTATAATTGTTTACAAATGATTAGTAATGCTATGATTAGTTATTTGCCATTACTTGGAGTAAATTATATTTATTACACTTAAAGTATATATTGCTTCATAGCCAATGAAATAATCAGCAAACATAACATAAATTGATCGCAAATAATTTGTAAACATTGTCAATTCATTGTTTGGTAACAGTAAATTACAAAACGCAAAACCAGTGAAGTTGGCACGTTGTGTAAATCATATATAAAAACAGAATACAATGATTTGCAAATCCTTTTCAACCTATATTCAATTGAATACACTGCAAAGACAAGTTACTTAATGTTCGAACAGGTAAACTTTGTAATTTTTTGCAAATATTAGCTCATTTGGAATTTGATGCCTGCAACTTGTTTCAAAAAAGCAGGCACAAGTGGCAAAAAAGACTGAGAGAGTTGAGGAATGCTCATCAAAGACTTATTTGGAACATCCCACAGGTGAAAGGGCTAATTGGGAGCAGGTGGGTGTCATGATTGGGTATAAAAGCAGCTTCCCTAAAATGCTCAGTCATTCACAAACAAGGATGGAGCGAGCGTCACCAATTAGTGAACAAATGCGTGAGATGATTGTCGAACAGTTTAAAAGCAACATTCCTCAACGAGCTATTGCAAGAAATTTAGGGATTTCATCATCTACGGTCTGTAATATCGTCAAAAGATTCAGAGAATCTGGAGAAATCACTGCACGTAAGCGACAAGGCCGAAAACCAACATTGAATGCCCGTGACCTTCAATCCCTCAGGCGGTACTGCATCAAAAACCGACATCAGTGTGTAAAGGACATCACCACATGGGCTCAGGAACACTTCAGAAAACCACTGTCAGTAACTACAGTTTGTCGCTACATCTGCAAGTGCAAGTTAAAACTCTACAATGCAAAGCGAAAGCCATTTATCAACAGCACCCAGAAATGCCGCCGGCTTCGCTGGGCCCAAGCTCATCTAAGATGGACTGATGCAAAGTGAAAAAGTGTTCTGTGGTCTGACGAGTCCACATTTCAAATTGTTTTTGGAAACCGTGGACGTCGTGTCCTCCAGACCAAATAGGAAAAGAACCATCCAGACTGTTATAGGCGCAAAGTTCAAAAGCCAGCATCTGTGATGGTATGGGGGTGTATTAGTGCCCAAGGCATGGGCGACTTACACATATGTGAAGGCACCATTAATGCTGAAAGGTACATACAGGTTTTGAAGCAACATATGTTGCCATCCAAGCCGCGCCTTTTTCATGGACGCCCCTGCTTATTTCAGCAAGACAATGCCAAGCCACATTCTGCACGAGTTACAACAGCATGGTTCCGTAGTAAAAGAGTGCAGGTACTAAACTGGCCTGCCTGTAGTCCAGACCTCTCTCCCATTGAAAATGTGTGGCGAATTATGAAGCGTAAAATACGACAACGGAGACCCCGGACTGTTGAACAACTTAAGCTGTACATCAAGCAAGAATGGGAAAGAGTTCCACCTGAAAAGCTTCAAAAATTGGTCACCTCAGTTCCCAAATGTTTACTGAGTGTCGTTAAAAGGAAAAGCGATGTAACGCAGTGGTAAAAAGGCCCCTGTGCCAACTTTTTTGCAATGTGTTGCTGCCTTTAAATTCTAAGTTAATGATTATTTGCAACAACAAAAAAAAAGTTTCTCAGTTTGAACATTAAACATCTTGTCTTTGCAGTGTATTCAATTGAATATAAGTTGAAAAGGATTTGCAAATCATTGTATTCTGTTTTTATCTACGATTTACATAATGTGCCAACTTCACTGGTTTTGGGTTTTGTATTATCAATTACAGTTTATTGAAATATCATTTTACTATGGGCTATTACACTGCTCTGAATTATTTTTGCTGAATAAAATCCAACATTTGTTTCTTTCTAATTTTGGGTTGCTGATTCCAGAGATGGAGTCTGTTTTGCTCCAGCCCGTAACATTTTCTCACGATGTATGGCGTGCGCTTCATGGCATTGTCACTTTTGGCAGCCACTTGTGGAGTTAAGAAGTCTTGTATCATCCTTAATCACCAGAAACACTGCCACAAAGAAGTTATTTCCATCTTCCTCTGAGCTAGGTGAGAAATATTTGTTCAATACTCAGCATTTCTCACATGTATGAATTATTCTAAAGGCATTACTTTTTGGAGAATCCTGATTTCAGGTGTAGTAATATGGCCACTGACAGAGGAAAATGCAGACATGATACAGATGTTTTCTGCTACATCTGTGGGTGTTTCACTACACCCAAATAGCATTTGTTGCTGTGCTGATCAGTGCCTAAAAATTCGAAATAAATGATATAATAAGGAAAATATTCATTCTTATTTTGTTAAAAAACTGTACTGATAGAAAATGTTTGCTTGTATTTTTAACTCGGCATTACGGCTGCACGATTCTGGAAAAAATGTGAATCACATTTTTTATTTTTAGAATTGAGATCAAAATACTTTGGCACGATTTTTCCCCACCCACTGAAATGTTTATTGAAGTGATTCAAAAAAGAAACTGGCCATTAATGTGCAGTTTAAAAATAAGGTTTTGAAAAAAGGTAAAAAGAGAAAATAAGCAAAATAAGTGCACCTCAAGTGCTCTTTGACTCCACATGGCTCTGAACTAGGGATGCAACAATGTCAAACCGCAACCCAGGAGATGATACTGCTCAATGATGATGTCATATCAAACAGGCAGGCACCGATGCAAGTCCATCCGAGGCACATTTGTACACAAACAAAAGCCTGCGCGGAGAGAAAGCAGCACGCCGACTGCATTCCAGCATAAACCAAGATTAGTTTTTGGGTAACCCTTTAAAGCCAAACCACGTATCATCCACCTGTACAGGTAGTCTTGAAAAAATGGCTGTGAAACTTCAGTGGCCGTTTAAAATGCTTCTGGTGCTTTGAAGTCAGCTCCATCACTTTGACATAATTAGCATACCCTAAATCTATTCCTGAGTAGCTACTTTGCTGAACTAAAGCTTTTTTTCCACCGAACGTGAAACGAGTTTTTCGCAGGACAGATAACATTCAAAGTCAATTCAAAGACGCGAATAAATCGCGTGTATTCGCGTCTTCGCATTGATTTTGAATGGACTAATCTGTTGCGCGAATAATTCGTTTCGCGTTCAGGGGAAAAGCGTAAATCACTGCGGTCAAGCAGTGCGGAAAACGGTGGTCAAACTATTATCGCTAAAAATTTTATGCGCAAATACAGCGGATAGCACGGTAGTAAGGTCACGTGATACAACTGCTGTCAAAAATCGGCTTGTTGAACGTGCGAATGCAGACAATTGGATGGGGGGCGTCGAACTTGAGGGCATGTAGTTCCTGCAAATCAAAAAATTTGTGAAAGTAACACTTGCATATCATAAAACATGGGTCCTACTATAAGCCCACAGAATATGAAGAGATTTGTTTGTGGAGATTTTTAATAAACGGCCATCAAAGTTGGTACTGTGCAATGTGCGAATGCAGACAACTGGATGGGGGTCATGTTTGAGGGCTTATAATTCCTGCAAATCAAATAGTTTGTGAAAATTAAGACTTGCATACTATATTACATAGATCCTGCTATAAGCCCCAAGAATATGAAGAGATTCTGCGGCGGAATTTTTCAATAAATGGCTATTAAATTTGATACTGTGTAATGTGCCAGTGCAGACAATTGGATAGGGGGGATCATGTTTGAGGGCTGATAATTCCGGCAAATCAAATCATTTGTCAAAAGTAACACTTTAATAGCATAATACATGGATCCTAGTGTAAAATTTTAAAATATGAAAAGATTCCATGGTGGAACTCTAAAATAAATGGCTGTCAAATTTGGTACTGTTTAATGTGTGAATGCAGACAATTGAATGGGGGTCCATGCTTGAGGGCCTGTAGTTCCTGCAAATCAAGTAGTTTGGAAAAAGTAACACATGCTTACCATGGGTCATGTGTTGCAGTATAAACTCACTGAATATGAAAAGATTCGGTGCAGAACATATTGAATAAATGGCCGTCAAATCGGGAACTATTGTAATGTGTGAATGGAGACAATTGATTGGGGTACCATGTTTGAGAGCCTGTAATTCCCGTAAATCAAAAAGTTTGTGAAAAATAACTATTCCTGACCATACTACATGCACTGTAATATAAATTGACTGAATATATAGAGATTCTATGATGGAATTATGAAAAAAAAAAGGGCATCAATGTTGGAACTGTTGCAGCGTGTGAAAGGAGATGATTGTGGGGCCACGTTTCAGAGTCTGTAATTCCTGCAAACAAAAAACTTCTTGAAAAATAACATTTGCTTGCCGTACTACATCTTTTCTATTATAATAAAAAAACTGAATATAGAGATTCCATTGTGGAATTATTAAATAAATGGCCATCAAATTTTATTACTCTTGCAATGTACGCATGTAGACAGTTGAATGGGGGGCATTTTTGAGGGCCTGTAATTTCTGCAAGTCAAAAAGTTTGTGAAATACAACACCTCCGTTCCATGCTTCATGTATTCTTGTACAAGCACATTGAAAATGAAGTGATTCCATAGCAGAACTATTAAATAAATGGCCATCAAATTAGGCACTTTGCAATGTGAGAATGAAGGCAATGGAATGGGTGACCATGAATTAAATAGAATGCATGACTATGGTTTGGTACCAATAATTTGTCAAAAAGAACTTGCATACAAAATTACTAGTAGTATTTCACATCAAGTGTCAGCCTACTGTACCAGTAAATTTTGGATCAATGTGCATCACCTGAAGTACTTTGTGCTGCCATGATTGGACAAAAAAATGCATTAGCTTATAGTAGGATCTATGTAATATAGTGTGCAAGTCTTAATTTTCACAAACTATATGATTTGCATGAATTATAAGCCCTCAAACATGACTCCCCATCCAATTGTATGCATTCGCACATTGCACAGTACCAACTTTGATAGCCATTTATTTAATATATCCAACATGGAATCTCTTCCCATTCAAACATCCTGTACTGGAATGCATGCAGTGTGGTATGCAAGTGCAAATGTTTTTCCATTTTAACTATTACTGGCCCTCAGACATGCACCCATTTAGTTGTGTCCAATTGCTTGAATTTTCTCATTTTTTGTCCACCTAATAAGACCAATTCTAATGGCAATTCCCACATTAATGCCTGAAAAATATCAACCTTTTCTCTTTTTTTTGTCTTCTGCTTTAAGCAAAACATTATTACAGTGACATGCAATTGTACATCATCTTGAGTAACAACAGTTCACCAAAATCTCACATTTCAATCTGCACAAAATATCAACTAATTATTGAAAAAAGAAAAAGACAAAAATCATTTTCAAACCAAATTATGGAAGTTGTTCACTATTTTTTTCCTGAACAAAATACACGCATTCTTTCGTTGAATAAGCCCCGGTATTGCTTTCAACAAGCCGATTTTTGAAAGCAATTATCACGTGACCTTACTACCGCGCTATCCGCTGTAATTTTTAGCAGTGATAACTAAGCAATTTATTTCGCCAACAAGTACAACTGGCATGTAGTCTATAATGATTAAAAAGCGATAAGAAGAGAACATACCAAGCAAGGCTTCCGTGTAAGAGTGCCAATAACCAATAACAATAAAACCATTTTAATATGGCCCTGGTTTTCAAAAATATAACAAAATAGGCCGACGCAATGTAGAAAACATTTCATTCAGCCTATCCACTGTGAGGTGTAATTTATTTTCATATTCACATAAAATCGTCAAATGTAAGCCTGTAAAAATAATCTAGCAAACGCACGCAGGTGAATCGGTGCCGTTTCCTTGTCATTTTAATCTCAAAATGCGACTGCCAAAAGAACAATATAAAACTACATTGCATTGTCTTCCGATTTAAATTTGTAATTGTGCGAATCAAGTGCTTGATTGTCAATTGAGCATGGGACCAAGATGAGAACTGTTGGTCTTTAGACAATGATAATTCTGGAAACTTGGCAACTGTATGGTCATGACCGCATCAGGTCGGATTCGTAAAGCAAAAATGGCGAGCTCATCCGCTCGCCCCGTTGCGGGAGTTTTTATTAATGCCCCGGGTGGATTTTCATCAGTGGTCATTCTGCTTATTTTCCCTGACCACAAACTTTCCTGCACTCTGCACTTTAACATTTCTCCGTGTCTCCCTCGCTGCTTCTGAATATGCACTGCTAGCAAACTCCGACTGATTCGAAAGACCACCGTCATTGACTGTTTACCTTCTCTGTCTTCTACATGAACTCAAGTGATGTAGTGCGCGAATGCAATGTCCGTGCTGCATTTTGGGGCGGCCTCAAGCGCCCCCAAGAGACCGCCAACTTCTCACATTCTTAGAAAATTACGTTGACGTTTCGAAATTAGATCGCGCATAGAGGGGAATCGAGATCACAATCTTCTGGCGATGCATCATGCAGGCCTTCTCGGCATCCTGAAATGAGATAACATGAGGCCTTTTTGGGAAATCAGCAGATTTTTTTTTCCAAAATTCAGGATGGTGTAAAGGGTGGTTGTCGTAAATTGTTACTGGTTCTTGTTTCCTTTCAAGAGACAATTGGACTCAGCCAATCAATGACCAAAATTAACTGCTTGTGCTTTAGCAAGCCCAAAACCAGCATACACTGTGGCCCTTCAGAGCTGATGTTTTATAGGCCTGGGTTATGCGATAGAAGACATTGGTTGAGTCCTGTGAGTCAATTTCATTTCTTTTATGTTCAGCCAAAAATAATAAGATGGAGGAGTGTTCATCACGCTACCCACATGTACGATTCGGTAGCATTTTCCCTTCTGGTGTTGACAGTGTTTACGTGGGTGGCACTGTGGAACACATGAAGCTCGGAAGCATTTTGTGTGTCTGACTCTAAAATTGATCTGCAGGTCTTTCCCGTTGCACTTTGATGAGGCCTCTCTGTTCACGGGAAACATGGAGGAAGCAGCTAAGCTGAAGGTAACTCACTGAGTCTGCACAACTCAGCACTGCAGAACACCCATACCATTTACTGTGACCATTACTTTTTGAATTTGTCTTGATGTTTCCCTTTACCTCTGTCCTTTCTCTCTCCTCCTCTCCCTCCCTCCCCCTCCCTCTTTTCTTTCTTCCTTCATCTCTCTCCATCTATGACTGTCCTCTGTCTTACTTCAGGAGGATTTCAAGCTGACATTCCGGAACATTTCCAGGATCATGGACTGTGTTGGGTGCTTCAAGTGCCGTCTCTGGGGGAAGCTGCAGGTGTGCACTGTGCCAGCGAGTGTCCTTTCCTTAGCAGAGCGAATCAGCGAAAAGCTAAATGTCTTTATCCAACTTTTTTCCTAGCCATATGACTCTGAGCATGATTCCCAAATGTTCTGGGAGAATTGGGTGACTTCCTGATCTCTGTCTATGGACCCTTTGCTGCCTTTTATCATACAGCCTTATTTGTGCCTGTACAAAGCCATTGTTATTATTCAGCAATCACTTATTGAAAGTTACCTCTCCGTCAAGTTTTTCTGTTGGAAGCTTTGCTCAAAATTCTAAGCCAGTGCTGTGGAACACTGTTGCTTTCTCTATTATCAGTAGAGACTGTGACATAATGACTGGAACGTTCAATTAAAGCTACAGCCGGTAACTGTAGCTGTAACTACAGCCGGAGCGAAGTAACATTACCTACACAATGTTAGCATTTGCTACCGAACCTAGTAACTAGCCAAATGTATTACAAAAGCTACCAAACAATTAATAACAAAGACTTCTTTTACATAATTAGACTGTACTGGATAAGACCCTTGGCTCAGGTGATAACAAACTTTCACTGCAGGTCAAACCACAGGAAATGCATAGAAAGCAAATGACAAGCTAGTTTGAATCCTTGTACTCGAGAGTTAAGTCCGATTCCCTGCTGCTAGCTACCTATCTCTTTATTTGGCTTTATGTTGACCATTATTTCATTGCCTCACTCGGCTAGGCTGCAAAAAGCTACAAAGCAAAACTAGGCCATAACACATTTGAGCCTGATGATTCTCTAGAAGGTGAGGTGTCAGGAGTAGAATGATGTCACGGCGGATAGCAATGGGTTGTTTAAGGGAAAGCAGCCCTTCACGACCAGGTGTTTACCGTGCACTAGCGCAATCTCCTCTCCACGCACATTTTATTTCTTTGCCACTTCACCAGTATGCCTAAAAGCTGTTATGTGCCTCTGCAAAGAATAAAGCAACAGCAATTGAAGTTTTATAATATTACAAGGAGAATCGGCAAAAAATTGATTCTACCGAACCTGTGAGAACATTTTCCTTTTTATGTTAGTCAGATTGTGAAACCAGTCAATTCGTATAATTAATAAAATATTTTCAGTCATTTTGTGAAATGACTGAAGTTTAGGGCTAGCCGTTTCATGAAATGACTGATATTTTTAATAATTTCAGTGTATGTCTCTGACTGTAACATATACAGTACTGCTGGTAGCTGCTCTTGACCGAGTGACACGGACTGGTCGATCAGAAGCACTAATTTTTCAGATACTGGATTGAGAAGAAAACTTGGTGTAGATTTAGATCTGAGGTCCAGATGTGGTGATTCCTTCCTTAAAGAATTAAAATCATAATTACCCCTCAGCGCATACCAGACCCAGATAGCAAGCACCTCCGCTACGGATCTGCCCCGGCTCTGAGCCGGATCACCTGGAGTCGGCACAGAACTGGGGCAGATCTGGAGCGGAGGTGCTTGCTATCGGGGGATAGTTCTTAGGGGAAGGAGGCGTGGAGTTTTGCTGGAAGTCTAGTGCGTTATGGAGGCATGGCTCATTATTCTGAGGTATCACTACTTCAAGGTATATGGAGTATGGTTTTCCAAAAAAAAAAAAAAAAACAATTTATGGACTCAGTCAGAACCAATGCCCCCCAGTCATCATCCATTACCCACTAGAAGGGTGACAGTGTCCATATCTACAGGGACTTAGTGGTCTGCCTGTATTTTTCTTATTTTTTTTTTGTACGGGACGTGTCTGGGTATTGGCCTTTGGGCCAATAACAGCACGCAGGGACTGAGGGCAAGACTTATCACTGCATTGCAGAATGGCACTTCTGGTATTTTTCAGCCAAGGAGGGGGGGCCAAATTTGAATGTTTCGTCTACAAACTGCAAGTTAAAAATCCTACACGGTATACTATTTAGTATTTCTTTGAGCTGTGCGACTGGCGGAGTGTTGGGGGTAGTATCCCAGAGCTGAGCTACGTTATTCTGCCAAACTGTTAAAGTCAGCCTGAGTGAATGGTTTTGTCTTATTTCTGGTTTGAAAATCTTTATTACCTGGCTAAATAAAATTGAATATTTCCAGTCTAGTGAACGTGTTCAACTGGGAATGGTGTGGAACATGATTTCTCTCAAACAAACAAGCTTAAAACAAACTTGTATTTGCTGCTTGAGAAAAATGCTTTCCCAACTGACTTCCTTTGCTCATCAATGCTTGAGGACAGAGAAGGACCTGGTGGGGGGATGAATGTCATTGTTTTGGTGTGATTTTGATATTTCGCTCACCTGCTCTTCCAGACACAAAGCCTGGGCACAGCCTTAAAGATTCTGTTCTCGGAGAAGCAGATCGAGGCTCTTCCCAGGTCCAGAAATGCCACCCCCGCATTTCAGCTGAGCCGGCAGGAGATCGTCGCTCTCTTTAATGCTTTTGGGAGGTAATGTCGGACCACTTCATATCAGCGCAAATCACACTCACCACAAAAACTAAGGCAGTGTCTCAGCCTTATTGAGAGGCTACAAACCATGGTTTAACTCTCAGAAACATTATGGTCTCTTCAGTTTCATAAAATTTGTTTGCTCAACAGACAAAATGTTCTCACCCCACAAAATCTTTAAATGAGTAAAAATTACTCAACTTGTCAGCATGTTTTTTAAAATTTTTTGAAAAAAAAAAACTAATAAGTATAACTAGGAGGGTAAAAAAAAAAACCTGCTGACTTTGATTTGTATTGCTTTTCATTTCACTGGTGGACAATTACAATGCTTAATAATTTAATGCTTTTTGATGAACACGTTAAGTCACTGTCCCGTTCTTGTTTCTACCACTTAAGAAACATCTCTAAATTGAAATCTGTTGTGTCTCAAGTTGAGTTAGAATGCTGATTCATGCTTTTATACGTTCCCGGCTTGACTATTGTAATTCCCTTTTCACCTGTTTGAATAAATCTTACCTTAATCAGTTACAGATAGTTCAGACTGCTGCTGTAAGATTACTGACTAGATCCAGTAGAACAGCTCACATCACTCCAATTTTATTTTCCTTACATTGGCTTCCAATTAACTTCCGAATTCATTTTAAGATCCGTGTTTGCGTATATAAGGCCCTTCATGGGCAGGCGCCCGATTACATTCTAGACTTGCTCCAGCCATACATCCCTAGTCGTTCACTCAGGTCTTCTGACCAGGGTTTACTTGTTGTTCCTCGAGTGCGTTTAAAAACTAAAGGTTATCCTGCTTTTGAATATGTGGCACCTACTCTCTGGAACTCTCTTCCACTCCAGTTGCGCTCATCTGCTTCGGCAGAGTCTTTCAAAAAGTAGCTTAAGACACATCTTTTTAGATTGACTTTTGAAAATTTAAAACATTGATTTGGATATGTGCAATTTTTATGACATTTCATATTTTAATGCTTTGCTGTTTTTTATTTGTCATATTTTTAATTTTAACTGTTGTTGTTAACCACTTTGTGACGTTGTTCTGTGAAAGGAGCTTTACAAATAAAATTTACGTATTTACTTACAAGTGTCAACTCTATGAGAAGTTCTTTAATTAATCATTTGTGCATTTTTTTGTAGGATCTCAACGAGTATCCGAGAGCTTGAGAACTTCCGATCTCTGCTGTCAGAAGCCCAGTGAGGAGTGAGGCCAGTGTGGCTGTCCTCTGCACTAGATGACCCCCCCGTACGTCTGCCAACACAAAGGTCGTAAACAAAGCAGAGACCTTGACTGGAGGATGTTTTTAATACTATTCATCCATTCTACAATGAAGAGTTGTTCTATTCTGAGATTAGACTTAATCCAAGTCCAACACTTAGGCCATAGATCCAAAGAAAATCAGAGCTGAACTCAGTGAAGAATGCTCTCACTGCCAAGTCCACTTAAATGTGTTTGGGACCCCGAGTATGCTGCCAGAAAATAAACGGGGAATGACTTTATTCATCCTTTCCCTCTGTAGATCCACCTCATTGGGTCCTCAAAATTCCCAAAACTCAGAGTGGACTTTGAGTTACTTTGGTTGATATGCACTGCCTGGTACAAAAAAAAAAAGTCACATGTTAATTTGTTGGACCGCCTTTGGCTTACATCATGTTGTGCATTCATTGTGGCATTGTTTTGGCAATTTTATGCAACGTTATATCATTTGTTCCTGTCCAGAGTTGCATTCATTTTTGGCCGAGATCTTGTATTGATGAAAGCAGTCAAACCACTCCGTTAAGCCTTTTCCAGCACATCCCAAGCATGTGTGGTGGCTAGTTCATGAGTGAAGATGATTCTCCATGCTCACAGAACCACCACAATTTAAACCTGATGAATCTTGGCATTGTCATCCTGGAATATGCCTGAGCCTTCAGGAATTAAAAAGCCACTGAAGGGATTGACCTAGTTATTCTGTACATTGACTTCACTGCTGACTTCCTTTTATTGCTGTATAATGTTACTGAGCCTGGACCTGACCAATGGATGCTACTCTAGATCATAACACAGCCTCTAGAGCAGGGGTCACCAACGCCGTTCCTGGAGAGCTACCATCCTGTAGGTTTCTGCTTTACCTCCAATTCAGCACACCTGATTCAACTAATTAGCTACTTAACAAGATCACAAGCTGGGCAATTGAGTGGCTAATTAGTTGAATCAGGTGTGCCGAACTGGAGATAAAGCAGAAACCAACAGGATGGTAGCTCTCCAGGAACAGAGTTGGTGACCCCTGCTCTAGAGACTTGTCCAGTGGCCTCTGCATGACAGGTGCATCGCTTCCTTTCTTACTCTTTCTGGAATGTCGTAAATCTGGTCACATAAGACCACGTGACCTTCTTCCTACACTCCTCCGTCCAATCTTTATGCTCCGTTGCAGATTGAAGTGGTTTTTCTCCCCGAATTAGCCTAACTAAAACGGGCTCTAGTGGCCATGCAGCCATTTTGTCCTAGTCCTGCAAGTTCTTGTTGCATTGTGCATGTGGAAATGCTCCTACTTTTACAATTAAACATAGCCATGAGCTCTGCTGTCGAATTCCTAACAACACCTCAACAACCATTTTAGTGATCTCCGAATAAGAGTACAAGCTTTTTTCCTGACCCGTTTCTTCAGGAAAGTTGGTGGTTTATCACTATCCTTCCAGATTTCAATACTGCGTCATACAGTTCTTAACTCAATTTCAGTCATTTCAGCAAGCTTCTTTGTTTTTTTTTTTTTTTTGTGTTTCATTTTGGTTGATGTCGGACAATAATTTGCACCTCTTGAAACTCAGTGACATCTTTTCCATGACCATGGTCTTTCAACATGGTTGTTTAAGGGGTCCTCGGGGTGAAAATTTCAATTTTTTTTTCCCAAAAATTTCAATATTTTTGATTTTCACATAAAATAAAGGAATGCAGTGAGATGCAAGTAAACAACCAAGAATGAATGTTTTTCCTCTGCCTCAAGTGATACATCTGACATTAAATGCAAATTACCAAAAATAACAATTTTCACCCTTGTGGCATTCATAAAATCATTAATATTCATCTGATTGACTTGAAATTTGGACTGAAGTTGAATCTGTTGGAGATCTATGAAATGACAGGATTTTCTAGATGGGTGCATCCCTAGAGGGTTAATTTTGAAAATGAAGCAAGTTCATGATAGCGATTTTCGTTATGGTTACATAACAGAGCTCATCAAATATTCATAAATGTTACAAACAAAAAAATCCTGTCACTTCATAGAACTCTCTTAAACCTTTCATATGATACTAATTTGAGTAAAATCTGACAATGGGTTATAGAAATATCAGTGCCACAAAATATTTTGAGTTTGGCATTTAAGTGTCGTTTCCATGGCAACCATGTAAATTTTATCAAAATACTACATTTTATGAGGTTAAAATCATGTTGAGTATGTTTATTTCTTAGTTTTTACATTATAATGGTTATTTCTACACTTTACCCTGAAGACCCCTTAAGAAATGAGAACCTACACTCTGCATCACTCAGGGTTAAAAGAATTATTGCCAACTGAAACTTATTAATCCATGCAATCATGATTCAATCATAGGCGCTTAAGTATTTCCTTATTCAAATTAAAACAGCTACTTTTTTGGCCAGGCAGTGAATAATGAAAACAAATCACTATGATGAACTAGAAATTTCTATAATTGTGCCATATTTTCAACATTAGTTGTTCACATTTTGGGCTGAATTACTGAGCGATCAAATTCAGAAGGCCATGCTTTTTGAGAGATTTTTGAACTGCAGTGTCCTGGGATCAGTTTGAAAGAATTGTTTTGAATTTGGGGCATACTCCAATGACCCATTTTGGGTCCCAACCTGCAGTAAAAGAAACACTGCCTCAGACAATTAGTTACTTTAATGAAAGTAAATTATGAGCAAACCTCCAGACATGATCAGCTTTCAGAATAAGGTCTCATGCAGTGTTAATCTGTTATATCTATGCTATAGTGGAAAATTGGGTAATCATCTCAGATTAATGATCAACTGCGTTAGTCACAGGAACCAATCAGCCCCCAGGATGTTCATGTCATTTCATCCTGAGAACCGGCACCATTTGGGTGCTCCCAGCAAACAGTTATTATTACATTACCAAAATGTGTTTTCGATGTTCTAATAGTGCTGCTCCATTGCAACATCGTAAGAATGTTTTTAGCGTCAATTTACGGGATGGCTTTTGCCATGTTGCAGACAAGATCGGAAAGCAGTTGGACTCAAATGAACTTCATTTCACGAGAGCAGTGGTACTCAGTTTTATCCAGAAAGGGCCAGTGTGGGTGCAATCTTTTTTTCCCAGCCACACCTGATTCTTCCGATGATCAAACCTTAGAGATCCAGCTAAAAACCTTGATCAGTAAAATCAGATGTATAACTGGTTGAAGTGAAAGCCTGCACCCACACTGTTGCTTTCGGGATAAGCTTGAGAACCCCCCACACACGGGCTACTCTCATGTTTCATGTGTGGGCACGACTCCGGACATGTAATGTGCTCGCGGCCAATCGCCATTTTAATGTCCAACTCTTAAAACACTGTACTTAATGTTGCACTATATTAATGAATGCCTGTGAAAATTGTTTACTCGTGGAAAAATTTATTGTAAATTTTGTGTGAATGGATTCATATGAATCCTTCTCAAATACAGTGTTTGTACATGTACTTTAAAAAGGAAATTATTTCAAATGCTTACATATGATGCAAATTTTATAAAATGTTCAATGCAAATTGTACTTGCTCTTCCGCTGTGCAAACGGTTTTTATTCCGAGGTTACTTAAGTATGTGCTGGAGTAACAAACATTCTTGTGAAGGATTGGTCATCTCAAATGACTAAGTTTCGTCACCTTCTTTGCAGTGACATTGCTGGAGTTTACCTTCATGTTTGGATGCTTGTAGAACAGTGGTAATGAGGTGGTAGTAAAACCAGCAAATCATTTCCACATAAAACCCAAACTCCAGGAGGCCAGTCATGGCCGCAACTGACTGCTCAGCAGTTGAAAAGTTGTGGCAAAAACCTACGGACACAGAGGTTAATCAGACTCCACTGCAACAAATTCACTTAAATCCAAGAGGTCAACCAAGACACAAAACATCGCAAAGTATCTAGAACAGTGCTCTTTTTGTGATGGCTGAACTCTGGTATTTGAAAGATTTAAGTCCTGTCACTGCTGCAAATGGCTCTAAATGAGGTCAGCTCCATATTTTATTCCTGATTTCTTGGGACTTATCTGCTTCTGAGGTGGTCTTGTAAAGATTATACAAAACATAGTGCAAATACATTATTTTTTTGGTGAGCAGCCAGGTTTTTTTTCAAGAGTAAAGTGGGAAAATTCTTCTCCTTCGAATATTTGGCTCTTTCAACTATGTCCATAACTGTTTCAGAATGTTTGAACCCACATTGTTTGACCTGGAGTACCTTCCTGCAAAATAAAGCAGCTTGACACAAATTTTGCCCTGTACAAGTTTGGGGTTGATAATTCTGAAGGCCGCAGCAGAAACTTTCACAGCGCTTTAAAACAGTGCAGTAAAACTTTATTTTAACATGGTAGTGCTTGCATACAGCCGTTGTGAACTATGAAATATGGACAGACGTGTTACATTCATGGGCCAAAATGAATCAAGGCTACTGCCTCACTGTGTCTGAAACAAAATATGATGAACTAAATTTCAAAGAAATAACAAAAATAAATCTTAAAAAAAAAATCCCATGTGTGTAAAATTCCACTGTGTATGGTAGGTGGTGAAATTTCTTATGCAATGCAAAACACTTAAATTTCATAGCGATATGCATCATGATCCCAACATAATTGGAATGCACCGATCCCCCCCCCCCAAAAGTACAGATAAATGCTCCTTCACTCATGCCTTGACAAATTCCTGACCTGGCAATCCAACTTCTGACCTGGATATCGCATTCTCTCAAATCTCAGTAACAGAAAATCCCACCGCCCGCCAAGACTGTTAAAATGAATGCACATCCACCTACACCGTGCAAGAGGGGGAAGAAAAAAAAAACTAATAAAAAAACAGCTACCAGGCTGCTTCAAGAACTGTGGTCCTTTGAGAGCAGAGTTGAGATATGACAAAAAAAGATAAGAAAAAAAATTCCCCCCTCCCACAATGAAATATTTGTACATTTTAAGTTACCAAGTGCTTGACAAGCGATATTTTATTATCACGCAAATCTTGAAGAGTCAAATGATCTCACCCCATTGCAAGATTTAGTCTTATTGATTAAGTAAGTAATGGAAATAAGATTCTAAGTCAAACTGAGAGACAAAAATAAGAGTTGAGATTAATCTTTTTTTGGCTTTTGTGGGGTCGCCACTCCTACAGAATGTGGCAAACATCTCCAAAAATGCCAGTCATGAGTAAACACGAGAGCGCAATGTCTCCAGAAGCACAGGTCGTGACAATGTTGCCAGCCAGGCGCACAAAAAAGAAAAGAAAAAAAAAAAAAAACCAAAACACAAGAAACAAAAATGTATGATTGCGTTCGCCCAGAGATTGCATTTTCTAACACTTAACACCGTATTCAACTATAAAGGAGAGGAAAGTCGAGGAGGAAATGACAATAAAAAAGTAACATTTTTGTGGTCTCATTGGCGGTAATCCAAAGCCCGTCTCAATTCAACTCAAAGATCAGGTTTTTGCAAAAGTGCAAAAAACTGCTTAGTCATGCATCAATGACATACGCTGGACCCAATTTACCATCTTTCCAGAACTCCCCCACATATTCTGTTAAACACACACGCCACACGCACATCTCAGCTCTGCCATATGTACACGCTCCCAGTATTGCAATGTTCATCTACACCTCACACAAAACAGGAGAGCCCTATTATAGTTACTGAGTAGAACAGATATAAAAGAGAAGTAAAGCTTATCAAACATATGAAATATGTACAGCATTTTGTGCAACAGATTCTCCTAGTTAAAAAAAGCAATGGCACAATGTTAGGGGTTTCTATGGGAGAGCTCAATGCTGTTAACTACCACATTACAGTTACTGTATGTTACATATGAGATATTATATATATATATATATATATATATATATATATATATATATATATATATATATATATACTGGAATATGGTATTCAACCGCTCTCTTCAACACCATCTTCACAAATCCTTCCAGGAATGAAGTATTAAACTGGAATACGATAACATATTCTGCAGATCAGCCTGTTTTACGCTGGCTCAAACCCAAACCAATACATTCATGTTACTGGATCAAAAACTTCACTTGCTCGCACTCGCGCACACACACGCACACACACACACACACACACACCCACACCTTACAAATGCACTCCTGTCCATCCCTCCCAACCAGATCCCTCAGTTATATCGCAGGAGGGCATGCACTGGGAGAGGGGTACACTTTTCCAGGAAAGGCCCAGACTCTAGATTAGGCCCAGCTCCAGTCACAATGTGCGCTCTTTGGCAGAGGGTTCCATTTCATTGTCTGTTAGTAAAGAGGCTCGTTCGCACGCACCAAAGTCAACATTTTTCCTTCATCCAGTTCTCTGCCTCCATTTTTACATACTCGTCAGGACAATCACCGCCGCCTCATCCCAGCACCCCTTGTCAGAGAGGATGCTGGGAAAGTTGTCCAGTACCAGAGATACACACAGAGGCCACCTCTACATTCAGGGTGCTGGCCATTCTTAGAGGCCCCTAGAACATGTTTTAAAGTGCAAATATAGCCGCCCGCTTCAGGGGAAAAAGAGCTTTTCTGTGCAAGAAACTGGAACAGGGGCTGGCCGGCAGACCATTAGGAAAAGTGTTTCAGGTGAGCAGAGGGGCAGCGACAACACAAAAACTGGTCCCCGCTAGTCCCAGAGGCTTTCAGCTCCACAATGCTGACCTCTCCGGAAAAAAGCCAAGAAAGCGATCCACTTCACAGGAAGCAGATTTCCTCAGGTGTCACAGATTTGAGCTTCCATCTACATTTTTACTTTTTTTTCCCCCCAAACAGCATCCAACTAGCTTTTCAGGAATTTATTTATTTAAAAAAAAAAAACACAACAGTATTCTCGGCTGCGAAGGAAAAGAGTAAAAAGCCAAAACAGCCTCCCCACTCCTCCCAGCTTGGTCCCATCTGTTCACTTCCTGCCCCCCCCAAGAGTCCTTGCTATGGCAACTGCAATTGGCCAGGGCAGCAGGAGGAGGAGAAGGGAGGGGGCGGAGTCGTAGAATTAAGGGGGTGTGGCCGAGCCAGAAACGCGGGTCTACAAACTGGTCCAGAGAGAGACAGATCACAGCCGTTGCCCAGGTACACAGAGCGCGCTCACAGAGCGACACTGTAAGAGGCCGGTGGCTCAGTTCTGTGGGGTTGAGTAATAGTTCTGTGGGGTTGAGTAGTAGTTCTGCGGGGTTGAGTAGTAATTTTGCGGGGTGGAGTAGTAGTTGTGGTGCTGGTTGGTCTGGATGTTTCCGTAGGCCAGCAGCAGGGGGGCCGTGCTGGAGGGGGGGCCGCCCAGCAGGTGCTGACCGCTGCTCAGGCTCCCGTTCCGCTGGATCGAGCCGTACCAGCTGGGGCCTGATGGAGGAGCACAGGACTGTATACTACTGCTGAGAGAAGGGGGGAGGGGGAGAGAGGGAAAGAGGGGGAGGAAAGCGGGACAGAGGAGGAGGGAGAGTGAGGGAGGAAAAGAGAGCGGGTGGAGGGAGAGAGGGGAAGGAGAAAGGGAGGAGGGAGAGAGAGAGGGAGGCAGATAAATAAAGGCAGGAGAGGAGTCAGGGAGAGAAGAAAAAAGGAGCAGAGAGGAGGAGAGAGAGAGAATCAGTCTACAGAACTCACTGCAGTAAACTCAGCTTTAAGCATCTTAGGGACAGTTTTAGATGAAGCATATTCTGAGATTCTCTACACAAAACTCACAAAACTAGTCAGAACTTAGCTTAGTCCTGAAAATGGTCCCAGTTCATTGTTAGTGAGACAAGCTTTTAATCGAATTTAACATATTCCTTTTCCTGTTACGTCGAAAGCATGAGCTGATTTAAGCATTTAGCCAAATTGGTATCATTCAGTTTCAATTCGGAAAGACATGGACTTAGAAGACGGAACTGAATGAAGAGACAGATATGGAGGTAGAGAATCTCTGCATGTAATCGGTAAAACCCGGTGAAGCGCTGACCGGGCACGGTACTCCGAGTGAAGCTGAGATTCACACACCTGCTTCGCTCCCCTCTGGAAGTGATGCTCCTGGAAAGGTCATCTTCACTGTCATAGCGCCGTGGATTGTCAAAAAAGTAGGCCCTGGAGCTAAAGCTGTGACTGTTAATCATTCCTCCGGGAGCCTGGAACACAGCAAAACAGAAACACACACAGACGCACACAAACACACACAAATTCACTGTTGTGACCAACACACGAAGCTCAAAGATAAAAGTACGCTCACGATTTTTGCAGAAGGGTTTGAGACCCAAACCTTTGGTTCCTTTAATTTATCAATGCACAGAGTCAGACTCTTAATTTATGTCTTGACTTGACTTTTAAAGCACGCTGCTTTAAAAAATATTACATCAACAGTGAGGCTTATAAGCAGTAGGACAGCATGCAAAAAAATTTAAGGCCCAATAATTCCTTTAATGGTCCACAAAATATAAATGTAAATTGCCTTAAATTAGTGCATTGCGATTGAAATTTGTGAGAATTACAACCATTTTGAACATTGTTACAGTCCAAACGTTTATGAATCCTGTTATGTATGCTTGGGCTTCACATGTTTTGTGGATATGGGAAGTCATGTTCCTGATCTGGGACGCAGACTAACATTAAAGAAGCAGAGTGGCTTGAGGTGAGTGGCGTTTTGGGTTAGTACATCAGGCCGGGTGCAGGTAGAATGGGGGGGTGGGGCTGTGGGCGCACTCCCAGACAGCAGAGTGAGTGCAGTATGTGGCATAAGGGTTGGGTGATGGTAACAGAAGTGATTGTGACTGTGTTGGGGAAGGGGGGAGGTGGCTGGATAAGATGGGATTAATATTGTACTGTGGGGGGTGTGTTTGGAGCTGGCCGAGAGGAGAGGATTGAGAGGTCTGGCAGACTTGGCCTTCTGTGGCGGAGTCTCACCAGGTTCTGATTGGGCCGCTGGACCCTGAAGAAGACCACCACCAGACTGGTGGGCAGGAGCTCCCAAAAGAACAGGATGATCCCAAACACGATGTAGGCCTCACCGCTGATCTTCTCTACATCCGCCTGAGGAAAAACCACATTGATGAGGAATTCCACACGGACATACAGAAGGACAGACAGAATCAGACAGAGATAGACTGGAGAACAGACACAAGCACAGACAAGCAGACAGACTGGTGGGAAGAAAGACAGGCAGAATCATACAAAGACAGAGAGATGGACAGACATACAGATAAGACAGGAACACAAATACAGTGACACAGACACAGGCAGACAAAGAAAGACAGTCAGTCCAAAACAGAAACCAGAAAAAGGCAGTGACAGATGGACCCATTATAAACAGATGGGATTTCACTTCTGCATGAAATGTGAAAAATACAATGAAACAAGGAAACTGCATTTCCAAAAAAACAAAAAACGGAAATGTGCCCTAGATTTGAGATTTGCTCAGAGGTAGAGAGAGACTGCCATTCCTCTTGCCAGGGAGGAGGGGATTTGGCAGTGCAGTTTTGCCATAAAGGGTGGGACATCGAGCGCCATGCATACACAAGAGACTTATAATGATCCACAATCAGATTTATGTGTTTCCTGGAAAAATATTATTTTTTGCCAGTTGTGAATCGCTGCTATGCAATCCATTGTGTTGATATCAGTAAATGTTTTGGCAAAGTGTGCAAACTTGCCATGCCAATAGAGCAAACCTGAATGTGAATTCGATAGGCAGACAGTCAGATGGGCATATAGACGAACACAGGACGGCAGACAGACAGAAACAGAAAGAGTAATGCATAGGGACAGGCAGATAGACGGACAACAATAATAGTGGCCGAAAACCCAGAACCTTTAAGCAACGCGCAATCTCCTTGCGAGTGTTGAGCAGCGCTTAAATGACAGCCAGAGAGGGACCCGACCTGGCTGACAGTCACTCAGACAGACCTGGGGAATGCCTCATGTTAGCGCTAGCGGCACGTCTCAGGGGTGAAGATAATCTAGGTCAACAACAGCACGGCAGCCCAGCTCTGCTAGACCAGCCTCCGCTATTTATATCCAAACAAAGACCTTTCCCCTACAGGGACTCTATCCATCCAAATCCCCAGAAATGGATTGTTTCTGCTCAGGAGCAATGAGCCCAACGCAGGCGGATCAGCGCAGAATGGTCTAATTCCACTGAAGTTTAGAGTGTATACGGCAGGAAGAGGTCAAAGATACCAAAGTAAAAATACTAGACATGAGTAGGAAATACTCACCTGACGCAGTGCGACTGAATTTGAGAATCACGACCAAAAGGTCATCTTTAATTTGCCAGGAGATCTGCTATATTATATCGACTTCTTTTCGCAATGACTGTCCATGTACAGTACTGTGCATAAGTCTTCGACACATTCAAGGCAATTTCAAAGGGCATATATGCCTGCAAAAATTATGAAATTTAAAGTTTCAAATAACTGAGAAATGTACTGAAGAGCCGTAAACTGTTAAAAACCATATCAAACCAATATTTGGTGTAACTAACTTTCGCCGAAAATTCTGGGACATTGTCCTGTTGTGCTACACAAGATGGTTGGCCTTTTGCTTGTTCCAGGCAGAGTGAAAAACTTGTAACCGTTTGTCAGCAGACTGACTTTCTCACCTGCGTTTATCCTTTCAAGTAACTGCAGACAGCCATGATGATGTCGACATCAGGGCTTGATCAAGGCTGTATCATCTATATTGGCCGTTTTCTAATGAAATACAAGCATTTATTTCTAAAACGTTTCTTTAAATTAGCATTTGCAATTTCAAATTTACTTCTTATCTTCAGCCACTCTAATGTGGAAAACAAAAAGTAAACATCTAAAGCAGATTTACATTTAAAAAGTGCAGAGCGCCCAAGACTTTTGCACAGTACTGTACAAATACTTCCACACTGCACTAAATAGAGCGAAACACTGCCATAAAAACAAGCTTTTTGAAGCTCCTGACATTCTGCTTTTTTTGTTGAGACGGGTTTGCAAATGGACTGATTCAATTCTGTGGTGAGTTTAAGAGCTGCGGCTCTGTGGCAATGATCAATCATTCCTCCAATCATCCATCTATCCCTTTGACGAGCGGTCACAATTCTTCTTTGCTTTTTTTGGCGTTTGGCATATGTTGTCATAATGTCTGACTGTAACCCCTTGCCACCTTAAATAATTTGTGGTTTTGGTGACTGAAGCACCTGAAGATCAGCCGACAACAATTTGGCCCCTTCGGGACTCAGGATCCTGCTCTAGCTTTGGGGACTTACCTGGCAAAGTGCTGCTGGCCAGACCAGTTTTAAGCAGGCACATGCTGCCATTCAGCATTACAGTAATACACTTCAAAGGTAAAGCTTCTGATATTTAGTCCACCCTTGAAATGGAGTAATATGGTAAGAGGCAGTATTGCTCCACTGCATTTCCCTGATAAAATAAGAAAGCATATCAAACTACTGCTGTCTCCGATGATCTTCAGTGCATGACGGTGGAAAGGATTTCACACAAATCATGTGCCCTTTCGTAATTTCTTTTTTGGTAATATGACTTCACAGATGAGACACAGGAAATATTCATGAGAAATCTTTCACATGTCTAAATGCTGAGCTGGTCATTTTCGGCATTGCAAAAGACAAGCCACCCTAAAAACTAATACAGTGCAACAGACTAATGGTTCTCAAACTTCGCCCTGGGGACCCACTGTGTGCTGGTTTTTGTTCTAACCACAACGGCCACCCCAGAATTCTAACAAGCTGTTTTTCTGAGTGAGTTTTTTTTATTTAGGTTTAGTGACATTATGTGGCTTGAAAAAAATGAAATAATCTGCACAGAAATATACAATGCAATTAAGAAAAAAAAACTTTTTAAAAGGCTGGGATGGCAACTGTGGTGGTAGGAACAAAAGCCAGCATACGCAGGTGTTTTAAGGACCACTTCTCAAGCTCTTACTACACTATTAGACCACACCATAGGCTCCAGACCCCCCATGACCTCAATCAGGAATAAGTAGAGAAGGTTATGGATGAAGTGAATGACCACTCCTGACAAGCCTACTGCTCTTATATTCAGACACAGCAAAATATTTATCATACAGCAGGGCTACAGAGCTCATCAGTCCATCATAAAGTAAATAGTTACCAGCACGTCTCAGATCTGACTCCACATTCATCAGCAACAGACGCATAAACATGTATGCCAAAATACACAAGCAATTATGTGAACACACTTGCAAGCATACACACTTGTGCGTGTGCACACACTTGGGCACACAAATACAAGTCTGTGCTCTCTCTCATTCTCTCTCTCATTGAAAACAGATGCATGCATAGACGTGCAGGCAGACCAATCACACACAGTAAGAGTGACAGGCTTGTTTACACAATGATCGGAGGCATGACACATTACTAATAACATCAGCAGCTCTGTTCAGCACTGCCAGCAAAGCAGGCACATTATCTGGGTCAGCTGGGGTTCACCAAGAGTTTAAGAGCTCTGAAAATAAGACACTCCAGAAAACGAATAAATAAGTAAAACCACCACTGAGAGGATGGACAGATGCACACCCAGAAACAGACAAAAACAGACAGGAAAAGACACAAGGAGCCATTCAAAGCCCTATCTTGAAGAACAAAACAGATGGAAAATGTATGTGCTAAGAGTATCGCAGATTAAAACTGGGCATGTCTAACTCAATTGCAATTGCAGTAATTTTGTGGCAAGAGGCAAATAGTGCAACTGTGGCACTGTTGTCAAAAAGGTTTGTCTAAGACAAATTAATTATCTGGGGTATGGTGGCTGTTTAGTTCCATTAAAACCAGTTAGATCAGCCACTGTCATTCTCGGCAGATTAATGTCATAGCAAATTGGTAATTTTGTCAGGTGAAGTGCAAGCACCGAACTTGTGGTACTGCTGCTTCTTACAATCCTCTGAGAACAACACTCCCATGTTGTATTGCATCAAAGCATTCGGGGGATAGCCGTTGATTTACCTAGTAATGAATTTCATTTAAAAAGATGTGGGCAAATCAAACTGTAAACAAAATGGCAGTCATGGTATTACAACAAGGATGAGACTGAAGGTAATTATTTGTACAACCCCCCCACACAAAGAAATATTAAAATACCCCGTTCACTCTCCCACTCCCATTAGACCCCACAGTCATTTTGTATGCATTATTTACAGGGTACAAAACCAATACGAAACTGGCAAGAAAGCAATATGTGTTGATTTGCGAACAGTTCTTTTGCAAACAGGCTGTTATTCACTCCCATGAAACTACGATAAAGCGAGAAAGTTGGCATTAAAAGGCGGTTGGATGAGTCAAAATGCAAACAAGATGTGACATGAAAATCGTACAGAGCAAGCTTTATGCATTGACATAGCTTATACGCTGTGCAATCTGTCAAGACGCAAACAATTTTATTTCAGAGCAGGAGACTAGGCGAAGGCAATAAATATAACTTTCCTCTTGGATTCTCTAAGTTCTTAGTCCCCTAAAATGTACTTTGTGTTCGGTATCGCCCTGAATAGGTAATGTAATGTAATGTAATATGCTGTTTGCAACTGACACTATTGTGCATAACTTTACCCTCACTTGCGTTTCCATTCGCTAAGTCACAAGAATAGAGCCCTTAGAGAGACATGGAGCCAGAGAGAATTAGGCAGACACAGAGAGACACAGAATCAGACTTTCAGTCATACACAGATATACAGTAACAGAAATGAACAGGCAGACAAGACACAGATAGACAGTCAAAGAGAGAAATACAGTGACAGAAACAAACAGGCAGACACAGAGCTCAACATAAATGGACAGCTATCAGCAGAAAAAAAGACCGATGCAGAGACAGACACAGACAGAAAGTCAAACAGGGACATTCTGAGACAAAAATGAACAGGCAGGTACAAAGGCAGACATGAATAGACAGTCAGACAAAAACATGCCGAGACAGAGATAAACAGGCAGAAAAGAGGTTGTTCATAGCGACTCCCTGGACCCTCACCTGGTCAGATATGTTGTACCAGCCGTAGTTGAAAGGGCTCGGCCGATCCTCAGGAGACAGAGCCACCACCACCAGGTTGTAGCAGGCCCGCGAGGTGTAGAGTAGAATCACAGCCGCGCCAATCGCCGTGGCCTGGCACACAGACGAACCCTGAGGAGGGAAGTGTAGAGCGGTTAGCCTGTGGTTAGGAAAACCACGCAGGGCATTCTGGAGTAGCAAGCCCCCACCTGTTCATACAAGAACTGCTCACTGAAACCTTAATGTCACTGCTGAAGACCCACCTCTTCTTGTTGGTATTCAGTTAGCAATGCACACCTCAATTTTAACCTCTGTAAAGTATAAAAAGTATGAATATTTTGAATAGTACTCACTAAAAGAAGAAAAATGCTTTTGGAATTTTTAAGATTTGCTGAGCAGTTGCTGAGTAATTAGAATTTTTCACCTGTAGCCTTGTTAGAATCAATTAACAGTAAAACAATAGGAGCAGTTAGTTAGAATTTTTGACACATTTAACAAGTCCAGTTACCCTATTTCATGAATAAAGTCCATTTTCTCCACTATTACAGAGGTAAAATTCATGAAAATTCACACAGTAGTAGTTTCAAATACTGGGAACAAGACGTTTACATCACTGACATCATTGCCAGCCAATGACTTCAGCAGAATTGCCCCATGTGATTGGGGCAATTTTTAGGACGCATAGCATCTCTCATCAGGAGGACAAGGCGGGCGGAATCTGAAGGCATTCCCAACTTCTAATGGCAATCCTCGCTGGTAGGGTATATTTTTATAACGTATATGAGAAGATGCAGATAAACATTATTAACCATCCTGTGTTTGAACGGAAATATCTTGCCTCTTTTCCAAATAAGTGGCAGTCAATTTCAACACTTTGGAGCAGAGGTCTCACATGTTGGATTTTTTTCATTCATGCACTGGGGTGAAGGCCAACTCAAGCACCGATTGGATTATTTTCATGCGATTTTCTGACCAGAGTTTATCTGTGGTTCAATTTAGGTACAGGGATACGGCAACTGCTGACATAAAATTTCTGGATCGCTGCTATGATTGATCAACTGGGCAGCGCTGCGGTTTTTAAATCACTGTTAAATTATAACTTCACAGGTAATCTAATCACTTTTTACATCAAATTAAAGATAAATGTCTTGGCTATTTAATGGTGTAAATCTGAACTGAATATCCTGTTTTGATGCAGAGGTATAATGATTTTACAGTAGTGATTAGGTATGAAAATCGGTATTTGACGTCACTGGTGACGCAACAAGCGTTCCTACATTCAATTCATGTTGAGTTCTGACACCCAGACTTCATCCATTGTGTTATCTGCAGTATTTATTTATTTATTTTATTTATTTTTGAATTTTTGTATTTTTCCACTTGTTCAGCACGTTGGTCGATGATTGTTGTTAAAATGTGCTCCATGAATAAAGTTGACATTGGCATTGAGATTGACCAAGAACCTGAAGAGGATTCTGGGATAGTGAGCCCCTTGTTCCCAGGATGTGTCCAAATCCCCAAATACTCAATAAATAAATAAATAACATCCCCCTTTCAAAACCAGTTTCCTCCCATCATACCCACAACAAAAGAGATTAGGTAGCAGAGGAGGAAGATCATTCCAAGTGAAAATGGACAGGCAATTTAGAAAAGGCAAGAATAGGTTTGCAGTGACAGCCCAAGGGGATTCTGGAACAGAAAGCCACAGGTTCTTCATGAGAATCCACATAGGATTCCAAGACTACAAGCACTGGGTTCTCAGTAAGAACTTAAAATTAAGAAAATGTAGCGTGCACATCCACTCAACTGAGGTGCAGGACAACAAGAAAATCAGCAAAGAAATAAATGGCAACGTCCGCACACAAAGACAATGCTCCCCAAAAAATTTATTCTGTCAACGTTTCGATCACAAAGTGATCTTCGTCAGGATAAAAGAACACAGCACACTCACATCTCTATAAGCGCTTACTCAGATTCACAATTGAACACGATCATTAACATCAGGTGTGAACAATTACTCAAATCAATCAACAGGGCACAGGAAGTAATCTGCAGAGTGAGCAAGGTGTGTGTGCTGAAGAAAAAGCACATAGAAACATACCATCCCAAGACAAGTATATATCAATTTTTGTTTTTGTTTTTAGTTAAAGACAAACAGATATCAACCTGGACACAAAAAAATATTAAAAATCAATTGTACATCAAAAAAACAGAAAAACTACAAAAAAAAAAAAACTACAGAAAAAATAAATCAAAACTAACCAAGGAAAATGCATGAAAAATATGGCAAAGTATGTAACTGCCCCCATCCCCTCAGTAATACACATGCATAAATGAAAAAGAGGGGAAAAAACAAAAAAAGAAAATATTAAATATCAGATACAAAAAATTTTTTTATAAAAAATTTAATTACAGAAATGACCTAATGTCAAAGGATTCATTCAGACCCCTAACCACTGTATCAAGGGTTGAAATCCAAAAAGCCTCCCTTTGAAGTAGTAGATTATTAATGTCACCACCTCTAGGTGGCAACTTAACACGTTCAATACCTATATATTTTAGAGAAGATATACAATGTTTCGCTTGAAAAAAATGCAACGCAACAGGATTCCTAAAATCCTTGGTCCTGATATCGCTTCTGTGCTCTGAGATTCTGATCTTTAAAGGTCTGGTAGTCTTACCTACATAGGCCAGCCCGCAAACACACCTAATCAAGTAGATAATATTAGGTGTGGTACAGGTAATAACCCCCTTAATTTGAAAACATTTCCCTGAAGAGGGATGGTTAAATGTATGACATTTATACGTAAAGTTACACTGTGCACATCTACCGCATTTATAATTACCATCAGGAATATCATTTAAAAAACTAGAAGGTGTTGGCCTACGTAGACAAGACCTGACCAAAAGATTCTTCAAATTGGGAGGCCTCTTGTATACAACGCGGGGGGGATCTGAAAATGATTTACCAAGCACTGGATCAGAACTCAAAAGATACCAATATTTCCTAATTATTTTCTCAAATTGTTTACTTAAAGGAGAATATTGAATAAAGCAATTAAGACGTTGATCTAGAACTTTTTTCTCTTGAGCAGAGAGACAATCAGACTGTGTAACGCCACGAAACTTATCAAAAGCCGGTTTAATCCACTCTTCAGGATAACTTCGTTGCCGAAAGCGTCCTGCAAGATCTTCAGAATGAGTATTAAAATATTCATCAGTACCACAAATTCTACGAATGCGTTTAAACTGACCAAAGGGAATCCCCTTCTTAAGTGAAGTGGGGTGATAACTATCACCACGAAGTAGAGAATTAGTATCTGTGGGTTTCCTATATAAATCCGTAATGAGTCTATTGTTGTTCTTTATAATCAGAATATCAAGAAAATTCATTCGCGAATCATCATAGGAGATGGTGAAATTTAACGGTTGACAAGTATTATTCAAAAAGGTGTGAAATTCACCAAGTTGAGCAACAGACCCAGTCCAAAGAACGAAGATGTCATCAATATAACGTTTCCAAATTCGGATATATGGTAGAAAAGGGTTACAGATGGAATTAAATATGATATGACTCTCCTGAAAACCAACATAAAGATTGGCATAATTTGGAGCCATTTTGCTCCCCATAGCTGTTCCAGATTTTTGCAAGTAAAATAGGTTTTCAAAGAGAAAAAAATTTTTAGTAAGTACAATTTCAGAAAGATCTTTTAAACAAGTGGTGCTCGGACGACCATTGTCTCTCTGATCAAGAAAATAAGTTATCGCCTCTAATCCACCAGAATGTGGAATATTTGTATACAGACTCTCCACATCAAAGGTAACCAGTAATAAATCATTTTCTACTGAATCCAAAGTACGCAAGACTTGAATAAAGTCGCTCGAATCTCTCACAAAAGAGGGCAACGTAAAGACCTGCGCTTATAGAGATGTGAGTGTGCTGTGTTCTTTTATCCTGACGAAGATCACTTTGTGATCGAAACGTTGACAGAATAAATTTTTTGGGGAGCATTGTCTTTGTGTGCGGACGTTGCCATTTATTTCTCAGTAAGAACTCACATAGGATTCTGACACCGTTAGCCCTGGGCGCACAGTTTAAACCCACATGGGATTCTGAGGCATCAATACGTGGGTTCTCAGTAAGAATCCACAGAGAAATCTGGGACAGTAAGACCTGAGATCTCAGTAAGAATTTACAGAGGATTCTAGGATAGCAAGCCCTGGGTTCTCAGTTAGAACTTAGAGGATTCTGGGATAAAAAGCCCCAGGTTTTCAGTTAAGAACTAACAGAGGATTCTGGGACAGAAATTACCGAGCTCCTAGTAAGAGACTGAGGTAATCTGAGGTTAACAACAGAGCCACAGAAGGTGGGACACCAAAGAACTCCTTTCACAAGCTGTACCTTAAAGGAGCTATAAATGCATCATCATACATTACATTTTATATCGAGCCAGAATCAGTGAGATAGCAAACTGGAGCAGAGGTACCACCTACTCAATTGCAGTCGCTAAGGAAATGTGTGGGCTGTGGACTCTGAGATCTTTAAAGTTTGAAATGTTTTATCGTTGCAGAAAAGCTAAAAGAATAATTACACTTCCTGCAAGCAAAGAGCATCAGAATGTCAAGTTATGTAAATGACTAAACTGAATGACGACTGTCAGAACCTGTTAGCTGTCAGGTCACCATTTCACCATCTCCTTCTTTTAATAACCTCTTCTGACCTCAATGACCCGTTATCACCTTGCTTGCACTCACACAGCCCTGCAATCAGACCCAGTCACCTAGTGACAGGCAAATTATTAACAATCAAAAAATCAACTTAACATGACTGTCGGGACAGAAAGATATGCATGAGACACCAAACACAATTCAAGTATTTTACAGCCAAGAAAAAAAAGTTTGGCCATGACAAAAAGTGGAACTATTCCACAAAAAAAAGAAGAAAATGTTAAAAGGCAAGTTCCCATCCCAGACACTGACTTTCCCCTTTCCCTTTGGTCTAAGGCATCACATAATTTTTTGACCGCACAAAAAATCTCAGGCCAACAGTCATAAAATGTTTAGACTGTACATCACAAAGACAGAATTAACAAGCAACACGGACCTTACGTATTGATAAGGGGAAAGATAAAACATCTTTTCAAAAAATCTTTCTACCAAGTAAGCCAATATAAAGGCTTTGGTTGCCCGAAAAATATTTTGTCTGTGGTGGCTTAATACAGTTGAAGCTACCATAACTTATTTTGCAAAGAAGATACCGTTGTATTCATCTATGTACTTACACAGTTTATTCCAAAATACATCTTTTTGATCTGCTTATTTACTGAAAGAAAGATTCCCTACATACTGTATAAAGGTTATGATCACACGAGCCCACGAGCTTGGTTGGCTCGTGGGACTCCTGAGGCAGCTGACCGGTACCAGCAGGCTAAGCGTGCTGTGGCCCGGGTGGTGGCAGAAGCAAAAACTTGGGTATGTGAAAAGTTCAGGGAGGCCATGGAGGAGGACTATCGGTCAGCCCCAAAGAGATTCCGGCAAAACGTCCGGCGCAGTACCCTGCCAACACTGTTTACAGTGTGGGGAGCTGTTGACTTCGACTGGGGATATTGTCGGCCGGTGGAAGGAATACTTTGAGGACCTCCTCAATCCTACTGATACGCCTTCCGTAGAGGAAGCAGAGGCTGGGGACCCAGAGACTGACTCATCCATCACTCGAGCTGAAGTCACCGAGGTAGTTCGGAAGCTCCTCGATGGCAAGGCACCGGGGGTGGATGAGATCCGCCCTGAGTACCTCAAGTCCCTGCATGTTGTAGGGCTGTCTTGGTTGACACGCCTCTGCAGCATCGCGTGGCAGTCAGGGACAGTGCCTCTGGATCGGCAGACCGGTATGGTGGTCCCTCTATTTAAGAAGGGGGACCGGAGGGTGTGCTCCAACTATAGGGGGATCACACTCCTCAGCCTCCCGGGTAAAGTCTATTCCGGGGTGCTGGAGAGGAGAATTCGGCCGATGGTCGAACCTCGGATCCAGGAGGAACAATGCGGTTTTCGTCCTAGTAGTGGAACACAGGACCAGCTCTACACCCTCCGCAGGGTGCTTGAGGGTGCATGGGAGTTTACCCAACCAGTTCACATGTGTTTCGTGGACTTGGAGAAGGCATTTGACTGTGTCCCTCGTGGCATTCTGTGGGAGGTGCTTCGGGAGTATGGAGTCAGGGGCCCTCTACTAAGGGCCGTGCGGTCTCTGTATGACCGGAGCAGAAGCTTGGTTCGCATTGATGGCAGGAAGTCAGACCTGTTCCCAGTGCATGTTGGACTCCAGCAGGGCTGCTCTCTGGATCGGCAGACCGGTATGGTGGTCCCTCTATTTAAGAAGGGGGACCGGAGGGTGTGCTCCAACTGTAGGGGGATCACACTCCTCAGCCTCCCGGGTAAAGTCTATTCCGGGGTGCTGGAGAGGAGAATTCGGCCGATGGTCGAACCTCGGATCCAGGAGGAACAATGCGGTTTTCGTCCTAGTAGTGGAACACAGGACCAGCTCTATACCCTCCGCAGGGTGCTTGAGGGTGCATGGGAGTTTACCCAACCAGTTCACGTGTTTCGTGGACTTGGAGAAGGCATTTGACTGTGTCCCTCGTGGCATTCTGTGGGAGGTGCTTCGGGAGTATGGAGTCAGGGGCCCTCTACTAAGGGCCGTGCGGTCTCTGTATGACCGGAGCAGAAGCTTGGTTCGCATTGATGGCAGGAAGTCAGACCTGTTCCCAGTGCATGTTGGACTCCAGCAGGGCTGCTCTCTGGATCGGCAGACCGGTATGGTGGTCCCTCTATTTAAGAAGGGGGACCGGAGGATGTGCTCCAACTGTAGGGGGATCACACTCCTCAGCCTCCCGGGTAAAGTCTATTCCGGGGTGCTGGAGAGGAGAATTCGGCCGATGGTCGAACCTCGGATCCAGGAGGAACAATGCGGTTTTCGTCCTAGTAGTGGAACACAGGACCAGCTCTATACCCTCCGCAGGGTGCTTGAGGGTGCATGGGAGTTTACCCAACCAGTTCACATGTGTTTTGTGGACTTGGAGAAGGCATTTGACTGTGTCCCTCGTGGCATTCTGTGGGAGGTGCTTCGGGAGTATGGAGTCAGGGGCCCTCTACTAAGGGCCGTGCGGTCTCTGTATGACCGGAGCAGAAGCTTGGTTCGCATTGATGGCAGGAAGTCAGACCTGTTCCCAGTGCATGTTGGACTCCAGCAGGGCTGCTCTCTGTCACCGGTTCTGTTCATTATCTTTATGGACAGAATTTCTAGGCGCAGCCAGAAGCCGGAGGGAGTTCGGATTGGGTGCCACAGGATCTCATCTCTGCTTTTAGCGGATGATGTTGTCCCGTTGGCTCCTTTGAACCAGGACCTTCAGCATGCACTGGGGCGGTTTGCAGCCAAGGGCGAAGCGGCTGGGATGAGAATCAGCACCTCCAAGTCCAAGGCCATGGTTCTCGACCGGAAAAAGATGGCTAGCCCCCTCCGGGTTGGAGGGGAGCTCTTGCCTCAAGTGGAGGAATTCAAGTATCTTGGGGTCTTGTTCACGAGTGAGGGAAGGATGGAGTGTGAGATTGACAGACGGATCGGTGCAGCGGCAGCAGTAATGCGGTCATTGTACCGATCTGTTGTGGTGAAGAAGGAGCTGAGTTGAAAGGCAAAGCTCTTGATTTACCAGTCAATCTACATTCCTACCCTCACCTATGGTCATGAACTTTGGCTCATGACCGAAAGAACAAGATCTTGGGTACAAGCGGCTGAAATGGGTTTCCTCCGCAGGGTGACGGGCCGCTCCCTTAGAGATAGGGTGAGGAGCTCTGTCACCCGGGAGGAGCTCAGAGTAGAGCCGCTGCTCCTCCACGTCGAGAGGGGCCAACTGGGGTGGCCCGGGCATTTCTATCGGTTGCCCCCTGGACGCCTTCCTGGGAAGGTATTCCGGGCATGCCCCACCGAGAGGAGGCCCCGGGGAAGACCCAGGACACGCTGGAGGGACTATGTCACTCGGCTGGCCTGGGAACGCCTCGGGATACCCCTGGAAGATCTGGAGGAAGAGTCCGGGGAGAGGGAAGTCTGGGCATCCCTGCTTAGACTGCTGCCTCTGCGACCCGGCCCCGGATAAGCGGTAGAAGATGGATGGATGGATGGTTATGATCACAATCATTATTACTAGCAGGTTGTCCAACTCTCCCAGTTATTAGGAAATACTGCTTGGTAGAGGTCATCAATGCCTCTCTGTCATATCTCAGAAAGGTATTTTCCCAAACCATTCCCTCGCCACAGGCACTTCATTACCAAGCCTCACTCTGAGTGAAGCCTGAGCCTGGTACTCAGAGTCTGAGCAGTTGTGATTGACAAGTGTTTACTTTCTGGTGGGCGGGCACTTGTCTGAAGTTTAAAATCATTGGTGTACTTGTAAACCAACCACGATGATCGGCTTGCCGTTTGCCCTCCCCTGTTTCTCGACCACTAACCGCAAAAGCAGATAAATCAAATTTTTCCCGAGACCTGTAGGGAGCAGGGCTACATCATTTTCATTCAAAAAAACTAACCAAACATTCATCTTGTTGTGGCTTTAAGTCGCTAATACCGGGGATTTTCTCCACGACAGAGCGAATGGCCTCCCGAGTATCTATGTCCATCACCATTGTTGATTTCGGAGACTACAATTTCAAACTCGGCGCAGCGGCTAAGTCGTGGCTCTCGGCCACACCTTCTGTTCGTTGGTTGGTCAAGGGCAGCTGGGGTCTGCACTGCTGAGCTGAGCTAGGCAGAGCTCTTTGTGATCAGATGAAGTGGTGAAGCGAAATGAAAATGAGTACTATGAGACTATGTACAAAAGGTGCTACTATTTCTAAATGGTTTATCTGATATGAAAAAAAAAAAGATTGAGGCTGACACTCTGTACTTCAACCTTAATTTTCTTGTGTCCCTTCAAATTCAAACTGTAAAAAAGAATCAAAATAATGCAAAAAAATGTGTCGCTGTCCAGTGAATTACGGTGCCCACCATAAGTTCTTTGCGTTTTCGCCAAGCTATACTAGGGCATCTGAATTTTATCACGCCATCACTCATTTTATTCCGTCCCGTCTCATATTCAGTCTCTGTTTCCATTGAGAACTCGCAGAGGGTTCTGGAATATCACATTCTCCCTGCTAAAAACCCACGTTTCTGAAAAAACCACCACCACCACCCCCTCCACCCCACAATGAGCGAACTGCACACCTTGGACTCGAGGTAGACGTTGGCAGAGGACATCTTGGCGATGCGGAAGATGCAGACGGCGAGGGAGATAGCGCAGAGCACAAAGAGGCTGTCATTGATGAGTACACGCGCCAGCACGGCGTGCTTCACCTCGCCCTCTCCCACGCTGCCCTGCACCAGCATGGCGCACGTCACATTTACCACCAGGAAAAAGAGACCAGCGGACAGGAAGCCCAGTCGCAGGGGAACCCTGGGAAAAACAAAAACAAAAACAAAAAAAAAACACCAATAACTCCCTGTGCGTGAGGTGCTACAAGTTTGTTCCATTCGTTTAAGGTGAGGTCCACAGGCATTTGCAGAGACACAATTTTAAATGGCAGGAATTCCTGCATGGTTCAATGTGTACGGATGTGCTTTGCTGAAATTTAAATAAAAACTTTAGCATGGATACATTAAAGAGTAAACGGTCAACTTTACTGCGAGTACATCTACATCCATATCACTTGAACGATGGAATTCTGTGCGCATACACCATTATGTAGATCTCATGCATAGACAACTCAATACAGTGATTTAAAAAAAAAAAAAAAAGAATCACAGAAAGCGTGTACAAAATGCACACTGCAAGGACTGAAAGTTGGAGAGACAAACAACAAAGTGGACTTTGGATCATAAAAACTACGATAAACCTTGGCCATCCTGTATGACTGGCCTGTTTAGCAGTAAACGGGGCTCAATGATGGAGTCTTTAAGCTTCCTTGGCCCACAGCAGCCAGTTATCACCAGCTCAAAGTGCTTATTTGCAGAGAAATTCAAATCAATTCTAACTCCAAATCCAGATCAATTCCTCCTCGAAACAGATTTTTACAAGCCGGAGGGGCTCGTGCTTAATTGAAACAGACAACAAAGTGCAACTCAAAGAAGTGAATGAAGGAGGGTTGATTTATTGCCGACTGCACAGAGAGCCTCATTCCCCCTCCTCTTTCCTTCATCGGCAATGCATGAGTGATTCTCTTTTAGACTGACTCAGTCATAGGTACGTGACCAAACAGATCTTTTTTCCAATAATGCTCGTGCTGTCTTTGTCACTTCCTATTGCAGCATACAACTCTTGCTCACTGAACTAAAACAGAAAAGCAAAAAGAATGAACAGAGAATGAACACCTTTTCAAAATTATGACAATTAGCCTTTGATACTGATCCTGTCAGCTTAGCTAAAGCGATGAAAATAACAGAGCAACATACTTACGTGTATTTGTTCAGCTCTGGGGAATATTTAGCTTTGGCTTTGAACATTACCTGTGGGAGAACAAAAGAAGAAAGAGCTTTGAATGGGAGAAGTACTGAGAGTAACTTACATGAAAACAATACACTGCACAGAAAAATAACCTGTTCAAGATTCAGCACAGAAACAGTTGGCCTTGGGATTTCCCTCCCCAGAAAGAAAAAACCAGAATCTAAGTGTCAAGAGGGGAGGTAGTCCAAGTCCAGAAACTCTTTGCCCGGGTTGATCAGAACATAACTCAGATTTTACCAATACATAGCTAGTGTGTGCCACCTCCTAATCATTTGGTTAGCTTTCACATATACAGAACAATATATTGCTGGTTTTCAGATGAAAACCAATGTCAGGGATCATGAACTCATGGTTTTCTTGGGCCGAAATCTGCTGGTTTTCCAGTCTCTCTTTAACTGGCAGTCAGGTATAAAGAGAGTCTGGACAGTCATTAGCACAACTTGCTCAGTAGTTTTTTACCCAGGATAAAAGGAAAACCCGGGCTGAGTACAGATTCAAGGGTCAGATTTGGTGATCACAAACCCAGGCTTTCCACCGACTGTGGCTTGCTAGGAGGGATGTTATGGCAATTCAGAGGAAAAGTATAGACCAACAGGTGCAAGCGCATTCCATCGAGAGATCTGTGCACGGGCTTGGTGCTGACATCTGTGACTTTTAGCCATCATTGCCGTGGCTGCCTTGGCACCAGGCAACAGTCCAATGGAAAAGATCAGTATTCAACATCTCCTGAGTGCCTGACCAGCAAGGAATGACCTGGACAGGCACTGTGACAAAACTGTACAGACGCCGGTCTGGTGCATGAGGACGCACTTTTGAGGTTGGAACTTCCTGTGACTGCACTCATGACCAACTTCTGTTATCCCGACACACATTGCATAAATTTCTACAACACTTATCCAGCATTTCAACACAAAACAGGCAGCAAGAGCTGAGATGAAGGCAAATTAAAAAAAACCAAACTATTACAAGGAGAACTCTATGGTCAAACTAAACAGTGTCTTGAGCCCAGGAAAGCCAACAGATCCCAGCAGGGACCGTGTCTGGCTTTTAATGCAAGTGCTGAAACACACCATGGAGCCTGACAAGTACAGCAAAGGGTGCATCACTGGTAGTGTTACCATCAGTCAAGCTCTGGAACAGCCAAAGCAGTGGACATGAAACCTGTTCTGTTCACATCAAACATCAGGACTGCTGCTTCAGTGGTTAAACAAGAGCTTGAGCAGGCCTTTGCATTCACCATAGCAACAGCTTCTCTTAGGGTTGGCCACAGCAATGGGTGAATAGGTTTCTGGTGGCCTTAGACACAGTTCCTACTGGACCCTCTAAAGCTATTAAACATGTTCTTTGGTGCTCTGATTTCTCATCTACTCCTTTCATGGGGTTGGCCTATCAGCCAAGGTTATTGTTACGTCAAGATATTTTTAGTTATTCAACATTTGAAGGCATTCTTTTTTCCCCTTGAAAAAGCCAGAATACTTCTGAACAAAAATTGTCGACAAACGCACTTCCAGGCTTTTTTTTTTAGAAGACACCTTGGATGTTTGTGTGGTTAGCGCTCAAAATATGTGTATGATACGGTATTAAAATCTGACTGCTCAGAGAAAAAAAAAAAAAAAAATCACTGATGGAATCATAAAGATATTAATGAAACATAAAAAATTCAGGTTTGAAAACATCTAATTTTTGTCAGTAATATTATGAAACATTTCTATCATGTTATTCAAATGAAAGGCAAAAAAACTGAAGAATAAAGAGTGTGAATCCAACCAGCACAACTAAAGGGCAAACAAAAACAAAATGGAACAAATGTCTAAACTGCATAATTTAAATTACATAAAAAGATAACATTTATAACATGATAAATCACAAATGTAAATCTTCTTTCCTTCCAAATTAAAGTAACAATGGCGCACAAAAAAGTAATTTGAAATGTAAGATTTTTTTTCACACCAAATGCACCAGAGGGCACCAATTGTAATGTAAATTTCCAAAATTTTTCCAGGGGAGGATCTTTGGACCCCCTTCTTGAATCAGAGTTGACTGGGGGGACAAAGCGTGCAAACAGAGCCCTGCAGCCTATTATGGAAGCATCTCTGTAGACTCCAAACCTTATTGAAAGACCTGTGTCTGAGACCAAGATGGCTGATGATTCAAAGCCCTGCACCACTACAACCACAATACAGTCAGTGCAGCTCTTGGGCCCTTCACATCACATTGAGCAGGGGCCAATCCCCCTGGAGTAGTCTAATCTACTGTAGGTCACTTGAAGGCATCGGATGAACAACTGTAATGTAATATTACTACAGCAGACAGCCCAGCACTATGGGAAAGCATTCAGTGAAAGTTACACAGTAAAAGCAAATTCACAATAAAGCCTCAAGACTGCATCTTGTGGCTGTCAACTCCATTTGCTCATTAGATGAAAACAAGCAATCTTGCCACAGACAAACAAAAAAGTCAACAGATGGACAGACAGCCACACCACAGAGATGGGCATTACTCTGTGCCAACCTCATGCTCGCCACAGACACCCAGCAGCTCGGCACCTGCGCAGAATAAAACCCAAAAATAAAACCACTCAAACAAACACACCGCCACCACTGCAGCCTCTTAGTCTGAAACATTCATTTGCATCTGATTGTCATTCAATTTGCAACTTGTTGACAGTCCAATACCCATTCAGACACCCCTTTCCAGTGCTTGTCCACTGGCTTTTCATGCAGTGTTTTTCGATGGCGTCTTACGGCATCAGCTGACTCAGCCACTGCCAGCTGACACTTTAGGACCACAGTCTTACCCCCACATAAAGCCGGTATTATGAACAATAACGAGCATTAAATATGCAGCAAACTAGTTGTAATAATAATACAATGAATGACAAGCAGAAGAAACCTATGCAAAGCAGCGCTGTTTAGCACATCCACATGAATTGCTGATATACCCCTCTCTCCTTTTTAGAGGGGTAACTTACATATGCTCACGCTCAATATACACCAAGTATGCACACTCACACTAAAACACAAACACACACACACACACACACACACACACACCTTGAGCACAAACATACAAATCACCGCAAACGCATTTATCATGTCACACTACACATTCACAATACAGACATGCATATGAACACACATGCATACGCACACACACAGACACAACCTTAATGATGTTAATGACAGAGCAGGTGACCATCAAGACACGTGGGGTGGATGAGTATTAACGAAGGGCAGTGACCGTCAGAAGAGCATCAGACTCTCCAGACTCCTTATTCCAGAAGGATGGATAAATCCAATCTAATCTCAGCCATCCGTGTCAGATTAGCAATGGAGAGAGTAGGAGAGGGTCAGAAAGAGGGAGAGAGAGGGGGGGAAATAAAAAGAGAGGCACAGAGACAAAGATGAGAGACAGATTGAGAGAGAGAAAAAGAATAGCTTATTTATTACAAACAGAAATTCTTTCCACTTAACTGCAAAAGTGGGAATGGAAATACCAACAGCCTCCTGGTCGGGGAAGCGGCATCAGAGTCGTCAGTTTTACTCCTTGCCAACCAAGGATGTGTTGGGTCATTCCATGCCAAGTGAAGACACACCTGGGCCATCATGGTCTTTGATTTTACTTTAACTTTTTCTATTTGTTCATTTTGGCCCAATCGGTTGTATCGGTTCTTGTTTCCATGGAAATTGTGTTTGAAGTTGGGCAAATTTGAGATTTTTTCCACTTTTTGGGCCCTTATTACTCACCAATTACTGGTGATACTGAAGAAGCGACAAAAGAAACTTTATTTCAGATAGATCGTTGACACTTCCATTAACAAGAAGCCCATGGGCCTTAACGGTCACCTGAGTTATATAAAACTGATGTTATTAATGTGAATGAACCAAATATACCCAAGAGTACCATTTTCCTGTATAAAGTATAGTAAACTTCATCCCCTCCCAAGGGGCAAACAGGGAGCCTGAGGGCTATGAAATTAGCAATTTTGATAAAGCACCTGAAAACCCTTCCATCAATGATGAGTTTTTTTTCCCAGCATATCTAGGTCTGGAAAAGAAGATTGTGAAAATTTCAGCCAGTTTGACCACTTCTAGCCCCGCCACAGCGGTTTCTGATAAGAAGTGGAAAATGTATTTACCAGTTTTAGCCCCGCCCCTCAGAGCCCCAGGGGGTGGGCTCCATACAATTCACAATTTTGGTGCATATTTGACCGAGGATGGTTCCAGCAAAATTTTATTGAAATCGGTCAGAAACGGGAGCTGCGTCTGAATTATAATTTTCATCCCATAGTAAAAGTTCTTTGGAATTGGCAAGAGAAAGCAACTCAAAAAGAAGCGAAAGAAAGCTGAAGTGAGAGGAAAAAACTTCACCTTTATATCCACAAAGTTAAAAAAAGTAGAGGGGGACTCCAACAATTATTCACTAAAATTGGCGGAAAAAAATGTTTTCTTCCTCCTCTTTAGACGCGAGGATGTGTGATCAGGTCGAGAAAAGCCAACAGAACAGCAACCAACAATGTAATGTACAACAACACGCAACAATATAGGCTAACGCGATCCTGGCTGTGACTGCGGGGTTTTTTAATATAAAAGTATCATTGCGCCCCATGCATCTGTATGCAGATAACTGCACTAGTGGGAACATTTAAGTGTATAGTTATATCCCCGTACGCCGAATGGCGTTCCGGGGATATTATGTTTTTGGTCCAACTGCCGCCGCGCCGCCCTACGTGTCAACGCGATAACTTCAGTAATATTTCAGTTAGAAATTTCAAGTTTTGCATATAAGTAAGTATCATGAAGAGAAAGAACTGATTCGATTTTGGACAATTTACAATCTCTAGATTGGCCACCAGGGGCCAAACACTGAAAAAGAAAATCACTGTTTTTATCATATCTCTGGAAATATTTGTCTGATCTCAAATCAAGTGCTAATGAAAGGTCATGACCTGAGAATGTGTCCCACAATGACATTATACCCGTTCGGTTCAAAATTTTGACACAAGATGGAACTTTGTCACATAAAATTCACCATTTTTGTCATATCTCTGGTTCTATTCGTCCAATTGACATGAAACTATGTGCAACTGCAAGGTCATGACCTCACAACGTGTCACATGATGACATCATACCTGCATGGTTCAATATTTTGCCACCAGGTGGCACGTTGTGATGGAAAATGACCATTTTGGCCATATCTTCAGAACCATTTGTCCGATTGACCTGAAATTAAGTTCAAATGAAAGGTCATGACCTGTGGGGCTTTATACTGTATTGGGTCTATTCAAGGATTGGGGAAATGGAGGATTGGGGGTGTTCAGGGATATACCCAAAGCCGTCGCCTCAGACGGCGTAAGCCTAGTTATTATTGTTATTATCTGAAGCTTTCAGCCAACATTATCACCCCTAAAAATAGGCGACTATATGTATTGGTGAGAAATGAACGAGGAGGAGGAAGAGGAGGAAAAAATGACGTGTCCACGGTTATTACCTGGCCCCTCCCCTAGGGGGCCAGGTTAAGCAATGATCGTGTGTGTGTGTGTGTGTGTGTTTCTGTCAGTCTGTCTGTCAGCCCGTGCCTGGGGCCAGGTCTGCTATCTCTGATTGCCTTGTTGATTTTTGAAAACGGTTATGATTCGTTATCCGTGTATCCGTTTACACATGTAGATGTTGACACCCCTAGTGGGCACCATAAAATTCATAATTTTAGTGCGTACTTGACAAAGGGAGGTTCCTGGAAAATTGTACTGAAATCAGATCAATGGTCGAAAGTCGAAAATATATTGACCAGTTTTAGCCCCGCCCCTCAGAGCCCCTGGGGGTGGGCACCGTATGATTCACAATTTTGGTGCATATCTGACCAAGGAAGATTCCTGCAAAGTTTTATCGAAATCGGATCAGCAGTTCCTGAGAAAAAGTCAAAAGTGTAAATTGTTTATGGACGCAGGACGGACGACACACCACGGACCAATAAGGGTCCTGCATCCAACTTTTCTGAAAAACTAATGATATGAGATTTTTTACATTTAATAAAAGGATTCTACATGAAATCAAATATTTATGCCATTAGTTCTTCTACATTATGTTCCATGATTGAATTTTTTGCTAGGTTAGATTTTGACTTCACCATGTCCCTTCCACAATGAATATCTTATTACCCTTATGTGACTTCTAAACGTAGCTTGCAGATATGCAAACGTTGTTCTGTGCCCTAAAGACGTATATATTTCATGACATTGTAGCATTCAAGGTCATTTAGTAATCCAGTGAAATGTGGGAGGTGGTCATCGGGGTACAGTTGAGACACAATGCATCAACTGTACCCGACGCAGAACTCCATTGCTTCGCAGGCTGTTTATCAGCGCAGACTTATGATAACTGGTTTTAAGTCACAATTAGACAAAATTAGAGACCAAGGTAAATTAATTTTGATATTTGTGATATTTGAACTGTCTTCTATTAATGGATATATTTTTCTGGCATGAATATTATAAGGATTATAGAGTATGTAATGAAATATGAAAGGTGGTAAAACTAGTACAGTTGAGACAGGTCTTGTGTAGGTTATGCAGCAACAGAATTCATTCAGAAGTCAGAACATTAAAAGGCATCTGGATTACACTTTATAATAAAGGGACAAAATAAATAGCAGATTGTTGTGCTCCGTCTGTAGAATGTGGTCTCACGTAGAGTGTACCACTGGTGGCCACTGCTATACATGCCACCAATGTGAGTGAATAAATTTTAGTTTTAATTGCTATTGTTGTTTTCTGTTACCGTTTGCCTTGTTATTCACACAGTTATTGCACTTTTATTATGTTTACTTTGGTACGGTTTGCAATATCTGGGAAATTTTGCATAGTTTTACTGTTTTTTTTTTTACTTTTAACCCATGCTAGTGTTGATTTAAACAAAATGGATGAATTGATGAAGTGCATCACATTTACAATGAATGTTTTTTATTGTTTATTACATTGGCAATGATTGACTTGTCAGCTTTCCAGCATTTTGAATGGTGTCTCAACTGTGCTATGGTACGGTCTCAACTGTACTCTATATGTGTACTATATGGGTACGGTTGAGACAAAAATGCGCCTTTTGTTTTTGATTAATAGTGTGTAATGTGAATATAGGCCACTAGATGGCAGTATTTACCTTTTTTTTGTTAAGCTCAGACTGGAGTCATGTTTAGACATGTCCTGGACATGTCTGGGGCAAGTCTCAGAAAATTAAAAAAAAGAGGTCTAAATGTGGGTGGGGTCTGTAAAAGAGTATATAAGGAAAAGAATTGAGACAGTAAGGTAGGAGAAATTGCAAGAAGAAGGATACGTGTGACCAGACCTGTCATTTCTGTTTAAGACCTGTTAAGTTTCTTTTGTGGATTTTTCTCACCCAGCACATCACCAGAAAACCCAAAGGGACTGTAAATATTTTTGTTTTTGTTATAATTCAATCTTGGTCATTAGTTGTTAGTTAGTGGTTATTGTCTTTGTCTGTTAATTAAATGTGTTGAGGTTTTTAAAACTGTGTCTGTCAACCCTTGCTGTTGCTGTTGCTGTTATGTTGTAAATGTAAAAACAAATTGGGGCCATAACAAATTGGGGGCTCGTCCGGGATAGACCATTTTGTGAGTCATTTATTAAAAATCTAACATTTCAAATTGTAAAATTGATTTTTTTTTAATTGAATACATATATATTGACAACAGCAATGGATGATTTCTTGGCATCACCAACCGTAGGGGTTTTGAAGTCTTTTAAAAAGACAGAACTGCTAGAAATTTGCAGACATTTAGAGCTGACAGAGGTGAAACCAGCCATGCGAAAAGCAAGACCGGCTAGAGAGATAGTTGAATATTACATTGATGAAAATGTGTTTGCACCAGGAGATCTGGAACAGTTTCCAGTGGAAAATCCAAATATAGAAATGGAACTTAAATTAAAACAGCTAGAGATTGAAAGGGAGGAAAGAGAAAAACAAAGAGAATTTGAGAGGGAGGAAAAAGAGAAAGAAAGAGAGGAAAGAGAAAAAGAAAGGGAGGAAAAAGAGAAAGAAAGAATTTGAGAGAGAGAAAGAGGAAAGAGCAGAAAGAGAGAGACAGAGACAGAGAGATTTTGAATTAGAGAAATTCGATAGAGAAGAAAGACTCCAAATGGAGCAACTAAAAATTAAAATTCAAACTGAAAATAAATTTCGGGCTAGCCAGGAGGTAAAATTGGTGCCTCCATTTTCAGGAAAGGATGTTGACAACTATTTCCAGCGTTTTGAAAAGGTAGCAAAGAGTTGCCAGTGGCCAAAGGAAAACTGGCTTCTGATGTTGCAAACTGTCCTAAAGGGTAAAGCTCAACAAGCCTATTCGGCTTTGTCTGCAGATGATTCCTCTGATTATGAGGTTGTCAAAAAGGTTATTTTGAGAGCTTATGAGTTGGTTCCAGAGGCTTACCGACAGAAATTCAGAGGTCTGAAGAAATCTGAAAATCAGACTTATGTTGAATTTGCTAATGAGAAGCAGGTTTGCTTTGAGCGCTGGTGTACTTCTATGGAGGTCAAGGATGATTTCAACTCACTAAAAGAGATGATGTTAGTTGAAGAATTCAAGAACTGTGTTAAGGATGATGTTAAGACCTACCTTAATGAGAAGCAAGCACTAAATTTGCAATCAGCTGCCAAATTTGCAGATGAATATGTTCTCACACATAAGTCCAAATTTCAGTCTAGCAGTAACAATAAATGGTCCCAATTTCAGAAAAAGGGTTACGGTGATACCCAAGATTCCTCACCCAAAGACAAAGACAAATCTGGTGATGGTGCTCAGAAATCCAGCAACAGGTCTGATCAAAGTGTGAAAGCTGACAGTGACAAAAGTGGTCTAGTTTGCAGTTATTGCAAGAAATCTGGTCATGTTACAACTAACTGTTGGTTCCTTAAAGCTAAGAAAGAAAAAGAAAAGGATACCAAACCAAATGCCTTTGTGAAAACAAGGTTAGAAACCCCTGTAGTAGATAACCAATCTGCTAAATTGCCTGCTTCTTGTGGGGCTAAAAAGCCTAATACAGCTGACTTTGTGAGGGAGGAATTTCTTCCATTTGTGTCAGAGGGATTTGTGGCTCTGAATGAGCATACTACTCCTGTCCCCATATATATCCTAAGGGATACCGGAGCTTCTCAGTCACTTTTGTTGATGGACTCCTTGGAGTTACGTGATGAGACCGCTTCAGGGGATTTCATACTTGTACAAGGTATTGAAGGGAGGACTGTATCTGTACCCCTGCGCTCAATATTCTTGAAGTCAGATTTAGTTACAGGACAGGTAAAGGTGGGACTGATGTCAAGTTTACCTATAAAGGGTGTTTCTCTGTTGCTAGGCAATGACCTGGCTGGGGGCAAAGTAGTTCCCCCCGTACATCTTACTTCACAGCCGAGCACTGAAGATGGGGATGAGGACCCATCTCTGTATCCTTCTTGCGCAGTGACTCGTGCTATGGCCAAGAAGGCTAAAGAAGATGATGTTGTGGTGCCGTCCAGTACATTGAATAGTCAGGACTCAGGTGGTTCGCCTCATGACTCTGATTGGCCTACTATGGTTTCTCCGTTTGAGGACTTATCAGATACTTTTATCAGTTCTCTATTCAGCCAGCCGGATGGGTCTGGTGATTCTGATGTGTCTGGAGACTTGTCTCTGTCCAGAAAGCGGTTGATTGAGGAGCAAACTAATGATCCTGAAATTGGTGTACTAAAGAGGAGAGCCCTTCCTGAAAAAGAAATAGACGCAGTTCCAGTTGGGTATTATCTCAAGGATGGTGTGTTGATGCGGAAGTGGCGCCCTCCTGATATCCCTGCCAATGCAGATTGGGCAGTGGTCAGGCAAATTGTTGTTCCGAAGGTCTATAGGAATGAGATCTTAACAATGGCTCATAGTTTACCTTTAGGAAGTCATCTTGGTGTTAACAAGACTGTTGATAAGATCATGAAACACTTCTTTTGGCCTGGGCTTCGGAAAGACGTTTCCAACTTTTGCAAAACCTGTCACACTTGTCAGGTAGTTGGAAAACACCAGTTAGACCCACCTGTAGCTCCATTGCAGCCTATCCCAGCATTTGGGGAGCCATTCTCTAGGGTCATTGTTGATTGCGTTGGTCCATTACCCAAGACTAGATCTGGAAATCAGTACTTGTTGACAATCATGTGTGCATCTACCAGATTCCCCGAAGCCATACCTCTACGTAACATCAAGGCAACTGCAATCTCGAAGGCTTTGATAAAGTTCTTCACGTTGTTTGGTCTTCCCAGGGAAATTCAGTCAGACCAAGGTAGCAATTTCACTTCAGGATTGTTTCAGCAGGTTGTGTATGAACTAGGTGCAAAGCAGATTCTTTCTAGTGCCTATCATCCAGAAAGTCAGGGTGCCTTAGAGCGGTTTCATTCCACTCTCAAGACAATGATGAGGACTTATTGTTATGACCATGAGAAAGACTGGGATGAAGGGGTTCATTTGCTGTTGTTTGCAGCTAGAGAAGCAGTGCAGGAGTCTACTGGATTCAGTCCATTTGAGCTAGTGTTTGGTCATGAAGTAAGAGGACCTTTGCTATTATTGAGTGAACAATGGCAAGAGGAAGAGCCGCAAATCAGTCTGTTAGACTATGTTAGCAAGTTCAAGGAAAGATTGCGTGCAGCTTGTGACCTAGCTAAAGAGAACTTGAAATCAAGTCAGGGAAAAATGAAAACTTGGTATGATCATAAGGCTAGAAGCCGTGAGTTTAAACCAGGAGACAAGGTCCTTGTGTTGTTTCCCTTGCAGTCCAATCCATTGCAGGCTAGATTTCATGGTCCTTATGAAATTCTGACAAAACTCAATGATCTCAATTACATTGTGAAGACTCCAGATAGGAGAAAACCAAAACAATTGTGTCATATTAACATGCTAAAGCCTTATCATGACAGAAATGCTTGGGTTGCAGCTGTCACTTCAGATTCTCCAATGGTCGAAACGTGTGAAGATGAGGAGGAGTTTCAAGATGATGAACCAAGAATTAAAGCTGAAGTTCTTTCATGTAAATTGTCAAACACTGAAGTGTTGCAAAATCTTGATGTAAAACTCCAGCACTTAGAACCCTAACAGAGAGATCGGTTTGAAAGGTTGATCAAGAAATATGAGGATTTGTTTCCTGATGTTCCAAAGAGAGTTACTATAGCCTCTCATGATGTGGATGTTGGTGATGCCAAACCAATAAAACAGCATCCATACCGGATGAATCCTGAAAAGAGAAAGATTGCTGAGAAAGAGGTTGAGTACATGTTAAAACATGATATTATCAGACCCTCCAACTCCGATTGGAGTTCACCCTGTGTGCTAGTTCCAAAACCTGATGGAAGTACTAGATTCTGTACAGATTATCGCAAAGTCAATGCTGTAACTAGAACTGATGTGTTTCCAATACCTAGGATTGATGATTGTATTGATAGTGTAGGGCAAGCAAAGTTTCTGACCAAGATTGATTTATTGAAGGGTTATTGGTGTGTGCCTTTAACTGAGAGGGCCAAGAGCATCTCTGCTTTTGCCACACCATCTGGATTGTACTAGTATGAAGTCCTACCCTTTGGCATGAAAAATGCCCCAGCCACGTTCCAAAGGATGATACAGTCTACAATCGCCGGATTGCCACACACGGGTGCGTACATCGATGACCTGATCACACGGAGTGACTCCTGGGAAGAACATCTAAAAGATGTAGAGACGTTGTTCCAGCGCCTGACCCAGGCTAACCTGACTGTTAACCTGAGCAAGAGTGACTTTGGTTGCGCTACTGTCACCTATCTTGGCTACGTCATAGGTCAGGGTAAGGTGGCACCCATAAATGCTAAAGTCCAAGCCATCATGGACTTTCCAGTTCCTGACAACAAAAAAGCTTTGCGCCGCTTCCTTGGAATGATCGGGTACTACCGCAAGTTCTGCAAGAACTTTGCTGAGATTGCTCTCAGTCTAACTAACCAACTGAAGAAAGGCGTAAAGTTCACCTGGGATGATGCATGCCAGAGAGCCTTCGATCACCTGAAGTCTCTGCTGTGTCACTTCCCCGTGCTCAAATCTCCTGACTTCAACAAACCGTTCTCCATCGCGGTCGATGCTAGCGACCAAGCTTGTGGATCTGTGCTCCTACAGAGAAGTGACTCTGATGACATTGAGCATCCCGTGGCATACTTCTCCAGGAAGTTCAATCGCCACCAAAGGAACTATTCCACAATAGAGAAGGAACTGTTGGCTCTGGTCCTTTCTTTACAACACTTTGAGGTTTATGTTTGTACAGGACAAAAGCCAATGATTGTGTACACTGACCACAATCCGTTAATGTTTTTGAGTAAGATGAAAAACAAGAATCGGAGATTGTTGAATTGGAGTTTGATTTTACAGGAGTTTGACTTGGAAATTAAGCATGTGAAGGGTACAGACAATGTAATTGCTGATTGCTTATCCCGTGTTTGAATGTGTATGATATGTATATATAGACAAGTGTTCACTTTACCATTTTGTATTGAAAAGAAAAATTTTGCCTTTATGAGTCAAAATTTTTCCCTTTTGGAATGGAGGTGTAATGTGAATATAGGCCACTAGATGGCAGTATTTACCTTTTTTTTGTTAAGCTCAGACTGGAGTCATGTTTAGACATGTCCTGGACATGTCTGGGGCAAGTCTCAGAAAATTAAAAAAAAGAGGTCTAAATGTGGGTGGGGTCTGCAAAAGAGTATATAAGGAAAAGAATTGAGACAGTAAGGTAGGAGAAATTGCAAGAAGCAGGATACGTGTGACCAGACCTGTCATTTCTGTTTAAGACCTGTTAAGTTTCTTTTGTGGATTTTTCTCACCCAGCACATCACCAGAAAACCCAAAGGGACTGTAAATATTTTTGTTTTTGTTATAATTCAATCTTGGTCATTAGTTGTTAGTTAGTGGTTATTGTCTTTGTCTGTTAATTAAATGTGTTGAGGTTTTTAAAACTGTGTCTGTCAACCCTTGCTGTTGCTGTTGCTGTTATGTTGTAAATGTAAAAACAAATTGGGGCCATAACAAGTGAAAAATATAAACCACTTAGAGAAAACATTTTTGGGTTATATTTTAGTGCACAAATAGAGGATACATTTTGTTAAAAAAAAATCCTTTTAGTGTCTTTTCAGTGTCTAATTTTTGTGTGGAAATGGGAAAAGCAAAAACTGTCTCAACTGTACTCAGTCTACCCGATGTACAGCTGAGTGATAATAACGGAAATAATTGCTGCAAAGTCCGCGAAAGTTTTGGATTTTTTGCAGATTGTTATCCTTGCGGAGTCACAATCAATCATACCAACATAGCCAATCGCTTTGTCATTAGCATTTCTTGATCATTACGTGTCGCGCATTGGTGGTGGCTGTTCTGTACATTAACTGTTTGATTGTTAATCAGGCCAACCTGATCGCAAACAGTTTAAGAGCAATTATGCGGTAAAGGGTGATGTTACCGAAGGCCTTCCTGGCATCTTACGGTACAGTACACCAATGCAAATGCGTGCAAATGCGTAACGTGAGTCAGCGACACTGAGTTGGCACCGGGCCCAATTAACTTAAGCTATGTTACGTAACGTTATCTGGCCATCAATATTTTGCGAATGTCTATTTAATTTCTAAAATCTATCATGAGTTATCTTAAGCTAATAAGCGTACCTTTTTATAATGAGCAAGATGGTAATCTGTAGTTTACCTTATATTAGTATACTCGTCGCGATTACCCGACCCAGTGCCGGACTCTGCGGTGAAGGAGGAGAAATGCGGCGGTGGTGTATTTGCGACAATAAAAAAAGGAAAGAAATTTAATGGAGCGGCGTCTGGGATTTAGGAATGGCGGCCCGCCACTCCTAAATGAATGCAGAGGAAACACTGTATTGGTGTCTCTTTAGGCCATCCAGCACATGTGGGACACTTTAATGGGTAAATGGGTAATGTGGGACACTTTAAGAACAGGCTTGTTAAGTTCCCGCTCTGACAAGACACAGTCTTCAAGACCTTTTCTACAGGTTTACTATACGTGTTAAGTGACTGAATTGCATGATTTCATTGGGGTGATGTCATGGAAGGGGGCGTGGTTAACGTCATTCGAGAAGCTCCGCCGGGAATTTTCAAGAACAGGTCAGTGACATAGGAATTTGACATGATTAATGTTAAGGATATAATATTGCCAATAGTAAAACACTGTACCTTAATGTTATTAATTTACGTTTATAAACAAAATATGCACTGATGTAATGAAAATATGTTTTGGATACTTTATTCTTTGATATTTTCTTTACTGACCCACGTTAGAGAACATGTTTGATAATGTGGGACAGCATGGTTATGGTAATCTGGGACAATCATTTAAGTGTATCAAATAAGGAAAATGTGCATCAATGAGGTAGTAGAATTAACTAAAAAGATGTAGAATATAGCCTACAGTTTGCAGGGAGTCTGATTGTCAGTATCATGTCAGTCGGTTATCAGGGCAAAATTTTCTACAGTTAAGCTAATGTTTGCTAGCTTAACTGTAACTGTAACTTTGCTGTTTGTTAATTTAGCAAACTAGCTCATTAGCATTGTATTCTGTTTGGAAGTCATGCCATGCCTGTGTATGAAAAGATTTCTAGGCCCCAGTTAGGCTAACTCTAATATCAGTAGATACCACTGATAGGCTAGCCTTTATGTGCATGCACACACAAACATACATGCCCTCTCTTTAACACGTGCACGCACAAGACACACACACACTCACACAACCTAGGTGCATGCGCGCGCACACATAGCCTCGCTCACTTGCTCTCTGTTCAAGTTCACATCACTGCCCCATCTGATCACACAAGTCTCCATCTCTGTTACACACACACACACACACACACACACACAGACACATACGCACGCACACACGCACACAGAGCCGTATGTGTGTATGAGTGTGTGCTGGACTAATGAGGAGTTCCATTGTCTCTTAAGATTTTAATCTGTTTTTCAAACTTTTTATCTTAAACTTCATTAATATTAATGATATTGAGCAATTGAATTTAGTTTGTTTTAGGAAAGGAATGTAGGCCTAAAAGGCAGATGAGTGTGAGCGAGTACTTGTTAATGCAAAAAATGTTTTTACATATTATGTTGTTGTTTAATGTTGTTGTTGTTAAATGTTGAATATTTTCTATAATATACATTTTCTAACAGTTTTCTGTCTTGGTATTTTTTGTGAATAAATTTTAAATCACCTGTATACAATTTAACTTACAAAAATTAGGATAATTCTTATATATTGAAGTGTCCCAGATTATCAAACAACCTGTCCCAGATTATCAAATTCTGGCCATGTTTTCCGCTTTTGGTGCAGTGTCCACAAATTGGTATGTAACATGTCTTCTGTATGTGATATCTACATTTTTTTCCTGTTATGGTTAGAGGGCATCTTAAGGATTGCAGAAAGGTATGATGTATTGATCCTATATGTTAGTCAAATGTGGTAAAAAGGCGGAAAAGTCAAAATTGTAGAAAATTGCAAAAAAGAGTCCCACATTACCCGGATTCACCTAAAAAAAGGTTTTGAATTTTACTTCTGAAAAATAATCTGCTTGATTATGATCCAAAGTCATCCTCTCAAACAGACATTTACATCTAAAAATAAATCCAGGGAGAGATTTGTGGTATAGGTAGGAAACTGGAAAGCGTGCCATGATGGGAGGCACATACTACATGTAGGCATAACATGAGTCATTCAGAGGATAAGGCAGTTGCTGAAGTTCTTAAGTTATTTCTTGCTGGAAATGTGCTGAAATTTTAATATTTACGAGGGTAAAACCTAACAACTGTTTGGATTTGATCAATTAATCCTTTCCTGATTAGGACTAGATGTGGTCATGCACTTCACTTCCAGAGGAAAGGTGTGAGAAATGTTGATGTTTTGTAGATCAAAATAAATGTATTCATACATGTGTGTACATAGAATTGGCCAACTTCAGAGATGTAATTCTGGTAATTTTTTAAAATTCTGTTACCATGAGCATGAGTTGTAAAATAATTTTTTCTTCGTAAACTTTTACCAAAGTATTATGTTCACTTTCAAGTAATCCCTTCTGGAATGTCAAATTAAAAATAAAACTTTTTTTTCCAAAATATTTTGTCTGAATTTTTTACATAGTAGGCCTATCATGTATTATTGAAATTGCACTGATGGATTTTTGCACCGGATGGAGCCCTCTCCTATTTAAAAGAAAGAATTTTTTTTTTTTTCAAAAAAGAAGGAAAAACACTGGGAAAGGTGTTTTTGTTTTAATCAGAATACAAAACAGCCATTATCCAAAAAAAGGTGAATTGTTGACAACTCCAGACACAAAAACAATTTCCATCCGACACAAAACAACCTGGTCTGCCGAGTGAGAAGGGTTAATAAAAAATAAATAAAAATCAACCTACACCATCAGCCTTAACTTAAGGTGTCTAGTATTCAATTTCAATCCAACAATTGGGATATCTCCAGTAACTTTGACAACATATTGAAAATAATACACAAAAATCACAACATCAATTTTCAGCAGAACCTGACACGAAAACCACACTTTTGGTGCTGCACAGACAGAGGGTTATTTGTACTCTTGGGTTTTAAGCGATGCAAGCAGGGCTTCTTAGCCCGTATCGAAACTAACCCATAATAGGTAGTCAAAGTGAATAGGAGCAGCGCATCACACCCTCAAATGTGTCATTTACATCCAACACAAAAACAGAATTTTGAATAACACCATGAATAAAGAGAGAGAGAGATAAAGACAAAAATGTGACAAAGAATTTCACAAAATCAGTAGACGAAGAATTAGTATAATTATTGACACAAGGTCACTAAATCTAACCATGTCTTGGATAATAAAGAGTTTGATGGCAAAGCAATCGACAATGACTCACACCCGTTTTGTGTTAATAAAGGTGGGGGAAAAAATGTAAGAATTTTAAGCTTGTGAGCAGTGATCTATAGTAGTTCATTAATTAACCTGACTCTTACTTGAATCAGTAAATATATGTTAGACCTTGTGCAATTACTTGCATTGCAAAATTATAAACACAATATAGATATAGAGCTTGAATTCCCCACAGCAGGCATTGCTATTTCTCTCATAAAATGAAGAGGGTAAAAAAAAAAAAAAAAAAGAAATCCAAATAATTAGACAAATTAACAGTTTAATAGAACTCTGGGATTGAAAGTGTGGCTGGAACCAAAATCAGCACAGACAGCGGTCCCCCAGGGTTGAGTTTGAGAGCCACTGGTTTAGAGGAAAGTTAGGAAGAAGAAAATACTACTGTAGAAGAAGATATGTTGACAGTGGAGGACAACAACGAACCAAAGTTGTTTGCACGTGGCCGAATTTTCTTCTTCCAAACTCTCCTCTAAACCACTTGGCACATACATCACTGTCTTAGCTATATTCATTGTATTCTGTATCTGCATTTGCAAAAATTTTCTTGCATGTTCCCCTGATGTGTCTACATGAGGGTGACACACTTTTGACATTCAAAACATAAACAAGTGGGGTTTTCTGGGAAATGAATGAATGCTTGTAGTCAGACTGTTCTCAGCCACTATCATAAGTGGTGCATATGTGCACACAAAATCAAGTCCAAGTCTAACTGTTGTTTTGAAGATGTATCGGTCATGGGTTGCTGCATGGCTGCAGCGTGGATGTACATATACGTCACTGGTAGGCAAGGGGTTAAAAGTGCTTCTCTGCCTCAAGGCTTGTGACTGTAGAGGAGAAGCTGCTTTTGAACCGCGGACCTCCTTTCTGAACTATGCACCGACAACTACAGGAATCTTCAAAATGAGTATTGCAAACTGCCAAATAACTTCTTCCATGAAAATCAGTTATTTTGGTTTTACGGCAATGAAGTAACAAGAACTGAGTACGGGATGATCTTTCTGCTTGGTGCAGATTAAGAAATTAAGGTTAAGACAGCTGTACTGGGCTGCAGCTGGAATTCGTTCAGGATAATGAGGAGACCATTTTGAAGTCACAGCCTCTAAATACAGAAAAAGGGCAGTCGAACAAAGGAATACCCATCCAAAATAAATAAACAAAAGGATTGAGAAACTTCACTTCAGTAGCAGGTGTGACAGAAGTGGATTTGGAGAGGCAAAACAGGGTCAGACACCCCTGGGGCCAGGAACTGGCGGAACCCCCCCAAGCGAACGCTTGTGATGCACCAAACACAGTTTGGGTGCAACAAACCATGGAATAAAACCAGGTCACGCATCCAGTGAAACTGTCAGCTGAAAAGTTAAATAGCCCAGCATACCTGCAGATCAGCGTCTCTCACACGCCCCTTTGGTAAACACCAACACCCACAAACATCATGCATAATGTGACTGCTGACAGGGAGAGGCCTACATGTCACCAGGGCATAAAATTCAAGGCAGGTTCAGCAGTGACACAGAAGCGTGTCTTCTGCTGGCACAGTTTTTGCAATGAAGATTATGACACAAGCGTTTCTGCTCCCATTAAATAATAAGTGACTCACGTAAGCAGCAAGTGCTGGCGGGATACAGTAAGAGAGATGAGATTAGCTGTACGCAGGAGAGGGGGAGGTCATTGCTGACTACAGCCTGAGCAGAGTTGACTAGGTCCTTCATGTCTGGGAATGCACTTCATTTTCAGTGGGCTGGCTGAAACAAAGCAGAATTATGTTCCTTCCAAAGTTCATTCATTATTTGTGGGCAAGCTGTGAGATAGCTGTACGTTAGCGTGCATATGCACTGTGTATTCCATATTAATGGGCAAGCTATAAACTGGCTGCAAGCTAGTGCACTCACCCCCGCCCCCCACTCACACTTCATTCCTATTAGTGAGCAAGCTATTAACTAACTGGAAACGAGCACACTTCTTTTCTCTCCCACACCTCCTTGTTTATTAGTGCAGAAGCTATAAGCCAGCTGTACACTAGCACACTTGAGTTTTTTTTCCCCCCACAAACTTTGCAGTATATGAGGGCAAGCTGCAAGTTCGTTGTACTCTAGTACAGTGATTCTCTTGCCATGCTTTGTTCTTTGTAAGTGGGCAAGCTGTACGCTAGGCGTATGCTCCCAAAATGAATGGTCAGTAATAGGCTTCCTTCTGTCCACTCTTTATTTTTCTGCGGTGCACACACAATCTTTAACGTCAACTCTAATAGCACTTATGAAAAATGCTCCACATTGAAGCAAAATTCAGTTGCCCAGGGTTTGTGGTTTCATCAGGTCATACAGTACAAAATTTTATTATGCTAGACAGCTTAAACTACTTTTTTCAGCTTTTAGCTGACCAAAGCAGCTTCAACAGGAACTTCCCTTTTGTAGTTCCAAATAAAGGCAACACTTGAGGCCAATTCAAAATCTGTGCCACATGTGTAAATCAGGACACAGCTCTCTGCCACCTTGGTGAACACACAGTTCTCCAATGCATGTCAGTCAGTCGACCAAATGCATCAAGCGACATTTTTCAAATCAGAGGGAAAAAATTGCTGCACGCGGGCCTTCGCTTCGGGAAAGACTGCTTCCCAGTCACTCTCACCAGAATCAGCTTCCTCTTTCTAGGCGGTATCCTTCACCTCTTTCATTTCCCTTTCATGCTCCTGCTCTACTGTACATGCAAGGGTGTTTGAATACGTTCTTCATCCATCGATACTGCGCTGAGGCGCCAAATGTCACGGCTGCAATGGCTGACCTACTGCAAGTTCAACATTGCAACTACACCCCAAAGAAATCACATTGTCCCTTTCCCTGCAACCATAGCGACAAACCTATTCAAGACCTGACAAACTAGACGCTACTCAACACGCATAAAAGCATTTATACGGACAGACAGCTAATCAGTGTTCATCTTGAAAAGAAGAACAAGGCATTAGGTTCATCCTTCAGACTTTTTGTTTCATTCAGTGAAACAGAAAGCAGAGCAAGTAGGGACCATCGCTGCATGGACCACAGCTGCAATTAGAGTACCTGCCGGGATAAGAAACTTGCTTTTGGCTCACGTGTTGACTGTTCTACGGTTGCATCAAACCTTATGCCCCAAAGTCATTGAAATCTAAGGTTTACATATTGTGGGCAATGCAAACCCCAGTTCTGAATTTTAAAACTGCTTTTAACCCTTTGTGGCATAATGGTGAAAATGGTTCTTTTCAACATCTTACCAATGATATAAAATTTGATGATGAAGGTGTCAGCTAAAGTGAGTACAAGGGCAACTGAAATTTGAACGTCAGAGCATTGTTGTTTCATTCATCAATTTGTTCTTACAGATTTTCGTAACAACCCTGACTAACAAAAAGTATGCAAAATTTAAAGTTGATTCAACAAATGGTTTAGGAGTTATGACCATTTTTTTTGCTATAATGCCACATATGGATGCATTTAGCCCAATCAAATAATTTATAATTTGCCCATCCATATACCTTCCCATCGAATTTCACCTTGAACCCTTCAGTGGTTTGGCAGAAGAAGATCAAAGTTAATGCAGACACTGACGCGAGATCGTATTAAGCTCCCTTTAAAATGGAGGAATCCTGTTGAGGATCCTACAGGATCTTTAAGGATTCCCAAGAATTTTCCCAGAATCCTAAAGGATCACCAAGGATTCCGCCTTTTGCGAAGATCCCCACGGATTTTCAGGGGCCTTGAGGATCAATAAGAATTTTCCCAGGAGCATAAGCATCCTCAAGTATTTTGAGAGAACCCCCAAGGAATTTGTCAGTATTTTGGAGGATCACCTAGGATTTAGCCAAGATCATTGATGAGCCTAAAGAATTTTGCAAGGATTCTCAAGGATCCTTTTGAGGGTCCTTTGGGATCTTTTCAAAGATCCAGTCAGAATCATTCACAGGATTCTGGCAAGATCCTTGGTGGATCCTTGCAAGAATTTTCACCAGGGTAGAGGCTAAAATCAGGCACTGAAGCACAAAAAAACTTGGGGAAAAAGCTTGGCTTCCTGGATTGGAGTTTGAGATATTGAGCATCCACATGTAAAACAATGGCAACACTAGCCCGCCCTGTATATGGTACATAACACCTTGGGCCTCGAGCCCAGTTGCAGACCTACATTGTAGAATAACCATCATGTCTCCTGTTACATGCTACATTTCCATCTGTTGAGACAATGGAACACCCAAAAAATTTGAATTTTGGATGTATGCAAAAATGTCACTATAAAAAAGTTTGTTCGCTCAACTTAACAAAGTCGTCTTGTTGCTTTTTCTTTGTATGAGACGTTTCTGGGCGTCAGCTTTTGTGCAGTGGGCGTGCAGCTCCCAACCAAAAATAGCATGCAGAATATGAGGGGGCAGGACACTGCACTTAGCAGGGTAGTGCATTTGGCAACACTGAACAGAGATGAGGGGCCAACTTTGAATGTTGTGTTTACATATTGCAAGTGAAAAATCTTACTCCGTACAGCTTTAAATTCTGCGAATGTAGAGTCAAGTTTATCACTGCTCTTTACACCCACATAAATTCCTTTCGGCGAAGCACCAAGATGATAACACTATCAAGTTGAGTGAACAAATTATTTTTTACAATATGACAACAGGCTCCACCAAAATTTGCTGTGTCATCCAAATTATGTAATTCATTGATTGTGAAGTAACTTCTAAGATTACATGCCCACAGTTTCATGGAACTGGTCGCCTAGAAGTCCTTATATTTTTTGGAAAACTACTGGCTCACTTTCAGCTTTCTACATCTGATGTATTGTCTGATATTCAATTTCAAGGAGACAATTTAAATCCAGTGATACACGTTCAAAAATGCTTCATCCTCAGCCAATCTCCCATTTCTAGAGGCCGTGTATTAACGTGGAATTACTGTTCACTCAGAATTGTAAACATAAACATTGGGTAATACAAGCCATGAAACAAGATGCAACTGAAAATACTATTACATAGAATTTTCAGAAAAATAATGAGGCGGCTGCAAATTAATGTTATCCTAGCAGCATAACAGTTCAGTACGTGCTACTATGGAGGTACATGAAGTGCTTATTCCTGCATTAAACCATGAGGCTGCAAGATATCTGCAAGCAAAAAGTGGAAGAACAATGTCAAAAATACCCAAATGCCACATTAACGACCCATTCAATATAAAGTCATATCAGATTACAATGGTCTTTTTATCAATTATTCAAGCACATGGATTAGTTACAACCAAGCAATCAGCTCTACTAAACAATTAAGATTTTTAAGGGAAGTTCTGCAGTGTCTTAACATCCCCTCACCTGAAATGACTTATGTCACACATTGACAGCCAATCTGAAAATAAGACTGGGAGGATGAAAAACAACTTGCGAAAAAAGTAATTGCAAAATGAGAAAATCAAAGGCAAACAAATTTAAATAGTTCTTTACCTATATTACGTTATATAAGCCAGCCAGCAATAAAAAAAATTAAAAAAAATTTAAACCAAGGATTTTCACAATATTATGCCAAGAGTTTTCACACAAACGTGGTCAGCAAATTCTAAGTAACCGAGTAAAATTTTAGTCACATCAACAAAGGAGGTTACTTAGAAATGAAACCAGTTCTGCTGAACAATAAAAATCCAATATGTCAGCTTTTTCAATAAAAGCTGGAGTAGCCAGCTCCTTGCCAACGCTGATCTCTGTGGCCAGGGCTCTACGGTTGACACCTTTCACAGCATAGCTGGATTTAGGCCATGTTCTGGTAATTCTGGAAGTATAGACAGAATGAGTCAATAATCCACAAAAAGTGCATTGTGTGAATCACATCAAAACTACCAACAGCCTCGATGTCACACAAAGACTACCTGAATCATCAGATGGTGAACAACCAATCTCTAGCATTGCAAACTTGCGGGCTCCATCACTTTCCCAAAAAGACACAAAACCTATAAGGGGGCCGCCAAGCCAATGTTGACATGGAGAATAAAAAAAAATTTGAAGTATGTATTATGATTGGTCATTATAAGTGGAAAACTCATTGTAATATATTGCTTAACTGTAAAAATGTAAATAATTATGTATATATGTATAATATATTGAAATACATTGAAACTAATGAATACTATTGCTGTCATTCCGTGACAATTTGCCCCTTGTAATTCCGTGACATTGACTTTTTGAAATTTCTTGCCCATAAAGCAGGGTTAAAGTCAATATTTGTCTCTATAACTTACAGTATTAACAAAAAACACCTTAAATATGAACATATTGAAGTTTCATAACTTAACTATGATAGGAACATCATTTTCTGAATAGTTAAACACAACTGTAAAAAAACCACGTCAATTTTGTGTAATGCCGTGACGGAGTAGTTTTTGCTTGTTTCTTCTATGAAAATTTCTCAAAAAATATATTTTCTCTAAATAATATTAAAGAACAAGTTAATACCTTCAATATGTCACATAATACTTGATTTTATCTTATTTAGTAGTAGAGTTACAACCCAAAATGTAGTAGGACTGTAATTCCGTGACAGCTTGGCAGCCCCCATAAGCTCCAATTCAGCAATACCACCACAAACCAGTGGCATTACCCAATACTCACTTAGCATTTTTACTGGACAATCAATTCTATAACCTGGAGAACATCACCTGCGAAACTGGCCTTTCTCCAAACAATGAGCTTGCTATGCCTCAATAACAGTACATAATCTCAAGAACAAAATCCGACAAAGAATTAACTTCTGCAAGTAGCATCACTTCCAGCGAGATAAACAAGCAAGTGATCAATCGTGGCTTTGCATTCATAAAAACACACCCAACTGAAAAGGGATTCAGATTCAGGCTGAAAAACCCCTGAGTGGGTATGACTTGAGCTCATGGAGACTGTGGACCTGATATTGTGCTATTCTGAATCACATGGTGTGCGACTCACTCGCAACTTCCATGTGAGTAATGCATACATGTGAAGCCACAGACAGTGCGGAAAAACTATGGACCAAGTCATTGCGACATCATAGACGCTCCTCTGGGAAAAGCAATTTGGCTCAGCGCTGTTTTCAGGCACCGCTTTGTAGTCAGAATCCATGCTGTCCCGGACGTGAAGGTTACGCAAACTCTACTTCACGCGAACGTCACCATTCCCGCAAAATGCTGCAGCTGGTGGTAAACCATAGCCTAGTAAAATTCCTACCTACGTGCATATGTACGGTAAGCCCACATTGGCTATTCGCCATTCATAACAGCTGTACATGGGCAATATAAACCTGGCCAGCCTGTCAAGATACAGACATTGGTATACCTGCCACATGCTGTGAAACTTTGGCTTGTCTGCTGCCAAGACGACAGGACATGCGGCGAATGTCATCTAGCTGACCTGTCTGTTCATGCAACAAAATTACATTTGATTTCCTGAAAAACAGAGTCAATGACAAACCTGTCTCAATGCTAAGCAAACAATAAGTTAATTAGAAGTTTTGGTGCATGCCGTAGTCTGTTGAGGGCACAGTCTGGAAATGCCCCTGATATTACAGCTCAAATGGCCAAAAGTAGCATCTTGCAGCACCCCCTATAGAACTAGCCCTCAAGGGCCCACAAAAGTTTTCAGATAATTGCAAGCTCCTTACAGCTCCTTACATACAGTAGATTCACATGTAATAATGAATGTGGGCCGTTGTTGGCGCAAGGATAAAATTACATTTGAAAACTGCATTTTTTCACGCCGATTTCTCATCTCAGAATCCTTGGCCCTGGTACCCCTAAAAAAGAAACCGAAGGGTATTGGCACTTCAAAAATTGCAGTTATTCTACAGAACCAACCATCCTTCACCAACAAAAATTTTAGGCAAATCTGAGACCATCATTTGTCTCCCTCTGCCTGATTCTTAGAAAAACTGGCTCTTCAAGAATGAGTCACTGTCCAATTAATTATGGTGCTCACTGTGACTAGGATATTTTATTCTGATCTTCCTCTGAAAGTCTGTAGTTTGATAAAAGATGCCGCAGAGGAATGCATTAATGTTGGGGTATAGCTGGCATTGAAAACATCTGTCAAGAAGTAAATGCACTTCATTCCATCAACAGAACCCAAAACGGATCAAATTTATGTTAACATTTGGCGTTTTCCAATACCCACACGCATTTGAAACATAATTGCTTTCCTCCACCAGTCACCAACCCCTATACCTCCAGATAGGAGGAGATCGGGAAGAAAAGGAGGAGAGATTTTTCACTTTTACTCTGGGACCCATAACACCCCTCTGAACTCACATTTAGGGCACCAAGTCGCTGCACCAAACCAGTCAAGCATGATGAAGGCCCGCATCATGAATAAGGGCAAACTGGCACTGTGACAAAAGAAAGCGACCTACTTGGGAGTACTCCAATCTGCACATATTTACACAGGAAGGGCCGATAACCAACTTCACTGTGGGCCTTGTATGAAGCCTGATACGCCAAGGGCAAGACAGGCATAGAATATGAAACAGGACATAACAAACAGAAGACTTCCAATATTATACGGAGCCCCTTTGGAGCCAAAGTGCTGGTAGGGAATTCAATAGTTCGAAAAGGGAACTTGGGGCTCTGCCTGTGTTTAGTCTGAGGGGCTAATACTAACGTTAGCTCGCAGAGAGGCACCCCAGCACACTAAACAGGATAAACACAAGGCTACATCCTGTTTATAATGAATTGGGATTTGAGTGCAGCGGTGAGGATTGAGAGCCACGAGTAGTGGTGCTGATTAGTGAAAATTCTAAGCCTGATCACCAAAATTTGAAGATGCAAGCTGTGAGGCTCAGATTCACCATGTCATCACTTGGAATCCGTTCTGCCGATTTTAAAATAAACAATGTATCCTCCCTCCCCCTTTTTTCTTGTTTCAGTATTTTATCAGGTTTCACAGCATGTCAATGCAATCTAAAACAAACCAGTCCATGACTTGGCAGTCTACAGAACCGTATTATTTAGCCTAAATTTCTCCAAATATTACAGCAAAGGTAAATGAGTGAATTCTAACATAACAACAAGCAAAAAATATGGGTAGTGTGTAGCATTATATGCTCAGGCTAGGAGTGGACTGATTGCGTTGTTAACTTCATATCCACCCCAGGTGACAGCGGTCTAACTTTAATTAAATCACTCCAACCTCCTTAAAATTCCCTTAATCCATACGTAACCTGATAAAGAACCACTTTCAAATCAACAAGTAACAATAAAACCTGAAGGCCTCCAATCCTTCATCAACAGGAACACAGATCAAAGCCTCACCTGACTTGAAATTCTGGTCCGCCTAGTGAAAAGTGAAAGACAGGGTCATCTGGTCTGGAATAACACAGCACATTGTCACGATTCCCTGCATTGGTTTTGAATTGCTATAGAAATAGTGACTCAATTCAGATGTGCCTTGGCTCTGACCAAGAGATCCTCAGATCCATATCCAGCCCAGATTTTGTTTTTCCTCCCACTTTATTAATTGAACAATTAGTGCTGCTGATTGGCCAGGCCAGCTTCAAACCTGACTTATGGGTAAAGGTAGGGTGGAAGAACAGTTTTTTGAGGAACAGGACAGTCATAGCATCTTTAGATTTGGGAGCACATACAACATGTTGAGCACCGATGTCAACTCTAGAGTCCACCAGCTGAGACCTGGCAATTATGGCCCAGGAAAAACCACATCACATGCTCCAAATTGCTCAATAGAGTCAATACATGATGAGGATTATGATGATGATGATGATACATGGGAGGTTGTGGTCAGCTGTGTTATACATGGCAAATTTATTAGGCCACTATCGTTACCGATACCATCAGGATAGTGTCAGACCATTTCACTGTGCTGTGGGCATATGTTTTATCGTGGCATTACACCCAGTACCCCTATGGGGTGCAATGTTTAATTATGCACCAAAAGGTTCAAGTGACGTAATACCCCAATGCACTACATTGTTCCACATTTTAAAATCTAGCCAGGTAACAGGTAGCTGTAAGGCATCAAAGAAAGTTACTGTCAAACAGTTATGAAATATAGCAATAGATTTAGCCCCTCCCCCCATAAAATGTCACTCTCAGAGGGAGAAGACTGCTTTCATTCTGTAAAACTAAATCCCAACTAGAAAAGCACTCAGAGAGCGCAGACCTCCGCCAGGGGGCAGCAAACCCAAAAGCACGGCGATCGGAACTCCGGCCCTTTGGAAAGACTTGAAATCTTGAACTTTGGCGTATATCTCAGCAGTACTTTGGCATAGATATGCCAAAATTTAATCAGCTGTTCCTGGACTTAATATCCACCTACCCCGAAAATTTCATCAAAATTTGGCCACAAGTTTTTGAGTTATGTTGTACATAAACGAACCAACAAACAAACGGCACCAAAAACATAACCTCCTTGGCGGAGGTAATAAACAGGAAACAGTAAAGGCTTGAGACAGAAATAACATTACCAAAAAGTAAATGCCCCTCAAACATTTAAAATGATTCTATCATTAACTCCTGGATTAAGCCATTTGTAAATTAGGGATCGGTCACCCATGCCAAGATCATGGCTGCGTTCCAATTCGAAAAAATGCTTGCATCATCTTGTTCACACGCCCTCCAATCGAGGGGGGAATCCTCACAAAATCCCGTATGTAAAATGGCTGCCACTCATGGGGTCATTCCAATCCAGTTTTGCAGAGGGAAGGGCACATTTTCATTTGCTCAGGCCTTCGATTATCCTCCCTCAAATGAAGCCAACAACGAACATCCCTCCAAGCTCTGATATTGCCCGGAAGGCTTTGCTCATTCTCCCTCGACCTTTGTAAAACTTTCACATCTGCCATTCTTTTCTGCTGGCAAAAGGAGGAATTGTGGCAGGGAAATTACCGTACAAATGTAAGAATTGTGTGAGAGTAGTGTGTAATTTATGACAGAGTTATATGCAAATAGTGAAGTTTTGGGGTGAGGGGCATTGGTTTTGCATTATTTTTAATCATGTAACTTTACGTTCATTTTTACTGTAGCTAGCCTATAGCATCCACGAAGACTGTTCCGGAGCTTACAGCCGCTTTCACAGTGGATGAGAAACAAATTTTTCGCACGACAGATTACGTCCAAAGTCAGTGCAAATAATGCGAATCATGAAATCCGTCATGCGAAAACTTCGTTTCAAATTAATTTTACAAAGTTAAAATTGAGGAAACGTTGGATGCCAGGCATAGAAATACCTGGGCTAAGCCAATGCAGAGCAGAATCCAGTAATTAGCTGGCAGAAATGGCCAGGCAGAGACCAATATGCAAGACCCTCAGCCCAACTCTGTAGGAGTCAATTACATTCAGGAATAGTGGATTAATGCAAACAGCTGGTACTCCAGACACGATGTGCACCACATTTATGCCACTAAGGAAGAAAGTAGCAGTAACTGACCTGAAAAATACATTTCTAATCACTTTAGTCCAATCCTCTCAGTAAGATGGAAGGATGAAACATAAAGCATCCGGCCAAAATGAACCATATCACACATCCCCTTAGGGAATGACAGGAGAAAAATCAACTCAGAATTCTCAGAATACTATGAAAGAAAATTGGGAGAAGGCAAAAATTCCCCATTGTCTGCTCTCATTCCTTCTGAACTGCTCCAGGATTTTCAGCCAGTGGAGGCTGAAAATCTTGATTTCACACTCTAATTTGAAATGAAATTAAAAGATAACTTAAAAGCTGCATAAATGCATTCATTTTGAGTTTTGTCACATCGTCTGTCTTAAATATTGAAAGCAGTTAGATGATCTGAAACATTTCATGCAAAGGACAACTTTTGTCTTAAGCGAACTGAAAATTCTACCCCTTAGGGGTTTCCAAATGTTTTTGTAATTTTCAGATACAACTGAACTGAATGATAAATACTTTAACATCCAAATCGAAACACTCGCCAAATCTGTCATTTTCCCACTGACAGTAAGGATACAGTGATGTCAAATGTCCCATTGCTATTCAATGACACAGGGTTAGAAAAAGGTCTAACTGAAGACCAGAAGTTTCTGCCTTCCCTTGAGTGTTCTGACACCCAACAACCAAGCATTGTCTTCATTTTATTAATCTATGAAGAATCTAACTCACCAATACAATAAATGCTCTGCAATATACCCAAACAAGCATTATAATTATGTTTTTGGAAACACCTATGAAAACAACTCAGTGTTGACACAATGTAGAGAAGTCAACATGGCACGTATAAACAGCTGATGGTGAAATGTGTCCGCAGTACTGATCATTAATCAAGTTGCTAAAATGTCCTTCCATCATACCAAAGCAAACAGAGGCAGGAGACAGTTTATCGTTTAACATTCACTTCAGTAAGGATACATGGCAACATGCATGAATGGATATAGATGGGCAAGTATGTATGGTTTTTCGGAAGGAAGCACACGCATAGTAATCTCACAATGATGCCAGCTAGGCTAATCACATAAGCTAAAATATATGCAGTTTGCTAAAAATGCTAGCAGTTTGTAATGATCCAATCCAGGGATGGGCAACGAGGGCCGTATCTGTCCCTGGTTTTCACACCAACTTCTGGGCTTTAATTAGTTGATTATCTAAATTAGCCAAACTATTGATGAAATCTGACCTTTATGGCACATTTCTTTGTAAATAATCATGAATGACCACCAAAGACTGTTCTTGTCTCCCTGCATAAAACATTTTTCTTTGATCAAACCTTTGCACAAATCTATATTTGTGCATGCAACCAATTAACTCATTTAGTCTGGGTAATTGATAGAAATAAAAACCAGCATACACACCGGCCCTCCAGGACCAGCATTGCCCATCACTGATCTAATCTGAAGTGAACTTCCCAAATTGCAGAACTCTGAAAGGAGCAATATCCTTATTATGGTAATGGTAATACCCTCAACAATGCAGCCAAATAGCCACACAATAGGAATGAATACAAAAGACAACTCACATTTCACTCATATATACTTAGTAGAAAAAAGACAAACAATATTAGAAAGAGGGAAACAAAAACACATCTCCCATAGCAGGACAACAAGAACAGAAAGGGATGGTATGCACTAGTTTGTGCATTAAATCATTAGCGCAGTTGCAGACTCTCGCGGACATGGAGCTGTTCTCTTTTTGCACCCAGTGTTATGGGTGTACACCAGTTACACTATACAATAAGTCGAACACTTGAAATGGTTACTGAATATTCACGAGGAAGTGGAGCCTGTAAACGATTTACAATATGGGCAAGTCAAGTCCCATCCCAGTTTCCTAGGAATTGTATGAATTAAATTCCTCAACTAATCCTGACGTGCAAACTGCCAAATATACTTGCCCATAGTATCTATCCACCAGGGAATAAAAATGACCTCTTCCTCTACAGGAAAAAAAAAAAATAATAAATAAATAAATTGTTGTCCTTTGTTGCAAACACTTCAACTACAAAACCCAAAACCAGTGAAGTTGGCACATTATGTAAATCGTAGATATAAACAGAATACAATGATTTACAAATCCTTTTCAACTTATATTCAATTGAATACACTGCAAAGACAAGATGTTTAATGTTCAAACTGAGAAACTTTATTATTTTTTGCAAATAATCATTAACTCAGAATTTAAAGGGCAGCAACACATTGCAAAAAAGTTGGCACAGGGGCCTTTTTACCATTGTGTTACATCGCCTTTCCTTTTAACGACACTCAGGAAACGTTTGGGAACTGAGGAGACCAATTTTTGAAGCTTTTCAGGTGGAACTCTTTCCCATTCTTGCTTGATGTACAGCTTAAGTTGTTCAAAAGTCCAGGGTCTCCATTGTCGTATTTCACGCTTCATAATGCGCCACACATTTTCAATGGGAGACAGGTCTGGACTACAGGCAGGCCAGTCTAGTACCCGCACTCTTTTACTACGGAGCCATGCTGTTGTAACACGTGCAGAATGTGGCTTGGCATTGTCTTGCTCAGTGATTCCCAAAGTGTGGGCCGCGGCCCCCTGGTGGGCCGTGGTGGTGCTGCAGGTGGGCCGTGAGAGGTCATTAAAAATAATTCATTTTTGCAAATATGATTTTTTAAATAATTTTTATTGTAGAATATTTATTGCACGATTTAAAAAAATATTTAGAAGTAATAACTTATTGATTGTTATTGACCTCACAATATTTTAGGAACTTTATATAGTTTATCGTCGGAATGTAGCTTTCTGGTCATCATGACCGGGGGTCATAATCGGAGGAGCACGTACTGTGTTCGATAATTAATTCTGTCGTGTGTGTACACCACAGATTAAAAGTTTAAGCTTCCTTTATCCCCCTGCTTTCATTTCAATCCTGAATCTTTATAATAATTATTAACAAAAACAAATAATTATTGTTGTTTTTTATTTATTTTATTTTCTTAACAACAACAACAATTATTGTTGCTGTTAAGTGTTCTGAGAATGCATGATTTTGTCTATGTACTGTTTATAGGACAAAGGTGGGCCGCGGACATTTTTTAGATTTTCAAGTGGGCCCTGATTTGGAAAAGTTTGGGAACCCCTGGTCTTGCTGAAATAAGCAGGGGCGTCCATGAAAAAGACGTTGCTTGGATAGCAACATATGTTGCTCCAAAACCTGTATGTACCTTTCAGCATTAATGGTGCCTTCACATATGTGTAAGTTGCCCATGCCTTGGACACTAATACACCCCCATACCATCACAGATGCTGGCTTTTGAACTTTGTGCCTATAAACAGTCCGGATGGTTCTTTTCCTCTTTGGTCCTGAGGACAGGACATCCACAGTTTCCAAAAATAATTTGAAATGTGGACTCGTCAGACCACAGAACACTTTCCCACTTTGCATCAGTCCATCTTAGATGAGCTTGGTCCCAGCGAAGCCGGCGGCGTTTCTGGGTGCTGTTAATAAATGGCTTTTGCTTTGCATTGTAGAGTTTTAACTTGCACTTGCAGATGTAGCGACGAACTGTAGTTACTGACAGTGGTTTTCTGAAGTGTTCCTGAGCCCATGTGGTGATGTCCTTTACACACTGATGTCGGTTTTTGATGCAGTACCGCCTGAGGGATCGAAGGTCATGGGCATTCAATGTTGGTTTTCGGCCTTGTCGCTTACGTGCAGTGATTTCTCCAGATTCTCTGAACCTTTTGACGATATTACGGACCGTAGATGATGAAATCCCTAAATTTCTTGCAATAGCTCGTTGAGGAATGTTGTTTTCAAACTGTTCGACAATCAGCTCACGCATTTGTTCACCAAGTGGTGACCCTCGCCCCATCCTTGTTTGTGAATGACTGAGCATTTCAGGGAAGCTGCTTTTATACCCAATCATGGCACCCACCTGTTCCCAATTAGCCCGTTCACCTGTGGGATGTTCCAAATAAGTGTTTGATGAGCATTCCTCAACTCTCTCAGTCTTTTTTGCCACTTGTACCAGCTTTTTTGAAACGTGTTGCAGGCATCAAATTCCAAATGAGCTAATGTTTGCAAAAAATTAAAGTTCACCAGTTCAAACATTAAGTAACTTGTCTTTGCAGTGTATTCAATTGAATATAGGTTGAAAAGGATTTGCAAATCATTGTATTCTGTTTTTATTCACGATTTACACAACGTGCCAACTTCACTGGTTTTGGGTTTTGTATAACAGGCCGAAGCTATCTCAATGAAGGAGAGAAAAAGCTACTTTCTGCAGCAAAAGTTCAACATGGTATTGATACATCATTCTACTGTCAAATATAGTCATTAGATATTAAAAACGCTTAATACCCTACCATTGATTTCATGCATATTCATCCCTCGAAGAATTCAGTGGTCACCTAAAGCCTCAAATGATCTCTTACTGAAATGCAACTTCAATAATTTCTCAGGTTTATCTGCGTAAGGCACAATTATACAGTAGTTTAGGCCCACATGAAACTTTCCGAATTATCTATTGCTTCACATATTTTTTCCAATTCCAGACAGCATAAACTTTCCACAGTAATTGAAAGATATTGATTGGACCCTCAGAAAAGTATTAAAACCATTGCATTACAAGTTTGGTCATGTCCTCTCATGTTTACGTATCTGAATCTGATCTGAATTCGGCGAATGCACTGGAAAAAAAAAAAGATGCCAAAAGCCAGTCATAAGTGCTTCGGTTACGCTTATGAGATGGAAATGTGATAAAGACATGGGTATGGGGATTAATTCCGAATGGAACTGGACTGGAGGGCTGATTGATTCTCTGGAGGAGAAATTAAATGCTATGATGGAGAGTTTTTCTTCATGCTGTGCAAGTACAACTATCATTGTATGGAGTAGCTATACATTACTTATTAACAGCTAGCTAGCTAGCGAGCCATTTCCTTTTTTCGGCTAACCACCGCAGTCACAGAGCTAGTTCACTTCTTTGGTGAAGAAGATTAACTGTTAGCCTTTGCTAGTCATACTGCATGTGCTCGCATTTTGCTTAATGTGGCAATTTGTTTTAGAATTTATACTGCATTCAACAAAATAGAATGCCCAGGTTTTCATGCATTTAAAAATCAAACAGCTAGGGTAGTATATTGCCAGCTTTTTTCCTGATAGTGGAATGTCTATCTTGTTAAAATAAAGTATATTTCAGACATTGCTGCTTCAGTGAGTTATACTTGCTCCTTATAGGCTGTGAAGCTATAATAGCAAGCCATCCACTGCAGGGTAACATTTTGACTGTTAAATAAGCTGTTCCCTTTGTGGGTACGTGTGCTGGCTGATGGGGCTTTGTAGAAAAAATGACAAAATTCAAAACTTAATGTTTTTGGCTTGGAGGGGTTCCTGGTGACCACTGATGTCCATCCACACCAATATTCATAAACTCATACTAAATTCCTCTTGAAAATCATTAATTCATATTGAAGTTCATGAGTCAAAAGTTGATTTGTATTAAAAATGTGATTTTATAATCATTTGACAGAGTGCATTTTGAGGATCCTGAGAACTTGGGGAGCCACTTGGGGAGCCATCTTCCTTAGCTCATAAACAGGGAATTATTTTGAATAACACACTCAGAAGAAGTACACTTGTGGTCAAGGAGTTTTTTTATCCCAGAAATGTACTGTTTTAACTCCCAGCCATTTTTCAATTCTCAGTTTTTTTTTAAACAATTTCATTGCTGAAGATTTCTTGCATTTGCTGGCCTTTTTCTGGAGCAAAATTATGTAAACGAAGGAAATATGATGGGATTCTAAATTCTACATGTGTCTTGTTTCGTTTAAGCAATTTCCCTCCTCTCTGTGAAACTCAAATCTTGAATTTAAAAGCCTTAGATAGCTTAATGCATATATAGCCAGATTTGGCTTCTGTGCAAAGGGGTTAACCAATTTAAGTCAACAAAACAACTCCAAAGGAGTGGAGAATTTAGAATGAAATAAGTGAAGTTATAGTCATTCCACATCACTGTAACATGACTGCCAAAGCATTCCTTGGGCAGTCACTGGATCAACCTTTTCAAAGGACAGAAAGATGGCGACCTCCAGTGTTATCATCATTCAGATACATTCTCCTTATTTGAAGCATTGCAACTTCACAAAAAAAAAAACACACACACACAAAAAAGCAAAAAAACAAAAACAAAAAACAGGTCACGATATCTTGACTCCATTAGTTATTCTTTGATTAACTTTTTCTGCAAATGCTTTCTTTCACTGTACATATGGCAAAATCAGCAAAAATCAGCACTATATGGCTCCAATCCCAAGGCGCCATTTGGCAAAAATGCCAAAACACTCTAAAAACAACCAGTGAAAATTAAATCCAGGATACAGTAAAAACCACACAGACACCTTAGGACCGTCTCTGCAGTGAGTGACATTCACCAAAAATGTAACAATTAAGGCCTGAATTCACCATAAGTCATGAACCATATTCAGGATGGATGCCCTCAACTTTCTGAACTTCTCACATTCGTGGGCAGCATTGAATCGGGAGTTAGCACCAGGTGACCACAACTGCAAAAACAGGGCAATGCAAAGGAAGTCAGAGCACAACATTTAACCGTTGAAAAACAACTGACGATTTCAGGTAACAGGACACCCCCCCCCAAAAAAAACAATTCTTTTTATTGCACACTTCTAAATCTGATGCCAAGTCTACATTGAAGGTGCCCTCCCTGTCCATCGAGCCCCACTACGCCCATTGTGTGAAGAAAGAGCAATTCTTGCAGCTCCCCGCTTTTGTGCTGCTGGAATTGTACAGCACTGAAAAACTGGTGATGTAATGTTCTAGCAGGTGCTTCCGATTGGCTAAGGCTTTTAAACGCCAACTCCAGCAGCCCTTCAGAACCAGAGCACCGCTCTCCAGCAACAGAGCAGAGAGATGCTGAAATTTCCAAACCCTTTATACCCGCACTCTTCTGAATAGGATTATTTATGGGCAGCGGGTAACTCAAAGGTCAGAATCTTAGATTATATATCATGCAAAATAATGGCATCTGAAACCACAGGAAATGGCAGGACTTGTCCGACAGGTTGATTTCAGCTTTCCTGACACTCCAAACAAAGGGGAAAGAAGTCTGCACCATAAGAGTGAAAGCAGCAAATCCAAGCACAAGTAAAATAACAATCACAGAATTCACCGCAATACAGAATAAGGCAATTTTGCTGACTGGTCCAACAAGAGTGGAAGGTTCAAGAAAACTCATAAATTCACCCTTCACTGAACAAAACTTTGTTTCTGCCAACTGGCACTTGAACCCATGCTAGATTAATTAGCAAGCTACAGCAACCAACATCCAGTGCATGACTGACGAGGAATCCAGCTTGACATGCTATGAAGAAGTCCATGCAAAACCATGCACATCCAAATTATTCATGCACTGTCATTTAGGAGCATACTAAATTCAATATTGTTAAGTGAGAATTAAATAGGGCGTCAGTTTTACAAGGAATTAGTTTTAAAGAATGATTGCCATTTCTGTTTGGACAGGGCATTTCTCAACTTGGAAACATGCCTAATTGAGATTGTGATTGCGTCTTCGTAAAATAAACTTAGACATAAAACATTTAGGGAAATATGACAGTGGTGCTAATCAAAGTTTGAAACCGAAAAACAATGCAGACTAAAGAAGAATGGCGCTACAATGTTGGTAACATATCCGCCAACAGATTTTTCTTGTCCATATTCACCGCAGGAATCAGTCGAAGTAATAACACATGTATTCATAATTAAATTACCACTGACGGTGTAGTGTATGGTAGCAACAAAGGTGCACACTGGGATGCCCAGTGAAGGGATCATGCAATTTCGTGTAACATCATACAGCGCTGCAAAGCATAAAAACCTTCAGCTATGATCTTATCCACAAATATACGAAACAAAGGGGACGACTTAATATTTGGGGAATGGGGCGGGTATCGGGGGCGTAGTATAAACGCGTATTAAAATATGTCGGATTGTCAACACGCACAACAGTTTAAATGCATTTTTCACGAAAAGGAGAGAAAAACAGAACCAATTACCCTATTGAATAAGCCAACCTCCAACTTAGTTACTTCGCAATGCAATCTGGGCAAGTGCTTTTTGGAAAACAATAAGAATGGCAATCATGCAATTCAGTGCAGTGAATTTCAGTAGCCGCATAGACACTCAAAACCAACTCGTAAACATCCACATATAAGCCATTGTGCACAGGGTATTCAGTCAACGAGCTGAGACACTAACTATGAGCAATCTAACTTGACCAGACAAAAAGCCTTTATCTTCAACGGCTTGCTTACAAGACGACCAGCCAAGTGTGATGTAGATGACTCATTGTTACAGACAAGTATAAAATATCATCTTGAGCATTCCAACGAGCAAGATATAGGGAAACACAAACTCAAATCTCAAATCTTACCTGTGCAAAATACAGATTCAGCAGACACAGCGTGAAGAACTGCAGGCATACGGGAAAACAGTACAAAAACCAGTAAGGCAACGGCTGTAACTGGTTCGCTTGAACAACGTTCTTGAAGTAAAACGAAAACAACGTAGTCCTGAGCGCTGACCACAGCAGACAGAGAAACAGAAAAACACTCTGATAGCTGAAGCGCTTGTGGCCATAGTGCAAAATGAGCCAGAGTTGCAGGTAAACAAACACAAAGAGCAACGAGTACAAAATTGTATAGACAACGGTTAGTCCGAGCTCCACAGAAGGGAGGACCGCAGCTCGAATCGGTTCATCAGTTGTGTCCGTTACAGACGTAAAAACACTAAGACTGACCTGGTTGTCGGTTAACAACATAGCGGACAGGTAAAAATATCCAGGACTGTCTAAATACCTATTCGTAACTATTAATTTTAAAATGATAAAACGCCAGAACTTTTCATTTCTTTTTCTTGTGAATTTTAAAAATAACAATAAATGCCAACCTACATGAAAGTACCAAGTTAGCTATAATTAAAAACAGTTAGTGTAGCAAAATAGCTGAAGCGACCCACAAAAAACTGCAATAGCTCCGGCTTAAAAAGAGACAAACAAGAAAAAAACACCTCCGCGGCAGCCCCGCAATCTCTGTTGAGGAGCTCCTTCTATGCAAAAAACAACTCTTGGAGAAGGGGAGACGTGATGGGGGAGCGATCAGCTGAGCAAGACTGCAATTTCAGATCCGCCCCCTAACCAGTTGGCAACTGTTCTCTGAACTCACGGCTCACGCCATATTGGCTCTCTGTCCAAACAATGCTGCAAGTATTAGCTATTTGAGCCAAAATGGAATCAAATACTTGCTTTTTCCTCCATATAAACCCATAGTTCCCAATGCCCGCCTACGACATTACTGCGGCTATTCATTGGACAGACAAGTGCCCAGCCTACCACTTTATACATTTCAATTGGTTTGTGATGATATCAGCTTCAAACAGTCAGCCTTCAGATGTCTGTTATTGGCTTACTCCACCACGTGAACAGTCTTAAATATTAAGATTTGATTGGATTACACAGACGTCCGGGGACTCTCTGTTACCGGAAGATGAATTTTATACTGGAACGTTCATCTACTGATAAGTAGCAGTTATTCGTATTATCCATCTCCGAGCGTGCTATATTGCGGTGGATGTTCGAAAATCGGGAGCTCACGAATGATATATTTGACAAGAATCACCAATTTCATGCCTAGCCTTAGTCTTTCATTGTCGGTGCAAGTTTGCCCGGATAACTGGCCAGCTGATTGCACTTTGTTTACGTCGGGTATATAAACTAACTAGCCAAGTTGGTTAACATGTACCGGTAAGTTATCTGGCTGGCTCCCAAACTAGCTAGCTGGATAGCTTGCCAATCAGCTGTTGCAGTGTATGCGGTGACTCAGTGAAATTGTGGGATTTTTATTTTATGACAGCGTTGATTAGTATGGCGTGGGCTTGTTTGATCTTAATCCTGCTGTGTATACGAGATAAGTCATGTATGACAGAGGGCACATCAAAACTGGTGGAGCATACAAAAGCCTCCTTTTTTCGATGTGTGCAGCCTGGGAAGACCTCATTCGTTTATTTTGGGAACGAAGGTACGCAATTCCAAATGCACGACGAAGAGTATAAGATGGGACAGCTAGTATAGTATCCAGGCAAATAAAGTCTTTAATATTTTGACCTGGGGGTTGGGCACACATGATTTGCACGTGTGTGAAAGTTGTGAAGCTGTGCAAATATTTCGAGCGTGTTTGAGAAACTTCTGTGCATACAGATTTCATTTGCACGTGTAAGGTTTTGTAGCCGTTTGCGTATGGTTTGTGTGTGCATGAAAAACGCTTACAGATATAATTGCTCGTGTAAAATGTTTTGTAGCTGTGGAAATATTTTGTGCTTGAGTGAAAATGTTTTGTGCAGAGAGACAAGTTATACGTGTAAAGTTTTGTAGCTGTAGAAATAGTTTGTTTATGTGTAATTAAAATTTGTACTGGAATATTCTAAACGGAGGTTTCACACCGTAGAAGACGGACACACACATTTCCTATCTGCATATTTGACATCAAACTTAAAAGCTACAAACTCCATATTACAAACACACATTTTGGTCCTTATTTTACACCTGAGGCCAACTTGCCATTCAGGAGGTTGCCCATGATTAGCCAGTCAGCACTTTGCCCACTGACAATTCACTCGGGTTGCAAAGGGTTCTTGAACATTCCGGAGGGTAAAATAAGCCAAGACGGTGCATTCTTGTGTTTTTGGTCTACTAACTAAAATTATTTAGATACCCAAACGCAGTTGTGTGACCGGATGCACCACAAAAAAAAAAAAAAAAAATCAAAAACCCTATTTTCTTTTTCATAAGATTCCAGACTGCAAAAAACTGTGCCAATAAGGAAAGAAAAGTGACCTCGAGCCGCTATGAGAAACTGATTCATTCAGAAGTCTAGCACAGAGAACAACGCAGCTCTGGTTGAGTTTGAAACTCGCGCAGTGGATCAGGGATAAATATTAGTTACCTGGATTTAATGCCAGTTCTATGAGAACAAGCGCAGCCTTGAAACAGGCTTCAGTATTGGTTTACCCATCCAAGGCTCTGCCTTGGTGCCTGAGAATGAAAATTTTGCTTTTCGACTGGTTGTGGGAAGTACTAGGGCCATCTTCCTATGGAATTCTGATGCTGTTGCTGTGCATCTACCCCGTGAAACTTGGCAACACACACTTGGAATTAGCTGGGCTTGCTCGAGGGCTGCGGATGTATGTACTCATTGAACTGGAGGTACATCCCAGTAACTACTATTTCTATACTCTGGTGCGTTGACTTTTGACGGGTATTGGTATTGGTTTACACCTAAGCCAAAGGCCTTTATGGAAGTGTGTACTCCAAGTTGGTCCCAACCACAGGTCTACGGTCGAGCGCTGCCAGCTTGGTGGTCTAGCACCTGGCAATGGCTCGAGCCAAAAACAATATCAGTTCTGCGGCCGGGCTTTGCCGACCCTCGGGTTTCACTCGGACAGTCAAGGGTGACAGCAACAGCTGGAATAAATTGAGTGTCTTCAGTCTGGTCCTGAAGGGTTGTGAGCTAATAAAGCCCACAGCACTGAAATAGACAGTGACCCAGAAGTCATATCCCTGAAAAGCATCCTAGAAGACATAATAATGCTAGTAGAGTGTGCCCTCCGCTCTGCAGGAGAGGAGCGGCACACTGCTGTATAACCTCAGTGGATTGCCTCACATACCCAGTGGGAGAGGCGTTGCACTGACAGGGACCCCCAGAGCCTGGCTGCTGTGATAGATAAACAAATGTTTGAATTCTTTGAAACCAGCCATGTGCTTCACAAATTGACAGAGTGCATGCAGAGGGCACTGAGTGTGAAGACACTTCTTGATGTTCGTGTGAGGAGGGGGTAAAAAAGGCCCTCAGGGGAATGACTGTTGCCCGAAATGAGGAGGTGATGACCTTTGGTCGGAGGGACGGGTTCGGATAAAGTTTCACTGACCTGATATCATCACTAATCAGGGATAGCTGTGAGTCCATAAACCTTTGAGCCAAAATTTTAGCCGAACAGGATTTCAATTAGCCAAATTCTACCAGTCTCAGCCAAATGCAAGTTGAAATAAAGGAAAAAATATAGGATGTAAAGAGACAAAAATCTATTGTTATTTCTTCTGTTAATAACGATTGCACTTAATTTAATAATACAATTTTCCCTTACAAGAACTGTTTGATGGGAACATGGCATTCAGTACTTACTATCTGGAATTAGGCGAAGTTCAACTATTGATTTTTTTACCGGAAACCTTCTGATCTCTGACACGAACACCCAAGAGTCCCGAGCATTGGACCCTTGTCAATCAGAGCGCAATTGTAGAGGTGCTAATGGAAACCTTTATTTATTGCTTTGCAAATATTTTTGGGTGGAATTTGCTGCATGAATTTGCAGTTCAGTTCAACTGTTTATTTGTCTCATAACTGGGGTATTCAAATAGCAGGCAATAAAATAATACTGGACATACTAATACAGTTTAAAACACGGCATAGAGTGCAATACAAAAGTAACAAAAATTTATCACCCTTATCACATCACAGTATCACAACAAACCACCGATACAGGAGTGCTCCATGGGGAGCGGGAGAGATAAATTAATTAGTTGTTCAATTTATCGTACGACCCAGCTCAATTCATGCCCGGATAGAAACAGGGACAAAGGAATATTTAAGCCTGTTTTTTAGGGCTTTTGGGGCACACAGGCGAACTCCAGAAGGGAAGAGCTGATATTCATCTCTGAGAGGGTGGGCACTATGATCCATAATGCTCCTGGCTTTGTTAAGCACCTGTTTGCTGAAGATTGCATTCAAGTTTCTCAGTGGAACCCCTGATATTTTGCTTGTCATCTTAACAATTCGGTCAAGAGCATTTCTGTGTCTGACACTCAGATTCCCATACCAGCAAACAATGGAAAATGACAACTGACTCAATGTTAGCTCTGTAGAATAGTGACATTAGAGTCTTATCCACCTGAAACTTAGCCAGTTTTCTGAAACAGAACAGGCGCTGCTGGCCTTTCTTACAGAGCATTTCAGTGTTGACATCAAACTTCAGGTTGTTGTCTATTATAGTGCCCAGGTACTCGTAGTTGGACACTACCTCCACAGTTTGGCCCTTGATCACTGTGCTCTGGGGAGCAGGGGGGGCTCGCCTAAAATCAGTAACCATGTCCTTAGTCTTAGAGATGTTTAGCTGGAGAAAGGCGTCAACAACAGGACCATGGCTGACCTCCTCCTCATTTAGTAGGCTGACTACTACTGAGTCATCTGCCAATTTCAATGTGTCTTGCTGGGTGGTGGCTGCGACAATCATCTGTGTATAAAATATACAGGAGTGGGGAGAGAACGCACCCCTGCGGTGACCCAGTAGATGTAATCAGCTCTCAAGAGAGAGAGCTGTTCACCCTGACTCTCTGGGTTCTGTCAGTGAGGAAGTCCAGGACCCAGCCCACCATGTTTGAGTCAAGGTGAAAGTTATTGACCAGCTTATCAACCAGTAAGTGTGGTTGAATAGTGTTGAATGCTGATGAAAAATCAACAAACAACAACCTCGCATGTGTCTTGCTGCCCTCAAGGTGCTTATACCGGAGATTTAGTAGGGTAATTTTGACATCCTGCACACTCCTGTGAGCTCTCTAAGCAAACTGCAAAGGATCCAATAATGGCTCTGTTTTAGTCAACAGCTCACTTTTAATCATCCTTTCAAAAGTTTTCATGACCAGTGAGGTTAAGGCAACGGGCCTGAAATCATTTAGCACCTTAGGGTGGTTGCATTTAGCTACAGGCACCACTGTAGACCGTTTCCAGAGAGATGGAACATTCTGCTGGTTGAGAGATAGTCTAAAAATATCAAAAAAGATGGGGCCTAGCTGCTCTGCACACACCCTAAGTAGGAGGCTGCCTATATTGTTTGGACCTGGGCTTTTCCCCTGTTTACAGTTCTTGAAACACTTGACCACACGGTCTACACTAAAGGAGGGATTGAACAAGGGGGCAGTCAAGAAACCTTTTCTGAGTTCTACGTGTTGTGCACTGAAATCATGAGTGTCAAAACGAACATAATGGTTGTTAAGGTCATGAGCCAGCTGAACATCAGAACTGTAGCCGTTGAGCACAATGTTGCTCCTTTTCTCTTCTTTCGTGCCTACAATGGTTTTCATACTGTCCCAGACGGAACCCAGGTCGTTAGACCTAAGTTGGGACTCAACCTTGTCTTTATATTTCTTCTTGCCTGCCCTGATTCCACGCTTAATCTCTTTCTGTAGCCTGAACAGCTCTACATGATTTCCCTCTTTAAAAGCCCTTTTCTTTTGGAGCAATACCATTTTAAAGACTTTGTAACCCAAGGCTTAGAATTGGGATTAAACTCACTCTACTAAAGGTCAGATTTCCTTTAAGACTAGTGAACGCAAAAGAAAAGAAAATATATCGGTAAAATCCGGTCCTGTCAATGACTCTAGTCAAGGTGGAAAAAAAGTCTGGCCACGGAGCAAGCATATTCAAATACTGGCACGTGCATGACTTGAACAGGCAACGAACATGAGGGTCTGGTTGGATGAGGGGGGGCACTGTCTTTTGATCCTAGTTTATGCATACGAGACTGCAATGTTGTTTTAATAATAATGATAAAGAACCTCGGCGTGCAGGTTATGGAAGCGATAATTGGGTACAGATGGTAGGTTCCTGCCAGTCTTGTGACAGTTTGCTCCCATTTTGCGCCTATATTGTGGCGCAGGGAGCCAGCATATGGCCTGCATATAACTAGACGAGCGGGAATCCCCAAGTAGTTCTGTATACCACACTGCGGCGCTAGCAGTTTTTACATAAATTATGATGAGCGGAAAGCAAGCAGTTATGGTAAGATTGAAAGCGGGCGGCCCGGCGGAGTGCGTATCGGAATATCACTGAGGGGAGGGGCTGAAGCGGACTTTTTGAAGTGGAATGGGGAATATGAGAGGCGATACGCATGACAGACAGGAAGATTGATTCTATGTACTGCTGGAGCAAAATGATGCTCTTCACCAAATTTCTCGTCACCTTCAGGATTTTAGTCGCCAGATTGGAGCAACGTTCACCAATGGCGATTTGGAGAGCGGGTAGCGCGATCCCTGACTAATGGTCATATGGGTTGTATAGTCTGGGCACGTAGGTCACCCACCCTTTTGGCCGAGGCCAGGGCTAAGATGAGAGCTGTCTTAATTGATATGATTTGCTATGCCACCTAACTCACTACTCAAAAAGTGGACCTGAAAGTCTATCAAGCACAGTCTGAAGATCCCATTGCGAGACCAGGTGTCAAGTGGGTGGTCTCAGCTGACAGGTTCCTGGCTGTGAAGTGGCCTGACTCATCACGGCCAGATGTAATCCTACAACAAACGCCTAAGAATGGATTCTGCATGATTGTTTTCAGACAAATCCTGCAAAAAGTCCTGAATACTTCACTGCCAGCATGAGCATGGCTTGAGGTTCCTAGCCTTTCGCATGTCTGCTAACCTTTACCAGTGAGCTATGTAGACTTTAGAGATGGAAGGGGCACATGCATTTTGGATTGTGGAGACCTCTACAGCAGAGAGATCCAAACCACTCAATCTCATTCACTAAATCTCAAAACCATGAGTGGTCGCCCCAGAATTAGGCGAGTAAGCATGGCGCCCCCTGCTCGATGTAAGCCCTTAGGTTGGTCCGGTATCGGCCGTAAACCTGCCACCGTTAGTTGTACAAGGTCTGGGAACCATCTGGCACAATTATGACATAGGTGCTGGGCTTCCGAACCATGTGGACCAACTGCATTACTAGACGTTGGGGTGGGAATGCATACAACTGGACTGGGGGAATGAGTCAACACATCTAGCCCTAACTGGGCAATATCAGCAGCCTGGACATCCCATCAACTGCTGTGTTCAGGACCCTTGGCACGTGTTAGGCCTTCAGGGATGCACAGATGACCCCAGCCAGAATGGATGCTGCTACCCTGTGATGACCCAGGGATCTGACATTCTGCTGTCTGTTGAGGTAGACCCACTGCTGTGGTGTTGTCTCACCTCACCATGATGTACAGTATCTCACAAAAGTGAGTACACCCTTCACATTTCGACTATTAATTTAGTATATCTTTTTAAGGGACAACGTTACTGAAATGAAAACTGAATATATTCTAGAGTAGTCATTGCACAATAGGTGTAGCAGTGTAGATTTACTGCACTGGCCAAATAACTGAACAAACAGTCACTATTTCCAAAATGGGTGGCGACAAAAGTGAGTACACCTCACCGTCATCATGCCAAATTGTGTCCATAGTGTCAATATTTAGTATGACCGCCATTGTTGTCCAGCACTGCGTTGATTCTCCGAGGCATGGAATTCACCAGAGCTGCACAGGTTGTTGCTGGGATCCTCCACTCCTCCATGACAACATCACGGAGCTGGTGGATGTTGGACACCTGCTGCTCCTCCACCTTCCTCTTGAGGATGCCCCACCGTTGCTCAATGGGATTCAGGTCTGGAGACATACTTGGCCATACCATCACCTTCAGCTTCTTCAGGAAGGCAGTTGTTATCTTGGAGGTGTATTTCGGGTCGTTATCATGTTGAAAAACAGCCGTGCGGCCCAGTTTCTGAAGGGAGGGCGTCATGTTCTGCTTCAGAATCTCACAGTTCTTGTTGGATCCATTATTCCATTAATGAAGTGCAGCTCCCCAGGACCAGAAGCACTCATGCAGCCCCAGACCATGATGCTGTCACCACCATGTTTGACTGTAGGCAGTACACACTTGTTTTGATACTTTTCACCCGGGCGCCGGCACACATGCTGGACACCATCTGAGCCGAACAAGTTTATCTTGGTCTTGTCAGACCACAGAACATCGTTCTAGTAGTTCATGTTCTTAGACTGGTTGCCTTCAACAAACTGTTTTCGGGCTTTCTTGTGGGCTAGCTTCAGAAGAGGCTTCCATTTTGGTTGACGGCCATGCAGACTAACTTTGCGCAGGGCATGGCGTATGGTCTGAGCACTGACGGGCTGTTATCCCACTGCTACAACCTTGTTAGCAATGCTGCCAGCACTCCTGCGTCTGTTTTCTGAAGCCAACTTGTGCACCTGGCACAGAGCACGAGGAGTCAAACTCTTTGGTCGACCCTGACGAGGCCTTTTCCGAGCAGAACTCGTCTTTGAAAACCGCTTGATAACCTTGGCCACCGTGCTGTAGCTCAGTTTCATGGTTTCACAGATCTTCTTGTAGCTTAGACCATCTTTGTGGAGGGTGACAATTCTCTTTTTCAGATCCTCAGAGAGTTCTTTCCCATGAGGTGCCATGTTGACCCTACAGTGACCAGAATGAGAGCATTGCACCTAGAGCACTACAATTTAACCCTTCAACATGTTACACAACCTCACATGGCCCAGTCGAACAGAAAAAAGCATGAACATGATGAACAAGTCGCGTTTCATTGCTTGGTTGTCCATTATCAATTGGGGTGTGTACTCACTTTTGTTGCCATCCATTTTGGAAATAGTGACTGTTCAGGTATTTGGACAGTGCAGTAAATCTACTCTGCTACACATATTGTACCATGACTACTCTAGAATATATAGAAGTTTTACTTCTGTAGCATTGTCCCTTGAAAAGATATAATAAATTAATTGTCAAAATGTGAGGGGTGTATTCACTTTTGTGAGACACTGTATCCTCCTCTCTGCTGCGAGGCGAAATGGTGTCGCTTTTTCGGCACTGAAGTGAGCTCCAGCGCAATGATGTGGCACGGGGGGGCCCAGCTACGTGCCTCCCACAGTTGCCTGGCCAAAAGTCCCACCCCACCCAGTCTGAGTGAAATCCTCAAATATGTCAGCATATTGAGGGACAAACTTGTCTATTTAAGTGTCAGCGATGATAGTAGTCATAGAAGGATTTTGTTTTATTTCAGATGTCCTTCAAAACATTACTTGTTCATAATGATTCAGCCTAAATAAAACTCAGAACAGAACAGTATTAGTTGTGAGCTGTTGTTTCTCAGTGATATCCAGGGTTTTTACCTTGTACAATACATTGTTGCATTGTCACCACCAGGGACGAGTTGGCCTTGGTGAAGCTTGGAAATGATTGATTAATTGCTCATGAATTTTGGAGATTAATCAAGCCGAAAATTTGCCACGAGTTTGACCGCTAGTGAGAATTCAGCTGATCCAAAGCTCTCCAGGCTGTCTCCATCTGGTTCACAGAGGTCTGGATATCTGGAATGAAGAGGGAGTCCATAGAAATGAATCAGAAGACGCCTCTTAGGGTCCTTTAGGGAGGACCAGCCCATCCTTAAAGGAGAATTCCGGTATGAAATTGACTTAATACTCGTTATCATGTTTCAATACTCCCTAACTTTTGTCAAATACCCCATCTTTGTATGCACGCAATATTTTGAAATAAATGGCTTTTTAGCCAAAGCTCCCAACTGGCTTACAATAGTAGTGAATCAGGCATAGCTTTGCCATGCAAAGATCATTAACTTGGCTCAAAGTAGCTCCACACTTCATCGGTAGAATTCCGAGGGCCCTGACATTTAAAACGAGGCACTGAAACTTTGAAAATGCACAGGTAGTTTATTAAAAAGACTATGTATGCAAACAGAGGCTTGAGGTAGTTTCCAGTCACCTCCATCTTGAAAGTCACAATAAGTAGATTGCAATCTATTTGTTGGTGCTCATCAATCTGTTCCCCTATCCTTCCTATTTGTTCATGCTCGTCAATCAACTGATCGTGACTTTCAAGATGGAGGCGACTGGAAACTACCTCCAGGTACTGTTTGTATAAAAGTCTTTTTTTAATACACTACCTGTGCATTTTCAAAGTTCTCAGTGCCTCGTTTTAAATGTCAGTGCCAATAAATTGTTGATTTGTTTCTTGTGTGTTTATTTAAGGGTCTAGTTATATGTAGCCTAACCGTTTTATAAAAGAAATAAGCCCCTCCGCTGCGCGTCGTGCCTTAGAACGCCCCTCTGCCGTTATAAAATCACTGTAACCCACTGCTTCTCGGGACTTATTCCTTTAGTATAATATGTCTCTGATTACCAAAATCAGTACCACAACTTGTATACTTGCCAATTGGTTGGTTTCCAAAAATGACTTTCTAAAGTTTGGTATTGCGCATGGGGCCAAGTTTGGGACTCAATCCTGCTGGATAGAAACACACTAGATCTTTCAAGTCGGAGAATTCATTAATCATATAATAGCACTTTTCTTATAACATGGTATTTATGCCAAGGAATTTGAACTTTCTGATTTAACCACCCTTAACAATGGAGCAAAACATGTTAGAACCATATTTCAATGGTACATTGCCAAGATATGTGTGTGTGATATGACTGTGTGTACTAAAATCATTAGAAAGTGCATATTTTAATTGACATTTATACCAAATGTCAAGTTGGTATCTTGAAGGAAACTGTGGGCCAAATGTACAAAAGGTGTTTTGCCAGCATTTTTCTTGTAATCAACTAAGCTGAAAACGCTGACTAAACATGGCTTACACGCACACAGCTAAACACCCGTGATAATCGCATATTACAACTGAAGATCATCCCCTGATTAGTTGTCCACGTCTAACTTGCCGCTTGGGAGTAGATTCTTTTGTGAGCCAATCTAAGAGTTATTGTTTTGAGCAAATACTTGACCTATTATGGCACACTGCCATCTCTGTATCGGTGGAGGCCTTTGCCAGTGTGAAACAGACTGTTGCAGAGAGTACTCAAGAAAAAACAGTCTGAAAATAAGCAAAATGACGATTTTACTGTGGACCAACAAATGGGACTTTTTTTTAATTAAAGCAACTAAGTGAAGAATGGAACAGAAAGAATTAATTGAATACAAGAAAAGTGATACCAGTTAAATAAGCCCCCAAGGATATCCAAATTTTGCCACTGTTATTTGATCACAGGTGACTAACACTTGGGCGCAACTTGGATAAACATACTTTGTAATTTCGTGATCAACTTCGAACACCCAATCATCCTCTGATCAGTCAAGTTACGTATCCCTAAGAGAAAAACACCTTTTGTAAACTTGGCCCTGTATTTTTCAGTGTCAAATCACACAATGTTTTACGAAAACAAATATGCTGGGACACAGGCATATTATGAGTATATACGATCTTCCAGTAATCAATAAAACTTATTTTGTACGTAATACTTTTTGATAATTGTATCATAGATGCACAGAAATTGTTTCTTGCCAGACTGAATCGTAGCTGATCTCACGTGTTGCTGTTTCTGTAATTACAACGCCCTCTATAATTATCGGCACCCCTGGTTAAGATGTGTTAAAAGCCTTAGAATAAATTCAATTTTTATTGCAAAACTATACTCTCAAACCAAAAATTGTCAAAAAATGTAACCTTCAACTCAAGCGAATTTTAAGGGCGAAAAAAAGAATCCGTGACTAAGAAATAATTCTTTTTCATAAAATCGTCTGTTCCACTATTATTGGCACCCCTGACAATTCCTAGGAAATAAATGTAACTGAATTATTTCTGTCATTTCTACAGTAGTTTACAATGTTGATCAGAGTATCTAGGAACATTTAATTAGTAAATCATCACTTCCTGTTTCCCTGGGGTATAAATATGACGTGACACGGAGGCCATTTCTCTAATCCACTCTTCAACATGGGAAAGACACAGGAACACACCATTCAAGTAAGGCAGATGTGTGTCGACCTTCACTAGTCAGTCAATGGCTACAAGAAAATAGCCACTCTCATCCACCTGCCCATATCTACTGTCAGAGGAATCATTAAGAAGTTTAAAACAACTGGAACAGTGGTAAACAAGCCTGGAAGAGGACGCAAGGTTATTTCGCCACCGTGCGCAGTGAGGAGAATGGTAAGAGAAAAAAAAAGTTCACCAAAGCTCACTGTTAAAGAATTGCAACAAATGGTAGTATCTTGGGGTCACGAAGTCTCCAAAACAACCATCAGGCGTAATCTACATGCCAACAAGCTGTTTGGGAGGAATGCACGGAAAAAACCTTTTCTCACTCACAATCATAAACGCAAACGTCTGGAGTTCGCTAAGCGGTACTGGGACTTCAACTGGGACTGTGTCCTTTGGTCAGATGAGACCAAGATAGAGCTTTTTGGCAACAAACATTCAAAGTGGTTTGGAGGAAGACAAAAGATGAGTATGCAGAAAAGCACCTCGTGCCTACTGTGAAGTATGGGGGAGGATCGGTGATGCTGTGGGCCTGTTTCTCTTCCAGAGGCCCTGGGAACCTTGTTAGGGTGCATGGCATCATGAACGCTTTGAAATACCAGGACATTTTCAATCAAAATCTGGTGGCCTCTGCCCGAAAGCTGAAGATGGGTCGTCACTGGGTCTTTCAGCAAGATAATGACCCTAAACGTGGCCAAATCTATACGGAAATGGTTCACCAGACACAGAATCAAGCTCCTCCCATGGACATCTCTGTCCCCAGACCTCAACCCCATAGAAAACCTGTGGAGTGAGCTGAAGAGGAGAGTGCAGAGGAGAAGACTCAGGTCACTGGATGATTTAGAGAGATTGTGCAAAGAGGAATGGTCAAAGATCCCTGTTTCTGTATTCTCCCATCTTGTCAAACATTATAGGAGAAGATTAGATGCTGCTTTGTTGGCAAAGGGGGGTTGCACATAGTATTAACATCAGGGGTGCTAATGATTGTGGCACACATGATTTGAGGTGAAAGAATTATTTCTTAATGTGGGATTTTTTTTCCACTGAATAAATGCACCTGAAATAAAGGTTGGATTTTCCTCTTTTTTCCAATGTGGTCCTATATTATTTAGAAAAAAACTGAATTTATTAGAAGCTCAAAGAACACATCTTAGCCAGGGATGCCAATGATTATTGAGGGCGCTGTACATGCCAAAATTAGTAGCTGAAGTCATTTACTGCTGTTTACATCTCTACCTTCGAGACAAGCTGGTTGCTAATGGCAGCAATTCTTTAGTCTTATATTTATAAGTAGTCACAGCCATGGTTTTATGATCACATTGCTTTTAGTTTATCTCTGTTGCATTGTTGCCTGATTGTGAATGTAAAAAGGCTTATTCATAGGCACCATGCTTTATTGGAGCGCAACACACTTGTAATAATGATTGACATAAACTGGATTTTGTACTCGAAAGGTTAGATTACTCTGAATTCACCTCTTGAGCCTGAAGCCCCTAGTAGTGGGGACAGCTGTGCACGTCACAAACACCTTACAAGGGCATGGTAACCATGAAGCAACATAGTCTAATTATTTATCCACTCAACTCATCCTTTATATTATGGTATATAGCATGAGACCTGTGTATAATATTTCTGCCTGTGGCAAACATTTAGAGTTATTAACACCATAAAAACATACTGTTTCCTCCAAGATCCAAACTTGATATTTCCTATGTTTGTCAATTCAAGCAATCGCCAATACAAAAAAAATACCCAGATGCAGCTTTTTCGGCAAAATTTCTCACACTTCTGGGACTGCCACATTTCTGGTGCACAGCTTGCGAAGCGACATAACAACAACCATTCAGCTATACTTGAGGAACCGCAACACAAACACTAAAATCATGCCAAGAAAAAGTACTGGATGCATGAAGAATTAATATGGCTTCTACGCTCACTCAGTTTCGTACAGTCAAGTATCCATAACCATGCATGCTAATGCAACTTTTCCCCCCCAGGTGCGCGAGACTAGAAGTGACTTCGCTGCTGAACTCTCCCATAAAGCATCGAAAACGGGGCTTGACTGCTACATCCTTTTTTTTTAATTTTTTTTATTTATGATCCCTCGAGTCGACCTTTCCAATGATATAATTTGTTTTATGGTAAACCCTGTCATACTTTGCCAATGTAAAAATGAAATATGGTTCAGATGTGTTTTTTTCTGTTTTAAGGGCCTATAAGCCAGAAAGTCCAAGTTCCTTGGCAAAAATGCCAAGCTGTTATGAAAGCACAATTACATGACTAATAATTTCTGAGACTAGAAAGATACATTATATCTCATTCCAGAGGTACAGTCATGAGAGAAAGAAAGTACACCCTCTTTCATTCAGTTCTATAGTTATAGGTATCAGGACATTAATAAAATCAGCTGGTCCTTATACGGTAAATTTATCCCTAGGTGTAAAACAACATGGAAAAGATTCCCCCTTGTTGCTATTAATTAACCCAAAATTCAGCCGTTATGCAGAAATCTACTGTGAGAAATTTCGCACACTCCATTATTCAGTGGCTTGTAGAACCACCTTCAGCGGCAATAACTTGAACTAATTATTTTCTTTGTGAATTCATCAGTCTCTCATATCATGGTGGAGAACTTTTGGCCCATACTTCAGCACAACATTGATTCAGTTCATTGATGTTTGAGGGCATTTGTTCATTTACAACTCTCTTAAGGTCCTGACCCAGCACTTCAGTCAGGCTTAGGTCTGGACTTTGACTTGTCATTGCAACACTTCCATTTTTTTTCTTTTCCAGCAATTCTGTCATAGATTTGCTGGTGTGCTTGGGATCATTTTCCTGTCGCATGACCCAGCTGCATCCAAGCTTTTGCTGTTGTACAGACGGTTTCATTTTTGTCTCTGAAACTTTGGTACTCTGAGGAATTCATGGTTGTTTCAATGATTTCAAGGTCGCCAGGTCCTGTGGCTGCAATACAAGCCCAAATCATCTCTCCTCCACCACTATGCTTGACAGTTGGTATGAAGTGTTTGTGTTGATACGCTGAAACAACTCCACTTTTGTCTTATCTGTCCAAAGGACGTTGTTCCTGAAGTCTTGTGGTTCATTCAGATGCAACTTTGCAAACCAAAGCTGTGCTGCCATGTTCTCTTTGGAGAGAAGAGGCTTTCTCCTGACAACCCTTCCAAAGAAGCCATTCTTTTTCAGTCTTTTTTAAATTGTACTGTTGTTAACTACTTAAGATTTAACATGCTAGCTCAGATATGTATGTCCTAATTGTACAAACCCCAGTTCCAATGAAGTTGGGATGTTGTGTTTAGTGCAAATAAAAACAGAGCACAATGATTTGCAAATCCTTTTTGACGTATATTCAATCGAGTAAACAACAAATCAGGGCCGGCTGCAGCCTGCTTAGACTGGTGGTGCAATGAAAATTGCTGGGGGGTAGAGACGTTATCATTTTGTGGACCACCCCTGGGGGGGATAGACGTGTTTCATTTTGTTGACGCTTCTCATTTAATTTGCAATGTGCACTCCTTTTAATTGCGCTTAAAAAATGGGCAACAAGCTGATTGGCTAGTCAGCCTCAGGTGTCAAATAAGGGTCAAAATTTGAGTCTGTGATTTGTAGTTTGTCGCTTGTTACTTCAGTGTCACATAAGCAGGTACGAAACGTCTGTGTCTGTCTCTCAAACCTCAGTATTCCTATACAAATTTTGAGTAAGGATGTACAATATATTTTTATAGCTATATAAATGCCCTGGGGCCAGCCTCCAGAATGTCATTAAGAAGAGGATACCTGAATGACTGTACATTCCCTAAAGGCTTCACAAGATATTGTATATCACACACTGTTTTGCTCGTCAGACTTTCTATTTAGATTGGAAATTTAATTTGAAATTAACATTTTTTTTCTTTCCAGTTACTCCCACAATCGGACTCTTTCTTGGGCATTTGAAAATGTCTGCTGATATCCTGGAAGATTATGGTATTTCAGTAGCCAAGGTAACCAACATGATTTTGATTTTTTATTTTCTGTCAGGATGGGGTGAACCATCCTGTATCTACAAGGACTGTACGGAGAGGGAAATTCTACTTTCAAGTTTAAAGCTATATATTTTGTATTTTGGTAAAATTGAGGGTCACATGGCAGTGCAGCATCATTCAGTGTCACCTTTACAGCGAGGAGGTCTCTTTCTGCATGGAGTTGGTATGTCATTCATGTTTCTATGTCAACCTCTGCTTCGTACCAATTAACTTTTCAAATAAGCGGTGGTTTGCAACCTTATCCAAAAAGTGCAAATGTGGGTGCAGGCTTTTATTTCAGTCATGCTGATTGAAAGCCTAGACCTGTACTGGCCCTCTCTGGACAAGGTTGCAAACACCTGGTGTAGTGACTGTAGGTTGCTGTAATTGGAGACTTGAAATTGCTTGTTGGAATGTGTGTGTAAGCAAGAAGTCTGTGGGCCCTGAAGTGGATTGGTGGCCTGTCCAGTTTGAGTTCTTGCCACTCACCAAAAGCATGCTGGGATAGCATCCAGCCTCCAAAGAGCCTGATGTGGAATAACTGGCTCAGATAAAGAGTAATTGAATGGATAGATGGGTAAAATTTCATTTCACATTTTTTTGCAGGTGAATTGCACCAATGAAAAGGTATCAGTGTATTGCACTGGTGAAAAGGTGATGACAAAAGTATATTTATTTCGGTATGTATACCATGCTTATTAATACAAAATGAACTTCATTGATTTTTCTCTCATGTGTTTACATGGGTTTTCCATTTATTGCAGATTTGGCACATAGTTTAAGCTTGATCGTTGGAACAACTCTGTATTCTCATGGTCAATTCTATCGAAGGCACCACTGAAATGAATCTCCTGTACAACCTCCAGGATGTAATGGACATAATCTGTCATGCTTGCTCTACTTCACAGAGGGCCCAGCGTCCTGAAGCATTTTGACATGGACACTGTCTTTGATGTCGATGCCATTGTGGCCCATGTTTTATTGTGAGTGAATACTGCTCAGTTTCTCCCATGTTTTTTTTTTTTTTTTTGCTTAAATCATTTGTTTACTCAAAATCATGTGCTGTTTGATATATGTTAAATCTGCTTATTGATAATTGGCACAAAAGGGTCAGATCCCCGGAAATGATGTTCCTGAATAGCTATACCAGTCAAAGCAATCTACTTCTTCACATTTAGGTGTCCCCTTTTGGGTTCCTGTTTATAAACCTGCAGCTTTCCCAATGCAATTTGTGCTTCTTGATGATGGGGAAATTAGCTAAGATTTATCAAAAATGTAACTAATGTATGAGGATCATACTCACCTAAAATGTCATGTCCAATCTGCAACAATATCACAAGCTGTAACATCCTCCTGAATCGCGAGTATTTCGTTTTTTTTGGGTGTAAAATGTTGAATTTAGCGCCAGAAATGCGACCAAAGTGTGACTTGTTGCTGTTAGTTTTGTCTTGGTGTTAATATAATCAGACTGTTTATGAATATTGTCATACGTCTGTTGTGAATTGCTTTTTTATTTGAGTTATCAGTTTATTTTACTAGGTCATTGCAAATTCATAGCATTTCAGTGAGATCGCTGTCTCCCTCCACAGTGGTGTGCTCTTTAACGAGGTAAAGCATGTGCAGACGCTGGCGGAGCTGCAGAACATTGAACGCATTGCCAAAGGCCTGACTGATGTGGTACTGGCTTATGTTCAGGTCCTGGGGTTACCAGGTAAGTGTCCCTCATGCTGGACTTCATCGGCAGCTGCTAAAGTATATTCGTATTTCTTAAAGTAGACGTATTGAGAAATCCAAAAATGGGCAAATTATACCTTTACGGAAAGCTAATGTCATGGAGAGGATGAATAAATCACTTTTTTTAGACACTCACTCAAATAGGAGGAGGGTAATAGAGGCATTTTGAACACCCTTTCAACTCTCGCACATCCTTAAAAGGCCGAACAAAAATAGCCCCTCGCTGATGTAATTCGTGGGAAACGGGGGACAAACCTAAGGAGGTTCAGTGCAGCGACCATCATCTGCCTGTCGTAATGTACATGACCTGCAGATTAGATTTATGCTCATCAAGTAGTTTTGTAATTGTTTGGCTACCGGGTTAGCTCACCCGGTTTAGCCGCCGCTTTGTGGGGCAGTAGTTTGCAGCACGGCCTGGGTTCGAGCCTTGGTCGTGGCCAGTGTTGACAGTGGCTGGTAATGTTTTCAGAGCAGTGCACAATTGGCTTTGCCCTGCAGGCAAATAAATTGGGAGGGACTGGTGATATGGGATTATCGGATTTAATCGTCGCTCAAGCACCTTCTGTTGGCCAGCTGGACGTTCTTCAGTAAAATTCAAAGCTTGTACATGTTCGGGCATCCTCCGCCCTCGTTCTGAGCGTGCAAAGTTTTGAGCTATGAGTGTAAATAGAAGCAGTGGCTTACAGGCGTGTTCTTCAGATGTGAGCCGCAAAATAATTGCTTTGATTTTAATGTTTTAAAAACCAAGGACAGTACACTCAACTTTAGACATGACATCGATCACCTGGTCAGTGTCATTCATTGTGAAGATATCCAGATGGTGGAGTCTTATAAATACCTGGGTACCGTGTTGGACTGCAAACTTAAGTTTGACATTAATGCAGAGTCTATTGTCTAGAAATGTCAACAGAGGATGTACCTGTTGAGAAAGCTGAATTCTATTGATGTCAAAATTTTGAAAAAAAAAGAAATTTGACTTCTTTTTATTGAGAGTCTCTTAACTTTTTCCTTTATTTGTTGGATCGGTTGTTGATCCACTAGAGATATGAACAGCGTTCAGAGCATAGTTAAGGCTTGCTCCAAAATTATTGGAGTAAGACGGGGACGTGTGGTCCCTCTGGGAAATTCAAGTGGTTAAGACGGCAAAGAGTATTTACATCCAACCTCTCCATATTCTGTCCCAAGAGTTTTCACTGTTGCCTTCTGGTCGTCGATGCCATGTACCCCTGAGCAAGACCAATCGATATTCTAAATCTTTTATGCCTTCAGCCATTCGGCTTCTAAACTCAGATGGTAATCACTTTAAGTAAACTATGTCCTAACAGAACTGTGGGGTAATATCTTTTCTTGCCTGTATTTATTTATTTATTGATATCTTTCTCTGTGTACAGCCCCATTTCGGAAATAGATGGGAGAAAGTGTAAATTGTGAATAAAATCAAAATACAATTTCAAATCACACCAGCCAATATTTTATTCACAATAGAACAGAGATAACATGGCAAGGGTTGAAACTGAGAAAATGTACAATTTTATCCACAAAATGAGCTCATTTCAAATTTGATGACTGCTACAGGTCTCAAGAAAGTTGGGACAGCGGTCTGTTTACCATGGTGTAGCATTCCCTTGTAGAACTCACGCAGCTCGACCAACGGCGGAGGGGCCAGGTGGGAAGGTTTACGCATGTAGATTCCAGCTGATTCCAGGGGGGGGGGGGTCGCAAAGCTCTTTCTGCAAATTAAAATTATTGCTGTTGAACAGAAACTATGTTTTCTTGAGTACAGTGGGTATGAAATGTATCTCATTCAACTCCTTGAATTTAGCTGAAGAGATACATACCAAACACGATTACATAGAGAATTATGATGATGTAATTATTATGAATTTCCTTCCCAACAGACCCATTCCCCATGAAATTCACATCACTATTACCCCAGATATAATACAGTAATTATATCCCCGAATGGCATTCCGGGGGATATTGTGTTTTTAGTCCGGCCGCCGCCGCCACATTACGTGTTAACGCGATAACTTCAGTAATATTTCAAGTACAAATTCCAAATTTTGCATATAAGTAAGTATCATAAAGAGGAAGAACTGATTTTATTTTGGACAATTTACGATGTCTAGATTGGCCACCAGGGGCCAAAAACTGATTTCAATGTTAACGCGATAACTGCAGTAATATTTCAATTAGAAATTCCAACTTTTGCATATAAGTAAGTATCAAAAAGAGGAAGAACTGATTCGATTTTGGACAATTTACTATATCTAGATTGGCCACCAGGGGCCAAAAACTGAAAAAAAAAAAAAAATCACTGTTCTGCGATAACTTCAGTCATATTTCAATTACAAATTTCAAGTTTTGCACATAAGTAAGTATCCTAAAGAGGAAGAACTGATTCGAATTTGGACAATTTACGATCTCTAGATTGGCCACCAGGGGCTAAAAACTGATTTACATGTTAACGCGATAACTGCAGTAATATTGCAATTAGAAATTCCAAGTTTTGCATATAGGTAAGTATCATAAAGAAGAAGAACTGATTTGATTTTGGACAATTTACAATTTCTAGATAGGCCACCAGGGGCCAAAAACTGGAAAAATCACTGTTTTTATCATATCTCTGGAAATATTTGTCCGATTGACCTCAGATCAACTGCAAATGAAAGGTCATGACCTGAGGATGTGTCCCACGATGACATTATACCTGTTTGGTTCAAAATTTTGACACAAGGTGGAGCTTTGTCACATAAAATTCACCATTTTTGCTGTATCTTTGGAACTATTTCTCCAATTGACATGAAACTATGTGCAACTGCAAGGTCATGACCTCACAACGTGTCACATGATGACATCATACCTGCATGGTTGAATATTTTGCCACCAGGTGGCGCTTTGTGATGGAAAATTACCATTTTGGCCATATCTTCAGAACTATTTGTCCGATTGACCTGAAATTAAGTTCAAATGAAAGTCTATTCAAGGTCTATTCAAGGATTGGGGAATTGGAGCATTGGGGCCGTTCGGGGATAAACCCCCAGCCGTCGCCTCCGACGGCATAAGCCTAGTTCAGTGATGATATGAGGGCAGTTAAAACAGTGTAATAGTGGGTTTTGTTCAAATTAAAACTCTTAACTCAGAACAGTCACAGTGTTGAAATGAAAGGGTGCAGTGACAGTGTGTCCAGAAGAGGTCACTATGGCACTAATCAGGCAGAGAGCACAGGTTACACCCTGCTGAGAGAGAAATTCCTTGCAACAGCCAAACCAGGGTGTGCTCCCTTCTCCATCTTTGATGTGTTCAACACTCAATCACCCATGCTGAAGTGTCCAGGTCCAGGCCCCCTTATCTCATTGGTAAAATGGGGGGGTGCAGCTGTAGAGGATGTCTGGACCCTGATGACTTTACGACCCCACTGTTCCCAGCCATGCCTGACTGGAGACGATGCCAGCTGTAGAGGAAGTATTGGTTCTTATGCCTTCATCACCCCACTATGTTAAGAACAGAGGGCAACAGGCACTTTTGGTCACTTGTCAATGTTATCTCCTGGCTTCCCTCTTACACTTTCTTCTTTTTAACACAGAGTGGAGGCATCGGGGCATTGAGGAGACAGGTTTCTTGAGTTTAACCAATGGAGTTTGATCCCATTCTTGTTTAATTCAATCCTCTAGCCGCTAGAGAGTTTTGGGTCTCCTTTGATGGACTTTTTGTTCAATCATGCACCAAATATTCACAATCAGTGAAAGATCAGGACTGCAGGCAGGCCAGTTCAGTACACGGACTCTTCTACAATGAGCCATGCTGTTGTAATAGCTGCAGTATGTGGTTTTGCATTGTCCTGCTGAAATACAGAAGGCCTTCCCTGGAATAGACTTTGTCTGGAGGGGAGCATATCTTGCTCTAAAACCTTTATATACCTTTCAACATTCATGGTGCTTTTTTAAACATGGAGGTGTCTCTCAACATATGCACTAATGCATCCCCATACCATCAGAGATGCTGGCTTTTGAACTGAACACTGATAACAGGAGGGGTGGTCTTTCTCCTCTTTAGCCCGGAGGACACGACGCCCATGATTTCCAACAAGAACGTCAAATTTGGACTCGTCTGACCACAGGATACTTTGCCACTTTGTTACAGTCCATTTTAAATGAGCCTTGGCCCACAGAATACGGTGGCACTTCTGGATCCTGCTGAATAATGGCTTCCTTTTTGCATGATGGAGTTTTAGGTGGCATCTATGGATGGAACTGTGGACAGTGTTTACAGACAGTGGTGTCATGAGGTATTGCTCGGCCCATTAAGTAATGTCAATGACAGAATCATGCCGGTGAGTTATGCAGTGGAGTCTCAGGGCCCGAAGATCACGGGCATCCGGTAAAGGTCTTCAGCCTTGTCCCCTATGCACAGAGATTTTTCCAGTTTGTCTAAATCTTTTGATGATGTTATGCACTGTCTGATGAGACCTTCAAAGCCTTTGTGATTTGACGTTGAGTAACCGCTATATTATAATGGCCGAGTGGCCTGTGTGTGTGTGTGTGTGTGTGTGTGTGCGGCCGGCCACTCAGTGGTAGATTCCACCGAGCGTGCATCTGCAGCATAGTGTGAGAGACACTGTTTGGTTCCATCTTGCAGGCGGCTGCATACGGCTAATCAGTGCTAGACTCTGCTGGGCACGTATCTACAGCATACCGTGAGTGATGCTATTATAATATAGACATACAGGGGGAATCCCCTGGTATCCTCCTCTCCTGGGAATTCCCCCTTTTGAACCCAAGCCAATTCATCCACAGGAGTCTCGAATTCCAAAAAACAGATGCCAGGCCGCAAGAGAAAGTAGCGCTTAATATGCAGCATAACGTGAGCGATGCTGTTATGCTCCGTCCTGCGGGCAACTTTGTGTTCCACTGAGCGCGGAATGTCAGCGCAACGTATTCTCCTTGATAGTTACTTCATTTTAGTTATGATTAAAGCATTGGTTGCGTGACAGCCACCTTGGTGTTTATGGAAACACTATAAGGTTTGTCGGCGTGATGTCACATGTTGTGAGCACGTGGTACGCGGAGACGTCTGGTAGGCAAGAGATCTTGTCAAGTGCAGCTCACAGTGCGAAATCGCGATCGCCTTTGTTTTCCATGTTCGTTTCTCAAAATTCATGAATGAAACAACTCTTATAATTAGAAGCATGGTAATTTCATGTGTAGTTGTTGGCTGTATGAGCCGTTTTGAGAAAGGATCGGGCCTGAAATTCCATACCGCACGCAGAAGGGAGAAGGCATCAATGGCTTCAGGCGATCAACCGCAAAAATTGGACGCCTGAACACAGCGGAGATCGTGTTTGTGGAGAGCATTTCATATCAGGTTTGTTTTTAATTATTTATTTATGCCAATATATGTCAATATTTTAATTCAGCTATTTTGAGTTAGTTCCTACAGAATATGCGTGAATTTTGATGTACGACTCTCCCAGGTGTTGTACATGCACATGGAACTTGTTGCCGATCGTATTTATTTTATCCTCATTGACAATTTACGGTATTGTGACATTTGGAGGCGGGGACACCAACTGTTTGATAAGAAAAATACCTAGAATACATTAATGACAGTGAGAATCCTATCGATGTCAAGAATTGTTCCGTTTTCGATCAGAGACATTTTACTCATCAGTCGTCTTCTTGACAATCCTAGCGTAAGCCTTACTGGATATTGCATGGAATAATAGGCCTAGCTCCGAGCAAATAACTTTTGTGAGTGAACTGTCCAGGGGTGTCAACGAGAGAAATAAATATCCGTGAAAGAAATGTCCGGCCATAACGAGGGGTCGTCATGCCACGATGTCGCCTGCAAAGCGTAGGGATCGGGTAATATACATGTATCAGACTGATACCGAAGCTTTCTCACATACCGCTCCCAGGCTTCTACCGACAAACTTTGCACATAATCCGATAATTGCATAGATTTCATGGATGAGTCGTTCGCATTGTTGGACTCAGCCATTGTTGTGCCTAGTGGTTCTTGCCTACCAAAGTGAAATGTCACGTGACACGTGACGTCATGTTTATAAACAGCCGACAATCCCTATAGCAACAGGATGACATCGTAATGCTGCACGAAGTTACATAAAATAGAAATCGTGGATCCCTACAGGCAGAGTTGGTTTTTAAAGTATTCCACAATTTTTTTACGCAAACCTTCACAGGTTGGAGAGCCAGTGATCATCTTCACTTCTGAGAGACTCAGCCTCTCAAAGACATCCCTTTTATCGCCAATCGTGTTACACACCTGATGCCAGTTAACTTAATTACTTGCTAAATGTTCTTTCAGCTGATTCTCTTCTATATTTATTGCTTTTTCAGCCTTTTTCTTTTGCCTGTGTCCCAACTTTTTTGAGACCTGCTGCAGCCAGAAAATTTGAAATTATCTCATTTTATGGATAAAAATGTAACGAAATCTGGTAGGCCTACGTGGCCCAATGTATTGGCGTTATCAGAAAATCCCGAGGGGCCAGTGGATTCAAAAAGTCCAACAATCGGGAAATCCGATGAGAGCTTTGTCACCAGATGGGGAGAAATTCTCAACAAATGCTCTCTGAATCTCATGTTGCTTATTATTGAACATGTATCTGCTGAAGCACGTGAGTGAAAGACTGAAATTTTGGCACTAGAGGAGAGCCTGAAAGAAAAGCTTGGGACGGACTTTTCCAATGTGGACCAGACTTTAAAAGATTTAGTTAGTCAATATAAAGTCAAACTCCAAGCTACCGAACTAAAGAAATACAAACGAGACACGGAAGACACGGAAACATGGAAGAACGATATATACCACTGGGAAACTAAAGAGCGTGCGTCACTCTCCCAGCAGTCTGATGCGCAATTACGCACCGGGCTGCCCAGACCCCACAGCATGTCACGGCATGCAGCTCACACGCACCGACATAGGGAATATTTCGCTACAGGGGGCAGTTCTTCCAGCGACTTCACCTTCGACAGTGACTCCAGTGGCGCTTCCCATGCTGGTCCTTTTTTGAGCGGACGCGGAATACTGCCTAAGAAGCGAGGCCGAGGGCGAGGTCAGGGCGCAGCATGAGGAGGTACAGATGAGGAAAGCGGTCAGCAATGACCTGACCGACCGGGTATCCGCAATTACAGAAAGATACGGTAATTAATATTTCCTCCAAGGAATTGACTGTTGATCAGCTGTCCCTCCGGTCTAAAGGTCTGTCCTTTGTACCTACTAATGGGGTTAATGTTTTTGGTTTAAAAGTGGACCTTTTTAAGTGTTTCAGGAAAATTTAAACTGAGACATTTCTTCTGATACACAATATTTGACGCCCCATGTCAAATATTGATGCCACACAGAGTTAACTACTCTCAGTGAGCATATGCTGACTTTTACTTGTATAATAGGGATATTTCTCTTGATTTGTGTACCGTTTTTTAATCCATCTCTCTGTCAGCGAGCAATTGCTCAGTAATGCAGTGATTTCCATCAGTACATGGGTGTGGCATTTCCAGACGGTGATAAGACAGAACGAGCAGTACCCACACGCTCTTTATACTGGTGGCAATAAAAGGCCACCCCAAAATGTCAAATTTTGTCAAAATTCCTCATGCCTCAGAAGTCTCGGGTCATGCGGGAACGTGCCATTGGCATGCTGGATGGAGGGATGTCCACCAGAGCGGTCGCTGTGCAGCTGAATGTTAACTATCGGACGATAGGCCGTTTGAGAGTTTGTTAACGACAAACGGGCAGTGCTGCAAATCAACCTCATCCACGTCGGCCACGTGTGAGCACACCAGCACAAGATCGCTACATTCGGCTCGTCCACCTGCGGGATCGGCTCAGTTCAGCGACACGCATAGCGGATGAGACCATTGGTCTGTACAACAGACGCATCACACCACTGACCGTCCATAACCGGCTGCGAGAAGCCAACTTGCACGCTTGATGTCCTCACCGTGGTCAGGATCTCACCGCTGTCTGGCGTCGGAACCGATACGCACGGGCAAACGTACAGGTTCGATGGCCCTTGGCATGCTGGCGAAGAGTGCTATTCACAGACGAATCCCGGTTCCAGTTTTTTGTTTACAAAAACTCAAAACTTTGACATGGGGCGTTTATATTTTTGTTCAGTGTAGATACAGCTACTAGTCTACCGTCTACTGTCTTTAGACCTTGGAGCACTTTTTGCCCCAACACCACTAATGCATTAATCAATACTTTCTGCAGGCTAGTAGAACATGACATTATGAAGATGCACAGTCAGCCTTATCATTATTCACAAAACGTAACAAATAATGAGGTGTGCTTTGTATGAATTGTTGACAAAGACTGTTCTAAAACCTGCTGACAAAGGTAGAGGTATTTGTATTCAAGATGCAGACAAATATGAATCTGAAATTATGTCACAGTTGTCTCATACCAGATTTTACAAAGGTTTGCAAAGGGATCCCACAAGCTCATTCCAACTGGAGCTACGTCTTTTTCTAGAAGATGCCAAACAAAAAGGTTGGATTACACAAGCTGAATATGATTTTTTGCACTGTCAGCATCCCATTTGTCCCGTCTTCTACACATTGCCTAAAGTGCACAAGTCTCTGTCCAATCCTCCTGGCCGTCCCATAGTAGCCCAGACAAATTCTTTCTTATCACCATCGTCTCAGTATGTGGACTATTTCATTTCACCTTATATCCAGACTCTGCCAGCATATATAAAAGACTCCACTGATGTTACCATTGATATTTCAAGTCTTACCGACTTACCTGATGACATTCTGTTGGTGACCTTTGACATTGCCAGTCTTTACACGAATATTCCGCATGATGGGGGCGTTGAGGGTTTACAATTCTATCTTCAGAACTGAGATGATTCATCTATGCCTCCCAATGAGTTCATTATTGAATTAGCCACTCTTGTGATGAAGAAAAATTATTTTAATTTTAATGGAGAGCTCTATTTACAAACGTCTGGCACAAGCATGGGTTCAATTTGTGCACCTTATTATGCCAATTTGGATGTTGGTTACTTTGAAAAAAATGTTGTTTTTAATCCAGAGTGCAACATTTTTCTGCCTAAAGTTTTGAAGTGGTACAGGTTTATCGATGATGTGTTCTGCCTGGTCCAAGTTGATGCCTATGAGCTACAAGATTTTTTCACTTTACTCAACAGCTTTAATTGTAATTTGCAATTTACCACGAGTTACAGTCGTGGAAAAGTTCCTTTATGGATATGTGAGTTATTAAAAATAATGGCACCTTATCCACCACTCTTTACTGCAAAGAAACCGATAAGAACACACTTCTTCTGGCAAGTAGTTCTCACCCCACCCCTCTGAAGAGAGGTTTGCCCAAAAGTCAATTCTTTTGGCTTAGACGAATTTGCAGTACTACAGAAGATTTTATAGAGAAGGCATCTGAGATGAGGTCTAGATTTGTCTAACGGGGATACCCTAATGATTGGCTACAGAAGGCTTATGATGCAGCACTGAGGAAAGCACGCTCAGAATTGTTACAACAAACCAAGAGAAAAGAAAAAAAATGTCTCCGTTACTTGTATCACCTCTTATTCTCCTCTCTCTATCACTGTCAAATCTACTTTTAAGCAGCACTGGCATATTTTGACTTCAGACCCTGAATTGGCCCCCCATTTTAAATTTCAGCCTCTTTTTGTGGACAAGGGAGGGAGGAATCTGAGAGACCTCCTTGTTCATGCTGACTTTACCACTTACAAGCCCAAGCTGCCCACTCAGCGGCTTTTATCCCCTTTACCTGCGGAAAATTATCGTCGTGGAAATTGTGCACAATGCAATAATACCTTAAAAACTAACTTTGTTTATCATCCCCATACTAATAAGAAATTTTCCATAAAAGAGGAAATAACTTGTGCATCTACACGTGATATACATGCTGCGTTGTCCCTGTGGTTTGGCATATGTGGGTAAGACATCCAGGCAATTAAAACGGCGCATTAGTGAACACAAAAGCTGTATACGCAGAAATGACAGAAATGATCCTGTGGCTGTTCATTTTAATGATAAAAAAACATGACATTTCCACCTTACGTTCCTGTGGTCTTGAAAAAGTCAGCCTTCCACGGAGAGGTGGTGATCTTGATTTGCTGCTCAAACGTTGCGAAGTGTTTTGGATATTCACTTTACAGACTTTAACACCTGGTGGATTGAATGATGAACTTCCCCCTCAACGTTATGTTGTGAATGTTGTTTCCTAATTTTGGTGGGACTCTTCCACTATAGAATACTTGTCTTTAATTGATTGCATTTCTTTATTTTGTTCACTGTTTATATTTACAGTTTTTATGCCCCCACCCTCCAAAGAGGAAAGAGGGCATTATGTCGACACCATGTCCGTCCGTCGTCCGTTAACTTTTCGTTTCTGTGGGATAACTATAGAATCCCTCGTCGGATAGATACCATTTCTTAATGGCGTATTGGGAGTGGCTAGAGGAAGGTTCCTTTCGAAAACCAGCGTCGTACGATAACTAATATGGCCGCCACAGCAGCCATCTCAAAATGCCCTTGATCAACATACAGGCGGGGGCATATGCCACTCTCTGCACTGCTCTTGTTACTCATATGACAAAGCCTTTCTAATCTGGTCTCCTCTCCTATTTTCAGAGGTTGGGACGATTAGGAGGTGGCAAAATTATTCTGCATTTTCATTCATGTTGTCTCATGATTGTACTGTAAGCATGTGGTGACTCTTTTGGCTTGGATACTTTTTTCTGTCTTGCTATGTATTGAAAACACTGTATTATTGTTTCCCGGTATATGGTCATTTGTATTGATGTTTACTTTTGAAATGCGTCTGACTAGTGGTCATGTGATTTTACCTGATTGGGCCACGTAGGCTTACCAGCCTGCATTTAAGATATGCTCTCCAGCATTTTCTGTTTGTTGTCCTGAGGAAGGTCGGTTGACCGAAACATTGACTAATTAGTCAATTGCAAGTGAGAAGACCGTGTGCGTGAGTTTTTTTTCGTTACTTTAGTCCTTAGTCGGCCTTTGTCCTACTCACCTGTCTACTTACTATTGTGCAAAAGTTTTTCTCGCTATTATGGATAAAAATGTAAAATGTCTGTTTCAACATTTGAAATGTTATCTGTGTTCTATTAAAAATAACATATTGACTCATGTGATCTGAAAGTCATTGCATTTTGATCTTATTCACAATTTACACTTTGTCCCGACTATTTCGGAGTTGGGTTTGTACAATATTGTCCAAACCTGGCAGTCAATCGCATATTCCTATGTTTAAACCTGTCTTGTGTTTGCGAATGAGCCTGACCCAGGCTCAGTGTTCTCCATTTTCAAACGCTCCTGCTTGATCTCTTGCTCCTTCTCTGCTCCTCTCTGATTTGTGCCTCCAACTCTTGGCGTAAGAGCGCGCTCTCACGATGCAAATCTTCCAGTTCTTCTTGAAGGGCTGAATTCTCACACTCTGTGCGCAACACTTTCAAATTGCCCTCCAGAACTTCCCGCTGTTTCGAATCTGCTTTTTGATTTGCCGCGTCAAACTTAAGTCGAAAGAGCACACTGTCATTCTGTGCTTTATGTATTCGGGAGAGCAGCTCATTCCCAATGTTCTCTGATTTCAGTTGCTCCTGCTTGAATACTTGCTCCTTCTCTGCTGCCCTTTGATTTGCCTCCAACAATTTGCGGAAGAGAACACTGTCATTCTGTGCTTTCTGTAATCTGGAGAGCAGTTCCTTCTGAGTGTTTTCTGTTTTCAAATGCTCCTGCCCGATCTTTTGCTCCTTCTCGGCTGCTCTCTGATTTGCTGTCGCCAACTCTTGGCGTAAGTGCGCAATCTCATCACGCGCATCTTTCGGTTTTTGTTGGATGCCTAAAATCGCACACTCGGCGCACAACACTTTCAAAATGCCCTCCATTACTTCCTGCTGTTTTGAATCCGCTTTTTTTTCCAGCTTACACACTGTAAGCAATACTATCGGTGAAATCGAGCCTTGAAATACTATCTAGTTTGCCTGCTCAGCAAGATAATTTTTGTACACTTAAACCAATAAAATGGTGAGTTGCGATGATTTCGTTGCTTAACTAGTGTTGGATTTGCAAGTCGTCATGAAGTAGCCGCGTAGTTAGGTCAGTTGCTGTTTTTGTGCTAATGTTGGCCAGAGATATTTGGCCATTCATGTAAATTGGTATTAACCGCAAAGCATTAATATCTAGCAAGCCAGATAAGCCAAAATAAGAAGCATAGGCTGGACCTAAGATTAGCAACCTATGCACCAAATTTAACTGTTAGCTTGGGTAGAAAGCCTTTTTTGGCAACTTCGCTGGTTACATCTGGAGCATGTGAATGCTAGCTTGCTAAATAAATGGTGAAATTATAATTAGGGACCTGTATTAAACCAGGAGCCGTATTCATGTCGATTCAATTAAATTTAGCAGGAACCTTCCTTGGTCAAATATGCACCTAAATTGTGAATTATATGGTGCCCACCCCTAGGGGCTCTGAGGGGCAGGGTAAAACCTGTCAAAACATCTTCCACTTCTTGTCAGAAACCACTGATCCAATTTCAGTAGAATTTTACAGGAACCTTCCTTGGTCAAATATGCAGCAGAATTGTGAATTATATGGTGCCCATCTGCAGGTGCTCTGAGGGGCGGGGCTAAAAGTGGTCAAATTGCCTGAAATTTTTAAAATCTTCTTCTTGAGACCCAGATATGCTGGAAAACAATACTTTTCATAGATGGAGGGCTCTTGTGGTGCTTTATCAAAATTGTGAACTTCATGACCCTCAAGCTCCATGTTTGCCCCTGGAGAGGGGGTGACATTTACGATAGTTTATATAGGAAAATTATTCTTTTGGGTATATTTTGTTCATTTTTTACAGGAAATCATTCAAACATGTTTGGCATTATAACCAAGCAATGACAGTTTCATTATATGACATTTTTGACCCAATCCCTTCCCCAGAGGCTGAGGGGTGGGGCCCAAGTAGCATCATATTTCCAAAAATTTGTTTGCCCCTTGGGAGGGGGTGAAGTTTACTTTACTTTATTTAGGAAAATGATACTTTTGGGCATATTTGGTTCATTGACATTAATAACAACACTTTTTATACAACTCAGGTCACTGTTAAGGCCACTTCGTTAAACATATACTACTATTTTTTTTGACCTCAACTGTATAAATGCCTATGTGTCACAATTGCTCCCATGAGTGAATTCACAGCTCTTGGCCTGATTCACAGTGCTGTTCAAGGACAATATTTGGGGCTGCTGAAAGCCTATTTTGCTTCCATGATTATTTTTTTCATTATCATCTCCGGATGGAAAATGTTGATAGTTACAATACACTTGCCGTTAAAACCAAAGAAAATGCCGTTAATCCGGCAGTAGGGGGGCAGTAGGCTGTCGGTAGGACCGGGAAATCTCGTCATTAGCCCTACGATAGGACAGGCGTCTTGACGGGCACGAAGACAAAAGAAGACCTCCCGCCGCCTACTGCGCACGTGATAGCTGGGCGATGGCCCGTTAGCCTGGTGTTTGTTTGATCATAACTGAGCCATGAGGGCAGTTGGGATGGTTGTGTTGACAATAGTCCATACATGTACATAATGGCACAGCTTTTCGGCAATTTATTTCCATATATGAATTCAAGAGTAACGTTAGCATACATAAAATATTGATTTGCTTTGATAAGGGTGATGTCGCCAGAAATCATTTCTGCAAACCTTTTTACACTGACCAAAACTTTCAACGCAACACATACAATTTTGAAATATTTGGCGTACATAAAATGGGATATTGGTTTTGAGCCATGATACATCAACTACAACAAAAGCTCAGAAAATTGTTTTGATTTTGTCGTGTGGGCAGCTCATTCCACTTGATTGCACATTGTTTAGAATTTTGCCTATCCCGTCAGGTTGAGTAGAACTCATTGACCAATCCTTCGAGAATTTGGTCAATAAACAGCCGTAGCAATGGGCAACTTAAATATTCCTTTGCATTATCCTGGGTCAATGTGTGACCATGCCGCGCCTAGGTCAAAAACAGTGAGAGCGAGCCGTTGGTATGCTCACTGGTGCAATGTCGCAAAGACGGGTTGCTAGGAACCTGGGCGTCCGCGTGTCAACCATATCACGTCTCTGGAGCCGGTATAATGAAACAGAAAGCACCGGTGATCGACCACGTGCCCCCAGACCACGTGTCACCCCCCCTCAGCAGGATCACTGTATTTGCCTCCAGCACCTGCGCAATCACTTCCTGCCAGCTACAGCTCAGACCAGAGGTCGTCACCTGAACTGGATTAGTGACCAAACCGTACGCAACCGCCTGCGTGAAGCCGACTTGCACAACCGACATCCCCGCCGTGGTTTGGTGTTGACTCCTGCACGTCGCCGTGTCCGTCAGCGATGATCAAGGGCACATTTGGGCTGAAATGCGCTCTTCTCTGGGGTGCTCTTCTCTGATGAATCAAGGTTCAAGTTGAGTGTGTCTGACGGAAGACTGCGTGTATGGCGTAGGCGACGGGAACTTATACTGATGCTACCATCCTGCAGCGTGACCGCTTGGTTGGACCCAGTGTGATGGTTCGGGCTGGAATAAGCAGTAGACACAAGACAGACCTCATTTTCATCGATGGAAACCTCAGTGCGGCCCGTTACCGTGACGACATCCTTACCCCTGTCGCAGTTCAGAAGGCGTGATCCAGAACCAGCCACAGTCCAACAGTTGCGTCAAGCACTCGAGGAGGAATGGGACCACATCACAGAGGCTGAAATTCGGCATTTGATTGACTCCATGCATTGCAGAATCCAGGCTGTGTGTGACGCCAGAGGAGGCCATACAAGATACTGACTTCGGTGATCCAGAATTGCGCCTTCAACTGATGCAATGAATTGGGAGCCATGAAAAATCTTTTCTTCACTCTGACTCTAAAACTGTGTTTTTGATTTGGATCTTAATATTTGTTATGTATTGTTAAATTTATCGTAAGAAAATGACATGTGTTGCAATAAACTCGAGTTTTGCGTTGGAAGTTTTGCTCAGTATATTTAGACTATACAGTTTGCTCAACCTGTGCTATTATTTAAAATTTTAGTGCGGTATAATACGTAATTGTATTATTAAATAGGCAGTGGATATACCCACGGCGCCGTAAACAGTGATTCTGGGCTATATTTATGGTCAGTCGTAGTGGGCATGCATGGAGGCGTCGTCTCCAGGTAAACCCAAGATGATGGACTCGCATTTAACAGTTGTGGGGAGCAATTTTGATGATTTAGCCACTGAAATTCAGTCAAGAAAATTTCAAGTTTAATTTCTTGTGCTGCTGTACTTGGTAATCAATGTTACTGAGTGATGACACACCGGGTTGCTAGGGCACGCGCAGCATGCATTCGCGATGTTAATATTCTAAAGCCCCTTCTCAATAATGAAATCCCCCAAATCGCACTGTGGCATGGTACCAACCCAGATGGCAAGCTCCTCCGCTCAGGATCTGCCGTGGATCTGCCCTGGATCAGCTAATAACAATTTTACCTTGTGCGAAAGCGGTCTGAGAAATTGTATTAAAAACAAACAAGCCGCCATAGAACGCAGATAAGCATGTTGAGCTTGGAAGCTGCCGACTTTAGTTAGGATACGTCAATGCACGTGCGCCGTAAAATATAGCCCCGAATCACCATGTACGGCGCTGTAGATATAGCCACTTCCTATTAAATATCATGCTATTTTTGGTGAGGATTTTGTTTGTCAGGTATCATTTCTGCTATATTTTATGTTCGGAGGTAATGTATGCTTTTATGTACTATTAGGCATATTTTACACTCAGGTGACAGAACATATTATTTTTCCTGTTGCAAACCTGTAATTTAGTCACTTATATCCATTACTGTATTGAAGATTACTCTCACCCCGTCTCAGGAAAATTCATTTACGGAAAGAACTTGAATGTTTTCTGATTTATATATGGTTTCGTTTTAAAATGCTAATAGGCAATTTTTAACCAATTTTTCGTGAGAAAATGTTTTTCATCGTCTGTACTTGCTTTAATGATTTGCTGTAACCATTCAGATGTTCAAATATAATGTTTGCAAAGCTTGCAACTAGAAAATAATTGTGTACAGTATGAATTTAGTTTGACCATAACGACTCTTGTTTTTTGTTTTATTTTGCTTTCTACCAAAAATCAAAAAATGCAAAATCTAGGGCTCTAAATTCGTAGACCAGGCACAGGCGCGGCGAATGGGGGGTGCGCCGCACCAACGGGGTGTGGTGGTACAGCCTGGTGCAAGTTCTCCTCTTTCCCCCCTCTCTCACTCCTTCCAGCGCAAGTGGCAAAGAAGGCGTGTTTGGGTATAACACAGCCAAGTCAAATCTTCACCAATCACATGAGCTCCTCTCCTCACCTTTAATGTGTTGGAATATAGAAGCCTCTGTCCTATATCTGCATGATGCGTTAATGTCACATTTTACTTTGCTGCTTCAGGAATGTTTTCTGCACTGCTTACGTCTATATTAAGCATTACGAATATGAGTTAGTTGGCTAGCTAGGGCATTCTTGAATAATTAACATTTGCAAACTTGAATGGAATTTCAAAACAAAACCACGCCAGATCATTCAAACTTATGAAGTTGGAATGAAATACGACTGTCGCTCATTTATTTCTTCTGCCTGCATCATTGTGAAGAGAAACGATGGATAGCGTGTTCCTCCTATTACACCCTATTCCTGCTTAAAGTATTGGGATTAACATGCATGGACAACAATGCAAGATACGTTACACATTCATGTTCACTACGTGATCTTAACTCAGTACGAGATCATGGCAATCAGGCTGCATTTCTTTCCCCCACTCAAAACGATAAAACCTAAGTGACAATAATAGTAGCCTAGTTTTAAGCAGCTTGCACACTGGACGCGAAACGAATTTTCGCACGACAGATTGCGTTGAATGCGTGTTTCTACGTGTCGGACAGGGTTTTAATTTATCTCCGTGTTCGACAGTCAGATGTTTTCAATATAACTCCGTGTCAGACCGTTGATTTTTGTTTTTAATTTCTTCAAATTTACTGACTCTTTTAGATATTAAACGTGAATGTTTTGTTCTTCAAGGTGAGTACCGAGAATTTCAATCAATGTTTCTCTTTTAGCTCTGCTCAAAAGTGAGTCGACATTGGCTCGGGACAATGTACAATCCCTGTCGTGCATTAAATGCAAAATACTCCGTGTCTGACAGCCAAAAAAAAAGGGAGGAGGGGAGGGGATGGTTAGAACAGATTGATAATGAAATGAAGGATCAAAAGAAACATTATAACAACAAACAGAATATCCAATGAACACTGCGATTTATTTATTTGCGGGCGATCTTTTCTGGATGTTCTGTTTGTTGTTGATATATTTTTATTCTTTATTTCATTATAAATCTGTTCTCATATCAAGACTTTTACTTTTTGCTGGCTGCCGGACATGGAATATTTTGCATTTCGCGTCGGACAGTCTTGATCGTGCATGCAGTGATTTATTCACACGGTCAATGGTCATGGAATTGATTAGCTCACTGACTAAAAGCACTATTTTATCTCTGCTGTGGAAATAAAGTGTGAATCTGTTCGATCCATCTGTCTAATTTTCAAAAGAGAGACCGTATAAAGACTGTTGTCTATCTTCAACGGAAGAAAACAGACAAATAAAAAGACCAAGAAAAGTTGATAGCTATCAATTTGCATTTTGTGAAGGTCGAACACAAACATGGCCAAGTTTGCACGTCTAATAATTTCTGGAATACTTGAAAAATTAGACCTTTTATGACTTTCAGACACGGACATATCTTAAAACCCTGTCCGACTATCGCGTCTTTGCCTTGACTTTGTAATCAGTTGTGCGAAAAATTTGTTTCGCATCCAGTGTGCAAGCGGCTTTACTGAGCATAGAACGCAAGCATTATATATATGCACTGCCTGATGCTGAGGCATTTTGTGGTTGGCTGAGAAAGATGTGAAGTTGTTAATTTGCATCACAGATTCAGCTGCATTGATTAAGTCAGGTCGAGTTTCCATTACCAGTGCCAACTGCCTTTGATCTGACATCAGGACAACCGATATCGATAATATAATTTATGTGCTGATTCAGATTAAGCACATTAAACAGTGGTTGCTGTAATTATTTATTGTATTGAAATGTGCCTGACATTCTGGAAACTTGCCTGGGAGATTTCGGTGACGTGTGCGCACTGTGCGCCAGTCAGCCAAATTACTACTGCACAGAAAGTACACCAGGTTGGAGCAGGCGAGCTTTCTGCGCAACTGCAGCGAAGACTTTTTCTACGAAATTGTCACTGCGACTTGATGAATATGTGACACCTCCCCCTACTACGCCGCCACACCCATCTCGGCGCACATTCGTCTTCCAAAGGATGCGCACGGTGTTCCACCTCCGGTGTTCCACCTCACAAAATTACCACTGCGTCAAGCTATGCCACGCTGCGCCACCCTGCGCTGCGCCAAGAAATTAGAGCCCCGTGATATGGGATTGCAAATGGTTCTGATGCTGTAATTAGCCTCTACCCCCTTTGGTTGTACCATGAGTGAACTTGGCTTTGGAGTAAAATTGGTTTTTAATGGTTTCACATGTCATGAACACGCTTTAACCTTTCACAATAAAAGCGTGAAAAAATTCCCATTATATGAGCCCCTCAGAACGTGAGTTGTCTACCTGCACTTTTAATGTTTATTGTATCTCCCCGAGGACGATAGTCGGGAGATGCTATGGTTTAGTGCCGGTGCCGTCGCCGCAAAATGTTATGTTCCGGGCTCTGGAAGCCACAATCATCACAGGGATGTTATCAGATTTCACACTGGCAAAAATATATATTTGACAATGCTCAGGATCGAGTTTTGACCATTTCAGATGTCCAATCTGGTTGCCACCGGCCATTTTGTCCATATTTTTTATGTTCCGGGCTCTGGAAGCCACATTTATAATAGGAATATTTTCAAATTTTACACAGGTAAAGATATATATTTATATATGACAATGGTCAAGACCGATTTTCGTCCATTTCATACGTCCAATATTGCTGCCGGCGGGCATTTTGTTCAAAATTTGGGGATCGGGAAGATACCCGACTCTGTCTTTGTGGCGACCGAGTTATCTAGTTAAGTTTGACACATGGGGCTCTAATTTCGTAGACCAGGCGCAGGCGCGGCGCAGGTGCGGCGCATGGGGGGTGCGCCGCGCCAACGGGGTGTGTCCAGGCGTATGTGGCAATTTCGTGCCCGGCGTTGCCTGGCGCAAGTACTCCTCTGTCCCGCCTCTGCCCCTCCTTCCAGCGCAAGTTGGCAAAGAAGGCGTGTTTGGGTATAACACAGCCGAGTCAAATCTTCACCAGTCAAATGAGCTCCTCACCTCACCTTTAATGTGCTAGAATATAGAAGGCGAACCAGCCGAGTCAAATCTTGCTCACTGGCAAGAGAAACGATGGATAGCGTGTTCCTATTATTACAAACTGTAGCTGCTTAAAATTTTGGGATTAACATGCATATACAATAAAGCAAGATACGTTACACATTTATTTCCAATATGTGATCTTAACTCAGTACGAGATCATAGCAATCAGGCTGCATTCCTTTCCCCCACTAAAGACGATAAAACATGAGTGACAATAATAGTAGCCTAGTATTAAGCCGCTTGCACACTGGACGCGAAACGAATTTTTCGCTCGGCAGATTGCGTCTTGTGTCCAAAGGTCTGACAGGGTTTTAATAAATCGTCGTGTCCGACAGTCTATTATTGTTTTTAATTTCTTCAAATCTACTGACTCTTTTAGATATTACACGTGAATACTTGATAAGAGGGTTCAGTTCTTCAAGATGAGTACCGAGAATTTCAATCAATGTTTCTGTTGAAGCTCTGCTCAATAAAGTGAGTCGACACTGGCGCGAGACAATGTACAATGCCTCCGTGTCTGATAGCCAAAAAAAAGGACGATTAGAACAGATTGATAATGAAATAAAGAATAAAAAGAAACATATTAACAACAGAGCATCCAATGAACACTGCGATTTATTTATTGGCGGGTCATCTTTGTTTGATATCACGTTTGTTGCTGATATATTTTTATTCTTTATTTCGTAATAAATCTGTTCTCATATCAATACTTTTACTTTTTGCTGGCTGCTGGACATGGAGTAATTTGCATTTCGTGTCGGACAGTCTTGATCGTGCATGCGATGATTTCTTCACTCTGTCAGTGGTCATGGAATTGATTTGCTCACGCACTATACTATCTCTGCTGTGGAAATAAAGCGTGAATCTGTTCGATCTATCTGACTAATTTTCAGAAGAAAGACCGAATAAAAACTGATGTCTATCTTCAACGGAAGAAAACAGATGAATAGACTAAAAAGACCAAGAAAAGTCGGTAGCTATCAATTTGCATTTTGTGAGGGCCGAACACAAACATAGCCAAGTTTGCTGGTCTTATAGCCTAATTCCTGGAATACTCGGAAAAATTAGAACTTTTATGACGTTCGGTCACGGAGCAATATTAAAACCCTGTCCGACTATCGCGTCTTTGCATTGACTTTGTCTGTAGTCAGTAGTGCGAAAAATTCGTTTTGCGTCCAGTGTGCAAGCGGCTTTAATGAGCATAGAACGCAAGCATTCGATATATATATATATATATACAGTTTGTGGTTGGCTGAGAAAGATGTGAAGTCGTTAGTTTGCATCAGATTCAGTTGCGTTGATTAAGCCAGGTCAGGTTTCCATGACGCGTGGCAACCGCCTGACATCAGGACAATCGATATAGATACTATAATTTATGTCCTTATTCAGATAGTTACAATAAATAGTGCTTCCTGTAATTTTTTCTTGCATTGAAATGTGCCTGACATTCTGTAAACCTGCCTGTGAGATTTCGGTGACGTGTGCGCACTCTGCGCCGGTCAGCCAAATTACCACTGCACGGAAATTAAACCAGGTTGGAGCTGGCGAGTTTTCTGTGCAACTCCAGCGGAGACTTTTTCTACGAAATTGTCACTGCGTCTTGATGAATATGTGACACCTCCCCCTACTACGCCGCCACACCCATCTCGGCGCACCTTCGTCTACCGAAGGCTGCGCACCTCACGAAATTACCACTACGCGGGCTGCGCCCTACGAAATTACCACTACGCGGGCTGCGCCGTACGAAATTACCACTGCGCGGGATGCGCTTCGCTACGCCACCTGCGCTGCGCCAGGAAATTAGAGCCCATGGAATTGGAAAATAGGTTCTGATCTTTTTAGTGCACTATTGAACTAATTCAGATTCAGCCCAATGTGTGTGTGAAAGTGGGTCACTAGGTAGCAACACTTCCAGAAAGTCAAAGCAAGGCAGTGCAAGAGTCGTCTATCTCACACATTCAATATGGCAGTGCCCTTGGGCATCCATAAGGTGCTTGAGGATCCTGATACTTTTGATACGTTAGCTGCAAGAATCTGCCGCTTCCCATGCTTGGTGCGGCAAGCATGCTGGGAAATGTGGTCTCATGGCTGCAAATGTAAGTCTCAAGGAGGGTATACAATTTTTATTTATTTTATTTATTTTACCCTTATTTAACCAGGGAAGTCCCATTGAGATTGAAATCTCTTTTTCAAGGGAGCCCTGGGGGAAGAGGTGGGGAGGGACAGAGGAATTGCACAGCCAATTAGATCAGGGAATGATTAGGCGGCAGATCGAAAGAGCCAGGTTGGGACTTTAGCCATGACACCGGGGAACCCCCTACTCTTATCGAAGAGTGTCATAGGATCTTTAATGACCACTTGAGTCAGTACTTCGGTTTAACATCTCATCCGAAAGACGGCGTCTCCTTCAGTACAGTGTCCCCATCACTGCACTGGGGCATTGGGGATTATCCCGCCAGAGGGAAGATCGTCACCTACTGGCCCACCAACACCTCTTCCAGCAGCAACCTGGTTTTCCTCAGTGGTCTCCCATCCAAGTACTGGTCAAGCCCACACCTGCTTAGCTTCAGCCACGCAGCTGAAGCTGATCGAATAGTGGTATGGCTGCTTTTAGCTCGATTGTCCTTGGGCTTATGCTGTGGTTAGATGCCTTCGTTTTGGTCTGTCGTGTGTCCGCAAACTTTTTGCCTTGTCAGCGCTCTAGCACCTTCAGTTTTTCTCGGATCCTTTTCATTTTTTATAATTATACGTGTATATGGGATGAAAATCTAGTTCAGTTCAGTTCAGTTTTGGCCAAGGAGGCGCAATGGCTTTGCCTTTATTTTTACTGTCTCTTGGCTGTTGTTTGTTTTCCCAGCGCACCGGGCATTGATGGAAGCAACATTCGTGTACAGCGCTAAGTACCAGTTTGTGCTGACTACAGGGGGATCGGTACTGAAACACATGGGGTGAGTCCTCTCTCTCTATCTCTCCAGTATGGTTGCTCTCCTCAGACCTGAAGGTGATGTTTTGCGTCCTCCAGTGAGATCGCTTGCATGGCTTTACTCTCGCATCCTGTTGCCAATAGCTTGTGGTGTTTTCTGTGTCAAAGCTGTGTTATTAAATGTATCTTTAGATCAACTGTGTGTTCTGGGAATCTCAACATGGTAATGATGAATGATAACGCCCCCTTAACTTAACTTAAAAAATGGAGAACTAGAATTTGAAGTCGGGGTGGGGGTGTGGGTTGGAATTTGTTTCTGGTAAAAGCTCCGTTGTCTATCCTAGCATCACAGTAGTAATGAATAATTTCACCGGGGACACATTTCTGTCCCCTTCCCCTTTAAATTGACTGGTATTTTACAGTTCTGTCCGTTAATGTTTGGACAGCGATGGCCCTTTTGCTTTTTACCCCTCAGCCGACAAAAGTCTTGGAGGGGTATTGTCGTGGCGAGCGGCGTCAGTCTGTCTGTCTGTCTACTTCTAGTTTCCAGACGATAGCTGAAAAACGCCTTGGCCAAAGGCTCTCATTTTCTGGTGGTATGTTGGGGTTGGTTAGAGGAGGCTGCCTATCGATTTCTGTCCCGCTGCGATAATCAATATGTCCACCACCGCAGGGCAAACGCAAGGCTGAGGGGACAGCGCGCTATTTTTGGCTTTGTGTACGAGCCATGTTGGAATTTCAGGCCTACAATATGCTTTCTCACTGTCCAGATGCATATGGACTGCAAAATAAGTTAGTGCTGTCAAAGCTGGATTTACTGAGGCATTTCCTGCAGGCAAAGCCCATTGCCTAATTTATAACCAGTAACACAAGCAATGATTATGATTAGTTGCGCAGTTTGTTTGCTCCAGTCATCAGCAGAGTCCGTACTTCTGTACATCATGAGTGTTATAGAAAAATGTAGTCGTCTAAGTTTGTTCAAAACTGAGTTCGGACCATGTTTGTTCTAACTAGGGTTTGCCTGATCACATACAGTAAGATACATAAAAATAATCCCAAAATCCTTTGCAACAGCAAAACCTGTAAAGTCATATGTATGTAATTGTCTTGTGAAGCAAAAAGATAGCAAGTTGATCTTCCTGGGTTTTTCCACATTAAATTTTCTTTTTTTTTAGGGCCCGAGCCAGGAACGGGTCCTGGCACCGAAGGTGCGAGGAACCTATTGTTTTTGATGGGATTTTTATTATTATTATTATTATTATTATTATTATTATTATTATTATTATTATTATTCTTCTTCTTCTTCTTCTTCTTCTTCTTTTTATTCTGCTGCGAGAACGCATTTTTGAGGGCTTTGCCATGCACGAAAACTCACAAAAATTTGCCCACACATTAATTGTGGTGAAAATTGCAATGTATTACTATTTTTGTGCTTAGACATGCCCCGGCGGCTCTATAGCGCCACCAAACACGCGTCCATTTTGGAACGCACTTGCTCGAATTCCCACGAAATTTGATAAGGTCATAGTAGTCATCATAAATTTTTTTGAAATTTTTTTGCCGCACAGGAAGTGAGCTATGAGCCATTTCCTGCGTTTTTTCAGATTTTACGAACACATTTTTGAGGGCCTTATCATACTTGAAATTTCACCAAACTTGGCTGATAGACTAGAAATATTAAGTTCTTTAATTCGATATCTCATTTGGCACTAAGTTTGACATGGTAGCTCTATAGCGCCCCCTAATACATAATTGCATTTTTGAGGGTCTCAGCATGCTCGAAAACTCACAAAACTTTGCAGACCTATTAAGCTAGTCATACTATTTACTAGGTTATAGGGTTTACTGATGAGCGTGGCAAAATTGCATTACAGCGCCACCTAGAATATTTCAATGAAGCAGCCCTCGCAGCATGTTTAACCTACATGTACAAAATTCGGTGGACATGTGTACTATGCCAAGACCTAAAAAAAAAGTCTCTTGGTGCCATGACCTAGACTCAACAGAAAGTCCGCCATTTTTAATTGAATTTGCAAATTTTTTAAATTTTTAGCCATTCACAGGCGTCGTACTTTAATGAACTCCTCCTAGAGATGTTACCCGATCAACTTAAAATTTCGCATATGGCATCTAAAGACCTTGTCGATGTTAAATTGCGAAGCTTTTTTGGATTCATTGAACTTTGTATCCGTGGCGTCGCGGCAAATTTCAATGTTCCGCCATGAAACAGGAAGTTGGTTTTCCGCGCACATGCTTTGTGAGATTTGCGCAAAACTTTACAGGCTTCATAAGAGTCTACTTCCAAGTAGAACTATATGTTGATATTAGATTGGGTGTGGTCAGGTGGCTCCACAGCGCCCGCTTGACACAACCGTGTTGAGATAAAAGTGCTTGAATGTTCATGAAATTTGGTTTGATCATTGCATTTGTCATGTCAGGTTAGGGTAATTTTTTTTGGAATTTTTTGGCCAAACAGGAAGTGAGCTATGAGCCATTTCCTGCGTTTTTCCAAATTTTATTAACACATATTTGGAAGCCTAAGAATACTCGAAATCTTGCAAAAAGTTGCACAACTTATAATTGTCTTATTATCTTCAATCTTCTACATCAATTTGCACTAAATTTGGCACCATGGCTCTATAGCGCCCCAATCAGATTTTAAAAAGAATTGCTCTTTTGAGGGTCTCAGCATGTTCAAAAACTCACAAAATCTTGTAAATGTATAAAAATCATCATTCCTATTACTCTGATAAAAAGCTTATATATAGGCTTGGCAAAATTGTCATAATAGCGCCCCCTGGATAATTTCAAATAAGCAGCCCTCGCAGCCTGGTAAACCTACATGTATGAAATTCGGTAGACATGTGGAATATGCTGAGACCTAAAAAAAAGTCTCTTGGTGCCATGACCTAGACTCAACAGGAAGTCCGCCATTTTTAATTGAAATTGCAACTTTTTTTGATTTTTTGCCATTCACAGGCGTCGTACTTTAACGAACTCCTCCTAGAGATTTTATCCGATCAACTTAATATTTGGCAAATAATATCTTAAGACCTTGCTAATGTTAAATTGCGAAGCAATTTTGATTTCATCGAACAATGTATCCGTGGCTTCGCGGCAAATTTTGATATCCCGCCATGAAACAGGGAGTTGCTTTTACTGCCACATACTTTGTGGGATTTGCCCGAACCTTCTTCTGCTTGATAAAATTGTTCTCCAAAGTAAAAACATATGCTAATATTGGATCGGGAGGTGCTAGGTGGCTCCACAGCGCCCTCTAGATATGGTCATGTTAAGATAAAAGTGCTTGAATGTTCATGAAATTTGGTGTGATCATTGCATTCATCATTCCGGGTAATGTTTAATTTTTTGAAATTTTTTGGCCAAACAGGAAGTGAGCTATGAGCTATTTGCTGCGTTTTTCCGAATTTTTCTGAAGACACATTTTAAGGCCTTAGGATGCTTCAAAACTTGTAAAACCTTGCACAAATTATAAATGTCTTATTTTGTTTAATATCATCCATCAGTTGGCACTAAATGTGGCATAACGGCTCTATAGCGCCCCCAATCAGATTTATAAAAGAATTGCTCTTTTGAAAGTTTAAACATGCTGGAAAATTTACAAAAATCAACACACTCATGGAGCCCCATATTACGATTACTGTGTTGTAGATTTTGCGCACAGGCTAGTCAAAATGGTATCATAGCGCCCTCCAGAAAATTTTTGCACTCCCATCAGGAAACCACATTGTACGCGGTCCAGCAGTGTCCAATGGCTCTGAATGGACACCTGCAGCCATCAAGATCCTGCTGCCACCCCAACGTGCACGAGGGGGGCGAGGGCCCTTTCAACGCTGCTTGCAGCTTTAATTATTAGGGCCCGAGCACCGACCGGTGCCAGGGTCCGGAACGGGTCCTGGCACCGAAGGTGCGAGGAACCTATTGTTTTTGATGGGATTTTTATTATTCTTCTTCTTCTTCTTCTTCTTATTCTTATTATTATTATTATTATTATTATTATTATTCTGCTGCGAGAATGCATTTTTGAGGGCTTTGCCATGCACAAAAACTCACAAAAATTTGCCCATACGTCAGTCGTGGTGAAAATTGCAAACTATTAATATTTTTGTGCTTGGACATGCCCCGGTGGCTCTTTAGCGCCACCAAACACGCGGCCATTTTGGAACGTACTTGCTCGGATTCTCACGAAATTTGATAGGGTCATAGTAGTCATAATAAATTTTTTTGTAAATTTTTTTGAAATTTTTTTGCCTCACAGGAAGTGAGCTATGAGCCATTTCCTGTGTTTTTTCAGATTTTACGAACACATTTTTGAGGGCTTTATCATACTCGAAAACACACCAAACTTGGCTTATTGACTAAAAATATTAAGTTCTTTGATTCAATATCTCATTTGGCAGTGAGTGAGACATGGTGGCTCTACAGCGCCCCCTAATACATAATTGCATTTTTGAGGGCATCAACATGCACGAAAACTCACAAAACTTTGCAAACATATTAAGCTGGTTATACTCTTTACTAGGATATAGGGTTTAGAGATGGATGTGGCAAAATTGCATTACAGCGCCACCTAGAAAATTTCAATGAAGCAGCCCTCGCAGCGTGTTTAACCTACATGAACAAAATTCGGTGGACATGTGTACTATGCCAAGACCTAAAAAAAAGTCTCTTGGTGCCATGACCTAGACTCAACAGGAAGTCCGCCATTTTTAATTGAATTAGCAAATTTTTTTAATTTTTTGCCATTCACAGGCGTCGTACTTTAACGAACTCCTCCTAGAGATTTTATCCGATCAACTTAAAATTTTGCATATGACATCTAAAGACCTTGTCGATGTTAAATTGCGAAGCTTTTTTGGATTCATTGAACTTTGTATCCGTGGCGTCGTGGCGAATTTCGATGTTCCGCCATGAAACAGGAAGTTGGTTTTATGCGCATATGCTTTGTGAGATTTGCCCGAAACTTTAGAGGCTTCATAAGAGTCGACTAAGAGTAGCTCCACAGCGCCCTCTTGACACGGCCATGTTGAGTTAAAAGTGCTTGAATGTTCATGAAATTTGGTCTGATCATTACATTTGTTTTTTTGGGCTATGCTTATTTTTTTGAAATTTTTTGGCCAAACAGGAAGTGAGCTATGAGCCATTTCCTGCGTTATTCCAAATTTTACGAACACACGTTTGAAGGCTTTAGCATACCCGAAAACTTGCAAAACTTTGCAACAATTATAATTGTCTGATTGTCTTCAATGTGAGGCAGAAATTGGCAGTAAATGTGGCATAATGGCTCTATAGTGCCCCCAATCAGATTTTTAAAAGAATTGCCCATTTGAGGGTCTCAGCATACTCAAAAACTCACAAAATTTTGTAGAATTGTAAAGACCATCATTCCTATCACACTGATAAAAAATTTACATATAGCCATGGCAAAAATGGCATCATATCGCCCCCTGGAAATTTTCAAATAAGCAGCCCTCGCATCGTGGTTGACCTGCATGTATGAACTTCGGAGGACATGTGGAATATCCTGAGACCTAAAAAAAAGTCTCTTGGTGCCATGACCTAGACCCAACAGGAAGTTTGCCATTTTTAATTGAAATTGCAACTTTTGTAGATTTTTCGCAATTCGCAGGTGTCGTACTTTAACGAACTACTTCTAGAGATTTTATCCGATCAACTTAATATTTGGCAAATAATATCTAAAGACCTTGCTGATGTTAAATTGCTGAGCTATTTTGATTTCATCAGATGATGTATCCGTGGCGTCGCGGCGAATTTTGATGTCCCGCCATGAAACAGGAAGTTGGTTTTACTCGCACATACTTTGTGGGATTTGCACGAAACTTTCCAAGCTTGATAAAAATGTCCTCCCAAGTATAAATATATGCTAATATTAGATTGGGAGGGACCATGTGGCTCCACAGCGCCCTCTACATACGGCGATGTTAAGATAAAAGTGCTCGAATGTTCATGAAATTTGGTGTGATCATTGCATTAGTCATTCCGAGCAATGCTTTATTTTGTGAAATTTTTTGGCCGCACAGGAAGTGAGCTATGAGCCATTTCCTGCGTTTTTCCGAATTTTACGCACACACGTTTTAAGGCTTTAGAATTCTCCAAAACTTGCAAAACGTGGCACAAATTATCATTGTCTTATTTTCTTGAATGTAATACATCAACTGGCACTAATTGTGGCATAATGGCTCTATAGCGCCCCCAATCAGATTTTTTAAAGAATTGCCTTTTTGGGGGTCTAAGCCTGCTTGAAAATTTACGAAAATCAAGGCACTCATGGAGCCCGATATTCCAATAACTATGTCGTAGATTTTGGGCGCAGGCTAACAAAATGGTATCATAGCGCCCTCCAGAAAATTTTTGCAATCCCATCAGGAAAACACATTGTACACCGACTAGCAGTGTCCAATGGCTGTGAATGGATTGCAGCACCCATCAAGATCTTGCTGCCACCCCACTGTGCAAGAGGGGTGCGAGGGCCCTTTCAACGCTGCTTGCAGCTTTAATTAGGGCCCGAGCACCGACCGGTGCCAGGGCCCGGAACGGGTCCTGGCACCGAAGGTGCGAGGAACCTATTGTTTTTGATGGGATTTTTATTATTCTTCTTCTTCTTCTTCTTCTTCTTCTTTTTATTCTGCTACGAGAACGCATTTTTTAGGGCTTTGCCATGCACGAAAACTCACAAAAATTTGCCGACACGTCAGTCGTGGTGAAAATTGCAAACTATTATTATTTTTGTGCTTGGACATGCCCCAGTGGCTCTATAGCGCCACCAAACACGCGGCCATTTTGGAACGCACTTGCTCGGATTCTCACGAAATTCAATAGGGTCATAGTAGTCATCATAAATTTTTTTGTCAATTTTTTTGAAATTTTTTTGCCTCACAGGAAGTGAGCTATGAGCCATTTCCTGCGTTTTTTCAGATTTTACGAACACATTTTTGAGGGCCTTATCATTCTCGAAAACACACCTAACTTGGCTCATAGATTGAAAATATGAAGTTCTTTGATTCAATATCTCATTTGGCACTAGGTGTGTTATGGTGGCTCTATAGCGCCCCCTAATACATAATTGCATTTTTGAGGGCATCAGCATGCTCGAAAACTCACGAAACTTTGCAATCATATTAAGCTGGTCATACCTTTTTCTAGAAAGTGGGGTTTACGGATGGATATGGCAAAATTGCATTACAGCGCCACCTAGAAGATTTCAATGAAGCAGCCCTCGAAGTGTGTTTAACCTGCATGTACAAAATTCGGTGGACATTTGTACTATGCCAAGACCTAAAAAAAAGTCTCTTGGTGCCATGACCTAGACTCAACAGGAAGTCCGCCATTTTTAATTTAATTTGCAATTTTTTATAATTTTTTGCCATTCACAGGCGTCGTACTTTAACAAACTCCTCCTAGAGATTTTATTCAATCAACTTACAATTTTGCATATGACTTTTTAAGACTTGGTCGATGTTAAATTGCGAAGCTTTTTTGGATTCATCGAACTTTGTATCCGTGGCGTCGCGGCGAATTTCGATGTTCCGCAACGAAACAGGAAGTTGGTTTTACGCGCACATGCTTTGTGAGATTTGCGCGAAACTTCACAGGCTTGATAAGAGTCTACTTCCAAGTATACTTATATGTTGATATTAGATTGGGTGTGGTCAGGTGGCTCCACAGCGCCCTCTTGACACGGCCATGTTGAGATAAAAGTGCTTGAATGTTCATGAAATTGGGCGTGACAATTGCATGTGTTTTTTTGGGCTGTAATTATTTTTTTGAAATTTTTTAACCAAACAGGAAGTGAGCTATGAGCCAATTCCTGCGTTATTCCAAATATTACGAACACAGGTTTGGAGGTATTACCATACTCAAAAACTTGCAAAACTTTGCAAAAATTTTATTTGTCTGATTGTCTTCAATTTGAGACAGAATTTGGCAGTAAATGTGACATAATGGCTCTATAGCGCCCCCAATCAGTTTTTTAAAAGAATTGCCCTTTTGAGGGTCTCAGCATGCTCAAAAACTCACAAAATTTTGTACAACTCTAAAGCCTATCATTCCTATTACAATAATAAAAAATTTTTATATAGGCGTGGCAAAAATGGCATTATAGCGCCCCCTGGAAAATTTCAAATAAGCAGCCCTTGCATCGTGGTTGATCAGCATGTATGAACTTCTGTGAACAAGTGGAATATCCTGAGACCTAAAAAAAAGTCTCTTGGAGCCATGACGTAGACCCAACAGGAAGTTTGCCATTTTTAATTGAAATTTCAACTTTTTTAGATTTTTCGCCATTCGCAGGTGTCGTACTTTAACGACGAACTCCTCCTAGAGACTTTATCCAATCAACTCAAAATTTGGCGAATAATATCTTAAGACCTTGCTGATGTTAAATTGCGAAGCTTTTTTGGATATATCGAACGATGTATCCGTGGCATTGCGGCGAATTTCGGCGTCCCGCCATGAAACAGGAAGTTGGTATAACTCCCACATACTTTGTGGGATTAGTCTAAAACTTTCCAAACTTGATAAACTTGTCTTCCCAAGTATAAATATATGCTAAAATTAGATCGGAAATGGCCATGTAGCTCCACAGTGCCCTCTAGATACTACCATGTTAAGATAAAAGTGCTTGAATGTTCATAAAATTTGGTGTCATCATTGCATTAGTCATTCCGGGCAATGCTTAATTTTTTGAAATTTTTTGGCCAAACAGGAAGTGAGCTATGAGCTATTTCCTGCGTTTTTCCAAATTTTACGAATACACGTATTAAGGCCTTAGAATGGTCCAAAACTTGCAAAAACGTGGCAAAAATTATCATTGTCTTATTGCCTTGAATTTGATACATCAACTGGGACTAAATGTGGCATAATGGCTCTATAGCGCCCCCAGTCAGATTCTTTAAACAATTGCTTTTTTGGGGCTCAAAGCGTGCTTAAAAATTTACGAAAATCAACACACACATGATGCCCGGTATTCCAATAACTATGTTGTAGATTTTGCGCAAAGGCATAACAAAATGGTATCATAGCGCCATCCAGAAGATTTTTGCAATCCCATCAGGAAAACACATTGTACACAGGCTAGCAGTGTCCAATGGCTGTTAATGGACAACTGCACCCATCAAGGTCTTGCTGCCACCACACTGTGCACGAGGGGTGCGAGGGCCCTTTCAACGCTGCTTGCAGCTTTAATTCTTCTTCTTCTTCTTCTTCTTTTTATTCTGCTGCGAGAACGCATTTTTGAGGGTTTTGCCATGCACGAAAACTCACAAAAATTTGCCCACACATCAGACGTGGTGAAAATTGCAAAGTATTATTAATTTTCTGCTTGGACATGACCCAGTGGCTCTATAGCGCCACCAAACACACGGCCATTTTGGAACGCACTTGCTTGGATTCTCACGAAATTTGGTAGGGTCATAGTAGTCATCCTAAATTTTTTTGCCAATTTTTTTGAAATTTTTTTGCCACACAGGAAGTGAGCTATGAGCCATTTCCTGCATTTTTTCAGATTTTACGAACACATTTTTGAGGGCTTTATCATACTTGAAAACTCACCAAACTTGGCTCATAGACTAAAAATATTAAGTTCTTCGATTTGATATCTCATTTGGCACTAAGTATGACATGGTGGCTCTATAGCGCCTCCTAATACATAATTGCATTTTTGAAGGCATCAACATGCATGAAAACTCACGAAACTTTGCAAACATATTAAGCTGGTCATACTCTTTACAAGAATATAGGGTGAACAGATGTATTCACCCAAAAATTGCAAAATTGCATTACAGCGCCACCTAGAAAATGTCAATGAAGCAGCCCTCGCAGCGTGTTTAAGCTACATGTACGAAATTCGGTGGACATGTGTACTATGCCAAGACCTAAAAAAAAGTCTCTTGGTGCCATGATCTAGACTCAACAGGAAGTCCGCCATTTTTAATTGAATTTGCAAATTTTTTTTATTTTTTGCCATTCACAGGCGTCATACTTCAACGAACTCCTCCTACAGATTTTATGCTATCAACTTAAAATTTCGCATATGACATCTGAAGACCTTGTCGATGTTAAATTGCGAAGCTTTTTTGGATTCATCGAAATTTGTATCCGTGGCGTTGCGGCGAATTTCGATGTTCCGCCATGAAACAGGAAGTTGGTTTTACGCGCACATGCTTTGTGAGATTTGCGCAAAATTTTACAGGCTTGATTAAATTGTCCGCCTAAGTATGAATATATGCTAATATTAGATCGGGAGTGGTCAGGTGGCTCCACAGCGCACTCTAGATACAGCCATGTTTAGATAGAAGTTCTTGAATGTTCATGAAATTTTGTGTGATCATTGCATTTGTCATTGCAGGCGATGCCTAATTTTTTGAAATTTTTTGGCCGAACAGGAAGTGAGTTTTGAGCTATTTCCTGCGTTTTTTCAAATTTTACGAACGCACGTTTGAAAGTCTTAGAATACTCCAAAGCTTGCAAAACCTTGCAGAAATTATAATTGTCTTATTCTCTTCAATGTCATCCATCAATTGGAGCCTAATGTGGCATAATGGCTCTATAGCGCCCCCAATCTGATTTATAAAAGAATTGCCTTTTTGAGGGTCTCAACATGTTCGAAAACTCACAAAATTTTGTAAATGTATAAAGACCCTCATTCATAATACTCTGATAAAAAGCTTACATATTGGCATGGCAAAAATGTCATTATAGCGCCCCCTGTAAAATTTCAAATAAGCAGCCCTCGCAGCCCGGTAAACCTACATGTATGAAATTCGGTAGAGATGTGGAATATGACGAGACCTAAAAAAAAGTCTCTTGGTGCCATGACCTAAACTCAGCAGGAAGTCCGCCATTTTTAATTGAATTTGCAACTTTTTTGGATTGTTGGCCATTCACAGGTGTCGTACTTTAACGAACTCCTCCTAGAGATTTCATCCGATCAACTTGAAATTTGGCTATTAGTATCTAAAGACGTTGCTGATGTTAAATTGCGAACCTTTTCTGGATTCATTGAATTTTGTATCCGTAGCGTTGCGGCGAATTTCGATGTCCCGCCATTAAAAAGAAAGTTGGGTTTACTCCCACATACTTCATGGGTTTTCCCTGAAACTTTCCAAGCTTTATAAGATTGTCCTCCCAAGTATAAATATATGTTAATATTAGATCAGGAGTGGCCAGATGGCTCCGCAGCGCCCTCTAGATACGGCCATGTTAAGATAAAAGTGCTTGAATGTTCATGAAATTTGGTGTGATCTTTGCATAAGTCATTCCGGGCAATGGCTAATTTTTTTGGCCAAACAGGAAGTGAGGGATGAGCTATTTCCTGCGTTTTTCCAAATTTCAAGAACACACATTTGAAGGCCTTAGAATACTCCAAAGCTTGCAAAACCGAGCACAATTTATTATTGTCTTATTCTCTTCAATGTCATCCAACAATTGGCACTAAATGTGGTATAATGGCCTTATAGCGCCCCCAATCATATTTATAAAAGAATTGCTCTTTTGCAGGTCTAAACATGCTGGAAAATTAACAAAAATCAACACACTCATGGAGTTCGGTAATACAATTACTAATTTGTAGATTTTACGCACAGGCATATCAAAATGGTACCATAGCACCCTCTAGAAAATTTTTGGACTCCCCTCAGGAAACCACATTGTACGCGGTCCAACAGTGTCCAATGGCTGTGAATGGACGCCTGCACACATCAAGATCTTGCTGCCACCCCAACGTGCACGAAGGGCGCGAGGGCCCTTTCAACGCTGCTTGCAGCTTTAATTTCTTTTTTTTTTTTGTTCTGGGAAAACCTAGCGAGTTGAATTAGCCTATTATGAAGCAGCATACCTATTACATGATCTGTCAGGTCAGTTCCCATGCAGATGTGCAGGAGATTTGTGGTCAGAAGTCATAATTCACTTAATTCAACGTGCTAATCACCACTGAAATGTGGCTTCAAAAGGGAAGCAGATGGTGGAGTTAGCACTAGAAAACTGTCAAACACCACTGCAACAACATAATTGCTTGGTTTTTGTCCATCATTTTGATAATTGATATTTTACATTTTTGGATGGAAAAACCTTATAAGTCATATTGGCATGTATGCTGACAAAAAAAAAAAAATCCTCCCAAAATATTTCTTATTGTGTAATGAACAAATAACTGCCAAGTCCATTCCACTGTCGGACAAGGTTTTCTGTCTTTTTCTCAATATCAAATTTTTTTACATACTTGGTTTTTCCATAACGCTCAAGACATGCATGATGAAAGGTTTTGCTCGTGATGAAGATCTTGGAAAATTTTACCTCTGGTGCTCATTTTTTTGTAACAGCCTCCCAAACACCTTTCTCCTGCAGCGTGGAGGACCCCTCCTCCATCCAGTCTGGTCTGTGGTTTCTGCACTGTAAGGAAGTGCTGCTTCCTTCGGACCCCTGTCGCCACACGGCCCTGAGGAAACCCCTCTCCACCCTCCACATCTACACCTTCCTCCAGCTGATGGAGGCACCACTGGTGGTAAGTGGAGCAGCCCTTAGTAGCTACTCCTGCAGTGGATGTCTGGTTTTAATTAGCGGTTTGGTTTTGAAGTGTGACTTGAATGTTCGTTCTCTTCAATAAAGGAGGTTGTCAGGTGCTGTTTGCTTGAGAAACTAAACTTTGTTAACTTCTTAGCTAATATTAAAATCAGTCAAAATATTTCAATGAATTGGCAATATTTTTTTTTTTGTTTTTGCTGATAAGTAATCAAAATATTTAGATTGGATTTCAAGTCTTGCTAACGCTGAACCGTAGTGTCATTTGACTGTTAAAATCTGTCATTGCAATGGACATATGATTTGTTGCCGTTTTTGAAATGTGTTCGAACTGGAGTGGAAATATGCATGGCAGTAAGTATCCAGGATTAGGGCTGCTTATTGCTGGTCATGGGGTGTTGTGGGGTCTGCAGTTGGTTTTTTTTTTTATTTTTATTTTTTTTTATTTTCTTCACGTGAAACAGGATGACTACTATAGACCCAAACGTCCAGGTGAGGTGAGGTGAGGCGTGTCATCTCTTCATCTCTCAATTAAGTGCCGCGTAACAGCAAGATTGGCTACTTTTGATGTGGAGTGCTGTGAAAAACTATTTGCCCCCTTCCTGATTTCTTAATTTTTTTTGCATATTTGTCACACTTAAATGTTTCAGATCATCAAACAAATATGAATATTAGAAAAAGATAACCAAATAAATACAAAATGCAGTTTTTAAAGGGGACCTATTATGCTGATCTTTCTTTTAATACATACACGTAATGTAATAATGTTGGATGTCCTTACTCGACCTCTGTAAAGTTTCTAAATATAAGATACAGGAGTTTTGCCGTAATCCGAGAACTTGATTTCCTCTCTGAACAGCTCACTCCGAGATCTTCACGAGATCTCATGTTGTGCCGTCCAATTAGTACAGACTTGGCCAGAGCCAATCACAGCCTTGGACCTGCCTATCCCGCAAACTATTATAGCAGGCACAAACAACCGCGGATTATATTACGCTTTAGTAGCATCTACACTTCAGGAAATGCAAAAGAAGAAGAACTGCAGATAATTTGATGTGCAGTTTTGTCAGTATTTCTCCCAAAGCTGCTCGTCCGTTTATCTTCTTGGGTGCGAAAAAAAAGCACAACTATTTTCACTTCCAAAAGACGATGCCACCAGAAATCAGCGGGTAGCTTTTTTGTTTGCTGGCGGCAAACAGCCACACTCAACAGGAACGTTGGCTGTTTGTACTCGGCATTTCACCAAAGACAGCTTTGTCAATAAAGGATAATTCACTGCTGGGTGTGCGTCTCAGCTGCTTCTCAAACCTGGAGCAGTTCCATCAATCAAGCGCTCAGAGCCACAAGCTGTAAGTAACAATATAACAGCAAATGTGTGCAGGACTAGGAAGAGAGGTCACTTGGTTCATTTTTTAAAAAATCAAAGAGATATCAAAGTTTTTCATTTTGAGATAAAAATTGGGAGAATTAGTGCGCAGCCAAGTGTTGTAAACTGACAGTACTGACAGACACTGGGATATCACTGAGATACCCATTAAGCTCAGAATGGAAAAAATAAGAAATGACCTCTTTCCAGAGTCCGGCACACAAATAATGTAAGTGAAGCTAACGTGTTATGGGTGGCTTGTGGGGCTGCTAACGATAGTTGGCACTGACAACTGGCCTCAAACGCAGGCTTAGTAAAATATCTGAAGATAAAGCCTGGATCGGTAGTGACTGTCCGTGACTCACAGACGCCGAAGTAATGGGTTGCTTTAAGTTGCCTAACTGCATAAGCCAACCTAACGTGATGGCCTGTTGAATGTGGCTGTAGCACTGTGGCTAACGTAGCTGTTTTTGATACTAATGTTTGTGTCCTAAGTATGCAAGAGTACTATAAGGAGACATTCAACTGAAGGTGTGTGAATATAAACCTCATTTGAAGCTAACTTTTTAGCTCGCCGGGACGAATAATGTCCGGAGAGCTATTGTCGTACCCCCGGCGTCCGCGTCCGTCCGTGTGCAGAAACACTTTAACCTTGCCCCGGCGAGCTTTGTTCTCTTTCTGACAACTCTTGTTATATTTGTTTGTAATTTGGATGCTTAGTACATCTGTTCTTGGTAACAGAACTTACTGTCTAAAACCTGTATTGCAGGGTAACGTTTGTCTCTGTCATTGTTATGACTGATCGGTTACTTGCAACTGCATCTTATAACTCATTTACATTTGCCTGTACGATCATACGGGTTCTACATGCCCTGCGATCAGTTTGTGGCTACGATCGAATTCCAGCCGTAGACCGATCTTTAGGCTCGTGGTTTTCCTAACTGGTTGAAAGTGTGAAGTACTTGTTCAATACATGCTTCGTTCGATTGCCTTGCGATAGTTACGGCTCCCGTGACGATCATGGACAATTTATGGTTGCAAGTGACACGCTGGTAACGCAAGAGTCACGTGCGTGGCATGCACGATTCAAGTACGGGAGATGTACGAAAAATGTACGTGTTGGTGATTGTAAGTGAAAAGTGCCAGTGACTTAAGTGTAACTTGCGATAATTGCTGGATACAAGTACTTGTTCATCAAGGCATCAACGGGTCCCGTGACGGTCTGAGGGTCCTATAAAAGTTGCTACAATTTTTACATCATCAATTAACCTCCATCACATCATCGAGATCTTGAATGATCCATTGGTTGAGCGTCAGAGGGAACGAAGAATGGAACAAGATGCCCTGGTGCTCCTGATATATCGACGACAGATGAGGAGAAGACGGAGGAGATACTGGGGCAAACCCTGGCTTTCAAGGAGGCTCATTTTGGGCCAATATGACACCCTGTTCCAGGAGCTGGACCGCGTTGCACGTGAGGGACTCTTGCGTTTGCTACGTGCTCCTTACTTCTGACGTACTGTACACGCCAATAATTTACGGAACAAGTATGTTTATCGTTCTTTGCATGTACGATGCTCATGCGTGTACCGTACGTTTTTCTTGCGGGTAGTAATTTAAAATTGTACTTGGAGTGAGGTTTCAATAGCAGTACGGGAAAAGTACTTTTAACTTACTTATGCCGTGCGGTTTTTTTCTAAAATAACTCCCTGTATCAAACTACGTCTCTCGTACTTTTAAAGTACTTGTAAAGTACTTGTCTCTTGCGTCCTGGCCACAGGTGACTGATCCGTACGGCCCCCGCGGAAAAAACCTGCATACAGGTTTTCCGAAATTTGGCCGTACGGGCAGTCTATGGCAGTCTACGGGCACCCTAATCGCAGCAGACATTGTGCGTGCATCGTGCAGCAAGCTGCCAAAATCCCCAATTTTTGGCCGCAGACTGGCCGTAGAAGCCCGTACGATCAATTGTAAAGGAGGCGTTAGTTCGCGTGTCGTGCTACTTAAAAAATGCTCCTGGTTAACTTATATGCAGTCATTCTGATCAGTATGCTTGTGTTACTTTGGTCAACATCAATGTGGCAGTTTCATCATAACGTTGTTTGATTGTAGCCATTAAACTTGAAGCCAACTGGAGAGGTGTTGTATGTGTCTGCAAAGTTGGGTTGAAAAGGCTGCCGTTAGACTAGACCAGAGCTTGGTGTACAAGTTTGGGTTTGTTGACTGCTACTGTGAAACAATCATTTTACTTATCCATGACCGGCATCAGCCGGGTACTACGCCAATATGTGGGCTAGCTCTCTGATGCTACTGCGGTGAAAGCCAAACACACAAGCTATAATTTGTCTGGTATAACAAACGATTTTTCTGTGTTGCCGTGGCGGAATTTCATCCCCCTTTAAAATTGTTCTGGCTAATAAAAAGCTGAAAAAGGTGGAGATTAGATACAAAATTCTTTCCTGAAGAAGTTATTGATTCTCTTGCTCCACATAAGCAACTGTTCACGTTAACAGAACTTACGGTCTATAAAACCTGTATTGCACAGTAGGGTCTGTGAAAAAATGTGAATTAGATGTGAAAAAAAAATTACAGCCAAGTGCATGAAGTTTGAAAACTACAGGCACACAGGTTTCTACATTTAATACCTTTTACTTTTCATATTTTTCAGCAGCAAATAGCAACTATTTTTGCCAAATTCAAATTTAAAATGAGTTGTTTTTATGCATATTGCATATTGTTTTGCACCTGTCCGTTTGTCTGTCTGTCTGCTTGTTTGTCTGTTTGTCTGCAGCAGCAAAAAAACCTCAACCTTGGCCGTAACTTTTGATTGGTCAGAGATTGGCCTTTGGTACTTGACGTGTATCCCTTGTCACAAGACCTTTCACATGAGGTCATCATTTTTCACCTTGTGACCTTCACCTTCGCATAGGATGCATTTTCCGAAAACAATAACCGTGGCTGTAACTTTTTATTGGTCAGAGATAGGCCTTTGATACTTGACATGAGTATCCCTTGTCACAAGACCTTTAGGATGAGGTCATCATTTTTGACCTTGACCTTGGTGTAGGACGCATTTTCCAAAAACTTTTACCTTAGCCATAACTTTTGATTGCTCGGAGTTACGCCTTTGATACCTAACATTTGTATCCCTTGTCATGAAACCTTTCAGATGAGCTCATCATTCTTGACCTTGACCTTGGCGTAGGACGCATTATCCAAAAACTTTAACCTTGGCTGTAACTTTTGATTGGTCAGAGGTAGGCCTTTGATACTTGACATGTGTATCCCTTGTCACGAGACCTTTCAGATGAGGGCATAATTTTTCACCTTGTGACCTTGACCTTTGTGTAGGACACATTTTCAGAAAATGTTAAACTTGCCCATAACTTATCATTGGTCAGAGAGAGGCCTTTGATGCTTGACATGAGTATCCCTTGTCACAAGACCTTTCGGATGAGGTCATAATTTCTCACCTTGTGACCTTCACCTTTTCGTCATTTTGATTTCACAATAGTTTCTTGGAAAAGTTTTACAAATTTTATTCATTTATTTAATTCTTCGCAAGTCCAAGCGATTCCAACTGGTCCTTTTCCATATTGTAAATCCAAACTGTGGTTACATCCAGGGACATCAGTGTTTCACATGTCACATCTTGTTAACTCTTAAAATTATAGACCATATACATTGCTGTCATAACTGACCTAAGTAATAATAATGTATATTTGTGATACAGAATGTTTCTTTTATAATAAAAGTATGGTATGTTACCTATTTTAGTTCTTTTCTTGAAGTAAACCTTACTTTTTCTCATGAACATCTAGTTCTGTAGCAACATAACCAATACAGCTTGTAATGACGTAACCATATTCTTTTCCCTATTAAATCTAACAAATTCCATATTTTGCTTTGAACATAGTTTAATAAGTTTATTGCAATATTGAAACCAGGTTGACTCCAATTTGTAATGAGAACAGCATGTTATGCATCTTTGCGTACACCTCGTCAAATCTGATGTCCTCTTCTGGTAGCACTGTAATCGAGCACATTTTTGCTAATTTCACATTTAAAAATAATTCTAACAATCCATTGAGTATACCATGTTAAAGTACTTGTAAAAACCTTGTTGTTATTATGAACGATTGGTTACTCCCGCATGTTAGTTCGCGCAGCGCGCTGCTTAAAAATGCCCCTAGTTATCTTATGCAGATAACTCAGATTGGTATGCTTGTGCTATTTTGGTTAGCATCATGATGGTAGTTTATCATTACATTACCTGACCGTAGCCGCAACAGTTAAAGCGAACCGATATGCAAGTGTCTGCAAAGTTAGTCTGATAAGGGTGCAGTTAAACGAGAAGTAGGTTTTTCCCGAGCTTGGAGTACGTATTTGGTTTTGTTACTGCTGCTTGTGAAATGATCGTTTGACTTCTCAATGAACGGGGTCAGCTGGGTACTCCGTCAATATGTGGGCTAGCTCTCTGATGCTACCGCGGTGAAAGCAATTCTGAAATGCACAAGCTATAACGTGTCTGGTATAACAAATGATTTCTCTGCATTGCCGCTTCAGAATGTCATTCCCCTTTAAAAATTGTTATGACTAGTAAAAAGCCGAAAAATATATAGATTGGATACGGAATTATTTCCGGTGCAAGTTATCAATTTGCTCGCTCCACATAAGCAACGCGTACACAGTTTTTGTGTGTTTTGCTACAAGCACATTCATTAGCTTTTTGTTGGAATTGTGTTTCGTTTTGGGAGAAATGGTCATAAGGAGCTTTTAGCAAAGTCTCTCCCGGATAAGTGGGTAAATAACATGGCTACATAACAATACAGCTGCAACCACGCGCATGCAAGGCGAGACAGTATGAGCAAAACGCTAACATCTCAACTTACCTCTCATTGACATTCTACTAAACGTTACTGCAACACTTCAATAGCATCCCTTCAGTTCGGGGTCAGATTCGGGATCAAAAATTTAACAGCAGCAGATGCCGCGGAAAGCTGTCCAGGAAATACCTCCCATCTTGGTTACCTGGTTTTTCGGTCCTGCACCCTTCCCCGGAATCGAAGCGGCCCGGCAGCCAATCAGAGCAGCACCTCATTAGCAAAGCCTATTTCAGAACGACTCGTGTTTCTGGCCGGCACAGACACAGAGGCTGGCACAGAGGGAATTTGTCTCACTTAGCCTGGATGTGTGTGTTTTTTTTTTTTTGTTTTTTTTTGTAACTGAATTCTTGACATTATTTTAAAGACTCATTGGACATATTTTAAACTACTAAATATTGCACAATGGGGGACCTTTAAATTGTCATTTCATTTATTGAGGGATAAAGCTATCCAAACTTACCTGGCCCTACGTGAAAAGGTAAATGCCCCCGAAAACTAATTACTGGTTGGGCCACCAATGGGGACAGCAATTGCAATCAATCGTTTACGATAACTGGCAACGAGTCCTTCACATCGCTGAGGAGGAATTTTGGTGCACTCTTCTTTGTAGAATAGCTTTAATTCAGCCACATTGGAGGGTTTTCGAGCATGAACTGCCTGTTTAAGGTCATGCCACTGCATCTTAATCGGATTTAAGTCCTTTAAGTCCAGACTTTGACTAGGCCACTCCAGATCCTCCATTTTGTTTTTTTTTTGGAGCTGCTGGTGTGTTTTGGATCATTGTCCTGCTGCATAACCCAAGTGCGCTTGAGGTCACGAACTGATGGTCAGACATTCTCCTTCAGGATTTTCTGGTCGAGAGCAGAATTCATGGTTCCATCAGTTACAGCAAGTTGTCCATGTCCTTAAGCAGCAAAGCAGTCCCAGACCATCATGCTACCACATTTTTGACTGTTGGTATGATGTTCTTTTTCTGAATTGCAACGTTAGTTGTACACCAGATCTTACGGGACGCATGCCTTCCAAAAAGTTCATCTTTTGTCTTCTCATTCCACAGAATACTTTTCCAAAAGTCTTGGGGCTCATCAAGATGCTTTTTGGCAAATCTGAGATGAGTCTTTGTGTTCTTATTGGTCAGCAGTGGTTTTCGCCTTGAAATTCTCCCATGGATGCTATTTTTGCCCAGTCTCTATCTTATTGTTGAATCGTGAACACTGACTTTAACTGAGGTAAGTGAGGCCTGCAGTTCTTCAGATCTTGTTCTGAGTTCTTTTGTGACCTCTTGGATGAGTTATCGATGCGCTCTTGGAGCAATTTTGGTCGGCCGGCCACTCCTGGGAAGGTTCACCTTTGTTCCAAGTTTTCTCCATTTGTGGTTAATGGCTCTCACCATGATTTGCTTGTGTCCCAAAGCCTTAGAAATGGCCTTGTAACCCTTTCCAGACTGATGGATGTCAATGACTTTGTTTTTCATCTGTTCTTGAATTTATTTAGATTGCAGCATGGTGCATTGCTTTTTGAGATCTTTTAGCCTACTCCACTTTGTCATACAGGTTCTATTTAAGTGATTTCTTGATTCAACAGGTCTGGCAGTAATCAGGCCTAGCCGTGGCTAGTGAAATTGGACTAAAAAAAATGTGGTCAATCACAGTTAATTCATGATTTAACCAGGGGGGCACTTACTTTTTTGTATAGGGCTTGGTAGGTTTAGATAGCTTTTTTCCCTTAATAAATGAAATCATCATTTAAAAACTGCATTTTGTATTTACTTGGGTTTTCTTTGTCAAATATTAAAATTTGTGTTGATTTCAAACATTTAAGTGTGACAAATGTACAAAAAAATAAGAAATCAGGAAGGGGGCAAATGCTTTTTCACAGCACTGTAGAGCAGATGTGGGTCGCAATGGCTGTATCTGTCCCTGGCTTTCATTTCAACTTCTGGCCTGTAGTTGCTTAATTAGTCTGGCCATTTATGAAATCTACCATTTTAAGCTGCCTTTCTTGAGAAACTTTGGAATGAGCACCAAATACTGTTTTTGTTTCCCAAAATGAAGCTTTTATCGTGATCTGATCTATGAAAACAAAACAAACCAGTGCTCTTGGACTGGAATGGTCCACTCCTCATTTAGAGCAGTCACGCAGCCCTCCAGCCTTCACCAGGATCCTGAATAATTTCATCCTTCACCTTTTCATCCCCCTCAGATGGAGTCAGTGAAGGACCCCACCCAGGTGGAGACGATCCACTGTCACCTGGGCACCCCCGTGCTGTTCCTCTTTACTCAGAAGAACACCCTGTCCCTGGACCGCCGCTCCGCCGTGGACCTCGCCTGGAGACTTCGAGGCGAGGCGGGTCTAGTCCTCATCAGCAGGTCAGTGCCAGCAGAGGGCACCAAGGAGCTTGGACCCTTCACATTATATTAGTTATTCATTATGTTTCCGTATCAGCAGAGGGCACGGTGGAGCTCTGAGAGGGCATGAATTATATCAGTTGTTTATTATGTTTCAGCACTAGCACATAGCACCGTGGACCTCTGAGCGCTTACAGGATGTTAGTTATTTATGAAGTTTCAGTACCATCTGATGGTTCTTGGGAGCTGTGTGTATATACATTGCATCAGTCATGTATTATGTTTCAGAACCAGTCAAGCGCTGTGGAGCTGTGTGTGAGCTTTTATATTACATTAGTTATTTATTGTGTATTAGTACCAGCAGAGGGAGTTGTTGAGCTGTGTGCACTTGCAGTACATTACCTTTTGGTATGTTTTGGTACCATTTAAACAAAAAAAATCATGGAAAAGTAAAAACAATGGTTTTTTTTTTCTTTTTCCCCCCTAATATTTGGGGCAGGGATAACCCTGATGTGAAAACTCCAAAGGAATACAATGCTGCATACCGATTACCCGGAGAGGTGGGTGATTTTAATTTCATCAAGCAGCTTTCTTGAAATTTAGTGTAAGATATTATTAGCAAAGAGTGTTATTTGTACCCTTTTAATAGACACTATGTTCAAAAATTAAATTTAAATTTTACGCCATCAGAAAGGTGCTTAACTTGACGTTGAAAACACGGTGCAGTAAACTTTGTCTTTTCAGCAATGATGATGCAGGCAGACTCTCGGTCAACCAGGCATAGACATGGGTACTAAAACAGTGGGAGATTCAAGCTCCTATTCTGACTCTGATGACTCCTTAGGCAATGGTATGCCACTCTCAGGCAAAGTAACACAGGAAAGTTGTGGATTTTTGCTAAAAATATTAGGGAGTAGACCTTACCATTTTGAACTCTACGCTGAGAGCGATGATACTGGCTGCTAGAGACAGAGCATCATCCTTGGACAAAATGTTGGCAAATTGGCTTGCGAAAAGACTGTTGTTGCTTACTTTGATTGTCAATCGCTGAGCATTTGCACTCGAACGCATTAAAATACCAATGAAAAAGTGACAATTGCATTGATAATACATTCAAGAAAAACATGCATGATTGATATTGAGCGGCAGGTGATACATTCATACATTTCAGTTGTACATTGGTGATTGACAAGCTAACTGTAAGGCACGGATTGTCAATGAAGGGGCTTTCACATACGTCTTATTTATTTATTTTTTTTTTCTCAAATGTCCTACTATTTTAGCGGGTCCACGACTGAGGGGACTGACGCATGTTTTGGAGAGGAGGATTTGAAGATTACTTTGTAATGGTCACATGACAATATTTGTTGTACTATCGTCATAGGAAAATATGTCATAAAAAATTTCAAGACAGCCATGCGACTGACGCAGTATAGAATTGTAATTGTTTGATTAACTCATGACTATTGCAGAAAGGACGTACAGAGACGGACTGTCGTAGGTCTATCTTAGGAAATTCAAAAGATCATGAGGACCTCAGATGACCTCAGAAATCAATCGAAATTCTTATCTGTAGTGTAACTCAGTTGAAAACCCTTGTGGGGAACTGCTTGACAGACCTACGAAATGGGCCTGACATGGAGAATGGCCTTCGATGCTGAAAAAATTTTGAACGTGTTCAAAATTCTACGACAAGGGTCTACAACTGCCTTCTCCATCGTAGAATACATGAATTTCTTAGGACATACTCGTGAGCATCTCACAAATTACCCCACATTTCTGTTAGCCCTTTTGTGTACCCATTTTATACACGGATGATGCCCTGTTTCTAGCTGCAAGTAGCGATGATCATGCTGACACAAGTGAGGGCATACTTGGTGCTTCTCTACCACCAGTACATTTTTTTTTAATGTCTGGGTAACTCAGAATTGATCATCAGTTGCAAGATAACCAGGAATCTTGTCACTTTTAGCTTGGTAACTTGATAACTTCAAAGATTGATCCTGACTTTGTCAAATTCCTCCCTGTCCTTCACTGCAGTTTCTTAAAATGTTTTTTGATGTAGGGGGCACATTTGTTAACTTTGAATTGTAAGTGTAGTCAATCACCACACTGCTCATCTGTTCAAACATACTTTGAGAAAAATGTGCTGAGCTCAGTGATCAGTGGGACGTTTCCACACTGTAGTATTCTGAGGTACATTTCCCAAAAGCACAGGTGCTAACGTGCATAGTAGGAATCCTTGACTGTGTATGGTTGAACTTAGTAAGTTGCTCACGTAGTCAGCGACTGTGCTTTTGGGAAATGTAGCCCTGGACGAAATTAGTCCAAATTCTCACAAATCTTTGATCCTATAGATGCCCACTCCATCAGCATTTGAGTTGGAGCAGCCTCCTGCCACAGAATGCTGACACATTTTTATACTTCACTACTGCATTTCTTGCTTGATAACTGATTAATATTGAAGTTGTACTGTGACTGAAACTGTCTGCCTCTTGTGATGATACTGGCAAAACTGACTGAGGAGCACCTGCCTAATTTAAAATGCAAATTTCTCAAAATAAAATATAGTTCAGAGATGAAGCCGATGTTATTCTGACCTCAAAGCGATTCTCTTTTGATATACTGCAGGGAAAATAAGTATTGAACGCGTCAACATTTTTCTCAGTAAATATATTTCTAATGGGGCTATTGATATTTTCACCAGATGTTGGTAACAACCCAAGTAATCCTCATATACAAAGAAATCAAAACAAATAAGTCCATAAAGTATGTGCAATAAAGTGGAATGAGGCAGGGAAAAGGTATTGAACACGTTTACTGAAATTTATTTAATACTTGGTTGTTACGACTCGGCTCAAAAGCCGTAACGAGGGAGATGCACACTGATGCATTTAAAAAGCAAAAATCAATTTATTTTGCAAAATTGAACTTAAGACTATGCAAATATGGGGTGTGCTGGCAACCCTTCAGACACCATGGATGTGCCCCCAAGACAAATGCTACAATCCACGTTCACTGCAACACTAGAGAAAATAAAAAACCAACGAAACCCAAAAGGGTAACGCTGCTACAGCCTACCAGGGGACAACTCCAACACAAAGTACCAAGCGGTAAATACTCCTCTTCCCTTGGACCACTGGTCATCAGGACAAAATTGGAAGCTTAAAATCATTCTCCTCATAAAGCAAGAACTAATCAAAGTAACATGCATACAGTGCATCTCCACAAACAAACCATTTCCAGATAGCCGACAATACACAGCTAGATTTTAAACATGCCCACAGCACACCATACTTATCTGCTCCCCTGACAAACCAACTTGCCATGCCAAATCAAGGAAGCCAAGTAATAGTTTAAATGCAAGCATGATCATCACCACTATAGCACAAGTTACAATAGAACAAATCTGGATCTGCAAAAAAACTGAAATCTTTAGCTAGACAGACAAAGACAAAGTCTATTGCATGAACAGGGGAAAAACGGGCCATCCATGGAAAGCTGAGTGTCCAAGACATGAACAAAATACAGCACTCCATGCAAAGCTTAGAGCAAAAAACCATCTATATTATGCCAAGCAACAAAATCCAGATCTGGAACACCCCAAAACTAACCCCACGCGAAGCACACAAAGTCCAGCACCTGGACTAACAAAAGCAATCCAGCAGGTGAGCAACAAAGCCCAGATCATGGACAGAACAAAGCAAGTCCAGATGGTCAACCAAAAATGTGAAACATTCAGGACAAAGGAGTATGAAGTTAAACTCCAGATCTGATGACACAAAGCCAGCCCACGTGGCCAGCGAACGGAGTCAAGATCTAGAGGACTCAGTCTCATTTCTTGTTTAAATGAGGACAGCAAAACAAGTCGAGCTAAAAATTCAATCAAAAATTAGAAGAATACACGAAAGAATCAGGGCAATGCTGTTATACTGTTACAAATTCCAAAATGACACCTTTAAACTAAGACCATTGACCACAAGATCCAAATTAGTAACCAAATCACCAGTTTCCAATTAGGTTCACATGCAACACTAAAGCATCCATGGCAACCAAAGAAATCAGTCAAAATGCAATGACCAATTAACAGTACTGCACAAATGTGTTACAAGCTTAATGTAAAAAAAAAAAAAAACACACCCCACACACGCTATAGACACAACAATCCTTAAAAAGGAAGACCAATTCCTGATTCCTTTGCTGGTGATGACAGCTTCAAGACGCCTCCTGTATGGAGAAACTAGTCAGATGCATTGCTCTGGTGCGATTCTGCCACATTCTTGCACACAAACTGTCTTCAAATCTTGAAGGTTCCAAAGGCCTCTTCAATGAACTCTGATCTTCAGTTCTTTCCATAGATTTTCAATTGGATTCAAGTGGGGTGATTGACTGGGCCATTTTAGCAGCTTGACATTCTTTCTCTGAAACCATTTGAGAGTTTCCTTGGTTGTGTGTTTGGGATCAACCAGGATGCTGATTCTTACCAAGAATGTCTTGGTAAATTTCTCCATTCATCCTTCCTTCAATTACATGTAGTCAGTAAATATATTTACTGAGAAAAATGTTGACGCGTTCAATACTTATTTTCCCCACTATATTTTTGCAACCTTTGCTGTTTTGGTATGAATTTGAAGGCATGCTACACAGGATTTATTCCCTTACTAGAGCCATGTCAGTAGCTTGCAAGCCCAACTTAAGTTGCTGCCTGGATACTAGCATCTCCAGCATGCCTCCTTCCATTTGCCACAAGCTTTTGGGACTTTTCTGAGATACATCTTAAAAACAATTCAAAACAAGAAGTGAAGGGGGAGAAGAAAAGTGTTTGGTAGATGTGAAGAGAGACGCTGATTGCCAGTGGATTATAGTAATGAGCACGGCCTGTTCACATTTTCAAAATGAAAATCCTGCATGCTTTGCCTTTAATATTCTCATGAGAACTTTATTTTTGGACTGGAATGTGAACATTCCTCCTTGTGTCTTTTCTAACAGGGTTCACCAGTCCAGTACGTTACTTTAAAAGATGTGCAGGAAGCAGTTGACCTCTTCAGAGAACATTCCCCTGCTAACGGAGAGGAAGACTGGGAAGAAGAGGAAGAGGATTGGACAGTCCTTGGTAAAAGACAATCATCCACTGCATGCATTAGTCTCCATTTATAAAGAAATATACCATCCTGCATTGAATTAGCGCCTATATGTGCTCTATTGCTGGAATGTTCCACCTTATCTGGAGGGGGCTCATGTGTGGAGGCTTTCTTTCCAACCAATTAGTCACGCTCCTGATGACTATTCAAGGTCTTTAGCAGAGACTCTGGGGGTTGCTTGTAAGAATCAGGGGTGTAACTGCGTGGCTGGAATAAATACCTGTCCCCACACCGACCCCGTAATGCTACGTTGAGATACAGAGCGTTTCCTGTCATCTGAGGGTTCTTATTATTTTATAATTGGTGCCACAGGCTATCGCACTGAAGCACTCGTCTCTACAACTATGCAAAGGCAAGCTATTGTTATAACGATGTTTATTCATTCCATTTAGTTTGCTTCTTTTTTATTCTTCCTCTTCCATATCAAAATTCAGTTTTTTTTAACTCATCCCTCAGTTTTTGAGAAAACCATGGAAAAATCTGTATCAAAATGTAGGGCTCGATCGGGAGCGCCATGCTATGACTCTTGGTCACAAAAGAATCAGTCATTCCCGACATAAGTCTGAGCAACTGCAGAAAAAAATTGGTTTTGAAAGTGAATGGGGAAATGTCAAGAAATTGATGAAACTCAGCCCGATTTGACATTTTTGGGTGACAAGACTGGAAACTTGTTTTGGTTAAGTCAATTTTTTAAATAGACATAGTAGTCTTTACCAAATGATAAGTTTAGGTTTTTTGGTTTTTGTTTTTTTTTTTTTTATTCCTCCCCAGGGCGTTTTTGTGATTATGAGCTTAGATCTGAGTTAGATTGGGAGATGTCAGTCTCAAGCACCAGCCCTGAAAATTCTTCTCAGAAATCTCTGACAACCTCTTTTACATCCCGCAATTTCCAACGTACACATAGAGACTATTTATATGTCAAAACATTGAGTTTTTTTGTAGGGCTGGGTTCAAAAAAGCGATTTTCCGATTCAGATTGATTTTTTTTTTATTAAAATTTTTGATATTGATTCATTTTATTCAAAGATCAATCTTTTATTAGTGCATTTGACATTTGACATTTGAAAATGTCCTCACTTCCCAATAATGTCAAAAACATTTTTGGCTCTTTGTAGCATATGCAAGAACACACATACAAACACGCGAGCCATTGCGCGCGCATACACTGACACACACAAACACACAAACGCACCTCTATTTTAGATTGAGCTAAGGTCAGCCTGTCAGTTGGTGACATTACCAGAGTACAAAGACATACTCATAGGTGTATCTTACTGAATCTCTATGATTCGACTCCTGGCATCACTGCTTGTCCCGATACATTCTGATTACAAATTTTCTAGGGGAAATTTTCCACTTCAGGGAATGATCCTGTAAAAAACATTACTACACCTCTAAACTGAGCTTTAAAGTTTTCTTTGCAGAGTCTTAGATATGAATTTGTGTATCCTGTGTTCAGACGTATTGGATGACGAAGTGGCCGAATCTGTTCACCGGGCCAGAGACTGGGAACCAGATTCCGACCTGATCGCTGAACTGACAACGGACACGTTCAGTGATGCAGTGACAAAATCTGGCCACACGGCGGTGCTGTTTTTCGTCAGTTGTGAGTTGGCAGAAAGCGCAATAACCCTTTTAAAATTTTCTACACAATGGAAAGAGTGAATTTTAAGATCATATTGAATGAGTCAAATGATACCATATTGTCAGTCTCATTTTAGTTTTATTTATTTTATGACTGAGTAAAGGTTAAATTTGTTGAAATCATCATCAACAGGTCACGTTAAAATTCATTCGGCCTTTGCAATGAATTTCTGATGAATCCGAAGTTTTAATCTGAATTCTAGGGGATGCTGTTTCTATGGCTTTCACAGAGTCATTCGTGGAGGTTGCTGTAGAATTGAAAGGTAAGGCTGTCAAATGAATAGAAAACTGAGGTACTTAATGAGGTATTTGATACTGTGCCTGTGTTTTGAAAATTTTTTTGACTGTCATTAATCATTTAATTGGCTGAAGTATTTATTTTTTGACCACAGTGCATTCACCTGCGCAAGAACAATTGCTGGGATATTGTATATTTTTATGTACTGCTGTATACCTCTGTATTTGACTTGAGTGTGTAACATTGTTGCAGCTGGGGCACCCAAAGATGTTGTAAATCCTGTAGAGGATTGCCTTGGGCATCCTAGTGACATATAGTTCACTTCCAACTGGCTGCCCACTAAAAAGTTGCTCCAATAACGGGGACTGTCCACTTTATGGTCTGGTGGAGACCTTCTCTTTGAGTCCAAGTGTGGAAATCTTCTACATGTCTGTTACACAAATTGGTGTTTACTTTGTCTGTGAAGTGAGGACACATTGGCTTTGTGTTTGTATCATAAGGAGACATTTGCCTAGGATCTACAGTATCTCGCAAAAGTGAGTACACCCCTCACATTTCAACAATTAATTTATATCTTTTCAAGGGACAACGTTACAGAAATGAAACTTGAATATATTCTAGAGTAGTACAATATGTATAGTAGTCATTGTACAATATGTATAGCAGTGTAGATTTACTGCACTGTCCAATGCACTGTCCAAGTAACTGAACAAACAGTCACTATTTCCAAAATGGGTGGCAACAAAAATGAGTACACACCCTAATTGGCAATGGTCAACCAGGCAATGAAACGTGTCTAATTCATCATATTCATGCATTTGTCTGTTCAACTGGGCCATATGAAGTCGTGTAACATGTTGAAGGTTTAAATTGTGGTGCTTTGGGTGCAATGCTATCATTCTGGTCACTAGATGGTCAACATGGTACCTCATGGGAAAGAACTCTCTGAGGATCTGAAAAAGAGAATTGTTGCTCTCCACAAAGATGGTAGATTCAAGATACAAGAAGATCTGTGAACCATGAAACTGATCTACAGCACGGTGGCCAAGGTTATTTAGCGGTTTACCAAGATTGGTTCTACTCGGAACAGACCTTGTTAGGGCCGATCAAAGAGGTTGAGTCCTTGTGCTCTGCGTCAGGTGCACAAGTTGGATTTAGAAAACAGATGCAGGGGCGCTGGCAGCATTGCAAATGAGATTGCAGCAGTGGGAGAACAGCCTGTCAGTGCTCGGACCATACGCCATGCACTACACCAAGTCTGTTTGCATGGCCGTCGGCCAAGACGGAAGCCTCTTCTGAAGCTAGCCCACAAGAAAGCCTGAAAACAGTTTGCTGAAGGCAACCAGTCCAAGAACATGAACCACCGGAACCATGTTCTGTGGTCTGATGAGACCAAGATAAACTTGTTCAGCTCAGATGGTGTCCAGCATGTGTGGCGGCGCCCTGGTGAGGAGTACCAAGGCAAGTGTGTACTGCCTGCAGTCAAACATGGTGGGAGCAGCATCATGGTCTGGGGCTGCATGAGTGCTTCCGATCCTGTGGAGCTGTGCTTCATTGATGAAATAATGGATTCCAACATGTACTGTGACAATCTGAAGCAGAACACGATACCCTCCCTTCAGAAACTGCAGTTTTCCAACATGATAACAACCGGAGACACACCTTCAAGACGACAATTGCCTTCCTGAAGAAGCTGAAGGTGAAGGTGATGGCGTGGCCAAGTATGTCTCCAGACCTGAATCCCATTGAGCACCTGTGGGGCATCCTCAAGGAGCAGCAGGTGTCCAACATCCACCGGCTCCGTGCTGTTGTCATAGAGGAGGATCCCAGCAACAACCTGTGCAGCTCTGGTGAATTCTATGCCTAGCAGAATCAAGGCAGTCTCGGACAAAAATGGTGGTCACACTAAATGCTGACACTATAGACACAATTTGGCATGTTAATGGTGAGGTGTACTCACTCTTGTTGCCACCCGTTTTGAAATTAGTGACCCTTTGTTCAGTTATTTGGACAGTGCAGTTAATTTAAACTGCTACAAATATTGTGCAATGACTGCTGTAGAATATATTCAAGTTTCATTTCTGTTGCCCCTTGAAAAGATATAATAAATCAATTGTCTCAACGTGAGGAGTGTACTCACTTTAGTGAGAGACTGTATGTGGAGATCCCGGTTTTCCATCTGTTTGGAAATGTCTGCTTTATGTCCGAATGGGGACATGTACTTTGTTTTCTGAACATTAGAAGACCTTTGATGTCTTTCCCATGAATAGCAAGTCTATTCTGTGTCTGTTTTCTGAATACATGTCTGCTTTATGCCCAAAAAATGCTGACATTTGCTTTATGTCCCTATTGAGACATTGTATGCTTTATGTCTGCAGATATCCCCGATGTGCACTTGGCTGCTGTAGACTGCGGGGAGTGGACAGATGTGTGCACCAATGAGCAGATCACAGCCTTCCCCACTGTGAGGGTCTACCGAAGCGGGGACCGTCCCCAGAATTACAGAGGCATGCTGGGAAATATAGGCTTGAGCAGATTCATCCTGCTGTGAGTATAGGCTCCTCCCAGCACAAACATGTCACTTTTTTCTTTCACGTTTATTAAGTGTGAGAATCTGAAGCCATAGTCCTGTTTAGCTGCAGTTCCGGCTGGTGTGACATGTTCCCCTGCTTAAAGGGACAGTTCAACCAAAAATCAAAATTACGTTTTTTTTTTTTTTTGTCCAATGGGCCCAATGAACGGCCAATGGACTACTGGCACAACTTTGCATGTGGCGTCCATCGTCCATCTGTCATCAAGTTGGCAATTTTTCAAGAATCTTCTTTACTAAAACAGTCAGCCAGAAGACTTGATATTTGATATGGAGCATCCTTGTGACAAGGTCTACCAAGTTTGTTCGCAGAAATTGAGAATTTTGATTTTTTATTATTTTTATAAATTATTATTAATTTTTTTTTTTTTACATTTTTAATTCTTCTGTACACACAAAAGTATGCATATTTCAATGGGCTATAAGATAAATGTGACTTGAGATTTCAATATAAATACTATTCACCTCAGATAGGAAGTCATTTGGTATCATCACCATTGACCTTGAGTGACCTTGAAGGTGATACCCAGGGTCACTTGGTGGAAAATTTCAAAATTGTTCTTCTCTGAAATCATCGGCCAGAATTACTGCATTTAGCTGTTGAGCTATAGAACCCTTGGTCCTTTTTTTCTCTCACCTGTGGTGCTGGTTATCCATCTACATTATTTTGGTGTGAGTTACTGGAGGTATTGGCCTTTTGTGTTGGAGGTATTGGCCTTTGAGAAGTCTGCCCTTCTCTCAGATAAAGTGGATCTAAATTGCTCAAATCATCTAAAGAAATGCATTTGAAATGTTTACAAGCAGTGTCCTTTTCTGTTTACTGAAGACAATCCTCTGAGCATGTTGTGAGCTGTTTAATATTCAAACTAGTTTCTTTCTGCTGGACTTCCTGTCAAACTGTTTTCATTCTACTGAGCTGTACTCAGTTCACACTGCAGGTGAGAGGGAAAATGTGCTTTGTTTATTTCTTCACTTTAAGTGCATAATTTAAACCATTGTTTGGTCCATGAGTTTGTGCCTGTTATTTTTCAAATTAGCTGCTGTTTTAAAGGGAAACGCATGAACTAGCAGAGACACTCTGGCCCTTATGGACCGATGTTTGAGTCGCCTGATACTGTGTGGGGCTCGATGACTGAGGTGACCAACACTGTTCCCGCAGATCTGCCGTTTTGTCTGTTTTCTTTTCATTTCTAACTTGGCGCAGCCGAGTTAAAATGCTTTTGAATGAGGTGTGTAAGTTTAGGGTTAGAGTGAAAACCTCCAGGATTGTAGATCTCCTGGAGCAGGGTTGGTGATCACTGCTGTTTAGACAGAATTACACTGCCCTGTGTTCACATTTCATGATTCCGCATTCCTTACTCATGTTTGTTTTTGACAAATTTCCACTTCCTTTTATGTCTAATTTGAGGGGTTTGAGGAAATTCTGGGTTGAGACCAAGGGCTGCGGTCTTGTTTTCGTCTTGGCCTCTTCTCATCTATTCAGATGACCCTGGTCCTTACTACTCCCGATATCAGAGAATCTGCTGGTATTTTGTGCCGTTTAGTATTGGTTTTGAGTCTACTTCTTGGTCATTGACTGCAGGTTGAAATTAGCTTGGTGCTAACACTGGTGCAGTTGTATCTTAATTGTGCATGTCGGCAGCTCACTTAACTGGAAGCTCAACTTTAATCCGTTTTCTTGATGCATCCTGTGATCAACAGGGCTCGTGTCCCCTCTCCCGCCCTCTTGTGGTCTGAGGAGGAAGCGCAGTCGTTCCTCTGGGGAGAGTCGTACCAGCAACATGCTGACCTGTCACCTGTCCGTGCACTTGGTCTCTTCACCTCCGAGCAGGACCCAGGTTTGCATTCATTCCAACACTGGACTCTGCTGGTCTGATTTTTTGGAATTTAAATGGTTTGTCATCTCTTCAATTGTGCTTCTTCTCCAACAAGCACAACCAGCGTGCAATTCTGATGGAATATTTCACAAAGTTAGGTCACATATAGAGTTTCTCTTGTGATCTTACTCTGTGCAGTTATCCAGCTAACTGGGTAATGCTGCGATATGGAAAGGTGCCCTGCTCTTTATCTGTGTCCCCTCTCCCCAAACACAGGACTTCTCCCCACCAGCAGCTGAGAGAGTTTGTCTCGCCACTCCCACCTCTGGCTCACTGCTGTTGTGTCAGTTTTACTCTGGGTGATGCTGATTATTATGTCCCCCCCCCCCCACAGAGGGAGGGGGGAGGAGCATAATCTTTTTGGTTCGGTTCTGGACCTGTCAACGTCCGTGTCGGCATTTCCAAAGTGTTTCCCAACCATAGCTCAGAAAGCACTCAATATTTCATTACCAAATTTTGTGGGAGCATCGATCAGCTACTGAACTGGTAACGTTTGGTTTTTCAGGGCTTGGCGGCGGGGACATTAATTTTTACGAGTAAAAACAGACTCTAGTTAGTGTACTTTTTAGTGATTTGCCCTGTGTAAATGCATTTTAATTTTATTCCCTAGATCCCTCTGGTGTTTATGCTCCAGTGTTCAGTTTTAGGCTGGTTTTGAATGGAGACTGAAGGGACTCTGTGGTTTGATATGGTGATTAGGCTGCCATTTTGTTTCTTTTTCTCTCCCTCTCTGTCCATCCCCCACTCTCTCTCTCCTTCCCTCCATCTCTCTCTCTCTCTCTCTGTCTGCTTCCCTCCATCTGTCTCTCTTTCTCACAGTCAGGGGCATATTTGAAGAGGCTGCGTGGGTCCTGAGAGGGGAGACGCTGTTGGGAATCTTCTCAAGCCCCCAGGCACAGAGATGGTACTTTATGAGACTCATTTCTGTTATTCTATCACAAGTTTGAGAGAGATGTAGGTTTTCAGTTCTACTTAGTGTTACTCAAATGGTGCTTTTTACAGAAATCTAAACTCTTGCTGCCGGGTTGGCTCGCTCGATTAAGGCGCCGCATTGCAGAGCAGTAGTGACAACCACGATGAAGGTTCGATCCCCAGTCGTATCAGCCGGCAGTGGTCAGTAGCCTTTTCAGAGCAGTGTTTTCCTTTGAGGAAATGCGTCCAATAGGATGGGATCAGAGGAGGAAGTCAGTTGTGCAGAGGGAGCCCATCCTTCACCGACTGACAAGTGTATTGCTTAATGGATGTTACAGAAATGTGATTAACTTAGATTCACAGTTGATTAGACGAAGCCGGAGCAAATCCCCCCGCAGCAACACAGTGTTAAGGGCCTTGGTCAAAAGCCTATCGGCTACGCAGACCCATAGCTACACTTTGGCTAAAACCACCCAGTGCTGTGCCCCAGCTGTTCAGATATGGGCTCTCACCAGTCTGGCAATATATTGGCTCCAAATGTAGTGAGTCTGATGGAAGGGATAAGTGCTAAATGTGGTTTCAGAGGTGGCATTGAATTGAACCCTGATGAGGTATTTAATCTTGTTCCTGCTGGTTCTCTTTTAGGAAGCTGTGGTTTGTTCTCTTTAGTCCAGAATGAAACATAGTATGCTATGTGCGAGTTTAGCTGTACTGATGGCGTAATCAGTCTCTGTGCTTTTATCTGTTTGAGCTATTGACTATCTCTCTCTTCACAGGGCTGAAGATTATTCTTTGGAGCTCCCGGCCATGTTGGTATCGAGGGGTCCAAATGCCCAGATTGAGGCTCATTCACTCCGTGTGTCAGCTGTGGAGGAGCTTGCGTCTTACATTCAGAAGGCCTTACTGGACAGCTTTGTGAGTGTCTGTCCTAAGGCGTGATTCACTGGGATGTCCATGATCGTCAATAAATTCTGATCAATAACTTTCCCTTTGGCTTATTTCTTCAGTTTAAATATTAAGGGCAATTTCAAGTGTTCTTTTTTGTTGACAAACTGTGCTTTCGTGAGTTTTTGATTGTCCCTATTGTAAACATTGCTGTATTTTAAACATATTTTTTAAAAGAAAGTTGCGATTTTAAAAACATTTGTCCACTGATGGCATGCATTGTTGGTGTAAGTTCATCTGTTGTCAATCAGTGTAGTCTGGTACCTTATTTAGCAGTAGTGGGTCTCAAGTATTTGTACTTTTGCTGTGATGTCAGCAAGTTGGGACAAATCAATTTTTTATTCCTTTGGCTTGAAAAGCTCAGGTTTAGAGTTAAATTGAAGGTGAAAGGTCATGTACAAAATTGCCAGGCCAGCATTCACAACTTGCGTCAGAATGGAGTTGATTAAAATTTTCATGCAGTGACCAAAACCCTATTTCAGTTCATTATAATTTCAGCATTTACTTTTTGTTCAACATTCTTTCCTCAACTGCTGTGGAAAGCGGTTATTACGGTCTGCCTGATTGTGGGCAGCAGATGTTGGTCAGCCAGTTCTCCTGTGAGGCAGTCGTTTCCTGTAAATGTTATGCGTGTTATTCAAACTGAAACCCCCCTCCCCCAACTTTTGAGGATGTTAGATGATTTTCATTTTGGCTGTTGCCTTCTGGAGGTTGCCTTCTCTTGGTCAACCCCTGCATTCGTCATGTCTTTGGTTTGCCATGCGTGGATTGAATTTCTCTAAATATCTGCTGGGTCCGTAAGTATTATCAGATGTGTGCTGTCATCAGTGAGAGAATCCCAGTGATGTTGAAGCACAGTCAAACTGTTGTACGCTGTGCTATCCACTAGGTGGCAGTGCATGTTAAATTAAATCATTCGTCTTTGAAAACTCCACGGGCAATGTGATATGGTGATATGTGATCTTACGCTTGAGTACCACGTGCCAGGCCATGCTCTTTGAATCAAAAGTAGCGTGACATTACATTAGTTATTTAGCAGATGCTTTTATCAAAAAGATGGAACATTTGCTGTCTGAGTACCATTCAAATGCCCTATCCACCTGACAGCCCCCTTAATGGCTAAAATTAGCAGCCTTAATTTAGCCTTTGGAAGCGTATGTTATTGATTGGAGAATTGGGGTACCTGCAGGTGCTGGAAATCCTTGAATATAACGGGATTCTAATGTGGTCTTTTCATTGTTTTAAAACTACTTGGATTTTGAATAAAGTGCTCGAAACGGCTTTAAATTGTAATGATAATTACATTATCTTTGTGATGAATTGTTGTATCTGAGTTTTTGGAAATAGATGTAATTTATCATGGGTGTAAGGAAAGGTTTGGAATTGCACCTTGAAAATTCTAGAAAGTTCTTGAATTTCACTTTGGAAAAGAAAAGGGAATTTTCAAATGTATTCTCAAATGTCACAGTATCTTGAATATTGTAGTACTGCTACTTGGTGGGTTCATGCTCATAATTCTGTCATCAATGTGAGGTCAAAACACCTATTCATGAATTATGACTCAAAGCCCTATTTTTCTACACGGTTCAGAAAGATTACTGTAATCATAGTTTTCTATTCAGCAGGGAGCGAAAAAAAAAAAATTTCTTGTATGCCTGTGAGTTCACTTTCACTGACTCACCGTCTGACTGCAAAGTGCGGTGTGTTAAAGTAAGGGCCCGTCTTTCCTCTATGGAGAGCTATTTGTGGTATTATGACTTGCGTCCTAATGATTAGTGCCACTAAATAATAAATTTGCATGGTTCTCTGGCTTGGCACGCCGACACTGCTGCCTCTTTTATGTGTAGTTTAGGCTATATTTGCTCGTGCACTCCATTTCACGTTTTTTAAGCTGGCCATGTTCATCTTCCTCTAGCCAGAGCTCACTGTGGAGAACCTGCCGGCGTTCCTGGAACTGAAGAAACCTCTGCTCCTGCTCTTTGTCGGGGACGAGGACGATGAGGAGGGTTTGAAGCGGAGTGCGGAGGTGAGGGAGGAAATGCGCGGCCTACTGGACGCAGAAGGGCTGGGCTCGTACCTGCCCTGCTGGATACACCTGTGAGTAGCTGATAACACTCCTGCAGGGTGTGTGGTTCCCATCGCTGAATTATGATGTTACGTGTTGGGGAGCTGTGCTTGGGCATCATACAGAGTCACAGCAGCATGGCTGCATGTGCAGTCCCTGAGTGTTGGGACTGTGACACTTTGTGAATTGGGCCGCTGTTCTGTCAGCATTTTCACAAAATAGATGCAAATGCCTGCAAAATAAAACTGACAATCTTTCGTTTACATTTGAACTCCCTGAACATGAGATTAATGTGCCAGTCAGGATACAGGGTCAATACAGAAAAAATTGCGTCTTCATTTAAATACTTATGGACTGCGCTGTGTGTGTTAGCTTTGTGCTAAACTTTAATTAAGCTCTGCCTCACATGCACTGCAATACATTTACATACAATACAAACACCTTTTTCAAGTCCTTCATTAGTATGGCAAAGCAATGAAGGCCTCGCTGGTTGTTTCAATCAAAGAAATGTGGAATAGCCTATGTGGAGACTGGAAATCTGATATTCCTTATTGATCACATAGCTCTGGCATATAAATATTTAATGACAGTGTTCCCGTTTAAGAACTTGTAAAGTAAGGAGGCGTCAGTTGGCAGATGTATAATGCTGCCTTCCTATGGGAATGCACTGGAATCTTGGAAAACTCTCAGCTTCCACATCAATCTTTTGCTTTTTAATTTGGCACAAAATATCAGGCCATGACTTGGCGACTTTTCTCGTCTTAGATTTTGCAAATGATTGGAGCAAGAAAAAGAAGCGAATAATTTGTTGCTGTTTAAACATCAGCCCCCTCGAAAAAATCCATCTTAGCCAGGAAGAATAAATTCTAACAATAAATAAAACCTCCTTCAAAAGGTGGTTATTTTTGCATTTCCTGTAAAGCGTTGCAAAAATGCGGGACCAGGAAGTTTTTTTTCAGTGATAGTGCACTATTAAAAAAGTTATGAAAAGTTAAGTCACTCAAGATGGATTGATCGAGCAGATAAGGTTATCCACAGCAGTGCCCTGTTAAAGCTGTTTCCTAAAAAGTATTAAAACCTCCATTAAACTCCAAATGTACTCACATGACACAACAATGTTGTTGGAATGTATTTTTTTGTTTTGGCATGCTGAAAGTCTTAAGATTTTAAGAATTAAATCGCGATGGAGCGCTCCCCTTGGTGGTGTGTGCTGTGTGTTGCAGAGGTCGGACTCCCGCAGGAAGGGCGGTTCTGGAATCGTACCTCGGCTCGATGCCCCCCCTGCCTGCCCTGGTGTTGTCTCAGATGTACACAGGGGGAGAAGTCTTCCACTACCCCCCTGAAAAGCTTGTACAGTCCAAGGACGTCCTACAGTGGCTAAAGACTGTGGAGAACCGGCAAGAGCAGCCTGCAGGTTAGCACCGATACTTTAGTTTAGCGCTCATCAGCCCGTATAGTGGAGATGTCCTGTAGGCTTTCTCTCCGACCCTCATAAAGCACACCTCATTTAAGAGCTGGAGCAGGACTGCTAAGCCTGTTCCTGGAGATAGACCATCCCGTTGACTTTTACATCACCCCAAGTGAATCCATTTGGAAAAAGTAATAATAGGCTTTCCATATGGTATCTTAAGCTAGTATCATTAAGACCATCCTCTGTAATATTTTATCTTAGAATCGATGATGTACTATTTATTGTTAATCTGGCTTTCCTTCACATATCTTCCACACATCAGACATAGCTACAGTGCTGTGAAGAAGTATTTGACCCTTCCTCATTTCTTATTTTTTTGCATATTCGTGACACGTAAATATTTCAGATTATCAAACAAATTTTAATACTAGACAAAGATAGCCTGAGTAGATACAAAATGCTGTTTTTGAATGATGATTTCATTTATTGAGGGAAAAAGCTATCCAAACCTACCTGGCCCAATGTGAAAAAGTAATTGCCCACTCTCCATTTTGGCCCACTCTTCTTTCCAGAATTGTTTTAATTCAGCCACATTGGTGGATTTTCGAGCATGAACAGCCTTTTCAAGGCCATGCCACAGCATCTCAATCGGATTTTAGTCCGGACTTTGACTAGAGCACTCTAAAACCTTCATTTTATTTTTTTTCAAGCCATTCAGAGGTAGACTTAGTGTGTTTCGGATCATTGTCCTGCTGCATAACCCAAGTGTGCTTGAGCTTGATGTCACGAACTGAGGGTTGGACATTCTCCTTCAGGATTTGGTAGAGAGCAGAATTCATGATTCCATCAATTATGACAAGTTGCCCAGGTCCTTAAGCAGCAAAGCAGCCCCAGACCATCACACGACCACCACCACCACGTTTGACTGTTGGTATGATCTGTTTTGAAATGCTGTGTTAGTTTTAGGCCAGATGTAACAGGATGTTCTGCTTTTGTATTGTCAGTCCACAGAATATTTCCTAAAATTCTTGGGGATCATCAAGATCTTAGCAAATGTGAGAAGAGCCTTAGTGTTCTTTTTGGTCTGCAGTGGTTTTCGCCTTGGAACTCTCCCTTGGATGCCATTTTTGCCCAGTTTCTTTCTTATTGTTGAATCATGAATGCTGATTTTAACTGAGGCAAGTGAGGCCTGTAGTTCTCTACATGTTGTTCTGGGTTCTTTTGTGACCTCATGGATGAGTCGTTGATGCGCTCTTGGAGTGATTTTGGTAGGCCGGCCACTCTCGGGAAGGTTCACCACCAAGTTTTCTCAATTTTGTGGATAATTGCTCTCGCCTTGGTTTGCTGGTGTCCCAAAGCCTTAGAAATGGCTTTGTAATCCTTTCCAGACTGATGGATGTAAATGATTTTGATTCTCATCTGTTCTTGAATTTATTTAGACTGCGGCATGATGTGTTGCTTTTTGAGACCTTTTAGCCTACTTCACTTTGTCAGACAGATTCTATTTAAGTGATTTCAGGACTGGCAGTAATCAGGCCTGGGTGTTGCTTGTGAAATTGAACTAATTTTTTTAGCATTATCAATCATTGTTTAAAAACTGCATTTTGTATTTACTTTGGTTATTTTTGTCTAGCAATGAAATTTGTTTGATGATCTGAAACCTTTAAGTGTGACAAATATGACAAAAAATACAAACAAGAAATCAGGAAGGGGGGAAATACTTTTTCACAGCACTGTATGCCTGATGCCACTGTGAAATAACATCTGAAGGAAGGAGGGTGTAGTTTAGTTAATTCACAAATTCTTTCCTCCTCCCACCCTTCTGCCTTTCCTCCACAATCTTTCTGATGTGTGGGGCAAATGCTGGAAAAGGCAGAAAGGTTGTGAAGGATAACCCATTAATAAGAGCCCCTTGTGGTCTCATGGAAGTGCTAATAAGTCAGATGTGCCTGCCAGGTTAAGGTTGAAATGAAACCTTAAAACTCGTTGGTCTCCAAGAACAGGAGCTTTTGCTTTCCTTTCTCCAACTGTCTTGTGGTGTTACACGGTTTAAGTGTTACATGGTTTGTCTGTTTGTCTGCGCTCGGAAGCCACATCAGCCTGCACTCTGGATATTCCTCATCATGAAATGTGTTTCTCCTTCTATGTTATGACTCCCTCCCCAACAAAATAATTATTTTTCTTTTGTCGTATGAGTCTGCCTGCATTACTCCCTCTTACTCATTGCTCATACTCTACCAATCAGAAGTTTGAGATCATTTTAATCATTTTACATATGTTTTCATTCTTCATTTTGGTAGAATATAAGCAATTGTAACTCATGTACATTATCTCAAATGGCGCAAGGCAAGAGGAGAAAAAGGATCTATTTCAGTGTATAGTGTCCTAAATTTTGGAGTTGATAAAAAATTTGTATTTGGCAAAATAAACAGGTAAACCATTTATTTTTATTTTCTAACAAAGACCATAAAAACATCTTTGAGAAACCACAAGGGCAGCATATCCTTTCGAACTTCCTGAGTAGGTGTATCTGTGCAAGAATCGGAACGTTACGTTAGTCAACTATCACAACGAAAAGGTCATTAGGGGAAAAGGTTGCCACTTTGATCTGCTTAAGATTAAGATGGCATTTAAATTGCTCTCTCTGATGCTTAAAATTGTTGGTGTGCTAAAACTATTGACTGGTTGTGTATGTATACTCCTTGAATATAGCCTTGATAGCTAAGTTTCATGCACCTGTCATGTAAATATTGTACAGTAATCCTCAGGTGTAGACAAAGGAAGCGGTTTGTCGACTGGGCACCTGTGTTAAATGCATTATCTTATGCTGTTAGCCAATATAAACATGTATATGAATTAAGAGCGTTGAGCAACTGCTGTTCATGTGCATAATATTACTGGCATTTAGCATCGAGAGTGGCTTGCAACACAAAGTGCATTTATTTCTTCTTTTCAGTTCTCTTGACAAAGACCCCTGAACATTTAACTTTTGGCCTTAATTATTTCCCCCTAACAAAGTCGGCGACTATGGATTCAGGGTTTTCGTTTCCACTGCCGCTGCATTCACAGAGACTTTCTTGTGGACGCTCCACAGGCCAGAAATTTCAACCAATTCCTTTGACATTTGGTGTGGGCATAGTTTATGGTTAGGTGGACACCTATGGATTTTGGTTGCCATGGCAACAGCATTGGCTGACTAAACCACAATTTCATGCTGGAACATTGCCTCCCTTGAGATACTCTTGTGGATGCTCTTCAGGCCACAAATTTTATCCTTTCATCTCATTCCTTTATTTAATGTGGGCATAGGTTATGGTTGGGTCATGACACTTATGCATTTTGGTTGCCATGGGAACAGAATTGGCCAAACGGTGCACATTTTCATGCTGAAAAATGTTGCGTCTCTCGAGATTTTCTTGTGAATGCTCTACAGGCCACACATTTCTCCTAATTCCTTTGATATTTGGTGTGGGCATAGGGTATGGTTAGGTCAGGACATCTATTGATTTTAGGCGCCATGGCAATATAATTGGCCCAATTAAGCACAATTTCTTGCTTAAAGTTGTGACATTTTCTACAAAATTTGAAAAGGGCAAAAGCAGGCACTTGGGAGGGGGGTTATACCCATGCGATCGCAGGTGACCAAACTTCCTAGTTTCATTTAGTTTCAGTAAGCATACACTTCAGTAATAGTCCAATGCGGACCATTGTCTTTGAAAGTCCATATATTAATGTATTTCCATATATTCACAAATTCCAATATTTATTCTCTGCAAGTCTGCACTTAAATAAGAACAACTTATCATTTAGTTAGGAGGGCATCCTTGATTCTTAAAAATATAGTTTTATGCCTCATTTGTATCTTTCATGTAGAAAATTATCCTCTCAAAGTTCTACAGAGTGGGATAAAAGTCAAGGTATAACAAAATGGGGAGAAATTGTATATGTCAGTGGTAACTTGTGTTATTCGAGCAAGCAGAGGTTTTGTGTAGTCAAATCTGAGCAACTCATGTAAGTGTACAATCCTGGACTAAAACTTTGAGCCCCAACATGGTAAGATAATAAGATTTCAATGGCTTTATAATAAATCAGTCATCAGAAAATTAGTGAAGATTAGATGAATGCACTCCTTGTTACAAATTGTTAGAATGAGAGCCATTCGCAAATCACAGTAAGCCAAATTGGCCACTTTTTTCTGTGGAAAACTTATATTCTACGGAACTTTTAATGGCTCTGTCAGGTGACTGTTTAGAGTCCGGCTGCGTGGACTGAGTAACAGGAAGGCTTGGCTTGACGTCTTTGAAAGGGTTGATCCAAGGTCATTAACCGGGATGTCAAGCTGAATTACCGAAATCTGCAGGCAGGCCCGTGTTTTTGACCTGGGTTGTAGGAGTGTCCAGAAGAAGCCACTCGCTAGGACCGCAAACTGGGAAGAAATTCCCTAATAAATTGTTCTTTAAAAGGGCAATAAGCGGAAATGCATCATTTCTATATTGAAGGAATTAAAAATCGCTATGTGAAGAATGAGAGGTGTAATTTCATCTGGAGTATAGCAGGACGTCACACACCCGCTTTCTGTGTTGATCTCCAGCCCATTGTTTACAAGCCTGATCCGGCTGCGTGTTCATGTATGTACATGTGAATCGCCGCCTCCTCCTTCCTGAGAATGCATTCATACAGCCACTGACTAGTGGCAGCGCGTATTTCTTAGAAAGCAAAATGTCAGAGAGCGGAACAAAATATCACCTGAAGATGAGCAGGATCCGAAATAACGGTCGTTGGCGAAGAAGTTGTCGGATAAAGAAAGGGACAGAATCTGGATTAATATTGGCCTTGCATTTCCAAGGTGGAGAGCACTGCGAGAGCTAAAAGGGTTACAAATTGACTCGGAGCTAGCTCTTCTTCTCCTGGACAGGTATGTAACAACATAGTCAAATGTCTGCTTTAATTAGTGTTACAGTAACGTTAGGCACATGTCCCTATGTCAATTCAATTAAATTTAATGTTAGAATAGTGACATGGGTTAATGTCTGGAGCTTCAGTTGTTAGCGGCTCGGTCCCAGCAAGTTGTGTTTGGTGAGTAGCCCGGCAGCCAGCTAACATTTGCAATTGGCGCAAATCCACAGTTTTGTGAGCATTTCAGGTTCGATGTACTAAGTAAGAACGCTGCGGAAACTTAAACTGGCCCGTCATTCTGCCGAATTGCAGAAGTCGAGGAAGGTTTGGCTAATGACAAACTGTTTTAGCCTACAAGCAGTGCACAACCGCAAACCGAGCAGTGAAACGATTTCACCTTTTGCCCTTTAAGTTAGAGAGAACTTCACACCAAGGACGGAACAGAACAATCCAGCAAAGGAAAGATATGGACCAGGAACTTAAATTCATACAACAACAAACTACAGGACACTGGTGAGAGCAGGAGAACAAAAGAAAAGGCAAAGCTCAAAACAGTAATTAAATGTGAGAACCAAGGAAGGAAAATGAAAGAGAAACTCATATGAATGGCTGTATTTTGGGGGACAATAAAAAGAGACACTCAGGCATGACACTCCTGAGACCTTCTCTGCCTCCCTTTGCTCGTTAACTTTCTTTGCTATGAACTGTTTGGGGTCATATGCTGGAAACTGCCTGATTGTGAAATTGAGTCAATTCATTCTTTGGAGTACAGGAGAACATTGCAGACAGAAAGACTTGCTTGCCATTATTTAAAAGTTATTCATTGAAGGAATGATCAGACGCTATTTTTCAGCTCCTCTTTCTGTATAAAGCAGTCTGCAATTTTACCCACAAGGCTTAAAGCTATAGTATGTAACTTTTACATGTCCGTAAATTTCTGTTTCAACCAAGCCACTACTAGAGGAGATGACACAATGCTGATTAAGCCGATCGGCTCCTCTAACATCTCACTGCATTTTTCAGAATTTGTTGTTTTGTACTCTGTGTCGCCCGGCAACATTCCCACGCTGGCACACAGGAAATGACGCATTTTCTTTCAAAACAAGAAGGGAGGGGGAAGAAGAGCAGAGAGTCTACGAGCAAGAGAGCTCTGGATCCCATGTGACTTATTGTTTTGACTGCCATTATGACTGTAAAATGGCCAGCGCCGTAGATTTCAAGCCTTCTGAGTTCACAACTCACTTTTATTCGAACGACGTTGGACTTTGTCGAAAAACTAAATCTGTTAAATTTTACGGATTTATGGAATGATTCGTGAGTACTTGAATTTGCGTAGTCACCACAGAACAGTACCGTGACAAACTAAAGAAAGTGGGCATACGTCATATGGAAGTGCTGGCTGTATTGTTCTAATAATGCAAAATTCCTCTAGGGCGCGACAGAAGTTACGCACTTTAGCTTTAAAGGGGACCTATTATGCTGATCCTTCTTTTAATACACATTAATAATGTCAGTTGTCCATACTCAACCTCTGAAAAGATTCTAAACATAAGATACAGGGGCTTTGCCGTAATCCAAGAACGTGATTTTGTGAACGTGATTTCCTCTCTGAACAGCTCCTCCCGAGACCTTTGTGTGATCTGGGCAAAACTTGACGTCCAATTAGTACAGACCTAGCCAGAGTCAATCACGGTGCTAGACCTGCCCACACCGAAAACTATTGTAGCAAGCACTAACAACGGCAGATCATACTATGCCTTAGTAGCGTGGACACTTTTGGAAATACAAAAGAAGAACCACAGATCATTTCAGGTGCAGTTTTGTCACTATCTCTCCCAAAGCTGTTTGTATGTTTACTTTTGGACGCAAAGAAAGACACTTATTTTTCTTCCAAAAGAGGATGCTACCAGAAATCGGTAGGTTGTTTTTTTTGTTTGCTGAAAACAGACAGCCACGGCCAAAGGGAACGTTAGTTGCTTGTACTCAGCATTTCACCAAAGGCCGCTTTTTAAATAAAGGATAATTTGACACAGGATAAGCGTTTCAGCTGCTTCTCAAACCTGAAGCAGCTGCATCGATCAAGCACTTGGAGCCACAAGCTGTAAGTAACGATTTAACAGCAAGTAATGTAAGTGAAGCTAATGTTTTACGGGTGGCTAGCAGACTGCTAGCGATAGTTGGCCCTAACAACTGGCCTCAAACGCAGGCTTTGTAAAATATCTGAAGATAAAGCCTGTATTGATCGCGACTGTCCGTGACTCACAGACACAGATGCTGTAAGTTGCTTTTACTGCATAAGCCAACCTGACGTGATGGCCAGTTTATTGTAACTATAGCACTGCGACTAATACATTTAATAATAATAATAATAATACATTTTATTTATATGGCGCCTTTCTTAGCACTCAAGGTCGCCTCACATCATAAAAACAGTAGAAAACATTCAAATAAAATACAAATCAACATAATATAAACAGACAGTTAAATACAGTTAAAATATTTACAGGACAGTGCAGTTGTGGTTATAGTGAGTATGCAAGTTTGAACAGGTGAGTTTTGAGTCTGGATTTGAAGAGTGGGAGTGTGTCTATATTGCGGAGATCGGGAGGAAGAGAATTCCAGAGCTGGGGAGCAGAGCAGCTGATAGCTCTGCTCCCCACAGTGACAAGACGGGCTGAAGGGACAGAGAGATGGAGCGAAGAGGAGGAGCGAAGAGAGTGAGCAGGAGTGGCAATGTGGAGGAGGGCAGAGAGATATGGAGGAGCAAGGTCATGGATGGCTTTGAATGTGTGGAGCAGGATTTTGTATTCAATACGGTATGTAATGGGGAGCCAGTGGAGCTGTTGTAGGATGGGAGTGATATGGTGGGTGGAGGGGGTGCGTGTGATGATTCGGGCTGCTGAGTTCTGTACCAGTTGTAGTTTATGAAGAGTTTTATGGGGGAGGCCGAAGAGGAGAGAGTTACAATAGTCCAGACGTGAAGTGACGAGGCTGTGGACCAGGATGGCGGTGGACTGAGGAGTGAGGGAGGGACGGAGGCGGTGGATGTTGCGGAGGTGAAAGTATGCTGAGCGGGTGTGGGAGGTGAAGGAAAGGGTGCCGTCAAGGATGACACCCAGACTCTTGACCTGCCGGGAGGGAGAGATGGAGGAACCGTCGATGAGAATAGAGAAATTATTGATTTTGCTTAGGGTGGATTTGGTTCCAGTGAGGAGGAGTTCAGTTTTATTGCTGTTAAGTTTGAGGAAATTTGAGGAGAACCAGGACTTTATTTCATGGATGCAGAGGAGAAGGGAGGAGGGAGGGAGTGTGGTGTTGGGTTGGCTGGAGAGGTAGAGCTGGGTGTCATCCGCGTAGCAGTGAAAATGGATGTGGTGTTTTCGAAAGATGTGACCGAGGGGAAGGAGATAGATGATGAAAAGGAGGGGACCTAGGACAGAACCCTGAGGAACACCGGTGGTGATGGGGACAGGATCAGAGGAGAAAGATTTAAGTTGGACAAACTGAGTGCGGTTGGAAAGATAAGAATGAAACCAAGAAAGAACAGAGCCAGAAATACCAATACTAGAGAGTCTATTGAGGAGGATGGAATGTGAGATGGTGTCGAATGCAGAGCTGAGGTCAAGCAGAAGGAGGATGGATAAAGAACCGGAGTCAGCAGCGAGGAGAAGGTAATTTGTGATTTTGAGAAGAGCTGTTTCAGTGCTATGGAGGGGACGGAAGCCAGATTGGAAAAGTTCATAGAGGTTATTGGAGGACAGATGAGAATTGAGTTGGGAATAGACTGTTTTTTCAAGAAGTTTAGAAATGAATGGAAGATTTGAGATAGGGCGGAAGTTATTGAGGTCGGAGGGATCTGAGCCAGGTTTTTTGAGGATGGGAATAACAGCAGCAGTTTTAAGGGAAGAGGGAACAGTTGCAGTGGTGAGGGAGGAGTGGATTATGTTCGTAATAAGAGGAACAAGAGTAGGAAGAACAGATTTAATGAGAACAGTAGGAAGCGGGTCGAGAGAACAAGAGGAGGATTTAGATTGGAGAATAAGGGTGAAAACTTCACTGATGGAGGGTAAGGAAAAAGATGAAAAAGGGATACCGGAGGAGAGTGATATAGTCATAAGTGGAGGTGGAGGGGAGGAGGGAGTGAGCTGCTGGTGGATGGATTGAATTTTGGTGATGAGGAATGCGGCCAGGGTATTGCAAAAATCAGAGGAATAGAGATGAGATGGAAGAGGGTCTGAGGGTTTGGAGAAGTTATTGAGGAGGGAGAAGAGGGTCTTGGTATTTCCTGCATTTGAGGTTATTAGGTTGGAGTAATATGTGGATTTGGCTGTGATGATAGAGTTTTTATAGAGGAGAATGTGGTTATTGTACATTTGTTTATGAATAGCGAGTCCGGTTTTCTTGCTAAGTCTCTCCAGTTGACGGCCTTTTGATTTTAACTGTCTTAGTGTGGGTGAGTACCAGGGTGCAGAGTGAGAGAAAGAGACAGACCGGGATTTGAGAGGAGCAAGATTATTGAGAATGTTATGTAGATGGGTGTTGTAGTATGAGACCAGGTCATCCGGAGTTGAAATACTGTCTGCACTGGGAAGGTTATTGATGTGAGAGGAAAGAGTGCTGAGGTTAATGTCCTTGATTTTACGGAAGGAAATGGAGCGTGGAGGGTTGGATTTGGTATGAGGAAGATGGACGTTGAAGGTGAGAAGAAAGTGATCTGTGAAGGGGATGGATTCCGGTTTGCAGTCTATTGGAGTAATACCTGAGCAGCAAATTAAATCAATAAAGTGTCCTTTAGAGTGGGTGGAGAAATTGACATATTGTTGTATACCAAAACTGTCTAAACAGGAAATAAAATCATTGGTGAGAGCGTTGTTGATGTTGTCCATATGAATATTAAAGTCCCCTAGTAAAATGATATTGGATGACAGAGTGGAAACAGCTGTTAAAAAGTTAGAAAAGTCCAATAAAAAATCCTTATTATACTTTGGTGGTCTGTATATAGTGGCAATGATAGTGGGAGTAGGTCCAGAAAGCTGACAGACAATAGCTTCAAATGAGTTATAAGCAGGCACATTGATGGGCTCTATCCTCAGGGACTCGCGGTGGACCAGAGCGAGACCGCCCGCGCGACCAGTGACACGCGGCTGCGAGACGTAAACAAACCCAGGAGGAGTAGCATCGTTGAGATGGGAAAAGTCATTTAGCTGCTGCCAAGTCTCAACTAGACAAAAAACATCCAACTTACGGTCCACCAGAGGATCTTGGACCAAAGCACCTTTGTTAGTCAGGGAGCGGATGTTTAGGAGCCCAAAGTTGAAGGCGGCGCTCTTGTTCACGGAGATGTCCGCCTGCAGGATGCGGGTCAGGACGCGCTCGGGGCGGCGGCTGGTGACAGGCTTCGGGCAGCGAGCAGTGGACCAGATGGATGGTATGGAGCCGGAGGAGTTGTACTGGAAGTTACGCCGAGAGCCTCGGTGGTTGGGTCTGCGGCGCGGAACATGGAGAATGTCCGGGAGGTGGAGGAGAGCAGGATCTGGCGCAGTGTGTGGATGGAAATGGAGTTTAAACTCGGAGGCGGAATATTGGAACAGGGCTGTCACTGGATGTTGGAAAAATGATAGCCCAAACCAGAGGAGAACCAGCCAAACACATCCAATCCACATGACGAGGGATAATCAAACCAGTTGCTGAAAGGTGTAGCGCAGCGGTAGCTCGATGGGACACAGCAGGTAAGCTAATCCGTAGCAAACACACACTCGCACAAAGTGACAGTTCGTATATTGCAGTGGTTTCGGTAAAATAGAGTATAGTCCACAGATAGACCACAGTTGCAGTCATGCAGTAATGTAGCCAAGTAACTGTTGCTAATGTTTGTGTCCTAAATATGCAAGAGTAATATCAGGGGAAATTCTACAGGAGGTGTGTGAAGATAAATCTCATTTGAAGCTAACTTTTAATACATGTTTGTAATTTGGATGTTTGGTACTACTGACCCTCTGGGTCTTGGCCTTGATGTGGCGAGGGGGCTTGTGCGTTCCAGTGACCCTGGAGAGCGATACCGTCTGGAGCTTGCTCCTGGTAGGGTCACCCATGGCGGGACGGTCTCCAGGTAGGCTCCAGACAAACAAGACCCCAGCGTGTCGGTACGCTGTGAGGTGGCAGCCCCACCAACCGACTATCCTGCGGGCTAACAATCCACCCAGGAGAACCCCCTTTTGTTACAAAACTGATCAGGAAAAGAAGCCGGACTGCCCAACACGGTAACAGACCTCAGCCTGCCCCCGACCAATGAGTACAGATTAACCTTCGTTTCAGGACCCGTATCGCCACCTGGAACGTCCAGACCCTCCTTCGCCCGGGAGTCGCCACCCTGCTATCCCGAGAACTCTGACGTTATAACATCACACTGGCAGGGCTCTGTGAAGTTAGATGGCAGGGAAGTGGTGAAATAACAGCTGGCGACCACTGTTACATCTGCAGCGGCCCGGAGACGCGGACGGGCCTCTATGGCATGGCACTTGCCATCCCAAATGCCTTCCGCAAATCCCTCACTGATGACACAGATGAGGATGAGAAGGATGCATTTTATGACCAACTATACCAGGCAGCCAGCCAAGCTCCACCGCATGACATCACCATCGTACTGACGGATGCCAATGCCACTCTCTGCAGCAGCGATCGGTTGCCCGGCTCACCTGTTGGCACCACCTTTGCCGACAGAGCAACAAACGATAATGGAAACCGCCTTCTCCAGTTCTGCCATCATAACAACCTCTGTGTTGCTGATGCCTGGTTTCCCCGGAAACTAATCCACCAGTGGACATGGTACAGCCCAGACGGCAGAACAAGGAAAGCGCTGGACCACATCCTGATCTCTCGACGCTGGAAGTCGTCAGTCACCAACTGTCGGGTATATCGTGGAGCCGAGCTTGGCAATGCAGACAACCTTCTCCTGGTGGCTCAGCTTAGGCTAAAGCTTCGAGCCAACCAGCACACTAAAGGCTCTCTTACATCCCGTCGTGCATGGAACTACGAGTGGTTTGCGTGCCAAAAATGGGCCAAGTAGTGAGATGCACGCAGGTGGAAAGTACTTTTTTTGGTGGTCGCAAACACAACGCATAGCAAGCAGCCTGAAAACTGGCCGGCCAGTTTTTCGCTACGACCTGGCAGCGACAATTAGCACGCCTGGAGCGCGCTCGGAGTACGCAAGACAAAAGTACTGAGTAAGTTCGATAGGCGTGCGTGTAACGCAGGCAAAACATGCAGCAATTCTGGGGTATTTACCCACGAAGGCGTACTTGCCACGCAAGAGGCTCCTACTTTCCACTTGCTTTCAATATACGTTTTAAAAAAAGGGGGGTGAACGCACTTCCTCTGTGCGTATGACCTACTTCCAAAGTGTGTGGTTAGTACTACTACCATACTTGTGAAGTACGTAACACTCAGACGACGCTGGTGACCAGCACGATAAAAGTGCACCACCTTCTTCTCCTCTCTTGCAGGCGATCCCGAGCAACTACTGCCAGCACTTCATCACGGTCTTCCGCTTTCTCTTGCAACAGCAGCTGTAGAAGACGATGGCGCATCCTTCTAGGTAGTGCCATATTGGATGCTGAAACAGTTCATGATGAAGAGACTCAGTGCACCCTTATATTATTGTGATTATCCGTGCGTTGCTCCAATTTGACGCACAATTGTCTTGCTTAACACTTCCGTGCTCCTTACATTTCTCTTACGTTTCTCTTACTTCGTAAGTACGATTTCTGAAAACATACGCTTCACTTGCAATTAATGTTAGATTATCCCACTCATTATGTGCGACAGAAGTACAGATCTTACGTGCTCCTTACTACTTCCTACTTACAAAAAGGTGTACAGACCACTTGCGAGCCTCACTTTTAGAGCAAGACACACCCACTCTTTAAGTACTTACTACATACTTCCCCTCCGATTTAATTTTCACCCTACGACAACGCCACACCTGACAGGAACTCCAAGTCCGCACAATCTCCACACACAACGAGATGTAAGAGAGCCGTAAGACTCAGCCTCGCCTAGACTCCTCTGTCCTCGGAAACCCCAACATCGCCACGAACTTCAGCAATTCCATCCGCCGCACCTTTGACGCCCTGGCTCTGGACTAAATGAGCGACTGGGAGACTTTTAGAGAAAGTGTCCTTCAGTCAGCCCAGACGGTTCTCAGAGGTTCACCATCCCGCAAAAAGCCATGGATATCGGAGAAGACGCTGAACATCATTGAACAGCGGTGTGAGGCACGACTCCGAGGCGACCGGACGGAGTACCGCCGATTGAACCGTGTGCAAAATGAGGCGATTGCCAAGGACAGGGAGCGGTTCTGGCAAGCCGAGGCCGAACACCTAGAGTTCGCAGCCAACAATAACAACATGAGCTGTGTTTACAATCTACTCCGCCAAGCTCGCAATGGCCCCCACATCAAATCAGCCCTAGTTAAAGACCCTGACGGCAACCTTATAACAACAGAGAAAAACTGCCTTCAACGCTGGAAAGAGCACTTCAGCCTCCTACTGCAGCACAACACCACCCTGGCTCCCTCCACCATCCCAGCTGCTGCAGACACAACCCCCAACCATGCCTGTAACACGGACCTCATAACACGCGAGGAGGTCAGAGCCGCTCTGAAAAAACTGAACCACAGGAAAGCCCCCGGCATTTGCTCCATAACCGCCAAGATGATAAAGTCGGGCGGGGATGGCATTTTCGAGTGGCTGACCCACATCTTCAACAAGGTGTGGGAAACAGAGCGGCTCCCCAGCGACTGGACCAAAGGGGTCATCCTGCCCTTCTGGAGGCGCAACGGCGACAGGCTCGTCTGTGGGAACTACAGAGGCATCACTCTGCTCTCCATCCCTGGCAAGCTCTTTACAAAGATCTTGCCGACTCGTGCTCTCCCAGCCATCAGAAGTGGCCGCCACCCTCAGCAGGCTGGCTTCATGCCAAACCGCTTCACATCTCCACCGTCCGTCTGCTCATTGAGAAGGTCTATGAATTCCGGAGAGATCAGCATCTCTACGTTGGATTCTTAGACCTCAAGGCCGCATTAGATACAGTCCACCACTCATCACTGTGGAGTATCCTACAAGCCCTCGGCGCACCTCCGAAGATCACCACCCTCTTCAAGCTTCTCTACAGCAACGCACAGAGTTGTGTACGCGTCAACGGTTGAAACTTTGACTGGTTTCCAATCTCCAGTGGTGTTTGCCAGGGCTGCGTAGCTGCTCCAGACCTGTTCAACTGCATAATTGGCCATCTGATGTGCAGGGTCTGTGAGCGAGTACCCAGAGTGTCCCTTGGCAACTACCGACTGACTGACCTGGAGTACGCAGACGACACCATCCTGCTCAGCATCTCCTACAGTCAGCTGAGGGACGCTCTGAGTGTACACAGTGAAGAGGCAGAAAAGCTTGGTCTCCATGTGAGTTGGACCAAGACCAAGTTCATGCATGTTGGTGCGGGACCAGATCCACCCCCTATTCTGCTTGGTAATGACACCGTAGAGCCTGTGAAGAGCTTTGTGTATCTCAGGTCAACGTTGACAGATAACAGGGATCTTAAACCAGAGATTCTCCGCAATAGAGCCTTGGCAGCCTCTGCCCTGCAGTCTCTCTGGAAAGGCTGAGATTAAATGAGTAATTCTTTCCTGTAGAAGTGATCGATTTGCTGGCTCCACATAAGCAACTTGTCCACGGTAACAGAACTTAGTCTGTAAAACCTATATCATGTTCATAACATAACCAAGCTCTCTCAAGCTGTCTTCACATTGTACGCGAAACAAATTTTTGGCGGGACAGATTACATTCAAAGTCAATGCAAAGACTTGAATTAACGAGTTATGGGTGCGTTAACCAGCTTTCATACCGGACGCAAAACTAGCAGATTACATTCAAAGTTAATGGAAAGACTTGAATACACAAGTTATGGGTATGTCAAGCCGCTTTCACACCAGACGCGAAACAAATTTTTTGCGGGACAGATTATATTCAAAGTCAATGCAAAGACTTGAATACAAGCGCTATGGGCACGTTAAGCAGCTTTCACACTGGATGCGAAACTAACAGATTACATTAAAAGTCAATACAAAGATTCGAATATACGAGTTATGGGCATGTCAAGCTGCTTTCACACTGGACTCGAAACGAATTTTTCGCGCCGCAGATTAGCTACATTCAAAGTCAATGCAAAGACGCGAATATACACGTTATGGGCGCGTTAAGCAGCTTTCACACTGGACGCGAAACGAATTTTTCGCGCCACAGATTAGCTACATTCAAAGTCAATGCAAAGACGCGAATACAGGCGTAATGTACGCGTTAAGCAGCTTTCACACTGGACGTGAAACAAATTTTTCGTGCGAGAAATTACGTTCAAAGTAAATGCAAAGACAATGCACTGACTTTGAATGTAATCTGTCGCGCGAAAATTCATTTTGCGTCCGGTTTGAAAGCGGCTTATCGCGTCCATGTTCTCCGAGCAAACGGTGGTCATTCCAATGCAATAAGTAAACCATTGCTACGGGCAATTTCCGAGAAGGCCGTTTAGCCTGGAGCTTTCGCCCCTTCTTCATTCACCAGCGCAGAAGCTGTTTGTTACTCCACGCCATGGACACACCACAGCTATGCACACGAACCAGCTGGTCCTTATACACACCAAAGCAGTCCATAAGCTGTTGGTCCACTTTTAGCTGCTCCTGACTGTCCGTGTTTCCCTCTAAACTCAGACCCACCGGATTTCTACGGTCTCCGGTCTACACTTGGGTTTGTCGACCCATTCTGAAAATGTGTCTATATGGGGTGGATTCTAGCTTTCCCTCAATCCTAGTTAGTGTAGAAACGCCGGTGTACTCACCATAGTAGCCGTAGGTAGACAGCAAATTCGAGCTTGACCTGCCGGACATTTGCACTACGTCCTCCACTTTTGCCATTGCGTTTATTAGAACAAGTTAATTTCATTAGATCTATACACATGTACTGCGTTTGAAAGCACAATATGCCCATTGATTCCTTCGGGAGACTTGTCAGTTTCACTCTGTGGACTCAGTCCCGAAAACTGCGTTCTGCTGCCTTATACCGCATAGATCCGCCCTCCACAGAGCTGGCCGGTCAGAAGAAAGTGGGCATGCGGGGAGTGGGGGCCATAGTGGAAGAGCCACCCCAATGAGGCGTTTCAGGCAGAGACTACTATGGACTACAAATGGGGTTTTTTGAGGATGGCAGTATGAGCGAAAGAAAGTACCCTTTTTTACTTTGCATGATCAGGAGTACTCTAGGGGAGTCAAAGACCAAAATATAAGCTTGGAGAAATAGCATAATCGGTCACCTTAAACATTTAAATAAATCAGAGGCAAAAGGGAAAGCTATCTTATATGAAGTTAGTACATTATCTATTTGTTTAATTCTTGCCAGAGTCCTGACATTTGATTTGTGGTTAAGGCTATTATTTACCATTTAGGCTCAGCCCATTTTGTATTTAGGGGTGTCCCCTGCTTTTATTGGTACATGGTTGAATCAGCAGTTATTTGAAAAGCTGCACATATTTGTGTTGTTCTCAGAACAGCCCTTGCCTGCAGCTAGAACAACTCCACCCTGCATACAGTGCTTCCGGCTCCCAGCGGAGCTCAGATATGGGCTGCATTTCTACTCTGACAGCCAGCATCACCTCCAGCAGGGCACAGTTTGACCAACCAACCCCAATCCTCCTCAAAAATACAAGAAAAAACTTGTGCCTAGATGAGATGAGTCCTGTGATTGGCAGGGGCTCTGAACCTTCTCCAGAGAGGTGTGGGTGCAGGTTTTAATTATTCCAACCAAGCAGGTACACACTTAATTCTACTGACTCCTGAGGACCTTGATTAGTAGAATATGGTGAGTTACTACCTGGCTGTAATGAAAGCCTGCTCCTACTCCAGCCCGCTCTGTGTAAGATTAATAACCGTTGCCTTGGAGGAAACTGTTTAATTCATGGGTTCTTTGCCTGGCGAAATGGTTCAATCTGGGAGCTTTCTCACGTCACACATTTGAGAGCTGAAAAAGGGTTCCAGTATGGAGACTTAGAACCTCTTGCTGTTTGTGTACACTGATTTAGCACTGCTACAACCAGAACTTCAGGCTTTGCATTAACAGCCTTGCTGTTGAATGTGTGGTTGCAAGTCTTAGAACTACGTGCACTCAATATGAACTACTACTGCGAGGACTACAATACACTCTTGAAAAGCGCACTGCAGTTCTTGCATATTTGCACTGCAAACACACGCTCGTAAAGTTAACATTACACACCCGAAATTAACACCACTGCTGTCACAGCCAAACACATGCAATCCATATAACTTTATTAGGGCTAAAGCATAAATTTGCCTACTCTCTGGAAAGGGTCTTTTGAGATTATATTTTTGCAGAATTTAGTACATTCCAGTTCTAGAATTCCGCAGCCTTTCTAGACAGTGCATAATTTCCAGAGGCATGGTGTCATTTCCTATATGCTCAAACAGATTGTAGCTCTAGCTCTCTCAGGCTCAGGGCACTCGAGGTAAATAGAAATGGCTGCCTGTCAGGGGGATTTTGGGATGCTGGATGAGTGGTGTCAGTGTTGACCTTGGGCAGCAGGCCCTGTGGGGTGGCCCATGTTGCTTTGTGTGTTTTTGCACCATTGCTCTCCCCAGCTTCACGTGGCTGTTTGAAGCCAGTGGTAGGTGGTTGAAGGCTTTCCTGCTTGTACAGAAATAGAAGCTTTTAGGGGAACAATATGGCTGGTTCTCTGTGGTTCTGGGTGGAGAAGTATAAGATTTTTGTGTCATGGTTAGGCAGTGCAAGCACAATGCAGACTCCTGATCACTGAAAAATGCTAATGTGGATCTGTCGTTGTGGCAAAAAGTTAAACTCTCCAATTAAGAATTGCTGGAAATCTTTATAAATCCTGGATGTTCAATATACATGTTAATTGTTGGTTCTCAGGGTTTTGAAATGATTCTGATGCGTTTTTCTCCTGCATCATAAATTTCAACTAAATTTATCCTCTGAGAGGGCATTTATTTAATGCAAACAGTTCATTTTGTCATATCATTTGTTGAATTACTCGGTCAGATAATAATTCAACTTGAATGGTTATCATATTACAGATATGGAAAACACTGTAATTTGTATAGTGCATTTTTTTCATAGTCCTTAGTCAGCTTGTGACATTTTGGTCTCACATTTCTGGACGTGCTTTCACTGTCCACTTTATTTCATTTTTATACCTTTGTTTCAGAGCCCCAAGGCTGCATGTAGCACAAGTCACGGCACATCCATGTGCTTTTGATACGCAGCGCTTTGCTTCCCAAAGCAGCTGAACTGTACTGCATTTTAAAAAAAAAATCTTTTTGAAGGCATCGTGGTCCACCTCAAGGCTTAGCCCAGTGGGTAGTGGTAAATCCACAGGTCAATAATTTACATGTAGCATTCAAACAGGCAGGATGGTCAGATAGGACGCAGACTGCTATACTGCTACAGACTGCTATACAGTTGCAATCAAAATTATTCAACCCCTGTTGCAATTTAGGTTTACTGGCAAAATTTACAAACTTTCAACTATTTGCAATGAACAAATCAAATAAGAACAATTTTAAAAAGCTCAACACAACAAATATTAAAAGTGGCTTCTCCAAATTCAACACAGAATGCCACTTTTAATGACTGCTGAAGGCTCAAAATTATTCAAACCCTTCATCATAAGCATCTTTTAATTAGTAGACCACCCTTTTGCTGCTATGACCTGCTGGAGATGTGACACAGCTTTTGGCAACATTCCCAAGGAATCTTAGCCCAGTCCTCATGGACAATGGCCTCCAGTTCACTAATATTCTAGGGTTTGCATGCTGCAATTGTCTTCTTCAAATCCCACCAGAGATTTTTTATGGGGTTCAAGTGAGACGAATGTGATGGGCACTCTAGAATCTTCCTGGACTTCTTCTGAAACCAAGCCTTGGTGGATATTGAGGTATGCTTAGGATTATTGTCCTGTTGGAAGGTCCAATGATGACCAAGCGTTAGCTTCCCTACAGACGGTATGACATTTTCTCCTTGGATATCCTGCTACTTGACTGAATCCATCTTGCCCTCCACACTTTGCAGGTTTCCAGTGCCAGAGGAAGCAAGGGGAGCTGCAGAGCATCAAAAAGCCTCCACAATTCTTCACTGTAGTCAGGGTTTACTTTTCAGCATATGCTTCCTCATTCCTTCTGCAGGCATACCACTGATTCATTAGCCCAAAATATTCCAGTTTTGTTTCATCACTCCACAGAACAAAATCCCCAAACTTCTGTGGCTAATTTATATGGTTTTGAGCATATTGGAGCTTGTGTTTTTGGATCAGTTGTGGTGTAGGTCTTGGAGACCTTCAACGTTTAGTATGTGCCCTGCTATGCAAACTGAAACCTCAGTGCCTTCTGCCTCCAAGTCTTGCTGCAGATCTCCTGCAGTCACTCAAGGGTTTTTGACCGCCCTTCTCCTCAGGAATCTGGTGACAGCCATTGATAGCTTCCTCTTTCTGCCACATCCTGGTACAGTAGCAACTCTTCCTTTAACTCTGAACTTGCGAACTATGCTTCCAACTTTATCTCTACAAACATTCAGTGCCTGTGCTACCTTTTTGTATCCTCGCCTCCTTGTTTGTGCCAGGCAGTGATCTCCTCTATTAGCTTTTTGGAAAATTCTCTTGACAGCCATATGTGTAATATGCAATCAAATGTCACTATCAACAAACCCCAAGCCAGTGCAAGTATTTGATGTGTCCTATCTCAAGCAAACCTGATGCAACTAATTAAGCCCTTGATTAGCTGCAGTAGGTGTACTTGAGACGACACCTGATTTGCAAATATGCTGTAATGACGGATTCTGTTCAAGGGGTTGAATAATTTTGAGACTGCAGTTGTCATTAAAAGTGGCATTTTGTGCTGAAATCGGAGAAACCACTTGTAATATTTGTTGTGTTGAGCTATTTTAAAATGTTCTTGTTTAGTCTGTTTATGACAAATGGCTGAAAGTTTGTATATTTTGCCAGTAAACCCAATTTGCAAGGGGGGTTGAATAATTTTGATTGCAAATGTATATATTCATTTATCTCCCATAAATGAAGAAAGATCCTTTGTTTTACGCACTTGTATTACAACTTTCTTGCGTCGGCATCAACGTTTCTAATCCTCCTTTCTAATCCTCCATTTGCATTAGTTTCTAGTTTGTAGTTTATGTAAGTCAGTGGGATGAATAATTTGCTGGCTAACATGCTACCACTTTTTGCCATTGAAGTAATAAGTTGTATAAGTAACTGCTATTGTAGAAACTTGAATGTATTAATTTAATGGCGAAAAGCGTTAGCATGCTAAATTGTTCATTGCATTGACTTGAATAGTCTGCAAAATAGAGGCTAACGCATTTCTATAATTATCCAAACAATATAGTGCTGACATTTATGGGATAAGTAGAATCTCAAATTCGTGAACCAAATATATCAAACTTATTCAACTCCAGTGGTAATTTTCATTAAAAAAATTTGATGTCTCAGGCTCACTCAGATGCTCTATATATAGTTACTGTTGTAACACTCTTCAAGAAGAATAGGGGGTGGCGCCCACCTGTTTTTGGGGACACCCTGATTTGACTGGCTATGCCATTTGTTTTCTGGACCTCCACCTTAAGCTGATGTGTGGTGGGCATTCCACCATAAAAAGGCTGCATTTGTATCACCCAGGTGTGAGCTACATAATGGTGGTGGTGAGATGAGATTACCCCATATGACTGTAAAGAGCTTTTAGTTTCTATGTGAAGGTACTGTATGAATGCACTGTTCATTCATTCATTGGAAGGAGCACTCAGCTGTTTTTCTGCAGCTTACCGATAAGCCTTCCTGGAGTTTGCTTCCAATAGCGCAAATGTATTTATTTGAATTGTGAATATCATATTGTCTGCAGGTTTAGGAGTGCATGCAGTATTGATGACAGACCACACAGATTTAGGCAATTAAGTAAGGTGATCTCTTCCAGCTTTTTTGTATTTTTTGCCAGAGTTGAATTTGTCTCAGCCTCTGTTCTGGCCTGGCGCTGGACGTCTGAATCGCTACTAATGTGTATGAGATCACGCTCTGTCGTTTCAATCTGCTTCTATGTTTTTGGCTTGGTACAGCTAATGGCTCCGCTTATAAACGCTAGAGAAACGTGCTAAACTGCGTCAGAGCCGCTTTCTGTTTTTTCCTGTAAACTTTTCTTGTTGCAGATTCCCACAAGGCAGCCCATTATTACCCTGTTATTACGATGAAAAGGATGCGCATTTGTCTCCATTTAAAGTTCATCAGTTTTCTCCTTTCATCTGCTTCCTATGATTTCAGTGTAATTTGACTCCTTAATTGTGTTTGAATGGTTGCAGCTTTCTCCCCAGTGAATTCTGCAGATATCCTAGGGCTTCAGGCCACATGGTGCAAGTGTCTGTTTTTCGCTTTCCACTTTCTAAATATTGGGCGTTGGTTTCACTTGTCTCCCTTCTTACTGAGTACCTTTCATGTTTGAACTTGCAGGAACGCTATCTTTTTAAGCACGGAAGCTCTCTGGGAAATGCCAGGACGCTTATACCAACCATTATGTCACCTCATGAAATGGCTTTTAGAAACCATCGAATTTTCATTCCAAGAAAAAAGGAAACTTGCCGCATGGAAGTGTGATGAAAATCTGGCCTAAATCTCACCTAAAATCAAAATCCTAAATTGTGTCTGAGGGCTTGTGTGCGGACCCTGCCCCTCATTGCACTTGTATAGTCACTCAGTCCTGTAGTGGTTGAGCACAGGCTAATTATTTTGTTTGGGGCAGAAAAATTCCCACTGACAGCTGCCTGGTAAGTTATTATTTGAGTGGCTGTGAATGGCTGAAAAGCATTGTTATTCTTCAGGAAAACAGAAAAATAGAAAGAAGTCAAGTATTTACATTGTTTGAATACAATTGACTTGGATGACCGAAACATATTAATGCAAGCTTCTCGCTCTCTGTCTCTCGCTCTTTCTCTCTCTTTTTATGTATGTGCGTGTGTGTGTGTGTGTGTGTGTATATATATATATAGATGGATAGATAGATAGATGGATAGATAGATAGATAGATAGATAGATATTTGCAATCAAAATTGTTCATTGTTCATAGCAAAATTTACAAACTTTCAGCTGTTTGTGATAAACGGATTAAACAAGAACATTTTAAATGACTCCTACACAACAAATATTACAAGTGGTTTCTCCAAATTTAACACAAAATGCCACTTTTAATGACTGCTGCAGTCTCAATTATTCAAACCCCCGAATAGAATCCCTCATAAGAGCATATTTGCAAATCAGGTGTTGTCTCAAGTACACCTAATGCAGCTAATCTAGAGCTTAATTAGTTGCAGCAGGTTTGCTTGAGGTAGGATACATCAAATACTTGCACTTGCTAGGGGTTTGTTGACAGTGACATTTGATTGCACATTTGAAATATGGCAGTCAAAAGAATTGTACAAAAAGCTAATAAATCATTGCCTGGCACAAACAAGGAAAAGGATACGAAAAGATAGCACAGGCACTGAATTTTTGCAGCGATACAATTGGAAGCATAGTTTGCAGGTTCAGAGTTAAAGGAAGAGTGGCTACAGTACCAGGATGTGGCAGAAAGAGGAAGCTATCAATGGCTGTCACCAGATTCCTGAGGAGACGGGCGGTCAAAAACCCTTGAGTGACTGCAGGAGACCCGCAGTAAGACTTGGAGGCAGGAGGCACCGAGGTTTCAGTTTGCACAGTAGGGCGCATACTAAACATTGAAGGTCTCCAAGACATATACCACAACTGATCCAAAAGCACAAGCTCCAATGTGTTCAAAACCATATTAATAAGCCATGGCAGTTTGGGGATTTTTTTCTGTGGAGTGATGAAACAAAACTGGGATATTTTGAGCTTATGAATCAGTGGTATGTCTGCAGAAGGAATAAAGAAGCATGTGCTGAAAAGTACACTCTGCTTACAGTGAAGAATTGTGGGGGCCTTTTTGATGCTCTGCGGCTGCCTTGCTTTCTCTGGCACTGAAAATCTGCTAAGTGTGGAGGGCAAGATGGATTCAGTCAAGTAGCAAGATATCTAAGGAGAGAATGTCATGCCGTCTGTAGGGAAGCTGACGCTTGGGCATCATTGGACCTTCCGAGAGGACAATGATCCTAAGCATACCTCAACATCCACCAAGGCTTCGTTTCAGAGGAAGTCTGGAAAGATTCTAGAGCGCCCATCACAGTCTTCCCACTTGAACCCCATTGAAAATTCTCCAGTGGGATTTAAAGAAGGCAGCTGCAGCATGCAAACCCTAGAATATTAGTGAACTGGAGGCCATTGTCATGAGGACTGGGCTAAGATTCCTGGGGAATGCTGCTAAAAGCTGACATCTGCCTATGCATCACATCTCCAGCAGGTCATGGTGGCAAAAGGGTTTTCTACTAAGTATTAAAGATGCTTGTCATGAAGGGTTTGAATAATTTTGAGCCTACTGTAGTCATTAAAAGTGGCATTTTGTGTTAACTTTGGAGATGCCACTTGTAATATTTGTTGCATTGAGCCATTTAAATTATGCTTGTTTGATTTGTTCATTGCAAATAGCTGAAAGTTTATAAATTTTGTCTGTAAACCTAATTTGCAAGGGGGGTTTAATAATTTTGATTGTAACTGTGTGTGTATATGCAAACACATACAGAGAATATGGTGTTTTAGTACATTTCTTTAAAGGTTTTTGAGTAATATCGTAGCTTATGAAAATAAAAATAAATTATTTTTTAGACCATAAATCTAGAGTCTCTGCACCTGTAACAAAATTCAGTTGACTGATCTTCAGAGAGCATATTGTCAAAAGGGGGGGGGGCAGACTGGAGGTCATCTTAATTTGACAAGGACAAGTACAGGGCAACATTTATTTCGGAGACATTGCATTTTGTTTGGCTTGTGAAGACTGTGCTAACAAAACCTCCTGTTGGGCAGAAAATGGCTCTATCTAGCACACGCACACAAAATGAAAAATGATCGCAACGGTTGACTTGCATAAAGTGCTCCGTATCGATTGGCTGCGTGTGCTGTGAACTTTAAACTGTGGCAAAGAGGCGGAGGATGTTTGTGTGTCTGTCTGTCTGTCTGCCCGTATTTGGGGAACTAGAACCGCACTTATTGACGATAAATGGATTTTTTGAAGCCTTGATACTAGCTTAAGGTGACTGCGCGGCGATTAAAAATAGTCATGCATCAGCACTTGCGACCTGTTTCGCTTGTGTTCGCGTCCTTCACGCCACTCTCGGCGCTGCTGAAATCCCCGCCTCGCACATCAGGAGGCCAAGGCAGCAGGCAGACGAGCCCCCTCCAGGCCAAGCTCGGTCTCTGCTTTTGTTTGGTAATCATATTCCCTCACACGACCAAAGTGTTCTTAACTGCAAGCGTATACATACAGACTGGCCAACACAGAGAAATACCTTTTGTTTTTTATTTGTTTGTTTGTTGTTGTTTTTTTTTTTTTGAGGAACTGCGACTGTCGACCTTTTTTCTGCGGAGAAAAACGCCTTCTCTATTGCTGGGACTAAATGGGATATGGGATCCTGTGAAGGGAAGTTGGTCTATAAAATATTCAATTGGTCTATATTACTTGTTGAGGCTTATTGTAACGTGCAAGCATTCATCTAAATATCAAAGTTATATTCTTAAGACATCTAACTATTTGTCGATAAATCATTGCCCGATGTATTCAATAGATTTTAATTTCATATTTGAGAACTGCTAAATATAGCACTTTCAACAAAGCCAGCGAGACAGAAGTATTGACATCAGGATCATTTGCTGCTCCCAGATAAGTGCTGACATGAGCCGAAGACGGATGACCCAACCTTTGTTCTGTTTGCCCCTTGTTATTTCTCGATGTTGCAGTTCTTCAAACGCTGTTTCTTCAGCCTGCATTTTTTGCCATGTCGCTTTTTTCGGAAAGTACATTTCCCCCTTTTCGTAACCGATTTTTATTTAGTGGGCATCTTAATTTCATGCCTGACCGAATTTCAAGTTTTGTTCATCCGTCGTAGTGCTGCTATCTGTGTTTCTGTGGAGAAGCTGTGAAGCTCTCTGCTTTTTCTAATTTCCCTGAGAAATGTTGAACTTTTTCTCGAAACGACAGCTTTGAGTCTTAATCTGTTGATAATTTACTGTTTAGTTTTGTCCAGTAAATCGTGTCCCCATGGAACATGCTTGGAATAAATGTTGCCGGTACTACATGGCGAGGGGCTGTTGTCTGGCAAATCGCACTGGCCAAACTTGTTAGATCACAGCTGTTGACTTCGGTCTTTTGGGTTTAATGCTGATGCTGTTCTAGTAAACAGCACATCACCAAATACGGTGGCTACTCTTGAGCTGTGATTGTTTCTGCTCTCCTATTGAATCACGCGAAGCAATCAAATCCGAGTAACCATGAAGCTTTTTCCCTTGCATCGGGGAACTTAACATTAGTTTCTTGTCTGTCGCCCAATTTTTAGGAATTTACTACTTTGAGGGTTTTCTTTTTTCTTTTTTTGGGTGGGGGTGGGCAGCTTTCGTTCCCGATTCTTATCTGTGCAGCTGTTACTACGCGATACGTATCTGAACACGATGATCCTGCCCCAACTTGCTGTTATACCCAACTTCAGCCTTCTGCATTTGGGAGACGTTGACGTTGGACTGTTTTGCATGCGGTTCACGGTAGCTGGTCTCGAATTGTATTCGCATTCCTCCCTCCAGATGTGCATCATAAAAAAACACCCCTGATGTGCTGTTGTTTTGTCATCACCAATGATAATACGCGCGCAGCCTCTGGAGCTATGCACTAGTCAATACTTGCGCAGTTCCAGGTAGTCCTACATCTGTGTTGTGTTCCATAATTTCACCCAGTTCGACTTGGATGCACTTCAGTTGTCTTGCCATTTTTCTTCTCTCAGTTTACGAGCAGCTGTGAAAGTCCAGATGTGAGAATTCGATTGTGTACTTGGTGACTTATGTTCTGATTTCACTCCATTTTACCTGCTCTTGAATTTCAACCTCATTTTACAGCAGTGCCTTTGACCCAGCTCAGCCTCCCAACAGGAAGTTTTTTCTTGATGTCTGCAGAATTCATCTTCTGTATGTGTGAACTTTGTAACCTCTGATGTTCTAACTTTTATTTTTCTAATATTTTTTTTTTCTAATTTGAAAAGAGTTTCCAAAATTTTCCTTGTGAATTTGGGAGAGGTCAATATACTGAGGTCTTGGCAACCGAAAATTTAGGCAGGTTCTTATTTGTTAGGCAGTCCAATGAAGATTATTATTTTTGTTTGCATTAATGGCTTTTCTTTCTGCATCAAGGAGCGTCTGTTATAATTTCTCATGCATTGTCAACTATAACTTTGCTTCTCAAAGTAGTAAGCAAAAACAGAATCAGATTTGAATGTTGTTGACATTATCTTGTACGTAATGATTGTTTTTAAGAAAATAGCTGCAAGAAATCCTTGAATATTATTGCATAGTAACAATGAATATGTTCCCCATATCTCATTGTTTGAAATGTTTTCTTTCATCCCCCATAATGGAGAAACAGTGGTCTTTTGATTGCCTGTGTTTTTTTTTTCCATACTGGTTATATGTTCTCCTTTATGACAGGGGAGTATGTTTTTCAATTGGTACTGGAACCAAAGACCTCATTCTTACGAGACAGGTTTTTCATCCATGGTGATGTATTGCTGTAGTTACTCCAGTAAGGTCTTATCCATAAATTTGCCTGCTGATGTTTGCCTTGGTGGCCGCCTGAAATCTAGCAGCTACAGTTTTTGACTGCGGCTAAGAGAGTTGTTGCTTCAAGCCCCAATCAAAAATCAGTGTTAGTATAGGGCCCTTACATTGGTTGGGGTGGATTGGCCCAGCTCAAATGAACTCTGACTGTAAATTGCTATGGGTAAAAGGGTCAGACTGAATTAGTGTATCACAGAGATGTATAATGACCATTAACAGTGCTCCTGGATCCCCACTCCTGCTTTGTCCCAGGTGTGATTCCAGATGAGGGGTGGGGTCCGCCGGTGCCCTTTTACAACTTCCTGTCGATCATGGATGAGGAAGTGCCTGGGTACGCCACACAGAAGCCTCCCAGGGTGAAGAAAGGCATGAGGAAGGAAAAGGAAGAGGAGGGGCAGAGAAGTGGAGAGGAAAGAGCTGTTGAGGGACCCTCACAGCCCCTCACGAGGCCTCCAGCGCATCACAAACACTCTGAGCTCTGAACTTTGACCTCCTCTGAACTCTGACCCCTCACGTGTGCTGTCAGCATGGAAGAGAGAGACGGGAGCTGAAACTTGGAACTGAAAGGTCTGGTGTTTACCCTGTATTGCCAGCTGGAAAGACAACGGTTGCTCACAAATGAATGGAAATCAATGGAGTTTCAACATTTAACCGTTCACTAGTCAGGTCATTTCCAAAAAGGTGAAACAAAAATATTCCTATACATGCTTTAGTTGTTCGGACACAGTCAAATTGAAGATTATAAAAATGAATCAGTTGAGCAAGATTTGGTAATATCTCACCTTTGATAGAAAAGTAGTTATAATTAATGTTAAAATGGTTGAAAACTGTAAGTTATAGTTGTCTGATACTTTAATTAGTCCCTCCAGGATTACGGGGGCGAGGGGGACTAAGGTGTGATTGGTCAAATTTTCAGAAAACTTGCGATGACTGGACAAAATTGCAAGGCCGCGCAAAATTTACATGGATTGGTCGAATTTGCGATAATGGTTATGATCATGACATCGCATCTTCCTGGAAAGACCTGTGATGTTTAACATTTCTCGATTCTTCGCTGCTGTCTTTGACCGCTGCAAAATACCACAGCACATGCCTGCTCTATTGGCATTAGGCAGACATAAAAACCAATGAGAAAAATAGCCAGTCCTCAATCTTTCCTATTAACCACTTGTTTCCCATATTACCATATCACAGTACCGCAACTCACGCCTGCCCGATCTCTTATCAACTGGCTTGTCGAACTTGCCCGGAAACGCGTGCACTCGTATTACTGCCAACCGGCTCGAGTGCCAGAGCCGCATCTTATCCCGTTGTTCGCTTTGCATCTAAACACGCAGAACTGTTATCATGAATGCTTTTTTCTTTGCGTCTAAACACAGACAATGGTTTGAGTTCATGTGTCATTGTGATTGGTCTTGGGTGAAGTAACATGCATACATTTCATTACTTTCAGTTTGTAAATTTTGTTTCGTTCATTTTCACCGTGATCACATGGTGACAGCCAAACGAACTCATGCTGGTCCTGCTGTGGCAGAACAAAAAGCTTGTGAAGATGCACGTGCGAAACAGTGAGGAGGAATCGTCAGGGTGAGCGAATGGTGAAACCACGTGGTATTGTTGATGATAACTACGGTAAGAGCGGTGTTGATCGCAGTGATCAATTGGCTAGTTCACACCCGCCGACTGCGAAAAAGTTGAGACACTTCGAATCTTGTGTAGGTTGCGCCCAGAACGGTGTAAGGAAAGAGTCAGGCTACATGTACGTGAGTTATGAGATTCCGTTATGCGTCGAACTGTGCTTCCAAACTTACTATACTGTCAAGAATTTATGCAAGTTTTTTTCATGCCGCTGTCATTCTGTCACCTCACAATCTGTTTCTTTGTAAGTAAAAGATGGATATAGCATAATTGATTGCATACTTACCGTATATCGCAAGAACTCAAGTCAGTGTGCTTGGATGGTTAAGATGCTAAACAGCACAGTTCTTATCACCCATTACGCCAACGACCATCAGTGAAAATAACCCAGGGCAGCGCGCACGCCAGCAGTGAAAATAACCCGGGGCAGCGCGCACGGCAGCACTTGATGCTGCCCTGTTAAACACGGCTCACATGAGCTATTGTTCATAGACGCATCGGGGATTGTTGGCGAGTAAACACTGCTCCGAGCGCTAAGTGGTTAAGAATACTTGCCATGAGAACAGGAACTCTGGTGAATTGAGAGAGCCCCACATATGCACCGAAAGTGTCTCATCTCAGTGGTAACCGGTCCATTTCAACTGCTGTCTCCTGTCCAACCCACTCAAACACATTTTGTACCCCTAGAATATTTATTTCAGTATTTAGCTGCTACAATATATACTGTGTATTTATATTGATATTTTACCAAAAATGCTACGCATGCATCATTATAGCTTCGTCTTCTGTAGTACCAATCAAGAACAAGGGAATAAAATTCATTACAGTATCAGCACTGTAATTATCTACAAAAATATATTTTTTAATGTTTCTATTGTACTGCTGTGTAGAGGCTTTTCCTCTGCCTCACTTTGGTGCTGTGACATCTTTTAGAGAAATTGTGTGTTTGTTTCTCCCACCAGAAAAGGAACTTATTAATCTACCACAATTTAAATTCCTATTTATTAATAAAATATATATTTTTTGTACTGCTGTACATACTGGATTTAGTTTCTGTCTTGCTTTGATGATACTATGCTGGTTGTTGTAGGAAGATTGCAGCACTGAAAAAATTCAGGTTTTAAAAATAAATTCTTCCTCAGTATTTTGTTCCAGTCTTCTGGGTTCGCCAATAAAAACTGATCTTCTCCCGGGAGGCAGAATTAATTGGATACGTGAGCTGGCTGAGGTCAAGGGATCTAAGAAGAACATGGTAGGACTTTTACTTTATAACCTGGACCCTCTGGCTGTGGAAGATTTTTTTCTGCAGGTAATTTCTGAGAAACAATGCTTGCTGTCTTACCGAAACACGTGCCGTTTCCGCTCCTCATCTCTGCCACGTTCCACAGTCCTTCCTTCATGGAAAAGGTTGGTAATTGTCATTTGTAAATTTCCAGCCTCCAAAAACTTTGGTCAGTTTCATTTTGTGGCATTTTTATAATTGAGCACAATCATATTACAGTGGGTGGTTCATCATTGCTTGTCATTAGGGAAGGAGGTCTAATTGGAGGCAGTTGACCTCGTCTCGTCATCACTGCCTAAGTATGCCGTCACAACTGAGGCTGAACCTGTTTTCAATTTGCTCCATGTGTAAAATCGGCGCTGGCCTTCCCTATCTGCTTCTAGTTTCTGTATTCTTCCTGTCTCAAATCTGCTTCCAGTTGGACTGTTACTGTTTTCTCAATTCAACAAGCTCTTTACTGCCTGATGGAGGCGTGGATCTTCCCATGTGATATCACCATGAAATTTCTTGACATAGAGTGTTTTTGTGTGAGTTTTGTATATAAAGTTTTGTATCTTTGTTGCATTTATCAGAGGAGTGTCATGGAAGGCAGTCAAGTATGTTTGCTGCGCCTACGTTCTCATAAACATTCTTCCTCTGGTGGTTAATTTGGTGCCTATTCCACGGGGAGTTGGAAGGCGTCTAGTGTTTTTATGGTTAGTTTGTGTTCCCGCTCTGGAAGTAAGCTTCGCTATTTGCACATGACCCTCAGACAAGGGGTGGGGGCGCATTTATGAAAACAAAAACACGTGCACACTCACATTCGCCCTTCCTGCAATGGCTTGGCCTTGATGAGCCTCTCTCTGATCAGGCTGTAGGGCTTAAAATGGACATGGTCTGCGCACTGGTACTTGGCGTGGAAATTTCCAGATTAAGAAAGTAAAAAATCCTTCCCAGTATTTTGGTGTGATTGTCTAGATCTGCCATTATGCAGAGCTCTTTCACAAAGTTGCTGAAGTGATCAATGAATTCAGCTGGGCTGATTCTTGAGAGGAACCCAAGCATGGATGCTTTATTGTTATTTATTTTACTAGTAAATTACCCGTGGCGAGAATAATTTTGACTGTGCGAGCATCGAGATGGAAATACAGCAGTTACATTTGGAAAGGGCTATGCCACACCTTTATCTCCAAGAGGAAGGGGAGTTTTGTCTGGTATGGGGGTGGTGGAGTGTCCAAAGTAGAGTGGTTTGGTTGGAGCTTACTGGTTAGTTGAGGATTTCTCTGTAGACAACATTGTCTGTGTATGTGCCTTGTTTGTCAGGAAACTGTCCATTGACTTTTGACCCCAGTGACCTTGATTTCTCGTGACGACCTACGGTTTGACGTTTGACCCTCGTGACCTTGACCTTTGACGGAACGGACCTCTCGCAATCATTTCTTGTGACGACCTACGTCCACATACCAACTTTCATGAAAATCTGTCCAGGGAGATGGGAGATGCGAAAAATTGACCTTTGACCCCAGTGACCTTGACCTTTCAAAAAACTAACCCCTCAAGGACAATTCCAGGGACAACCTACATAGACCCACCAAGTTTGGTGAAGATCCGTCAGAGGACCTCGGAGGAGTAGGGGAACAGACAGACAGACAGACAGACAGACAGACAGACAGACAAACATTCCTCAAATTATAGTATGATGATGATTTTACTTAAAAACATTTTTTTTTTTTTTTTTACTTTCCATCCTGGATTTTCTACTTCTGCTGTGTACACAAAGGGATTCATCCTGATGTGGAAAGGGCACCCCACTGATCAGCCGCTTCCTGCTCACGCTGCATCATGCCTTCGGCGCCCAGTTGATAGTGGCACTCAGCCCATGAGACCACCTCTACCGCTCTCAACTCTGCAGCGTCGGCTCAGTCTGTTTGCTGAGCTGAGTCTCTGATTTCCTAATGGAGTGCACCCTGCAGTCAAACCATCAGGTTGTTTTCCTTTGTTGTTTTTTTTCCACTCCCTCCGATGGAATATGTGACAGACTCTGCCAGGGCACCTTATACTGCAGCTTAGAACCTCTCTGCTTTGGTTCAGATTCAGAGTCCTTGTTTTTCTTATAAGACTGGTGCATTTTAAAGGCCTTCTGGGCTCAGTAATATCGTGTCTGTATGAGCCCTTCCTCTGAAACTGAATATTCCTGTAAAGAGTTGTTTTTGAGCTGTGATTGGCCCAGAATCCTCTCTGTGTGCAAGCCATCCTTGGAGACCTGAATGGATGGTGGCCAGATTTTGATACTGTTCTGGTGCTTGGGGGGAGTAGAAAGTTGGGGGATCTGACCTTAGAACACCCCTCACACCTCCCACGCCCCCTCACACTCCTCACACCCCTCACACACACCATGCGCACATCTGGACTTGACTTAACTTGGGAAGATCCAAGGATGCAAAGCACTGGAATTGAGGGAGCCAAACCTTTTGAAGTTTATTTTTCATTATTCTCATATTATATTACTGGCAGAATTTGGGGACAAAACCAGAGTTTTCATGGTTTCTGATAGCTGTGCTGTGGCCTTGAACTGCTGCCGTATCATTTTAATGATTTGTAATTATTGATGGTGAAAGATGAACAAAATGCATTTATGTCCAAAAGGTTTGTTCTGCTCAGGGCAGGAGCTCGTTTTACACATAATACACTTTGTGTTTTGACAAATGCATTCTAATGCTGGTTTGTTGTTGACACTTGATAGTCCTGTATGAGTTTTGAAGGGGTATTTCTTGAAATGTAATCATCAACAATGATAATGCAGTTCTGGTAGCAGAATCATTCAGATTTGAGCATCTTTTAATGAGGTTTTCAACCTCTTTTTAAAACCATAATCTATACATTGGCCATTTTCCCACCATCCATTTACAGTATGGTTCGTAAGCATTTGGATGGTGATTCAGTTTTAAAGGGCTTCCATCCTGCACAGTATATTCTATACATTTGTGATGGAAATGACCCTTTGAAATTGCTTGTATTTGTATTGGAAATTTCTCCATCTACTGCATTTAAACCAATATCAGTTTTTCAGTCGGCTTGATTAATCTTAATGCAGGTACTGTAAGTTGTGCGCAAGTAGCTTTGTTTGGACAATTTGTATGTGCACTTTGTGTCTTTTGACCTAGCAGAAATTAATTTGACCTTTTACACCCTCAAATATGAATGCAATCTTATTTCGTTTTCGACGAAGTCATTAGAATTAGATTAAAAATAAATAAAATATTTATTTATTTTATGTTTGAGGGAAAAACACTGGGATTCTTAGAATTTTGGGCCATCTTGCATGATCTGATCTTACTGGCTTTCTTTGCTGATGTTTGCTTTGCTAGCAAATGCGTACTTGTGCCCAGTATGACATGCTCAACAAGGTTATATGATGCAAATCAATCAATTACTCAATGCACATGGGACCATAGAGGTGAGGGGGGTTGTATGGGAACGTTGGCCACACTTCCTGTAAACCGATACGTGGCAGGATGGTGGGTAAAACACGGGCAAAGCCGCAGGAAATATGGGAGTTGTGACATGGGACCCAGACATCTCCCATTAATCATAACGTCTGAGCTAGTGCTCTTTGTCTCTGTCCAATACCCTAGAGATTTTGGTCATTTCAGTTTTTTCCAGCTTCATGACGAATGTTTTCCCCCACCTCTCCCCCAATCCACAGATGACCACATTCATACATTCTACATGGAAAGTACATTTTTTTCGACGTTTCCGCCCTGGTCGGAGTATTTCAGCAATAAGTCATACATTTTTGAGTTATGGCGTTGCCTGCATTCTGGCGCCAGTCATAACATCTGCACCATCGACTTCCTTTTGGTTTGTTTCGGGCAGTCTTGCGTTGGCCAGGGCTTCGTTACGTCGTCTTTTTTTTTTTTTTTTTTTTGCGTCCCCATTGTTCTGCAGTTCTTCCTAAATCCCGATTGGCATTACTGCAGCTTATTGCTGTACAATGGTCTTATAAACATTGCCATATCCAGGAGACAGCTGTGCCAATCATGAGTGGAAGATATTTAGAATCATGACTCAAGTAAAAATCCATGGCGTCTCCTCATCCCTCTCATCTCCTCTCTATTAACTTTTTACAGTGTTGGGGGATGATGATAAACAAACGGTGGTGTTTTGTCAAATTTAGCCTCCTGCCTTGGCAGCTGCCTTTGGCTCCCTCACTCGTGTCTGCAAAGCATCTGACGAGAAAACTGTTTTGGATTGGTCTCAGTGTGAAATCCAGCTGTGGAATGGGTCCTCTGGGAATGCTTTGGTAAGGGGAGACGTACAAAATTTGACCTTTATTCATGGTCAGCTCATGAAGCTCATGATGAGAATACTGTGCCTAAGTTCACATTCACATACACTGCACTCATGCATAAGTTTACATTTACAGATGCTGTGCACATGCCTCAGTTCATTTTTAAATACACAACATTCATGCCTAAGTTTTCATTCACATACACTGCACACATGCCACTGCACTCGTGTATATACTGTGGGCTTCAAAATTACTGGCACCCCTGAATAGCAATGCACAAACAATACTTTGAAAAATTCAAAAATATATACAGCGCCCTCCATAATTATTGGCACCCCTGGTTAAGATGTGTTCCTCAGCCTCTAATAAATTCAGTTTTTTTTTTTCTAAATAATATTGGACCACAGTGAAAAAAAAAAAAAGAGGAAAATCCAGCCTTTAATTCAAGTGCGTTTATTCAGTGCGAAAAAAATCCCACATTGAGAAATAATCATTTTACATCAAATCATGTGTGCCACAATTATTAGCACCCCTGATATTAATACTTTGTACAATACCCTTTCGCCAACAAAAAGGCACCAAATCATCTCCTATAATGTTTCACAAGATGGGAGAATACAGAAAGAGGGATCTTCGACCATACCTCTTTGCACAACCTCTCTAAATCATCCAGCGACCTGGGTCTTCTCCTCTGTACTCTCCTCTTCAGCTCACTCCACAGGTTTTCAATGGGGTTGAGGTTGACATGGCCATGGGAGGAGCTTGATTCTGTGTCTGGTGAACCATTTCAGTGTAGATTTGGCCACATGTTTTAGGGTCATTATCTTGCTAAAAGACCCAGTGATGACCCATCATCAGCTTTCGGGCCGAGGCCACCAGATTATGATTTAAAATGTCCTGGTATTTCAAAGCGTTCATGATGCCATGCACCCTAACAAGGTTCCCAGGGCCTCTGGAAGAGAAACAGGCCCACAGCATCACCGATCCTCCCCCATACTTCACCGTGGGCATGAGGTGCTTTTCTGCATACTCATCTTTTGTGTTCCGCCAGGCCCACTTAGGGTGTTTGTTGCCAAAAAGCTCTATCTTGGTCTCATCTGACCAAAGCACACGGTCCCAGTTGAAGTCCCAGTACCACTTAGCGAACTCCAGACGTTTGCGTTCATGATTGTGAGTGAGAAAAGGTTTTTTCCATGCATGCCTCCCAAACAGCTTGTTGGCATGTAGATAGTGCCTAATGGTGGTTTAGGAGACTTTGTGACCCCAAGATGCTGCCATTTGTTACAATTCTTTAACAGCGAGCTTTGGAGAACTTTTTATTTCTCTTACCATCCTCCTCACTGTGCTTGGTGGCAAAATAACCTTGCATCCTCGTCCAGGCTTGTTTACCACTGTTCCAGTAGTTTTACACTTCTTAATGATTCCTCTGACAGTAGATATGGGCAGGTGCAGGCGAGTGGCTATTTTCATGTAGCCATTGCCCGACTTGTGAAGGTGGACACTCATCTGCCTTACTTGAATGGTGTGTTCCTTTGTCTTTCCCATGTACTTATGCTGCACAAGTTCAATATTTAGATTTATACTTCAGTTGCAACATTGGCGGAAGTGATCTCTTTTTGAGGATTCGTGTAAGTCTTTTCAGCCGGTGTTCCTTTTTTTCAAACATCAGTTTCTCTTTATTAGAGAGCCAGTTGCAGACTTCATGTTCCTTCCCACATGAGGTTTTGAGCGAGAACGGCAGTGTTGGTGCCTGGTGGTGGTAACTGAGTTCACTTAAGCCCATTTATGCTTAGCGTCCTCACATGAGGACTGTTAAGAAAAAGTGTCCTGTTTGAATGACTATTAGAGTGGTATTTTGAAGTATAATAACATAAAAAAGTAAAAAAAGAAAATTCAGGCATAAATGGGATGAAGATGTTCCCAATTGTCTGAAGTCTTCCCTTGCCTTTGTCTGTCTAATCCTCAATAATTTACCATCTCATGGTAAATTGGAATGTATTATGATGTAATTATAAATGTATTAATCATATATGCATATGTTAATGAATAATAATAATAATAATAATGGTCTAAATATTTATGGACCTGACCTGCATATTTCATGAAAATATTGTACTTTATTATTAATTATTCATTTAGCTGAAAGGAACTCTTACAAGCAGAGGAATTCCTTCAAGACTCCCTGAGAGGAGCATGGGGTTAGAGTTTATGTTACCATTAGAGAAATTTTATTAACTGACCACTCAAAGCACATGTACAAACCATCTTCTCTTTCCCATTGATGCGCTACAAGAGGGCTCCATGATGATTTAGAATTATTCTTTTTTTTCTTCTTTTGTTGGACTATTACTACTATTTTGCGATCAAACAATCCTCTCTTGGTGAAAGTGCTAAATCTCTGCTTTCATTAAATGGCATTTCTATTGCCTAATCTATTTTGGGATCACCATGTAAACCATATAGAAATGACTGCATGCATATACAGCTTCCCTCAACCCCATTTCTTTTGTAGTTTGCTTTTGGTATTAGACCTGATAATCAGGTTGCATAGTTTGACTCGGCGCTGTGCCTCTGATAAAACAAACTGGGAATTTTGAAAATTCACCTTCCGCTGATGTTATGTACGGTGTGAGCACTTTGTTTTACCCGCTTGGCACCTAAAATCTGATCCCATCTGAAGCAAAAATTATTAGTGCACCCACCGGCACCTCTTACTTCTCAAAGTCTTTCCTTGCTGTGTAGTATTCAAGACCCTAAACCTCAAAACCACTCCATGGGCTTAATTCATGTGTCTCTCTCCCTACTTATTTTCCATGCCATTTCTCCCAGATCATGCCTGTAAATGCAAATTAGCTGTCAACTTTGCCGTCTGGTAAAGTGAAGATTAGAAAATTGATAATTAACAGGACCCAGTGTCTTGCATCAGTTAAATTTGAATCTGGTTGTAACTCTCTGGGTCGTGACTACATGTGAGAGTGGAAATCTGTTCTGTTTTTTCATGAAGACATTTGAGGACCAACACCCCAACCATATAATTCAGGAAGGGCTACTGGCAATGCTAACAGTATGGTTTACACTAAAATATTGACTGTACACTGTTGCGCAAATTGAAATTTTTACAAGGCAGTGGGAAGTACAGTCAGACTTGAGGCTTTACTGTAGTAAATGATGTTTTCCCCTGTATTGTTTTCAGACTAAGCCAGGTTATATTTGTATCGCCAAATGGATGTTGAAGCAAATCGTGTTGCACAAAGGTACCTTAAGCAAACAGGAAGTATGAGGAAATGAGTGTCGCCTTGTGAAAGAACCTGCCAAGTCACATGGATTATTTATTTTGATTTATTATTCTTAAATTGTCTGAGTTCTACAAAAAAATATCATATAACCTGTTTATTCCAGCTCAAGTAGAGTATTCTGAGAAAGCCGAGACTCTTGGACATCTTCTTTCTGGCTGTTCATCAGTTTTACCCACTGCTCCCCCGCAGTTGTTTCCTCATTCAATTATTGTCTCAAGCGCTCCGTATCTTCTGTGTGTCGTTCCCCCCCCATTCCCTATAAGTGATTGTTTGTCACGTACATTTAAGTTCATGGTCTACGTTCATTCCCTGCTTGATTGTCTTTTTTCTTAGTCTTCCTGGACTGCTAGCTGCAAAGAGCTCCTTGCACTCCGTTATCGGCTTAAGTATGCTAGTAACCTTTTTATTAGTGATGTCTCCCTTTATCCTATCAGCTCCAGTCTGGCAAGTTGGCCAGTCCCTCCAAACACTAATTACCTGATGGAGCACTGCCCTATCTGCCCTGTACTCTTGGACTGCTTTCTCAGAGCAGAAGTCAAACCTGTTTCTGACCACAGCTTGCCAGTACTCCTTGAAATCCTGTTGACCCGGACTGCCCGTATGCCCAAGCCCTCTTCTTTTCTCTTTGTGACAACTGCAGCAAGAAAAAATTTTATTTAAGTGCCTAAGGGATTTTTTGTGCACCTGGGTGCTTCCCTGAAGTTTTTGACAAAACAATCCAGCCTACCATGGATCCAGAAGATTTCCCTCACCCCTCTGAGGTCATGAAGTTTAAAGGGATCCTCCTGGGGCAGCATGAGGTGGTATTTTGCGAGCAGCCACAGACCATGTGGTCCATCTCCAACCAGCTTGCTTCCATCTCTGAAATCTCCTGGGACTGTGCTGCTGCTGCTCAGGTTGTGAGTTTGTTCTTCCTGTGAGCTCAAGCCCTGTCTAACTCTTATAAGGAGCCCATCATCGCCCTGATGGACCCTCATTACGGCAACCCTTCCATCTGCCAGAGTTTCCAAGGCTTTTTTGTGGATCTGCGCCTGATTCATCCTCTGAAGTCTGTGACACGTTTAAGAATAAACAGACCTTTATGTGGCTTCTCAACTTGCAAGTTCATCTTGACCATCTCACAATGGCTTTTTATACGGAAATACCTAGTATCCTAATATTGACATAATGGAGAAGTTTATTGTTCAAGGTCATTCAGTGAGGTTGGCCTGAGTGCAGTCTGATTATAAACTGATTTAAACTAATTTGGAAGGGCTATGGGCTAGAGTGCGTCATTATTACAAAGCCAAAAATACACTAGCGACCAACTCCCCTCCGACAAAAAGCTGCAATACTATGGTGTATGGCTATTCTTCTAAAGGGTGAGTGAGTCTAATAAATAAGGGCACGTGTGTTTTATATCTAATTTTGGTTAAGTGAAAAGGCCTCAGCATAATTTTAGGAAGTCACCAGACAAACCTCCAATGTGATCACATAGTGAGGCGCAGGTGATAGACAGAGCTTGTTTTTACATTTTCTTACATTCTGTACATCACAAAAGCCTAGTAAAGACTATGTGAATTCAGATTACTTGTATAAAAAAATATTTTGTGATATTTGACAAATGCATTTCACCCCTACCCATCTCTTTCATATAGCCTTTGTTGACGGCTTCGCACCCTGTGGATGCGGCACAGAATGAATGGCATGTTGCCATTTGCTTCTAATATGAGCAGTTACATTGGGCCCAAGCACATTTCGATAATTACGGGTGCTTGCCTCAAGCCATCAGCCAAACATAACTTTAATGAATACGTTGCTGCAAATTCCCTTGAAATCACAGGAAAGCAGCATGCGTCGTGACAAAACCCATTAGCGTAAAACCAATTAGCACCAAGAGCAGTTGGCAATAACAATTATATCTTCAGCGCATTTTATAGCAGAGGTCCTGTTGCAGCAAAGAGTAAGTTGGCACACCAAAGAATACGTTCTCACTGAAGAATATGGTTCCCTGAAAGGCCTCTGCTGCTGCGGTAGCAATACTGACACACTCCTGAGGCAGTCAGCAAGTTTCAACACATTTAACAATGCAAAAGGAAACATGAAATCCGGCGACGAAATACCGCCTTGCCCATGAGGATCGCGCTTGAGGCCCTCCTGGCAGGAAAACATTGTAAAGTTGTCCAGAAATCCAGAAACAATAAACAACAAATGGTCAGAGACAGAGCTAGGAATGACCTGTATCTAGCAAGCAAAACGGCGGTGGGATGAAAGGACATCTCTGGAGCTCGCTCCAGCTAAACTGGTGATTTCTTTTGTGGTCCTCTGTCATAGAGAATAATGTTTGATAGGATGCAGTCTGGGGTATGTACAGTGGCAGCGAAAGCACGGCGTGTCAGAAGTACAGACCAGGTTGCTGTCTTATCGTGGCGTGCCAAGCGGAGCCTTTGGTCAGCACTGTAGGTCAGATTACTGGGCCCCCAGAAAGAATCCTTTCCATGGACCCTCCCCAGCTGTGGGTCACCCGCCTCTGTGCTGTTTATACATGGAATCTACCACCCAACACTTTTCATCCCACCAGCAATGACTCTCCCCTCTGCTGTCAGCTGAGACAAAATTTACAGCCTGACAGAGGCAGAAGACTTGCTTTAAAAAATAAAATATTAAAATAAAAACAAAAAAGTACAACTTGACAGCCATTTTAGTCTCAATTTGGACTGAAAATCTTATTTATTGCCACTGAGGTGAGAGTTTTAATGACGTTAAGCTTTTGTGGAGAGCATAGAAAATTGCAAGGAAAAAAGGTGGTATTTTCTGCTTAAACACTAGAGGAAAAAAGAGATTTTGTAAGACTTACATTTTTATGAGAGTGTGAGAGATGGTGATTTCACACATGTTCAGCGTACCCAAATCATCCAAATAATCTTGTGCACTGACTGCAGGTCCTGGCCCCTCTAGACAAGCCGGCTAGCAACCAAACTTATTTCCCAAATGTATGTTTCTGTTGTTGAAATTTTCACCATGGCTTCCTCATTATAACAATGAGACATCTGTCCGTTTATAAGTGCTCACGTGTTTCTCATTATATCCTCATGCATGTCAGTTTGTAAAACCCATGATATTTTCTTTTCTTTTTTTTTTTTTTTTTTAAGTTCGCTGCGACTATAATCTGGATCTGTCTGTTGGCAAATGTGGATCAATTAACAAAAGGAAGTTGAAGCAAAGTGAAAATCTGACTGTGGAATGCTGTTTATGTGTCAAAAACTGAGCTCGCTTGTCTGAGAAAACGCAGCCTCCACTGAAAAAGGATATCTGTATATACTCCTGAGGATGGTGTTATCTCGTCTGGTGAGGGTGGAGGCAGGAGGGGGGGTAACTCATCTCTTTTCACTCCCCATATTCCTTTTTCTACTCAAAATGTATTATGCTATTATATGTCACCCATTTGATATTCGCAGCCATACTGAGATTAATGAGATCAAACTCATTTTAAGTAAAAAATAATAATAAATAATAATGCTAAGCCTGTCACTACTAATATTGGAAGAACTAATACTGCTACAACGACTTCATCTTCAGATAATAATGTTAATTATAGCTTATTTTATTTTATAATATGATGTAACGATAGTTGTAATCTTATGTGCTGCAGCGACCAGCCCCAGATGCACGCTAGCTTAGCCTCAGGAGGCAAAAAAGCCACTAGGTCTGTTTCTGTAAAACACCCAATCCAATAAATCAGTGACCTTCGAGACATTCTTCATTTGAGAAAAATGAGCAAATCTGCAGTACAAGGACCAGCCCGAAAGAGTATCCAAGCAAGAATACACACTCCTATACACTCATGGAGCCAGGGCAGTGCACAATGAGTATGTGAAACCTGTCACCTCACCAATCGTAGCCGAAGAGGGTCATGCTGTGTAAACATTGTACTTGGAAGTCCTCTAAATCATGTTCAGGCCCTGGGAGATTTGTGGATTCAGGGAGGGGGTTGTGTGGTGACAGCCAACAGATGGCTAACAGGAGTAAAATGTCCAATGATGTTACAAACAGTGGATTCTGGTAAGATTTTTTGTTGGACTACTGTCCCTTCCACTAATTTATCTCTATATTTCTCTGCCTAGTCATGGTTTCTTGAAACTTGCACAACTTCAGTTTGCATATTGACAAAAGCCAGCAACCGACTCCAAGTGCAATCAAGCCCCTGAATTCAGACTGAAGGCTTTTGTATGAAATGTGGTGGGAGAGAGAGAAACTATGCACAAAAATGCTGCCCATTCTGAAATGTACCAAAATATACTACAATAATATTCAATTCTATGATAAAATCCGCTTGTAATTGCTTGTATTCTTTTGATTTTTCAAAATACAATTGAAGGAGTTACGCTCTTGTAAAAGATGTAACCACATGAACTGTTTCACGAAAATTGGAGCGGAGGACCAATCACGAGAAATTTCGAATTCATCTCAAGTCTTTAATAAGGCTCACTTTAATAATGCATTTCCTGCCTATCTGAAGGGTCTGGGTCAGAAAAATGAATTCAATAGGAAATCCTCTCGAAAATATTAATACGCCTCATCTTTAATGAATGTTACACTGGTGATGTTGCTGGACAACAAACAGAAGTAATTTGGTTAATTCCATTTCTTCTGCCCCTTCATCCGGCCCTGGTTATTAGAGAAATTGTTGGCTGCTTAGCATGAGTCCATCAGCCTGTAAACTTGAGATGATGCCATTATTTCACTGTTCCAAGAGAGAACATTTTTTGTCAACATGAGCCAGTTTCCCAAAGTCGAACATATTCATACAGATCTGGCGCTTCTGCTGTTACAGTCCAGTGAGTTTCCCATAAGTCAGGGTGCTCTGTTGTCACGAGGGTGGGTGAGGTAATTTTGGGCTATTTTTGACTGGCAAAAAGTCCTGTAATTGAGGGAGCTCCCTCATCATGAGAGTGTATGGAGCTGGGGCTTTGCTCCTGTTCGTCACTCTTGTGTGCTGTTAAGTAGTGCTGTGTTCGAGCACCTCTGTTTTTTTTGTGCCTGTTATCACTCATGCACACCTTGCTGAGTGATACTTTATGCCTGTCCTCAGAATGAATGCTTTAGAGTTTTTAAAAGAATAGCATAAAAATTAACATTGAAAGGCAGTGATTTTGTTCAATTCAGCAAATCTGTTCTCTTTCCTCATCTTTTAAAAAAAAATTTAATTGCAGCATTTAATTTTTGAACTTTTGTAAAAATCCAAGAGCTGACTGTATGTCTTTACAATTTGACCATTGGTGACTATTGAAAAAGCAAATAAATTTTGCCAAATGCACATCATGATATCGGTTGTCATTGATTTTCAAAGCAATAATATTTTGGACATGATTAAAATTTCAAGGGAGTAATTATGAGGTTTGGAAATGTGAAATAATTCAAAACCTGAGTGGTTTCTAGTTGATTCATCTTTGATTCATAATGCATTGATATTCTTCAAGTCCAATCCGATTGTATTCTGATTTAATTTCCCATTAACCTTTCCCAGATTAATACACTCAACAAACAACTCGTTAGCAGTTGTAAAGAAATGCTTATTCTCATTGGTAGGAATTCGGCTCTCAAGAAAATCTTAAGAAATACACACCGTGTCTAAGTCCTATTGATTAAATGACATTTGGCCTAAATACAGAAAAAAAGAGTCAAGGCAAAATATTGAAAATCTCATTATGGTGCTATGTCTTGATGACCACAAAGCATGCAGACTCATTTCCAAATGCTGAACCCATTTGCTGAATTCAGTTTATATGAGTCACCATATGTGTAGAGTGCAGTCAAACACATGTCAAGAGGCAGTATATAAACAATGAAAAATAGCCCTGGTCTCTGTAATCAATTTCCATGCAGCAGCATCAATTTACTGCCAGACTGGAAGTGTCATGTTGTATCTTGTGGTTATAGCAACATGCATGAGATCAGTAGCCTCCGTGCATTTTCTTTGGTTTATAAATCTCAAATATTTAAAGGACATTTGAACAGATTACAAAGGATTATTTGATTTGTGCGATTTTGTGTGATATACAACGACTGAATATGTATTTCTATTATATGTATTGTCTATCATTTGACTTAAGTCCTCAGAGACACTATGTTTGCTTATGCCATATTTTCTGAACTGTGTGCACAGTGCCCCAGACATTATCAAAACTACTTCCTTTGAGATGCTAAACGGAGTAGAAATTGTGTCTATCTCCGTGCGTGTCAAGAGGACCAGTTCACAGGAGTAGAGGTTTGTGAGCTGTATATTTTGATTTAAAATATTCCGATTCAGATTTCTCCAAGGAAGTGAAATTTCTGACCTAATTTGAACAGGAATACAATATAACCTTTGGCAGGACAGTACTGATTGTTCAGGAGTCACTGAAAGACACCGATGATTCAGTCAAGTTTTGAAGGCTACAGCAGTCTGAATGTCTCATGCTGTAAACTGCACATTGTTTTACCAAGTGCTTTAGTCTTTGGATGAAATTTTGTTTTCTTAAATTAGGAAGAAAAAAAAAAACACTGCCTTTTTGTTGCTGCGAGTTGTTTTTTTTCCCCAAGATACTATTTTCTTTAAGTCAGATTTTTTTTTTGCCTGATAGGCAAATCTCATAATGAGTCAAAATGTCTGTACAAATTGCTAAATATTTTTTGGCTATTTAGCAAAAAGGAATAGAGATGATAAATATCAACATGACTAAAACTTGCTGGCTACAGCATTTTTTTTTTCATTTTTCAGTTCTTCAAATCTTCTGCATAATGCATTTGAACTGCCCATGAATCATTTTTGAAAGCAGTGGTGGTTTTTAGGAGTTTGTGACAGGGGATATTTCACAATTTGAGAAAGCCCACTTGACAGCAGGCCAGGGAAGAGATGGAGGGAGGAGCTGTGTGCTCGCTACGCTGATGAGGACAGTGACATGTCAGGCGCTGTGTACTCAGGCTCCATAAAGCTCTGTGGCTCATCTGTGGCTTCTGATGTGCTTCTGCTTGTGTGATTGTGTGTGTATTTGTGCATGTTTGTGTGACTGTATTAGTATGTGTTTGTATTTACTCAACTTATGTGTACATGTTTGTATGCATTTGTGCTAGTGCATATGTACTTGAGTGCATGTTTGTGGTTGAGTGATTGTGTGTGTGTGTATGTGGGTGTGGGTGTGCACGCACATGTGTGTCTGTGCCTCCTCTGCTCAGTCCTGGTGCCCCAATTATCTCCCCACAGCAGTACAGCCATTTCCTGGCCCTGCCCATGAAAGCACTGAAGAAGATGCGCTCGGTCAAGGCAATAAAAACAGTCACAGAACACTTCCGGCAACAGTGTGAACTGCCCCCCTGCTGTAAGCTAATCCAGTTAGCCAGCGCCGATAAACTCATCCAAATTTAATTAAGACATAAACAAAGCATTTCAGCTGCACACAAATTGTCCCCTGCTTCTCTGAGGTCTATTTACTATCATGGCAAAATCACAACAAGGCGAGGAACATCAAGACAGACACATATTTATCAGTATATATCACAATTATTCATTTTTTCAAGTGCCATCAAGGCTACAGTTTAACACAAAAAGCTACGTTGAACATTTTTACATCAATCATACATTAGCAAAGTGAAAATCAATATGATCAATATAGTTTATGATACCATTGAATCATTCATCAGACCTGGGGTGTATTTCCCGAGGTAGGATTACTGATTTAGCTGAATTATTGCACTAAATAAAACTTGGAACTGTACTTATTAACTTCCGTCTATGTTCCAGAATTTGGAGGGTTTCTGAACAGTTGTCCAGCTAAGTCTGCACTAGAGTTTCATGAGACCATTGCAATGAGATCCATGACTATTTGGACACAAAAACCATTTTAACAGACTGTAAATTTCCAAAGTGCTGCCCATCAGCTTCAGTTTGAGGCATGTGCACCCATACGGAGAGCATTATTTAGAAATTGCTGTCCTTTAAAACTGTCTCTGTGAATGCCTACTGGGGATCACAGCAATTTTTTAAAATCAATTTGTTCTGACGCTTGTCTGCATCCCAATCGCAGGCGACGAGGAAGTTTTGTTATGGAACACCGCATGACCACTAGGTGCGACAAGGAAATCGAGGACCATATAAAATTTATGAACCGATCAGCCTAGCCTCCCGCAGATACAGTGTCACCAGCAGCAACATGAAGTTTTCAAAAAAGCCATCCTCCGCTTGATTTTGGCAATTGAATTCTGCAGCCTCCATCACCCAATAAAATCAAATTTGCACAGGACAGCACTTTTTGACCCAGTGAATCTGAGGGGCAGTTTTGGTTGAGCGACTGTAAAACCATAAGGAGAAGATGAGAGACTGGAGGCCACAGGTGTGGCACTTGTCACTCCCCACAAGTAAATTTAAAAGCGATTAGCTGCTGACACTATGCCAAAATTCTAGTTTACTTTCTCCTGGCAAGTTTGAGCAACCTGGCGGGTCCTATTTGAAATAGCACACTTACATTTATTGTGAAATGGTTTGCCTTTTTATCAAACATTCTTGTGGACACAATTGTTTGATTTGTTCTGTTTGGTTAGAGGAAGCTAACTGTTGGAGAGTTTGGAGAGTAAAAGAACGCTGGGGGAAAAAAGCATGAATATGCAAGCAATTCCTAAAAAATTACTTTGACCTGACTGTGTTCCGTTGATATATTTTACTTATATGCTATATTGTGTAATATCAACAATCAAGTATAGAAATCTTGCAGGTGTAGATAATGCTCGTGTCAACCGAGAAATTAATTGCAGCAGCAACCAGAGTGCTTTTTTCCAAGTTCTTGTGGACAATCTGCCATCTTGAAACGGGGGGCTGCATTGGACTCTATCACTCCCATAATCCCAAGAGAACTGTAACCATACTTAACTGAGCTTCCTCCTTGTGTAGGAGGTCTTATCAAAACAAAAGCTTACTGTGTCTGTGGAAGCCTGGGTTCCCACCATAGTTATCTGCCATTATCCCTCCCAAAAGACTTCGAGCTAATATTTACGTGGAAGCTAGGCTACGATGATTTGCTTACTTGAAAACATTATTACTCTTAACACTTTCTCTGCCAATGTATTTTTTATTACTGCCATAGCCAGCAATTTCAATAACATTTGCTAATCTTTCAGAGTATTTTTTTTTTTTCCTGAAGATCTATAACTGCGCATCCCACCATATAACAGTGAAAACGTTCATTGCCGGAAGATTAAGCCAAAATGACAGAGAGGAGTCTGTTATATCAGAAAATCTCATCAATGGCGAGGAATAGGTTTAGCAATGGTCTCCAAACCTGGGAGCTATCACCCCATAGGTTTTTATTTCAACCCTAATTCAGCACACCTGATTTGTATTCAGCAGCTCATCAAGACCTGTGACTGGGAAATGAGGTTTTCTTTGCTTTGGGTGGAGAGAAAACCCTCAGGATGGTAGCTCTCCAAGAACAGACTTCTTACTTTTGTTATTCAGGCTACGTCCATCTGCATTCAACAGAGCCTTACTTGACACATGGAGAATTGAAGTTGTAGAAGTGATTACCTGAAAGCTTAGGTGCACACACACGCATAGAAATATACATACACGTGTGAGATATTTTTCTAAAATCAGTACTAATAAATACTTGAAAATTAAAGGACAATTTTACAATCATAACATTCATTAACAACCATTACAGTGTACCTTACAGATTATATTACAGCAATATTCACATTACATATTATTCACATATTCCTCATTATTTCATCATTCATTTCTGATTCAGGTTAAATTATAAAGTGTGGCTTCTGCACATGACATAATTACATCATAAAATTATTTAACATGGCAGACCAAAGCACCACAGTATAGTATCCAAAACACATCACATCCAAAATAGCATCACAAAAATATTTCGTCAGAAGAGCTTGAGTTTGAATCAATGTCAGATGGCTTCAGTGCACTCATTTCCTACTTCGTCAACAGGAAAAAAAAAATCAGTCAGTTTCGCAAGACAATTTTTAAATTCAGTTTAACCGAAAGTGACGTGTATTAAAACATGAACTGAAAAGTTATCTTTCTTTTGGTCAGAATCTGACGAATCGAAGGCAAGTGCTGGCTCGAACTACATCGAATCATTACAGCATAGTCATTGCCTGAGACGCCCATTTCCTGGTCAGTGAAGGGGCAAAACTCCCAAAGCACTACATTCTCAAAACCACGGAAACTCCAGTAGTGATGAAAAAAATGTGACAGGCAGAATGCAGACGGCTAAACCACAGAAGGCCCCAGGCTAGAGTTTGCAGGAGGAGCAGGAGGGAGTACAAAGGTGTACATATGCTGAGAGGTGTGCCGTCTGTTTAATTCCATTTAGGTGCGTTGTCCGTTTAATTCCAATCCTCCACATCAGCGAGGGATAGGTCTGCCCAAACAAAGAGGGTTCATGAGAACTCTGCCACGGGCAAGCAACAGTAAAACCACTCACGCATACCATCTGTAACATTTTCAAGTAAAATCTTCACTTTAAAAAATGTAGCGCAGTTTTCCCCATTCATGAAATGTTGAAACCAGAAAAGAACCCCCACTATCAGTATCATCAAAACACACCTTCAGTCTCCGGCAGATCGTCTAAATTCTTCCTGACAGCACACGGTCCGTGATCAGTGTCCAACACAAACTGCAATTCCAAAGTCAGAGCCTTGACCAACGCTAAGCAAGCAGGCCACTTTGCAAATAAAAATCATGTTTCCCTGCCAGTATAGTGCTAAGTGGAACGTGTAGCAAGCCGCCAGTTCGATTCAAATGAACCTTACCAAAAACAGCACAATCTAGCCGTATGTACAGTACACCTTAAACTGCAATGCAAGATCCCCGCTGATGCTCTGGCTCCTAACTGGTTTCCTCTTGAGAGCTTGATTTGCTTTAGTCTGCATGTAACCCCAGTCGGCTCACACCATCTCCCCTTGTCCCTGCATCTTGCTGATCTCAAGCGAGGCCTTGCGCTGGGTGACATCAGTCAGGGAGTTCATCTCTTTCCTCAGAGAGGAGTCGAACATCACGCCCCTGTAGTCCAGGCCCCAGCCCTTGCAAAGCGCCCCCCAGAGGAAGCGCAGGACGGAGGGGCTGAGGATAATGAACACCCAAGGGTCAATGATGGAGTTGATAGACAGGAATCGCAGGGCGATCAGGTCAGTATTATGGCTCTCCCAGTCCCCGTAGGTGTTAATGTACACACGAATCTGTACATAAATGAGAGCACAATGTCAGCCACGAACACCACTTTCCATCATCCTATAGCTCTGGTCCCCAAATCACGGTCCTCAAGGGCTGGAGCCTGCTGGATTTCCACCTGTCCTCTACCTGGGAGTCAGGAGTAATGACAGTGGGGCCTATCAGCAACAATAATTGTTCACTCATTTGTCGAGATAGAAAGAAAGCCAGGACTGAATATGGATTTGAGGGCCAGATTTGGGGATCTCAAGCCTGTAACGTAAGACAGTGATTCTCAGTGTTAAGCCTCGGGACCCCAATTGTATGATGCTCTTCGTTTCAACAGCAACTGCAATCACAATGTTCAATAGCTGTCATTGTTTCTTAATTAGACCTTTTTCCTATTTAAAGACACTATATACTCTCTTGAACCACATTATCCAAAATTGATATAACTGTATGTGATGTAGGATAAAAACTGTTCTTTACTACGAACGTTTACAAAAAGTGTAGGCATATTTAACTGACTGAATTAAAAATGATGGAGAATCAATTGGGTTCCAGTGAGCTTGCTGAACATCTGACTTTTTCCTCTTTCACAAACAGCAGGTTTGGCTGTTGAACATTGGCCTTGTGTTGTTATTTGTCCACAAAAACTGCTATTTTCTAAGTGAACATGTCCACATTTTCACCACCAAGTAGCCTACCGATTCTTTAATTTCAGCAGTAACACTTTCCCCTCTTTAAATGCTACAATTAAAATTTGTAATGGAGTACAATCGGAATAGAAAACTGTTCAACGTGTGCATGGCTACGGTATATAACAATGTCACTTAAAAGGGTAACTAGTGCTTATAAACATGAACAGTGGCATTATGAAAAATGAACACTGTGTTAAAATTCTGGGATTGTAACAGTGGTTGGAATAAAGAGCAGTACACATGGGGTACCCAGGAGGACCAACCCTGACAGCCACTTACTTAAATGCTCACCCTGATAGGAAATTTCTCCCATGAATAGTCAAGCAAGTTGAAGTCAAGAGAAAAAGAGCATCGGCAAGCTACTGATTGTAAATTGTACACTGCACCTTCTATTATTTCAAATTTGAGGATGTAAAGTTGACCTCACAAAAAACAATTAGAAACCTGTTGAAAAACATGAAAGAAAAAGCTGTTGTCTTAATAGTGAGAATAAGACTGTTTGCAAACATAACTATGAGGCTAACAGTCAAAACTGAATCATTATTTTCTTCCTTTAGTGAAAAAACAATACAATCTAAGGGTTTGTATTATTAAAGATGCAAATTAAATTGTGGAATATGACACAAGAAATAACATTTTTGGAATTTGAATATTTAATTATACATTTCATTTTAATACAAATTACTGTAAATTACTGTTGTCAATTCACCCTCTCAACTTAAAAATGAAAATAGTGCTTATACAATTTAGACAACAGTCATGGGATTCTGATACAAAACTGATGCTCCCAACACACATTCCAGTATTTGCTTGAACTTCTTTGTGGCTTTGTGGTGTTCTGTCTCTTGAGATGACAAACAGATTTTGCCTACAACAGTGCACATTAATCCACATACATAATAAATAGGCTGTCGGGATAATTAATCGCGATTAATTTAAGCGCAATAAAAGTAATTGCCACTATGAGGCAGACAGACGTGATTGCTTATTACCTTTTCTAGAACACTTACCTAATGCGGTCATTTGAAATGCTTCCGGGAAGAAACCTGTGATTTGAAGTCTGCTAATTACCAGCGAGGTTGGACAGCCTCCATCGCCTTGGCATAAGTAGCTCACCTTAAATCAATTCCTGTGTACTTTGCCTGACTTGCAATCAAGCCATTTATTCAGCCAACTGACTTATCAAAACCAAAATATGGCCTATAATGATTAAGAAGAGATAATGAGAAGCAGACGGACCTAACCAGGCTGCCGCGTTATTTTAAAAGATTTTCAAATTCGTAAACAATTTACATGTCACGTTCTATACCCTTAAACAAAATGTTTTCCACCTTCACTGTTGGTTATTTAGATGCTCAAAAGTAAATAAAATCAAGTGCTGTGAGTTACATTATTTTAAATGACTCTCGTTCAATTATCTAATAAAAAATGCCTCAAATTTGCAGGAAAGATTCGCCTGAACGTTAATTGCCAAATCTTCGGTGCATTTGACTATTGCCTGCAATGCAAACATATTCTCTCTCACATTCATGTTCGGTATGCTTCACAAAATGTTTTCCACTTCACGTAGCCTATATTTTTAAGCTCTTAAAACCAGGGCCATCTTTGAATAACTTCATTTTTTTTTAAAATGTCTTTAATAAAATTCCTTGATGAAAGGTGGAACTCAGAGGTCTGCTATCTATTCAGATTATTGAAATTTTTTCAATCTAACACGGCAACCTGGTTAGGTCCGTCTGCTTCTCATCATCGCTTCTTAATCATTCTACGCCACATTTTGATTTTGATTTGTCAGTTGGCTGAAAAAATGGCTTGATTGCAAGTAAGGCAAAGTAAACGGGAATTGATTTAAGATGAGCTAATTATGCCAAGGCAATTACCTCGCTGGTAATTAGTGGACTTCAAATCACAGGTTTCTTCCCGGAAGCATTTCAAATTACCGCATTAGGTAAGTGTTATAGAAAAGGTAATAAGCAAGAAAGTCTGTCTGCCTCATAGTGGCAGTTACTTTTATTGCGCTTAAATTAATCGCGATTAATTATCCTGACAGCCATAATAATATAAGTTCCATACTATGCAGTTTTGTATTACAATATTCACGCATGTCCAAAAGTGAGGTTAACAAACTTTTAAGCAAAAAAAAAAAAAAAATCAGTGAATGTCAATAATTTTTTGCTGCCCGTCAATATCCCCTCTCTGAAGAACAAGCGGTTCTAAATGGTCCTCCCCTCTATGATAATGAGCTCATATCTGACTGGCTGGCAAAGAGAACTGAATATGGAAAAAGTGACATTAGTGCTATGAGGGAGTGAGAGGTGCAGAGGTCAAGCAAGGCAGTGGGCGGGAGTAGGGCTCATACAACATGCTGGCAGGTGCAAACTGTGCAGAGTAGATCTGTTTGTGATTCAGGAAACGGCAGGAATTTCAAACCACCTGCTTAAGAGGGGTCACACAGTTAAATTGAGGGGTCTTTTTTTTTTTTTTTTTTTACTGAGTCATGAATTGCATTTTGCGGATTATTAGACACATGAGTATCATTGTTTCAGCTTATATACATCAATTGATTTGTTAATACCGTTTTGTGCCCCCACCTTGAGCAACTCTCATTATGCTCAGGGCCCTGGCTTTCTGTACACAAGACACATTTTCAAACGCTTCCTCGAATTAGTTTCTGGTTTCTGGGCTTTATCGCTTAATAGGTTAGCTCTGACCATAACTCAAACTGTCTTCCTCTAAATGGCTTAATGACGAACTGATTGACAACGCATGACAGTCAAAATACTGTAGTGGAATTGACTGATGTGCCAATAAACTGAGTACTTTTTGCAATATCATCCAATGACATATCTTCCTTGAGGTAAATTAGAAATCTGAAATGGCCTGATTTTGTTGACATTTAGTGGGCTAGAGATCAAACAGCACTGGTAATCATTTTCACAACAGCACAGTTCCAACATTCTTGGTGATTTTTATGTCAACATACCTTCTTTTAAAATGTCATTGAGATTGAAAAACAATATTCTAATTGTGCTGAACCTTTAAAAGTCATTTATTGCATCTGATCCTATCAATGTGTCTCGAACATTGCTTCTGAATGAACTAGCAATGGGTTTTTTTTTTTTAAGCTACAGACAATTTAACATTAGTAGCGATCTAGGTCTGTAGCTAGCGAATAAACCACAAAACAATTATAGAAAGGTAATGAGTGGATGCTAGCCTAGTAACTTAGTCCTGAGAGTAACACTTCGCTAGCTAGCTAGTCCCATGAACAACAAAGCCATACACATTTAACTACGCTTAAAAATAGAATTCAGCTTGGATATGGACAGAATTTGGAAACACGAAACCCTTACCTCCCTAGCGAGATACAGATTCTCCTTGAAAATAAATCAAAACCGCCACTTCTTTGTATCTTCTAGAAGGCAGAATAAGTCCCTTTTTAATATCAATTTCTTTGCCTGTCCTGTGTTGTACTGATCCAGGTTAATAAGGCAGTCAGATAAAATGTATTAGCACAAGAACTGAAAAGTCAAGTTTTTTTTAATAATATGTCCTCTTTAAACCTCTTAGCCTTCACACAAACCTTTACTGAGAACAAGGTTAACAACCAAGCCAACATATAAACCTTCGTTGCGACCTGTCATTCACTGAAAATATTTGCCGCATTCTGAAATGAAAAATATTGACAAAGGATGTCGAAATGGACTGGAAAACATTCTCCTTTCAGAACTACAGCAGTTGGTCTCCTTGTTCCCAAAAGTTTTTTTTATATAGGGGGCCGCCAAGCCAATGTTGACATGGAGATTTAAAAAAAAATTGAAGTATGCATTATGATTGGTCATTATAAGTGGAAAACTCATTGTAATATATTGCTTAACTGTAAAAATGTAAATAATTATGTATATTTGTATAATATATTGAAATAAATACATTGAAACTAATTAATACTATTGCTGTCATTCCGTGACAATATGCCTCTTGTAATTCCGTGACATTGACTTTTTGAAATTTCTTGCCCATAAAACAGGGTTAAAGTCAATATTTGTTTCTATAACTTACAGTATCAACAAAAAACACCTTAAATATGAACATATTGAAGTTTCATAACTTAACTATGACTGGAACATCACTTTCTGGATAGTTAAACACAACATTAAAAAACCACGTCAATTTTGTGTAATTCCGTGACGGAGTAGTTTTTGCTTGTTTCTTCTATGAAACTTTCTCAAAATATTTATTTTCACTTAATAATATTAAAGGACAAGTTAATACCTTCAATATGACATATCATACTTGATATTTAGTTGTAGAGTTACAACCCAAAATGTAGTGGGACTGTAATTCTGTGACAGCTTGGCAGCCCCCTATATGGGGTGATGCAGCATCAGGGTAAAGCATGTCCCTGATCCAACTTTTTTGAACCATGCTGCCTGCATTAAATTCTGAGCAGGTATTTTCCATAAGACAAAATTTCTCAATTTTAAAGTCTGATATTATTTGTTGTCTTTGAACCATTTAGAATTAATTATTGAGTTTAAACAATCTACAAATTACTGCTTCGTCTTCATTTACATTTTATACAACATCACATCTTTTTTTGGAAACAGGGCTGCAAAGATAAGTGCATTTAACAGCCAACTGAAAACCTCAGGGTATAAATGAACAGGCAATGAAAACACCTCTCAGACTCTCACAGACAAAGGATCGCCATTCCCCTGAGAAAATGGTTCAGCCAGAGAAAACTGTTCCAGACAATATGCAGCTGTAGCAGGGTTATAGAACTGTGCTGGCAGCGACTGCAGCAAGGAGTTAAGTGCTCGCAATGCAAAATAAACACAGCGTGCTGAAATTAGTCTTTCTAGCTAGCAAGCCGACATGGCACTGAAGCCCAATTCTTTCAATGCCACACTTCAGGGATTATATAGAACATGACCCATCCCACTCCACACCTGAGGGTCATTAATATGGCATACTTAATTCACTGCTCTCTCTCTGTTCATTGCCTATGGGTACGTAATGAGGCACAACTCATCTTGTTAATTCAGCAGCCCATCCTTGTATTCAGGGTTGTCCAAAGCCTTTAAGACCACAGCCACCTGTTGCATGTAGTTAACGGCTCCGGCGAATGACAGTTGCATTTATTAGTGGAAAACTGCTGACGGAACATAGCAGGCAGTGGTTGCTAGTGCCTGCCATTTTCATAATTTATTGAACTTTCTAGGCTTCTAATCTTTCTAGGCTGTATCGAGAATGACACAACCGTGTGGTAAGGGAGTACGATAAATTGATTGTCCAATCAGAGGTTAGAGAGAAATTACACCAATTATCTTTAAGGAATAATTACACCTAATACTGTTGTATAATACTTTAATCTTGTTAATGACATTATATGTGGCACGCTGCCATACTTATTCTGTACATTCTGCAATCATAACATGTGTCTCAGATTATAATTCAATGATCAGTACAATATATGCAATTGGTGCCTCTAATTGCCTGCAAAAAGCCTGCTTCAGGGATTGCTGTCACCCTGTTGGAAGTGATGTCGTAAAATTCTATTCTTTCACATTTTCAAGTCAATATTCCAGAACTCCAATAAGAGTAAGTATTGTTACATCAACATTGGAACATGCATTTCAGTTATGAACATTCTCCTCAAGTAAATCGTGAACTAATTGACTCATAAATAACTCATGATTGATGCCTATATTTGTATTTACCTCGGATGTGCATTACATTGAGTTCAATTATGGTACATCATTAAAAAAGAAAAAGAAAACATTTGTCACTGCAAACCATCCATTTTTAATACATCAACTGCAGGGCAAATGGAAAATGCTGCAAAATGAAGAATCCAACTCATATCTTTAAGAGTTTGGCTTGTGAGCTGTGGTGTTGAAGACACAGCAGGCACCCTTACATCCTTTTGAGGAAGAGTGCACGTCTGCTTACACTGCAGAGACTGGCGGTAGAGACTGCAGCATGAGCACTTAGACAACTGTATACAACTGGGCACCAGTACCTCTGTCTTTAAGTGCATTTTGATTGGAACTGAACTTTAAAGCAAAACATCATAAACAGACCCTGAAATGACTGCTGCCTTTTACTGGCAACATGTTAGGATGGAAGTGTAACACAAGAGTGCAGGAATAGTGATCTTGCAATTCCAAAGATGGTTTGAAATGTATTCTTAGCCCACATTAGCCCAAATGTATTTTTAGCCCATGGACTATAGGCTACAAATAGTATGTTATGAAAATTGACTGACACGAAACGCAGATGTCAGCCCAAGTGGTGAAGAAACTTGAAATGTTGCATTCATCTGCAATGGCATACAAGCACATATTTCGCATAAGATAGTCAAAAATATAGCACTTTCCTGAAATGGTACTTACAGTAAGAAAGATGCCTTCTGCAAGAAAAGGGTGCAGAAGTGATAAGATTGGTATCACTCAATGAATGCGAGTTGTGAACAACTGGTAATGATGTACTTTCTCTCTCACACACACACGCTCACACACAAACATACACACGCACACCCACACACACTGAATATTTAATCGTACGGAGTGCTCTTTTAATTATTTATCTAATCAGCACTATCTAGACACGCTAAAAGAGTGAGAAAGTGCTTACTGAAGGTACGGGCGAGATCACATTTCATCAGAAGACCTTTGTAACTAGCAGATAAATTGAAACGATGCCTGTGATATTCGTCGCACTGGTGACCCTTCCCCTGTCATGAACCGTATTGTCCAAAAGTATTTGAACAGCACCACAGTATAAACATTGGATGCAGTTCTTTACACAGAATTGATGCCAATTCCCAAAAAAATTGAAGCTGACTCTCAGAATCAGTTGACTATTGGTTGTCTTAAAATCCCGTGGGCTGGCATAGAGCCCACGCCAAATGCTGGGTCTCTGTCCAAATATTTATGACTTGAGTCAGACCGGCAGCTGCACCATACGCCAGATCACACTCCAGCTCCGCAGCAAATCCTGCCGAGCAATTTCACACAAACACAAATGCTGGGAATTCTGGGGCACCAACATCCATAACCACATCTGACAATACAATGATGCCACCAGCATACCACAAATGGAGAATTGCAGTCAAACGTCGACACTCATGGAAAATGATTTCATAATTCCATACACAAATTTATAGCAAAAAAATTATTTGCATAACAAACTATCAACAAATTTTTATTTGCATAACCAAATACTGTATCCACAGATAAACTGCAGTGTGCTTCATCAGCAACTGTAGAGCACAAACACAGAGCTATTCTGAGGCTCTGTGTACTCGCTCTGCTTCAGACTGGCCAATGAAAATGATTCAATTTCCATGCAGTTGATGTTATCTCTGAGAAAACCGATGCAAAAAATATACTAAGGGCACTCCCAGGATAATGCAGCAAGCTTTATTCGGTGAAAAAAGGCAACGATAAAACGCCAAGCTTTCGGTCGAATGACCTTCGTGACCACTGAATGACCACTCTCTGAGAAAACAAGTCTCTACACTCTGGCACACGCCCCTTCCATAATCACATCAGCGAATCAGATCAGCTGTTATCTCAGCCTATCAGTTCATAGTGACAAGCTTGTTTTAAAGCTTTTTCCAGCTAATTTTACTGCGCATCTGTACTTTGTATTAATCTGAGTAGGGTACAATTGCAACATTATCTTTGAAGAGGCTCACGTGCAACAAAGATGTGGCCCCGTACTTTTCTTTCCACTGAGCACACATCATTTTTTTGGGGGGGGGGTGGAGTACTTCTTAATTAACCTGACTGAGAATCTCTATTGAGAATCCTTCTGTTTCTCTTGAAATCACACAAAATGTCTCAGAATTACAGTGCTGTGGAAAAGTGTTTCCTCTATTTTTGCACACTTGTCACACTTAAATGTTTCAGATCATCAGACTCATTTTAACACTTGACAAAGATAACGAGTGAACACAAAATACAGTTTTAAATGATGATTTCATAACTGCAAAAAAAAAAAAGCTACCCATCCCATTCTGGTTCTATGTGGAGAAAGTATTTGTGCCCATTGTTATTAAATCAACCAATTAAACATTTTTTTGATAATTGGGTTCAACTTTACTAGCATTAGCGTTGGTTAGTTTATTCAGCCATTTTTGCCACATAAGTGCCTCCTGCGCCTCCACTTGTCTTTGTTTACCCTGCTGTCACGTTGCTCTCGCCCTCCCCACTCCATTCTCTGATTGGCTCTCATTTCCGTTATTGAACAGCCCCTCTCTTTTCTATCCTGCTTGTATTTTCACCAGTCTTGTGTTCTCTTGATTAGCTCCCTTGTCTTTACGCTCTGTTTGCATTAGTCCGCTGCCAGTTTGTTTCAGTTCTACCTGCTACTTAAGAACCTTCCGAGTTTTGATTCCAGTGCTTCGACTTGACCGTTAATGAGCGTGGACTGCCCTTGTGTCGGGTCCCTTTTGGCTACTTTGGATTTTTCTCTGTTGCTGTACTGGATTCTGCCCGGCTGGTTACAGATCCTCAACCTGTTATACAACATTTTTCTTCCCTGTCATACTGTTCTGCAATCCCACTTCTGGTTATCTACCCGGCCTCTACCCGACTATCTCTTTAATAAAAGCGCCAAACTTCACTCCAGTCTGTGTTTTGGTCCTGAGCCCAAGACGTTACAACTGGACACCCAGGCATGATTTCTGTCAGCCCTGTTGAATCGAAACATCACATTGCCAGAAAGGTGAAGTAGGCAAAAAGCGGCAAATGATGCTGAGATTAAAAGAAATTCAAGGGCAGATGAGAAGCTAAATAAGTCTGTAAACAATTAAAAAGCCATTTCCAAGGAGAGCCAATGATTACAAATGGAAAAAACTTGATGCAGCGGTGAACCCGCCCAAGAGCGGCCTGCTAACCCAAAATTCCTCCAAGAGCGCATCGACAGCTCATCCAGGATATGACAAAAGATCTCAGACTAACGCCTCAAGCACTGCAGGCCTCACTAGCCTCGGTTGATGCATAAGAAGTGGCCTTCTTGGATGACATGGGTCCCATAATATCTTGTGTTAAGCTAGTACAGCATCCCGTAATAAGAATATCATATCAACAGTCAAACACAGTGGTGGTACAGTGATGGTCTGGGGCTGTTTGGCTGCTTCAGGACCTGGGCGACTGGCGAAAATTGATGGAATCATGAATTCTGCTCTAAACCACAAAATCTTGAAGGAGAATGCCGGACCATCAGTTCAAGACCTAAAGCTTGAGTGCAGTAGGGCTTTGCAGAAGGACAAAGATCTGAAGAATACAAGCCAGTACACCTTTGAATGGCTCAAATTAAACAAAATGAAGGTTTTGGAGTGGCTAGTCAAGTCCTGACTTGAGTTAGATTCATGGCATGACCTTAAACCGGCCTTTCATACTGGAAACCCCTCAAATACGGCTGAATTAAAACAATTCTACAAAGAACAGTGGGCCCAAATTTCTCAACAGCACTGTAAGACTCATTGCCAGCTATCACAAACATCTGATTGCAGTTGTTGCTGCTAAAGGTGGCGCTACCAGTTGTTAGGTTTACGAAGGCAAATTTTTTTTCACATGGGTGATACAGGCCTCAAATAACCATCTTCAATAAATGAAATAATTGTTCAAAAGCTGCATTTTGTACTTACTTTGGGCCTCATTTATGAACAGTGTGTCCAAAAAAAAAGATGTTTACACCACTTTCTACTATCTACTATCTACTACTTTATAAATTACTACTTTTTATATTATTATGAACCTCTTTCCTTTTTTGAGCAGATGCAGTGAAATCCACACATTAAAAAAAAGACCCATTGTCATGATCTTGCATTAAAATTAGTTCAGTGATCAGACATCTAAATTAGAAAAATTAGCAAAAACATTAGAAATCAGGAAGGGGGCAAACACTTTTACACAGCCTTGGACATCCTTCGACTTGTGTCGAAGTGTGACCACAGGAGACATTTAACTGAAGGCGATTTATTTACTTAGTTTTCATTGTTTATATTCTGTCACTCAAACTCATCTGAAAACCAGTCAGAATTGAATCACTAACCATTTGCTCATATACTGTGTGCTATCTAGCGTCTCCAGCCTGATATACATCTCTTTGGACTGTGGGAGGAAACTCAATTATCCAGAGTAAATCCGCAGTAACAAAGGCTGGGTACATTTGATGGAGGAGATGTATCAAACTTCTGCATATTTCACATAATGAAGAGGATCCATTCATTCAAGACCCACAGACAGTGTTCACATTCATTCTGCTGTTTCTGTCCTTCTGTTTCATTGGTAATCATTTCCAAGCCCTTTCTCAACTGTACAGTTTACCCCTATGGGATTTAATGCACCAGTCAGCTCTATTTAACCTTTTCCACTCCGGCGTTAGCAGCGGAGGGATATTGGCACTGCTCTCACCACAACTTAAAGCGCATTATATCTCCAAACTCCATCCCATTTAGGTTTTTTAGTTACCAAAGTAAGTGTTAATTTGTTTTGTAGCAAGGCTCAGTCCATATACATTTCCCCTCAGCTTGCTTTGTATTTCATTGGTATAATTATCCAGAATTTTCCCATCCACATTTATGGTGACATAAAACGTCAATGGCTTATGAAGCTTCTGAATTCCTGCAAACAGAATATATTTATTTCTGCATGTCCGATTGGCTTGATACATCTAAAAAAACCTACTAATCAAAGTAACACCTGGATAAGCTGTTTGTGAATCGTACCGCCCATGGTCGTGCTAACGGCAAATTGATTGATTGGCTGACTGTTTAGTGAATAGCTGCGTTTACATGGATTGTTTTCCTCAATCTGATTGAAATCAAATGGATTAAATGAATCTGAACAGTATACATGAACGCTAAGTAAAGCGATCCCCGTTCAATCCGCGTATGCTACTTATTCTTTTGAACACTGAAAACATTATTATTAGGAGCAATCTTAAAATAAATTGGATTGCACAGTAAAAAAAAGAGAACAGAAAATGGAATGCACTGGGTTAATTAATTATTTTTGATTATTTATTTCATTTTTTTTCATCCATACAATATCACTATTAAGTCTGCTGTCAGTATTACTCTACAGTGATGTGTCATTTCATAATAATCACAGGTTTATATATTGGTCTTGATTATTCAGTTAGTAAATTGTGTGATTATTGATCAAGCGATCTTAAACCGAGTCAGCTTGAAAGTAATTATGTGTTTAGGGGTCAGAGACTCACAGCACATCATTTGAAAATCCCCTAACACCGGCATTACCGCCAGGGGGACTAGGGTGCCACTGACTGTAGTGGGCAAAAATTTTTTTCAATGTTTTCCAGGCCCCACCCCCTCTTTTTGCTCCTTTTATGAAGCATAATAACTACACCAAGTTTCATACAAATATATGCATATTTTCTGGTAACTCAATGGGCTGGATTGTTTTCGTAGAGTAGTTGTTCAGTGCGTGTATGAACAGTTTAACACCGTGTTATCAATTGAAATAAAACCTTATGTAATTCAACTGTTTCATCATCAGGGTTTCCGCTACCTGTAATTGATCGTGGCGCACCACCATGGCTAAATAAAAGCCGCCTCGCCAATGTAAAATGACTTTGCATAAACTCCAAAAATCCTTAGGACAATCAGTTCTCCTTGTTAAGTCAAAATGAGCGCTAATAATTCTTGACCTGTTGTCAATCATTTTGCTTGATGAATATGTTTTCCAATGAATATCAAGAGCAACGCCAGGCGTGGCATATGCCCCCGACTGAAACAGTTGAAGAACACGTCCAGAAAGCGAGTGTTAGGCATCATCTGCTATATACGACCATTCACCCCACCAAAAATCATAAAGTGGTATTCACATTAGAGTGTGACAAAGGATTTCAAGATGCCTGTCGTGGCAGCCATATTGGTTGGCGGAGCGAGCTGAAAATCGATAGGCATCATCCTCTATGTATGACTTTTCACCTTACCAAACATCATAAACCTCCATCGAGCTGTGTTCACATTAGAGCGCGACAATCGATTTCAAGATGGCTGCTGTGGTGGCCATATCGGTTGGCAGTACAAGCTCAAAATTGATAGGCATGGTCCCCTATGTATGACCATTCACCCCAACAAAAATCATAAACCTCCGTCGAGCTGTGTTCACATTAGAGCGCGACAAATGATTTCAAGATGGCTGCTGTGACGGCCATATTGGTTGGTGGAGTTAAATTTAACATTATATGATTATAATATTTTATGATAACATTATATGATTGAGCTACCAGTAAATATTATTAGGCTATAATACATCCAAACTTTGTCACGTTTTTTCTCTTCACATTATGAACACATTTAGGGGGTGGGACAATGAAAATTAGAAACGTCATTTTTAAGGGGGAAGTTAGGCTCTAGGGGGTTAAAAAGAATCACATTGGGACAAGCAAGATTGCTGCCCTGGGATCAGCTGATTTGTTTTGCAAGCGAGTAGTAAAGCAAGGGTCTAGCCCCGGGAAACCTGATCTCAGATGAGCACTCCCATGCTGTGTGCTTGATTAAAACAGGCCTTGAACTCAGCTACTAGACATCTTACACCAGAGCAGGAGAAAAAAAAAGAATCAGATAAAGGCCCAAATTCAAATAAACATGCACCATTGCACTGATAAATATAATTTCAAATGAAATGAATTTCCCTTCCTACCTCAACATTTAATATGAACAGGAGACCTCAGCTCAAATTTAATCACACAGGAAATGGCAAACAGATCCGACGTTTTCAGTAAAGTCATCATCTTGGAGTTAACATTCTGCCACAGATCTTAAAATGTACATACATTTGTTGATATTTTGATATTACTGATCACTGTCTTTAGGGTTCCCCCTCGGTTTTGAAAAAATATTCTTCACCTTCTCCCTCGAGAAATAAAGTAAAAAAAACATTCTTCACTTTATCATAGTCGTCAATTTTTATTAGTCACTCATGGACTGAAAGGTCAAACCTCAAATATTTGTGTAAAAAAGGTCTCTCCATTATACTTTCAGTATAATTTTGGGTCCACTCAAGTCCAGTCTCTAATAACGGGGACCCTGTGCACCATAAAAGCAGAATTAAAACCGCTTGACCAGTTAGTAAGGCATGGAATTTATTCAAAAGACAGGCAATAGAAATCTGTTGAACTCCTTATTTCTTTTTTTTTTTTTTAAACATTTTTATCAATACAGCTATTTTGGGCATCCAAAAATTAAAAAAGGACTCAACCTTTAAGGGCATTAGAGAGGCCTGAAAAAAAATGCGAAATTGAGCTTGAGATGAGCTAAAAATTTTGTGACGTTGGAATCAGAATGAGTGGAATTGTCAAATGTTTATTTAAAATGTTCAACTTTTAAGACTACAATTCACCGATTCTAAATTGAACCTTGGGTGAGCTCAATCTTTTTGCACAATTTGTTGGAATCCTTAATTTAAATCTCAAATATTTGGGGTTTTAAATGTTAAACATTTCAGATTGCCACTAATTCTGATGCCAATAACTAACAAGTCTCAGTACTAGCTCCCTCATTCACCTCTCTCTGGGGAGTGCTTTCTGGCTACTGTACGGTCGGAAACCACCATGTGGTTTCTTGCTCAGACTTGCTCAGCTGGTAAACCCAAACCCCCTTAGCGATAGCGACTGCCATGGGATTTACAAAAGTCAGTCAAACTAATAAAACACTAAACACTAATATATTATTTGCAAAACATGAAAATTGTTTGGCTCAGGCATGGATAATTACACCACCACACCTAGCCGATTAGGACTTATTGTTATTGGTCAAATCTTGGCGTCCTTTTGGTCGTAAGGTGTAGTCGATTTTAACAAACACATTGCTACTTCTGGCATTGAGCTTTTAAAGATCATTGAATGCATAACCATTTCCGTCATAATAGATTTTAAAAGAGTGAAACGTCCCTCTAACATTATAAGCCAATCGCACTGACAAAACTAGGGACTTGTATAGAAATTTACACGCCTTGTTTTCCTTGTTCATCATGAGGGGATGATTGTGCTTCAGCAGCCACCGTTTTACAAATAAAACAAAAATCTGCGCATATTCACTCCCTCACACAGTGTTGGATTTCAAGTTGCCTGTTTGAGTACACAAGACGAGCACACAAACTGTGTCGTCCATAAATATTTGGACAGTGGATACTCTGTATTGCTGCCTCACAGCAAGAAGGTCGTGGGTTCGAATCCCGCCTGGGGCCTTTCTGTGTGGAGTTTGCATGTTCTCCCCGTGTTGCGTGGGTTTTCGCCGGGTACTCCGGTTTCCTCCCACAGTCCAAAGACATGCATATCAGGCTAATTGGAGACACCAAATTGCCCATAGGTATGATTGTGACAGTGAATGGTGTGTGAATGGTGTGTGCGCCCTGCGATGGATTGGCAAGCTGTTCAGGGTGGGTCCCTGCCTTTGCCCGTAGTCAGCTGGGATACGCTCCAGCTCACCCCGTGACCCTAGTGAGGAATAAGCGGGTATAGAAAATGGATGGATGGATAATACAACCCCAATTCCGAAATAGTTGGGACAAAGTGTAAATTCTGAATAAAACCAAAATGCAATGACTTTCAGTTCACATGAGCCAATGTTATTGACAATAGAACATAGATAACATTGTTGAAATGTTGAAACTGAGACATTCTACATTTTTATTCAAAAATTAGCTTATTCCAAATTTTCTGGTTGCAAGAGGTCTCTAAAAAGTTAGGACACAGGCAAAAAAGGGCAAAAAAAGCAGTTAATATATAACAGTAACAGCTGAAAGAACATTTAGCAAGTAATTGAGTTAACTGGCATCAAGTGTGTAACATGACTGGCTATAAAAGGGATGTCTTTGAGAGGCTGAGTCTCTCAGAAGTAAAGATGGCCAGACGCTCTCCATCCTGTGAAGGCTTGCATAAAAAAATTGTGGACTACGTTAAAAACAATGTTCCTCAACGTCAAATTGCAAAGGCTTTGAAGGTCTCATCACTGACAGTGCATAACATCATCAAGATATTCAGAGAAACTGGAAAAATCTCTGTGCGTAAGGGACAAGGCCAAAGACCTTTACTGGATGCCCGTGATCTTCGGGCCCTTAGACTCCACTGCATCACTCACTGGCATGATTCTGTCATCGACATTACTAAATGGGCCCAGGCATACTTCAAGAAACCACTGTCTGTAAACACAGTCCGCCGTGCCTTCCACAGATGCCACCTAAAACTCTATCATGCAAAAAAGAAGCCATTGTTGAGCATGATCCAGAAGCTCCTCCGTGTTCTGTGGGCCTAAAATGGACTGTAGCAAAGTGGCAAAGTGTCTTGTGGCCAGACGAGTCCAAATTTGACATGTTTGATGGAAATCGTGGGCGTCCTGTCCTCTGAGCTAAAGAGGAGAAAGACCACCCCTCCTGTTATCAGCATTCAGTTCAAAAGCCAGCATCTCTGATGGTATGGGGATGCATTATTGCACATGGTGTGGGACACTTGCATGTTTTAAAAAGCACCATGAATGCTGAAAGGTATATGAAGGTTTTAGAGCAACATATGCTCCCCTCCAGACGACACCTATTCCAGGGAAGGCCTTGTGTGTTTCAGCAGGACGATGCAAAACCACGTACTGCAGCTATTACAACAGCATGGCTTCGTAGCAGAAGAGTCCATTTACTGAACTGGCCTGCCTGCAGTCCTGATCTTTCACTGATTGAGGACATTTGGCGCATAATTAAGCAAAAAGTCCGTCAAAGGAGACCAAAATCTCTCCAGCAGCTGGAAGCCTGTATTAAACAAGGGTGAGATCAAATTCCAACGGCTAAACTCAACAAATAAGTCCCCTCAATTCCCAGACACCTCCACTCTGTGTTAAAAAGAAGAGGGGACTGACTGCGTGATAACAGTGTTTGGCTTTTCAACCCCATGGAGACCTGTCAGCCAATAAGACAGCATTTGGACGTATTTTGCCGCAAAAACTCTCTCTGATTAGTCTTTCTTGGCTCCACTTATTGAAGATAAAACGATATAAAAGTGCTGTCCTGTCCTGTTTTGCATTCGATTCTGGGCTAAAGAAAAAACGTTAGGGGCTACAGCCTTGAACGCTCTAGGTAGGCGACGCCGCTGTTTGCCATTGAGTTTTTATTCATCATGAAACAAATTCATTCGCGACTGTGACCACTGTTGGTGATTTTCTCCTTGTCACCGATGAATTACTTTCGTCAATGACGAAAATGATGAGTGCCAGCGGGAACCCTGCAGTGTCTTTAGTACAGTACAATAACTCGAACATTTAATTTCTAAATATATTAAAGTTAGCAAAGTGATTAAAGCTGTCTACATTAACCTGACATTGTTTTTAAATCCAGTGTACTTCCATAAAAAGCCAAAAAGCAATCCTGTTCAAAATCTTGTGAACTGCACGGTTCAGATTAATTTCAGCTGCTATGGAGTCAGGGTCATCTATGAAGCATCCATTCCAATGTTAGCTCTGATTTTAAATTTCGTAGAGTGACGTTTATAAAGGCTGCTGTCAGTTGTCCATACACGATTTCATTGTTGAAGGCAGTTTGTGAAAATGTTGCCCTCACCTTGAGGAAGAATGACTCTGCATCTTATTTGATTTGCCAGGATATATTTCAGCTCGTCTCTCAGCATTGGTAGCAGAGGTGTTTTTCTTGTATTACGCAAGCACTGCCATTCCATTTTGCTGGCATATTCATGTTTTCTCAGCGATTCAGTGAGACAAGGTCACCAACTCAGTGGGCACCACTCTGCCAGGGTCATTGTCAAATCGGCTTCCTTCCTTCTTGGGTAACTTGAAGTGACAACATTAGCAGCGTGCTTCCCATTATTGTCATAAAGACCCATTCATTTTTGAGCTAATGCACCAAAAAATGTCAAACATTTCCCCTATTCTGAGAGTGAAAGAAATTATGTACAGTAAGCCCGAAAATATTGTGACGAAGATTTCTCAGTACTCCAAAATTTCTGATTTGTAAATAGGTCAAATGCAGCGAAGGCTTTGATTTCCAGCATTTATTGCAGAGTGCTTTCCTTATGTTGATTTTTGTTTTACCTTTTAGAAATGTAAGTATTTTGACATATACAGTTGCAATTAAAATTATTCAACCCCTGTTGCAAATAAGGTTTACTGGCAAAATTTACAAACTTTCAGCTGTTTGCAATTTACAAATCAAACGAGGACAACTTAAATGGCCGAACACAACAAATATTACAAGTGGCTTCTCCAAATTCAATACAAAATTTCACTTTTAATGACTGCTGCAGGCTCAAAATTATTCAACCCCTTCATGACAAGCATGTTTAAAACTTAGTAGAAAACCCTTTTGCCGCTATGACCTGCTGGAAAAGTGATGCATAGGCAGATGTCAGCTTTTGGCAACATTCCCAAGGAATCTTAGCCCAGTCCTCATGGACTATGGCCTTCAGTTCAATAATATTCTAGGGCTTGCGTGCTGCAACTGTGTTCTTCAAATCCTACCAGAGATTTTTTATGGGGTTCAAGTGAAGCGACTGTGATGGGCACTCTAGAATCTTTCCAGACTTCTTCTGAAACCAAGCCTTGGTGGATGTTGAGGTATGCTTAGGATCATTGTCCTCTTGGAAGGTCCAATGATGCCCAAGCTTCAGCTTCCCTACAGACGGCTTGACATTTTCTCCTTGGATATCCCGATACTTGACTGAATCCATCTTGCCCTCAAAACTCTGCAGATTACCAGTGCCAGAGGAAGCAAGGCAGCCGCAGAGCATCGAAAACTCCCCACAATTCTTCACTGTAGTCAGGGTGTACTTTTCAGCACATGCTTCTTTATTCCTCCTGCAGACATACCACTGATTCATTAGCCCGAAATATTCCAGTTTTGTTTCATCACTCCACAGAACAATATCCCCAAACGTCTGTGGCTTATTTATATGGTTTTGAGCATATTGAAGCTAGTGCTTTTGGATCAGTTGTGGAGTATGTCTTGGAGACCTTCAATGTTTAGTATGTGCCCTACTGTGCAAATTAAAACCTCAGTGCCTCCTGCCTCCAAGTCTTGCTGCGGGTCTCCTGCAGTCACTCGAGGGTTTTTGACCACCCGTCTCCTCAGAAACTTGGTGACAGCCATTGATAGCTTCCTCTTTCTGCCACATCCTGGTACCGTTACCACTCTTCTTTTAACTCTGAACTTGCGAACTATGCTTCCAACTGTTCTCTATGAAAATTCAGTGCCTGTGCTACCTTTTTGTATCCTTTTCCTTGTTTATGCCAGGCAATGATCTATTACCTTTTTGGACAATTCTTTTGACAGCTATATTTCTAATGTGCAATCAAATGTCACTGCCAACAAACCCCTAGCGAGTGCAAGTATTTGATGTGTTCTATCTCAAGCAAACCTGATGCAACTAATTAAGGTCTTGATTAGCTGCATTAGGTGTACTTGAGACAACACCTGATTTGCAAATATGCTCTTATGAGGGATTCTATTCAGGGGGTCGAATAATTTTGAGACCTCAGCAGTTATTAAAAATGGTATTTTGTGTTAAATTTGGAGAAACAACTTGTAATATTAGTTGTTTTGAGCCATTTAAAATGTTCTTGTTTAATCCGTTTATCACAAACAGCTGAAAGTTTGTAAATTTTGCTATTAAACCCAATTTGCAATGGGGGATGAATAATTTTGTTTGCAACTGTAGAAAACCCCCCTTCTAGTCACCATCATTTCTAGCAAAGAGCCCATTTCAAGAAAAACAAAAGTATATGTCCCAAAAATAATGTCATGGAGAGTATCTCCATAAACAGAACGATCTTTTTTCTATTTTGAGATGGTAAAAAGTCAGAAGTGTTGGATTTCAAGTTGCCTGTTTGAGTACACAAGATGAGCACACAAACTGTGTCGTCTATAAGTATTCAGACAGTGGATATTCTGAAGCCACAAAAGAATTAAAAAACAAGATAATACAACCCCAATTCCGAAATAGTTCGGACAAGGTGTAAATTGTGAATAAAAACAAAATGCAATGACTTTCATCTCACGAGCCAATATGTAAGTTTCAATAGAACATAGATAACAAATGTTGAAACTGAGACATTCTACATTTTTATTCAAAAAATTTGCTTATTTCAAATTTTCTGGTTGCAACACGTCTCTAAAAAGTTAGGACACAGGCAAAAAAGGGCAAAAAAAGCAGTAATATATAACAGTAACAGCTGAAAGAACATTTAGCAAGTAATTGAGTTAACTGGCATCAAGTGTGTAACATGACTGGCTATAAAAGGGATGTCTTTGAGAGGCTGAGTCTCTCAGAAGTAAAGATGGCCAGACGCTCTCCATCCTGTGAAGGCTTGCATTAAAAAAACTGTTGAATACTTTAAAAACAATATTCCTCAACGTCAAAGTGCAAAGGTTTTGAAGGTCTCATTATCGACAGTGCATAATATCATCAAAATATTCAGAGAAACCGGAAAAATCTCTGTGCGTAAGGGACAAGGCCAAAGACCTTTACTGGATGCCCATGATCTTCGGGCCCTCAGACGCCACTGCATCACTCACCGGCATGATTCTGTCATTGACATTACTAAATGGGCCCAGGAATACTTCAAGAAACCGCTGTCTGTAAACACAGTCCGCCGTGCCATCCACAGATGCCACCTAAAACTCTATCATGCAAAAAGGAAGCCATTGTTGAGCATGATCCAGAAGCGCCGCCATGTTCTGTGGGCCAAAGCTCATTTAAAATGGACTGTAGCAAAGTGGCAAAGAGTCTTGAGGTCAAATGGAACCAAATTTGAAATTCTTGTTGAAAATCACAGGCGTCATGTCCTCTGGACTTAAGAGGAGAAAGACCACCCCTCCTGTTATCAGCGGTCAGTTCAAAAGCCAGCATCTCTGATGGTATGGGGATGCTTTAGTGCACATGGTGTGAGACACTTGCATGTTTTAAAAAGCACCATGAATGCTGAAAAGAATTTAAAGATTTTAGAGCAACATATACTCCCCTCCAGACAACACCAATTCCAGGGGAGGCCTTGTATATTTCAGCAGGACAATGTAAAACCACATACTGCAGCTATTACAACAGCATGGCTTCGTAGCAGAAGAGTCCGTTTACTGAATTGGCCTGTGTGCCGTCCTGACCTTTCACCAATTTGAGGACATTTGGCATATACAGCGCTCTCCATAATTAATGGCACCCCTGGTTAAGATGTGTTAAAAGCCTTAAAATACATTCAATTTTTATTGCAGAAGCATGCTCTCATACTGACAATTGTAGAAAAATGTAACCTTCGACTCATGTGAATTTTGAGGGAAAAAAAAATCCCTGACAAAGAAATAATTATTTTTCATAAAATCACCTGTTCCACAATTATTGGCACCCCTAACAATTCCTAGGAAATAAATGTAATTGAAGTATTTCTGTCATTTCTACAGTAGTTTACAAAGTTGATCAGAGTATCTGGGAACATTTAATTAGTAATTCATCACTTCCTGTTTCCCTGGGATATAGATATGACGTGACACAGAGGCCATTTCTCTTATCCACTCTTCAACATGGAAAAGACAAAGGAACACACCATTCAAGTAAGGCAGATGTGTGTCGACCTTCACAAGTCAGGCAATGGCTACAAGAAAACTCGCCACTCGCCTGCACCTCCCCATATCTACTGTCAGAAGAATCATTAAGAAGTTTAAAACAACTGGAACAGTGGTAAACAAGCCTGGACGAGGACGCAAGCTTATTTTGCCAAAACGCACAGTGAGGAGGATGGTAAGAGAAATAAAAAGTTCTCCAAAGCTCGCTGTTAAAGAATTGCAACAAATGGTTGCATCTTGGGGTCACAAAGTCTCCAAAACAACCATCAGGCGCTATCTACATGCTAACAAGCTGTTTGGGAAGCATGCACGGAAAAAACCTTTTCTCACTCACGATCATAAACGCAAACGTCTGGAGTTCGCTAAGCGATACTGGGACTTCAACTGGGACCATGTGTTTTGGTCAGATGAGACCAAGATAGAGCTTTTTGGCAACAAACACTCTAAGTGGGTCTGGCGGAACACAAAAGATGAGTATGCAGAAAATGACCTCATGACCACTGTGAAGTAAGGGGAGGATCGGTGATGCTGTGTGCCTGTTTCTCTTCCAGAGGCCCTGGGAACATTGTTAGGGTGCATGGCGTCATGAACGCTTTGAAATACCATGACATTTTGAATCAAAATCTGGTGGCCTCTGGCCGAAAGCTGATGATGGGTCATCACTGGGTCTTTGAGCAAGATAATGACCCTAAACATGTGGCCAAATCTACACAAAAATGGTTCAACAGACACAGAATCAAGCTCCTCCCATGGCCATCTCAGTCCCCAGACCTCAACCCCATTGAAAACTTGTGGAGTGAGCTGAAGAGGAAAGTGCAGAGGAGAAGACCCAGGTCACTGGATGATTTAGAGAGATTGTGCAAAGGAGAATGGTTGAAGATCCCTCTTTCTGTATTCTCCCATCTTGTGAAACATTATAGGAGAAGATTAGGCGCTGTTTTGTAGGCAAAAGAGGGTTGTACAAAGTATTAACATTGGGGTGCTAACAATTGTGGCCCACATGATTTGATGTAAAAGAATTATTTCTTAATGTGGGATTTTTTTTCCACTGAATAAATGCACTTGAATTAGAGGTTGGATTTTCCTCTTTTTTTCCTTGTGGGCCCATATAATTTAGAAAAAACCTGAATTTATGAGAAGCTAAAGAACACATCTTAAGCAGGGGAGCCAATAATTATGGAGGGCGCTGTAATTGAACAAAAAGTCCGTCAAAGGAGAACAAATCTCTCCAGCAGCTGAAAGCCTGTATTAAACAGGGGTGAGATCAAGTTCCAATGGCTAAACTCAAGAAACTTGTCTCCTCAATGCCCAGATGCCTCTGTTCTGAGTTAAAAAGAAGAGGGGATGCTACACATGGTAAACAGGCCCCTGTCCCAACTTTTTTGTAACCTGTAGCAGCCATCAAATTTGAAATGAGCTCATTTGGTGGATAAAATTGAAAAATTTCTCAGTTTCAACATTTGCAATGTTATCTTTGTTCGATTGCGAATAAAATACTGGCTGGTGTAATTTGAAAGTCCATCCATCCATCCATTTTCAACCGCTTATCCGGGGCCGGGTCGCGGGGGCAGCAGTCTAAGTAGGGATGCCCAGACTTCCCTCTCCCCGGACACTTCCTCCAGTTCTTCCGGGGGTATCCCGAGGCGTTCCCAGGCCAGCCGAGAGACATAGTCCCTCCACCGTGTCCTGGGTCTTCCCCGAGGCCTCCTCCCGGTGGGGCATGCCCGGAACACCTTCCCAGGAAGGCGTCCAGGGGGCATCCGATAAAGATGCCCGAGCCACCTCAGCTGGCCCCTCTCGACGTGGAGGAGCAGCGGCTCTACTCTGAGCTCCTCCCGGGTGACAGAGCTCCTCACCCTATCTCTAAGGGAGCGGCCCGCCACCCTGCGGAGGAAACCCATTTCAGCCGCTTGTACCCGAGATCTCGTTCTTTCGGTCATGACCCAGAGTTCATGGCCATAGGTGAGGGTAGGAACGTAGATTGACTGGTAAATCGAGAGCTTTGCCTTTCGGCTCAGCTCCTTCTTCACCACGACAGATCGGTACAACGACCGCATGACTGCTGCCGCTGCACCGATCCGTCTGTCAATCTCACGCTCCATCCTTCCCTCACTCGTGAACAAGACCCCAAGATACTTGAACTCCTCCACTTGAGGCAAGAACTCTCCTCCAACCCAGAGGGAACATATCACCTTTTTCCGGTCGAGAACCATGGCCTCGGACTTGGAGGTGCTGATTCTCATCCCAGCCGCTTCACACACGGCTGCAAACCGCCCCAGTGCATGCTGAAGGTCCTGATTCGAAGGAGCCAACAGGACAACATCATCCGCAAAAAGCAGAGATGAGATCCTGTGGTCCCCAAACCGGACTCCCTCCGCCCCCTGGCTGCGCCTAGAAATTCTGTCCATAAAAATAATGAACAGAACCGGTGACAAAGGGCAGCCCTGCCGGAGTCCAACATGCACCGGGAACAGGTCTGACTTACTGCCGGCAATGCGAACCAAGCTCCTGCTCCGGTCATACAGAGACCGCACGGCCCTTAGTAGAGGGCCCCGGACTCCATACTCCCGAAGCACCTCCCACAGAATGCCACGGGGGACACGGTCGAATGCCTTCTCCAAGTCCACAAAACACATGTGAACAGGTTGGGCAAACTCCCATGCACCCTCAAGCACCCTGCGGAGGGTATAGAGCTGGTCCAGTGTTCCACGACCAGGACGAAAACCGCATTGTTCCTCCTGAATCCGAGGTTCGACTATCGGCCGGATTCTCCTCTCCAGCACCCTGGAATAGACTTTACCCGGGAGGCTGAGAAGTGTGATCCCCCTATAGTTGGAGCACACCCTCCGGTCCCCCTTTTTAAATAGAGGAACCACCACCCCGGTCTGCCAATCCAGAGGCACTGTCCCCGACTGCCACGCGATGCAGCAGAGGCGTGTCAACCAAGACAGCCCTACTACATCCAGAGACTTGAGGTACTCAGGGCGGATCTCATCCACCCCCGGTGCCTTGCCACCGAGGAGCTGCCGAACTACCTCAGTGACTTCAGCCCGAGTGATGGATGAGTCAGCCTCTGAGTCCCCAGCCTCTGCTTCCTCTACGGAAGGCGTAACAGCGGGATTGAGGAGGTCCTCGAAGTATTCCTTCCACCGGCCGACAATATCCCCAGTCGAAGTCAACAGTTCCCCACCTCCACTGTAAACAGTGTTGGCAGGGTACTGCTTTCCCCTCCTGAGGCGCCGAACGGTTTGCCAGAATTTCTTCGAGGCCGACCGATAGTCCTCCTCCATGGCCTCCCCGAACTTTTCCCATACCCAAGTTTTTGCTTCCGCCACCGCCCGGGCCGCAGCACGCTTAGCCTGCCGGTACCGGTCAGCTGCCTCAGGCGTCCCGCGAGCTAGCCAAGCTCGGTAAGACTCCTTCTTCAGCTTTACGGCATCCCTTACTTCCGGTGTCCACCACCGGGTTCGGGGATTGCCGCCACGACAGGCACCGGAAACCTTACGGCCACAGCTCCGAACAGCCGCGTCAACAATGGAGGTGGAGAACATGGTCCATTCAGACTCAATGTCTCCAGCCTCCCTTGGGATCTGGTCAAAGCTCTCCCGGAGGTGAGAGTTGAAAACCCCTCTGACAGAGGGTTCCGCTAGACGTTCCCAACAAACCCTCACAACACGTTTGGGCCTGCCAAGTCTGTCCAGCTTCCTCCTCCGCCAGCGGATCCAACTCACCACCAGGTGGTGATCAGTGGACAGCTCAGCCCCTCTCTTCACCCGAGTGTCCAAGACATACGGCCGGAGGTCAGATGACACGACTACAAAGTCGATCATTGACCTCCGACCTCGGGTGTCCTCGTGCCACGTGCACTGATGAACACCCTTATGCTTGAACATGGTGTTTGTTATGGACAAACCGTGACTAGCACAGAAGTCCAATAACAGAGCACCACTCGGGTTCAGATCGGGGAGGCCGTTCCTCCCAATCACGCCCCTCCAGGTAACACTGTCGCTACCCACGTGGGCGTTGAAGTCCCCCAGTAGAACGATGGAGTCCCCAGTCGGAGCACTTTCCAGTACCCTTCCTACGGACTCCAAGAAGGTCGGGTACTCTGCACTGCCATTCGGCCCATAAGCCGAAATGACAGTGAGGCACCTGTCCCCGACCCGAAGGCGCAGGGCAGCGACCCTCTCGTTCACCGGGGAAAACTCCAACACCTGACGGCTAAGCTGGGGGGCTATAAGCAAACCCACACCAGCCCGCCGCCTCTCACCGCGGGCAACTCCAGAGTAGAAGAGAGTCCAGCCTCTCTCAAGGAGTTGGGTTCCAGAGCCCAGACTGTGCGTGGAGGTGAGCCCGACTATCTCTAGCCGGTATCGCTCAGCCTCCCGCACAAGCTCAGGCTCCTTCCCCCCCAGTGAGGTGACATTCCATGTCCCCAGAACCAGATTCAGAGTCTGGGGATTGGGTCGCCGGGGCCCCCGCCCACGACTGCCACCCAAAACACAACGCATCAGCCCCTTCTGAACCCTCCCGCGGGGGATGGGCCTACGGGAAAGCGGGCCCACGTCGCTCGTTCGGGCTATGCCCGGGCGGGTCCCGTGAGCAGAGGCCCGACCACCAGGCGCTCGCCTACCAACCCCAACCCCAGGCCTGGCTCCAGGGTGGGGTCCCGGTGACGCCAATCCGGGCGACGTAAGCTTCCTTGATTTTTTAAACATTCATTCGGGGTTTTCGAATCGCTCTTTGTCTGACCTGTCACCTAGGACCTGTTTGCCCTGGGAGACCCTACCAGGGGCAAATAAGCCCCAGACAACATAGCTCCTAGGATCATCCAGGTGCTCAAACCCCTCCACCACGATAAGGTAGCGATTCAAGGAGGGGAATTTGAAAGTCATTGCGTTTTGATTTTATTCACAATTTACACTTTGTCCCAACTATTTCAGAATTGGGGTTGTAATATAAATAAGTCAATAAATAAATTGATCCTAAAAACTAACACTGACATCTTCACTGAGCTAAAAACATCTTTTTAACTTTTCAAATTCAGTGCGCAGAGGTGAAAAGCCAGAGGCAAACTGTATGTCTGTGAAGGACTCCAAGTATTTAGGGACAGCAGTGTGTGCAGCGAGCTTCAGCAGGTGGGAGAACTTGGGTGCTGGACAGTTCTGATGATGCACGATTACCCATCTAGTCTCACACAATAGAATCAATGTATGATAATGAGTGCATCCTCACTATAATTCAGTCACTGATTACATGCTGTGCAATTTACGGGGCCATGACCACGCTGTTTAGTAATAAAAAGCATCAATTAATTCATATTGGATAATAGTTTATTAAGATATGATGGCTCTCTCAATATGGACCTATCCCAGTAGTCATAACAGTGATTACATTGATACCACTTGATAAGATCTGACATAATTGAACGTGGTCGATGCAGACTCCAAGTGTGAAGTAAGATCTTGGCGTAATTGTAGAACCGGTGCCTCAATCATAAAAGCACAGTAATTGAGCAAACTGGGTACCTGCTCTGATTAAAACCTGGAACACGCCAAAATCTATAAATGGTTTGAATTTAGAAGAACTTTTCCAGCTCGTAGTCAACAGCCACCTCAGCAATCCTGCATTCTGAAATACCACCCCAGGATTACAGCGTAGACCAGAAAACTTCATAAAGTAAAACCCAGAACCCTTCAAACTCTGCAGCAGAGACAGAAGTAAAACGAGCTTTTTTGGGTTTTCTGCCATGCTGGAAAATACAGCGCCCTCCATAATTATTGGCACTCCTAGTTGAGATGAGTTCTTTAGCTTCTAATAAATTCAGTTTTTTTCAAAATAATATAGGACCACAATGAAAAAAAGAGGAAAATCTAACCTTTAATTCAAGTACATTTATTCAGTGGGAAAAAATCCGACATTAAAAATAATTATTTTGCATCAAATTATGTGTGCCACAATTACTAGCACCCCTGATGTTAATACTTTGTACAACCTCATTTTGCCGACAAAACAGCACCGAATCTTCTATATTGTTTCACAAGATGGGAGAATACAGAAAGAGGGATCTTCGACCATTCCTCATTGCACAATCTCTCTAAATCATCCAGCGACCTGGGTCCTCTCCTCTGCACGCTCCTCTTCAGCTCACTCCACAGGTTTTCAATGGGGTTGAGGTCTGGGGACTGAGATGGCCATGGGAAGAGCTTGATTCTGTGTCTGGTGAACCATTTCTGTGTAGATTTGGCCACATTTGGGGTCATTATCTTGCTGAAAGACCCAGTGACGACCAATTTTCAGCTTTCGGGCAGTGGTCACCAGATTATGATTTAAAATGTCCTGGTATTTCAAAGCGTTCATGATGCCATGCACCCTAACAAGGTTCCCAGGGCCTCTGGAAGAGAAACAGGCTCACAGCATCACCGATCCTCCCCCATACTTCACAGTGGGCATGAGGTGCTTTTCTGCATACTCATCATTTATGTTCCGCCAGACCCACTTAGAGTGTTTGTTGCCAAAAAGCTCTATCTTGGTCTCATCTGACCAAAGCACACGGTCCCAGTTGAAGTCCCAGTACCGCGTAGCGAACTCCGGACGTTTGCGTTTATGATTGTGAGTGAGAAAAGTTTTTTTCCGTGCATGCTTCCCAAACAGCTTGTTGGCATGTAGATAGCGCCTGATGGTTGTTTTGGAGACCTTGTGACCCCAAGATGCTACCATTTGTTGCAATTCTTTAACAGTGAGCTTTGGAGAACTTTTTATTTCTCTTGCCATCCTCCTCCCCGTGCTTGGTGGCAAAATAACCTTGCATCCTCGTCCAGGCTTGTTTACCATTGTTCCAGTTGTTTTAAACTTCTTAATGATTCCTCTGACAGTAGATATGGGCAGGTGCAGGCGAGTGGCTATTTTCTTGTAGCCATTGCTTGACTTGTGAAGGTTGACACACATCTGCCTTACTTGAATGGTGTGTTCCTTTGTCTTTTCCATGTTGAAGAGTGGATAAGAGAAATGGCCTCTGTGTCACATCATATTTATACCCCAGGGAAATAGGAAGAGATGAATTACTAATTCAATGTTCCTAGATACTCTGATCAACTTTGTAAACTACTGTAGAAATGACAGAAATACTTCAATTACATTTAATTCCTAGGAATTGTTAGGGGCGCCAATAATTGTGGAACAGGTGACATAAAATGTATTGAGTAAATATTTTTTAAAAGCTCCACTAGTTATCCCCACTGTGTCACCACAATCTTTCAAGGTATTCGGTCAAAAATATTGTGGTATTTGATATGTTGCCAGCCCAGTTTGTCGCTCAACTCCTATCATCCAGCCCAATTTGTTGCCCAGTCCGTATTGCCGAGCTTAATTTTTTGCTTACTGCAGCTGTCCAGCCTCTTCCTCAATCCTCCTCAGTAAAATAGCCCAAAGGATCACGAAGTTCAGAAGATAACTCAGAATCAAAATGACTCATCCTGCTTTAGTCTATATTCCAGATTCAGCAGAGCACTGGATTTCACTGCATAGTGATACAGACCCCTTGCATTTGGGTTCAGGAGGCCACTAAATAAAACCGCAGCCTCAGCTCCAAACTGCACCCCAAATTGAAAATAAGCAAGTGTTTGCCACCAAGATGGCAATATCCCCCGCCACATCAATTTTGTGTGTCCGGACGGACGGAGCCCAATGCTATACTCCCCGCTTCACGCTAATCTCACGGCAGGGGATACAAACGTTTTGTGTGGCGGCAACAGATAATATAACTGCTGCCTCTCAGTACAATGGTAACTAGTTGGAATCAAAATTTAGGTACCCAGTGTGGAGTCATCCTGTGCCTCTGTTGTGTTCACCAGTTTCCTCCCACTGTCCAAAGCCATGCAGTAGCACAGGCTTACTGGGGTGTCTAAATTGCCCAGAGGTATGAGAGCTTAAGTGACTGCGGTGTGGATGCTGTGATGATCGACGACCAGGTCCAAGTGTGTTCCTTTCTCTCATTCACTGCATGCTGGGACACATACCCCTACCACTGATAAGAAGTAAGTCGAAATTCATGATGAATTGTGTGGCCCAATGATGTCTATGGTCATGAATGACTGCAGTGGTTTTATCACTGGTCAGCTTATTAAATCTGTATCTTGACAGTACCATACATACTATTTTGTATTTTTTTTTGTATTTTCTGGCAAATCAGACTGACATTTATGAAATTGATTCATATTATTGTCCCTATGCATTATTATTCCTGTAAGGATGCATATTGCAAATCTGCTTTCAGAGATGCATCCATATTTGAGGCATGCAGGGTAGTGGCTGAAATAATAAGCCACACTCAGCCAGATCATCTTTGATTTTGGCCCAAAGTCAACGGGAATTCCTGCATTTCCGCCCGGAAGTTACTTAATACCTGGGTGGCTGTCTGTCTGTCGGCTACACAATTTCCTCTAAAATCGTATTTAATTGAAAACCCAACCGCATTGTATGCTTAAAATTCTAATACTGTGCAATGACAGAGAGAAACGTTTCTTTGAGAGTGTTCCACACTGAGCTCTAAATTTACAGTCTATTTCCACTTTAGCAAGTTCTATTTTTTATTGTCTTTTCATGATTTCAAAGTCCCAGTGGATTCTTAACCTGGTGACATTAGAAAGGCAACAGGTTGCACCAGTAGAGTAATTGGATACTCATGAACAGTCCTTCTGGGAATCAATTCAACATCAAAACATGGGCACTCGTTAAAACTTAATTCCTACATGTACTGAACTGGTCTGATATAGCATTTTAACAAGGTCAAGTGAAATCTAATTGGCACTGTCGCATTTTAATTTCAGTAATGACTCAACCCAGTCACTTAAGCAGTCGTGTGTATTTTCATCGGTGAGTGAGTACTGACAAATGCCTTCTACCGGTCAGAAGACATATCATTACTCAGTGTGAATGTGAAATCCTACAAAAGCTGCTCCTGAGAGATTATATTTGAGATTTACTTCACACACTAAATCAATTCACGGACCTTGAAAAGGTGTCCTTGCATCATAAACCATCAGTGTTGCAGCCAAATGAATAAGAAATTGTGGCATTAGTGCATCCAACTGCAACTGGGGGAAATATAGCTAATGGCATCAACACAGCATAAATCGTGGCAATGTTTTCATTTCATAATTGTGATCAATAATTTGTGAAATATTTTATCACAGTACTAATTTCTGGCATAGCCATGATAGAGTTAAAAAAATGCATTTTTATTCATGTTGGCTCTGTATCATATTAAAATTGTGTAAATTTACATTTAGTTCAGGCATAGATATTCAGTTGTGGTATTTTGTGTCATTAGATGAAATTGTTCTCAAGAGTGCCAGTTTTAAAGGGCTGTAACTGTAATGCTATACCAAATGTGTTTTGAACTGTGCATAAAACTCCATGCATTTTACTTCCTGAAGTTTTGTTTCAAAGGAATGTTTCAAATGTCAATTGGGAAAGAAAAGTAAATACTGAGCATTTACTCTCCAATATCTTTTAAATAATTTCAAGAGATAGCTTAAGATTAATTCTACTCTGACTTTTTCTGTCACTTAATATAGTTGTTGAGGTGGACATCATCTTAAATAAAGTGCTAAAGTAAACTACTGTGCAAGGGGATTTATTGTGATATTTTCATCGTTGTTAAATGACCAATGTAACATCTGATGCACAAACACATTTCAATGGCAGAACGTTGCTCATTAGTAGAATGGAAGTGGGAATACGCACCATTAGTGGAAGAGAGCAAATCACGAATGCCACAGTCATGAAGACAAGAAGAGTGAGGTGTTCGACCTCTTCCGCCATGGAGTAATACCGTCGGTCCTTTCTGCTCCTAGTAGACCCTCTGTTCATTTTGCGCCTCTGGTACATTCGGATCAAGTGGTACACCACAAACGCATTACAGGCCACTACGGAGGCGACGATCACGAGCATCACAGTTGCATATGCGTTGGCATACACTCGGTCTTGAAGCTTGCGCGGGTTCATATCAATGAAGCACCAAGTCCCAGGGCAATATTGTACGTAATCCCCAAAACCAGCAAACGGCAAGAGGCAGAAGACTAAACAAATCAAATAAATGAAAGGAATGGAGATATACCCAAGACGTTTGGTAATGTGCCGTCCGTAGAAGTACGGGCACCCTATGGAAATGCATCGCTCCAATGCCATGGCGAAAAGTATTGACAAAGTTGCCAAACTAAAGAAAGTCATGCTGACACCAAAATACGCACACATGGACCGACTCTTACCCATCTTTATAATTGTAATGTTTGTGGCGTAAGACGCCATTACTACGGGGCTAATGAGGCATGTGCCCATAAGGTCCGTGACAACCAGCGCGGTCACCAGCACGTGGAATAGAGACGGACGCTGCCGAGCCTGATTCTTTCTCCGCCGGATTTCCAACAAGATCAGAGCGATTACATTTCCGATTACTCCAGCAGAGAACATCAGCGCACTTATGGTCGGGCTCGAGGGTCCAATAAATTCTCTGTAATGGCAAGGGTCTTTGTCTGTGTCCCTTTCTACCATATTTTTGACAAGAGAATAAAAATTACTTTAATTTCTTCATGAAAAAATCTTGAAAACTCCTGCTACTCGGAAGTAGCAACTTTAAGCTGAGAAACTTGCGCTTTCCTCTCGCCAAGAATTTCCACGCAGGGTCAGGGTGCTCACTGAGTCAGTTCCATTTCTGATTCCTGCTGATTTTGGAGGAAGAGAATCAACTTTCGAAATGACGAGTTTGAAAGTTCAGAAAAAAAGTAAGTAGCTGCTGCCGGTAATCTTCATTTAACTTCGCGACTCCTCCTGGCGCAGGCTACAATACCTGAATATCCCGCCCACGACTGTTTTGCTCGTAGAGTGCACTGAGAAAATATCAATGCAAATATTTTCAGCCTCTGAGGATGTTACATGCGGAGTGCATTGGTCCCTCGTTATCGTGCCGTTCGTGTTTCAGTGTTTTTTCAAAGCATACTAGACTACATCTAGTGACGAGAGGCTGCGCAAGTCTGGGGTTCCTCTTTCTGAATGAGCTGCGAGAATACACTGATGTAATGACGTCATCCGAGTGTCCACCCTCCCTATTAAGTGGATATTTTTTAGCTTATTGTAAAATAAAATTAAAGGGTTGCTGCTGCGCCAAAGAAGAGGAAGAACAACAACAATAATAATAATAACCATAATAATAATAACAACGTCATTATAGGGAAAGTATTACTGTTTTACGCGATTGTGCTATGTATACAGAATCTAAAAATGCACTAACTATAATAAATTGGTCAATTTAGCTGAAGAGTAGGTGTGATGTTTTCAAATAAAGGTAGTGTGGTTTGTACAATCTGTCTAATGCAAAACCACAGAATGATTTTATTTGTTGCCTGTGGTTTGGTCAATTTCATTATATTTGTAAATATAAATCAATTCTTGCCATCCAGGTCAATAACACATTGCAAAAAAGTTGGGAATCTGGGACAAGTAATGAGGCAATAAACTGAACAATGATCTGATTTGAAACAGATGATGTCAGCAGGTGAGTGCAATCGTGATTTAGTACAATAGCAGGATTGAGGAAAGGCCCAGTCTTTCAGGAATAAAGATGGGCAGGGGATTGCCAATTTGCCCACAAAAAGGAGGGAAAATCATTGAAACGTTTAAAACAATGGTCCTCAAGAAAGAAAAGAAAATTCAAGGAAATTTGGGTATTTCGCCATCTACAGTACAATGCATGACATAATTGAAAGCTTTGAGGAATCTCCATGAATTTCAGTGTGTAAAGGGCAAGGGAGAAAGCCTAGAATGTACACCTAAGATTTCTCATCACTCAGATAGCACCACATCAAAAACCATTAATTATCTATAAGTGATATAACCACGTGGTCTAAGCATTAGTTAGGAAAACTCTTGTTAAGTACCTCAATATGTTGTTAGATCCAAAAATTCCAGTTAGAAGTTAATTGTCCAAAAAGGAAGCTTTGTGTTAACAGTGCCCATTAGGACTGTCAACTTCTCAGGGCTCAGAGGCATCTGAGATGGACCATAGCTTTCTAAGAACGTGTATTGTGGTCAGACAAATCAATTTTTCAGGTCTTTTTCATTTTTTTTTAAATAAATAGATGCGTTACCCTTTGTACCAAAGAAGAAAAGGGCCATCCAGGCTGCTGGCTGTTATCAAGAGCAAGTCCAAATGCCATGCACAGACATGGCATGTGGTTATGTCATTGCCCTTGGCTAAGGTAATTTGCTGTTCTGTGGAGGCATGATTAATGCTGAAAAAAACACTGACTTTAAGAAGTAACATATGCTGTCTTCAAGACAACATGTTTTCCAGGGATGCCCATGCATAATTCAACAAGATAATGCAAAACAACATTCTGCACACATTACAAAAGCATGACTGTGTGCAGATTCTGGACAGGCCTGCCATATTTTGAAATGCAAACAAAGACCCACCATTCCTAAGGTTCTGGGACTCCAGCAAATCATGGTGAGAGGCATTATCAACAAATTAAGAAAACTTGGAACACTGGTGAACCTTCCCAGAGGTGGCCAGTCTAACAAAATTCAACCAAGAACATATTGATGACTCATCCAGGTCGCAAAAGAGCCCAGACTAACATCTAAAGAACTGTAGGCTTCAATTGCTTTGGTTTAGGTCAGTGTTTAAAAAAATCCTCAAGAAGAAAAGAAAGTAAGCAAAAACTGAAATTCATGGAACAAAAGTCAGGCAAAAACCAAGCTGATCAAAAATAACTCAAAGACTGGTCGCACACAGTTGTCTAAAAAAAACATCTTCATGACCGGTAAGACTTTGGGATCATTTTCTTTGGTCTGATGAGTTAAAAGTGGAACTGGTTGGAAAACATGGGTCCTGTTACATCTGACATAAAGCCAACGCAGACTTCCACAATAAGGACATCATACCAATAGTCAAACAGTGATGGTATTGTGATGGTCTTGGGCTGCAATGCTGCTTCAGGACCTGGACTACACACCATAGTTGATGGAACTATGATTTCTGCTCTCCACCAGAAAATCCTGAGAGAGATTGTCCAATCATCAGTTTATGACCTAAAACTGTGGCACAGTTGGGTCATACAGCAGGACAATGATCTAAAGCTCACAAGCAAGGACCACTCTGAATGGTTCAAAAGAGACAAAATTAAGGTTTTTGAGTGACCTAGTCAAAGACTTGAATTTGATCAAGATGCTGTAGCATGACCTTCAACAGCGCTGTAGGACTCTTTGTCCCAGAACTTTTCGTTCCCATGAACTTTTCGTCCCCTGACTCTTCGTCCCTGAATTGCTAGTCCCCAATAATGCTTTGCTCTCATCTTGCATTAAGACTCTAACCCTTAAATCATGGTGATCCGTCCGTCATCTGTCCGTCCTTCTGTCTGTCAACAATGGTAGCACGTTTTATTATCATTAGGGAACAAAAAATCTGGGGATAAAGAGTCTAGGGATAAAAAGTCCTCAGGGACAAAGAGTCCGGGGACAAAAAGTCCCAGATCCTATTTTCATCCCAGCACTTTTTCGTGCAAAACAGATGCATCGCAATTTACGTAATTAGCCTGTGTTCACTCATGTGTGACATGTTGAGTATCTGCAATTGCACAAAAAATCACTGAACTATCTATCAACCTATGTTAAAAGAGTTTTAAAAAATATAGAATATTAATTTTAGGGCAATTTTTCAAAGTGGGAATTTTTTGATACACCCAGTAGAACCTTCTACAACCACAATTCCAAAATAGTTGGGCCAAAGTGTAAATTGTGAATAAAATCAAAATTCAATGACTTCCAGATAACATGAGCCAATATGTTATTTACAACAGAACATCTACATTTCAAATGTTGGAACTGAGACATTCTTCATTTTTATCCACAAAATGAGCTTATTTCAAATGTTCTGGCGGCAACAGGTCTCAAATAAGTTGGGACACAGGCAAAAAAGGCCAGAAAAAGCTATTAATATATAAGAGAATCAGCTGAAAGAATATGTAGCAAGTAATTAAGTTAACTGGCATCAGGAGTGTAACATGATTGGCTGTAAAAGGGATGTCTTAGAGAGGCTGAGTCTCTCAGAAGTAAAGATGGCCTGAGGCTCACCAACCTGTGAAGGCTTGCGTAAAAAAATTGTGGAATACTTCAAAAACAATGTTCCTCAACGTCAAATTGCAAAGGCTTTGACGGTCTCGTCAACTGTGCATAACATCATCAAAGATTCAGAGAATCTGGAAAAATCTCTGTGCGTAAGGGACAAGGCCGAATACCTTTACTGGATGCCCATGATCTTCTGGCTCTCAAACGCCGCTGCGTCACTCACTGGCATGATTCTGTCATTGACATTACTAAATGGGCCCAGGAGTACTTCAAGAAACCACTGTCTGTAAACACAGTCCGCCATGTCATCCACAGATGCCACCTTAAACTCTATGCCACCTTAAACGCTGTTGTTGAGCATGATCCAGAAGCGCCGCCGTGTTCTGTGGGCCAAGGCTCATTTAAAATGGACTGTAGCAAAGTGACAAAGAATCCTGTGGTCAGACGAGTCCAAATTTGACATTCTTGTGGGAAATCATGGGCGTTGTCTCCTCCGGGCTAAAGAGGGGAAAGACCACCTGTCCTGTTATCAGTGTTCAGTTCAAAGTTCACCGATTAAGAACATTTGGTGCATAATTAAACTAAAAGTCTGTCAAAGGAGACCCAAAACTCCAGCAGCTGCAAGCCTGCATTAAACAAGAGTGAGTTCAAATTCCAATGGCTAAACTCAAGAAACTTGTCTCCTCAATGCCCAGACGCCTCCACTCTGCATTAAAAAGAAGAGGAGATGCTACACTATGGTAAACAGTCCCCTGTCCCAACTTTTTTGAGACCTGTAGCAGTCAGCAAATTTCAAATTAGCAAATTTTGTGGATAAATTTGTAAAATCTCTCAGTTTCAACATTTGCAATGTTATCTTTGTTCGATTGCGAATAAAATATTGGCTGGTGTGATTTTAAAATCATTGCATTTCGATTTTATTCACAATTTACACTTTCTCCCAACTATTTCAGAATTGGGGTTGTATAATCAGTCAGAAATGCATGAAAGCTCTCAGAATGTACCAAACCTGTGAACTAAATTTAGTTCTTACATAGAATCCCAGTGTTCCTTTTTGATTCTTATTTCTCTAAGAGTTTTTATCTGATTAACAGTGCCCAACCCATGCAAAATTTAAGTGAAAGAGTGCAAGGCCCCATTGGACACCAGTCCTCAGAAGAACATACAGCCATTTCTGTGGCATTTGGCCAATCAGTTAAAAAGGTAAGGCTCATTTATACAGATAAGTATAAATGCTTACAAGCATTTTGGCATTTACCCTGTCTCTCAGGGGTGCGTGATGTCTCAAAGCTATACAGGATGCTGTTGTGGTCGCTCAGAAGGAAAGTTGATTCTGACAAGCCACTGATACTGAGGTCCGCTTTCAGTCAAAATTTGTCCTTCACCTTGTGTTTCAAGAAAAAGAGAACCTTGCCTTCACAAGTTTTGTGCACAAGCTCACTCTGGCAAATGTATTTTATCGATGGTTAAACTCTGAAAACTTTGTTTGCAAAGGCACAAATAAATAAATAAATGCTGCTTTCCTTCAGCAGTCACTTTTGATGACATGTGTTGTTCGAGTCTGACCTTTTAATTGCCTGTTCCTGCTAAAAACTCAAGGGCAAGTTTTCTTTTTTGTGGGCATATTTTACACGCCTATTTGCAATCCAAACATAATCTAACGTTGAGAAAACAAAAAATAACAAATTATTCTATATGACTACATTGGATTATTTGAAAAAACAGTTAAAATCTGTACTTTGTACCAGAATGTTACTACATAAAGCTTCTGTTTTTACAGAGCCGTCTACCCTCCAAATTGCTCCCCGCAGACGGGAGACTTATAAGCGTCTGATATTTTTCACAACACTGCCCTCTAGTTGACGAAATGTCACATTCGCAATAAAAGACTCAAAATACACGGCCATGACCCGCATTACGCGAATGGCTCCAACACCTGGGGTGCGTTCGAAGTCGGCAGCAGGTAGCAAAACGTATATTTAAACGGAGGTTGTGTCACAATCGGTCACTATGGCTGGATTTACGCTGCGTGTTAAATGTGATACTAATCGGATCTTTTGCTCAAATGCGGCCAATATCCGATCTGTCACATGGCTGTGTAAACAGCAAAAAAAAAAAAAAAACACATTGATTCCGCCCTCGATCGGATCCTGGCCTCATTCAAATGTGGTTTTTGTTCGTATATGTGTTCAGCGCCCTCCATAATTATTGGCACCCCTGGTTAAGATGTGTTAAAAGCTTTAAAATAAATACAATTTTTATTGCAGAAGCATACTCTCGCTCTGAAAATTGTAGAAAAATGTAACCTTCAACTCAAGTTAATTTTTTAAGGGGAAAAAAATCCCTGACTAAGTATAATTATTTTTCATAAAATCACCTGTTCCACAATTATTGGCACCCCTAACAATTCCTAGGAATTAAATGTAATTGAAGTATTTCTGTAATTTTTGCAGTAGTTTACAAAGTTGATCAGAGTATCTCGGAACATTTAATTAGTAAATCATCACTTCCTGTTTCCCTGGTGTATCAATATAATGTGACACAGAGGCCATTTCTCTTATCCACTCTTCAACATGGGAAAGACAAAGGAACACACCATTCAAGTAAGGCAGATGTGTGTCGCCCTTCACAAGTCAGGCAATGGCTACAAGAAAATAGCCACTCGCCTGCACCTGCCCATATCTACTGTCAGAAGAATCATTAAGAAGTTTAAAACAACTGGAACAGTGGTAAACGAGCCTGGATGAGGATGCAAGGTTATTTTGCCACCAAGCACAGTGAGGAGGATGGTAATAGAAATAAAAATTTCTCCAAAGCTCACTGTTGAAGAATTGCAACAAATGGTAGCATCTTGGGGTCACGAAGTCTCCAAAACAACCATCAGGTGCTATCTACATGCCAGCAAGCTGTTTGGGAGGCATGCACGGAAAAAACCTTTTCTCACTCACAATCATAAACGCTAACGTCTGGAGTTCGCTAAGTTGTACTGGGACTTCAACTGGGAACGTGTGCTTTGGTCAGATGAGACCAAGATAGAGCTTTTTGGCAACAAACACTCTAAGTGGGTCTGGCGGAACACAAAAGATGAGTATGCAGTAAAGCTCCTCATGCCCGCTGTGAAGTATGGGGGAGGATTGGTGATACTGTGGGCCTGTTTTTCTTCCAGAGGACCTGGGAACCTTGTTAGGGTGCATGGCATCATGGACTCTTTGAAATACCAGGACATTTTTAATCAAAATTTGGTGGCCTCTGCCCGAAAGCTGAAGATGGGTCGTCACTGGGTCTTTCAGCAAGATAATGACCCCAAACATGTTGCCAAATCTACACAGCAATGGTTCAACAGACACAGAATCAAGCTCCTCCCATGGCCATCTCAGTCCCCAGACCTCAACCCCATTGAAATCCTGTGGAATGAGCTGAAGAGGAGAGTGCAGAGGAGAGGACCCAGGTCGCTGGATGATTTCGAGAGATTGTGCAAAGAGGAATGGTCGAAGATCCCTCTTTCTGTATTCTCCCATCTTGTGAAACATTATAGGAGAAGATTAGGTGCTGTTTTGTTGGCAAAAGGTGGTTGTACAAAGTTTTAACATCAGGGGTGCTAATAATTGTTGCACTCATGATTTGATGTAAAAGAATTCTTTCTTAATGTAGGATTTTTTTCCCACTGAATAAATTCACTTGAATTAAAGGTTGGATTTTCCTCTTTTTTCCCTTGTGGTCCTATATTATTTAGAAAAAGCCTGAATTTATTAGAAGCTAATGAACAACATCTTAACCAGGGGTGCCAATAATTATGGAGGGCGCTGTATCTGATGAGTATCGGATATGTGCCAGTGTGCCCGTTGCGTATATCAACATGCAGATCGGATATTTTGTAAAAAAAAAAAAAAAAAAGGCCCAGACTAAGGCGGAGTCTGCCTGCGTATTTGCGATGATGCAGGTAATGGGTCCAAAGCTGCTTTCACACCCGACGCAAAACGAATTTTTCGCGCAACAGATTACATTCAAAGTCGATGCAAAGACGAATACAGGCGAAACGCGCATATTCGCATCTTTGCAATTACCTTGAATGTGTTGAGGATTATATTTCAATATTCCTCATCATATTCATCAGTGACTAAATAAATTTGTTTCGCGCCCAGTGTGAAAGTGACTTAAAAGGCATTAACGGGAGAATCAGATGTAGGTTACCCAGTGAAATGTTGCGAGCTTTCTTCATGTTTTGATAATTTCTATGACTGTTAGGCCCGCATGCTTTTGCTGTGCTGCGCACACATTTGCTTTTATTTTCGGTAGCCTTCTCCACAGCGTGCATGTGGATCGCCCAAGACAATGGCCAGGTAGTGAGTGGTGTAAACAAACGGAATCGAAACGAAACATCATTCAGGCTCAAAGCAAGATGTAAACACACATTTGGACAAATCGGATATGGGCCTCAAAATCCGATCCATATCCGATCTGGGCAACAAGACTTGCTGTGTAAATCCAGCCTATGGCACTCAGCCACATGCATTGGTAACAATAACATCGGCTGTTGATCGAGGTAAGGTACTATTTTTGTCTTATCCATGAACATTGAAAACGACAGCAACATTTATTACCAGCTATTTAGCCAATTACCGGATGGTTATCTACTGGTTGGCTGGTTACGGTGGCGGTGAAGAGTAAATCTACAATCTACAAGCATGTGGTGCTTTTTACCATCCATCCTGTCTCATACAGTCATTTGTATTGGATTATTTTACCACGTGGTGGTTAGCTAGCTTTGCTGTTCCATTTTAGCAAATGCATCGGCAACAGGTACAATCAGCTGTTGGAGCTCTCTGGTTGAATAAACATGTGACAAAGAGCTCTGTTTAGTCAATGTAAAAACCCAAATGTAAAAATATTTCACATGAATACTGTTTAAAGCAGGGGTGTCAAACTCAACCGTAAACGGGCTAAGAGGCTGCGGGTTTTCTCTCCAACAATGCAGAAGCGCACCTGATACAACTAATCAGTTGTGCAGGCCTAGATCAGTTGATTAAATCAGTGCTTTCAGGTGAGCTTCTGCTTAGTAGGATTGAAGACCTGCAGCCTCTTGGCCCATTTACGGGTCAGTTTGACACCCCTGGCTTAAAGGGTTTATTTGGTTGTAACTGGCATCAGCGATAAAGCTACTTTTAATACATGAACAATGCTAATGCAGCGACATTGATTTTAGCGGCCGGTTGGCGAACTGCTATTTGCTTAGCCTAACATTAGCATTAGCACAGCGCGGTGGTTAGCTAGCTTTGCTGCTCCACGTTGTTTTTTATCAATTATCTTACTGTTGCTAAAAGGTAATAGAACAGTTATAAATATTAAATTTGACAGAAAAATACTCCTTAAGAGTGTTTCTGATTCTCTTGACTGGCCGGCTCTGTTGTCTTGGTCTTCAGATGTCATCGAGTGGGATCTCGGGTCGTAAATAACATAACCTAACAAAACATAACATGAATGGCATGAACAGGCCGTTCAGCCCAGCTAAACTCGCCAGTTTCTTTATACTATTATGAATATATCCCGTCAGATACTCAATGACTCAATGGTATCTAGCTAGTATCGAGCAGTCAAGACTGCTCTTGAAACCCCCCAAGGTCTCTGCCTCAACAATATGGTCAGGCAAGCTATTCCACATTGAAATTACTCTTTGGGTGAAGAAATATTTCTGAATATCAGTGCTAAATTTACCTTTGGTCAACTTCCATTTGTGACCCCGAGTTCTACTCACAACACTTGGTCGAAGGAATCCTACATAATTCACTTTGTTAATCCCTCTAACATATTTAAAGACCTCACTCAAATCACCACTGAGTCTCCTTTTCCTAAGACTACAGAGATTAAGGATCTTCAGCCTCTTCTCATAGCTTTCATCTTTTATACCTGGAATAGGCTCAGTGGCTCTTCTCTGAACTTTCTCTAGAGCCTCTATATCTTTCTTAAAGTATGGTCCCCAGAACTGTACACAATACTCCAGATGTGGTCTGACGAATGTGTTGTACAAAAGAAGCATCACCTCCTTAGATTTGTACTCAATACTTTTGGCAATGTATCCCAGCATCCGATTGGCTTTTTTAACTGCTGCGGAACAATGGCTAGAGCCTGTGAGGTTTTGGTCAACAATCACTCCCAGTTCTTTCTCGTGTGCAGGACATTCCAGTTTTAAACCTCCCATAAAGTAATCCCGTCTAATGTTTTTATTACCTACATGTACAACTTTACATTTTGCTTGATTAAATTTCATTTGCCACATTTCTGCCCAATTCTGGATTCTATCCAAATCATCCTGAATCACTTTTGTGGACCCTAATCTAATTATCATCTGCAAATTTAACCAATCTGCTGTCAATATTCCTATCAAGGTCATCAATGTAGATGAGGAACAGCAGGGGTCCGTAAATAGTTGCAGGTCCGTAACTGACCAATCAGCATTCATTAGCAGAATGCTAGCGTGTTATGGCCAACAGCAGCCCAGCCTGTAGGAAATCGAAAGGACATAACTTCCCGGCAATTTCACTTTTAACCTTTAATCCATATTGAACTTGCAGAAAATGCAACAGTATTTGCGATTTTTCAACGATTACTAGGTGAAAGGGACAAATTTAGCCCTCTAGCTCCATAGGACTCCATTCATTCTGCACTTGCCCACAATCACTCCTAGTGGAATTCTGGTGGAACTTCAACCAAGTTCGATACAATGGGGCTAAAAGGAGGGTAGTCAGGCTCTTCCTAGATAGGCTCTGTCCCAGCTCTCACTTTCTTGCACTGCCTGGGTAACTTCACTTAGGTGGCTGCGTATGAGAAAAGTGCGTTCTGCTCTGAGCTAGACTTCAAACAATTAATCATGAATTAAGCTAGTCATTTGATTAATTTAGTTTATTGTTGGTAAATTAAGTTTAGTGAAACTGTCTGTTAATGCTAACCGTTTGTCAGATTTTATTTTCTTATTCAAATACATAGAAATTCCCACCAGGATTTGACATCAGACAATTATTCTTGAACTCATTCCATATGGAATACTTTAATATAAAATAGTTGTGTTTGATATGGAAAATTAAACAATATAAAGTATTGAAGTACAGGTGGCCCATGGCCATGACTGTGACCGTCAACTGATTTTGTGTTTTCATCGGACTGCGAATGGTCATCCACGCCGCTGGCACTGGCTTACCGTAGGGAATGGTAGAATTCGGAGCGCCGTTGGCAGCGGCTTGCCGTAGGGAATGATTAAAGCAAATATCTTCCCTCAAAGTGGTCCAGACCGCTATGGCATTGCAGTACTCATTATTACTGGTCCAAACAAATAGGCCCATAAGAGAAAACAATTGGATAGATTTCCTTTCTCTGATCCTATATAAGCCGGATGTTTGCCACGCCACCCTTGCTGCAGTGTCTGATTTTAGCTAACACACAGCCAGAAGATAGGCTATCAGCAGTCAGGGATTGTTTACGAATTATCTTTGTGTTGTCTTTGTGAAGTTATGGCAAATTTGGACGGTGGCACAGTGGTTAGCATTGCTGCCTCACAGCAAGAAGGTCGTGGGTTCGAATCCGGCCTGGGGCCTTTCTGTGTGGAGTTTGCATGTTCTCCCTGTGTTGCGTGGGTTTTCGCCGGGTACTCCATGCATATCAGGCTAATCGGAGACACCACATTACCCATAGGTACGAGTGTGAGAGTGAATGGTGTGTGCGCCCTGCGATGGATTGGCAAGCTGTTCAGGGTGGGTCCCTGCCTTTGCCCGTAGTCAGCTGGGATAGGCTCCAGCTCGCCCCGTGACCCTAGTGAGGAATAAGCGGGTATAGAAAATGGATGGATGGATGGCAAATTTGAAGCTTTGAAACTTTTCAAAACATTTAATCCATTTAATCCATTGTTTCGATATGTTATGAAACATTTCAAAACTTGCTCGCTCAAAATTGGCATCCACTGGCAGAAGTTGTCATTGCAGTTGATTGAGGCGTTGCACTCTCTGAATGCAGAAACCATAGTGTAAGTCACGTGATCCCCAAAGTAACTCAGGAAGATGCCTTTGATGGGATGGGAATGCATCCAAGAATTATTATTTATTTAAACAAAAAATGTATTTCCTTGCTCTGAAATGTTGCATGTATAACCGGATATTGAACCTCAGGTCCAAATGCTCCGCCTTATCCACGACACTAGCTCAAAAGACTATATATTCACTGGTCGATTTAGCACTTTTCAGCTGTGCTGTGTTACCTTAGTTAGCCACAATGCTATCTGGCTCACTAGCTAATTAACTTATTCCTGTCCTTTTGCGTGGGACATTATTTTACATGTAGCTGGTGCATTTTTTTCAGTGCAATCATTGTGCCCATGCAAGGAAGTCACCAAGTGGATGAGGGTAGCTAGTAAGCACTCTGATTGTGAAGAAGATCATGATCACTGAATTCAGGCCTACCAAAAAAAAAAAAAAAACGGCCAAACTATAACAAAAGTTTGTCAAATGTATACCTTTTTCAAATAATAACCAGCAACACGAAATGGAAAACATGCCACATACCTGCAAAACTTTGCACCACAACACTTATATTTCGATACATTTTCACCAGAAGATAACTAATAAAAATTGAACGGCCTGTAACGAACCCAGAGACGAACCAACTGCGCATGCCCACTTACTATGAATATTATAGAGGCACCTCGCATAACATCATAAAAAATGAAGGAACGCTCATTTGGATAATCTCTGTATACAGAAAAGGCAGTATCTGCCCTCAGATTATTGCAAGAATTTTCCAGCTCGTGCACTATGCATGCTCTCATTACATATGTGTCCCTACCAACTCTTAGATTAAATTTACACCCTTGGAAGGTGATGTTCACAAAGCAGGATTACTGGTAGCAGTCGCTGGGTTAAACCGAGAGTGCTGTCTGAACTCGCTCATGGGCTGAAGGAAAAAAAAAAAGCAACTCTGTAGCCCTGCCTTGTGATATTAAGTTCAGCTATAGTATTGTGGATTCCTGCTTTATGTCACACAGGCAGCCTCGCCATGCAAAATGCATGCATTAGTGGAGAAATCTCACTGCCTGCTGTGTTGCGCAATCAGCTCACGGCTCCCTGAGGAATGTGTGCATAGTCACTTCCAGTTCTGGGTTCACGATCGTGTATTGTGGCGTGTGAAGGGCTAATTCTTTTGATAATAAGATACATGGCATTGAAGGATCAGATCAGACAATTCGGCTGGCTGCAAAACATTTCTCTGCTAAAGGCATTTCCAGTCCATGTGGGGAATTTTACCATCTGAAAGAACAGAAGAAACTATCTTTCCCGTATAACCAAAAATACTGTTAAAAGCAGGCCACCAAGGCCAGGCCTACCAAAGAAAATGGCCAAACTGTAACAAAAGTCTGTCAGATGTCTACCTTTTTCAAATATCCAGCAACACTATAGAAAACATGCCACATCCCCACAAAACTGCACCATAACATAAAAGTCGATACATTTCCACCAGAACCAAATTCAAAAAATCGCACAGCCTGTAACAAACCTTGAGACGAACTGAATAAGTTTTCAACTGTGTTTCTGGTTAGAGGTAGACATCGAATATAAACTTTTGTTGCAAACTGGCTGTTTTCTTTGGTAGGCCTGAAGGCCAAGCTCATTGAGGCACAGACTCTCCTAGCTGAGAGAGATAAGTCAGGGGTTTATAGGCCTGGACCAATCCACCGTCCACCGGAGTGGTGACTGCTGATATGCCTAATCTTGGATAACATCAACTGTGCGATATGCTAAGGACAGACACTACTGCCATGGTTCAAAGAGGCAAATGGTGCCCAGACATCCTTTTGACCCAATCACATGCAAAATTTTAAAACTCATGTATAATTCTATTGTGTAGTGTGAGTTCCCCAGTCCCTGGATGCAGTGCTTTTATCCTTTTTTTTTTGAGGTGTCCACAGCTGCACTCTCCAAATTTATATGTTAATAAACGACTCATTTTTGAAATTTTCACTATTTTATATGTAATCTTCTTTTGTCTACATTTTCAATTAATTAATAGCATGAGACACTTTGATGAATGCAACAGAAAATGAGATATGCTTAACTAGACACAGATGAATTGAGAAATGACACAGTTTGTACCATTTAGAGGGCTGCCAGCCATTTGATAATTATATTCCCAACAGAGGTACAACTGTAGCTTCATTGGCTTATGGTCACTGTCTGAACTGAGTGTCACTAAATGAATGAAATAACATTCTGCCTGAAAGACAATGTATCAGACCAACAGTCATCTTGCTTCAGTCCATGCAGTGATTAGAAACCATCTTTCTGGGGATTTACCATTCATTTAGTTTTCACTCTCGACCAGGGCTCCCCATATAATAGTGTTCAATGAGAACTGCTGGTTTTCCATCCTTCCTTCACATGGACTCAGGTGTGTTGAGAATCTGGACAACAAGTGACAATAATATTCATTTAATGTCCCAGGACAGAAAACTAGCGCTGCATTTGGTTTTGAGGGCCAGATTTACGGAGCCCCACTCTAGACCCACTTGGGGACCACTGATTTTATTATTTATTTATTTATTTATTTTGGATTAGCAGCTCAAAATCTTTTACTGTTCAATGCAATGCGCTCTGTCAGGCCTGAAGGATTGTAGATATCCAGGAACAAGATTGGAGATTGCAGTATTAGTGTGCAAATTCTATTACGTTAATCCTGTTGTCTTACATTAAACCTCTGCACAATTTCCTGATAATTTTACTTCCTAAATACATTGTTGATAATTGTAGTTTCGTATATTATTTAGTGCCCCCCTATTATCCATAATCCAGGCTGCAATATTAACAGCTGAATGTTAAATCAGATCATTGTGAACTGTTGTCTGTAACAATTTGTGGGCTGTAAAATCTATTTGTGTGTTTATTACATATTAACCTAGCAACTCCGATCACAACATAAAACATCTTTGTTCGCCGGTATGAGAACATCCTACATATTTATTGTGACCTTTTATGAAAATCTATTTTATTGAGTTGATAAAATAACTCATTGCTTTTTAATGCCACTTTTTTTTCCCCTTAAACAGGGATTCTAATATCAGTGGTAGGGAGGACATCATTTAAAATGTAATATCAGGCGAATGCATTGTAATCTTGACCTTGGGTATAGAGCAGGTTTATCCCATACAAACCCGGACCCTCTTTACGGTAAAGGAAAATTGTATGAAACATAAAACAGTCAAAATTGACTTCAAGGAACATATTTTTGAGATGAGATTTTACCCATTAAGCTCAGCTTAATTTGTTACTGTGGGGTGTAATGAATGGAAAATGATGGTTAAAGTGTACTGATGAAATTTCGCAGGCATTTAAAGTCTGAGCAGGAATCATGTCTCTGCCAGTCATTTTGAGTTAAGATCCAGCATATGTTGCTGTGGATATAGGTCTAAATAAATATAATATGTCTGCTCTGAAGCCAGAGATAATCGATTTCTCTAAGCCATTAGTCACACTTTGAAATACCCCAGGTCCATTGCCTCAGGATCTCTTGAATCCATCTTAGTGAAAAATGACGTTTAGACAAATCAGCACATTAGATCTGTACATTTAATTTCTCACAATTAATCATTTGCAGTTGCCATCATGTGCAAATTGTATTTTTCTACACCCTGTTCCAGGCCCCCCAAACCTCTTCAAACATGTCCCCCACTGTATTTACGGACCCCCTTTCCTGAAACACAACACCATCTGCTGCTTCCATTGTAACACTCATCGTTTAGCATCTCCAGCGACTCCACCCCTTCTAGAACCCACAGTCGCACAGATATCAGCAGTTTCGCACAATTGCTGAATGATGCCTCTGTTAGCCACATGAAAAGCAGGGTGATCATGACCACTGTAGCTTTGAGGCTTTAAACAAAGGGGGTATGGGGTGGTGGGGGTGGGTATGGAAAAGGGAGGCTTGTTATTGTGTGCTGGAGAGCTGTTGTCTACCTGTCACACAGCACAATAGTGCCCATTTATGGCCAGTATAGAAATACTCATGAAAAATTTAGCTAAGACCAGCTAATACTGGCTTGAAATGTTCAAATCACATCAAGTACTGTTGTAGACATGCAGGCATCATTAGCAATGGAAATAAATTATAATGAAGTTAACACATTTTTATGGTATGCTTTTTGCGTAGATTTGTTCATTCACGTACATGTTAGTGATTAATCCATACACTTGGTGATATAAGGTCCTTTTTGTAGCTAAATGAAAATCCCAACTTCTTATAAGCACCAAAGTGTGATCTGTTTTTATGGTGTGAAGAATAATCTTGAAAATAATCTGGTCCTTGTCCTGTGAGGGTGATCACATTGGTACACCTCAAAAGACAGCAAGTATGATCAATACCTATGCCTGTATCACTTCAAAATAAGAGTCAACAGAGTGTCGTTTTCATCAAAAAACTTCAGCGTTAATGTTTTAAAGACTGTCAAAAGAAATCTACACAGTAAAAAATGGAGTGTCAATATTGCAGTGTAAACCTATTTTCCTCTGGATAGAGTAGTTATAGCACTATGCAGAGTGAAATCGTCTAAATGGAAGTGTCAAAAGTGAGAGTTAATTCCCACTTCCACACAAGGACAAAATCTACTCTGCAGGGTGATGATTCCCTATAGTGTTAAATATTTTTACACACCTCATTGTTAATTTTGACACAAAATAGAGTAAAATTAACTCTAAAAATCTTACACTGGCTATAGAGTAAATTTTACACTGATTTTGAGTGGGACCAAATGTTATCTGACAGAGTTAAATTCAACTCTTAAAGAGTAAAATTGGCACTATGATTTTTACTGTGTATATACTGCATTAGTCAAAAGAGTTTAATCAAAAGTTAATATCAGTCTTGGTAAATAATTAAAATAGTTCATAATTATACTGTATTGTATAGCTGTGGAGTTTGCATGTTCTCGCCATGTTTGCGTGGGTTGCTGGCAGGTTTTCCAGTTTCCTCCTACAGTCCAAAGACTTGCATGTCAGGCTGATTGGGAACTCTTAAGCTGTGCGAGAGAATGGTGTGTGAATGGTGTATGAGCCCTGCGGGCTGTTCAGGGTGAGTCCCTGCTTGGCCAATAGTTGACTGGGATAGGCTCCAGCTTCCCGGCGACCCAAATGAGGAAGATGCGGGATAGATAAAGGATGGAGGGATTATGTGCAGTAAAATTTAATGTACATCTGACTTCTAATGAAAACACAGCAGCCCACAGTCCAAAAGCTACAATGCCTAACTGTAACTTAGAGGGTTGCTGGTTCAAGCCCCAGTGTAGCTGCAATAGGAGTGTGCCCATTGACCTAGGCTTCTCTCCCCATACTGCTCTAATGTAATCAACTCTTACTGGCTTTTGTGTTCATATTGCATATTTTCATTATGTACATTTAGCTGGCACAGTCCACACAGTAAGCTTTAATAGTTGTTTTGAGAATACTGCAAGTGGCCACTGGAAACCATAAAATGGCATATTTTTCTCTTTTGGACCTTATATTCATTTTGATCAATGAGCACGGTGCACTATCAGGATCCATAGTCATCTAAATATGAGTTTTCTTTACAGCTAAACTGATTTAGAAACAACACTTTTAGCATCTGCATTCATCACCCAATTTCCCTCTTCCTCAGTCCCCTGATACTGAGAGCAGGTTTCCTGAAGTGGATTTGGCATCATCGGGAGACAGTATCATGCCCCAACGCATGCATTATTATCATAAAACAACATTGTCTTTAATAATTGATGAAGTAATTGAACCCCCCCAAATCCCATTAAAGGAAAATGATGAGTCAATAGGCCCGGTCTTTCGATGATTTAATTACAGAGGTTAATGCTTTTTAACATGAGGGATCGACAGGAAATAAGATCGCCCAGTGACTGGAATGCACCGTCTCAGCCTTTATGACAGGAAAGCTAGAAATAATGACAACATATCGTTTAATGCTAATGAGAAATTATGAAGTTGAAGTTTAGATACTCCTTAGCCAAATGCATTCAAACTCAGTTTTTCTCAATTACTGACATTTAATCCTTATAAACATGCCTTGTTTTAGGTCAGTTAGGATAACTATTTTAAAAATATGAAATGTCACATTAATAATAGAGAGGCTGATTTATTTCAGCTCTTGTTCCTTTCATCACATTCCCATTTAGGTCAGAAGTTTACATACCCTTAAGTTTGTATTTGGGTGCATTGTATTTAAAATGTTGAACTTGGGTCACATGTTTTGTGTGGCCTTCCACCAGCCTCTCTCCACAAGCCTCTCCATGAGTTGCTTGAATTTTGGCTCATTCATCCAAACAGAACTGGTGCATCTAAGTCAGGTTTCCTGTCCCCCTTGATCTCTTTGTCGATTCTACCCCCAAACTTTCTGTTGGATTGAAGTGAAGGCTTGTGATGGCCACTCTGGTACCTCAACTGTGTTGTTCTGAAGCTGTTGTTTTAAAACAACTTTAGAAGTTTGCTTGGGGTCATTGTCCAGTTGCAAGACCCATTTTCAACTAAGCTCTGATTCCTCACTGGAGTCCTCGGATGATGCTTCAATATACACAGCTCAAAAAAAATAAAGGGAACACTAAAATTACACATCCTAGATCTGAATGAAATATTCTTATTAAATACTTTGTTCTTCACATAGTTGAATGTGCTGACAACAAAATCACACAAAAATTATCAATGGAAATCAAATTTATTAACTCAAGGAGGTCTGGATTTGGAGTCACTAAAAATTAAAGTGGAAGAACACACTACAGGCTGATCCAACATTGATGTAATGTCCTTGAAACAAGTCAAAATGAGGCTCAGTAGTGCATGTGGCCTCCACGTGCCTGGATGACCTCCCTACAACGCCTGGGCATGCTCCTGATGAGGTGGCAGATGGTCTCCTGAGGGGTCTCCTCCCAGACCTGGACTAAAGCATCCGCTAACTCCTGGACAGTCTGTGGTGCAATGTGGCATTGGTGTATGGAGTGAGACATGATGTCCCAGATGTGCTCAATTGGATTCAGGTCTGGGGAACGGGCAGGCCAGTCCATAGCATCAATGCCTTCGTCTTGCAGGAACAGCTGACACTCCAGCCACATGAGGTCTAGCATTGTCTTGCATTAGGAGGCACCCAAGGCCAACCGCACCAGTATATGGTCTCACAAGGGGGCTGAGGATCTCATCTCGGTACCTAATGGCAGTCAGGCTACCTCTGGCGAGCACATGGAGGGCTGTGCGGCCCCCCAAAGAAATGCCACCCCACACCATTACTGACCCACTGCCAAACTGGTCATGCTGGAGGATGTTACAGGCAGCAGAATGTTCTCCATGGCGTATCCAGACTCTGTCACATGTGCTCAGTGTGAACCTGCTTTCATCTGTGAAGAGCACAGGGCGCCAGTGGCAAATTTGCCAATCTTGGTGTTCTCTGGCAAATGCCAAACGTCCTGCACGGTGTTGGGCTGTAGGCACAACCCCCACCTGTGGACGTTAGGCCCTCATACCATCCTCATGGAGTCGGTTTCTGACTGCTTGAGCAGACACATGCACATTTGTGGCCTGCTAAAGGTCATTTTGCAGGGCTCTGGCAGTGCTCCTCCTGTTCCTCCTTGCACAAAAGCGGAGGTAGCGGTCCTACTGCTGGGTTGCTGCCCACCTACGGCCTCCTCCATGTCTCCTGATGTACTGGCCTGTCTCCTGGTAACGCCTCCATGCTCTGGACACTATGCTGACAGACAACAAACCCTCTTGCCACAGCTCGCATTGATGTGCCATCCTGGATGAGCTGCACTACCTGAGCCACTTGTGTGGGTTGTAGAGTCCGTCTCATGCTACCACTAGAGTGAAAGCACTGCCAGCATTCAAAAGTGACCAAAACATCAGCTAGAAACCATAGAAACTGAGAAGTGGTCTGTGGTCACCACCTGCAGAACCACTCTTTTACTGGGGGTGTCTTGCTAACTGCCCGTAATTTCCACCTGTTGTCTATCCCATTTACACAACAGCATGGGAAATTGATTGTTAATCAGTTTTGCTTCCTAAGTGGACAGTTTGATTTCACAGAAGTCTGATTGACTTGGAAATACATTGTGTTGTTTAAGTGTTCCCTTTATTTTTTTGAGCAGTGTATCATACTTTTTCTTCATCATGATGCAATCTATTTTTGAAGTGCTCCAGTCCCTTCTGCAATGACACACCCCAGAACACGATGTTGCTACCCCATCTTTCACGGTTGGGGTAGTGTTCTCCAGCTTCCAGACCTCCCCTTTTTCCTCTGAAAATAACGACAGGCATTATGGCCGAACAGTTACATTTTTATTTTATCAGACCAGAGGACATTTTTAAAAAAAGAAGATCTTTGTCCCCATGTGCAGTTGTAAACTATATTCTGGCTTTTTTTGGGGAGATTTTGGAGCAGTTCCTTCGTCCTTGCTAAGTGGCCATTCAGGTTAACTCATGTGAATCTACTACAACCCACAATGAAACATTGTTGTACACTGTTTACTTTCTTCAAGGGAAAGTACAAATGAATCTGTCAGATTATGTGATTTATTTAAGGACCTTTGGATGAAAATCATGCTGTAATAATACAATTATTATAATATGGCCTGGGACAAGGTCTACTGAGTTTATAGAGCGCTTGTACACACTCTGGGATGAACGATCTGCAGACTTCCTGGGATGCTCTATACAGACTTGGATAAAATGCTTGTGAACATCTTAAATGTGCTCGTAAAAAGATTTAAATGGGAATAAATTTGGCGTTGTCAGTCCCTGACAATGCCCATGTTCAGTTTCATATTCATTCGCTAACTGATTGAGGAGAGAAATGGACTCAGACAAATGGACGGACGGACACAGTTTTCCTCATTTTATAATTGTATGTGCCCAGGCCGTTGACTCCACTTTTCAACCTCTGCACTTTTATAAATTTTAATGTTATGTACAGTCAGCCTTGTTTTAGAGCTTGCCTTTGTTGGTCGCTTGTGGCCATTTTCAGGAATTATATGAATGTGTTTTCGAGCGCTTTGTCTTACCTCTGTTGCTCTCTAGTGGCAAGTTTTGGAATTACATGAATGTTTATTTTGGTGAATGGATGGGCAGCGCCTCAGCTCCAGGATAATGTCAGAATGGCGGCAACTAAAATGTGGTGGTACAACAAGATTTCTGTCCTGCATAGGAAATTTGGTATTGCAGGGTTGCTTCCTCTGGGAATACAAAGTAGCATAGTGTTGCAAAACAAGCAAGAACTGAAGATGGCTCCAGTACAGTCCTAGCAGAGCATCACAAAGATCTGGTGTTGGCTATGTGTTACAGAATTCAAGCAGTCATTGCATGCAGAGGATATGTGACTAAATGTTGAAAAGATTTTTTTTTCTCAAAAGGTCCTGTCATTTTTAATGCGTCATCCAATATGAATAAAACACCCTAAACCTATAGCTGGCAGTCTGCATTTCAACCTCATGGTCTCCTTTCAAACTCGGTGCTAAACTACAGAACCAAAATAAAAAGTGCAACATAAAAAGGGTTTCTCTATCCAATGAATAATGGTTTTCACTGTAATGGTCTATCTCAGCCTTCGTGGAAGCTAAGAGTTTAACCTGAAATCACAGTTTTAATGGGAAAAAGCAACAAATGCCATAGCAAAATAAGCTTGTACCTGAAGTTTTGAATTGGCAATCCACTGAACTTTGAACCCGGAAAATTTCTGGGAAAGCAAGCTGTTTTTCTTCGTCACTAAAGGAGAACAGAAATCCTTTAGAGTGCAGAATTGAGGAGTCCACTTCCAAAACCTGCTAAGTTAAGTTTTGAAAATAAATGAGTTATCTCCCTCTCATTCAAGCATCTGCTCATGTCCCATTGATAGCTCCACTTTCAAAACCTAATACCCCAATTCTGAAATTGTTCGGACAAAGTGTAAATTGTGATTAAAATCAAAATGCAATCACACCAGCCAGTATTCTATTCACAGTAGAATAGAGGCAACATGGCAAATGTTGAAACTGAGGAATTTTACAATTCTATCCACAAAATGAGCTCATTTCAAATTTGATGGCTGCTACAGGTCTCTGTTGCAGCCAGAAAATGTTAAATAAGCTCATTTTGTGGATAAAAATATAAAATGTCTCAGTTTCAACATTTTAAATGTTGTCTATGGTCTATTATAAAAAACATATCAGCTCTTGATCTGAAAGTCATTGCATTTTGATTTTATTCACAATTTACACTTTCGGAATGGGGGTTGTACTAAATCATGTTATAAATTGTTATGGAAAAAGCTAAACTCTGTCAAAACCTGCTAAGTCAAGGAGGAAAACTGTCAAAGTTATCAGCCAATGTGGAAACGTGATTCTGTTTTTGTTAGCTAGAAGGAACCAATCACATTCCAGCTTTTATAGCCTGTTCAGCTTTTTCTTTCTCCAACTAAAGGTGGGGGATGCAGACTCAAGTTAAGTTTTGATCGCAGAAAATGCAAACAAATCTCCTTGTTAGGGTTCAAAAAGGAAGCTCCTCAAGCTTGAAAGGTAAGGAACACTATTATGAGTTTGAATGATATCCTTGCATGTTTTAAAATGCATTTCTTGCATGTAGATTGGGTCCTGAGTCAAATACCTTCACCTATGAGCAACAGGGCTGGTTTTAACACTGTCAAAACCTGCAAAATTCCACTCCACTTTCAAAACCTGCTAAGTTAAAACATTGTGTTGCAAAATCAAAGTCATTTCTTAAAAAAATTATTAATTGCCTCATGGATTATGTCTGCAAGGCTAATAGTTTCAGCTCAATCAGGAGAGACTCGAGTGAAATCAGGAAAATATTTATTATGCTTTGAGCATAAAGGAGTAACATGTATTTGTATGATTCAAACAAGTATTTGGCACTTGGACTCTTCGGGAAGACTCATAGAGCAGGAGCACTGCTCTGAGCAGCAGCAGGAAATCCCCCAAAGATTCCAGACACTGGTGGCAGTGGTGGCTGAAGGCTGGTGGAGCTGGAGCGGCAGTACGGGAGGTCCGATGAGTTGGGTGGCATTGGGGAAGAGGAAGGTCAGTGAACGGCAGCATGGGTGAACTAGAGTAGAGAGAATTACATTTTTTAAAAAGAGCAGCAGAATGATTGGTTAGCGACGCGACTGAGGTGTTTCCCAGTTGGATAGAAGAGATCAGCTGCTACGCCAGCTGACAGCTCAATTGACAGCCCCGGACATTGACTGCGGAGATTTACGAGTGAATATGCGTGAATAAAATACACAGAGTTGATGTGCGCGAGAGAGAGTCTTCCTGACTGAACTTTCGATAAGGTTCATTATATTGAAAATTGTTATCTATGGAAGATCATTTCTATGCCTACCAAAAAATCTGATTTTTCTAAAAAATGGACCAACTTGACTTACTAGGCTTAGCAAGTGGACTCCTCAATTGACAAGAAATGGATCAAAATCAAGTCTTGAAAATAACCCACTGCAGGCCGGCATCAACACCTTTCCATGCCGCACCGTCCGAGGTCCCACATCGCCCTTGATCCTATGACTGGCTTACCACCATCCCAGGGTAAGACAGTCATCCTGACCATTGTGGACTATTTTTCCAAAGCAGTTCACCTAATTGGTATGGCTAAGCTACCTTCAGCTAAGGAGACTGCTGAGATTGTCCTTGATCAAGTCTTCAGACTGCATGGCCTCCCTGTAGACATAGTTTCCAATCAAGGCCCCCAGTTCATATCCAACTTCTGGAAAGCCATCAGCAACCTGATGGGGGGCCTCCGTGAGCCTTTCCTTTGGCTACCTCCCTGAGACTAATGTTAATGGCCAGACAGAGAGAGCTAACCAACAGATGGAGATTGTGCTGCGCTGCTTCACATCCATAGAACCCTCCCTTCTCCTGTAGTCTGTTTTGACCACACTTTTAACGGTCACCCGTCCTCATCCACAGGCCTATCACCATTCCAGGGTAACCTTGGCTATCAACCCATGCTTCCCAGCCTAGGAGGAGGAGGTGGGAGTGCCATCTGCCAAACACTTCATTCAGCGCTATCAGCGAACCAGAAGCAGGACTTGAGCTGCCCTCCTGAAAGCCACTCAGAGGATGAAGAGGGCTGCCGATCGCTGCAGGTCCCTGATCCTGATTATGTTCAAGGTAAGAAAGTTAAGCCTTCTAGCTGTGACCTTTCCTTGAAAGTTGACTGTCCCAAGCTTGTCCCCTCTTTTATTGGCCCCTGCCCCATAGCCATGGTCATCAACCCGGTGGCGGTCTGTCTCTAACTTCCACACAATCTACAGAAGGGGAGAATTATAGAGGGCTATGGCCTGGAGGAAAGGACCTGGGTCCCAGCCAGAGACATTTTGGACTCCCAGCTCATTAGAGACTTCAAAGGGACATTCACGGATTGGGGGGGGTTCAAAGGGGACATTCACAGATTGGGGGGGGGGATGCTGTCATTATATATTCGTGTTTCCTTGTTTCATGTTTATTTTGTCATTGTATTCACTTTTCATGTTTTTTTCTTCATTTTAGCAGATCTCAGGATTAGTCTCACAATCCCATTCATCTGTCTCTTGCCATGAGCTTTCTATTTTGACTCCCTCATGCGTACTTCCCCTTGCTCATTGTTCGATTGTTTCCCATTTGTAGCTACACCTCGCTTCACCTTTCCAACATAGCTCATCTGCAGCCCATTGTAATTAGTCTCTTCAGCTCCCAAACCTCTTCATTCAATCTTGTAGCCTTGTGCTAGTCAGCCAGTTTTCCTATGTAATGCAAGCATCTTTTGATTAGTAAGATTCCTTGGTAATTGTTTGGTTCGTCCTCTTGATTCCGTTTAGTCCTTAGTGTCTGTTTTGATTATCCATGTTTGATCCATGGGTTTGGCTTCTTGGTTCCAAATCTGTTTTTCATTTTCACTCTGGTGTACCTCCTTCCTGGTTTTTGGCTATTGGGCTGTATAATGTGACTCTGGATTTACCTTCCTGTACTACATTACCACAGCTTGTGTTTGATCTGAACTGTCTGACTACAATCGTCAATTACACTTCTGAACTGGATTATTGTCTGTGCTTGAGTTCTAAGCCTCATGACTGATCATCAATCAAAATGTTTGAGACTAATGATAATCTGTACCTAGATCTTATGATAGTTCTTATGTATTTCAGGGGTGGCCAACCCTGGTCCTGGAGAGCTGCAGTGTCTGCTGATTTTAGGTGTTACTCAGCACTCGATTGATGGATTAAAGTAGTTGATTACTCTTAACTGATCTTACCTGGTGTCTCAGGTTTAATTTGGTAATGAGTCAATCAAGCAATTAGCAGGAACAACATACAAGACTCCCACAGCCAATTATGCAGACTTGCAGGTTGTGACAGCAATCTACGTTTTCACCAAGATTTGTCAATGTGGTTGGATATTTAGAGTAGTTGTAATGCAGACAAAGTAGAAGTACAGATAAAAGTTTATTAAGCAGGGGTGGATAAAGCTGGTCCTGTAGAGCCAGAGGGTGTGCGGAGTTTGGTTATCTCCACCCGATTTAAACCTAAGACACCAGGTGAGTTAAGTGGCGTGTAGTCAACTGCTATAATTCATCAATCTAGTGTTGAGTAACACTAAAAACCAGCAGACACTGCAGCTCTCCAGGATCAGGGTTGGCCACCCCTGTCATATAGCATAGCAGTAATTTGTAAAGATATTTTGATGATAATCTTGAACAAGGAAAACATGTAAATTCATCTTCAGGCATTTCATGTTTTTACTCTGATGTGATGCTGTTGGTTATATCAGTACTACTGTACAGAAAAGGCTGCGGCTAACAAACTTGAATGTTACAGACGGTTTCATACAAGTTTGGATCTGTTATCCTCTCTTGACACACTACTACATGAGGATAAAATTCATGTTCCATTTTTCATGGGCTTAGATCTTTTGTTGCCGTCTCATTTTCAGTTCCTCCACACTGCCAGTTCATTAAACTTGCTGTAAAATGTCACCGGCTGTTTTTTTTTTTTTTTTCGATCTTAATTCATGGGAATCCCCACTGGAGATCCCTGTACATACCAATCACCAAAACCAAGTTGAAAACCTTGTGTTTTTGGTTGCCGGGCAGAATGGGCCCATGGAAGAGGAGGAATGGAAGTTTAATCCCCGCCTGACCAAGGTGTTGGATGAGTTTATGCATGTATGGCCCATCTGCATCTTCCCCAAGTCAACACCAAAGATACCAGGGGCCTGTCTCACGAAGCTGGATTTCGGTTTAGCGAGGTAACTTCTAGATTAATCCTGGGTTTTCCGTATCGCGAAGGTTGTTTGCTTTTTACCGGGGTGCGTTGCTGTGGCAACATAAGCTGACCACCTAACCTGCGCCGAAGCAGGTTAAGTTCAGGATAAGAGCTCAGCAGGTATAAAAACGCACAACTTGTGCGAAGAGTGCTCAGGCGCGAAAGGGTGTTTCGCGAATGCTGTAATCCTTTTGATTTGCCTGAACAATGTCTTTACAGGTTTTCCGCAGGACTACAGTATATCTGTCAGCTGCTGGAGCCGTTCATTACTAATTCCACATTTCCATTGTGATCCTACATCCTACAACTGAGACAGTGTGAAGAAATAAAGCTATGTATACGTATATATACCTATGCTACACGTATAAGATATAGTAAGCGTACTGACCACTTTGTCAATATGCTTAAATAGTTATTTTTTATTTGCTCCCATGTTCTTTTTGCTCCACTGGGGTCGCATCTGAAATGATAATGCCAAAACAACAATTTTTATTAACACATAAATTTATGGTACACACGAATGTTACTATGTCAGATCTACTCGTGCCGTCATGGTGGGGAAGTGATATTATAATCCCACTAATTTACACATTGACACAGTCGGCGATTTTTTTTTTGCCTGTATTCCTTGCGGCTTTTGGCAGCTGCAACTATGTTGCTTTTTGCCTGGATGATGGATTTATATGCCTCGTATTTATTTATTTAAGATCTTCTGCTCCTCCATCGTGACGTATGCTGCTCGGGAGGATTTTTCCATGCCTGTGATTGGTCATATGCAGCAAACACCGCCCTTTTTATGTGAACGCGCATAGGTCTAGATCGGAAACTCCTGGGTTCACTAGCTGAGTTGATAACCGGCTTTGTGAGACCGATAATCAAGACTGTGGCCCATATTCAGAAACGACACTCACACTAATTGAGTGCGAGTGAGTACTAAAACTTAGATAGTGTCAGGTTATACGAAATGAGTCAGAGGTTGTCCTAACCCTCATTTGCTTTCAGAGACCTCACTCACACTGAAAATAGCGTCTCTTTCTGAGTGAAGGTTGAGTGCAGGGAACACCACTCTTGAGCCACGGTAACTTGTGCTGGTATTTCGTTGTCATGGCTTTCAGGTGGATACAAACATTAGAAACTCTGGATCATTTACAGCCACGTGCTCGACGCAATCGCAACTATGCAAACTTTAGCTCTAATGATGATAACAATGCCGGTAACTTTGTAACATTCACCCCAACGTATATTGGCTTAAGTTACAAACAAAACATGGGATACGCTTGATCATAACAATTAAGTGAATTTAGTACCGCTTAAAAAAACAAAAACGGAAGAAATGCAGCGCAGACCAAGGAATATTTGCAACACCGCTATATTGCACAACACCCAACCTCACAGGCAATAAGCAATCGCTTTCTTTAGTACAGCCCCGTAAAATAAAAAAAATAATAAGTCCGTGCGGTCAGTCGGGTTTCACTTTTACCGCATCCAGTTCTTCCAAGTGTCCAAAATATTTCCACCTCCGGAGCAAAAATGAAATATCCTTATGCCAACCGAAAATCCAAAATTAATCCATATGGAATAAAACAAAAAGAGAATGATCTTCGACCACCGGAAAAAAAAATCAAAAAGCCGAAAAAGAAAATCAAGAAGCAAAAATATATAGGCCTATCTGAAAAAGGATAGATCTCACCGGGTGTTGAGATGCTCTTTTTCGTTGCTGCAGCTGGCGAATGTCCAAGTCCGAAACGTGGCCTTGAGCTATTTCCACGGTAGCTTTTTTTTATTATTATTATTTTAACAAAATGTTAAAATATATTATAGTCCTCAGGTCCCACGTAGTCTCCCCGAAGATTAGCGTTTTTCTTTCTTTCTCCTCCCTTCTACCCATCACTCGCCCGTATTTCAAAACTCCCCCACTTCGCGGCAGAATCCGATTTGTTACTGAATGGTGCGTAATGTCAGCTGATCAATTTAACAGCCAACTGATCTAGAATCAGTTAAACAACGGAAAATAGCAATGGAAGATGGTATAACAATTATGGGGCTACCGATATAGAATGGAGCCATGACAAGGAGGATAGTACTTTAATTTTAATAACAGCAATTTAATGCATAGAAACTAATAGGTTCCTGCCTCCCCGAGAATCGGCTACATTATTATGTGGCATTGCTACATAGACCCCCCCTCCAGCCATAGGCTTCTATTGTGAGGAACTATAATAACCTTTAAGATTAACCACATTTACAGTATCCATTTTGTCATGTGGGGAGCTCCATTCAACTCGGTAATTAACAGGCCCCAATTTCTTTACAATTCTAGCTGGCCCTTCCCACCTAGGTGCTAGCTTGGCAGAAAATTTTTCACCGGCCTTGGAGAGAGGGTGAGCCCTGACCCAGACTAAGTCGCCCGCCTGAAAGTGCGCTTCTTTTCTGCGGGAATTATAATACTTAGCACGTCTGGCTTGGTGCACTCCTACTCTCCTTTTGACCTCCTCCGCTATTTTTTGTTGTCTTTCTAATAGGTAATAAGACTGCTGGTCTGGAGATGGTGGTTTGCCTATGAGTCTCTCAAGTGGACCTTGGAGCTTCCTGCCGAGAGCAAGCTCAGCCGGGGCTTTACCAGTGGCCTCATGTTGGGCTGTATTTAGGGCAAAGCGGAACTCTGGCAGCCACTGATCCCAGGTGTCATGGTGCTGGCCGACAAATGATGCGATCATGGTTTTTAACGTCCTGTTAATGCGTTCTGTCAGATTAGTTTGTGGATGATAACTAGTTGTTAATTTTTGCACTACCCCCCAGGTCTTGCAGAGATTGATCAGGAGGGTGGCAGTAAACTGCGGTCCTCTGTCTGACAGTATGAACTGTGGTACCCCCCATCGAGTGAAGATTTCCTCCCGGAGGATCTTGATGAGGCGAGGCGTTTTGCTGTCTCTCATGGGAAACATCTCCACCCACCTGGAGTAATAGTCAACAATCACCAGCAGATAACAGTTTGACTTTTTGCTTCTAGGGAATGGCCCCATGAGGTCCATTCCCAACATCTCACCTGGCGCAGTAACTTCAGTGCTCTGCAGTAATCCTGAAGGCTTGGTGTTATCTGCCTTGTATTGCTGACAGATGGCACAGGACTTTGTGTATTCCCACACATCTTTGCGTACACTCGGCCACCAGGCAACCTCCAAGATCCGCAACAGCGTCTTCAGTTTGCCAAGATGACCACTCAAGGGACTGTCGTGGAAGTACCGCAGGAACTCAGGAATGAGTGATTGAGGAACCACCAGCTGGTACTTATCCCCCTGATCTGGCAGTGGGACTCGTCGGTATAGGACCCCCTGGGAAATGGTAAAGCTGATACGATTGGGAGCAGCTGATGACTTTAATCTCTCTTCTGTCAGGTCACAAATCTTCTGATCCTTCTCCTGTGCATGAGCAATTTCACAGAGGGAGTGTGGTAGATCTGAATAACCTTTGGGGAAGACTGTAAGACATGGACTGTGATGAATTGAGAGAGGTTCATATACCCTGGATAGAGCGTCGGGCCCAGTGTTCAGGCACCCCTTCCGGTAATGAACTTTAAAAGCGAACTGCTGCAGCCGTAGGGTCCATCTGGTGAGACGGGAGGTGGTCTTTGGGCAATTGAAAGCCCATGACAGCGCAGCATGATCGGTGAAGACATCAAACTCTGCCCCCTCCAAGTAGTGACGCCACTTCTCCACAGCCCACACCACAGCCAGGCACTCCTTTTCAGAGGTGGAATAATTGCGCTCTGGGCCTCGGAGCCCCCTAGAGGCATACGCAATAACCCGCTCCCCCTCTGTGGTGTTCTGAGTTAGGATGGCTCCAAGATCCACTTCACTGGCATCTGTGTGTACCTGGAAGGGCAAAGATAGGTTAGGTTGGGCCAGGACTGGAGGATTTTTCAAGGCCTGCTTCAGTGCTTCCATGCTTTCTTGGCATTCCTCTGTCCAATCCCATTCAACTCCCTTCCGCTTAAGGTGATTCAGAGGGGCAGCCAGATCAGCAAAATGTGGAATGAATTTGTGATACCAGCCTGCGAGTCCCAAGAAGCGCTGCAAAGCCTTCAGATCTTTCGGAGCAGGATAGTCCGCCACAGCCTGCGTCTTAGCTGGATCAACCTCAACTCCTCTGCCAGACACAATGTGTCCCAGGAATTTTAACTCTGGCTTAAAGAAGTGGCACTTTTTCATATTTAAGCTGAGGTTTGCTGCATTCAGCCGTGCAAAAACTGCAGCCAAATCCTGCAGATGTTGTTCGCGAGTGTTGGAATACACGATAATGTCATCTATATAGACGAAACATATTTTTCCCCTCAACTCTGCCAGAACCTTCTCCATTAAACGCTGAAAAGTTGCAGCAGCGTTGCGGAGCCCAAATGGCATAGCCTTGAATTGTAGTAGACCCAGAGATGTTATGAAGGCTGTCTTTGGTTTACTCTCCTCATCCATAGCCACCTGCCAGTATCCAGACTGCAGATCCAATGAGCTGAACCAGGAGGCGCCTTCCAATGATTCGAGGATGTCATGAATGATGGGCATTGGATATGCATCTGGTAGGGTCTTGGCATTCACTCCCCGGTAGTCTACACAAAACCTATAGGATCCATCAGGTTTGTTCACAAGAACTACCGGGGAGGACCAGGCAGACTGGGAGGGCTCAACGATGTTGTCTTTTAGCATTTTCTCGATATGCTCCTCAATGATCTTCTTTTTCAGAGGGGACACTCGATAGGCCTTGGACCTCACAGGCACCTCATCTTGGGTGAAGATGGTGTGTTTCTCCACAGTAGTTTTCCCCAGGATGTTGGAGGTGACAGAAGGCCAGTCTTGCATGAGCCTTTGAAGCCCCTCAAGATAGTCTGAGTCATATGACTTTAAGGTCTCGTCATTTAGGGTGGAGGTCCAGCAGGGAAACGGTTGTCCAAGAGGTAAGGCATAGTAAAGATTAACATGCTGATATGAGGTGAGGCAGTGGACTTTATTCCATGAGTATATCTCTGGAGTTTGTTGCAGAAGTGAATGATATGTGTAACCCTTTTCTCCCTTCAGCCCATAGCTGTTCTTTGCCAGATTGAGGATTGCTCCCGTTTTGGAGAGGAAATCTAGTCCCACTATCAGTGGGAAAGCAAGATGACGATCCTCCATTACATGGGTTTCAACATTCCATTGCCTCCCATGCCAGTCAAAACAGAGAGTTTTCTTCCCCAAGTCTCGATGAACAGTCCCATCTGCCGTGACAAATCTCTGTCTCTCTGCTGGAAGAAAGGTTTCCCCTTGGAGGGTCATCTGTTTCCACAGGCTTTCTCTCATCAGTGTGAAGGTACTACCTGTGTCCACAACTGCTTCCCCTTTTATTCCTCTGATCGTGATTGGGATTAAAAGAAGATTATGTTCTTTGCCTTTACAGCTCCGGTGTTGCACCACAGAGCACCCTGCCGTTGATTTTTGAGGATAGGTCTTCTCTGGTGTTTTCTTTCCAGCCTTATCTTTGCTCCCTTGCACCTTTTGCCAGTAATCTTTGGATGCAGCGCAGTCCCTCTCAACCATGGAGCCCACCTTAACAAGCTGTGCCACCGTTGTCACAGTACCACGCAGGCAGCCTGCCACCTTTGGGTTGATGTTATTGAGGATACGCCTTACAATCTCCTCCTCTGGCACGTCTGGTTTCCATTTGAGACACAGAGCCCGGTAATCATAAGCGAAATCTCGAAGGCATTGGTCTGGTTTTTGTACCATGGCCCTCAATTTCTCCTCCACTTCACTGATGTAATCAGTGGAGAGGAAAGCAGACATAAAGGCTATTTTGAATGAGGCCCAATCATGAACTTTGCTTTTTTCAGCTTTCCACCAGCTGTGAGCTGGACCCTTCAAGACAGTGGACAGAGCTCCTAAAAGCTCATTGTTAGGGAGAGGTCTGACATCAAGAAAGTTTTCGCACTGCTCTATGAAGTTAAGAACATCAGAGGTCTCACTAGATTCTCCAAAAGATGGAAAGTCAAGTCGAACTGGAGGTCTAGAGTAGTAGGGAGATGCACCAGGCAGACTAGATGTTGTACCGGCAGAAATAGGGCTAACATCTGTGGATACTGCAATTGTTCTTTGCATTATGGGAGTACTGCTTTGTCTTAACCTGCTAAGTTGCTTCTTCCACTGTTCATCTCTACGTAGAAGACAATTTACAATGCTCTTTTCCAAGTTTTGTATGTTTTTCAATAAAGAATCCTCCATTTTGGCTAAACTAGAGTCAACATAGGCCCTGAAGTTTGCCTCTCTGTTCAACATGCTTGCTACAGAATCTCTGAAATCAGTATCCAATTTCCTGAATTGTTCATTTAGAGAAGAAAAGTTGTTCATAATTTCAGCAGAATTAAAAGCAGTTAATGGAGTGCCGTTTTCCTCATTTTCACCATCATCCCTGCCATCATTATGGACCATATCACATTCTTCATCACCACCATCATCATCAGAAGCATAAACATCAACAGCTTGATTATCATAAATCTCTGCATTATCATCAGAAATATACAAAGAGCTTAACAAAGATGTAATTTCCTGCGAATGATTCCTCCTTGTAACAAAAGGCCCAAGACTGACATCAGGGTTTGCAAAACCAGGCCGAGAACCGTGTTCGGCAACAGAGTCTGTGCCTACAAGATTATCTTCCATATTATTTTTCCTCGCGTCAAAAAAAAAATTCAGGTATAAATCAACGGTATTTTTTTTTCTTTATCCGTACAAAATCACTGCACAATCAAGATCCCCGTACTGGCCACCATATGTAACATTCACCCCAACGTATATTGGCTTAAGTTACAAACAAAACATGGGATACGCTTGATCATAACAATTAAGTGAATTTAGTACCGCTTAAAAAAACAAAAACGGAAGAAATGCAGCGCAGACCAAGGAATATTTGCAACACCGCTATATTGCACAACACCCAACCTCACAGGCAATAAGCAATCGCTTTCTTTAGTACAGCCCCGTAAAATAAAAAAAATAATAAGTCCGTGCGGTCAGTCGGGTTTCACTTTTACCGCATCCAGTTCTTCCAAGTGTCCAAAATATTTCCACCTCCGGAGCAAAAATGAAATATCCTTATGCCAACCGAAAATCCAAAATTAATCCATATGGAATAAAACAAAAAGAGAATGATCTTCGACCACCGGAAAAAAAAATCAAGAAGCAAAAATATATAGGCCTATCTGAAAAAGGATAGATCTCACCGGGTGTTGAGATGCTCTTTTTCGTTGCTGCAGCTGGCGAATGTCCAAGTCCGAAACGTGGCCTTGAGCTATTTCCACGGTAGCTTTTTTTTATTATTATTATTTTAACAAAATGTTAAAATATATTATAGTCCTCAGGTCCCACGTAGTCTCCCCGAAGATTAGCGTTTTTCTTTCTTTCTCCTCCCTTCTACCCATCACTCGCCCGTATTTCAAAACTCCCCCACTTCGCGGCAGAATCCGATTTGTTACTGAAGGGTGCGTAATGTCAGCTGATCAATTTAACAGCCAACTGATCTAGAATCAGTTAAACAACGGAAAATAGCAATGGAAGATGGTATAACAATTATGGGGCTACCGATATAGAATGGAGCCATGACAAGGAGGATAGTACTTTAATTTTAATAACAGCAATTTAATGCATAGAAACTAATAGGTTCCTGCCTCCCCGAGAATCGGCTACATTATTATGTGGCATTGCTACAACTTACTAAATGACCACCTGGTTTCAGTGGTTACGAACTGCACTGTGGTGAACTAGAGGTTTGCATTTGTGTACCCACCAAGAGCTACTGCTGAACTGGCAATAGGGGAAGCTCAAAACCATCCTTCAAAAATAATGATTGAAAAAAGGTCATATCCAATCATTTCATAAAATTTTATTTACTTGAACTCCAAAAATCCAAAGGATTATCATGTGTCGCCAGTTCTACTTGTTAAGTTCGAATGAGCATTGATAATTATTTCCCTGTTTTCAATTCATTTAAGTTACCATTGCAAAAACTCCGAAAACTCTCAACATATCAGATGTGGCCAGTTTTCATGAATGACGCATATCTGTTAACTCTCACGCATTTCTTGCGCTTTTCTTTACTGAGGGGTTGGAAAATTCTGCGCTCAACTGGCTCGTGGGGTGCGTGTGGATTGGTCTGCGAGGCTCATGTAGCTGTAAGTCACGAGAATCCATTCTTTTCTACATTTTTAATTGCTGAATGTAGAAGGCAAGTTTCACAGGTTCTTGCTTAGTGAGCCTCGCGGGCTGTCATGCGCCTTTCGCGAGCCACTCGACCACAGAAGTTATGAAGACATGCAGATATTTTACGTCGTCATTTATGTGCGAAAGAAACGCCTCAATTTTGTGAAGCAATGTATGACAACGCTATAAAATAAATTTGATTGTCGTTTTACCAATTAGCCTGAGAAACTTTCTAATCAAGAAAAGTAAACCGCGTCAGGTTTAGGACATTCAGCACTGAAGGGTGAGGATTGAGCGTCCCTTTGCAGTAGCCAACGCACCGCCTGTGGTACCCAGTTCCCACTACTGTCAGTTATGCTCGAGAGGCGTTTGTGAATAGCAAATGGCGAGGAGTGGGACCGCTCTCTCGGTTAGTGGTAGGTCGATCGCTTTCTCACACTCCAGTTACATTTCAGTTGTACTCACTATATGGTGAGTGGAGGGTGAGTGTGAGTGTCGTTTCTGAATACTGGCCTGTGGATGCCTGGTTAAGTGCAGCTGGGCATGTTAATCCAGCTTCGTGAGACAGGCCCCAGATCTTTTCACTCCAATCACCATGGACTCAGGTGTCAGTGTTCTACCTGAAATGTCACCCAATGACAATAACTGGAGACCATAGCAGATGGTAACAAAAATCAACAAGAGCAGTCAGCAATATACGCCCGTCATGCAACAGTTTGCATAAAAGGGTTAATTTTGAGAAAAAGGGTGATCCAATCAGGCTGATTTCTGAACTCATCAAAGTTCCACCTGATATGGTCATGGTGTGTGAATTTGGATGAAATCGATTGAGAATTGGCGGAGTTATTGTGAACACAAGCAACGGACAGACAGACATCATGATTCCATAATACGTCCCGTCTGTCTTACGACGGGCGTATAATAATAATAATAAAAACTACCAAATAAAAAAGGAAACAACATTAATAAAAAGTAAGGAAGAGGCTAATGTTTATTACAAATAAATTGGAGAAATTATAATTTACTTCCAGAAGGTTAACATGATGCTCTGGGCAGAAGAAAATAAGCCAGAGGTTTACTCCATACCTGCAGCAGAACAGCAAAATACTGTCCCCGACCTCTGCTGACCAAAACTACAAATCCCTGGTGCTTGTAATGCATCACCCAAGGTTGCAGAGGCTCTCCATCTTTTTCATGTTATCACATGGGTCTCACTCCCTTTGTGTACCTGCCACACACATCTCATGGCAATGTCTTTTCCAAGAATCCCAGTCGATCTTGTTTGTGTTTTTTTTTTTTTTTTTCTTTGACTGAATCCATATGTCCGGACTTCACCACACTCAAACTTGCAGACTTGCAGGTGCAATCCCTGAAAGTCTGCGAGTACCCGCAATTCATCCAGTTCACAAGGTACCTCATGCAGACTTTCTGGAGACTTCCAGAGTGTCGGCTTGGACTGCAGACTTCACCATACTTAGCTGGTCGGATTACCCAATATCCATAGCAACGTGGATCGTACAATATGAAAAGGGAAAATGCTGATTGAAGCGTGATGGGAAAGGAACCAAATAAGGTATCCAAATGTAGGTTGGCACAAACCATTCAGGGAGAATGTATTATGTCCAAATGCTGATTCATAATTTTTTAATTAGGGGTCATACCCGTGGCCACGAGCGGGGCCTCCCATCAGTGCATTCAAACTTGCAGATTTGTGCTCTTGTACACTTCATGAAATAACACTTTGCAGTACAGTCAACGTCACAGAATGCAACACCTAAGTCTGAGAGGAGTGAGTCTGCAAGTCCAGAGAGCGGACATTTGGATTCAGCATCTCGCTCATTCTCTCTATCTATTATTCTCTCTCTGCTATGCCACATTTGTTTTCTCACAATCATATCTCTTAGGAGTGTCTCTCACAGGCTGTTTGGTAAGTGTTGTGATGTCACAATAACCGCAAACCTGCTCTGTCTGGACATCCCTGAGCCAGCCCACCTGATGTGGTGATCATGAGCTTCAACATTCAAGATGGAAAATCTAGAGTGTAAGCATAATTGTATAGCATCCATTCATAATTCTAATAATACATATTGTCATACATATGTACTTTTATTTCCCATATATGTAAGTTCATTATTATTATTTATTCAGTAGATGAAAAAAACCTTTTCGGCATTTTCTAGAGGTAATTCTTTGTAAAATTATGTTAAAAAAATCACTGATACTCTTGTTTGGATATGCAAGGAGATAAATCTTTTCTGCTATTGACATTAGGTAATTTGTGCACATTTTCTGAACTGCTTATAGAATACTCTAGGCAAATTACAATATTATATGTCACGTGGCAGCTGAGATTCCACAGTAAATCCTGCTTCTGATGCAGAGGAAATGTTCATCTTGAGAAAAAAACATGACACATTGAACTAGATTCCTCAACAGCATCGCTGAATACAATTACAAATCATTTCTCTGAAAGCTTACTTAAACTGTACAGCTGGCACAAGTTTAAATAGCCACATTTTTAGTTTTCACTGCCAATAATATCTTAACTCAACAAGAATTTGTTTCTTAGAATTTATGGTAATGTGCAGCTGAACTGTTATTTTGAAAAGCATTTCAGAATCACAATATTCATTTTTTCATTCTCAACATGAAAAACAAATTGTTCTTGAACATTGTTCACCAGGGATTAGCAAACCCCCTTTCTTATTTTTGTTCTGTTTATACTTTTTTGGCCACTCGAATCCAAATCCAGATCTTCTGGGTTTCTCATGAATGGTCAGAATCATAGCAGTACATCGCCAACTGGGCACGGGGGGGGTCTGCATGATGAACTTCTAAAAATGTGAGTTTTCAAAGCTGTAGTTAAGTTTGTCACCAGTATGTCACAGCGTTCCAAAGACTCAATTTTAAAAAGGGATGGAAGTCTCTATGTGGCCATTTCTCAAAGCATAGACTGCATCCTTTGAAGGCTGCATTTTTAGGCTCCTACGTCATCAGAGGCGGTTCCATTGTGAGGGTGTTTCTGAATACAGCTGAGAAATGCAGCCTTCATCTCGCCTCTCATCAGACGGAATTGTCAACATGGAATTAAAGGGTAAATGAGCTGACAATTCCGTCTGATATCAGACAAGATGTAGGCTGCATTTTTAAGCTGTATTAGAAAGCGCCTTGGAGGGGGCACAATTTGTGGACCTCTCCTTATATGAGGACTACATACGTGCGATCCATGTGTATGACTAGTTATTTACATAAGCGACTGGACTTAAGTTCAACATTTTTTTTCTCTCATTTTGTTTATGTTTTGGGATTTAGCATTGAGTTGATTGACTCTCTTACAAAATGTACTCCTGAGTTCCCCCTAAATTACAAAGGCAAGTTTGGGGATATGGCCGTGCCCCATGTTTAACTAATACATCTCTGCAAACAATGCTCCTGTCTATTGACTGTAAAAAAAAAAAAGGAAAAAGAAAAAGGTTTTTCACTTTAAAAATGCTGAAGAACTTATTTATTAAGCCTTTTGTGATCATGACTTTTTATTCACAACTGCGTGCATGTACTCAGCTTTGAGACTTGCCCCAGAAAACAAAAAACAAACTGGCTACATTCTGGAGAATTGTTGTCAAGAAATTCCCCTCAAAATGATTTAAGCCTTACTCGTATTGGTGTACTGAAGTTTTTAATAATTTCACCTTATCAAGAAGCAACATCAAAAAAACCATGTGCTTTGAAGGTAATCTTAAGGCTTAAAGTGCTAATCGCTGCTATGGTCGCGCAACGCAAGGGGCAAAGCATACAATGCAAAATTTCAGATTTCAGCCTTCAAAAGGTTGACAATGTTGTCGATTTTTAGTTGGCAATGACCTTCAGCAGGGTTCACAGGTACCTGTGAGTCCTTCTGAAGATCGGCTGTCAACTAAATAATGAACGACTAACTTTTGGAGGGAGAGGGTGAGTAAAAACTTTTCACTTTAGGGGTTAATACACAGACTGCAAGTATGAGCCCAGAAGTTAAAAAAAATTTTTTCACCAGGGGCAGATATACCTGGGTGCAAAGGGTGCTGTTGCACCCTGGCCAGCGCATGAGTGAGGCCCATTGACAAGAAGGCAAGTGACTGTGGCAATACGCTGTGATTTGGGCATGTAAAAGCATAAAAATGTATGGTAACAAAAGGACAAGGATGTCACTATCAGCGCCATACATTTACAAATATCATGCATTTCACTCACAATAAAAAAACACCAAAGTAAAATAGACCTCCATCATGGTGACGAACATTTTGAAGTATTTAATTAGTCTTCACTGATGAGCCAAAATATTAAAACCACTAACAGATGCAGTCAATAATGTTGATTATCTCAAAAATGAAGGCACATGTCTAGTTCTGCAGACAGATCTTAGTTGATAAGCCAGCAGTCGGTTCTCGTATTCAATGTGTTGGATGTGAGAGGAATGGGAACTGAATGACATAGACAAGGGCAATATTGTTGTGGCCTGATGAGTGGGTTTGAGCATCTCTGAAGTGGCAAGACTTCTTGGGTGCTCCCTGTCAGCAGATGTGACTACCTACTGACAGTGGTCTAAGGAGGGACAAACCTTGAACTGGCAACAGGGTTTTGGGCACGCAAGGCTCAGTGATGCAGCAAGGGTTATGGGGGCTTTCCCACCTAGTCCAAACTAACAGAAGGGCGATTGTGCCCTGTATTGCTCTTTCCAGCCAGCACAGCAGTCAAAGTGCCCACTCAAACTCCAGTCTACCTCTAAAAGCACCCCTCAATGGGCACCTGAGCTTCAGAAATGAGCCTTAGAGCAGTTGAAGAAGGCCGTCTGGTCCAGTGAGTCCCATTTTCTTTTAAATCATTTGCTGCAACTGTGTGCATGTGCACCATTTATCTGAAAAAGAGGACATCGGGATGCACCGTGGGAAAAAGAAAAGGTGGTAGAGAGAGTGTTATACTCGGTGAAATGTTCTGCTAGGAAACCCTGATATTAGGTGGTTTTAATCTTGTGGCTGATTTGTCTATGTATAATACTCATGCAAATATGCAGGGCCCTACATCAGACCTGGCTACTGAAATGTTTTTATTAAAACTGTCTGCATATTTTCTATTAATATTATGAAAACTATCCTTCCTCTTGCTTTCCTGTTGTGGAAATTTATGGGAAATTCGATGGCCAATCAAAAATCTAAGTAAGCCTTCCTGGTCAGCTGGCCTTTCTCAGCAACCTGACTTAACTGAAATGTGGGCATCAAAGAACAAACACAAGAATGGAAGCAAAAAAAGGTCGAGAGGAAGAAGAGGCAAAAGTAAAATTGCCTATATTAGACTATATTTGTCTTCTGGTGCTATGTGCAACAGTTGAACAACTGGCGAACAACGGATGGCGAGCACGAGCACCTATTAGCTAATTAGCTAACTGGCCGCTGAGAGCGACTGCCAGCATCAGACTTTGATGCCGCTTGTTCATTATTCCCAGCTCGACCATTTTACTGATTCAAGACTGTTTGCAGCTGAATGTAACGTTAGGTAGGCCTGCCTCGCTAGCCCCCAGGTTTTGTGCAAAGTTCAAGTTGACACAGAGATGAAGATTTTAGTTTAATAAAAATACATTCGATGATGAATAAACTATCTGATTAATGTAAATTTACATGGGTCTAAAAACGCAGAGTGAGTTCCTGACTAGTTATCCAGAAAATAAATGATAATGATAGTCTTGTTAGCTAATAATGCAATATCCTATTGTGTGATCAAATGACAAATGATAAATCATTTTGCAATTTGTTTTACATTGTTATGGTTCATAATAAATGTTAATTACATAGCAACATTTGTGAATTTGTATTTGATTTTTATAATTCAATGCCTGGCCTGCTAATGTGTAGTGCAAGATTTTGGGAAGCTAAATACATTGGGCTATTTATCTTACATAAGACAGAGACTACACATCCAAGACATTATGCACATTGTGCCTCTCCAAATATACCAACTGATGTGATGCCTTGGTATTCTGCCAGTATATTGCTGCCAGTGCATATGCAATAATACGCAGACACTAACGAAATTGGATCAGGCGCGTATTTTGTGAATGAGAGGGCTTGGGAGACCCAAGAATAATTCTTGCACCCGGGCCCATTACACACTTCCGTTACTGATGTTCACTCAATAATACATTCACACAACCACATACACACACACCCATACACATTCCCAAACTAGTAAGCATGCTCAAAGACTTGCACGCTCAGACATTGATTCATACAGACAGATGCACACGCACACACACATACACATTCACAGTTGCATTCCGTTCACAATTTGTCTGCATATGACAAATACCCAACAGTTACATGATATAATCCCTCCCTCACAAACTTGCTGACATAAACACACCCGTTTTGTGCTAGCCACTGTGTCCACAGTGGGTGTTTTGCCTTAGTTATGTCATTTCTATATCATCTGCCCGAGGAAAGAGAGATTGCGAGTGTTAAAGAGCCATTCCATGAGAGATTGACATTTGGTGCGCCGTTGATGAAACTTGGCACATCGGTAGACGGTCCGTCTCACGGTAAAAGCCAAATTTTCAGGTCCGTATCTCACTTTGCTTGCCGGTGGCGCCACTTGGAAGCCATTATTGTGGCTTAGTTTTGCTGTCAAAACCACATTTTACATCAACGATCATGACTTAAGGATACACAGTACCAAATATGTTATTCTTTTATCATGACTTGTGACTCTTCAAACCTGGATAGACATCAGCACCAAGCTGGGTAACTATGTTATTGAGCCAGAATTATTCGAGAAATTGCAGTAAAAATTGAGAATGGGAATGGGAATAAAATAATATCCCAGATATATACCAATCTAAAATAGTTTATTAAGTGTTTACCATAGACTGTATAAAAAGATGAACGAAGCTACCGTGACGTCACTCATTAGTTTAAGCATACCATAAAGGTGGCTCTGGATCTGACCACATCAGAAGAGGACCAGAGGGTAGCCACGCCCCTAAAGCATATTCTGGCTTTATCCTTCATTCTTGTGTATATGGGACCATAATTTACAAAAATGAACATCATGATATATCGATGGAGACTTGAAACTTGCTATAGCTACCATAAAATAATGTGTAAAATCATTATTTATATGAAAAATCATTTGGGAAAGTAGGGTCATTTTCTCATAGACTTCTATAGCATTGACCTTCTTTCTCCAACCACCCACGTCGCCATCTGCTGGCCATTAAATAGAATGCCATTTTACGGTACTTCCGCACGGGCTTCATTTTTCAGACTAGGGTGCTACGTCCATCTTTTTATACAGTCTATGGTGTTTACTCGCAAGACTATTATTTTCAGTGAATATTACCCAAGTATCTTGCTGGGTTAGTGCAATGGACGGCCGGAAAGATGGTTGAAATTGATTTTGCTGCATGTTCGCAGTACATTTTCTCAGGAACCCAGATATGTACTGTGGTGATAAATGCCATTTGTTGTGCTTTTGGGACTTTATTTTCAGGAATACCAAGCATTTCTTCGGTAGCATCTACACTTTCAAGCTACACAGAGCCAAAGTTGGAGGAAAACTCAAAACAGACCATTTCATAGCAGATTGTGCCTGTGTTTAAGCGGCATTATTTAGTTCACCCATCAAGATAGAGATCTGAAATTCTCTGGAGACACAGTCTCTTTGGGGTACATTACAGCATTAGTAAAATATCAGTGGTAGTATTTTCAGAGTAGATTATATTCAACATCAAAAGTCAGAAAATATCACCCCCAGGGGGCACTGTATGCTGGACACAAGTACTGGCTATCCCCAGCAATGTACCAAAGAAATTTTTTTTGAATTGTGATGGACACAACTAGTTTTCTCAGAAGATGAAGAGTTTGGTTTGGAACTATGCTGGATAGATAGCTTTCTGATTAAAGGTGGCATTTTAAAGAGCTAATGTTCTACTGACCTAATATTATGTATTCCCAGACATACCAAAGTTCTCTCTTTTGAAATATATGAAGTACATGCAGTTATACCTAAAATTTGTAATCCCTTAGGTATAAAACTCTATTGGTTGTAAACTCGTGGTGATTGTGATCATTACAAATACACAATACAGGTACTATTACCAAGTACGGGTACACCATAGTCAGAAATGTACAGCAAGTTATAAAACCAGTCCAAAAATAACATAAATAAATGCCAAAAAACAACTAATGTAGAGGGAGTATTGCCACAGACGTGCATCAACAGTATACGTACACTTGTATAAAATAACGGTCCCTAATTTGAACTCTGAAAAAGAATCTTAGTCACACAACCTTGTACTTAACATTCTGTCTCCATGTACATAAGGTAAAACTGTTTTATGCTTTTCATGTTATGCAAAGTGAAATGACATCAACCTAGCACGGGACTAGCTCTATCCCCCAGTCTGTTTTTGGAATTGGACTGTAGGTTGGCGGCACCTGGTGGTGCGCGCCACAGGTGCTTCTTGGCTTTGGCCCTAAGCAGCTAAGGCCTTTTTCATTTGATCCAGGTCGATGTTACCCTTGGAGCTAGTAGCCCTAGACAAGCCCTACTACACTAAATCCTGCTTCTCTACAGGCTGTTGATAGTGAGCTTGTCTGTCTCTGAATAAAATAGCTGGCTACAGCCTATATGGCACAATAGTTGTGTCAACACCCATGGCTTGGTACACAACAAAATGGGGAGTCTGAAAAGGAAACCCCACCCTCCCACCCAGCGAGCATCCCATAGGCTAAACATCATGGGCTGGTGTTAGGAATCAGGGCATGCAAGTTACCACTACAAATGAACTGCCCTTATCTTGGCAGGCAGCTGCTTGCTTGCTACGAGCTCTACACAGTAAAAAAAAAAAAGTTGTCTTAACTAAAAAAGTTAGTGTCCAGGCTGCCTTAAAATTCTAAGCTCATTGAACTTGAGATGATAAGTTGAGGTAATATTCAACTTGCCTGGACACTGACGTTTTTCAGTTGAGACAACTATTTTTTTTTTTTTTTACAGTGGCTCTTTTTCAGGACAACCACTCGCTTAACGTGACTGCTGTGCCCTTTTTCTTATCGAAGCACCCTGCCCTTAGGAAATCCTAGAATTAACAGTGAAGCCTACTCATTAATTCTTATGGCAAAGGAAAAATCCTGAGCGTTTGTGATTTTTTTGAAAATGCACCAACACTACAAAACTGTACACTGTACTGACTACTGGTAAGATTATAGCATTGTGTCAACATGCAAAAATCACAACCAGCGATCTTTTCCAATTTACAACCAACCAGCTTTAAACCAAAGTGATTAGAACTTTTATGCACAACTGTGAATGTACTTTACGTAGATCAAAACACAGAATTGTGTTATATGTCTGGGAATATAGAATGTTAGGTAAGTAGAAGTTTAGCTCTTTCGAGCACCACCTTTGGTCAGATAGCTATCCACCCAGCATCGTGCCAAGCTAAACACTCCATTTTCAGAGAAAACTAGCTGTGTGTATCACAATTCAAAAACAATGTCTTTGATACATTGCTGGGGATAGTCAGTATTTGCAGCTAACCTAAGGCGCCCCCTGGGGGTGAAATTTTTGGAAAATATTCAAATTTTCCTGTTGAATATCATCTACACTGATAATACTACCATTGAGATTTAATAACGCTGTAACATACCCCAAAGGGACTATGTATCAAGAGAATTTCAGATCTCTATCTTCCTTGTTAAACAAAATAATGCCACCAAAACACAGCCACAATCTGCAATGAAATGGTCAATTTCGGGTTTTCCTCCAACTTTGACTCCGTCTAGTTTTAAAGTGTAGATACTACCAAAGAAATTCTTGATATTCCTGAAAATAGAGTTCCAAAAGCACAACAAACGGCATTTATCATCAAGGAAAATTTCTGGGTTACAGAGAAAATATACCGCAAACATGCACCAAAAATCAATTTTGACCATCTTTACGGCCATCCATTGCACAAACCCAGCAAGATACCAAGGTACTATTAACTGAAAATGAAAGTTTTGAAGTAAACACATAATAAAGCATTCTTGATTGGAATATGTCTGTGATATTATTTTATACCCATTTTCAATTTTTATTGTGATTTCTCAAATAATTCTGACTCAATAACATATTTACCCAGCTTGGCACTGATGTGGTGCTAATGTCTATCCAGACTTGAAATGTTACAGGTCATGATAAAAGTAAAACACATCTGGTACTGTGTACCCCTAAGTCATAGTAATTGAAGTAAAATGTGGTGTCAAAAGCAAAACTAGGTCACTTCACTGGCTTCAAGGTGGCGCCACCGGCAGACTAAGTGAGATGCGGACCTAAAAATTTGGCTTTTTCTGTGAGACCACCATATCTGCTTCATTAAGTTTCATTAAATTCCAGGGGGGGGTCAACTCCTCAACTTCTTCAAAAAGAGCCATTTTCCCATGGAATGGCTCTTAAGGTGGATTTTTTTTATGCTGCCAGCTGTTCCTTGGTGTTCTTCATTGTGGTTCTGCCACAGAATTCAAGCACCCCATCTGCTCTGTCTCATGCAAGCACTGTCCCAGCTTTGAGTTGACCCACCCCCCACACTATAACACCCCGATGTCCTTATGCCAAGCCAGAAATAGGTGGACTGGAGGATAGGCGTGTGTGTGTGTGTGTGTGTGTGTGTGTGTGTGTGTGAGAGAGTGCGAATGTGTAGATTACGGAAGTATTAGTGGAGACAGTTTGCGCGCGTGTGTTTCCAACTCCATCAAACAATCGGAGGGAGCGCGGGCCCATAGTTAAGATAGATAGCGGTTCGCACTCGGCGAGCCACATCCCAATGTGTGTATGATGACATGGCTTTGCCAGACAGGGCGGGGGGCAAACTCACTAAAGGTAATTTATATGCAATTCTGCAGACAATAATGTAGCCCGCTCCCATTTAAACCCTCAAGAATATATCAAACTGTTTTGTCACAACGAACGTGTACGGGGACCCGAGAGAAACGCATGACATTGTAGATTAACAGAAAAACTTTACTTAAGCTGGACGATTTGAAGCACGTTGACATTAATATGCGACCATACCAGCCACCCATGAACTACTTGCTGTTTGTCTGCTCAGAATTTGGACGAATAAAAAGATGTTTGACCCCGTGTCTTAAATCGAGCCTAAATTAAATAGTTTTTTTTTTTTAAATCTCTTTATTTACTTGCAGCACAATTCCAATAAAACGACACTTATTAATCTTCATCATAGCATGCATCGGAACAATCAGCTATTTTAGTACAGGCCACATTGTAGCACATCCCTACGACTGCATTTCGTCCAGTAACATCTGAGAGAGTGCTCTGACGTAGTCGAACGATAAAAAGTTAAACGCGGTAGCCTGTCTACTGAATAGAGGTGAGAAAACTTCCCGATTCCTTCTCAAACGGCGCTCCAATACATTACCTCCGGCTCACGTTTCCCTCGGTGGCTTTCTGACTCATCTGCCCGCAGTAAAGTCTGTCTGGTATGGAGCTGGAGCCGCGATTTCACGCCGACACACCGACTTTCTGGTTCAAAGCAAAAGCGATCCCTTCTGTCCCTCCTCCCTCTCGCCTGAATTCCGCTTCACCTGTTAACACCATACATTCGACTGTGACCTGTCATTTTCCTATCGACGACAAGAGGAGATTGGATCAAGCTGAATAAGAAAGTGGACAACGATATCGAAACGGACTCTTTGGGGAGTTTTTGTGCCGTATACAAGGACCTGTGGAAGAACTTTAAAATTAGTTTTCTTTCTGTTGAAAACCCAGAACCCCGGAACGAAAGTTGTCAGTTCTACATGCTTGTTTTCTTTTCAGCGGCAAGTCATGTAGACTAATCGCCAGATTTAGAAAATATATATAGGCTATTTTTAGTTTTAGTACTTTGTTTTGTTTTTTGAGAGTAAAAGAGACTGGGATTGTTGGGATTTTTATTTGTCAAGTCTCACGGAAATTGAAGAATTAAATTTGAGGACAACAAAAGCTTCAGTCAGGTACGATCGGTTATGTGCTCTTTGTATTTGTCGTAGCTATCTCTCTGTGAAACAGTTTGCACTGTATAACTTCATGCCCGCTTATTCAAATGCTAACTCCGTTTCTTTGATAGGAAAAAAACAGCCCACAGGCTGTGTTACTCGAATGGCTGACGAATGGGGGTGCACCAATTAGTAGCGACTTTGAGTCCATTGGAGTAATGAATAAATTGAAGTGAAAAAAAATCCGTTGCCAATAGGCTGGATTAAGCTACCGGACTGTCGATTTGGCCTACTGCTTGTAATTCCATGACTCTAAACATTTGCCCACTGAAAGAAGACAAGCGTGTATAAATATTTTGTTTCAGTAGTCCAACATTCACGCTGACCGGGTCTGTCTGAACTTCAATCTGAACTTTTGATCTGCTAGGCCTACCTCTGATGGCTCCTGATAAACCTGGGAATGATGTGAAATGCTTGCTGCTAGTGTTTGGTTACACAGTGTTCATGCTGCTCCCATCCCATTCATGCGCAATTGAAATGCGCAGTTATGCAATGTCATTCTTTAGAGAACCCTCTGATCTATATACGTACCACTGTTAACGTCGTAGAGCAACACAGTAGGCTATGAGTTCATGGACACTGCATTTACAGCCCAAATAAATGTAGTCTCATTTACAGTGTTGTAGTTCTGTATTTTTAAATAAATCGCACGTCATAGTTCGAAAACTTGCCCGTTGATCTTGCGTTAATCGATTGGCAACTTTAGTTATTGGCAATGTGTGGATCGCCTGGTAAATGCAGGCTGCTGCCACGAATGCTTCACTCCGCAGGCTTCCTGCACATTAGCGCAGAAGTTTTGGAGTGTTCGGAAGCTGCAACCAATGAACATATCCGTTGTCTTTATGTAAGAATAATTCAGTTCCGATATCAGCGGTGTTGACCAATTTAGTGATGGAAATTCTCTCCCCAGTTAAGTCTTATGTGTTTGGAGAACCGGGGACACCTCATACCATGCGTTTCTTAAATCCGTCGGCTCAGACCGACGATTCCTCTAATTACGCCTCCTGGCTTAAGCAGTCGCTAATATTTGCAAATCAGGTAATATGAAAAAGCACTGGGGGACGTTCACTCTTTGAATACGATTTCCTACCCTGCCTGTAATGATTCAAATTGTCGTGAACCCGATGTGTTTGGAATTTTGTGCCGCTTTGTGTTTTTGTGCGCTACTGTAAATTATTGAGCTAACAGTAACTCCGTGATGGAAAGATAAAATGCCCTTAAATTGCTGCTTCGTCGCTGCTATCGACATCAGTATTTTGGGCAAACACGACATCTGTGCGATAGGGCCTACACGAAAGATACGGGGAAAGCTGACAGTTTGTAGTTCCCACGGTACTATCTCTCGACCTGTCTCGTCGACGGCCTACGAGGTATTAGCCAGCACTTGCACAGACAAATCCCATACTGTAACCACACCTGTTATTACGTTACCTGCGCATCCTTACCTGCACGCACTTTCATCGGGGCGGCCTGCATACCGCCAGCCGCGATAGCATGTTTCTATGAGCGGTGGCCAGCCTGAAGGTGTCACTTTTTAAACGTCCATTAAGAAAATTGACTGTGCATACTTTTGCGACGACTAATGGACGAGAGCTAACGTCCAACTATAGTGCTGGTCTTTTGGCAGTACATTATTGTCGGTTGTTTCTCCTTTTCAACTTTCAAACCGTGCAGAACACACGATGTGCAGGGCCTTTAGAGCAGTCAATCATTTTTGCCACTAGAGTGGAACGTCGCGCAAATCTGCATTGCCAGATGCCGCCACTATCTCTGACGTCACGACGCCATAAGATATTGTTACATTTACAAATTACCCGTGCCTTTTATAATAGTGAATAAAGGGTTGTGATCTTCTTTAAAACACTGTATTACCTAAAAAACCCTCGTGCCGTGCAGCGATCAAAGTTGATATTGCCCTATGGTTTAACCAACGAGAACTTTGGAGCGGAAAAACTTACATCCAATCAGTTACTGCTTAATTTCAGGCATCATTAGCAGATGTAAACAAAATGATGAGCCGTTTCGCTGTTATTGGTGAAGAAGAAAAAGAGACACTTTTCAGCAGTTTTGACTCGGCCAACACAAAGAAAGCTACATCCGTGCTTCTAAAACTATTCAAAGATTACTCGTCCTTCAAAGGTAAACCGACAGACTTCAAAGACCGCCACAAATCTAAACTGAACATGGCCCTGGCTAACTTTACATGGAAGGCATGGATAATTTGTAAATGTAATAAAACAATGATTGACCATAAGTTGGCCTATATCAGATATGGACCCGAAGAAACCCATATTGACCTCAGCCATTGGCCTTGTTCAGTATCCTTTCCTTTGAGCCCATAAAATCTGATGTCGCCTTCCTGCATGGTCAATAATTCATAAATGTACACAAATCAGCCATAAAATAGTGATCATTGACAAGTGAAGTGAATTACATTGATTATCTCATTGAAATGGCACCTGTCGGTGGGTGGGATATATTAGGCAGCTAGTGAACACTTTCTCCTCGAAGTTGATGTGTTTGAAGCAGGGAAAATGGGCAGGTGAAAGGATGTGAGAGTCTTTGACAAGAGCTGAATTGTGATGGCTAGACGACTGGGTCAGAGCATATCCAAAACTGCAGCTCTTCTGGGGTGTTCCCATTCTGCAGTGGTCAGTACCTACCAAAACAGGTCCAAGGATGGAAAACTGGTGAGCTGGCGACAGGGTCATGGGCAGCCAAGGCTCATTGATATGCATGGGGAGCAAAGGCTGGCCCCTGGGGTCCGATCTTATAGAAGATCTTCTGTTTCTCAAATTGCTGAAAAAGTTAATCAAGTTAATTAAAAGTTAATTTACATCATGTGGATGGCCAGGTGTGTGTGCTTACCAGGCAAAGACTTGGCACCGGGATGCTCTACGGGAAGAAGACAAGTTCGCAGCAGCAGTGTGATATTGAAGTTCTGCTGGAAAACTTTGGGTCCCGCCATTCACATGGATGTTACTTTGACACGTACCATCTACCTAAACATTGTTGTAGGCCAAGTATACTCCATCAGGAAAACAATATTTCCAAATGGCAGAGGCCTCTTTCAGCAAGACACTTCACCCTGCCACACTGCAAAAATGGTTCTGGAATAGTTTGGGGAATAGGACAATGAGTTCAAAGTGTTGACTTGGCCTCCAAATTAGGCCCCACCTTAAGGGATCTGCTGCTAACTTCTTGGTGCCAGATACCACAGCCCACCTTCAGAGTTCTAATGGAGTCCATGCCTTGATGAGTTAGGGCTGTTTCTGAGGAAAAAGGGGGACCTAATCAGACTTATGAAGGTGGTCATAATGCTATGACTGGTTGGTTTATATTATTGCTATGGTTCCCACCTTGTTGTAAATTCATGTCATGAATGGAATGCATGGCAAATAATGGAATTCCTGCCATAAATAAAGCTGCCCGCAAATGTTATTAAATGGATTAAAATTATATCTGAATACAATATTGCAGGTGTGTCTGTATATGTTCAGACATGCAGATGTGAATCAAAAGCATGTATTACAGGGCTTATCAGTTCATTATGGTTGGTATTCAATCATCATGCGGTTCTTATCTTTGACAAAATTTGGAAAGCAATACTTCCTCTAGATCTGGTTTCTAGTTTTTTTTTTCTGGGTTGGGGAGGGATAGGTTTGCACTGCATGTTATGGGGTTCGCAAACTCAGTGAAGGTGGTCTGGGGGGGGTCCTTTGAAAAATGGAGAAATGATTGTCCTTTTCCAGAACTTTTCAGCCTTCACTAAGGGGCAGAGGGGCATTGTCGTCTGGTGCAATGCCCGTCCATCTGTCCCTTAAACTTTTGTATTCTGCACGATAACCTGAAAACGCCTTTGTCAATCAACGCCAATTTTGCTGTGTTGCTTGGTCTTGTGTACCTACAGAAGCCAATCAAATTTTACAGCACTCGGATGTCCAGTATGGCCACCACAGCAGCCATCTTGAATTTTGTATTTTGCAGGGTAACTTCCAAGTGTCTTTGTCAATTTATATTCATTCCTAACAATCCAGGGGCTGAGGGGTAATGACTGCTTTGCGGGGCTATTTTTGTGGCCTTGAGATTTATACATGAGGGAGCTCTTGAGCTGTAGTTTTCAGCAACTGATCACCATATGCAGTATTTTCTGTGACCCAGTGGGTAAAACCTTTGAGATTTTACATGCGTACATTTTTTTTTGATAATTAAAAAAGTGTTTGGATCACAAAAATATCCTGCAAGGAAAGTATATTATACATTTAAGTAATAAAATAAGTTATTGAATTATAAAAATACTGTTTTTATTAGTTTATTAAATTGTCCTTGAACCATATGTTTCCACATTGTCAAAAATATGGCTGTCGAGTTGAAAACCAAAGAATTCTGTCTCATTACGGGCTCTTTTGGGGATAATTCTGCCTGCTTCGTGTAAGAATCTCTCCTGAGCTGGTCCTATGTACCTGAGTTTCCATGGATACGGTGGAATTTTAATGAGCCTGTGAGTTCCTTGGGTGCAATGGAATGTTCCTGTTGCATGAGCTTCATGGATAGAATGTAAATCTCACTTGTGTTCCATGGGCACTGATGGCTACATGTTAGTTGCCAGGAATATGGGCTGCGTGTTTGGTGTTCGACTGTGGTAGCGTGGCCACTTCATGTCCTAACACACTAGCTGTGTACACAGCTAGTGTGAGTTTAATTTGCGTGCGCCTGCAGATATTGGCTGATGTGATGGGAAGCCGACGAAAGCCTTTCTTCCATTGCGCTGTTACTTTCAACAGTCGAGGTGGGTCTGTGAACAAAGAGTGAGCAAACGCTAGCCCTGCCCTTTCCATAGTCCCTGGACAGTAGGAGTCACATTCATCTGTCTCACTGGTTGGTGAAATGCAAGCTCTGGTATTTGTATTGTGTGTGCAGATGTGTATGCATGTGGGTTTGTGTGTGTATATGTGTGCACCAATGGCTCTGTGTCTGTCTGTGTGTTTGTGTGACTGTGTGTCTGTCTCTGGGCTTTCATTTACCCTTGTGCGCATTTTATTATGTTTTTGTTTGCTCTGTGTGTGTGTGTCCATTTCTCTCTGTGCATGTACCGTAAGTCCATGCATTCGTGAGTTTTCCTTTTTGTATTTATGTGTGTGTCTGTTTGCTTCCATTTCTCTCTATGCCTGTGTGCCTGTCACTTTGTGTGTGTGTGTGTGTGTGTGTGTGTGTGTGTGTGGGAGGTGTTGGGGTAGGATGGATATGCATTGAGGACGGATGTGCTGAATGTGTGGTAGCCTGAGGAGCCAGATAGGGGAATGAATGGGAGGTTGCAGCATTACGAATGATGCTTGCGCCATTGAATGGGGCGATGACCACAGCTGAATGGATTTGCGACTGGACTTCTGATATTGCTTAAAAAGGCTTCACTGGGGCAGCCTAGGCTGAATATAAAGCAGACTGGATGGATTGATACCCCCTAACTTTGTGACATGTAATCTGTTTACTTTCATCGAAATTGAAAACCAGCAGCATTACTTGTTTTCGTGAACTAATTACAGTAAATCTGTCTGGTTTGTTTTATTGAGTCATTTTGTTTTGCCTGTAATCTACATGGTCCAAGTCTGTATGTATATGTAGTAACTTCTGGTACTTTGAAGGTTACCTTCCTCACTGGTTTTCTGCACTTTAATACCTGCTGATGTATTTTGCATTGTACAGCCACTCTGGATAAGAGCATCTACTAATTGCCAATAATTTAATGCAATGTATTTTGGTCTCGGGTCTGATATCCTTTTGTGGCCCCTGACATGACATAAGCAGGTTAGGCAATGGATATATGAGCTTATTTTTCATGTGTGTATCAGCACTGTGCCTCGGATATCCTTGAACTTTACGGGCGTCTATCCTGGTGATTTTTTCTATTCATTATTGTATCCCCCGAACGAAGGTCGGAGGATACTATGGATTTGGCCTCGTCACGCGTCCGCAGAGATTTTCTTGTGAACGCTCTACAGCCCACATAAGTGCATCGATTCTTTTCAAATTTTGCAGGGGCATGTATTATGGTAAGTTCAGGACACCTATTGATTTTTGGGTACTCTGGGACCATCTGTGCCCAACTGGGGGGCCTTCGGGGGATACATGTGCTCGGTTGCCGACTGCTCTAGTTTTCTCTAAGAAGAAACAGTGCTACATGGCTAAATGTCCACATGAATGTAATATAATGGCCTTTTGGGTGGCTCATCCTGTTAAGGCGCTATTTTAGCAAGTGGATGGGCCAATGGTCAGGTTTTGTAGTGGATATATATGTTTTTTTTGGGAACTGTGGCTGTTGGCTTAACCGGGCCATGCCTGCCGGGCGCAAACGTCACCAGAGAAGGTCATCAATAACGTGTCAGGTGAATTTGCATCGCATGCTGACGAGCGCCTCTGTTTGATCAGCTTTTTATTGGTCACAGATGTTGAGCTGCAGGACGAAGTGTTTTCTCGTGACTCGCGCTTGTATGTGCCTGACACACCGAACCTCCTCAGTAAATGATGTTGTGTATTTTTGAAGGCCTTAAGTTTGTCTGGACTCTCCCAAATCAGCATTGGAGGAAGCATCAAGCATTTATCTTTTGAGAATTAACTGGCAGTGATAATAGAAGATGGGGGAAAAACATTCATCCGTCATCAGGACTGCTTTTCACTAGCCAGGTCTGTGGGATAGTTGGAGCCTCTTCCAGCATCCGAGGGGCAAGAGGCTGGAATACCCAATTCTTTGTTTTTCCTGGCAGGACCATGCTTGATTTCCCAGAAAGGAGCTTTAGTTGTGTGGCATGCTTCACTGGTATTACTGGGTTTACTTTCTGCTTACAGTCTGTGCACTGACATGTAGTCCGATCCTACAAGCCCACGAGCTGTTCTAGGGAACAACGACTCTTGATTCACTTCACCTCTTGGCTGAATTTTCTTCTTTATATATTTATATTATCTTTTTTTTTTTTTAACTGAGAATGTCTTTTTTGTATAAACGGCAGCACAATATGTTATTATTTAGACATTTTGTGATGTATGGTAAGGGTCACCCCACAGTTTTGTTTCAATTTTTATTTTTTTTTTAAAATTGGTTATTTATTGGCCTTTTCAACAGAATCATAGAGCCTGTGGTCTTGACGGCTTGGTCTCATTGACTTGCTGTTGGTCCTCTGCCAAGAAATAAATAAATAAAATTAAAACCTGACTTGTTTATTTTGTTCTAGGAATAACACAGTCATGACTGCTTATCACTATGATGACGGAAATAATTAGTGGGGGGGCATGAGTGCAGGACTTGGTGGGGAATGATTACATGAGGGGACAGAGCCATGATTTGGCTCGGGTCAGTCATGCGTGTTTAGCAGTGGGTTTATGTAATGTGATCTGCACCCTTGGGTGTGCCTGCTTTGCCAGATAATCTTAGCACCACTCCCCTCAAATTAACCCAGATTTTCAGTTTTTGTCAGTTTATCCCTTTTTTATTTATCTTTTCAGTCATTCAACTCACCTTTTGCTCGAAGAAAGTCTATTTTTTTCTATCCTTTTGCTAGATTCTTTTTCAGCGCCTCTGTCGTCTTTTGTTGTCCTTCATGTATAAATATCTGCTTTTGTCGCCCTCCCCTTGCCTCATTTCTGCATTTCAGTCCTTACCTATTTGTTCTGCCACTGTTTGTTTTCATTTTTTTCTCCACTGGAAACTGCGATGTTGACTGGAGTGTTTGGACTTTAATCACCCAATCTCCTGCTCAGCTTCTGTCCGTCTCTATACCTTGTCTGTTGAAAGTGCGTATCTTTGCGTGTATCTGAGCATATTATTGATGCTCTATGATGTTGGTCTTATGCTCATGTCTACTTGCGTCATGTGGAAGCTGATCGGGATGTTGTGAATGTCTGGTTTTCACTGGCTACACTCCTTTATTGTTTGGAGCAGGACCATAGTTTGACTTTAATTAGTATAACTTATTATATTGATATAACGTGTCATTCAGCCGGACTTACTCAGTTGCATTTTCTTGTATTTAGTTCAAAGCCGTCTACAAAGAGTGACTGAGGTCATTTTTGTGTGAAAATACTGTGTTCTGAAGTGACAGCCAAACTGCACTTAGGAGGGAATGAAGGCTGATTAAAGCTGCACACTTTCCAGCAGCAAGTGGATTTGCTGCATTTCAGACTGCATTCTGTTGTATGTTTTTGAAACATTCTGGGGCGCACAGTTGTTTGGGCCGGACTCTATACGTCTGTTGTTCATCTGTGAGAAACTCGTCTCTGGCCTCTGACATTTCAGAACCCATTTTCTCTTTTTCTCTGATACACCCCTTCAACTCTCTTTCATTTTGTCTTTCACACTCCACCTCTCCTCTCATTGCTGTTTCTGTCCTTTATCTCTCTTGCTCCATATCTTCTCTCTTATCTTTGTCTATCCTTGTCTCCTCTCTCTTACCCCCTCTATCTCACTCCACCTTTAATCTCCTCTCTTTCCCCTCCATCTCTTTCTCACCCCACCTTTCTTTCCTTCTCTCCCTCTCTCCAACCCCCCCCCACCCACTCTTACTCTCCTTCTGCTGCTCTTTCTCTCACTCCCCCTCTCTCTCTCTCACTCCCACTTTTCTCTCTTCCAGTTCTATCTCTGTGTGTCAATGTGCCAGTCTGTGGTCAGAGCTCCTCTCTGATATCTGTTATATATTTAACTGCATACCTCTCCTCTCCAGTGCTTTAGCCTAATAAGGCTTTGACTCAAATGTAAGAGGGGAGGAAGCGAGAGAGAGGAAGGGTAAGGGAGGGAGGGCGAGCATCCAGAGGGTGGGAAAGGTTCGCACAATGCGAAATGAGGGTCTGTTCCCACTCTTTTTAGAAGTGGGTGTATGTGTGGGAGTGAGAGCCAGTCTTTGGAACAAAGAGAGAGAGAACGCGGTTTTTCAGGAGTATGATTGGTCCTTTTATACCTTGTGCGATCCATTGACATTCGTGCTCTTCTGAAACCCTTATTGAATTGAATGGTGCATTGAGCCAATGAGCAGTGCTGAGTATCGAGACTGCTACTCTCTCCTGCTTGCCTGGTCCTGATTGGCTGCAGCTGTACTGTTGCATCCCTGTGCAAGATCTGATCAGGCTGATGCTCAAAACTTCATGTCACTTACTGTATATGTGAACTGAATGTCTCATTAGGCCCAGGTTGTGTACAACCCCTTGTCTACTATGTGCTGGGATAGTACCCCTGCATTTTTGACTGGGATTAAGGGGGATACAGAGTGGTTAAATGGATTGCCCTAACTCATTATCTTGCATCTCTTGTCTCTTTTTCCCTCACGCTTTTTCTCTCTCTCATGGTTGGTAAAATGGCTACTTAAACAATTTGGATAATTATCATTGTTGGATAGAAGAGATTTGGTAACTGTAGATCAGTCAGCCAACTCACTCTGAAACAGTGAAGTGAAGCATTGACAGATATGTGCAATGATACTTTGGCATCTAGGCTCTGACTCTGCCACACCCTACAGTCTACTGAGCTCAAGGAGAAGAGAGCAGGGAGGGTCAGGAATCAGGAAACCTCCGCCCCCCCCCTTCCAGGGGAAAATTCAGCCTCCGCAGGTAGATGCCTAAAGGATGTGGGTAGTAACTAGCAGCAGGCAAAGGTGTGCAGCACAGCAGTGTTTTTGCTGCAGAGGCAGCACAGGAGAGCAGCTCAAATCGCTTACCTTACGGGCAGGTAGTGCAGTGGCTGATAAGCAAAAGAGTATCTATGGAGCATGTGGGGATGTCTCCAGATTCCTGCCTGAACTACATTCACAAGCTGTAAGCTCATGGTGTATGATGAGCGATAGATTGGTTGGGGATTTTTAATGTTTCTAAGCTCAGGAGAGCTTGTATCTTCCAGTGGTTGTCAATAGATTTTTTTCCGCATTTTCAGTCAGACATGGAGAACTTGTGTCTCAGAGTGTGTTGTGTTTTAAGCCCCATTATTTAGGAAGTGGTATTTTTGCAAAACAGCGCCCCTGCAATTTCTCAATGTAACACCCCTGTTGTAAATACAAGTCTCCCACTCCCAACCCAATATTGAAAGGAGTGTTTGCTGGCAGGCTGGATTTTAAACCGGGAAAGCTGACGTCAGAAGCCAAATAACCATGTCTACTGAAAAAGTGTAATATTACAGGATTTTACGCCATAAGACTTTGCATATTTTCCATTTATGTTGACAATGGATATGGCTCCTAACATACACGGAGTGTGGATGGTGTATAATCAGATAAAATATCGTTGGCAAAATGGTATTGGCTACATTGCTCATAATACACATTGGTCACTGTAATTCAACACAGACTAGCTGGGATAGCTTGGCAAGGCTGCAAACTTCCAATGCTAGCTTGACGTGAGACTGCTAAAGACTGACCAATATTGTCAAATTTATTTATTTGAATGCTAGCCTGAGACAGAACTGAGGTCAGATGGCTAACTTCTGGCATCTGAACAAAAATGCATGAGACAGGGATGACACCAACAAAGTTACAGCCAAATTTGCAATCTTTCATGTATAGCTGTAACATTGGCAGGGATGTACACTCAGCTCTTGGATCGTCCTTGTTTTGCAGCTAGACGTGAGACTGATATCTATGCTGCTAATACCAGGCTATAACGTACCGTGATAGGTATGCCAGGGGATGCTAACGGACACAGAACAGCCAGTCAACTGAATTAAACTTACAAAACTTAGATTCCCTTAGCACAAGGTGAAGTAAACTCTAGAGACAAGTTTGCCAGCATCGCTAGCTAGACAGGGACTGACACAAGAGCAAGTATCACCAGCACCAATGTTATCTCAGTCACAATGAGCAGACTTGGATTATGTAAAAATAAATAAATTTAGTGATTGGACAAGCTTGCTAACACTGCCAGACATCAAGTGAGTGCAACATGCAAAACATAGCAGGACAGCTAGGGTAATATTGCTGTAGGAAGATGGCTTGGAGTCTGTTCCACAACCTTTAATTTTATGTAGCGCTGACTAAAAGCCAGCCCAAGATTCACACTTGTGAACCACTTGCTTGGTCACTTTATTTTTCTCTTCTAAGCTTCCACTGCAAATGTCCTATTCTGTCTCTTTGCCTCAGTCATGATGTCCATAGGCTATAGACTGAGAATACTCCTCTGGTCTCATCTTATAGCTGATTGGCTGAAAACCCATAGCTGGAGCTGTGACTTAACTAGTGCTGTAAAGGGCGACGCACTTTTCCCGGGAAATTTGACCCGATCAGCCAAAGTTGCTAGAGCAGGGAGTTGGAATGAAATATGCACTGTTCTCTCAACTACAAGCCAATGAACCATGAAAATTATTTTGAAACTGGTATTTTAGGGTAAGATTGTTACATAATGTTGCTTTCAGTACTCTTTGTGTTTAGTGAAAGGGTTGGAGTGATTCTTTTATCATTGAATCAGGTAAGGAAATGGAAGTAGGGTTACTTCAATGAAATAAATTTGTGTATATTTTTTACACTCTGTTTTTATTCTGTTGTTTCCTTACTGTTCTTTTTTTTGACTCGTCATTGGTGCACTGAAAGTCACCATCAAGGCTGGTAGCATTTTTTTAATTCTGTCTCTTTCCTGCCTACTTGTTCTTGCAGCAGAAGTTGCTTTTCTATTTATAAACTCTTTTGCAGTAAAAGGATTTGCTTTGATGGTAGCGGAACAAAGAATCACAACATCTTGTTGGTTATAACAATGTTGTGTTTTTTTCTTTACTTTCTGTGACTCTCTTTGGAGTTGAGCAATTTACCGAATTTTCTGTCGCTGCCAGGTATGCCACAGCACAATATGGACACTGGTAGGAGCCAATGGGAGAGGAGCAGGCGGCCGCCCTGGATCAATCGGATGGCTGGAGGCCCCAGCCCCTCCTCCTCAGGGGCTGAGTCAGACACCGAGAGTAGCAGTACAGAGAGCGATAGAGTGAGTAGATTTTTTTCAATGCATTTACAGGTCTGCAAGTTGGACCATGGCACCATTTTAGAGGCTGTAATTCCAACATGGGTCTTGCCATGTGGTTCCATGTGCCCTTAAATTAAAATGCAGACTTTCAGCTCTAGTTTGAGGGCATTGAGAGGGCTAAAGGCATTTGTAGTTTTTTATTTATGAATTTGAAGTGAAGATAGTTCCTGTTTGGACATCGATTTGTTTTTATAGGGCTGTAACTCCTGCATAGCTACCGCCATACACTGGCAAGAAGAAGCTTGTGAACCCTTTGAAATTTCCTTGTTTGCTGCATGAATTGGTCATAAAATGTGATCTGATCTGCTTTTAAGTCACAAGTATAGACGAACACAATGTGCATAACCGCGTGCCATGCAAACAGTTAAAATATTTCATGTCTTTATTGAACACAGCGATTAACATTCATGGTGCCACTGGAAAGAAGTCGGTGAACACTTAGGTTCAAAAAAGCTAACTGGAGTCAGAAGTTGGCAAACCGGAAGTCCAATCAATGTAGTGAGATTGGAGCAAAGTGGAAAGCTATTTTGATTTATTAAAAACACTCCAAGTTTTTGAGTTTGCTATTCATGAGAAGCATCTGGTGACGTGAACCATGCCTCGCAAAAAAGAGATCTCTGAAGACCTTCAATCAAGAATCATTGATTTGCATAAGACTGGAAGGGATTACAAAGTAATCTCAAATATTTTAGGTATTCACCAGTCCACTGTTAGACAAATTGTCCTCAAATGTAGGCAGTTTAGTTCTGTGGCTACTCTCCTTTTAAGTGAGCAACCAGCCAAGTTGACTCCAAGGGCACAACTCAAAATGCTCAGTGAGGTGAAACATAATCCTCGGAGTAACAGTAAAGGCTTGAAGAAATCACGGGAACAGGTTAACATCTGTGTTCATGAGTCTACCATATGCAAAAGATTAAAGAGACATGGTGTCCGTGACGAGACATTACGGAGGAACCTGCTGCTTTCCAAGACAAAACATCACTGCACGCCTGAAGTCTGCCAAAGAGCGCCTTGACTCTCCACAATGCTACTGGGGAATTGTTGATGAAACTAAGGTTGAATTGTTGGGGAAGAACACGCAGCACTACATTTGGTGTAATAAGGGCACCACATACCAATATGAGAACATCATCTCCATGGTGAAGCACGGTGGAGAGATTTGAGGCTGCTTTGCTGCCTCACGGCTTGGACTGCTTGCTGTCACTGAGGGGAAAATGAATTGCCAAGTTTATCAAGGTATCCTGCAGGATAATGTCAGGGTGGCTGTCCGCCAGCTGAAGCTCTGTAGAGATTGGCACAGCAGGACAATGACCCTTGACATCGAAGTAAATCTGCGATAGAATGGCTTCAGAACAGGGAAATCAACCTTTTGGAGTGGCCCAGTCAGAGCGTAGACATGAATCCAGTAGAGATTCTGTGGAATGACCATCAAGAGAGCCGTTCACAACAGACATCCCCAGAATATGGCTGAGCTGAAGCAGTGCTGTAAGGAAGAAGGTCCCAAATTCCCCCTGAATGTTGAGCAGGTCTGATCTCCAGCTACCTGAAGTGCTTGGTTGAGGTTGTTGCTGCCAATGGAGGTTCAACCAGTTGTTAAATCCAGGGTTCACTTACTTTTTCCAGCAGGACTGTCATTTTTTATGTGGTATTAGGTTGAGTACATTGTGCTTGTCTATACCTGTGACTTGGATGCAGATCCGATCGCATTTTGAGGGTTTCATGCAAAAAGGTGCTAAGCGTAGTTTTGGTCAAAATTGAGTAATTCACACAGGGAAGTAGAGGGGTATAATTTTTCCCTCCCGAGGCATCATAGCAGTATTCATAGTACTTTTTTCATAATCAACCAGAAACAATATGCGTTAAAACAATAAGTGTTTTTACACTGAACTATTTGTGCGAACACAGGCAATGTGCAAGCTCGATTGTGGAAAAAGGTGCCAAGTGACAAATTGTGAGATCATTGTGGTTAATCATCACTTAGCCCTGTGTGTTTTCAAATCACTAATACCAATACTTAAACTTTTGCTCTGTGTTGGCTAATTTTTGTTTGCCTGCTAACTTATTTAATATTTTGAAAGGTTTGTTACAAAATGCAGCTGCTCAAAGTTCTGTTTTTGATCAGAATATTGATGTTGCTCATGTTCAAAATAATGAGGAAATGTCATCCTGTGCATATATTACTGTACTTTCAGCGAGTACATCTGTAAAGATTTATTTGGTAATATTATTTATTTGAAAAAAGTTTTTTTTCGGTTCCCTCTCCACTCAGTCGCATGGCCGGCGTTCAGGGGTGGGGTTTGCGAGGGTCCAGGTCTCGCCCTCCAGGCTACAGCAACGAATAACAGAGCTGGATCAGCACAGGGAGGAGCTGAAGATTGAGGTAAGTTGTGTAAAGTTCTATACTTACAAAAGTTTACTGAGGTCAGTAAATATTTGTACAGTGACCTAAATGTTGCTCTTTCGTTTTGTACGCCAACAGATTGGACCTGAAAACAATGCATATGACAAAGTAGAGACTTTGCTTTGGGGGTATTTGCTTTCACACTGTATGAACCATGTCAAAGTTTTCTCTGTCTCCATTCTGAGTCACTGTTGAGATACTGACTGATCTTATTTACACTTAGGCATTTACTTAGCTGAAACTGGTATTTGGGAAAACAGTCCAGTTTATTCCATTTTAATGATGCTGTAATCTCTCTCAGAGTTTAATTTTGCCCAGCTTAATTTGAATGCAAGTCTTTCCCTTTCTCCCTCTCAGAATTCAGTTCAATTCAAGCAATTCAGTGTGCTATTTCGGCAAGCAATGTGCATCAATATTTTGACAATATTGCCAAACAGATGAGACGTTCTAAAAGAAGTAGTGCAACATTAAGAGTAAAGCATAAACTGTAATTAGTGCAGCTACAATTGCAATCTCCAAACTTGTGTGTGTGTGCGTGCGTGTGTGTGTGCGTGCGTGAGACTATCTCCGCCTCTCACCCCCTTTCTCCCTGTCCTCTGTTATCCCCCTTTCTCTGTTCTATCTCTCCATCTCATTTTGTCACTTGCCCCCTCTTTCTCTCTCTACCTCCCCTCTTTCCCCTCCTCCCCCTGTCTGTTAAGGCGCAGCTGGAGGTGGCGCTGTTGCAGGGAGAGCTGCACATGGAGAGGGAGCAGCTGCGCAGACACACGCAGACACTGCAGAGTCTGCAGGACCAGGCCAGAGACAGGGAGAGTCGACGGCTGGCTGACATACAGAAGGTGTGTGACCAAAACGGCCGTCCACCCTTGGGATGTAACCAAGTTTTTTAAAAAATCACCCCATCGTAGCTCAGGTGATGGGCTTAAACACTAATGCGGGTGGATGGGTGTGAAATTTATCATAATATAACAGAAGAACAAACCTGCTCGCCGTTTTACTGGCAATAATATCTCACACTTTGGATACTTAAGGTCTAGACCAGTGGTCTCTAAGCCTGTTCTCGGTGAGCTACCATCCTGAAGTTGTTCACTCCAACCGAAGCAAAGCACACCTTATTAAATCCCCGAACGGCATTTCGGGGATATTATGTTTTTGGTCCGACCGCCGCCACCGCCCTACGTGTTCACGCAATAACTTCAGTAATATTTCAATTAGAAATTTCATGTTTTGCATTTAAGTAAGTATCAAAAAAACTGATTCGATTTGGACAATTTACAATTAATAGATTGACCACCAGGGGCCAAAAACTGAAAAATCACTGTTTTATCATATCTCAAAATATTTCTCCGATTGACCTCAAATCAAGTGCAAATGAAAGGTCATGACCTGAGGATGTGTCCCACGATGACATTATACCTGTTTGGTTCAAAATTTTGACACAAGGTGGAGCTTTGTCACATAAAATTCACAATTTTTGCCATATCTTGGGAACCATTTGTCCAATTGACATTAAACAATGGCTGAATCTCAATCTTCTCCCTAAACCCTGAGCCCTCGCTGACTTAAGTAGCTGCACCTGGAAAGTGATTGAGTACGTGAGGCTGCAAGGGGCTGAAGTACTATAAAAAAGGGAATAGGACAGCCCTTTGTTTGGTTGACAAGAGCGATGCATCATGTTTCTCACAATCGCACTTTTGGGACTTTTTATTTTACGTTTTTTGCTTTGATTGCGCTCTCCTTGTTTTTTGTTAACAAATTCGCTCATATCACTTCGCTTTTATAGCAGCCGCCAGCTGGTTTCCCTCGGGGATTCATGTCATACGTCACAGTGCAATGAACTATGGTTATTCCCTTACGCCAAGTCTGCAGAGATGCCCACTTACGGAAAGGGTGCATTAAGGGCTCAAAAAGTCCGCAAGAGATCCCCACGCACTTCATGATTTGTCAACGGGACAACCCTAAGCCCTCACGTACTTAGCAGGAGCGTGCCTCAAAGTCAGTGAGTGTGTGAGGTAGACATTGGGATTGGGCCTATGTGCAACTGCTAGGTCATGACCCTACAACGTGTCACATGATGACATCATACTTGTATGGTTCAATATTTTGCCACCAGGTGGAGCTTTGTGATGGAAAATTACCATTTTGGCCATATCTTCAGAACCATTTGTCCGATTGACCTGAAATAAGTTCAAATGAAAGGTCATGACCTGAGGGGCTTTATATTGTATTGGGTCTATTCAAGGATTGGGGAATTGGAGGATTGGGGGCTTTCGGGGATATACCCCAAGCCGTCGCCTCCGACGGTATAAGCCTAGTTTCCCAGTTATAGTGACCTTTCTGGGCTGCTAATTTGTCAAAGAAGGTGTGTTGAATTAGGGTTGGAGTAAAAACTGAGAGGATAGTAGCATTCCAAGAGCAGGCTTGGAGAGCACTTGGTTAGATTGTATTCAGCACTATATCAAGCCTGGTCTCGAAAACACCTTGGCCTGTATTCTGACGTCAGGTCAAAGTGCGGATTAACTAAGACCCAGGTCTAAGTATGGTTTAACTATTTCTTATCGATTCTATCAATGCTTAAACCTGGGGTTTAAGATTCACTTTCTGATGAGTGGACTTAGACCTTGGTCTAAGTGTAGTCTAACTTGATGCAGTTTTTAAACTTGGTGTAGGGATGGTGTGAGTTTGGTTTAACTGTCTTGTGTGACTGACATTGCTAATGTTGTGGTTGTTCTAAGCATAAGAGAGCAGTTGGTTTTGGAAGAGGCAGTTGCCGCACCAGAGGCACCAAAAACCCCTTTAAAACCTTCAGATCATCAGCTGTGTCCCCTGCTCCCTCAGTTCCCTGTTGCTGCAGTGCTCATCTCCCTCAGCTTTTTCTCTAATGCCCCGTTCACACATATCGCTACTCGCTCATCTCTGAGCGAGAACCGTCAATAGAATGTGAATGTGTTCCAGCAGAATGTGGCGAGGACAGGCGAGTCGAGGACTAGCGATGCGATGTGGGCAGGTACGGAGATAAAATATTTTTTACTGTCAGCGATGCGAGTGAAGCGAGTTACCAATGGGAATGTATGATGGAGATGATTGACACTTGACGAGAACAGACAGTTCCACAGAGAGCTGCCGTTTGAACACCACGTCAAGAATATTGGTTCCAACTATCATGTCTGAAGCAAAAACTTGTTTCCCGACGACACTTCTGCGGTGGGAAGTAAACTATCGGGAAGCCATGGCAACCTACGCTAGCGGCAGAGAATTTTCCTACCAGCGAGTAAATTTTTAGCGAGAAGCTAGGGGCGATCAGCGAGTAGCGATATGTGTGAACGGGGCATTAGATCTTGATACTTCCCTCACCTAATTCTGCAAGGAAGTGTTTTTTCCTACTTCCCCATTGGTCTAGGACTGGGGTGTCCACTCTTATTGATAAAGGACAAGTGTCGTTGTTGGTTTTTGTCACAGCCTAACACTTATACACCTGCTTTTTTTGATTATCAAGGTCTTGATTGAACCCACTCATCACTTAATTAGTTGAATCAGCTGCTGTAGCCTTGGGCTTTACAAAGACCGCCACCTACACTAACCCTAGTTCTAACCGTTCATGAATAAACATGTACTGCCCTCCCTTACAGGTTTTGGATTTTGATGATTCATCAGACAGTTCAAACACTGGTCACGTAGATCACGTGCAGAAATTGTTGCAGAAACTTGGCTGACTACGTCTCTAGGACAATTGGACTCCGGTATAAGTTTAGACACCAGGTTTAAAGTTAAACCATACTGAGATTACACTTCGACTGAGGTTTAACTAAACCTCACCTTCAGAAATTACAACTGGCTCATCCCCTCTTAGATGGGAGCTTTGGTGGGTTTTGGCTAAATCAGGGTCTAAATTTAGATGGGATGTCAGATTGAACCTGACTTAAGAATACAGGGGCTTGAGATTTTGCCTTTACAACATCACCAGGTGAGCTATTTCACTCTGAGACCACATTCTATGTGAAAAAATAGGTTCAAATAACTCTTCCTCACATATAATCATCAGAAAGTAAAGAAGGGTGGGAAAGGAGGGAAGGAGGTGAAGGATAAGTAATAGAAACAAGCCCAGCTTGCTGGAATTTTTGTTGGTTCTCCCTCCCTCCATAACAAACCATTGAATAGCTTGAGATCTCATTGGGCCGCTAATGAGTAGAATCTGGTGTGCCAGGTTAGGGTTACAATGAAAACTTTTGGGAGGGTAGATCCTTAGGAACAGGATCAGTTACCACTGAGCGTGAGATTCTGCTTAGCTGCTAATTGATGGTCAGGTGTGCTCGATTATGGAGGTAGTGAGTGCCTGCGGAATCTGATATCACTGTGTAGTTGTTGTTTCAGGGTCAACAAATGGTCTACCAAGGAATTGCTACTCTGCTATGGTGATATCATGAAACCACAAAGGCTTTACTACTGTGCATTGAATGTGGCTTGCAAGTAAAAAAGTGAAAAGTGCAGTCCCACAAGTCTGCAGATCTCCAGGAACAGGGTTGGTGTACCCTTGGTATACTAGGAGGTTTTAATCTCTCTCCCCCTTTCTTTGCACCCTGCCAAGCAGGAGCGGGCCAATCTTGAGGAGGAGCGCTTGCGTGTGGAGGAACAGAGGAGGCGCTGTTCGGAGAAGGAGAGACTGATCCCCTCACTTCCGGAGAGCCAGCGGGAGCAGTTACTCCTCCAGCTGCAGCAGGTGACAGAGCTGCCCTGTCCCTGGTCTAATGCTGCACTCCCATCCTGTTGGGGACACTGAACCACCTTACCACCATCCAACTGGGAAATACTGTCCTTCATATTTCAGTTTTTAAACTTGGGGGCACCCAGACCTGTCCTAGGGGCACAGCAGCCAAACTCAGGTATACGTTGTGTTCCTCATTTTGCACACTTGATCCAGTCATGGGTGAGCTTGAGGTGGAACACACAAAATGCCTGGATCTGGCTGCTGTGCTCCAAGGAGAGTTTTGGGAACTGAGCTGGACACTTGAAATTTAAAAAACATTCCAAACCAACGCACTGTTGATCTTTAGTCATAAATAGGGAAGACATAATTTATGCAGACATGATTTTGCACTGACAGTGGTTAGCACTGCCCCCTCACAGCAAGAAAGTCCTGGGTTCAGATCCGGCCTGGGTCCTTTCTGTGTGGAGTTTGCATGTTCTCCTCATGTTCATGTGGGTTTCCTCCTGGAACTCCGGTTTCCCCCACCTGGGAAGACATGCATTGTAGCAACAATCCTACCTGTGCCCCCGACCAAGGAACTGACGTTAGAACTGGAGTTGGTCCCCGAGCGCTGCTCTGTGGCTGCCCTCTGCTCCTAACTATAGGATGGGTCAAATGCAGAGGACCAATTCCCCACGGGGTTCTATTACGTATGTCTATCTATATCTATCTATCGTCTGAATCAAATACTATCTGACGCTCATATCAGAGCCTAAGATGTTTGAAGTTCAGATAAACGCACATTCTGCACAAATCCTGAACTGTTGAATCAAAATATTTGCACAGGCTTGTCTGCTACAATTGGGCAAATTTTTATTTTTTAGCAAAATAAAAGCACAAATGACATCTAAACGGTTCAATAGCCTATTCCTTTCTGGAGAATTGGTATTTTTGTCCCCCGCTGCGCGGAACGCGCAAAGCGGCGGGACATAGTATTCACGACCGTCTGTCCGTCCGTACGTCCTGAATCCTTGTCAGCGAGATATCTCAAGAACGAATTGACGGATTTTCTTCAAATTTGATGTCAACATGCATTAGGGTGATACCCCGGCGCCAGTCGATTTCGGTGACCTTCGCGTCACTCTCAAGGTCACACCGACAGATTGCTCATTTTGACACGATTTCACATTTTGTGGCGGGGGACAAAGACACGTTAGTGGCAAATACTTGTTTTTTGAATGTTAGTTTATATATTGTTGCTATAATAGACTTGAATCATCATTGTGGCTACTACAATTTGTCTCGCTGGTGAAAGTTGGCCACAGCTTAAACTGGACTGATTTGCATTGGTCACCGTGTTCACTTCTAGAGCCATGGCGCCGTGTCACATGGCCCCTCTGGCTTGCTTTCGGTTTCCTGTAAGGTGTACTCAGAATTTGGAGCTACCTGTTGAACTCGTCCCGTCAGTGTGTCTGTCAGGCATGTAAACAAAGATGAAGACACACACACAGGAGCAAGCACTGAGCGCACTGAGACACTGTGTGTGTGTGTGTGTGTGTGTGTGTGTGTGTGTGTGTGTGTGTGTGTGTGTGTGCGCATGAAAGGGCACTGTCATAACACATCTGTCATTGTTATTAATGGATTTCTCATTGTTTGTATTGTTATTACATTCACTGTCCTAGGAAACATCAGCCTGTTTGTTCTTGCGCTTTCTTTTCCCCTCTCTTTCTGTTTCTCTATTTTGCCCTCTTCCTGTCCTCTGTCTCTCAATCCCTCTAACTCTGTTTCTTAATCTCTCACTCTCTCCATCTCTCTCTTTCAATCCCTCTCACTATCTTTATCAATATCTCCATCTCGCTCTGTTTATCTCTCTTTCTCTTATTTACATTTTTGTCTTTCTCTGTCCATTTCTGTCTCTGTTTTCTCTCTCTTTCCTTCTATTAGGAGAAGGAGGCTTTGGACTTGGCAGCGCGGACATTTGAAGATCGGGAATTTCGGTTTCTGGAGCGGGAGAGTGGGATCGATAATGCGGAAGAGGAGGAGAGCAGGGGGGATTTAGAGAAGGAGATATCCCGCCAGCAGCACACTGTCAACTCTGCCCAGGTATGAGGGCCTCTTTCACCACAAACCTTCTCTTACAAGCCTTGTTCTGTTAATTTCTTTCTTCACTGGAACTCCTTTGCTGAAAGTGCATTCTAGCAATCAAAAGCCTGATGGATAGTGTTAAGCCAGACCTGGGGGGTTCTCGCCAGTTTAATAACAATGGAACGGAAAATCAGGCTGCTGATTGGGTCGTTTCGTTGTTTTCATCGGTGTGTAACGGGAAAATAATCCATTTTCTATGTTGATTGTACATGACTAACTCACATGTATTCAGGCTAATACATTTAGCAGTCAACGCCGCTGCTGATTTTCGGCTTGTTTTGACATCTGTCCACGTGTGTTTGTTTGCTTCCGATGTGGATTATCCTGGTTAATTTATACTAATAGGCAGGCTGAGATCGGCTCCGTCATGGGCTTGTCACTACCAAGAATTTCTTATTGCTCTCGTAGCTTTGTTGATACTTCATGAATATTACCTATCGATGCCAGAAAGGCATCTGTGCGTTTCAGAAACCACCAAGGCTTGCACACAAACAATGCTTTGGTTACACGGCACTGGCTGAGTGTGTTGACCTGGGGATTTCCCAGTAACTGGCATAATATTATAGCCAATCAGTAATGTCCTCACTAAAGGTTTAGGATTGTTAGTTTGGATGGTATGTATCTTATAATGATTCTTATTCGATGATCGATCCTGAAGATTCCTGTACAAGGCTGGAAATATTCATAATTCACCCTGTTAGCTCACGTTGCTCCAGCAATGGTAGCACGCGTACATGGGTACCATGGGTATCATGGGTATCATGGGTTCATTCTCGTGCCCCCTTTTACTGTGTGTGTGTGCTTGTCATGCATGTGTGAAGCCCGGCCTCTCCTCGATCTGTTTCCACATATGTAATATGTTATGTGACAACGGCGTGAAAGAAATCGACATCGTCACTCAACACAGTTGGTTTGCAAGGTTTCCTGTACTGTCCCCTTCTCTTTGTACACTTTCTCATTTTGCTTGTCATTCTATCCTGAACATTTCTGTGAAAATTTTACGTCAGGGGTTCTTGCTCAAATCTCTTGTCACATCGCGTCGAGAGACAATACTCGCTAATAATATTTTGGTAAGATTGATGTTCTGTTGTATTGTTTTCTGAGACTGACTGGCTTGAATCGTACTGCGTGGTGAGTTGTGTTAGGTTACGGTGCGTGCTTGTGCTCAGTTTGGATTGTGCACAATGTCTTTCGTCATGTGATGGAGAGTGAGAAGAACTGTAAAACTTGGTATACAATATTATTTTATTCAAAGATGAAATGAAATCGTTCACTCAATTAAGAAATAAGTTTCCTCTATTCAATGTGCCATGGCTTTTAACACTGGTGAGATGAAGCACAACGATAAAACAGAATGTCAGCTCTTCTTCATGCTCAGATCTGCATGGAATGCAGTACTTTGCACAGGCAAAAACAAAATAACTCAGCTTGCCAGTGGGATTATTGAGGCTAACAGACAAAAAGACATCCTGAAATTCTTGAAAAGCATGTTACTTGCATTCCACTTCAAGTTAATGTCTTACCGGCAAAATAAATTCTGTAATCAGTTCATATTCTTGCCACTGACCCTAAAATATATTTATATTAGTTGGAAATAATTAAGGGGGACGATTTTCTTTCCATTTTTATAGTTTTAAATATAAGCTAAATTTGAATATTATTGGTACAAAAGTACATTAAATAGAAAAATACTCTCAAGATGGCGCATATGTTCACACACAGTACCTGTCAAAAGTTTGGAGACGCTTTGCTAATGTCACTACATTCTGTTTTTAGAGAAATTTTAACGGCTTAACTTCTCTACATAATCTCAATTTTGGAGTTCTCAAGGAAGCCATATTCTGCAAAGTAAACAGAAAAATAAACTCCTTCTATTTTGCAGCCGCCAAATTAAAGGCGGTTTGGGGACTTATTGGGAGAAAAGGCACACCTCAAATGCAGCGCGTCTTTGGGAAGTTGGACAGCCATGCCACTGCAAATCCATTATAATCATGACTGCACTTGTTTGAAAAAGAAATGTCAGAATGCTCTGCAAATATGACTACAAATGGTGGTTAGTTTAATGGATTTAAGAATTAGATCTTTATAAATAAAGATCTTTCAAAATAAAGGCTGCTTATTTCTTTATTTAACATATATTGTAAGAAAAATGTGGATGCTTCCAAACTTTTTACAGGTATTGTGTATATACTGTGTGTATATTTTATTTATATAATATATATATATATATAAAATCTTTAATATCTTTAATATTACAAATTGTTAGAAGAGTGCTAGTGAATGAATGCTATTTGGAAACTTATCCGTAAACAGGTGTAAGGTGCAGGGGAGGGGTCATAATAATCCCAAAAGATTATAAATATGAATTGACAATACTGCCTGAATATTCTTTTATCCAATCTAGTATTGAAATGTCCATGTCACTGTTTTAGCTTTAATAAATCTTGTTGTAAGCCCATGATTTTTGAGTGTCATCATGGGCGTGAGTACCTGATTTATCAATATTTTGGAAACATGGTGTCTAAAAGGTAAAAATATCTTTGTCTAATTAAGTTAATTTCAGGCTAATATATTCAGGCTGCCAAAGAAGGCCCTTTATAGGTCCATAATGGAAAACCCCCGGTTATTTAAGGCGACTTTCCCCTCCCGTTACTCTCCCAAAAAAATCTTGGTAGGAACCCTGACCCATTCAACATTACTATAATGCTTCTTGGGCTGGTGTCACTGAATCACCAGTTTTGTGTGGAGATTGATTATTTTAACTAGACTCTAGTCCAAAATTAGGCTGTCTTTGTTGAAGACCCTTGGAATTTTGCTGGAGAAAATTATGTTTTAAATTTATCTAAGGCTTATTGGCCCTCATTTATCAAACTTGCGTACACCAAAAAAATGGGTGTACGCCAAATCTCCCGCAAGAATTGGCATTTATCAATCTGAACGTGAGCGAACGGTCCACAAAAATCTCACGCCAGCTCTGACCAGGTGTACGCAAATCTGAAAACGGCGAGCAACATGCAGGAACGAGTGCAGCTGTCAAAATGAGTAATAAACCATATGCAGCGATGCGGACATCATGCTGTTGTTGTTCTTATTATTAAAATAAATAAATAGACTAAATAAATGAATGAATAAATAAATGAATAAAAGCAGGTTGTTTCCAAATATAAGTGTAATTAATTTTTCTACACAGATGTGACGAGTGGCTGCTCGTTTTGTGTGGCACCCAATAAAATGTCATGAAGTAACACTGATAAAAGTACAATGAAGAGTGATCTCTGTAGACTGTATTTAACCAATTACCCTCATGCAGCTCCGATCGAGGCGGGGGGGACTCATCCATGTCCCCACCGGCTCGTATTCCATTGGAGGGGGAGCCTATCAGTGCTGTGACAGCTGGAGGTTCGAGTCTAGTTGGCCTCCACCGGTCCATGTGCTGTTGCAAGCCGTTTTTTGGAGGCGATCTTAAAATCGGACCACCTTTTTAACCTACATGTAAAGCATTTGGATTGTCAATTATGTAGGCAATATAACATGAAATATCGTGGATCTATAAATTGAATTTATAAAGGCCGATGTTATTCGCACTTTTACGTGTGGCCAATGCTACATTTTTTTCTTGTCCACACTTGTTAGTGCGCAAGTTGATGACCATTCCAGTGCCGCTTAGAAAGTACCGCTTAAAATAAGTTTGGCCTAGAAAAAATTTTAGCTTTGGACACACTTAAAATAAGTGTGGGCTATGGAGAAATGTGCGTCTTGGCCTCAATAATAAGTGCGTCTAACAAGAATTTTGGTCATTTAAGTGCGTCCAAGCAAAAAAATTAAGTGCGAATAGTCACTTCGATTTATTAATGAATGAAATGAAACCTCTGCTGCACTGAGGTTTTCCACCTCATCGGTGTTTACTACTGCAGCAGCAATAGATTTCCAAACTGCAGCCTACTGGGCTCCCTTTATGCCACTCTTAAGACTTCCAAATAAAATAATTTTGTTTTGTTCCATCTATCGTCGGCCTGCTGATAAAACCCCATATCTTCAAAATGATAAACTTTACAGGAGAGCAAAAAAAAAAAAAAGTTTAATTTTGCATGTTAGAATGCAGTTGAGCTGTGTTCGGGTAGGATGACTATTTTTCCTCCAAGAATGTATCCAATCAATTAAATTTTGTATTTTGCAATTTTTATGCTATTATCGTGGACATACGAGTTTTTGTTTCTCATCAAATTGCAGATACGAGGTTTATTAGCAGGCCGACGATATTTCCTCTTCAGTGAAGTTCTTTCTTCTTTGCCGTCTTTCGTCCATGTCGTAAAGTGTGCAGGACTATGCCTCCAGCAGCATGAATTTATTGGAGCGTGTCATGTAAATTACGATGGTTTCTGCCGCCAGATTTATCAACGCCCCGGCAGTTCTACGCTGAAATCGGCGAGGTACGCAATTTTAGTAAATCAGACGTGACACTCTGCGAGCGATGATATTTACACCAGAATCTACACCAGATCCTACGCAAGTATGATGAATGAGGGCCGTTGAGTGTATGCAGAGGCTATGGACTGACTGCACCCTCAGATACTGTACATCCCTGATAACCATTCCTGTTGCTGGGAATCAACCATCCTGTATGTGTTCAGTCAAACCATAGCAAAGCAGAATGTATTCCGTTGCTAGTAATTTAGTTAAGTTGCAGATCAGTGGCAGTGGGTGTGCCAGATCTGAACAGAAATGAAAACCTTCAAAGGTGATGTCCTTTACACACTGATGTCGGTTTTTGATGCAGCACCGCCCGAGGGATCGAAGGTCACGGGCATTCAATGTTGGTTTTTGGCCTTGTCACTTACGTGCAGTGATTTCTCCAGATTCTCTGAACCTTTTGACGATATTACGGACCGTAGATGATGAAATCCCTAAATTTCTTGCAATAGCTCGTTGAGGAATGTTGTTTGTAAACTGTTCGACAATCAGCTCACGCATTTGTTCACTAAGTGGTGACCCTCGCCCCATCCTTGTTTGTGAATGACTGAGCATTTCTGGGAAGCTGCTTTTATACCCAATCATGGCACCCACCTGTTCTCAATTAGCCCGTTCACCAGTGGAATGTTCCAAATAAGTGTTTGATGAGCATTCCTCAACTCTCTCAGTCTTTTTTGCCTCTTGTGCTAATATTTGCAAAAAATTACAAAGTTTACCTGTTCGAACATGAAGTAACTTGTCATTGCAGTATATTCAATTGAATATAGGTTGAAAAGGATTCGCAAATCATTGTATTCTGTTTTTATTTACGATTTACACAACGTGCCAACTTCACTGGTTTTGGGCTTTGTAGTTAGGGGCAGTGGGCAGCCACAGATCAGTGTCCAGGGACCAACTCCAGTTCTTAAAACCAGTTCCTTGGTCATGGGTACTGGTTGGACTGTTCCTATAATGCATATTTTTGTGGGTGGGGGAAACCAGAGTGCCCACAGGAAACCCACGTAAGCATGGGGAGAACATGCAAACTGGACACAGAAAAGCCACAGGTTGGATTTGAACCCAAGACCTTCGCTGATGTGAGTTAAAGATTGGCATGTGGATGCTGCTCTGTGTATTTCACTCAGTTTTCAATACTTTTGATTTGATAAACTTTAGACTTCATAAGAATGATATTTGCCTCTATCAAGTACAGTACTGAACCTGCGCATTTGAACGGGGCCAAGAAACATTGTATAAAGTTTACAAAGAGAAATTATGGAGGGATTTACACACAAACACATGAGTTGGACTGACACTGCAAATAAGCTGTAAGAAAACAAAAGAACTCGGTCTGTCAAACAACGACAGTAACGGGGCTAAACGTGACGTCATTAGGTTAGTGAGCTACACTGTCTTTCAGTGACCTGTGTTTGAAAACACTGATAAAATGAACCTAAGGATCCTCAAAGAAAGGAGGATCGATATATAATTTCTGGGTGAAGCAATAAATTCAGGTGAATTAATAAAACCTGGGTAAGATGGTAAATCTTCATGTCTTGTCACTGATTTGCGGCAATCAGTTCTCCCACCCAAGGAACCCACTCTGGAAGCAGGACTTGAGTCAGGTGTGCATTTCATTTTTCTGCATACAGATTAGGGTCCTCAGGCCAATTTATGTCTATAAATCATAATAATTACACAGCTGTTGGCATCGTATTGATAATCAAAGAAAATTTGCATTCATGAATGTGCTGTTGAAAACCTGAGGTCAGGTATGATTATATACAACCCCAATTCCGAAATAGTTGGGACAAAGTTTAAATTGTGAATAAAATCAAAATGCAGTGACTTGTAGTGTTTACACATTTTTGTTATTGTAGGTCTGATGGTTTCAGTATGAATGTACTGATATACATGCGGGGGGTATCCTGTAAGCCATGCTTACTGACTAAATCTAGTTTGTTTTATTTTTAATGAGTCACCAATACACCTTATTCAAAAGCCTAAAATGCACTCTATTCGTGTTGCAACTGAAACATCATGCTTGCTACCCGAGTGGCATCATGTGACACAATTTTGCTACCCGAGTTGTAGCTCCATGGTGAGGTTGGCAGAACTTGAGTGAACATTGCGACATTAACCTCATGGTGGGTTTGTGCTTTTCAAACTTTTCGTCTCTGTGATGCTTAAAAAGCATGAAGTGAAGAAATGCTAAATACATAAATTAATGCGCAAATTACATCCATATCATATTTAAGAGGGAATAAGTGGCAATTCTGCCTACATATCACTATTAATTCTGAAAACTTCCAATTTTTCTCTTATGAGAAGTTTGAAGTCAGAGAAAGCATTTTTAATATTGTAGGCCTCATGCAAGAGGCGATATCATAGACAGTAAAAGAAGTGGATGGCGGGATGCCGCTGCACTCAACAGAAGAGCGATGAAGGTCAATTGAACGAGTTTTCAGTTGAGCACCTCGCCTACAGCGCTGGCTCGAAGTCAGCTCGCTGATGTAAACCAACGTCCTGAGAAGCGGTAACTCGTCTGGTAGATGTACCCTACACATAATTCCCAGCGAGCAGGCGATTGTGTCTGTAAGTAGAGTCCGATTCTGTTTGATGTTATGATGTTTTGCGAATTATTACTTCATAGGTACTTCACTTAGTTAGCGATGTGGCTCAGTCCTCTACCGTCTCTGATTCGTCTATGGGCTTCTGGTCTAAACAGTACGGTAATTTACCTCCTGTGTGACAGATTTTCTCTTTTTTTAGTACTCAATGACTTCTGGGATTCACCAATGTATTACTATTTTTGCTCTTCTCTTCGGTAAGAGAGAATTTTAGTGGTTGAGAGCACTCTTACCAAGACGAGAGAAAAACATCCCACTTATACAGTCCACAAATTGTACATCATATGCACAAAAACATTTGTTTTACATGTTAGGAACATAAAACATACATAATAGCATGCATGTCAACCTCTTTGGGTTCCCGCTTGTATTCCCTCCAGCAAATATCCATAAAACCCTAAGAAAAACCATAAGATTTTTCCTGTATTTGATAGTCACACAGTAGAGAGAGACAGGAAAGTCTGGGGAGAAGAAAGGGGTAGACATGCGGTATATGACCCGAGCCGGAATCAAACCGGGTCACCACAGGAAGGCCACAGCCTTTATGGTGCACGCGCTTAGACCAATGAGCCACCGGGGTGCACCCCAAGATTTTCTAAAATGTTCTTACCTTTCTGGCATGTGGCACAGCACTTAATAAAGTAAATAAAGTCCCACCCTCTTCCCCTTGCCTGACCTCTGAGGTTCCCCTCCTCCCCTGACACGTGCTGTGAGAAAGTGAGCAACGCGAATGAAGCTGCTTTTTTTGCAGGACAGATTACATTCAAAGTCAATGCAAAGACGCGAATCTCGCGCGTATTCACGTCTTTGCGTTGACTTTGCATGTAATTTGTCATACAAAAAATTTGTTTTGCATCCGGTGCGAAAGCATCTTGAAACGGGGCAATGGAGTCAGATTCAAAGGCACTGGTAAGTGAAAACTAACCAACAGTAATTACATAACATTCACTATCTGATATAATAAAGGATTATAAAACAGGTGCTTCCCATCCTTAAATGTGATTGGCTGAGCCACGTTCCATGCCAGTATAAAATCACTGTAACCCACTGCATTCTGAGGCAGACCGCAGCACAAAATATCCCGCGCAACCAACCAGTGTTGCCAACTTGGCGACTTTCTCCCTAAATCTGGCGACTTTCCAAATCATCTTGGCGGCTTCTTTTTTGTCAAAAGCGCCTAGCAACAGATCTAGTGACTTTTTCTGGTGTTATTGGAGACTTTTCTACTGTTTTGGCGACTGACGTGAAAGCAAGTTTCGTATTGCAGTTATTGTCCTCAACGAGCAGCGGGTGCTGCCGTGAGCCCCTTTCAGTGTTGCCAACTTGGTGACTTTCTCGCTAAATCTGGCGACTTCCCATATCATCTTGGCGACTTTTTTTGTTAAAAGCGCCTAGCGACAAATCTGGTGACTTTTTCTGGTGTTCTTGGAGGCTTTTCCTGCTGTTTTGGTGACTGCCGTGGAAGCACGTTTCGTTCTGCAGTTACTGTCCTCAACGAGCAGCGGGTGCTGACATGACCCCTCCCCCGTCTCAAAGCACTCAAAGACTGGAAGATGCGTAATTGAGTGCGCAATATGAATGAAATGAACCGCGTCTCCTCCTCCCCCCCCCCCCCCCCCACCCGCGCAACAAAATAAACCACGTCTCCCCCCTCGTCAACAAAAAAAGCTGCGACCCCCCCCCCCAGTCATCAAAATAAACCGCGTCCCCCGCCCCCGTGGCATCTCTCCAGTTGTTGCGCCAAAGTCGGCTATCTGCACTCTGTACAACACCTGCCCTTATGGTGTTTAGTGGGCGTTACCTGTGCTAATCACAAACCGTGGGCCACACGCCTCCAATTCACAACTAAACGGGATTCATCATTCACCATACTTTGGTAAGAGCAGATTTGGATGGGAACAACATTTGATGCATCTGGAGTGGACTTCTCTTGACTTTTCTTACTTACCCATTTCCCGAAAAGTTGGGATGCTATGTAAAATGTGTAAATCATTGCATTGTTTTTATTTACTTACATCATTTAAACCCCACATTTAACCAAAAATGGTTCAAAGACAATATATCAAATGTTGAAACTGAGAAATGTATTTCTTGAATTTGATGCCAGTAACATGCTTCAAAAACTTGGGACAGGGGCAACAAATGATTGGAAATGTTTTATAATGTAAAAAAAATGCACCTGCTAATCTTACAGCTAATTAGATAAATTGGCAATGGGTCAGCAACATAAATGGGTTTGGAAAGAGCATCTCAGAGAGGTTGCATCTTTCAGAAGATGCTGAGGGCCTCACCACTCTATGACCGACTGGATTCAACAATGTAAGAATGAAATTGCGATTAAACTGGGGATTTAATCATCTGTGGTATGTATTATTAGAAAATTATTCAGAGAATCTAGGTAAATCTCTGTATGCAAGGCCCAAGGCCAAAAACCAATACTGAATGGCCATGATCTTCAGGCCCTCAGGTGGCACTGCAGTAAAAAAAAAGTTTCTTTAGTGGGAATCAATGCATGGGCTCAGGAATACTTCTGAAACCCATTCTCAGCTAGCACAATCAATCTGACACTTTTTTTTTGGAAATCAAGGATGCTATGTACTCTAGGCTAAGAAGGAGAGGGAACATCTGGCTTTTTTAGTGCACAGTTCTAAAGCCAGCATCCATGATATTATGGGGGTGCATTTGTACACATGGTATGGGTAACTTGCACATCTGTGATGACAGCATTAATTTTGAATTATATATATTGATTTTGGAGCAACATATACAGCCATCCAGACATTATTTTCTGGTAAGGCTTTGCTTATTTCAAGAGAATGCTAAGCCACATTATGGGCGTGCTACAACATCATGGATCTATAGTTAGAGAGTCTGGATGCTAAAATCCTGCCTGCCTGCAATCCAGACTGGTCACCCATTAAAAAAAATTGGTGCATTATGAAATAACAAATGTGACAAAAGAGTCTGCAAAAGTGTTGAGAAGCTGAAATCTAAAATCAAGCAAGAATGAGAAAACATTTTGCTTTCAAAAATACAGTGATTGGTCACCTCAGTTCCAAGACACTTACAGGGGGTTGTTAAAGGAAGAGATGATTTAACACGGTGGTAAACATGGACCGGTTCCTACTTTTTTTAAACTTGTTCCAAATTCAAAATTAGCAGATATTTTTCAAAAACAATAAAATATCTCAATTTCAACATTTGATATGTTGTCTTTGAACTGTTTTCAATTAATTGGCAAATCATTCATACTTTATAATCATTGCAGTCTGTTTTCATTTACATTTTACTCAATCTCCCAACTTCTCTGGAAACACAGTTGCTTGTTTTCTCTGAAAACAAGGAGAGAAAATAACTTCCATGTACAGCTATCATTACAGACGCAAACGAAGTTATGTTTTCGCCTCTGTTTGTTTGCTTGTCTGTTTGTGAACAACAGAACTAATAATGCACGGATTTGTCTGAAATATTGTGGGCGGATTGCCATTACATCAAGGATGGACCCTATTGATTTTCACCGCGATCACTGAAAAAATATGCCGCCACGGCAGCCATGATGAAATCCTATCACACGCAATAACTCGAAAAGTAATGCTCGGATTTGTCTGAAATTTTTTGGGTGGATTGCCGTTACATCAAGGATGGACCCTGTTGATTTTGACAGGATCAGTGAAACAATATGGCCGCCACGGCCGCCATCTTGAAATCTTATCACACGCGATAACTCAACTTTGCTCCCACTCATGCACATTTGGATTGTGCTGCCTTGGCGGAGGTTTGCACTCTACAAGTGCCTCTCTAGTTTAAGAGTATGTTTCAATTTCAAAAGACAAAGTGTTTTTAGTAGGTATTACTGACTGGTGCTGCATAAAGCATGTAATAATCCAGCATCTTGCCAACTCAAAGGAGGAGGTATAAATACATCACACACACGTGAGTTGGGGTAGCTATGAGATGAGACACAGCTAGGGATGAGGGAACATCAAATTGCAAATCATTCAAAGAAAATAATACTTCTAGTCAACACGCAAGTTGCTGAATGGGAGGAGACATATATGGCACTCATACGAGGGTTGTGACGACTTTACTGTATAGCGCATATCAAAAAAAGGTAATCCAGCTTCAGTGGGTTAATAAACCACGTTTATATTCTTTCACCATTTCGATGCAATTTGCCAAGGAAGAGGGTGTCCTTAGTTCTTCATGGATACCACTGACTGCAACATTACTGTTGTGCACGCCTAATTAAATGACCTTTGAAAATGTCAGATTCAAATTTAATTTTTCCATGTTTTGTTTATCGATGGAAGTCAGAAAAAAGAGTCCATGAAAGTCAGTGAAAGTCAACACACTGCCCTCTGCCTATGCAGCGACTCCTTTAAAATGTCCACATCCCCTTTCAACGCAGAGCTGACAGCGACGGAGTATGTCCTCAACTGCTCATCTCACCTTAGCTGCATCATTTTGCGAAGCCTGAACTTCATTTCGAATGCAGTCATGCAGTTCGTCAAGATCTCTGGGAGGAGTCACACACACTGTGTTTTTCAAATGTCCCAAATTTCTGAATGTCCTTCATGCATGACCAAAACTTGGAAAAATGAAATTCTAATCTACCATTTTCAAAGGTCATTTAATCAGGCATGAGTAACAGTAATGTTGTAATCAAGAGTATCCATGAAGAGCTAAGGACATCATCTTCCTTGGCGAATTGCATAGAAATGAGTAAAGTATATTAACCCGTTGAATTTGGATTACCTTTTTTTGATACGCACTGTACATATCATCAATAGTTGGGGGAGACCATGCCAGACCAGACTCTCATGGTAAAGGCTTTGCTCCCCATCTTTAGCGGGGCCCCTGCTCTTTAATGAATTTAATCTGGGCCCATATGCTCGCATGGTACATGGAAGCAGTGGCCTTTCGTTCAACTGGACGCCACCAGAGTCATCCTAATACGGCAATTGTGTAGAATATATCGTTTCCTTTCCACCATTGTCAATAAATGAGGGAAGTGCCTTTGTCTGAAAAATGGATAAAGAGTATTACTCCTTGGAGAAAAGAATTACTGTTTTGGAGTCTTATAACTGGAAAGCACTTGTGGCTATTCAATCTGAAATGTATATTTGGCTGAAAAGAAAGGATAAGAAAGTGCATATGTAATAGCTGAGCATGAATGGTTGTGGGCTGCTTATAAAAGTGGCTCCGTATGAAATATACAATGAAAATATAAATTTAGGTCCGCAGGTAATTTTACTCTGATGTTATGCTAGAGGTCAATAATTGCTACTTTATTCACATCATATTGGCAGGTCCATAAAACTTGAGTCAACAGTCTGCTTTTTAACCTGAGAGTATATGCAGCCAGTTGAAGTGAAACGAGGAGAAAATATAGAACTTTAAAATCCTAAAAATTTGTGTTACTGACGAAGTACTGCTGGACTTAACTGCATATATTCGGGAGTGTCAGCGGTAGGCTATGATATATCCAACATGGGACAGGCAGGGAGACTCTGAGATGCCTGGAAAAAATGACACAGCTCCTTTGAGATATGTATTATAATTGAGTAAAATGAACAACAGCAGAAGACCAGGATCTTGTCCATGTTAAATAAACCTAAGCATGCCAGAACTTGAAATAAGTGACTGTCTAATTCCTGGTGAGACTTCCCGCATTAGTAACTGTGAGAAAATAATCGGGCTCTTATCAAGGTATGTGTTTTAGGCTGCTCAGATCAGACAAGAGTGTCAGCGATAAACTCTATGACAACATAAACAAATATACCGAAGACAAGAACATGAAATCTGGGAGACTTAAACTGTCATTTAATCGACTGAGAAAGAAACGTGGTATGGAAAAGTGAAAACAACCTTTATTACAATTTATTCTGTATGTTATATGTGTAGATGAGTTTTTTTACATGACATGTTGTTTACATCTTATTAAAAGAATTCAATTAGAAGAATGGAAGGGCTCATATTGTCATATTGGTTTAAGACCGCGACGACCCCCTGAGCAATTTCATAAGATGGGCAAATGTGAGAATTAGGGGTTGAGACCAGCCTCCATGCAGAGGATCTGTGTTGAGTTCACATGCTGCAGTAATGGAATAAAAGCACTCTCAGTTTTATTTTCTTGTGAATGAATTAAAGAAGCCAAATGATGATATGCTGAGTTTTGCTCTTCTCTATACAGAATTGTCTGTTAAACAAGCGTTGCCACAGATTATCAAGCTTGAACTGGTCTATTATGTACCTCAGAACCATTTGTAAAAAGAGTGGGCTGTTATGTTCAAAAAAATTGGAAATGCCTCTCAAAACTGTTGAAAAAAGATTGACAGCTGTGAGGCTATAAATTAATATTAAAACGCACAGTTATGAAAAACACAGCTGTCAATATCACGGCAGTGAAGCAAAGATGGAATGCTACTCAACAAAAAAGTTAAGGATCACTGAGTTTTTGGCATATGGTTTTTCACCTGTCCGTCTGTCTGTCTGTCCACATTTTGCCATGGCTATAACTTTTGATCAGCTCATGATAGGACTTTGATACTTGGCATATGCATTGCTTGTGAGAAGGCATGAGAAGTTTGTGTATTTTACATGATGTTGAAATCCACTAAAAATGTCAGAATTTTTCCAACCCCTGAATGACTTTGGCATCAAAGTTGATGAGGATGATTCTAGAGCAAGTTCAACAACTAGCGGTCACTTGACCAGCAACAGGACCCATAGAATAGAATAGAATTCCATTAATTCACATCCCATCAACACCATTTTAAATCAGCAGTAAAATTGAGCTATAACTTTTAAAAAACCATAAAATCCCTTAAATGCATTGTTAAACATCAAAAAAAGTATAATGATTGTGTGAATATACAGTGTATTTACATTGCAATGTTTTGAGCAGTTAGCAAGCCCAGATCCAGACAATCTGGATGCAAAATAGCTGCCCACTAGTTCCACTGGCTGAGCTTAGGATTCAAATTAAGTACTCTTAGATTTGTCCAATGTACTGCACATAAAATATTAAATATATGGTGGCAATTATATGAGCTACCGCTTTATTATGGGTTTTAAGGACTTTTTAGTTTCCATGAGGTAAAGGCACACTTTGATGACCCAGAACTTCAAGGAAAGTTTGACACTTCTGCTCGTTGCATGGAAAAAATTTGAAAATAAGATATTACGGGGATATGTGCTCTGCGTCATCAACAATGACATATAGTACTTATTGACGAGCATAAATCTGTAATCTGATCAAAATATAAAACAAAAAGAGACCAAGAAGTGAACAAATTATGACAGGCAGACGATGGTTGTTGCACTCGACTTACTGTGTCTCCCTGACTCCCGCAAATTACGTCATCAGAAAGAGGCTATTTTCATTTGCGTGTTTTTGGGATGTGCGTGAGTTGAATGGGTGTTCAAAATGCCTCTTTTATTCTTCCTATTTGACTGAGCGTCCAGAATGTGTTTTGTTCATCATCTCCATGACATTAGCTTTCTGCAGAGGTACAATTCAATTTGCCTGTTTTCTCATTTCTCAATTCATGGGGACTATAATAGTCTGGACTTGTTCTGATTCTTTTCTTCCATGTGGATACCCTGTTTTGGGGTAATAAAGTCATCTGATCTAATATTTTGATGCATTTTGTCTTGTATTAACACGTCTGATGTAAGCAACACTTTGGATTTAGGTTTTGAGTTTACATTTCACATACTTGGGTCAAAATCGAGCGTTCCTTAATATTTTTTTTGTTGCGTATATGTTAAGTATTAGGCCAATGAAATTTTGTGGTTGTAAAACAAACTATCAAATGTGTGAAAATTTCATTATAATGTTGACTAAAATGTTATGACAAATTAAGCTAGAGTAAAACAATTAAGGATAAAAATGGCTAAAATGTGACTAAAAGTATTATGCATTTTTGTTTAAAGACTGAAACTATATATCTAAAATGGCTGTCAATATTGGTGCTGTTGTACATGTATTGCTGTGGCATCATACTTTCTGCCCTTAATAAAAACATTTTCCCATGAAACCTGCTGAATTGGTAATACTGACACTGAGGAGAAAGCAAAAGCAGAGTGGCTATTCCCCATCCGCTGGGTAAATAGTAGGTGTAATTCTCCCAACCACTCTGCGTGCAGTATTCAGTGAGCGACTCTTTCAGCGAAACATCCATACTCTATCCTTTACCCTGCCCTGAACAGTGACAGCGCAGGAAAAATTTGGCGCTTGGAAAGGAAGCAGAACTTGAACAAAATTTCAGATCCTTGGGGCGTTTTAACAATATAGCCTAATTGAACGGATCAATGTCCCACAAGAGATGGGTAATAGCAGAACAGTGGAAAATGCCTTCAAAATAATTTGTGCGACAACTTCACCGTTTCACGAACGGGTGGGGCTTTAACAGTTCTTGCGCACCCCATTCTCCCGACGGCTTAGACAACAGCCCCTTCCAAACAAATAAAAAAAAAAAAAACAACTGTGGGTGTGCTGACATTGGCTGGGTTTGGTTTTTACTAACTTGAGAAAATAGTTGGTTTACTTTTTCGGTTTTGACGCCCTCCAGTGATGAGTTTGTGTTACTGCCATTTTACTCGCACACCCATTTCCGGTGTTAACTTGCTTGGCTTGAAGGTTCGCAGTAATATGAGTTACGGTAGCTGAATGAGTGACTGTCCGCGCGAGTATTTGAGGAGGTCACTAATCATGAGGGAGTTTCACTGAGCGAGCGTGTGAGTGGGCATGCTTGTAAGTTCGCAAGTGATTATGAATGATAAAGAGTGATAAGGAGAGAGAAACTTTTCTCTCCGCCAGAAGAAGCCAGAAATTTTATGAATATCTTTGTCAAAACATTACAGTTTCTCTTGTTTTATGACATTTAACATGGTGACATTCATCATCCACCAGTGTTGTGTAATTCATCTTCACCGTTTGAATAATTGCTTAACCCTTAAATGCCCCCTGTGACAAATTTGTCACACGATTTTGGGGGTTTTCAAAACCACTGACCCCACATAAATTTTGCAACCTAATGCCCATAGTGACATATTTAGACCATCAGTGCTGCCATCTGATGCATAAAAGTGACTGACACTTCACTGGCTGCCCCAGCTAACCTTTCCAATATGGCCGCCCCCATTGTGGAATCCACACGATAGATCAGCACCCATTCATCACTGGATAAAGTAGACAAACAGGTAAGCTAATGAAAAATAAGCTATGCCTAATACTTCAGCTATTTGTCAACTGTTTTATCATTCAAGTCATTTTAGCAATAAGCTTCCTGAAATGCCCATTGTGACACACGTCACAAAACTAAAATGAGGTCAAAGGTCACCAAAAATTAAAAATTGCTATTGAGTTGTTATTAGCCCCTCCCCAGGACATATTAACAAAATACATAGATTTTTCTTTCAACTTTTACTACAGTTGGGCTTTTAAGGGTTAAGCTGAAGAGTCTTTTCTGTGATTGCCACCACTTTTCTCACCCTCAGAACTCCGCATTGTGTGTGTGTGTGTGTGTGTGTGTGTGCATGCATGTATATACACTTTTGTGTGTATATGTGTGTGTGTGCATATCTGTGTGTGTGTGTGTGTCCGTGCATAATATAGTGTGTCTCTGTGTGAATGTCTTGGATTTGTGTGTGGGAAAGGATGGTTATAGTTTGTGCTCTATCATGCCATGACAGCTGCAAAACACAGGCATAAACAAGCACCCTCTCTCCCCATGGGCCAGGTCACATGGTGCACCTAAACGAGTTTAGTTAATTTCATCAGTTGTTGTCCTGTCTTGACAGAAAGAAAGAGTTTATTCAGCTGGCTGATGGCCTCACTGTGGATGACAGTTCAATCCTCTATCTCTGTCTCTGACCTGCTATTATCACTCTCCCCCTCTCCACTCTCCTTTTCCTCTGCTTTGTCGAATGCACAGAATAACCTACAGCGCTGTGAAAAGTATTTCCCCACTTCCTGATTTCTTATTTTTTAGCATATTTGTCACACTTAAATGTTTCAGATCGTCAAACAGATTTTTATATTCAACAATGATAACCCGAGTAAATACAAAATGCAGTTTTTAAACAATGATTTCATTGATTAGGGGAAAAAGCTATCCAAACCTACCTGGCCATATGTGAAAAAGTAATTGCCCCCCTTGTTAAATCATGAATTAACTTTGATTAACCACACTTTTAGATAATTTGATTCGACAATAAGAAAGAGACTGGGCAAAAATGGCATCCATGGAAGAGTTCCAAGGCGAAAACCACTGCTGACCAAAAAGAACTGAAAGGCTCATCTCACATTTGCCAAAAAACATCTTGATGATCCCCAAGACTTTTGGGAAAATATTTTGTGGACTGACAAGACAAAAGTTGAACTTTATGGAAGGCGTGTGTACCATCACATCTGGCATAAAACTAATGCAGCATTTCATAAAAAGAACATGATACCAACAGCCAAACTTGGTGGTGGTAGTATGATGGTTTGGGGCTGCTTTGCTGCTTCAGGACCTGGACGACTTGCCGTAATTGATGGAACCATGAATTCTGCTCTCTCTTTGAAATCCTGAAGGAGAATGTCTGACCATCAGTTTGTGACCTCAAGCTCAAGCGCACTTGGGTAATTCAGCAGGACAATGATCCGAAAAACACCAACAAGTCCACCTCTGAAAGGCTTTAAAAAAACAAAATGGGAGTTTTGGAGTGGCCTAGTCAAAGTCTGGACTTAAATCTGATGTAGATGCTGTGGCATGACCTTAAACAGGCCGTTCATGCTTGAAAATCCTCCAATGTGGCTGAATTAAAACAATTCTGCGAAGAAAGAGGGGCCAAAATTCCTCCACAGTGATGCCAGTTTATGCCTCATTGCCATTTGTTGCAAATGCATGATTGCAGTTGTTGTCGCTGAGGGTGGCACAACTAGTTATTAGGTATAGATGGGGCAATTACTTTTTCACTAAGGGCCAGATAGGTTTGGGTAGCTTTTTCCCTCAATAAATGAAATCATCATTTTAAAACTGCATCTTGCATTTACTTGGGTTATGTTTGTCTAATATAATAATTTGTTTGATGATCTGAAACATTTAAGTGTGACAAATATACAAAAAAAAAAAAGAAATCAGGAAGGAGGCAAATAATTTTTCACAGCACTGTATACATTCGCTGGTTTACGTTTCCTCTCCCAACTTCTCTGTTTCTGTATCCCTCTCCCACCTTCCCTTCCCACTGTTATTGTGCCACTTGAAAAGAACATATTTACTATTTTACTGTTGCTCACAAACAATGTTTTGTCATGAATTTGAAGTAATGCTACAAACTATTGTTCATTGATTTCAATGTGACAAACTTATGACTTTATATGTGAGATTTGGTAGATGAGATGTTTATTATTGAATCCCTGTATTGTTTCATTTTTATAAATTAGGACACGTCCAAATTTGGAACTCAGCCATGCTCCCATGAAATCGCCCCTTGGCATATTGGGAGATATTGCACAACTGCTGTACGTCTTCTGTAATGCCCGGTGTCAGCAGCTACTTTTTCCATGTGACCGACTACTGTAGGGGGTTAATAGGTGGAAATGAACTACGCAAACCCCTGATAGACCCTGAACCCTTTCATGCCTTGGCGGTGTTCAAATACCTAATACGTGTCTCCTTATAGAGCGGCTGGCCACAGTCAGCACTAGTCCAGCCTGATCCTAATGCAAGATCTTGGGGCTCATACTTGCATCACAGTATGACAGTTTGAAGGAGTTACTAAAGACCCCATATCAGTCAAGTTTGACATGTGACACCTCTGCCTGTTTCTCCTTCGTAGGAGCGAGTACTTCAGCTTGAGAAACAGGTGAAACAGATGGAGAGGGAAAAGGAAAGAGAGATGAATGCTCTTCGCCAAGAAAAGAGGGAACTCCTCCACACCTCGCACAAGGTGAGAGTGTGAGCATGTTTGTGAGTGAACGTGCATGAGTGAGAATGAGGGTGAGGGTGAAAGTTATGAAGGAAGAGCGTCTAAGTGAAAGTATGAGAGAGAGAGAGAGAGAGAGAGAGAGAGATTGAATGAGAGAGAATGACCAGGCGAGAGAGCGCGAATGTCTGCACACATTTCTAGCTGAGAATAGGAATGGCACGCAGCACACTTTAGCTGAGCCTTATTGATCCTCTGTTGATCTATGTTTTTGTAGCTTCAGCAGCTCTTGAATAATCACCATTTGCCCTGAACTTTGACTCACTGATAAAAAAAAGGATGATTTTATTTACATGTGAGCCTTATATGGATTCTCCCACTAGTTTTGTGTTGATGACTGAAGTTGTGAACCTTAATTCAGAAAGTAAACTAGAAAACATTTCATTTTCAGTCAAATCGAACCAAAATTTGGATTGAAACCATGTTTCTTTTTTGAAGCTAAATACTTTTTTGAGAATTAACATTAACATTTTAGTTGATATAAATTTAGAAGTATTTAAACACTCTCTCACGCACTGGAATATTAGTGTTGGAATGTGTATGTCTGCATGTGTTATCTCCAAGCAGCTCTTGAATCTATATGTGTCAAAGTTTGCTACTTTGATTGGGGTTGTGATAAATGAAGGTGTAATTAAGCACCTTTGGTATGGAATTTTGATTGGTCTAGACAGAAGAGCAAGGCGGTCTGAGGGAGAGCGAGAGTGTAGGAGAGAGATAAAGAGCGTGTTGACAAGAAAGGGGAGGATCGGAGAGAATGGGAGAGAGCAGCCTGAGGATGAGGCATAAAAACTAGCAGTGAGAGAAACCGAAAAAAGTCAAAGAGAAGAGGGGTCATGACTCGTGCTTACTCCCCATCCCGGTAAGACTGCATTTTGCAGAACTTTGTGTGGCAGTATTGGCTTCAGAGAACAACTCTTGTGGTTCACTGAATCAGCTTATGTCGTTATGATAACGACAGTGTCTTTCCTTTGCAGAACAAGGATAGAGAGAGAAGAAGAAGAGAGATAGACTAGAGAACATGAGTATCATGTGTGATTGTGTACGAGTTCTAGTCTGCTTTAAGCTGGGGATCCAATGCAGAGGGATCAAAAGGAATCATTTGTGAAGCACCACGTCGCCCGACTGTGGAAAGGGGACTTGACAGAGAGGAGTTAAAGCTGCTGTTAGCCACTGCAGGTCTTGTGAGGTTGTGAGTCAGAAAAATGGGGGAGGGAGCAGAGTGGAGGGATAATGTTTAACTCATTAGAGGGGTTTTAGTGAGCTGTATTGATTTTTTTGCCTTGTTTCTCTATCTTGTGCTTGTATCTCTCCTCTCGTTCTCTGTCCCTCTCCCCGTTTCACTTACTTGTCACTTTTCACCATGCTCCTTCAGTTGCACTCTTCATTTGATATGTTGCGGTTGTGCTGTCTTTTTGTCAGATCCTGAAGGAGAAAAAGGCGCTCTCCAATTGGTCCAGCCTCACAGGATCTGTCCCCTGCATGATGTCACTGTCCCCAGTGACCATTCACAAAGCTGAACAGGTATGATGGGTAATGTAGGCGGTAGCTACATGTGCTGTTGAAAATGATTAAAAAAAAAACTTCAACTCCTGCTTTTTTGAGCTCCATGGATACAGGGTCTGTTTACAGATTATTCTCAATGGCTTTTTAAGTGGTGTACAAATACAGTATTTTGTCGTATTCAAACAGCTTTTTTTTTTTTTTTTTGCAGGAAATGACGAATGAAACAGCCAGCTTGCCCAGAAGACGGAGTTCGCACCATAATAAACTCTCAGACAGACCTCTATCTGTGCAAGGTGAGTTGCAGTTTCTGTCATAATCTAAGTCTCCCCATTGCAACCAGCTGTTGCTAAAAGCCTGAAAAAGACCTAGTCAAAATGTTTACTTTATTTCTCCCCCTTCTCCCTCCCCTTTGTGTCACCCAGAATCCTGGGCGTGTCAGTAGATTTACCGGTAAGGTTAGGTTATCGTGACGAAATCACGAAGGTGCCTGTTAGCACTGGTTCAGAGGAGAAGCTGTGTGAATCCGTTTCCAACGCCAGGTTTTTTCTAGCCGGCAGAACGTTTTTTGTTTTTTTTTGCATCTTGCCCCACTTTCTAACTGATAACCCAGGGAACCCCTCCCATTGAGGCGCAAAGCCACAGACAGACCTGTATGTCAGTGAAATCTGTGTGGCAACCAGTAGGAGGTTTATTGATGGGAATGTGTAAGGTGTGAGCCTTTGTCCTTGAACTGGTTTTTGAGGGGGGCAAGCTCATCAATATAGGAACTGTGTCCTGACACGCACTGTTATACTGGGAAGGCAGTCAGTTTGCCAGTATGGGTTGTGTCATTACATGTGTACTCTTACACTGAGAAGGTAGTCAATTTGCTTGTATGGGAACTTTGTCATTACATGTGTACTCTTACAATGGGAAGGCAGTCAATTTGCTTGTATGGGAACTGTGTCTTTACATTTGTGCTCTGATTCTGGGAAGACAGTCTGTTTGTTTGTTTGGGAACTGCGCTTACATGTGTACTTTTATACAATGGAGGCCTGTTTGAAGCTGAAGCCAGTCTGCCAATACAGTAAACAGCATTCAGTTTGTTTTGTTGCTTTGATTTTGCACACTGTACAAACTCTACATGAAGCCACATCATAGATAGAATCCTTTTTTGAGATTCTGAAGAGCACAATTCTATCCCATAATGTCCCTTTCCCCTCTCTTTGTTTTCTCTGTCTAAGGATTAAATTGGCCTTATTTAAAAAAAAAAAATTAGCCTGTATTTGTCCTTTTTGCTCCATTGTGCATTTAGCTCTGGTATACTTGAACTGCTAATACCACACAATGGCCTCTTCTCTCCCCAGAAGATAGGCTGCAATTCAGGGAATTTTCCTGGCGGAGATTTATTATGATGGTAAAACAAGAACTTCTGGATTTTTTTTTGTCATTAGGAAAATCCTCAGCTTTGCAGGAGTTCAGTTGCTCTACAACTGTACGGTGGGCAGAGTTCTGAATAGTTCTCTTATCTGGGCCGATGTGGCTGGAAGTCGGTTTTTAATTTAGTGACTGGTTTATGTTGAGCTAAATCGCTGTAATACATTCATTTATAATTTTTTTTTGCAGTCATCAGTTGTTTACTGTGGTGTGGCCTTTTTGAACGGAGAGCAACAGACTCATGTTGTGTCACTTGTGCACCAATGGCTAACGTAATTAATGCTAATGCCAGCACATGTATATGGAATTTACTTGCTGCTGTTTTGAGGTATAAGGGGAGGTTTATGTTTTTTCAAGGCAGTTCTTATCAAACAGAACTTTGCTTTTCTATGCTTGAACGTACAGTTAGATGTTTTCTCTGAATTCTGGGAGGATGTCCACACTCTGGGGTCCGAATGCAGAACTCTGCTACCTGAACAGACACAGACAGTTATTTCCTGTCAAAAAAGTTTAATGTAATTTGGCAGTGGTGTATATTTAGCTTTGTCTTAACTGGAGGCTGACACAGGTTAGATTATTTAATTTGGTTTCATATGATTTCTAAAAAAATGTATTTACCTTTCATCTGGTACTCATACATCGCTTGGAACACAACGATTCATCCTCAGCTTTAAGGGTGCTGATTTTACATGAAGAATAGACCCCATTCACAATACAAAAAAAATACAAGGCATGAGTCAATTTAAAAGTACTGATGGAGCATTAACTGTAGCTTTCGCAATTTCATGCAATCAGATTTCATTTCGATCCAATTCAGCGCATTGCCTTCCCTGGTTGTCTTGAGCTGAAATCTGTGGTCTGCACAAAGTATATCATGGGATTTCCTCCTCGCTGGATGGTTGCATTTCATACTCACGGGGGGAGGGAAAAACACGAGGAATAGTAAGAATTTAATCACTCCCTTCTCTTCTATACATTAGGAACCATTGCGACTCCCATATTTCACTCTGGCATGTTGGGTATCCCTCCTTTAAGAGCAGAGCATCATGAAGTAAGCATAAAACACAGATCCAAATGCACCCAAGTTCAATATCATTTAGCCAAAAGGACCACCAGACACATACCATGTATGTGGTGCACAATACTTTAAGACAGTTTTCCAAAGTTCTATTGACCACTGGAACCCATTGTGGCTAACAAGGCAAGTCTGATGAAGATGAAATTCCCAAGTTATACGCATTCTGTGGATAAGAGTCGTGGATGGAGTTTATGATTATTGGACTTAGAAATCAACATTAGCCAAGACTGTTCACTTCCCATATGAAGAGAAGACTAAGACCTAGTCTACACCTACACAAGCATTTTTTGAAAACGTAGACTTTTTTTAATGCATCTAGTCAACACACAAACTGTGTTTTTGGAAAGTTTAAAGGAACAGTCCACCGTATTTTCATAATGAAATATGTTTTTCTATGAAATGAGACGAGATGATACGTACCTCTCCGAGCTTTGAGCGACCACCCAGTCAGCCAGACGCGCTGCCACTCCTGTTAGCATTTGTAGCTAGACTCATTGTGGTCAACGGTATTTTTCGGGGCTGTAGTTAGATGCGACCAAAGTCTTCCATGTTTTTCCTGTTTACATAGGTTTATATGACCAGTGACATGAGTTCGGGTTCGGGTACGCAAATCCAAACGTGGCTTTTTCTATGCAGTGGGAAGTGCGTACTATAATGACAGGCGTAGTAACACCTTCTGCGCGCTTCGACAGCGCATTGATACCTTCACTTCTGATTTCTTTTCTCTCCCACGACCCCCCCTACTTCCGTAAATGCAATTTACGTGATTGCACTGCACTGCTTGGTACACAGTCAGGAAGCCAGAGCTTGCAGAAAATTATAAGTAAGGGATAATTAACGAGAAGGTGTGCATTCCACGAGTTGATTATCCCGCTTATACCATGGTCATTTGCCAGCAATATCAAATCGCAGCATTAATCTGAAACGGAGATTATGCGTAACCCAACATTATGCGCGATTATGCGGACTCTAGCTAACTTGCTACCCACAATCACAATGAACTTATGACGGTTTCCGCAGTCAGCGAGCTGAAATCAGTCTGCTGGCATAGCACGTAGCTAGCAAACTGTCAGCAGTCGCTAATACATGAAGTGGACACGTTAGCTTCATTTGTAACCGTACTCAGTTACAATCTTTTAATGTATAAAGCCTGATTTTTTCGCTGCTTCAATATTTACGATCATTATCGCTTGAGTACGAGTCAGCGAGGTGAAATCAGTCTGCTGGCAAAGCACGTAGCTTGCGAACCTTCACTTCACTTCTTCACATACGATTCATCTTCGTCCGTTTCTTCTTCCCTCTCACGGTCCATTTCGGCAAGCTCCTCCTCGGTATATTCCGGTTCAAATAGATATGGCTCCGGCTCCGCCACAAGCCAGTCGTCGGCATCTATGTCCTCCATTTGAAAATGTTCCATAGTAGCACTCTTGATTATTTTCTTTTATACCATGGTCTGGGTGAATACTTTTTTCTAATTTTTTCTAATTGGCTGGCAGCTGGCAGGTATGCATTAAAACCGTGGAACCGCACAGGTAGTTTGGCTACGGTCGTTTCACCATTTGAAATTCATGCACTACCCAACTTGTAACCATAGCAATGTTAGAGCTGATATTTGACTGGGTACAACAGAAACCTAGCAGCTCATTTATTTCCACTAAATTTAGCGGCGTCATATAAGTGCGTCCCGCGGGGCGGTTAACAATGGGTACTCAAGCGATAATGACCGTAAATATTGTAGCAGCGAAAAAATCAGGCTTTATCCATTAAAAGATTGTAACTGAGTACGGTTATAAATGAAGCTAACGTGTCCACTTCATGTATCAGCGGCTGCTGACAGTTCGCTAGCTACGTGCTATGCCAGCAGACTGATTTCAGCTCTCTGACTTCGGAAACCGTCATAAGTTCATTGTAATTGTGGGTAGCAAGTAAGCTACAGTCCGCATAATCGCGCATAATGTTGGGTTATGCATAATCTCCGTTTCAGATTAATGCTGCGATTTGATATTGCTGGCAAATGACCATGGTATAAGAGGGATAATCAAGTCGTGGAATGCACACCTTCTCGTTAATTATCCCTTACTTAAAATTTTCTGCAAGCTCTGGCTTCCTGACTGTGTACCAAGCAGGGCAGTCACGTTGGTTGTATTTACGGAAGTAGGGGGGGGGGGTCGTGGGAAAGAAAATAAATCAGAAGTGAAGGTATCAATGCGCTGTCGAAGCGCGCAGAAGGTGTTACTACGCCTGTCATTATAGTACGCACTTCCCACAGCATAGAAAAAGCCACGTTTGGATTTGCGTACCCGAACCCGAACTCATGTCACTGGTCATATAAACCTATGTAAACAGGAAAAACGTGGAAGACTTTGGTCGCATCTAACCACAGCCCCGAAAAATACCGTTGACCACAATGAGTCTAGCTACAAATGCTAACAGGAGTGGCAGCGCATCTGGCTGACTGGGTGGTCGCTCAAAGCTCGGAGAGGTACGTATCATCTCATCTCATTTCATAGAAAAACATATTTCATTATGAAAATACCGTGGACTGTTCCTTTAAGTGGGATTTTCTAGAACGCCTTCTAAAGTGGAAATTTTTTAGATATTCGGTTTATGTGTATCCGTGCACACTTGTAAAATGGAGCGTTTGGGAAATGACAAAATCAACTCAGTTTGCTCATGCCCAAGGTTGGTTTGGGTAATGTTCTTCTCTCGTAATCCACATCACATTGTGTAGATTTGTTCTCAACTCACTGGCTTGGCATACTTGATTTGAGAGCTTGTACCTGTTTTCATGTTCTTGTGTGCACAGGGATATTTTGCAGAAGACGGTCATGTGGACAGTTTTGATTTTTTTTTTTTTACTTGGAGGAAAAAGTATCAGTTTAGAAAATATCAATATTCTTGTGGACGAGTCCTTTGCCATTTTCTACTCAAAGATACCATTTGTGTGAATCTCAGTGCAAAATACTTGAATTGTTTTTTTAAATGCCTTGGCTTTCAGTACTTGCTGGCTAGTATATGTTACAGTCAGATTTAAAAATTTTAGTCATTTCGTGAAATGACTGAAGTTTAGCGCTTGCCATTTTATGAAATGAATAAAATTTTTAGGCATTTCATGAAATGTCTGGTTTCACAATCTGACTGTAGCATATATACAGTCCCTTTCAAAAGTACTGAAACCGCATGAACCATTTCTTTGCTTTTGCAAAACACTGAATACATTCGGTGTTGAGATGATAGATGAACACAAGACCCCCGATCAGAATTTCAGCTCTTTTGTCCTGATATTTGCTCCTAGATGAGTTAGAACATTTTAGTATCTTACCACCTGATGTTTTGGAGAGAAAATGTCTTGGAACAGAAAGTATTTAATGAAATAACAGTAGATTACTCTTAACACTTAATTGCATGTCCCTTGCTCGCAGTACTTGCTTCAACCCTGTGACCCACTGACATCACAAAACTGTTGCATTCCTCTTTTGTGATCCTTTCGCAGGCCTTTACTGTAGCCTATTTCAGCTGTTGTTTGTTTTGGAGGTTTATCCCTTTAACCCCTTTCTGCTGAAACCAAATCTGGCTACTTATATTTCACCTGATTTACGGTTTTATAATTCAAGATTTCAGCTTCACAGGGAGGAAGTTAATGGCTCAACTGACTCAAGACACTTGAAACATTCATAATTCTGGTCACCAGTAACCTCGAGAAACACAAAACATGCCTTTTCTCCAGATTAAATTCAGAATTTTGTCCATATTTCTTCAGAATCCCACAAGCCAGCACACATACTCATTAAAGGAACTGCTCATTTAACGATCCGAACATTCACCCTGTCATGAAAAGCTAGCAGTTCCCACTTCCGAGCTCGCAACCTTATACAGGGCCCTCCACAATTATTGGCAACCCTGGTTAAGATGTGTTCTTTAGCTTCTAATGAATTCATTTTTTTTTCTAAATAATATAGGACCACAATGGAAAAAGGTGGAAAATCCAACCTTTAATTCAAGTGCATTTATTCAGTGGGAAAAAAATGCCACATTAAGAAATAATTATTTTACATCAAAACATGTGTGCCACAATTATTAGCACCCCTGATGTTAATACAACCCCCTTTTTCTATGTACAACCCCCTTTTGCCGACAAAACAGCACCTAATCTTCGGCTATAATGTTTCACAAGATGGGAGAATACAGAAAGAGGGATCTTCGACCATTCCTCTTTGCACAATCTCTCTAAATCATCCAGCGACCTGGGTCTCCTCTCCTCTGCCCTTTCCTCTTCAGCTCACTCCACAGGTTTTCAATGGGGTTGAGGTCTGGGGACTGAGATGGCCATGGGAGGAGCTTGACTCTGTGTCTGGTGTACCATTTCTGTGTAGATTTGGCCACATGTTTAGGGTCATTATCTTGCTGAAAGACCCAGTGATGACCCATCTTCAGCTTTCAGGCAGAGGCCACCAGATTTTGATTTAAAATGTCCTGGTATTTCAAAGCGTTCATGATGCCATGCACCCTAACAAGGTTCCCAGGGCCTCTGGAAGAGAAACGGGCATCACCGATCCTCCCCCATACTTCACAGTGGGCATGAGTTGCTTTTCTGCATACTCATCTTTAGTGTTCCGCCAGACCCACTTAGGGTGTTTGTTGCCAAAAAGCTCTATCTTGGTCTCATTTGACCAAAGCACACGGTCCCAGTTGAAGTCCCAGTACCGCTTAGTAAACTCCAGATGTTTGCGTTTATGATTGTGAGTGAGAAAAGTTTTTTTCCGTGCATGCCTCCCAAACAGCTTGTTGGCATGTAGATAGCGCCTCATGGTTGTTTGGAGACGTTGTGACCCCAAGATGCTACCATTTGTTGCAATTCTTTAACAGTGAACTTTGGAGAACTTTTTATTTCTCTTACCATCCTCCTCACTGTGCGTGGTGGCAGCATAACCTTGCATCCTCATCCAGGCTTGTTTACCACTGTTCCAGTTGTTTTAAACTTCTTAATGATTCCTCTGACAGTAGATATGGGCAGGTGCAGGTGAGTGGCTATTTTCTTGTAGCCATTGCCTGACTTGTGAAGGTCGACGCACAACTGCCTCGCTTGAATGGTGCGTTCCTTTGTCTTTCCCATGTTGAAGAGTGGATAAGAGAAATGGCCTCTGTGGCATGTTATATTTATACACCAGGGAAACCGGAAGTGATGAATTACTAATTAAATGTTCCTAGATACTCCTTGATCAACTTTGTAAACTACTGTAGAAATGACAGAAATAATCCAATTACATTTATTTCCTAGGAATTGTTAGGGATACCAATCATTGTGGAACACGTGATTTTATGAAAAATAATTATTTCTTAGTCAGGGATTTTTTTTTCTCTTGAAATTCACTTGAGTTGAAGGTTACATTTTTCTACAATTTTCAGTGTGAGAGTATGCTTCTGCAATAAAAAATAAATTTATTTTAAGGCTTTTAACACATCTTAACCAGGGGAGCCGATAATTATGGAGGACGCTGTATGAAAACATTCCACTCCTTATAAGGAACAAGTATAATGCACTAACTCGGTAATATCTGAATATTCCTTATTTTAACTGAACAGATATTCCAATAACAGGAAAATTGGGCAATATTCTACCTGGATTGAACAGAATGGTGCAAAGAACCTACCAGGGGGTCTAGCGAAGTACTTGAGCTGTCGGCTTATTAAAATATAGGGCACTGGCACCCCTAGTAGCTCCCGCCGTTAAGATAAACAAAATGTCAAAGTTTTTGTTGACGGCTGCACACTTGGATGGATGCACGCACGGATAGAGCCCATGCCACTTGGGCGGCGGGAGCTAATTAGGAGCCTGTAACTGAAAATGTTGATAAGATAAAGCAAATTGTCGAAGTTTTTGGTGATATTTTTAGGCCAGTGACCTTGAAAAAATAGGCCAAGGTCACCTTAAGGACTGTGATTTGTAGGCCTTCATGAGATGCATGTCCAGTAAAAATTAGGAGCTTGTAACTGAAATTGTTGAGGAGATAAAGCAAAATGTGTTGACGGACACACACAGGCACGCAAGCACAAACGCACACATGCACGGACGGAGCCAGATGCCATAGCTCCCGCACAGCGAGCGGCGGTAGCTAAAAAAAACGGATTTAGACATCATCACATCGGAAAGTGCTCCGAGTCGTTATAGGGAGCGCCAACTAAAACGGCTTTTAATTTTATCTTGAGTGAGACTAGCTCACCAGCTAGCCATGCACAGTTTGGTGCATGGAAGTGAATGAATAAAAAATATCTATTATTTCACCATTTCACTTTCCTAAAGTTGAACTGCAAGCATTTATGTAATACTAAATATAGATAGCCAACAGTTTGGTGCACAGAGGTCAAGAAAATAAATGAATAAAACTGATCCATTATTTCTCAGTCTCACTTAGCCTTGAACCGCAAGCATTTATGTCATACTACTGTCAGTTAGATAGGCTAGCAAACTAGCCAGCTAAGCAAACAAACTAACGTTAGTGAGCTAGCTAGTGAGCAGTTATATTTGGTAAATAAAAATGTTTATATTAATGCATGTCGATATGTATGTTTATATACTAAAATTTTTTAAATATTTTCTTTGATCCTCCCGATTTTATGGTGTCGTTTCCCTGTTGCTGTCTTGTGAAGCACTTTGTAACTGGTTTTGAAAAGTACTCTGTAAATTAAGTTTATTATTATTATTTTTTTAATTATTCTTATTTTAGATGGAATTAAGCATTGGGAAGAAACATGACAAATGAAATGCAATATGGTCAAGTGTAATGTTCTACATGTTGGAAATGAAAACAAACAGGATTACTTTATGGGAGGTTTAAAACTGGAATGTGCCCTGCTTGGAAAAATATCTGGGAGTGATTGTTGACCTGACCTTTACAGTTTGTTCCACTGTGTTGTATCAGATAAAAAGCCCTACTGGGTGCTGGGGTATTGCCAAAAGTACTGACTGTAAATCAAAGGAGGATGTAGTACTCTTGTACAATATATTCATCAGACTACACCTAGAGTATTATGCACAGTTCTGGGGACCATACTACAAGAAGGGCATAGAGGCTTTCGAAAAAGTTCTAAGACAAGCCACAAAGTTAACTCCGAAGATAAAAGCCATGAGGTCAGGCTGAAGGATCTTCATCTCTTCAGTCTTGGTAAAAGTAGATTTTAGGGCAATCTAATTGAGGTCTTTAAAATGTTTACTCCTTCGTTTACATAGAATTGAGGAGAATGAGAGGCGAATATTTGCCATCGTTAGTTTTGCATATATGTAACCATGCCCGTAGTTTTATTTGAATGGTTGATTGGGGTACCCTCACCCCTGCTCTGTGGACGTTATTTGTGATGTCTCTGACTAATGTTTTGGGTTTTTTATTCCAACTGCTGTTGTTTTCTTCGGATTGACTTTTTTGATTTTTAGTTGCTCAGTATGCCAGCGGTTTCTTTTTCAGAACATTTGAAGTTGTTGTGCAGGCTATCCCTAATGCTTGTGCAGTGACTCTGATGGATTTACTTCTGGTTCAGAATTGTCTCCCAAAAACGGCTCTCTGGTTTTCATGTTAGGTCATCTTTATTAAGACAAATGCAGTCTTCACAGGCAAAGCACTGGGCCAAAACCAAGAGTGGAACTATGATAAGTTGAACAATAAAATCTATGAGGACACATCTGGGCAACACCTGTCACCCTCAGATTCCAACAACTTTGCTCAATAAAAATTTTGTGGTCTGATAGATTCAAAAGATGACAGATTCTAGTTTGTTCTACAGTCTCAGTTAAAATACCAGTGAACGAAAGCTGAAATTTGAATATGCCTTCTCATGTACATTTTTAACATCAACCTTAATTATCTTCAGTGTGTAGCAAAAAAAGGAACTCGACCTTGCTTTTCCATTACTTTTGGAGGGAACTGTACCTCCACCGGCAGAGGATGATACCGATTACTGGCTGGAATGAAACGTGTCAGTACTGACTGGAATCAAACTGAACAGATATGTACAGGAGCCAAACTTGTATCATTACATTGGTCAGTGCTCACTGGAATCAGACTTTGCAAGTACTCATGGAAACAAATTTTTGTAACTCAATACTGCAATCAAACTTGTGTCAGTATTGAATGAAATTAAACTTATGGAATCAAATTGAACACACACAGTTGATATATACTCTTCCAAAAAAGAAACTATACATTGTTTTTAGCATCAATTTATTATACATGAAATGTTTTGACAAATGTGGAAAACATATTGAAAAGAAAGTGTAATCAATAATTCAATATTTGTATAGTTTCTTTTTTGGAAGAGTATATTTCAATGTTTTACACATTTGTCAAAACATTTCATGTATAATAAATTGATGCTAAAAACAATGTATAGTTTCCTTTTTGGAAGAGTATAACATAACTGATCAATTTAACTCTCTCTGTCTCTATCCCCTCTTTTCTTCTCTATCCCCCCTTTCCTTTCCTCTATTTTTGTTTCCTTGTTTCTAAATGTCAGGACTGGTGAAGATGGCACCAGATGGCCAGTTCCCAGAGATACTTCCTGTGCCCTTCCTCCTGTCAGTTGACCAGGATGGCTCCTCCCCCAGTGACAGGCACCTCCAGTTCAGAGTCTGCAATGGACAGGGGACAATCACGCCCTGCAACAGCACCACCAGCTCCCGAGTGCCAAGGTGAGCGAGAGCCGCAGTCTAGGGCTAGATCATATGGACTGAAGTTTCCATCCTCATATAAAGCGGGTGGTCAAATCATCATAAACACTTCCATATATACCGTCTTTCATAGGCTCATGTCATAATACTTTTGTTGAGACTGGTTCAAATGTGTCTTAATTCAACTCTGTGGTGATTTTGAGAGCTGCAGATATGTGTTTATTAGTAACTATGCTACGAAGTGATGGCCTGTCACCGTCAGAGAGCTTTGACTTGCATTTCTTTTTTGGTTTTTTTTTCAAGTGGCTCTGGGCTAGTGGAAACTCCTTATTGACCAGCCCTGTTTCCTATTCAATTTTTATTTTATGAGCCTCAAAACTCTCTGTGTACCAGTATAGATCCTATAGCCATGTTTTCCAAAAAAAAAAAAAAAAACGAAAGAAAGCAGGAAAAAAACTGCTGGCACTGCCATTTGCTTGGAATTGAACTTGAAAATCTTCGTTTGTTGAACACAATAGTGCCTTTAACAATTAAAAACTGGGTGCTGCAGTATCAGACTATAAATAATTGGACATAAAATTTGTGATGTAAGGGTCCCATGACACCCAGAAATTTCAAAAATTTGGTTTTAAACCCTTCTATGGTATTTCTACTCATGGTACTTCTGACACTAGTTTTTCATACTTCTATTCATGAGAAGTGTAAAATGCAAAATAAAACCTAGCTCAGGAATGCCCCTAGAAAACTGCTAAAAGATGACATAATTTATGTTACGTCATTTTCAGAAGGACAATTTGCTGAGCAGAGTTGGGGGAAGGGGATTTTGCATGCAGTGCCTCACACATTCATGTCGGGCTACTAACAAATGTCACATTTTTCAATTCCAAATTCGACACAAATCATGTGCAACACTTCCAACAACAGTAGTGAGGATAAGAGAGAAAATACTGAATATGTTTACCGATTTTGCTGAAATATCACATTTATTAGCAGATGGTAAAATTCATGCTGAAATTTAGGCAGCTGGAATAGGTTGGCCGTATTGTTATGAGCCAGAGGTGGAAGCAGCTATTAACAAATCAATGCAATGTCACTATGATGCAAAATAAATAATTATAAAGTCATTGTTGGTGTTGTCCAGTTGGCAAACGTGGGGCTTTATGTTGCAATGGTGGCTGCTGAACTGATAATTGGTGAAGCTCAGACCATTACTGGAAAATAATGATTGGTCTTGACTTGTTTTCAATCTTTCAATTAAATTGACTTTACATGAACTCAGAAAACAGTCGGGACCATCAGGTGTAGTCAGTTCTGCTCATTAAGATAGGATGAGCACTCATTAGCCTCAATTTGTTTTCAGTCATTTTCCTTGATGAACACGTTTTCAATGATAGAAATAAGCCATCAGCAGTTAAATGAGTTAAATGCACAGCTTCCCTCCTAATGCAATGTTGCAAGAATTAAAGAGCAAATGTATTATTCACTTTACAAAAAAAGACAAACTACTGTGTTAACTTCAGAGTTTGCTTTACGCATGTCATGCTCTATCAAATCTTAGCTTCAAGATGGTTTAATATCATCAAAGAAAGAGTTTGCATAATATCATAAAAAATTAATGATTGAAAACATTTTTATACCAATAATTACTTCCAAGGGATGTTCAGCACTTCACCAATTTTTATTTTGCCAACCCTCACTGTCTGTGTCTGTGGCGTAGCAAGCTGCAGCTTGCTTAGATTTACAAGGTTCCATTATTGTCATCTGACGTTGTTTATTCTTTCCAACTGACATGTGATGGTGCATATTTTGACTTGCAAAGTTGTATCAATCTTAGCTATTATATGTGGACTGTTATGCACGCTAACTGCCTCTCACTGCCCAATAATGCAAAACAAATGTGTAAGTGCAGCATGCAGCAATGAGACGGTAGTTTCAGGTCATAGTCTATGCTGCAAGTATGTAACCATGAAATTGCTATCATTTATGTTCTACAAAAAAAATAAAATCTACTGTATATCTAGATGCACTTTTTCGATACGCTGACTTTGCCACAGTCAACTTCACATCCTGAGATGACGTATATGGTCACAAAACTCTCATTCGCAGTAAATTAACTTTTTGAATGGGTGGGGCTCAGGAAATTAAAAAGTATGCTGAAATTTCTGTTTATTTCTCAAAGTAGTGTTTTCACAGACAAAGCATGCAAAAATATCAGTCAGTATATATATTTACATATAAAAATTAGCAAAATTATATTGATCATATTGGACCTGTGATAATATTATACTGTTGAAAGGTATGTTTTTTAGGCCAGGGTCAAACATTGTGTGTGGAAATCTGCGGTCTTGTAGGGTTTCATTTCAAGCCACAGCGAAGCACGCCTCATTCAGTAGCGATTATGTTGAAAGTTACTGGGCAGAATCACTTGCTAAATTAGGTATAATAATGCAGGTATGTAGTGAAAAGCAAAGGGACAATTGACCTCTAAGAACTGGGTAAGGCAACCCTGACATAGGCTGATACAATCCTTTGAAGAAGAAGAAGAAGAAGAAGGAGAGACTTTATTATCATTGAAAAAAAATACAACAACTTTTGTGGTAACTCCCAGCAGTCAGCGGCAGGGCAATACAAAAAAAAACTAGGCTTATGCTGTCAGAGGCGACGGCTGGGGGTATATCCCCGAACGCCCCCAATCCTCCAATTCCCCAACCCTTGAATAGACCTTGAATAGACTTTCATTTGAACTTAATTTCAGGTCAATCGGTCAAATGGTTCTGAAGATATGGCCAAAATGGTAATTTTCCATCACAAAGCGCCACCTGGTGGCAAAATATTGAACCATACAGGTATGATGTCATCATGTGACACGTTGTGAGGTCATGACCTTGCAGTTGCACATAGTTTCATGTTTCATTTGGAGAAATAGCTCCAAAGATATAGTAAAAAAGCATTAATTTTATGTGACAAAGCTCCACCTTGTGTCAAAATTTTTATCCAAACAGGTATAATGTCATCATGGGACACATCCTCAGGTCATGACCTTTCATTTGCACTTGATTAGAGGTCAATCGGACAAATATTTCCAGAGATATGATAAAAACAGTGATTTTTTCAGTTTTTGGCCTCTGGTGGCCAATCTAGATATTGTAAGTAAGTAGATATTCAGTACGATTACTGAAGTTATCGCGTGAAAACGTTGTGCGGGGGCGGCGGCGGCCGGACCAAAAACATAATATCCCCCGGAACCCATTCAGCGTTCGGGGATATAATAATCCTAATAAATACAAAGGGAAGAAAAAAAAGTATTTAAAAGAATTTAAATATATATTTTAACTATAGACTATATAAAAAGATGGACAAACCCATTGTTTTCAGCATACCATTTGGAAAGCCTCGACTTTGGCAATTTGAAACTGGATGTCATTCCTATAGACCCATTTACTGTTCACAAACAAAACTGGCTGCGCGCTCATCTTGGCAACGGAAGTATGGCGGACCATAATGGCTTGTCAAGCTATGCGAGGACATTAGCCATCAAAGATCGAGAATTCTACCAAAACGAATTAACTTTGACGAATGGCAACCAATTTCCAGAACCGTATGGTATCAGTGAGTGGGTCGATGACGTTAGTTAGTGGCCCAGTATTCCGTGGCCTGATGTATAGACCTATTTGATCGAGAAACCTACCGTGTGCACTAGGAAGGAACTACGAGCATACGAGTCACTGCCTGCTTATGACAGCGTTATTTGCGGACATAAGCAGAATGTTAAATACCACGATAGACTTGGAGTTTTGTGTCTCGAAATCAGAGGTCCTTCCTTGTCAAACACAAGGGCATAAAACCGCCGTGTATGCAGAGATGACATTACGTCTTAGGTGTGAATTTCTCCTCTTAGTGGCATTCACGTTTCTGTGTCGTTGTCAGCAATTATTCAATCAAGGCGCTCTGAAGAAATTCACTTGCGGAATTTAAGTCATTGTGCATCAAGTTAATCAGTTTCACGTGCAATACGGTGGATTTCCCCACTAATGACATGGAAATCGATTATGACTCAGGAATTCTCAGGCTTGTCTTTACTGAGGGATTAAAAGCAATGGAATTGCATAAAAACGTTTCAAGTGGTCTTATTTCATGAAAAAATTTAAACGATCATGAAACACATGCATTGTTTCCAATCCCTGAGTAAAGAGAAGCACGGGAAGTCCGCAGTCATAATCGCTTTCCATGTGACTTGTGATGAGGTGCATCTTAACGCAAGTGAAGGGAAACTTAAATCCACAAGGATTTTAATTCCGCATGAGAATCTCATTAAGCATTCAATGAATAATTACGGACAACAGCGAATAAGCTTAAAAAATGCGTAAGACCTACGCAGAATGCGTGAGACTTCTCAATCTCTCTGTATGACGCATGGGTTATAATAAAAAATAAATGAACAGAAAACTACGTCCTAACAGCTAATTGTACCTGCATGTCAGGCTAAGCATTATTTTGTATATTTGGCTTGCTAGCTGGCGAATTTGACTGCGTAGTTGTCATGCAAACATGAAATCTGCTTCGGTTTACCATTATTCTCTCATATTTCATTTAATGTCTGTAACCGTGAGAAGGGCGTCAAAAAATTGTTTACATTAATTTCAATGGAGTAAAGCCCACTGGCAGCGCGTGACGGGCTTCAGATTTATACTTTTAGTCATTGCTCAATTTCTTGAGCATCAATTCAATAGATACGCATTTGTCTTTTAGGTTACCTATTGAACTATTTCGCATTGTCATGGTTGGTGGCACACACGGAAACCTCACATGCAGTTGTCGAAACCGATATACCTACTTTTTAACCAAGTCGCAGTTTTGAGAGGAAATCCATTATTTTGGGCGCATTTAAGTTATCACGCAATCTACAGTTAGTCAGAACCTAACTCAAGGAACACTGGTAAGAATTTAACACTACTAAGTTAGCTAGCAAGCTAATTTGCTGCTGGGTGAAGTAAAGTGAATCATAATCTTAACAGCTAAATTTAGGAGAAAAATTATGCCTGTATATAACTTATCGTGCGCAGTAACCTGAACGTCGCACTTTTTCATCACTTAAAATAAGCTTTATCAGCGTTTTCAAAATTAAACGTTATCTTGATGAATATTTTCAGAGTGACACCCATGGCTTCTCGGTCGTGTTGACAGCTGTCAATGTTGATGCGGCTGACGCTTTCAGTGGCCGTTTAAAAGCATCAAGGCAGCGTTTGGAGTTTGGCTTTATGGTTTGCTTGAGGACAGTGGGTGTTATACGGATGTGATCCTCTCGGAATCCTGTAAAACTTGAGTCCACCAATTAAATATGAATTCTGACAGCCGTACACGCAACAATCAGACATTTCGGTGCTGGTAAAATATCTAATTCAATGTTTGCAGATTCATAAGTCGTCAGAATGAATTGGGGAGACCACTACTTCCGTTGCCAAGATGCGCACGCATCTTTTTGATGACGTCGGCTGTAAATGGGTCTATTGGACGAGAGCGATGATCCGGGGAGCACCGTGGTTCTGGATCTGACCGTATCAGACAAGAACCAGAGGATAGCCACGCTCCTAAAGCATATTCTGGCTTTATCCTTTGTTCTGGTCTATTTGGGACCACGATTTACAAAAATAAGCATCACAATATATCGAAGGAGACTTGAAACTTGCAAGAGATGCCATAAAATGATGTGGAAAATCATTACGGAAATAATAGATCAGGTGGAAAAGTAGGGCCATTTTCTCATAGACTTCAATAACAGTGAACTTCTTTCTGCAACCACCGACGTCACTATCTGCTGGCCATTAAGTATAATGCAAATTTTTGAGATTTCCGCATCGGAAATTTGTTGTGTCACTTTTCAGACCCGGGTGCTGCGTCCATCTTTTTATACAGTCTATGATTTTAACATAGGTACAGTGCCAACTAGAATAGTATTTGTTTTATCTATTGTGTGACTACATATTAAAGTGGTAATCTGTAAAATTTCCATCTCGTTACTGTCTGTTAAGTCAGTGTCTTATCAGAGAGGGGGATAAAACAACTGTGATTGGGCCTACGACCCACTGATGAAAGCACTTGTATTTCATTCTTTGCCAGGTAAAGCGATGTCTGCGGCGACATTACCGCGCTATATTCAAATACAGGTGCACATCTAGCGATGCTTTTTACGTCAGTAAGGAGTGTTTGGTCTGTCCGCAAGCTAGCTTGAAAGAAGGAAGGAACCCCAGGTGAAGCAATGGCAAGGTAGACATCAGAAGGGATCCAGTAGCAGTACTTTCCCTAACCTGAACCATGGCTCTGTCCCCTGACCCTAAATCTAACTTGTCCTTTACACTATATGTCAGTTTTACGGACGGAACTAAGGGAGGACTGTTAAAAATGCAGCCGTCCAAGAAGCAGAAAGTACCACTACTGGATCTCTTCTGACGTCTACCCAATGGCAATAGCAAATACCATACTGTCTAGCTTTACTCTGCATAGTAAAAACTAACGTTAGCTGAGTCTCTATTGAGGCTAGCCTACTACTGAAACCAAAATTATAACGTAGTTTCAGGAAGCAAACGGGGAAAAATAGCTACGTTAACCGCCTCAACAAATTATTTGTATTAAAAAAAGTTATAATGTTACCTGTTAACAAACTACCGTTTTCATTATTTACACAGGGCTCTCAACTTTCACATCTTTGGCTTGAGTTTAAATGATATTCATGTTCCCGTCCTGTAGTCAGAGATTTTTCTATCAGACGGTTTGTGGAGATTCTCCGGTGGAATTGAAGTCCTTGTGCATTGATGTTTATCAGTTTCACATGTGTTACAGTGGATTTTGCCACTAGTAATATGAGAACAATTATGATTCTGGAATTCTCATGCTTTTCTTCACTCAGGGGTTGGAAGCAGTGGAATTGCATAAAAATGTTTCAAATGGTCTTATTTCATTTAAACTATTTGAACGATCGTGAAACACACATTTCGTTGATTGAATAATTACTGACTACAGCACGGGAACGTGAATGAAGCACAAATTCTCACGGCGAATGCGTGAGAGTTGGCAGCCCTTTAAGTTATAGCCTAACACGCTACTGGAATGAGATGACGCTAATGGATGACTAACGTCACATGATTTTTACTTTTATTGAGTTCAGTTGCCGTGTCAAAGAGCATCTTTTCTGTCTACATGAGAATTGAGGAGGCGTGGAACTGGTTAGAGCCGTCAATTTACCGACGTCATAAAGGCGACTCTGTTGGGTCTCAACAAGAGTTATGGGAAATGAGGTCCAGAAGCGCACCTGCAATTACAGCTTACTGTCAAAGATGTCAATATAAACAAACCAATTCAAATCTTACAGATTACCACTTTAATGGAGTCATTTGCTATGTTTTTTATTGCGTGCAAGTTCATTTTTGTTGTTCATTTGTCTGGGAGTCACAATATGACTCACTGGTTTTGAGTTGATGTTTTCTGCTGCACTTGCTGGTGTTTGATGTGACTCGCCCTAAGGGGGGCGCTGATAACCGCTTTTTATGAATTAATTTTTTAGCCCTAGCCTGGGACTGTCTGACCTAAGGGAGATCGAGAGGAAACTGAGGGATGCGAAGGCAGAGAGAGAGAGGCTATTGAGAGACAGGGTAGGTTGATCGAGCCGCCTCTCACACAGTAAGTTCGGACCGCTTGACTCAGGCTAGCCAATCAAACTGCCCACCTCATTGTCACATGGTTCTCAGGATTTTGGACAGTCCAACTTGCAGATGATTTTTTTTTTTTTACCTGTTTTGTGGTAAGTGCGTTGCAAATAATATAAATATGGAAAACCAAAACTGAAAGCAGAATGAGATGTACCTCTGTACCAGAGGACAATTCCTGAATAGTAAAACAGAAGTGAGAGTCCTGAGATTCACTCTCAGTATTCTGGTGTTTTGATTTCCCCATTTTTTGCCATTTGTTTGTGATCTTGCAAATTATCCAGCCAGCGTACTCAGCATTTGAGACACAAAAAATGTGTGTTTTTACTCCGTCTACAAATCTATGTGAAGTTGGTTGTTGAAATAAATTATACGATTATCAAAAATAAGCGTAAACCCTATGCTCCGTGAAAGTAAAAATTATGATGACTCATTTAGATTGTCCCAAGGAAGGCATACGACTTCACCACGTGTTGGGATGTGAGATGACATCTCAGAGGCAGAAAATTTTTTAAATTTCACAAACAGTGGTTCCTCTATTTCATTTCCAGCATGATCGTTGCCTTGAGACAAATGAGAATGAAAGTGAAGGATGACCAATACGTATAAGTGATCTACTCTTGTGAGCTTTCACTAAGCGAAGGGGCTGTGTTTCTTCAGGAAGAGAGGAGGAGAGCAGCTGCTGAGGAGAGGAGAAAGAGGGAGCAGGACACGGTAATCGAGGAGCCAGTGGAAGAGCCACCAATGGCTACCGAACCAGGAACAGAACCAGAGCTTGAAGCAGAACACAGCCCAGCTGACAGCAGCCCAGAGGTACTGCTCTGTTATGTTGCATCAGTGCTCTTTCTTTGTCTGTTTATTAACCTCACAGACCATACAGTTCTGTAAATGCTATTTCCCTTCGTTCATCTTATTGACCATAGAGTTCTGCTTGTATTCTTTCTGCCTTTCGTTACGCACTTTCTCCGAACATGCAGTTCTCTCGGTATCTCGAGAGAGTAATATTCAGTGAGTAGGGCCGCAGAGTGCTCTTCCTCCCTGTCTTAGTTGCTCACACAGACCAATTATATATTTGTACTCTTGAGAGAAACACGTTCAGAAAGTGGGTACGTACCTCTCTTTCCGCCTCACTTTGTTACAGTCAGATACAAAAGAGTTTTGTTTGGACTTTTTATTCCTCTCTGTGTTATCCTAAAAGACCATAGAGTTCAGTTTGCGCTTTTTCTACCTCAGTTACACTGGAAAAACCATAGAGTTATGTTTTGACCCTGTGCCATGTAGAAAATACAGTATGCTTTTTTCCCTTATGCTGAAGAGGACTAATATCATCTGGATGTTGCAGTTTGTCCTTTTTTTTCCTGTTCCTCTCTCCAGATCATTTTGTCTGTCTCAATCACTTCCTGTCCTCCTCTGTATAAAATCTGATTCACATAGTTCTATATCTGCATCACTGCATGTGGAGGGAACAGCACTACATAATGCCTTACTGAGTGATTAAACTACTAGAGTCATTTTCCATGAGAACAGTGATGTAATACTTTAGCTTCCCGTACAAAAACGCTTGAATATTTTTCCTTTTATTTGCTGTCTCACTCCTTAGCCGTGTGTCCCGCTCTCTCTCTCGGCAAACTTTGACCTCCGAGCTCATGTAGAGTCACTGGGTCATGCAGTGACTGGGTGCTTGGGAGTTAGCCTGTCTCCACGGCGATGTGGAGGCTTTCTCACGAAGCGAGGAGGGCGGGTGAAGACCTGGAGGAGGAGGTGGTTCCTCTTTGACCTGGACCACCGGAGACTAGCCTACTACACTGGTGTGTGATGTGTGTGTTTTTGCGTGTGGGATAGAAAAACAAGTGCTCGTGTGTGTGTGTGTCTGCATTTTTGTCTAGATCTGCACCTGCGCATGTATGAATGCCTGCTCATTATTTATACGTTTGCATCTATGTGTACATTTGTGTAATATATCTGTTATTTATACTCACTTTCAGACCTCTGCCTCTGTTTCTGAACTGCTCACAGATGGAAGATGTTGCTCTCTCTCCTTATTTCTCTCCCTTTCAGATCATGATGAAAAGAAGTTAAAAGGAGTTATCTATTTCCAGGCCATAGAGGAAGTGTACTATGATCATCTACGGACAGCCTCCACCGTAAGTGCACTTGCCGGTGTGTAGCAGGCTTGCTAGCTTTCTCATGAAAAACCATATGAACTGAAACTTGTTTGACTGCGTTATGTGTTATACTTGTCAGTATATGAACAGTACCAGGACATTTGTTTTTTGATAGTAAGGCCACATCATTACCTCCACGATGGAGGTTAATGTAAGGACCTCACACTTGTCCCTATTTTTAAGATCTAGAACTGCAGTGCCTTGTAGTTTTGCTTTCAAATTTCTTTTCTTTTTTTTTTGTTTTTTGGTTGAGATGTCCGGCATATTGTTCGGAGTGGCTGTGTATGTTACAGAAATATTAATCGCATCGATAAGGAGATGTTACTTGAGGCTAAAGGTTGTTGGAAAAGGTTATGTTATGTAATGTAGCCTGAAGTGTCTTGCTTCCACATTCAAATGATGAAAGCTTTGTTTTGCCTTAGATTATAGGCCCTTGCTGACCTCTTTTGAACCTCATCAAGACTTTGCCTATCAGGATCCAGCCAGATGCTATGTGCTGACACTAACAAAAACCCTCTCTTTATCTGCAGTATCTCTCTTTCTCTTGTTGAGGAATTAACTTTATTTTTTGTACAGTATCTTAGTGGTAATTGATAGATTTGCAGTTTATCAATAACTGTGGTATTTAATGTATTGACCAATTGAATGATATTATCATATAGACACACAACTTCTTATATCAATTCATTGTTTTTTGTTTTCTTGTGCACTCACTAATATTTCAGATGCCTTAATAGGCATTAAATATTTCAGGATACATTTTGCCAGTGCCTAGTCAGTGGCAGGATGGCTGCTAGCATGACCGCATAGTACAATAATCTCCCTTTCTCTCACACTGTCTCTCTCTCCCTCCCTCTCTCCCCTTCACTCACTTTTTCCCTTTTTCTCTCTCCCTGTCTTTCTTTCTCATCTTTATTCCTCTCTCAGTCGCCTCGCCCCATCTTGACGTTTTGCGTAAAGACGTACGAGCGACTCTTCTTTCTGGTTGCTCCGAGCGCTGAAGCAATGAGGATATGGATGGACGTCATTGTCACGGCAACAGACGAGCACACCCGCTACTGAGGACACGACAGTGCCAATTCGCCCAGGTGCTTTCCGCCCGCTGCCCGAAATAAAATGGAATAAAATAACACTGCCACGATGGACCCAGTGTAAAGCAGCCTGCAATGAGTGTGGACGGAATACAGCCAGACGAAAGACTCTGCTCAGTGTGTGAGCTCTGTCAGTGCTACCTTCTTACAGAGGAACTCCCATTTAACTTTGTCAGACCGCCAGCCGAACTGGCCGGGGTTTGCAGAACCAGTATTACAGGCTGGACTTGACAGGCTGGCCGTGGGAAACAGAATAATCCTATCAGAAGAGGGGCGAGTATGGAACAGGATGTTCGACCCTGCTACAAAATGGACTTGAAATACCCACCAAGGCCTACTGTATATGCAGTCAGGAAGCTGAGACAGACATGAAGAGACGTTTTTATTCTTCTCCCTGTATTTTAGTGCCATCTTGTGGTCATATAGGAGTACATGCAGTAAAGGATCGAAATGTGAAGAACTACAATCCCAAATCAAGATTAGTTGAGGTAGCACCTTAAAATAAAATTTAAACTGAAAGCAGTGATTGTAAATTATCTTTGACCTATATTGCATTGAAAGTAATACAGCAGCACATTATTTGATGTTGCACTGCTCAAATTTTATTGATCTTTCAAAATAAACACATTTCAATTTTGATTCTTGCAAGATTTTTCACAAAACATTGGTAGAGTGAAGTATTAACCACTTTCTGGGTTTGCCATTCCTAGACATTACTTAATAAATGTTTAGGGACCTGAGACACCAAATGATTTGGTGTTTCAGGTGTAACTTTGTCCCTGCAAAAGAAGTCTTAAGATGTGCAACTGTATGGGGTCTTTGTTGCACATTTAGCGTCTCAGAATGTGCTGCTGGTTCTCTGTTGCAGATTATTTGGGCCTGAAAGGCCAGTCCAGCACCTACAGCCTCTTATTATGCAGCCCTGCCTTAGAAAAGCCCTTGAAAAGATGTCTTGAAGGCAGAATGTGTTGCTCCAAAATCTTACATTAATGGTGCAAATTGCTCCTTGCCAGGGGCACTCAGACTTGCCCATACCATGACAGAGCAAGGCTTTTGGACTTGTTCCTGGCAACAGACAGGATGGTCCGTTTCTTTATTAATCTGGAGCGCACAGGTACATTTCTTCCAAAAAAATAACTGAAATATAGATTTTTCTTATGATACACAATTACATTGTGTGATTGTCCATCGTTGATGCGTCTTTGCCCAGAGAGGTTGTCGGCATTTCTGACCACTGTTAACAGAAGGGTTGACATTTGCACAGTAAATTTGAAGTGGTATTTGAGGATGTAACTACATATTATAGCCCTTGACAAAAGTTTTTCAAAGTAATCTGGAGTCATGTGGTTATATTATCTATTTAGATAAAAGACAGTTTTGATGCAGTGCCATCTGGGTTTTTGGAGATCACAAAGTATTAAGATTAGGCTTGTCCCCTTGCCCTTCATACACAGAAATTCCTCTAGATTCCTTGAGTCTTCAATGCACTGGGTGCTATGCACTGGACTGGAGAGAGAAATCCCCAAATCTGTTCCCATCTTTTGTTGAGGAACATAATTTTTTCAATCTTTCAATGACTGACTTCTGCATTTGAGGGCAAGTTGGCAATCTTCAACCCACTTTTTTTTCACCTGAAGGACTAGCCTTTCCTGGATGCTGCTTCTGTACAAAATCTTTATTAGAAACACATTTGTTGACATCAGTTGCGTCAAGCCACATCACTATTATTATGTTTTGTTTTTTTATTCATTTCTAGCCTAAAATTGCCCCTGTCTGAACTTTTTTGGAATGCATTGCAAAACTGAATGGCAGGAATGGATGTATATCTACAAATAAATTGAACTGCACTGGAGAAAGCTAAACACTCTGTCGGCAATGAAATAGAAGCCAAAGAAAATTTAGAAATCACTGCTTTCTGTTTTAGCGTGCATTTTCCATTCCATCCCAACTTCTTCTACGCTGTGGTTGCATTTTGAACTATAGGTTTAAAGGCTGTTACAATTGTGTTAAATGCCATCTAAGATGATGGATATGAGCTCATTGATTAAAAATGTAAAAAATTATCATTATGAATATTGTGGCAATACATTGGAAACTGCTTCCTGATAACATTAGGAGTTTTGTTTACATTCTTCCGTCTTGCATATTCTGTGTCTCTCCCTCGCAACAATTTTGTTTCTGGTGAAAGATTTATTACTGCTGTGCTTTTCCATATACATTCAGGCTCATGGCATGAATCTCACTGGTAGTTTGCTAAAATGGCTGGAAAACTTGGAGCAGATCTTTACACTGTGGTAAATCTTCCAGAGTTTGACTCAATGTTTCCTGACCCTGCTCCGTAGCACCCTTGCCCTGCATATTTTAGATGTCTCCCTGATTTAATGCACGTTTCAGCTGACCTGCTCATTAGGGGAGTACTTGATGAGCTGAGTCAGCTGTGATAAATGAGATATTTAGCATGTACAAGACAGGCTTGCTTTAGTTGCAGGGCTGGGCAACATTTGTGTGACTCATTGCTGTTATCCGGCCAATACGGTCATTCTACTTTGTGTTATAGGGCACTGGGGTTGTTTCACAAAGCTGAATTACTGAATAAGCTGGATAACTGCTGAGTAAAACCAGAAGGAGGTTTTATTTTTATTAAGAACGCTACTTGTTCCAGGTTTTGGAAGGTTGTTGTGTACTATTCAGTGCAGTTATTTGGGTAAAATTGTAATCCTACTTCATAAAACAGGGCCCTGTTGTACGACCAGCTTGTGTCTGAAGACTTCCTCTACAGATTTTCTGTCTTGCCATGACTGACTGTGTCATGTAAGACAAGTTCTTGCCAACCACGAACCAAATTTGTGTTGTGAGAAATGAGAAAGTTTTTTTTTGGTCAGAGATGTGACATTCTATTCATGGAACAATTAAAAAATTTTCTTTTCCTTAATTGACTTAATCATTAGTTTGGATGGGCATAATACTTCACAAGGAGCTGCTTGAATAGTTCCAACGAAAAATTCCAGATGCTTGGTTTTGTTTCTTATGCTAACTTAAGGCTTTCTTCATGCAACCCATCCAGAAAGTTTACTGCAATGAGGGTAGCATGTAGTTGCTGATTTTAGACTTTGTGACCCCTAGATGCAACTATCTGTTGTCATCAATATTGAAACATGATCCTTGGGTTTTTAATTGCCTCCTTTATCTTCCTCACTGCCCATGGGGAAAATACTCTTTCATATATTTCAACCTTTTCTGGTCAGTTCGCTTCCATTCAATATATTTAACAATTTTTACTTGCTTTACTGTGTTCATTAGAATTTTTTTAACTATTTGTGTTGTTTGGAAATCTTTACCTCTATTGTGAGGGTCCCTTGCCATCTAATTTCTATTGACAGCTATTTTGCTTTGTCCAAGGTGATGAAAGCCAAAACGATTCTGGATGACACCTCATTGTTATGTCCAAATGAAACAGGAAGTAATGGAATGACACAATATATTGCTTTCAGCTGGAGGTGAATTAAGCATGTTTTAATTGGATTTTGGGGGTGCCAATAATTTTTTATACGAATGGTGTTCATAAAACTTTTTAAAATTCTAAAAAATGAGAATAAATGTATTAAAATAATGCTTGTACAATTGCCTGATGTTTGACATTGTTGGTTTTTTTATCTGCATAACGTTTTTCTTCATTTTTATCGAGTATACCAATTATTCTGGCCCTTACTGCATGTCCTCTATTTGTACAGCAGCTTCACCACAATTTGCGCTATATCACTAATGCATTATATTTACCAAAGAAGCAAAGTACAGAATGGCCACTTCAATGACTATAAAAGCAACAAATATATTGACAAACTGAACAAAAACAAGATGTCAGTATTACTGTTGACATACTCAGAAATAGCTCTGTTTGGAGTCTGTGGACGTATTATTTACTTGCAGCACAGCAAACCATAGGGCTCTAGGTAGGATGGGGACTGTGGCAGTTCTGACTGATGCTGCAGTAATTTGTAACCACTATCCTGGAATTGAGTGGGTTCAGTTTCTTTGCTGAAGAGGTGTATTCATCTCTCTCTAGTGCCCCCCTCTGTTGAGTATTGCTGCCAAAGCAAAGGAATTCCTGTGACTGTACCACTCTGCTGGATTAGTTATAGCCTGCAGTTTAAGGGAAGCAAGCCAGGGAGCAACACTGGAGGACAAATGCAAGATGTGTCTACAGTGTGAATGCATCTCTGTTTGCTGATGACTGGACATTCCTAGTTTGGGTGGGAATTACTTTTGTTTCCTTCCCCTCCCCCTCCCCCGGAACAAAAAAAAAAGATTTTTTTTTCCGAGGTCACACAGACATCAGTGATAATAATAATTTATCGTTTTTGTGGAATATTTGTTTATCTCCATGCAAACAACATTTTCTCGTGTTTATCCACCAAAATAGATGGGCTGCTGTCATTAATATTCAGTGGATACTTGAGACTGAACTTGGGGATGCTTGTTATTGTACCCAGCTTCCCTAATTCAGTGTTTATTAAATGTAAAAGCTGAAGCATTGTGCAGTTTAAAAAAATGTCTCATCAGTTTGTGCAAGTTTTTGCATAAGTTTCACAGGCAATCATTTAAGTCTGCCTCTGGAGTCAAATGTTTACAATACAGAAACACACTTTGGATTGGGGTGAAAGGGGGCAGATTTATGCCTCGCCACAATTTTTCAGTTAGGTTCTTTTCAACCTAACCAAAAACTGGATTTTGATCATTTTCATTATTATTTATGTACATGTCATGAACTGTCAGGGAATTCAGGGCAGAAGGAATCACGAGCAGACAGAGGGTGAGACACGTGCACGCAAAGGACTGGGAGCAAAATATACCTATAAAAATATAACTGAATGGTGAGCTCATTTTGACCTTTACTGCAACTAACCCCAGTGGTGCCATAAACGGCGCCCTTCATAATTATTGGCACCCCTGGTTAAGATGTGTTCTTTAGATTCTAATAAATCCAGTTTTTCTCTAAATAATATAGGACCACAACGAAAAAAAAGGAGGAAAATCCATCCTTTAATTCAAGTGCATTTATTCAGTGGGGGAAAAAAATCCCACATTAAGAAATTATTCTTTTTCTTCAAATCATGTGTGCAACAATTATTAGCACCCCTGATTTTAATACTTTGTACAACCCCCTTTTGCCAACAAAACAGCCCCTAATCTTCTCCTATAATGTTTCACAAGACGGGAGAATACAGAAAGAGGGATCTTTGACCATTCCTCTTTGCACAATCTCTCTAAATCATCCAGCGACCTGGGTCCTCTCCTCTGCACTCTTCGCTTCAGCTCACTCCACAGGGGTTGAGGTCTGGGGATCGAGAGAGCCATGGGAAGACCTTGATTCTGTGTCTGGTGAACCATTTCTGTGTCGATTTGGCCACGTTTAGGGTCATTATCTTGCTGAAAGACCCAGTGATGACCCACCTTCAGCTTTCGGGCAGAGGCCACCAGATTTTGATTTAAAATGTCCTGGTATTTCAAAGCGTTCACAATGCCATGCACCCTAACAAGGTTCCCAGGGCCTCTGGAAGAGAAACAGGCCCACAGAATCACCGATCCTCCCCCATACTTCACAGTGGGCATGAGGTGCTTTTCTGCATACTCATCTTTTGTGTTCTGCCAGACCCACTTAGAGTGTTTGTTGCCAAAAAGCTCTATCTTGATCTCATCTGACCAAAGCACACGGTCTTAGTTGAAGTCCCAGTACCGCCTAGCGAACTCCAGACGTTTGTGTTTATGATCGTGAGTGAGAAAAGGTTTTCTCCATGCATGCCAGCCAAACAGCCTGTTGGCATGTAAATGGCGCCTGATGGTTGTTTTGGAGACTTTGTGACCCCAAGATGCTACCATTTGTTGCAATTCTTTAACAGTGAGCTTTGGAGAACTTTTTATTTCTCTTACCATCCTCCTCACTGTGCATGGTGGCAAAATAACCTTGCGTCCTCGTCTAGGCTTGTTTACCACTGTTCCTGTTGTTTTAAACTTCTTAATGATTCCTCTGACAGTAGATATGGGCAGGTGCAGGCGAGTGGCTATTTTCTTGTAGCCATTGCCTGACTTGTGAAGGTCGACACACGTCTGCCTTACTTGAATGGTGTGTTCCTTTGTCTTTCCCATGTTGAAGAGTGGATAAGAGAAATGGCCTCTGTGTCACGTCATATTTATACCCCAGGGAAACAGGAAGTGATGATTTACTAATTAACCCTAGAACACTATCGCCGGGTGATTTTTCACCCGAGCAAACGTGTTTACGTGATTTTCATTATGTTGCGTTTGTCTGAGTGTTATGGGTCCCTGGGTAGCTTCAGCATTGTCTTTGACATCTTTGAAGGCATGGATGTTTTGTTTACCTCAGGGTACTTTTTTCATTTTGTTAGACATGGCACAGTTGAAAATAAAAGAACACTACTCTAATTTGTCATGTATTGTCATATTTTGAGGACAAGTACTTTTTATTGGGTATTTTACTATTTCGGGAAAAATCACCCGGCGTTAGTGATGATGTTACTAATTTTAGCAATAGTTTTCTAGGGTTAAATGTTCCTAGATACTCTGATCAACTCTGTAAACTACTGTAGAAATGACAGAAATACTTCAATTTTGTTTAATTCCTAGGAATTTTTAGGGGTGCCAACAATTGTAGGACAGGTGATTTTATGAAAAATAAAAATTTTTTAGGAATTTTTTACCCCTTAAAATTCACTTGAGTTGAAGGTTACATTTTTCTACAATTTTCAGTGTGAGAGTATGCTTCTGCAATGAAAATTGAATTTATTTTACGGCTTTTAACACATCTTAACCAGGGGTGCCAATAATTATGGAGGGCGCTGTATTGAACAATGTTATTCAAGAGAAGCAGGGCTTATTACAACATAAACTTGGATTTTAGGAAAGCATTTGACACAGTTCTGCATGGGAGACCAATTTTTAAAATGAGCTCCGTTGGAACTACAGGAGATATTCCGGAGTGGATTCAAAACTAGTTACAGGACAGAACACAAAGAGTGGTGGTTGGTAGAATCTCATCGGAGCTAGGTATGTTGAGTAGTGGAGTCCCTCAGGGATCGGTGTTGGGACCCCTGATCTTCCTCATCTAAATTTATGACCTTGACAGTGAAATCTTCGGACGATACTAAATCAGGAGGTTTGGCAGACAGTTTTGAGTCCACTAAAGTGATTCAGGATGATTTGGATATTCAGAATTGGGCAGAAATGTGGCAAATGAAATTCAATGTAGCTAAATGCAGTGGCGGCCCGTGACAAAAATTACCGAGGAACCCAGAATGAACAACAAATTTAATTCAGTGTTTACATGTTATTTTCATGCAAACACATAAGCCTACTGTTACAGTACCTTTATTCTACCGACTTCTCATTCATTTTAGTGAAAAAAGAGGATAAAAAAAGAGGACCGCGTGTGTGAGAGACAGTGAAAGTGCGAGAGAGAGCTGTGGATGCGCTCTTCGGGCTGTGCGCGTGCTCATGGCTCTGGCACACTGTAGTATGTGATCAGTTAGAGGAAGCCCATGCAAAGCTGGTAAAGGTCTCATAGCTTTATTACAGCAGAAAGCTAAACACATAGTGATCAGACGGCAATTATGACAAGATCTAGATATAACAAAAACATTTTAGCCATTGCTTTCACGGACAGTTTTCATGAAGTTCCGTTTTGTGGACAATGCTTCTCTCTGACTCATATTTAATTAATTGGCAACAAATGCATTTGCAAGATAGCCGTGGACTACTGTACAGAAACACAGGCAAACCCCTTCCACCAACATTAGAAGTAATAATGTCATATGTGGCAGCCTCGCAACTGAAATTAACAAATCACAAGGATTTGATTAACAAATCACAACATTCATACATCCAAAAACGCACTCAACATGAATGCACAACCCGTGCGCAACGTCTAAATTACAAAAACTAAATATAAAAAAATATTAAAAATGGATAACAACCGTGCTGCAGCGCTATCAACTGTAGACTTAACAGCTGTCAGCTGATAGGGCAGCTGATGTCAGCGGACCTAAATGCAGTGGGTCCATGGCACTGGTCCGACCTCCCATTAGTTCCCTTGCGCGATGAATAAAGACACATGCCCCCTCCCCCCCGTGTGTGTGTGTGAGAGAGATGTGTGTTTGTGACAGCTCTGTCTCTATCTCTCTGTGGTCGATTTAGTCGGAGTAACGGGAGGTCGGATCAATGGGAGGTGGGCCCAATGGGGTCATTTTGTTGGAGGAACGGACGGTCGGACCAATGGGTCGTCGGACCAATGGGCAGCTACCAATGCAGTCTTGGTAAGGATTGAGAGTATAAAAAACAGTACAGCTTCGCCATCATGCTCTGCAATCCACTTGACACGACAAGAATAATAAAGAATAAAACACCACATTTTATGCATCACATAAGAAAAATGTGACAACAACCCAGTCATCAGAAAGGCCACAGCGGGCCATAGGAGACATGGCCAGCAGAAAAGCCGGTGAAATTTGGCGCTTCCTGTCAGCCACTCGTTTCAGGCATAGTTAGCTTCACAAAAAAGCGAACTTTTCCATCAGCTCTCCCCTTAGTTAAATTGAGCTTTGGAGTCGGCCTACTGTCCTGCTTGACTTTTAGTTGAACCTCAAAAGGAAGTTTTGTGAAGTAATTTTTTACAAGAAACTCAAGGTCCCTGTCACCATCCATTCTCTGACTTAATGGCTATACTTTCTGTGTGGGCTAGCTGGTGCCTGGAGGGACAGTTGAATCAGTGTGTGTATTTTCCGTAACAGTTTATGATTGGTTGGAAGCCAGATTTGATCTGGCCTCCCTCATATTTTTTTTAACGATGCTTCGACCATTAAGCGATGAACCTTGCTTCAATCTGATTGGCTAATACGGGCAGTTTTTTTTCTAAGGGAGGCAAAGTGAAGCTGGCCTCCGAGCTGACATACAGGGCGGAGGGCATGAGACACGAAGTGTAAGACACAATGAGAGCTTGACAGGAGGGGCGCTGTTTTGGTCCTCACGCTCAGCCAAAGCAGAAGTGCGCTGATGTAGTGTTTTGACAAGGAAATGACAACAATATAAAATACATTGTGGTGAAGCTTATTTAATTTTTTTCTTTCTTGCAATAATTTTTGGGGAAGCCAGGCTTCCCTTGACCTCTGTGAAAAACCGCCACTGGCTAAATGTAAAGTTCTACATGTAGGTGATAAAAACATTAGACGGGATTACTTCATGGGAGGTTTAAAACTGGGATGTGCTCCACATGAAAAAGATCCGGGAGTGATTGTTGACCAAACCCTCACAGATTCGAGTCCTTGAGCTGTAGCAGTTAAAAAACCTAATCGGATGCTGGGATACATTGCCAAAAGTATTGAGTACAAATCTAAGGAGGTGATGCTTCTTTTGTACAACACATTCGTCAGACCACATCTGGAGTATTGTGTACAGTTCTGAGGACCATACTTAAAGAAAGATATAGAGTGCTCTAGAAAAAGTTCTCAGAAGAACAACAAAGTTAATTCCAGGTATTAAAGATGAAAGCTATGAGAAGAGGCAAGAGATCTTTACTCTCTTTAGTCCTAGGAAAAGGAAACTTGTGGTTGATCTGATTATTTATCCCTTTTAAAGACCTCAAAGTGAATTATGTGGGATTACTAAGGCCAAGCTTTGTTAGTAGAACTCGGGGTCACAAATGGAAGTTGGCTAAAAGTAAATTTAGCACTGATGTTTGGAAATATTTTATAACCCAGAGAGTAATCTCAGTGTGGAATATCCTTGCCTGACCATTAAGAAACTGGCAAGCCTAGTTGGGCTGAGCGGCCTGAATCTGGATGAATATACTGATGCTGTCACAGATTATGTGAAATTCTGCGTGGAAACCTGTATACCTACCCAGACTATCTGCTCATACCCGAATCAGAAACCGTGGATTACCGGCACTGTTTGTCAGAGGCTGAGAGAAAGATCTGCAGCTTTTAAAGCGGGGTCGACGAGAGCTACAAGGAGGCCAGGTATGTGCTGAGAAGCGTTATCAGGTCAGCTAAAGCCCAGCACTGGCTTAAATTGGAGCAACACTACACCAACGCGGATGCAAGGCGCTTGTGGCGGGGCTTTCAAGACATCAGGGGCTACAAAAGCAAGCCGAGCGGACCTACCAACACCACCTATTCCTTTCTGGAGGAGCTTAGCGAGTTTTACGCTCGCTTTGAGCAGTATGTGGAACCACCTGAGTTGGATCACATCCTTACAAGTGATGTACACAGCGAGACACTTCATCAGGTGACTGAGGTGGACGTGAGTAGAGTGTTTAGCTCTCGTGTTTTTACAGACATTTTTAACCTGTCACCGTCTAACTGTTCAGTCCCAACATGCTTTAAGAAAACTGTGATTGTGCCTGTTCCTAAGAAAACTTCAGCATGTGTCCTGGTGACTTACAGACCTGTTGCCTTAACATCTGTGATAATGAAATGTTTTGAGAAGCTGGTAAAGTCATCCATAATCTCAACCCATTACAGTTTGCTTATCGATGTAACAGATCTGTTGAAGACGCTGTATCACTGTCCATTCATACTGTGCTTGAACATCTGGAGAGGGAAAACGCTTATGTCAGAATGCTGTTTATCGACTATAGCTCTGCTTTTAACACCATTATGCCATCTAAATTAGTATTAGAAAGGAAAGATCTGGGTCTCTGTTATTCCATCTGTAGGTGGATTTATGATTTTCTGATAGGCAGACCTCAGACAGTACGTGTAAATACCAACTACTCGTCCACAGTTGTTCTCAATACTGGCACTCCTAAGGGCTGCTGCCTTAGTCCACTACTGTATAGTTTGTTTACCAATGATTGTGTTGCTAAACACCACTCTAACATAATCTTAAAATTTGCAGACAAAACAACAGTTATCGGACTTATCAGGAACAATGATGAGGCTGCATATAGGGACGATGTGGCAAATCTGTCTGTTTGATGCAATAACAATAATCTTTTTCTTAATGTTGCAAAAACAAAAGAACTAATCATTGACTTCAGGAGATCTAATTCCATCCACTCTCCTGTTCGTATTGGCAATGCTGTTGTTGAAATTGTGAACTCCTTTTAGCTCTTGGGCATATTCATCACTGACTCCCCCTGCTGGTCGCTGAACGTCAGCGAGTTGATCAAGAAAGCACAACAGGGACTGTTGTGTTCTTGTCCACAAACTCCCTCATTAACTTCTACAGATCAACTATTGAAAGCATTCTCACAGGAAGCATCCTGGTTTGGAAACATTACAGCTCAGGACCATAAGCTTATCAAAATTACATTTAAGTCAGCTTCAAGAATCATTGGATCACCACTGCCACAGGTAACAGACCTTTACACCACTCGGTGCAGGAACAAGGCTCAACTTATCTTAAAGGACTCTAACCACCCAGCACACAGCCTGTTCTATTTCCTTCTTTCTGATAAACGTCTGCGGACCATCAGGGCACGCACCAGTCGCTCAAGGACTGCTTTTATCCACAGGCCATAAGACTGCTTAACAACAGCCATTAGTGTCACGAGTGCATGTGATTAATTTTTATCCTTATTTATTGGTTTTTATTGTGTTGTTATTTTATTTATTCTTAATGTAATGTGAGGGTTGAGAGAGGGCGTCTGGCAAAAAGCATTTCATTGCATCGACTGTGCACTGTACTTTTAATGCATATGACAGCAATAAACTAAACTAAACTAAACTGTTCTCGCCCACTTTTTTGAACAAGCACTCTAAAAACAGAAACAATGGCTGCAGACTTACGCACTCAAAAATCAGTGAAACAGGGTTTCTCTATCTGGACAAAACAGACATTTATCACTCACATCTCAGTTAATAACCGACAGGAGGGCATTAACTGCCGTAGCTCCATGTAGGAGCCTCCACTGTATGTCTTCTGCCTTTTTTGTCAAAGGGGGCTTGTATAAATTCCTCCAGGCAGGTTTCACATCACCTCCCAAGCGTAGGTGACCTCAGCAAGGTGTGTCGACACAATCATGTCGTCTATTTTTGTTCAAACCCTTAACCGTTATTTTATACAGGGCTTTACCTTTGACTTCTGCCAAGTTCAACACATTACAACTTTTTTCATCCAGAAAAATACCAGTGCAGTTGTTAACTCTGGGACAGATACCAAAACAAAGGAAAGGATCCTAAGCATTGGGAATAGACACACCTCAACAATAGTTCTGTCACAGGAGATACTTCTGTTCAGTCAGCCGCTGTTTCCAGTGCCCAAGCAGTTGGCTGACGAGCCTCACAGACCTTGCTTCCAGATTCGCAGCCAGTGCAGCTGCATTGTCCTGATCAGGTCTGGCAATGTCCACTACCGACCCAAGCGTTAGAATACTGGCTCTGCACAGCATCTCAGTCACTGCTGGTCCAGCCCAGCAGGGGGCATCCAAACGTCCGGCATTTACCACTGGTTCCCTCAGCAGCCAGTAAAGAGTCACTTTGCTTTGAGAGAGAGAGAGAATGATCAGCACTGCTGCAGATTCAAGCGCAGGACATTTAACTTTAGGAGGCAGTGCGATCTACATTTCCTAGCTTGGTGATTCATGTCGTCAGCCATGACTGTTTTTCCTTGGAAGTAATGAATTTTGTGCTGAGACATTATTTTTGAAGAACTTCGAGCAAGCAGAAACGCCCTGCCAAATAAGAGAACAGTTTCACTTATGTGAAAGTACACAAACAAATATAATGCAATGTTATTATCTCTGTGCTAGGGCTATAATTAATCATAGCAATTTCAGCCAATGAAAACATGAGGCTTTCAAACACTATTTGTATTACTGTTGCCATTCCCAGTAAATTCTTGAATTATGTGTACTTTCTCAGGATGTGCATTCAACCCTGGATTCTGAGGAACAGCAGTTTCTTGAGAATTTTGTATTCTCATTTCCCAGTTTAACACTCACTTACCTTTTTTGAAGCGAATAAAATGGGGGAGCTAAACAACCATTCAGTCAAACTGAAGAGTATTTTTTTCTTTTCTTTTCAAATCTTGCTAAGTTTTATCAAACTTAATAGCGTTCACTTACCAGAAATGATTGTAGCATCATGCCTGGATGTTCAGTTAAAAACAACATAGTCATTTATACCATGAAGGCATAATTATCAAATCCCTGGGATCTATCAGGCTGTGATTGGACCCTAAAATGACTCTGCCTTTCCCTTTATGTGAGCTCTCTGCAAGAGTATGATTTACTGCATTTAAAAAAATAATAATAATAATAACTTGCCCGAAGAACAACGTTGTCATTGAGTTCACACAAATCGCCATAACAGGAAACTATACAGGTAAGTACTTGAGTAGGCAGTCAGCGATTTGTTCCGTTGAAGCAATATTTTTACGACTGGAAATATAGGACTTAATATGCCGTCACCAATATGCATAATTCATTTTACAATTGACTCACCAAGACTCCATGCCTCTGTGACGAAGAGGAGGGGTTCAAAATTTACTTCCCATTCACTAGCATTGCACCTAGAAATATCGCAGAATATAGAATTTGAATACATTGAAGAACATCCAATTCTATGTGTTTGATATATTATTTTTTTCCTTGAAATGGTCTGTTAAATATTTACCAAAAAGTATTTCATAAGTTTGGACCAATTTTTATTTTGCTATGCTGCCCAATGTTGTGATAACAAACTGTAGCTATGTAATCCCGCTTGAAACTGCTGAGTGCTCGTTCCATCCCTGGTGGTCAGACCAATGGCAGAATATCAAGTAGCACATAAAGTTCATGACTGAGGTTAATGGGCTTCCTGTCCGAAGGGTCGGATCTACTTGTGTTTAAAATAGATAATGCAAAAGCCAAGCATGGAAATGAATAATACAACTTGAAACAAACCCCTTTATTATTGAGTGTATAACTATCCTGGCATGTTGAGAACTTCTGATTTGAAACGCTTCGTTTATATTTTAAGAGTTTATTTCCAAAATGCAATATATCTATTTTACTCATTTTGAGTTAATCAGCTTTTTCTGTGTTGGCGCCTATTGCATTTTATGGAAAACACAAAGTTTGACCATGAAAAAAAAAAAAACACCTTATAGTATGAATTTCTAAAAACAGATATCTGCACCATAAGAAGCGCAGGGCTATCACTCTATGGTGTTATTTCCATTTTTGTGATTTTGGCATTTATTTGTCTTTTGGAAACCAAACCATTTATTTTTAATATCTATATGTGTATTTAGCTTTTTCAATGCAAGTGAATAATGAGGTAAATTTCAAACACCTCTTAGTCACAGAGGCATGGAGTCTTGGTGAGTAATTTACTAAATGTATTGTGCACATTGGTATCTGAATATTATACCCTATATTCAATGTTGTGAAAATATTGCTTTAGGTTGGCTCAGCATACATTATGAACACAGCGGTTTGGAGGCTTTTGGAGACATAGCCCATGCTTCACATTGGAGTCTCTGCCCTGTTTTCCTATTGCTAACGGGACAGTGAGAGGGCATTGGGGGTGGCATTATCAAGTTCTTCTTTTGAAAATGCCAGGCTAAGCCAAGATACTTACTTCCATTCTTCGTTCATTGCGTAAGAGGAAGGGTTGCGCCGTTCCTCACAAACACTCATGTTTGGACCCTATATGCCTGACAGTGTGCCTGACCAATGAGGAAGTTGTATGGTGTCTACTGTAGGTGTCAAACTTGGCCAGAGGACTGTGTATGTGACATTTTTTGAGATTTATAAACTTCCTAAAATTCAGTGCTTCATGGCATTGCAACAGATCATAACATTATGCATCCAACAGTTGTGTTATGAAATATGTTTCACTGTATCTGGACAGAAGATAATTGCATATACTGTACATATGAGCTTTCATGATCACTGCAAGGCGATCATATGCTTTTTGCGGTTGAGGAACAACCAGGATTCAAGAAAATAAATGTAAATATGGCTCTAAAACTGGCAAATTGAGAGTTCTTAAGTTTTAATGTTCTTTTATCTCCCCCCCTGTACTATTTTTCACTGGAGAAATTTCATATCAGTGCTCATATCAATTTTATCAATTTCATATTTCTGTTTGGATTAATGTCCAATACGGTGTAAAAAATATAAAACATTTTCTGAAAAAAGGTAAAATGCAACAAGAGTACAAATTCTTGTCACTGGCACCCTACAGCAACCTTTGGGAACATAATGTAAAATTACACCAAAGCCCAGAAAAATGCTTTTCATACATACCATTTTATTTCGTAAAGTTATTTATTAGTTTCTGAAATAGAACATTTTCATACCATCTGCATTAATTTGGAAAATGTGTCTCTTATAGAACAATAATACTCTTCCATTTCACTAGTCTGCAACGTGCATTGTTTGTGACTGAACTTCCCATTTTCGCTCATTTTTATACTCTAGCTCTCTGTTAAACTATCACGGTGGCTGGACTTGTGGGTCCTGACAGCTCCACTGCTTGATTTTGGGAAACCAAGCCACACCCTTCCCCCACTTCATGTCTGGCCCGTGGGAGCCCTCTCTGTCCACCTCCAATGCCCTCCGACAGGCACTGAAAAATCCACGTTTGATCTTCCCCCCATGGCTGAAACCTAAGAAGAAGTAGAGCAGCGGATTCAGGCAGCTGTTGAAGTAGGCCAACCCTTTGGACAGGTCCAGCCCCACCTTTACTCCTCTGGTCTTGCCATTCACCATCTTGGCCAGCAGGAGGCAGTGGTAGGGTGCCCAACACAGGAAGAAGGTGGTAACCAGGTAGACCAGGATCTTCAGGGGTTTGGACCTGCAGGTCAGCCTGCTTCGGCTGATCCCCAGGGCAGCCTTAGCAGAGCAGGCCAGGATCACCAAAAAGGGTAAAAGGAAGCCACAGAGGAAGCGCAGGACGTAGAGGCCCAATTTTGCGCCTTCGGCTGCCCCACTGTCCCTGGGCTCCATGGTGCACTTGCTGAGGTTGTTCTTGCCTTTCTCAACTAGACGATGGGCAAAGAAGGGGAAACTAAGTAAGACTGAGACCAGCCATAGCCCAGCGCTCGCCATGCGGGCGATATTCAGCGACCGGTGCCTCTTTGCCAGCAGGGGGCGGCAAACGCAAATGGCATGGTCCACGCTGATGGCACTCAGTAGGAGGACACTGCAAAACATGTTGGCGTACTTCAGCATGCCGCAGAGCTTGCAGAGGAACCCGCCAAAGGGCCAATGGTTGAAGACCAGACTGCGGAGGAGAGACGGAATGCGGCTCAAGCTAAATATCAGGTCTGCGATTGCCAGGTTCACCAGCCACACGTTGGTCACTGTCGCTGGCAGCTGGAAAGTCACCATCCAGATGACCACTGCATTGCCTGTGGTGCCCAGGGACACAATCAGAATGTAGAGGAAGATGAGAATCGAGTTGGTCATGGAGTCCACAAGGTTGGGGACTCCTGGTTCAGCATTAGTGGAGGACTGGGTCGGGAGGAAGAGCAGGGAGGTGTTGGCTGTCATTTCTAAAAGAGAGAGAGAACAAAAGACAGAATAGGGTTTGTATTGTATGTACTTTTTCTATGCATAAAACTGGGCAAAATAAAAGATATTAAACTATCATTTTAATTTTGATAAAAAATACAAGACATGTCAGAACAAAACAATCTACACAAAAATCAACAAAGTCATCCTTGTAGCCACTTCTGTATGTGTTCTAGTCGTTTGGAGAGCAGCATCACTGATTTCTTGATTGCCAGCTAATTATTCCACCAATACATCTACCTGCCCTGCATCCCATACAGATCTCCCCTGGTGAACTGTGTTAGCTGGCCACATTGTTTGAAGTATGCTGTGGTAAATTAAAGGGGACTGATTATGCTTTTCATGTTTTTACCTGTCTTTGGTGTTTATGTAGTACATTGTATATTGAGTGTGGCGGGGGGGGACATTGCCATGCTACAAGACAGGTGAGTTTGGTACACCCTAAAACACAAAGCTATTTTGCTTTCGGACAAAGCTGGATTATAGACTGGGCCAGTGCCTTGGGGCCTTGGGGCCTCGGACTGCCAAGGGGCCTGAGGCCAGAGACTTCTGAGGGAAGTTGAATGCCATGGTCCTCAGTACACAAGACATTAGGGACTTTAAGCAATGGCAGATTTTGTGAGGGCTACAGCACCCGGAAATAAATCTCTTCTGACGCTGGTGCCTTAGCGGTCAAAGCCATAGTAGGAACTTTAAGTAACAGACTGACTTTTCACAACGGTACAGGTGACTTCACACAACCTCTTGACAGTGTGTGGTTACGTGTAAGAACAGCAGAGTGGCTGACTGTATGCAGTGGATGACAACGCCCTTGAACAGATGAATATTGTACAAGATTTAAAAAGAAAATTTTTTTAACAGACAGCAGCGCACAGAAATGGCTTAAAATGTCTTCTGATGAAATGTTGTCAGATGAAAGTGACATTTCTGCGGCATTTTCAATTTTCCATCAATACACGCGCATCGAGTAGTGGGAAATCAGTTCCAGTAAGCTGGTTTACTGATTTACTTATTAGTAATGTTATAAATGTTGGTTGTCCATGCTCAACCTCTTAAAACTGTCTAAACATAAGATACAGGGATTTTGCCTTAATCCAAGAATGTGATTTTGTGAGCGTGATTTCCTCTCTGAACAGCTCCTCCCGAGATCTTCACGAGATCTGGGTAAAACCTGATGTCAGGTTGTGCTGTCCAATTAGTTCAGACCTAGCCAGAGCCAACCACTGCGCTGGACCTGCTCACACTGGAAACTATTCTAGCAGGCACTAACAAAGGCAGATCACACTATGGTTTGTTGCCGAACCCACCGATCCAACAGGTCCCACACATGCTCGATGCAGTTCATGTCAGGGCTGAAAGGTGGCCATTTCATGACACGCACACCATTTTGGACCAGGAGCAGCTGGGTCACATGTGCTGAGTGAGGTTGTCCATTATCTGTTAGGCACGACGTGCGGTCTGATGACAAGGACACGGTAGCGGGCTCCATTAAGATTTCCATTGATTATGACCAGGTCGGACCTCCAGCTATACCGAATGGCATCCCAGACCATCACTGAGCCTCTTCCAAAGCCATCTGTCTCAGCAATGCAGGGAGCTGCATATCTTACCAAGTTGTCTGTAGACCCTCTGCCTTCCATCATGTCGGTACAGACAAAATCTGGACTCATCACTGAAGACAACATTCCTCCAGAACTGGTGGGGACTCATCTCTGACTATATTCTTCAGCCCATCAAAGCCTGGTAGCCCTGCACCGTGCATTAAGCTGCATTCCAACACATGCCCTGTGGGCTCTGATCCCTCGCTCTGCAAGTTGATGACTCACTGTTCTTCTGCTGATCCTTAGTCTGTGGATTCCTGGGGTCTCCCGAGCCATCCTGGAGCAGGTTCGAAACCGATCTCTCAGGTGGACGAAGTGGATCTTGGGCTGGGGTCGTGACCCTAGGCTAACCAGGTCGGGGTCGATCATTGGTGCTTCCAGTTTCCTAGTAACGAGCCTGAAGGTTAGAGATTGTGGGTTCGCTTACCTCAAAACACTGGGCGATGTAATTTTGGGATGTTCCAGCTATCACAGCCCAATGGCTAGATCTCGTTGGGGTCTGGAAAAGCGAGGCATGGCGCACCTAGTGTATTTGAATAAATGCTCTTGGGTTCTGGCCTTAATGACCTCAAGAATTGTTTAAAGGCATTTGACAGCATTGCAATTGTGATCAGTGAAGCCTGACAAGGTTACTTCCTTAATGGCTCAAATCCTGCTCCACAGACACAAACAAGGTCATGACCTCACGCGCTGTTATGTCTCCTTACTCAAAGACAGCTACATATCAATCATGTAATCCTCTAGGTAAACCTAACTGACCTAACTATACCATTCCTGTCTAGTCAGACTAATAAGTTTTTAAAGTCCATCAGTATAATTCCTCAGCATAGTCACCCTATTATGGGATCATCCCTTCCCCCCCCCCCCCCCCCCCCCAAGAAAAAGTGTAAAGAGAGAAAGTGAGAAAGTGATGATCACATGACACCATATGTGACCCATTCCAGCAAACCAGGCATAATGCACTAAAAATCAAAAGTGAGTAGTTATCAAATCAAACTTGCATCCTTTAGTTTCTCTCTTCAGTTTCTCAGCTTCAGTTTGATGCCTGATTTGAGAGCCGCTTGATCTTTGAAAATTATGCATCAAATACCGTAGGTCTACTGGGCCTAATCTGAGATGATCAGATGCGCCTTAATGGCTGGTTTTGCTCGAATGGGTCTCATATTTTCCACTCTCCTCCAGAATTATAAAATTCTGCATGATGAATGTGAACAAAAGGTGCAAGAATAAAATCAGATATACATTGTACAAAAATATAAACACCTCGTCAAATTTTTGAGTTTTTATAAACAAAAAACTGGAACCGGGATTCGTCTGTGAATAGCACTCTTCTCCAGTGTGCCAAGGGCCATTGAACTTGTGCGTTTGCCTATGCGAGTCGGTTCCGATGCCAGACAGCGGTGAGATCCAGATCACGATGAGGACGCTGAGCGTGCAAGTTGGCTTCTCGCAGGCGGTTATGGACTGTCTGTGGTGTGATGTGTCTGTTGTGCAGACCAACGGTCTCATCCGCTGTGCGTCTCGCTGATCTGAGCCGATGTACAAGCTGGATGTAGCAATCTTATGCTGGTGTGGTCAAACGTGGCCGACGTGGATGAGGTCGATTTGCAGTACTGCCCGTTTGTCGAAAACGAACTCTAAAACAGCCTATCGTCCGATAGTTAACATACAGCTGCACAGCGACCGCTCTGGTGGACATCCCTGCATCCAGCATGCCAATGGCACATTCTCACATGACCTGAGACATCTGAAGCATGATGAATTTTGACAAAATTTGACATTTTGGGGTGGCCTTTTATTGTCCCCAGTATAAGGAGTGTCTGAGAACTGCTAATTCTGTCTGATCACCGTCTGGAAATGCCACACTCATGTACTGAGTGAAATCACTGCATTACTGAGCAAATGCTCCCAGACAGAGAGATGGATTAAAAAATGGTACACAAATCAAGAGAAATATCCCTATTGTACAAGTAAAAGTCAGCATATGCTCACTTAGAGTTGTCAACTCCATGTGGCATCAATATTTGACATGGGGCGTTTATATTTTTGTTCAGTGTATATGTTTAATTATTGAAACTCTTCCTCTGTGAACAGCTTCAGGAAAGGAATCTGCAATTCCCTTGATGAAATGTCATCAAGGTATGAAGAGTTCTTCTGCAAAAACAGATATTCATTTTCTAAAACTGAGAAAAAACTTTGATTTTAACAGAAAAAGCACAGCTGAGATTTTTCCAAAAAAATATCAATCAATAACACCAAAACTGAAGCACAATCATATTGTCTCTACGAATCCCAGCTACACCTGTATACCAGAGGAGGAGGGATACGAAACTCGAAAAAAACTCAATCCCATCACAGCTTTCATGGCCGTGTGGTGCCACGCAATCAACCACAATATATGTAATGTTAGTTCTAAAGGAAGAGATGACAGATAAGAAGACCGAGATGTGACTTTTTAACATACCATTCGACATTGTTCAGTCTCATCAAGTCAACATCTATGCCAGAGGGCTGACTAGGGCCAGTTGCACCTTAGTCGCTCAGTCTCTGTGCTTTTTATGGTGAACTTCTGATGCATACAGCTCGTACAAATACAGTAAGTTTCTCACCTTTCCGCCATGCTCACATATGTTTGAACAGCGCCATTTTGTCATTTTGAAACCGGATGAGAACGGGAATTGAAGATCCAGGGAGGAGCGAGGGGTGGATCTTCGTGTGGATCTGACTGTATCTGACAAGGACCAGAGGATAGCTACACCCCATAAAGTATATCTGGCTTCATTCTTTATTCTAGTATATTTGGGACCATACTTAACAAAAATGAACATCATGATATTTCAAAGGAGACTTAAAACTTGTCATAGATACCATAAAATAATGTGGAAAATCATTATTGAAACTAGAGGCACTCCTAGAGCACAAAGTTCCGCCATGGCAACACAGTACAAATGTTGCTGAGTGGGAGCAAAGTTCAGTTATCACATGTCATAGGATTTCAAGATGGTTGCCGTGGCAGCCATATTGTTTCACTGATCATGGTCAAAATCAATAGGGTCCATCCCTGATGTAATCGCAACCCACCCACAAAATTTCATAGATATACGTTCATTACTTTTTGAGTTATCTTGTTCACAAAAAAACAGACAAACAAATGGCTCCGATCACATAACCTCCTGGCGGAGGTAATAATAAATTAGGTAGGAAAGTAGGGTCATTGTCACATAGACTTCTACAGCATTGAACTACTTTCTGCAACCACCAACGTCACCATCTGCTGGTGATTAAATAGAATGCAATTTTCAGAGATTTCCGCATGGGATTCACTTTTCAGACCCGGTGTTATGATCCTGTTCTGCCTGACCATGTTTTGGATATGATTTTGCCTTGACTGCCATGTTTATGTATTCTGCTTTTTCTGACCATGTTCTGTATTTGTGATTAGGATTCCATGCTATGTTTTGTTTTTGCCTTGTTTCTGTATGTCCTGCCATATTCCACTCCTGCAGTTTGATTCCAGTCCATGTTTTGTGGCATACCATGCATTGCACTTTGTCGCCCCCTGTCTGGTCTTATGTCATGTGATCGCTCACTGCCCCAGTATTGCGTGCTACACTTTCGGGTGATTTCATGGTTTCTGGGATTTCAACCATTCCTACCAATCTCATTTACTTCCTTCACATTGCTTTTCTATATTACTAACAATACTAACAGTTTGTTGTTTTAGTTAAAATTACTAACCAAGACTAACCATGTTTATAGTACTAACCAGCGCTGGGGATTGTATAGCTGCACATTACTAGTTCACTAACAAGCTCTCAGCACTCGCTCTGCCCTAGACTCCGTCACTTGCCTTCACTCAATTTACTTTGCTGTGCTTCAGCAGATTTTCTGCATCTTGCTAATCACTGTTCTGCCTCTCACCCTGAGCACGGTAGAACTCCCTAACCAGAGCCGTATGTTTGTCAGTAGGCTGTCTCTGTGATCCCTGTCGGCGTTTTGGCTTTTGCCAATTTCTTGTAATTAGGAACTTCCTCATGTTCATTCCTTTGTAATTAGTCTGATCCACTTCACCTGTTTCCCTTTGTAGCATGTGACTTCCCGTTTGTCTATTTAAGCAGTCTTTTCACAGCCAGCTCCTTGTCAGAATGTTTTCTCCTAGTTTACCTGAGCAGCGTCTGTTTATGCTTTGTACTCTCTGTCATTCACTTCTGACTGGACCATACCTCATTATGATTTTGGCTTTGTCTTGGATTTGTTTGCATCTGTGTATCGAATATTTTTTGCCCGACCACGAGTTTTGCGTTTGCTGCCCTAATTTTGACTTGGATTACGCCCCTGGCACTTTGGATTGGATTGTGGACTTTGTACTGTTCCCTCCTGCTCTGCGGGGGTTCGCCTGCTTTCCAAATAAAATACTAGCTTTTATGGATTACTTGGTTCTCCCATCTGGTTCCTGAGCGCAACCTCACACCCGGGTACTGTATCCATCTTTTTATACAGTCTATGAATTCAAGCCTAATTCAATTGAGACAATGTGGTGTGTAATTTTTTTTTTTTTTTCAAATCCTTTTTTTAATTCTTTGTTCCTCAAATATATTCACCCAAACCTCCTGTAGTTTACTTTTGACCTCAGGATCGAGGGATTTTTGGGAAAGGTGTGAGAGGAGGGACATGGTTGTAGGAGGAGCTGCTATGCCAACACTGCTTCATCATGGGTTCTGTGAGAGCAATGCACACACCATTGGGGCTGTTGCAGAACAACGATGGGCAGCCAACACCAACTTAGGGTTGAGATAAAGCTGCCAGGGCTGGGCCATCACTTGGCATCCAAGATTTTGCCAATGAGCTCATTCTTCTGGTCTAGTGCAGGCAGTCCTCAATGGGCCTTTGGTTAACCCTGCTGGACCAGGTGGCCAGTTGTAGGTCAATTGTGGGCAGCCCACACAGGTTGAGTTAGGTCTGCCAGTGTGGGGCGATCATTTAGGGGCCAACATTTTGCCAATGACCAAATTCTCATGTACCAGTGCAGGCCGCTTTTAGAGGGATTTTGGTAGCCCTGACTTGGCCCTGACATGACCAGTGGTGGCTTGTTGCAGGTCAAAAGTGGGGAGCCCACGCTTACTTTTGGTTGGCCAAAATTTTGCCAACGAGCAGACTGTAACATGGACAGCCAGTTCGTGGCCCATGGTACAGCCCTAGCAGGACCTTTGTGGGCCAAGTCATGGCTTGTTTTGTGGGACTGTTCTCTTGCCTTTTTATAATAAATAACCCAAAGTAACTCGGATCTGTGTTGCAATAGGCAACCTGTGCATTCAACCTTCTCAGTGACACATTGGTAGGTTATTATTGTGGTATGTCGTCATTGATGGGTTTGATTATTTTTTTCAGCTGCATTCAATAATAGATATAACATGAAATGTACACCGCTCTAATTCACTAATGCTTGAAAAATTGAATGCCATTTCATGTGTCATAGCAGTTCTCTGGAAGAATATTATCTCTTGATAGTTAAAGGTCATGTGAAAATGGGGTCATTGGTGAGTGCACTAATGTGAACATGATGGAAAATCAAGCATCAACATAGTAGAGACAGGACAAGGAGGAAATTTGAATGGAAGGGGGGAGAGAAAAAGAGAGGGGGAAAGATAGTTGAAGGTTAGGTGCAGAGAGAGGACAAGAGGACATTATTTTATTGTAAACTGGACAAGATACTTTTGGTTAGCAACTGAAGTTCATAAAATCTTCGTATAAATTCTGATCTCAAATACAAAGCGTTACTGTTTTATTTGTGAGACCAGATCTATTTCCCAATTCCAGAGTAAGATACTTAAGATGTCTGTCGCCCAGCCCTGTAGTTTGTGATTCTGTTGGCTATACAGAATTCTTTCACACTGCTTTCACCTTGGGAATGAATAAATGACTCTGCATTTCATACAGCACTTTTCTCATTGGGACTCAAACGCTTCACTTACATTTGGGGGAGGCTTGCCACAACCATTACCAATGTGAAGCAGCCACTGAGGTGGCAGCCAGATTGATTCAGAGAGGTTACCACTCATCAGCTAACGTAGAGAGTGAGAGGACTCCTTTTACATTGAATTAAATAAGAGGATGATTTGGTGGCAAGTTAAAAGAGCCATGTGCTGTAAAAAATATTACACACACAGGATATTGGCCTCTGGAATTTAAGATAAACACTTAGTTACCAAAAGAGTAAAACAATATGAGAAATAAAAAAACTAATTTTAAAGATGTGACATGTTTGAATGTGGAGATACAGAGGGCCAAAAAAGGTCCGGAAGACAAAATGATTCCACAAAATGGAATACAGCCTGATTGCTATGATCTCGTACTGAGTTAAGATCACATATTGAAAATTAATGTGTAACGTATCTTGCATTGTTGTCCATGCATGTTAATCCCAAAATTTTAAGCAGCAACAGTTTGTAACAATAGGAACACGCTATCCATCGTTTCTCTTGCCAGTGAGCAAGATTTGACTCGGCTGTGTCGGCTTCTTTGCCAACTTGCGCTGGAAGGAGGGACAGAGGCGGGACAGAGGAGTACTTACGCCAGGCTACGCCGGGCACGAAATTGCCACATACGCCTGGACAAACCCCGTTGGCGCGGCGCACCCCCCATGCGCCGCGCCTGCGCCTGGTCAACGAAATTAGAGCCCGCAGTCATAAAACTTGAGCTGCAGCAGTTAAAGATATCTTGTGCTTAAGAACAACGCCTGAAAATTTCACGCATTGACCCTGGGGTGAGAGAAGCCTCTCTCGGTAAATGTTTAGGTGTGGTGATTTCCTACAAGGCTTCTTGACTGCCTGCCCTATGCACTTCAATTTTTCAGGTTGCCGGAGCAGAAGACAACAAAGTTCTCAGATCTCCAAGCCAGTAAAAAAAATGTAATAAAATAACTGGATGTATGAATTTAATCTGTTTAAACTTTTCTGGAGTATCTGCTGTACAATGTAGTAACTCCTAATAACAGTGGTAACCAATCCTGTCCGTGGAGATCTACTGACCTGAATGTTTGCTTTCCAACCCCCCAAAAAATAGGCTTAATTTAACAGCTGCAGAGCTTTTAAAGTCACTAATTTGCAGGATCAGGCATGCCAAATTAGGGCTGAGATGTAACACTACTTTAAAGTAGATGTCCAGGAACAGCATTGGTTACCACTGCCTCATAATACAGGATTACGTAATAATATAATCCACCGTCAGTACAGATATGTAAAAATTCATTAACACATATTGTCTTGAAAGAAAATTACCCATTGCCACTGCTTTCATCAGATAATTTATTTTACCAATACTGTTATGACATACTGAAGCAGAAAATCCAGGTTCCGTCTGTAACAATTCGCCCCACTATTCAGTTTCAATGACCAAGACTTTCTGTTAGATAAATTTTTCATTCAGAAGTCAGAATTGAACAGCTGGTGCATGGTAGGAACAGAAACATGGTAGGGCTTTGACTTTCTGAACTGTGAACTTTACACCTCCGGTAACATAATGCACTGACGCACAAATTTAGTTTATAATAAAATAATTGTTAATTCTTGTTAGTGAGTATATGAAATTTAAAAATAGAGATCAGTTTCTTACCTGAAAATCTGTCTGGTCAGAGAATGCATCTGGCAGCGTGAATGAGAAAAGAGTGACCGTGTCATTTGTTTATCGGCCAAAATGCACTTTGTGTGTGTGTACGTGCGTGCGTGCATGCGTGTGTGTGTGTATGTGTGTGTGTCACTGTTTGTGTAGAGCTGTCTAAGCAAGCCCAAAGAGGAAACAATCCCTCCTTAATCTGGTCATCCCCTGTTTCTCATCCCCTCTATCTCACAAACTGCCTTTTCACCTCTCTCTCTCGCTCCCTTTTCCCCACACACACTTGTAACACACTCCATCTCTCACATTACTTTGCACATTGCATTGGATAAAGAAATGACCCAGGTATGCACATGATAAAACAATGGCAATTCAGCTATATTTCAGCAACAATCCTTGGTTGAGCTCAGAGCTAGAGGTAAGTAGCGCCTATGAATTTAAAATAACTCAAAGGCAGCACTGGAGACCGTATGCATCAACGCTGCACATGTACAAAAAGATTTTGTACGCTGTTTGTCACGCGCACACCACATGCATGAAAAGTTAACTTGAAGGTAGAATGCAAATACCTCGGCATGAACCATCGAGCAGCCCTGATAAAGTACAAGTGCACCACAAACTCTGGTCTGGCATTTTCTCGTCATATTGCAAATAACCTAAACTACACTAAAATTGAACAACCTAGCATTGCAATGTCCAATTTACAGTTCCCTAATACTGGAGGAAAATGCTGCTTCTACGTAACTCGTCCTAAATATGATATTTATGATGATTAGCGTGGAGCGCAAGGAAACCAAGTGAAATTCATTTCCCACTGAGAACATGCCTTACTCTAAAATAATGATGGCCGACAGTTTTCCTTATTCATGTGGCATAGAGATGTGAATGCGTGTCAGGCGCACTGAGATCCAAAGAGGCGACATGTACAGATCCATCCCCCCAAGGAAAAAAATGCAGTGTGATCTCATGGGCAAACTTGGGATAAGTCGAGTGTGATGCCAGGATCCCGTTGGTCCTGAGACTCTGGCAGCCTTTACGATCAAAAGAGCCTTTTTTGGATGAAGATATAATTGATTAGTTCTTTAATCTGTCTGAAGCCACGAAACACTATTGAGCCTCATCATAAAACTAACGGAGCCTAATATTCAAAATAAGTTTCAAAATAATTTGTTGCATTTATGATATACAACTACGATAAAGAAAAAGGACATTTTGTTTATTTTTAATATTAATTAAAGACATTTGATTTAATAAAATAATGCTGACTCATTTAATCCAATGAATCACTGTATTCAAATTGAGGATTTTGTTTAAGGATTTTTTTTTTTTTTATGCTGAAAGTATAGGTAGGGGGGACTCTCCGATAACCACTGGGTATTTCGTACACTGCCCGCAATGATAACAGCAAATTAAAATGTTCAGATATAGTCGTTATTCATTTCCATGTAATTTTTTTGTCAAAGCAAAGGAGAGAGCTGCATGCGGTTCTGGAGCGGCAGGTTACTGACCACAATTGGGAATTATTTTCACTCCATTTAGAGTAGTGTGCACTGGATAGGGTTAGGGTTCGTTTTAAACTGGCGTCAAATGAGGACGCTTAAAAGCCGCCTTTTGCATTGTATATTGACGCTTGGTCTGGTAGCGTCAATATATGATGCATTGGGATGAGACTGCGCTCTTTATTCCACTGGTAAAACTGCCTTTGGTTCTGGAGACGCAGTGGTTAATTGTGGACCACGTCTTTAGGATTCATGACCTTCCACTTGAAGTGATGTCTGACCAGGGCCCCCAATTTATATCCAAGTTTTGGTACGCATTTTACTCACTGTTGGGGGCGTCGATTTGTCTCTTTGCTGGGTTTCACCCTGAGTCTAATGGGCTGACAGAGAGGACTAACCAGACCTTAGCAGCTACTTTGCACTGACTTGCATCCACTTATCCCTCCTCGTGGAGCAGACAGTTAGCATGGGCGGAGTATGACCGCAACACCCTGCGCAGTGCATACACAGGCCTCTCCCCTTTCAAGGTGCAGTTCGGCTGTCAGTTGTCCTGATCTGGAGAGGGAAGAGGGGGTGCCGTCTGCTGAGGCATACGTTTGTTGCTGCCGATGTACGTGAAGATGGGTGCGTCGCTCGTTCCTAAAGGCTTTTGCTAGGCAGAAGAGCCTGGCTGATTGGCGACGCCGCCCTGCTCCCTCATATCGCGTGGGCCAAAGGGTTTTGTTGTCCACCGCTGTGTGTCGAGTCTAAGAAGCTTGCACCCAAGTTTATTGGTCCTTTCAAGATCATTTGCAAAATCAATCCTGTTACGGTGCGGCTTCAGCTTTCCCAGTCCATGAGGGTACACCCTACTTTTCACATTTCCCGGCTGAAACTGGGGGGGGGGCTGTCATGGTTTTGGAGAGTTGCCGCCTGCTGTGTATTTTCTTTGCCACCTGAGAGCTGTCCTGCTCTCTGATCAGGTGGTTGATTGCTTATTATTTGTAATTGTAGAGAGACTATTTAAGCAGCTCTTTTCCGCTGTTTGGTGCTTTTGTGTCACTCTTGTGAGGGCCACTAAGCCCTTGGTGTTTAATCGGAGAAAACTCCTGTAAGGAGTTTAGGATTTGGTGTTTGTCCGTCCTATTCATTGTTTGTCCGTCCTATTTATCATTCTGTTCATCAGAGTATATGTTCTGTCCTGCAGAAGGTCTTGTTTGTTGGAGCATTGTCTTTGTTCGCAGACCTCTGTCGGTTCGCTCCTGTTCTAGCAAGAGGGACTGGTTACTCTGTCTCATGAGGAAGCTCTATTTGTCTGGGAGGATTTTCGCCCACTTCTTCTGGGTTGCTTTTCGCTAGTGGAATCGCCGGGGAGTTACGCTCCTTTTTTTCTGTTACCATTTCTCCCATTAGTGGTCACTTGCTTTTCGTGGATTGCCTTTAGAAACCCTATCCCTTAACCCGAACCCGAACCCTAACCGTCAAATAAAGATGTCAAAAGCTTCCTTCTGCGTCATATATCGACACTTGGTCAGGTTGCGTCAACATATGACGAGTTCGGATGAGAATGTGTTGGAATAAAGTGGGCTGCCTTGTCCATCACCACCATATGGGCCATGTGACTATCAGATGGGGGCAACCCCGTCACAAAATCAAGAGAAATGTGACTCCAAGGACGGATTGGAATGGACAGCGGTGTAATAATTCGGACAGGGCCTGCTGTTAACCTTTGTCATTGGCGCACACCGGTCTAATACATAGATATTTTCTCTTATTGTAATTGTATTTATCATATTATATTATATTTCGCCTATTGTTATTTTTGCAGGCTACAACTCAGTTTTGAATCCCCTGCTACCCGCCCGTATATAATTAATTACCAAAAAGGATGGTTCAATGCACCATAAGCTAAAGGTGATAAATTAGGAAGCATTGTGGCACCTTTCCTTTACATTTAAAGAATCCAAACACACTTATCATGGCTGCCACGTAAATTTTGTACTTCCGGATTGTTTTCTAGGAGTCAGGAACTTTCCTAAGCAAAAAAGACTCGCAGCCTTTGTGTCATTCAGTGACTCTATCGGGTTAATCCTATCAGGGATAATCCTTTCTCAGCTGAAAGTACAACTTCCTCTTCCGGTTTGAGAAACAATGCCATTCTGTAAGCCACTCCACATTTTACGAGCAGTCAGAAGCTCCCACTAAAAATGGCCAATTCATGAGGGAATAGCGATCTGATTGCAATTACCCAAATTTAATGAGGCCTTTGTGAAATCAAGCCGAAATCTAGCGATGCAATTGCGATTCACTGATTTCACGGAGCTCTTTGCAACCTTTGAGCGATGTATGGTCTTATTGAATAACAAAATTAGTGATGAGAGGACTTTGTGTGTTTGCAAAATTTGCAAGGTCTTTTTGAAACTGGTCCCAAGTTTGCCATTGCAGACATTTCAAGCAATCAGATTGCTTGTGATATCACCAACCTATCTGCTACGTTATATCTTTGGGATTCAACACATCTGCACTCGTGATGTGTCAATTCAACCAAGTGAAAAGAGTAAAACTTTGAGAAATTACGATTCTAGACAATCCTGAGCTTTTAGAGAGTTACAGAGATAACTGAACCACTTGTAGATCCATCCATCCATTCTTTATACCTGCTTCTTCCTCACTAGGGTCACTGAGGGAGCTGGAGCCTATCCCAGCTGACTATGGGCAAAAGGCAGAGACTTAAGCCTGGACAGCTCGCCAATCCATTGCAGGGTGCACACACCATTCACACACCAGTAATTTATGCACTCATACCTATGGACAATTTAGTGTCTCCAATTAGGCTTATGTGCATGTCTTTGGACTGAGGGAGGAAAACCGGATTACCTGGAAGAAACCCATGTGAGGGAGAACTTGCAAACTCCACACAGAAAGGTCCCACAAACCCACAACCTACTAAGCAAACTGTAAGGCACGGATTATCAATAAGATTACTTGCTATTGTTTTGAACGAGGATGAAGCCCTGTGTCTCGCCGCAAATCTCAAAGTTGAGTATTGAAAGTCTGTTTTTACTGAGGTCCCCTACCGAAGAACAACAACGTATCAGCTTTGTCTCTCTCGTAGGGCATATTTAAAGCACACATTTAGTGTTTTCATTAATTTCTCTCCTCCTCATGACATAGCTAAGGCCCGTCCCTCGATCTTCAGCTGCTTCAGGCGCGTCTCTGAATCCCCGGCTGCCTCAGGCACGTACCTGGATCCCCGGCTGCTCAGAGATGCCAAGTCTCACGCATTAGGCGCGAGTCTCTCCTCTTCGTGGCATTCATATGCCTGGGCCATAGTCAGCAATTATTCAATCAACGCGCACTGAAGAAATTCACTCGCGGAATTTAAGTCATTGTGCATCAAGTAAATCAGTTTCAAGTGCATGACGGTGGATTTCCCCACTAGTGACACAGAAATCGATTATTACACGGGAATTCTCAGGCTTGTCTTTACTGAGGGATTGAAAGCAATGGAATTGCATAAAGACGTTTCAAGTGGTCTTCAATCCAATCCAATCCAATCCACTTTATTTATACAGCACATTTCAAAAACATAAAAGTTTATCAAAGTGCTGCACAGAGATTTGCAATAAAAGACACAATGGTTCAGAAAATAAGGATTAAAATGAAGATACAGATAATTGTATAATAATAAATAAATATAAAATAAGATAAGTGTCATACAACAGATTAAAAAAAAACAAAAAAATTGACAAATAAGACAAATAAGCACAGAGATTACACAAGAACAGAGGTCACACAACTCTCGTGCCAAGTCAAAAGCCAATGAATAAAGTTTTAAGATGCAATTCAAAAGTAGGTAGGGAGGGGGACAACCTTTTTTTAGGGGTAGCTTGTTCCATAATTTAGGGGCTGCCACAGAAGAGGCTCAATCACCTTGTGTTTTTAAATTACTCTTAGGGACAATGAGGAGGAGCTGATCAGCTGACCTAAGAGATCATGAGGGAGTGTAGACATTTAAGAGGTCTGAAATATATTGTGGAGCTGATCCGATTAGTGCTTCAAAAACAAACAATAAAATTTTAAAATTTATTCTAAAATGGACTGGAAACCAGTGAAGCGAGGATCGAGGTGATGTGTTCATGTGTCCTGGTGCCTGGTAAAAGGTGAGCAGCAGCGCTTTAGACCAACTGCAAGCGTGCCAGGGAAGCCTGGTTTACACCAAACTAAAGTGCATTGCAGTAGTCCAAACGTGTGGAAATAAAAGCATGAATCACTCGCTCAAAATCACTAAAAGATAGAACAGATTTAATCTTGGATAAAAGCCTAAGATGATAAAAACTGGTTCTTACAACGGAGTTAATCTTTTAGTCCAATTTAAAATCACTGTCAAGCTTTACATCAAGATTAGAAACTGTGGGTCTAAAATAAGGTAAAAGGGGGTCCAGGTCCTTGCGAGGACCCTTAGGGTCAAGTACGATTATTTCAGTTTTTGCTTCATTAAAATTTAAAAAGCTCTGGGCCAGCCAGGCTTTGATTTCCCTGAGACAGTCTAGCAGATGTGTGGCAGAGCTGCCATGGCCTCTTTTTAAAGGGGGATATACTTGGGTGTCGTCTGAATAAAGATGATATGATATGTTTTGGTTTTTAAAAATTTTCCCAAGCGGGAGAAGGTATAGAGAGAAGAGAGCTGATCCAAGGATGGACCCTTGGGGAACTCGCCAAGGTAGGGATGCACATGAGGAGACTAAATCACCAATTTTAATTTTAAAACTTCTCTCTGCCAGGTAGGACCTGAACCAATCAAAGCTGTACCCTTTAAATCCACATATTGTTCCAGGCGAGCAATGAGAGTTGCATGATCTACCGTATCAAAAGCTGCTGTTAAATCCAAAAACATTAAAAGGGCTGTGTTACCAGAATCAGTGGTCAATAAAATATCATTAAAACCCTTAAAAGTGCAGACTCAGTGCTATGAAAAGCTTTAAAACCAGATTGAAAGATGTCAAGGATGCCATGAACACTAAAATAAGACTGGAGTTGTAAAAGTACAGCTTTTTCAAGGATCTTGGAGATAAAAGGAAGCTTCGATATTGGTCTGAAGTTTGACAAGGTGCTCAGATCCAGATATGGCTTTTTAATCAGAGGTTCCACTACAGCCTGTTTAAAATACACCAGAACAGAACCTGAGGCAAGGCTGCTGTGTATAATTTGGTGGACATTTTGACTAATGGTCTCCCAAACCTCTTTAAAAATGCAAGGTGGGATAACATCAGTGGGAGAGCAGGCGGGTTGAAGCTGGGAAACAATTTTGTTGAGGGTAAAGAGAGACACTGGCTCAAACTGGTTTAAGACCAGTGAGCAATAGTGTGTGAACAATAGAAAGGTCACATAAAGGGGGGATATGTGGACTCTGATATTTTCTACCTTATCAACAAAATAAACAAGAAATTTTTCACAGACCTCAGAAGAAACCTCAAGGGAGGTGGATTGGGGAACATTCAAAAAATTATTTCATTAAAACAATTTAAACGGTTGTAGAATCTGAATGTTTGGTTGATTTAGCTCACAACAGATACAGTATGTCAAATGTCAGAAATAATATTGTTGGAACACATGCTCATTACGCGTGTAGAATCTGAATGTTTGGTTGATCTAGCTCAAACCAGAGCCAGCAGTAAAACTTTTATAACCTAGGATGTTCTTGCAGTCTGCCTGTGGGGTTAGCCTCTCCAGCTTTGCTCAGTGGGGGGCCGGAGCCACAAAGCTCTGTGGGTCCCATGTCTCCTGTAAAAGTCAAATCACTATCCCCACTGAAGTTAAGTTACATTAATCTGTTTAAAATAATCTAAATCTCTGGGAAATTCATAATATTTTTATGTTCAATATCCTGTGAAGAAATCACATATACTTATAACTCAAACTATACAATACTCCATTTTAAGGTTTTTCCATGACAACTGCATCATATTAGCACATATTCCTATCATGTTTGGTCTTGTTATTCTTGGGGGAATTCAAGGAGTTGAATGGATCATGTTTCATTTCCCTTGAAATTATGGTTCATTCTCTTTTTGGGAAACTCCTGAAAATTGGTTAGATTATATGCTGGCAATTACCCTAGTCTCCTCTCTCTGCTAGGAAGTCTATTACACCCCCAAATGGGGGGAGAAACCCAGATTCGGCCCTCCCTTCCTCCGCCTTGATCGGAGGCGTGATTTTGAGTGCTTAAAGGCAAGAGATTCTAACCAGAAGGGGCTCTCTTTTTTCAAGATCTCCCGTGCCAAAGGGGTGAGTAGTCTCTTAATTCGGGAGGATCGCATCCCAGCACTCCCTGCAGGCCTGGGTCTGCACGGATGTAACGGATCTTGGTAGGCGGCTTCTCCTTGGGCACGTGGTGCGGCCTCGCTCCGCATGGCTGGCCTTCATTTTTCCAGGTATGAATTTATTCTCCCTTTCTAAATTGTGTGTAACTGACAATTGGCTTAATGTTGAATTGTTTGATCCAAGTTTGTGAACGGAATTGTTATTCCGTTCGGCTTGCGTGGTCTCCGTGTCTCTTAATCTTTTTTTTCTTCCTCGCCCCGTCTCGGCAGATACCTAGGGGTATTATCCCCGCTGAGGAACGACTGGCCAGCGGCCCGGTGTGGGAATTGGTTTGATTAAGTTGGATAGAAAACTATGGTCTACAAAACCCTAAACCAGTGAAGTTGGCACGTAATGTAAATCGTAGATAAAAACAGAATACAATGATTTGCAAATCCTTTTCAAATTCAATTGAATACACTGCAAAGACAAGATGTTTAATGTTCAAACTGAGAAACGTTTTTTTTTTTGCAAATAATCATTAACTTGGAATTTAAAGGCAGCAACACACTGCATAAAAGTTGGCACAGGGGCCTTTTTACCACTGTGTTCCATCGCCTTTCCTTTTAACGACACTCAGTAAACGTTTGGGAACTGAGGAGACCAATTTTTGAAGCTTTTCAGGTGGAACTCTTTCCCATTCTTGCTTGATGTACAGCTTAAGTTGTTCAACAGTCCGGGGTCTCCATTGTTGTATTTTACGCTTCATAATGCGCCACACATTTTCAATGGGAGACAGGTCTGGACAGCAGGCAGGCCAGTCTAGTACCCGCACTCTTTTACTACAGAGCCATGCTGTTGTAACACGTGCAGAATGTGGCTTGGCATTGTCTTGCTGAAATAAGCAGGGGCGTCCATGAAAAAGACGTTGCTTGAATGGCAACATATGTTGCTCCAAAACCTGTATGTACCTTTCAGCATTAATGGTGCCTTCATATATGTGTAAGTTGCCCATGCATTGGGCACTAATACACCCCCATACCATCACAGATGCTGGATTTTGAACTTTGCGCCTATAACAGTCCGGATGGTTCTTTTGCTCTTTGGTCCGGAGGACACGACGTCCACAGTTTCCAAAAACAATTTGAAATGTGGACTCGTCAGACCACAGAATACTTTTCCACTTTGCATCAGTCCATTTTAGATGAGCTTGGGCCCAGCGAAGTCGGCGGCATTTCTGGATGCTGTTGATAAATGGCTTTCGCTTTGCATTGTTAAAACCCGGGAACATTAATGTAGTGACGATGGTTGTCTGTTAGGAATTCAAGGTATGAATAACTTCATGTTTTTCCCTAGAGTCTAAGTAACTGGTTTTCACTGCCCTGAGATTCATGCATGCTGTCCCCAAACTATCTACTCTAATTCTAATTTGGAGTCAGATATTTAATGAGGATAACTAAATTTATTATGGAGTCAGATTGGTTGTAACTGTTGCATTGTTATGCCCCGTCTTTGGACGAAAATAAATATCCATTTTATTGGGATTCACACCAGCCAGGAAGTTTCTTGGATTATCGCCAGCCAAGAAGAACACGTGAAACCTTCAGCCCTCTGCAATGTCTGTCCTTGGAATTGTTTTGTGGGGTTTTACACGATCATGAAACGCATGCATCCAATTCCTGAGTAAACAGAAGCACGGGAAGTCCGGAGTCATAATCGCTTTCCATGTTGCTTAGTGAGTTCCACCTTTACGTAAGTGAAACTGAAACTTCAATGCACAAGGATTTTAATACCGCGTGAGAATCTCATTAAGCATTCAATGAATAATTGCGGACTTTGGTGGCGGTTGCCCTGGCCCCACCAGCCCCACCAGCCCCCTCTACCCCCACCCTTGCCTCCCCAGCTGTGGCCTGTTTCCCCCCTCCAGCTCCCTCCCCTACCCACAGCTGTTCCTTCAGACCTCCCCCCTCCCCCCCTCCCTCCTCTCCCCCCCTTAAGAGGTAAGGGTGGAGTGTAAGAGACTTCACCTCGGTAAGGCAGCCGAGCCTGATGGGGTGTGTCCACGGCTGCTTAAGATCTGTGCGGACCAACTGGTCGAGCCCCTCCAGAAGCTCTTCAACCTGAACTTACAGTCAGTGAGGGTCCCAGTCTTGTGGAAAACATCATGCCTCGTGCCGGTACCCAAAACAGGGCGACCAGTCGTGCTTAACGACTACAGGTCGGTGGCCCTGACATCACACATAATGACGACACTGGAGTTGCTGGTTCTGTGAAAACTCAGACCACTGACTGAACAAGCACAGGACCCCCTGCAGTTCGGGTATCAGGAAGGAGTCGGAGTGGTATAGGGCTGTCCTCTACCTGCTCCATAGAGCCTACTCATACCTAGATGAGCCAGGAAATCAGGTGAGGATATTGTTCTTCAACTTCTCGAGTGCCTTCAACACTATCTGGCCTCTCCTACTCAGCGAGAAGTTGGGAATGATGGGGTGGACCCCCTCCTTGCAGCATGGATCATGGACTACCTGACAGGATGGCCTCAGTCTGTCAGGCTTGGGAGCTGTGTCTCAGATACAGTTGTGAGTAGCACTGGGGCACCACAGGGGACGGTTTTGGCTCCCTACTTATTCACACTCTACACTGCAGACTTTGCCTAAAACTCAGGGTCCTGCCACGTCCAAAAATACTGTGATGACATGGCCATAGTGGAGTATTTGAGGGATGGGCAGGAAGGGGAGCACAGGGACCTGGCGACCGCCTTCAGTGTCTGGAGTGAGAAGAATGGCCTGCTCTTGAACACATCTAAGACTAAAGAGATGGTCATAGACTTCCGAAGGTCCAAGCCCCCTATGCTACCCCTTAACATCCGTGGCGAGGACATAGAGGTGGTGTCTACCTATAAGTTCCTGGGGGTGAATCTGGACGACAGGCTTGACTGGTCATCCAACAGTGATGCACTCTATGCAGAGGGACAGAGCAGGCTGTTCTTCCTGAGGAGACTCAGGTCCTTTGAGGTGTGCAGGGAGATGCTGGTCATGTTCTACCAGTCAGTGATGGCGAGTGCTCTCTTCTTTGCAGTAGTCTGCTAGGGGGGCAATACATCAAAGAAAGACACTGGGCGGCTGAACAGGCTTGTCAAGAAAGCAAGTTCTGTGATTAGACTGAGCCTGGACCCCCTGGTGGCTGTGGTGGAGAGGCGAATGAGGAGCAAGTTCCTGGTTATCAGGGATAATGAGAACCATCCCCATTATGTCCTGGCTGGGCAAACCAGCAGCCGCCGCTGTGGGTGGCTCATCACAATGAGGTCGAGGACTGAGTGGCTCAGGAGGTCCTTCATCCCGACCGCAATCAGACTCTCCAACTCTTGCAGTTAATAGCTTGTGCTGCTGCATCCTGTGAAATTATTTTTAGTGATCTGTTTTTATTAGTTTTATTTATTCTATTTATACTTTTTTATCCAGTCTCATCTAGTATTTTATCTTTTTTTTTTACCCAGTGCTGTTTAGTCAATCCATGCTCTTACATTGTACATTAGGCTGGCTATGTAGTGTGGTGTGATGTATTTATTTATGTTACACTGTTTGTGTTTTAACTGTCTGGATGAGCGAGACACCTGAATTTCCCTATTGGGATAAATAAAGTATAAATCGATCGATCTATCTATCTATAAGCCTAAAAAATGCGTGAGACCTACGCCAAATGCATGAGACTTAGTCATGGTCACCTTGGGTGGTTCCGGCTCTTTGCCGGCCCCAGCAGCTACAGCCATTTGCCAGCCCCAACAGCTAGAGCGCTGCTCCCTGGCCCAGTGAAGGGCTTTCCCTTGTTACCCTACTTCCAATGAAAGACCAGATGGTTTCTGTTGCAAACAGCATGCTTATAGTCCCTGCATCTCTGGACTATATCAGTCGCCCCTGGTCAAGTGGAGGTGAGGCCCCCCTTTTCTTTTCAGACTTCAGAGGCCTACTTTCCCTATCGCCCCAGGCTTCAGAGTCGTGCTGCCCCTGTTGCCCTAGGCTCCAGCTGCCTGTCTTCCCTGTCACTCCAGTGGTTCACCAGCCCCAGTTCCCTTTGCACAGCTGGAGCCACTTCTTGGTGGGGAGATACTTTAATGGCCTCCTCCTTCGTGGCATTTCTGGTTCCCCAGTTACCTGCCTTTCCTAATAATTCAGTTATCCCTTGCTCTCCTTTACTCATGTTTACTCCTTGTTTCAATTACGTTAATTATCTCCCATTCTAATTATACCTTGGTTTTTCCCTTCACAGGCAGGTAGCCTCGCATAGTAACAATTTAGTGCACAGCACCCCTGTTCTGTTCTTTCATTTTATCCCTTGTTTAGCTCACTTCTTTCTGTTGGTACTTTTTGTTACTAAACTTCACATCTGTGGATTTGGGTCCTCACCTTTATTTACTCTCCTGGTGCCCTAATTACATCCCCTGGGCACCAGGAGTCGTTACTATCTGAATTAAAAGTCCAGTGGGTTAGTTAGATTGTGGGCAGCTTAATGTCATCTGAATGCCCGAGAATGTTATTAATATTATTAGCAAGTGCTGCCACTGCAATTTTTGTTTCTGGTTGCGTTAAGATGATCGTTAATTTTAAGTAGTTAATATTACCTTTACCTTTCCATTCTGCCTGCTTAATCAATGAGCTTTTACCACAGCAATGGCATGCATCAGACAGAAACAACTGTACTGCAGAAATTAATGGTCTTTCTTTGTGTTGCTGTCATTTAATTTAACTGAGAACATTTTTATCTTCTGCAAACATCCTATTTTCATGATACACATATGAATTACTAGTCCAGGAGCCAAACCCTATTTTTCCAGTAACCTGGAATTGTCGGATAAAGTTTTTTTCTTTGCTGATTCTTACTTAAGATGCACTGTAAAACTGCAGCCAAACATGCAAAATATACCTCAGTGTTTCCCCCAGAATTTTTTTCAGCAGCGGTGCTACTGTGTCCGTCTCCATGAGGATGCGACGTCGACCCGTATTCATGCGCGTGAAGATTAAATGACCTTGGAATCCTTATAGACAGGATTATAACATGTTTGTATTTTGTCTCAGTTTACAGCTTTTTACATTTATCTGAAGAAAATAAAAATAATTAATGTCACAAATCAGAAATTTACTCACACCTTTTATTTATTTACAAACCAGAAGACTTATTTACACAGCCTACATCCAGCCTGTGAACATTAAGTTTTTCTGGGCTTTTTGTAAAAAAAGCACCAGAGCTTGTCTATAGTTGAACTCAGCAGTAGGGGGGCCATTGATGCTCACAAGCATTGAAGAAAAATGAAATGTCCCCTGATATTCGTTATGATCCCGACATTGAAAGGTACCAAGGACTGAAAAACCCCGAAATTCCAAAGATGACGAAGTCAGTGATGTCTTTGAAAGCTCTATCTCACCAAGCCCTTGTAAGGAAGAAAGCCACCGAGGCGGACTTCACATTCCTGCAGGACGTCGTAACAACTGAGAAATGTCCGGAGTATAACGGATACAATGCCTAGATAAGCCGGGAACAGGGGCACAAGGAGATCCCGAAGACCAAGATTGCGTACCAGCCTCTCATAGACATGAGGTCCTCAGACCCGGATACCATGATGGCAGCGATGAAGCGAGCAGAACAGCTGACACCCACAAAACAGCTAACACACAAAACTGGTCAAGACTTCACTGTGCTAACCTGCAACCAGCAGGGCTAGTTCTCAGGAAGTTGATATTCGCGATGTCTTCTCACATGATCTTGCGCCTGTACCAACATTAATGTTCACAGAAAAAGGAATGCGAATAGCAAAGAGCAAATCTGTATTGAAAAACAAACTGCAAATTCAAGTGTCTGAACAAAATATTGGCTTTCCTGATGTGACCATCATAGACGGGTCAGCTCTGCTCTGGGCTGTACATTAGCCAGAACAAGGGACTGTGTCAGACTTTGTGCGCAACGTCAAAAAGCGAATTGCCAAATACCTTGAATACAGTGATGTTTACCTGATTTTTGCCTGTTATCATGACATCAGTATAAAGTCTGTAACCAGGAGCGGGCGTGAAACTGGCGTTAGTCAAGTACATCAACTAAACTGTGAAACAAAATTGCCATCCCAGAAGGTTAGCCTGACAGTTGTCAAAAACAAGGATCAACTCATGCGCATCATATGCAAAGAACTTGTTCAAGATAGGCTGTTCCATGCTTCCCTCAGTAACCATCGTCTAATCGTCACCGGAGACGACCCATGTCCAATCGAAGTCTCGGATAGAGGAGGAGAAATTCAGACAAGACATGATCTGAAAACATTTCATGAAGAGGTGGACATCATCATTGTTCAGCAGGTGCTGAAAGCTGCCCCAGACGCAAGGCAAATGACAGTGATATGTGACGACACTGATGTGTCCGTGTTACTTCTGTACCACTACCAAAGAGCTAGGCTGAGCATTCCCTTGTACATGAAATCTCCAAACAAGGGTAGAACTGTTACTGACATAAAAGCAACTGTGAAGAAGCATTCTAGAATAACTGCAAATTTGCTTCCCGCTCATGCATTGTCAGGTTGCAACAGGGTGGCATGCCCCTATGGCATCGGTACTGTAGTCAAGGAGCTTGAACGAGGCCATGACTTGTCAGCAATCGGGAACCTTGACAATGAGTTCAAAAATGTCTTGAGACAGTCCACAGCATTCATTTCTGCCTGTTATGGAGTTAAGAGTGATTCGATGTCCGAGACGCGGCTGCATGTTTGGGGTGCAAAAAATGGAAAAGGCAAAAAAAAGGTGGCTAGCACCCTCCGGGTTAGAGGAGAGCTCTTGCCTCAAGTGGAGGAGTTCAAGTATCTTGGGGTCTTGTTCACGAGTGAGGGAAGGATGGAGCGTGAGATTGACAGACGGATCAGTGCAGCGGCAGCAGTAATGCGGTCATTGCACCGATCTGTTGTGGTGAAGAAGGAGCTGAGTGGAAAGGCAAAGCTCTCGATTTACCAGTCAATCTACGTTCCTACCCTCACCTATGGCTATGAACTCTGGGTCATGACCGAAAGAACGAGATCTGGGGTACAAGCGCCTGAAATGGGTTTCCTCCGCAGGGTTGCGGGCTGCTCCCTTAGAGATAGGGTGAGGAGCTCTGTCACCCGGGAGGAGCTCAGAGTAGAACCGCTGCTCCACCACGTCGAGAGGGGCCAGCTGGGGGCTCGGGCATCTCTGTCAGATGCCCCCTGGACGCCTTTCTGGGAAGGTGTTCCGGGCATGCCCCACCGGAGGAGGCCTCGTGGAAGACCCAGGACACGCTGGAGGGACTATGTCTCTCGGCTGGCTTGGGAACGCCTTGGGATAGCCCCCGAAGAACTGGAGCAAGTGTCCAGGGAGAGGGAAGTCTGGGCATCCCTGCTTAGACTGCTGCTCCCGCGACCCGGCCCCGGATAAGCGGTGGAAGATGGATGGATGGCAAATTTTCATCCCCCAAACTATGCTCCTTGCCCCCCACAACAGAAGCTCTCACCGAAAATGTAAAAAGGGCACATCTCCAGGCCACGCTTTGGAGAAATCTTCAGCATAGTGACCCACCTGACGTGGACAGTGAGGACCTAGGTGGAAGAAAGACATGAAGAGCCTAACTCTAAGTCCTGTTGCCACATCAGATGGTGTCAAATGCGCCCCGGACTACATTCTGAATCTAATTTGCTGTGGCTGCAAGAGTGAGACCCCTAGCTGTTCAAAAAGATGCAGTTGCCGTCTGCCTGGCACACCATGCACAGTATTCCGTGCATGCTACTCAATTGGATGCGCTCGCCTGCAATAGGTCATTGAACTAGGAGTATGTTTGGTATTTGAGGGAAACACAAATCTGCACTGAGAATTTAAAGTAAGTGCAAATAATAACCATGTTTTCTATTTTAAAAGATGGATCGTAACTATCAATTCTATTTCAGATGATGGGGAGAAAAGGTTAAAATGCATTTCATGTTTTGTGAACTCAATAATTAAACTAAATGAAGTCCCCAACGTTTTTGACAGTTTGCGACTTAATATTCAGGTAGGAAGGGGTTAATTTGCCCTAAATATACTTTGCATTGAGTCGCCTATGTTATATTCTTGGAGCTGAAAGCAATCCTGTCAAATAAATACTGTTTTAGAGTAATAAATGAGCAAATTATAGAACAAAAACTTTTTTCCAATTTGTCGTGTATTCGGGCACGCAGGGGTTAATATCTGAAATTGCCCAGGGGAAGCGAAAGTTTACTGGCCTGTACATTGAAAAGCAACCCCAAAAGTACCAGAATCAGCAGAGAAAAAAACTTTATCCGAGAATTTCAGGTTCAGCAAAGTGGCTGCCGAAATATATAGCGTGCAATATCCAATGAGTAGGCCTTGCAACGATAAACATGCATACAGTATGCAGCCTTGTGAGTTTAGCTAATAATGAATTTAATATGTCAGTATATAGCCCCGAATGGCTGTCTATCTTGTGCGAAGCAAATTCATCAAAAGCATCCTCCACGTCTGGTACTCACACACACCTATACATTACCTTGGCTGCGGGGAGGCTTTGGACTGTCTGACTGACTGAGTGAGGGTCAATTTACATCAATCAAATCCGACCAATCGCATCGACATGTGCATAATTTGAATCGTAATTTCTCGAAGTCTCATTCCATGCCAAATCACCTAAAATTTTTGGAATTTTACACCAAACCCTCTCAGATTTTGCTGAAAAAATTACAAAAAAATGTATAGGGTAATGAATGACGAAATCCAAATTTTTAGATCCCTACAGTGAACGGTTTTCGAGTTACCAAAGTTTTAAAATTGGGCCGTGCTCCCCTTTTTCGGACCCGCGAAACAATTGTGTTTTGGAGCGTTTTGGGGCACATATAACTTTCTAGTTAATTGAGATACAGACTTCAAATTTGGTACCCAAGGGGATTCTGGCCCAGGCTTTCAGAATGTGTCATCAAAAGGAGATAGGAGGTACCCTTTTCAAGATAGGGTCACATCAAAACTCAATTTTGAATACTTAAAATTCAACTCCAAAGTGTATAAATGGGCTATAGTGTATGTAAAGTACAGTAAATCTCTGTACGGATTTGGGCAAAAGTATGCAGAATTTGAATAATTCAGTTCACATAGAAAGTAAACTAAAAGGCCTTTAATATTTAACTAGAAGTAGTTATTATGTGTATCTTTGTGTGGGAGGAGTTTCATTAAATTTAACAACTGGCTACATGGTCCACCATCATCCCGAAGAAGGGGTAGAAATGGCGATTTTTCTTCTATGACCATTTTCAAGCCTTCACCAAATATTTACTTAAGCACCCACTGAGCCAAAATTGCTTCTGTTGTGTAATGGAATGTTAATGAAGAATGTAACACTGTTTTTGTACCACGGACCCATTTGAAGGGTACGCCGGTCCGTTCCAGGCTTGACATTAAATGGTCAACATTAAGTCTAGTCTTTGTCTTTCTTTTAGTTGTTACGAACCCACAGTGAGTTATATACAGTATAACATAACACGGTGTCAGAATACTGGTAGTACGTTAGTGTAACGAAACGTGACGACGAAAAAAGAAGTAAGGAAGATGAAAGACGAAAATGAGCGAAGAAAACCCACAAGCCCAGCCAACGGTGCCGTTGGCTCAGCCACAGCTAGCCACACAGGCGCCCCGTTACCTCAGTACTTCCCGCCGAGTAAATTTGACTTCTCTAATCCTAACGAATGGCCGAAGTGGATTAAGCGATTTGATTGCTACAGAATCGCATCAGGGCTCGACAAACAGTCACAGGAATTTCAAGTCAATGCGCTTATGTACACGGCGAGAGAGGAGGCTGAAGATGTTTTGAATGTGCTGCCGTTGACAGAGGCTCAAAAGACATTGTACGAAGCTGTCACGATGGCGTTCAAAAAGCACTTCGTCAGCAAGAGGAACGTCATCTACGAAAGGGCCTGCTTCAACCGTCGGAACCAGCAACCAGGTGAGAGTAGGGAGTCATTTATTACTGCTGTGCATATGTTAGCGGAACATTGCCAGTTTGGAGCTCTGAGAGATGAGTTAATAAGGGACAGAATAGTGGTGGGAATCCTTGATGCCAGGCTGTCAGAACAGTTACAACTCAATGCAGAACTCACCCTAGGAAAAGCCATGACTCAAGTCAATCAGTGCAGCAGTGAAGAAACAATAGCCGTGGCTGAGGGGGGCCGAGCAGACAGCAGGACAGGTAGAGGCCATAACAAAGACACAAAAGGGGCGTAAAGTTGGATATGAGAAAACAGACAGCCAGACAGCAGGTTGTGGCAAGTGTGGGAACATGAAAAGATATCCATGGAAAGAATGTCCGGCTCGTGACGCCGAAAGTGCCACAAAAAGGGACATTATGCTCAGATTGAGAAGGAAGCTCTGGCAGCTATGTGGGCATGTGAGCGTCTGTCCTCCTACCTGCTAGGACTGAAATTCAGGTTGGAGACAGACCACAAGCCACTAGTGCCATTGCTTAGCACCAAAGCTCTCGACGAACTCCCACCGAGAGTGCTGCGCTTCAGGCTGAGGCTGCTGAGATTCTCGTTCAACATCGTGTATGTGCCAGGGAAGGGCCTGATAACAGCAGGCACTTTATCCAGGGCACCAACACACCTTCACGGCAGAGGAAAAGGAGAACGAGGCCGAGGTCAAAGTGTTCCTGGACGCCGTCACTCAGAACCTCCCTGCCACAGAACACCGTCTGTGAGAAATAGCGGCAAAGCAGAAAACTGACCCAATCTGTGCACAGCTGATCCGGTACTGCGAGACAGAGTGGCCAGAGAGACACGCACTGCCCCTCGAACTGGCTCCCTTCTGGCCTGAAAAAGACAGCCTCACCTTGAATGGACAGCTGCTCCTCCGAGGTCAACGCAATGTCATTCCAGGTGAGCTGAGGGGGGAGATCTTGCAGCAGCTACACTGTGGGCACCAAGGGGTTGTTAAATGCCGAGCTAGGGCCTAACAGTCAGTCTGGTGGCCAGGACTGTCGGTCCACATCAGGCACATGGTGAAGAACTGCATCAAAGCATCTTGCAGAACAGAGAGAGGAAAAAATAGCACTTACCTGCTTGTAGGGGACTATTTTTCAAGCTACATAGAAGTAGCACACCTCAGAGTAGCTACAGCTGAGACAGCAGTGGCTGCTCTGAAGGATGTTTTCAGTCGCCATGGGACACCAGAGACTGTCATGTCTAACAATGGGCCGCAGTCCAGCGGTTCAGTGTTCCAGTCCTTCGCCAGTGCATACGGATTTGCTCACGTCACCAGCAGCCCCAGATATCTACAGGTCAATGGCGAGGCGGAGCGGGCTATTACCACAGTCAAAGGGCTGTGGAAAGGAGGAGGCGACAAGGCAAGGGCGCTGCAGACATACGGCGCCACACCCCTGGAGAGTGGCTACTCTCCAGCACAGCTCCTCATGGGGAGGCAGATCCGCTCTGGCATTCCCCAAGTTCCAGCTGCACTTCATCCTCGGTGGCCAAGCATCAGGCAGTTCCGGAAGGAGGAAAGGCGGGCGAAGGAGAACAAGCAGTGCCGGTATAACCAGCGCCACAGAGTTTGTGTCCTGCCGCAGCTGCAGTCGGGCTAAGAGGTTTGGCTGCCAAAAGACAACAAACACGGGACAGTTGTACAGAAAACGTCAACACCCAGATCCTACATCATCAACACTAATGAAGGTTCATTTAGGCGTAACCGCACACACATGCGCCCAGTTCACAACAAGCAGACACCTACACCAGCCATGACCGATACACCTGAGGTCACCCCAGCCAGGTAACACAGGCACACCTGCACGCACCGCTACAGAAATAAACAGGTACACAAATACAGATAGAGATACATGTGGAATCATTTTTTTATTGATTGATTTAATTATTATTAATTGTTTATCCTTGCTTGCTCCTACTTTACTTTCTTTCATAACCTTTTAGGCCTAGAGTGTGTGTGTGCTTGCATATTTCTGATTTAGCAGGGGCCTGCATAACTGTTCCAGTGCGTCATGACATATAGCCTATCTAAAGTCATGCAAAGCTGAATGTCTGTACCAAGGACAAGATGTTTTTCTCTTTCTCTAAGTTTGCGTTTATAGAAAGCTCCGGAATGCATAACAAGATAAACTGGAGCCGGGGCTGATAGAGAAGACAGGTGCTCTCCTCCCCAACGAGATGTATGTGTGCAGGCTTACGACAGCCTGACGTAGGTTGAATAAGACGACGAGGGCTCTCCAGATTACATCATGATGTGTAAATCAGCGCGGGGGGAGGAGAACGTCATGGAGTACCCCTACAAAAACCAGAGAGAGACTAACTGTATCATCCTCCATCTTGACTTGACTTGTATGGGGATCCTTTGCTGCAGAAAAGTAAACTGACTTTGGCTTGAATATTAACTTCTCTGCCTCTGACTGATTTTTTCCCTGAGTAGTCTGGGTTTCTTATGTGATGGTGATACGAGGAATTTAATGTTAAAATTCCTTTAACATTGGGGGCATCGTCCGGGGTCCCAATATCTCACCTGCACTCCCTGGAGAATCGGCGCCGACTGAAATTCCGTGCACGGTCGTCTTGAGAGACGTTAAAGAAGGGAAAGTCCTCAACCCGGAGCGACTGGCAAGGCTCCTTGGGTGTGTAGTGAGGCCAGGAGGGAGGTTCTCCAGAGTGTGTGGTGGAGGTGCGGGTGAGTGACGGAATACTTACTGAATTTGGCTTAGTTGCTGTGTGAGACAGAGGAGTTAATATTGCCAATTATGGGACAGACGAACAGTAAGTGTGGTGTTGTCGTTCTTGTAGTAAGGACTGCTGTTCTGGGACAAATGTTGACGTGACTTTGACTGAAACTAGGCAATTTGTTGAAAGTTGACATAATGGTTCTGGGAATCATTGTGGGTAAAGGAGTTTGGGTTTAGTTGAAATAGAGCATTGTCTGCGTATGTTATCAAAGCAACAATGGGGTTAGATCGTAAGAAAATTTAAGCCTTGGATCTTTTCCAATGTGAATGAATGTGAGAGAGGAAAGTGCACTGAGGTGTGTGTGTGCGCGCATGTGTGTGTGTGTTTATGTGTGTGTGTGTCCTGAGCTCAGACTGCGTTTCTGTGTGGAAATCAATGTGAATGAACCTAACTCTGTGAGTGTCTCTAAACAACTGCGTTGCTGGCATATTTGTTAGTTCTGTCTTTGTTAGATTGAATGCAATTGTCATTATATTCCATGAAGTGCTCATATAAATGTCTACAATGAAATTTGCTTTTCAAAATAATTTAAGGTGCCTGTTGAGTAGCCAATATTTACAGTACTCTATGGAATCCTCACTGTAACTACAGCATTAGTAAAAAGTGAAATTTCTAAGAAAGAAGTGTAAATAAGCAGTGCAAATTTGTTGGAGTTAAGCCATTTTACTGACTATGGAGTAGTTAAAGGACAAGGTTGCTGAAGTACACAGAATAATTATTCCTTATGAAACCGAGCAAAAGTCACTATTTCTTGATAAAATAAATGCTAACTCCTCTTAAATGATCGGTTACTATAAACAGTGGGAAGTTTAGATGAAGTAACAATTGAATGTAAATTATACAAACATGGACAAGTGTTTCTAATGTTGTGGCTAACTGAATTTCTTTAAGATGCAAGACAAAGTGAATATTTAAATGCTCTAATATTTGGCAGTAGTAATACATTGCAGAGAAAACTACCAGTGATATCCTCTATGAGCATGAATTAATTACACTATTTACACTTAATTTGTGAAATATTTTTAAAGAGCTAGAAAATCTAAGCACTTTTCTATAAATAATTAGGCTGTGTGAGATTGGTGTGCTAGAAGCATATCTCTGAAAAGGAAATTAAGCGAAAGTGGAAACAAAAATAACAGTGTGTTCAAAAGTTGCCAAAGTACTGTTTAACAAATTTATACAATAAGAGACTGTGTGCAAATTCATTTGATGCAGCAGAAGTGTTTTCTATCAAGTATTGAAAAATTGCAATTGCTATCTGTGGGTGATGAACAAATGTGACTGAAAGTTTCCCTGACCAAAGAAATGCAATTAAAGATCTTTTCTCCATTTTGAACAGGAATTGTCAACGAGTGTCTTCATGGCAAAGGAACTGAGAAGTGAACCTTAATCTGTTTGTTTAATTTTTACAGGGAATGATCCGAACGAGTTGAATTAAAACAAAATTGTACATTATTGTTTGTCTCTAACTCCTCTCGGAACTTTTCCACAGAAAGCACTGCTGAAGAGAAGTGAATTGCTGGCCAGCTGGGAATGCTTTAGCTTTAGAGTTTACCTTCTAAAATAGATCTGGGGAAATACAATTTGAAGTATTAACACAAGACTAAATTCAAAAGTCCTCTAGTAACGTGATCACATAATACCTTGCTTGCGATTTCTAAATTTATTTTTGAATAAGTACCGTTCTATACTAGGAGGTGACCAAAATATAAACTTTTTTTTTTTTTGGAAATTGTAACATAGTCTAAAGTGACTCCACCCGGTTCTGCTGATGATGTAGGAAAATGTAAGAATGTTTGGGGCTAATAAGCCCTGACTGTGCACTTCCTCCATGCTGTTAGCGGAACCCAAGCCTGAGGTGGATTGCTTAATCACAATTCATTGAGAGGAAAAAATAAAAATGTATTCTCCATTGTGTAAAAGAAGTCCTATCTAATAATACCCTTCCCAATGGAAAGCCTATATTACCAAAATCCCTCTTCCATATTGCTGTAGGTTTGGTGCATGGGCAATGCCATGTACCAAGAGGGGGGGACCAAAGGGTTAATAGATGAGAGTACTATCACTTCTTTACTAAAATTTTTTTTATATATACACTTAACACCATGTAAAGTGAAGAAGTGATGTGGTAGTATTGATATGATCTTTATCTAAATGAAGTGAGAAGCTATAGATGCCATCACAAGTGGAAAATTTTGAGTAGGGAAATTGTTCCTAGATAAGTGATCATCCACAATTAGCAGGATTAGTGGAGAGAACTAATAGAACCCTAAAAGCAAAACTGCGCAAAGCCATGGCAGAAACTAAATGGAATTAAGTAGCATGTCTGCCATTATATTAACTAGCATGAGGATAACCCCACAAGCAGGGATTGGGGTTGTCACATTATGATGCAGTATGTGGGGTAACCTTTTGAGTTGCCACATTTATTATTATTATTATTATTATTATTATTATTATTTATTAAATAGAAGAAGCGACTCTGGCAGAGTATATGAATACAATGTTGACTAACAAAAGTGAGATGCGAAATATGCTTCCTCCTAGATCAGTAGCGGAATTGCCGCCTGGTGAGATAAAGCCTGGAGATTGGATCCTGGTGCGAAGTGTCGGAAAAAAAGCGGAAGTGGAGTGAACCGGCGTGGAAGGGTCCATATTAAGTGCTCCTGACCACACCGACTGCAGTAAAAATCCAGGAGAGGGAGGCGTGGATACATCAGTCACATTGTAAGGTGGTGTCTCCTCCTCCAGCGGGTGTGTAGGTACATCTGGGTGAGTCAGGATAGACTTGGAGGGAGTCCGGCTACAAAGGGGGGTGTGGCATATAGAGCCCGTCCGTCTCAAACCCGGTGAAGAGTTTATTTACGCTCCAAGTCAGTAGAGACTCCGGGACTTATTCATTAAAAAAAAAAAGGGTTTAATGAAATGGCTTATCTCTCCCTGTGTCTGTTCATTTTTAAACATATGTTGCACCAACAATGAATGTGAACAGTATAGTTAAATGCGCCATGGCAGTGTCTACTGCATGTAATGGATTAGTTTCAATAGACCCCAGTTTACCCCCACTTTATACAGTCGATGTGTCGAAGGAAATGGCACAGGCTTTGTGGGGGTAACCTAGGGGTGCCAGGAGAAACTATTGATTTTGTGTGGGTATCCACAAATAAACGACAGGAACAATTCGGAATGACTAACCGCCCTGGGGGAAGGGTTAGCATCTGGGGAGCCATTTCCCTATGATGTAATGAAATTGTTTGCATTAAAGGCTGCACCGACGAGTGCTTGGAAAACCCTAATTGTAAATGATACACCAATTTCTTTTCTATGTGACACGGGGGCATGTTGAACTGTTATCAGAAAAGTAAGTGCAATTTTTTCCACATCGGCTCAGCACAAATATGACACAAACTTGTGCTGCAAATGGGGCAATGGGACAGCGTAGCAACAGAGGAACTCAAATTTGAGGATCCTGAGGGGATTGCTACATTCTGCTCTGTAATACTGTCCACACAGTGCCCAGTGAACCTCCTGGGGAGGGACGTAATGTTTAAACTGGGGCTTGGGGTGGTTCCTACAGGTCTTACTACGTGGGAGACAATGCGTGTGTTCAAGGAAAACGAACAAAGTGAGGTTGCAGGGGATCAGATGGTGGTTCTGGGAACCGGACCCCAGCAATCAATTAAGCGTTGCAATTTGCAGATTCGCCCCCTCGTAAGCCGATTACAGAAATGTTGCAAATAGTGCTGCGGAGAGGACTGAAGACCCCCGTGTCTGGTGAAGTAGTGTCTGGTGAAGTATGAATTGACATATTTCCATGGTACAATCTAGTCGGCGTGTTTGTCGCATGTAAGGTGGTGGACAACACGTGGTACGTGGGTGACAGCCCACACCTAGCAGAGGGGTGATGGAGACGACCTCTGTGAACAGGCGAAGTGGGTGAAACTGTCAAAGCGAATGCGTCAGTAGGCGAGTGGTGCTTCTGTGATCGGTGGGCCCTGAAAAGGAGACACCAGGAAGTAGAAAGCAGAGTTCTCAACCTGGGGGAGCCTGGGTGGAGATCTCTGTGAAAAGGGATCAAGTCGGGGACTGCGCCCTAGATGGGAGTTTTCAAAGGATCTAAGTGCAAAAATTATGTATCCAAGTTGGAATTGCAGGATGCTACTTCTGCTTATTGTATCTGTTGACAGCAGCACAGGGGGGATCTGTCAGCTTATTGGGCCAGAATGTGTACCTATATACCCGCTAATGATGAGGCAGGAGGGGTGATTGATCAAGCCTTGCAACGTTTGAAAGACATATCTGATGCACAACAGCGAGACCTTGCACCAGTAGTGACAAATTCTAAGTGACTGGCTTCTGTCTGGGGGTTGGGAAACGGGAATTACATCTGCAATAAGTCTTATAGCTGGGGGATTCGCAGTACTGCTCTTTTGCAGTTGCTGTGGAATTCCGATAATTAAAGGAATGATATCAAGAATGTTGAGTACTAATCCACAGTATCAGAGGTTTCTATTACAGGACAAAAATGAGATGTATACTCTGCCCGAGGAGCTGAAGGATTGTTTGAACAAAAGAATAGAGAGTAGTGGTGATATGTTGACACATCTTCCCCGTGAATGAAGCACATGCTGAAAAATGAGAGAAGTGGCATGCTGGCGGATAATCAATTATAAACAGGGGGGAAATGTGGAATCATTTTTTTATTGATTGATTTAATTATTATTAATTGTTTATCCTTGCTTGCTCCTACTTTACTTTCTTTCATAACCTTTTAGGCCTAGAGTGTGTGTGTGCTTGCATATTTCTGATTTAGCAGGGGCCTGCATAACTGTTCCAGTGCGTCATGACATATAGCCTATCTAAAGTCATGCAAAGCTGAATGTCTGTACCAAGGACAAGATGTTTTTCTCTTTCTCTAAGTTTGCGTTTATAGAAAGCTCCGGAATGCATAACAAGATAAACTGGAGCCGGGGCTGATAGAGAAGACAGGTGCTCTCCTCCCCAACGAGATGTATGTGTGCAGGCTTACGACAGCCTGACGTAGGTTGAATAAGACGACGAGGGCTCTCCAGATTACATCATGATGTGTAAATCAGCGCGGGGGGAGGAGAACGTCATGGAGTACCCCTACAAAAACCAGAGAGAGACTAACTGTATCATCCTCCATCTTGACTTGACTTGTATGGGGATCCTTTGCTGCAGAAAAGTAAACTGACTTTGGCTTGAATATTAACTTCTCTGCCTCTGACTGATTTTTTCCCTGAGTAGTCTGGGTTTCTTATGTGATGGTGATACGAGGAATTTAATGTTAAAATTCCTTTAACAATACATCCAACACATACATTACAGCATCAGGCAGAGTCTCACGCCCTCCCAGACGTCTGGATTTATAAGACACTTTTGGGACTAATGTGGTGTGAAAGAAAGAAAAAAAAAAGAAGAGAAATCAGATGGAAATGTATTCAAATGTGGTTTTGAAAAGATGTATTCTAATGTTGTTTTAAAAAGAATGTATGCAGTATTCAGAGTCAAATGATTTTATGCATATTGTTTATGTACTTTAAGTCCATGAAATCCTATGGTTTGAAAGGAAGGTAATATGACACTCAGGTTTATACAATTAACAGAGGGTTGATATGTTTATACATTTAAGAGTTCTTACAGAGAGTAATGATTATACAACTTAAGGGTTAAGAAGATAAGAGCAAATTTTATATGGGAACATGGTAATGTTTATGCTGTTTAAATGTGGGCACATATAAAAAGGTTATGGAAACACAGTCTTGATATAAGGGAGGTCTAACTTAAGGGGGAGATGTTGTGTAATGGAATGTTAATGAAGATTCTAATGCTGTTTGTTTTACCACGGACCCATTTGAAGGGTACGCCGGTCCGTTCCAGGCTTGACAGTAAACAGTCAATATTAAGGCTGTGTCCCAATTCAGAGGCTGCATCCTTCGAAGGCTACAAATGAAGACCGGTTGCGTCACAGCGTCGCGACTCGGCCGTCCCATTTCGAAGACTCCTTCAAATGCGGCCGACAAATGCGGCCTTCTTTTCGCGGGCAACGAAGGCTGCAGCAGGTGGATCCTTTGCGGTCCAATCTTTCCCAAGATTCAATGCGTGGTGGTTCATCCAAATCGAATCGAACAATGGCGGCTGCGGGAAGCGAGGAGTCCTCTTTTAAATGTAAGTACTGGGTTTCAGCGAAGATACATCTTTGGTTTCATCTCGGTAAATAGCGAAAAATACAAAAAACCAAGGGGCGTTAAAAGTGGAGAAAGGAGTTTGCAACATGTTTTGAATTAGGTAGCTAGCCAATAGCGTAGCTAACTGCTGCGGCTCGCATCTGACCTGTGCTGTACGTTAGCCTTTGACTCTAAAAAGCAGTGACGACTGCTGAACAGAAAGCCAGGAGGGCTTTAAGCATCACCTTAAGCTGCTTTCACACCGGACGCGAAACCAATTTTTCGCACGACGGATTACATTCAAAGTCAATGCAAAGACGCGAATGCGTTGCGCAAAAAATTCGTTTCGCGTCCGATGTGAAAACCGCTTTAAAATGGTAACTAGCTCCAATCAGTTTTCTGTCATCATCTTTTATTAAAGATAGCCATGTTAACTATTCTAACATTCAGCTATTTCAGGTGTGGCTAGCTTGCTTTTAGTTAACTCGCCGAAGTCAAGAAACTAATTGTATGCGAAATGCTTTTGTTATATAAATCATAAAGCACAGGTTTGAGTGGCTGCTTCGCTGGACATGGCAAATTAACTCCGATAATCTTGAGTAGTTTATATCATGTAGTTAGATGGGTTGATTATTTATTCGCCTGAACATTGCACGAAGCTGCTTGTTTGATTGCCAGTGGATTATTGATATCAGAAAACACGTTAATCAAAACCTAAGATTTAAAACGAGTTTATAATCAAGGGAAAATTTTCTGTCCCTCCTGTTCTGTTCAGCAGCTCCATTGCTGTAAAGCCATAAATGCCTTCAGTTTTAAATTTTAAAGGTTCAAATGTTAATTTATATCATAGCTAGATTGTGGTGATTTTATAGCTTTTATGCTCAGGAAGTATAATCATGACCGTAAAAAAAAAAATGCAGCACTGAGTGATATTTTTGTTTTTTATTTCTGCATTATAAAGTATTGCTCACTGTAAATGAGTGGATTTCAGTTGGCCCAGCACGTAGCTGAGGGTGAATTAATTGTTCCAAATTAAATTAAATAACTGAAAATTTATTCATTTTATCTATTGTTTTTATGGTGATGAGTATAGTTTGCAGAGGCTCATTCTGATGAGGTTTCTGCTTCAGGTGACCTGATGGCAGAGGAGGAGGAGCGACAGCAGGAGGGAACAGGAACAAGAGTTCCTGAGAGAAGACATGAGATGACCGGGAGAGAGGAGAGCTCAAGAGAGCAGGGATAGGATGGACAGGCTCTTGTCATTACTAGAGAAAATGGTGCAGGAATAATAATTTAAAAAAAGTTTTAAACCCATTGTTTGTTCTTAATTTATAACTGAAAACTATTTTTACGATGAAATACCAAAACCACTGAGTGCTTTTTAAAAAAAAGTCTTGAAATTATCTGTATAAGTATACACTTGGCAGCCAAAACAAAGAAAGCTGGGTCTCGACTATGGCGCTTCATCCATGTCACTGTTCCTGATTGAGGAGGTCAGCAGCACTGCCAGGGCCTGCCTGCTCAGCTGAAAATCAGCCCTGGTGTCTTCTCCACCAAAGAATGTCCAAGACAGGGACACTGAGGTTGACCCTGCTGTACCGGGGTCTGGGCTGGTTTGGGGAAAGAAGAAAACTTGGTAAATTAACAAAAGCTCGATATTTATTGTGGAGAACAGGTAAAATTCAAAGCCTGTCAATCTACTCAGCTGTTTTAAAAATAGCAATGGTTCTCTTTAATATCAAAATAAGATTCAGAAGTTTCAGTGATGAAGAAATATTAAAAACCTTTACCCAAGTAAAAGGTATGACTACTCTGTGTTTTTTGCATTTTACTGTTGTAGATGCTAAAGGTTGAGCTGATTAACTACTCAATATACTTCTGGTTTTTGTAGTTTGAGCTAAAAAAAATAAAAACCCTATTTTTTGCTTTGTGGTGATTCATTTTCCTGATTTCCATTTTGATTTTGGGGTTGGAGAATGCTGTAAATCCACAAGGAATGTCACTCTTAAATGTTTGTTTAAAGCATCATCATTCCACATCAACAGACTTCGGGATAGCTACATGGGGTTTTTTTTTTTTTTTTTACTGAACAGGAAGGGTATGAACATTTGTAATCTGAAATGTATCTCGCTGGATAAAGCAAGTGATTAGAGAAATAAATGAGTAGCTGGAAAGTGCACAATTTGCCCAATAGATAGAGAGGACGAGTAGCATAAATTTGCATAAAATGGAAATTATAAAAAGTACAGGTATCTAATATTTGCAGTTGAGTAAAGGCAAAAAGTTACATTCCACCCCTTGTTATTTTGAATAAATGGTTTTATGGTCAAAGTCGAATAGTATTAGCCATTCATTAATTAGGCTGACGGGAGTAGCCTGATTAACAACTTAACTGTTGGCTCAAAGTACAAACCGCAACATGTATTTTACCTGGACACGGCTCTCTCGGCCTCAGATAAATCACCCGTCGGCGGCGAAGCATCTCTTCCATTTCCTCCAATAATTGAAAAAAAATAAACAAAAAAAATTTCCGTCTCGCAAATTACGCTGCAGGGTCCAGATTGTCGGCTGTTGCTGTCAAGGCTGCTAGGCGACGAGAGCAGGGCTTCCAGATACGAAGGTAAGGGTGGGAATAGCACGAGACGTCAAATGCGAATCCTCCGTGGGCTAGACCGTCTCATTTCGAAGACCGCTCGGTTCGGCCTTCGCGGTCTACAAAGGACGCGGCCTTCGTAGACCGCGAAGGCTGCGTCCTTCGAAGGATGCAGCCTCTGAATTGGGACACAGCCAGTGTCTGCCAGTCCCAGGCCTCACCTCAAATTCCTTTCCAGCCTCAAAAGGGAAACTGCTTCCTCTCTCCTCGGTTTTCCATTCCCCTTTTTCCGAGGAGTTCAGGACAATGACGTTCACGTCTTGCGCATACTTAAAGCGTAGGTCGATGTGCGCCGCAATACTCTCCGGCGAGCGGCCCAAATTGATGGTGAAACTAAGAGACAAAAAAAAAGAAATATAAGCAATCATTAACACAGGTATTCCGTTTCATTGGCTGTCTTGGTTGACATTTGAAAAAGTCGGATGGGTAGTGATGGAGGAAGACAGCGAGTGATTATGAGACAGTTTTACAAAGAGAACGACTCACCGGGTAGCATTGGCTTTGAAGACACCTTTGACCGTCAGTTCTGACCCAGAGGCAAAGGTCCAGTTAAGTACCTGCATTGTCTTCTATGAACAAGAAGGAAAACCTCATTACACACTTAACTTGTGATTATCCACAGTGCGAAAGCTTATAAATGCATCCATATTCCTTACAGAGACTCCCTTTTTTCCTCTGGGACATTACATTAAAAAGTCTGATCTTCATTATGTTATTAACTTTGGACCGGAGCTGTGCTGAGACTGCACACCATCTACGACCAAAACAACGAGGAGCAGTTTTATTTGTCATCTGTTCTTGTCACCTTTCTCTTGATTGCATCTCGTGGAGAAGTGTCAGTTTTCGTTGTGTCATATTCGGGGTATTTAAATGTCAGTACGACGTTTGATTTATTTAGTCCAATCAATTAATGTATCTTGCATTATTGTTAAATTTGAGTTTCTAATGCTCTACTCACGTCTTCAGTTGTGGCCATCTTGACAGTTCAGTTTCTTGTCCTTTCCTGGCGCAGTGCTCTGGTTTTAACTTGGGGTAAAAAGATAAGGTGTGATTCGCGTTTATATCTGCAAAGGAGAAATGTTTGACTGGGCCTGCACCAATCAGATTGACTGTTACAATGCCAAAAGCAGTTGTACCAGAAAAAGCAAATGAAGAAGCAAATTCAAAATTTAAATGAACTGAAAAATCCATGCTTGATATTTCTCAGTATTCTGTCTTCAGAAAAAAAAAAATCAAGAAAAAAAGCATTGTGTTCGTTTTCATGTGTTTGGCATTCAGGGAACGCTCATTAGCTGTGATGCCACTGAATGATGTGCAGCAGCCATGTGGATATGTGTATATATTTTAGGAGGAAATTAGTCATGAGATTATGATTTATAAGTGCAGTAATGTGCTATTGCGGTGTACAGTTAATTTGCTGACAGTAAATATTCAGAAGTATTGTGGCAACATTACTCTCGAATAACTGGCTGACCACAAAATAAAAATGAAAAAAAAAAACAGCACGTTGGTTGGAATTTTGCGGTAATTATTATTTCACAGTGACCTTGTATATTATTTGTTGCATGGTCGTTTTGGGAGCCTTGGGCTGAACACATTGGCTACTGTGAAACCAGGGGCGTCTCTGGGACTGAAGATTGGTGGGGCCCAGAGCTTCCCTTTCAAACAATTATCAACCCTGACTTGCACTAAATCGTTCTCATAATTGACAAACAATCCTTCCAGGATTTTCCCGGCTTTTTTATTGTTTTACTGATTTTTTTTGCCCGATTTTGCAGTAGCTTTTTCAAAAAGGGGCAATGAAAGTTGCGATGTCTAAGCGATTTATTATTTTTTTTGTCCGCAAAAAATTTGCGTGGATTGGTTGAATTTGCGATAACATGCAACTTCCTTGAGGGACAGTGAAAGATTCCCTTTATGTGTACATTATGATGTACACATAATGAAATATCAGAAAAGAGGTCTTAAAATATATTAGGAGACCTTCTAGCCTCTATCTTGATTCTTGGTCCAAATATTTCAAACATCAGGCTGCAGACTTGAGTACTTTTAGAAGCAAATGCCTCAAAATAACGAAAATTGAACTCCAAAAATTAACGGCATTAAATTTGATCATTTCAGAGTACTAAAACGGAACATCTTTTTGAAAGCAAAACACGCCACTTTCTGATGAAAATGAACAGGAATAGTCATTCATACCAGTATACCGGTCATGGATGTCAAAGAGCTTCTTGAACAAAATAGATGGAAGATACATACAGTGAAATGGAACGTGAATGGAGCTGAACAAACGTCACTATAAAAACCAATATCCATAAAGTACGAATGGGCAGTAACACCATCCAAACAGGTTTAAAGACCTCATTCGTCATCGATAGGGATGTGGCGTGGTAATTAGAAAGTTCAGCCAAAGAATAAGCTGCTAAAAAAGATCACCTTTGGCCAGACTTCTTTTCTGCTTGCTTTAAGCCCATGTTTCTGGCTGCCTGGGTCTTTTTTTTAAATTTTTTTAGGTCTTTTGGGTTGAGTCCACACACACACATCCTGGCCTGTAGAGCCAACCATTTTGGTTGATTTAGAAAGCTACAGTGGCTGCTATTGGCCAACCAGTTTTATAAGTGATGCTTTGATTGGCTGACTGGACTTGTGTACTTGGAGAAGTTTTAGACTTGATTTGGTCACCGCTAGAAGTAGCTTCTAGGGGAATTTCCAATTCACTGCTCATTTTATATTTTACTTGAGTGCTGCTTGGCTAAAATTAGCTGATGTGGCTTATTCCTCATCAATAAAAGAAAGGATTTGTAGTGTTATCTGATTTTTGATGAAAATTGACTTCAGCACTTCGAGAAATAGTCCCGTCAATTGCTCTTGAGCTTTCTGTCATAAACTGATGACCAGACATTTCTCTGTAGGATTTCCTGGTTAAAAAAACAAAAAAACAACAGAATTCACAGTTCCATCAATTATGGCAGGTCACTCAAGTGATACAGGTCTCGCTGATGCAGGAAAGCAGCTCCAGACCATCACACTACTGCCGCCATGTTTGACTGTTCGTAAGATGTTCGTATTGTGGAATGTTGTGTTATCTTTATGATAGATGTAACAAGAGGTCTTGCAAGAAGTTCTACTTTTGACAGTTCAGAGAATATTATCCCAAAAGCCTTGTGGGTCATCAAGATGTTTTTTGGTAAATATGAGACAAAGCTTTTTTCCTTTTTGGTTTGCATTGGTTTTTGCCTTTCAGCTCTACTGTCGATGTCATTTTTACCCAGTCTTATTGATTATGGAATAGTGACTGAATACTGTTAAGTTCTGGAAGGGAAAACACTAGGAACTCAGAAACACAGAGACAAAGGGGGATGAGACGCCATATGCAGGGATCCAAAAAATATTTATTAAATAAAACCAGAAAACTCGAAAGGGGAAAACGGGGCACTCTGGCCAACAGAAACACCGTGCAACTGCACTGAAGGAAGGAGAACACAGGAATCCAAAACTAATAGAAGGGAACACCAGGGGGCAGACTCGGAAACTGATGGGGGCAGACTCGGGAACTGACGGGGGAAGACTCGGGAACTGACGGGGGCAGACTCAGGAACTGACGGGTGCAACTCGGAATAGGGGCAACTCGGAAGAGGGAACTCAGGAAGCTCGGGAACGGGGGAGCTCGGGACAGAGGCTGGAGACAAAGGCAGAGGGCAGGCACAGGACGAGAAGACGGGCACAGCTGGCAGGTGGCTGACTTGGAAGGCACAGCTGGCCGGGAGAAGGGTCGGGGAAAACATCAGGAGGGGGCAGACGAGGACGAGTAAAACATCTCAAGCGTGGACAGGAACATCTTGGAGCAGCGACAGGAACAGCTTGGAGCGGGAGACGACTTGAACACCTAGGGCTCGGGAGACATCAGGGGGCACAGAGGGCTCAGAGACGACAGGCAGGGCGGACAGGACTGGACGGCACAGCTGGGAGACTGGCACAGCTGGCAGGAAGAAGGCTCTGGAAACAACAGGCGGGGGGCAGACTCAGATGGAACAGGAGCGGGAACGGCAGGCAGGGCAGGCTGGGCTGGGGCATGATGGCTGGAGAACACAGAGAAGACAATAAGCACCAGAGGGAAAGTGCACACGGGCAAGGAGTGGAGGCGCGAAGCGAGCGAGCGAAGTCAGATCTGAGACTGGCTGCTTGCTGGAGACAGATATAGCAGGGGCACGGGCAGACACTGGTGGAGAAACAAGGGGCCGAACATGAGGGAAACCTAATTACATGAAACAAATAAACATTAACACACAGACGAGGATCACAAGACAATCCCAAAGACGGGATAAATTAACTAAATAAATATTTCACAGTGAATAGAAAGACACAGGACAGATAAGATAAATGCAGAGGGTTCTGCAGGAAAACACAGCAAAGCCAGTGAAAGAAAAGCAAGAGGCGATAACTAGAACAGGGCGAATGCTGAGAGATCATTAGTCGATCAGTAAGTGCAGCTATTCAATCCCGGGTGCTCGTTAGTATGTTAGTCTAATATACAATGTTAGTTTGGTTAGTAAATTCTAGAAAATAACAAACTGTTAGTAGGGGTTAGTAATATAGAAAAGCAAGGGGAAATTAGTAAACGAGAAAGTAAGGAAGGCTGAAACCCAGAATCCATCAAATCACCCGAAATAGTGTCACAATCAATTAAGACAGAAAACTGCTACAAACTGATGACGCGACCGGGGAGAAAGCAAAGACAGTACATGGGTAAGACGTGGACTGGAATAACACGGGAGAGGAATGAAATGTGACACACTAAGACATGGACTAAAAACTGACATCACAAAAATAATAAAAACCTAAAATTGACTAACTAAACACACAGACCTACAGAACACAACAGAATACTGACCTAAACTGAAGCGAATGAAGCCTGTAGTTCTTAAAATGTTGGTCTCGGTTCTTTAATGACCTCCAGGATAACTTGTCAATGTGCTCTTGGAGGAATTTTGGTCGGCTGGCCACTCTTAGGAAGGTACATCACTGCTCCAAGTTTTTTCAGTTGGTAGATAATAGTTTTCTTTGGTTTGTTGGAGTCCCAGAGCCTTAGAAATGGGTTTGTGATCAGATTGATAGATATCGACTAATTTGTTTCTCAACTATTCGTAAATTTCTTTTGATCACAGCCCTGTGCTGCTTTTTGCCTACTTCACATTAACAGACAAGTTCTATTTAAATGATTTTTAGATTCAACAAGGCTGGCAGTCATAGTGAAATCAAACCCAATTATTGATGAAATTTTTTTACTTGGTTGAACTAGTTACTAAGGGGTCAATCACTTTCTCACTTTGGGTTTGGTAGAGTGCAATAGCTTTTTCCTTTAATGAATTAAATTATCATCTAAAACCGCATTTTGTGTTTACTTGGATCATCTTTCGCAAATACTAAAATTACTTTGATGATTGGATGATCTGAAACATTTGAAAAGTAGTTCCCCATTTTAAAATCAATTGTCACATATAGTTCCAGTCAAAAGTTTGGACACACTTTGCTAATGTCACAGCACTGTTTTTACAGAAATTTAAAAGACTCAACTTCTCTATATAATCTCAAATGGAATCTTGTTAGAAGGTAAACAGTCAGAAGTGAAAAGAGAATAATTTACTTGTTTGTATAGTGTCCAGAATTTTGGAATTCATAAAGAAGCCATATTTTGCAAAGTAAAAAGACAAATAAGCTCCTTCCAACAGCCAAATTAAAGTCAAGCGGTTTTAGGACTTACTGGGTGAAAAAATTGATGAAAAGCCACCTCAAGTGCTGCATGTCTTTAGGAAGTTAGACAGCCGTGCAGCTGCAAATTCATTATAGTCCTATGACTGCCCTTGTTAAAAAAATGCGAGAATACTCTGCAAATATGACAGCAAATGGTGGTTAGTTTGATGGATCTAAGAATTCAATCTTTTTTCGCTTACTAAAGGCAGCTGATTGTCTCCCATCGCTTCTGGTGAATGCACCCCGTGCGTGTGTCTGTCTGTCCTTCCGAAAAATGGCATTAACACGATAACTCAAGAAGAAAATGGATTACAAGCCCCATGCTCTGCGTATAAGAAGATTAGATTATGAACCAGTTCCCAATATAATCAGTCACCTCGACCTATTATTTGACATTGGAATTAACAGGTGAAATATCGGTACTTCACCCATTTTTTTCAAACTTGATTTACAAACTGACAATTGTTCACTGCGGTGTTTTGGGTCATTCTCTTTAACCTGATGGTCAAATTTCATGGATCCAGTTCCTTGCCATTTTTTGCAAAATATCCACTTTCACATTGAACATAATTGAGCTCCTTTAAGGTCACAGGGTACATATTTACTTTGGTGACGGGAGACCGCGAGCCTCGCGGCCAGCTTGTTTCTTTATTTAACATATCCACATTTCTCTTATAATATATGTCCAAACTTTTGACTGGTACTGTAGATCTTTCATTGGGAAAGTGGAACAAGTATACTTTGCATACATCGTATGTATTATATCATTTACCTGTATTGCCACCGACGGCCTCTTTGACATGCAATTTTTGAACCCAGTTTGAAAGTCAATATGAGATGACTGTAGTTCAGTTTTGCATGTTTTTTTTTTCTTTCCTGTCAGATGTTCATTTCCATCCCTTGGGGTTAAGGTCTGCTCTTGTCGTGTATTAAATATGCAAAAGCCAGGCTGTCAACTTCAGGAACCCTGGTGTTGCTGAAGCTTCTCACGCATACCTTTCCCCATCCTTCCTTCAATTCATTCTTCCTTCGTTGTTGATTCCTTCTTCAGGATCTCTTTCTTTTTTTCCTCCTTCTCTGAACCCTCACTTTCTTTGTCTGTTACAGTTTTCAGGAAAGGAACCAAGCGCAGATCTGGAGGAAGCCTTAATTTAACTTCAGTACTGAGCTAAATCTTGAACTCAGCACAAACTGAGGAAAACTAATGGAAAGTTTTCCTCAGTTGCTCTAGAGACTACTGGAGAGCAGGGAGAGAGTGTCCCCAATTAATAGTCACTTGCTGAGTTATTTCCAAAAAAGAAATTGTAATCGGTGTAATCCACCTTAATGTTTGGTTATTAGGACCATAAATCTAGTAATGGTCAGTGTAGGGGTGCAAATTATCGAGTAATTCATTAATCGATAGTTGTTTCATCTTATCGATCGATGATCAATTAATTGATAAGCAGCAATTTTTCTGAGAAGCTGAATTTCCCTCTGAATCAGTAGGTTCCTTTCTACGAAAATGCTATCTTTCTTATGAAAGAGAAAATGCAAATCATATTCCTTAATAAAAGATTTATTCTTAACAGCAGGGAACAACACATTCACAACTGGAACAATGCAATAACAAGGCTACTTTAAGGCTACTTGAAACATGAAAATAAATAAGTGCACTGTCTTAGAAGCAAAACAAACTTCTCAAATAGTACATTCATAATTTCGATTAATTGCAATTAATTTATTTTAATCAAGTAATTTCTTATCAACGATTAATCGATAATCGATTAATTGTTTGCATCCCTAGGTCAGTGCCCAATGAATAGATAAATATGAATAAATAGAATAAATATGTCTTACATAGAAATAACAAGAAGCTGAGTTTACATGATTATATTTATTTTTGTTGTGTTCCGTGGGTCTGTGTGTTAGTTAGTCTATTTTAGGTTTTTATTAATTTTGTTATGTTGGGTTTTAGTCCATGTCTTAGTGTTCACATTTCATTCCTCTCCCGTGTTAGTCCGGTCCACGTTTTGCCCATGTATTGTCTTTGCTTTCTCCCTGGTCGTGTCATTGTTTGTAGCAGTTTTCTGTCTTAATTGATTGTGACACTGTTTCGGGTGATTTAATGGATTCTGGGTTTCATCCTTCCTTCTGTTCTCGTTTGCTAGTTTTCCCTTGCTTTTCTATTCATACTAACATTACTAACAGTTTGTTGTTTTTCTAAAATGAATAACCATACTAACATTGTATATAATACTAACCTACTAACGAGCACCCGGGATTGTACAGCTGCACTTACTAATCGACAAATTACCTCTCCGCGTTCGCCCTGTTCTAGTTTCCGTATCTCGTTTCTTTAACTGGCTTAGCTATGCGTTCTGCAGAACCTCTGCATTCTCATTACCTATTTTGGCTCTTATTCTGTACACTTAGGAGTCTTTTTATTCAGTTTATTTATCCCGTCTTTGGGATTGTCTTGTGATCCTCGTCTGTGTGTTAATGTTTATGTGTTTCATGTAATTAGGTTTCCCTTATGTTCCACCCCTTGTTAATTATATTAAGTTCCTGCACCTGTCTGCCCGAGCCCCCTGCCTATATCAGTTCCAGCCTGCAGCACTTCAGATCAGATCTGATTTCGCTCGCTCACTTCTCACCACTCCCTGCCCTGTGCACTTCCCTCTGGTCCCCTCATCTTCTCTGTGTTTCTCGTCAGCCGCATTACCCAGCCCAGACTACCCTTCCGGCTGCCTTCAAGCCCCTGGTGCCCCCTGTCGTCTTCCGAGCCCTGTGTGCCACCTGTCTTCTGAGCCCTAGTGTGCCAGTCGCCTTCGCCTTCCTGTGCCCCAGTGTGCCAGTCGCCTTCGCCTTCCTGTGCCCCAACGTTTCTGCCGAAAGTGAATGTACTCTCAAAGACTTCTATTTTGATCTACAGTCATCTCCCAGGTGATGGGGTTTTTTTTTTTTTTAGACTTCACTTGAACGACTTGAATAGCGTTCATTCAAGTCATTTCATCTCTGTCCTGTACTCGTGAAACTTAAAAATCCCTTTTCTCTTCAAAGCCCTTTTTATCGAATCATCTTCTTTTTACATTCTACATCTTTTTTCACCCCTTTTCTGAAGCTGGAAGACCCTTGTGTTTGTCTATAATTCGAACTCTGGTGAGTGAACTATAGCTGGCATCCGCTGGAGTGTCAGTACTGTTGGCTTCTAGTTCATTACTTTGAATGGGATAACTAGCAACTATTTAAAAACCAATAAGAGATTGACTTTTAGTCTACTGTTTTCCAAATATTGTTATTTAATTAATATTGTATTTATGTATGTTATTGGAGGAGATAAGTGTTATTACAGTTTTTCTCAAATGCTAAAACACATTTCACAAACGTTTCCTCTATGTTCCCCAATGTCTAAACAAACACCCTTTTCTAAAGCTACATAAACACAACCACTCCTTCTCACTTCAAAACTCAAACTTTCACACCAAAAGAGCAGCTCAAAGCTTTCAAAAATGTAAACACTATACACATCATTACACACTACAGCAAAACAATTGAAAACACAATGCTCAATTTGTGAGAAGCTTCTTTGTTTCATAACTGCCAATGCATATTTTTAGAAACTTCACAGTAACAGATCTTCTTAGATCTCTGTAGAGGATTAGGGATTGAGATTTGTGAGTTAATGAAGAGTATAAATCTATAGAAAATGCTGCATGTACACTACTGTAACACAACTCAATGCAAAAACAGAATCTATTGCACACAACAGTACTCTTGAAAACATGTTCAGGGTGTGAAGTTTTTTTATTTACTTTATTCACACCACAATCACTGTGCAGCATCATGTCGCTGAGCTGCATCGTGCCACATCACCTCATCCACATCGCAGGCTATATTCTCTCTTGCCAGGCACCATGGGAAAAACGCCCTGGAATGGCGAATCCATCCTTGGAAGGCCTCCACTGGGATGTCAACACAGGCCAGCTCCATTGCCTTTAGGAGGTTCTCTCTAGTGTATGGTTGTCTGTCATAAACCTTCCATCTCCACGATGAGAAGAACACCTCCAGAGGGTTGAGGAAAGGGGAGTAGGGTGGCAGACAGACGTTTAAAAACTGGTTACTGTTGGTGGTGAACCACTCTCTGATTTGGTTTGTTCTGTGGAAGCCGACATTGTCCCAAATGATCACATAAATGGGTCCAGGATTATGTTGTTGGCGGTCCAGGAGGATGTCTCTTAGCTCCTCTAGGAAGGTGAGGAGACGTTGGGTGTTGTAAGACCCAAGGACAGCATGCGGGTGGACAAGCCCCTCCGAACCCATGGCCGCACAAAGAGTAATCTTACCCCCCCGTTGGCCAGGAACCTCAGTTTAGCCAATAATGTTACGGCCTCTTTGCCTTCGTTTCTGCAGGTTGAAGCCAGCCTCATCCAGGAAGAGGTACTCATGAGGTCTGGCCATCGCATCCAACTGTAATATCCTCTGTGAAAATGTGAAAGTGCACAAGTGTTCAGAACAACAGTCAATCAGGTAGCACAGTATTGTCCAGAAGTAATGTGGGCCACTGAGCAACACAATATGTCCACTAACTGTACTGTGAACACGGATGCAGACACGGCGCTCGGCATACGCTTATCACGCACTGCGCGTAGGGCACCAACTGCCTGGGGGGCACCTAAAAAATCAAGCCCATAAAAAAAAAAAAAATAAAGAAATAAATAAAAAATAATAATAATAACAGTATTTCATATTTAAAATAAAAGTTTGTAAACCATGTTAATAAATATAAGTAATACAAAAATAACGTCGGCTTATTTCGCGAAAAAAGATTAATCTCCTGTGCGGCCCTCTCATCGGTCTACCTTTGGTGCCCACCCCCCCACCTCCCATTCCCAAGTAGCTTGCTCCATTATGCTTCACGTTTCTCCAGGTTTTCGCCTCAATATTGCAATATGAATCAGTCCACAGAGATAACTTTGCTATTTAGCCTATTATAATACGAGCAAATTGTTATGGCCTAGAGAGAGGCCTGTTCTTTCTTGCTGGCTGTGCTTTCTGTTTCAGGTAGTGGGGGAGGTGTCTGTTCAGGCACCAATCTGGCACACCTGAGCAGGCTGGGCTCAGGAAGCTATAAAGCAGACCTGCTCACAGATCTGACTCTCTCTTCTCCATGGCCTGCAGACTGGGACTGACCTGTGTTTGTTTGTTAATTTGATTTGATGACTGATTCATTCAACACAGCATGCACACTGACTACCATAGTTTATTACTTTTGTGGTATTTAATTATTTACTTATTTTATTAAACTTTTTGTTGAACTTTGCAGATTATGTGTGGTCTCCCTTTTTGTCACAAACCATTGAGCCAGGCTGTGACAAAATGGGGGCTCGTCCTCATTAAGAATCAGTACAAGCGACGGGACATATTCCGTTGAGTCTCTGTTTGGGTAAGTGCATGTGTTCACATTTTCTGAGTGTCTGGAAGTCAGTCTACTGGTATTTCTCCCTTGTTTAGGTAGGAGGTTCCCGCTGGGCTGACCTAGGTCGTCCTTCCTTCGGTTCCTCATTTGTTTTTTCATTTATTTCCTTTTTGATGGTAATCCTGGGGAGGGAGTGCGCCTGATTCAGGTAATTGTGGTTGGTCAAGTCAGGCCTACTGCAGTAGTCTGGGTTTGGTGACACCTCGAGCCCGGCATGCCAACCAGATTAGGCTAAGGAATATTTAGGTAGGAACCATGGAGGAAATGACCATTTTTTTTGTACACTCAGTGATGTGTTCGCTGTACTAAAATTTGTGTTTTTGTTGCTTGTACTGTTTGGTGCTTTGTTCATAAAACTTAGTGAACTAAATCTTGTAGTTTGAGTCTCATGATGAGAAGCTACTTTGTGACTAGTTTGTAGCTAGTGCTGTTTGTCACCTCTATTTTTGTATTTAGCATCTATTAAGGTTTGTTGCTGCCTTTACAAAATAGAGGGTGGATTTGAGCTTGTTAGTTCAAAAAGTTTGACTTTGGTTATAAATTTGATAAGTACTAGTTTGGGAGGCCACATAATTGAATTTGTAATTTGAACTTTTTGTAATTTTGAATTATTTGGCCGAATTAATTTTTTTTTTTTTGTACAGTTTGCATACAGGTGAGGAGCACTAGTGCTGTCCAATTGTTGAGACAGTTTAAGTAAATTGAGCATGGTGATAATGTTAAATGATGATTGAGCATCAGTCCACACTATAGCATTTACGTGTATGTGTTAGGGACGATTCCTAATTTGGTAAAAAGTTGACATTGAAGCTAAAATTTACTTTCCACTTCATAGATTAATATTCTGCTGTCATGACTTCAATTGCTGATTTTGTTCAGTGCCCTTCTGAGCAGCTTTTCAATAGTTTGCATAAAGAGCAGCTTTTAGAGCTCGCTCAGCATTATAATGTTGATCTTGGAGAAAAGCGTTTAAAGAAGGAAATTAAAGGGTTCTTGAAAGGTGTCCTGAGGGAGAAGTGTGTTTTGCCCATTATGAGTGACAGTACTGATACGTCTCTGGTTTCTCCGACAGCAACCTTAACATTAGAGCAGCAAAAAGAACTGGTACTGTTACAGATGGAAAGGGATAAATTGCGCATGGAGAGGGAAAGGTTAAAACAGTCTTTAGAAAAAGAAAAGTTAGAGGTGGAACAGTACAGATTAGGCCTTATCAAGGCCGGTGTATTAGCAGGCAATATTAATGTAGATGAGCCTGCAGCATCCACTGCACAAAATCCAAAAATGTTTGACTTTGTAGGGCACTTGCGCCTGGTGCCAAAATTTGATGAGCGTGACACAGACACATTTTTCAGTCTTTTTGAGCGTGTTGCAAATGGTAGAGGTTGGCCTGAAGCTGACCAGGTAGTTATGCTGCAGTCAGTTTTTACAGGTAAAGCCCAAGAAGCATACTCTGCACTTAATGCTGTTGAAAGCCAAAGCTATGATACTGTTAAAGAGGCAGTTCTGAAGGCTTATGAGTTGGTACCGGAGGCGTATCGCCAACGTTTTAGATCCTGGCAGAAATCTGATAAGCAATCGCATGTTGAGTTTGCGAGGGATCTCACTAAGCATTTCAACAGGTGGTGTTCTGCTTTGGAGATTACTACATTTAAGGACCTGTGTGATGTTATGGTGTTAGAGCAGTTTAAAAATTGCATTCCTCCAGAGGTTGCTACTCATATTGCTGAGCGTGGAGTTAAAACTGCATCTGAAGCTGCCACTCTGGCAGATGAATATGTGCTGGCTCCAAGGGCGTTACTGTGTCTCAAATTTTGGGAGGGACAAGATTTTAAGGGTCTTTTTTTTTTTTTTACTCACAAGCAGACAATGTTCAACGCTGCGCAGTCTGTTAAGATAAAGGCTGAAATGCTCCAAAAACATGCATCTTCAAAAGATTTGTAATCAAGGTTTTGGTTACAATGTTACTTAACATTTTGTCTAGAAAAGGAGCACTGTCTAGGTGAGGAGAGTCCGATCTTATCCACAAAGGGCCGCCGTGTGTGTAGGTTTTCATTTTAGCCCAGCGCTACATCACCTGAATCATCTAATTAACTAATCAGGGTTCAATAAAAACCTTGATTACTAAAATCAGGTGCAGCACTTTTAAGTGCTTTTTCCATCGGACGCGAAACAAATTTTTCGCACCACAGATTACATTCAAAGTCAATGCAAAGACGCGAATACACGGTCATGCGAAAAATTTGTTTCACATCCGGTGGAAACCAGGGGGGTATTCCACAAAGCTGGCTAAGCCTGGCTTTTGCACAAAGTAAAACCCAAAAAGCTATATTTATTTCAGTCCATGTTCCAGATTTGAATAGTTTCTAGGCTTTACTTTGTGCAAAAGCCAGGCTTACTCAGTTAGCAAGCTTTGTGGAATACCGCCCAGCTTAGTAATGCTACACCTGATGTTAGTAATCAAGGGCTCAACACTAACTTTTTTAAAATGACTCATTCTGGAAAGTAAAATCAGATTTTTAACTTGCCAAAAGAAAAATTTACATGCAAAAAAAAAAAAAAAATAATAATAATAATAATTTAAAAAAACATTTCTCAAAGACTGGGAACCTTTACATCCTTTCTATAGCAGGAGGTCAGCCAAGTAAAAACAAAAATAATGTTTTAAGTTCTGGTCTCTTCAGCATTCAAAAATGTTTTCTTTTACTGTTTTGTGAAATTATGACTTGTATTCCAGGTCATAATATTTTTCACAGTGATTTTACTGTTGTGTCAATAAATACAAACATGTATACTTTTACACACTAAAATTAATTATGAATTCTCACACTCTTCTACTCAAATCCTTATTTGTAACTTCACAGTCACCAATGGACACAAGGAAATGTACCAGTGTATAAGAAACCCTTGAAAAAATGATATCGCAAATAAAATTTTACTTTAGTTTGTACCCTTTTAAATTCTAATTAAGAAACTCACTTATTTACCCTTTAAATGTTTTAGTCTCACAAATTTCACTTGGGTTCTCTTAAAATTCACCCAACAAGGAAATTGGAAATTACAAATAGACGCGAATTACCGGAAACATCAGAACCTCATTGGTTTAGCTCAAATTTCAACCATGAAATTAATTTAAGTAAAATTACTTTAAGAAACAATCACTATCAGTGAAATGAAAGTGTTGGCGCTAAACTAACGTTATTCCTTGGAAATGTTCAGACAATAACCAAGCACTTGGCTTTGCATTGGGGACCAAACGTTGGTGTACATAAATCCTTAATTTCCTTCCGATGCAGTGACTCTCTACCTCACGAATCCGTGAAACCGGAGAAGCCAATCGGAAGCGTTGAGTGGAGAAACCAGTGCAGCAGTGGAACAGTCGCCTCCGCAGTTCAGCAAGTTCGTCCTCATTAGGCATTAGCAACGGTGGCGAATTAACAAGGCTCTTTCTTGGTGAAAGCTACGGCTAGTATTTTAGCGGAGTCCCTCACATACTATCTTAAACGTCCACGTCTTCAAAGCTCACACGTTTTCAGACTTTATGAAAACAACAAACGCGGTATATTTACCCGGCAACTCTTCACTTCAAGACCGCCTTTAAACGAAAGTTTCGGCTGTTCAGTTCTCTCACGCCACACTCTTTATTTTTTCTAAATGCACAATCACCAACTGAAGGCTCCTTCTTGGTTAAAGGTGCAATCCCACCAGGCTCAGTTTAGGTTGTTCTTGTTTTGAATTTCCCAACGAGTCGAGCACCGCCTCCGTCCAATCAGGAGTCTCCCCGAAACCATCCGGTGGCCGAACCGGGTCACATTATCAGTTGTCGGAGTGGGCACTTCGTCCTTGCTGAAAACACTATAGCTGTCAAAAAGAAAGCGAACTAAACCGCGACAAATCAAACGAAAGTATCCTGTAACCTGGAAATGTTCGGTAACGTTCATTATATAATTTCTGTAAATACAATTTTCGTCCCGGGAAGTTTTAGGAACGATCATGATAGTCCGCTATTTGTCAGCACTCACCGATTTGATCTTAAAGGGATATTTCAACATTTTGACTAATTGGCCTATGGACACAATCCCTACAGTTATAGGGGTAGGTGCATTACCTTTAATTATCCCTGCCTTTTGTTTTGACATTCGGGGGGAGAGACGCGAGCTGCTCAGCGAACATGAGAGTGAACTTTACGGGTCCGCAACTAATCAAATACACAACAGCTCCAAAACGCTCTCGTTGATAAAGTGTGACCACAGAGTTACATACTAATATTAAGTAGATTTTTGATTTGTTTCATTTTTTGGGGGGGACGAACACCACCCCTTTGAATGTTGAGGGGGACATGTCACCCCAATCCCCCCCACTAATTACGCCTATGATATGAAAATGTTAATTGGAAAAAACCCCACGATGATTAGCTAGAACTCTAACTACTAGGAAAAAGTAGACTAACTGCGCACATAGCTATAAGATGTCACGTTAAATGTAACTGTTAACTGAATACAAGCTATCTAGCTAATCAAAAGGTTAGAATGCTGAGACATCAATAAAAAGAAATCATTTCAGTGGCCAAAAGTACAACTTCGCAGGCGGATTTTTGCAGAAGCTTACGTCCGTGCGGATGTTTTTTTCTGGAAATTCCGCCTTGGTGTGCAAGCTTACATTAGAGCCCATGGAATTAGCTCCTATAAAAATCCACGGTTGGTGTGAATGGGCCTTAAGGCTGTGCAAGCGTATAGCTTACAAGTAGTTACAAGGGACTATGGTATAGCTATACAGCTAGTGCACAATCAGACCTGACATTTCAAAAATGGATTGTTATCGATGAAAATCTCAAAATTATGTGGAGGAAATTTTATATTTATGTAGTGAGTGAGTGTCCTGGGTTATGATGTAAATAAAGTCAAATTTTGAAGTGTGTAAATCGGTTGATTTTCCGCGAAATGGCAGCTATATGCATAAAAACGGTGAATTTTGGTGTGTTTTAGTGTTTCACTGACATCTTGCATGTTTTTGAATAGTGTATCATTGACAAAATATGCATTTTATTGCAGAATATAATCTAGTAATTATTGTATAAAGGTTTCCTTTGGTGTTTTTCAGATGCAGTCTGTATGAACCTGGCATGGTTGGATTGATTTCCAGACTAATTTGAGGACCTGTGCTTTGATATCAAAATCGCAAAATTTTGATTCATGATTTTCGTTTGTTATCAGTTTGATAATTTACAACTTGACTGGAATAAAAAATGTGAAAACATTTTGCCTGTGATGTTTTATGAACTAATCAAAAGCACACAGATATCCGAAAGGGTTTTGATGAGATTTATCGAATAAGAACCTGAGGTCTATATTTTAGCGACCATTTTATGTCGTCTTTGTAGTAGCATGCTAGCCCACTGTAATGCAAAATATAATTATGTCAAATCTTGTGTACACATTCAATACATTATGTAGTTCAAATAACTTCCACTGAGATATAAGTGTCAATTGACATATGTTGTTAAAACACAAATTATATGCCAAATGTAGTCTCCATAGTAGCATGTAGTCTCCGTAGTAGCCTATAATCAATAATAAATTATGACAAAAAGGAAGATCAATTATTGTTTTGTTGTTAAAATATGTTTTGGTTCTTCAATGCAGTATCCATAGTTGTGTTTTAAACCCCAATTTGATTGATTCTTTATAAATTTTTACAACATGTGATTCTTCATGGGTAATTTTACAACCTCCATTGATGGATATGTTGACAGAGAGAGAGAATAAAACTGATCTTGAGTAGCATGAATTCATCAAATATATTATGCAACTCAATTTACATATAAATAAATGTTGTTTGTTTTGCATTTAAACCAGTGGTTCCCAAACTGGGGGGCACAGAGGAATTGCAAGGGGGGGGCGCGGTGTGTGGGAAGCGAATCTTTCCCCCCCCCACCAGAGTTCCGGACACCAACAGAAAATTATTTGCTTACAACAAATCAGCAACCTTGTTCCGGACCACTGAAGGAGTGTCTTGAGGCAGTTTAATTTTTTCTGTCTTTACTGGCTTTGCACCGAGGTGTGGTCTCAGAACTACTGACTGCGCAGTCCATTTGCTGCCCAGAATACTGCGGTTACATCGTAAATGCCTGCCTTTCTCTCAACATAACTGTTCGCCAAATCATTCATCTAGCCTGCCATTTGCATAAATAATTTATGAATGTAATTGAATGAAATGAATTGTAAATGTGTTTAAAATTGATATGAGATTAATAATAAGTTGCTGTTTGCAATTTTCTAATGTTTTTCTCTCTGGTATGTGGATATGCATAAAGTATACATTTGATACATTCTTACAATGCCAAATGATGTTTTAAGTATTCTTCTTGTATTTAAGAACATTAATAGTGATCTAATAAATATTCTTTCAATAATAAGAATTGATTGAAAGATATGTAGTCTCCGTAGTAGCATAGGGTGTTTATGTACAAACCCAAAACCAGTGAAGTTGGCACGTTGTGTAAATCGTAAATAAAAACAGAATACAATGATTTGCAAATCCTTTTCAACCTATATTCAATTGAATACACTGCAAAGACAATTTACTTAATGTTCGAACAGGTAAACTTTGTAATTTTTTGCAAATAGTAGCTCATTTGGAATTTGATGCCTGCAACACGTTTCAAAAAATCTGGCACAAGTGGCAAAAATGACTGAGAGAGTTGAGGAATGCTCATCAAACACTTATTTGGAACATCCCACAGGTGAACGGGCTAATTGGGAACAGGTGGGTGCCATGATTGGGTATAAAAGCAGCTTCCCTGAAATGCTCAGTCATTCACAAACAAGGATGGGGCGAGGGTCACCACTTAGTGAACAAATGCGTGAGCTGATTGTCGAACAGCTTAAAAACAACATTACTCAACGAGCTATTGCAAGAAATTTAGGGATTTCATCATCTACGGTCCGTAATATCGTCAAAAGGTTCAGAGAATCTGGAGAAATCACTGCACGTAAGCAACAAGGCCGAAAACCAACATTGAATGCCCGTGACCTTCGATCCCTCAGGCTGTACTGCATCAAAAACCGACATCAGTGTGTAAAGCACATCACCACATGGGCTCAGGAACACTGTCAGTAACTACAGTTCGTCGCTACATCTGCAAGTGCAAGTTAAAACTCTACAATGCAAAGCGAAAGCCATTTATCAACAGCACCCAGAAATGCCGCCGGCTTCGCTGGGCCCAAGCTCATCTAAGATGGACTGATGCAAAGTGGAAAAGTGTTCTGTGGTCTGACGAGTCCACATTTCAAATTGTTTTTGGAAACTGTGGACGTCGTGTCCTCCGGACCAAAGAGGAAAAGAACCATCCGGACTGTTATAGGCGCAAAGTTCAAAAGCCAGCATCTGTGATGGGGGTATGGGGGTGTATTAGTGCCCAAGGCATGGGCAACTTACACATATGTGAAGGCACCATTAGTGCTGAAAGGCAAATACAGGTTTTGGAGCAACATATGTTGCCATCCGAGCAACGTCTTATTCATGGACGCCCCTGCTTATTTCAGCAAGACAATGCCAAGCCACATTCTGCACGTGTTACAACAGCATGGCTCCGTAGTAAAAGAGTGCGGGTCCTCGAATGGCCTGCCTGTAGTCCAGACCTGTCTCCCATTGAAAATGTGTGGCGCATTATGAAACGTAAAATACGACAACGGAGACCCCGGAACTGTTGAGCAACTTAAGCAGTACATCAAGCAAGAATGGGAAAGACTTCCACCTGAAAAGCTTCAAAAATTAGTCTCCTCAGTTCCCAAACGTTTACTGAGTGTCGTTAAAAGGAAAAGCGATGTAACACAGTGGTAAAAAGGCCCCTGTGCCAACTTTTTTGCAGTGTGTTGCTGCCTTTAGATTCTAAGTTAATGATTATTTGCAAAAAAATAATAAAGTTTCTCAGTTTGAACATTAAACATCTTGTCTTTGCAGTGTATTCAATTGAATATAAGTTGAAAAGGATTTGCAAATCATTGTATTCTGTTTTTATCTACGATTTACATAACGTGCCAACTTCGCTGGTTTTGGGTTTTGTACTAGCTGAGTCGCTGGTATTTTAGAAATTCCTTGATAAGGATGACATTTATTGTCGATGAGACTAATGTTTATGTGTCTACTTGAGTGTTTTAATATTATGGACTGGTGTCAATTACACAATTGTGTAATACTGCTGACAATTACATTCTTCATGATATCAAATGGTTATTGAACAATGTTATATAGTTAAGTGATAATGCATTTAACAATGTAAAATACTAGTTTATGTTCATTTTGCTATTGATACCTATCAAAGAGAACAAATTGCTTCTGTTTTAGTGGCACCATTATATCTAAAACACATTTTCGTGGGATGTAGTCTCCGTAGTAGCTTTAGGTGATTGTTATACATATACGAAAAATATATCAGATTTTCTAAAATTATCCTAGATGAATACAAAATTTTTTCTGAAAGTAAGCACCTTAATACATGATATGTATTTTTAGCCATAATATAACATCTTACTATTATTGAAGTGATTGTAAATGTAATTCAAAGAGCACATAAAAAAAATTGCCAAAACGTTTTCTGTTGATATCGGCAATAAATGTGGTCCAATTTGCTTGGAATCATACAAGATAATAATATTATGTACTTTTCAACTGTCTCATGATATTTTCCATGGGAATAAAATATTTTAGGAGACACTGGACTGGACACTGGTTAATTTTATTATAGCCACTGCAATTGTCTAAAATGTAGTCTCCGTAGTAGGTGAAAGTGATGTCATACATACCTGCAAGAAACTGCTATATCTCAAAGGTCGTTCAAGATTTTGCCACAAAATTTTGGATAAATTAGCTCCACACATTGCACATAATTTCCATACATGAAACAAGACAGATTTCTACAATTTTTATTTTCGGTCATGTGAAATGCCTTTGTCAGGCCTGATTGTGCACTGGCCGACACAAAATATACACTAACCAAAAATGATTTACAAAAACACAAGCACTTGCATCTGACAAAACAAAATACAACTGAGGGAAAGAAACAAAAAACAATATCTTTTAGTTATAAATTGCTAACTCATTAATGTTCAATGTCAGCTGCAAACTTTGCATTCACAAATGAGAAGCCGAAAAATTCTGATTGATCAAAAAAGCTCCCGCCGCCAGCTTGGGACAGCCATGGTGTCTCATCAAGGAACTCCTCTTCAAAATAGCTGCAGTCGCGGGGGCCATTCTGTGATGAACAGAAAAGAGGAATCAGTCAGAGTTAAGAGGCAGAGTTGGAGACGTTAATGAAGCTGTGTGCGTATGAAAGAAATCAGGACGCCCCATCTGCTAGAGTTTTATCCCTTTCAAAAAAATTCTGGGTTTGCAAATGGCAAACTCATCAGCTGGTTCATGGATTCATTTTCCATTTCCACAAATTGTAGCTAGATTCAAAGTGCACTTTTTTTCAACAGTTTTCATTAAAATCTTCACCTGTGTACTGGCCTGACACAAGTATTTAATTTCTCTCATACATCATCGATTCTATAATCTGAAAATCTTTGAAATTAGTGCAATCTTTCAAAGGATCTACCGTACAAATCGTAAAAGCATTGATACTCTTGAGCGTAACTGAATGTGTTCTCATAAAAAATTTGATTTATCTTATACTGGGGGACATATTCATATCTCCACGATCAGCACATAAACCAATGAGCAAACAGGAAGTACCAGTTCAGGTTTGTATGGAGGCTCGACCTCTCTCCTTTCAATTTTGTCCCAGGTGATGGCAGCGAAGAATGGGTGCGCCCTGATGTTGCCGCTTGTCCCCAGCCTGCGGTCCGGGTCCCTCTGCAACAACTGTTAAGTAAAGCAGACAGAAGTGACATTAAATTGCTGATACAACTAAGATTTGATCATTGGGCCATTGCGCATCTTTCCTTAGAGTTTTGTGTACAACCCCAATTCTGAAATAGTTGGGACCAAGTGTAAATTGTGAATAAAATCAAAATGCAATGACTTTCAGATCACATGAGCCAATATGTTATTTGCAATAGAACATAGATAACATTTCAAATGTTATAACTGAAACATTTTACATTTTTATCCACAAAATGAGCTTAATTCAAATTTTCTGGCTGCAACAGGTCTCAAAAAAGTTGGGACACAAGCAAAAAAGGGATGAAAAAGCAATTACGATATAAGAGAATCAGCTGAAAGAACATTTAGCAAGTAATTAAGTAAACTGGCATCAGGTGTGTAACAAGATTCCTGATAAAAGGGATGTCTTAGAGAGGCTGAGTCTCTCAGAAGTAAAGATGGCCAGAGGCTCTCCAACCTGTGAAGGCTTGCATAAAAAAATTGTGGAATACTTTAAAAACAAAGTTCCTCAACATCAAATTGCAAAGGCTTTGAAGGTCTCATCATCGACAGTGCATAACATCATCAAAAGATTCAGAGGAACTGGAAAAATCTCTGTGTGTAAGGGACAAGGCCAAAGATCTTTACTGGATGCCCGTGATCTTCAGGCCCTCAGACGCCACTGCCTCACTCACCGACATGATTCTGTCATTGACATTACTAAATGGGCCCAGGAATACATCAAGAAACTGCTGTCTGTAAACACAGTCCACCGTGCTATCCACAGATGCCACCTAAAACTCTATCATGAAGAATGAAGCCATTGTTGAGCATGATCCAGAAGCGCTGCCGTGTTCTGTGGGCCAAGGCTCATTGAAAATGGACTTTAGCAAAGTGGCAAAGTTTCCTGTGGTCAGACGAGTCCAAATTTGACATTCTTTTTGGAAATCATGGGCGTCATGTCCTCCGGGCTAAAGAGGAGAAAGACCACCCCTCCTGTTATCAGCGTTCAGTTCAAAATCCTGCATCTCTGATGGTATGGGGATGCATTAGTGCATATGGTGTGGGACACTTGCATGTTTTAAAAAGCATCATGAATGCTGAAAGGTACATAAAGGTTTTAGAGCAACATATGCTCCCCTCCAGACGACATCTATTCCAGGGAAGGCCTTGTGTATTTCAGCAGGACAATGCAAAACCACATACTGCAGCTGTTACAAAAGCACGGCTTCGTAGTAGAAGAGTCCGTATACTGAACTGGCCTGCCTGCAGTCCTGATCTTTCACCGATAGAGAACATTTGGCCCTTAATTAAACGAAAAGTCCTTCAAAGGAGACCCAAAACTCTCCAGCAGCTGGAAGCCTGTATTAAACAAGAGCGGGATCAAATTCCAATGGCTAAACTCAAGAGACTTGTCTCCTCAATGCCCAGAGCCCCCAAATCTGTGTTAAAAAGAACAGGGGATTCTACACCATGGTAAACAGGCCTCTGTCCCAACTTTTTTGAGACCTGTAGCAGTCATCAAATTTGAAATGAGCTCATTTTGTGGATAAAATTGTAAAATTTCTCAGTTACAACATTTGCTATGTTATCTCTGTTCTATTGTGAATAAAATACTGTCTGGTGTGATTTGAAAGTCATTGCGTTTTGATTTAATTCACAATTTACACTTTGTCCCAACTATTTCGGAATTGGGATTGTAATTTTGAGCCGTTTTTGTGCAATTCAGTTGACAGATAAATGCAAAAACAGATTAAACCACAGAAAACAATACTGCTGATGCTGTGGGTGTGGTCATTTTTGCATGGCCTCCTGGCCTCAACTGATAGCTGAATTCTGAACTCTCATTGGGAGATGCAGCTGAATTCTGAACTCTCATTGGGAGATGCAGCTGAATTCTGAGCTCTCATTGGGAGATGCAGCTGAATTCTAAGCTCTCAGTAGGAGATGCAGCTGAATTCTCAGCTCTCATTGGGAGATGCAGTTGAACTCTGAACTCTCATTGGGAGATGCAGCTGAATTCTGAACTCTCATTGGGAGATGCGCCCCACATTGACGCTGCCGGAAAGATGGGTTCTCGCTCACACTGACCTTTCCCAGAAGGTCCCTTGTGCACCCGTTCATCCAGTTCGGATATTCAGGAGTGTCTGAACAAACACTCTTGCAGAGCTCATCTAACTCTTCCCCAAGAAAGGGACTGTCGCCAGTGAGCATTTGGAACAACAGGACCCCAAATGCCCACCAATCCACTGCGGTGGAATATTCTTGTTCCTGGTATATCTGCGTAAGAAATTGAAACATTCAGTGTCATTGGCTTTGACATGATCACAAAAATAATGACTCGGACAATGACATTCACCGTGTCACATTATGGTCCACAGTATGTATGTATGACAAATTGTCTAAAATAAAACATTTCATCTACCATCGCTTACTGTACTGGAAATACACACATGCTCAAACATGCTGTGCTCACACAGTGCACGGACATGCACAATACAGTAATAGAGCTAAAACAGTTTCTTGTCCTGTCAAAAAATGAATATAATAAATTCACATTATTGTGTGAAAAATGCAAAATATCAGTGGTCTGAGAAACAGGGCGCTCAAAAGCTCAGAGGAACATTGGCTGATTGGTATGATTACAGTAGATTGAAAGGAGCAGGTCCCGTACCTCTGGTGCCATATAATGTGGGGAGCCACAAAATGTTTTTGTACGGCTGTCTCCCGACATGTTCTCCTTACTTATCCCAAAGTCCACGATCTTTATGTGCCCATCCTGACCCAGCATGACATTTTCTGCTTTGAGATCTCTGAGGGAGGAAAGGATGAGAAAAGGGAACAGAATGAAAATTTTGGGTTTTTTGGGTAACCATAACAACATTCTCAATTACAAAAGAGGACAGCAGCGCATGAATTATACCCCGGCCGAGCGGCAATTGCCCTGTGTGGCTGTAATGCGTCACTTCTCAATTGGCCAGTTTAGCTTGCTCCTTTTTCAAGTGGCCATGTTGCCCAAAATTACCAAATGTGGCGATTTTAGACACCGCGACCCAGCCACTGAGCTGCGCGGCTTCAGTCATCCCGCTGCGCTGGACTCTTCTGCTCTTTGTGCGACCAAAGACACGCCCGCTCATTCAAGAACACAACAATGTTGTGTTAGGTTTGTATCCTACACCCACACATCCTTCCAGCTTTAGACACATCAGCTAATATTATGTTTTAAGCACAAGCAATTAAATACTGCAGGTGTAAATATAGATGTGTTTTCGGGCTGGGTGAAAATGAAGGTCGTATCACATTCCTCGTATAACTTTGAGACTGAGCTGGAGAGAACATTCGCTCAACGACAGCTGGAGCAGTGCGTCCCATGCGGTGCCAGTGAAAGCTCAGCAGTAGCGGTCCATCGGCAGTAACATAGGCCTTCGGAAACCTCACCTTTCAGTGCTTTAGAACCTAAACCTCTAGCAGTTTACTTTTCCCAGTTAGCAACATTTGCTCAGACTCATTGGTAGAACCGATGAGAGTCCAATTAACTTTTGACAGCATTGTTATAAATTGCACCATAAAACTGAGGAGCTTAAATGACAATGTAAAATAGCTATATGTTCTGATAATGTCTGCTCTCGTGCTGCCCGTGAAACAGCACAGATTTGCGTAAATTAGTTTGCGAGGCTACGAGAATCAGCCACAAGAATCCGTTCTTTATTCTGAATGTAGTCATGGCTAAAAGACGTTGTTAGGCTCTATGCACAACTGAATGACAATTGTAAGGATGGCGCCAGTAAATGTTGCAAAGTCAACAAAAGATTTGGATTTTTTCATTTATTTTGCTATGCCTTCCTTACAATGCCATATCAATTATATAAATATAGGCAGTACGCATTCACTTTTTCAATATCATGTTAGTCCTGGCTGGTTCTCAACCATTTTCCTGAATTGACACATTTTCCAATTATAGTAATAGTCCATTGGCAATTGAAGGCACGGCTTCTCTCCCCATGCAATCAAACAGCAATAAAATAATGGGCAAAATTCACCAAGTTCCTCCTGGTGATCATGTTGGTAATACGTGCAGCGACAATAAATCTGTGCACAAAAGGAAAAGAATATTTTTCCAAATTCAGGCTTATTTTAATTTTTAAACCAACCAATTTTAAAACCTTTTGTTTTCAGACACTAAAGGTGAGAAAAATGTTGAGGTATTTCGTTTGGCACTTTTTGGTTTTTTGAGATATTTGCTGTCAAATTTTGGTGCAGGCAAATTTTTTCCTGTATGTACAGTGGAGTAACAATAATAACCAGACACCTGTGGGGATAGGTAGACTATGAATTTGAACCTTCCTTTGGGCTAAACAAAGGACACCAGGAACATCTTTGGCACTATGCTCCATCTTGGAGCAGCGGCTACAGACATTTTTTAAAAATCTCCAATTTGCCTATTTGCAGTAATATTCGGAGGAGCAGAAGTCTGTGGATTCAAGCCCCAGTCAGAGCAGCACACGAGTAGTCATTGTGCTACAGGGATGCAAGTTGGGAAAGGATTGCTGGGAAATATCAAATAAAGTGGTTGTTCTGTTTGTGGTTTCCTTCTGAATTTGGGTTGGATTGAAGATGCCAAACTGAAAAAAAAGTCCTCCAGAGATTTTCTTTGGAAATGTTTTCTATCAAACTTTTTTCTACAGGACTTTGGGTACTAAAGTTCTATATTCTTTTGGATTCCTATCGCACATTTATAGGAATTCCTATTGCACAGTTTTGCTGGGGTGCCATGGAGAAATCTCTTGAAAAGAAATATGTGCCATGTATACATAGTGAAAACAATGATTTTACTTTGGCAGTTGGCTGGTTTAAGAAGTTACTGAGATAGGTGGTGCCCATAGAGCTACTGGTGTATGATAAATTTTCAGGTTTCAAAACAGAGGTGAGCAACATATCACTTCAGAATATTCACTTAATACCTCTGAATACAAGTAAAATGTTGAGCCCTAAAAGGACAGCAGGGAAAAGGCTTGAATTCTAGAAGTATTAAGTGACTACACAATGTTAATTGTTACCCCTACTGGTTTCTAGAATTGACAGATTTTTTACATATACAACAACCAACAAACTCAACTCTCATGAATTTCTCTGCTGTAGTTATTGTTCCAATATACTATCCAAAGATATCAAAATAATATGTTGCTTACCTCTGTTTGAATCCTTAAAATTTATCTTAGGCCGTGCCCAGAGAGGTACTGGTACATCTTTGGAACTAGTGTGATGTAATTATCGCTTATTTTTGTTGCAAAATTGATTCATTTGGTTTTGGCCTTTGGTGCCCTACATTTTGGCCAAGATGACCCAATTTTAAAAGGCCAGGTGGCCTTGCCCTAAAAATAACTTAATTTGAGGCCTGGTACAGACAGAAATGCTCCCAAATATGGGAGTAAAATTGTCACAGTAACAGAAAAATCCTATAATTAAAGAAAAACGTAGCTAAAATGTGGTTCTAACTCAGGGCCATCAGGATAATAGAGTTGCTAACATCAGCAGAGTGAAACATGACGCTCGTCAGCTCTTTAGCAGACCCGATCCTGAGCAAACAAGAAGCAACAACTTCCGGTAGATGAAGGAAAAGAGGTGTCGTACCGGTATATGACTCCATTGCTGTGGAGGAACTGAAGTCCGCAAATGATCTCTGCAGCGTAAAATCTGAGGGAGAGCAAGGAAAATGTGATCGATATGATATAAAGAAAAGAAACTTGAGACATTTTGTTCATCTTACTATAGTGACAATTGATATAGAAAGACTGGTCACTTCTGGACAAAAAGCTTCCTGAAACAAGCCTGGCTACTGAATAAAAATACAATACAGGAGAGAGGTTTTTCCACCAAGGCAAGTAGATTTCTCATTAAGTATCATCTGGGAGTTGAATACACAAATGAGAGGTTTCCGTTACAACCAAGGACGGCACTGACCATGACCAGAACATCTGTGTCTAACTCAAGGCATTGAACAGTTAGCACTGACCATAACCAGAACATCTGTATCTAACTCAAGGCAATGAACAGTTAGCACTGACCATAAACCAAACATCTGTATCTAACTCAAGGCAATGGACAGTTGGCACTGACCATAAACCAAACATCTGTATCTAACTCAAGGCAATGAACAGTTAGCACTGACCATAACCAGAACATCTGTATCTAACTCAAGGCAATGAACAGGCCCCAGGTTAGGTGGAAAGGGCAACTGGCTTTATACTCACCGAACACAGTCCAGATCAAAGTATCCACACTGGTCTAAGTGGAAACGCAGATTTCCCCCACTAATGTATTCCATCACCAAGAATACGTAGTCCTAAAGAAACAAATGCCATTGTCACTCACAGAAGCGAAAGACTTTCCTGCATTTGGGGTGTAATGTTGATGTGCGCAGTGTAGTCGGTGGATGTAAAGTGAAGCATAATGACCAGCATAAATCTGTAAACAGGCAAGAAGCCAGTAGCTACCACGGTCTGAGGACGAATATAATTGTTTGAAAAGTGGATGGATTTTCCGTAGCCTCAGTGCTGCGTATGTATGTGATGATCTGTTTTTGAGAAAAGGCAGAATGAGGGAGAGCTGGAGGTGATTTTACCTCTGTTTGGAATATGCAGTGCAGACGGGAGAGGAATGGGCTTCCCGTAGCCAACATCAGGACTCTCCTTTCAGTTCTCAAGGAGTCCAATTCCTCAGTCTCCAGGAAATTGGCTTTTGCTAGGGTTTTGACAGCATAGTACTGTCCACTCTCTTTTAGTTCTGCCAGCAAGACCTAAGTAAGGAGAAAACCGAGGAGAGAGGAGAGGCAGAGAGAGGTGAAGCAGGAGATAAAAGATGGTGGGACATATTAGTGACACAAGTTTATATGGGTGCTTTAAGATCATCATTGACCTGAGATTTTACATAGAACCGGCAGATGATCGGGCCCTACCTTCCCAAATCCGCCTCTGCCCAGCACCCTGTGAAACTCAAAGCTCTCCTCTGAGATGCAGGGTCCGTTCTCCTCCCGTACTTCACAGTGTGGTGCAGTGATCTCTGTTTTCATATGAATTTCGCATACAGCCACTTGCTCTTCCTGCTCTGATCCACACCCTAGAACGTTCTGTTCCACATTCTCTGGAAGCGTCTCCAGATCAGAAGTGGCCTCATTCTCTATCTGGGCTGTTGGCATCTCCAGAACAAAAGTGGCCTCATTCTCTATCTGGGCTGTTGGCATCTCCAGATCAGAAATGGCCTCATTCTCTATCTGGGCTGATGGCTTCTCCAGATAGGAAATGGCCTCATTCTCTATCTGGGCTGATGGCTTCTCCAGATAGGAAATGGCCTCATTCTCTATCTGGGCTGTTGGCATCTCCAGATCAGAAATGGCCTCATTCTCTATCTGGGCTGATGGCATCTCCAGATCAGAAATGGCCTCATTCTCTATCTGGGCTGTTGGCATCTCCAGATCCGAAATGGCCTCATTCTCTATCTGGGCTGTTGGCATCTCCAGATCCGAAATGGCCTCATTCTCTATCTGGGCTGATGGCATCTCCAGATCCGAAATGGCCTCATTCTCTCTCTGGGCTGATGGCATCTCCAGATCCGAAATGGCCTCATTCTCTATCTGGGCTGATGGCATCTCCAGATCTGAAATGGCCTCATTCTTTATCTGGGCTGATGACATCTCCAGATCAGAAATGGCCTCATTCTCTATCTGGGCTGTTGGCATCTCCAGATCAGAAGTGACCAGAATATTCTGGGCAGTAAATGGTTTTGCGCTCCCTGGCTTTCGATCAGACGAAAGTGTTTCACTCATTTCGTGAAGTCTACCATGTTCTTTGAGTTCTCTTCTAGACTCCTTTTTCGGCAGACAGCAACAACACTGAAGAAAGGAGGGTGAGAATAAAACACAAGAATCAAAAAATATTGGTACTTCTGGCTCCCTGACTCAGATGGTGTTAAACTACAGATCACAATTCTGCCACTTAAATGACGGAAAATAAATTTATCAAAGTCTATTAACGCACCATAATAATTTCTATCCTACTTATTATCTACTCTCAGTTATAATAACAATTCTAGTGATTCTTTCTCAAGGGTGAATAAACAGAGCTAATTGAGATTCACCCTCACAGACAAATCTTTACATTTTCCTCAATTCAGCCATGCACCACCACAGATAAATGAGTGTTAGTTCACGGCTGTGCTGGATTTAAAATAATCAAAGCCAAGAAAATAGTTTTTGGTTTGTGTTGTTTTTCCACAAACACAGTAGAAATACACCTTTAATGGAGTCAGACCAGCATTTATCACAATTTGATATTTAGGAACAATGTTTCTTGTTCATTAGGTCTTATATTTTCTCTCGGATTCCTTGGGTTTTAATATCACCCCAGCTACAAAGAAACAACTGAAAAAAAATATCTGTGGAGGTAATTAAAATTAGGCCATATTTCTGAAAGCCGCTTCAAGATTAGTTATTCCAGTCAAAAGGCTGTCTCTGACTTCATAATCTATACATTTATTAACATTTGAAATATAACATAAATAGTCCTTTCAGAAAATGGAATAGTTGAATCAACTTGAGAGAGAACCTTACCAATGATTAAACCCATGTTTAAACAATTTAAACGATTACGAAACACATGCATTGCTTCCAGCCCTTAGGAAAAGAAAAGCGTGAAAAGTCCAGAGTTATAATCGGTTTCCAATTACCAGGGGTGAAAGCCACCGTAGCGCACCTGAAACTGATAAACCTCCATGCACAAGGACTACAATTCTGCGCAAGAATCTCTTTGAATAACTGATGACTACAGCAGAGGAATGTTAATATGCCATTTAAACTCACGTTGAATGTGTGAGATTGACAAGTATGCGTTGTTAATGAAAACTGACCACTCCTGATAACGTTGAGTTTTTTGTAATGGTCATTTAAATGAATGAGTGAAAACAAGTCATGACCAATCATTATTTTAAGGGATGGTTTAAGCTTCCCCTTTAGCCAGCTCATCAGCCGCCACTGATATTCATGATATAATAAGGAAAATCTTTGTCCTTCTTTTGTGAAAAAAAAAAGAACTGAAAGTAACAGCTAGAGGTTTTTTACTAACAGTGTTAATACCCCTTCACACCGGATTGGAGGTGCCACTGCGGATTTTTGTCAAAATCGCCATCACCGCAGTGACATCGCCAGTCGTGTTTTCATAGACTGCGTTTACAAGGTCTTTAGTATCCCGGTTTTGATTGGGTTTTTTAAGTATCCCGTTTTTGTGTTTGTCCATGTAAACACCATATCCCGAATTCAGAAACCGGGTTATGCCCTTATCCCGGTTTCAAGAAACCCGGTTTTGCCACCTGGAGTACTCCGATAGAAGCCGGGATACTGGAGCATGTATATGCCTTATCCCGGTTTCTGACGGCTGCCCATCGTGTGTGCAGGCAACGGAGTGAATGCGTGGTGGCAGTAACAGCCAACGTCATTGGCTGGACCAAAGCGCACACGGCAGAATAGCTCCGCTTGTATGTACATAAATGTCCATTGAGGCACATGTAAACAGTAAACGTGGGTGACAACAAATGTTACTTTTTGGGTTGGGGGGACTTGTTTTCCGTGTTCTTTTTTATCTTCTCATACTTAGAAAGGACACGAATAAGGAATTGTAAATCAACAATATTTATGCTCCATTATTTGGCAAAGCTAAAGAATAAGCGCTACGATTGCCGTACCATTTATATCATCGCTCAGTTAACTACGTTTTCTTTCGGTTCAAAGAAAAACATTCGCATTCAGCTGTGTCTGCGAGTCTGACTCAGGTCTATACCTGGAAGAAACTAGTCGTTTTATGCATATGTGAATTTATATGTATACTTTGAGAATTAAGATCGGAACAACTTCATTCTGAAGTGTTGCTGTCTTCAATTAGTCCGCCTTTGCCCTGACGCAATGGATAACCGGATGGTAGCTACAGCGTTTCCCCAATTGGGATCAATGTAGAAGTCTCATAAAGTATGAAACCGCGCCAGTTCTAGTCTCCGCGAATACACTGTTAATAATAAACGAATAAACTGATGCCTTTTTTGACAGGTAATTTAACTGGCAGCTTTTTGCCAGTTATGTTAACTGTAATTTCACAATAAGTTTACCACAGAGTTCAGTGCATGTTCAGTGTAAACCACGGTAACATGCGCGCAGGACTCCACTTACAGTAAAAATGACAAGGAGACAATGCGTTAATTTAACTGTTAAATTCAGTCAGTTTATAACAGCTTAGGAAAGCCGAACTTGATTTCGTTGCGACTGTTTATGTGCATGGTGCAAACCAGCTTGTCCGGTAACGTATACACGAGTGTATTTGAATGGAAATACAATGTGACGGGACTGGAAATTTTGTCCCATGTAAGCGAAAATCCATTTCATAAAATCCGGTACATTCAATGTTTATTTAATCGGAAAAACAGCACAGAAAAATCGGGACTTGAGCTGTTGCCTGGCTTGAGCGATTTTCCGTTTTATACGAGGAGGGTTTGGGCTTTATTCAACAAATATTGAATCACCTACGTCACCACTCTATTTTTTATATCTCTGTGCGAATACCTATTAAAGTTAGTGATGTATTCAATATTTCTGTCGCTCTCTCCTCCCAACGCTGAAAATGAAGTGGATGAGCCATAGCAGTTAAGCGACGTGAGTTTTTATAACCCTAAGCCCGCTAGAAACCACAGAGGTCTTATGTTTGTCTTACTTCTAAATCACACCTCCCGCTCAATCTGTTGTGAACAAAAAACATAAAAGATGGAACTCACGCCTGCGCAGATAGGATGCAGTGATCAGAAAACTGGTTACTGGTATTTATCATGTATACAGGGATATGAATAACCGGGTTTCTCTCTGTTCCATGTAAACATCATATCCCGGTTATGCTCGAAGCCGGGATAAGCTTCAAAACCGGGATACTAAAGATCTTGTAAACGCAGTCATAGTTTCCCCTAACCGTCAAACATGTGTTTTTCTTCGAAGTGCTACTGGGAAACTAAGGCGGAATTACGGTGGGGTCACTGAGGTCATGACGATGCTATTAAGTTGCCGCTACGATTTGTTGGAGATGCCACGGCGATTACTAGCGGCAGTGTAGCGGTGATGGCGGCAGCGTTGTGGGGCCAGTGAGGTGCTGCTGCGGGGATGGCGAAATTACCGAGGTGCTACGGCGGTCGTGCTGCGGCAGCAGGTAGGCTACGTGTCAGCTATAAATGAGAGGTGGTTTTCGTTTGAAATTCGTTGAAATATTTTGTCTGCTGATGATTCATGCCCATGGTGATGCTACCGAAACGTGGTACAAGAGTTAAAAATGACTTCGCGGTAGCACCCCATACCCGCAGTGCTGCTGTGGTAGCTCCGTGTTAAGACCGCCTTAACCACCACGGGATAGCTGTAGGGTCGCCTGTCTACTTTTTAGGCGATTGCACGGCGGTTGTACTTCGGAGGCACGACGGTGATGGAGGCGCTACTGAGGTCCTTGTACGGCTCCACGGCGGTCATGGCGGTGCGACGGCGATCGGTCCAACCTGCGGTGGCACTGCGGAAGTTTTGAACATGTTCAAAGTTTCCTCCGTGCCACCGTGAGGGTCTGCGATTTTGAAAGTTTGCTGCGGTGCTACGACAATCAATTGCGGCACTACTGAGGAACCATGGAGATCATAGCGGTGCTACTGCGACTTATGCCGTACAAGCTCCGCAGTGGCACCTCCAATCCGGTGTGACGGGGACTTAACTCAGCATCCTCCAATTGGAGAATATAAGGCAATTTTGGGAAATCGGAAGAAATTTTCTTTTCAACATGCAGGGTGGTGAAATGAATACCCAGAACACACTTCTCATGCTCTTAAATCCTATCGTATGAAAACATTTACTCACCAGCAAACGCTCGAAAAACTCCATTTTTAAAATATCCACCGTGAATTCAATAAAATCGTTAATGCTCTCTCAAGTGTGGCATTGATAAGTTCTGATGCTCAGCAATGCACACCGTTTATGTAGTATGGGTGTAAACGTTATTGACATCACAACAGCAACTAGAACATTACCGACTAAGAACAGTTGTGATGTCACAATGCGATGTCGCAGTCATATTTGAATGACTGATTGAACTGGATAGCTGATGACGTCATCGTTTCGAAGTAACCGTGCTGCCATATTGGTATGGTCAACTGTAACTGATCATAACATTACTCACTTAGAACACGTTGCTGCTAAGGATTTAATTAACTGAGAAGGCTTTTCACTGACACGGAAGGCGGTATCTTATGTTACCTCCTCACAGTGGCGTGCCGTCAGATGTCGGGAAGGCCTTCAGTAACATCACCCTTTCCCGCATAATGGCTCTAAAACTGTTTATGATCAAGCTTGCCTGATTAACAATCAAACAATTTATTAACTGAACAACCGCCACCAATGCATGGCACGTAATTGTAAAGAAATGCTAATTTCAAAGCGATTGCGTGTTGGCTGTATTGATATAATTGATGTGACTCCGCAAGGATGACAATCTGCAAGTAAATCAGAAACATTTGCGGACTTCGCTGCAATTATTTTCGGCATCACTCAGCTGTGCATCGCACCTAACTACGCACTTTAGCTGTCACTACATTCAAACAATAGAACGGATTCTCATGGCTTATTGCTCAATGAGCCTCGCAAACAAATTCACGCAAATCTGTGGTTTCACGTGCTACATGAGCGCAAAAATTATACAGACGAATTCATATTTTTTGTAGTATTTGATCTGCAGAAGAAAACTCCGTATAATTTCGTAGTGCAATGTATAACAAGGCTTTCAAAAATACTTTAGACTCTCATTGGTTCTACCTATTAGTCTGAGCAACTGTTGCTAATTGGGAGATGTAAACTGCGAGCGGTGTAGGTCATTAAGTAGTGAAAGGCAAGGTTATTGCTGGCCCTGTGTTTCTGCCGACGGTCCGCCACTGCCTCCTCAGTTCGGCCTGTTCGTGCGAAAAACGCCTCAAAGACCGCAGGTTTCACTTCAGTAGGCTGCAGCTGTACGATCCTTTTAAAATTTTCGATGGACAACATCAGCATTTGACAATATGTACGGCTGATGAGTGAGTCCTGGGGATCATAGGAAATCTATACGGATCTGCGTTCATCCCGCCTGACTGGGACAGTGGGACAACGAAACTGAAGTCCAATTATTGACTGTTGATGACAAGACGTCTATCTTGCACGTATTATTTTTCTGTCCTGTGGGCTTTAAAAACTTAATGAAAAAATAAAATTGCCATAAGCTTGCATCTTGTCAACGGTTGTCTTTATTTTAGAAACACTGGGTGTAAGATGCAATCGCCCATAACGCATATGTAAGTCCCAACGGATGTCTTGTTTTGAGTTTTCTCTTCCGATGTCTCTCAGTAGCTGCCATGAAGCTCTGCTATTTTCCTACGAAGCGAAAGTGGGTTCGCTAAAGAGAACTGAATGTAAACTTATCAAAGTCGCTAAATCATCGTTCACGTGAGAAGCGAAGTGAGTGGTGCGTAATGGAGATGTTTGTGAAACTGCCTGCCATTCATTATAGAGTGTGAATCACATTATCTGTTGAAGTCATATATATAACTATATATATATATATATATATATATATATATATATATAATTTATGGTTGAAGTAGCTCTAACGTTACATCCTCACTGATACCCTGGGAAAATTTAACTTGTCCGTCAACGGTAATTGAGTGTCCGAAGAGCGTAAAGCCGCTTTCACACTGGACGCGAAACGAATTTTTCGCACGACTGATCACATGCACAGTCAATGCAAAGTCTCGCGTGTATTCGCATCTTCGTATTAACTTTGAATGTGATTTGTCGTGCGAAAAATTCGTTTCGCGTCCGGTGTGAAAGGGGCTTTAGCCTGTTTAGTTCTGGCTTAAATTAGCCTTAATAATTTGACCAGTCAACGCCTGGTTTTGTTGGCTAGCAGTCTGGTCTAATATAGACAGCGTTGCACATCACTATCACTAGAATATCTAATTAATGGTGTGTGACATGGATTTTGTTTACTTCAGGTCAGTAATCTAGGGAGCTTGCGGCTAACATGATGGGTCAGGTTAGCTCAAATTAATTTGAAGTATGCTAATAATAACCGTAAGCAGGGGCTAACATTGACACTTAATCCGCCATCAAGTTAGATCGCCAATAGCTTATAATGAGAAATATAGCTATTCATTGAAATTGAAGTATGTGTAGTGGAAACTGGGGCAAAATGGGTTTTGTCAGAACGCCTTATAAAGTCTTCGAGTGACCTTAGCCCATAGAGATATAGCCTCTATATGCAGCCCTAGAGGGCAGACTATGCAAAATGTCTGATTACAAGGATCGCTGTCCGCTATAACTAAGAGGGTGATCTCTGCGTTGGATCCGGTGGCTAGATGCCAAAGTATTGCTTAGCTTACGGCTAGTACTGGTGAGGTGAAGCTTCATGAAGCGTTGAAGCTTTCCAGCCAGAAGTGTTGTAGTGTGGTTCAATTCTTGATGTTTCGAATGCACTCTAGAGACCCCTATTGGTCAATAAATTTGTCACTGGAATTGACTGACCAGGTTCCACTTCCCACTTCATTTGATCCTGCCATGTTCACAATAGGCGCGTTTGACTACTTTGATCACGAGGAAGGGACCCTATCAGGAATTGGTGGCACCCATGATACGGTCTCAGTCTTAATACAAGGCAAACCAGAGTTGTCAGAGAACAGGAAACCAAATATTTCTGAGACAAGTGTAGATCATAGGCAACGGCAGCTTCCAACCGAGTTTGGATATCACAAGGAGGGCAAAATGTTGGCTCCTGATAAAAATCAGTCATTGTTACCTGATGACTTCCAAAATCCATGTAAATGCACATCTTGTGCAACAAAGCGATGCGCTTGAAGAAGGCTGGGCATAAAATGCTGTGAATATTGTAACTGCCAAGTAAAGAAAAAAGATGCAAGAATCCATTAAAGTGCTAAAGCAAAGTAAGTTCCTGTTCTCTGTCAACTCTGGTATCAGGCTAGAATCATAGTTATCCAGTGTCATTTTATCAATCTTAGTTGGAAAACATACTACCCCAATTCTGAAATAGTTGGGACAAAGTGTAAATTGTAATTATCAAAACACAATGACTTGCAAATCGCACCAGCCAGTATTTTATTCACAATAGAACAGAGATAACATGGCAAATGTTGAAACTGAGAAATTTTACAATTGTATCCACAAAATGAGCTCATTTCACATTTGATGGCTGCTGCAGGTCTCAAAAAAGTTGGGACAGAGGCCTGTTTACCATGGTGTAGCATCCCCTCTTCTTTTTAACACAGAGTGGAGGTGTCTGGGCATTGAGGAGACAAGTTTCTTGAGTTTAGCCATTGGAATTTGATCCCATTCTTGGTTAATACAGGCTTCCAGCTGCTGGAGAGTTTTGGGTCTCCTTTGACAGTCTTTTCGTTTAATTATGCGCCAAATGTTCTCAATCGGTGAAAGATCAGGACTGAAGGCAGGCCAGTTCAGCACACGGACTCTTCTACTACGAAGCCATGCTGTTGTAACAGCTGCAGTATGTGGTTTTGCATTGTCCTGCTGAAACACTCAAGGCCTTCCCTGGAAAAGATGTCGTCTGGATGAGAGCATATGTTGCTCTAAATCCTTTAATTACGTTTCAGCATTCATGGTGCTTTTTAAAACATGTAAGTGTCCCACACCATATGCACTAATGCATCCCCATACCATCAGAGATGCTTTTGAACTGAACGCTGATAATAGGAGGGGTGGTCTCTCTCCTCTTTAGCCTGGAGGACACAATGCCCATGATTTCAAAGAAGAATTTAAAATTTGGATTTGTCTAACCACAGGACACTTTGCCGCTTTGCTACAGTTCATTTTAAATTAGCCTTGGCCCACAGAACACGACGGCGCTTCTGGATCACTTTGTTTTTAAAGTATTCCACAATTTTTTTACACAAGCCTTCACAGGTTAGAGAGCCTCTGGCCATCTTCACTTCTGAGAGGCTCAGCCTCTCTTAGACATCCCTTTTATAGCCAATCATTTTACACACCTGATGCCAGTTAACTTAACTAGAGCACTCGGCAACCGAGTACATGTATCCTCCGTTAACTTAATTACTTGCTGAATGTTCTTTCAACTGATTCCCTTATACTGTATATTAATAGCACTTTCAGCTTTTTTTTTTGGCCTGTGTCCCAAGTTTTTTGAGACCTGTTCCAGCCAGAAAATTTTAAATAAGCTGATTTTGTGGATAAAATTGTAAAGTGTCTCAGTTTCAACATTTTAAATATTATCTATGTTCTATTGTAAAAAACATATTGGCTCATGTGATCTGAAAGTCATTGCATTTTGATTTTATTCACAATTTACACTTTGTCCCTTACACTTTGGAATTGGGGTTATATTTGTGCGTGGGGGTGTATTTTGGTTGGATGTCAAGACCTTCCGAAATGGTTGAGCACAAATCTTTTGATCTGGATGAGTTCAAACAAGTACCCTCTCTTGTAAAGTTGGATCGTTGCACAAAGGCTGATTTATTTTTAATTGCTAATGTCTTTGATGTGTCAGTCCCTTTGGATGCACGCAAAGACAAAATTAAATCACGACTGTCAGAAAAGTTGGTGGAGATGGGCATAGTGAAACTGAAGCCTGAGGTGGTGAATGTCGCACCTGCGGCTTTGCACGGGGTAGTGGAAGCGGAAGCTGCAATGGCCCTTGGGCAACCCAGCAGAGGTGGGCACAGAGGCTTATGCTGCCGCGCATGTCTCGGGTGCAGACCCGATGGCGTTGATCCAGGCTGGGGTAGAGACATAAGATCTTAAGCTGGCCCTCCGCCTGAGAGAGGTGGAGCTCGAGACGAAAACCTGCGAGGTTGTGCTGATGCAATTACGCCTCAGGGCCATGGAGCTGGAAAGAACTCCACGTCACACATCTACTCCTGTAAATCCGACTCCTGTGCACCTTCCCACCGCACCATCTGATCATTTTGATGTAAGCAGGCAGATTGCCTTGGTTCCACCATTCAGAGAAAGTGAGGTTGATGCCTTTGAACGCATCGCTGCTACTTTACGTTGGCCCAAAAATGTTTGGAGTTTACTGTTACAGTGTAAACTGAGTGGAAAAGCGCAAGAGGTGTGTGCGAGCTTGTCCATTGATGAAAGTCTGGATTATGACGTTGTTAAAACTACGGTTTTGAGAGCTTTATGAACTTGTCCCTAAGGCGTATCGCCAGAAATTTTGTGCATGTGAAAAATCTGCCAACCAAACATATATCGAGAAGAGGTTTGCTCTGTCCCACCTTGGGTTCTCCCGGAGGTGCAAAGCGTGTTCACAGCGTGTCCAGGTCCACAACTCTAAAAGAATGTTGAATAATCTGGTATCATATTGACATTGCCCAACAATATATATTTTGAAAGCTATTACTATTCTGTTTACAAAAAAAAGGCTTTAATGGGTTAAAACACCACCATGTATTAGATAGGCATTCAAATGCTTCTTCAATTTCGATAGTTTTGTTGGTTTAAACCTTACAAAAGAACAAAGTGGACAGTGATCGTTTCTGCAGCATGTTGTGCATCTTTCCACTTGTAGGGTGTCACTGCCGTGCAGAATAGAATGATGTGTCTGTCATAAAAAATTAATTACAATGGTTGTATGCAAGTTACAGAATGCTATAACAGCTTTTTAAACTGAGGATGTACTACACAGACAGCCATTGCAGATAATAATACTGCATGTTGCAATTAATCATATACACACATTTTTTCATCTATCTATCTATCTATCTATCTATCTATCTATCTATCTATCTATCTATCTATCTATCTATCTATCTATCTATCTATCTATCTATCTATCTATCTATCTATCTCCAGAATCAGAAAACTTCAATGATCCCCATTGAGATATATATACAAACATATTTGTATATATAAAAATATATAACATTACGACGTTGCACGTTGTTTTTCTGTAATAATACTTTTATCTTACTTGAAAAATACATGACATTATTCTGATTGTGGCTTTAAGGCATTAATTGGTTCACTCTCACCCATGTTTATAACAGACTCTTAGGGACCCAGGTTAGTCTCAGACAGTGCAATTCTTGCTGAGGTAACGTTATAACTAAATGGCTTTGCCCTCGGAGGTTCGGATGGCTACTTCTCTTACTTCTGGTAATTAATAAACCTTTGTGTAAATTGGGATTCAAACTTCCAATTCAAACAAGTTGAATGAACGAAATGTAGCTTACTCCTTTTGATTCACATCTTTTTAATGACTGTAAGTAGCTACCAAACGTTACTTTATCTAGTGGTTGTTAATGGAATAATTTCAGCAAACGTTAACATTAGTTTGCCAACGACATTAGCAAACATTAGCAAATTCATAAGGTTAGTACAGGTATTTTGCTCCGTAACGTTACTTTACAGTCAAGTTACAGTTATATCGAAATATTAGGGTTGTTTTTTTCTCTTTTTTTTTAACCTTGGTGTTATTTTCGGCAGTATAAGTTACACTTATATCTAAATATTGAGGTGTTATTTCTTTTTTTTTTTTACCTTTGCGTGATTTGTGGTGGTCTTGAGGAGCTGCGTTTGGTTAACATGGATTTGTGTGGCTTACTCAACCTTCAGCTTCCTTCTGGAAGCTCGGAACCGGAAAGGGTCTGACAGCAGAGATGGGCCTCAGGCTGGAGCTCTGCAGCCAGACCCTCCTCGTCACATTAGACCACAAACACTAAAATAAAGGGGGTAGCAATGAACACTGTAGGAGGGTTAAAGAGGTGCCTTAGTCTGTCGAAGCGCTCATTTCTGCAGATTTCCAATGGTAATCCTTAGTGAAGTCTACAGTCAAATTATAATAAGTACAAGCTGGCGGTTCTCACCTGCGCTTATGGCCTTGATTACTCATTTGCAATTGTCAAACACGAGCATGCACAGTAATCATGGCACAGCTCCTTTAAGTGCTTTAACCTCTGTACAACAGAATGGTTTACCAATTCATACTGAATAGTGTCAAAATTTTGGAATTCATCAAGAACCCATATTTTGCCAAATAAATAGTATGAACAAACTCTGTCTGATTTCGAAAAGTAAGTGAATTAAAATCAGGCTTGTGAGGGACTCATTGGACAGAAAAGTGGAGTGTAAGAAAAAAAAAATGGGGGGGATCTGTTTAATGCATTCTAAAGCCGCTTTCACACCGGACGAGAAACACATTTTTTGCGCAACAGATTACATTGAAAGTCAATGCGAAGACGCGAATACATGCGTCTCATGTGTATTTGCGTCTTTCAACTCACTTCGAATGTAATCAGTCGTGCGAAAATTTTGTTTCGCGTCCAGTGTACAAGCGGTTTAAAAGTTGTTCTTCTTTGTAAAAATGTGCCTCTATGCAGTCTGAAAAAAACATTTCTGTGAAGGTGGAGCCTTAAAATATAAATGGCATAAAGATGATGCTGGCTGTGAAAAGGAGATATTGGGATAAAAAAGTAATATATGCGCAAGAAAGTGAAACCTGTGATTCGAATCAGCCTAAAAAAAATTCTGCCTAAAGTCACATACTAGGCGAGGCAAATGGATATAAAAGATGGAGTGCCGCTCTGATTCTGTGGGAAGTGTTGGTAAGCATTATGAATTATGAATTCGCAACCAGGATGTTTTTGGTGTGAACTTCTGAAAATCAGAGAAAAGGTGCCAATTCCGTTTTGACGTGCTTTGCGGTTCCAGCTCTCTTGGAAGCATATGGGGGATCATTGTCAGCCATCTATCGTTCCCTGTTTTTCTACGCCATACTGGGCCAAAACGTGATAGGCAATATCTCGGCTATAAATGGCCCCTGGATTTGGATGGATTTGTTTTGGGCATACTCGCTGATTGGCTTCTTTTGAGTTGTCGTGTAGGCTAATCGTTTTGGTGGAAACTGGTTTGGTGAGCTCACTCTCTGGAAGCGGACCCACAGGACTCTTAAGCTTGAGAAAAAGTGTGAGTGAGTGCCACTCACTGTGAGCGAGTCTCTTCATGCCGCAAGGTCAGGCTCCCTCTCTTCTGCCTTGATCCTCCTTGACTTGTCTGCTGCCTTTGACGCAGTCAACCACCCCATCCTTCTATCCAGCTTGGCAGCCATGGGCATCTGTGGCACAGCCCTGGACTGGATTAGATCCTACCTCGCTGACTACTCTTACCAAGTTGCCTGGGCTGGCGCAGTATCAGCACCTTTCCCCCTCACTATGGGAGTCCCTCTGGGTTCAGTCCTCGGTCCCCTTCTCTTTACACAAGCTCTCTTGGTCCTGTAATCTCTGCTCATGGCATTTTCTAACACTGTAATGCAGATGCTCCTGCAGCTGTTTTTTATTTGTACCACTTACTTTTCCTGCCTTTTGTTGACCCGTCCCAAATTTTTTGAGATTTGTTTCTGCCATCAAATTCAGAATGAGCTAATATTTTTCTTGAAATGGTAAAATGTCTCACTTTCAACATCTGATAGGTTGCCTACGCTCTATAGTGAATAAACTGTGGGTTAAGAGATTTGCAAATTATTGCATTCTGTTTTTATTTATATTTTACACAGTATTCCAACTTTTTTGGAATTGGAGTCGTACATTATGTTAAAAAAATGTTTTTTTTAAACTCCTTGAAACGTATCTGAAATAAATTTTCTGACAACACTGTGGTACCTTCAAGCTTTTTTTTTTTTTTTTTACTGTAAAAAGCTGTCAAAAATGCCACTTTTTATGGTGCTCTACTGAGGTATATTATGAACACTGTGTTTTACTCAGAAAAAAGCAGTCAAAAGGTGCATTGCACCCCTTCCTCTCTTTTGCATAACCAGTAAATTTAGTTTCTGTAATCAATCCCTGAACAGTAAAGTCAGACCAATAAAACGATGAATGTTGCCTGCCATCGTTCGGCTGTGGCTTTGTCTTTATGAATTTTTCAGTACTCAGATTCAGAGGATTAAATATTGATATGGATGGAAAATTTTTTTGCCTTGCCTGCCTTCATTGTCTTTAGAAATAACCTGTGTTCATCAATATTGTGTAGCCTAAATAAAACTAGCTTTTTAGGTTGAAAATGTGGAGAAAAATCAGAGGAAATAAATTACATTAACAGAATGCTAACACTGCTGGACTCACACAGAGCTCTATACAGCAGCAGACTCCCTGCGCCAGGTTTGTACAGTGAGAAGCTGAGAAAAGGTTGAACTTCAAAAAGTAGGACACTCAGCTCCAAAAGCATTTTTGAGTTTTCTCAACTCCAACTGTTGTGGTTTCCCGACTAGATGTTTACATATTTTTGAGGTCCCCTTGTTCGTGAATAATTGGAGAGAGACAGAATCTTCAGAAGCCATCTTTATTCCCAGCCTTGAATCATGCAATAGTCCAAACCCGGTGTGCAGTCCCTGGCCAAGAAGTCCTAACTCGGCATTCTTTACAGAGCAATATTTATGGGAAAAACTCAACCAACTTTGCTCCAATCAAAATACATGGGTTGTAACATCTTATCTCGAACGTTTTTTTTTTAAACCAACTTTGCTCCAATCACAATTCTTGGGTTATCTCTCAAGTTTTTTTCTTTCCCTTGGGTTCTCTGAGAAATATTGGTGGCGCACAGAAACATTGGGTTCATAAAAAATGAAAGACTATACACTTAAAAGGTGCGGAAAATTACAGTTTAACAGTGGAAAAACGCAGTCAGATGAATAGGATACAAGTAGATGCATAAATGATTCAATTGATCATATTTTAAATTATATTTGTTACTGAACAAATATTGATTAAAGCTACAGAAATCAAATACATCATCTGATTATGTTTTCAAATCAACTAAACAGAAGTCTGCTTACTAATCAAAGCTACAGAAGCCCACTGCATGTGAGCTGCTTATGCATGTGTGAATTGCTTGTAAGTGTGTGAACTTCTTGTATGTGTATTTGTGTCTGTGTGTGAACTACTTGTATGTATTTGTGTCTGTGTGCATGCGTGTGCATGTGTACGTGTGCTGCCTGTGTATGTGTGTTTGCACTGCTCATCCCCTCCCTACGCGTATGTGAACTACTTGAACTACTTATGTTGTGTGTGTGTGTGTGTGTTACTGCTGCTTACATAATATGGTTATTGACTATGATTATTGATAATGGTTATTCATCATGGCAATTGATCTACCGATGCATATGATGAGAAATATTTGAAAATAATACTCAACACAAGTTCCAGTTGTTGCTCAAAATCTTTTTAGAAATGTTGTGGTTTTCATTCAAACATATTTTCACATCATGAGGTTCCCCCATCCTCAAGCAATTGGAGAGAGACAGATTCTTCAGAGAATTAAGCTTTATTGTGGCATGTTGGTAAATGTAAAGCCGAGTTCCTTTTGCGCAAGAAGAACTCATTTCCTACTTTTCACACCCAGGTTTTATACCTTTTTCACAGGAAATATCTTCCAAATATGGTCTTTCCGCATTCTCATTCTCACGCTGCAATTGGACAGGCAAACCAAAACTCTGTTAGCTAATCCTTCAGGAATTCAAAGCAAAAATACACGTGCGCATCACTACAAAGGACCGGAAAATTACAGCCAAGGGATGAAAAGTACAGACAAAGGAAAAATACAGCCTGATGAACTGGATACATGCAGATTGATAAATGATTCTTTTTATTATGTTTTCAGTAACAATTAATGATTTTAGTGAACAAATATTGATCAAAGCTACAGAAATCAAATACATCCTCTGATTATGTTGATGAATCATCTGAACAGAATCCTGCTTGCTAATCAAAGCTACAGAAGCCTGCTGCATATGTGTGTGAGCTGCTCATGCATGTGTGAATTGAATTGCTTGTGTGTTTTTCTGCGTGTAAACTGCTTGTATGTGTGTGTGTGCGTGTATGTGCATGTGTACATGTGCTGCCTGTGTATGTGTGAACTACAAGCGTCTGTGTGCACTGCTCATCTGTGTGTGAACTGCTTGCATGAGTGTGTGTTACTGCTGCTTACATAATATGGTTATTGATTATGGTTATTCAACATGGCAACTGATCTACTGATAAATATGATTAAACTTGGAACTTGAAGTCGAGCAAACTCAAAAATGTTTAGCAGCTGATTGCTTCACTTTTTAAGTTAAATCAGCTTTTTATATTTTACAGTGTACCAGTTGATGGACAAAGGCTTAACAGTTCAGGCACTGCGTGCTATATGCTGTATATCTATAGTTTGGGGTGGTTGGTGACACACTGGTCAGGACTCTCACCTCACATTTAGGAGGCACTGTGTTTTAGCCCTGGTCTGTATATTTTTGTCATATTTACCATTTTAGTCAAATACTGACGCTGTCAGCTTAGTACTGGAGTCTGGGGGGTACCAACAGAATCCAAAAGTGACGTGGAGGGAATCTTTTTTCATCACATAGTGACACCCAGGGCATCCTCCCAAACGTGGATATATGATGCCACCAAAGTGAGAATGAGCTCTAAAAATGTACCTTGATTATCCTTCCACAAAAATACCACTGAGTGACGTATGGAAATTCAACATTCATGTAAAGCCCAAATATTTGAGCTAATGGTTGACCTTTAAAAGGCTCATATGATTTGTAGAAGGAATAGGACCCTTCCCTCAATGAACAGCCACACACAGGACAGGGGATAAGACAGATTTATTTTGAGTAATGCAATGGTTCTCAGGTCAGTAGTTTTGTACTGGAAAAATGTTACTGAGAAACAGATGATTTAAAATATTAATGTTTGGGAGGGGCAGAAAAATTTCTATGATAAAAAAAAAAAAATCCAGTTGGTCAACTGGAAGCAGGAAGCACCGCACCCAATCAGCAGCCAGATTTGGACAATCTGGCTCTTCTGGATTGGTCTTTATTTGGCACATATCAGATGGACCATAACATCTCCTTCCAACGTCATGTGATCATACTGTGTGTCACCCAGACGGTTGGGAAATTTTATTATGTTGCCATCAGGGAGTGTGATAAAAAAATTGGCGTTGGTCAGGGAAATGGTCATCTGGGAAATAAGAAAAGATTTAGAAAATTAAAATTGGAAGAGAAGACAACAGGTTTTGCACTTTTCTGATCATTGGTGATGCTCACAGTTATATTCATCAGTTTGTCATTGAATAAAGAAAATTAAAGGAAAATCTTTCTAAGATTAATAACAGTTCGTTACTGCAAGAAAATGGCCACATTTCCACTGGAGATTCACATATACGATTTTTACCATGATTCTACAATTTATTTCCTTTATAGCCCTTTGGAGAATTTTACTGAATACATGTTACTTTCCTTACAGGGTAAAAATAACTCTTTTGATATTGCACTCTTATGAAAAACAGGATTGGGAAGGAAACTTAAAAAAACTAGATGATGCGCACTCTATAGAGATGCTAACCCACGTCTCTTGTTGACCTTTACCTTTGACCTTTCAACCTAAAAATGCAAATTTGGACACGGTACCCTAGGACCCACAGTACCAGACGGTGCTAAACTGTATACCCACGCCGCCTCATCGGGCGTGGGTAATAATGATGTCCAATGATGTTTGGGGTGAATTTCTCGTACTAAATATGTTAGCCTGGGAAATTCAGCCCAAACTTCTTTAGCCACCATTATCTACATGTAGGTCCTCTTGCAGTACTCTTCTTCACAATTCTGCAACATCAAAACAAAATGAGCTGGATGGCGGCTCCCGTCTGGGCCTCAGGTTTTGCGTTTCCCTGTCCAGGCCTCACCTCAAATTCTCGTCCTGCTTCAAAGGGGAAGTTGCGTTCCCTCAGCTCTTCTCCCCAGCCGCGATTGTCTAAGGTGTTCATGACGATGGTACGATTTTCTCCATAATAGTTGAATCGAAAGTCAAAGTGCAAAGCAATAATTTGGTCCGAATGGCCCACGTTGATTGTGAAACTGGGAGTGACAAAGAGGGGCCCATGGGATGGCATACAATCAGAGCACAGGTCACAAGAATACAGACAGTAGCTTCAGCCAGTAACGGTCTGAGATCGAACTGGCAGTAGGTGGAACTTGGCTGAGAGCTGCCAGTCAGCAGCAGCGTCATGACCGCCATCGTAGATTGTCGATGACATGTAAATCTCTATGATAATTATAGTTTAAGTTAGGGCTGGGGTTAAGGTATCTCCTCCATCATCATTCCAGTTTCCACCTACCGCCAGCCCTTAGCTGGAGAACAAAACTGCTCTCCCTTAAACAGGCACCATGGCAATAGAAGTATTAATGACTCACCGAACCGGGTTGGGTTTGGGAACTCCTTTGATCCTCATTTCCATTCCTGACTTCAAAGACATGTTTTCAGCTTGACAGTCTGTTTGACACTGAGACAAACAATGTAAAAGTTAAGTTCCACAACATTATTCATCAATTTTTCATTGTTTGACAAAAAAATCACTTTTTTATGGTTTGGATAAGTGGGAAGACAATCTACTATTTTAAAAATTATTGACAGTGTTCAGAGTAAGCTAAAAAATCAATTCCAGAACTACTGGTTTTAACTGAAATATGTTTTATTAAAATGGGAAATATCCAAGTCATGGAGTTTTCTTCCAAATTGCATTATGTGCACCTATATCAAATTAAACTGCTGCACAACCCCATTTCCAAAAGCAGTTTGATTGCTGTGTAAAATGTAAATAAAAACAGAATGCAATGACTTTCAAATCATTTGAACTTAATATTTACTTGGAAATAATACAAAGACAATGTGAAACTGAGATATTTTATTTTTTGGAAAATATGTGCCCATGTTTACCACTGTGTTGCATCATGTCTTCTTCAATCAACACTCTGAAAGAGTTTGGGAACTAAGGAGACCAACTGCTGTAGTTTTGAAAGCAAACAGTTTTTCCATTTTTGCTTTTTCATAATGCCCCAATTATTATCAGTGGTTGACAAGTTTGGACTGCAGGCAGACCACTTCATCACCAAGAGTCTTTTACCACAGAGCCAAATTATTGTAATATGTGCAGAGTCGCGGTGTCAACATCTACACGTGTAAACGGCTACTCGGATAACAAATCATAACCGTTTAGAAAAATCAATAACCGTGTACACGTCATTTTTTCCTCCTCTTCCTCCTCCTCGTTTATTTCTCACCAATACATTCAGTCACCTATATTTAGGGGTGATAATGTTGCCTGAAAGCTTCAGATAATAACATTAACTAACTATACTCTTAAATGTTCCCACTAGTGCAGTTATTCGCATGCAGATGCATGGGGCGCAATGTTACCTTGATATATATATAAAAAAAAACCCCCGCAGCCACAGCCAGTGTCGCGCTACTTCAAGAATAGGCTGCAGAGGACTTGAAGAGCGCGGCGCTCATCTTCTTCTCCAAGTGCAAATGTCGTGCAGCTGAAAGCAAAAACTGTTAATGGCTTGTTATTTTAGCCTATATTGTTGCGTGTTGTTGTACATTATATTGTTGGTTGGTGTTCTGTCAGCTTTTCACGACCTGATCACACATCCTCGCGTCTAAAGAGGAGGAAGAAAACATTTTTTTTTCGCCAATTTTAGTGAATAACTACTTTTTTTAACTTTGTGGATGTTAAGGTGAAGTTTTTTCCTCTCACTTCAGCTTACTTTGGTTTGGTTGCTTTCTCGCCAATTCCACATTACTTTTACTGAGACGTATATTAAAATTTAGATGCAGCTCCTGTTGCGAGAGAGGGATGCAGGTTGCACCTTTTCTTATCTGTCAAAATGATAGAGGATTTTATTTTCAACTCGTTTTACTTTCTGTGGTTATACAGCGCAACTGCGATAGAAAAAGCTCATATATCTCCAACGTGTAACCGGGTAAACGTCAGTTAGAAGTCCCGTGTACACGTGTAGAAAAAATTGTAAACGTTGATACCCCTAGTGCAGAGTATGGTGTTTTGCATGGTGTTGCTGAAATGAGCGAGGCCTTCCCTTAAAAAATACATCTGGATGGTAGTAAATGCTTCACCAAAACCTGTATATATATCTATATATATACCTGTATATATCATTCACCATTAATGGTGTCTTCACGGATGCGCTAGTTACCCATGTGGTGTGTACTAACGAACCCCCGCAGTACCATTATGGATGCTGGTTTTTGAAATGCTTGCAAATAAAAAGCCGGATGGCCCTCTCCTCTTTCGCCCAAAGGACGTGGCATCCATTATTGCCAAAAATAATTTCACATTTTGATTGTTCAAACTACAGGACAGTTTTCCACTTTGCCTCTGTACATTTTAAATGAGCTCGAGCCCTGAGAAGAAGGCAGTGTTTCTGGATACTGTTTGTATGTGTTTTAATCTCTGCATGGCAGAGTTTTAACCCTTTGATGCATATGCCTCACATTAGTCCCCCCCTCCGAGCTTTCACAAGGCATCCACCCCTGGATGGATGAACACCCCCTATTGACCAAGGGGAAAGGTCTCTCGCATCAAAGGGTTAACTTGCATTTGTGGATGAAGTGACAAACTGTGTTCACTGACAGTGGTTCACAGAAGAGTCCATGCAGTGATTTCCATGCAGAATCCTGTCTTTTTTTAATGGAGTCGGTGCCTCCTGAGGACCTAAAATTCACAGCCATTCAAAATGGAGTTTTGCCCATGTTCCCTGCGTACAGAGATATTTCTTGATTTTCTGAATCTTTTAATGACAGTATGTACCATAGAAGATAAACTTACAAAGAATTTGGAGATTTTAAGTTGAAATACTTTTGTAGTTATTCTTAATTTGTTGAAGTATTTCACCATGCAGTCTTTCATAGACTGGTTAATTTCTCACCATATGTACTTATGAAAGACTTTTTATACCCAATCATGTCACCGACTCATTGCTTAATAATCTAATTAGCTGTGAGATGTTCGGCAAGTTATCTTTTTTTAGTATCTTGCAATTTTTTTAGTTTTTTTTTTGTCCCATCCCAACTTTTTAAAAATATGTCGCTGTAATCAAAGTCCAAATTCAGCAGATATTTTTCAAAAACAATAAAATTTATCAGTTTAAACATTTGATACACTTTTGTCTTTGCTGTATTTTCAATTAAATATAGGGTTTTTATTTTAATCATTGCTGTCCACTTTATTCAAATTTTACACACCGTCCCAATTTTTTGGAAATGGGGTTGTATTTATCCATGTTTTAATTAATTAATTTTATTTGATCAATATTTTACCAGGAAGTCCCACTGAGATTAATGATGTCTTTTCCTAGGGGAACCTGGCCAAAATGGCAGCTTGAAATGTTACATACAAAATGCTGTAAACAAGAAGAAGGGACTGATTAATGAGATACGGGAGCTGTGACAGAGAGCAGTGATTTCCTCATTTACTTTGCCTTTTGTTCATTGCAGATCATATGAAAACAGGATATTTAGAGTCTTGTATTGTTAAACTTCTTTAAATTTATGAATATACATCCATTCCTTCAATTCACTGCCATGAAATAAATGCAATGTGTCCTCCAGGGCACGCGGGTGCAAAGATGGGGTGCAATCATGCAGTTTTTCATTTGTGTCATTGGGTGTCCGTGTGCAGGGTGCTTCATAATGTGAAGAAGATTTTAGTGGACTCCTCTGTGCTCATAATAATGTAATATTAATATTTAACTTTGAAGAATTGTTAAATTATAGCTGGTCAGAGATCGCAAAAGGATATGTGCACAGACGGACGGACTGATGGACAGTTGGATGGACAAATGGAAACAGCCAAAATCAACAGTCCCCTGACTTATGTACTGAGTGGCAGGGGATCGAAATGCAATTTTGAAAGGACACTGCAAGTAGCTTGAGAGGTAATACCTGCACTGGCTCATTGAAGTAAACTTAGTCGGATTTGATGTGCTACATTAATAGATGAGATGATTTCTAAGTAAGTTTAAGATTGCAGAAAAAGGTCAAGGTCATTAGGATGAAGATCAAACGTCAGAGGTTAACAAAATATTCAAAAGGCATCACTAGAGGATATAGCCAACCTGCAAGAGCAATTTTGAAATGCCACTGTCAACAGTGTCGGAGATGAGCTCCAGAAACAGAAATCAGTGATGGAGCTCAAAGGAGCTCATGGGGGGTAATCACTGAAAGGTCAAAGGTCAGAGGTCACAAAAAAGGTAAGGGATATGAAGCTTTGTTTTAGGTCGTAAAGTCAGTGTACAGTGGCAAGGGCTGTGGTATGTTGTTTTCAGTGCTATAGATGTGGACGAACATACAGTATGTATGCACGCACGCACACACACACACACACAGACACACACGGAAACACGGCCTAAATCAATAGTCCCCAGACCTACCCTTTGGGTAGTGGGGGACGGAAAATATGGAACATTGTAGCCCAGGATAGATTGTATGTTGTGTGCTAATTGCTTTGTCTCAGCAGGAGGAGGTATAGTCTATGTAAGCTGGAGAAAGGGCTCGTGGGGGCAGTCTGAGCTTTGAGTGCTGTGTCCAGTTTCCAGCCTTCAGCTGCTGAGTCATTTCCGGTTAAATGACATATTCCCCTCCACCACCATTGTGAGCTGATCTTTTTTCATTTTTGGGCATTCTTGCCTGCACTGTAAGGATGTACTCTACCAGTCAAAAGTTTTTGCACACCCCAGTATTTTCTGTAATTGTTTAAATTTTTAGCTCACCTGATGACGAAGTCAGATGAGCTTATGTCATGGCCTGTTCGTCCGTCGGTCGTCGTCGTCGTTCGTCGTCCGTTAACATCTTCTCCTCCAAAACCACTGGGCCTATGAAGCTGAAACTTGACAGGTACCTTCCTGCTAATGAGGACACTAAGTTTTGTTCAAGGCATTTCGCTCCGATTTCAAACATGGCCGCCATGGCGGCCATATTGAAAATCACATAATTGCCCAGCTGAAAGCTATTTATGCACATATTCAGCTGAAATTTGCTATGTAGTCAGTAAGTGGCAAGATACATCACATATCATTCGGCTTTTTCCGTATTTCAAATTTTTTCCTTGCTTTCACCTTCAACTTTATACAACCCCTGTGAGTTACACTGAAATCTTTCAAAATCATCTTCTCGGAAACTACTCGGCCAATGAAGGTGAAACTTGACAGGTACCTTCCTGCCTATGACGACACTATGTTTTGTTCAAGGCGTTCCGATTCGATTTCAAACATGGCTGCCACGGTGGCCATATTGAAAATCACATAATTGGCCATCTGAAAGCTATTATTGCACATGTTCAGCTGAAATTTGCTATGTAGGTAGTAAGTATCAAGATACATCACATATAATACGAGTTTTTCCGTATTATGAATTTTGACCTTGCTTTGACCTTGAACTTTGTACAACCCCTCTAAGTTACACTGAAAACTTTAAAACTCTTCTTCTGTAAAAATACTTGACCAATGAAGCTGAAACTTGACTGAAAAAGTATCTTCTCACCTATTAGTACACTAAATTTGTTCAAGGCATCTCCCTTCTGTGGTCAGGTGAGCTACAGGGCCCGTGGCACTATTTTTAATATTTTGTTCCTGTGTAACGGACTGGTATTGGTTGTATAAGAGAAACATAGGAAAACTGAAGCCCAGTGTATGAACCATGTATACAACTAAACAAATTAAGAAAAACCAGGATCAGTCATTTTGTCAGTCAAGCAGATGAGTAATGATGGTCTAATCCAGTGCTTCTCAAACCTCTCCTGGAGGACCACCTGTCCTGCATGTGTTAGATCTCCCTGCTCCAGCGCAGGTGATTCACATGATCTACTCATTAACAAGCAGCTTCAGGGGGTTGATAGCGAGCTGATCATTTCAATCACCTGTGTTGGATTTCTTGTGGATTTTCTTGTAAATTTATTTTTTGTAATGATAGGATTGAGCTACTGGATTCAGGTTTTCTCTCAGCACACACAGATCCACACGCGCACCCATTCCCAGCCCCCTCCCCTCGCTTACCACACACACACACACACACACACACACTCATTCCCAGCCCTCTCCTCTCACTCATACACACTCATATCAATATCCTCCCACAGTGAGGGGCACCTGGCAGTGGCTCACACTTGGTAATTACTGTATTGTACTCAGAAGGAAGGTAGATGATCAAAGGTTATATTATCATCCTGTAAGTTTGGCTGGATGTCTATGGGAAGGTGTAACATCCACCACCTGCTCTACCACTGATCTGGTACTTAAACCCCGAGATGTGAACAGTCTGTTAGGATTCTCTACGAATTCTATGTTGGACGCTGGAATCCTCCCTTGCACATTGTGATAAAAGCCTTTTCAATTGGAGAGTGGTAATTGGCGTGTCACTTCATCGGTCCCGACTTGACTCCACGACAGAAAACAGTCTTACAGTAATAAACAAGTGTTAGGTTTCAGTGATTTCTTTGTTGAAAACAGACATGTAAGATAAATACTTGACAAGATCTTAAGGTGTGCTAACAGTTTTGACTGGTAGTGTACATTTGTAAAAGGCCGCCTTGGTACATTGAGAATATGTCCCTGGCCTGCATAGTGTGGTTTTAACCCAAGAAACAGGTTACCGGCCATTTTCTGTTTCCTGAGAAATATAGCCATGTGAAAACGGATTTTCTTTTTAAATGAAAGACATATAACATATTAAGAAGTTTGTAGTAAAAAAGACATGCAACACGGGTTGGCAGAAACCTCTTCTTTGAATGCATTAGTCAACTCATGACTAATGGCTCCAAATAGAAGTCACAGAATTCATTAACTACGCCCTAATGAATACCATTACATTCCCAGTAATGATTGAGATATGTTTAGAACAGAGTTAACAAGGCTGCTACATGAGACAGCATGGATGGATATTTTCTGCATAATTAATTAGAAACAATATTTTTATTTTCTCTGAATTACATCAAGCCTACCATTGTACCTTTTTTTTTTGTCGAATCAGCACGGAATGCAACATATTCTGCTTTAACAATGCAACCATCCATAAGAAACACCTAGTTAGTCACAGTTTGGCCAAAAATTAGTTAAGGTCAAAATCTAACTAACTGGGTCTATTCGCATCATAATAAAGTGTTTACATTGACAAAATGTCTATCTGTGCATCAAAAACACAGAGGTAAAACAAAGCAAGTGCACATCTTAGTCAAGTATCCCAAGGTAAACCCTGTAAGACCACTTACTGATGATGAGATGAGACCACTGATTACATCTATGATCAAAGCTTGGAATATCCTCGTCTTCGAAAATAAATTTATGTGTTTAGTTTTTTACTGCTTAATGCTGCTTGGAACAACTCGATCAGTTTTGGCACTAACTGGATATTTCCAACTGATAAAATAATGACAGTTATATTTCCTCAATGTTTCAATTTGAGAATTAATGAATTTCTACGAATTGTTCTTTCTAAATTTATTCTTCATTCATTTCCTCCAAAAACGAGATGGACAAAGTCATTGCTGGTGAAATCGACAGATGTAACTGCTCAGAACAGTGACTTACTAGGTTTTATCCTTACATTCTTGCAGAAATTCTGATGGTAAAACATAGTAAGTCGCATTAAATCCTGTGATGAAACATATTTTTGGATAACTCTCAAAAGTATTTCAGAGCAGTTGATTAAAAGTGTTTTCCATCACCAAACTTCTGAAATGTATTATTCCCAGTCCTAATGGGGCAGGGGCAGGACATTGTACACCATTTTTCTCAACTATCAAAATGTGACTTACCAGGTATTTCCTTTGGATGCTAGAGCAGTCAGCCTTGCAAATTCAAATCTGTGCTGTTTCATTAATTTCATCATTGGACAATGCAGTTGTTTCACATACAGGCACATGCCTATGTTTGAATACAGGTGCACCTCAATATTCACTTGCATGCGCGCACAGATATTAAATATGGCTTTTTACATTTTTCACAGCTGTATTTTGTATTTGCATTTATATTTGGGGCATAGCCACTGATAGCTGATTTAACATGCAACCCATCCTATTCTATCGCAAGCCAGAATTGTCTGGAATGCGCCTATATGTGAAAAGTGGTTTTTAGCAGAAAAAATGTGGTTGGTCTCAATTATTGGGGCATGCGATTGTGCTCGAATATTGGTGCATATTCACTTATAAGTGTGTGTGCCTATATGTGCATCATTACGGTAATTACACAGACCTCAACTGTTGATAACCAAGTAATATTGTCATGGTTTAGTCCCGCCGGCAGAAGGCAAGAAGCCGGTGGGCACTGGGACCATGTACCCAAATGCTGAACAAGGGACCCAAACGCACAGGCTGAGTATGAAATATAAAACTCTTTTAAATTAAATAATAAATAAACCACAGGAGGGGCAGCACACACAAATAACAGGGCTCCCAGAACAAAGCGTAACATCAGAATAAAAACAGAATGCAGCTGCACTCCCAATTTGGGAGTGCTGCTCTTTTATACTCTTAATAGCACCTCCACCTCAACGAGCTGCAGCTGTGGCTCGTTGAGGTGGAGGTGCAAACAGCAGGAGGGTGGAGGGCCTGCAGGGCACGACCATCACAAATATATGCACCAAAAGAAAGAGAGAACCCAAAAATATATGTCCCCAAAATACATGATTAGCATTACCATGTCTTTCCCATGCTTTCATCTGGCTTGCTCTATTTTTCAAGAATACTTTAAAAAACTTTGCCAGGAAGATGATTGTTTGAACAGTCTTGATGATGTAACAGCCTGTGTGCCATGAAATGTTGTAAAATTGCACATCTGTATAATTGAAAGCAGTCAGTTGCTTGTTTTTACCCCCAAAAATGACACTCACCTCTTCGATACTTCAAGTATTGCTGAATCTTCACACCTGTAGAGGAGGATTTAATCACCCAGAGCTGTGATGGAACTGAGGGAGAGCTTCTTATATTTATGTGCTACCAAACCCCCACCCACCTTATCCCGAGAACTGATCTGGCAACGCATCATCTGATTCTGAAGATAGTGGATTATCAATGATCAAACCACTCTTGACTTCCAGAAGCTTGTACTTCCTTAAATGCAAATTCCCAACGTTATTGTGGTAGCATTGCACCTTTTCCCAAGAACCGATCTGACAGCGCATTATCTTTTTTTTTAATGCATATGTTTTATTGAAGTTTTCACAGTGGAATATTAACAATTCATTCCAAATAAAAACAAAGACATATTGCGTTCCGCCCTTTTAACCAACCCCCATGTTCCTCCCACCCAGTCGTAAAAAAAGAGAGTTGGAGTGCAGCCAAAAAAAAAATAAATCAGTATACATGTACAGAGTTAATTAGTCACAGCCACATAGCTATGGGTACAGGTAAGGTTGGTCCATTTGAAGGAGTCTTATGTATCTAGAACATGTAGTAAATCTTCATTTTCAATAAACTGTAAGAAAATACCCCAGATCTTGTAATACTCCTTCAACTTATGCTTGATACGATATGTTATTTTTTCTAATGCTAGCCCCGAACATAACTCCTTATGCCAATGACTGATAGAAGGAGCTGCAATGTTTTTCTAATAAATAGCGATCATGCGTTTTACATGAACTAAACAAAGGTATATCATTTTCTTTTCATATCTGTTAAGTAATACCTTATCAGAATAAAGGCCCAAAATACACAACGAAAGGCACAAAGGAATATCTTTAGCAGTTATACGGGAAATCAAATGTAAAGCCCCTTTCCTGAATGCTTTTATAACCTCACATTCCCATAAGCAATGAAAAAGGGTACCTTTGTAAGACTAGCATCTGCAACAGGTGTCTGGGGAATTAGGACTAAATTTATGTATTTTTTCAGGAGTGATATATGTTCTCAATAACCAATTGAATTGAATCAACTTGAGTCTTGAATTTATAGAAAGAAAATGGGCCTAAGCACAAATCTGACTCCAATCCTCCTCTGAAATATCAGTATGCAAGTCTTCATTCCATGCTAATCTCTTGGAATCGAATGATTCCTTAGAAAAAGATAAAAGCATATTGTAGAGCATGGACGTCTGACCTTTGGCAGTTTGATGATGATTCGTCAATTTTTCCAACTTTGTAAGAGGAGGGCGAGTCAATGAGCGGTTCTGACTTGAGTTGACAAAGCATCGTACCTGTAGATATTAAAAGAAATGAGGCGGCGGGATTTCATATCTATCCTTAAGCTCATTAAAACACATGAATGTATCTTCTTTGTATAGGTCCATGATCTTACTGAGTCCTTCCTGTGACCATTGTCCAAACCCAATTCATTTTTCCCTGGTATGAAGTTTGCGTTACCCCATATTGGGGAAAAACAAGGCAAAGGTGGAACCTCGCCCAGAGTGCGCTGTGCCTCGTGCCATAGCAATAGTGTGCTCTTTACAAAAGGATTAGAGGTAGTTTTTCTCAGGTTTTTAATAGAATCAGAATAAATCTACATATCTAAACCAAGATTATTTACAGTGAATGATTCTATTCTGACCCAAGGTAGAGGTTCGGATGAGAAAAACCAAAATATAGCTGACCTAAGCTGTAGGCCCCCTCTGTCAAAAGGAGGAAAGAGTAAAGGAAGGCGAAGCCTTGCTTTTCTATTGTTCCATATAAAGTTTGTAAAAAGCTTGTTCATGTTAGAAAAGAAGTTATGAGGGGGAGCAAGTAGGATGGATTGAAATAGCCATAAGAATTTAGGGAGGATGTTCATTTTAATAATGTTTATACGGCCGATTAACGAAAGGGGAAGAGAGCTCCATCTGGACATAGAGTCCTTTACTTTGGAGATACAGGGCTCAAAATTGGCAGAAACTATTTTATTAAGCTGGGGGGGCTATCATTATTCCCAAATATTTAAATCCCTCTGTAGCGTTGATAAAAGGGTGAGATATCGTCGGCTTGTGTTTTTCTCAGTTATTTAGAAAAAGAATGGAAGACTTTGTTTTATTCACACGGTAACCTGAGAATGTCCTGAACCTACTAACCAGACTCATAACAAGCAGCAGTAGAACTACTAAGGGCTGATAGAAAAAGAACTGTGTGATCAGCATATAACGCTATGCGATGTTCAAAATCCCCCGTATGGATTCCTTTAATGGTAGGGTAAGATCTGACTGCAATTGCAAATGGTTCTAGGGCAAAAACAAATGGCATCGGGGACAGTGGACGACCCTGACGAGTTCCGCGGTATAACTTAAATGGCTTAGAAATAGTATTGTTAGTGATGAGTTCCGCCTCTGGACCAGAGTACGAAATCTTCACCCACTCGCAAAAGTTTTCGCCGAAACCAAAACAAGATAGAACCTCAAACATATATGATCATTCCATTCTGTCAAATGCTTTTTCAGCATCAAGTGACTAAATACAGTTATCCTGTGCCCTTTCTTTGATACGGATTAAATTTAACACTCTCCTAACATTTAAAAACGCCTGACGGTTTTTGATCTATACTTATGAGAGATGGGAGGAATTTCTCCAGTCGTAGGGCTAGAATTTTAGCTTTGAGTTTCGCATCAGAAATTAGCAAAGAAATTAGCCTGTAAGAACCGCATTTGTGAGGGGTTTTATCAGGTTTCAGAATTAATGTAATCAGTGCACATCTTGACGATGGAGGTAAGCAGCCATTTTGGAAAGATTCTTCATACAACCCTTTAAAAGGAATTACCAGCTTATCTTTAAATAATTTGTAAATATCAATTTGGAGACCATCTGGGCCTGCAGATTTCCCACCTTTCATATTAGCCATGGTTTCTAAAACATCCTGTTCCTCTATTGGGTAATCTAACTGAAGCTTGTCTTCCTCTGATAGTGAGGGAATGTCAAGTTCGCCAAAGAAATAGGATTGTTCCTGTATGAAACCAGCAGAATCTGATTTATATATAAATTGGATAAAGGCTGCAAAGCTTTCATTAATTTCCTGGGGATCTACAGAGATGTTACCATTGAGGGCTCTAAATTCTTAGACCAGGCGCAGGCGCGGCGAATGGGGGGTGCGCCGCGCCAACGGGGTGTGTCCAGGTGTATGTTGCAATTTCGTGCCCCACGTAGCCTGGCGCAAGTACTCCTCTGTCCCGCCTCTGTCCCTCCTTCCAGCGCAAGTGGCAAAGAAGGCGTGTTTGGGTATAACACAGCTGAGTCAAATCTTCACCAATCAAATGAGCTCCTCTCCTCACCTTTAATGTGTTGGAATATAGAAGCCTCTGTCCTATATCTGCATGATGCGTTAATTTTGCATTTTACTTTGCTGCTTCAGGCATGTTCTCTGCACCGGTTCCGTCTATATTAAACATTACGAATATGAGTTAGCTGGCTAGCTAGGGCATTCGCAAATTATTATCATTAGCGAACTTGAATGGAATTTTAAAACCAAACTGTCAGATCATTCAAACTTAAGAAGTTGGAATGAAATACGACGGTTGCTCATTGGGAAGGAAAAGATGGATAGCGTGTTCCTATTATTACACCCTGTTGCTGCTAAAAAGTACGAAGCCGCGGTGCGGTGGCGCCCTCTTGTGACGGAATGACAAGGCCCCTGGGCGGCGTGCTTATTTTGACAGATTTGGCTTTTTTTATTTTTAGCTGCGCCCTCGGCACTCGGCCTGGATGAGACAGCGGGACACAATTTATTCTCTCTGAGAGAACCTGTGTGTGTGTGCGTGCTTGTGGACATGAGAGAGGGGCAACCGCTAAAACCTCCGCCATCAAATGTCCATCCCTCCCGGCTTGCTCTGGCACGGTCCGTGGCAGCTGGGAGATGGGGGCGTGGGGAGCCCCTGGGCGCACGCCCGAAAGCCAAAAAGGTGGAGCTGGAGAACGGGGAACTTCCAGCTGCATCACCGGTGGAGAGAGGGGCGGTCAGGCCGCTCTCTTCTTCTTCCTGGCCTGGCTACCGGTGGCTTGCACGGGTCACGCCGGCAGAGCTGCAGCCGGAGCCGAGGACTTTTTGGACCAGCCGGGCCGACCTGGCGGGGCAGGCGGGGCGGGCTGGGGCCTCAGCTGTTTCAGCATTTTAAACTGCGAAACCTGTGAAGCAGCCTGCGCAAAGGTCTTACGCTGCGCGGGTGGAAACAGAGCTGGGGGCTTTCGAGGGAGGCAGAGCTGGAGAGCTTCATCCTCCTTCTTTTTGGCTTCGCACCGCCGTTGAATAGAGGCCAACGCGGAACCGAAGATCCCCTTCAGGACAATGGGCATGTCCAGGACGTCGTCCTTCTCCCTGTCCGACAAGTTGGCAAGGTTGAGCCACCGCGCCCGTTCCTGCAGGACCATGGTCCCCAGCGCTTTTCCCGTGGCCTGGACCGCGCAGCGTTGGACACGGAGACACAGGTCGGTGATGTCCGGTATTTCCTCCCATGTAGCTGGGTCCTGAGTTTGCACAAAATCCTCGCACAACTCAGCCTGATAAGCCATGAGCAGGGAGAGGACATTAAGCGCTCTGGCCGAAAGCGCAGCCGCCTTATACGCCTTTTCAGTCAAGGCTGACTGAAAACGGTCTAACTTGGACGGCAGGCTGGGGCTCCGGGAGGACACTGCTGACAGGCGGGGGTGAAGGTGCGCCGCCACGAGTGGCTCCATTGGAGGCATGCGGAGCATACCCAGGCTCTCCATAGCCTCACAATCGAGGGATGAGGCACCGGGAACCGGGCTCCTGCTGCTGTAAGGGCGGTCTTTCCACGAGTGCGCAACCTCATCTAGCAGCTCCGGGAAGACGGGGAGAAGTTGTTTCGTCGCACTCTTGGCCAAGGGTAATTTCTTCCCCTCGTAGCGGGATCTGGTGGTCTCAGCTACGATGACAGGCCAGGGGATGCCCAGCCGGGCAGCAGCGCGTTTGCACACGTCGAGCATGTCCGAGCTGGGGAGGGGAGAAGCTGGTGTGCTACTCTCATCTCCATCCCGAGAGGTGACGGAGGCCGCGGGCTGCGCAGCCCGGGCCGGAGTGATGAAGACGTCGTCCTCTTCTTCATCCTCTGATATGAGGAGTTCGGAGGCGCCATCTTCATCATCCCCATAGTCCAGTTCCAGGAAGTCTTCCTCATGCGGTCCGCTCCTCCCCTTCCCGCTCAAGGCTGCTGTCTGTCCTGGTGCCTCGTTAGTGGAATGATCTACCTATCGAGGTCAGAACAGCAGAATCCCTGAGCATCTTCTAGCGCCGCCTGAAAACCCACCTCTTCAGGCTCCACCATTCCCCTACTCTACTGCCCTGAATCCTGTCCCCACATCCCTTGATTTGTTGCACTTAATTCTGTTTACCTTACTTCCTGATTGTTACTGCTTGATTTGGTTTCCATTCATTTTTTTCTGCACTCTAATGTCAGTTTACTTGATTTTCCTGCCCCTTTGCTACACTTGACCTGTTGCCCTTTTATTGCACTTATTTTATTTTATTGCACTTGACTCTGCCCCTTTGTTGCACTGTAACAATGGAACGTGTTCTGTCACTGACTGTTAGCACTTGTACTTGTCTCCTTGGAGGTCTGCACTTTTGAACTGTACTTGTGCACTTTTGTACGTTGCTCTGGATAAGAGCGTCTGCTAAGAACCGGTAATGTAATGCAATGTAATGCGGGGGATTCGCGGCTAGGTCGAGCTGGGAGCCGCAGCTAGCGCTAGCCTCCGGAATCGCCACCGTAGCGACCGCCAAATCTTCTCCGCCCACGGCGGCAGCGCCGTCGGAAGGGAGGAGGGGGTCAAGTCCAGACAAGCTTGCCTGGCGGGCTAGCCGTCTGTGGAGACTTTTAGTGGTAAACACCGCACTGTGTTGACATGAGCCGGGGACTTCGATTGCCAGCCGGGCGTGTTCCAGCCCCAGGCAGCCCGAGCAGACCTGGTGTGGATCTTTACACGAGATCTTGTTCCCACAGCGACAGGGACGGGCCCCGGAGTCTCCGTGCCCCCCGGTATGAGGGGTTTTAGCCTCCATTCCTCGCAAGCTGGTGTGCAGGCAGGGAGTCGAGGCAGTTAGCTGGTGTGCTAACCTTGAAGAAAACCGAGAGGTAGCTGGTGTGCTAGCGCTCGGTGCTCGACGTGCCGTGGTGAGGCGTTGAGGACAGTGCTGACCAAGCCGTGGAGGACGGGAGAGCACGAGTCCGGTCTGATGTGACCGACGAAGCGATAAAAGTATCCAAGGCTAGTAGCGCCCGGCAACAGAAGCTAATTAAGATCCGTCTGTGGACAGTTAAGCTAGCCAGCCCTGGACGCGAGATATGCTCCGAGTGAGAAGAGGTGTTTGAATGACGTGGTGCCGTCCGCATGAACTATTTAAGGTGGGTGGACCACCTGAGGCGGACGGACACGTTCACCAGCCAATCAGGATGGCGTAATGAGATTAATGCTTCTGAGGGCTGCAGCGAGGCGTGCATCCCATAGTGAGAAATCGAGCGAATTATTATGAAAGAGAACCATTTCTTCCAAAATGAAACTATTCTAACAACAAGCTACTAAACGAGCTCATAGCAGAAACACGGTCTCAGCGTTGCTTGTGTGGAGCTCTCGAATCAATAACTTTTACCGGAAAAAATTCCGTATCCATTTTCCACTTTTTCAGCTTGTAATTAGCCAGAACGATTTTTAAATGCATTCCTGACCGTAGTCTGTTCGTGGACACAGACTCCTATTTGAGGCATTGCGCTGACAAGTAAGCTTTAGTAGTTCTTTATATGACAAGCTTATTAACACCTTTGCTACAATACTACTAAAACTCATCACATGTAATACTGCTGTTTACATGGCAATGCGCATCCATGAACTTAGGGGGTGGACCCTGGGGCGGAGTATGAAGGGAGGGGTGGGGCTGTATGGTCAGTATTTTTGTACCCTTCAAATATCAACAACCTCTCTACTCGTTTTCTCCCACAACGCTGACTACACTGTAATGTAGAGAAAAAAAAGCCACTAGATGGCAGTATTGACATTTTTTTTTTGTTTAGCCACTCTGGAGCTTGGTTTGGGCATGTCCTGGGCTTCTCTGAGAGGGGAAGTTCCAGAGAATTGAATAAAAGTCTGAAAGGTGGGAGGGGGCTGGAAAAGAGTATATAAGGAGAAAAACTGAGAGAAAAGTAGTAGGAGAAATTGCAAGGAGAAGGATACATTTGACAGTTATATTCAGTGGTTTGTCATCAAATTTACACCAAACATGACTTAATTGCTCTGAAAATATGAGACCCAGAAAGAATTGAAGCCATAAAAAAGCATAATTTGGCAACAATTTCCATCACGAGTTGAAAGTTCAACGTCAAAATTAATATAGTTCCCAAAATGATCCACCCTAAATATTTGGTAAAAAGTAGGTGCAGTATGCCAACTTTGTTTGCTCAAGGTTTGAAGAAATTCTTTCACCGGTAACAATGGGGTAGGACGGCTGTATGTACACCATCATCGGAAAGTACTGATGTCAAGTTTCATGAACTTTCTCTGTGATACTCACAAACCTTGGCATGTGGATGTTATCAGATCAAACAGGCACCAGGATACATAGCTGAACCCTGTAATGATGAGGGAGACTATGAAGTTTAGGTGTACAAACACCTTGATAACCTTATACGTTGTCATAAAAATTCACGTCACAGGAGTCAAAAAAGTACAACATATGGATTGAGTTTCAAGTTAATGACCCTATTACAGACTATTATTGCACATGAAACGTCCCCTTCAGCTGGCTGCAGACAATGCAGCAGTCTGTCCACAACTTAATTGGAGGATTTAAGAGCGTTGAACACAGCCTGAAATGCCCGACGTCCGCCTCCTCTTCCCACTTACTGATTGCAAAGATTGCCCCGGTCTCCTTGACTGAACTGCAAACACACAGGCAAATAGGGCCAGCCTTCGCCACAATCTGCCAACAATTGGCAGATAAAACAACCAAATGACCGAAAAGGCAACATCAACATCCCTTAAGTAAATATTTAGCTTGCCTTGTATCACCCACACACTGGCACCAATTGTGTGATGGGCGTGGAGTCTTAGATGGTAAACGCAATGGCTAGAATAAAAAGGAAAAAACAGCAGAGAAAGGAGAGACTCAAGTAGAATAAAAATGCGAGACTCGCGCTACCAACAGACCTAGAAGTCGTCCGAGGTAAAAAGCAAAGCAAAAAGGGGAAAAAAGGAAAAGGGAAAATAAAACAAATATTCCCTCGCTCGCTAGCACTTAACCTGAAATATGCGGATAAAGTCCCTAACAATTCTCTTTCTAGAGACCTTACCGGCTAAAGCGCAAATGAAACAGTGACACTCTAGCTACAGAAGTGAGGCAGAACTAGAGCTTAAATAGAGTCCGGGCAACGCCCCCAATTGATGCCAGCTGGCCCAGGAATCCGATTGGGAGCAAAACGATATCGTCCCGGACGAGAGCAACAAAAAGAGCTCTCAAAGCTTCTAAACCATGACGGGACCCCCCCCCCCCCCCCCCCTTTCTAAGAGACCGCTCCAGAAGTCCCCAAGGAACCCCGTGCACGAAACTCAGAAATTAGCAAGGGATCCAGATCCAGCGCTCCTCTGGGCTGTATCCCTCCCAGTCCACAAGGAACTGGACCCCATGACTTACACGCCTCTCGGCCAGAATGCGGCGCCCGATGTAAACCCCCCCCCCCCCCCCTCAACCATTTGTGGCGGGGGCAGGGGTGTGCCGGCAAGTGCCAGGACGCTAGTGCTAACCGGCTTAATCCGAGAGACAATGAATGACGGATGTATGCGTAAAGATCTCGGGAGCTTCAACTGGACCGTGACCAGATTAATCTTCCGCACCATTTTGAAAGGGCCGATACAGCAGGGAGCCAGTTTTTGGGATTCTACCTTCAAGGGGAGGTCCCGGGTGGACAGCCAAGTTCTCTGCCCAACACAATAAGATGGGACCAAACGACGCCCTCTATCAGCGAAGGATTTTTGTTTGCGCCCCGAGCACAACAGAGAAGAATGGACCTTAGTCCAAACCGACCGACAGCGACGAATGATATGATTGACTGAGGGAATCTCGGAATCATTCTCAGTCTCAGGAAATAGTGGGGGTTGGTAACCCACCTGGGCCTCAAACGGGAAAGACTCGTAGAGGAATTACTCAGCGAGTTATGGGAATATTCGGCCTAAACTAAGAATCGACTCCATGATGAGGGATTATCCGCCGCCAAACATCGAAGAGTGTTTTCTAGAGACTAATTAGTACGTTCCGTCTGTCCGTTGGTCTCTGGGTGAAACCCAGAAGAGAGACTCACAGTGGCCCCCAACTGCTTACAAAATGCCTGCCAGAATCTGGACATAAACTGAGGGCCTGAGTCAGAGACGACATCCTAAGGAAGCCCATGCAACCGGAACACATTGTTAACCACAATATGCGCTGTCTCCCGCGCCGAAGGCAGCTTGGGTAGCGCAACAAAATGAGCCGCTTTACAAAAACGGTCTTCCACGACCAAAATGACCGTGTTGCCATCAGATACAGACAGCCCCGTAATAAAATCTAGTGCGATATGCATCCAAGGGCGCCTGGGAATGGGCAGAGGTCGCAGCAGACCAGAGGGGGGGAGGTGGGAAGTCTTATTCCTGGAACATGTGCCACAATTTCTGAATGTCTCTGATCATACCCGACCACCAAAAACGTTGGGCCAGGAACTGCTTGGTCCGATGGGCCCCTGGGTGCCCAGCCAAGTGGGAAGAATGTCCCCACTGGAGGACCTGTGGCCTAACTGCAGATGGAACAAACAAACAGCCAGGAGGCTCCTCCCCAGGACCAGGGTCAGTCTTAAAAGCCTCCTGAACCACTGCCTCAATCTGCCACTGAATAGGTGCCGCCACCTGAGAAACCAGGATAACTGGCTCCACGGTAGGATCGTGGTATGAACGATCGGACATCCGTGACTGGGCATCAGGCTTAATGTTTCTAGAGCCTGGGTGATAGGTCGGTAAAATCAAAACGGTTGAAGAATAATGACCACCGCACCTGCCGGGAATTACGTTGTTTGGTTTGCTGAATATACTGGAGGTTTTTGTGGTCGGTCCACCCTACAAAAGGGTGTTCAGCTCCCTCCAACCAGTGGCGCCACTCCTCGAGCCCCAACTTGATCGCTAATAACTCCCGGTCACCAATCCTATAATTGCATTCTGCGGCGGACAAAGACCAGGAGAAGTATGCGAATGGGTGAAGCTTATTATCACAAAGAGGGCACTGGGACAAAATAGCACCCACGCCGACCTCCGAAGCATCTACCTCCACAACAAATGGGGGGGAGGGATCGGGCAAAACCAAAATAGGCTCTGAGCTAAAACGTTTCTTTAATTCCTGAAAGGCAGCATCAGCTGCTGGAGATCAAAAGAACACTGAGAAGGTATTCTTCTTAGTGAGCGCAATAATGGGGGCAGCAACCTCGCTAAAATTATGGATAAACCTCCAGTAAAAATTTGCAAAGCCCAGAAACCGTTGAACCTCCTTAACACTCTGAGGCGCAGGCTAATTCTTGACCTCAGCCACCTTGTCCGGGTCCATACGCACCGACTCCTTAGAAACATAAAGCCCAAGAATGAGACAATTTGGGCGTGAAAAACACATTTTTCTGCTTTAACAAAAAGTTTGGCATTGAGGAGGGCCTCAAGTACACATGTTGTTTGTGCTCTGAAAGTGTTGTAGAAAAAATCAAAATGTCGTCAAGATAAAAGTAGACAAATTTGTGCAACATCTCTCAGAGCACGTCATTGACGAATGCCTGAAACACCGAGGGGGCGTTAACCAGCCCGAATGGTAAGACTAAATATTCGTAGTGCCCATCATGAGTGTTAAAAGCTGTTTTCCATTCATCCCCCTCCCAAATGCGAATCAAATAAGCATTACAAAGATCTAGCTTCATAAAAAAATGACGCTTCCTGCAGACGTTCAAACGCGGAATTTATTAACGGAAGGGGGTATCGGTTTTTAATGTTGATTTTATTCAAACCCCTATGATCAATAGAGGGTCTCAGGCCGCCATCCTTTTTCCACTCTAAAAAAATCCCGCTCTGGCATGGGACGTGGACGGCCAAATAAAACCATTGGCAAGAGCCTCCTGAATATATTCTTGCATGGCCTTACGCTCAGGTCCTGACAGCGAATATAGCGAACCCCTTAGCGGAGTTGTCCCAGGATAGAGATTGATCTCGCAGTCATACGGACAATGAGGAGGTAACGTCGATGCTTGTTGCTTACTAAACATTTCGGCGAGATCAGCATAATCCCTGGAAACATTAGAAGGCAAATTAAAGTTCAGGGCGGCCCCAAATACCTCACACTGCTCCGAATCTAATGTCTCCGTGACTGATTCAGAATCGCTAAAATCCTCTAAAAGGTAATCGTCCTCTGGCTGTCGCCAGTCAAATTGAGGATCCCATTCCAACCCCTCCTCTGCCCCTTTTTCTAGTCTAGGAGGGTACGGTGAGATAGCCTCCTCACACTCGCTCCAGGCATCACCCTGCCCCGTAACTTGATGTCTGGGAAAACAAGTTTCATTATCTCTACAATGAGAGCTGCAATTGGTGCCCCAACGGACGATAGGATTGTTCTGTTCCCCCCAGCTGATGCAAGGTCTGTGTTCCCATAACCAAGAATGCCCTAAAACAATGGGAAAAAGCAGGGGAACTGATAATAAAAAACCAAACCTCCTCCGAGTGGCCATCAAATGAAATGAACATATTTAGCGGTTCAGACACTTCGGTAATAACTCCCAATCCAAGCGGGCGACCGTCCAAACTTCTGACAGAGCGTGACTGTGAAAGCATAACAGTGGCAACGGAGTGCTTCCTAGCCCACCCTGTATCCATGAAACAATTTATTGCGCCCGAATCTACGAACGCTTCAATAATAAATCTCTTGCAACCCACAGTCAGTTCAACAGGGATTAGTGTTCGGAAGGGAAATTTGGTCTGCCCCTCTATCGCCCCCCACATCGCTAAAGGGGTTTTCTGTTTTCTTTGACGCTTAGGATAACGTTGACGGGTATGACCCCGCTTATTACAATTAAAGCAGATTATTCTTCTGCTAGTAGGTTTATTAGTCCGACTGTCAAATGAACTATCAATTTGCATGGGCTCAACCGGGGTACAACCTTCAGTGTTTGAAATTGGAGCCGCACACTCGCCACTAGCAAATTTAGCCCCATTGTCAGCTAGCGGTGAGCTGTTTAGTTTCTCCCTGTTGCGTTCGCGTATACGGTTGTCAATTCACACAGCCGTACGAACTAATGAGTCTAAAGTCTAACGGGGTTCTAAAGTAGCCAACGCGTCCTTTATCTCCTCAGTAAGGGCATGACTGAAGACGGTCATAAGAGGAGCCTCCGGCCAGCCTGTCTCTGTGGCCAGAGAACGAAAAGCAATAGAGAACTCAGCTGCACTTTCTTTGCACTGTTTCAGATGCATTGAAAGCATGGCTGCGTCCTGACCACAAATGTCTTGATCAAATACAGACACCATTTCTCTAACAAGAGCCTCCACTGAATCTACGACCGGTGAATTAGATCTGATGGGCCGACCCAAATGAGTGCTGTGCCAGCCAACAGGGATAATATAAATGCTACCCCAGAATCAGGGCTCTACACTAACTTTTTCACTGGTTGCACTGGTGCTACCAAATTTTTTAGTTGGTCGCACAATCATCTTATTTGGTCGCACCTTTTTTGTTTGTTTGTTTTGTTAGAGCATGGTATTAGTCAATTACTTTGCATGCTGAAGTTGTCTTAATAAATATACATTACCCAGTTTCGCAGTGATGTAAAGAATGACTGTGACTCAAAGCTTGAGGTTTGCATATTTATTGATGTCTGCATCAATGAGCAAAAAACTAAAAAAAAAAAAACTGTTTTCTCCATCCAGTTTGCACATTCTGGACCAGGCCTGGCAAAGGCATTTTTGGTTGCATCATAAATGCCTTAAATGAAACAGACATATCATGGAATATCTGTTTTTTAGTTTTACTTTAAATCAAATCTGATGTATGTATATGGTGATTTTCTTGTCATGAGACACGGTGCTTCACATAACATCAAATATAATATCAGGTAGGAGATAAAAACAACACAAAACAGGATAAAATGAGAGAAAGTGGCAGAATAATTACAATGAAATAAATTATGAAACAAAACATAAAACCTAAATTCCTTGAACTGGATTAGCCTATGTGTATTTATTGATTAAGGTGATTCATGAAAACATTAATTGAAATATGTACATTCAATTCTAAATATTAGACTCCTAATTAATAACAGGGCTTTTAAATTCACATTATTCATCATTACATGTATATGGGAATTCAGACATGAAATGAGGACATGTGCACGCACACACACATACCAGCTGCATGGGCGTGTTCAATCTAAGAATGGCCAACCAGGTTATTGCACGGTCTTCCATTGACGATGATACGTGCATATACAATCTCACGTTCTTTGGTGGCAACGTCAGTGTCACCATCTATCATAAATGATAGATATCGGGCGGAGGCTATTCTATCAGCTATCTTTCCCTGGAGGCTGTCGGATATCACTCCTATGTATTGGGCACACGCCTTGTCGTTTGCGTATGTTGGATTCACATTCAACCCGTTCTTCTTCATTAGTATAAGCTCGGACTTAAATTTCGTGAACGGGAGTTCTTCTTTGGCAATATGATAGGCCGTATTGAACTTAATTATCATTTCTGCCCCCTCCGCGCTATCATTGTGTAGCTTCAAAGTTTCGACCTTAAACTGCGTTGAGCCTGTTACAAACTTTGAATTGCCTGCGATGGACGAGCCACATTTACTACAGTATGCGCAAAGCATAAAGCCCCCCTCATATCGCAGCCACTCGTACTGTGTTAGCCATTGTGGCTGAAAGTTGTACCGTTTTTTTTTTTTTAACTTGTTCAGTATTTGTCGATGTGCCTGCTGCACTCCCATCAGCATCTGTATCATCACCTATCTCTTCTGTCTCACTACCAGCCTCTTCCTCCCGCTCCTGGGTAGTTTTACCTTTAAAGTAATCTGCAACAGTTCTTTTCATGTTTCGTTACTGCTGAGCGACGTTCGTTGAGTGTATAAGCGGTACTTCTAGCGCAAACCCATCTCGGCCAAATCCCGCCCTTTAGCCTTGCTGCACTTAATAGTCTCGTGCATTCGGCGACACAGTGTTGGCCAGGCTGCGCGGTGAAAGCGGCCTTTTACAGTAACAATCTTGAACTCGCGCTAATGCGACTGAAAAAGAAATTTAGTCGCTCACTCCCAAAAAAAGGTCGCAAATGCGACCAATCTAGTCGCAGTCTCGAGCCCTGCCCAGAATCCTCCTTAATGAATCGTGTTGGCTGAGCCTTAAAATTATTTCATACTGGGCGATGAAATCCTTACATTTTCCGGCCTCACCACTATACAGTGCCCTCCATAGTCATTGGAACCCCTGGTTAAGATGTGTTAAGAGCCTTAAAATTAAGTCAATTTTTATTGCAGAGGCATACTTTCATACTGAAAATTGTAGAAAAATGTAACCTTCAACTCGAGTGAATTTTAAGGGGAAAAAAAATCCCTGACTAAGACTAAGTTGATCAGAGTGTCTAGGGTCATTTAATTAGTAATTCATCACTTCCTGCTTTGCTGGGGTATAAACATGATGTGACACAGAGGCCATTTCTCTTATCCACTCTTCAACATGGGAAAGACAAAGGAACACACCATTCAAGTAAGGCAGATGTGTGTTGACCTTCACAAGGTAGGCAATAGTCACAAGAAAATAGCCACTCGCCTGCACCTGCCCGAATCTACTATCTGAGGAATCGTTGAGAAGTTTAAAACAACTGGAACAGTGGTAAACGAGCCTGGATGAGGACACAAGCTTATTTTGCCACCACGCACAGTGAGTAGGATGGTAAGAGAAATAAGAAGTTCTCCAAAGCTCACTGTTAAAGAATTGCAACAAATGGTAGCATCTTGGGGTCACATAGCGCCTGATGGTTGTTTTGGAGACTATCTGCATGCCAACAAGCTTTTTTGGGAGGCATGCACGAAAAAAACCCTTTCTCACTCACAATCATAAATGCAAACGTCTGGAGTTCGCTCAGTGGTACTGGGACTTCAACTGGGACCGTGTGCTTTGGTCAGATGAGACCAAGATAGAGCTTTTTGGCAACAAACACTCTAAGTGGGTCTGGCTGAACACAAAAGATGAGTATGCAGAAAAGCACCTCATGCCCACTGCGAAGTATGGGGGAGGATCAGAGATGCTGTGGGCTTGTTTCTCTTCCAGAGGTCCTGGGAACCTTGTTAGGGTGCATGGCTTCATGAATGCTTTGAAATACCAAGACATTTTAAATCAAAATCTGGTGGCCTCTGCCCAAAAGCTGAAGATGGGTCGTCACTGGGTCTTTCAGCAAGATAATGACCCTAAACATGTGGCCAAACCCACACAGAAATGGTTCACCAGACACAGAATCAAGCTCCTCCCATGGCCATCTCAGTCCCCAGACCTCATCCCCATTGAAAACCTGTGGAGTGAGCTGAAGAGGAGAGTGCAGAGCAGAGGACTCAGGTAGCTGGAAGATTTAGAGAGATTGTGCAAAGAAGAATGGTCAAATATCCCTCTTTCTGTATTCTTCCATCTTGTGAAATATTATAGGAGAAGATTAGGTGCAGTTTTTTTGGCAAAAGGGGGTTGCACAAAGTAATAACATTAGAGGTGCTAATAATCGTGGCTCACATGATTGAATGTGAAATAATTATTTCTTAATAATAATTTTTTTTCCCACTGAATAAATGTACTTAAATTAAAGGTTGGATTTTCCTCTTTTTTTCCATTGTGGTCATATATACTCAGCAACAAAAGTTTCTGTGACACCATTTATGTGTATGTTATAAATGACACGCAAAGATCTCAATGCAATCAATATGTTTATTTAACAGGAGAAACACTGACTTTTCAGTGCCAACGTCACTCAAAACGAAAAATGTCATTTTCATGCGTCATGAAGCACTTGTCTGACGTCTAACCAATTGTGACCTTCACACTTCAATACCGGGTGTGACCTCCTCGTGCCATGATGCAAGCAACGCATCTCCGGCGCATGGACCGAATCAGATGTGCCAGAAATTGCTGTGGGATGTCATTCCAAATCTGACGTAGACGTTGTCGCAATTCCTGGAGTGTAGCTGGCGGGTTATCCAACCGCCGCAAACGTCGATCCATCTCGTCCCAAAGATGCTCGATTGGGGACATGTCTGGGGATCTGGCTGGCCATGGCAGGACATTGACATGTTGTTGTATCAGATACTGCTGTACAATCCTTGCAACGTGTGGTCTGGCGTTATCATGTTGCAGCGTTATTCCGGGACCATGTTGCATCAAAAACGGTACCACCAATGGCCGTAGCACTTCATCGCGATATCTTTGACCTGTCAGATTTCCATCAATAACAAGCAAATCTGTTCTGTTTCTAGCCGTGATCTCTCCCCAAATCATGACACTACCACCTCCAAAACGATCAAATTCCTGAACACAGTTGTTGGCATAACGTTCTCCACGTCGACGGTATACACGTAAACGACCATCACATCGCTTAAGCATGAATCTTGATTCATCAGTGAAGAGTACAAGATCCCACTGACGTTGGATCCACCGTCGATGTTGTTGTGCCCACTGTAGACGCAGTCGTCGGTGTTGTACTGTGAGTATTGGACGTCTTGCTGGCCGACGTGGGACAATGCCAAAATGACGGAGACGGCGACGGATTGTCTGTGCAGACAGTCGCCTCAAACCAGGTATCGTTCTTGCAGTTATGGTTGCAGGTTGGAATCGATTTCGGAGATGGGTTGTTCGAATCCAGTTGTCCTGTCTGGGAGTGGTTACTCGTGGACGGCCGCTGCGAGGACGGTCTCTGACATGTCTTGTCTGCTGATGACGCTGCCATAAGTTCCAAATGGTGTTTCGGTGGACATTCAGGCGATGAGCAACTTCCCTCTGCGAGGTTCCGGATTCAATCATCCCAATGGCCCTCCACCGATCATTTTCAGACAGTCTTGGCATTTAGAGGGTAGAGTTCCTGATCCGAAATGGCTGTGTTTTCGATAAGTGATGCTTCCGTCGTTCATCAGGCACAATGTGAACATTCCAAAAATTCTCCTCTTTTATTGCCATCCACAAGCATGATTTACGCACATTTTCACGTGCAAAGTCATTTTCTCGCATTTTCATGATTTCTATTTCAATGTTGTGTTTACGTGTACTGTTTCAGTCTGATATCACCATGTATGACAATTTCATAATTGCGTTATGAAAAATAATTAACAATATTAGTGTCACAGAAACTTTTGTTGCTGAGTATATTATTTAGAAAAAAACTGAATTTATTAGAAGCTAAAGAACACATATTAACCAGGGGAGCCAATAATTATGGAGGGTTCTGTATTTGATTTACAGTTGGCAGCACGCCGAGTAACTAAAATGGCATAAGCCAGTCCAGGGGCCTGTACCATAACGCTGCGTTAACATACCCGGGGGTTCTCTTAGTTATCTGGCTGCACTTAACCAGACTTCCGCATTCCTGATGAGCGGTAAAACAAAGCCAGTTATCAACTGGGTAACTGAACCCAGGGTTTTTCCAATCTAGGTTTGAAAATTTAAAGTCCACCAGACCTCTGCACAAGGTTAAAAATGAGTTCAAATGAGGTTGTTCTGGGCGTCTTTTCAACGTCAACTTCACATTATTTTAGAGATTCTTGACGAAAACAAAATATCTATTTTCTGTCTCCTCCCTCGCGATGCCTCTGACTGCTTTTTTTTTTTTTTTTGGCTCACAGCTGTAGTTTTTAAGCAATTGTTATGACAAGTAAAGCTCTTTTTTGCGGTAATGACGGGATTCAATTCTCCGAACTGTTAAACACAGAGCTACACTCACTACCGACTGCGCCACAAAGTTATTATCCTGCTTGGTTTTTGTAATTAATGGGAACAAACTCAAGCTATACATTGTGTTAATGAATTCATCAGTTGGACTGTGTTGGTCCGGGATGATATGATGATGAAAATGATGATATCCAAAACCTTTACAGAGACAGCATGAAAGTGATATACCTCTGTAATTATCACTCGAGCACAAAGACGCCCTCACATTCTTCGGTATAGAAACAACTGTTGCATAAAGCAAATGTTGAGCAGTACCCATGTGATATCATAATATTAAATTACAAGAAAAAATAACTAGATTTAGTCAGTAAGCATGGCTTACAGGATACCCCCCACATGTATATCAGTACATTTATACTGAAACCGTCAGACCTACAGTAACAAAAATATGTAAACACTACAAAAAACAAGTAGTGGGGCAGTACCACAGTCAATAGACCTTCCACCAAGAGAAAAAATTTTGAAAATCGGATGAGTAGGTCATGAGATCTAGGTCCGGACGCACAAACGCGCGCGCACACACACAGACACACGCACACACGGACGGACGGACAAAGCAAATCCAGTATACCCCCCTAAACTTCGTTGCGGGGGGTATAATAAACTTCGTTGCAGGGGGTATAAATAAATAATAAACTTTGTTGCGGGGGGTATAATAAACTTCGTTGCGGGGGGTATAATAATAAACTTCGTTGCGGGGGGTATAATAATAAACTTCGTTGCAGGGGGTATAATAAACTTTGTTGGGTGGGGTATAATAAAACTGCATATCAGTACCATTAATCACATGATCAGTATCAAATCCAATGTTACCGTCACTTTTTTTGACGCCTTTAACTTCATGCTTTTTACGAAATCATTATACCCTATTTTATGATCACCAGAGGATTTGTTTACTATACCAGTGTTTACAATTTCCTTTATGCAAGACATCTCACATTGTGATGTAGGAACACTGGAATACAATGTCTCATACTTGGACTTAATAACTCCGTGATTTCATCAGCACCACTAGCATTATTCATAGTTATGGGAACATTTTTACATGATTAGGAGATTTTCTTTAGCTCATGCCACATGTCAACCGAATTCTTTGCAGCATAGTCAGCTAACTTTTGGTTTTTAACATTGCGTTTGTTGCATTTTGCGTGGCAATACCTTGCTCTGGTTTGTTTCATGATATTATACACATACCCAGTTCTGGGCTTACCGCACTCTAACCATACCCAGTGCCAGAACAGTGACCAGTCTTTATCAGGTTTTACATCTTGTTTCCATCCGGCGATAGAATGTTCACTTTCTCCCAGCGGACACATAAGCATTAATTGTGTCTGTAGCTACGGAAAGTATCTATCACCCTTTTATGTTTAATATCAATACACGATAGATCATCACATAAAATTACATCATTAGGTATACAGATATCACTCAGTAAAGGATCCAAAGTGGCTTTATAAATTGAGATATCACAATCGGATGCTTTTAGCCATAAATATCAATCTTTTTCTATGAAGTTCTGACTTCGAGAGACAATGTTCTCAGTAACGCATTCGTATTCAGTATATGAAGCCCTGTAAGTGGAAGGATTACTGGAGTCCAAATGTACTATTATGGTCACATTTTTGTGCCACCACACCCCCACCCACCTTTTGCCAGGAACCAGTCTGACAACACATCATCTGATTGCGAAGATAATGGCTTATCAATGATCAAACCACTCTTGACTTCTGTAAGCTTTTACTTCCTTAAATGCAAATTCCTGTAAGCGGGAAAGACAGAGAGGATTATCTGGCTGGATTATCTAGCGCCATAATCATTACGCCAACAGTTTGACCCTTGTTGAGACACGTGCCCCATCATTACGCCAACAGTTTGACCGTTGTTGGGATACGTGCTCCAACATTTAGCAGATGACCCCAGGGTCATGGGAATGGACTCAACCAGACTCTCGGGCGCCAATCTCATTTTGCCACTGGGTTAATGGTTAATACAGATGCCTGGGAATCTACCAAAAAACTGCTGTGCGCAAACCTTTGGCCAGCGAGACTCATGCCGGACAACTCCACAGTGCCATCCAATGGACTCTGACATAACTGCACCCGTACAATTTCAATACATTACAATTTAGGTAAATATTTCTAAAGACTTTTAATTTCCTGAGTAAAACACTAATCTCACTCACGATGTCACAGAATAATGTGTATTTTGCTACACTGAAGGTTAAGAGTGGAATAATAACCTTAATGCAGATTATTCTTGTAATTCGGTATTGTGTCGGACGTTTCATGACCAACTCTAACGCAAGTAGGTTGTGTTTGGTATCATTTTAATCCTCGTAATTTCTGAAATCTCATGGGAAATATTTCAAAGGAATTGGACTTGTGCCATACCCTCCTTCAATAACTTTAAGGGAAAATTATGCTTCAGTTTTCCTTGTGGTCATGTCTCCTCCCCAAAGCCCCTCCGGAATTCTTGGCTCAAATGACCCAAAACGACCTATGACCCCGCCATAGGACGCAGCCTAGAGATTGGGCATAAAAGAGGGGGAAACAGAGAAGTCGAGGAAGCTTGTATTCATCCTTCCCGCATATACGTTGTGTATATGTGTAGTTTTGGGCTGCGCCAGGTATGAATTGACTTCTTTTCTTTTCTGTAACGATGTAATTAGGTCTTGTGATTTAAGCTTGTGCCTGCCTGGCGAAAGAAATTGATAATCGCATCTGTGGTGTGTTTCTGACTTTGGACAAACATATACCTACCAGTTCGGACTCCTGGATCCCAGTTGAGTAACGTAGACCGTAATCGCGTGCCTGATCAACACGCTTGGCATCTGCGTTATAAGGTGGATTTTCCATGCTGTGTATGACGCTATTAATATTGGCTTCGAGCATGATTCCGTTTATATTTTTAGGCGGAAATCTTAAAAGACGCAAGGCCTCTGAACGATGTGTTTCCGTTATGCCTTTGTAGTTGCTCGCTGTGGGCCCTGGTAATCCCTAGTCATAGCGAGGCTATGTCAAATTACTGGCTTAATAGGCTGCCAGCCTCTGAGTTCTTTCGCCGGATTGGATAGTTCAGATGGTTTTGGTCCGGCGGAGTAGGGTATAAACCTGTTATGGGTCCGATGCACAACAGAGCTCCAAATTGGGTAATAAATTGACGAATTAAAATCCGAACATATTTATGCAAACGCATGATAACCGCAAAAGATTGCAACTACAAATTTGTATCTTAAATTTGATATGGAGTCAGATATATTGTAACCACTAAGACATGAAGGCTGCAGCATCCGCTAGGCACGTCTCAGGCCATTTAAAAGCAGAACGTGAAAGACGTCATCATGTGAGGCCTGGGGCAGGGGTCTAGTGCTGACGCTGTAGCCAGACCCCATTATTATAATAGAGACTGCGAAGACCATCTTTTAGCTGGCTGTTAAGGCAAACACGCTGAGACCTTCCGCCTCAGCTAGGACCCTCCTTGGCCTAGTTGCACGGTGTTTACAACCGTGTGAAATCTGAATGGGTTCATTTAAATGTCCATCGAAACCTCAGTTTTCAATGTAAGAACTTCCAATTTTGCAGAGAGTCTGACATGAACCATGTCTATGACACCTTAAGATATCAGCTCATGGAGTCTGATGGTTGCTGAGATATCCATCCATCCATCCATCTTCTTCCGCTTATCTGGGCCCGGGTTGCTGGGGCAGCAGTCTAAGCATGAGATATTGAAGTCAAAATATGAGAAAAAAAAACACATTTTTGTCAGTATTTTGGATAATTTTCCCCATAAATGACACCAGATATCAACATAAAACATTTGTAAGAGCATTTTTAATTGAAAAAATATTTTAAAACTATGAAATAATTCATAATAATTATGAATAATTAATCCATATGATTTTTTTTTTTTAAATCGAGGAGTGGCGCCACTGGTTGGAGGGAGCTGAGCACCCTTTTGTGGTTTGGACCGACCACAAAAACCTCCAATATATTCAGCAGACCAAACGGCGTAATTCCCGGAAGGCGCGATGGTCATTGTTTTTTAACCGTTTTGATTTTGCACTCACGTACCGCCCAGGCTCTAAGAATACTAAGCCTGACGCGCTGTCACGTATGTTCGATCGCACTGATAGCGATCCTTCCCCAGAGCCTGTTATTCCTTCGGCCCAGATCGTAGCACCTATTCAGTGGGAAGTTGAGGCGGTTATTCAGGAGGCATTGAGGTCTGATCCCGGTCCTGAGGGGGAGCCTCCTGGTTGTTTATTTGTCCCACATGGCGTTAGGTCACAGGTTCTTCTGTGGGGACACTCTTCCCGCCTGGCGGGGCACCCAGGGGCCCATCGGACCAAGCAGTTCCTGGCCCAACGGTTTTGGTGGCTGGAGATGATGAGAGACATTCAGAGTTTGTTGCTGCCTGTGGCGTCTGTTCTTGGAATAAGACTTCCCATCTCCCTCCCGCTGGTTTGCTGCGACCTTTGCCCGTTCCCAGGCGCCCTTGGTCGCATATTGCTTCAGATTTTGTTCACGGGTTGCCTGTTTGTGACGGCAACACGGTCATTCTGGTGGTGGTTTACTGTTTTTATAAAGCGGCTCATTTTGTCGCGCTACCCAAGCTGCCTTCAGCACGGGAGACAGCGCATCTTATGGTCAACAATGTGTTCCGGTTGCATAGGCTTCCGCAGGATGTTGTTTCTGACCGCGGCCCGCAGTTTACGGCCAGATTTTGGCTGGCGTTTTGTTGGGGGCCACAGTTAGCCTCTCTTCAGGGGGGTTTCACCCTGAGACCAACGGGCAGACGAAACGTACTAATCAGTCTCTCGAGAACACTCTCCGATGTTTGGCGGCAGATAATCCCTCATCTTGGAGTCGATTTTTAGCTTGGGCCGAGGATTCTCTCAGCTCCTCACAATTCCTCCACGGGGCTTTCCCCGTTTGAAGCCCAAGTGGGTTACCAACCTCCACTTTTCCCAGAGACTGAGAACGATTCCGAGATTCCCTCAGTTAACCACTTCATTCGGCGCTGTCGGTCGGTTTGGACTAAGGTCCGTTCTGCACTGTTGCGCTCGGGGCGCAAACAAAAATCCTTCGCTGATAGAAGGCGTCGTTCGGCCCCGTCTTATCGGGTTGGGCAGAAAGTTTGGCTGTCCACCCGGGATCTCCCGTTGAAGGTGGAATCCCGTAAACTGGCGCCTCGCTATATCGGTCCGTTCAAGATTGTACGGAAGATCAATCCGGTTACGGTCCAGTTGAAGCTCCCGAGATCTCTGTGCATACATTCGGCGTTCCACGTCTCCTGGATTAAGCCGGTTAGCACTAGCGTCCTGGCGCCCGCCGACAAGCCTCCGCCGCCACCGCGCATGGTTGAGGGCGGGCCGGTTTATACCGTGCGCTGCATTTTGGCCGAGAGGCGCCTAGGTCGTGAGATCCAGTTCTTAGTTGATTGGAAGGGATATGGTCCCGAGGAGCGGTGCTGGGTCCCTTCTCGGGATATTCTGGATCCCTCGCTTATTTCTGATTTTTGCGCACGGGGTTCCTTGGGGACTTCTGGAGCTGTCCCTTAGAGGGGTGGTCCTGTCATGGTTTGGGAGCTCTGTTAGCTCCTTTTGTTACTCTCGTCCGGGACGATATCGGTTTGCTCACCATCGCATTCCTTAGCCAGCTGGCCTTGATTGGGGGCCTTGCCCGGACTCTATTTAAGCTCCTGCCCTTCCTCATTCGTGTTGCTGGAGTGTCATTCTGCTTTTGACGCTTGAGCCGGTAAGGTATTTGAGAAGTGAGAGTATTGGCATGATCTTAGCTGCATTAAGTATTAGTGTGAGTGAGTAAGGGATTTATCAGGGTTATTTTCTTTTTCTTTTGGTTTATTTTTTGAGCTCGCCTTTGGGCTACCACGGACGACGTTTGGTCCGTAGGTAGCGCGAGCTATGTTATTTCCATTTGTTTTAGATCAGCACGTTGCTGGATTTGTCTTTTACTTCGAGCCACAGCTCCTAGCGTCCAAACACCTATGCCATCACACAACTAGACCATAAGGAGAAGCTCCATACCAAATTTGGTGTTTGTAAGTGGTATGATTTTCGAGTTCTGGTCCGGAAACGATTTTATTACAGACGGACGGACAGACGGACGGACACACTGATCACTATATTCCCCCGCATTATATGCCGGGGGGATAAAAAGATATAGAGGCTCTAGAGAAAGTTCAGAGAAGAGCCACTAAGCTAATTCCAGGTATAAAAGATGAAAGCTATGAGGAGAGGCTGAAGATCCTTAATCTCTTTAGTCTTAGGAAAAGGAGACAAAGGGGTGATTTGATTTAGGTCTTTAAATATGTTAAAGAGATTAACAAAGTGAATTATGTAGGATTCCTTCAACCATGTGTTGTGAGTTGAACTCGGGGTCACAAATGGAAGTTGACCAAAGGTAAATTTAGCAATGATATTCAGAAATATTTCTACACCCAAAGAGTAATTTCAATGTGGAATAGCTTGCCTGACCATATTGTTGAGGCACAGACCTTGGGTTTTTCAAGAGCGGGGTTGTTTTAAAGCTAGATACCATCGAGTCATTGAGTATCTGAAGGGGTATATTCACAATAGTATAAAGAAACTGGCGAGTGTAGTTGGGCTGAACGGCCTGTTCTCACCATTCATGTTATGTTATGTTATGTTATGTTAAGATTCTTGTTCTTCAGGGCCAGTTGGCTGCACAACATAGTTCGCAATCAATCGATTTCCTTGAGGAACTGAGCAGTATGTCGTTCAGAGAAATGGTGTGGATGCCAAAGCAGGGATGTGCAGAGACCACAGAGCAGGCAGGGAGAGAAAGTCAGCGCAGGAAAGGGCATTCACGCTGTACAGCGACAGCTTCTCCAGTGGTTGAGGTGTCCAACTGATTCCGGCCCTTGCAGGAACTCGACTTGACCCTGAGAATGGGGGGATTGATGAGCATAAGGGCACCCTGTTAGCCTCTTCCCCTCAGAAAAGAGAGTTAGTGATAGAAGGAGACTCAATTATTAGAGGAATACACAGCTTAGTCTGTTCGCGCGACAAGGAGTCTTGTACGGTGTGTTGCCTGCCTGGTGCCCGGGTAAGAGACCTCCTGGAGCGTGCAGACAAACTCTTGGCCAGAGCGGGGGGGAATTAGCTGAAAAGCTTTAGAGCAGATCCTCCATGGTAGATTTCTCCGGGATTCTACCAGTACCACATGCAAGCAGAGGGAAGCAGAATTTTATCTGAAGGTTTAACACATGGCTACGAACCTGATGTAGGAAAGAGCGGTCCAGGATTATGGGGCACTGGAACTTTTTCTGGGACCGGGTTGACTTGTTCAAGCCTGACGGGCTTTACCTGAACAGGAGGGGTACCTTTGCACTGGGTTAACGTATGTTGAAAGTAGCATAGGGTTATTTAAACTAGGGACTTGGGGGCCAGGGAGGCTAGAGAGTGTTATACATAGGGAAATGCAGACTGCCCCGATGGAAACTGACAGTGTTACATGCACTATTAATGATATATTTTTAAAGCAACAAAGCGTAGTGGGGGGCTTGGAGCAGCGAAGTGTTTGATATGACTTTGCTCACTTCGACTCGATATATCTCTAGTCAGTGGTTTGCCTATCTACAAAAGTATATACATTTTCTTTGCTTCTGGGAAGCTTAGCTTCTTTAGCTTATTTGGGGCATTGTTAGGTGTTAGGTTATTGTTAGGTGCCTTGTTGAGTTTTCTCTTTTATTGATAATTCTTTTTCTATCTGGTTGCTCGCTTCGTTTCTGGCACTTAAGCCTTTTGTTTTTTATTCAGAAACACGAGCTTGTTTCCGCTCTAATTTAACCCTATCATTCTCTCTGCTTGATGCAGCTTCGCCTGCCGCGGCATCTGAAACTCCACTCTTTCCAGCCATCACACATACATTTTTTGACTACGTCTTTTGACTGACAAAACGCATGGAGAAGTTTTCAAATTCAGTTGGCCTACTTCCTCAAACACATACCATCCTTGCACCCAACCCCAACATCAGCCCTCAAACCCCCCCACACACACGCACACACAAACACACTTCCTAATACTTTTGTAAATATCCACACAAAGGCATCAGAATGCTAGCAGTTTATTCTTAAAGCTGGGGTGACTCCCATAGTAAGTGAATTTACACAGACTCAGAGGTAATCAGACCAGAGGATCAGAGGTAAAAGACTAAAGACACTGATGTTTAGGAGGGATAGGCTCAGTGCAGCACAGGCACGGGGAGCAAAGCAGCCAATCAGGAGCCAGAAAAAAAATGTTTATTTCTTGCTTATTCTTTTAGACATCCTCACACTTATTTCTTCAACCTTGGCATCTCCCACAAAGGACATGTGTTTGTACTTCCTGTCAATCAGGCGGTTTGAGAACGTAATCTTGTCACCCTTGGACGGATAGATGTCGAAAGTGTCAGAGTTGAAGTGAACGGAAATCTGGGAGATAGACGGAGAGATCGAGAGAGAGAACACAGCAATGATAAGTCACACGAGGAACAATGCTGACATACTCTCAAATCACACAACACAATGGCAAACCCACCAGATGAATGCCCATAAATTGTGAGTCAAGTCTCCTGAAATTCAGATCACATTCTACATTTAAGATTACAGGATTACAGGATTTAGCCGCTAGCTAAGTGACATTGTCAGTTATATCACATCTGGCATCACATGCGGAACAAGGATGTGTTATTTTCACCCTTTGCAAAGCACAACATTTGCTTATGCATGACTCATGAAGACATTATATCTCATTTATGAAGGCATTACACATGCTGTATAAAACCTTTATGAGCAACACTTCATTTAAAGTGTGACTGAATTATGAAATGGTGGCTAATGATTTTTGGGTGAAGCTGCCAGTCGTTGTGTCTTGTGTGTACTTTTCTTTTAGCATAGGCTAATTCATTTAGCGCAGGTAAAGAAGGTGAGATAAAGGCTCATTTTAGAGTATCAGACTCAGTGGCTGTGTCCCAATTCAGAGGCTGCATCCTTCGAAGGCTACAAATGAAGACCGGTTGCGTCACAGCGTCGCGACTCGGCCGTCCCATTTCGAAGACTCCTTCAAATGCGGCCGACAAATGCGGCCTTCTTTTCGCGGGGAACGAAGGCTGCAGCAGGTGGATCCTTTGCGGTCCAATCTTTCCCAAGATTCAATGCGTGGTGGTTCATCCAAATCGAATCGAACAATGGCGGCTGCGGGAAGCGAGGAGTCCTCTTTTAAATGTAAGTACTGGGTTTCAGCGAAGATACATCTTTGGTTTCATCTCGGTAAATAGCGAAAAATACAAAAAACCAAGGGGCGTTAAAAGTGGAGAAAGGAGTTTGCAACATGTTTTGAATTAGGTAGCTAGCCAATAGCGTAGCTAACTGCTGCGGCTCGCATCTGACCTGTGCTGTACGTTAGCCTTTGACTCTAAAAAGCAGTGACGACTGCTGAACAGAAAGCCAGGAGGGCTTTAAGCATCACCTTAAGCTGCTTTCACACCGGACGCGAAACCAATTTTTCGCACGACGGATTACATTCAAAGTCAATGCAAAGACGCAAATGCGTTGCGCAAAAAATTCGTTTCGCGTCCGATGTGAAAACCGCTTTAAATTGGTAACTAGCTCCAAGCAGTTTTCTGTCATCATCTTTTATTAAAGATAGCCATGTTAACTATTCTAACATTCAGCTATTTCAGGTGTGGCTAGCTTGCTTTTAGTTAACTCGCCGAAGTCAAGAAACTAATTGTATGCGAAATGCTTTTGTTATATAAATCATAAAGCACAGGTTTGAGTGGCTGCTTCGCTGGACATGGCAAATTAACTCCGATAATCTTGAGTAGTTTATATCATGTAGTTAGATGGGTTGATTATTTATTCGCCTGAACATTGCACTAAGCTGCTTGTTTGATTGCCAGTGGATTATTGATATCAGAAAACATGTTAATCAAAACCTAAGATTTAAAACGAGTTTATAATCAAGGGAAAATTTTCTGTCCCTCCTGTTCTGTTCAGCAGCTCCATTGCTGTAAAGCCATAAATGCCTTCAGTTTTAAATTTTAAAGGTTCAAATGTTAATTTATATCATAGCTAGATTGTGGTGATTTTATAGCTTTTATGCTCAGGAAGTATAATCATGACCGTAAAAAAAAAATGCAGCACTGAGTGATATTTTTGTTTTTTATTTCTGCATTATAAAGTATTGCTCACTGTAAATGAGTGGATTTCAGTTGGCCCAGCACGTAGCTGAGGGTGAATTAATTGTTCCAAATGAAATTAAATAACTGAAAATTTATTCATTTTATCTATTGTTTTTATGGTGATGAGTATAGTATGCAGAGGCTCATTCTGATGAGGTTTCTGCTTCAGGTGACCTGATGGCAGAGGAGGAGGAGCGACAGCAGGAGGGAACAGGAACAAGAGTTCCTGAGAGAAGACATGAGATGACCGGGAGAGAGGAGAGCTCAAGAGAGCAGGGATAGGATGGACAGGCTCTTGTCATTACTAGAGAAAATGGTGCAGGAATAATAATTTAAAAAAAAGTTTTAAACCCATTGTTTGTTCTTAATTTATAACTGAAAACTATTTTTACGATGAAATACCAAAACCACTGAGTGCTTTTTAAAAAAAGTCTTGAAATTATCTGTATAAGTATACACTTGGCAGCCAAAACAAAGAAAGCAGGGTCTCGACTATGGCGCTCCATCCATGTCACTGTTCCTGATTGAGGAGGTCAGCAGCACTGCCAGGGCCTGCCTGCTCAGCTGAAAATCAGCCCTGGTGTCTTCTCCACCAAAGAATGTCCAAGACAGGGACACTGAGGTTGACCCTGCTGTACCGGGGTCTGGGCTGGTTTGGGGAAAGAAGAAAACTTGGTAAATTAACAAAAGCTGGATATTTATTGTGGAGAACAGGTAAAATTCAAAGCCTGTCAATCTACTCAGCTGTTTTAAAAATGGCAATGGTTCTCTTTAATATCAAAATAAGATTCAGAAGTTTCAGTGATGAAGAAATATTAAAAACCTTTACCCAAGTAAAAAGTATGACTACTCTGTGTTTTTTTGCATTTTACTGTTGTAGATGTTAAAGGTTGAGCTGATTAACTACTCAATATACTTCTGGTTTTTGTAGTTTGAGCTAAAAAAAATAAAAACCCTATTTTTTGCTTTGTGGTGATTCATTTTCCTGATTTCCATTTTGATTTTGGGGTTGGAGAATGCTGTAAATCCACAAGGAATGTCACTCTTAAATGTTTGTTTAAAGCATCATCATTCCACATCAACAGACTTCGGGATAGCTACATGGGGTTTTTTTTTTTTTTTTTTACTGAACAGGAAGGGTATGAACATTTGTAATCTGAAATGTATCTCGCTGGATAAAGCAAGTGATTAGAGAAATAAATGAGTAGCTGGAAAGTGCACAATTTGCCCATTAGATAGAGAGGATGAGTAGCATAAATTTGCATAAAATGGAAATTATAAAAAGTACAGGTATCTAATATTTGCAGTTGAGTAAAGGCAAAAAGTTACATTCCACCCCTTGTTATTTTGAATAAATGGTTTTATGGTCAAAGTCGAATGGTATTAGCCATTCATTAATTAGGCTGACGGGAGTAGCCTGATTAACAACTTAACTGTTGGCTCAAAGTACAAACCGCAACATGTATTTTACCTGGACATGGCTCTCTCGGCCTCAGATAAATCACCCGTCGGCGGCGAAGCATCTCTTCCATTTCCTCCAATAATTGAAAAAAAATAAACAAAAAAAATTTCCGTCTCGCAAATTACGCTGCAGGGTCCAGATTGTCGGCTGTTGCTGTCAAGGCTGCTAGGCGACGAGAGCAGGGCTTCCAGATACGAAGGTAAGGGTGGGAATAGCACGAGACGTCAAATGCGAATCCTCCGTGGGCTAGACCGTCTCATTTCGAAGACCGCTCGGTTCGGCCTTCGCGGTCTACAAAGGACGCGGCCTTCGTAGACCGCGAAGGCTGCGTCCTTCGAAGGATGCAGCCTCTGAATTGGGACACAGCCAGTGTCTGCCAGTCCCAGGCCTCACCTCAAATTCCTTTCCAGCCTCAAAAGGGAAACTGCTTCCTCTCTCCTCGGTTTTCCATTCCCCTTTTTCCGAGGAGTTCAGGACAATGACGTTCACGTCTTGCGCATACTTAAAGCGTAGGTCGATGTGCGCCGCAATACTCTCCGGCGAGCGGCCCAAATTGATGGTGAAACTAAGAGACAAAAAAAAAGAAATATAAGCAATCATTAACACAGGTATTCCGTTTCATTGGCTGTCTTGGTTGACATTTGAAAAAGTCGGATGGGTAGTGATGGAGGAAGACAGCGAGTGATTATGAGACAGTTTTACAAAGAGAACGACTCACCGGGTAGCATTGGCTTTGAAGACACCTTTGACCGTCAGTTCTGACCCAGAGGCAAAGGTCCAGTTAAGTACCTGCATTGTCTTCTATGAACAAGAAGGAAAACCTCATTACACACTTAACTTGTGATTATCCACAGTGCGAAAGCTTATAAATGCATCCATATTCCTTACAGAGACTCCCTTTTTTCCTCTGGGACATTACATTAAAAAGTCTGATCTTCATTATGTTATTAACTTTGGACCGGAGCTGTGCTGAGACTGCACACCATCTACGACCAAAACAACGAGGAGCAGTTTTATTTGTAATCTGTTCTTGTCACCTTTCTCTTGATTGCATCTCGTGGAGAAGTGTCAGTTTTCGTTGTGTCATATTCGGGGTATTTGAATGTCAGTACGACGTTTGATTTATTTAGTCCAATCAATTAATGTATCTTGCATTATTGTTAAACTTGAGTTTCTAATGCTCTACTCACGTCTTCAGTTGTGGCCATCTTGACAGTTCAGCTTATTGTCCTTCCCTGGCGCAGTGCTCTGGTTTTAACTTGGGGTAAAAAGATAAGGTGTGATTCGCGTCTATCTCTGCAAAGGAGAAATGTTTGACTGGGCCTGCACCAATCAGATTGACTGTTACAATGCCAAAAGCAGTTGTACCAGAAAAAGCAAATTCAAAATTTAAATGAACTGAAAAATCCATGCTTGATATTTCTCAGTATTCTGTCTTCAGAAAAAAAAAAAATCAAGAAAAAAAAGCATTGTGTTCGTTTTCATGTGTTTGGCATTCAGGGAACGCTCATGAGCTGTGATGCCACTGAATGATGTGCAGCAGCCATGTGGATAGGTGTATATATTTTTGGAGGAAATTAGTCATGAGATTATGACTTATAAGTGCAGTAATGTGTTACGAAAAACACGGGTGGAACACACTAGGGGAACATGAACGTGGAAACGTGAGCGTGAACTTGGAAACATGAGCTAGAACGGAAGGGAGACACAAGAGGGGAGTGAGACGCCATGAGCGGGAATCCAAAATGAAATTTAACATAAACACAGAAATAAACCAGGGGGAAAAAGGGGCACTCAGGCCAACAAAAACACCGTGCCTAGCACTGACGCAGGAGAACTCAAGAATCCAAAACACAACATACCAGGGGAACAGACTCCGAACAAGACATGGAACGAGACTTGAGACAAACAGAACTCTGGAAGCTAGACATACTCACAAGACAAGACAGTTGGCACAGCTGGCAGATGGCTAACTCGGGTGGCACAGCTGGCCAGGAGAAGGGTAAGGGAGAACATCAGGAGGGGGACAGACAGGACACAGGGCTCAGGGCAGGCAGGAACGCTGGGGCTATGGCTATGACAATGGCTATGGCATGGCTTGGCTTGGGCTTGGGACTGTGGCTATGGCTTGGCTTGGGCTTGGGACTGTGGCTATGGCTTGGCTGGTGCTCAGGACAGGCAGGGCTTGGCTGGTGCTCAGGACAGGCAGGGCTGGGCTGGTGCTCAGGACAGGCAGGGCTTGGCTGGTGCTCAGGACAGGCAGGGCTTGGCTGGTGCTCAGGACAGGCAGGGCTTGGCTGGTGCTCAGGACTACTCGAGACAGGAGGAAGACTGGCACAAGGACACAGAAGACGCTGGAGGAGACAGGGGGCACCAGGGGCTTGAATGCAGAAGGGCAGGCTGGACAGGGAAGGAGGCTGAACTTGAGACACAGAAAAACCTGAGGGGACCAGAGGAGAAGTGCACGAGGGAGGGGGAGGGGGAGGGGGAGGGGGAGGGGGAGGGGGAGGGGGAATGCGTGCGTGGGTGATGCGAGTGTGGGTGATGCAAAGTCAGATCTGCTGACGTGCGGAAGCTGCTCAAACATATAGGGCAGGGGCACACACAGACACAGGTGTTGAAACTTAATCCAATTAACAAGGGGTGGAACATGAGGGAAACCAATTACTTGAAAACATTAACATTAACACACAGACAAGGATCACAAGACAATCCCAAAGATGGGATAAATAAACTGGATAAAAGACTCCTAAGTGTACAGAAAAAGAGCCAGAACAGATTATAAGAATGCAGAGATCCTGCGGGAAAACTTTAGCAAAGCCAGTGAACAGTAAAGCGAGGGGCGGAGCTAGAACAGAGCGACTGCTGAGAGATAATTAGTCAATTAGTAAGTGCAGCTATACAATCCCGGGTGCTCGTTAGTAGATTAGTATTATATACAAGGTTAGTTTGGTTAGTAATTTTAGAAAACAACAAACTGTTAATAATGTTAGTATGAATAGAAAAGCAAGGGGAAACTAGCAAACGAGAACAGAAGGAAGGATGAAACCCAGAATCCATTAAATCACCCGAAATAGTGTCACAATCAATTAACACAGAAACTGATACAAACAATGACGTGACCGGGGAGAAAGCAAAGACAGTACATGGGTAAAACGTGGACTGGACTACACGGGAGAGGAATGAAATGTGAACACTAAGACATGGACTAAAAACTGACATACCAAAATGATAGAAACCTAAAATTGACTAACCAGACAGACACTCAGACCACAGAACACAACATAATGTGCTATTGCGGTGTACAGTTAATTTGCTGACAGTAAATATTCAGAAGTATTGTGGCAACATTACTCTCGAATAACTGGCTGACCACAAAATAAAAATGAAAAAAAAAAAACAGCACGTTGGTTGGAATTTTGCGGTAATTATTATTTCACAGTGGCCTTGTGTATTATTTTTTGCATGGTCGTTTTGGGAGCCTTGGGCTGAACACATTGGCTACTGTGAAACCAGGGGCGTCTCTAGGACTGAAGATTGGTGGGGCCCAGAGCTTCCCTTTCAAACAATTATCAACCCTGACTTGCACTAAATCGTTCTCATAATTGACAAACAATCCTTCCAGGATTTTCCCGGCTTTTTTATTGTTTTACTGATTTTTTTTGCCCGATTTTGCCGTAGCTTTTTCAAAAAGGGGCAATGAAAGTTGCGATGTCTAGGCGATTTATTATTTTTTTTGTCCGCGAAAAATTTGCGTGGATTGGTTGAATTTGCGTTAATAGTTGCAATCATAACATGCAACTTTCTTGAGGGACTGCGAAAGATTCCCTTTATGTGTACATTATGATGTACACATAATGAAATATCAGAAAAGATGTCTTAAAATATTTTAGGAGACCTTCTAGCCTCTATCTTGATTCTTGGTCCAAATATTTCAAACATCAGGCTGCAGACTTGAGTACTTTTAGAAGCAAATGCCTCAAAATAACGAAAATTGAACTCCAAAAATTAACGGCATTAAATTTGATCATTTCAGAGTACTAAAACGGAACATCTTTTTGAAAGCAAAACACGCCACTTTCTGGGGAAAATGAACAGGAATAGTCATTCATACCAGTATACCGGTCATGGATGTCAAAGAGCTTCTTGAACAAAATAGATGGAAGATACATACAGTGAAATGGAACGTGAATGGAGCTGAACAAACGTCACTATAAAAACCAATATCCATAAAGTATGAATGGGCAGTAACACCATCCAAACAGGTTTAAAGACCTCATTCGTCATCGATAGGGATGTGGCGAGGTAATTAGAAAGTTCAGCCAAAGAATAAGCTGCTAAAAAAGATAACCCTTTTGCCAGACTTCTTTTCTGCTTGCTTTAAGCCCATGTTTCTGGCTGCCTGGGTCTTTTTTTTTAATTTTTTTAGGTCTTTTGGGTTGAGTCCACACACACACATCCTGGCCTGTAGAGCCAACCATTTTGGTTGATTTAGAAAGCTACAGTGGCTGCTATTGGCCAACCTGTTTTATAAGTGATGCTTTGATTGGCTGACTGGACTTGTGTACTTGGAGAAGTTTTAGACTTGATTTGGTCACCGCTAGAAGTAGCTTCTAGGGGAATTTCCAATTCACTGCTCATTTTATATTTTACTTGAGTGCTTCTTGGCTAAAATTAGCTGATGTGGCTTATTCCTCATCAATAAAAGAAAGGATTTGTAGTGTTATCTGATTTTTGATGAAAATTGACTTCAGCACTTCGAGAAATAGTCCCGTCAATTGCTCTTGAGCTTTCTGTCATAAACTGATGACCAGACATTTCTCCGTAGGATTTCCTGGTTAAAAAAAAAAAAAACAACAGAATTCACAGTTCCATCAATTATGGCAGGTCACTCAAGTGATACAGGTCTCACTGATGCAGGAAAGCAGCCCCAGACCATCACACTACTGCCGCCATGTTTGACTGTTCGTAAGATGTTCGTATTGTGGAATGTTGTGTTATCTTTATGATAGATGTAACAAGAGGTCTTGCAAGAAGTTCTACTTTTGACTGTTCAGAGAATATTATCCCAAAAGCCTTGTGGGTCATCAAGATGTTTTTTGGTAAATATGAGACAAAGCTTTTTTCCTTTTTGGTTTGCATTGGTTTTTGCCTTTCAGCTCTACTGTCGATGTCATTTTTACCCAGTCTTATTGATTATGGAATAGTGACTGAATACTGTTAAGTTCTGGAAGGGAAAACACTAGGAACTCAGAAACACAGAGACAAAGGGGGATGAGACGCCATATGCAGGGATCCAAAATATATTTATTAAATAAAACCAGAAAACTCAAAAGGGGAAAACGGGGCACTCTGGCCAACAGAAACACCGTGCAACTGCACTGAAGGAAGGAGAACACAAGAATCCAAAACTAGTAGAAGGGAACACCAGGGGGCAGACTCGGGAACTGACAGGGGCAGACTCGGAAACTGACGGGGGCAGACTCGGGAACTGATGGTGCAACTCGGGATAGGGGCAACTCGGAAGAGGGAACTCGGGAAGCTCGGGAACGGGGGAGCTCGGGACAGAGGCTGGAGACAAAGGCAGAGGGCAGGCACAGGATGAGAAGACGGGCACAGCTGGCAGGTGGCTGACTTGGAAGGCACAGCTGGCCGGGAGAAGGGTCGGGGAAAACATCAGGAGGGGGAGACGAGGACGACTAAAACATCTCAAGCGTGGACAGGAACATCTTGGAGCGGCGACAGGAACAGCTTGGAGCGGGAGACGACTTGAACACTTAGGGCTCGGGAGACATCAGGGGGCACAGAGGGCTCAGAGACGACAGGCAGGGCGGACAGGACTGGACGGCACAGCTGGGAGACTGGCACAGCTGGCAGGAAGAAGGCTCTGGAAACAACAGGCGGGGGGCAGACTCAGACGGAACAGGAGCGGGAACAGCAGGCAGGGCAGGCTGGGCTGGGGCATGATGGCTGGAGAACACAGAGAAGACAATAAGGACCAGAGGGAAAGTGCACACGGGCAAGGAGTGGAGGCGCGAAGCGAGCGAGCGAAGTCAGATCTGAGACTGGCTGCTTGCTGGAGACAGATATAGGCAGGGGCACGGGCAGACACTGGTGGAGAAACTTAATATAATTAACAAGGGGCCGAACATGAGGGAAACCTAATTACATGAAACAAATAAACATTAACACACAGACGAGGATCAGAAGACAATCCCAAAGACGGGATAAATAAACTAAATAAATATTTCACAGTGAATAGAAAGACACAGGACAGATAAGATAAATGCAGGTTTTGCAGGAAAACACAGCAAAGCCAGTGAAAGAAAAGCAAGAGGCGAAGACTAGAACAGGGTGAATGCTGAGAGATCATTTGTCGATCAGTAAGTGCAGCTATTCAAGCCCGGGTGCTCGTTAGTATGTTATTCTAATATACAATGTTAGTTTGGTTCGTAAATTCTCGAAAATAGCAAAGTGTTAGTAGGGGTTAGTAATATAGAAAAGCAAGGGGAAATTAGTAAACGAGAAAGTAAGGAAGGCTGAAACCCAGAATCCATCAAATCACCCGAAATAGTGTCACAATCAATTAAGACAGAAAACTGCTACAAACAATGACGCGACCGGGGAGAAAGCAAAGACAGTACATGGGTAAGACGTGGACTGGAATAACACGGGAGAGGAATGAAATGTGAAACACTTAAGGCATGGCCTAAAAACCGACATCACAAAAGTAATAAAAACCTAAAATTGACTAACCAAACACACAGACCTACAGAACACAACAGAATACTGACCTAAACTGAAGCGAATGAAGCCTGTAGTTCTTAAAATGTTGGTCTCGGTTCTTTAATGACCTCCAGGATAACTTGTCAATGTGCTCTTGGAGGAACTTTGGTTGGCTGGCCACTCTTAGGAAGGTACATCACTGCTCCAAGTTTTTTCAGTTGGTAGATAATAGTTTTCTTTGGTTTGTTGGAGTCCCAGAGCCTTAGAAATGGGTTTGTGATCAGATTGATAGATATCAACTAATTTGTTTCTCAACTATTCGTAAATGCTTTTGATCACAGCCCTGTGCTGCTTTTTGCCTACTTCACATTAACAGACAAGTTCTATTTAAATGATTTTTAGATTCAACAAGGCTGGCAGGCATAGTGAAATCAAATCCCAATTATTGATTAAATTTTTTTACTTGGTTGAACTAGTTACTAAGGGGTCAATCACTTTCTCACTTTGGGTTAGGTAGAGTGCAATAGCTGTTTCCTTTAATTAATTAAATTATCATCTAAAACCGCATTTTGTGTTTACTTGGATCATCTTTCGCAAATACTAAAATTACTTTGATGATTGGATGATCTGAAACATTTGAAAAGTAGTTCCCCATTTTAAAATCAATTGTCACATATAGTTCCAGTCAAAAGTTTGGACACACTTTGCTAATGTAACAGCACTCTGTTTTTAGAGAAAATTAAATGACTTGACTTCTCTATATAATCTCAAATGGAATCTTGTAAGAAGGTAAACAGTCAGAAGTGAAAAGAGAATAATTTACTTGTTTGTATAGTGTCCAGAATTTTGGAATTCATAAAGAAGCCATATTTTGCAAAGTAAAAAGACAAATAAGCTCCTTCCAACAGCCAAATTAAAGTCAAGCGGTTTTGGGACTTACTGGGTGAAAAAATTGATGAAAAGCAACCTCAAGTGCTGCATGTCTTTAGGAAGTTAGACAGCTGTGCAGCTGCAAATTTATTACAGTCCTATGACTGCCCTTGTTAAAAAAATGCGAGAATACTCTCCAAATATGACAGCAAATGGTGGTTAGTTTGATGGGTCTAAGAATTCAATCTTTTTTCGCTTACTAAAGGCAGCTGATTGTCTCCCATCGCTTCTGGTGAATGCACCCCGTGCGTGTGTGTCTGTCCGTCCTTCCGAAAAATGGCATTAACACGATAACTCAAGAAGAAAATGGATTACAAGCCCCATGCTCTGCGTATAAGAAGATTAGATTATGAACCAGTTCCCAATATAATCAGTCACCTCGACCTATTATTTGACATTGGAATTAACAGGTGAAATATCGGTACTTCACCCATTTTTTTCAAACTTGATTTACAAACTGACAATTGTTCACTGCGGTGTTTTGGGTCATTCTCTTTAACCTGATGGTCAAATTTCATGGATCCAGTTTCTTGCCATTTTTTGCAAAATATCCACTTTCACATTGAACAGAATTGAGCTCCTTTAAGGTCACAGGGTACATATTTACTTTGGTGACGGGAGACCGTGAGCCTCGCGGCCAGCTTGTTTCTTTATTTAACATATCCACATTTCTATGATAATATATGTCCAAACTTTTGACTGGTACTGTAGATCTTTCATTGGGAAAGTGGAACAAGTATACTTTGAATACATCGTATGTATTATATCATTTACCTGTATTGCCACCGACGGCCTCTTTGACATGCAATGTTTGAACCCAGTTTGAAAGTCAATATGAGATGACTGTAGTTCAGTTTTGCATGTTTTTTTTTTCTTTCTTGTCAGATGTTCATTTCCATCCCTTGGGGTTAAGGTCTGCTCTTGTCGTGTATTAAATATGCAAAAGCCAGGCTGTCAACTTCAGGAACCCTGGTGTTGCTGAAGCTTCTCGCACATACCTTTCCCCATCCTTCCTTCAATTCATTCTTCCTTCGTTGTTGATTCCTTCTTCAGGATCTCTTTCTTTTTTTCCTCCTTCTCTGAACCCTCACTTTCTTTGTCTGTTACAGTTTTCAGGAAAGGAACCAAGCGCAGATCTGGAGGAAGCCTTAATTTAACTTCAGTACTGAGCTAAATCTTGAACTCAGCACAAACTGAGGAAAACTAATGGAAAGGTCTGGGCTAGGCAGTAACTAAGTTGAGGTTGGTCCGAATTGGGCGACCAGTGATCGGGATGAGGAGAATTGGGCAGGCCCAGGTCAGTGGTCAGCTGGACTGTGCACATACTGACACCCAAGGGCTGAAGAATGCGAGCATCTATGACTGCTCTAGAGACTACTGGAGAGCAGGGAGAGAGTGTCCCCAATTAATAGTCACTTGCTGAGTTATTTCCAAAAAAGAAATTGTAATCGGTGTAATCCACCTTAATGTTTGGTTATTAGGACCATAAATCTAGTAATGGTCAGTGTAGGGATGCAAATTATCGAGTAATTCATTAATCGATAGTTGTTTCATCTTATCGATCGATGATCAATTAATTGATAAGCAGCAATTTTTCTGAGAAGCTGAATTTCCCTCTGAATCAGTAGGTTCCTTTCTACGAAAATGCTATCTTTCTTATGAAAGAGAAAATGCAAATCATATTCCTTAATAAAAGATTTATTCTTAACAGCAGGGAACAACACATTCACAAATGGAACAATGCAATAACAAGGCTACTTTAAGGCTACTTGAAACATGAAAATAAATAAGTGCACTGTCTTAGAAGCAAAACAAACTTCTCAAATAGTGCATTCATAATTTCGATTAATTGCAATTAATTTATTTTAATCAAGTAATTTCTTATCAACGATTAATCGATAATCGATTAATTGTTTGCATCCCTAGGTCAGTGCCCAATGAATAGATAAATATGAATAAATAGAATAAATATGTCTTACATAGAAATAACAAGAAGCTGAGTTTACATGATTATATTTATTTTTGTTGTGTTCCGTGGGTCTGTGTGTTAGTTAGTCTATTTTAGGTTTTTATTAATTTTGTTATGTTGGGTTTTAGTCCATGTCTTAGTGTTCACATTTCATTCCTCTCCCGTGTTAGTCCGGTCCACGTTTTGCCCATGTACTGTCTTTGCTTTCTCCCTGGTCGTGTCATTGTTTGTAGTAGTTTTTGTGTTAATTGATTGTGACACTATTTCGGGTGATTTAATGGATTCTGGGTTTCATCCTTCCTTCTGTTCTCGTTTGCTAGTTTCCCCTTGCTTTTCTATTCATACTAACATTACTAACAGTTTGTTGTTTTTCTAAAATGACTAACCATACTAACATTGTATATAATACTAACCTACTAACGAGCACCCGGGATTGTACAGCTGCACTTACTAATCGACAAATTACCTCTCCGCGTTCGCCCTGTTCTAGTTTCCGTATCTCGTTTCCTTCACGGCTTAGCTATGCGTTCTGCAGAACCTCTGCATTCTCATTACCTATTTTGGCTCTTATTCTGTACACTTAGGAGCCTTTTTATTCAGTTTATTTGTCCCAATTTGGGATTGTCTTGTGATCCTCGTCTGTGTGTTAATGTTTATCTGTTTCATGTAATTAGGTTTCCCTTTTGTTCCACCCTTTGTTAATTATATCAAGTTCCTGCACCTGTCTGCCCGTGCCCACTGCCTATATCAGTTCCAGCCTGCAGCACTTCAGATCAGATCTGACTTCGCTCGCTCACTTCTCACCACTCCCTGCCCTGTGCACTTCCCTCTGGTCCCCTCATCTTCTCTGTGTTTCTCGTCAGCCGCATTACCCAGCCCAGACTACCCTTCCTGCTGCCTTCAAGCCCCTGGTGCCCCCTGTCGTCTTCCGAGCCCTGTGTGCCACCTGTCTTCTGAGCCCTAGTGTGCCAGTCGCCTTCGCCTTCCTGTGCCCCAGTGTGCCAGTCGCCTTCGTCTTCCTGAGCCCCAGTGTGCCAGTCGCCTTCGCCTTCCTGTGCCCCAGCGTTTCTGCCGAAAGTGAATGTACTCTCAAAGACTTATATTTTGATCTACAGTCATCTCCCAGGTGACGGGGTTGTTTTTTTTTTTAGACTTCACTTGAACGACTTGAATAGCGGTCGTTCAAGCGATTTCATCTCTGTCCTGTACGCGTAAAACTTAAAATCACTTTTCTCTTCAAAGCCCTTTTTATCGAATCATCTTCTTTTTACATTCTACATCTTTTTTCACCCCTTTTCTGAAGCTGGAAGACCCTTGTGTTTGTCAATAATTCGAACTCTGGTGAGTGAACTATAGCTGGCATCCGCTGGAGTGTCAGCACTGTTGGCTTCTTGTTCATTACTTTGAATGGGATAACTAGCAACTATTTAAAAACCATTCGGAGATTGACTTTTAGTGTACTGTTTTCCAAATATTGTTATTTAATTAATATTGTATTTATGTATGTTATTGGAGGAGATAAGTGTTATTACAGTTTTTCTCAAATGCTAAAACACATTTCACAAATGTTTCCTCTATGTTCCCCAATGTCTAAACACAACACCCTTTTCTAAAGCAAAACCTTCTCACTTCAAAACTCAAACTTTCACACCAAAAGAGCAGCTCGAAGCTTTCAAAAATGTAAGCACTATACACATCATTACACACTACAGCAAAACAATTGAAAACACAATGCTCAATTTGTAAGAAGCTTCTTTGTTTCATAACTCCCAATGCATATTTTTAGAAACTTCACAGTAACGGATCTTCTTAGATCTCTGGAGAGGATTAGGCATTTAGATGTGTGAGTTTCATATGAAGAGTATAAATCTATAGAAAATACTGCATGTACACTACTGTAACACAACTCAATGCAAAAACAGAATCTATTGCACACAACAGTACTCTTGAAAACAAGTTCAGGGTGTGAAGTTTTTTTTAATTTACTTTATTCACACCACAATCACTGTGCGGCATCATGTCACTGAGCTGCATCGTGCCACATCTCCTCATCCACATTGCAGGCTATATTCTCTCTTGCCAGGCACCGCGGGAAAAACGCACTGGAATGGCGAATCCATCCTTGGAAGGCCTCCACTGGGATGTCAACACAGGCCAGCTCCATTGCCCTTTGGAGGTTCTCTCTAGTGTATAGTTGTCTGTCATAAACCTTCCATCTCCACGATGAGAAGAACACCTCTATAGGGTTGAGGAAAGGGGAGTAGGGTGGCAGACAGACGTTTAAAAACTGGTTACTGTTGGTGGTGAACCACTCTCTGATTTGGTTTGTTCTGTGGAAGCGGACATTGTCCCAAATGATCACATAAATGGGATGTGCGGGCCCAGGATGATGTTGGCGGTCCAGGAGGATGTCTCTTAGCTCCTCTAGGAAGATAAGGAGACGTTGGGTGTTGTAAGACCCAAGGACAGCATGCTGGTGGACAAGCCCCTCCGAACCCATGGCCGCACAAAGAGTAGTATTACCCCCTCATTGGCCAGGAACCTCAGTGATGGCTCTTTGGCCAATGATGTTACGGCCTCTTTGCCTTCGTTTCTGCAGGTTGATGCCAGCCTCATCCAGGAAGAGGTACTCATGAGGTCTGGCCATTGCATCCAACTGTAATATCCTCTGTGAAAATGTGAAAGTGCACAAGTGTTCAGAACAACAGTCAATCAGGTAGCATAGTATTGTCCAGAAGTAATGTGGGCCACTGAGCAACACAATATGTCCACTAACTGTACTGTGAACATGGATGTATACTTACTTGCACATACTCGTAATGTAGATCTTTGTGTTGCGCAGAGTTGCGCTCAAAGGGAACCCTATAGACCTGTTTCATCCGCATCTTTTGGCGCCGGAGAACTCGGTCTATTGTGGCCAAGCTGACATCATCAATGTTCTCAAAGTTGACATTTTCGGCAATGACTTTGTCTCTGATCTCCCGGAGTCTGATGAGGTTGTTCTCACGAACCATATCCACAATGAGGGTTTCTTGTGCCGCTGTAAAAATGGCAACCCTCCCACCTCTATGTGGCATTCTTTGAACTCTAAAGAAAGAAACGTGTTGTCAATTGACATGTTTTACAACAACTTCTGATTTGAAACCAACAGACTACTTTCACAGGCTTGTAAAACTGTATTGTCACAAAGAAAGCAATAGAGTACAATACATGTTGTGTTGTCTGAATGCCCTGATAATGGTGGCCACGGTGATCCTACTCAGGTTTGGACGGACTCTTAGTCCTGCTTCAGCCATTGTCATGCCATGGACAATGACATAGTCAATGACTGTTGCTCACATCTCGTCTGTGATGATGGTGTGAAGTTGTCTTGCTCTTCCTCCTGGACCTTCTCCTCTCCCTTATGGACCTTCTCTCCCTTGTTGGCCTCCTCCTCTTCCTCCTCTGATTTGAACTCCTCTTCCTCGTTGGCCTGCTCTTCTCCCTCCATGGCCAGCTCCTCTCCCTCCTCTGACCTGAATTCCTCTTCCCCTGACTCTGCCCTCATCCATTGTGTTTGTTTGGAATCTTCAGCAAACTGTGCACTCTGAACTTGCTTTTATACATGAGGTCACCGCATTAGCAACAAGTGTCTTCAATTTTGAGTTGTTGTGTGTACTGAATGACGCCAGGTGTGTTCATTGTGTTCAAATATTGCTGACAGTTCTTTTGCAACATGTGTCTTAGCAAGGAAAAATGTGTTTAGATTTATGAGAACGGAGGACTGTGTTTTGTGAATTGTGTCTTAATGTGAAATGTGTTTATGATATTGGCAAATGATGGCTAGATTTAGTAAATGTGTTTCGACAACTGGTCATTTGGTTTAGAGGATTGGCTTTTGTGTTTTAGCATTTGAGAAAAACTGTAAGAAATAAATTTAATTTTAACCGTTGATGGTAACAAACTCCTAGTTGGGAGACGTTAAAAATAGAATGTTTTGAGGTGCGCACGCAGTAGCCTGTGTGTCTGTGTGTGTGTGTGCGTGTGTGTGTGTGTGTTTGAGTGGAGACGGCACCTCTTCTCTCTCACTACCATTGACGCTAACGTCATAGTTTGTGCCAGATCTAATTGACACAGTATTGTTTAACTGTGGTTACAAGTAACCTCCCTTACATATATACTCAGCAACAAAAGTTTCTGTGACACCATTTATGTGTATGTTATAAATGCACGCAAAGATCTCAATGCAATCAATATGTTTATTTAACAGGAGAAACACTGACTTTTCAGTGCCAACGTCACTCAAAACGAAAAATGTCATTTTCATGCGTCATGAAGCACTTGTCTGACGTCTAAACAATTGTGACCTTCACACTTCAATACCGGGTGTGACTTCCTCGTGCCATGATGCAAACAACGCATCTCCGGCGCATGGACCGAATCAGATGTGCCAGAAATTGCTGTGGGATGTCATTCCAAATCTGACGTAGACATTGTCGCAATTCCTGGAGTGTAGCTGGCGGGTTATCCAACCGCCGCAAACGTCGATCCATCTCGTCCCAAAGATGCTCGATTGGGGACATGTCTGGGGATCTGGCTGGCCATGGCAGGACATTGACATGTTGTTGCATCAGATACTGCTGTACAATCCTTGCAACGTGTGGTCTGGCGTTATCATGTTGCAGCGTTATTCCGGGACCATGTTGCATCAAAAACGGTACCACCAATGGCCGTAGCACTTCATCGCGATATCTTTGACCTGTCAGATTTCCATCAATAACAAGCAAATCTGTTCTGTTTCTAGCCGTGATCCCTCCCCAAATCATGACACTACCACCTCCAAAACGATCAAATTCCTGAACACAGTTGTTGGCATTACGTTCTCCACGTCGACGGTATACACGTAAACGACCATCACATCGGTTAAGCATGAATCTTGATTCATCAGTGAAGAGTACAAGATCCCACTGACGTTGGATCCACCGTCGATGTTGTTGTGCCCACTGTAGACGCAGTCGTCGGTGTTGTACTGTGAGTATTGGACGTCTTGCTGGCCGACGTGGGACAATGCCAAAATGACGGAGACGGCGACGGATTGTCTGTGCAGACAGTCGCCTCAAACCAGGTATCGTTCTTGCAGTTATGGTTGCAGGTTGGAATCGATTTCGGAGATGGGTTGTTCGAATCCAGTTGTCCTGTCTGGGAGTGGTTACTCGTGGACGGCCGCTGCGAGGACGGTCTCTGACATGTCTTGTCTGCTGATGACGCTGCCATAAGTTCCAAATGGTGTTTCGGTGGACATTCAGGCGATGAGCAACTTCCCTCTGCGAGGTTCCGGATTCAATCATCCTAATGGCCCTCCACCGATCATTTTCAGACAGTCTTGGCATTTAGAGGGTAGAGTTCCTGATCCGAAATGGCTGTGTTTTCGATAAGTGATGCTTCCGTCGTTCATCAGGCACAATGTGAACATTCCAAAAATTCTCCTCTTTTATTGCCATCCACAAACATGATTTACGCACATTTTCACGTGCAAAGTCATTTTCTCGCATTTTCATGATTTCCATTTCAATGTTGTGTTTACGTGTACTGTTTCAGTCTGATATCACCATGTATGACAATTTCATAATTGCGTTATGAAAAATAATTAACAATATTGGTGTCACAGAAACTTTTGTTGCTGAGTGTCTATTTGGATACAGTAATTATACTGAACCCCTGCATATATTTTAGAATTGGAACATTATGAGATCTCAACTTTGATAACTTTGATATTTGATATTAGATATTGATTATTATTCTCAAACTGCTGTATGCAGATTGGTTTTTTATGTACTCTGGATTTTGGATTCCATTGTATGACGAGTCAGTCCCCTTAGATCCCAATCAAACTGTTCTGCCCATCCTGAACAGGTTTCCCAACCCCCTTGAACTCAACCCCCTTGGACCAGCCCTTGTTCTTTTCACTGGACACAGATGAGCCTTCACACATACACTGATATTACACCTTACATACCCGGGTAACGGATTATTTCTTTTCTGTGAAACATTTTACTTGAAACTTTGCTTTTATTTGATACTTTGGGGTATTTTACTATCATTTTATTTATGTATTGTATTTATTATTCTTAATATTTATAAGTATTGATTGAATATTCTCTGTATCCTGAGAAAGAAGTATTTCCAGAATATTATTATTAAGAAATGTCTATTCTCTTCTTCTACACCTAAACAGTGTCTTTGTCAACTTACTCTCTCCTCCCCCCCCCCCTTAATGCCGAACCTAGAACTGGCCTAAATCTTAACCATAATTGTAGAAACACAACCTTCTACTAAAAGGTTAATTTTGTCAGGTAGAGCAGAGGGGTGCTACATTGGCAAAGGCTAGAATTATGATTTAGGGATTTTGCAATCTAGCAAGGAAAGAGCTCAGAAGTGCAACTTACAGACATGCCACATCGCACATTGTAGGAAATAGGAACGTGCGCAGAATTGTCATAGTTTTGCCCCCATCGGCTGCAAACAGCAATCCGGCGGGCACTGGGACCATTGTGACACCATGAGAGGCTGTTCCACAGGAAGCTAAGGTTGGGCAGTGCAAAGGATATCAGAAAGTACTCAAGGAGGGTTCAAAAGGAAAGAACTTTTATTTCCCGAAGGCTGCAAAAAGGTTCAAACTCAAAAACAGGTTCCCTTCAAACAATCACCAACAAAAATCACCTTCTTTAACAAGTAAAAAAGAACTTACAAAAAGTCACTTCCAAAAAATAGTCAAAGTCATTTTTTCCGGCACCGTGCAAGGCAGGCCACAGTTACCAGCTTCAACCCTTTCGTCCCCCCTTTGTTTGCTGCTCAGTTTCTTATATAGGCCTAATTGGACCCATTTAAGCTGCTGATCCCCTGCAGGTGCAAGACCCAGCCTTCCCAGCCCTCTTTTAGGGAAATGTAGTTATCTCCCCGGTGGCCATCTTGGTTGGTAGTCCCGTCTGCAGCCATTTCCGGGGAGTGTATCTCCCATCCACCACACAGCCCGGCATGGTGTCACACCATGTACCCAAAAGGGAAAGGAGGGACCCAAACGCACAGGCTGAGTAAAAAAAGACTAAAACTTTTTAAATGAGGGGAGCAGCGGCACAACAAAACAAGGCCTTGAGAATGCAGCTGCACTGCCAAATCGGAAGTGCAGCTCTCAAATACTCTTTGCTTCACCTCCACTTCAACAAGCAGCAGGCGTGGCTCATTGAAGTGGAAGTGAAGACAGCAGGAGGAGGAGGGACTGCAGGGCAGAACCATCACAACAATTCACAGGGGCACATGATGGAAGGGGAACCAGATGGGACAACAATTACTGTAATCAATTAAAGGACAACTGTATTGGTCAATAATCCCTTTTCAAGAAGAGAAATGGTAGGCTACTTCTCATATGTATTGCTTTGACTCAAAAAATATGGTTGCATGCCCCTGGATTTTTTGTCCCCAAATTGTTCGTTCCTGGACTTTTCGTCCCCGAGGACTTTTCATCCCCTAATGATAAAGAAACATGCCACCATTGTGGACAGACGGGTGGATGGACGACAGACTGATCACCATGATATAAGGGTTATATCATGATATGCTGAGGGACGGGATGAGATGGGATGGGATCAAGTTAGTTCAGGAGGGTAAGAGATATGATGAAATTTGGGATAAGACGGGACATTTTTCTCTCAAAAAGTTCAACTTGAGAACCTCAGAAAAAGTGACAACTTTGAGAGTATCATGAGCAGTGTTGTGATTCTGCTCTTTTGGTTTTGGTAGTTCTGCTATGCCAGAGGTGGGCAGCGAGGGTCGTATCTGTCCCTGGTTTTCACACCAACGTCTGGCCTTTAATTAGTTGATTGTCTGAATAAGCCAAACCATTTATGAAATCTGACGTTTCATGTGCATTTCTTTAAATTATCATGAAACTACAAAGACTAGTCTTGTCTCCCTTCAGAAAACATTTTCCTTTGATCGTATCATTGCGAAAATCTATATTTGTGCATGCAATCAATTAACTCAATTAGTCAGGGTAATTGATAGGAATAAAAACCTGCATACACCCCGGCCCTCCAGGACCGTGATTGCCCACCCCTGTGCTATGCCTTGATCCCATGTCATGTGTAAGTTCTGTGCCTGTGTCTAGCCATTCTAGCCATGTTTAGGATTTCTGTGTTTAGTGACCACTGCCTGCCCTTTGACCATTCTTAGGATCATGTATTGTGTTTTTGGTATTTAGATTTCATGTTTTATTATTTTTTCATACCTCAGTTTCCATGCCATGTTTTCATTTCCATGCTTTGCACTTTGTCTCCCCTGTCTTGTCATGTGTGTATCTTTGCTCACGGTCCCTTGTCTTGTGTGCAGTCATTCGAGTGATTTATTGGTTTCTGGGTTTCAATCTTCTTTCATTATCTCGTGTTCTTCCTTCCTCTCTCTTTTACTGTCCTACTAACACATACTAACAGTTTATTGTTTTTGCTAATTACGAACCACACTAATCTTGTATATTTTTACTAACTTTCTAACATGCACTCCGGATTGTAAAGCTGCACATACTAATTGACTAATGATCTCTCAGCTGTCGCCCAATTCTAGTCTCCGCCTCCTTGCCTATCCCTAATTATCTCTGCTGCAAGTTTCTGTGGTTTTCCTCTTATACTTTGTGCTTTCCTTTTCTTTTATCTTGGCACTTTAGTACTCCTTAACCGGAGCTGTTGTTTTGTACTTAGGTTTGTCTTGTGATCCCTGTCTGTGTTTTGGCTACAGCCAAATTCATGTAATTAGTTTATTCCTCATGTGTCTCTCCCTGATCATTGCTCCCACTGATTGCACCTGTTCTCCCTGGTCATGTGTTTACCCCGGGTGTGTATATAAGATGTCTGTTTGGTACACACTCTTGTCAGATCGTTCTCCCTAGTTTTCTCGTGCCACGTTTCTCGCCTTGATTTCTCAGTGTCTATCTTTCTGACTGGACCGTCCTTGATATCGAGCTTTGCCTACTCCCTGTACTTTTGCCGCATTCTTGTTTTTTGACCTCTTTTGTCTGACTACGATTTTTTGTGATTGGTGCCCTGTGTATGACTCTGGATTTCGCCCTTTGGATTCTCATTTTGGATTGCAGACATTGTACTGTTGCCAGCTCTGTTGGGGGGTTTCCCCCTTCAGAAATAAAGCCTCCTTTTTGCATTTTACTGGTGTTTGCTCTTGGTTCATTTCGTGAAACCTCACAAGCAGGTTACAATTACCATTAATTAATTTCCTACCAATTTTGACACAACTCATGATTTGAAAGCATTTTTTTTTTTTTTTTTTTTTTTGAAAGAGAAAGGGGTCGATTAAAAAAACCCAAATGAATACAAGTTTGCCTTAGGAAAAATAACATTATTAAACTATTTTGTATAAAATGTTATTTACTCTTATCCAATTACATTTTTACATTTTTTACCCTTAATTTGGGATTTTTCATATAAAGTTGAAATGTAGATTTTTTTTATCAATATGAAATAAATCAGAAAATAACATCACAAACACTGAAAGAGAGAACGCCTGTAGAAACTACAGGTGCCTGCAAGAAGTCATCATTGGTATTGTTGCAAAATTAGGACTGACATAGGGATGTGGCGTCATTTTAATAATTACAATGACCAAGTGATAAAGAACAACTGAGGAGAGTTGGTGTCATTTTGGTATAGAGCAGATTGTTTTAATGAAGGCCAGAACTGTAGAGCAGAGGCGATTATCTGCTGCATGGGGTCAAAGATGTGGCTTCTTTTCCTCAATTGCAATAATGCTGTTGTTAAAGATGACCTAATATGCAATTTTTCCAAGTTTATATTTTGGTCTTTGACTCCTCCAGAGTAATCCTGATCACGCAAAGTAAAAATAGTGTACTTATTTTTCCCAATTTGTAGTCCATAGTTGTCTCTGCCTGCCTCATTGGGGTGGCTCATCCCCTATAGTCCCCACTCCCCGCGTGTGCACTTTCTTCTGACTGGCCAGCTCTGTGAGGGGCGGATCTAGGCAGGACGAGGCAGCAGAATGCAGTTTTCCTGGCCTGGCTCCAGAGTGAAAACGACGTGCTTCCCGAAGGAATCAACGGGCATATTCTGCAGTCTAACTCAGTACATGTGTGTAGATCTAATAAAACTAGACAATTCCCGCAGAAATTGTAAGAGTGGGCCTGGCTTCTGTAGGTCGCGACACAGGGGTGCCCTGGGATGCTGCTGGGACTGCTCAATTGTTTATTTTGTCTCTGTCTATATTTTGTCTGCATTTTTTAGACCACTAACGTATAAAAAAATAAAAACAGTATTTAGTAGCAGTTCAGAGGTGAGGCGCCTCGCTGTTTTTTGATGCGCTTCTTTGAGGCGCCTCGAAAAAAGGCACTTCACATGTTTGGGATGTGCTTGACCGGCGTATACCAGTTCCCACTAATATCCAGCAACTTCGCACAGCCATTGAAGAGGAGTGGACCAACATTCCACAGGCCACAATTGACAATCTGATAAACTCTATGCGAAGAAGATGTGTTGCACTGCATGAGGCAAATGGTGGTCTCACCAGATACTGACTGGTTCTGAGTCCCCAGACCCCCAATAAAGCAAAAACTCCACATTTCAGGGTGGCCTTTTATTGTGGACAGTCTAAGGTACACCTGTGCACTAATCATGGTGTCTGATGAGCATCTTGATGTGGCACACCTGTGAGGTGGGATGGATTGTCTCAGCAAAGCAAAAGTGCTCACTATCACACATTTAGACAGATTTGTGAACAATGTTTGAGAGAAATGGTAATATTGTGTATCTGGAATTAATTTTAGATTTTTGAGTCCATCTCATGACAAATGGGAGCAAAAACAAAAGTGTTGCATTTATATTTTTGATGAGTGTAGATATATATTTAGAATATATATATATATATATATATATATATATATATATATATATATATATACACAGTACAGACCAAAAGTTTGGACACACCTCATGTAATGCATTTCCTTTTTTCTCACGACCATTTACATTGTAGATTCTCACTGAAGGCATCAAATCTATGAATGAACACGTGTGGAATTATGTACTTAACAAAAAAGTGTGAAATACCTGTAGCTGAAAACTTGTCTTATTTTCTAGTTTCTTCAATGTAGCCACCCTTTGCTCTGATTACTGCTTTGGACACTCTTGGTATTCTCTTGATGAGCTTCAAGAGGTAGTCACCTGAAATGGTTTTCACTTCACAGGTGTGCCTCGTCAGGGTTAATTAGTGGAATTTCTTGCCTTATCTATGGGGTTGGGACCATCAGTTGTGTTGCGCAGAAGTCAGGTTGATACACAGCCGATAGCCCTATTGGACAACTGTAAGATACATACATAATTCCACATGAGTTCATTCATAGTTTTGATGCCCTCAGTGAGAATCTACCCAGAGAGCAAGCTCCTCCGCTCCGGATATGCCGTGCATCTGCCCCGGATCAGCTGGAGCCGTGGCAGCGGAGGAGCTTGCTCTCTGGGTACAATGTAAACAGTCATGAAAGTAAAGGAAACGCACTGAATGAGAAGGTGTGTCCAAACTTTTGACCAGTACTAAGTATATATATATATATATATATATATATATATATATAGAAAAAACCTGAAATAAGTTCGCTGACTAGTTCCTTGAAACGGTTAATTTCAGAATGTTTGCAGATGAGTGACAGGAACGTTACTTAGCAACACAAAAAAGATGCGCCCAGCGCATTTTTACAACGTTGGTTTCAAAAAAACAGATCAGACGCGCCTCGCGTTTCCAGAGCGCATCCAGTGTGATCGGCCCCTTACAAGGTCCTAACAGTAGTACCCTCTGCACAGCGCGCCATTATTCTCACTGCTGAATCTCTGAAGCGTCAACACAATAAAAACACATTCGTCATTTAGATTATTTTACTATTTCGCCTTGTCATAGTTAGTCACACATTTAGCTGCAGCCTCACATGCAGTTGTCAACCTGCTTTTTTACCAGTTGCAGTTTTTAAAGGAAATCCGTTATTTTGCGGGCATTTAAGTTATCAAGCGATCCACAGTTAGACAGTACCTAACTCAAGGTACACTGATGAGAACTTAACACTGCTAATTAGCTAGCTAGCTAATTCGTTGCTGAGTAAAGTAAAATGAATCTTAATCTTAATTTACTCGATGGCTAAATTTGAGAGGATAATTATACATGTATATAACGTATAAGTTAGTGCATAGTAACCTGGCCGTCAAACTTTGCCATCACTTAAAATAAGCTAGATAGGTAGGTTTATTATTATTTTTTTTAATTTAATGTTGTCTTGTGTAATATTTTGAGATTGACACTCATGGCATCTCGGTCGAGTTGACGGCTGTCAATGTTGATGCGGCTGACGCTTTCACTGGGCGTTTAAAAGCGTCAAGGCAACATTCAGAGTTTGACTTGACGCTTTGCTTCGTGGCCAGTGGGCGTTGGGCTTTAGGGTTAAATGCAGAACCGAGATAAAGGTGTAAACTCCTCATTTTCGCCTCAATATTGCAATATGAATCAGTCCACAGAGATAACTTTGCTATTTAGCCTATTATAATACGAGCAAATTGTTATGGCCTAGAGAGAGGCCTGTTCTTTCTTGCTGGCTGTGCTTTCTGTTTCAGGTAGTGGGGGAGGTGTCTGTTCAGGCACCAATCTGGCACACCTGAGCAGGCTGGGCTCAGGAAGCTATAAAGCAGACCTGCTCACACATCTGACTCTCTCTTCTCCATGGCCTGCAGACTGGGACTGACCTGGGTTTGTTTGTTAATTTGATTTGATGACTGATTCATTCAACACAGCATGCACACTGACTACCATAGTTTATTACTTTTGTGGTATTTAATTATTTACTTATTTTATTAAACTTTTTGTTGAACTTTGCAGATTATGTGTGGTCTCCCTTTTTGTCACACACCATTGAGCCGCGAATACACGGTCATGCGAAAAATTTGTTTACATTAGAGCCCATGGAATTAGCTCCTATAAAAATCCACGGTTGGTGTGAATGGGCCTTAAGGCTGTGCAAGCGTATAGCTTACGAGTAGTTACAAGGGACTATGGTATAGCTATACAGCTAGTGCACAATCAGGCCTGACATTTCAAAAATGGATTGTTATCGATGAAAATCTCAAAATTATGTGGAGGAAATTTTATATTTATGTAGTGAGTGAGTGTCCTGGGTTATGATGTAAATAAAGTCAAATTTTGAAGTGTGTAAATCGGTTGATTTTCCGCGAAATGGCAGCTATATGCATAAAAATGGTGAATTTTGGTGTGTTTTAGTGTTTCACTGACATCTTGCATGTTTTTGAATAGTGTATCATTGACAAAATATGCATTTTATTGCAGAATATAATCTAGTAATTATTGTATAAAGGTTTCCTTTGGTGTTTTTCCAATGCAGTCTGTATGAACCTGGCATGGTTGAATTGATTTCCAGACTAATTTGAAGACCTGTGCTTTGTTATCAAAATCGCAAAATTTTGATTCATGATTTTCGTTTGTTATCGGTTTGATAATTTACAACTTGACTGGAATAAAAAATGTGAAAACATTTTGCCTGTGATGTTTTATGAACTAATCAAAAGCACACAGATATCCGAAAGGGTTTTGATGAGATTTATCGAATAAGAACCTGAGGTCTATATTTTAGCGACCATTTTATGTCGTCTTTGTAGTAGCATGCTAGCCCACTGTAATGCAAAATAAAATTATATCAAATCTTGTGTACACATTCAATACATTATGTAGTTCAAATAACTTCCACTGAGATATGTGTCAATTGACATATGTTGTTAAAACACAAATTATATGCCAAATATAGTCTCCATAGTAGCATGTAGTCTCCGTAGTAGCCTATAATCAATAATAAATTGTGACAAAAAGGAAGATCAATTATTGTTTTGTTGTTAAAATATGTTTTGGTTCTTCAATGCAGTATCCATAGTTGTGTTTTAAACCCCAATTTGATTGATTCTTTATAAATTTTTACAACATATGATTCTTCATGGGTAATTTTACAACCTTCATTGATGGATATCTTGACAGAGAGAGAGAATAAAACTGATCTTGAGTAACATGAATTCATCAAATATATTATGCAACTCAATTTACATATAAATAAATGTTGTTTGTTTTGCATTTAAACCAGTGGTTCCCAAAGTGGGGGGCACAGAGGAATTGCAAGGGGGGGGGTGCGGTGTGTGGGAAGCGAATCTTTCCCCCCCCACTAGAGTTCCGGACACCAACAGAAAATTATTTGCATACAGCAAATCAGCAACCTTGTTCCGGACCACTGAAGGAGTGTCTTGAGGCAGTTTAATTTTTTCTGTCTTTACTGGCTTTGCACCGAGGTGTGGTCGCAGAACTACTGACTGCGCAGTCCATTCGCTGCCCAGAATACTGCAGTTACATCGTAAATGCCTGCCTTTCTCTCAACATAACTGTTCGCCAAATCATTCATCTAGCCTGCCATTTGCATAAATAATTTATGAATGTAATTGAATGAAATGAATTGTAAATGTGTTTAAAATTGATATGAGATTAATAATAAGTTGCTGTTTGCAACTTTCTAATGTTTTTCTCTATGGTATGTGGATATGCATAAAGTATACATTTGATACATTCTTACAATGCCAAATGATGTTTTAAGTATTCTTCTTGTATTTAAGAACATAAATAGTGATCTAATAAATATTCTTTCAATAATAAGAATTGATTGAAAGATATGTAGTCTCCGTAGTAGCATAGGGTGTTTATGTACAAACCCAAAACCAGTGAAGTTGGCACATTGTGTAAATCGTAAATAAAAACAGAATACAATGATTTGCAAATCCTTTTCAACCTATATTCAATTGAATACACTGCAAAGACAATTTACTTAATGTTCGAACAGGTAAACTTTGTAATTTTTTGCAAATAGTAGCTCATTTGGAATTTGATGCCTGCAACACGTTTCAAAAAATCTGGCACAAGTGGCAAAAATGACTGAGAGAGTTGAGGAATGCTCATCAAACACTTATTTGGAACATCCCACAGGTGAACGGGCTAATTGGGAACAGGTGGGTGCCATGATTGGGTATGAAAGCAGCTTCCCTGAAATGCTCAGTCATTCACAAACAAGGATGGGGCGAGGGTCACCACTTCGTGAACAAATGCGTGAGCTGATTGTCGAACAGCTTAAAAACAACATTACTCAACGAGCTATTGCAAGAAATTTAGGGATTTCATCATCTACGGTCCGTAATATCGTCAAAAGGTTCAGAGAATCTGGAGAAATCACTGCACGTAAGCAACAAGGCCGAAAACCAACATTGAATGCCCGTGACCTTCGATCCCTCAGGCTGTACTGCATCAAAAACCGACATCAGTGTGTAAAGCACATCACCACATGGGCTCAGGAACACTGTCAGTAACTACAGTTCGTCGCTACATCTGCAAGTGCAAGTTAAAACTCTACAATGCAAAGCGAAAGCCATTTATCAACAGCACCCAGAAATGCCGCCGGCTTCGCTGGGCCCAAGCTCATCTAAGGTGGACTGATGCAAAGTGGAAAAGTGTTCTGTGGTCTGACGAGTCCACATTTCAAATTGTTTTTGGAAACTGTGGACGTCGTGTCCTCCGGACCAAAGAGGAAAAGAACCATCCGGACTGTTATAGGCACAAAGTTCAAAAGCCAGCATCTGTGATGGTATGGGGGTGTATTAGTGCCCAAGGCATGGGCAACTTACACATATGTGAAGGCACCATTAGTGCTGAAAGGCAAATACAGGTTTTGGAGCAACATATGTTGCCATCCAAGCAACGTCTTTTTCATGGACGCCCCTGCTTATTTCAGCAAGACAATGCCAAGCCACATTCTGCACGTGTTACAACAGCATGGCTCCGTAGTAAAAGAGTGCGGGTCCTCGAATGGCCTGCCTGTAGTCCAGACCTGTCTCCCATTGAAAATGTGTGGCGCATTATGAAACGTAAAATACGACAACAGAGACCCCGGAACTGTTGAGCAACTTAAGCAGTACATCAAGCAAGAATGGGAAAGACTTCCACCTGAAAAGCTTCAAAAATTAGTCTCCTCAGTTCCCAAACGTTTACTGAGTGTCGTTAAAAGGAAAAGCGATGTAACACAGTGGTAAAAAGGCCCCTGTGCCAACTTTTTTGCAGTGTGTTGCTGCCTTTAGATTCTAAGTTAATGATTATTTGCAAAAAAATAATAAAGTTTCTCAGTTTGAACATTAAACATCTTGTCTTTGCAGTGTATTCAATTGAATATAAGTTGAAAAGGATTTGCAAATCATTGTATTCTGTTTTTATCTACGATTTACATAACGTGCCAACTTCGCTGGTTTTGGGTTTTGTACTAGCTGAGTCCCTGGTATTTTAGAAATTCCTTGATAAGGATGACATTTATTGTCGATGAGACTAATGTTTATGTGTCTACTTGAGTGTTTTAATATTATGGACTGGTGTCAATTACACGATTGTGTAATACTGCTGACAATTACATTCTTCATGATATCAAATGGTTATTGAACAATGTGATATAGTTAAGTGATAATGCATTTAACAATGTAAAATACTAGTTTATGTTCATTTTGCTATTGATACCTATCAAAGAGAATAAATTGCTTCTGTTTTAGTGGCACCATTATATCTAAAACACATTTTCGTGGGATGTAGTCTCCGTAGTAGCTTTAGGTGATTGTTATACATATACGAAAAATATATCAGATTTTCTAAAATCATCCTAGATGAATACAAAATTTTTTCTGAAAGTAAGCACCTTAATACATGATATGTATTTTTAGCCATAATATAATATCTTACTATTATTGAAGTGATTGTAAATGTAATTCAAAGAGCACATAAAAAAAATTGCCAAAACGTTTTCTGTTGATATCGGCAATAAATGTGGTTCCAATTTGCTTGGAATCATACATGATAATAATATTATGTACTTTTCAACTGTCTCATGATATTTTCCATGGGAATAAAATATTTTAGGAGACACTGGACTAGACACTGGTTAATTTTATTATAGCCACTGCAATTGTCTAAAATGTAGTCTCCGTAGTAGGTGAAAGTGATGTCATACATGCCTGCAAGAAACTGCTATATCTCAAAGGTCGTTCAAGATTTTGCCACAAAATTTTGGATAAATTAGCTCCACACATTGCACATAATTTCCATACATGAAACAAGACAGATTTCTACAATTTTTATTTTCGGTCATGTGAAATGCCTTTGTCAGGCCTGATTGTGCACTGGCCGACGCAAAATATACACCAACCAAAAATTATTTACAAAAACACAAGCACTTGCATCTGACAAAACAAAATACAACTGAGGGAAAGAAACAAAAAACAATATCTTTTAGTTATAAATTGCTAACTCATTAATGTTCAATGTCAGCTGCAAACTTTGCATTCACAAATGAGAAGCCGAAAAATTCTGATTGATCAAAAAAGCTCCCTCCGCCAGCTTGGGACAGCCATGGTGTCTCATCAAGGAACTCCTCTTCAAAATAGCTGCAGTCGCGGGGGCCATTCTGTGATGAACAGAAAAGAGGAATCAGTCAGAGTTAAGAGGCAGAGTTGGAGACGTTAATGAAGCTGTGTGCGTATGAAAGAAATCAGGACGCCCCATCTGCTAGAGTTTTATCCCTTTCAAAAAAATTCTGGGTTTGCAAATGGCAAACTCATCAGCTGGTTCATGGATTCATTTTCCATTTCCACAAATTGTAGCTAGATTCAAAGTGCACTTTTTTTCAACAGTTTTCATTAAAATCTTCACCTGTGTACTGGCCTGACACAAGTATTTAATTTCTCTCATACATCATCGATTCTATAATCTGAAAATCTTTGAAATTAGTGCAATCTTTCAAAGGATCTACCGTACAAATCGTAAAAGCATTGATACTCTTGAGCATAACTGAATGTGTTCTCATAAAAAATTTGATTTATCTTATACTGGGGGACATATTCATATCTCCACGATCAGCACATAAACCAATGAGCAAACAGGAAGTACCAGTTCAGGTTTGTATGGAGGCTCGACCTCTCTCCTTTCAATTTTGTCCCAGGTGATGGCAGCGAAGAATGGGTGCGCCCTGATGTTGCCGCTTGTCCCCAGCCTGCGGTCCGGGTCCCTCTGCAACAACTGTTAAGTAAAGCAGACAGAAGTGACATTAAATTGCTGATACAACTAAGATTTGATCATTGGGCCATTGCGCATCTTTCCTTAGAGTTTTGTGTACAACCCCAATTCTGAAATAGTTGGGACCAAGTGTAAATTGTGAATAAAATCAAAATGCAATGACTTTCAGATCACATGAGCCAATATGTTATTTGCAATAGAACATAGATAACATTTCAAATGTTGAAACTGAAACATTTTACATTTTTATCCACAAAATGAGCTTAATTCAAATTTTCTGGCTGCAACAGGTCTCAAAAAAGTTGGGACACAAGCAAAAAAGGGATGAAAAAGCAATTACGATATAAGAGAATCAGCTGAAAGAACATTTAGCAAGTAATTAAGTAAACTGGCATCAGGTGTGTAACAAGATTCCTGATATAAGGGATGTCTTAGAGAGGCTGAGTCTCTCAGAAGTAAAGATGGCCAGAGGCTCTCCAACCTGTGAAGGCTTGCATAAAAAAATTGTGGAATACTTTAAAAACCAAGTTCCTCAACATCAAATTGCAAAGGCTTTGAAGGTCTCATCATCGACAGTGCATAACATCATCAAAAGATTCAGAGGAACTGGAAAAATCTCTGTGTGTAAGGGACAAGGCCAAAGATCTTTACTGGATGCCCGTGATCTTCAGGCCCTCAGACGCCACTGCCTCACTCACCGACATGATTCTGTCATTGACATTACTAAATGGGCCCAGGAATACATCAAGAAACTGCTGTCTGTAAACACAGTCCACCGTGCTATCCACAGATGCCACCTAAAACTCTATCATGAAGAATGAAGCCATTGTTGAGCATGATCCAGAAGTGCTGCCGTGTTCTGTGGGCCAAGGCTCATTGAAAATGGACTTCAGCAAAGTTGCAAAGTTTCCTGTGGTCAGACGAGTCCAAATTTGACATTCTTTTTGGAAATCATGGGCGTCATGTCCTCCGGGCTAAAGAGGAGAAAGACCACCCCTCCTGTTATCAGCGTTCAGTTCAAAATCCAGCATCTCTGATGGTATGGGGATGCATTAGTGCATATGGTGTGGGACACTTGCATGTTTTAAAAAGCACCATGAATGCTGAAAGGTACATAAAGGTTTTAGAGCAACATATGCTCCCCTCCAGACGACATCTATTCCAGGGAAGGCCTTGTGTATTTCAGCAGGACAATGCAAAACCACATACTGCAGCTGTTACAAAAGCACGGCTTCGTAGTAGAAGAGTCCGTATACTGAACTGGCCTGCCTGCAGTCCTGATCTTTCACCGATAGAGAACATTTGGCCCTTAATTAAACGAAAAGTCCTTCAAAGGAGACCCAAAACTCTCCAGCAGCTGGAAGCCTGTATTAAACAAGAGTGGGATCAAATTCCAATGGCTAAACTCAAGAGACTTGTCTCCTCAATGCCCAGAGCCCCCAAATCTGTGTTAAAAAGAACAGGGGATTCTACACCATGGTAAACAGGCCTCTGTCCCAACTTTTTTGAGACCTGTAGCAGTCATCAAATTTGAAATGAGCTCATTTTGTGGATAAAATTGTAAAATTTCTCAGTTACAACATTTGCTATGTTATCTCTGTTCTATTGTGAATAAAATACTGTCTGGTGTGATTTGAAAGTCATTGCGTTTTGATTTAATTCACAATTTACACTTTGTCCCAACTATTTCGGAATTGGGATTGTAATTTTGTGCCGTTTTTGTGCAATTCAGTTGACAGATAAATGCAAAAACAGATTAAACCACAGAAAACAATACTGCTGATGCTGTGGGTGTGGTCATTTTTGCATGGCCTCCTGGCCTCAACTGATAGCTGAATTCTGAACTCTCATTGGGAGATGCAGCTGAATTCTGAACTCTCATTGGGAGATGCGCCCCACATTGACACTGCCGGAAAGATGGGTTCTCGCTCACACTGACCTTTCCCAGAAGGTCCCTTGTGCACCCGTTCATCCAGTTTGGATATTCAGGAGTATCTGAACAAACACTCTTGCAGAGCTCATCTAACTCTTCCCCAAGAAAGGGACTGTCGCCAGTGAGCATTTGGAACAACAGGACCCCAAATGCCCACCAATCCACTGCGGTGGAATATTCTTGTTCCTGGTATATCTGCGTAAGAAATTGAAACATTCAGTGTCATTGGCTTTGACATGATCACAAAAATAAAGACTCGGACAATGACATTCACCGTGTCACATTATGGTCCACAGTATGCATGTATGACAAATAGTCTAAAATAAAACATTTCATCTACCATCGCTTACTGTACTGGAAATACACACATGCTCAAACATGCTGCGCTCACACAGTGTAGGGACATGCACAATACAGTAATAGAGCTAAAACAGTTTCTTGTCCTGTCAAAAAATGAATATAATAAATTCACATTATTGTGTGAAAAATGTAAAATATCAGTGGTCTTAGAAACAGGGCGCTCAAAAGCTCAGAGGAACATTGGCTGACTGGTATGATTACAGTAGATTGAAAGGAGCAGGTCCCGTACCTCTGGTGCCATATAATGCGGGGAGCCACAAAATGTTTTTGTACGGCTGTCTCCCGACATGTTCTCCTTACTGATCCCAAAGTCCACGATCTTTATGTGCCCATCCTGACCCAGCATGACATTTTCTGCTTTGAGATCTCTGAGGGAGGAAAGGATGAGAAAAGGGAACAGAATGAAAATTTTGGGTTTTTTGGGTAACCATAACAACATTCTCAATTACAAAAGAGGACAGCAGCGCATGAATTATACCACGGCCGAGCGGCAATTGCCCTTTGTGGCTGTAATGCGTCACTTCTCAATTGGCCAGTTTAGCTTGCTCCTTTTTCAAGTGGCCATGTTGCCCAAAATTACCAAATGTGGCGATTTTAGACACCGCGACCCAGCCACTGAGCTGTGCGGCTTCAGTCATCCCGCTGCGCTGGACTCCTCTGCTCTTTGTGCGACCAAAGACACGCCCGCTCATTCAAGAACACAACAATGTTGTGTTAGGTTTGTATCCTACACCCACACATCCTTCCAGCTTTAGACACATCGGCTAATATTATGTTTTAAGCACAAGCAATTAAATACTGCAGGTGTAAATATAGATGTGTTTTCGGGCTGGGTGAAAATGAAGGTCATCTCACATTCCTCATATAACTTTGAGACTGAGCTGGAGAGAACATTCGCTCAACGACAGCTGGAGCAGTGCGTCCCATGCGGTGCCAGTGAAAGCTCAGCAGTAGCGGTCCATCGGCAGTAACATAGGCCTTCGGAAACCTCACCTTTCAGTGCTTTAGAACCTAAACCTCTAGCAGTTTACTTTTCCCAGTTAGCAACATTTGCTCAGGCTCATTGGTAGAACCGATGAGAGTCCAATTAACTTTTGACAGCATTGTTATAAATTGCACCATAAAACTGAGGAGCTTAAATGACAATGTAAAATAGCTATATGTTCTGATAATGTCTGCTCTCGTGCTGCCCGTGAAACAGCACAGATTTGCGTAAATTAGTTTGCGAGGCTACGAGAATCAGCCACAGGAATCCGTTCTTTATTCTGAATGTAGTCATGGCTAAAAGACGTTGTTAGGCTCTATGCACAACTGAATGACAATTGTAAGGATGGCGCCAGTAAATGTTGCAAAGTCAACAAAAGATTTGGATTTTTTCATTTATTTTGCTATGCCTTCCTTACAATGCTATATCAATTATATAAATGTAGGCAGTACGCATTCACTTTTTCAATATCATGTTAGTCCTGGCTGGTTCTCAACCATTTTCCTGAATTGACACATTTTCCGATTATAGTAATAGTCCATTGGCAATTGAAGGCACGGCTTCTCTCCCCATGCAATCAAACAGCAATAAAATAATGGGCAAAATTCACCAAGTTCCTCCTGGTGATCATGTTGGTAATACGTGCAGCGACAATAAATCTGTGCACAAAAGGAAAAGAATATTTTTCCAAATTCAGGCTTATTTTAATTTTTAAACCAAACCCGTGACGAATTAATTTTACCTCTTTTGTTTTCAGACACTAAAGGTGAGAAAAATGTTGAGGTATTTCGTTTGGCACTTTTTTGGTTTTTTGAGATATTTGCTGTCAAATTTTGGTGCAGGCAAATTTTTTCCTGTATGTACAGTGGAGTAACAATAATAACCAGACACCTGTGGGGATAGGTAGACTATGAATTTGAACCTTCCTTTAGTCTAAACAAAGGACACCAGGAACATCTTTGGCACTATGCTCCATCTTGGAGCAGCGGCTACAGACATTTTTTAAAAATCTCCAATTTGCCTATTTGCAGTAATATTCGGAGGAGCAGAAGTCTGTGGATTCAAGCCCCAGTCAGAGCAGCACACGAGTGGTCATTGTGCTACAGGGATGCAAGTTGGGAAAGGATTGCTGGGAAATATCAAATAAAGTGGTTGTTCTGTTTGTGGTTTCCTTCTGAATTTGGGTTGGATTGAAGATGCCAAACTGAAAAAAAAGTCCTCCAGAGATTTTCTTTGGAAATGTTTTCTATCAGACTTTTTTCTACAGGACTTCGGATACTAAAGTTCTATATTCTTTTGGATTCCTATCGCACATTTATAGGAATTCCTATTGCACAGTTTTGCTGGGGTGCCATGGAGAAATCTCTTGAAAAGAAATATGTGCCATGTATACATAGTGAAAACAATGATTTTACTTTGGCAGTTGGCTGGTTTAAGAAGTTACTGAGATAGGTGGTGCCCATAGAGCTACTGGTGTATGATAAATTTTCAGGTTTCAAAACAGAGGTGAGCAACATATCACTTCAGAATATTCACTTAATACCTCTGAATACAAGTAAAATGTTGAGCCCTCAAAGGACAGCAGGGAAAAGGTTTGAATTCCAGAAGTATTAAGTGACTACACAATGTTAATTGTTACCCCTACTGGTTTCTAGAATTGACAGATTTTTTACATATACAACAACCAACAAACTCAACTCTCATGAATTTCTCTGCTGTAGTTATTGTTCCAATATACTATCCATCCATCCATTTTCTATACCCGCTTATTCCTCACTAGGGTCACGGGGCGAGCTGGAGCCTATCCCAGCTGACTACGGGCAAAGGCAGGGACCCACCCTGAACAGGTTGCCAATCCATCGCAGGGCGCACACACCATTCACTCTCACACTCATACCTATGGGCAATTTAGTGTCTCCAATTAGCCTGATATGCATGTCTTTGGACTGTGGGAGGAAACCGGAGTACCCGGCGAAAACCCACGCAACACGGGGAGAACATGCAAACTCCACACAGAAAGGCCCCAGGCTGGATTCAAACCCACGACCTTCTTGCTGTGAGGCAACAATGCTAACCACTGTGCCACCGTGCCGCCCATATACTATCCAAAGATATCAAAATAATATGTTGCTTACCTCTGTTTGAATCCTTAAAATTTATCTTAGGCCGTGCCCAGAGAGGTACTGGTACATCTTTGGAACTAGTGTGATGTAATTATCGCTTATTTTTGTTGCAAAATTGATTCATTTGGTTTTGGCCTTTGGTGCCCTACATTTTGGCCAAGATGACCCAATTTTAAAAGGCCAGGTGGCCTTGCCCTAAAAATAACTTAATTTGAGGCCTGGTACAGACAGAAATGCTCCCAAATATGGGAGTAAAATTGTCACAGTAACAGAAAAATCCTATAATTAAAGAAAAACGTAGCTAAAATGTGGTTCTAACTCAGGGCCATCAGGATAATAGAGTTGCTGACATCAGCAGAGTGAAACATGACGCTCGTCAGCTCTTTAGCAGACCCGATCCTGAGCAAACAAGAAGCAACAACTTCCGGTAGATGAAGGAAAAGAGGTGTCGTACCGGTATATGACTCCATTGCTGTGGAGGAACTGAAGTCCGCAAATGATCTCTGCAGCGTAAAATCTGAGGGAGAGCAAGGAAAATGTGATCGATATGATATAAAGAAAAGAAACTTGAGACATTTTGTTCATCTTACTATAGTGACCATTGATATAGAAAGACTGGTCACTTCTGGACAAAAAGCTTCCTGAAACAAGCCTGGCTACTGAATAAAAATACAATACAGGAGAGAGGTTTTTCCACCAAGGCAAGTAGATTTCTCATTAAGTATCATCTGGGAGTTGAATACACAAATGAGAGGTTTCCGTTACAACCAAGGACGGCACTGACCATGACCAGAACATCTGTATCTAACTCAAGGCAATGAACAGTTAGCACTGACCATAAACCAAACATCTGTATCTAACTCAAGGCAATGGACAGTTGGCACTGACCATAAACCAAACATCTGTATCTACCTCAAGGCAATGAACAGTTAGCACTGACCATAACCAGAACATCTGTATCTAACTCAAGGCAATGAACAGGCCCCAGGTTAGGTGGAAAGGGCAACTGGCTTTATACTCACCGAACACAGTCCAGATCAAAGTATCCACACTGGTCTAAGTGGAAACGCAGATTTCCCCCACTAATGTATTCCATCACCAAGAATACGTAGTCCTAAAGAAACAAATGCCATTGTCACTCACAGAAGCGAAAGACTTTCCTGCATTTGGGGTGTAATGATGATGTGCGCAGTGCAGTCGGTGGATGTAAAGTGAAGCATAATGACCAGCATAAATCTGTAAACAGGCAAGAAGCCAGTAGCTACCACGGTCTGAGGACGAATATAATTGTTTGAAAAGTGGATGGATTTTCCGTAGCCTCAGTGCTGCGTATGTATGTGATGATCTGTTTTTGAGAAAAGGCAGAATGAGGGAGAGCTGGAGGTGATTTTACCTCTGTTTGGAATATGCAGTGCAGACGGGAGAGGAATGGGCTTCCCGTAGCCAACATCAGGACTCTCCTTTCAGTTCTCAAGGAGTCCAATTCCTCAGTCTCCAGGAAATTGGCTTTTGCTAGGGTTTTGACAGCATAGTACTGTCCACTCTCTTTTAGTTCTGCCAGCAAGACCTAAGTAAGGAGAAAACCGAGGAGAGAGGAGAGGCAGAGAGAGGTGAAGCAGGAGATAAAAGATGGTGGGACATATTAGTGACACAAGTTTATATGGGTGCTTTAAGATCATCATTGACCTGAGATTTTACATAGAACCGGTAGATGATCGGGCCCTACCTTCCCAAATCCGCCTCTGCCCAGCACCCTGTGAAACTCAAAGCTCTCCTCTGAGATGCAGGGTCCGTTCTCCTCCCGTACTTCACAGTGTGGTGCAGTGATCTCTGTTTTCATATGAATTTCACCTACAGCCACGTGCTCTTCCTGCTCTGATCCACACCCTAGAACGTTCTGTTCCACATTCTCTGGAAGCATCTCCAGATCAGAAGTGGCCTCATTCTCTATCTGGGCTGTTGGCATCTCCAGATCAAAAGTGGCCTCCTTCTCTATCTGGGCTGTTGGCATCTCCAGATCAGAAATGGCCTCATTCTCTATCTGGGCTGATGGCTTCTCCAGATAGGAAATGGCCTCATTCTCTATCTGGGCTGTTGGCATCTCCAGATCAGAAATGGCCTCATTCTCTATCTGGGCTGATGGCTTCTCCAGATCCGAAATGGCCTCATTCTCTATCTGGGCTGATGGCATCTCCAGATCAGAAATGGCCTCATTCTCTATCTGGGCTGATGGCATCTCCAGATCCGAAATGGCCTCATTCTCTATCTGGGCTGTTGGCATCTCCAGATCCGAAATGGCCTCATTCTCTATCTGGGCTGATGGCATCTCCAGATCCGAAATGGCCTCATTCTCTCTCTGGGCTGATGGCATCTCCAGATCCGAAATGGCCTCATTCTCTATCTGGGCTGATGGCATCTCCAGATCTGAAATGGCCTCATTCTCTATCTGGGCTGTTGGCATCTCCAGATCAGAAGTGACCAGAATATTCTGGGCAGTAAATGGTTTTGCGCTCCCTGGCTTTCGATCAGACGAAAGTGTTTCACTCATTTCGTGAAGTCTACCATGTTCTTTGAGTTCTCTTCTAGACTCCTTTTTCGGCAGACAGCAACAACACTGAAGAAAGGAGGGTGAGAATAAAACACAAGAATCAAAAAATATTGGTACTTCTGGCTCCCTGACTCAGATGGTGTTAAACTACAGATCACAATTCTGCCACTTAAATGACGGAAAATAAATTTATCAAAGTCTATTAACGCACCATAATAATTTCTATCCTACTTATTATCTACTCTCAGTTATAATAACAATTCTAGTGATTCTTTCTCAAGGGTGAATAAACAGAGCTAATTGAAATTCACCCTCACAGACAAATCTTTACATTTTCCTCAATTCAGCCATGCACCACCACAGATAAATGAGTGTTAGTTCACGGCTGTGCTGGATTTAAAATAATCAAAGCCAAGAAAATAGTTTTTGGTTTGTGTTGTTTTTCCACAAACACAGTAGAAATACACCTTTAATGGAGTCAGACCAGCATTTATCACAATTTGATATTTAGGAACAATGTTTCTTGTTCATTAGGTCTTATATTCTCTCGGATTCCTTGGGTTTTAATATCACCCCAGCTACAAAGAAACAACTGAAAAAAAATATCTGTGGAGGTAATTAAAATTAGGCCATATTTCTGAAAGCCGCTTCAAGATTAGTTATTCCAGTCAAAAGGCTGTTTCTGACTTCATAATCTATACATTTATTAACATTTGAAATATAACATAAATAGTCCTTTCAGAAAATGGAATAGTTGAATCAACTTGAGAGAGAACCTTACCAATGATTAAACCCATGTTTAAACAATTTAAACGATTACGAAACACATGCATTGCTTCCAGCCCTTAGGAAAAGAAAAGCGTGAAAAGTCCAGAGTTATAATCGGTTTCCAATTACCAGGGGTGAAAGCCACCGTAGCGCACCTGAAACTGATAAACCTCCATGCACAAGGACTACAATTCTGCGCAAGAATCTCTTTGAATAACTGATGACTACAGCAGAGGAATGTTAATATGCCATTTAAACTCACGTTGAATGTGTGAGATTGACAAGTATGCGTTGTTAATGAAAACTGACCACTCCTGATAACGTTGAGTTTTTTGTAATGGTCATTTAAATGAATGAGTGAAAACAAGTCATGACCAATCATTATTTTAAGGGATGGTTTAAGCTTCCCCTTTTGCCAGCTCATCAGCCGCCACTGATATTCATGATATAATAAGGAAAATCTTTGTCCTTCTTTTGTGAAAAAAAAAAAGAACTGAAAGTAACAGCTAGAGGTTTTTTACTAACAGTGTTAATACCCCCTTCACACCGGATTGGAGGTGCCACTGCGGATTTTTGTCAAAATCGCCATCACCGCAGTGACATCGCCAGTCGTGTATTCAAAGACTGCGTTTACAAGGTCTTTAGTATCCCGGTTTTGATTGGGTTTTTTAAGTATCCCGTTTTTGTGTTTGTCCATGTAAACACCATATCCCGAATTCAGAAACCCGGTTATGCCCTTATCCCGGTTTCAAGAAACCCGGTTTTGCCACCTGGAGTACTCCGATAGAAGCCGGGATACTGGAGCATGTATATGCCTTATCCCGGTTTCTGGCGGCTGCCCATCGTGTGTGCAGGCTCCGGAGTGAATGCGTGGTGGCAGTAACAGCCAACGTCATTGGCTGGACCAAAGCGCACACGGCAGAATAGCTCCGCTTGTATATACATAAATGTCCAATGAGGCTCATGTAAACAGGAAACGTGGGTGACAACAAATGTTATTTTTTGGATTGGGGGGACTTGTTTTCCGTGTTCTTTGTTATCTTCTCATACTTAGAAAGGACACGAATAAGGAATTGTAAATCAACAATATTTATGCTCCATTATTTGGCAAAGCTAAAGAATAAGCGCTACGATTGCCGTACCATTTATATCATCGCTCAGTTAACTACGTTTTCTTTCGGTTCAAAGAAAAACATTCGCATTCAGCTGTGTCTGCGAGTCTGACTCAGGTCTATACCTGGAAGAAACTAGTCGTTTTATGCATATGTGAATTTATATGTATACTTTGAGAATTAAGATGGGAACAACTTCATTCTGAAGTGTTGCTGTCTTCAATTAGTCCGCCTTTGCCCTGACGCAATGGATAACCGGATGGTAGCTACAGCGTTTCCCCAATTGGGATCAATGTAGAAGTCTCAAAAAGTATGAAACCGCGCCAGTTCCAGTTTCCGCGAATACACTGTTAATAATAAACGAATAAACTGAAGCCTTTTTTGACAGGTAATTTAACTGGCAGCTTTTTGCCAGTTATGTTAACTGTAATTTCACAATAAGTTTACCACAGAGTTCAGTGCATGTTCAGTGTAAACCACGGTAACATGCGCGCAGGACTCCACTTACAGTAAAAATGACAAGGAGACAATGCGTTAATTTAACTGTTAAATTCAGTCAGTTTATAACAGCTTAGGAAAGCCGAACTTGATTTCTTTGCGACTGCTTATGTGCATGGTGCAAACCAGCTTGTCCGGTATACACGAGTGTATTTGAATGGAAATACAATGTGACGGGACTGGAAATTTTGTCCCATGTAAGCGAAAATCCATTTCATAAAATCCGGTACATTCAATGTTTATTTAATCGGAAAAATATGGAATTATATTTGTGCCACAATCCTGAGCGAGCAATTGGACAATTTGAGCGCAGAAAAATATATTTCGCAAGCACACAAATCTTGTTTAGAGAAAAAAGAAATTTTGTGAGCAAACAAAACCTTCTGATTGGGCGAACAAAATAATTCTGTGCTCAACAAATATTTTTGCATGTTTGCTATGATCAATATAAACGTGCAATATTAACCCCCTTCCCTCAGTTTCACTCTATACCCTCTCGCAAACTCATGTTCTGCGCGCTGGCAGACCGCAGCATGCTCGCTCAAAGCACGTCTCTCCCTCTCTCTCAGTCTGACCTCTCTGTGTGCGCTCAGCTTCACCTGCGCGCTCGCTCGAGCTGTGCAGAGTGTTACAAATGTGCCACAATTCTGATTGGCTGCTTCGGTCTCCAATAAGATGCATTATGCCCAACCACCAAAGAAAAAGGGGAAAAGGTAATGACGAAATTCGTCTGTGACTGGATAACAGTACTGCCCTTGTTTAGGACAGGTTAAGTTTAATGTTAAATCTCTAATATCTTGAGACATACACTGTTGTGTGACTCTTGACTCATATACCTCTTAAGCAACACTGGCTGCTGCTAACTATAGCATTGCACAATGTCTTCTGAAAATCAAAACCAAAATGCCACACCGCAGCCACGAGCACCATGTTTTATGGACCTTTATGAAATTTTGTTGGTTAGTCTGTACACCTTCGGCTTGCGAACCAAGTTAGCTATCTAGTTAGGTTGCTAACGTCAGGTCAGCCAACTAATGTCTGGAGAAAAGCAGAAGATTACTGACGTTAATGTTATTTCCATGATAGCTGGCAAACTCGACAGTCTTAAAAAATAGCTTTGGCACCATTCTCCGGCTGATTCATTTCAACATATAACGCCTGAAGAAGGCACTTTACAGATAAGTCTATCGACATAAAAGTTTGCCTTGACGTTCATTCACAAATGAACCAACCGAAATAATGACCTCTACCGTGGAGAGTGCTTCGAACTACGGGACCGTTGGTGCCAGCGTCAGCTCAGCTCACCAGTATCACCTGGCGCTAATGTTCGTGAAAGCGTGCGTTCGGTGGCGCAACGCGGGGCTTTGATGCGCGTGTCCCCGCTGGCAGCTATGAAGGCCGGCATTGCACCACCGGGCGCCGGCTCCCTGGCTCCGGACTGATGGGCCTCTTCAGCCGCGCATCGTGTGTTATTACCGTGATCTGTTTCTGCATATTTCACGAACATTAGTGCCAGATGATACTGGTGAGCTGAGCCGACGCTGGCACCGGCGTTCCCGTGGTTCGAAGCACTCGCCGCGTTAGAGGTTATTTTTCCATTGGTTAATTTGAGAATAAACTTCCAGGTTTTTCCAAATGTATTCCACATAGGTTTAGATTATGCTTTCAGGTTATTTGTCTGAAGCAGTACCCCAAATATCACTAAACAATCACAACTGCTGTAATTTGACACCACATTATCTTTCGTTCTGTATATACATCCATGCTGCAGTATTAAGCCAGCACAGCAACACCAACACCGGGAACGGCAGCAGCACCCTGGTTTTGTTAGCTACACCAAAATGCAATATTACCCCTAATTAATATCGTTTATCACACCTGCACTTGCTCTGCTGTTTCAAGTAAAACTGATTGCTAATAGTGTTTAAGCATTAGAATGAGATGTCAATCACTGCATAAAACACGTGTCTTTGCTTTCACAAAATTAATCAAGAATGATCGTGTACTTCACTTGTGGATGTGTAACATTAGATGATCAGACTTGATATGCAGGTTATAAGTGTAGCCTATTTCAGTTTATGGCGACAGACATATCGGCAAAGTTCCTTCTTCAGGGGTGTTGAAATAAATCAGCTGGGATAAAGGTGCCAAAACTATTCTTTTTTTAAGATTGTCAAGTTCGCCAGCTATCATGGAAGTAACGTTTAATGTCTGTTAGCTTCTGCTTTTCTCCGGACATTAGTTGGCTGACCTGACGCTAGCAACCTAACTAGATAGCTAACTTGGTTCGCAAGCCGAAGGTGTACAGACTAACCATCAAAATTTCATAAAGGTCCATAAAACATGGTGCTCGTGGCTGCGGTGTGGCATTTTGGTTTTGATGTTCAGAAGACATTGTGCAATGCTATAGTTAGCAGCAGCCAGTGTTGCTAAAGAGGGACACGAGTCACACAACAGTCGATGTCTCAAGATACATAGAGATATAACATTAACCTTAACCCGTCCCAAACAAGGGCAGCACTATTATCCAGTCACAGACGAATTTCGTCATTACCTTTTCCCCTTTTTCTTTGGTGGTTGGGCATAATGCATCTAATTGGAGACCGAAGCAGCCAATCAGAATTGTGGCACATTTGTAACACTCTGCACAGCTCGAGCGAGCGCGCTGGTGAAGCTGAGCGCACACAGAGGTCAGACTGAGAGAGAGGGAGAGACGTGCTTTGAGCGAGCATGCTGCGGTCTGCCAGCGCGCAGAACATGAGTTTGCGAGAGGGTATAGAGTGAAACTGAGGGAAGGGGGTTAATATTGCACGTTTATATTGATCATAGCAAACATGCAAAAATATTTGTTGAGCACAGAATTATTTTGTTCGCTCCATCGGAAGGTTTTGTTTGCTCACAAAATTTCTTTTTTCTCTAAACAAGATTTTTGTGCTTGCGAAATATATTTTTCCGCGCTCAAAATGTCCAATTGCTCGCTCAGGATTGTGGCACAAATATAATTCCATAGAAAAACAGCACAGAAAAATCTGGACTTGAGCTGTTGCCTGGCATGAGCGATTTTCCGTTTTATACGAGGAGGGTTTAGGCTTTATTCAACAAATATTGAATCACCTACGTCACCACTCTATTTTTTATATCTCTGTGCGAATACCTATTAAAGTTAGTGATGTATTCAATATTTTTGTCGCTCTCTCCTCCCAACGCTGAAAATGAAGTGGATGAGCCATAGCAGTTAAGCGACGTGAGTTTTTATAACCCTAAGCCCGCTAGAAACCACAGAGGTCTTATGTTTGTCTTACTTCTAAATCACACCTCCCGCTCAATCTGTTGTGAACAAAAAACATAAAAGATGGAACTCACGCCTGCGCAGATAGGATGCAGTGATCAGAAAACTGGTTACTGGTATTTATCATGTATACAGGGATATGAATAACCGGGTTTCTCTCTGTTCCATGTAAACATCATATCCCGGTTATGCTCGAAGCCGGGATAAGCTTCAAAACCGGGATACTAAAGATCTTGTAAACGCAGTCATAGTTTCCCCTAACCGTCAAACATGTGTTTTTCTTCGAAGTGCTACTGGGAAACTAAGACGGAATTACGGTGGGGTCACTGAGGTCATGGCGATGCCATTAAGTTGCCGCTACGATTTGATGGAGATGCCACGGCGATTACTAGCGGCAGTATAGCGGTGTTGGCGGCAGCGTTGTGGGGCCAGTGAGGTGCTGCTGCGGGGATGGCGAAATTACCGAGGTGCTACGGCGGTCGTGCTGCGGCAGCAGGTAGGCTACGTGTCAGCTATAGATGAGAGGTGGTTTTCGTTTGAAATTCGTTGAAATATTTTGTCTGCTGATAATTCTTGCCCATGGTGATGCTACCGAAACGTGGTACAAGAGTTAAAAATGACTTCGCGGTAGCACCCCATACCCGCAGTGCTGCTGTGGTAGCTCCGTGTTAAGACCGCCTTAACCACCACGGGATAGCTGTAGGGTCGCCTGTCTACTTTTTAGGCGATTGCACGGCGGTTGTACTTCGGAGGCACGACGGTGATGGAGGCGCTACTGAGGTCCTTGTACGGCTCCACGGCGGTCATGGCGGTGCGACGGCGATCGGTCCAACCTGCGGTGGCACTGCGGAAGTTTTGAACATGTTCAAAGTTTCCTCCGTGCCACCGTGAGGGTCTGCGATTTTGAAAGTTTTCTGCGGTGCTACGACAATCAATTGCGGAACTACTGAGGAACCATGGAGATCATAGCGGTGCCACTGCGGCTTATACCGTACAAGCTCCGCAGTGGCACCTCCAATCCGCGGTGACGGGGACTTAACTCAGCATCCCCCAATTGGAGAATATAAGGCAATTTTGGGAAATCGGAAGAAATTTTCTTTTCAACATGCAGGGTGGTGAAATGAATACCCAGAACACACTTCTCATGCTCTTAAATCCTATCGTATGAAAACATTTACTCACCAGCAAACGCTCGAAAAACTCCATTTTTAAAATATCCACCGTGAATTCAATAAAATCGCAAATGCTCTCTCAAGTGTGGCATTGATAAGTTCTGATGCTCAGCAATGCACACTGTTTATGTAGTATGGGTGTAAAAGTTATTGACATCACAACAGCAGCTAGAACACCTACCGACCAAGAACAGTTATGATGTCACAATGCGATGTCGCAGTCATATTTGAATGACCGATTGAACTGGATAGCTGATGACGTCATCGTTTCGAAGTAACCGTGCTGCCATATTGGTATGGTCAACTGTAACTGATCATAACATTACTCACTTTGAACACGTTGCTGCTAAGGATTTAATTAACTGAGAAGGCTTTTCACTGACACGGAAGGCGGTATCTTATGTTACCTCCTCACAGTGGCGTGCCGTCAGATGTCGGGAAGGCCTTCAGTAACATCACCCTTTCCCGCATAATGGCTCTAAAACTGTTTATGATCAAGCTTGCCTGATTAACAATCAAAAATTTATTAACTGAACAACCACCACCAATGCATGGCACGTAATTATAAAGAAATGCTAATTTCAAAGCGATTGCGTGTTGGCTGTATTGATATAATTGATGTGACTCCGCAAGGATGACAATCTGCAAGTAAATCAGAAACATTTGCGGACTTCGCTGCAATTATTTTCGGCATCACTCAGCTGTGCATCGCACCTAACTACGCACTTTAGCTGTCACTACATTCAAACAATAGAACGGATTCTCGTGGCTTATTGCTCAATGAGCCTCGCAAACAAATTCACGCAAATCTGTGGTTTCACGTGCTACATGAGCGCAAAAATTATACAGACGAATTCATATTTTTTGTAGTATTTGATCTGCAGAAGAAAACTCCGTATAATTTCGTCGTGCAATGTATAACAAGGCTTTCAAAAATACTTTAGACTCTCATTGGTTCTACCTATTAGTCTGAGCAACTGTTGCTAATTGGGAGAGGTAAACTGCGAGCGGTGTAGGTCATTAAGTAGTGAAAGGCAAGGTTATTGCTGGCCCTGTGTTTCTGCCGACGGTCCGCCACTGCCTCCTCAGTTCGGCCTGTTCGTGCGAAAAACGCCTCAAAGACCGCAGGTTTCACTTCAGTAGGCTGCAGCTGTACGATCATTTTAAAATTTTCGATGGACAACATCAGCATTTGACAATATGTACGGCTGATGAGTGAGTCCTGGGGATCATAGGAAATCTATACGGATCTGCGTTCATCCCGCCTGACTGGGACAGTGGGACAACGAAACTGAAGTCCAATTATTGACTGTTGATGACAAGACGTCTATCTTGCACGTATTATTTTTCTGTCCTGTGGGCTTTAAAAACTTAATGAAAAAATAAAATTGCCATAAGCTTGCATCGTGTCAACGGTTGTCTTTATTTTAGAAACACTGGGTGTAAGATGCAATCGCCCATAACGCATATGTAAGTCCCAACGGATGTCTTGTTTTGAGTTTTCTCTTCCGATGTCTCTCAGTCGCTGCCATGAAGCTCGGCTATTTTCCTACGAAGCGAAAGTGGGTTCGCTAAAGAGAACTGAATGTAAACTTATCAAAGTCGCTAAATCATCGTTCACGTGAGAAGCGAAGTGAGTGGTGCGTAATGGAGATGTTTGTAAACCTGCCTGCCATTCATTATAGAGTGTGAATCACATTATCTGTTGAAGTCATATATATAACTATATATATATATATATATATATATATATATATATATATATATATATATATAATTTATGGTTGAAGTAGCTCTAACGTTACATCCTCACTGATACCCTGGGAAAATTTAACTTGTCCGTCAACGGTAATTGAGTGTCCGAAGAGCGTAAAGCCGCTTTCTCACTGGACACGAAACGATTTTTTCGCACGACTGATCACATGCACAGTCAATGCAAAGTCTCGCGTGTATTCGCGTCTTCGTATTAACTTTGAATGTGATTTGTCGTGCGAAAAATTCGTTTCGCGTCCGGTGTGAAAGGGGCTTTAGCCTGTTTAGCTCTGGCTTAAATTAGCCTTAATAATTTGACCAGTCAACGCCTGGTTTTGTTGGCTAACAGTCTGGTCTAATATAGACAGCGTTGCACATCACTATCACTAGAATATCTAATTAATGGTGTGTGACATGGATTTTGTTTACTTCAGGTCAGTAATCTAGGGAGCTTGCGGCTAACATGATGGGTCAGGTTAGCTCAAATTAATTTGAAGTATGCTAATAATAACCGTAAGCAGGGGCTAACATTGACACTTAATCCGCCATCAAGTTAGATCGCCAATAGCTTATAATGAGAAATATAGCTATTCATTGAAATTGAAGTATGTGTAGTGGAAACTGTGGCAAAATGGGTTTTGTCAGAACGCCTTATAAAGTCTTCGAGTGACCTTAGCCCATAGAGATATAGCCTCTATATGCAGCCCTAGAGGGCAGACTATGCAAAATGTCTGATTACAAGGATCGCTGTCCGCTATAACTAAGAGGGTGATCTCTGCGTTGGATCCGGTGGCTAGATGCCAAAGTATTGCTTAGCTTACGGCTAGTACTGGTGAGGTGAAGCTTCATGAAGCGTTGAAGCTTTCCAGCCGGAAGTGTTGTAGTGTGGTTCAATTCTTGATGTTTCGAATGCACTCTAGAGACCCCTATTGGTCAATAAATTTGTCACTGGAATTGACTGACCAGGTTCCACTTCCCAGTTCATTTGATCCTGCCATGTTCACAATAGGCGCGTTTGACTACTTTGATCACGAGGAAGGGACCCTATCAGGAATTGGTGGCACCCATGATACGGTCTCGGTCTTAATGCAAGGCAAACCAGAGTTGTAAGAGAAAAGGAAACCAAATATTTCTGAGACAAGTGTAGATCATAGGCAACGGCAGCTTCCAACTGAGTTTGGATATCACAAGGAAGGCAAAATGTTGGCGCCAGATAAAAATCAGTCATTGTTACCTGATGACTTCCAAAATCCATGTAAATGCACATCTTGTGCAACAAAGCGATGCGCTTGAAGAAGGCTGGGCATAAAATGCTGTGAATATTGTAACTGCCAAGTAAAGAAAAAAGATGCAAGAATCCATTAAAGTAAGGCAAAGTTCCTGTTCTCTGTCAACTCTGGTATCAGGCTAGGATCATAGTTATCCAGTGTCATTTTATCAATCTTAGTTGGAAAACATACTACCCCAATTCTGAAATAGTTGGGACAAAGTGTAAATTGTAAATAAAATCAAAACGCAATGACTTGCAAATCACACCAGCCAGTATTTTATTCACAATAGAACAGAGATAACATGGCAAATGTTGAAACTGAGAAATTTTACAATTGTATCCACAAAATGAGCTCATTTCAAATTTGATGGCTGCTGCAGGTCTCAAAAAAGTTGGGACAGGGGCCTGTTTACCATGGTGTAGCATCCCCTCTTCTTTTTAACACAGAGTGGAGGTGTCTGGGCATTGAGGAGACAAGTTTCTTGAGTTTAGCCATTGGAATTTGATCCCATTCTTGGTTAATACAGGCTTCCAGCTGCTGGAAAGTTTTGGATCTCCTTTGACAGTCTTTTCGTTTAATTATGCGCCAAATGTTCTCAATCGGTGATAGATCAGGACTGCAGGCAGGCCAGTTCAGCACACGGACTCTTCTACTACGAAGCCATGCTGTTGTAACAGTTGCAGTATGTGGTTTTGCATTGTCCTGCTGAAACACACAAGGCCTTCCCTGGAATAGATGTCGTCTGGATGGCAGCATATGTTGCTCTAAATCCTTTAATTACCTTTCAGCATTCATGGTGCTTTTTAAAACATGTAAGTGTCCCACACCATATGCACTAAGGCATCCCCATACCATCAGAGATGCTTTTGAACTGAACGCTGATAACAGGAGGGGTGGTCTTTCTCCTCTTACCCCGGAGGACACGATGCCCATGATTTCAAAGAAGAATTTAAAATTTGGATTTGTCTAACCACAGGAAACTTTGCCGCTTTGCTACAGTTCATTTTAAATTAGCCTTGGCCCACAGAACACGACGGCGCTTCTGGATCACTTTGTTTTTAAAGTATTCCACAATTTTTTTACACAAGCCTTCACAGGTTAGAGAGCCTCTGGCCATCTTCTCTTCTGAGAGGCTCAGCCTCTCTAAGACATCCCTTTTACAGCCAATCATTTTACACACCTGATGCCAGTTAACTTAACTAGAGCACTCGGCAACCGAGTACACGTATCCCCCGTTAACTTAATTACTTGCTGAATGTTCTTTCAACTGATTCTCTTATATATTAATTGCCTTTTTAGCCCTTTTTTTGGCCTTTGTCCCAAGTTTTTTGAGACCTGTTCCAGCCAGAAAATTTTAAATAAGCTGATTTTGTGGATAAAATTGTAAAGTGTCTCACTTTCAACATTTGAAATGTTATCCTTGTTCTATTGTAAAAAACATATTGGCTCGTGATCTGAAAGTCATTGCATTTTGATTTTATTCACAATTTACACTTTGTCCCAACTATTTTGGAATTGGGGTTATATTTGTGTGGGGGGGTGTATTTTGGTAGGATGTAAAGACCTTCCGAAATGGATGAGCACAAATCTTTTGATCTGGATGAGTTCAAACAAGTACCCTCTCTTGTAAAGTTGGATCGTTGCACAAAGGCTGATTTATTTTTAATTGCTAATGTCTTTGACGTGTCAGTCTTTTTGGATGCACGCAAAGACAAAATTAAATCACGACTGTCAGAAAAGTTGGTGGAGATGGGCATAGTGAAACTGAAGCCTGAGGTGGTGAATGTCGCACCTGCGGCTTTGCACGGGGTAGTGGAAGCGGAAGCTGCAATGGCCCTCGGGCAACCCAGCAGAGGTGGGCACAGAGGCTTATGGGGGCCGCCAAGCTGTCATGGAATTACAGTCGCACTACATTTTGGGTTGTAACTCTACAAATAAATAAGATAAAATCAAGTATGATATGTCATATTGAAGGTATTAACTTGTTCTCTAATATTATTAAGTGAAAATATATTTTTTGAGAAATTTTTGTCGAACAAACAAGCAAAAACTACTCCGTCACGGAATTACCCAAAATTGACGTGGTTTTTTTAATGTTGTGTTTAACTGTCCAGAAAGTGATGTTGCTATCATAGTTAAGTTATGAAACTTCAATATGTTCATATTTAAGGTGTTTTTTGTTAATATTGTAAGTTATAGAAACAAATATTGAATTTAACCCTGCTTTATGGGCAAGAAATTAAAAAAAGTCAATGTCACGGAATTACAAGGGTAAAATTGTCATGGAATGACAACAATAGTATTAATTGGTTTCAATGTACTTATTTCAATATATTATACATATATACATAATTATTTACATTTTTACAGTTAAGCTATAAATATATGTATCCTTTCCAAAAATGTATGGTTTGTAATACATACTTCAAATTATTTTTTTTTAATCTCCATGTCAACATTGGCTTGGCGGTCCCCTTATGCTGCCGCGCATGTCTCGAGTGCAGACCCGATGGCGTTGATCCAGGCTGGGGTAGAGACATAAGATCTTAAGCTGGCCCTCTGCCTGAGAGAGGTGGAGCTTGAGACGAAGACCTGCGAGGTTGAGCTGATGCAATTACGCCTCAGGGCCATGGAGCTGGAAGGAACTCCACGTCACATATCTACTCCTGTAAATCCGACTCCTGTGCACCTTCCCACTGCACCATCTGATCAGTTTGATGTAAGCAGGCAAATTGCCTTAGTTCCACCATTCAGAGAAAGTGCGGTTGATGCCTTTGAACGCATCGCTGCTACTTTGCGTTGGCCCAAAAATGTTTGGAGTTTACTGTTACAGTGTAAAATGAGTGGAAAAGCGCAAGAGGTGTGTGCGAGCTTGTCCATTGATGAAAGTCTGGATTATGAAGTTGTGAAAACTACGGTTTTGAGAGCTTTATGAACTTGTCTCTGAGGCGTATCGCCAGAAATTTTGTACATTTGAAAAATCTGCCAACCAAACATATATCGAGAGGAGGTTTGCTCTGTCCCACCTTGGGTTCTCCCTGGGGTGCATAGCGTGTTCACAGCGTGTTCAGGTCCACAACTCTAAAAGAATGTTGAATAATCTGGTATCATATTGACATTGCCCCCCAATATATATTTTGAAAGCTATTACTATTCTGTTTACAAAGAAAGGGCTTTAATGGGTTAAAACACCACCATGTTTTAGATGGGCATTCACATGCTTCTTCAATTTCGATAGTTTTGTTGGTTTAAACCTAACAAAAGAACAAAGTATACAGTGATAGTTTCTGCAGCAGGTTGTGCATCTTTCCACTTGTAGGGTGTCACTGCCGTGCAGAATAGAATGATGTGTCTGTCATAAAAAATAAAGTACAATAACATTTACAGTGGTTGTATGCAAGTTACAGATTGCTATGACAGCTTTTTAAACTGATGATGTATTACACACAGACAGCCATTGCCGATAATAATATTGCACGTTGCAATTAATCATATACACACATTTTTTCATTCATCTATCTGTCTATCTCCAGAATCAGAAAACTTCAATGATCCCCATTGAGATATATATACAAACATATTTGTATACATAAAGAATATAACATAACGACGTTGCACCTTGTTTTTCTGTAATAATACTCTTATCTTACTTGAAAAATACATGACATTATTCTGATTGTGGCTTTAAGGCATTAATTGGTTCACTCTCACCCATGTTTATATCAGACTCTTAGGTACCGAGGCTAGTCTAGGACAGTGCAATTCTTGCTGAGGTAACGTTATATCTAAATGGCTTTGCCCTCGGAGGTTCGGGTGGCTACTTCTCCTACTTCTAGTAATTCATAAACCGTCGTGTAAAGCGGGATTCAAACTTCCAATTCAAACAAGTTGAATGAACGAAACGTAGTTATGTAGTTTACTCCTTTCGATTCACATCTTTTTAATGACTGTAGGTAGCTACCAAACGTTACTGTATGTAGTGGTTGTTAATGGAATAATTTCAGCAAACGTTAACATTAGTTTGCCAACGACATTAGCATAGCTAACATTAGCAAATTCATAAGGTTAGTACCAGTGGCGTAGCGTAGAGGCGCTGGGCCCCGGTGCGAGAATGCGAATGCGTTGCGCAAAAAATTCGTTTCGCGTCCGATGTGAAAACCGCTTTAAATTGGTAACTAGCTCCAATCAGTTTTCTGTCATCATCTTTTATTAAAGATAGCCATGTTAACTATTCTAACATTCAGCTATTTCAGGTGTGGCTAGCTTGCTTTTAGTTAACTCGCCGAAGTCAAGAAACTAATTGTATGCGAAATGCTTTTGTTATATAAATCATAAAGCACAGGTTTGAGTGGCTGCTTCGCTGGACATGGCAAATTAACTACGATAATCTTGAGTAGTTTATATCATGTAGTTAGATGGGTTGATTATTTATTCGCCTGAACATTGCACTAAGCTGCTTGTTTGATTGCCAGTAGATTATTGATATCAGAAAACATGTTAATCAAAACCTAAGATTTAAAACGAGTTTATAATCAAGGGAAAATTTTCTGTCCCTCCTGTTCTGTTCAGCAGCTCCATTGCTGTAAAGCCATAAATGCCTTCAGTTTTAAATTTTAAAGGTTCAAATGTTAATTTATATCATAGCTAGATTGTGGTGATTTTATAGCTTTTATGCTCAGGAAGTATAATCATGACCGTAAAAAAAAATGCAGCACTGAGTGATATTTTTGTTTTTTATTTCTGCATTATAAAGTATTGCTCACTGTAAATGAGTGGATTTCAGTTGGCCCAGCACGTAGCTGAGGGTGAATTAATTGTTCCAAATGAAATTAAATAACTGAAAATTTATTCATTTTATCTATTGTTTTTATGGTGATGAGTATAGTATGCAGAGGCTCATTCTGATGAGGTTTCTGCTTCAGGTGACCTGATGGCAGAGGAGGAGGAGCGACAGCAGGAGGGAACAGGAACAAGAGTTCCTGAGAGAAGACATGAGATGACCGGGAGAGAGGAGAGCTCAAGAGAGCAGGGATAGGATGGACAGGCTCTTGTCATTACTAGAGAAAATGGTGCAGGAATAATAATTTAAAAAAAGTTTTAAACCCATTGTTTGTTCTTAATTTATAACTGAAAACTATTTTTACGATGAAATACCAAAACCACTGAGTGCTTTTTAAAAAAAGTCTTGAAATTATCTGTATAAGTATACACTTGGCAGCCAAAACAAAGAAAGCAGGGTCTCGACTATGGCGCTCCATCCATGTCACTGTTCCTGATTGAGGAGGTCAGCAGCACTGCCAGGGCCTGCCTGCTCAGCTGAAAATCAGCCCTGGTGTCTTCTCCACCAAAGAATGTCCAAGACAGGGACACTGAGGTTGACCCTGCTGTACCGGGGTCTGGGCTGGTTTGGGGAAAGAAGAAAACTTGGTAAATTAACAAAAGCTGGATATTTATTGTGGAGAACAGGTAAAATTCAAAGCCTGTCAATCTACTCAGCTGTTTTAAAAATAGCAATGGTTCTCTTTAATATCAAAATAAGATTCAGAAGTTTCAGTGATGAAGAAATATTAAAAACCTTTACCCAAGTAAAAGGTATGACTACTCTGTGTTTTTTGCATTTTACTGTTGTAGATGCTAAAGGTTGAGCTGATTAACTACTCAATATACTTCTGGTTTTTGTAGTTTGAGCTAAAAAAAATAAAAACCCTATTTTTTGCTTTGTGGTGATTCATTTTCCTGATTTCCATTTTGATTTTGGGGTTGGAGAATGCTGTAAATCCACAAGGAATGTCACTCTTAAATGTTTGTTTAAAGCATCATCATTCCACATCAACAGACTTCGGGATAGCTACATGGGGTTTTTTTTTTTTTTTTTACTGAACAGGAAGGGTATGAACATTTGTAATCTGAAATGTATCTCGCTGGATAAAGCAAGTGATTAGAGAAATAAATGAGTAGCTGGAAAGTGCACAATTTGCCCAATAGATAGAGAGGACGAGTAGCATAAATTTGCATAAAATGGAAATTATAAAAAGTACAGGTATCTAATATTTGCAGTTGAGTAAAGGCAAAAAGTTACATTCCACCCCTTGTTATTTTGAATAAATGGTTTTATGGTCAAAGTCGAATAGTATTAGCCATTCATTAATTAGGCTGACGGGAGTAGCCTGATTAACAACTTAACTGTTGGCTCAAAGTACAAACCGCAACATGTATTTTACCTGGACACGGCTCTCTCGGCCTCAGATAAATCACCCGTCGGCGGCGAAGCATCTCTTCCATTTCCTCCAATAATTGAAAAAAAATAAACAAAAAAAATTTCCGTCTCGCAAATTACGCTGCAGGGTCCAGATTGTCGGCTGTTGCTGTCAAGGCTGCTAGGCGACGAGAGCAGGGCTTCCAGATACGAAGGTAAGGGTGGGAATAGCACGAGACGTCAAATGCGAATCCTCCGTGGGCTAGACCGTCTCATTTCGAAGACCGCTCGGTTCGGCCTTCGCGGTCTACAAAGGACGCGGCCTTCGTAGACCGCGAAGGCTGCGTCCTTCGAAGGATGCAGCCTCTGAATTGGGACACAGCCAGTGTCTGCCAGTCCCAGGCCTCACCTCAAATTCCTTTCCAGCCTCAAAAGGGAAACTGCTTCCTCTCTCCTCGGTTTTCCATTCCCCTTTTTCCGAGGAGTTCAGGACAATGACGTTCACGTCTTGCGCATACTTAAAGCGTAGGTCGATGTGCGCCGCAATACTCTCCGGCGAGCGGCCCAAATTGATGGTGAAACTAAGAGACAAAAAAAAAGAAATATAAGCAATCATTAACACAGGTATTCCGTTTCATTGGCTGTCTTGGTTGACATTTGAAAAAGTCGGATGGGTAGTGATGGAGGAAGACAGCGAGTGATTATGAGACAGTTTTACAAAGAGAACGACTCACCGGGTAGCATTGGCTTTGAAGACACCTTTGACCGTCAGTTCTGACCCAGAGGCAAAGGTCCAGTTAAGTACCTGCATTGTCTTCTATGAACAAGAAGGAAAACCTCATTACACACTTAACTTGTGATTATCCACAGTGCGAAAGCTTATAAATGCATCCATATTCCTTACAGAGACTCCCTTTTTTCCTCTGGGACATTACATTAAAAAGTCTGATCTTCATTATGTTATTAACTTTGGACCGGAGCTGTGCTGAGACTGCACACCATCTACGACCAAAACAACGAGGAGCAGTTTTATTTGTAATCTGTTCTTGTCACCTTTCTCTTGATTGCATCTCGTGGAGAAGTGTCAGTTTTCGTTGTGTCATATTCGGGGTATTTAAATGTCAGTACGACGTTTGATTTATTTAGTCCAATCAATTAATGTATCTTGCATTATTGTTAAATTTGAGTTTCTAATGCTCTACTCACGTCTTCAGTTGTGGCCATCTTGACAGTTCAGTTTCTTGTCCTTTCCTGGCGCAGTGCTCTGGTTTTAACTTGGGGTAAAAAGATAAGGTGTGATTCGCGTTTATATCTGCAAAGGAGAAATGTTTGACTGGGCCTGCACCAATCAGATTGACTGTTACAATGCCAAAAGCAGTTGTACCAGAAAAAGCAAATGAACAAGCAAATTCAAAATTTAAATGAACTGAAAAATCCATGCTTGATATTTCTCAGTATTCTGTCTTCAGAAAAAAAAAAATCAAGAAAAAAAGCATTGTGTTCGTTTTCATGTGTTTGGCATTCAGGGAACGCTCATTAGCTGTGATGCCACTGAATGATGTGCAGCAGCCATGTGGATATGTGTATATATTTTAGGAGGAAATTAGTCATGAGATTATGATTTATAAGTGCAGTAATGTGCTATTGCGGTGTACAGTTAATTTGCTGACAGTAAATATTCAGAAGTATTGTGGCAACATTACTCTCGAATAACTGGCTGACCACAAAATAAAAATGAAAAAAAAAAACAGCACGTTGGTTGGAATTTTGCGGTAATTATTATTTCACAGTGACCTTGTATATTATTTGTTGCATGGTCGTTTTGGGAGCCTTGGGCTGAACACATTGGCTACTGTGAAACCAGGGGCGTCTCTGGGACTGAAGATTGGTGGGGCCCAGAGCTTCCCTTTCAAACAATTATCAACCCTGACTTGCACTAAATCGTTCTCATAATTGACAAACAATCCTTCCAGGATTTTCCCGGCTTTTTTATTGTTTTACTGATTTTTTTTGCCCGATTTTGCAGTAGCTTTTTCAAAAAGGGGCAATGAAAGTTGCGATGTCTAAGCGATTTATTATTTTTTTTGTCCGCAAAAAATTTGCGTGGATTGGTTGAATTTGCGATAACATGCAACTTCCTTGAGGGACAGTGAAAGATTCCCTTTATGTGTACATCATAATGTACACATAATGAAATATCAGAAAAGAGGTCTTAAAATATATTAGGAGACCTTCTAGCCTCTATCTTGATTCTTGGTCCAAATATTTCAAACATCAGGCTGCAGACTTGAGTACTTTTAGAAGCAAATGCCTCAAAATAACGAAAATTGAACTCCAAAAATTAACGGCATTAAATTTGATCATTTCAGAGTACTAAAACGGAACATCTTTTTGAAAGCAAAACACGCCACTTTCTGATGAAAATGAACAGGAATAGTCATTCATACCAGTATACCAATCATGGATGTCAAAGAGCTTCTTGAACAAAATAGATGGAAGATACATACAGTGAAATGGAACGTGAATGGAGCTGAACAAACGTCACTATAAAAACCAATATCCATAAAGTACGAATGGGCAGTAACACCATCCAAACAGGTTTAAAGACCTCATTCGTCATCGATAGGGATGTGGCGTGGTAATTAGAAAGTTCAGCCAAAGAATAAGCTGCTAAAAAAGATCACCTTTGGCCAGACTTCTTTTCTGCTTGCTTTAAGCCCATGTTTCTGGCTGCCTGGGTCTTTTTTTTAAATTTTTTTAGGTCTTTTGGGTTGAGTCCACACACACACATCCTGGCCTGTAGAGCCAACCATTTTGGTTGATTTAGAAAGCTACAGTGGCTGCTATTGGCCAACCAGTTTTATAAGTGATGCTTTGATTGGCTGACTGGACTTGTGTACTTGGAGAAGTTTTAGACTTGATTTGGTCACCGCTAGAAGTAGCTTCTAGGGGAATTTCCAATTCACTGCTCATTTTATATTTTACTTGAGTGCTGCTTGGCTAAAATTAGCTGATGTGGCTTATTCCTCATCAATAAAAGAAAGGATTTGTAGTGTTATCTGATTTTTGATGAAAATTGACTTCAGCACTTCGAGAAATAGTCCCGTCAATTGCTCTTGAGCTTTCTGTCATAAACTGATGACCAGACATTTCTCTGTAGGATTTCCTGGTTAAAAAAACAAAAAAACAACAGAATTCACAGTTCCATCAATTATGGCAGGTCACTCAAGTGATACAGGTCTCGCTGATGCAGGAAAGCAGCTCCAGACCATCACACTACTGCCGCCATGTTTGACTGTTCGTAAGATGTTCGTATTGTGGAATGTTGTGTTATCTTTATGATAGATGTAACAAGAGGTCTTGCAAGAAGTTCTACTTTTGACAGTTCAGAGAATATTATCCCAAAAGCCTTGTGGGTCATCAAGATGTTTTTTGGTAAATATGAGACAAAGCTTTTTTCCTTTTTGGTTTGCATTGGTTTTTGCCTTTCAGCTCTACTGTCGATGTCATTTTTACCCAGTCTTATTGATTATGGAATAGTGACTGAATACTGTTAAGTTCTGGAAGGGAAAACACTAGGAACTCAGAAACACAGAGACAAAGGGGGATGAGACGCCATATGCAGGGATCCAAAAAATATTTATTAAATAAAACCAGAAAACTCAAAAGGGGAAAACGGGGCACTCTGGCCAACAGAAACACCGTGCAACTGCACTGAAGGAAGGAGAACACAGGAATCCAAAACTAATAGAAGGGAACACCAGGGGGCAGACTCGGAAACTGATGGGGGCAGACTCAGGAACTGACGGGGGAAGACTCGGGAACTGACGGGGGCAGACTCAGGAACTGACGGGTGCAACTCGGAATAGGGGCACCACGGAAGAGGGAACACAGGAAGCTCGGGAACGGGGGAGCTCGGGACAGAGGCTGGAGACAAAGGCAGAGGGCAGGCACAGGACGAGAAGACGGGCACAGCTGGCAGGTGGCTGACTTGGAAGGCACAGCTGGCCGGGAGAAGGGTCGGGGAAAACATCAAGAGGGGGCAGACGAGGACGAGGAAAACATCTCAAACGTGGACAGGAACATCTTGGAGCGGCGACAGGAACAGCTTGGAGCGGGAGACGACTTGAACACTTAGGGCTCGGGAGACATCAGGGGGCACAGAGGGCTCAGAGACGACAGGCAGGGCGGACAGGACTGGACGGCACAGCTGGGAGACTGGCACAGCTGGCAGGAAGAAGGCTCTGGAAACAACAGGCGGGGGCAGACTCAGACGGAACAGGAGCGGGAACGGCAGGCAGGGCAGGCTGGGCTGGGGCATGATGGCTGGAGAACACAGAGAAGACAATAAGCACCAGAGGGAAAGTGCACACGGGCAAGGAGTGGAGGCGCGAAGCGAGCGAGCGAAGTCAGATCTGAGACTGGCTGCTTGCTGGAGACAGATATAGCAGGGGCACGGGCAGACACTGGTGGAGAAACAAGGGGCCGAACATGAGGGAAACCTAAGTACATGAAACAAATAAACATTAACACACAGACGAGGATCACAAGACAATCCCAAAGACGGGATAAATTAACTAAATAAATATTTCACAGTGAATAGAAAGACACAGGACAGATAAGATAAATGCAGAGGGTTCTGCAGGAAAACACAGCAAAGCCAGTGAAAGAAAAGCAAGAGGCGATAACTAGAACAGGGCGAATGCTGAGAGATCATTAGTCGATCAGTAAGTGCAGCTATTCAATCCCGGGTGCTCGTTAGTATGTTAGTCTAATATACAATGTTAGTTTGGTTAGTAAATTCTAGAAAATAACAAACTGTTAGTAGGGGTTAGTAATATAGAAAAGCAAGGGGAAATTAGTAAACGAGAAAGTAAGGAAGGCTGAAACCCAGAATCCATCAAATCACCCGAAATAGTGTCACAATCAATTAAGACAGAAAACTGCTACAAACTGATGACGCGACCGGGGAGAAAGCAAAGACAGTACATGGGTAAGACGTGGACTGGAATAACACGGGAGAGGAATGAAATGTGACACACTAAGACATGGACTAAAAACTGACATCACAAAAATAATAAAAACCTAAAATTGACAAACTAAACACACAGACCTACAGAACACAACAGAATACTGACCTAAACTGAAGCGAATGAAGCCTGTAGTTCTTAAAATGTTGGTCTCGGTTCTTTAATGACCTCCAGGATAACTTGTCAATGTGCTCTTGGAGGAATTTTGGTCGGCTGGCCACTCTTAGGAAGGTACATCACTGCTCCAAGTTTTTTCAGTTGGTAGATAATAGTTTTCTTTGGTTTGTTGGAGTCCCAGAGCCTTAGAAATGGGTTTGTGATCAGATTGATAGATATCAACTAATTTGTTTCTCAACTATTCGTAAATTTCTTTTGATCACAGCCCTGTGCTGCTTTTTGCCTACTTCACATTAACAGACAAGTTCTATTTAAATGATTTTTAGATTCAACAAGGCTGGCAGTCATAGTGAAATCAAACCCAATTATTGATGAAATTTTTTTACTTGGTTGAACTAGTTACTAAGGGGTCAATCACTTTCTCACTTTGGGTTTGGTAGAGTGCAATAGCTTTTTCCTTTAATGAATTAAATTATCATCTAAAACCGCATTTTGTGTTTACTTGGATCATCTTTCGCAAATACTAAAATTACTTTGATGATTGGATGATCTGAAACATTTGAAAAGTAGTTCCCCATTTTAAAATCAATTGTCACATATAGTTCCAGTCAAAAGTTTGGACACACTTTGCTAATGTCACAGCACTGTTTTTACAGAAATTTAAAAGACTCAACTTCTCTATATAATCTCAAATGGAATCTTGTAAGAAGGTAAACAGTCAGAAGTGAAAAGACAATAATTTACTTGTTTGTATAGTGTCCAGAATTTTGGAATTCATAAAGAAGCCATATTTTGCAAAGTAAAAAGACAAATAAGCTCCTTCCAACAGCCAAATTAAAGTCAAGCGGTTTTAGGACTTACTGGGTGAAAAAATTGATGAAAAGCCACCTCAAGTGCTGCATGTCTTTAGGAAGTTAGACAGCCGTGCAGCTGCAAATTCATTATAGTCCTATGACTGCCCTTGTTAAAAAAATGCGAGAATACTCTGCAAATATGACAGCAAATGGTGGTTAGTTTGATGGATCTAAGAATTCAATCTTTTTTCGCTTACTAAAGGCAGCTGATTGTCTCCCATCGCTTCTGGTGAATGCACCCCGTGCGTGTGTGTCTGTCTGTCCTTCCGTAAAATGGCATTAACACGATAACTCAAGAAGAAAATGGATTACAAGCCCCATGCTCTGCGTATAAGAAGATTAGATTATGAACCAGTTCCCAATATAATCAGTCACCTCGACCTATTATTTGACATTGGAATTAACAGGTGAAATATCGGTACTTCACCCATTTTTTTCAAACTTGATTTACAAACTGACAATTGTTCACTGCGGTGTTTTGGGTCATTCTCTTTAACCTGATGGTCAAATTTCATGGATCCAGTTCCTTGCCATTTTTTGCAAAATATCCACTTTCACATTGAACAGAATTGAGCTCCTTTAAGGTCACAGGGTACATATTTACTTTGGTGACGGGAGACCGTGAGCCTCGCGGCCAGCTTGTTTCTTTATTTAAAATATCCACATTTCTCTTATAATATATGTCCAAACTTTTGACTGGTACTGTAGATCTTTCATTGGGAAAGTGGAACAAGTATACTTTGCATACATCGTATGTATTATATCATTTACCTGTATTGCCACCGACGGCCTCTTTGACATGCAATTTTTGAACCCAGTTTGAAAGTCAATATGAGATGACTGTAGTTCAGTTTTGCATGTTTTTTTTTTCTTTCTTGTCAGATGTTCATTTCCATCCCTTGGGGTTAAGGTCTGCTCTTGTCGTGTATTAAATATGCAAAAGCCAGGCTGTCAACTTCAGGAACCCTGGTGTTGCTGAAGCTTCTCACGCATACCTTTCCCCATCCTTCCTTCAATTCATTCTTCCTTCGTTGTTGATTCCTTCTTCAGGATCTCTTTCTTTTTTTCCTCCTTCTCTGAACCCTCACTTTCTTTGTCTGTTACAGTTTTCAGGAAAGGAACCAAGCGCAGATCTGGAGGAAGCCTTAATTTAACTTCAGTACTGAGCTAAATCTTGAACTCAGCACAAACTGAGGAAAACTAATGGAAAGGTCTGGGCTAGGCAGTAACTAAGTTGAGGTTGGTCCGAATTGGGCGACCAGTGATCGGGATGAGGAGAATTGGGCAGGCCCAGGTCAGTGGTCAGCTGGACTGTGCACATACTGACACCCAAGGGCTGAAGAATGCGAGCATCTATGACTGCTCTAGAGACTACTGGAGAGCAGGGAGAGAGTGTCCCCAATTAATAGTCACTTGCTGAGTTATTTCCAAAAAAGAAATTGTAATCGGTGTAATCCACCTTAATGTTTGGTTATTAGGACCATAAATCTAATAATGGTCAGTGTAGGGGTGCAAATTATCGAGTAATTCATCTTATCGATCGATGATCAATTAATTGATAAGCAACAATTTTTCTGAGAAGCTGAATTTCCCTCTGAATCAGTAGGTTCCTTTCTACGAAAATGCTATCTTTCTTATGAAAGAGAAAATGCAAATCATATTCCTTAATAAAAGATTTATTCTTAACAGCAGGGAACAACACATTCACAACTGGAACAATGCAATAACAAGGCTACTTTAAGGCTACTTGAAACATGAAAATAAATAAGTGCACTGTCTTAGAAGCAAAACAAACTTCTCAAATAGTACATTCATAATTTCGATTAATTGCAATTAATTTATTTTAATCAAGTAATTTCTTATCAACGATTAATCGATAATCGATTAATTGTTTGCATCCCTAGGTCAGTGCCCAATGAATAGATAAATATGAATAAATAGAATAAATATGTCTTACATAGAAATAACAAGAAGCTGAGTTTACATGATTATATTTATTTTTGTTGTGTTCCGTGGGTCTGTGTGTTAGTTAGTCTATTTTAGGTTTTTATTAATTTTGTTATGTTAGGTTTTAGTCCATGTCTTAGTGTTCACATTTCATTCCTCTCCCGTGTTAGTCCGGTCCACGTTTTGCCCATGTACTGTCTTTGCTTTCTCCCTGGTCGTGTCATTGTTTGTAGCAGTTTTCTGTCTTAATTGATTGTGACACTGTTTCGGGTGATTTAATGGATTCTGGGTTTCATCCTTCCTTCTGTTCTCGTTTGCTAGTTTTCCCTTGCTTTTCTATTCATACTAACATTACTAACAGTTTGTTGTTTTTCTAAAATGACTAACCATACTAACATTGTATATAATACTAACTTACTAACGAGCACCCCGGATTGTACAGCTGCACTTACTAATCGACAAATTACCTCTCCGCGTTCGCCCTGTTCTAGTTTCCGTATCTCGTTTCTTTAACTGGCTTAGCTATGCGTTCTGCAGAACCTCTGCATTCTCATTACCTATTTTGGCTCTTATTCTGTACACTTAGGAGTCTTTTTATTCAGTTTATTTATCCCGTGTTTGGGATTGTCTTGCGATCCTCGTCTGTGTGTTAATGTTTATGTGTTTCATGTAATTAGGTTTCCCTTATGTTCCACCCCTTGTTAATTATATTAAGTTCCTGCACCTGTCTGCCCGAGCCCCCTGCCTATATCAGTTCCAGCCTGCAGCACTTCAGATCAGATCTGATTTCGCTCGCTCACTTCTCACCACTCCCTGCCCTGTGCACTTCCCTCTGGTCCCCTCATCTTCTCTGTGTTTCTCGTCAGCCGCATTACCCAGCCCAGACTACCCTCCCGGCTGCCTTCAAGCCCCTGGTGCCCCCTGTCGTCTTCCGAGCCCTGTGTGCCACCTGTCTTCTGAGCCCTAGTGTGCCAGTCGCCTTCGCCTTCCTGTGCCCCAGTGTGCCAGTCGCCTTCGCCTTCCTGTGCCCCAACGTTTCTGCCGAAAGTGAATGTACTCTCAAAGACTTCTATTTTGATCTACAGTCATCTCCCAGGTGATGGGGTTTTTTTTTTTTTTTAGACTTCACTTGAACGACTTGAATAGCGTTCATTCAAGTCATTTCATCTCTGTCCTGTACTTGTGAAACTTAAAATCCCTTTTCTCTTCAAAGCCCTTTTTATCGAATCATCTTCTTTTTACATTCTACATCTTTTTTCACCCCTTTTCTGAAGCTGGAAGACCCTTGTGTTTGTCTATAATTCGAACTCTGGTGAGTGAACTATAGCTGGCATCCGCTGGAGTGTCAGTACTGTTGGCTTCTAGTTCATTACTTTGAATGGGATAACTAGCAACTATTTAAAAACCAATAAGAGATTGACTTTTAGTCTACTGTTTTCCAAATATTGTTATTTAATTAATATTGTATTTATGTATGTTATTGGAGGAGATAAGTGTTATTACAGTTTTTCTCAAATGCTAAAACACATTTCACAAACGTTTCCTCTATGTTCCCCAATGTCTAAACAAACACCCTTTTCTAAAGCTACATAAACACAACCACTCCTTCTCACTTCAAAACTCAAACTTTCACACCAAAAGAGCAGCTCAAAGCTTTCAAAAATGTAAACACTATACACATCATTACACACTACAGCAAAACAATTGAAAACACAATGCTCAATTTGTGAGAAGCTTCTTTGTTTCATAACTGCCAATGCATATTTTTAGAAACTTCACAGTAACGGATCTTCTTAGATCTCTGTAGAGGATTAGGGATTGAGATTTGTGAGTTAATGAAGAGTATAAATCTATAGAAAATGCTGCATGTACACTACTGTAACACAACTCAATGCAAAAACAGAATCTATTGCACACAACAGTACTCTTGAAAACATGTTCAGGGTGTGAAGTTTTTTTATTTACTTTATTCACACCACAATCACTGTGCAGCATCATGTCGCTGAGCTGCATCGTGCCACATCACCTCATCCACATCGCAGGCTATATTCTCTCTTGCCAGGCACCATGGGAAAAACGCCCTGGAATGGCGAATCCATCCTTGGAAGGCCTCCACTGGGATGTCAACACAGGCCAGCTCCATTGCCTTTAGGAGGTTCTCTCTAGTGTATGGTTGTCTGTCATAAACCTTCCATCTCCACGATGAGAAGAACACCTCCATAGGGTTGAGGAAAGGGGAGTAGGGTGGCAGACAGACGTTTAAAAACTGGTTACTGTTGGTGGTGAACCACTCTCTGATTTGGTTTGTTCTGTGGAAGCCGACATTGTCCCAAATGATCACATAAATGGGTTTAGGATTATGTTGTTGGCGGTCCAGGAGGATGTCTCTTAGCTCCTCTAGGAAGGTGAGGAGACGTTGGGTGTTGTAAGACCCAAGGACAGCATGCCGGTGGACAAGCCCCACCGAACCCATGGCCGCACAAAGAGTAATCTTACCCCCCCGTTGGCCAGGAACCTCAGTTTGGCCAATAATGTTACGGCCTCTTTGCCTTCGTTTCTGCAGGTTGAAGCCAGCCTCATCCAGGAAGAGGTACTCATTAGGTCTGGCCATCGCATCCAACTGTAATATCCTCTGTGAAAATGTGAAAGTGCACAAGTGTTCAGAACAACAGTCAATCAGGTAGCACAGTATTGTCCAGAAGTAATGTGGGCCACTGAGCAACACAATATGTCCACTAACTGTACTGTGAACACGGATGCAGACACGGCGCTCGGCATACGCTTATCACGCACTGCGCGTAGGGCACCAACTGCCTGGGGGGCACCTAAAAAATCAAGCCCATAAAAAAAAAAAAAATAAAGAAATAAATAAAAAATAATAATAATAACAACAGTATTTCATATTTAAAATAAAAGTTTGTAAACCATGTTAATAAATATAAGTAATACAAAAATAACGTCGGCTTATTTCGCGAAAAAAGATTAATCTCCTGTGCGGCCCTCTCATCGGTCTACCTTTGGTGCCCACCCCCCCACCTCCCATTCCCAAGTAGCTTGCTCCATTATGCTTCACGTTTCTCCAGGTTTTCGCCTCAATATTGCAATATGAATCAGTCCACAGAGATAACTTTGCTATTTAGCCTATTATAATACGAGCAAATTGTTATGGCCTAGAGAGAGGCCTGTTCTTTCTTGCTGGCTGTGCTTTCTGTTTCAGGTAGTGGGGGAGGTGTCTGTTCAGGCACCAATCTGGCACACCTGAGCAGGCTGGGCTCAGGAAGCTATAAAGCAGACCTGCTCACAGATCTGACTCTCTCTTCTCCATGGCCTGCAGACTGGGACTGACCTGTGTTTGTTTGTTAATTTGATTTGATGACTGATTCATTCAACACAGCATGCACACTGACTACCATAGTTTATTACTTTTGTGGTATTTAATTATTTACTTATTTTATTAAACTTTTTGTTGAACTTTGCAGATTATGTGTGGTCTCCCTTTTTGTCACAAACCATTGAGCCAGGCTGTGACAAAATGGGGGCTCGTCCTCATTAAGAATCAGTACAAGCGACGGGACATATTCCGTTGAGTCTCTGTTTGGGTAAGTGCATGTGTTCACATTTTCTGAGTGTCTGGAAGTCAGTCTACTGGTATTTCTCCCTTGTTTAGGTAGGAGGTTCCCGCTGGGCTGACCTAGGTCGTCCTTCCTTCGGTTCCTCATTTGTTTTTTCATTTATTTCCTTTTTGATGGTAATCCTGGGGAGGGAGTGCGCCTGATTCAGGTAATTGTGGTTGGTCAAGTCAGGCCTACTGCAGTAGTCTGGGTTTGGTGACACCTCGAGCCCGGCATGCCAACCAGATTAGGCTAAGGAATATTTAGGTAGGAACCATGGAGGAAATGACCATTTTTTTTGTACACTCAGTGATGTGTTCGCTGTACTAAAATTTGTGTTTTTGTTGCTTGTACTGTTTGGTGCTTTGTTCATAAAACTTAGTGAACTAAATCTTGTAGTTTGAGTCTCATGATGAGAAGCTACTTTGTGACTAGTTTGTAGCTAGTGCTGTTTGTCACCTCTATTTTTGTATTTAGCATCTATTAAGGTTTGTTGCTGCCTTTACAAAATAGAGGGTGGATTTGAGCTTGTTAGTTCAAAAAGTTTGACTTTGGTTATAAATTTGATAAGTACTAGTTTGGGAGGCCACATAATTGAATTTGTAATTTGAACTTTTTGTAATTTTGAATTATTTGGCCGAATTAATTTTTTTTTTTTTTGTACAGTTTGCATACAGGTGAGGAGCACTAGTGCTGTCCAATTGTTGAGACAGTTTAAGTAAATTGAGCATGGTGATAATGTTAAATGATGATTGAGCATCAGTCCACACTATAGCATTTACGTGTATGTGTTAGGGACGATTCCTAATTTGGTAAAAAGTTGACATTGAAGCTAAAATTTACTTTCCACTTCATAGATTAATATTCTGCTGTCATGACTTCAATTGCTGATTTTGTTCAGTGCTTTTCTGAGCAGCTTTTCAATAGTTTGCATAAAGAGCAGCTTTTAGAGCTCGCTCAGCATTATAATGTTGATCTTGGAGAAAAGCGTTTAAAGAAGGAAATTAAAGGGTTCTTGAAAGGTGTCCTGAGGGAGAAGTGTGTTTTGCCCATTATGAGTGACAGTACTGATACGTCTCTGGTTTCTCCGACAGCAACCTTAACATTAGAGCAGCAAAAAGAACTGGTACTGTTACAGATGGAAAGGGATAAATTGCGCATGGAGAGGGAAAGGTTAAAACAGTCTTTAGAAAAAGAAAAGTTAGAGGTGGAACAGTACAGATTAGGCCTTATCAAGGCCGGTGTATTAGCAGGCAATATTAATGTAGATGAGCCTGCAGCATCCACTGCACAAAATCCAAAAATGTTTGACTTTGTAGGGCACTTGCGCCTGGTGCCAAAATTTGATGAGCGTGACACAGACACATTTTTCAGTCTTTTTGAGCGTGTTGCAAATGGTAGAGGTTGGCCTGAAGCTGACCAGGTAGTTATGCTGCAGTCAGTTTTTACAGGTAAAGCCCAAGAAGCATACTCTGCACTTAATGCTGTTGAAAGCCAAAGCTATGATACTGTTAAAGAGGCAGTTCTGAAGGCTTATGAGTTGGTACCGGAGGCGTATCGCCAACGTTTTAGATCCTGGCAGAAATCTGATAAGCAATCGCATGTTGAGTTTGCGAGGGATCTCACTAAGCATTTCAACAGGTGGTGTTCTGCTTTGGAGATTACTACATTTAAGGACCTGTGTGATGTTATGGTGTTAGAGCAGTTTAAAAATTGCATTCCTCCAGAGGTTGCTACTCATATTGCTGAGCGTGGAGTTAAAACTGCATCTGAAGCTGCCACTCTGGCAGATGAATATGTGCTGGCTCCAAGGGCGTTACTGTGTCTCAAATTTTGGGAGGGACAAGATTTTAAGGGTCTTTTTTTTTTTTTTACTCACAAGCAGACAATGTTCAACGCTGCGCAGTCTGTTAAGATAAAGGCTGAAATGCTCCAAAAACATGCATCTTCAAAAGATTTGTAATCAAGGTTTTGGTTACAATGTTACTTAACATTTTGTCTAGAAAAGGAGCACTGTCTAGGTGAGGAGAGTCCGATCTTATCCACAAAGGGCCGCTGTGTGTGTAGGTTTTCATTTTAGCCCAGCGCTACATCACCTGAATCATCTAATTAACTAATCAGGGTTCAATAAAAACCTTGATTACTAAAATCAGGTGCAGCACTTTTAAGTGCTTTTTCCATCGGACGCGAAACAAATTTTTCGCACCACAGATTACATTCAAAGTCAATGCAAAGACGCGAATACACGGTCATGCGAAAAATTTGTTTCACATCCGGTGGAAACCAGGGGGGTATTCCACAAAGCTGGCTAAGCCTGGCTTTTGCACAAAGTAAAACCCAAAAAGCTATATTTATTTCAGTCCATGTTCCAGATTTGAATAGTTTCTAGGCTTTACTTTGTGCAAAAGCCAGGCTTACTCAGTTAGCAAGCTTTGTGGAATACCGCCCAGCTTAGTAATGCTACACCTGATGTTAGTAATCAAGGGCTCAACACTAACTTTTTTAAAAAGTCTCATTCTGGAAAGTAAAATCAGATTTTTAACTTGCCAAAAGAAAAATTTACATGCAAAATAATAATAATAATAATAATAATAATAATAATTTAAAAAAACATTTCTCAAAGACTGGGAACCTTTACATCCTTTCTATAGAAGGAGGTCAGCCAAGTAAAAACAAAAATAATGTTTTAAGTTCTGGTCTCTTCAGCATTCAAAAATGTTTTCTTTTACTGTTTTGTGAAATTATGACTTGTATTCCAGGTCATAATATTTTTCACAGTGATTTTACTGTTGTGTCAATAAATACAAACATGTATACTTTTACACACTAAAATTAATTATGAATTCTCACACTCTTCAACTCAAATCCTTATTTGTAACTTCACAGTCACCAATGGACACAAGGAAATGTACCAGTGTATAAGAAACCCTTGAAAAAATGATATCGCAAATAAAATTTTACTTTAGTTTGTACCCTTTTAAATTCTAATTAAGAAACTCACTTATTTACCCTTTAAATGTTTTAGTCTCACAAATTTCACTTGGGTTCTCTTAAAATTCACCCAACAAGGAAATTGGAAATTACAAATAGACGCGAATTACCGGAAACATCAGAACCTCATTGGTTTAGCTCAAATTTCAACCATGAAATTAATTTAAGTAAAATTACTTTAAGAAACAATCACTATCAGTGAAATGAAAGTGTTGGCGCTAAACTAACGTTATTCCTTGGAAATGTTCAGACAATAACCAAGCACTCGGCTTTGCATTGGGGACCAAACGTTAGTGCACATAAATCCTTAATTTCCTTCCGATGCAGTGACTCTACCTCACGAATCCGTGAAACCGGAGAAGCCAATCGGAAGCGTTGAGTGGAGAAACCAGTGCAGCAGTGGAACAGTCGCCTCCGCAGTTCAGCAAGTTCGTCCTCATTAGGCATTAGCAACGGTGGCGAATTAACAAGGCTCTTTCTTGGTGAAAGCTACGGCTAGTATTTTAGCGGAGTCCCTCACATACTATCTTAAACGTCCACGTCTTCAAAGCTCACACGTTTTCAGACTTTATGAAAACAACAAACGCGGTATATTTACCCGGCAACTCTTCACTTCAAGACCGCCTTTAAACGAAAGTTTCGGCTGTTCAGTTCTCTCACGCCACACTCTTTATTTTTTCTAAATGCACAATCACCAACTGAAGGCTCCTTCTTGGTTAAAGGTGCAATCCCACCAGGCTCAGTTTAGGTTGTTCTTGTTTTGAATTTCCCAACGAGTTGAGCACCGCCTCCGCCCAGTCAGGAGTCTCCCCGAAACCATCCGGTGGCCGAACCGGGTCACATTATCAGTTGTCGGAGTGGGCACTTCGTCCTTGCTGAAAACACTATAGCTGTCAAAAAGAAAGCGAACTAAACCGCGACAAATCAAACGAAAGTATCCTGTAACCTGGAAATGTTCGGTAACGTTCATTATATAATTTCTGTAAATACAATTTTCGTCCCGGGAAGTTTTAGGAACGATCATGATAGTCCGCTATTTGTCAGCACTCACCGATTTGATCTTAAAGGGATATTTCAACATTTTGACTAATTGGCCTATGGACACAATCCCTACAGTTATTGGGGTAGGTGCATTACCTTTAATTATCCCTGCCTTTTGTTTTGACATTCGGGGGGAGAGACGCGAGCTGCTCAGCGAACATGAGAGTGAACGTTACGGGTCCGCAACTAATCAAATACACAACAGCTCCAAAACGCTCTCGTTGATAAAGTGTGACCACAGAGTTACATACTAATATTAAGTAGATTTTTGATTTGTTTCATTTTTTGGGGGGGACGAACACCACCCCTTTGAATGTTGAGGGGGACATGTCACCCCAATCCCCCCCACTAATAACGCCTATGATATGAAAATGTTAATTGGAAAAAACCCCACGATGATTAGCTAGAACTCTAACTACTAGGAAAAAGTAGACTAACTGCGCACATAGCTATAAGATGTCACGTTAAATGTAACTGTTAACTGAATACAAGCTATCTAGCTAATCAAAAGGTTAGAATGCTGAGACATCAATAAAAAGAAATCATTTCAGTGGCCAAAAGTACAACTTCGCAGGCGGATTTTTGCAGAAGCTTACGTCCGTGCGGATGTTTTTTTCTGGAAATTCCGCCTTGGTGTGCAAGCTTACATTAGAGCCCATGGAATTAGCTCCTTTAAAAATCCACGGTTGGTGTGAATGGGCCTTAAGGCTGTGCAAGCGTATAGCTTACAAGTAGTTACAAGGGACTATGGTATAGCTATACAGCTAGTGCACAATCAGACCTGACATTTCAAAAATGGATTGTTATCGATGAAAATCTCAAAATTATGTGGAGGAAATTTTATATTTATGTAGTGAGTGAGTGTCCTGGGTTATGATGTAAATAAAGTCAAATTTTGAAGTGTGTAAATCGGTTGATTTTCCGCGAAATGGCACCTATATGCATAAAAACGGTGAATTTTGGTGTGTTTTAGTGTTTCACTGACATCTTGCATGTTTTTGAATAGTGTATCATTGACAAAATATGCATTTTATTGCAGAATATAATCTAGTAATTACTGTATAAAGGTTTCCTTTGGTGTTTTTCAGATGCAGTCTGTATGAACCTGGCATGGTTGGATTGATTTCCAGACTAATTTGAGGACCTGTGCTTTGATATCAAAATCGCAAAATTTTGATTCATGATTTTCGTTTGTTATCAGTTTGATAATTTACAACTTGACTGGAATAAAAAATGTGAAAACATTTTGCCTGTGATGTTTTATGAACTAATCAAAAGCACACAGATATCCGAAAGGGTTTTGATGAGATTTATCGAATAAGAACCTGAGGTCTATATTTTAGCGACCATTTTATGTCGTCTTTGTAGTAGCATGCTAGCCCACTGTAATGCAAAATATAATTATGTCAAATCTTGTGTACACATTCGATACATTATGTAGTTCAAATAACTTCCACTGAGATATAAGTGTCAATTGACATATGTTGTTAAAACACAAATTATATGCCAAATGTAGTCTCCATAGTAGCATGTAGTCTCCGTAGTAGCCTATAATCAATAATAAATTATGACAAAAAGGAAGATCAATTATTGTTTTGTTGTTAAAATATGTTTTGGTTCTTCAATGCAGTATCCATAGTTGTGTTTTAAACCCCAATTTGATTGATTCTTTATAAATTTTTACAACATGTGATTCTTCATGGGTAATTTTACAACCTCCATTGATGGATATGTTGACAGAGAGAGAGAATAAAACTGATCTTGAGTAGCATGAATTCATCAAATATATTATGCAACTCAATTTACATATAAATAAATGTTGTTTGTTTTGCATTTAAACCAGTGGTTCCCAAACTGGGGGCCACAGAGGAATTGCAAGGGGGGGGCGCGGTGTGTGGGAAGCGAATCTTTCCCCCCCCCCCCCCACTAGAGTTCCGGACACCAACAGAAAATTATTTGCTTACAACAAATCAGCAACCTTGTTCCGGACCACTGAAGGAGTGTCTTGAGGCAGTTTAATTTTTTCTGTCTTTACTGGCTTTGCACCGAGGTGTGGTCTCAGAACTACTGACTGCGCAGTCCATTTGCTGCCCAGAATACTGCGGTTACATCATAAATGCCTGCCTTTCTCTCAACATAACTGTTCGCCAAATCATTCATCTAGCCTGCCATTTGCATAAATAATTTATGAATGTAATTGAATGAAATGAATTGTAAATGTGTCTAAAATTGATATGAGATTAATAATAAGTTGCTGTTTGCAATTTTCTAATGTTTTTCTCTCTGGTATGTGGATATGCATAAAGTATACATTTGATACATTCTTACAATGCCAAATGATGTTTTAAGTATTCTTCTTGTATTTAAGAACATTAATAGTGATCTAATAAATATTCTTTCAATAATAAGAATTGATTGAAAGATATGTAGTCTCCGTAGTAGCATAGGGTGTTTATGTACAAACCCAAAACCAGTGAAGTTGGCACGTTGTGTAAATCGTAAATAAAAACAGAATACAATGATTTGCAAATCCTTTTCAACCTATATTCAATTGAATACACTGCAAAGACAATTTACTTAATGTTCGAACAGGTAAACTTTGTAATTTTTTGCAAATAGTAGCTCATTTGGAATTTGATGCCTGCAACACGTTTCAAAAAATCTGGCACAAGTGGCAAAAATGACTGAGAGAGTTGAGGAATGCTCATCAAACACTTATTTGGAACATCCCACAGGTGAACGGGCTAATTGGGAACAGGTGGGTGCCATGATTGGGTATAAAAGCAGCTTCCCTGAAATGCTCAGTCATTCACAAACAAGGATGGGGCGAGGGTCACCACTTAGTGAACAAATGCGTGAGCTGATTGTCAAACAGCTTAAAAACAACATTACTCAACAAGCTTTTGCAAGAAATTTAGGGATTTCATCATCTACGGTCCGTAATATCGTCAAAAGGTTCAGAGAATCTGGAGAAATCACTGCACGTAAGCAACAAGGCCGAAAACCAACATTGAATGCCCGTGACCTTCGATCCCTCAGGCTGTACTGCATCAAAAACCGACATCAGTGTGTAAAGCACATCACCACATGGGCTCAGGAACACTGTCAGTAACTACAGTTCGTCGCTACATCTGCAAGTGCAAGTTAAAACTCTACAATGCAAAGCGAAAGCCATTTATCAACAGCACCCAGAAATGCCGCCGGCTTCGCTGGGCCCAAGCTCATCTAAGATGGACTGATGCAAAGTGGAAAAGTGTTCTGTGGTCTGACGAGTCCACATTTCAAATTGTTTTTGGAAACTGTGGACGTCGTGTCCTCCGGACCAAAGAGGAAAAGAACCATCCGGACTGTTATAGGCGCAAAGTTCAAAAGCCAGCATCTGTGATGGGGGTATGGGGGTGTATTAGTGCCCAAGGCATGGGCAACTTACACATATGTGAAGGCACCATTAGTGCTGAAAGGCAAATACAGGTTTTGGAGCAACATATGTTGCCATCCAAGCAACGTCTTATTCATGGACGCCCCTGCTTATTTCAGCAAGACAATGCCAAGCCACATTCTGCACGTGTTACAACAGCATGGCTCCGTAGTAAAAGAGTGCGGGTCCTCGAATGGCCTGCCTGTAGTCCAGACCTGTCTCCCATTGAAAATGTGTGGCGCATTATGAAACGTAAAATACGACAACGGAAACTCCGGAACTGTTGAGCAACTTAAGCAGTACATCAAGCAAGAATGGGAAAGACTTCCACCTGAAAAGCTTCAAAAATTAGTCTCCTCAGTTCCCAAACGTTTACTGAGTGTCGTTAAAAGGAAAAGCGATGTAACACAGTGGTAAAAAGGCCCCTGTGCCAACTTTTTTGCAGTGTGTTGCTGCCTTTAGATTCTAAGTTAATGATTATTTGCAAAAAAATAATAAAGTTTCTCAGTTTGAACATTAAACATCTTGTCTTTGCAGTGTATTCAATTGAATATAAGTTGAAAAGGATTTGCAAATCATTGTATTCTGTTTTTATCTACAATTTACATAACGTGCCAACTTCGCTGGTTTTGGGTTTTGTACTAGCTGAGTCGCTGGTATTTTAGAAATTCCTTGATAAGGATGACATTTATTGTCGATGAGACTAATGTTTATGTGTCTACTTGAGTGTTTTAATATTATGGACTGGTGTCAATTACACGATTGTGTAATACTGCTGACAATTACATTCTTCATGATATCAAATGGTTATTGAACAATGTTATATAGTTAAGTGATAATGCATTTAACAATGTAAAATACTAGTTTATGTTCATTTTGCTATTGATACCTATCAAAGAGAACAAATTGCTTCTGTTTTAGTGGCACCATTATATCTAAAACACATTTTCGTGGGATGTAGTCTCCGTAGTAGCTTTAGGTGATTGTTATACATATACGAAAAATATATCAGATTTTCTAAAATTATCCTAGATGAATACAAAATTTTTTCTGAAAGTAAGCACCTTAATACATGATATGTATTTTTAGCCATAATATAACATCTTACTATTATTGAAGTGATTGTAAATGTAATTCAAAGAGCACATAAAAAAAATTGCCAAAACGTTTTCTGTTGATATCGGCAATAAATGTGGTTCCAATTTGCTTGGAATCATACAAGATAATAATATTATGTACTTTTCAACTGTCTCATGATATTTTCCATGGGAATAAAATATTTTAGGAGACACTGGACTGGACACTGGTTAATTTTATTATAGCCACTGCAATTGTCTAAAATGTAGTCTCCGTAGTAGGTGAAAGTGATGTCATACATACCTGCAAGAAACTGCTATATCTCAAAGGTCGTTCAAGATTTTGCCACAAAATTTTGGATAAATTAGCTCCACACATTGCACATAATTTCCATACATGAAACAAGACAGATTTCTACAATTTTTATTTTCGGTCATGTGAAATGCCTTTGTCAGGCCTGATTGTGCACTGGCCGACACAAAATATACACTAACCAAAAATGATTTACAAAAACACAAGCACTTGCATCTGACAAAACAAAATACAACTGAGGGAAAGAAACAAAAAACAATATCTTTTAGTTATAAATTGCTAACTCATTAATGTTCAATGTCAGCTGCAAACTTTGCATTCACAAATGAGAAGCCGAAAAATTCTGATTGATCAAAAAAGCTCCCGCCGCCAGCTTGGGACAGCCATGGTGTCTCATCAAGGAACTCCTCTTCAAAATAGCTGCAGTCGCGGGGGCCATTCTGTGATGAACAGAAAAGAGGAATCAGTCAGAGTTAAGAGGCAGAGTTGGAGACGTTAATGAAGCTGTGTGCGTATGAAAGAAATCAGGACGCCCCATCTGCTAGAGTTTTATCCCTTTCAAAAAAATTCTGGGTTTGCAAATGGCAAACTCATCAGCTGGTTCATGGATTCATTTTCCATTTCCACAAATTGTAGCTAGATTCAAAGTGCACTTTTTTTCAACAGTTTTCATTAAAATCTTCACCTGTGTACTGGCCTGACACAAGTATTTAATTTCTCTCATACATCATCGATTCTATAATCTGAAAATCTTTGAAATTAGTGCAATCTTTCAAAGGATCTACCGTACAAATCGTAAAAGCATTGATACTCTTGAGCATAACTGAATGTGTTCTCATAAAAAATTTGATTTATCTTATACTGGGGGACATATTCATATCTCCACGATCAGCACATAAACCAATGAGCAAACAGGAAGTACCAGTTCAGGTTTGTATGGAGGCTCGACCTCTCTCCTTTCAATTTTGTCCCAGGTGATGGCAGCGAAGAATGGGTGCGCCCTGATGTTGCCGCTTGTCCCCAGCCTGCGGTCCGGGTCCCTCTGCAACAACTGTTAAGTAAAGCAGACAGAAGTGACATTAAATTGCTGATACAACTAAGATTTGATCATTGGGCCATTGCGCATCTTTCCTTAGAGTTTTGTGTACAACCCCAATTCTGAAATAGTTGGGACCAAGTGTAAATTGTGAATAAAATCAAAATGCAATGACTTTCAGATCACATGAGCCAATATGTTATTTGCAATAGAACATAGATAACATTTCAAATGTTATAACTGAAACATTTTACATTTTTATCCACAAAATGAGCTTAATTCAAATTTTCTGGCTGCAACAGGTCTCAAAAAAGTTGGGACACAAGCAAAAAAGGGATGAAAAAGCAATTACGATAAAAGAGAATCAGCTGAAAGAACATTTAGCAAGTAATTAAGTAAACTGGCATCAGGTGTGTAACAAGATTCCTGATAAAAGGGATGTCTTAGAGAGGCTGAGTCTCTCAGAAGTAAAGATGGCCAGAGGCTCTCCAACCTGTGAAGGCTTGCATAAAAAAATTGTGGAATACTTTAAAAACAAAGTTCCTCAACATCAAATTGCAAAGGCTTTGAAGGTCTCATCATCGACAGTGCATAACATCATCAAAAGATTCAGAGGAACTGGAAAAATCTCTGTGTGTAAGGGACAAGGCCAAAGATCTTTACTGGATGCCCGTGATCTTCAGGCCCTCAGACGCCACTGCCTCACTCACCGACATGATTCTGTCATTGACATTACTAAATGGGCCCAGGAATACATCAAGAAACTGCTGTCTGTAAACACAGTCCACCGTGCTATCCACAGATGCCACCTAAAACTCTATCATGAAGAATGAAGCCATTGTTCCTAAAACTCTATCATGAAGAATGAAGCCATTGTTGAGCATGATCCAGAAGCGCTGCCGTGTTCTGTGGGCCAAGGCTCATTGAAAATGGACTTTAGCAAAGTGGCACAGTTTCCTGTGGTCAAACGAGTCCAAATTTGACATTCTTTTTGGAAATCATGGGCGTCATGTCCTCCGGGCTAAAGAGGAGAAAGACCACCCCTCCTGTTATCAGCGTTCAGTTCAAAATCCAGCATCTCTGATGGTATGGGGATGCATTAGTGCATATGGTGTGGGACACTTGCATGTTTTAAAAAGCATCATGAATGCTGAAAGGTACATAAAGGTTTTAGAGCAACATATGCTCCCCTCCAGACGACATCTATTCCAGGGAAGGCCTTGTGTATTTCAGCAGGACAATGCAAAACCACATACTGCAGCTGTTACAAAAGCACGGCTTCGTAGTAGAAGAGTCCGTATACTGAACTGGCCTGCCTGCAGTCCTGATCTTTCACCGATAGAGAACATTTGGCCCTTAATTAAACGAAAAGTCCTTCAAAGGAGACCCAAAACTCTCCAGCAGCTGGAAGCCTGTATTAAACAAGAGCGGGATCAAATTCCAATGGCTAAACTCAAGAGACTTGTCTCCTCAATGCCCAGAGCCCCCAAATCTGTGTTAAAAAGAACAGGGGATTCTACACCATGGTAAACAGGCCTCTGTCCCAACTTTTTTGAGACCTGTAGCAGTCATCAAATTTGAAATGAGCTCATTTTGTGGATAAAATTGTAAAATTTCTCAGTTACAACATTTGCTATGTTATCTCTGTTCTATTGTGAATAAAATACTGTCTGGTGTGATTTGAAAGTCATTGCGTTTTGATTTAATTCACAATTTACACTTTGTCCCAACTATTTCGGAATTGGGATTGTAATTTTGAGCCGTTTTTGTGCAATTCAGTTGACAGATAAATGCAAAAACAGATTAAACCACAGAAAACAATACTGCTGATGCTGTGGGTGTGGTCATTTTTGCATGGCCTCCTGGCCTCAACTGATAGCTGAATTCTGAACTCTCATTGGGAGATGCAGCTGAATTCTGAACTCTCATTGGGAGATGCAGCTGAATTCTGAGCTCTCATTGGGAGATGCAGCTGAATTCTAAGCTCTCAGTAGGAGATGCAGCTGAATTCTCAGCTCTCATTGGGAGATGCAGTTGAACTCTGAACTCTCATTGGGAGATGCAGCTGAATTCTGAACTCTCATTGGGAGATGCGCCCCACATTGACGCTGCCGGAAAGATGGGTTCTCGCTCACACTGACCTTTCCCAGAAGGTCCCTTGTGCACCCGTTCATCCAGTTCGGATATTCAGGAGTATCTGAACAAACACTCTTGCAGAGCTCATCTAACTCTTCCCCAAGAAATGGACTGTCGCCAGTGAGCATTTGGAACAACAGGACCCCAAATGCCCACCAATCCACTGCGGTGGAATATTCTTGTTCCTGGTATATCTGCGTAAGAAATTGAAACATTCAGTGTCATTGGCTTTGACATGATCACAAAAATAATGACTCGGACAATGACATTCACCATGTCACATTATGGTCCACAGTATGTATGTATGACAAATAGTCTAAAATAAAACATTTCATCTACCATCGCTTACTGTACTGGAAATACACACATGCTCAAACATGCTGCGCTCACACAGTGCACGGACATGCACAATACAGTAATAGAGCTAAAACAGTTTCTTGTCCTGTCAAAAAATGAATATAATAAATTCACATTATTGTGTGAAAAATGTAAAATATCAGTGGTCTGAGAAACAGGGCGCTCAAAAGCTCAGAGGAACATTGGCTGATTGGTATGATTACAGTAGATTGAATGGAGCAGGTCCCGTACCTCTGGTGCCATATAATGTGGGGAGCCACAAAATGTTTTTGTACGGCTGTCTCCCGACATGTTCTCCTTACTTATCCCAAAGTCCACGATCTTTATGTGCCCATCCTGACCCAGCATGACATTTTCTGCTTTGAGATCTCTGAGGGAGGAAAGGATGAGAAAAGGGAACAGAATGAAAATTTTGGGTTTTTTGGGTAGCCATAACAACATTCTCAATTACAAAAGAGGACAGCAGCGCATGAATTATACCCCGGCCGAGCGGCAATTGCCCTGTGTGGCTGTAATGCGTCACTTCTCAATTGGCCAGTTTAGCTTGCTCCTTTTTCAAGTGGCCATGTTGCCCAAAATTACCAAATGTGGCGATTTTAGACACCGCGACCCAGCCACTGAGCTGCGCGGCTTCAGTCATCCCGCTGCGCTGGACTCTTCTGCTCTTTGTGCGACCGAAGACACGCCCGCTCATTCAAGAACACAACAATGTTGTGTTAGGTTTGTATCCTACACCCACACATCCTTCCAGCTTTAGACACATCGGCTAATATTATGTTTTAAGCACAAGCAATTAAATACTGCAGGTGTAAATATAGATGTGTTTTCGGGCTGGGTGAAAATGAAGGTCGTATCACATTCCTCGTATAACTTTGAGACTGAGCTGGAGAGAACATTCGCTCAACGACAGCTGGAGCAGTGCGTCCCATGCGGTGCCAGTGAAAGCTCAGCAGTAGCGGTCCATCGGCAGTAACATAGGCCTTCGGAAACCTCACCTTTCAGTGCTTTAGAACCTAAACCTCCAGCAGTTTACTTTTCCCAGTTAGCAACATTTGCTCAGACTCATTGGTAGAACCGATGAGAGTCCAATTAACTTTTGACAGCATTGTTATAAATTGCACCATAAAACTGAGGAGCTTAAATGACAATGTAAAATAGCTATATGTTCTGATAATGTCTGCTCTCGTGCTGCCCGTGAAACAGCACAGATTTGCGTAAATTAGTTTGCGAGGCTACGAGAATCAGCCACAAGAATCCGTTCTTTATTCTGAATGTAGTCATGGCTAAAAGACGTTGTTAGGCTCTATGCACAACTGAATGACAATTGTAAGGATGGCGCCAGTAAATGTTGCAAAGTCAACAAAAGATTTGGATTTTTTCATTTATTTTGCTATGCCTTCCTTACAATGCCATATCAATTATATAAATGTAGGCAGTACGCATTCACTTTTTCAATATCATGTTAGTCCTGGCTGGTTCTCAACCATTTTCCTGAATTGACACATTTTCCAATTATAGTAATAGTCCATTGGCAATTGAAGGCACGGCTTCTCTCCCCATGCAATCAAACAGCAATAAAATAATGGGCAAAATTCACCAAGTTCCTCCTGGTGATCATGTTGGTAATACGTGCAGCGACAATAAATCTGTGCACAAAAGGAAAAGAATATTTTTCCAAATTCAGGCTTATTTAAATTTTTAAACCAACCAATTTTAAAACCTTTTGTTTTCAGACACTAAAGGTGAGAAAAATGTTGAGGTATTTCGTTTGGCACTTTTTGGTTTTTTGAGATATTTGCTGTCAAATTTTGGTGCAGGCAAATTTTTTCCTGTATGTACAGTGGAGTAACAATAATAACCAGACACCTGTGGGGATAGGTAGACTATGAATTTGAACCTTCCTTTGGGCTAAACAAAGGACACCAGGAACATCTTTGGCACTATGCTCCATCTTGGAGCAGCGGCTACAGACATTTTTTAAAAATCTCCAATTTGCCTATTTGCAGTAATATTCGGAGGAGCAGAAGTCTGTGGATTCAAGCCCCAGTCAGAGCAGCACACGAGTAGTCATTGTGCTACAGGGATGCAAGTTGGGAAAGGATTGCTGGGAAATATCAAATAAAGTGGTTGTTCTGTTTGTGGTTTCTTTCTGAATTTGGGTTGGATTGAAGATGCCAAACTGAAAAAAAAGTCCTCCAGAGATTTTCTTTGGAAATGTTTTCTATCAAACTTTTTTCTACAGGACTTTGGGTACTAAAGTTCTATATTCTTTTGGATTCCTATCGCACATTTATAGGAATTCCTATTGCACAGTTTTGCTGGGGTGCCATGGAGAAATCTCTTGAAAAGAAATATGTGCCATGTATACATAGTGAAAACAATGATTTTACTTTGGCAGTTGGCTGGTTTAAGAAGTTACTGAGATAGGTGGTGCCCATAGAGCTACTGGTGTATGATAAATTTTCAGGTTTCAAAACAGAGGTGAGCAACATATCACTTCAGAATATTCACTTAATACCTCTGAATACAAGTAAAATGTTGAGCCCTAAAAGGACAGCAGGGAAAAGGCTTGAATTCTAGAAGTATTAAGTGACTACACAATGTTAATTGTTACCCCTACTGGTTTCTAGAATTGACAGATTTTTTACATATACAACAACCAACAAACTCAACTCTCATGAATTTCTCTGCTGTAGTTATTGTTCCAATATACTATCCAAAGATATCAAAATAATATGTTGCTTACCTCTGTTTGAATCCTTAAAATTTATCTTAGGCCGTGCCCAGAGAGGTACTGGTACATCTTTGGAACTAGTGTGATGTAATTATCGCTTATTTTTGTTGCAAAATTGATTCATTTGGTTTTGGCCTTTGGTGCCCTACATTTTGGCCAAGATGACCCAATTTTAAAAGGCCAGGTGGCCTTGCCCTAAAAATAACTTAATTTGAGGCCTGGTACAGACAGAAATGCTCCCAAATATGGGAGTAAAATTGTCTCAGTAACAGAAAAATCCTATAATTAAAGAAAAACGTAGCTAAAATGTGGTTCTAACTCAGGGCCATCAGGATAATAGAGTTGCTGACATCAGCAGAGTGAAACATGACGCTCGTCAGCTCTTTAGCAGACCCGATCCTGAGCAAACAAGAAGCAACAACTTCCGGTAGATGAAGGAAAAGAGGTGTCGTACCGGTATATGACTCCATTGCTGTGGAGGAACTGAAGTCCGCAAATGATCTCTGCAGCGTAAAATCTGAGGGAGAGCAAGGAAAATGTGATCGATATGATATAAAGAAAAGAAACTTGAGACATTTTGTTCATCTTACTATAGTGACAATTGATATAGAAAGACTGGTCACTTCTGGACAAAAAGCTTCCTGAAACAAGCCTGGCTACTGAATAAAAATACAATACAGGAGAGAGGTTTTTCCACCAAGGCAAGTAGATTTCTCATTAAGTATCATCTGGGAGTTGAATACACAAATGAGAGGTTTCCGTTACAACCAAGGACGGCACTGACCATGACCAGAACATCTGTGTCTAACTCAAGGCATTGAACAGTTAGCACTGACCATAACCAGAACATCTGTATCTAACTCAAGGCAATGAACAGTTAGCACTGACCATAAACCAAACATCTGTATCTAACTCAAGGCAATGGACAGTTGGCACTGACCATAAACCAAACATCTGTATCTAACTCAAGGCAATGAACAGTTAGCACTGACCATAACCAGAACATCTGTATCTAACTCAAGGCAATGAACAGGCCCCAGGTTAGGTGGAAAGGGCAACTGGCTTTATACTCACCGAACACAGTCCAGATCAAAGTATCCACACTGGTCTAAGTGGAAACGCAGATTTCCCCCACTAATGTATTCCATCACCAAGAATACGTAGTCCTAAAGAAACAAATGCCATTGTCACTCACAGAAGCGAAAGACTTTCCTGCATTTGGGGTGTAATGTTGATGTGCGCAGTGTAGTCGGTGGATGTAAAGTGAAGCATAATGACCAGCATAAATCTGTAAACAGGCAAGAAGCCAGTAGCTACCACGGTCTGAGGACGAATATAATTGTTTGAAAAGTGGATGGATTTTCCGTAGCCTCAGTGCTGCGTATGTATGTGATGATCTGTTTTTGAGAAAAGGCAGAATGAGGGAGAGCTGGAGGTGATTTTACCTCTGTTTGGAATATGCAGTGCAGACGGGAGAGGAATGGGCTTCCCGTAGCCAACATCAGGACTCTCCTTTCAGTTCTCAAGGAGTCCAATTCCTCAGTCTCCAGGAAATTGGCTTTTGCTAGGGTTTTGACAGCATAGTACTGTCCACTCTCTTTTAGTTCTGCCAGCAAGACCTAAGTAAGGAGAAAACCGAGGAGAGAGGAGAGGCAGAGAGAGGTGAAGCAGGAGATAAAAGATGGTGGGACATATTAGTGACACAAGTTTATATGGGTGCTTTAAGATCATCATTGACCTGAGATTTTACATGGAACCGGCAGATGATCGGGCCCTACCTTCCCAAATCCGCCTCTGCCCAGTACCCTGTGAAACTCAAAGCTCTCCTCTGAGATGTAGGGTCCGTTCTCCTCCCGTACTTCACAGTGTGGTGCAGTGATCTCTGTTTTCATATGAATTTCGCATACAGCCACTTGCTCTTCCTGCTCTGATCCACACCCTAGAACGTTCTGTTCCACATTCTCTGGAAGCGTCTCCAGATCAGAAGTGGCCTCATTCTCTATCTGGGCTGTTGGCATCTCCAGATCAAAAGTGGCCTCATTCTCTATCTGGGCTGTTGGCATCTCCAGATCAGAAATGGCCTCATTCTCTATCTGGGCTGATGGCTTCTCCAGATAGGAAATGGCCTCATTCTCTATCTGGGCTGATGGCTTCTCCAGATAGGAAATGGCCTCATTCTCTATCTGGGCTGTTGGCATCTCCAGATCAGAAATGGCCTCATTCTCTATCTGGGCTGATGGCATCTCCAGATCAGAAATGGCCTCATTCTCTATCTGGGCTGTTGGCATCTCCAGATCCGAAATGGCCTCATTCTCTATCTGGGCTGTTGGCATCTCCAGATCCGAAATGGCCTCATTCTCTATCTGGGCTGATGGCATCTCCAGATCCGAAATGGCCTCATTCTCTCTCTGGGCTGATGGCATCTCCAGATCCGAAATGGCCTCATTCTTTATCTGGGCTGATGACATCTCCAGATCAGAAATGGCCTCATTCTCTATCTGGGCTGTTGGCATCTCCAGATCAGAAGTGACCAGAATATTCTGGGCAGTAAATGGTTTTGCGCTCCCTGGCTTTCGATCAGACGAAAGTGTTTCACTCATTTCGTGAAGTCTACCATGTTCTTTGAGTTCTCTTCTAGACTCCTTTTTCGGCAGACAGCAACAACACTGAAGAAAGGAGGGTGAGAATAAAACACAAGAATCAAAAAGTATTGGTACTTCTGGCTCCCTGACTCAGATGGTGTTAAACTACAGATCACAATTCTGCCACTTAAATGACGGAAAATAAATTTATCAAAGTCTATTAACGCACCATAATAATTTCTATCCTACTTATTATCTACTCTCAGTTATAATAACAATTCTAGTGATTCTTTCTCAAGGGTGAATAAACAGAGCTAATTGAGATTCACCCTCACAGACAAATCTTTACATTTTCCTCAATTCAGCCATGCACCACCACAGATAAATGAGTGTTAGTTCACGGCTGTGCTGGATTTAAAATAATCAAAGCCAAGAAAATAGTTTTTGGTTTGTGTTGTTTTTCCACAAACACAGTAGAAATACACCTTTAATGGAGTCAGACCAGCATTTATCACAATTTGATATTTAGGAACAATGTTTCTTGTTCATTAGGTCTTATATTTTCTCTCGGATTCCTTGGGTTTTAATATCACCCCAGCTACAAAGAAACAACTGAAAAAAAATATCTGTGGAGGTAATTAAAATTAGGCCATATTTCTGAAAGCCGCTTCAAGATTAGTTATTCCAGTCAAAAGGCTGTTTCTGACTTCATAATCTATACATTTATTAACATTTGAAATATAACATAAATAGTCCTTTCAGAAAATGGAATAGTTGAATCAACTTGAGAGAGAACCTTACCAATGATTAAACCCATGTTTAAACAATTTAAACGATTACGAAACACATGCATTGCTTCCAGCCCTTAGGAAAAGAAAAGCGTGAAAAGTCCAGAGTTATAATCGGTTTCCAATTACCAGGGGTGAAAGCCACCGTAACGCACCTGAAACTGATAAACCTCCATGCACAAGGACTACAATTCTGCGCAAGAATCTCTTTGAATAACTGATGACTACAGCAGAGGAATGTTAATATGCCATTTAAACTCACGTTGAATGTGTGAGATTGACAAGTATGCGTTGCTAATGAAAACTGACCACTCCTGATAACGTTGAGTTTTTTGTAATGGTCATTTAAATGAATGAGTGAAAACAAGTCATGACCAATCATTATTTTAAGGGATGGTTTAAGCTTCCCCTTTAGCCAGCTCATCAGCCGCCACTAATATTCATGATATAATAAGGAAAATCTTTGTCCTTCTTTTGTGAAAAAAAAAGAACTGAAAGTAACAGCTAGAGGTTTTTTACTAACAGTGTTAATACCCCTTCACACCGGATTGGAGGTGCCACTGCGGATTTTTGTCAAAATCGCCATCACCGCAGTGACATCGCCAGTCGTGTTTTCATAGACTGCGTTTACAAGGTCTTTAGTATCCCGGTTTTGATTGGGTTTTTTAAGTATCCCGTTTTTGTGTTTGTCCATGTAAACACCATATCCCGAATTCAGAAACCGGGTTATGCCCTTATCCCGGTTTCAAGAAACCCGGTTTTGCCACCTGGAGTACTCCGATAGAAGCCGGGATACTGGAGCATGTATATGCCTTATCCCGGTTTCTGGCGGCTGCCCATCGTGTGTGCAGGCTCCGGAGTGAATGCGTGGTGGCAGTAACAGCCAACGTCATTGGCTGGACCAAAGCGCACACGGCAGAATAGCTCCGCTTGTATGTACATAAATGTCCAATGAGGCTCATGTAAACAGTAAACGTGGGTGACAACAAATGTTACTTGTTGGGTTGGGGGGACTTGTTTTCCGTGTTCTTTTTTATCTTCTCATACTTAGAAAGGACACGAATAAGGAATTGTAAATCAACAATATTTATGCTCCATTATTTGGCAAAGCTAAAGAATAAGCGCTACGATTGCCGTACCATTTATATCATCGCTCAGTTAACTACGTTTTCTTTCGGTTCAAAGAAAAACATTCGCATTCAGCTGTGTCTGCGAGTCTGACTCAGGTCTATACCTGGAAGAAATTAGTCGTTTTATGCATATGTGAATTTATATGTATACTTTGAGAATTAAGATCGGAACAACTTCATTCTGAAGTGTTGCTGTCTTCAATTAGTCCGCCTTTGCCCTGACGCAATGGATAACCGGATGGTAGCTACAGCGTTTCCCCAATTGGGATCAATGTAGAAGTCTCATAAAGTATGAAACCGCGCCAGTCTCCGCGAATACACTGTTAATAATAAACGAATAAACTGATGCCTTTTTTGACAGGTAATTTAACTGGCAGCTTTTTGCCAGTTATGTTAACTGTAATTTCACAATAAGTTTACCACAGAGTTCAGTGCATGTTCAGTGTAAACCACGGTAACATGCGCGCAGGACTCCACTTACAGTAAAAATGACAAGGAGACAATGCGTTAATTTAACTGTTAAATTCAGTCAGTTTATAACAGCTTAGGAAAGCCGAACTTGATTTCGTTGCGACTGCTTATGTGCATGGTGCAAACCAGCTTGTCCGGTATACACGAGTGTATTTGAATGGAAATACAATGTGACGGGACTGGAAATTTTGTCCCATGTAAGCGAAAATCCATTTCATAAAATCCGGTACATTCAATGTTTATTTAATCGGAAAAACAGCACAGAAAAATCGGGACTTGAGCTGTTGCCTGGCATGAGCGATTTTCCGTTTTATACGAGGAGGGTTTGGGCTTTATTCAACAAATATTGAATCACCTACGTCACCACTCTATTTATTATATCTCTGTGCGAATACCTATTAAAGTTAGTGATGTATTCAATATTTCTGTCGCTCTCTCCTCCCAACGCTGAAAATGAAGTGGATGAGCCATAGCAGTTAAGCGACGTGAGTTTTTATAACCCTAAGCCCGCTAGAAACCACAGAGGTCTTATGTTTGTCTTACTTCTAAATCACACCTCCCGCTCAATCTGTTGTGAACAAAAAACATAAAAGAGGTAACTCACGCCTGCGCAGATAGGATGCAGTGATCAGAAAACGGGTTACTGGTATTTATCATGTATACAGGGATATGAATAACCGGGTTTCTCTCTGTTCCATGTAAACATCATATCCCGGTTATGCTCGAAGCCGGGATAAGCTTCAAAACCGGGATACTAAAGATCTTGTAAACGCAGTCATAGTTTCCCCTAACCGTCAAACATGTGTTTTTCTTCGAAGTGCTACTGGGAAACTAGGGCGGAATTACGGTGGGGTCACTGAGGTCATGACGATGCTATTAAGTTTCTGCTACGATTTGATGGAGATGCCCCGGCGATTACTAGCGGCAGTATAGCGGTGATGGCGGCAGCGCTGTGGGGCCAGTGAGGTGCTACTGCGGGGATGGCGAAATTACCGAGGTGCTACGGCGGTCGTGCTGCGGCAGCAGGTAGGCTACGTGTCAGCTATAAATGAGAGGTGGTTTTCGTTTGAAATTCGTTGAAATATTTTGTCTGCTGATGATTCATGCCCATGGTGATGCTACCGAAACGTGGTACAAGAGTTAAAAATGACTTCGCGGTAGCACCCCATACCCGCAGTGCTGCTGTGGTAGCTCCGTGTTAAGACCGCCTTAACCACCACGGGATAGCTGTAGGGTCGCCTGTCTACTTTTTAGGCGATTGCACGGCGGTTGTACTTCGGAGGCACGACGGTGATGGAGGCGCTACTGAGGTACTTGTACGGCTCCACGGCGGTCATGGCGGTGCGACGGCGATCGGTCCAACCTGCGGTGGCACTGCGGAAGTTTTGAACATGTTCAAAGTTTCCTCCGTGCCACCGTGAGGGTCTGCGATTTTGAAAGTTTTCTGCGGTGCTACGACAATCAATTGCGGCACTACTGAGGAACCATGGAGATCATAGCGGTGCTACTGCGACTTATGCCGTACAAGCTCCGCAGTGGCACCTCCAATCCGGTGTGACGGGGACTTAACTCAGCATCCCCCAATTGGAGAATATAAGGCAATTTTGGGAAATCGGGAGAAATTTTCTTTTCAACATGCAGGGTGGTGAAATGAATACCCAGAACACACTTCTCATGCTCTTAAATCCTATCGTATGAAAACATTTACTCACCAGCAAACGCTCGAAAAACTCCATTTTTAAAATATCCACCGTGAATTCAATAAAATCGGTAATGCTCTCTCAAGTGTGGCATTGATAAGTTCTGATGCTCAGCAATGCACACCGTTTATGTAGTATGGGTGTAAACGTTATTGACATCACAACAGCAACTAGAACATTTTCCACTAAGAACAATTGTGATGTCACAATGCGATGTCGCAGTCATATTTGAATGACAGATTGAACTGGATAGCTGATGACGTCATCGTTTCGAAGTAACCGTGCTGCCATATTGGTATGGTCAACTGTAACTGATCATAACATTACTCACTTTGAACACGTTGCTGCTAAGGATTTAATTAACTGAGAAGGCTTTTCACTGACACGGAAGGCGGTATCTTATGTTACCTCCTCACAGTGGCGTGCCGTCAGATGTCGGGAAGGCCTTCAGTAACATCACCCTTTCCCGCATAATGGCTCTAAAACTGTTTATGATCAAGCTTGCCTGATTAACAATCAAACAATTTATTAACTGAACAACCGCCACCAATGCATGGCACGTAATTGTAAAGAAATGCTAATTTCAAAGCGATTGCGTGTTGGCTGTATTGATATAATTGATGTGACTCCGCAAGGATGACAATCTGCAAGTAAAGCAGAAACATTTGCGGACTTCGCTGCAATTATTTTCGGCATCACTCAGCTGTGCATCGCACCTTACTACGCACTTTAGCTGTCACTACATTCAAACAATAGAACGGATTCTCATGGCTTATTGCTCAATGAGCCTCGCAAACAAATTCACGCAAATCTGTGGTTTCACGTGCTACATGAGAGCAAAAATTATACAGACGAATTCATATTTTTTGTAGTATTTGGTCTGCAGAAGAAAACTCCGTATAATTTCGTAGTGCAATGTATAACAAGGCTTTCAAAAATACTTTAGACTCTCATTGGTTCTACCTATTAGTCTGAGCAACTGTTGCTAATTGGGAGATGTAAACTGCGAGCGGTGTAGGTCATTAAGTAGTGAAAGGCAAGGTTATTGCTGGCCCTGTGTTTCTGCCGACGGTTCGCCACTGCCTCCTCAGTTCGGCCTGTTCGTGCGAAAAACGCCTCAAAGACCGCAGGTTTCACTTCAGTAGGCTGCAGCTGTACGATCCTTTTAAAATTTTCGATGGACAACATCAGCATTTGACAATATGTACGGCTGATGAGTGAGTCCTGGGGATCATAGGAAATCTATACGGATCTGCGTTCATCCCGCCTGACTGGGACAGTGGGACAACGAAACTGAAGTCCAATTATTGACTGTTGATGACAAGACGTCTATCTTGCACGTATTATTTTTCTGTCCTGTGGGCTTTAAAAACTTAATGAAAAAATAAAATTGCCATAAGCTTGCATCTTGTCAACGGTTGTCTTTATTTTAGAAACACTGGGTGTAAGATGCAATCGCCCATAACGCATATGTAAGTCCCAACGGATGTCTTGTTTTGAGTTTTCTCTTCCGATGTCTCTCAGTAGCTGCCATGAAGCTCTGCTATTTTCCTACGAAGCGAAAGTGGGTTCGCTAAAGAGAACTGAATGTAAACTTATCAAAGTCGCTAAATCATCGTTCACGTGAGAAGCGAAGTGAGTGGTGCGTAATGGAGATGTTTGTGAAACTGCCTGCCATTCATTATAGAGTGTGAATCACATTATCTGTTGAAGTCATATATATAACTATATATATATATATATATATATATATATATATATATATATATAATTTATGGTTGAAGTAGCTCTAACGTTACATCCTCACTGATACCCTGGGAAAATTTAACTTGTCCGTCAACGGTAATTGAGTGTCCGAAGAGCGTAAAGCCGCTTTCACACTGGACGCGAAACGAATTTTTCGCACGACTGATCACATGCACAGTCAATGCAAAGTCTCGCGTGTATTCGCATCTTCGTATTAACTTTGAATGTGATTTGTCGTGCGAAAAATTCGTTTCGCGTCCGGTGTGAAAGGGGCTTTAGCCTGTTTAGTTCTGGCTTAAATTAGCCTTAATAATTTGACCAGTCAACGCCTGGTTTTGTTGGCTAGCAGTCTGGTCTAATATAGACAGCGTTGCACATCACTATCACTAGAATATCTAATTAATGGTGTGTGACATGGATTTTGTTTACTTCAGGTCAGTAATCTAGGGAGCTTGCGGCTAACATGATGGGTCAGGTTAGCTCAAATTAATTTGAAGTATGCTAATAATAACCGTAAGCAGGGGCTAACATTGACACTTAATCCGCCATCAAGTTAGATCGCCAATAGCTTATAATGAGAAATATAGCTATTCATTGAAATTGAAGTATGTGTAGTGGAAACTGGGGCAAAATGGGTTTTGTCAGAACGCCTTATAAAGTCTTCGAGTGACCTTAGCCCATAGAGATATAGCCTCTATATGCAGCCCTAGAGGGCAGACTATGCAAAATGTCTGATTACAAGGATCGCTGTCCGCTATAACTAAGAGGGTGATCTCTGCGTTGGATCCGGTGGCTAGATGCCAAAGTATTGCTTAGCTTACGGCTAGTACTGGTGAGGTGAAGCTTCATGAAGCGTTGAAGCTTTCCAGCCAGAAGTGTTGTAGTGTGGTTCAATTCTTGATGTTTCGAATGCACTCTAGAGACCCCTATTGGTCAATAAATTTGTCACTGGAATTGACTGACCAGGTTCCACTTCCCACTTCATTTGATCCTGCCATGTTCACAATAGGCGCGTTTGACTACTTTGATCACGAGGAAGGGACCCTATCAGGAATTGGTGGCACCCATGATACGGTCTCAGTCTTAATACAAGGCAAACCAGAGTTGTCAGAGAACAGGAAACCAAATATTTCTGAGACAAGTGTAGATCATAGGCAACGGCAGCTTCCAACCGAGTTTGGATATCACAAGGAGGGCAAAATGTTGGCTCCTGATAAAAATCAGTCATTGTTACCTGATGACTTCCAAAATCCATGTAAATGCACATCTTGTGCAACAAAGCGATGCGCTTGAAGAAGGCTGGGCATAAAATGCTGTGAATATTGTAACTGCCAAGTAAAGAAAAAAGATGCAAGAATCCATTAAAGTGCTAAAGCAAAGTAAGTTCCTGTTCTCTGTCAACTCTGGTATCAGGCTAGAATCATAGTTATCCAGTGTCATTTTATCAATCTTAGTTGGAAAACATACTACCCCAATTCTGAAATAGTTGGGACAAAGTGTAAATTGTAATTATCAAAACACAATGACTTGCAAATCACACCAGCCAGTATTTTATTCACAATAGAACAGAGATAACATGGCAAATGTTGAAACTGAGAAATTTTACAATTGTATCCACAAAATGAGCTCATTTCACATTTGATGGCTGCTGCAGGTCTCAAAAAAGTTGGGACAGAGGCCTGTTTACCATGGTGTAGCATCCCCTCTTCTTTTTAACACAGAGTGGAGGTGTCTGGGCATTGAGGAGACAAGTTTCTTGAGTTTAGCCATTGGAATTTGATCCCATTCTTGGTTAATACAGGCTTCCAGCTGCTGGAGAGTTTTGGGTCTCCTTTGACAGTCTTTTCGTTTAATTATGCGCCAAATGTTCTCAATCGGTGAAAGATCAGGACTGAAGGCAGGCCAGTTCAGCACACGGACTCTTCTACTACGAAGCCATGCTGTTGTAACAGCTGCAGTATGTGGTTTTGCATTGTCCTGCTGAAACACTCAAGGCCTTCCCTGGAAAAGATGTCGTCTGGATGAGAGCATATGTTGCTCTAAATCCTTTAATTACGTTTCAGCATTCATGGTGCTTTTTAAAACATGTAAGTGTCCCACACCATATGCACTAATGCATCCCCTTACCATCAGAGATGCTTTTGAACTGAACGCTGATAATAGGAGGGGTGGTCTCTCTCCTCTTTAGCCTGGAGGACACAATGCCCATGATTTCAAAGAAGAATTTAAAATTTGGATTTGTCTAACCACAGGACACTTTGCCGCTTTGCTACAGTTCATTTTAAATTAGCCTTGGCCCACAGAACACGACGGCGCTTCTGGATCACTTTGTTTTTAAAGTATTCCACAATTTTTTTACACAAGCCTTCACAGGTTAGAGAGCCTCTGGCCATCTTCACTTCTGAGAGGCTCAGCCTCTCTAAGACATCCCTTTTATAGCCAATCATTTTACACACCTGATGCCAGTTAACTTAACTAGAGCACTCGGCAACCGAGTACATGTATCCTCCGTTAACTTAATTACTTGCTGAATGTTCTTTCAACTGATTCCCTTATACTGTATATTAATAGCACTTTCAGCTTTTTTTTTGGCCTGTGTCCCAAGTTTTTTGAGACCTGTTCCAGCCAGAAAATTTTAAATAAGCTGATTTTGTGGATAAAATTGTAAAGTGTCTCAGTTTCAACATTTTAAATATTATCTATGTTCTATTGTAAAAAACATATTGGCTCATGTGATCTGAAAGTCATTGCATTTTGATTTTATTCACAATTTACACTTTGTCCCTTACACTTTGGAATTGGGGTTATATTTGTGCGTGGGGGTGTATTTTGGTTGGATGTCAAGACCTTCCGAAATGGTTGAGCACAAATCTTTTGATCTGGATGAGTTCAAACAAGTACCCTCTCTTGTAAAGTTGGATCGTTGCACAAAGGCTGATTTATTTTTAATTGCTAATGTCTTTGATGTGTCAGTCCCTTTGGATGCACGCAAAGACAAAATTAAATCACGACTGTCAGAAAAGTTGGTGGAGATGGGCATAGTGAAACTGAAGCCTGAGGTGGTGAATGTCGCACCTGCGGCTTTGCACGGGGTAGTGGAAGCGGAAGCTGCAATGGCCCTTGGGCAACCCAGCAGAGGTGGGCACAGAGGTTTATGCTGCCGCGCATGTCTCGGGTGCAGACCCGATGGCGTTGATCCAGGCTGGGGTAGAGACATAAGATCTTAAGCTGGCCCTCCGCCTGAGAGAGGTGGAGCTCGAGACGAAAACCTGCGAGGTTGTGCTGATGCAATTACGCCTCAGGGCCATGGAGCTGGAAAGAACTCCACGTCACACATCTACTCCTGTAAATCCGACTCCTGTGCACCTTCCCACCGCACCATCTGATCAGTTTGATGTAAGCAGGCAGATTGCCTTGGTTCCACCATTCAGAGAAAGTGAGGTTGATGCCTTTGAACGCATCGCTGCTACTTTACGTTGGCCCAAAAATGTTTGGAGTTTACTGTTACAGTGTAAACTGAGTGGAAAAGCGCAAGAGGTGTGTGCGAGCTTGTCCATTGATGAAAGTCTGGATTATGACGTTGTTTAAACTACGGTTTTGAGAGCTTTATGAACTTGTCCCTAAGGCGTATCGCCAGAAATTTTGTGCATGTGAAAAATCTGCCAACCAAACATATATCGAGAAGAGGTTTGCTCTGTCCCACCTTGGGTTCTCCCGGAGGTGCAAAGCGTGTTCACAGCGTGTCCAGGTCCACAACTCTAAAAGAATGTTGAATAATCTGGTATCATATTGACATTGCCCAACAATATATATTTTGAAAGCTATTACTATTCTGTTTACAAAAAAAAGGCTTTAATGGGTTAAAACACCACCATGTATTAGATAGGCATTCAAATGCTTCTTCAATTTCGATAGTTTTGTTGGTTTAAACCTTACAAAAGAACAAAGTGGACAGTGATCGTTTCTGCAGCATGTTGTGCATCTTTCCACTTGTAGGGTGTCACTGCCGTGCAGAATAGAATGATGTGTCTGTCATAAAAAATTAATTACAATGGTTGTATGCAAGTTACAGAATGCTATAACAGCTTTTTAAACTGAGGATGTACTACACAGACAGCCATTGCAGATAATAATACTGCATGTTGCAATTAATCATATACACACATTTTTTCATCTATCTATCTATCTATCTATCTATCTATCTCCAGAATCAGAAAACTTCAATGATCCCCATTGAGATATATATACAAACATATTTGTATATATAAAAATATATAACATTACGACGTTGCACGTTGTTTTTCTGTAATAATACTTTTATCTTACTTGAAAAATACATGACATTATTCTGATTGTGGCTTTAAGGCATTAATTGGTTCACTCTCACCCATGTTTATAACAGACTCTTAGGGACCCAGGTTAGTCTCAGACAGTGCAATTCTTGCTGAGGTAACGTTATAACTAAATGGCTTTGCCCTCGGAGGTTCGGATGGCTACTTCTCTTACTTCTGGTAATTAATAAACCTTTGTGTAAAGTGGGATTCAAACTTCCAATTCAAACAAGTTGAATGAACGAAATGTAGCTTACTCCTTTCGATTCACATCTTTTTAATGACTGTAAGTAGCTACCAAAAGTTACTTTATCTAGTGGTTGTTAATGGAATAATTTCAGCAAACGTTAACATTAGTTTGCCAACGACATTAGCAAACATTAGCAAATTCATAAGGTTAGTACAGGTATTTTGCTCCGTAACATTACTTTACAGTCAAGTTACAGTTATATCGAAATATTAGGGTTGTTTTTTTCTCTTTTTTTTTAACCTTGGTGTTATTTTCGGCAGTATAAGTTACACTTATATCTAAATATTGAGGTGTTATTTATTTTTTTTTTTTTACCTTTGCGTGATTTGTGGTGGTCTTGAGGAGCTGCGTTTGGTTAACATGGATTTGTGTGGCTTACTCAACCTTCAGCTTCCTTCTGGAAGCTCGGAACCGGAAAGGGTCTGACAGCAGAGATGGGCCTCAGGCTGGAGCTCTGCAGCCAGACCCTCCTCGTCATATTAGACCACAAACACTAAAATAAAGGGGGTAGCAATGAACACTGTAGGAGGGTTAAAGAGGTGCCTTAGTCTGTCGAAGCGCTCATTTCTGCAGATTTCCAATGGTAATCCTTAGTGAAGTCTACAGTCAAATTATAATAAGTACAAGCTGGCGGTTCTCACCTGCGCTTATGGCCTTGATTACTCATTTGCAATTGTCAAACACGAGCATGCACAGTAATCATGGCACAGCTCCTTTAAGTGCTTTAACCTCTGTACAACAGAATGGTTTACCAATTCATACTGAATAGTGTCAAAATTTTGGAATTCATCAAGAACCCATATTTTGCCAAATAAATAGTATGAACAAACTCTGTCTGATTTCGAAAAGTAAGTGAATTAAAATCAGGCTTGTGAGGGACTCATTGGACAGAATGGCAGCTACGTGGGCATGTGAGCGTCTGTCCTCCTACCTGCTAGGACTGAAATTCAGGTTGGAGACAGACCACAAGCCACTAGTGCCATTGCTTAGCACCAAAGCTCTCGACGAACTCCCACCGAGAGTGCTGCGCTTCAGGCTGAGGCTGCTGAGATTCTCGTTCAACATCGTGCATGTGCCAGGGAAGGGCCTGATAACAGCAGGCACTTTATCCAGGGCACCAACACACCTTCACGGCGGAGGAAAAGGAGAACGAGGCCGAGGTCAAAGTGTTCCTGGACGCCGTCACTCAGAACCTCCCTGCCACAGAACACCGTCTGTGAGAAATAGCGGCAAAGCAGAAAACTGACCCAATCTGTGCACAGCTGATCCGGTACTGCGAGACAGAGTGGCCAGAGAGACACGCACTGCCCCTCGAACTGGCTCCCTTCTGGCCTGAAAAAGACAGCCTCACCTTGAATGGACAGCTGCTCCTCCGAGGTCAACGCAATGTCATTCCAGGTGAGCTGAGGGGGGAGATCTTGCAGCAGCTACACTGTGGGCACCAAGGGGTTGTTAAATGCCGAGCTAGGGCCTAACAGTCAGTCTGGTGGCCAGGACTGTCGGTCCACATCAGGCACATGGTGAAGAACTGCAACATCTGTTCACAGCATCTTGCAGAACAGAGAGAGGAAAAAATAGCACTTACCTGCTCGTAGGGGACTATTTTTCAAGCTACATAGAAGTAGCACACCTCAGAGTAGCTACAGCTGAGACAGCAGTGGCTGCTCTGAAGGATGTTTTCAGTCGCCATGGGACACCAGAGACTGTCATGTCTAACAATGGGCCACAGTCCAGCGGTTCAGTGTTCCAGTCCTTCGCCAGAGCATACGGATTTGCTCACGTCACCAGCAGCCCTAGATATCCACAGGTCAATGGCGAGGCGGAGCGGGCTATTACCACAGTCAAAGGGCTGTGGAAAGGAGGAGGCGACAAGGCAAGGGCGCTGCAGACATACGGCGCCACACCCCTGGAGAGTGGCTACTCTCCAGCACAGCTCCTCATGGGGAGGCAGATCCGCTCTGGCATTCCCCAAGTTCCAGCTGCACTTCATCCTCGGTGGCCAAGCATCAGGCAGTTCCGGAAGGAGGAAAGGCGGGCGAAGGAGAACAAGCAGTGCCGGTATAACCAGCGCCACAGAGTTTGTGTCCTGCCGCAGCTGCAGTCGGGCTAAGAGGTTTGGCTGCCAAAAGACAACAAACACGGGACAGTTGTACAGAAAACGTCAACACCCAGATCCTACATCATCAACACTAATGAAGGTTCATTTAGGCGTAACCGCACACACATGCGCCCAGTTCACAACACGCAGACACCTACACCAGCCATGACCGATACACCTGAGGTCACCCCAGCCAGGTAACACAGGCACACCTGCACGCACCGCTACAGAAATAAACAGGTACACACATACAGATAGAGATACATCCAACACATACATTACAGCATCAGGCAGAGTCTCACGCCCTCCCAGACGTCTGGATTTATAAGACACTTTTGGGACTAATGTGGTGTGAAAGAAAGAAAAAAAAAGAAGAGAAATCAGATGGAAATGTATTCAAATGTGGTTTTGAAAAGATGTATTCTAATGTTGTTTTGAAAAGAATGTGTGCAGTATTCAGAGTCAAATGATTTTATGCATATTGTTTATGTGCTTTAAGTCCATGAAATCCTATGGTTTGAAAGGAAGGTAATATGACACTCAGGTTTATACAATTAACAGAGGGTTGATATGTTTATACATTTAAGAGTTCTTACAGAGAGTAATGATTATACAACTTAAGGGTTAAGAAGATAAGAGCAAATTTTATATGGGAACATGGTAATGTTTATGCTGTTTAAATGTGGGCACATATAAAAAGGTTATGGAAACACAGTCTTGATATAAGGGAGGTCTAACTTAAGGGGGAGATGTTGTGTAATGGAATGTTAATGAAGATTCTAATGCTGTTTGTTTTACCACGGACCCATTTGAAGGGTACGCCGGTCCGTTCCAGGCTTGACAGTAAACAGTCAATATTAAGTCTAGTCTCCATCTTTCTTTTAGTTGTTACGAACCCACAGTGAGTTATATACAGTATAACATAATAGCATCTACCTACAGTCTCTGTCTCAAAGAAAGGGAATTTACTGCTCCTGGCACTTCATCAGCCTACACCGAATTTGGGGTGAATCTGGCCATTAGTTTAGCTGCTAGAGTGTTAACAAACAAACACACAAACGCAAAAACAAGCCGATCGAAAAACAATACCCCTTCCCTCGCCCTTCTGGTGGGGCAGGGTAATATGACGTTATATGTTGGTAAGTTATTACATCGGTTTGACTGTTATTACATTGATCATGACTATCAGTCAAAACAGTTGTTATTACATTATTTAGCAAGGCATCAGACGCGTTAAGTTCTATTTTACTATGGATGGGGGGGTTGGGGGGATTCATAACTGCACCATTTACATTAGTGTGAGGTTATTACAGTATTGGACTAATTGAATTTGTGGGAAATGATGAAATGATCAGGCCAGTTACATTAATCAAAGTGATTACATTATTGGAAGCTACAGGACTCCATTTTGAAATGCATGCCCCATTCTGCACTGCATTCCAATTTTAAGAAAAAGGGAGGGGATTAGTCGATGGCTCCAGTCATCTCATGGGATGGGGCTGACTAAATATTTTAGCACAAGCATTGCATGTAGACTCACTATCAGTTCCTTCTCTGCTCTAATTTGGATGTGGAGTGATTTCTGAGACCACAGATTAGAGAAAACGGGGACAACAAAACAAATGGTTGGAGGGAAGTGACGTTATAATTGCCTCTACTAGATTGTCTTATGGTATGTAAGGAACTATGAAAAACTGCGCTTTTATTACGCAAGGAGGCAGTATTTCCAAAACCTGCTCAAACCGAGACTAAACTGCAATTGCTGCCAGTTTTTTGCGGCCACAAGGGCAATAGTAATGTGGAACACAAAAATAAACAAAAAGTTGGTACATAATGATTTCAAGGTGATTTAATAATCATTATACACAAATCTACATTAACCTCATTTTAGTCAGAGCTGTATTGGCTGCATTACACACTGTATGTTAAGTTGAATGACAAATGCAGATATGCTTTATAGTTGGAGACTGCTTTTGGGATTTTGCGGTTGAGGTGGCTCTCCAATGGACAGTGTCAGTGTGGCTCTCGAGAAAAAGATTGTGAAGATCTTTGATATAGAGCCAGAATGTCTTTGATGACAGATGACCAGAAGATGTCTCATCTATTATAGATTACAGGAAGCAAACCTGTTTTATGTCTGAAAATACAATCTTAAAACGAGTGTTTGACCTCTCTTCCTCTTCCTCATCAGCTATATGTCTCTCTCCCTTTCTCTGGCGAAGCCAACTGTCACATCATCGACTCACACATTCATTACTTAGCTGATTTTGATGAGTACAACTGTTGCCAAATGTGGAAAAAAAACATTTTCAGTGAGGACCTTTGGTTGTTATGTCGTTACTGTGCTTGTTTTTGCAGGAAACCTGTGGTTCAGTAAAGTGATGAAAGGTGCATGAGAAATTGTTTCGGGGAAAGATGCAGTAACGCAAAAGAAATTATGTAATCTAGAACTTCAGTCTGACTGCACTGATCACACTTCCGGAGATTGTTTCTGTGAATCTGCAGAATAGAAGTATGAAAATATGTAATCCCTCAGCAATGCAGTTCAAACAGATATCAACATCCTCCTTTTGATTGTAGTTCATCCTCCTAACTGATTGTGTCAAACATATCTCTCCTTTTAAGGTAATTCAAGGTTGACTACTGCGAGGTGGAGCTGAATAGGGCAGGGATATTAGACCATGTTTCTTAACTTTCTGGACCCACATCGAGTAACTAATACATTTTGAATTGATATTGTCCAGAAACATATTTGAAAGCATATGACTCAGCAATCTCAGAAATCCGCCATTATTTTAAAAAGGTTTAAGAAAAACCCTCGTTAATTTTGAAGAGGAACTCAGAAAAATTACCCAATCACAGTAGCCCTTCTATAGAGCCATTCCACATGGAGTCAACCAGGGCTCCCACCGAGTTTTAGCTCAATCAGCCCACTAGTTTTTTTTTTTAAATTTGGCATCTCCATTCCCACCCGAATCTGGAATGCCCAATTTAGGAACTATGTACAAGTCTTCCTCGTATGCGACCCCTTGTTGCCAATTCAGGAGAGATGGACGGTTCACGGCTCTCCTCCGTAGCACGTGCCTATCAATACTGCTTCTTTACACTCATTGGTTGAATCCTCGCAAGTTCAGAACAAGGGCAGAGGATACGCGAACATGGACAAGCATAGAATCTTCCTGACGAGCGCCCGGCTGGCCAACAGGAGTCACTTGAGCAACAAACAAAGCTACCATATTATATTTCCCTTCCCGGCAGCCCCTTCCCTATGTACCCAATGGTGTAAAAAAAAAAGTGGGCATGGCAACCTGGTTGGCAAAATTTGGATTTTTTCCATTTTTAACAGGCTATAACTCCGGAAATAATAAAGCTAACCCCATGATTTTTTCAGGACTTGTTCTCTAGGCACTGTACTACCATATATAGCCAATAAAAGCAGTTTTAACCCTTTTCTTGCGATTTTATTGGCTCTCAAAAATTCTTCTTTTACAAACCGCAATCAAAACACGCATTTTCACATTCATCTGATGACATACAGAGGTGAAAATAAGTATTGAACGCGTCAAAATTTTTCTTTGTAAATATACAACCTCAATTCTGAAATAGTTGGGATGAAGTGTAAATTGTGAATAAAATCAAAATGCAATGACTTTCAGATCATGAGCCAATATGTTATTTACAAGAGAACATAGATAACATTTCAAATGGTAAAGTGGCAAAGTGTCCTGTGGTCAGACAAGTCCAAATTTGACATTCTTGTTGGAAATCTTGGGTGTCATGTCCTATGGGTTGAGGCGGAGAAAGATCACCCCTCCTGTTATCAGCATTCAGTTCAAAAACCAGCATCTCTGATGGTATGGGGATGCATTAGTGCATATGGAGTGGGACACTTGCATGTTTTTAAAAGCACCATGAATGCTGAAAGATATAAAGGTTTTGGAGCAACATATGCTCCCCTCCAAACATCTATTCCAAGGAAGGCCTTGTGTATTTCAGCAGGACAATGCAAAACAACGTACTGCAGCCAGTACAACAGCATGGCTTCGTACCATAAGAGTCCGTGTGCTGAACTGGCCTGCGTGCAGTCCTGATCTTTCACCGATTGAGAACATTTGGCGCATAATCAAACAAAAAGTCCATCAAAGGAGACCCAAAACTCTCCAGCAGCTGGAATCCTGAATTAAAAAAGAGTGGGATCAAATTCCAATGGCAAAATTCAAAATACTTGTCTCCTCAATGCCCAGATGCCTCCACTCTGTGTTAAAAAGAAGGGGGGATGCTACATGGCATGGAATCAGGGACACAACAAAAACATGGGCAGGCAAAAGCAGAATCATAACAACACTATCGTGAACAGGCCTCTGTCCCAATTTTTTTTTGACACGTGTAGCAGCCATCAAATTTGAAATGAGCTCATTTTGTGGATAAAATTTCTAAAATCTCCCAGTTTCAACATTTGCTATGTCATCTCTGTCTATTGTGAATAAAATACTGGCTGGTGTGATTTGAAAGTCATTGCGTTTTGATTTTATTCACAATTTACACTTTGTCCCAACTATTTCAGAATTAGGGTTGTATTTCTAATGGGGCTGTTGACACGAAATTTTCACCAGATGTCGGTAACAACCTAAGAAGTCCACATTTACAAAGAAATCAAAACAAAAAAGTCCATAAATTATGTGTAATAAAGTAGAATGACACTGGGAATAAGTATTGAACACATGAAGAAAAGGAAATGCAAAAAGGCATAGAAAGTCAAGAAACCAGCTGAAATCTGTCAGTATTTGGAAAGCATTCCTGCCTACTATCAGTGCATATTAATATCAGCTGGCTTAGTGTTAACTGATGGCCTGTAATAAGGTATTAAGCAAATAGTACATCGCGCCAAAGACTCCAGGCCTGGTGGGGGCATAGGTTCCAAGAGCATAATCAGTCCATCAATCAAAAGAAACTCGCACACCAGAATAGCCAAAACAAAAAATAATAATAATTTTTTGTTTTGGCTATTTTGGTGTGTGAGTTTCTTTTGATTGATGGACTGTAATAAGGTATCTCATTACCAAGGTGTCACATAAGAAGCATGTCATGATGGGTAAAAGCGAAGAGCTTTCTCAAAACCTTTGCAACCTTATTGTTGCAAAACATGCTGATGGCATTGGTTACAGACATATTTCTAAATTCCAGTGAGCACCATTGGAGCATAATTTGAAAGTGGAAAGAACATGATTTCACCATAAACTGACCACGGCCAGGTGCTCCTTGCAAGAATTCTGACAGAAGAGTCAAAAGAATACTCAGAACAGTTGTCCAAGAGCCAAGGAAGGACCACTTGCAGAGAGCTTCAGAAAGACCTGGAATTAGCAGGTACAGTTGTTTCAAAGAAAACAATAAGTAATGCAATCAACCACTATGGCCTCTATGTACGCTCACTGCGCAAGATTCTGCTGCTGCAGACAATGCATGTAGAAGCTCATTTAAAGGTAGTCTCTGGAGTTTTTTGCTCAAAAATAATCACTAGACTTATACAAATGAAATCCGGCTTAATCATCACCTATGGGCTTCTAGTCCTGTGTGGTGGTGACTGCATCTGCAGCGCGCCCTCCCCCTGCCGGTATTTTGGTTTTTTCCTTTGTTTTGTTGTGGACGTTTCTGGGCGGAGAGTGGGTGTGTTCTCTCCAGCCAATGAGAGAGCTCAGGGCGTGTAGTTCTCTCTGGTTTAAAGACCGGAAGTGACATAGTTCTGCGGGTCCTTGGTATTCATTAGTGTGCTATTTTATTGGATTATCGGACACCTCAAATGTGTAGCAATAATTTGTTTACAGAATAGACATTTTGCTACACGTTTGAGGCGTCCAATCATCCGATTAATGAATGCCAAGGACCCGCTGAGCTACGTCACTTCTGGCCAACTTCCGACCTTTACACCGGAGAGAACTACAATCTAACACTAACCGCATAGAGCATAGTGACTGGAGCAGTCACTGCCGAAGCAATGGCGGAAACTGCCAAAAAAAGAAAATACACAGAGTCAAAATGTGCAGCTGACTAATCACGATCGAAAACCAGAGTGAATATCGGCATGGCTTTCACCCACTTCCAAGCCCTGAAGGAGAGGCTGGGGCTGAATAGCGATGCAGACTCGGCCTGCTTACTGTTGGACAGGTACCTGCCAAACACGGCATGTTAGCCTGTTTATTTAGCAACGTGCTACGTGGCTTGTCGTGGAGGTATAATCACTTTATGTACACACTAAGTCCGAGTATCAAACATCGCAAACACCTTTACATTTGTTCTGCCACCCACCGTCTGAGCATCGTTCAGAGCATGTGAGTAGAGGGGAGCGGGTGAAAATTTCCAATCGTTGCTGACAGACCTGTTCATTCCTCTGCTCCACCTCCATGCTCTGGCGCCGATCAACTCTCAGTCGCCTACACAATCTGACAAGCCTATCTGACATTGTAAGTCGAATGCCAGCATTCATGGTTTAACTGTGAATGTTGTGATGCAAATAGCATCCACACAGTAGAAGCTACTGAAATTCTGTCCTTGTTTAAAATTGGTTTTGTCCCGTTACAAACAATTCATTCACACTCATATAATGTATTATGTACCACCGTAATTGTAAGGAGACTGTCCGAGACACGGCGATAGCAACTTTTTTTTAATTTGAGAATTTGTGGTTGTAACTGTAAATGTTGTGTTGCAATTAGCATCCAAACTTAGAAGCTACTGGCCTGGGTGTCTGTCTGTGTGCAAACGCACCATTACAAACAAGTTAATTCAGTCACAGTCCTACAGTTACTGTAAGTTGTATTATATCTAACCAAAAGTCAATTTTGCCTGTGTCCCCTCCTGTTTTCCATAGTTATGACAAAGGTCCACCAACTTCGGCAATCAAAAAGCATCTCTCTGTTTTCCCCATCCTCGTATCCCCCATGAAACCTGGACCACCTGATGAGTAAGTAAGGTCATATGCATGCATCTGCAATATTGATTGTTTGTGAGAGGTTATCAATTGATATTTATGTGTGCTGTGATTGGATTATAGTGCTTACATAATAACAGTACACTAAAAGAAAGGCAGAATGATTGAATAAAATAATTTTTACCCACAACGGAATTGTTACCATAGAGGAAAACTATGATCCAAAAAATATTTGAATAAAAAATACACTATATATGCTGTACAGTACTGTTATACCTACAGGTGTGTAGTTTTGTGCTAAAAGGATTGAATTTTAGAAAAATAAGACGATAAAGACCACGATGACAGCTGCATGATGTTCCTGTGAATTTAATTTTTTTGTTGAACAGACAAACAAGCGACATAGAGCCTCTTCCTTGTTCCAGTGCAGAGGAAGGGGAACCTGTGGTGTCCCTGGAAAGAAGGTTGGCCTGTTTTTGTATTTAATCACTTGTATCACTTGTCTTCCCTGTTGCTGAGTACTGTGCCCCAGCCTGGTGCAGAAGCCCACACACCAAGATGGTGGATACGGCCATTAACAACGCCCTGAGGACCATAACTGGCTGCCTTAAACCTACCCCCGTGCTTTACCTGCCAGTCCTAGCAGGAATTGCGCCAGCCAGCCTACAGCTGGAGGCCGCCACTCTCACCCTGGCAAGGAAAGCCCAGGAAAATGACTGGCACCTCCTCCATGACACCACAACCATGGCAACACCATCAAGCAGACTCAAGTCCCGACATCCGTACAACCTGGCGGCTCAAGAGATGCTCACTTCAATCCCGGAAGACCTATCAACCAAAGCCTGGCTGGCGGCGGCGTGTAAGCAGGTCTGGGAGTCGGCCGGACAATCCTGTCTACACCGCTACATCTGGGATCCTGGAGATGGTGCTGAAGGGGAAGACCTACCTCGCCGGCAATGGACCCTCCTGAACCGCCTTCGCACTGGAGTTGGCCGCTTCAAAGCATCTATGAAGAAGTGGGGCCTAACAGACGATGCAGCATGTGAGTGCGGGGAGCCTGAGCAGACTGCCAACCACATCATCACAGACTGTCCCCTCCATAGACCACCTTCAGAGGAGGGCCTCTTCCGAGTGGGACCTGAGACGAGGGCATGGCTACAAGACACAACGCTGGACATATGATGACATTACACGAAAGAGAGAGAGTATCACTTTTAAATGATGTTACAGTTACTAACCACAATTTTTTGTCCCTTTAGTCTCACATCAATGACCATTCAGGTGTCAAACGTAAATGAGGACCAATATAACAGCCTAACGCATACTGTGTAAGTTATATGTACAATATACATTTATAAAATCTTTTTTTACAACAAAAGTTGGGCGCCCAATGTATTCTGTGCGCAGTAAGTTATACAGTAGATAAATAAGCATCCAAACATGACTGAGAAGTTAGTTTTAGTAAATGTTTCCATCCAATTCTCATATACGCTAATGTGAAGGTGACTTTTTCATGTCTCTCGGATTTGTTGATCAGATGCAGTCACTCTGATTGCCGATGAGGAACCAGATCTGGAGGAAGGGGATGGTGCTGAGGTCTCAGATGAGGACTATGTGCCTCCTATTGCTTTGAGGTTTGTTTTTGCATTGTCACTTATCTTATTCTCCAAAGACAACTGTGATGTAATAATCAAAAAAAAAGGCATTTTACTTGTATTAAAACAGGACAGGTGGTGTTCTCCAGACAGCTCAGGAAAACCTAGACACACTACCAGCTGTCGGGCAGGATGACATTGTCTCTGGCATCGATGATGACCCAGAAGCCACGGAACAAGTCCCAATCACAAATGCAACAGAGGCCATGTCTGATGATATAATTGGTTAGCCTACAAGAACAGTTTGATGACACTATCTTCTTTTGTGGTGCTGCCAATTGATGTGTCTTGTCAAAGACACTTGGCCAACCACCCTTTGAAGTACACATCTCCTCTAGAGGTTCAGCAGCCATTATGAAATGGGTAGGCCTTTGTTTGCTTTTTATTTCGGGTGCACTTTTTGCTATGCTTGCATTTGGTTCATTTTCCTTGTGCTGATTTCACTATGTTATAGCAATTAATTGTTGCTTTATCTAATTACACTTTGTATATATAATGTCACAGATGTGCTCAGAGGGACACACTCTCTGGACATGGAATTCCCAGCCAACACTAAAATACGACATGCAGGCTGGAGATTTCATGCTGGCAGCCAACTCTCTGCTCTCTGGAAATAATTTTGCCAAGATCCAACTTCTGTTCAAATATATGAACTTGGGCATCGTTGCCAGAAGCACTTTTTTCCAGATTCTGAATACCTGCTGTGTTGATGCCATTAAGGAGTTTTGGATGGAGGAGAGGGCAGCACTGATCCAACGTCATAGTACAAAAGATAGCGTTGTGGCCGTAGGTGAGAATCTTTCATTTATTGCTCACTAACAGTTGTTTTAGGTTGTCCTATACCTCTGTATCCTTACCACAGGTATCACTAAAACTATGTCTAAATATAAGTTTTCTTTGGTTTGCCAGTAGATGGAAGAATGCATAGCCCAGGGCACTCTGCAAAACATTGCACATACACAGCTATGGAAAACAACACCAAGGACATCACCTTGATTGTCACTGTCCTAATGGAGAAAGAAGCCTTCATTAGGACAATGGATCTTCTGATGAGTGTGGTCAACCTGAGAGAGATTTGTACAGATGCATATGTACAAATGTCTGCACTTATGAGTAAGTACAATATGCAAAGCCAATTTATTTTCATGGATAAAAGAGTCTCAATTAATGTTTTTCTTTCATCTTAAACAGGCAAGGGGAAATATGAGGATGCAGGAATTTTCCACTGCCTTGACATGTGGTATAGAGCCAAGAGTTTGGTCAAGAAGATTGTTAGAGTAAGACAAGGGAGCATACACACATACAGCGCCCTCCATAATTATTGGCACCCCTGGTGAAGATGTGTTAAAAGCCTTAAAATAAATTCAATTTTTATTGCAGAAGCATATTCTCACACTGAAAATTGTAGAAAAATGTAACTTTCAACTCAAGTGAATTTTAAGGGGAAAAAAATCCCTGAATAAGAAATCATTATTTTTCATAAAATCACCTGTTCCACAATTATTAACATCCCTAACAATTCCCAGGAATTAAATGTAATTGAAGTATTTCTGTCATTTCTACTGTAGTTTACAAAGTTGATCAGAGTATCTTGGAACATTTAATCAGTAATTCATCACTTCCTGTTTCCCTGGGGTATAAATATGATGTGACACAGAGGCCATTTCTCTTATCTACTCTTCAACATGGGAAAGACAAAGGAACACACCATTCAAGTAAGGCAGATGTGTGTCGACCTTCACAAGTCAGGCAATGGCTACAAGAAAATAGCCACTCACCTGCACCAGCCCATATCTACTGTCAGAGGGATCATTAAGAAGTTTAAAACAACTGGAACAATGGTAAACAAGCCTGGACGAGGACACAAGGTTATTTTGCCACCACGCACAGTGAGGAGGATGGTAAGAGAAATAAAAAGTTCTCCAAAGCTCACTGTTAAATAATTGCAACAAATGGTAGCATCTTGAGGTCACAAAGTCTCCAAAACAACCATCAGGCGCTATCTACATGCCAACATGCTGTTTGGGAAGCATGCACGGCAAAAACCTTTTCTCACTCACAATCATGAACGCAAATGTCTGGAGTTCGCTAAGCTGTACTGGGACTTCAACTGTGACTGTGTGATTTGCTTAGATGAGACCAATATAGAGCTTTTTGGCAACTAACAAGTGGGTCTGGCGGAACACAAAAGATGAGTATGCAGAAAAGCACCTCATGCCCACTGTGAAGTATGGGGGTGGATCGGTGATGCTGTGGGCCTGTTTCTCTTCCAGAGACCCAGGTAACCTTGTTAGGGTGCATGGCATCATGAACGCTTTGAAATACCAGGACATTTTAAATCAAAATCTGGTGGCCTTTGCCCAAAAGCTGAAGATGGGTCATCACTGGGTCTTTCAGCAGGATAATGACCTGAAATATGTGGCCAAATCTACACAGAAATGGTTCACCAGACACAGAATCAAGCTTTGCCTATGGCCATCTCAGTCCCCAGACCTCAACCCCAATGAAAACCTGTGGAGTGAGCTGAAGAGGAGAGCGCAGAGGAGAGGACCCAGGTCACTGGATGATTTAGAGAGATTGTGCAAAGAGGAATGGTCAAAGATCCCTCTTTCTGTATTCTCCCATCTTGTGAAACATTATAGGAGAAGATGTTAGGAGATGCTGTTTTGTTGGCAAAAGGGGGTTGTACAAAGTATTAACATCAGGGGTGCTAAAAATTGTGCCACACATGATTTGATGTAAAAGAATTATTTCTTAATGTGGGATTTTTTTCCCACTGAATAAATGCACTTGAATTAAAGGTTGGATTTTCCTCTTTTTTTCATTGAGGTCCTACATTATTTAGAAAAAAACTGAATTTATTAGAAGCTAAAGAACACATCTTAACCAGGAGTGCTAATAATTATGGAGAGCGCTGTATTTTATATCTCAAATTTAGTCCTTTCATGTGAATACTTTTTAATGAAAGCCATCATGTCTTTCTGCTACAGGCTGGACAGCAACGCGGCATGAATGTTCTCCTGTGGGTGAAAGACGCGGCAAATCACTGTTGGTGGTGTGTACCTGTGTACAGTTCATGGTAAGAAACCAACAAAAAGAGTCATATTACACATAGGGGGTGTGGTAGATGTGGAGCATGTAACTGAATACATTTATATGTTTCAGGACCTTTGGATGGGGTTTCTCCACCATGTTGCAGATGAGCACATATGGGACCTGGGCAGATGCCAGCATGACTGTCGTTCAGCAGACTGGACAAAGACCTGGACTGAGAGGGGGCCCAGGGCTCATGACACTCTCACCAACATTGTCAAAGACAAACGGTGGCTAAAGAATGTCTACAAGTACCTGCACTTCAGGTGAATAATATTTCTGTTTTCCAGATACTCAGACACACACATAAATACAGCACTAGTCTCGGACAGAAAGTGACATTTCAGGTGTAAAAATCATCCCCTTAGGCCATGCAATACAGAAATGTATACGTAGATGGCTTTCTGCTTTGAATTTTATGTTACTGTCACCTCCACCTTTGTAGGGTCCAGACTGAACTGTGTGCAAATGCATGTAAATGTTGGAGTGCCTGATTTTTGGATTAAAAAGGACAAACACTTATTCCAAACCAAATCTGTAGCCCCTTTACTGGTTGTGTGTCTGTTTATTTATTTGGCAAAGAATTGAAAAAGTAAGCTAGTAAAAGGTGGCTTCCTTTCTTCGCAGGTCTAGATCCAAATTGGAATCTCTTAAGAACCACATTTTGATGTACGCATCAAAAAGGTTTTCTTACTCTCCCCTCGTCTATGTGGCAAGACCCATCCTTGCCACTCTGGACAAAAACTACCACAAGGATCGTCCAGCCAAACAAACAGCGGGTGGAGAGACTGTGTGAGTAATATATAGTCTTATATTTCTAACACGTACCAAGACCACCATTACCACATTACTCAGTATACATAAAAAAGAAATCTGTTGTACACATTATTCACAATGTTTTGTTTCCATGATTGCAAATTGCAAAGCTGGACAGCCCAATTGTGTCTGAGGCTAATCATTTTTTTTTTCTGTCTTTCAGGATGGGAAGAGTGTTCAAGAAGAGGTCCAATAGATGGAGCTTGTATACTGTAAAAACTCAGAAGACATTCAGTTACATTCCCAAACTGCAGAGGCATATATTGGAAAGGAGGGTGTTGTCAGATGCTGGTCTCCCAAAAACCATGCAGCTATGACCCAGTGATCCCTGGAGACTTGGACTCCTCTCTGACCTTCCACCACCACCAACCCAAGACCTTGTCTAGGCCCATGTGAGCAGAGGTCATGGTAGCGAAAAAAATCTATACATCACAAACGGTATCACGGTTCTATAAATCCTAGTGAAAACATAACTGGTGACCTCTTGTATCTGTTTTTATCGGTGCAGCTGAGATGACCCAGCTGTGAGGATACACCACACCGCAAAGATAGCTTTCTATCCTCAATCAAGTTTACTTATGGTACTTGTTTAATATTAGGCAGTGTCCAACTTCTTACTTATCCTCACAGTAAGAAGGTCGTGGGTTTGAATCTGGCCTGGGGCCTTTCTGTGTGGAGTTTGCATGTTCTCCCCGTGTTCGCATGGGTTTTCTCCGGGTACTCCGGTTTTCTCCTTCAGTCCAAAGACATGCATGTCAGGTTAATTGGAGACACTAAATTGCCCATAGGTATGAGTGTGAGAGTGAAGGGTCGGTGAATGGTGCGTGTGCCCTGCGATGGATTGGCAACCTGTCCAGGGTGGGTCCCTGCCTTTGCCCGTAGTCAGCTGGGATAGGCTCCAGCTCGCCCCGTGACCCTAGTGAGGAATAAGCGGGTATAGAAGATGAATGAATAATTTACCCCTGCAGTGAACCAGTCGTAAATTGTAAATATAATACAGTTTTACTTTTTTGTGATTGACTTTTTATTGTACAGTTTTGCAGACAAACATATTACAAGAACAAATGAACATTGACCGCCATCATCATAGACAAACAAAAATAAGTACCAAGGGAAAAATTCACACTTCATGAAAAAACAGGAAAGAAAAATAGGAAGAGTAATAAGAATAATCACAGTAATGTCCAAATACAATATTTACCTCATTGCTGTCTTAGTATGTCCCGAATATCTACCACTGTTTTTGTAAATATAATACAGTTTTATGATAAAAAAGTCTCTCTATTATTGTTTGATTTATTTTCAGTCTGTGCCACAGTTTGGTTATGAACAAATTTGGCAATAATCACATATACTGCTAATTACTTCAAATAAATTATTAATTATAACATGGAATAAAAATAAATAAATAAATGAAAACGTGAAAACAAGAAATGTGTATACTGTACATAAAATGACAACCATTCAACAAACTGAGAAATATCAAATAGAACTAGGTAAATATACTCAGCAACAAAAGTTTCTGTGACACCATTTATGTGTATGTTATAAATGACACGCAAAGATCTCAATGCAATCAATATGTTTATTTAACAGGAGAAACACTGACTTTTCAGTGCCAACGTCACTCAAAACAAAAAATGTCATTTTCATGCGTCATGAAGCACTTGTCTGACGTCTAACCAATTGTGACCTTCACACTTCAATACCAGGTGTGACTTCCTCGTGCCATGATGCAAGCAACGCATCTCCGGCGCATGGACCGAATCAGATGTGCCAGAAATTGCTGTGGGATGTCATTCCAAATCTGACGTAGACGTTGTCGCAATTCCTGGAGTGTAGCTGGCGGGTTATCCAACCGCCGCAAACGTCGATCCATCTCGTCCCAAAGATGCTCGATTGGGGACATGTCTGGGGATCTGGCTGGCCATGGCAGGACATTGACATGTTGTTGCATCAGATACTGCTGTACAATCCTTGCAACGTGTGGTCTGGCGTTATCATGTTGCAGCGTTATTCCGGGACCATGTTGCATCAAAAACGGTACCACCAATGGCCGTAGCACTTCATCGCGATATCTTTGACCTGTCAGATTTCCATCAATAACAAGCAAATCTGTTCTGTTTCTAGCCGTGATCCCTCCCCAAATCATGACACTACCACCTCCTAAACGATCAAATTCCTGAACATAGTTGTTGGCATAACGTTCTCCACGTCGACGGTATACACGTAAACGACCATCACATCCGTTAAGCATGAATCTTGTGAAGAGTACAAGATCCCACTGACGTTGGATCCACCGTCGATGTTGTTGTGCCCACTGTAGACGCAGTCGTCGGTGTTGTACTGTGAGTATTGGACGTCTTGCTGGCCGACGTGGGACAATGCCAAAATGACGGAGACGGCGACGGATTGTCTGTGCAGACAGTCGCCTCAAACCAGGTATCGTTCTTGCAGTTATGGTTGCAGGTTGGAATCGATTTCGGAGATGGGTTGTTCGAATCCAGTTGTCCTGTCTGGGAGTGGTTACTCGTGGACGGCCGCTGCGAGGACGGTCTCTGACATGTCTTGTCTGCTGATGACGCTGCCATAAGTTCCAAATGGTGTTTCGGTGGACATTCAGGCGATGAGCAACTTCCCTCTGCGAAGTTCCGGATTCAATCATCCCAATGGCCCTCCACCGATCATTTTCAGACAGTCTTGGCATTTAGAGGGTAGAGTTCCTGATCCGAAATGGCTGTGTTTTCGAGAAGTGATGCTTCCGTCGTTCATCAGGCACAATGTGAACATTCCAAAAATTCTCCTCTTTTATTGCCATCCACAAGCATGATTTACGCACATTTTCACGTGCAAAGTCATTTTCTCGCATTTTCATGATTTCCATTTCAATGTTGTGTTTACGTGTACTGTTTCAGTCTGATATCACCATGTATGACAATTTCATAATTGCGTTATGAAAAATAATTAACAATATTGGTGTCACAGAAACTTTTGTTGCTGAGTATATATACAAAGCAATTCAAAAAATTAAATAAAATTATCGACCTGTTTATTACTTAGTGAACAGGAATAAATCCTGTGTATTGGCCGTGAGGGTCAAGGTACCTGTCCCTGATGGACCACACACAGGAACTGCGGATGACCAGCCGGTTTCTCGGCCCCAAAGCACCATGTTGCCAGAAGACGTACTGCCTGTATGCAATATATCGGTACTCCCAGTTGTCATCCCCTGGCTCCCTTACATTCTCAGCTACCAGCACATCATCCCTGCATTGCCTATGAATGCGCAAATTGCCTTAATCAAGGCAATACAGGGAGAAGTGTGGTAGAAAAGAAATGCAATGTGCAGGGTCCTGGCCACAGCACAGCTTCTCCCTGTTTGTTGGCATGTTCTGACAGTTCCCGCAGGTGCACCACTGAACCCTAGGTAAGCCAGCTGATGGAGGAGGACCCTGTCTGAGTTGTACCATCAACCACCAACCCAGGTTCCCTTGCAAAAAGCTCCCTGGCCAAATGCTTACACTCCTCTGCCTCCATCTCTTGAAGAAGTTGCTATGGGAACAGAAGACACGGATTAGAAACACATAATTCTCCATCATAATGGCATTCAGTGTAATCATAAGTAGCTCTGAAATTTTTACTTTGTTAAAAGTTTTGTAGCTGTTGTCGTAGAACCAAGAGATTACGACAAATAGTCTTTTATCAAGTTTATTGTACTGTTACAATTGTGAACAAATGGTGAATCATACCAATAAAAACCAACTGCTGAAGTCTGTGGCTCTGTCAGGTACCAGCATGGCAAAGAGACCCTAAAGATGGAGGCCTAGAGATTTAAACTAAAACAAGATGGGCTGTTCTTAACAGTAAAGATTGAACTGAAATCTGAACTTTCTATTCACTGGCTTTGCTAAGTTTTCTTGCAGAACCTCTGCATTCTCATTATCTATTCTGGCTCTTATTCTGTACACTTAGGAGTCTTTTTATTCAGTTTATTTATCCCGTCTTTGGGATTGTCTTGAGATCCTCGTCGGTGTGTTAATGTTTATTTGTTCTGTAATGTGAATATAGGCCACTGGATGGCAGTATTTACCTTTCTTTTGTTAAGCTCAGACTGGAGCTAGGTTTGGGCATATTTCGGGCATGTCTGAAACAAGTCCCAGAGAAAAGAAAAAAAAAAGTCTAAAAGGTGGGAGGCGTCTGCAAAAGAGTATATAAAGAGGAGAATTGAGACAGTAAAGTGGTAGGAGAAATTGCAAGAAGAAGGATACATGAGACCAGACCTGTCATTCTTTTCAAGACCTGTGAAGTTTCTTTTGTGGATTTTTGCCTGTGTTAAGAGCATTTTCCTCACCCAGGACATCACCAAGCCACCCCACCAAAAAGGGACTGTAAATATTTCTGTTTTTTGTTTTATTCTATCTTGGTCAGTAGATTAGTTAGTTGTTTAGTTGTCTGTTCATTAAATGTGTTTAAGTTTTAAAACTGTTTCTGTCATCCCTTGCTGTTGCTGTTGTGTTGTAAATGTAATAACAAATTGGGGCCATAACAGTTTCATGTAATTGGTTTCCCTCGTGTTCCATCCGTGTCTGTGCGTGCCCCCTGCCTATATCTGCTCTCCCTGCAGCAAGCCAGTCAGATCTGACTTCGCTCTCGCCCCCGCTCACACCTCTCCCTGCCCGGTGCACCTTCCCTCTGGTCCCCTCATCTGTTCTGTGTGTTTCCAGTTCAGCCACTTTCCCAGCCCAGCCTACCCCTCCTGCTGCTCAGGCCCTGGTGCCCCCTGTCTTCCGAGCCCTGTATGCCACCTCCTGTGCCCAGTGTGTCAGTGGCCTTCCCCGTCTCCTGTGCCCAGTGTGTCTGGCCTTCTCCGTCTCCAGTGCCCAGTGTGTCAGTGGCCTTCGCCGTCTCCAGTGCCCAGTGTGTCAGTGGCCTCGCCGTCTCCAGTGCCCAGTGTGCCAGTCGCCTTCGCCGTCTCCAGTGCCCAGTGTGCCAGTCGCCTTCGCAGTCTCCAGTCCCCAGTGTGCCAGTCGCCTTTGCCGTCTCCAGTGCCCAGTATGCCAGTCGCCTTCTCTGTCTTCACTGCCCAGTGTGCCAGTCGCCGTCCTGTCTGTCCCCCTCCTGATGTTCTCCCTGACCCTTCTCCCGGCCAGCTGTGGCATCCGAGTTAGCCATCTGCCAGCTGTGCCCACTGTTTTGTCTTGTGCCTGCCTTAGCTCCAGCTTCCGAGTGTCCCATTGTCCTGAGTTGTCCCGAGTCTGCCCCCTTGTGGTTCTGTTTTTGGATTCCTGAGTTCTCCCTCGTTCAGTGCTATGCACGGTGTTTCCGTTGGCCGGAGTGCCCCGTTTTCCCCCCCTGTTTGGTTCCCTGTTTATTTAATAAATCATCATTTCGGATCCTCGCTCCTGGCGTCTCTCCCCTTTTGTCTCCCTCAGATCCTAGTCTTGTTCCTAGTTCCCTGAGTCCACAGTTTCCTAGAGTTTCCTAGTGTTTTTCTCCCGAGACCCCACTCTTTTAACAGAGTATGAGCGTAGCCCTTTAAGGCTGTTGCTATTGGGTTTATCCCTCTGCACATGCGCAGCTCTGAAGATTTCCTTTCCCGCCATTGTCCTGTACTATGGTCCAATCAGGTCCGCATCCACCCTATATTACATTCGCGTGACCGGAGTTCGGCTCCCAATAACAGACAGCTTTTTCTTCAGCTGACGATGGTTGAGCACGTGGGGCAGAAACTTAAAAGGGCTACGCTCATACTCATGGAATCTAGGGTTACAATTACGTAACCAATGTTCTATTTTGTATGAGCTTCGCCCTTTAAGGCTGTTGCTATTGGGATAAAGGGCGAAGCCGGATGTAGTCTTTGCCCCACTGTGATACCAGCATAAAAGCATTAGCAAACATACAACTTACACCGCAAGCACAGGAGTCAAAATAAATGGTAACACTTGAAGGTATCGTCAAAAGAGTGACATGACACAGTCATGAACGTGTCATAAACGTTATGTAAATGTCATTAAGTGTCATTCGGTTTTTGAGATGACAAGTTGACATTGTTTGGGTTGTCTTGATTATGACAACTTCGTCATAAGAATGACATGACACTGTCATAACTATTACATGACACATGTCACAGTTATGATAGTGTCATCTCAGTCCTATGACGGTACCATCAAGTAAAGTGTAAACAAATAAATTACAACTCCACTGCGCTAGTCCCCTTTAGTGAAAAATATGAGGCAGTGGTTTCAGCACCGGAGTTCTCGCATTTGAAAAACGGACGATTCAACCGCCGGCTGACCTACTGCATTGTAATGAGTAGATTACATCCCCAATCATACCATTCACATTACAGACCTGCTGCTGTGACAGAGGGGGACGAAAGTTACACATTGTAACTAGTTCCAAAGAGACCAGAGCAGGTTTCAGAGGCCCCTGTCCAACTCCCCATGATAACCAACTTATTCTGGGGAGTGAGCAGGGACGAACGTTATGTATTGTGACAGTCCCTCGAGCTCATACAAATAATTGTAATGGGAGAGTCTCAACATTTGGTACAATTAATACAGAGTGAGTCATTAAAAACTCTGATGCATCGCGTCGATAGAAGCGATTAAAAGAACATGGGGATGTCCATGACGTGGCAGCACAGATGTCAGCCACTGCGACTCCTCTAAGCAGAGCAGTGGAGGAGGACACGGCCCGCGTAGAATGTGCTCCAAGGTCTGGCGGGAGATCTACTCCTGCAGTAACATACGTTTGTGTGAAAGCATCGCACAGCCAATGAGCCAGGCACTGTTTTGTCAGAGGCTTCCCTTGAGAATGTGCACTGTAGTGAACAAATAACTGTTCAGTCTGTCTGATGCTCACTCTGCGCACCAGGTAATGGGATACCGCACGTACTGGGCAGAGGCAATGCAATATTCCTTCCTCCTCATTCTTATGTGGGGGGGGGGGACCATCCAGAGAGATCGCCCTTGAAATAAATGCACTAATAATGCTCTTCGGCATGAATGAAGGGTTTGGCTGTAAAGAAGCGGCACTTCCATCTCCTCTGATGAAGAGACAAGACAAGGAGAATGAAGGTGCACATACATCGCTCACTGTCTTAACTGTGGTTAACGCCAAGAGGAGCGCTGTCTTCCAGGGCAGAAATTTAAGCGAGATTTGGGATATAGGCTCAAAAAGAGCTTCTCTTAGAGCGCGTAATACCAGAGGTAAATCCCATTGTGTTGCCTCCTGACTTCCTTCAGGAAACGCTGAACTAATGGATGCGCAAAGACCCATCTCTCTGGCACGATGAAATGCCCGCGGCGTAAGTTATATTATTCGAAAGTGTCAGATTTCTATCGACTAATAGCTGGAGGAAAGACAGTGTTTGAGGCAGAGAGCAGGATGTTGGATCCATACGCCTCAACTCACACCAGCGCTGAAAAGCAGACCATATTGCAGTGTAACAAGCAGTGGTTGAAGGGGTCCTTGCCCCTTAAATGGTGTGTACCACCTCAGGGGCTAATCCTAATCTCTCCAATCACTCCCTCTCAAGCCCATAATTGTTGACCTATTACAGCGAACCATGGCGCGCTTGATACTCCCATTTTCAAAGATACATAGTAACAACATAGTAACATGTACTTCATTACAGTATTGAAGTAGTATAGTAGTATACTTTCACTTCGTTACTTTGACACTGCCATAATTCATCATTTACGGTAATATCTGGATTTGGCGTTTTCGAGAACAACAACGGTGTATCTCTGTGCAGATGTGTCCACCACTGAACGTGGAGCTGCAAATTTATGCACGCAGTTACAATATTCTATCACTAGATGGCACACCAGGATCAGTTATTGAATAGTCACGACTGCCTGTGAACTCAAATAAGAAGTGCCTCTTCATTCCCCCCAATATCTGTGCTTTTTTTAATTTCATTGGGACGGCCCAGTATAACAAAGGCTAAATTAAATAATTCTATTGTGTATTTGTATCGTTTTGTCAGTCACAAACAAGAGATGTTGCAGTACCACCTCTGACACCGGATCGGAGCAGGATTTGTTTTCAGCCAAAATACACTACATGGAGGGCAGAGAGCCCCCACCCTCTACGTAACAAGTTACAAGTCAATTTATCTAACCATAACCGTCCAAAGCTGTTAAACTGAGGTAAAAATGGACCAATAAAGCAAATATCCTACATAGTTCCTCGACTTCAATCAGCAGTTATTGGAATAAAAAAAAGTGATGAAGTGATTACTTGATTTCGGATTACAACTTCCAGCTCTTCTTTGTCGCGTGGACACAATAGCATTCGTGCGCATGTGGAAGACGTGATTATGGCGCTGCTATTTCACCTGGCAACACGATATACTATTTTCTGATTGGCTGATAGGTGGCTGGTTTAAGCAGAGCCGTCTGCCTTCGCCTCATCCATTCATAGATTACTAATCTCTTCTCCAGTTTATGTTACTAATATACGGCGAATTTTATCACTTCTCCGCATGAGAAATGTCATGTGTGGCGTGAGGGCGTGTGAACTTATTGAAATGCATGAATGAGACTTGATAGCCCTGCAGCGGTATAATTAGCCTCTCGTCTCATTCCATCACATGTATAGGTACGGGCGGGTCCGTACCGACTACCATTAGCCCTTTTGCAAACATACGGATGGTAGCTATGTCCTAATGAATTTGGCATGTGTCAGCCGAACCAGGCAAAATTTATTAATTATATTTCAAGTTTCAATGGAATTTGTTATTATTTTACCGTATATATGTTTGTATAGATCTGGCAATTCAGTTTTTTGACGTAGCTCATAAGTATTCGCGGCAGGAGCAATATCCAACTTGGCAGAAATTCCTCCACACGACTAGGGGTCTATGTAGCCTAACAATCATCAGACGATCATCTTAGAAATGTAGCCGTTCTCAGGATGGAAACAGCGTGTAAAAGAGCTAGATACGGATATATTTGCAAGACGCTTTGCTGCAAGGCACAACAATCGTCGTCTGAAGCTCTCTTTAAAGATGGCCAATGTCAGTCCTGGACTGTGACTTAAGTACTTTTGCTGTATTTATTTAGACTTTTATTTAATTAGACCTAAATATTCACTCGACTACATCTTGGAAGGCATGATAATAGTGCGTCCAGAAAAAAGGGGAACTGGGAATAAAATTAGAAGTATTCTCTTGAAACTTGAAACTAGTATCTATAAAACTAATTAGGACGATTAATTCCACAACTGTGCACTTTTTCACATCATTCAAAGAAAAAAAAATTAGTCAGGCATCGCTGTCAGAACTCATTGTTCTGTTGTCAGCTGCATGATTCGTGCACGTCATGCAGCTAGTAGGTTTTACATTTAAAGCAGTACACATTACACAACCTAAAGCACTAATGGCCCCGACAATGAAAAGCTGAAACTGATCATCCAGGTTCATCCGTGTTTGGGCCTGTCATCATTTTATGCAATTTTGCGCAAAGTGGTTCCTGAATTACTCCAAAAGAGTCATTTTTGTTCCGTTGAGTGCAGCACAATCTCAGCTTACTTGACATCATTAGACAGAAGGCATAGTTATATAACACCAAATATACTCAAAGAATATTAAGTAATTGTTGGGACACACTGTAAAATAAATACATTGAAGAATAATTTTCTGAAATTGTTCCCCAATTTTTATATGTAGTTTTTGGCAGATTGGTGAATCTCTGCCTGTCTTTACTTACATCTGATATGTTGTCTATGCTCTATTGTGAATAAAATATGGGTTATTGAGATATATTCTGTTTTTATGCACGTTTTACACAATGTCCCAACTTCATTGGAATTGGGGATTTCCTAATACCGCACTGAGGACGTCCCATGCCATCCCTCCCAGACCTCTTGCCACCCCTTTGCCACCCCATTTAAAATTTTCTAGATCCGCCACTGGTCCACTTGCATGCAGGGCAAGGATTATGCCTGCCGGGACAAGAGGCACGGTAAGGCGCAGTAGCGAGAGATGTGGACTGTACGGCAGGGGAATGGTGGGAAACCGTCCGAAACACCGGGGCAGCTGGGGCTACCGGGCGCTGCTGCAGAGAGCGATTTTCTCTCCAATCTCCCAAAAAACCGTGAGCATGCTGTGGGCGAATATTCACTCGAACCCACTGAGTGCACTTCCTCACCCTCTCGGCTTTGTTAATCGCCTCTCTTCCTGCGAGAAATAATGGTTGGAGGAGAGTGTGCAGAGCAATAGCAGCAGGGGAACGCTCAGGGGAGAGGGGGACAAACTGTTTTCTCTGAAGCTGCCTCCTATTGTGAGGTAGCCACACATTTCCCGCAGCTCCTCGCAGCTTCCTGTGTTTTACCTACAGTTCAGTGAGTGAGCTAACTGTTAATACTGGTTGGCCTAGCGGGGCACGGCCAGGTTGAGAAACGCCGCATTGGCGAGATCCGCCAATTGCAGGACAAGGAGTCGTGGAGCGTGGACACCCTGCTTGCCGAAATCCAAGCCCTCCAGTGGGCTGAGGGAAGCACTAGTACAAGCGGTAATGAAGGGAGTAGAATTATCGAATTTTTGCCCTTCTTGCTCCTCCGCCTTTCTACCGTACGATGGACCCAATCTCACATTAGCTTCCTCAGTATCCACGATACTTGTTATACGGGGTATAAATGTGTCAGCCCGATGCTCCCACGAAGGTAGGAGGGCACAAAACGAAACGAAAGCTTGAGGCGTCAAGGCTAGCCCGGCATGTTCGGCGCCGGGGCATATTTCGCGGAGTGAGCGAGGGTCTTACGGCATAATGTAGCAGTTGCTACACACAGGGCGGAGGCATACCGCTCGAAGATGAAATACTCATCTTCAGAACAGCGTCACTCAACTTCTTGCACTGAAGAAAAAGTAGGAGTCGAACTCAGGTCACGCAAATGTAATATATGGTGGATGCGGATCTGATTGGGGCCATCATGCAGGACAATGGCGGGAAAGAAAATCTTCAGAGCTGTGCATGCGCAGAGGGATAAACCCAATAGCGACAGCCTTAAAGGGCGAAGCTCATATGAAATAGAACCAAGCATGTGCTATAGACACATCAACATGCCTTTAAAAAGGAAGACCAATTCCTGATTCTGGACTACCAAAACAGTACCCGAATGGCAAGCAACAAAGTCTCAATCGCAGACAACTTAAAGCAAGTCTGAAATAGGATGCAACCGGAGTCCAGATCACGGAAAACACAAAGCAATTCTTTAATAACAAGCACCAAAAAGCCAGGTTATGGAGACAAAGCAATGCAACACACAGTATTCCTCACAATCAAATACTGCTTCTCCCAACGAGCGGCTCGGCTCAAAAGCCGTAACAAGGAGGGAGATGCAAACTGATGCATTTAAAAAGCAAGAACCAATTTATTTCACAAACTTGAACTTCACAAAAAGACTTTGCAAATAAGGGGTGTGAAAGTCAGTAATGTGAGTGGATGAGTAGAGAAGCAGTGTTGTATGCAATCCAACCAAAAAGCAAAAGTCACAAGGGAGAGAGCATTCCAACGTGGGAAATGGGTCACAAGTGCTCTCCATTGTACTAATGATCCCCGGTTCCGCCCACCAGGCACCTGCAAATTAGCCTCAAATGCAAGCAGAGTAGGGGCCGTAACAGCAGTGACTCCTCAATAGATGTATAGGTGGCAGGACATGCTAATAAGCAAGTCTAGAGACAATAGCTCCCCAAGTTAGTGAAAGCAACTCTCAATCTTGCACCGTTGGAAACATCCTCAACTTAAACGATTGTCATAAAAGACATATGCTTGGTAAGTATTTGGCACAGGGACTAAAATGAATCTCCTCAAAAAACATAACATGCAGTTGATCAAAACAGACATTTTGAAAATGCTCCTAAAATTCCTGCTCCTAATTATTCCCAATAATTAATCACAAACATGTAAACATGTATTAATATAAACATTAATTATTAGTTTATATTATATGAAGGTGGTTATAATGATTTGTATACGCTGAGGAAGGCCTGTGAGCCGAAACGCGTCCGCTTTTTTATTCTTCGTAACATTAAAAATACTTTAGGCACGTGCTGTCCAACGTCTTTAATACTTGCAATTTTTCCTATGGGATTCAGCACCTTATATGCGATTGGGATGGCAGCCCGTTTGTGTTCGCATTTTTGTTCTCTATTTATTGAAACGGTGCTCCTCTGACTATGTCTTACGAAGAAGTTGAACATCTTACGGACATTAGAGCTACCACCTTTCCTTACTATGAGTCTGATTCTTAATGAATATTATTTCCTCAGATTCATATGGACACCATGGGTGATTCTTGAGAGTCTCAGTATGTTTTGTTGCAAAATCTTTGCAAAAAAGAAACCAGGACATTTTTGCATGGATCTGTGCTTTCGCAATACTGGCGCAATAAACGCATCCCTCCTGGTTTGCGCATAATGAAGGAACCTACACTGGGGAGAGATGATCCAGATTTTTGCAAGAAATGGTGTGACATATTGAACAAGTGTTCTTTGGATCTGATGTTGTTGGTTATTGATAGTCAGGAAAATGGACTTAAAAACAAGTTTTCTGAGTCACAACTAAAAGAGCTTTTATCCAAATGTGAGGCCAATTTGTCTACTTACAAAGGTGACTTGCAACGCCACAAATTGGAGAAATATAGAAGGGACACTCTTGACTATCTAAATGACAATGTCTATCCTTAGCTAAAAGGCAAACCTCAACGTGGAACTGTAACGCGGTCAAGAATGGCCTCAAGTAGTCTTTCCTCGGAGGATTTGAACTCTGATATGGATTCATCTACTCGCCATTTCTTAAGGTCCAAGAAGAAACCCCCCGCCGTCCCTTTGGAATTTACGGCGGGGTCAGGAAACGCAAGACGAGGAGGGGGAAGAAGAAACGTAGGGTCTTCTGTTCGCAAGGACAGTTGAATGTGATTAACATCTCTCAGAAACAGTTAAGTGATCGTGAGGTATCCTTGTTATCCAAAGGACTCTCTTTTGTTCTCATTAAGCGCATTGATCCATTTGTTACTAAAATTTAACTGTTTAAACTTGGTCGTTCTGTACACTTGAAGGCATTTTTTATTAGGCCTTAGGATGTCCGTGATCAATTAGCATATTGTGAACCCCAGGAATCTTTGCCTGTGGTTTTTAAACCAAAGAGTACTTTTGTCCCTCCTGTCTTCAATTCCTCGGTTGAAACCTTTTGCAGTTTGGTAGAGCAAGAAGCTCTATAATGTTCGAAAATGGATTATGTTGTCCGTTCTAATCTACTTGAATCTGAAAAAATTGCCTTAAGATCATTAATGTCAGATGAGAATGTGGTTATTAAACCTGCTGACAAGGGGGGTTCTATTGTGGTTCAGGATAAGATCGCATGCACTGAGGAAATTGAAAGACAAATGAGTGATACTGATTCGTATACATTGTTGTCATCTGACCCCACCATTAGATTTTCTAATGAAATTAAGTCTACATTAAAAAAGGCATTAAGGGATGCAGTTATCGAGGAGAATGAATTTAAGTTTTTAATTCAGGCCCATCGGGTTAGGCCTGTGATTCATACTTTACCTAAAATTCTTAAAAATCTTGAACATCCCCCCGGTTGTCCAGTAGTATCGGGTAATCAGTCTTTAACCGAACCTCTTTCTAAGTTTGTTGATTTTTTCATTAAGGATTTGGTTCGTCAATTTCCTTCTTTTCTTGAAGATACTACAGATTTTCTTACTAAATTGGGTGCAATACGTCAGATTAACCCAAGCGATTTTCTATGTACAATGGATGTATCCAGCTTGTATACTAGTATTCCCCATGAAGCGGGACTAGAGGCCTTGAGTTATTTTTTACAGTCTCGTACAGTTTTACAACCACCTACTGAGTTTCTTGTGTCTTTGACACATGAGATCTTGACTTAAAATTATTTCATGTTTCAAAATAGACACTATTTACAAATCCAGGGTACAGCGATGGGCTCTCCGGTTGCGCCTAATTATGCTAATCTCTTCATGGGGAAATTTGAACAAGATTTTGTGTACTCTAACAACGTTTTTCAGTATATTAAGGTTTGGTATAGGTATATTGACAACATCTTTTTTATATGGTCAGGTACGGAAGATGACTTGATTCTCTTTCGTGATTACATGAATAGTTGGTTGCCATCTATTAAATTCATTTTGGCGTGTGATAGAAATGTAATATCTTTTTAGATGTTTTGGTAAAGAAGTCTGGGACAATGATCCATACTGAGATTTATCGGAAAAAGACTGACAGGAATAATTTTTTACACTTTTGTAGTTTTCATCCTACCTCTTTAAAATGCAGCTTGCCATATAGTCAATTGTTAAGGGTACAACATATTTGTAATGATGATGAATCTTTTGGGAGGCAGGCAGAAGAGCTGTGTCAACAATTTCGTAGTAGGGGCTATGACGACATTTTATTACTTGATTGTCTTGATAAAGTACGGCGTAAGAAACGTGAGGATCTTTTTCGGTCCACTTCCTGTTCTAATACTTGTGGGTCAATTACTTTGGTTTCCACTTACAGTCCTATATCCAAACATTTGAAACGTATAATAAATCGTCAATGGCATATATTGAGTACTGATCCTCAGATTGGTGAGTTTTTTCATGATCCTCCTTGCTTTTGTTATAAAAGTGCTTCGAATTTAAAGGATTATCTTGTCCGAGCTATTTGTGATAGAAAACCGCAACTTTGTTTCCCTTTTAAAATACCAGCGGGTAATTTTATGTGTTACAATTGCGTTGTTTGCAGTAATATGATCACAGAAATATGATCACAGAAAATAGTTTTACAGATCCTGTGAATAATAAAACATTTAAGGTGAGAGGTAGGATCTCATGTTTATCTACTTTTGTTGTTTATCTCTTACTTTGTCCATGCAGTCTTATTTATGTTGGTAAGACTAAGCATCAACTCTCAACAATAAATTGCGTACATAAATGTGCTATCAGAAACAAAGATGACCGATCACCTGTTGCTCGACATTTTAACAAAATGGGTCATGATGTCAATTCATTGAGATTCATGGGTTTGGAAATTGTTAGTCAGACATCGAGGGGGGGCAATCAGGACAATTGCCTCCTCCAAAGAGAGGCTTGGTATATATTTACTTTGAATTCTGTTGCGCCGTATGACATGAATGAAGATTTTTCTTTAACTTGTTTTTTGTAAGGTTTGAGTTAAGTTGGTTAATACTTTTATTTTTGTTTCATTTCTTTCTTTCTTTTGGTTATGGTTTATTTTATAATCATTTCAATGAGTGACATTGTCTTTTGTGATGTATTGTCAATTAGTGGTTTATTTATGCCTTATAGGGTAATGGTAAGTGGTACCGTGAGGTAAAAAGAAACACATGTTTGTGATTAATTAATAGTTAATATTATACGCAGGTGGTTATAATGATTTGTATACCCTGAGGAAGGCCTGTGAGCCGAAACGCGTCCGCTTTTTTATTCTTCGTAACATTAAAAATACTTTAAGCACGTGCTGTCCAATGTGTTTAATACTTGCAATGTTTCCTTTTGGATTCAGCTCCTTATATGCGATTTGGAGGGCAGCCCGTTTGTTTTTGCATTTTGGTTCCATCATTGTGAAATGCGTGTCTGGGGATGATAGTGGGTTTCAGTCTGGGTAGATGATAGATGCTGATCACAAAGAACAGCCAACCTTTGAACAGTTTACTGCAGGACTTTAGGTAGCGTGAATGCATGATGGCTACTGGTTGCTGGCAGTTGTCTTGGATACTTCTGATGGACATCAGGGCATCAATGTTAAATTAATGCATCCTCATGGACCAACGCAGAGGTTTCAGAGGCCCCAGAAAAAAAAGGAAATTTGTTTGTTAATCATCTCTGCAGCAAGTACTGCAAGATCTGGAAGGCAGTGCACTCTTTCTGATAATGATTTTAACAGAATCACCAAGTGGATCGATTTAGTGACGTTTGTCCATGCTTGCTTGTTTTGTGAATTAAAAACTATGACAGGTTTTTATGTCTGGACTGCTACTGAGGCAAGAGCATCAATTTCAACATATTTTGAGAAATCTGAGCAATGTTAGCAAGGCTAAAGGTTGTTATGACACAATTTTAAATGCTATTTTTGCTGATGTATTCGCAATGTGAAATGGCCCATGCACTTAGAGTGCTGAATCTTCAAACGTTTAAATGATATACAGTATAGTTCTACAACTTAACACAATATTTGAAGGTAAAAAAAATGCAATTATGCCTAGCGGTCTGCCCTCTGGCCGGGGCTTGCTAAAGGGTTAAACAACCACGTTGGAATACATATCTCAGTCATTGAAAATATATTACTGTTTCAAGAGGTGCAAATTTTTGGCCATGATCAAGCAGAGAAAACAGCTAGGGAGATAGCTGAAATCTCTAGAGTTGTGTCATGAACTGTCCAAGAATTTATTGAACCCTGAAAGGGTAGTGGTGAAACAACAACTTTGCGGAAGAAATGTGGTGGGGAAAAGTCATGACTGAACCTGATTGGAGATCACCAAAATGCCTGGTAAAGTCTCATCTTTAAAAAGTCAACAGTAGAACTCATGGCTGTGTTTAATTATGAAGGTGAGCGCATTTCCACACACATGATCCAACAAGAACATGGAGGATTGGGACTAAACAGCTGCATGGCCACAAGAAATACGATGTAACAGTACTGGGTAAGTTTGACATGAACATGAGAATTTCAAAATCATTCAAGCAACAGAAAACTGACTTTATTTGATTCTTCACTGGTTTAAGATTGGCACATAACAGCAAGAAGATAGTCTGTCAACATGGAAGCCCATAGGGGACAATATTAAAATGAAAATGTAACTCCACCATTGCATTATAATTTTCCACTTATTTTTGCGTTTTTTGAGACAATATTACATTGAAAATGCATTAATCCAATTATCACTTTCATTTTCACATTTTTGTGGCACCAATTTGTTCTTACAAAAGACAGGGATGACAGACAAAATTTCAAAAACACTAAACACTAACCTACAATCTACTCTGCTGACCAAGATTGATATATACAAGAAAAAAAATTTACAGTCCCTTGAGATGGGGTCGCTTGGTGATGTTCCGGGTGAGGAAAATGCTCCAACACAGGCAAAAATCCACTAAAAAAAACTTCACAGGTCTTGAACAGAGTGACAGGTAAGGTCAAATGTATCCTTCTCCTCACAATTTCTCTGACTACTTTACTCTCTCAATTTTCCTCATTATATACTCTTTTGCAGACCCTCCCACCTTTTAGACTTTTTTTTCTTTTCTCTGGGACTTTCTGTCTCAGACATCCCCAGGACATGCCCAAACCTAGCTCAAGTCTGGGCGTAACAAAAAAAGGTCAATACTTCCATCTAGTGGCTTCTTTTCACATTACACCTCCATTCCAAAAGGGAAAATTTTTGACTCATAAAGGCAAAATTTTTCTTTTCAATACAAAAATAGTTAATTAGACACTTATTATATACATATAATACAACATGCTAATATCACGTGAGATATATACACATACTCAAACCCGTGATAAGCAATCAGCAATGACATTGTCAGTACCCTTTACATGCTTAATTTCCAAGTCAAACTCCTGTAAAATCAAACTCCAATTGAACAATCTCCGATTCTTGTTTTTCGTCTTACTCAAAAACATCAACGGATTGTGGTCAATGTACACCATCATTGGCTTTTGCCCTGTACAAACATAAACCTCAAAGTGTTGTAAAGATAGAACCAGAGCCAACAGCTCCTTCTCTATTGTGGAATAGTTCTTTTGGTGGCGATTGAACTTCCTGGAGAAGTAAGCCACAGGATGCTCAATGTCATAATAGTCACTTCTCTGTAGGAGCACAGATCCACAAGCTTAGTCACTTGCATAGACCGCAATGGAGAACGGTTTGTTGAAGTCAGGGGATTTGAGCACGGGGAAGTGACACAGCAGAGACTTCAGGCGATCGAAGGCTCTTTGGCATGCTTCATCCCAAGTGAACTTTACACCTTTCTTCAGTTGGTTGGTGAGACTGAGGGCAATCTCAGCAAAGTTCTTGCAGAACTTGCGGTAGTACCCGATCATTCCAAGGAAGCGGCATAAAGCTTTTTTGTTGTCAGGAACTGGAAAGTCCATGATGGCTTGGACTTTAGCATTTATGGGTGCCACCTTACCTTGACCTATGACATAGCCAAGATACGTGACAGTAGCACAACCAAAGTCACTCTTGTTTAGGTTAACAGTCAGGTTAGCCTGGGTCAAGCGCTGGAACAACGTCTCTACATCTTTCAGATGTTCTTCCCAGGAGGCACTCCATGTGATCAGGTCGTGGTAATCTGGCAATTGTAGACTGTATCATCCTTTGGAACGTGGCTGGGGAATTTTTCATGCCAAAGAGTAGGACTTCATACTGGTACAACCCAGATGGTGTGGCAAAAGCAGAGATGCTCTTGGCCCTCTCAGTTAAAGGCACAAACCAATAACCCTTCAATAAATCAATCTTGGTCAGAAACTTTGCTTGCCCTACCCTATCGATACAATCATCAATCTTAGGTATTGGAAACACACCAATTCTAGTTACAGCATTGACTTTGCGATAATTTGTACAGAATCTAGTACTTCCATCAGGTTTTGGAACTAGCACACAGGGTGAACTCCAATCTGAGTTGGGGGGTCTGATAATATCATGTTCTAACGTACTCAACCTCTTTCTCAGCAATCTTTCTCTTTTCAGGATTCATCTGGTAAGAATGCTATTTTATTGGTTTGGCATAACCAACATCTACATTATGAGAGGCTAAAGAAACTCTCTTTGGAACATCAGGAAATAGATCTTTATATTTCTTGATCAACCTCTCAAACTGATCTTTCTGGGAGTGGAAAACGGCCTTTAAAACTCATGACGGGTACTACGAATATCGGATCTTACCATTCGGGCTGTTTAACGCCCCCTCGGTGTTTCAGGCATTCGTCAATGATGTGCTCCGAGAGATGTTGGAGAAATTTGTCTGCGTTTATCTTGACGACAATTTGATTTTTTCTTCAACACTGTCGGAGCACAAACAACACGTCAGACGTGTACTGGAAGCCCTGCTCAATGCCAGACTTTTTGTTCAAGCCGAAAAATGTGTTTTCCACGCCCAAACTGTCTCCTTTTTGGGCTTCATTGTTCATTTTTAAGGGGTCGGTGCAGATGGACCCCGAAAAGGTGGCTGCGGTCAGGAATTGGCCTGCACCGGCGAGTGTGAAAGAGGTTCAACGCTTTCTGGGCTTCGCAAATTTTTATAGGAGGTTTATTCATAATTTTAGTGTGGTTGCTGCTCTATTATTGCGCTCACTAAAAAGAATATCTCCTCAGCGTTTTATTGGTCTCCTGCAGCTGATGCTGCCTTTCAGAAATTTAAAAAAACGTTTTAGCTCCGAGCCTATTTTGGTTTTTTCCCGACCCCTCCCTCCCATTTGTTGTGGAGGTAGATGCTTCGAGGTGGGCGTGGTTGCTATTCTGTCCCAGTGCCCTCGTTGGGATAATAAGCTTGACCCATGCGCGTACTTCTCCAGGCCTTTGTCTGCCGCAGAACGCAATTAAAGTATTGGTGACCGGGAGTTATTAGCGGTCAAGCTGGCCCTCGAAGAGTGGCACCACTGGTTGGAGGGAGCTGAGCACCCTTTTGTGGTATGGACCGACTAAAAAAATCTCCCATATATTCAGCAAACCAACCGGCGTAATTCCCAGCAGGCACCATGGTCATTATTTTTTGACCGCTTTGATTTCACGCTCCCCTATTGCTCTGGCTAAAACTGACGCCCTGTAACGAATGTATGATCGCACTGATCGCGATCCTACCCCGGAGGCTGTCATTCCTACTACACACATCGTGGCACCCATTCAGTGGGAGGTTGAGGCGGTGGTTCAGGAGGCGTTGAAGTCTGATCCCGGTCCTGGGGGGGAGCCTCCTGGCTGTTTATTTGTCCCGCATAGAGTTAGGCCACAGGTCCTCCAGTGGGGACACTCTTCCCGCTTGGCGGGGCACCCGGGGGCCCATTGGACCAAGCAGTTCCTGGCCCAACGTTTTTGGTGGCCAGAGATGATGAGGAGGATTCGGGAGATTGTTGCTGCCTGTGGGGTCTGTTCCAGGAATTAGATTTCCCATCTCCCTCCTGCTGTTTTGCTGCGACCTTTGCCCCTTCCCAGGCGCCCTTGGTCGCATATCGCATTAGATTTTGTTACGGGGCTGCCTGTTTCTGACGGCAACACGATCATTTTGGTTGTGGTAGACCGTTTTTCTAATGCGGCTCATTTTGTCGCGCTACCCAAGCTGCCTTCAGCACGGGAGACAGCGCATCTTGTGGTCAACAATGTGTTCTGGTTGCATAGGCTTCCGCAAGATGTCATATCTGACTGAGGCCCGCAGTTTACTGCCAGATTTTGGCAGGCATTTTGTAAACAGTTGGGGGCCACAGTGAGTCTCTCTTCAGGGTTTCACCCTGAGACCAACGGGCAGACAGAACGGACTAATCAGTCTCTCAAAAACACTCTCGAAAACATATTTGGCGGCGGATAATCCCTCATCGTGGAGTCAATTTTTGGGCCGAGTATTCTCATAACTCGTTGTGTAATTCCTACACTGGGCTTTCCCCGTTTGAGGCCCAAGTGGGTTAACCCCCACTATTTTCAGAGACTGAGAACGAATCCGAGATTCCCTCAGTTCATTCGGCGCTGTCGGTCGGTTTGGAATAAGGTCCATTCTTCACTGTTGCGCTCGGAGCGCAAACAAAAATCCTTCGCTGATAGAAGGTGTCGTTTGGCCCCATCTTATCGGGTTGGGCAGAGAGTTTGGCTGTCCACCCGGGACCTCCCTTTGAAGCTAGAATCCCGAAAACTGGCGCCCCGCTATATCGGCCCGTTCAAGATGGTGCGGAAGATCAATCTGGTTACGATCCAGTTGAAGCTCCCGAGATCTTTATGCATACATCCGTCATTCCACGTCTCGCGGTTTAAACTGGTTAGCACTAGCGTCCTGGCACCCGCTGACATGCCCTCGCCGTCGCCGCAAATGGTTGAGAGCAGGCCGGTTTATATGGTGCCGCATTCTGGCCGAGAGGCGCGTGGGTCATGGGGTCCAGTTCCTTGTAGATTGGGAGGGATATGGTCCCTAGGAGTGGTGCTGGGTCCCTTTGAGGGATATTCTGGATCCTGCGCTTATTTCGGAGTTTTACTTATATCGCGGGGTTCCTTGGGGACTTCGGGAGCTGTCGCTTGGGGGGGGGCGGTCCTGTCATGGTTTGGGAGCTTTGAGAGCTGTTTGTTGCTTTCGTCCGTCTGGTCCAGCTGGCATTGATTGGAGGCGTGGCCCGGACTCTATTTAAGTTCCTACTTCGCCTCGCTCCCGTTGCTAGAGTGTCAGTTCTTCCATGGCGCTTTAGCCGGTAAGGTTTCTAGAGAGATATTGTTAGGCACTTATTTGCTTATCAGGAATAGTGTTAGTGAGCAAGGGAATCTTTGGTTTGTTTCCCTTTTCTTTTGTTTTTTCTCGAGCTTGCCTGTTTTCTACCACAGATGGCGCCAGGTCCGTTGGTAGCGCGAGTCTCGTTATTTTTATCTGTTTTTAGTCTCTCAGCACACTGTGAGTGTTGCCTTTTATTTCTGTCCGCTGCTCTTCGCGTCCACTGCCAGTACCCATCACACCTATGGCATGGGCAGCTTTCATTATCAATGCTGAAAAGTATATAGAGGTTTTACAATGTCTCTTTCAGGGAAGGCCTTGCATATTTCAGCAAGACAATGCTAACCCACACACTGCTTCCATCACAACAGCATGGCTTCACTGAAGAAGTCTCCGGGTGCTGAAATGGTCTGCCTGCAGTCCAGACCTTTCACCAATAAAAAACATTTGGCGCATCTTAAAATGAAAAATCTGGCTCAGAAGACCCAGGACTGTTGAGCAGCTAGAATCCTACATCAGACAAGAGTGGGACAACATATCTGTTCCAAAACTCCAGCAAATGGTCTCTTCACTTCCCAGACATTTACAGACTATTGTTGAAAGAACAGGGATGCTATTGAATGGTAAAAATGGCCCTGTCCCAACTTTTTTGAGATGTGTTGCTGCCATCAAATTCAAAATGAGCTAATATTTTTCATGAAATGGTAAAATTTCTCACATTCAACATCTGATATGTTGTCTATGTTCTATTGTGAATAAAATGTGGGTTTATGAGATTTGCAAATCATTGCATTGTTTTTATTTACATTTTACACTCCGTCCCAACTTCATTGGAATTGGGGTTTGTATATAGTTTGTATATACACACACATACAAGGTCATCACAGTTTGCAAAATAGCCCCAAGAAACCAATTAACTAATAACAAATGAAGAAAAAATAACTAAGCAAACAAGCTGTCCCAGAAGCTGTCACAGATCTGGACTAAAAATGAGGAACTCATTCAGACCTCATAGTCTGTGGCTTTGCTGAAACGTGGTTTGCATCATTCATAGCTTCCGCATACGCGCACTTTGCTCTGAAACAGCCTCATATGTGAACCTGCTGAGCTTCTACTCCGGCAAAAAGGTAAAGTATGAATAATGACAGTCATAGAAAGATCGTTATATTACTATTTAGACATTTCCAGAGTCACAGATCATACTCAACCACCTAATGTGCAAAGATGAGCCATAATGAAGTCTCCTAACTGTTTTCAGGGCACAGTGTCTTGAGGCTCCTCTCTTCAACAGTATATTTGTACTGCAATTGATTTAGTTTGCATAGAGCAGGGGCATTCCTTTTTGTTGTCATGGCTCCATTTAAAATGACCATGCCAGTGAATTTTAAATACAGTGCAGTGTTTTATCTGGGCTAAGGGTTCCACGGTTTATCATTCTTAGCATATATTATAAAGCTGAATTTTAAAAATTGTGGAGCACTGTATTGGGTCATAATAATGGATTCTTATTAGGCAATATTTTTCTCCAGCATTAATCTTATTCTGAGATTATTTTCATCATGTGTTAATCAGAAAAAGAGAAAGACAGAAAAAAGAGACATTCTTGAGGATTGGAAGATTAAATAGTTTACTGCTTCCTTCTCTCAATATCTTTCCAATACTGTAAAATTTGTGTGATTTGACTTTCATTTAAAGGTACTTAACTTTATCCTTCACGCTCTTAAGTTTATCTTGTTACCAATCTGAAAAGAGGATAGTTGTGGAAAAAATATTTGTCAGTACATTTCGTGTATTTACTTCATTTGTGAAGTACACAGGGGACTGGGCAGAGTTTGAGGTAAATAATGGACTCTTCATCTCATATAATTTAGGAAAAAGCCAGAGCCTGATGATTGTATTCTCATTTGAGGAAGTAGCCTCTAACCGCTGAGCTTCTTTGTTTGTATCTGGTGCTCTGACAGTCCCTGCAGTTCTTGACAAAGCAACATGACTGGCCAAGGGAGATTCATCCTCATTGGGTATCTGCTGCAAGGTATGACAAAGAAGGGTGAAGAATTATGTATCCGAGAGGTTTTTGCATACCCAGTACAGTTTTTCATGATTGCTTAAGCATGATTTTGAAACAGGGCTCATTTAGTCAAAGCTTGACACACAGTTTGCACAACCAAACACACAATTAACAGAATAATTCAGATTTTTTTGCTAAATAAAACACTTCCTTCAAAACTACACATTACTTTGTAAACATCTAATTCTGTCACGATATGACACACTCAGTCCATATTATCGGATTGTGTTTGAGCCAGTTACACACGGCAGTTTTCAAACTAAAACACTTATCTAATGTTATAAGTCTGAGTTTCAGATCTTACTCTTCATATTAAAGTACATGAAAATATTGAGCAAATGCTACACAGAAGACAAGTACTCTAGAGAGCCTGAATCGCTCGCTTGGATCTGTATGAAAATGAATTCATTCTGAAAATTAAAGAAACATAATCTACTGCAGCGTACAAGTAACAAGGTACAGGATCTTAAAGAAATACCAAAGAACATAATTGAGCGTGTTCACAATGCCGGGCATCAATCCCAGTTTACAACTTTTTGAAGATTTTGAGAAGTTAAAATCCACTTCTTGTGACAGATATGGGTCCATTTATTTCACACCCAATGCCATCAAGCAGCAAAGAGAATTCTACGTACAGTGCATGTTTTGTCTACCTACAGCAACCATTTATTGTCCATAATATGAAAACTTTCTGGCAAAAAAATGTGACATTTCAATAAGAGCATCAGATTCACCCCGATTCACCCCACCGACAATCTGCAGGGAAATCTTGTCTGGGACCTCAGTCGGTACCGTTGTTCGGTCCAGTTTATCTGGTAATGTGCGGGGTTTACGATCTAATCTTAACCCCTCCGATTTGCTCGCAGACTGATCAGGGCCACCCCAATAATTTTCAAACATGTTTGATATTTCGGAGTGAAAATCTGCATGATAACGTCATTACTTTCCAAACAGAACCACAATAGCCAATGAGAGACAAGACTCAAGCTGATGGAGCTGACAAACTGTGAGTGACAGAGAGAGAGAGAGAGAAAGAGAGAGACGCTATCTCTATCATGCATGAGTAGGCAACAACTTGAGTGAACGTGCAGTGCCAATGTTCGGTCCAGTTTATCTGGTAATGTGTGGGGTTTAGCGATCTAATCTTAACCCCTCTGATTTGCTTGCAGACTGATCGAGGCTGCCCCTATAATTTTCAAAAGATTGATATTTCGGAGTGAAAATCTGCTTGACAACATCATTACTTTCCAAACGCAATCACAAGAGCCAATAAGAGACAAGACACAAGCTGACGGAGCTGACAAACTCTGAGAGAGGGAGAGACGTTATGTCTATCATGCATGAGTAGGCAATAACTTGAGTGAACGTGCACAATTGTCAATATTGCTCGCTAATGGCCACTGTGTCAGCTGCATAAACCCAGTGAACAGCTGTTTCTTAAAGTCGCTACATTTCCTGCCTCAGCATTGTAACATGTTGTCTTTTTTTGTCACAATAGCGCCGAAGGTTTATTTTCATTGCACCAACACAACTCTACATTAAACTGTGGACAATGTCGCTCTTGAACTACTAAACTAAACCTTACCGTTACAACCTAACATTACCCAGGAAACATGAGACGTCTGCCCAACGTGGAGTTCATGTCTATATCGAGTCAGTCAGTCCAGGACCATATCTGTTTGTCAATACGACGCACAAATAAGGATCAAGATTGAACCTCAGAAGATTGTCTGCCTGACGTGCAGATTATGTCGGCATTTTATAAGAGTCACTCCATGCACTCTCTCCAATTCTTGCCTATTAATTGTTCGCTCGCGTCAGACCTTTTTCACAGAGGCCATTTTGACATGTCATGCATCAAGCACAGGAGTAATAATTATGGTCTCACTCCACCCAGGTGTCTTGAAGTCATATGGCCCTTATGTTGTGGTTGCTGTCTTACTGGAATGATTGTAACACACCAAGGCTATATGCAATGGAACCATAATAAACCATAACCACTTTTATTAGCCTAATTACATCAGCGCTTGCCCAGCTTTGACATGTAAAAGGGTAACTGATATCTATTTTCTGCACCTGTCTTGCACGTCAATAGACATCAAAAAAATACTTTATTTCAACGTCCAAATATAGAACCATATATCTGTGGTGTAATCTGAGTTAACAATGTGGAGTGTTTTTTATTTTCAAGACTAGCCTACATATGTTGAGCTACAGGAAGTAGTGGGTTCTATATTTGACGGACGGGACAATGGGGATGTTACATGATCTGCAAGTTGGGCAGACGGCTTGTTTACTGTCTCAGTCAAGACTGATTCACAATCGTAGCCGACATAACCTACTCTGGGGGATAGGACCAAGGACCATATTGCACGTGAAAAGGATGGCACAGAGGATACTCACGTGAAACGCAATCTCAAACACGGGATACGCAATCGGCAATTATATTGTCAGTACCCTTTACATGCTTAATTTCCAAGTCAAACTCTTGATTTTCATCTTACTCAAAAACATTAACAGATTGTGGTCAGTATATACAATCATTAGCCTTTGCCCTGTACAAACATAAACCTCAAAGTGTTGTAAGGATAGAACCAACAGCTCCTTCTCAATTGTGGAATAGTTCTTTTGGGGGCAATTGAACTTCCTAGAGAAGTATGCAATGAGATGCTCAATGTCATCAGAGTCACTTCTCAGGAGGAGTGCAGATCCACAAGCTTGGTCGCTAGCATCGACTGCAATGGAAAACGGTTTGTTGAAGTCAGGAGATTTGAGCACAGGGAAGTGACACTGCCGAGATTTCAGGCTATCGCAGGCTCTTTGGCATGCTTCATCCCAAGTGAACTTTCAGTTGGGATGAAGCCTCTCTTCAGTTGGTTGGTGAGACTGAGAGCAATCTCAGCAAAGTTCTTGCAGAACTTGCGGTAGAACCCAATAATTCCAGGGAAGCGGCGCAAAGCTTTTTTGTTGTCAGGAACTGGAAAGTCCATGATGGCTTGGACTTTAGCATGTATAGGTGCCACCTTACCCTGGTGTATGACGTAGCCAAGATATGTGACAGTAGGACAACCAAAGTCACTCTTGTTTAGGTTAACAGTCTGGTTAGCCTGGGTCAAGCACTGGAATAACGTCTCTACATCTTTCAGATGTTCTTCCCAGGAGTCACTCCATGTGATCTGGTCGTCGAATTACGCACCCGTGTGTGGCAATCTGGCGATTGTAGACTGTATCATCCTTTGGAACGTGGCTGGGGCATTTTTCATGCCAAAGGGTGGGACTTCATACTGATACAACCCAGATGGTGTGCCAAAAGCAGAGATGCTCTTGGCCCTCTCAGTTAAAGGCACACACCAATAAACCTTCAATAAATTGATCTTGGTCAGAAACATTGCTTGCTCTATTCCAGTGGTTCCCAAACTTATTCTGCTGGGCCCCCCTTTGGTACATAAGAAAATTTTTGCCCCCCCCCCCAAAAAAAAATAGCTAATACAGACGCGCATTTTGTTTTCAGAGTCCATTGCAATTTATTTCACACATTGTAATTAATATAAACCTCAACCTTTTTTGAAAAAAAATATAAGTAAACGGTCATAAACTGTAGGTTGTCATAAACTACAACTAGGCTACTTTAAGAATTAGAAATAACAAAATAACAAACAACCACGGTATTTTAAGTGTAACGGTTTTCAAGCACCGTAAATGTGTAATTATGTTCAGTGTAACAGGTTTATTTTTTTAATATTCAACAACATTGCTATTAATGCATTTTCAGGACACCAACAGAAACTTACTTGCATACAGCCAATCAGCAACCTGGTGCCAGACCGCTGATGGAGTGTCTCGAAACAGTTCACTGTCGCTTCACTGGCCTCGCACTTTTAAGTTAATATACGTTAACCGAGATCGCGTCAGCTTATACTAGAAAATATGAATGCTCTGTATGGAATATTTTTGGTCTAGCCTAGCTGGAAACATTAAAAATGATTGGCAGGTTTGGAAACGGCCACCGTAATTTTCCAATTAAGGGCACAAAAATTTAATAATTCAAAATCTCTTTTAAGGCGGGACACGGCAGGCAAAAACATGGATTTTCCATGCAATGGTCAAATTTGAGATTTTGGGCTAGTTTACTCCTTGAATATGTATTCTTTTAAACTGCAATAAAGAAAACATAAAAATTATACATTTAGACGTTTATTTTATTACATTTTGTCTACTTCCGGCAGTGAGTTTCGTCCGAATTTACCAAAAAGTTAGCATTCCAACGTAACGAACAGTACTTCGCCTCTTCACTGAAGTCTGTCATGTCCAGTATCGTTGAAAAGCTCTGATTCTCCTGCACAACGCTGTGTAATGCAAATTAGGGCATTTCCTTTCTGTCAGTCACGTATTGTGAAAGTTAATACAGGGATTTAAAGCGAATGACAAAATCTCATTGGCTACTGCTGGTTTCTGCTAACTTGATTCGCTCAGATGCATCACGTGGTGCACTCTGACACTTCCGTCTTTAGCTTGCCGCGGAACCATGGCTGCGTCCGAATAGTTAAATAATTGCGTCCTATCGTGTAATTCCGAACAACTTTTCTTTAACTTCTGTGTAAAACGTCATGAGATAAAGGAAAGGTGTAAAGGGGACTCTTTTACGACTTAGGGAGAGAACCGCGCTCATAAGAGAATCTGAATGCACTGACACTGGGTACAGTGATCACCTGCCTCCTGCCCGTCATGTTGGTTTGTTTGAGATTTGGTGGCATGCTTGCGTTCCCATGCCATGGTCAGCAATTAGTCAATCAACGCAATGCATGTGTTCCACGATCGTTCAAGTTATTTAAATCAAATAGGACAATTTGAAACGTTTTTATGCAATTCCATTGCTTTCAACCCATGAGCAAAGAAAAGCGTGAAAAGTCTGGAGTCATAATTATTTTCATGTCACTAGTGGTGAAATCCACCGAAACGCGTGTGAAACTGATAAATCTCCATGCACAAGTTCTTCAATTCCGCTTGAGAGCCTCTTACAAACGCGCTGGTGGAATGGTTGCTGACATGCGGGACGGGAACGTGAATATGACACTTAAACTGTGAATGCGTGAAAGCTGATAGCCTTTTGTCCTTGTTGTGCTGCGCCGGGTCAATAAACATTGATACAGAAAATCAGGGGTTCTGCAGCAGTTCATTGCTCGAGTGCAGTCATTGCAAAGGGGACACTCGTGCAGACGAAGCGTCTTTACATCTACACCAGTGGTTTTCAACGTTGTTCCTGGAGACCCAATGTGTATGCTGGCTTTTGTTCTAACCACAGTTGTAATCGCTGGATTTTAACGAGCTGTTCATTAGTCTTAATTAAGTGTATTTAATGCTTAGAGCAGTTATTTGCCCTCTTAATTCACAAGATAAGAGAAATATCCGTGTTCGCCATCCAGAATAAAAAAAATTCCATACCCACATTGCTATGCATTGGAAATAACAACATAAAATGAGAGAAAACAATGTAACTAATCAGATTAAAGATGTACTTGGCTCCTACTTATTGAAAACTAATTGGCACATCAAGACAAATTTATTTGACAAGCAAATGGTAAAGAGTCAAACCCGCTCTGTGTTAATCTAATTAATTCACCTGAAGTTTTTTGATAGAACTTGAACTTGAAACAGTTGTGTCCCTCAGCCCAATTTGGGGTTTACTGAGTTTTTCAGTGTCTAATTTGATCAGTTTCAAATGTTACAATGCTGGAAATTTCTTCCAGTATAGAAATAAAACCACAACCTTCAAGGATATTTTATTCTTCATAGCATGTATGGATGCTTCTATGAAACATTTGGCTAAAAGTAGTAAGTAACAACGCTAAATATGAAAAACAACTAATTAAGACATTAACAACTTGTTAAAATCTTGTGATAACAATTGTGGTTGGAACAAAAATCAGCATACACAGTGGGTCCCTAGGAACGACGTTGAAGACCACTGATCTACATGATAGTAGAGTGAGAGTAGTAGTATTGTTGCATTTGATGTGAGTTTTATCTGCAAGTTTGTGCAGTGTAGGCCAATATGTTTATTAGTTGAATAACTACAGGTGTAGGCCTTAGATCCCTGTTATGTTATTAAATTATCAATTTTCATGAGCTTAAAATATACCACATTACTATTTTTAAGTGCCTGAACATTTATTCTGTTTGCGCGCAATTGTTTCCAACAGAAGTGCATTAAATTCCCCTATGTAAATCTTTGAACGCCGTTTTCTCAAAACAAGTTTTTTGTCACACTCCAAGTCTAACTTCCCTGTCTCTGTAGTACCTATGTATACCAAACTTTGCAGTTATACACTTAGCAATATTCTGAAGATATTTACAGAGGGATATGTTAATACATCATCCCTAGCCTGATTTATGAGACAGTTTATTCCCAAAAATATGGCGAAAATTGATTTTTTAGGCCATGGACAGCATATTATGATTTTCTCAGTAATAAAAGCAGATATCCCTGTGTAATTGTTTTTTCATCGTATATGTTAACAAAATGAAAACATCAGGTGCAAAATTCTTTTATCAGATGTTTAGATTTATCTTCCTAAAATATATGCAAATTAGCACATATTTAATGAGATAATGCCTGATTTGCATATTTAAACATAAAAATTTCTAAAACTTGTAATACAAATTTTTTTCATACTATTGCAAGTAATCAACTGAGGAAGTTTCATGATGATATCAATTATTTAAAATTTTTACCATATTCACCTGTAGTGTCTCGCCTTAAAGTATAAAATCATTAGGCTGTATCACACCCCTCTGCCTGAGTATAGCCGTCTACTTAAAATTATGTTTCTATGATGCAGAAAGAAAGCACCCCGCTTTCTTGCTTCCCGCACCCCGCGCCCCCCCTGCGATTCCTCTGGGGGCGCGCCCCCCACTTTGGGAACCACTGCTCTATTCTATCGATACAATCATCAATCCTAGGTATTGGAAACACATCAGTTCTAGTTACAGCATTGACTTCGCGATAATCTGTACAGAATCTAGTACTTCCATCAGGTTTTGGAACTAGCACACAGGGTGAACTCAAATCTGAGTTAGAGAGTCTCATATCATGTTCTAACATGTACTCAACCTCTTTCTCAGCAATCTTTCTCTTTTCAGGATTCATCAGGTATGGATGCTGTTTTATTGGTTTGGCATCACCTACATCTACATCATGAGAGGCTATAGAATCTCTCTTTGGAACATTAGGAAATAGATCTTTATATTTCTAGATCAACCTCTCAAACTGATCTTTCTGTGAGGGTTCTAAGTGCTGGAGTTTTACGTCAAGATTTTGCAACACTTCAGCTTTTATTCTAGGTTCATCATCTTGAAACTCCCCCTCATCTTCACAAGTCTCGGCCATAGGAGGATCTGAAGTGACAGCTGCAACCCTAGCATTCCTATCATGATAAGGCTTCAGCATGTTAATGTGACACAACTGCCCCGGCTTTCTCCTATCTGGAGTCTTCACAATATAATTGAGATAATTGAGTTTTGTCAGAATTTCATAAGGACCATGAAATCTAGCCTGCAATGGATTGGACTGCAAGGGAAACAACACAAGGACCTTGTCTCCTGGTTTAAACTCACTGCTTCTAGCCTTACTAAGTTTTCATTTTTCCCTGACTTGATTTCAAGTTCTCTTTGGCTAGGTCACAAGCTGCACGCAGTCTTTACTAAGTCTAACAGACTGATGTGCGGTTCTTTCTCTTGCCATTTTTCACTCAACAATAGCAAAGGTTCTCTGACTTCATTGCCAAACACTAGCTCAAACGGACTGAATCCAGTAGACTCTTGCACTGCTTCTCTGGCTGCAAACAACAGCAAATGAACGCCTTCATCCTAGTCTTTCTCATGGTCAAGACAATAAGTCCTCATCATTGTCTTGAGAGTGGAATGAAACCGCTCTAAGGCACCCTGACTCTCTGGATGATAGGCACTGGAGAGAATCTGCTTCGCACATAGTTCATACACAACCTGCTGAAACAATCTGGAAGTGAAATTGCTGCCTTAGTCTGACTGAATTTCCCTGGAAGGCCCAACAACGTGAAGAACTTTATCAAAGCCTTTGAGATTGCAGTTACCTTTACTTTGCGTTGATTTTGCGTTTTTCTGGTAGATGCACACATGCTTGTCAACAAGTGCTGATTTCCAGATCTAGTCTTGGGTAATGGACCAACACAATCAACGATGACCTTGGAAGAAGGGCTCCCAAAATCCTGGGATAGGCTGCAATGGAGCTGCAGGTAGGTCTAACTGGTGTTTTCCAACTATCTGACAGGTGCGACAGGTTTTGCAAAAGTTGGAAACATCTTTCCAAAGTCCAGGCCAGAAGAAGTGTTTCATGATCTTGTCAACAGTCTTGTTAACACCAAGATGACCCCCTAAAGGTAAACTATGAGCCATTGTTAAGATCTCATTCCTGAAGGCCTTCGGAACAACAGTTTGCTTGACCACTGCCCAATCTGCATTGGCAGGGATATCAGGAGGGCGCCACTTCCGCATCAACACTCCATCCTTGAGATAATATCCCACTGGAACTACGTCTATTTCTTCATCAGAAAGGGCTCTCTTCTTTAGTATACAAATTTCAGGATCATTGGTTTGCTCCTGAATCAACCTCTTTCTGGACAGAGACAAGTCTCCAGACACATCAGAATCACCAGACCCATCTGCCTGGGTGAACAGAGAACTGATAAACGTGTCTGATAAGTCCTCCAACGGTGAAACCATAGTAGGCTGAACAGAGTGATGAGGTGAACCACCTGAGTCCTGACTATTCAATGTGCTGGACGGCACCACATCATCTTTTTCTTGAGTCTTCTTAGTCATAGCATGGGTCACTGCACAGGAAGGATACAGAGATGGGTCTTCATCGCCGTTTTCAGTGCTCGAACAGGGGGCGCTACATTACCCTCAGCCAGGTTATTACCTTGCAACAGAGAAACACCCTTGATAGGTAGACTTGACATAAGTCCCAACATCATCTGTCCTGTAACTAAATCTGACTTCAAGAATACAGAGCGCAGGGGTACAGATACAGTCCTCCCTTCAAGATCTTGTACAAGTATGAAATCCCCAGAAGCGGTCTCATCACGTAACTCTAAGGAGTCCATCAACAAAAGTGACTGAGAAGCTCCGGTATCCCTTAGGATATATATGGGGACAGGAGTAGTAGGCTCATTCAGAGCCACAAATCCCTCTGACACAAATGGAAGAAATTCCTCCCTCACAAAGTCCGCAGTATCAGGCTTCTTAGCCTCACAAGGAGCAGGCAATTTAGCCGATCGATTATCTACTACAGGGGTTTCTAACCTTGTCTTCACAAAGGAATTGGGTTTGGTATGCTTTTCTTTTTCTGTCTTAGCTTTAAGGAACCAACAGTTAGTTGTAACATGACCAGATTTCTTGCAATAACTGCAAACTAGACTACTTTTGTCACTGTCAACTTTCACACTTTTATCAGACCTGTGACTGGATTTCTGAGCACCATCACCAGATTTTTCTTTGTCTTTGGGTGAGGAATCTTGGGTATCACCGTTACCGTTCTTCTGAAATTGGGACCATCTATTGCTAATGCTGGACTGAAATTTGGACTTATGTGTGAGAAAACATTCGTCTGATAATTTGGCAGCTGATTGCAAATTCAGTGCTTGCTTCTCATTGAGGTAGGTCTTAATATCATCCTTAACACAGTTTTTAAATTCTTCAATTAACACCACCTCTTTCAGTGAGTTGAAATCATCCTTGACCTCCATAGAAGTACACCAGCGCTCAAAGCAAACCTTCTTCTCGTTAGCAAATTCCACATAAGTCTGATTGTCAGATTTCTTCAGACCTCTGAATTTCTGTGGGTAAGCCTCTGGAACCAACTCATAAGCTGTCAAAATGACCTTTTTGACAACCTCATAATCAGAGGAATCATCTGCCGACAAAGCCGAATAGGCTTGTTGAGCTTTACCCTTGAGGACAGTTTGCAACATCAGGGGCCAGTGTTCCTTTGGCCACTGACAACTCTGAGCTACCTACTTGAAGCACTGGAAATACTTATTAACCTCCTTTTCCGAGAATGGAGGCTCCAGCTTTACTTCCTGGCTAGTATGAAATTTGTTTTCAGCTTCCATTTTGATTTTTAGTAGCTCCATTTGGAGCCTTTCTTCTCTGTTTAACTTCTGTAAATCGAAATCGCTCTGTCTCTCTCTTTCTGCTCTTTCTTTTGCTCTCTTGCTAATTTTTCTAACTGAAACTGCCTTTCTTTCTCTCTTTCTGCCTTCTGAAATTCTCTTTGTTTTTCTTTTTCCTCCCTTTCAATCGCTAGCATTTTTCATTTAAGTTCCATTTCTACATTTGGATTTTCCCCTGGAAACTGTTCCAGATCTCCTGATGCAAACACATTTGCATCAATGTAATATTCAACAATCTCAAAAATATAGCCAGTCTGGCTTTTCGCATGGCTGGTTTTACATCTGTCAGCTCTAACTGTCTGCATATTTCTAGCAGTTCTGTCTTTTTAAAAGACTTCAAAACCTCTACGGTTTGTGATGACAATAAATCATCCATTGCTGTTGATCTGTCAATATATACCTAGGAAAACTCAAAAAAACAAATGACTCACACAGTGGTCTATCCCGGACGAGCCCCCAATTTGTTATGGCCCCAATTTGTTGACATATTGGACAGCAAGGGATGACAGACAAAATTTTAAAACTTAAACAGATTTAATAAAACAAAGAAAAACTGACCAAGATTGAAATAAAATAAAAACAATGAGATAGTTACAGTCCCTTGGTAATTGAGATGGGGTTGGTATGTTGCGATGTCCTGGGACAGGAAAATGCTCCAACACAGGCAATAATCCACAAAATGAGCTTCACGGGTCTTGTAAAGAGTGACAGGTCTGGTCAAATGTATCCTTCCACTATTTCTCCTTGGGATTTCTCCTACCACTTTACTCTCTCAATTTTTCTCCTTATATACTCTTCTCCAGCCCCCTCCCACCTTCCAGACATTTTTTCAATTCTCTTGGACTTTCCCCTCTGAGGAATGCCCAGGACATGCTCAAAAAACCTAGCTCCAGACTGGGCTTAATAAAAAAATGTCAATACTACCATCTAGTGGCTTTTTTTTTTCCACATTACAGGTGCGAAAGTTCAAAGACTTGGGCAGATTATAAAATGAAATCTGTTTTTGGCCCAGTCGTGGGGAAAATAGCAGAAGTGCTTCTCTTATCCGCCCCACCGCGGTGCCAAAAGCAGGAACTGCTTCTCTTGATTGCACCGCAAATAGCCAATCTCTTTCCCCGAGTTAACCCCCCTTTCAACAAACAAACAAAAAGACGACTATGATAACATTAAAACACAGAATTGCACGTTAACATAATTCTTAATTGTTATTATTTTCCCAACACTATAATAGTCTATTATTAGTCCAGTCCATTATATTTCATATTATGGATACAAGTTGTTATGACTTTGTTTAATGACCCGTGGAAAGTAGTTGTTGGGAAACACATCTTAACTACTCAAAATTTTCAACCAAGTTTTGTGGCGCAGTCGGTAGCGAGTATGGCACAATGAGCAACAGGTTCGATTCCCCTCATCACCGCAGAAAAGGAACATTGCTTGTTATAATAAGGTGAGTATTCACTTCAGCAGCTCAAGAACGATATCGAAGAGCTAATTAAACAGCCTGAGAAATAGGGAAGTGTCACGAGGGAGGACAAAGAAAAGCAATTTTTTTTTCTTTCTTTAAGTATCTCTAAAATAAGTGCGGGGCTGACGTTGAAAAGACTCCCAGAATGACCAAATTTGAGCTAATTTTTAACCTTGTGCAGACATCTGGTGGACATCGATGTGGGACGTCCAGAGACCGTCATTAAAAACACGTCATAAATTATAACTTTCATTCTGGCTCCTCAGGGGATGTCATTTAGATGTTTCGAAAAGACATTGTTTGGATGTATTCTTGTTTGGTGGGTAGGTCTGGGGCAGTTTACAGCGCAACGGTAAGCATTTATAGCTATTGAGACTAATCTAATATGCTTCTGTTGTCAAATAGTTTTAAAAAAAAGAAGTTCTTGCTGCAGAACTGACAATCCGTGCTGACCACATCTCCAACTATTTTCTTACCCAGACCTGTTTCATTTTTGGTTGATGTTTTTTACACTTATACGTGTGGGCCAATGCTGATGTTTGGCCGAGAAAAAAAATTTAGTTTTGGACGCACTTAAAACTAGGCTTATGCCGTCGGAGGCGACGGCTGGGGGTATATCCCGAAACGCCCCCAATCCTCCAATTCCCCAATCCTTGAATAGATCTTGAATAGACTTTCATTTGAACTTAATTTCAGGTCAATCGGTCAAATGGTTCTGAAGATATGGCCAAAATGGAAATTTTCCACCACAAAGTGCCACTTGGTGGCAAAATATTGAACCATACAGGTATGATGTCATCATGTGACACGTTTTGAGGTCATGACCTTTCATTTGCACTTGATTTGAGGTCAATCGGACAAATATTTCCAGAGATATGATAAAAACAGTGATTTATTTTTTCAGTTTTTGGCCCCTGGTGGCCATCTAGAAATTGTAAATTGTCCAAAATCGAATCAGGATAGGAGACACTATTCAAATGTATAGTTTAGATGAAGAATTATCTTGCCTCCACTTACCTCCACTCCAACAGGTTTTTGTATATCTGGATAAGTAGCTTCTTCCCGATACAAAAAAATAATGTTGGCATAGCAACAGGTGATAGATGCAGTAACATATTTAACAGATGCCGGCCGCTATTGTCCAAAACCGAATCAGTTCTTCCACTTTATGATACTTACTTACATGCAAAACTTGGAATTTCTAATTGAAATATTACGGATGTTATCGCATTAACATGTAAATCAGTTTTAGGCTCCGGGTGGTCAATGTAGAAATCGCAATTTGTCCAAAATAGAATCAGTTCCTCCACTTTATGATACTTACTTATATGCGAAACTTGAAATTTCTAATTGAAATATTACTGAAGTTATCGCGTTAACACGTAGGGTGGCGCGGCGGCGGCGGTCGGACCAGAAACATAATATCCCTGGAACGCCATTCGGGATATAAATATATCATCAACAAAGAGAACATCCAGATCTTCCGCAAATAAATAAATCGCAGTGTTCATTTGATGTTCTGTTTGTTGTTAAAATGTTTCTTTTTATCCTTTATTTCGTTATCAATTTGTTCTAATCGTCCCCTTTTTTTGGCTGTCATACACGGAGTATTTTGCATTTAATGTCCGACAGGCATTGTACATTGTCCCGCGCCAATGTCGACTCACATTTGAGCAGAGCTTAAACCGACACATTGATTATCATCTTGAAGAACTGAGCCCTCTTATCAAAAAATTCACGTTTAATATCTAAAAGAGTCAGTAGATTTGAAGAAGTTCAAAACAAAAATCGACTGTCTGACACAAGAGTTATATTGAAACCATCCGACTGTCGAACACGGAGATATATTAAAACCCTGTTCGACTTACTGACACGAAGACACATGCGTTCAACGCAATCGTGCAACAAATTTGTTTCGCGTCCAGTGTGCAAGCGGCTTAAAATTAGGCTACTATTATTGTCACTTAGGTTTTATTGTATTTAGTGGGGTAAGGAATACAGGCTGATTGCTATGATCTCGTTCTGAGTTAAGATCACATAGGGGTCTATTCTCCCATGCGCTTAAGTCGAAAAAAGCGCGTAGCTATGCGCTTTTCAGCCTAAGCGTATTCTCCCCTCGACTTAAGTCTGTGCATTACGCGCCTTGAAGGCAGTTACGCGCTTGGGGCGGAGCAAAGCCAAAATCGGGGCGTTTCCGGGCGTTTCTCATGCAAATAACACTTATGCGTATTCTCCCCCTGGCCTACGCGCCGTTTCTGTTAAGCGCTTTTGAGGGCTGTATTAAGGTCAAGCGCCAACATTAGGCGAAATTGAATATTGCTTTTGATGTCGGTTATAGGCCGAATTTTAACATTACTTTTATTTTATTTAACATGGTAAAGATTGAGACATTTAATATTCGATTTTCTTCCATATTTCTAAACTACATTTCTCAAAGCCATGATATTGTATCAAAAGAAATCATCACATGATATTACGCATCAGCCTCTTCTCCAATCAGTTAAATTACAAACGCAAAACAATTAATTAATACGAGTATACATAAGACCATCATTCTACCATGCCCTCAAAATCTAAAGCCAGTCCTGCATTTGTTTGCACTCTTGCGTGATTGGGAAAGAGTAAGAGGAGCGCGCCAAGCTCGAAGACGAACACGCATATATTGGCTTCGTTTGGACATCCTGGGACTAACAAACATCGACGGCATCCAGCGCTTTTGTCTGGACCGTGCATGAGGCAATCATCTATCTTTGCCGACTTCTGGATGATCAGCTATCCAGCCGCAGCAATTATCCACAAAACATACCCGTGGTCATCAACGTCAGAACTGCGCTGTCGCTCCTGGCATCTGGGTCGTTCCAGAGAGTGGCTGGTGGTGTCACACACATATCACAGGCGTCTGTGTCAAGGTGTCTGACGCAGTTCGTTGACGCTTCAAGTTCTTCTCCATGCACTTCCACTGCAGAAAGAGTGGATGCCATCCCCTCCTCCTGTGCAGTGAAATGCACAGGGGATGATGGTTGCCCACCACCTGTTGCGTGTACACTTCTCCGGTGTGTAGAGAGCCTGGCTTTTACAGCGCCCCGCAGATCGCTCCATTTATGCTTTAAATCGGGGATACTGCGCTTACATCTCCCCACCGAAGCTACGATTCGCAGCTTAATTACTCGGATCAGCCTTCATTGCTCGCTTGCCATACACCACCAACATCTGTGAAATTTGGTTTTCGGCTTTGGCTCGACGTCGCCATCATTGTCTTCCATGTTCTATTAACAAATGCGACTGCCCTATAGCCTATGTTCGTGATAATCTAAAATGTTGTGATATTCTCACGAGTGAGGGGATTGATTTTTCTAATTAAGGATATCTGTATTAACTGACTCGTGTCCTAGTAACTTTTTTTTACCATTGATAATACCGTGTATTCTAATGTGTGAATAAAGATATTATTAAATAGGATACTCTAGATTGAGCCCTACCCTGGCCAATACCAAAGCACTACCCATTTGTTAATCAATTTCAGCCTATAAAGAATAGCCGACATAGGAAGAATCATTATCAATAAATGGGATAATTAATTATAATAAAGTATTAGGCACAAGTTCAAGTGAATGTGTCGCTCAAATCAAATGGGACATAATAGGCTAAGGATATGGAATTCCGTCATTGCTGAGGCGGTTTCGGGGCGGGGAGATGACCGCGTGCGGGGTAAGAATCCTTGTTAAAGCGCTTCCATGTCCTTTAGTTGCAAACCTGACATCGGAGTAGTTTTCAAGTGCGCAATTTCTAAATGAGATCATATAAACTATCTTTAATTGTCTTTTTTTGTGTGACTAGAATGTTCCCTTTGTCTTCTTCCCTGTCTTCCACAGAACAAACAGGCTGGTGTAAGAGGGGCACATTTTCAGTGATCTGATTGCGCTGATTGAGAAGCGCTAAATTCTTTCTTTATTATTTCATTATCGCGGCAATTTGTTTGTTTGCATCGCCTTAATGCCATGGTGGATAGAGTAAGAAATAACAAGGGTTTGTCACTAACATGGCAATATCCCCCGCCGCCTCAATTTTATGTGTCCGAACAGACGGAGCCCAATGCTAAATCCCCTGATATAAAAAAGAGATGCCTGAATTACTTCCTTGTAATTGGTTCAGACATACATAGGCCTACTATTACAGCGGCATATAAAACCTTGCATCTTCACAATGACAAACTTCACAGGAAAATAAAAAATAAATATTAAATTAAATAACAATTATAAAATAATATAAAAGGATAAATATAGATTAAAATAAAAAATGTTTAATTTTGTATGTAAGAATAGTGGACATACGAGTTTTCGTTTCTTATCAGTTTGGAGATACAAGGTTTTACCAGCAGGCCGACGATATTCAAATTTAAAGTCTGGTTTGCATTTTCCATGGACCACAAATGCATTTTCAAAGTTAATCAGAAAATCCTTGTTCCTTGTTTTCCTGATGGCCATAATCAATGAGCTTTACACAGGGTCTGCCTCTCTTTTGGATTAGTCACACCTCTCTCATAAGGCCGCCTACATTCTGAACTTAAGCGCTGTGGGCGTGATCGAAGCGAGTAGGGGAGAATACGCGTAACTCAAAAGCGCTTAATTCGAATCGCGTAAAAAAGGACATTCGCGCTTATGGGAGAATGGACCCCATAGTGAACATAAATGTGTAACGTATCTTCCATTGTTGTCCACGCATGTTAATCTCAAAATTTTAAGCAGCAACAGCCAGGGTGTAATAATAGGAACACGCTATAGATCGTTTCTCTTCCCAATGATGCAGGCAGAAGAAATCAATGAATGACCGTCGTATTTCATTCCAACTTCATAAGTTTGAATTATCTGGCGTAGTTTCGTTCTGAAATTCCATTCAAGTTCGCTAATGGTAATAATTCAAGAATGCCCTAGCTAGCCGGCTTACACATATTCGTAATGCTTAATATAGACGTAAGCAGTGCAGAAAACATGCCTGAAGCAGCAAAGTAAAATGCAACATTAACGCATCATGCAGATATAGGACAGAGGCTTCTATATTCCAACACATTAAAGGTGAAGAGAGGAGCTAATTTGATTGGTGAAGATTTGGCTCGGCTGTACCCAAACACGCCTTCTTTGCCACTTGCGCCAGGAGGAAAGACCGAGGCGGGACAGAGGAGTACTTGCGCCAGGCTGCACCAGGCACGAAATTGCAACATACGTCTGGACACGCCCCGTTGGCACAACGTACCCCCCCCCACGAATTTAGAGCCCTACGTGTCATGGTTTTGGAGGTTGGCGTTTGTTTGGGAGCTTGCTTTGTGACTCTCATCCAGGACGATATCTTTTTGCCCACATCCAGCTGGATTAATTGTGGGTGGCGCCCGGACTCTATTTAAGCCCACCTCGCCACCTCTGCTGGAGTGTCATTGTTACATTTGCACTGTAGCACGTAGTATCTCTAGCTAGAGTTTGTTAGGAATTAGTTGCAAAAAAGGAAAGGGTCAATTACCTTTCTAGGAGTTTATTCTCCTGAGTCTCACTCCCTTTCTCTTTTTGTACACCGTTTGTACACCGTGCTTAATTGTTTAATCTTAATTTCTGAAATCTTTCCTTTGTTTGTTCGGTATAGCTCACAGCTCACTTTGCTACCTTATTTCTCATAGACAAGATATATGTCCTTTCGAAGTGCCAGCCCCTCTCTTATTATGTCTGGTTTCTGTGTTTGTCTTATTGCTGTGCTTCCTTTCTTTCCACCCACTGCATTTGGCATCTCAAATAACCAGCCATTACACTACGCTTCTGCGAAACGCATTTCGGGGTAGTAGAAAGGGCACAAAGTAGAGCGTTTCAGCCAAATTTTAACTAACGCCATAACCACTGGGGATAGCATGCATCTCGGGTGTACTAAAAGGGTTATTCCGTGTCAATTCAGCGAATGGCTCCCGCATGACTCCCTCAGATTTTCTTGAAAAACATCATGTCGGTGTATTCACATCTTGATAGAATAATCCCAAAATTGTAGGTCTCAATTGCCAATAGTTTGGCCACAAAAATTGATTAAAAGAACAAAGGTATGGGCGATCTTTAGCCTTTTTTTAGCATTGCCTTCTGAAGTTGTAATTTTGAGCTTGAATATATTAAAAAGCACTTGAGCTACTCCAAAGTTTGCAAGTCAAATATCTGGTGCAACATCTGTACATAATTTAACTTTCAGCAGTATAGCTCATGGGTAACATGCAGTAATAGGCCCCAATATTCCGTATAAAACTGCGGCAGCACTTTTAAGAGCCTGTAAACTCATCAGTTTAATGACAAGGGGCTGTTAGTCTTTTGGACTTGGTACATGGTTTTCTGAAAAATTTCCAATGTGAAGTAAACAGCATCTGAGATATTACTGATCAAAAATGAGAAAAAACACATTTTCCTGCAGCTTTGAAGCTATACTCCCGTTGAATGTCACCATGTATCAAATCTAAATCAAGTTAACCTTTAAGAGCAGGATTTGTTAATGATTTATCCAAAAATTGTGATGGTGTTCTTTCTCTTTTTCCCAATATGAATTTTAAAATGATGCTTTATAGTGGAATGCTATATATAATATAGCATTCAAATTTGCAGGAAAATGTGTTTTTTCTCATTTTTGATCAGCAATATCTCAGATGCTATTCACTTCACATTGGTAATTTTTAAGAAAGTGAGTACCGAGGTAGAGAGGTAACCTTACCTTTTGTTTAAAACTTCTGACAGTTAATTACGAACCTTTGCAACATTTCAAGCTATTCATTGGACTGGAAATGCATAATTTTTAATGAAAAACTGGAAAAATTAGGGCATCCTAAAACTTTTGATCGGTAGCGTATATTCAGTGAAATGGAAAGTGAATGGAGCTGAACAAAGGTCACAATAAAAACCCATCTCCATAAATTTTGAATGGGCAGTACCACCGCCCAAACAGGTTACAAAATATTTGGAGGTGAGGTAAATGTGTTTATCCTTTTAAAACACGCGCATGATTTAGTATCTCGCGCGTACAAAATATTAAAACGCGCGGGCGAAATACTAAATCGCGCGTGCGTTTTAGTTCTATCTGGCACGCGAAATACAAATAAAACACTCGCGTGATTTAGTATCTCGCGTGCGCCTTTTAAAAAAATAAACAGGTTTATGTCACCTCCCGGACTTCATACATGTTTCTGGCTGCCTTTTTGGTCTGTCGGGTTGAGTCCACACAAACACATTCTGGCCTGTAGAGTCAGCCATTTTGGTTAGGTAAGAAAGCTACAGTGGCTGCTATTGGCCTACCAATTTTCGAAGCAATGATTTGATTTGCTGACTGGACTTGTGTAGTTGTAGAATTTTTGGACCATCTTGGGCGCTGCTAGAAGTAGCTTCTTGGGGAATTTCCAATTTGCTGCCCATTTTGTAGCGTACTTGAGAGCTTCCTGGCCGAAATCATCTGATGTGGCTTATTCCTCATCAATGAAAGAATGGATTTGTAGTGTTATCTGATTTCTAATTAATATGGACTTCAGCACTTATGGAAATAACCCCTTCATTTTCATTCCCTCACACAAAACTGAAACTAAGAGAACGTTTGAAGCGCTGGAAATGCACTTCCAATCTTTGGATAAGTCATGCATGTGACAACCCATTGTCCGCAGTTATCTGAAAATGTAATTTTGAATCCGACCTTATTAATTAATACAGTGCCTGCAACCCATCTGCCCCATGTCTACAATCAAATACAAAACCCCGCATTTCATTTGAAATGTCTTCATTGCATCTCCCCGACGACGATATTTGGGAGATACTATGGTTTAGTTCCAGGGCCGCCGCCGCAGAGATTTTCCGGGCTCTGGAAACCACAATAATTACAGGAATTTCGCCAAATTTCAAACAGGCGAAGATATTGATTGGACAATGCTCAAGACCGATTTTTGCAGATTTCCGATGTCCAATATGGCCGCCGCCGGCCATTTTATCTGAAATTTGGGGATCAGGGAGATACATGACTCCCCATGGCAAATGAGTTCTGTAGTTATTTATTATTTACAGTTTCGCAGAAAAATGAAGTGACCACAAAAAAACAACCCGTTTGAAGGGCTCGCGAAATCGCTGTTCTGAGCGCCCGGAAAAATTATACATTTTGTCGGACAAGCAGAAATTAAGCAGTGCTTGCCCGACAGGCTGGCTGAAAATTTCAGGCCACATAGTAATTTATTTCCGATCTTAACTGTACCAATGTGGCCACTAAATTCATTTGAAACAAAATCCGATTTGTTGCTGAAAACCTATTGCCTGTTTCACAATATTTTAGGCGTGACTGTCACAACTTTCCAATTACCGGTTGTCAAGTGCCATAGCCAAATAGCGTGAATTTGATCTGGCATGGTCTGGTTTGGTTGGTGCAGGCATAAGCAATGACTTGACTCTCAACCATCAAACAAGGGAATAAAGGCATACATGCGTGTAGCTGGTGCTAGGAATCACGTTGGATGGCCATTCCACTGAACGGTCACTTACAAAATCAGAACATGGTTATAATGTTTGAGTGAGAGAAACAAAACTTTTATCGAAATTTGTTTTTGCTATTGTGTGATGTTGTTTAAAAAGGCCCACAGCAAAGTGAAGATATTTATTATTCAATTTTGAAGTTATTCATCTAAAGCTATGTTCTAGACTCGCATTTTTCCCAATTTGCTTTTCGTTTCAATCGCTTTACAGCCGAAATGAAAGGTTTGTGGTAACACATGGGGGAAAGAGAGGGATGATTAACACAACTTTCCACAATTATTTTTCTCAGTTTTGTAGTAGCACGATATGGACGCAGGGGGTGCCCGGGCAGTGTCTGTGGACTTCGAGTGGGTGTGGGGGTATGAATGCGAGCATTTAAACTCTCTACCCAGCAATCTTACAGCTAACAAGGGCATGTTTTGCATTAAAACCAGCAACACTACAAGCAAGAATATGTTGTGATTTTGAGCTTGAGGAAGCTAATCGGCCACTCTCAGAGCAACATACAATTTTCAAAATGAGACATTGGAGTCAGAGACCAAATAATTGTGGGATTGTAAAACACTTCGATTAGCACTTCGATGACTGATTACTTAACAAATAATATACAGAAGTTGTTCATGTTCGTTAGAGAATGCCCAGCATGTCAAAATATCTAGCAAAACAAGATAACCCATAAGGTAAAATGCTGCGTTATCATTTCACTTCACGACATGAGTCCGAGGACTTAAGGATACTGGTTTAAACCACTCACTGCGCATCCCCGATTGCGAGCCTGGTGCGTACTCATTCATTCATTAAGAGTTAAGTGTAGCTTTCAGAAACATAGAACCTAAATCGCTACAATCCGGGCGCTAAAATATATCTGATTTTGTTTTTATAGTTGTGTAAGGGCCGCTTATTGTCGGTCCAAGGGGATTATGAAGCATCCATAATTGTTGTTTTTTTTTTCGACAGTTGCTACGGGTGCGGGAGCCGTATTTAGTGGCCAAAAGTCTTTTGGTACGGCAGTGGTTCTGCGCATGCGTCGTCAAGCCTTATCCCGAAATAAAAATTCTATAGGTACGGCAGTGGTGCATCTCAAAGCGTAGGCTGCATCCTTCGAAGGCTGCATTTTTAGGGGTCGTCACTTAGTTCATCCGCCAAACTGACATGACATTTGTTGTCTTTGATTTCCCTAACTGTACCTTAACTCGGTCACACTTTACAATAAGGTTACATCATGTCAGCGTTAGTAATGCTGAACTAATGCATGACTCATGATGATTTAATGCATGAATTAATACAGGATGCATCATGAATTCCTGTTGCTGACCCTTAGCAAATGATGAAGTCACCATGACTTTGTGTGATTAGTTCACACTCAATAAATCATTCAGTAAGGAATGTTAATATATCATTACTTCATATATTAATTAACATGCAGCCCAATTAGCTGGATTCCTGGCAAAAACTTTACAAGTAATGTACAAGTAATGTATAAATAATATGCTTAAGTAATGCTGAACTAATGCATGACTCATGATGACTTAATGCATGAATAATGCAGGATGTATCATGAATTCTGTTGCTCATCATTAATAAATGATGAAGTCACTATGCCTTTTATTAATAAGTTTGCACTGAATAGATCATCAGTTAAGGGATATGAATTCACTGTTACTTCATACATTCATTACTTTTGCAACCAAATTAGCTGGATTCCTCTTACATGAAGGTTCATTGATGAGCTCAGTCTACACTGTAAAACTGTAGAAGATGTGAAATGTTTACTATCAAAACACCAGTGAGTAAAAGCTTAATGCCTGGTGATTTCTGTTTGTAGCTGTTCTCACTCAAAACACCGATGTTTATTGAATGTTGCAATCGAGGTTTTTCAGATTTGAATACTTTAAAACTGAATCTACAGTAAACACTGTGACATGTTTAAGAGTTTAACAAAAATGTGTTTATAACTGTAAAAATTGGTTTTACAGTGTGCCAGCCTTTATTTCCAGTGCAGTTAGGAATTTATTTAAGGTTTCATTCATATACTCAGCAACAAAAGTTTCTGTGACACCAATATTGTTAATTATTTTTCATAACGCAATTATGAAATTGTCATACATGGTGATATCAGACTGAAACAGTACACGTAAACACAGCATTGAAATGGAAATCATGAAAATGCGAGAAAATGACTGCACGTGAAAATGTGCGTAAATCATGCTTGTGGATGGCAATAAAAGAGAAGAATTTTTGGAATGTTCACATTGTGCCTGATGAACGACGGAAGCATCACTTATCGAAAACACAGCCATTTCGGATCAGGAACTCTACCCTCTAAATGCCAAGACTGTCTGAAAATGATCGGTGGAGGGCCATTGGGATGATTGAATCCGGAACCTCGCAGAGGGAAGTTGCTCATCGCCTGAATGTCCACCGAAACACCATTTGGAACTTATGGCAGCGTCATCAGCAGACAAGACATGTCAGAGACCGTCCTCGCAGCAGCCGTCCACGAGTAACCACTCCCAGACAGGACAACTGGATTCGAACAACCCATCTCCGAAATCGATTCCAACCTGCAACCATAACTGCAAGAACGATACCTGGTTTGAGGCGACTGTCTGCACAGACAATCCGTCGCCGTCTCCGTCATTTTGGCATTGTCCCACGTCAACCAGCAAGACGTCCAATACTCACAGTACAACACCGACGACTGCGTCTACAGTGGGCACAACAACATCGACGGTGGATCCAACGTCAGTGGGATCTTGTACTCTTCACTGATGAATCAAGATTCATGCTTAACCGATGTGATAGTCGTTTACGTGTATACCGTCGACGTGGAGAACGTTATGCCAACAACTGTGTTCAGGAATTTGATCGTTTTGGAGGTGGTAGTGTCATGATTTGGGGAGGGATCACGGCTAGAAACAGAACAGATTTGCTTGTTATTGATGGAAATCTGACAGGTCAAAGATATCGCGATGAAGTGCTACGGCCATTGGTGGTACCGTTTTTGATGCAACATGGTCCCGGAATAACGCTGCAACATGATAACGTCAGACCACACGTTGCAAGGATTGTACAGCAGTATCTGATGCAACAACATGTCAATGTCCTGCCATGGCCAGCCAGATCCCCAGACATGTCCCCAATCGAGCATCTTTGGGACGAGATGGATCGACGTTTGCGGCGGTTGGATAACCCGCCAGCTACACTCCAGGAATTGCGACAACGTCTACGTCAGATTTGGAATGACATCCCACAGCAATTTCTGGCACATCTGATTCGGTCCATGCGCCGGAGATGCGTTGCTTGCATCATGGCACGAGGAAGTCACACCCGGTATTGAAGTGTGAAGGTCACAATTGGTTAGACGTCAGACAAGTGCTTCATGACGCATGAAAATGACATTTTTCGTTTTGAGTGACGTTGGCACTGAAAAGTCAGTGTTTCTCCTGTTAAATAAACATATTGATTGCACTGAGATCTTGGCGTGTCATTTATAACATACACATAAATGGTGTCACAGAAACTTTTGTTGCTGAGTATATTTGTATTTGTGTTGTTGAACGCTGTGGGGTGTGGCATTGTAGAGCAAAATGCACTGAAGCCTAACCCATTTAGCAGGTATCAATTTAGAAAGTACAGAAGAATGATTAGAAATGTTTCAGCTCTGCAGGAGAGACATGGGTCTTCGGAAAACTTGAGTGTAAATGACACATGAAGTTTTCATCATTACTTAATCATTACTTCACACTTTACTTACTCCTTTTGTGTCCCCCCAAGTAAAGTCACATCATGATACTCATTTGTAAATGGTTTCTTAATATTCACTTAAAGGATTATTTCTGTTGTTGACCGCAGTCGAGTATAGGACAGCCACAAAAGATGCACCAAACCCAAAACCATGTGGCAGGAACCAAATGATGAGAATAATCACATATTTAGTCTCCTTGGGTGTGTTTAAGCATAGGCTAAGATTGTATATAAATGAGGTGTGCAGTTGTCGTCCGTAGGTTTGTATTTTGTTAACTTATTGTATTTTGTCACTCCTGTTGTTTACACCTTTGTAATTTTAAGTGAAATGGTGAGCTGTCTTGGCCAGGTCTCCCTCGAAAAAGAGATTTTGAATCTCAAGGGATTTTCCTGGTTAAATAAAGGTTAAATAAAATAAATAAAAAAATATTTCAGCTGAACAAATGTGCTATACTCATACCCAATTAATTAGACAACCAGCCCTCAAAAAGAATTCATCATTACTTTATACATAACTTACCTGATTTGTGTCCCCCCAAGTAAAGTCACATCATGTTACTCATTTGTAAATGGTTTCTTAATATTCACTTAAAGGATTATTTTTGTTCCTGACAGCAGTGGAGTATAGTACAGCGACGAAAGATGCACCAAACCCAAAACCATGGGGCAGTAACCAATTGATGAGAATAATCAGACATATTTCTGCTGAACAAATGTGCCATAGCCATACGCATACCCAATTAATTAGACAACCAGCTCTCTAAAAGAATTCATCATTACTTAATCATTACTTTACACACAATTTAAATGATTTGTGCCCCCCCCAAGTAAAGTCACGTCATGATAATCATTTGTAAATGGTTACTAAACGAACATTCACAAAAAGGAAGTATTAGCTACTTTAGATTCTACACAAGTGCTATGTGAGTCATTACCAAGTCATTATCACTTCACTATCTTATCACTAATTTGTATCCCCTTGAATACTGAAAATTCAACGAAAGCAATCAACTGAAATCCAAATTAAACAACTTTTTTTCTAAAATGATACAAACTTTATTACCAAATCGCTTGTGGCCTGTGGCATTTATCAACACAAAAAAGTTCACCTCTTCCCCAACTAAAATGGAACATTATAAAAATATCACTTACACTACTACATGGGGAGAGCACACATGAAAAAATGTTGAGTTCAATACAACCCAAATTGGGTCATTTCTGCTACCAAGTACTAGGTCAAATATAGAAAAACCCAGCACTAAGTTAATTAGAGCTTGCAAAATGGGTTGTCAAATCAACCCAACTGCATAGGTTGATTGTACAGCCCAACTTGTGGGAAGCTATAACTCTATACTGGGTTAAAATAACCCATATTTTTAGTTTTGCTTTTTAAAATACAATACTGGTGTTTCTGAATTTTTCCTCCCCTATTATGACTCATATACATGACTACTGACCAAGTAACACAGTGTCTCACATATTCTGACCTTTATTTCTCCTTCATAGGCAACAGCTGCTTACCATTCATGCAGCATAATGGTCAACTTGCAAAACTTCGAAACATATTTGAGTTAAATGCAATCATTAAAGCAAACCAGTTGAAACATCTTTTCAAATGATCAATGCATTTTCTTTTTTAATTTCTCACAGTACAGCATTATCGATGTAAGCAATCTCCATTCAATTTCCGGATCAGAAGTCTTAAAACCTTACACAGATTAAGTTGTAAACAGAACATGTTGCAGTTCATGTAACATTTAGGTCAGGGATGGGCAACGTGGGCCGTATCTGTCCCTGGTTTTCAAACCAACTTCTGGGCTTTAATTAGTTGATTATCTATATTAGCCAAAAAAATTCAGGAAATCTGACATTTATGGCGCATTAAGTGCCCATTTTCGAAAAATACTTGAGAGCATTGGCTTTGGTCTTTGAACCCGAGGAAGAAAGGGAATAGAAATCAAGATTATAGCGAACCACAATATTGAACATAAGACAAATAGATCTTAGCAAACAAAAAACCCTGACACAGGGTGTAAATTGCTTCTGAAGATTTCAGCCTCATCTTGCGGCATTCCTCGGCAGATGGAGTAGCTCAGTTCTTGAGGAGACAGATTTGTTACCATGAGATCAAATTTTCTCATAATAACAGCCTGTTTTATACAGGGTAGATAGTGACCCCCCATCTCTGTTGAAAGATGGTCAGGTGTTAAATGTTAATGCCCTCTCTAAACTTTCCTTGACTGTCCATGGAATCATGGATGATGACCTCTGACCACGATCCAGTGGATGGAGTGTTTGGGTATGGACTGGTATTCAGACACCTGATGTGTTTCCACAGCCCTTGTTTTGTTGTTGTTTTGGCAAAGCTGCAGCAAAAGGGGAAAATGATTAAGGAATACAGCTCAACATCTGGATGGATACTTTTTTATTAATTTAGTGATTTACTATGCTATGCTATGATAAACTAGCATTGTTATTCCAAACCATTCCACCAGGCAATCTTTCCATGTTGAACAAAAGCTCCTCACCCAACTTTTTCTGGCTTGAGAAAACTGGAAAAAAACACTTCAGAAGTCAATTTTTGCCCAAATTGATGATTTTCACCCCCTGAAAATGTTTACTCACCATTATCACTATATATACAGCCAACAGAAGAGGGAATATTTCATAGAGAAATCATTTAACTATTATTGAGAAGGCAAATCTACACACATATACACACACATACATACAAACTGGCAATTCACCAAATTTCTGATCATAAATCTTTTTCAAAAATTAAGACTTCTAAATTCATCACCAAATCACCATTCAACCAAATACAGTTGAAAAGACTTTAAAAAAAAAAAAACATTAACAGCTTCTCAATTCTCTTCAATAAATTCATTTTCGGTTCATAAATATTTTCTTTTTTACATTAATGGCCTTCTTTGAGCGGTACATCAACATTTTGGGTAAATAAGCTTAACAAAGTGGCAGGGCTTATTTCTTTCCACTATCTCAACTTCAGAGCTGCCAACTCTCACGCATTCGGTGTGGGTCTCACGCTTCTTAGTGGCATTCGCGTACCTGTGCTGTTGTCAGCAATTATTCAATTAATGCGCATTTTAGAGATTCTCTTGCAGAATTGCAGTCGTTGTGCATTAAAATTAATCAGTTTCACGTGCATTACGGTTCATTTCCCCACTAGTGACATGAAATCGATTATGACTCTTGAATTCTCACGCTTTTCTTAACTCAGGAATTGGAAGCAATGGAATGGCATAAAGACATTTCAAATACGCTTATTCCATTCAAACAATCGAAACAATGATGAAACACATGCACTGTTTTCAATCCCAAAAAAAAAAAAAGCCCAAGAGGTCCAGAGTCATAATCAATTTCCCAGATGGTGAAACCCACCGTTACGCAAGTGAAACTGAAACTGCCAGACACAAGGACTTCAATTACGCGCAAGAATCTCATTAATAAACGCGCTGATTGAACAATTGCTGACTTCGGTGAATATGCCTCAAAAATACGTCAGACCTAACGTTGCGTTGTATGACACCTGAGAATGCGTAGGAAGTTGCAACCCTGCAACTTAGTTCCCTCAGCCAAAAACGTCGACCTCATTCATCATTAAGGGCTAATTAACTGCTAAAAAAACTGAAGTTACCAAGTTGGCTGAACTAACATTCCGGACCTATTAGCACACAGGCGACTGAAGACTTAAATGCAGCAGCGCAACGTGGCTAGTTAGCTAACTTAGCAAGCTACTTACTCAAACAATCGCCGCATTAACACAATCCCTCAATAACACATCGTTCTGTCAATATAAATTACGAATTTAGCTGGTAAGCCCCGCAAAAATCACCCGGTTTGAACAAACCTATGGCAGTAACGTGACGTTTATTCCAACTAGTCTGACATATGCGAACGTTAAATGCAGCTGGCCAGCTACCTTGTTTAAAAAAACCTTATTGCGACTACTCCATTACGCTGCAAAAATGAACCCACGTTAAATTACACGCATTTAAGTCGCTAACATGCCCTGATGGAACTCATCTCTCAGTGTTTAACTGGACGTTTCTGTAAGCTCTAACGTTGCCCGTTATTTTAGCTGGCATTTAGCTGACGCCATGCAAAGTTAATTAGGGGGAAAATGACGGCAAACTACAGTTTTGTCGATGCAAATTAGTGTCAAGTTCGATCTGACGGGTACATAATGCTACCAATGTTTACCCTTGCAGTCCCTTTTGCATAAACTGACGAGAAGTAGACTATTAAAATACAAAATACTTGCATATTTGTCTGGTAACTTCCCATGGCAGATTTTTCTTCATTGGGAGAGCTCTGAGTGGGAAGCGCTAAGCGCGCGAAAAACAGGCACGTACCTGTCACTCGACAACAGCAGGGTTAGACCAAATTACCCAACATTTCAGAAAACAACCCATCAAAACCCATCTCAAGCAACCTTATGGATGAGTTAAAAAAATCAACTCTTCATTTTTTTGTGTGCGATAACAAAATGCCAGCAATCACATACAACCCCAATTCCGAAATAGTTGGGACAAAGTGTAATTTGTGAATAAAATCAAAATGCAATGACTCATATCACATGAGCCAATATGTTATTTACAATAGAACATAGATAACATTTCAAATGTTGAAACATTTTTATCCACAAAATGAGCTCATTTCAAATTTTCTGGCTGCAACAGGTCTCAAAAAAGTTGGGACAAAGGCAAAAAAGGACTGAGAAAGCAATTCATATATAAGAGTATCAGCTGAAAGAACATTTAGCAAGTAATTACATTAAATGGCATCAGGTGTGTAACACGATTGGCTATAAATGGGATGTCTTAGAGAGGCTGAGTCTCTCAGAAGTAAAGATGGCCAGAGGCTCTCCAACCTGTGAAGGCTTATGTAAAAAAATTGTGGATACTTTGAAAACAATGGGTGTTTTCGCGCGGGTCTTCAAGTAAGCCAGCTGCGCGAGATTCCGGAAAAATTACGCGAGAATCTGGCCGAAGTTGCGCGAGAAGCCCTCCAAACCCTGCGATAGCTGCAGGATCTTGCCTCCATCGCAGGGTTTTGAGGGCTTATCGCGCAACTTCTGCCGGCTTACTTGCAGACGCGCTCAAACACACCCAATGTTCCTCAGCGTCAAATTGCAAAGGCTCTGAAGGTCTCATCATCGAAAGTGCATAACACCATCAAAAGATTCAGAGAAACTGGGAAAATCTCTGTGTGTAAGGGACAAGGCCGAAAACCTTTACCAGATGCCCGTGATCTGCGGGCCCTCAGACGCCACTGCCTCACTCCCTGGCATGATTCTGTCTTTGACATTACTAAATGGGCCCAGGAATACTTCTAAAAAACCACTTTCTGTAAACACAGTCCACTGTGCCATCCACAGATGCCACCTAAAACACTATCATGCAAAAAGGAAGCCATTGTTGAGCACGATCCAGAAGCGCCACCGTGTTCTGTGGGCCGAGGCTCAACTAAAATGGACTGTTGCAAAGTGGCAAAGTGTCCTGTGGTCAGACGAGTTCAAATTTGACATTCTTGTTGGAAATCATGGGCGTTGTGTCCTCCGGGCTAAAGAGGAGAAAGACCACCCCTCCTGTTATCAGCGTTCAGTTCAAAAGCCAGCATCTCTGATGGCATGGGGATGCATTAGTGCATATGGTGTTGGACACTTGCATGTTTTAAAATGCATCATGGATGTCGCTGCCGGGTGGCTCACACGGTTAAGGCGCTGCTCTGCAGTGCAGAGGTGATCACCACGTCACCACGTCGGCAGGGGTCGGCAGCCTTTTCGGAGTAGCGCACAATTGGCTATCGCGCTACAGGGTTTCAAATTGGGAAGGGACTGCCGGATTTGGGTGTTCAGCGACAGCTTTGTTCGTTGCTCCAGCGCCTCCTGTTGGCCAGACGGGCGCTTGTCAGGAAGACTGGGTTTGTTCACGTCCGGGTATCCTCCGCCCTCGTTCGTAACTTACGAAGATTCGACCAATGAGTGTATAAGAATCAGTGGCTGACGGACACGTGCTTCGGAGGAGAGTCGTGAACTGTCTTCACTATCCTGAGTTGGCAGCAGGGGGTCGCATACGAGCAAGCTTTGTACATAGTTCACTAATTGGGCATTCCAGATTCGGGTGGGATTGGTGATGCCAAATTTATTAAAAAAAAAAAAAATGCATCATGGATGCTGAAAGGTATATAAAGGTTCTAGAGCAACATTATGCTCCACTCCAGATGATATCTATTCCAAGGAAGGCCTCGTGTATTTCGATAGGACAATGCAAAAAGAAGGCCCAAAGTTCGTCAAAAGAAGTCCCAAAACTCTCCAGCAGTTGGAAGCCTGTATTAAACAAGACTGGGATCAAATTCCAGTGGCAAAACTCAAGAAACTTGTCTCCTCAATGGCCAGACGCCTTCACTCTATGTTAAAAAGAAGAGGGGATACTACACCATGGTAAACAGGCCTCTGTCCCAACTTTTTTGAGACCTGTAGCAGCCATCAAATTTGAAATGATCTGATTTTTTGGTTAAAATGGTAAATTTCCCAGTTTCAACATTACCTATGTTATCTCTGTTCTATTGTGAATAAAATGCTGGCTGGTGTGATTTGAAAGTCATTGCGTTTTGATTTTATTCACAATTTACACCTTGTCCCAACTATTTTGGAATTGGAGTTGTATTTCAGGGTGAGCGGAAATTATGACGATGATGATGATGATGATGATTATTATTATAATTATTACTACCTCTGTCATTGTTGTTGTTACTTTGTTATTATTATTATTATTATTTAGGTTCCCCCCCCCCCCAATAAAATTCATGATACATCCTTCATTATTTCATGCATTTAATCACCACCATTAGCTCAGCATCACTAAAGCATATTATTTGTACATTAACTAATAAGTGTTTTCGAGATATCCAGCTAATTTGGGTGTAAAAGTAATTAATGTATGAAGTAACAGTTAATCAACATCCCTTAACTCATGATGTATTAAGTGCTTGACTTATCACATAAAGGCATGTGACTTCATCGTTAGTTAATGATATGCAACAGGAATTCATGATACATCCTGCATAAATTCATGCATTAAGTCATCATGAGTCCTGCATTAGTTCAGCATTACTTAAGCATATTATTTGTACCCTTATTGTAAAGTTTTACCCTTAACTCTAAGGCCCGGATTCAGAAATGACACTCACACTCACCCACCACTCACCATATAGTGAGTACAATTGAAATGTAGCTGGAGTGTGAGAAAGATTGACCTACCACTTACTAAGGGAGCAGTCCCACACCTCACTAATTGCTACTCACAAACACCACTCGAGCATAACTGACAGTAGTGGGCACTGAGTACCACAGGCGATGCGTCGGCTGCTGCAAAGGGACGCTCAATCTAAAACTTAAAAAAAAAAAAACTCAAACTAATTAGTAAAATGACAAATGTATTTTTGATAGTGTTGTTGTACATTGCTTCACAAAATTGAGGCGTTTCTTTCGCACATAAATGACGACGTAAATATCAGCATATCTTCATAAATTCTGTGGTCAAGTAGCTAGCGAAAGGGGCAGGACAGCCCGCAAGGCTCACTAAGCAACAAGCTGTGAAACGTGCCAGACATTTCCTTCTACATTCAGCAATTAAGAATGTAGAAAAGGATGGATTCTCGTGATTTAGAGCTACATGAGCCTCGCAGACCAATCCACACGAGCCAGCTGAGCGCAGAATTTTCCAATCCATCAATAAAAAAAGTGCGAGAAATCCAAATGCGTGAGAGTTGACAGATATGCATCATTAATGAAACCTGGCCACACCTGTTAATGTTGAGAGTTTCCAGAGTTTCTGCAATGGTAATTTAATGAATTGAAAATAGGGCAATAATTATCAGTGCTCATTCTGACTTAACAAGTAGAACTGGTGAAACATGATAATCCTTTGGATTTTTGGAGTACAAGTAAATAAAATTTTATTAAATGATTGAAAACAGGTCATTTTCAGATTTTTAAGGGATGGTTTTGAGCTTCCCCTATTGCCAGTTCACTAGTAGCCACTCGTGGGTACACAAATGCTAACCTTGAGTTCACCCCAGTGCAGTTCGTAACCACTGAAGCCTGATAGTTACCTGCATCGTTATCATTAAAGTTACCGTTTGCGATTGCGTCGAGCACGTGACGGTTAATGATCTAGTGTTTCTAATGTTTGTAACCACCTGAAAGCCCTAAGAACGAAATACCAGCGCAAGTTAGTGCGGCTCAAGGGAGATGTTCCCTGAACTCAACCAACACTCAAAAATGGATACTAATTTCAGTGTGAGTGAGGTCTCTGAAAGCAAATGAATGTTAGGGCCACCTCTGACTCATTTAGTATAACCTGACACTAAGTTTTAGTACTCACTCACACTCAATTATTGTGAGAGTCGTTTCTGAATACGTGCCTAACCCCTAAATTAAAACCTAGCGCCAAACTTAACCCTAAATATAACTAAATCCCTGACTCTAAATGTTAGTTGGATGGAAGTGACGACCGCTAAAAATGCAGCCTTCGAAGGATGTACCCTACGCTGTGAGATGCGCCCAATCAGTGCATTTAGCAGGGGCTTAGTTTCAGTGAACAAAAAGAAAATACCAAGTTGAGACAAACTCGATTAAATGATGATTTGTTTTGGAACCAGTCGCGAGAACTAAGCAATGCAGTAGATCTGATTTTATTGATCAGGGGGGAAACCCCCCGCAGGGCACAAGGCAAAAGAGACAAAGTCCAGTATCCAAAAATCACAATCCAATTGGGCAAGAACAGAGACGAAAACCAGGGCAGCAATCACAGTACTCGTAGTCGGGCAAAAATGGGTTTGGTACACAGGCACAGGTATGTCAGAGAAGCAAAGCCAAAATCCAGTGGGCAAAATCCAAACCGTAACCAGGGCAACAATCATAGAATTCGTAGTTGGGCAGAAAAGGGTAAAAAACACAGATGCAAAAGTAATCCAAAATCACAAAGCCAAAAATCGTAAGCAGGGACGGTCCAGTCGGAAGAGAATCACTGAGAGTACAAGGCGGAATAAACGTGACACAAGGAAACTGAGAGAAACGATCTGACAAGAAAGTGCTGTCATAAGACTCCTAATATACACTCCAGTGTAATCACATGCTACACAGAACAGAGGTGCTGGAAATGAGACTAATTACAAAGGAGGGAACAAGAGGGAGAACTTAATCACATAAAATAGGCAAAAGCCAACTTGCAGACAGGGATCACGAGACAATCCTATAGACAAATATATGGCTCCGGTCAAGGAGTTCTAACGTGCATAGATAATGAGAGAAAGGACAGCACAAGCAGGTGTGGAGAATCCACAGAAACGCAGCAGAGAAGATTAGGGAAAGACAAGAGGTGGAGACTAGAACAGGGCGAGTGCTGAGAGCTTGTTAATCAATTAGTAAGTGCAGCTATACAATCCCTTAGTGCTCGTTAGAAAGTTTGTATTATATACGATGTTAGTTTGTGTTAGTAACTCTAGCAAAATAACAAACTGTTAGTATGGGTTAGTAAAATAGTATAAAACTCAAAACCAGTGAAGTTGGCACGTTGTATAAATCGTAAATAAAAACAGAATACAATGATTTGCAAATCCTTTTCAACCTATATTCAATTAAATACACTGCAAAGACAAGTTACTTAATGTTCGAACAGGTAAACTTTGCAATTTTTTGCAAATATTAGTTCATTTGGAATTTGAAGCCTGCAACATGTTTCAAAAAAGCTGGCACAAGTGGCAAAAAAGACTGAGAGTTGAGGAATGCTCATCAAACACTTATTTGGAACATCCCACAGGTGAATGGGCTAATTGGGAACAGGTGGGTGCCATAATTGGGTATAAAAGCAGCTTCCCTGAAATGCTCAGTCATTCACAAACAAGGATGGGGTGAGGGTCACCACTAAGTGAACAAATGCGTGAGCTGATTGTCGAACAGTTTAAAAACAACATTCCTCAACGAGCTATTGCAAGAAATTTAGGGATTTCATCATCTACGGTCCGTAATATCGTCAAAAGGTTCAGAGAATCTGGAGAAATCGCTGCACGTACGCGGCAAGGCCGAAAACCAACATTGAATGCTCGTGACCTTCGATCCCTCAAGTGGTACTGCATCAAAAACAGACATCAGTGTGTAAAAGACATCACCACATGGGCTGAGGAACACTTCAGAAAACCACTGTCAGTAACTACAGTTCGTTGCTACATCTGCAAGTGCAAGTTAAAACTCTACAATGCAAAGCGAAAGCCATTTATCAACAGCACCCAGAAATGCAGCCGGCTTCGCTGGGCCCTAGCTCATCTAAGATGGACTGATGCAAAGTGGAAAAGTGTTCTGTGGTCTGACGAGTCCACATTTCAAATTGTTTTTGGAAACTGAGGACGTTTTGTCCTCCGGACGAAAGAGGAAAAAGAACCATCCGGACTGTTATAGGCGCAAAGTTCAAACGCCAGCATCTGTGATGGTATGGGGGTGTATTAGTGCCCAAGGCATGGGCAACTTACACATATGTGAAGGCACCATTAATGCTGAAAGGTACATACAGGTTTTGGAGCAACATATGTTGCCATCCAAGCAACGTCTTTTCCATGGACACCCCTGCTTATTTCAGCAAGACGATGCCAAGCCACATTCTGCACGTGTTACAACAGCATGGCTCCGTAGTATAAGAGTGCGGGTACTAGACTGGCCTACCTGTAGTCCAGACCTGTCTCCCATTGAAAATGTGTGGCGCATTATGAAGCGTAAAATATGACAACGGAGACCCCGGACTGTTGAACAACTTAAGCTGTACATCAAGCAAGAATGGGAAAGAGTTCCACCTGAAAAGCTTCAAAAATTGGTCTCCTCAGTTCCCAAACGTTTACTGAGTGCCGTTAAAACGAAAGGCGATGTAACACAGTGGTAAAAAGGCCCCTGTGCCAACTTCTTTGCAATGTGTTGCTGCCTTTAAATTCTAAGTTAATGATTATTTGCAAAAAAAAAAAAAAAGTTTCTCAGTTTGAACATTAAACATCTTCTCTTTGCAGTGTATTCAATTGAATATAAGTTGAAAAGGATTTGCAAATCATTGTATTCTGTTTTTATCTACTATTTTCATAACGTGCCAACTTCACTTGTTTTGTATGATATGATCACCATTGAAAGAATGTAGATTTGCATCAACATTGATTCATCTATATGTATGCATTGCACTATACATTGAAACAACGTTATTATTAAAGGGCCATTTCATCACTTTTCAACCCTCCTCTGTATGTTTCTAATATGTCTCATTAAAACACAAGCACTTTATTACTCTATTTATGGAATAGTTCAACAAGGAGCATGCCAAAGTTGTCTATTAGTCAGTGATATTCTTGCCATATGGCTGAATGGCAGTGATGTCACTAATAGACAAATTTGGAGCAACCTCTGCAGAACTTTAATACACCAAATAGAGTATAATGAATTATGCCTCATTTAAATATTAAAAACATAGATGAAGGTTAAATTGCTGAACTGGTTCATAAAGTATGCTATACTGCAGTGATTCTCAACCTTTTTAAACAAAGACACTTTACAGGGGCATGTTTTGGGGGACCCTATTCTTCACTTTCATTTCATTGGTGAATATTCGAAAAAGTGTTTGGAGCTTGTAAATTGTGTCACGGTTTCACCCCGTCGGATATAATCTGCTGTCTGGCAAGAGCTAGGACCATGGACCTAAAAGAATGCAGGACCCCAATGCCAGACTGATACAAACTGGAGATTTAATTAATAGTAAATAAAAAAAAAAAACCGGACACACAGATAAAAACCAGGAGCAGCATCACCATATCAGGGTTAAACTCACAATGATAAAACCAAAATGCAGCGCCAATGAGAACTGGCAAGTACCAGCCCTATATTCTTCAGATAATCACCTCTACCTTAAAAAGCAACAGGTGCAGCTTGTTAAGGTGAAGTTGAGAGAAAGCCACAGGGGAGGGGCTGCAAGGCAAAAACCCTTACAGAGTCGCTATTTCCATTTAAGAAACCAAGGTTGAGAACAGCTGCTTTATTGCATGCTCGAACAAAAAAAAAAAAAAAAAACCCCCACACACACACACACAACTCAAAACAGACCATTGTTCATTTAGTTATTAAAGATTCAAGAGAAAATATACTTTTGTACATTTTAGCACGCACCATTTCTTTTTATCTTTTAAAGGAGGAGTAAACAGAACTACACATTTTGGCTTAATCTCATATTTATTCACTCCAACATAATATCCACGGTCGATTATTCATCAATACTTACCCCCTGTTCTTTTAAATTACCATTAATTAGCCGGAATTGCTGTTTTCAGGGGGCCGCCATTAGCGCCATGCCTGGCATGAGAAGTTGCGAGATAACAACGTCACTGCGGCTGCCATATGCACTCATGTGCATGATGCATATGATGTCAAAATTTCTGAATACATGGACATCCAAATAAATTAGACCACCAACCAATTTCAAATTGTTGATTGAGCGAATCAACTGTTTGATTGCAAATTAAGCAAAGTAAATGGGAGGGGGGTGAAAGCAACCCAGATAGCAAGCACCTCCGCTTCGGATCTGGCCCGGCTCTCGACCGGATCAGCTTGAGTCGGCACTGAGCCGGGCCAGATCGGGAGTGGAGGTGCTGTGAGGTTTTACGAAATGAGCCAAGAGCGAGAACCAGATAAATGCAAAATGGAGGCTTTATTTCTGAAGGGGGAAACCCCCCAACAGAGCTGGCAACAGTACAATGTCCACAATCCACAAGCAGAATCCAAAGGGCAAAATCCAAAACTGTAACCAGGGCACCAATAACAAAACTCAAGGTCAGGCAAAAATGGTTCGGTACACAGGTGTGGGTTTGGTGGAGAGGCAAACTCATTAGCCGTAAACAGTCCGAATCCAAATACCAGGGCAGCAAAAGACAATAGACGTGGTCGGGCAAAAATAGGTCAAAACTCACAAAGGCAATCAGATCCAAAAGGGCAAACCAAAAACAAGTGTCGGGCAATCCAGTCAGAAAGAAAATATCACAATGAGCAAGGCGAGGAACATAGCACAAGACAAAGGAGTAAAGACGATCTGACAAGGAACTAAAAGTGCAGACACCTTATATACACATCCGGGGTGAACACATGACAAGGGAGCACAGGTGCGATCAATGAAACAATAATCAGGATTGACACATGAGGGTTTATCTAATTACATGAATCTGGCGAATGCCGAAACGCAGACAGGGATAACGAGACATTCCTATGAACGAATAAACGGCTCCGGTTAAGGAGTACTAAAGTGTACAGTCTAAAGAAAAGGGAAAGCCTGAGATATAAGTGGAAACTGCAGTAGAGATAATTAGTGATAGGCAAGGAGGGCGGAGATACAGATTGGGCGAATGCTGAGAGATCGTTAGTCTATTAGTACGTGCAGCTATACAATCCCGAGTGCAAGTTAGTCCGTTAGTAAAAATATACAATGTTAATCTTGGTTAGTAATTAATCGAAAACAATAAACTGTTAGTAGGGTTAGTGGATAGTAACAGAGAGAGGAAGGAAGAAAAACGAGATATGAAGAAAGATTGAAATCCCAGAAACCAGGAAATCACCAGAATGAGTGGCACGTCAGACAAGGGACCGTGGGCAAAGACCTACACAAGACAAGACAGGGTAAACGAAGTGCAGGACTAGAACTAAAAACAAGACTATGAAAGCGTGGCAAGGCTATGAAAACATGGCAAGGCTGTGAAACATGGCAAGACTATAAAACATGGCAAAGACATAAATAATAACAAAACATGAAAAATAATAAAACATGAAATCAAACAACAAAACACAATACATAATCATGGGGATGGTCAGAGGCAGGCAGTGGTCACTTAAACACAAACAGCATACGTGGCATGGCCAGGCACAAAACTTAAATATGGAACTAGGGAAAGGCATGACCGAAATGCAGATTCACAACAGGTGCTTGCTACCTGGGAATTGTCGTGTAGCGGAGAATGATTTTGAAGACCTTAACTTTGCTTAGTTCAGCACGCAATTTGCCTGGATGTGTTTACTTGAATATTACATTTGGCAGTTGTGTGAGAATCTTGTTCAGTTATTTCAGATTATTCTGAATTCAGATTACTGACATTATTTCAATCTAGCACGGTAGCCTGGTTTGGTTTGTCTGCTTCTCATTATCTCTTCTAAATCATTATTGGCTAGATTTAGGTTTTTATTGGTCAGTTGGCTGAATAAATGGCTTGATTGAACTTAGGCAAAGTACACGGGAATTAGGTTTGCTAATTATGCCAAGGTGACGGCAGCTGTCCAGCCTCGCTGGTAATAAGCAGACTTCAAATCGCACTTTTCTTTCCGGAAGTATTTCAAATGGCCTCTGATGCAAGTTCATCTCTAAATTAAAGTTGTGTTGGACTGAGAAAGGTAGCTGATAATCAAGCGTGTCTGTCTGCCCCATAGAGGAAGCGGGAATATCTCGGTCAATCAACAGTCACAATGCAGGACCGCAGGCCAATGGACATTCTTGGCGCTGGCAGCCACACTGATGTCACGATTCGCGGCGCCCCAAGTGGATCAAGGGTGAATTTTCGTCTGCTGTGGTGAAAATGACGCAGTCCACTAGTTTTGTAAAATCGCTCATAAAAATTTAAGAAAATAAAGAAAAAAAGTCGGAGGAGCTTTTTTCATGATATATTGAAATAATATTACCCACTTTTCCCCTATGATAGTCCTCCTTTAAGGTTTCCTAGCTGGCCTAGATGGAGGAAACACCTGAGAGAAGCGCGCGCTTCTCATTTTGTGGATATAATTGTAAAATTTATCAGTTCCAACATTCGCTATGTTATCTCTGTTCTATTGTGAATAAAATGTTCTATTGTGAATAAAATACTGGCTGGTGTGATTTGAAAGTCAGCGCGTTATGATTTTATTCACGATTTACACTTTGTCCCAACTATATTAGAATTAGAATTGTATTTTCGATCAAATCGGCTAAAATACATGTTAACATGTCAAACCAACATGGAATATCATGACCTCCTGTGAAAGGACTGGGGCCACATTTGGCCGAATACGCCTGGTTTCTGCCTGAGATAGAGTTTCTGCCTTAGATTTCTATGTCAGAAACTGATCGAAATTCTTTGCGCGCCGTAGCTATGTCGTTATTCAATAAATAATTCATCTAAACAGTGATGTCCACTTTGATTTAGGCCAACAACAATACCTGAATTGCATTTCGCTCTATCTTTTACAGTTTATTAAAAATAAATCTAAGTCAGAAACTTTTCTTAAAAAGGTAATTTTTTTGGGGACACAAAAATCCCACTCAATCTCTGTAGGTTGGAGTTTTTAATTTTTTTTTTTTTTTTTGCCCTAATGCACTATTCCTATTTGCGTCATCCTGAAGGATTATTCGGGTGTAGGGAAGGGTTTTTTTTTCTAGAGTGCTAAATGTAATATCTAAGTCAGAAACCAGTACCTTGTGGACAATTTATTCAATGTCACTGCAATACACAAAACGACGATAGGCACATATGTCGTTTGTCAGACATAGCCTACCCGTCTGTTATGCACTGGAAAAAAAAAAAAAAAAAATTGAACGCACTTAAATATAAAAATAACAAAGTGAACTTTTTACATGGACATCAAAAAAGTGCCATTTTTGGCCACATTTCCAAATTTAAGGGCAAAAAAGACGGAGATTTTTATCACAGACCGACAAAAGTGGGGTGTTCCAAGTTGCTCTTGGTGAGCTCTATCCATTCATGATAGTTCTGGAATGATCTAAGCAAAATATACTGACCAAAACTTCCAACGCAACACATATAATTTTGAAATATTTGGTGTACATAAAATGGGATATTGGTTTTGAGCCATGATACAACAACTACAACTCACAAAATTGTTTTGATTTTGTCGTGTGGGCAGCTCGTTCTGCTTGTTTGCACATTGTTTAGAATTTTGCCTATCCCGTCAGGTTGAGTAGAACTCATTGACCAATCCTTTGAGAATTTGGTCAATAAATAGCCGTAGCAATGGGCAACTTAAATATTCCTTTGCATTATCCTGGGTCAACGTGTGACCATGCCGCGCCTTGGTCAAAATCAGTGAGAGCGAACTGTTGGTATGCTCACTGGTGCAATGTCGCAAAGACGGGTTGCAGGGAACCTGGGCGTCCACGTGTCGACCATATCACGTCTCTGGAGCCGGTATAATAAAACAGTAAGAACCGGTGATCGACCACGTGCCCCGAGACCACGTGTCACCACCCCTCAGCAGGATTGCCATATTCGCCTCCAGCACCTGCACAATTGCTTCCTGCCAGCTACAGTCACTGCTGCTCAGACCAGAGTTCGTCACCAGAACTGGATAAGTGACCAAACCGTACGCAACAGCCTGCTTGAAGCCGACTTGCACAACCGACGCCCCCACCGTGGTTTGATGTTGACTCCTGCACGTCGCCGCGTCTGTCTGCGATGGTCAAGGGCATATTTGGGCTGGAATGCTCTCAGGTGGAACAGGGTGATCTTCTCCAATGAATCGAGGTTCAAGTTGAGTGTGTCTGACGGAAGACTGCGTGTATGGTGTAGGTGACGGGAACGTTATACTGATGCTACCATCTTGCAGCGTGACCGCTGGGATGGACCCAGTGTGATGGTTTGGGCTGGAATAAGCAGTAGACACAAGACAGACCTCATTTTCATCGATGGAAACCTCATCCCGTTACCGTGACAACATCCTTTCCCCTGTCGCAGTTCCACTCGTCCATCGCTATCGCCTAACGCTGCAACAGGATAACGTGAGACCACATGTCACCAGAGTCTGTCAGGACTACCTGAGGCAGAATAATGTTCAGTGTCTTGATTGGCCTGCGTATTCCCTAGGTTTAAACCCTATAGAACATCTATGGGATATTCTGGATGGCCGGGTGAGAAGGCGTGATCCAAAACCAGCCACAGTCCAACAGTTGCGTCAAGCACTCCTGGAGGAATGGGACCACATCACACAGGCTGAAATTCGGCTTTTGATCGACTCCATGCATCGCAGAATCCAGGCTGTGTGTGACCCCAGAGGAGGCCATACAAGATACTGACTTCGGCGATCCAGAATTGCGCTTTCAACTGATGCAATGAATGGGAAACCAGGAAAAATATGTTCTTCATTCCTGACTTTTAAGCTGTGTTTTTGATTTTAATCTTAATATTTGTTATGGATTGTTAAATTTATCGTAAGAAAATGACGTGTTGCAATAAACCCGAGTGTTGCGTTGGAAGTTTTGGTCAGTGTAAAAGATTTGCTTGCCTGTGGACACATTTGGGGGGTGGCGCACATTACATGAGCTTGAACCATATACATTTACAAATCTAATGTGTTCAGCGCGCAATACTGAAGTGAAACTACATTGCTTACCTTCACATAATCATGCTGCAGGTGTATTATTCTCTGAATTTCTGAATGGCCCTCTGTAGGCTAGTTTCATCTGCATGTGATGTTTTTTGAGGATTCACCTTAGTGTTGAGAGAGAGACCTGTTGGACATTATTGATAATTGTGTGGCCATTGAAGGCATTTCTTTGAATTTCTTTGGCAATTATTGGTCAAAACCATGTTCACGGTAGCCCTCTTGTTCCTCTGAGAAAATGGGGCCTCTCCCTCCTCGACCCATAATTCTATGCAGACCAAACATGTAGAATGTCACAGGCTGGCATAGAAGGCATTGTTTAAAACATGGAATGCAGTAAATGGGTACCAGACAGTAGTGATGTTGCAAGTGTATTTAACTAGACTCAGTAGACTAAGTTCTGACGTTCTTTAAACAGCAGAGAGAAATTGTTTACCCGCGCTCTTGTCATAGTGTCCTAATTACTGTTGCCACAGCGCATCTGCTGAGGTTCGATTGAACTCTCTGTCCAGCCTCTCTCAGTGTCAACTCAACCAGTGTTGTATTTGATGAATTTGCTCCTCATCCTCCACCAGGTATACCTCTACCTCTTCCTGTCCCTTCCCGTATTCTGCAGTGCATTCCCCCTCTCATCCTCACTGTCCCTCCCTTTTCACCATTGCCGAATATTTTTGTTGAAGATTTGTAATCTCATCTTGCCTTTTTTTAGTGCTCATGCCTCAATGATGAGTTTACAATTAAGCTTCTGAGTGTCTGTACACCTGATGGCAGTTTTTTACTCAGTTTGTTATCAGGTTTGGTATTTTGAAAGTCGGTGCCTTGAAATGGCAAAAACCTGACATCATGTTAGATTTCTGTGTCTGAATGAAGAGAAGAGTATAATTTTTTTGTAGAATATGGTGTATAGCGTTTTGCAAACAGTGTGAAGCTGAGAATGTGCTTATTGTTGTACAGATCTGGGCTGTAGTTTTACTCCTTGAGTGACAGGTTTCAGTTACCGTGTGTGATTTTTAATTGAAATGTGAAAGCAATCATAAAAAACTTCCTCATCTGTGCTGTAAAACCAGAAGTTGAAGTTCTGAACAAATGCAAAACACTTGTAACACTTTATACAAATGTCACAGGGTTTAGATTCAGTTTAAAAGTGTATTCCACAACTCTGAAAAACCTTGATTGCAGCTTTGAATAAACACCTATGTTTTGAATGAGAACACCTATTTACAAAAATAATCACCAGGCATTTTGCTTTTACACACTAGTGTTTAGATTATAAAAATGTCACATGTTCCACAGTTTTACAGTGTAAAAGCACAATGTTCATATTTTGCTCTTAATTTAAAAATACTCCATCGTTCTGAAGATTGCATTGTCTTATGCTTACTGCAGGAGTCTTGAGCAGTGATTTTCCTGTCGTGATGCCCGAGAAAATAGAAGCTCTGAGTGGATCCTGTGTGCTGATCCCCTGCACATTTGATTTCCCTTCAAAGTATGCCAACAATATGACAAGTATGGCGAAAGGACTCTGGAAAAGAGGTGGAACCAATGGACATGTAGTATTTGATTCCAATTACACTGATGAAAACAATGAAATTGCCGGGACACTGGTTGGAAAAGTGTACCAGAAGAATTGCACCACAGTTCTGGACAGCTTCCCATCATCTTACAGTGACAGTTATTATTTCAGGGTGGAAAATCCATATGGGCCTCTCAATTTTAATATACCAAAAGGTGTCAAAATTATGGCACAAGGTAAAGAATTTAATCACAAAGTGCTGAAAAAAAAAGTATTTGTCCCCCTCCCAATGTATACGCTTTTTTGCTTATTTGTCATGTGTCAGGTCATCCAACTAAATTTAATAATAGTTTTCAACTAACTGTAAACAGCTTTAAAATTATTATTTTATTTATTGCAAGGAAAGAGTTATTCAAATCCCATATTACCCATGTGAAAAATAATTGCTTCCAAGGCCTTCTTACCTCATAAAACTCATGGACCCTTATATGGGTCTGTCAAATGCTGCTGGCTGCTGCTGCAGTATTCAAACCTGCGCAACTTCAGATGTATTTAAAATTCTAATGGAGATCCCCGGGTTTCACATACATCCCACTGAATTACAGAGAATTGTACATAAAGTGAAGCACAAGATTTAGCTACTGTACCACAGCATCTTGATTGGATTCGAGTCATTCTTTTGCTAAGGCCACTTTAAAACGTTAATTTTTGTTCTTTTCAATCACTCAAAGGACTTTCTTGAGTTCTTTCGATCATTGCTGCACTCCTTAAACCAACTGCGCTTGAGCATTAGATCACAAACTGACGGCATTGACATTCTCCTTCATGACTTTCTGGTAGATAGTAGAATTTATGGCTCCATCAGTTATGGCAAGGCTCAGGTCCTGAGGCAGCAAAGCAGCCCCAGACCATGACACTAGCAATAGCATGTTTGACTGCTGGTTTAATGTTCTGACACTGGAATGTTGTATTGGTCACACTTTAGATGAAGTGTTGCTCATAAAGGTTTGATACAGCATGTATAATGCCGTCATAAATGAAACATAATGTCTTTATAAATAATAAATAAGCAAATGTCATGCTTTGTAAAAGGTAAAATAACACATCCTTATTCAGCACGTGATGCCAGATGTCATATAATTGACAATGTCACTTGGCTAGTGGCTAAATACTATACAGGGTGACATTGTCAGCTCAGTGACATTGTCATTTTCACATCTGGCATCACGAGCTGAATAAGGATGCGTTCTTTCATCCTTTACAAAGCATGACATTTGCTTATGTAAGATTAATGAAGACATTATGTCTTTATGAAGGCATTATAAATGCTGTAAAAAGCCTTAATGCGCAACACTTAATCTAAAGTGTGACCGTTGTATTAGCTTCACCAGGTGTAAATGAGACCCATGTACAAGTGCTGGTCAACGAATTAAAATAATTTGAAATAGCGCAATCGTTAAATTTTCTTGATGCATTTTTTGTGCAGAAAGCAAATCAGGTGTTCACCGCGCCTGTCCTACTTGTTAGAGTATTTTCAGAACTCGCTACCTGTAAAAAATTTGCTCAGCTGAGCTTTCCAATAGGCCCATTTAGGCCATTTAACTGTGACACTGTTGTTTCATTGAATTAGAATAATTCATAAGTCATTTCATTGAATTAGAATTAGTGCTCAAATTTTGTTAGAATAAGTGCTCAAAACACTCAAAAGAGTGTTCACTGTGCAGTATAAAGTCAGGGTTGAGTAGAATTTCTAAGTTGTAAAATCAATCATGGGTAAGCAGCGCGACCTCTCAAAGGGAATAGTGACTCAAATTCAAGCCCTTCGCTAACAAGGCTTAACCCAAACTAAAATTGCTGAGCAGCTTGGCATCAGCCAGTCTTCCATCTGTTCCGGCATCCGGAAAACTTCTGCTCGTGACAACAAGCAGCTGAGAAAGATCGCAGTCAGCAACCGGTTCAAGTCCACTTCTGAGCTCAGCGACTTGTGGAACGAGCAGACCGGCGCTAACATCTTCAGATCAACCACTTACCATCGTCTGCGTGAACTCGGCTTCAAATCTCGCGTTCCAGCAGGAAAAACCGATGCTGAACAAGAAACAAATGGAGAAACGGCTGAAGTGGGCCAAAGAACACGGCGAGTGGACTGCTGAAGACTGGCAGAAAGTGGTCTTCAGTGACGAATCACGCTTTTGCATCTCCTTCGGTGACCAAGGTCCTCGTGTCTAGCGTTGTGGTGGCGAAACCTACAATCACGAGTGCGTAAAAAGATGCGTCAAGTCTCCCCAGAGCGTTATCGTCTGGGGATGCATGTCCGCTCGGGGTGTAGGGAAACTCTGCTTCCTCAAGAAGACTGTCAAGGCTGCCGTATACCAAGATGTTCTGGAAACGTTCCTGATTTCGACTGTTGAGGGACAGTTTGGCGGAGAAGACCTCATATTTCAACAGGATCTTGCACCGGCTCATGCGCCAAAGTCGACCAAAGAAAAACAGCTCGAAGTTTTGGCATGGCCAACTCGCCTGATCTCAATGTTATTGAAAACCTTTGGGCCATCATCAAGCGGAAAATTCGCGACAGAAAGCCGACTACGCTGGACCAACTGAAGCAGAACATCGGTCCAGCGTAGTCGGCTTTCTGTCGCGAATTTTCCGCTTGACGATGGCCCAAAGGTTTTCAATAACATTGAGGTCAGGCGAGTTGGCCATGAACTGAAGCAGGACATCGCCACTGCCTGGGAAGCTGTGAGTGCGGAAACTTGTCACAAGCTGGTCAAATCGATGCCGCGGAGACTTCAGGCAGTCATACAAGCCAAGGGGGCAGCCACAAAATACTGAGAAAGTGATGATTCTAATTATAATAAAAAATATTCTAATTCAGTGAAACGGTTTCTCAATCATTCTAATTCAATAAAACAACATTGTCACAGTTAAATGGCCTAAATGGGCCTTTTGGAAAGCTCAGCTGAGCAAATTTTTTACAGGTAGCGAGTTCTGTGAATACTCTAACAAGTAGGACAGGCGCGGTGAACACCTGATTTGCTTTCTGCACAAAAAATGCATCAAGAAAATTTCAAATTATTGTAATTCGTTGACCAGCACTTGTATTCCAAAAAGTTCCAATTTTGACTCATCAGACTACAGAATATTATCCAACAAATCTTGGGAGACATCAAGACATATTTTGGCAAATGTGAGAGAAGACTGTTCTTTTTGGTCAGCAGTGGTTTTCACCTTAAGGGATGCCATTTTTGCCCAGTCTCTTTCCTTTTGTGGACTTGGGGCAGGTGAGGCCAGCAGTTCTTAAAATGTTTGTCTGGGATCTTTCTTGATTTTATAGATAGATTGTCAATTCTCTCTTCAAGGATATTTGGTAGACTGGCCACACTAGGGAAGGTTCACCACTGTTAAAATTTTTCTCCATTTGTAGATAATGGTTCTCACCTTTGCTGTTATCCAAGAGCCGCACAAGTGGCGTTGAAACCCTTTTTCCGACTGACAGATGTCAATACCTTTCTTTCTAATCTGTTCTTCAATATCTTTACATTGTGGCATCATGTGCTGCTTTTTGCCTACCTCACGCCAGACAGGTCTGTTTAAGTGATCTTTAGATTGAAAAGGGCTGGCAGTAATCATGCCTGGGTGTGTCTAGTGAAATTTATCCCAATTATCAATGAAATTTATTTAAATGGAATTAGTAACTAAGGGGCGATAACTTTTTCAGATTGGTTTAGGTAGGAATGGATAGCTTTTTTCCTCCAAAAAACGAAATCATCATTTAAAAACTTAATTTTGTCTCCCAGATTATCTTTGTCTGATCATAATTTAGTTGATGATCAAAAACATTAAAGTGTGTCAAATATGCAAAGATAGAAGAAATCAGGAAGGAGCCAAATACTGTTTCACAGCATTGTATGTTTTATTTTTTTCCATCGAATGGCATTATGTTGATTTTCAGACCCAGTGATTTTACTGTTAAGTGCGGGAGGACCAAGTACCGTACCCAAAGAAAAAAATACCCTCGGTCAGGGGTGGCCAACCCTGGTCCTGGAGAGCCGCAGTGTCAGCTGATTTTTGGTGTTACTTTGCACTCGACTGATGGATTAAATTAGTTGATTACTCACTTAACTGATCTCACCTGGTGTCTCAGGCTTAATTTGGTAATCAAGCTATTTGGTACTTGATCCAATCAAGCAATTAGCAGGAACAACCCACAAGACTCCTAGAGCCAATTAAGCAGACTTGCAGCTAGTGAAAAGATTTGTCGATGTGGTTGGATATTTAGTGTAGTTGTAATGCAGGCAAAGTAGAAGTACAGAGTACAGATGAAAGTTTCTAGAGCAGGGGTGGATAACGCTGGTCCTATAGAGCCAGAGGGTGTGCTGAGTTTGGTTTTCTCCACCTGATTAAAATCTAAGACACCAGATGATATAAGTGAAGGGTGTAATCAACTGCTTTAATTTATCAAGTAACACTAAAAACCAGCAGACACTGCGGCTCTCCAGGACCAGGGTTGGCCACCCCTGCCCTAGGTGTAGAAGAGCAATTCATGATGTGATATTGATTAGTATTTAAAGTATAACCCATCCTTATGTCTCCATGTCTTCTAGACACTGCACTTAAACCCAGTTTAGCCCCAGAGCAGGTGGAGGTGACAGAGGGAACCTCTGTGAGTTTGAGCTGCTCTGCTGCTGCCCCCTGTCCTAAACTCCCCCCAGACCTGACATGGACCCCCAGTCTGGGTGACAGTTTGGATCAACTGCAAGAGAATAAGGATAAGACCAGATATGTGTCTTCAATTCTGAACTTCACTGCTTCTAACCACCACCACGAGCAGAAAATCACCTGCAGGGCACTTTACACGCTGCAGCAAGGAGACCCTGAGAGGATATCAAAAGCCACTCTGACTCTGAAAGTTCTATGTAAGAAAGCTGGATTTGATTTTGTTTTGAGAACACAACCAGAAGAGAACTGATTGCAGTCAGAGAATTTCTAATATTGAGGAGAAGTGCCACTCTCGTTCAACCTCCGGTTCTCGTAACACGTCTCTGCCCATGTGGGGGCGCTCGCAAGCTAGTGAAGAATGAATGGGAGTGGTTGGGGATACACCCCTAAAAATCCGCTTTTCTCTGGAAATAATTAAATAAAATGCTTAATGAATAGCTATAGGCTATAATGTATTCTCCTTTAAATACGCGCTTTTACACCCAAACAAAAAGCGGGCGTTTATTTTCAGTCTTCTTTCGTAATCCGATTAACAAAATGTTGAAACAATATACAGAATTACCGAGAGCTTTTCCTAATTTATTATTCAGATCTCCATCCTTGCAGTCTCGAATTGCAGCGTATACGTGAATGAAGTTATCATCTCCTCTATCAGTATCAGGCTTCCTATTGGCTTAATTGTTTTCATTGTCAATCAGGAATAATACGTGGGAACAGGTTCACAAAATCCTGTGATAAAAGTATGGGTCACTGCCTCACCTCACAGTACGTCTCTGGCTTCCTGTAAGCGAATACTCGCAAATCTGCAGTTTCGTGAGTATTTCAAGTTCGATGTAGCCTACTGAGTAATAATGCCGTGGAAACTTAAACTGCCCGTCATTCTGCCGAATAGTCTTTCTAAACTAGTAAATCGTCTGATTGTTAATCAAGCAAAGGGGAGGTTTCTGCCTCACCAAACTAACCTCCAACTGCACGTCACTGTATCTGATGTATATCGGATATGTGCCAATGGGTCTGTTGTGAAGCCAAAATGCACATCAACATGCAACATGTAAAAAAAAAAACAAGAGCAACGCAGAGCGTGGCAGATGCCCTCGCCTGTATGTTGATCAAGGGCATATTGAGATGGCTGCTGTGGCGGCCATATTAGATATCACACAACGCTGGTTTTCAAAAGGAACCTTCCTCTAGCCACTCTCAATATGCCATTTAGAAATGGCATCAATCCGACGAGGGATTCTATAGTTATCCCACGGACATGAAAAGTTAACGGACGACGGATGGACACGGTGTCGAAATAATGCCCCCTTTCCTCTTTGGAGGGCAGGGGCATAAAAAAAAGGGGGGGGGGCTCAGACTAAGGCAGAGTTTGTCAGCGCATTTGCGTTGATGCAGGTGATAGGTGTAAAGCAGCTTTCACACCAGACGCGAAGCAAATTTTTTGCGCGACAGATTACATTCAAAGTCAATGCAAAGACGTATACCCGCGAAACGCGTATATTCGCATCTTTGCATTTACTTTGAATGTGTTGAGGATTATATTATTATATCATAGATTGTATGAAAGACAAATTGCAGAGGGGTGAAAAACTAACCCTAAGCCCTTCTTTCAGCACTGTAGCAGAAAAGGGAAAGTTAAAGAGCAGGATAAGTGCATAATGAATAAAAATAGATCGCTGCTATATGATAACAAGCATATTGCGGATGCCTTAAACAGTTACTTTGTTGAGAATATTACCTCAGAGGGGGTCTTTATTTTGGCCAGAGGGCATGTCAAATGCTCAAGATTATTTAGCGGAAATTGAGGTTCAGGATAACAAAGTATTAGACAAGTTGCATAAACTAAAGGCAGATAAGGCAGCGGGTCCTGATGGCTTATATCCTAGAGTGCTCAGGGAAGTTGGTGAGATCATCTTTATGCCGCTATCCGCCATCTTCAGACGGTCTTAATAAACTGGAGAAATACCAAATGATTAGAAACAGGGCAATATAATACCAATATATAAGAAAGGGGACCGTACCGAGCCAGGAAACTACAGGCCAGTCAGTTTAACTTGCATTGCGTGCAAAATATTGGAATCTATCATAGAAGATGAGCTGGACTTATTTCTTGAATGTAACAGTATCTTGAGGGATAGCCAACATGGCTTTCGGAAGGGAAGGTCATGCCTAACAAACCTTCTGGAATTTTTGAAGATGCAACCAGGACTTTTGACCAGAGCAGGGCTTATGAAATCACTTGGATTTTCAGAAAGCATTCGATACAGTACCACATAAGATACTCATTTTTAAAATGAGCTCCATTGCAGTTACAGGAGGTATTCTGAAGTGGATTCAAAACTGGTTACAGGACAGAACAAAATGAGTGGTGGTCAGCGGTATCTCATCTGAGCTTGGTATGGTGGGGAGTGGCATCCTCCAGGGATTGGTGTTGGGACCCCTGCTGTTCCTCAGCTACATTGATGACCTTGATAGGAATATTGAGAGCAGATTGGTTAAATTTGCAGATGATACTAAATTTGGGGGTTTGGCAAATAGTTTAGGGTCCACTAAAGTGATTCAGGACGTTTTGTATAGAATCCAGAATTGGGCAGAAATGCGCCAAATGAAATTTAATCTAGCAAAATGTAAAGCTGTACATGTAGGTAATAAAAACATTAGATGGGATTACTTAATGGGAGGTTTAAAAGGGAGGTTTTGGAATGTGCTGCACACGAGAAAGATCTGGTAGTGATTGTTGACCAAACCCTCACAGGTTCAAGCCATTGTGCCGTAGCAGTTAAAAAAGCTAATTGGATGCTGGGATACATTGCCAAAAGTATTGAGTACAAATCTAAGGAGGTGATGCTTCTTTTGTACAACGCATTCGTCAGACCACATCTGGAGTATTGTGTACAGTTCTGGGGACCATACTTTAAGAAAGAAATAGAGGCTCTAGAAAAAGTTCAGTGAAGAGCCACTAAGCTAATTCCGGGCATAAAAGATGAATGCTATGAGTAGCGGCTGAAGATCCTTAAGAAAAAGAGACTTAGGGGTGATCTGATTGAAGTCTTTAAATATGTGAAAGGGATTAACAAAGTGAATTACGTAAGATTCCTTTGACCAAGTGTTGTTAGTAGAACTCGGGATCACAAATAGAAGTTGACCAAAGGTAAATTTAGCACTGATATTCGGAAATATTTCTTCACCCAAAGAGTAATTTCGATGTGGAATAGCTCGCCTGACCATATTGTTGAAGCAGAGACCTTGGGAGTTTTCAAGAGCAGGCTTGACTTAACGCTAGATACCATTGAGTCATTGAGTATCTGAAGTGATATATTCACAATAGTATAGAGAAACTGGCGAGGCTAGTTGGGGAGAACAGGCTGTTCTCGCCATTGATGTTATGTTATATTATTGACCTCAAAACTTTTGCCACGCCCACTTTCAAAGGTGTTTACTTAAAACATCTTATGTGAAACTACTGGACTTAAGAAGCTGAAACTTGACTCATATGTTCCTTCCCATGAGGACACTAAAGTTTGTACATGGCATTATTATTTAAAAACCTGTACATATATAAATAATCCAGGTTAGCTACAGTGCACCTACAGGAGTTGGGAAGGACAGCAAGGCCCGTGTCTTGTGCCATGGAAAATCAATGGGCCATTTTCAAAATGTATGGGCCATTCCCAAAATTCAATGCGCTAATAATTTTAACCATAACATATTTTTAATCAAAATATATACTGCATACACATACATACATACATACATTTTGCTTTGTATGTTTAATGCTAAAAACATACAGATACATGAATTTTGGTTTTAATGTTCAGCAGTAGAATATTGCTTAAAACAAAAAGAATCGTTACTTAATACATCGAACAAGATTATATACACAAAAGGGAAATCCGCCATTTCAGTTTCAATTGTTCAGTAAAACTACTGGCTGTGGTATTAGTCTGCCGATACACTAATAAGTGACTCTGAGTTGATAGTTTTTTACTTTATCCTCACAGTTCACTAAAATCTTGTAGTAGCACTGGCTGCAGCTCTTCTACATTGACTAGAGTGAATTTTTTTGACACAAAAGTAATCATGGCTAGAGGATGAGCCTATCGCACATTGTGATACCACCCCGTGAAGTTTTCCTAACATACATGTTTTTCAAGTTCTCTCTGGTAAATTACCTGAAAACGCACGACACATCTATGGTTCCAGTACTTTTTTGTATATCATCATTATTAAATTGGTGCAGTGTTGCTATTAAAACTTCCATACTTCCCATGATATTGAAGTTGGTTCCAGAACAAATCTTGTTGAAGAAAATACAGATTTTGGCTCAAGAGTTTGACACAGTGAATTGGCATAAAATTGATATAAATGCAGTTTTTAACAGGACTCCGATATGACTTTCAGCACTGAAAATTTCATTCAGCCATCTTTAATACAAATGAAATTATGAGGGCTCAAAATGCTAGAAAAAATGACGCGAGTTGGAAAGCACAAATTTTCTACCTATTCCCATGTACTTTCAGGGCCTGTAGCTCAAAAAATCTTTACAAGATCAAGGTAATATTAGGTGAGGATTCATTTAATTTATTTGTGATTAGAACAATCAGCTGATTCTGAGAGGGTCAGGTGGGAAGCACTGGTAGATTTTATATGGAATGACGCAATATGTTATGAATAACAAAGAAATTAGTAGGATAAAGGAAATTCATGCATAAAACCTCAAATGGCAAATTAATTGTAATCCTTAGTTAACATTAATGGGTCCCTATCGTAAAAAACGTACCCTCCGCGGCCACCTACCGTTTTAAAGCGTCGCCACATTAATAATCAGTTAAGTTGCGCTAAAAATGCTATACCTGCCCGGTGAATGTTTCGCCTCCATGCGAAAGATTCAAGTTTTATTTTGTTCATTGGCTCTAAATTTATCTAATGGATTCGGCTAGGCAGACTGGAGTGACCAGAATCTGTAACCGTGCTTTGACGGCTGATTTCGGCTTTACACCGGCGGGCTTCAGCTCCAAGTTCGCGTTAAGACTGTGGCTTATTTTTACGACAGTTGTTAACTTCAAGTTGCATTTGGACTGCTGGTGATATAATGGACATGCATACATTGTTAAATACAATTTAAAATTAAGTTGCCTATAAATAATGTGGTTCGCATTACTATAGCTAACATAACAACTCGGTCTTAAGCTAGTATCTTACTGAGTAGCAAATGCTTAAAATATGTAGCAAATTTCAGATTAGGATAGACCTGGGTGTCATTAGCGACATTTAGCAACGTTTAGCGTCAGTTAGCAACATTCGCATAACTGTTTGCGAAAGAATAGGAAATGGCTTTCTAGAATATGAAGATGAACTCCTAAAAACCATTTGCAAACGCTTCTGCAATCTTGACATAACCTTGATGGTATCCTCAGGAAACCCAATATTCATCTACATTCGTCAGCATTCGTAGGTCTGTTGTATAGTGGTCACTACTTCGCGAACCGAAAAGAACTTTAGCAACACATGTTACAACCATTTGCAAATGCTTACAACTCTTTTTCAAACGTCTTCAACTGTTTATGAGAAAATGAATTTGCAAAGAAATTTTGAACATGCTCAAAATTTCTTTGCGACAAGAAAAACTGTATGCGATCCTAAAAACTTTAAATGAACTGCTTTGCGCCCTTTTACGAACTCTGATGAAACTCAAAATTTGCTACATTCTTAGCATTCGCCGCTCAGTGAGATATTAGCATTAATATTCACCGATCCAGGACATAAAACGCATTAATGCGCGGAAAGAATATTCAGTAAACTCACTGATCAGCCGTTTTCAATTCTAGCCTGTTATGTTTGTTGTTTAACTGGGTAAGCGAAACTTTGCTTGCAAAGTGATTCCAGTTTCATCGACTGAAAAAGAAATGCTGCAAGCTATATCTACAGAGTTGTGAAAAAGTATTTGCACCCTTCCTGATTTCTTACTTTTTTCCATATTTTTTGCATTTAAATGTTTCCGATCATCAAACAAATTTTAATATAAGACAAAGATAACCCAAGTAAAAACAAAATGCAGTTTTTTAATAATGATTTTATTTATTAAGGGGAAAAAGCTTTACAAACCTTCTTGGCCCTCTGTGAAAAGTAAAGTGAAAAGTAATTACGCCCCCTTTCTTAAATCATGAATTAATTGTGAAGAACCACTTTTATTAGTCTAATTTCACTAGCCACACCCAGGCCTGATTACTGCCAGACTTGTTGTATCAAGAAATCACTTCAATAGAACCTGTTTCACAAAGTTAAGTTGACTAAAAGATCTCAAAAAGCAACACATCATGCTGCGATCTTAAGACATTCAAGAACAGATGAGAAACAAAGTAATTGACATCTGTCAGTCTGGAAAGGGTAACAAAGCCATTTCTAAGGCTTTGGGACTCCAGTGAACCATGGTGAGAGCCATTATTCACAAATGGAGAAAACTTGGAACAGTGGTGAACCTTCCCAGGAGTGGCCAGCCTTCCAAAATTACTCCAAAAGCGCATCGACAACTCATCCAGGAGATCAAAAAAGAACCCAGAACAACATCTAAAGAACTGCAAACCTCACTTGCCTCAGTTAAAGTCAGTGTTCATGATTCAACAATAAGAAAGAGACAGGGCAAAAATGTCATCCATGGGAGAGTTCCGAGGCGAAAACCACTGCTGACCAAAAAGGACACAAAGGCTCATCTCACATTTGCCAAAAAAGATCTTGATGATCCCCAAGACTTTTAGAAAAATATTCTGTGGACTGACGAGACAAAAGTTAAAATTTATGGAAAGGGCGCGTCCGATTACATCTGCCGGAAAACAGCATTTAATAAAAAGACCATCATACCAAAAGTCAAACATGGTGGTGGTAGTATGATGGTTTGGGGCTGCTTTGCTGCTTCAGGACCTGGATGACTTGTGGTAATTGATGGAACTATGAATTCTGCTCTCCACCGGAAAATCCTGAAGGAAAATGTCCCACCATCAGTTCATGACCTCAAGCTCATGCGCACTTGGGTAATGCAGCAGGACAATGATCCGAAACACACTAGCAAGTCCACCTCTGAATGGCTTAAAAAAAACAAAACAAGGATTGTAGAGTTGCCTAGACTTAAATCCATTTCAGATGCAGCGGCATGACCTTTAACAGGCCGCTCCAATGAGGCCGAAATAAAATGATTCTGCAAAGTTCTAAAAATATTCCACAGCGATGTGAAAGGCTCCTTGCCAGTTATCACAAATGTTTCATTGCAGTTATTGTCGTCGAGGGTGGCAAAACCAGTTATTAGGATTTAGGGGGCAATTACTTTTTCACATAGGGCCAGGAAGGTTTGGGTAGCTTTTTCCCCTTAATAAATAAAATCATCATTTAAAAATTGCATCTTGTATTTACTTGGGTTATCTTTGTCTTATATTAAAATTTGTTTGATGATCGGAAACATTTAAGCGTAAAAAATATGGAAAAAAGCAAGAAATCAGGACGGGGGCAAATACTTTTTCACGGCACAGTATTTAACATTATGTTTCAAGGCTACATCGAAATGTGCAATTAAATTAGGCCTATGCTTATATCACCAATCTCAACTGTTGCTTAAAGTCGTCTGCGAAGGCCCTCTTGAAATCACGCTGTTAATTTTTATTAGGGCCCGAGCGACAACTGCAAGTCGTCCGAAGATGACCCTATTCTGATCATGCTGTTTATTAGGTCTTCAAGATAAAAGTCGTGGGGACCTATTGTTAAAGTCCTGTTTTATTTCTTATTATTTGTACTTTTTTTGAACGTGTCCAACGTGTCAGGTGTGGGCCAGATATGGAACTTTGCTATCTGGGTTTTGTGGGGTGTTCCCAGTCTTCAGTGGTCAGTGCCTACCTAAAGTGGTCCAAGGAAGGAAAACCAGTGAACTGGTGACAGATTCACATATGGCCAAGGTTCACTGATGTGCGACCGGGTGACGGCTTGTCAGTGCGTTCTGATCCAACACTAAATCTGCTTAAAACGTTGATGCTGGTTCTGATGGAATGGTTGCAGAACACAGTGCATCACAGTTGTGTATGAGACAGCGTAGATGCAGGTCAGTCAGGGTGCCCATGCTGACCCTTGTTCACAATGGAAAGTGTCTACAATGGGCATGTGAGCATGAGAATTGGACAACGGAGCAATGGAAGAAGGTGGCCCCAGCTGATGAATCGCGTTTTCTTTTATATCGCATGGATAGTCGGCTGCATGTGCATCACTTACCCAGAGAAGACACGGTACCAGAATGCGCTATGGAAAAAAAGCAAGCTGGTGGAGGCAGTGCGATGATTTGGCCAATATTCTGCTGTGAAACCTTAGGTCCTACCATTCACATGGATGTTACTTTGACACATACCACCCATCAAAATATTGTTGCAGACCAATTACACCCTTAAATGGAAACGGAATTCCCTCATGGCAGTGCCCCTTGACACATTGCAAAATTGGTGTAGGAATGGTTTTAGGAACACAACAATGAGTTTGAGGTGTTGACTTGGCCTCTAAACTCCTAAAATCTCAATTCTATCAAGCATCTTTCAGCTGACCTGTACAAACAAGTCCAGTCCATGGAGGCCCCACCTCGCAACGTACAGGACTTAAAGGATCTGCTGCTAAGTTTTTTGTGTCAGTTACCAAAGCACACATTCAGAGGTCCAGTGGAATCCATTCCTCAGCAGGTCAGGGCTGTTTTGACGACCAGAGGAGGACCTGTACAGCAGTGGCAGCTGGTGAACTGGTGATAGGGGAGGCTCAAACCCATCCCTTGAAAATAATGATTAGTCATGACCTGTTTTCAATTATTCATTTAAATTACCATTACTGTTTAAATGAAATAAGATCATTGGAAGCAATGGAATTGCATAAAGACATTTCAAGTGATCTTATTTCATTTGAACAGTTTAAACGATAATAAAAAACATGCATTGCTTCCAACCCCTGAGTAGAGAAAAGCATGAAAAGTCCAGAGTCATAATCGCACCTGGAACTGATAAATGCTCAAGGACTTCAATTCTGCGCAAGAATCTCTTACACATGTTGATTGAATAATCACTGACTACAGCAGGGGAGCATGAATTTATGGTACTAAAACTCACGCAGAATGTGTGAGAGTTGACAGGTTTGCGTTATTATTGAAAACTGGCCACACCTGATAATGTGAGTTTTTGGAGTTTCTGTAATGATAAATGAATGATTGAAAACGGAGTTTCCCCTAATATCAGTTCACCAGCTGCCACTGCTGTACAGTATACAGACTGGTGGTCATAATGTTACGGTTGGTTGGGCACCACTGCCCTATGCCACGCCTGTTTAGACTATGGATTAGGGTATTGATGCATTTTGGCCCTTGTGGCTGAAATGAATATTATGAGGGAAAAAAATAATACAAAAAAATTTAACATATACTTATTTCACCTGCCAGAATTTTATTTCACTTATTTTCACCGATGAAAAAAGTAACGTAGCAAAATGATCTTGGCAAAAACATATTTTCATCTGATCTGAAGTCATAAACTTGGGAGTGAAAACAGTTAGGATCAGACCTAGAATATTGATCACCAAAATTTATTTTTCTGACCTGCCTCTCAGGGCTTCCTGATTATTATCGTTGCTAACTGTCTGATGCTTGTCAAAAAGCCACAGACATGATTCATTTCCACAAAGTTCCATGCAACCACAAAAGGTCAAAATCTGGTACCAATTTTCAAAAAAACCAAATGGAAAAATTGGACCTGCAAACTGAAATTATAGGTTTCTAATCAGACAATCCTGAAAAGAAAGTACAAACGTTATTCAGGATAGACATCAAGACAAATAAGCAATGGGCTGTTGGGGACTAGAAATGTTTTTGTTAAGTTTCTGCTAATTTTTTGTTCTGCCTAGACTTTACAGTGTCTTTGTGACTCAAAGATATCAAATTACCTCTTTAATCCTGACAGCTTGAAAAATAGCTCTAATACAAAACCAAAACCAGTGAAGTTGGCACATTATGTAAATCGTAAATGAAAACAGAATACAATGATTTGCAAATCCTTTTCAACTTACATTCAATTGAATACACTGCAAAGACAAGACGTTTAATGTTCAAACCGAGAAACTTTTTTTTTTTGCAAATAATCATTAACTTAGAATTGAAAGGCAGCAACACATTGCAAAAAAGTTGGCACAGGGGCCTTTTTACCACTGTGTTACATCGCCTTTCCTTTTAACGACACTCAGTAAACGTTTGGGAACTGAGGAGACCAATTTTTGAAGCTTTTCAGGTGGAACTCTCTCCCATTCTTGCTTGATGTACAGCTTAAGTTGTTCAACAGTCCGGGGTCTCCGTTGTCGTATTTTTCACGCTTCATAATGCGCCGCACATTTTCAATGGGAGACAGGTCTGGACTACAGGCGGGCCAGTCTAGTACCCGCACTCTTTTGCTACGGAGCCATGCTGTTGTAACACATGCAGAATGTGGCTAGGCATTGTCTTGCTGAAATAAGCAGGGGCGTCCATGAAAAAGACATTGCTTGGATGGCGACATATGTTGCTCCAAAACCTGTATGTCCATTTCAGCATTAATGGTTCCTTCACATATGTGTAAGTTGCCCATGCCTTGGGCACTAATACACCCCCATACCATCACAGATGCTGGCTTTTGAACTTTGCGCCTATAACAGTCCGGATGGCGACATATGTTGCTCCAAAACCTGTATGTCCATTTCAGCATTAATGGTTCCTTCACATATGTGTAAGTTGCCCATGCCTTGGGCACTAATACACCCCCATACCATCACAGATGCTGGCTTTTGAACTTTGCGCCTATAACAGTCCGAATGGTTCTTTTCCTCTTTGGTCTGGAGGACACGACGTCCACAGTTTCCAAAAACAATTTGAAATGTGGACTCGTCAGACCACAGAACACTTTTCCACTTTGCATCAGTCCATCTTAGATGAGCTTGGGCCCAGTGAAGCCCGCGGCGTTTCTGGATGCTGTTGATAAATGGCTTTCGCTATTCTTTGTAGAGTTTTAACATGCACTTGTAGATGTACCGATGAACTGTAGTTACTGACAGTGGTTTTCTGAAGTGTTCCTGAGCCCATGTGGTGATGTCCTTTACACATTGATGTCGGTTTTTGTTGCAGCACCGCCTGAGGGATCGAAGGTCACGGGCATTCAATGTTGGTTTTCGGCCTTGTCGCTTACGTGCAGTGATTTCTCCAGATTCTCTGAACCTTTTGACGATATTACGGACCATAGATGAGGAAATCCCTAAATTTCTTGCAATAGCTCGTTGAGGAATGTTGCTTTTAAACTGTTCGACAATCAGCTCATGCATTTGTTCACTAAGTGGTGACCCTCGCCCCATCCTTTTTTGTGAATGAGCATTTCAGGCAAGCTGCTTTAATTCCCAATCATGGCACCCACCTTTTCCCAATTAGCCCGTTCACCTGTGGGATATTCCAAATAAGTGCTTGATGAGCATTCCTCAACTCTCTCAGTCTTTTTTGCCACTTGTGCCAGCTTTTTTGAAACATTTTGCGGGCATCAAATTCCAAATGAGCTAATATTTGCAAAAAATTACAAAGTTTACCTGTTCGAACATTAAGTATTTTGTCTTTGCAGTGTATTCAATTGAATAAAGGTTGAAAAGGATTCGCAAATCATTGAATTCTGTTTTTATTTACGATTTACAAAATGTGCCAACTTCACTGGTTTTGGTTTTGTAGTTTAATATGAACAATATATATGTTTGCATGCCCCAACCAAAACTGACACCGTGTATGCTGTATTTTGATATCTTATAGATTCTCCTAACAACACCACAATATCGATCAGTCCCTCTGGGTCAGTGTTAGTGGGCAGCACTGTGACTCTGACCTGCAGTAGTAAAGCCAACCCACCAGTGCAGACCTACACCTGGTATAAAGTGCGGGGGAGAGAGATGGGCACAATCGGAACTGGTCTGACTCTTGCGGTCAATGTGACTGAGACCAGTCGCAGTGAGGTGTATCACTGTGAAGCACAGAATGACCAAGGCAAGGAGAACTCCACATCAGTGCGGCTAGATATAATGTGTATGTATACTGTCAACATTTAATAAATGGTTGAATTAATCATATGGCTGTTGGATGTCGATGGCTTTGGCATTTGTAATCGTGGCATCCAATTTTCTAACACTGATCAACCCGAAGTATTAGACATAACCTGTGGGGATGGACCAGCCTAGATCAATGGTCTTTAACAAATACCTTATCATTTAGTACCATTCATTTGCATCAATAGATTTTAACCATCTCATGACAGTTGTGTGTACTTGTATATGGATCACAGTATCTCTTGTGCGTAGACATGCCTCAGATCTCTGGCTCTGGGAGCTGCAACAGGACTGCAACACAGATCAGCTGCTCCTGTGAGAGTCATGGAAATCCCTCTCCCAGCATGGAGTGGCATGTGTCTGGATTGAGGGTCACCAACTCTACAGACAGAGTCATCAGGGAGGAGCGACTGGGTAACACAGGCCTGAGGAGCTCCCTCACCATGAAACACTCACAGGGAGTCACCCCTACTCTCCTCTGCCTTAGCACCAACACTGTGGGCTCCTCCAGCCTCCAGCTGCATGTCCCACGCCTACAGCCACTCTTGGGTAAATCTGCTCACATGTATTATCCACATCCAAAATATGGATGGGCAGGTTTTGATGCATTTGTTCATCTGTTGCCCTTGCTTTTTCAAAACAATTCGTCCATTCATCCATCCATCGTCTAATACAGTGGTGACCAACCCCATTCCAGGAGATCAACTGTCTTGTAGCTTTTCACTCCAACCCAGATCTGGCACCCTTGATTTTACCTATTAACTGCTCAACAGGACCTGTCGCTGTTGAATGACGTGTACTCTGTTAGAGTGAAAACCTACAGGACAGCCTGTTTCCAGGAAATGGGTTTGTTGCCTCAGAGTTAATAGCTTGATCCAGTTCTGGGTAGTAGAGGCAGTTGGGTAAGCAAAGTAGCTCAGACATTCCTCACCCAAATAACTTCCACAGCTTATCCTGGTGGCCCCCAAGGTAATTCCAAGGTAATGGAGAGATGCGGGGAGATAAGAATTAAAAAGTATCTTTTTAGAAAAATTTGACATCCTCTGATGACGGCGCACTGCTGAATCCTGTACAATTTGATCTTTATAGATTAATCCGCACTTTACATGCATGTCAATTAGAAAATGTAATCTTTGTAGTGTTAAACCAGTTCAGCTGCCACTGTAGCTTTTTAATACCAGAGACACCATGGGGTAAATTTTACAAATGGCAGTTTTTTCAATTGTCAGTTAATATGTTTTCAGTGTTATAGGAATTTTGATATTATATTCCAAGTATTACCTTCACAAAAGAAACTCAGACGACTCAGAGGAAAAAAATCAGAGGCAGAGAAGTTAATATCCAAGCCAAAATCTGTTTACTCTTTTTCTGCAGAAAAAAAGGATCCCCATACACAGAGTCCAAGTCAGCAAAATCGAGGATAAACAGTTAGAAAGCTCTCTGGTATTTGTAGGAATACTCCATGGCGTTCTGCTCCCCCCGTGCTGATTTACACATCATGAGAGCCCTCGCCGTCTCACGCAACCACGTCAAGCTGATCATGAGAGCCCTCGTTGTCTCACGCAACCGCGTCAAGCTGTCTTGGGGTGCGCACATACATCTCGTTAGGGGGGAGAGCACCAGTCTTCTCTATCAGCCGCGGCTCCAGCTTATCATGTCATGCATTCCGGAGCTTTCTATAAACACATAAACTAAGAGAAAGAGAAAAACATCTTGTCCTTGGTACAGACCCTTCAGGTCCGCATGACTTTAGATAGGGTATATGTCTTGACATACTAGTACAGTTATGCAGGCCCCTGCTAAATCAGAAATATGCAAGCACACACACACACTAGGCCTACGAATTTATAAACTAAAACAGAATATGAGCAAGCAAGGATAAGCAATTAATAATAATTAAATGAATCAAATAAAAAATGATTCCACATAGAGCAATGAAGTCCTCCAGTCTCTCACTCCTAAAATTATCTTGTGTAGCACTTCCTAATGATAAATATGGTCCTGATGAATTCATGGTTAAAACATGGGCATTTAGGCTGTTGGATACCTATACCTTCATCAGGTGAAATTTACCCCCATAAAAATGCACTTACAGTTGCAATCAAAATTATTCCACCCCCGTTGCAAGTTAGATTTACTGGCAAAATTTACACACTTTCAGCTATTTGCAATGAACAAATCAAACAAGAAAAATTTAAATGGCTCAACACAACAAATGGCTTCACACAAGTGGCTTCTCCAAATTCAACACAACATGCCACTTTTATTGACTACTGCAGGCTCAAAATTATTCAACCCTTTCATGACAAGCATCTTTAATACTTAGTAGAGCACCCTTTTGTTGCTATGACCTGCTGGAGATGCATTGGCAGATGTCAGCATTTTGGCAGTATTCCCAAGGAAGCTTAGCCTAGTCCTCATGGACAATGACCCCCGGTTCACTTATATTCCAGGGTTTTCATGCTGCATCTATCTTCTTCAAATCTTACCAGAGATTTTGTATTGGGTTCAAGTGAGGCGACTGTGATGGGCACTCTAGAATCTTCCCAGACTTCTTCTGAAACCAAGCCTTGGTGGATGTTGAGGTATGCTTAGGATCATTGTCCTTTTGGAAGGTCCAATGATGCCCAAGCGTCAGTTTCCCTACAGACGGCATGACATTTTCTCCTTCGATATCCTGGAACTTGACTTCATCCATCTTGCCCTCCATACTTTGCAGGCTTCCAGTGCCAGAGGAAGCAAGGCAGCCCGAAGCATCAAAAAGCCCCCACAATTCTTCACTGTGGGCAGGATGAGTTTCAGCATATGCTTCTGTATTCCTCCTGCAGACATACCACTGATTCATAAGCCCAAAATATTCCAGTTTTGTTTCATCACTCCACAGAACAGTATCCCAAAACTTCTGTGGCTAATTTATATGGTTTTGAGCATATTATAGCTTGTGCTTTTGGATCAATTGCGGTGTATGTCTTGGAGACCTTCGACATTTAGTATGCGCCCTACTGTGCAAACTGAAACCTTAGTGCCTAATCCCTCCAAATCTTGCTGCAGGTCTCCTGCTGTCACTCGAGGGTTTTTGACCACCCGTCTCCTCGGAAATCTGGTGACAGCCATTGATAGCTTCCTCTTTCTGCCACATCTTGGTACTGTAGCCACTCTTCCTTTTACACTGAACTGGCGATTTATGCTTCCAACTTTATCTCTACGAACATTCAGTGCCTGCGATACCTTTTTGTATCCTTTTCCTTGTTTGTGCCAGGCAATGATCTCCTCAATTAGCTTTTTGGACAATTCTCTTGACAGCCATATGTCTAATATGCAATTAAATGTCACTGTCAACAAACCCTTAGTGAATGCAAGCCTTTGATATGTTCTATCTCCAGCAAACACGATGCAACTAATGAGGCTCTTGATTAGGTGTACTTGAGACAACACCTGATTTGCAAATATGCTCTAATGACGAATTCTATTCAGGGGGGTTGGATAATTTTGAGACTGCAGTAGTCATTAAAAGTGGCATTTTGTACTAAAATTGGAGAAACAACTCGTAATATTAGTTGTGTTGTAGCATTTAAAATGTTCTTGTTTAATCTGTTTATCACAAACTGAAAGTTTGAGTTTGCCAGTAAACCCAATTTGCAATGGGAGTTGAATAATTTTTATTGCAACTGTGTATATTTTTGAGTGGCATGCACAAATCATTGTCTCTTCCATCGTAAGCCGTTACAAATAAAGTTTTTCAGCTCCCAATGGAGACAAAATAAAAACTTTGCCAAGTGCTTAAAGTGCAGAAAAGCGGTCAGTGTACAATGCACATTCAAGGTGCAGAAAGTCTGTCGAAAGTATACTTGAGGGACACAGATAATAAAGTAAACTAAATTTCTAATTTCTAAGAATGCAGACATCCTCATCATTTTATAAAAAGATTTTGATGGTATGAGATCAAGTCTCCTCTGCTTTCTTTCTTTTTTCATTACTTCCTTACTTTTTTATCATGTGGACATACACCATTTTTTTATTGTACTGCCTGTTTATGCTTGTCTCATATTCCTCTTAAATTTGACAATTGAATACTGAATGTTTTTTTGTTTTTTTTTTTGGCTGTTTTAAGATTTAATTTAATTTAATTTAAACACTGAACATCTTGAATGGTGTTTTCATTTTAGACCACAGGCAAACTTTCCTCGCTTCATATGACTAACTAAATGTAAAGCAAAGTTGTCTCCTTTTTTATTTATTTACCTGATCTGAAAAACGATCCAATCTGAGACTCAAAAGCGATAAGGTCAGAGCTGTGAATTTTGTGATCCATTGCACCCCCACCGCCAGCCTCTTACACAGGTGATTGACATTGTGGGTTTAAACTGAAAGCTTGGGGAAGGCTACTCTCGTGTAACCTCCCTTATAGCCCCTCAGAGCTCCCTCCTTGCTTCTCACAGCTTATATAGTGCTTTGAGATGGCCAGCAAGATGGCTGTTTCAGAACAACTTCGGCTTCAAGCGAGGATCTTGGAGCAAGGAAATATCAAATAAGGCAAGCAAGATGCATCCAAGGTTTCTCCACATGTCCTGGGTCTGCCTCGGGGTCGCCTCTCAGGTGGACACACTAGGAAAACCCCTGAGGGAGGCAGCCTTGTAAAATGAAAAAAAAAAACACTGGATATTTGACTCGTCTTTATGCAGCCCTACAGTGGCAAATGGCAGTAACTCCAGTTGTCATGGATTGGAGTTACTGCCTTTTGCCATTGTAGGGCTGACTGTAGAAGAGCAGTGGTGCTACCCTAAGGTCCTCCTAAATGTGCAGTGGGTATCCCTGTCGCAAGTATAACAAGATTGTTGTGGGTTCTGGCTTATGGCCTTTTTGAATGAGGTTTGCAGGTTCCTCTCATATTTAAGTTGGTTTCTTGTGGGTACCTCAGTTTAATCCTACAGTCCAAAGACATGCATGCCAGGCTGATTCAAGACTCTAAAACGATGTGCCTTGTAATGAATTGTCACACTGTCCAGTGAGTGTACCTGCTTTTCGCCCATAATTGGCTGGAATAGGCTCCAGCTTCCCAGCTATCAGTGGTTGGACTTGGAGCAAATTTTCTGCTTGATTAATTGCCAAAATTCATGAATGATTAATCTATTATTTTAAAGCCTCACTATGCCAAACCCATTCCTGGTGGTGTCAGTACAACAATGTAGTGTACTAGGCTTAAACCTGGGATATTACAGAGCAACAATTAAAATGCAGCTCAGAACTAATATTGTTCTGTTGTTAGTTTTATTTAGGCTGAATCATGATGAACAACTTGAAGGATTACTGAGATAAAATTTGTGCCGCCTTGCTCTCACTTGGCTAGCTAAATGTCATTCTTTTCTGCCATTTTAATTAAATAACATTATGTTGTCAAATTTAGATATTTATAACACAGTAATTAGATACTTTGATTTTTTATGACCCAAGAAAAATGAGACTCTTTATAGGCTTCGGTCATGTGACTGCTGTGTTCCCCTGGAGGCCAAAACACCATCTGGTTATTGAGGTTAATACTGGTCATTCCACAGTGCTGCCACGCAAGCCTGTCATTTCTCATTTGTTTAAATCCACTGAAATTTAGATCATCTTTCTAATTAAGTACAATATGTTAACAATTTCCAAGTTCTGGCACTTGCTATCCACAAACAGCAGTCGCAGTAGTAGGTCTATTTCATTAATTAAAGCCAATCCCTTTTGTTTCCCAAGCTTCTGCGCTTTTGAGATTTACATATTTTATATTGCTGGCTATCTGTGAAGAATCTTTTCTCTTAAACTGCCACCAGGATGAATGCGTACAAAAGTACTGATAGTTTTATGCATTTTCTATGGGTCAGTTGTGCCGTCATTTGGGACGTGGTGGACAACAGAAAAATGTCAAAGAAAAAGTGAGAGCTATTTAGCAAGCTACCAAAAATTGATTGTTTTAGTTGTTAAACGCCACCAGCTGTTCTTAGGTAGCTAGTAACGTTAGCAAAAAATCCACAGTCGCCTCCTCTCTCAGATTCTTATATTCACATCAGTCACAGCATCCAATTAACTCATTCCCTACAGCAAGCCGCTGCCAAGAGCGCGGCGAATTCTACCATTCCCTATGGTAAGCCGGTGCCAGCGGCATGGATGACGTCATTCGGAGTTCCATTGAAAACATGCATAATACATGAGTATTGCATCAATCTGACCAATCTGACTGCAGTAATAGTGACTTCGACCATTCGCAGTCCGATGAAAACACAAAATCAGTTGACGATCGCGGTGATGGGGCACCTGTACTTCAACCACAGGAGGGGAGGGGAGGGGCCACTGCCGAACCAGGACAGGTCGTGGTTGAGAAGCACGTAGTCGAGCACCTAGTCGAGCAGCTGCTCAGCGTCACGTAGCAGGCAACCAAAATGACAATTGGAATGATGTTGCAAATACCCAAAATGACACTGCTAGTTTGGCCCTCGCATTTGAACCTTCTAAAAACCTCTATTTTGAAAATACAGACGTTTAACTAAATGTGTGTTTATATTGTGTAATTTTCGGGAAAAGTATTCCGTACAAACGTGACAATTTTATGTAAAAGTATTCTGTAGGGGATGAGTTAAACAACAACACACTTTGGCAAAACTTAAAGGATCAGTGTGTAAGATTCAGAGCTATCTAGTGGTCAGATTAAGATTGCAACCAACTGACCATTCCTTTTCTCAGAAAATCTACGGTAGCCACAAAACTTATTAGACACAACTAAAAACGTAGTGAACCTCCTTGGCGGAGGTATGTTTTTGGCTGGGTTTGTTTGTTTGTTTGTTTGTTTGTTTGATTTTGTGTTGGTTTCCAAAATAACTCAAAAAGTTATGGACAGATTTTGATGAAATTTTCAGAGAAGGTGGGTATTAAGTCTCCCCGATCCCCATGAGAGATCACTTGCAAATTTTTACAGCCGCAATATTACTGTTTTTACTCTTGCTGTGACATTACTATGCATCCCTGTACATGTATATATATATAAATGCGGATCAAAATGTGCAGAAAAAAAAAATTATGCAAGAAAAAAATGTTTTCGACGAAATGGCCGCCAGCAGCCATATTGAATGTCGGAAATTGCCCAGAATTGATCTTGAGCTTTGGCAAATAAACATCTTTGACTATGCAAATTTAGAGAAAAATCCTATAAGCCTTGAAGCCTCCAGAGCCTGGAACAGAATATCTCTGTGGCGGCGCCCCGGAACAAAACCATAGTATCTCCCAACTATCGTCATCAGGGAGTTACAATAATTGCACTCTTTTGGCTGAGCTGGCATATTGCCTATTTGTTGTTACTCATAGCTGAAATATTTCCCCACCTAAGTTTTGACAGGAGTAAAATAGGCTTCTTGTCCATTTTTTTGGTTGCATGAGAGGTGTCCACTTGGAATGACCTTAAAAATGCGCTGCAAAAAAATTAGTTAGCAGGACAAAAACAAAATCACAGAACAAAGGGCAGGAATTTAATTTGTTCCACATCTGGGAATCAGTAGTCATTTTAAAGTCCTTTATTTTGGTGTAAAACTTGCGATATGCTGCCCAGTGCCATCTAGTGCTGGTGTTTATTTATAATGAAGCTAGATAATCAATAACTTATGATTAAGGGAATTGCAATGCAATTCTCTTGGGATTAGTTACCAAGCTTTCAAGGCTTTCTTTGATCAACTTTGTTTCCACGTTTAATTTGCATTGTCCAGGACAGTAAGAAAAGCATGACTTGTGATGGAGAGGTTTTTGGACTGCCTTGGTATTCATACCCCAATATTCATTAATTAATGATAATGATAATGACTGGACAGTTACTTATTGAAACAGTCGATTTGTAGTACAAATTTATTGTGTAATTTTCGGGAAAAGTATTCCGTACAAACGTGACAATTATATGTAAAAGTATTCTGTAGGGGATGAGTTAAACAACAACACACTTTGGCAAAATTTAAAGGATCAGTGTGTAAGATTCAGAGCTATCTAGTGGTCAGATTAAGATTGCAACCAACTGACCATTCCTTTTCTCAGAAAATCTACGGTAGCCACAAAACTTATTAGACACAACTAAAAACGTAGTGAACCTCCTTGGCGGAGGTATGTTTTTGGCTGGGTTTGTTTGTTTGTTTGTTTGTTTGTTTGATTTTGTGTTGGTTTCCAAAATAACTCAAAAAGTTATGGACAGATTTTGCTGAAATTTTCAGAGAAGGTGGGTATTAAGTCTCCCCGATCCCCATGAGAGATCACTTGCAAATTTTTACAGCCGCAATATTACTGTTTTTACTCTTGCTGTGACATTACTATGCATCCCTGTACATGTATATATATAAAAGGGATTAAGGGAATTGCAATGCAATTCTCTTGGGATTAGTTACCAAGCTTTCAAGGCTTTCTTTGATCAACTTTGTTTCCACGTTTAATTTGCATTGTCCAGGACAGTAAGAAAAGCAAGACTTGTGATGGAGAGGTTTTCGGACTGCCTTGGTATTCATACCCCAATATTCATTAATTAATGATAATGATAATGACTGGACAGTTACTTATTGAAACAGTCGATTTGTAGTCCAAATTTTATGATTTTTTTTAAATTGAATACTCCATTTGGATATATTCGGGGAGAATGGGCACAGTGCTTAGCTTCAAAGATATTCAGTAGTTTGGAATGACACCCTCAGATACCATACACTTATAGGGAAGGATTGTTTGAGCTGAGAAGTGGGAACACAGACCTCCCAGCCCCTCATGCTTCTTTGCCTTCATTTCAGACTAAGGGCTCTAATTTCCTGGCGCAGCGCAGGTGGCGTAGGGAGGCGCAGCCCGCGCAGTGGTAATTTCGTACGGCGCAGCCCGCGTAGTGGTAATTTCGTGAGCTGTGCAGCCATCGGTAGACGAAGGTGCGCCGAGATGGGCGTGGCGGCGTAGTAGGGGGAGGTGTCACATATTCATCAAGACGCAGTGACAATTTCGAAGAAAAAATCTCCGCTGGAGTTGCTCAGAAAACTCGCCAGCTCCAACCTGGTTTAATTTCCGTGCAGTGGTAATTTGGCTGACCGGCGCAGAGTGCGCACACGTCACCGAAATCTCACAGGCAGGTTTCTTGAATGTCAGGCACATTTCAATGCAAGAAATAATTACAGGAAGCAGTATTTAATGTAACTATCTGAATAAGCACATAAATTATAGTATCTATATCGATTGTCCTGATGTCATATCAAAGGCGGTTGGCACCCGTGATGGAAACTCGACCTGACTTAATCAACGCAACTGAATCTGTGTTGCAAATCAAATCAACGACTTCACATCTTTCTCAGCCAACCACAAACTGCCTCGGCATCAGGCAGTGCGTATATAATGCTCGCGTTCTATGCTCGGTAAAGCCGCATACACACTGGACGCGAAACAAATTTTTCGCACGACTGATTACAGTCTAAGTCAATGCGAAGAGCTATCGACTTTTCTTGGTCTTTTATTTCGTCTGTTTTCTTCCGTTGAAGATAGACAACAGTCTTTATTCGGTCTTTCTTTTGAAAGTTAGTCTGATGGATCGAACAGATTCACGCTTTATTTCCACAGCAGAGATAAAATAACGTTAGTGCTTGCAGAGAGCAAATCAATTCCATGACCATTGACAGAGTGAATAAATTATCGCATGCACGGTCAAGACTGTCCGACGCGAAATGCAAAATACTCCATGTCCGGCACCCAGCAAAAAGTAGAAGTATTGATATGAGAACAGATTTATAACGGAATAAAGAATAAAAATACATATATATCACCAACCAACAGAACATCCAAAAAAGATGACCCGCAAATAAATTAATCGCAGTACGTTTGTTGGATGTTCTGTTGTTAAAATGTTCTTTTTATTCATTATTTCGTTATCAATCTGTTCTGATCGTCCTCTTTTTTTTTTTTGGCTGTCAGACTTGGAGGCATTGTACATTGTCTCGCGCCAATGTCGACTCGCTTTACTGAGCTGAGCTTAAACAGAAACATTAATTGAAATTTTCGGTACTCATCTTGAAGAACTGAGCCCTCTTATCAAAAAATTCACGTTTAATATCTAAAAGAGTCAGTAGATTTGAAGAAATTAAAAACAATAAAAGACGGTCGGACACGGAGATATATTAAAACCCTGTCAGACTTTCGGACACGGAGACACTGCGTCCAACGCAATCTGTCGAGCGAAAAATTCGTTTCGCATCCAGTGTGCAAGCGGCTTAATACTTGGCTATTATTATTGTCACTTTTTTATCGTTTTTAGTGGGGGAAAGGAATACAGCCTGATTGCAATGATCTCGCACTGAGTTAAGATCACATATTGAAAATAAATTTGTAACGTATCTTGCATTGTTGTCCATTCATGTGTATCCCAAAATTTTAAGCGGCAACAGTTTGTAATAATAGGAACACGCTATCCATCGTTTCTCTTGCCAATGAGCAATATTTGACTCGGCTGTGTTATACCCAAATACGGAGCCTTTGCCCACTTGCGCTGGAAGGCGGGGCAGAGGCGGGACAGAGGAGTACTTGCGCCAGGCTACGCCGGGCACGAAATTGTCACATACGCCTGGACGCACCCCCCATGCGCCGCGTCTACGAAATTAGAGCCCTAAGGGGTCTATTCTCCCATTAGCGCGTAGGTCCTTTTTTAAAGCGATTCGAGTTAAGCGCTTTTGAGTTATGCGTTTTCTCCCCTACTCGCTTCGATCACGCCCACAGCGCTTAACTTCAGAATGTAGGCGGCCTTATGAAAGAGGTGTGACTGATCCAAAAGAGAGGCAGACTCTGTAGAAAGCTCATTGATTATGGCTATCAGGAAAACATGGAAAAAGGATTTTCTGATTAACCATGACAACGCATTTGTGGTCCATGAAAACATAAAGCAGACTTTAAATTTGAATATCGTGGGCTTGCTGATAAAACCTTGTGTCTCCAAACTGATAAGAAACAAAAACTTGAATGTCCACTATTCTTACATGCAGAATTAAACATGTTTTATTTTATTTATATTTTAAATCTATCAATTTATATATATTCTTTATTTTATATTTATTTATTTTCCTGTGAAGTTTATCATTTTGAAGATACAAGGTTTTATCAGCAGGTCCACGATATGCGGCTGTAATAGTAGGCTTATGTATGTCTGTGCCTGAACATTAATGCTGTGCCGACGTCTTCGATCTCTGTACACATTGTTATTCGTGGAAGGGGTTCTGATTGCAACGTGAGTGCAATCATTGGCTCCCACAACACTGGGGAACCTGGCGACTCGGTAGAACCCCCCTTTAACTCTTTGTCTTTAAGCTGGTGTTTTGGGGAACTTTTAAGTGGCTGATGTGGTGCAGCATAGCGTCAACCAACTGTGTCAGATACCTTGACTCAGACGCCTGTGATATGTGCATGACATCACCAGCCACTCTCTGGAATGATCCAGATGCCAGGACCGACAGCGCAGTTGTGACCTTGATGACCACCGGTATGTTTGTAATGCGTTTGTAATGCGTTTGTAATTGAACTAATTGGAAAAAAGGCTGTTGCGTAATAACATATGATGATTTTGTTTGATAATTTATTATGGTTATGAGAAATGTAGTTTAGAAATAAGGATGAACAATCGTATATTGAATGTCTCAACCTTTACCATGTTAAATAAAATAAAATTAATGTTAAAATTCGGCCTACAACAGACATCAAACGCAATATTCCGTTTCGCCTTATGTTGGCGCTTGACCGTTATACAACCCTCAAAAGCAATTAACAGAAAAAGCGCGTAAGCCAGGGGGAGAATACGTGTAAGTATTATTTGCCTGAAAAACGCCCGGAAACACCCCGATTTTGGCGTTGCTCTGCCCCAAATGCGTAACTGCCTTCGGAGCGCGTAATGCACAGACTTATGTCAAGGGGAGAATACGCGAGGCTGAAAAGCGCGTAGCTACGCGCTTTTTTGACTTATGCGCATGGGAGAATAGACCCCTAAATGAGGACGATTTTACTTTTAAATTCAAATGAAGATTCCTTGCATTTGCATTTGAAATGAGTAAAGATGCTATGAATAAATTAATGACCTTTGCTGGACTTGTAAATAGTACAAGCGGCTTTCTTCAATTTTCAGAAATCTGTTATTTGTCTGGTCAATTTGTGTCTTTTTTTCATTTTTATTGTTTTTTCTTCATTTCAGTGTACGGCTCTGAGTTTTTGTTTCTAATGTCCACGTGCTTTTGTTTACCCGTGATTTTGTGTTACTTTTTCATCATCTCTGTTAAATAATGTCCCTAAATATAAATTATCTCCATCAGGTTCAGTTTTGTTTTGTATTGTGATGCAATTACCATATTACTGTCTCCTGCCTTCCCCTCCCCAAGTTCATTTCTGTCTGCTGTATCCTCTTGTATGCTCAATTTTCTCCGAGTGTTTATTTCCCTTGTGTTTCCCTGTCTTTTCGCCAATTCATTTGTACTTTCTGTTCTGTGTTGTATGAGCCCTTTTCTGCCTGATTGCTTTCCCAGTTTGGTCCTGCTTCATCCCGTTTCTAGTTACTGCTTCTGCACTGTAATATTGTTGCAGCCTGCTTGACCAGCTGCCTCGCCAGTATCTTCCCCACCTACTACTGACTACTGACTGCCTGATCATGCCGATTGGTTGCTGTTTAACTATCTGGTTTTGTCACTATTGTTTGTGCCTGAGTCTTACATTAATTCAAACAGTTTCTCCATTCTCTGTGATTTAAAAACCTTAAATACAAACCTCAATTCTAATGAAGGTGGGACATTTCGTAAAACGTGAATAAAAACATAATAAATTATTTGCAAATCCTTTTCGACCAATAATCAATTGAGTACACTTCAAAGACAAGATATTTACTGTTCCAACTGATGAACTTCATTGTTTTTTGAAAATAATCACTCATTTTGAATTTGATGCCTGCAACATGTTCCATAAAAGCTGGGACAGGGGCAACAAAAGACTGTTAAAGTTGAGAAATGCTCAAATAACGCCTGTTTGGAACATTCTACAGGTAAACAGGTTGAGTGGAAACAGGTGAGTGTCATGATTAGGTATAAAAGGACCATCCCCAAAAGGTTCAGTCATTCTCACAAGCAAGGATGAGGTGAGGTTCAACACTTTGTGAACAACTGCTTGAGCAAATGGTCCAACAGTTTAAGAACAACAGAAAGAAAAAAAATCCAAGTCCAGGCACTGGACCAACATGTCGCCCCTTCAGCCTTCACCAGGGTGTAACACCCTGAAGGCCTGAAGGGCCGACAAGTGTTGGTGTTTTTAATGCTGTAGCCCATTAATAAAGACTTTTAGGATTTTTTATGAATCAACTAAGTGCCTGGACTTGGATTTTTTTCCTCTTTATGTTTCAACTAAGTTCCTTTCCAACAGCACCAGTTTTTTCAAAGGACACAAGCAGCGCTCCACCAAACCTTTCTCTTGCAGTTTAAGAACAATGTTTCTCAACATGCAATTGCAAGGAATGTAGGGATTTCATCAATCGATTCTGAGAATCCAGAGAAATCTCTATACGTAAACTGCAAAGCCGAAAACCAACATTGAATGCCTTTGACTGTCGGACCCTCAGGCGGCATTTAAAACTGAAATCATTCTGTCAAGGATATTGCCATGTTGGCTCAGTAACACTGAAGAAAACCATTGTCAGTTGACACAGTTTGTCGCTACATCTACAAGTGCAAGGTAAAACTCTACCATGCAAAGCGAAAGCCATATGTCAACAACAACCAGAAATGCTCCTGGCTTCTCTGAGCCCCAGCTCATCTGAGATGGACTGACGCAAAGTGGAAAAGTGCGCGAGTCCACGTTTCAAATTATTTTTTGAAATTATGGATGTCATGTCCACTGGGCTAAAGAGGAAAAGGACCATCCAAATAGTCATCACTGCAAAGTTCAAAGGCCAGCATCTGATGGCAACATATGCTGCCATCCAAGCAACGTCTTTTTCAGGGACGTCCCAGCTTCTTCCAGCAAGATAATGCCAAGCCACATTCTACACGTTACAAAAGTGTGGCTTCGTTGTAAAAGAGAGCAGGTAATGGACTGGCCTGCCTGCAGTCCAGACCAGTCTCCCATTGAAAAATTGTGGAGCATTATGAAGCATAAAATACGACAACATAGACCCCGGACTGCCGAGCAACTGAAGTCATACATGACGCAAGAATGGGAATGAATTCTACCTACAAAGCTTCTACAATTTGTGTCCTCAGTTCCCAAATACTTAGTGAGCATTGTTAAAAAGAAAGTTGATGTAACACAGTGGTAAACATGCCCCTTCCCAGCTTTTTTGGAACGTGTTGCAGGCATCAAATTCAAAACTAGTGAATATTTAGAAAAAAAAAACAATAAAGTTCATCAGTTTGAAAATTAAATATCGTGTCTTTGTAGTGTACTCAATTGAAAATAGGTCAAAAGGGATTTGCAAATCATTGTACTCTGTTTTTATAAATGTTTTACACAACAGCTCAACTTCATCGGAATTGGAGTTTGCACGAGAATGCATAAATAGTCAAAGAGTGGTTGATTTGGCATTTGCACAAAGGGTTTAAAATGTGTTTAAGTTGGGACTTTGAAGAGCACAGATTTTTTTCCTTCAGATTCCTTCTCCTCTGGTCCCCTGCTTGTTGGAGTGTTAGTAGGGACTCTGATGACCAGCTTGCTGTGGTGTGTGGCTCTGTTCCTCAAACAAAAGTAAGATGTATTGAGCACTTTTAAACTGCGACATTAAGTCTTCACAATGAGAGAGATCACTTGAAACAAGTCTCTGTCTCACTTTTTGTTCTGTTTGGCTTGTTTTGCTTGTCCCGTTTCCAAATAAAAATTGAGGATGTCAAAGAATTTCGCCAAGGATTCACCGGAAGTACAAAAAGGAAATGTAATGGAGAACCAGATCAACCCAGCTCCACTACAGAGGGAACCCAAACTGGTAATTATGAACTCTGGAGCTTAAATTATGGGAACCATTCAGCACACAATGACATGCACAAATACTGTATATATTTATGTGTGTTTCTCCAGAGTCTTCCACTGAAGCCTGTTGAGGACATCTATGCAAACCATCCAACGGTGGCAAGTAAAAAAAGAGAAGAAGGACAACAGGAAGACACACATACACCACAGCTCACCCCCACAATGACCCAAGAGCAAGCGGGCGAAGAAACCCTGCATTACGCCTCAGTGAAATTCACTCCTCGCAAAACTGAAAAGGAGATCGCTGCCCATCCCATTTATGACAATGTGTGATACAATGGACAAATTTGCTTCTCCAAGGAGAATGATCCAACTCCAATCAGTAGAACGACACCTAGGTGCTGTATCCAAATGATGCCTGTCTGTTTGAGCTATTTGATGCCTGTTTAAGCTCCACCCTCCAGTCCTTTGGCAGTCGGGCCAGTGTCACCCCTCCATTGTGTGTTAAAATGTGCTTGTTTTGGACACTATCCTGAAAGTGTAGATGTATGAACTACCAACTCAAATGAAAATAAAAATAAAAATGATCAAGTAAACTTGGCGTCTAAAGGAAGGAAATACCATGCCGTCCACTTAAAGGAGAATTCCGCTTTGAAATTGACTTGGGGTGCATTGAAACATGATAACGAGTACTAACTTTTGTCGAATACCCCACCTCCCTATGCACGCAACATTTTTAAATACCTTTTGTACATGGCTTTTTAGCCGAAGCTCCTAACAGGCTTACAATGGTAGTGAATTAATAAAGGCTAATTTCCATCTTTAGTCCCTGTGCTGTCAGAATTCAGCTGCAGCTCTCCACCTGTCCAGCAGATAGAGGCAGAGAGCTCAACCTCGACCTCTGCACACAGCACCTCACTCACACATCAGTACACCTGAAATTAATCCCAATTAGTTCACAACCAGCAGCACAAAGGCACAGCATTCCAGCAGTCAGAAAACGATCACAACAGAGGAAGAGCCCTAGAGACACTGCTGGTAACTGCCCTTTCATTTCTGGTTTCACTGTTTGGTTGATGTTTGATTACTTTAAGTTTATATCATGTTATATGTTGTTACTTTAGCATTTACTTTGAAATTTGGTATTGATATTTTCAGTTATGGTTTAAAATCTGAGAACTGACTGTTTCTTTATTTTCTTTATATACCTTTTGCAGGTTTACAACCTGAATTAAGTCAAAATCCTGCAAAAATAAAAGGATAAAGATTTCTGAGTTGTCCTGAGCGTCATTCTGGGTTCTTCTGGGTTTCCAAGTTCAGCCAAATGTTGTGAAAGGATCAGAACCACTGGGAACTTGACAGTCCCTATGGCAGGTTGTTGTCAGCAATAAAAAATCGAAACACAGAGCAGAATCAATAAGGAAAAAGAACATTAAATAGCATACACCACTGAGACTAGACCACAAATATAAAACATATCAATATAAAAGGATAAGACAAAAGTTAGGGGATAAATAGCAAGAGTGCATGGTCAAAGAGCCGAGTGCTAAAGTGCTAAGTGAAAAAATGCTAAGATATCAATATATTGCACATTTTTCAGTTCCCCATTGTACATTGCCACATTGCTCAAGATTGTTTTGCACGATGCCCAAACATACACTGCACATGCAGAAGTGTAAAAATTATTGTACAGTGATATACTCATAGATTATGTAACATTAATTCACGAAAGGGACATACATAAGTACGCTTATATATGCACCATAGATGTACTAACAATAGTCTGGACCCCCCTTTCCCAGGTATACCAGATCTATTCATGATCACAGACTTGGCTCTCGCCTAGCCATGATTTTAACTGCTTCCTAAACGCTTCCAGGCTTGAACACTCCCTTATTGCAGATGTCATCATTGAGTGCGTTTACATGCACATCATAATCCGGTAACCGGAAATAATCCGAAAATGGCAATAATCTGATTTGAGGCATTTACATACACTTTAATAAACCGATATCTGGAAAAACCTGGTTTATATGATCATCGTCTTCTGCTGCTGCTGCTTGCCCTCCACAGGTCGCACATTTTTAAAAAAATGAAAGAAATCAGCTTTTGCTGCAAACATGCACAGAATAAACAGATTATTGGGCAAAAAACTACGTGTGTTTACCGGATTTCTCAAAAACTGACAACGCCCTTTATCCGATAATGAATATCGGACTTTGCCGTTTACTCGACCACTTGAATAATCTGATAACTCCAGTAATCCGATAATAATCATTTTATTAGTCTGCATGTAAATGTACTCCATATTTCATCCTTGTCATTTAGTTGCAAAGCTCTGGCTGACACAATGCCCCTATTGGAGTCATACTACTGTCCTCAATCTTAAATTAAAGTCCAGTTATATTAATCTGTTAAAAATAATCTAAACCTCTGGGAACTTCATAATATGCTAATATGTTCAATATCCTGCAAAGAAATTACTTATATACTTAGAACCCAATTTAACTATATAATAATTAATCTTAAAGCTGTAATATACCTTCTGAGAATCAGATGAGAAAGATTGAGACGTTGAGAAAAATTTGAAAAAGCATCCTGCCCACACACACACACCCCTCCCCTCTGTGCTCCCTGATCCTTCCCACCGAGCACGTGATATTTAGTGAAGGCTGTCAAGATAGTCATGAAAGTCTCGCTAATGATAGAACCACAACAGCTCCACAGAGCAAAATTTATTCCACATAAATGAACAACAAGAACATCTGGTCAAATATAAAATATTTTCCCTGTCTCAATCACCGGATGTTTGCGGTGTGTTTTGGCAGGGGTTTCTGCATCAGTAAGAGGGCGCGCCGTTCACAAACGCCACAATGAACACGTTCATCAATCGGAAATACATATGAACGAGTTCATGAGTTCATTGAATGCATTCAGGCACAACACTGATGATGGCAATGCTAGTTTACAATGCTAAAAATAGCATTTTTAGCCGGATGGCTTACATTGGTCAAAGTCTCTGCAGCCCTGCAGCCACTAGAGTGAATGGATTTTTTTCGTTTTTTCTGCTCTTCACATTGTGTAGATTGTACTATAGGACCATAACCACCATCTAAATGAGGTTATTAATAATGATTAAACTTTCAAATCGTATACTACAGCTTTAGGAGCTTTTCATAACAATTGAATCATATTAGTACACATTCACATCATGTTTGGTCTTGTTATTCTCTGGGGAGTTGACTGGAGTATGTTTCATTCCCACTGAAATTATGGTTTGTTCCCTTCATTCCTACTTCAAGGGTATTTTATTCTTCATGGCATGTTAGCCTGTTTCTATTAAAGTTTGGCTGAAGAGAGTATGGAACTGCTCCAAACACGAAACACGCCAACCTAAGACGAATTAACAACTTGTTAAAATCATGCAATTACAATTGTGGTTGGAACAAAAACCAGCATACACAGTGGCCCTCAGGAACGACGCTGAATACCTCTGGTCTACTAAGTAGCAAGCCAACATTGCCTTGCTTGCAAGCAAACTAAACTAATATATGGTGACAATGAATGCACTGAAATTATCATAAACAAATTAAGTTGGTACCTCGTGATTTTGGGTGTAATTTGTGAGTTGGGAAAGTACTTGAGAGATCCTTGAATAGTCCTTGAATTTTGTTGGCTCTGGACTGTATGAACTCTGCATTAAACCTGCCATTTTTTTGAAACTCATAACTTGTATCAAAAAATAATTCTAACAGACTGTTATATATCATTCATGGCTTTTCTCTTCAAGTTGGACTGCGAAATTGAACTGTTCAGCGCTTAGACATCTCAGTGATGAACTTAACAGAAAATTATACATTTAGCATAGTAGTCAACCTTCCTCACCAGCAGTCCCTGACAGCAGACTAAACTGCCAGTATCAGTGTTAAGAGCATTAGAAGGATGTTGATGAAAATCCTTCAGTCAGATTCCTGTCAGTGAAACCTGAAAGACAATCACACTCAGCTTTGTTCCAATTTACTAAGGAAACCCCCATGTTTACTTTGGGTTCAGCAATTCTGAGAAGCTGTGAAAACGTCCTGGAAGGATGGTAGTATTTCAACAATGAACGTGTTAATTTCTCACAAATATGACTGCTGTTAAACATTGTAAAAAGTGCATGAAGATTGTCATCTTTGAAATTTACGTTGTCTTGCCTAATTTGGTTCGATCAAATTTAACTAGAATGGTTTTTCCAAATAAAAACAAATGGGAACGCCGACGCCAAAGGGAATTCAGGCAAAAACAATTTGTCTTCCCCCCTCCCCCCCAGGAAGGGGGAGACGTCATTTCAAAGCGAATTCGTAAAATTCACGTTTCGGTAGCATTTTCTAGAAGGCATGCTCTTTTCATTTGAGCATTATTACTCTTTAACTTGTGTTTGACCTCTGAAACGGCAGAGACATCAGTGGTTCACAGTTAATCATGTGACACCTTTGATATCCTTGGCCAAGTATTTGGTAATACATGGAGTCTGTTCAGCAGCTGCCACTGTTCCTTTTTTTTTTTTTTTTTTTGGTGGCCACCACCCACCTCATTGGAGGACAACTTTACTTTTAATTCCAAATGTTCTTATAAAAAGCCTCTCTGAGAGAGAAGCATACCAATGCAAAACAATTTTTTTTTAAAAAAAAGGAGTAATGCTACAATCAAATGAGGGGGCCCAACATGAAACATACAGGTATAGACAGAGGACAAACATCCAGGCATAGACAGGACATACATTTCTGAGGCAAAATGCACTAACATACCAACCGTTGGACAAGACAAGACATTCACACAACAGCCATTAAGAAAATAACACAGGGAAGACAAATGACTGCAGGCCTCTTAGCAAAATAATTTTTAAAAGATTATTAGTTACTAAGTATGTTGGTATGATGATGGTGTGTGCATGTGTAATGTGTGTTTTTGTGTGTGCATGTGAATATCCCAAGTAGGTTTATTCCCCTCCTCATTTTCTTTTTTCTTTTTTTTTGGATGTATGTATTGGTGAGGGAAAAAATAATGAAAAGTTAAAGTAGCATTAGGAGTGGAATTGGGTCATGTTTGTAAAAAGTTCATGAATGATAGCCAGACAGAGTCATGAACATGAGTATTGACAGAGGAAGATGTTTCTTTCCATGGAGATGATTCTAAAGCAGGTTTTTCCAGTGTGTGATATTTGGGGAGTTCTTTGATTTCTAGTTCATAAGGATAGTTTTTTTTTTTGGCAATAGTTAGCACCTCAAGGAGTAAACAGCAGTTTGTTTTACTCAGATTTAGAGTTGAAATATCTCCTAGTAGGCAGAGGGAGGGAGATATTGGTCCGTGGAAGCCCAGAGAACAGGATCGAGACTCTAAGATGCTTTCCCAGAAACCTTTAAAGGGTGTGCAGTGCCAAGTAGCATGAATGTAGCTATCTGTGCAATTTTGTGTGCAATGTTAACAAAACCTTGATGAAAAGCCCATTTTGAAAATTTTATAGCTGTGAGTTTTCTGGAGTATTTTTTATTGTATAAGTTGTAAGTTGGCGCTCTTTGTCACAAAGTCAAAGTTTTGCATATTTGGGTTCAGAAATCGGTATCAGGAGGAATTGAGAGATCTTTTCCCCATTTTTCTGATGGTATAGATGAAGTGTTGTTTGCATGTGATAATATTTTGTACATTTTTGACAAAAGCTTTATTTTGGAGGCAGTGTTGATAAATGCTGATGGAGAAATTCTAAGTCTATAGATGTACGTTTTTTTTGTTTGAATGGATGATTTAACTTGAAGGTATTCTGAAAACGGTTTGCTCCCAATGCCATACCTCTGGACCAGGAGGGAGAATGAAACCAACATGTTGCTTTGCTTATTTGCTTATCATGACAGTTCACATTCATAATTTCAAGTGACCTGTATTTATTCTAAATTTGACTGCATCTGCCCTCTGAAATGGTAGGCATGTGCACTTTAAAGGTTCACTCAGTTAGAAAATTTTTTGGCTATTTTTTGAAGAAATGGATCATATGTAGCAAATTAATATGCATGACACATTTGTGAATGCTATCTATAACTTTTAATCATTATTTGAAAACTAAAATTTGGCTGGTTTGTATGGTCCTAAGCCCCACCCCACAAAAAAGGCTTTGCACACGGACCTTGTAGTCATATGACCTGTGACGTGTGAAAACGTTCCCAGCTGATCTAATACTGATAATTGATTTTGCCTTGATCAATCCTTGAGTTCGTTGACTTTGAGATAATATTCATCAACATGCCAAATAGGTGTGTCGTGGTAGGCAGTAACAAGACTCCAAACGATGGTATGAGTTTACATCACTTCCCAAAAAGAGATGTCAAATCTCACGCATTTGGTAGAGTCACTTGCCTCTTAGTGGCATTCACCTTCCTGTGGCGTAGTTCACAATTTTCCAATCAGCGCGCACTGGAGAAATTCACTCGCGGAATTGAAGTCATTGTGCATTAAATTAATTAGTTTCACATACATTGCTTTGTGAGTAACTTAGTATCATTGATCATTGTTGTTGATGATGACATTCAAATTTTGCATTTGTGTTGGTTTCTGAAACACTAGCCATATTGTGATCCGAGTCACCGGGGACTACTAGGACTTTGGTATGGCAGATATCCGAAAGCGAGACCCAAACAAACGCAAGAGACTGGTCCATGCAAACATGATGTTGCCGAACAGTCGCTTACTATGTTCGAAGTCCAAAATTAGCACTCATTTTGTGTTGCATACAATGCAAGAACAAGTAAAACGATTGTACACGCGTTTACAACCAATGCAGACTTTTCGTTTAGCAATGCCAGATGAGATCCGAGCTTTGTTCGCGGAAACGTTAAAAACCCACAAAATCTCGACAGTTTGTGTCAAATCATTTCATTGAGTATGTAGAAAATGTATCAATAAGCATATTCGTCCCAAATAAGATAACTATAACTTGTTTTTCTTTCACAAATTGGCTGTTGAAATAAGGAGTGAAACAAGTCATTTTCTGCGCTAGCTCCAGTGCAACTTTCTTCTCATACGTGGCAGCCGATTAGCCAATCGCTCGTGAGCTTAAAGGAGAGGTCTGTGTGAACTAGTTTTACACAGTGTCTAGTTTCTTCATTTTTTTGCCAATATGACAAAGAATTACGAAAATTAAATGCTGTATTCGTGGATTACAGGCAATAATACATGTCTACAGCGTTTTTTTTCTAACTTAGTAAACCTTTAGTACATTTTTGCATGTCATCTGCTTCTTCAACAACAAAACACGTCATATTTGTGAGTGGTCTTACGGTACTGAAACCTGATTCAAACAAGAAAATTCATATGCTTGTACACCCAGCAGTTTGTCAGCTCTTGAGTGTAATGGAAAAACTTGAAGGTGACCTAATATGCTATTTTTCCAATTTTACATCTTTGTCTATGAATCCCGCAGTGTACTCTTGATCACGAAAAGTAAAAAAAAAAGGGTACTTATTTCGCTCATACTGCCTTCCTCAAAAAACCCCATTTTTAGTCCATAGTAGTCTCTGCCTGAAACGCCTCATTGGGGTGGCTCTTCTGCTATGGCCTCCACTCCCCGTGTGCTCACTTTCTTCTGACTGGCCAGCTCTGTGGAAGGTGGATCTAGGCGGGACGAGGCAGCAGAACAGTTTTCCTGGTCCGGCTCCAGAGTCAAACTGACGCGAATTGACGAGCATATTCTGCAATCTAAGGCAGAGGACGCAGTGCGGAAGCCTGGCAGCTCAAGCACGAATATGCTATCGGCTACAGTTTGCTACGACAACAGTTTGTGAGTACAGCAGTTTTTAGCTGCGACCAAGCAGCTCTATGAACGCTTCTGTCTGTCTGTCCGTCCGTCCGTCTGTGATACCTTTTTCACCATGTTCCTGTTGTCGTATCATCATGAAATTTCCAGGAGTTATTGACCCTCACCAAAGTGATGTCCATGCACAAGGTTGAGGTCAAAGGTCAAAGGTTAAGTTCACAGAGGTCACGACCTTGTTTGCAGGTTTTCGCACTGTAACTCCAGTTAGAATTCATGGATTGCTATGACATTTTGGAAATAGCTTCTTCGCATAGAGGAGGTGTTCCCGATTGTTTTTCAAGGTCATCTGTCAAATCCCAAGGTCACAAAGGCAAAATAGTGTCAATTTTGCTCGATTTGACGGTTTTCCCACCGTAACTCAATTTTAATTCAATGAATGGCTATGAAATCTTACAACAAGCCTCTTGGTATAGAGGAGGGGTACCCTATTGATTTCCAAGGTCATCTGTCGAATCCCAAGGTCACACCAGTCAAAAAAGTGTTGATTTTACCCCGATTTCACAGTTTTCGCACCGTAACTCAACTTCAACTTGATGGATGGCTATTACATCTTAGAACAAGCTTCTTGGTACAGAGGAAGGGTCCCCTATTAATTTTCAAGGTAATTTGCCAATTTCGAGATCACACTTGTACAAGAAACCACCAGTCATGGAAACTAGGCCACGTGACGGATGCTAGGCGAGATCGCAGCTATTAGATCCTTCTGATCTACTTGTTATTGATTTATATGCACCGCAAATGTAGATAGCTGAGCAGGCTAACTAGCTTGCTAGCCTAGCGTGCTCGCTAGTTTGTTGGTTTCTTAGTCAATGTTAAGATGTTTTCTAAACCGGATGCGAAAAAAATTTTTCACACGACAGATTACATTAAAAGTCAATGCAAAGACGCACGTGTATTCGTGTCTTTGCATTGACTTTGAATGTATTCTGTTTTGCGAAAAATTCGCTTCGCATCTGATGCGAAAGTGGCTTTAGCTGGCAACCTTTTTGTTTGGCTCATTTTAATGCCAGCTAACATGCTAAATTCTCGCACTGCAACTCCAGCCAAATTAGTTCACATAATATGGCTATACGCATTTTAAATTGAATAAATGTAATTGCATGAAATATAACGCTTGCAAGAGAGCCTTTATGCCAACTTAGCTAGCTATATTTAATGTATGTATATGCGAGCTAGGTGCCTAAATGGCAAAGTTATAACTATTCACTATTATCCATTGATTTCTATGAGCAAGTCCAAAAATAATACAACTGTGCATGTGTACCAACAGGGAACGGCGAAAGAGCCATTGAAATGTAAAAACGGCTCACGGCAAAATATAAAATATTTAGTTTTGTTTCACATCTTGCCTTACCCATTTTATCCTCTCCATCTGGAGTTTCTTTTTCATCCCGCGAGACTTTCTTGATGAAAATGTTACTAAGTTTGGCACATGTGGCCCCGTTAGACTACAATGCTTTTCTTTTTTTAATTCTCACCTTTTCAGCACCACCCTTGCACTTATTAATGTCCATTTTCTCGCGCTCTCATAGCCCTCTGACAAGCACTGCTGCGTGTGCGTGTGCACAGACGTGTTGTCAAGGTTACAGCCAGCTGCATATGAGAAAAAAAAGAGCTGCCAGTGCAGGCGGCCCAGCGACAGTATTAGCAGCTTCTGCAATTTCAACCCAGGGTTATGATTAGACACCGACCCTTGCGGCCCCAAATCCAACCGGCTCATCTGGAATTGTTTAGATCCTCCCGATTAACCACTCCGAGCCTGTGTTCTGCTGCCACTACAGGTGCATCCCACTCATCCTGGTAGTCCTCTCCATGGCATTCACAGAGGTTGTGGAGAGCACAGCAGGTCACTACCATGGATTTCACAAATTCGATGTTGCTGTTGTTCCTCTTCATAAGGCACCGCCAACTTCCCTTCAGCATCCAAAAGGCATTCTTCTCCACTACGCGTGCCCTGCTCACTTTCCTGTGATACAGCTGCTGTTCAGCCATCAGCCGCCCGTTGTCGGAGAAAGGTTTTAGCTGCCAGTTCTGAAGAGGATAGGCAGAGTCTCCCAGTATTTAAAAACCCACATTCGTCCCACCAATGCACCTGGTGTGAGCTGGAAACAGGCTGCCTCACTCAACCAACTCCCACAACCACAGTCTCTGAACCCAGGCGTCATGTAGGCTCCCAGCCATTCCGGCATAAATGCTCCAGAACAGTCCCCTCCTATCCACAACCCCTTGGAGACTGATGGAATGAAGTAGTCACTGTGGTATTCTTGTGGTGGCAAAATGGAGATGCAGGATCCATCTATGGCACCGACACACCGCGGAAACCCCCACTTGTTCTTGATGTTGGCAGTTATTTCTTTCAGCTTCTCCCAATCAGGAAAACAGATCTGCTCTGGAACCAGCAACTTGCTTGCAACATCGCAGAAATCTTGGACACACCGGCACACAGTTGTTTTGCTCACTCCGAAAAGATGACCAATTCTTCTGTACTCGCCGTTGATTGCGAGCTTCCAGTGCGATGACAACACTTTTCCTCAAGGGCACACGCTCACGGAAGTTTGTGTCCTTCTCCATCACTGGACGCAGCTTGTTGCACAAGTACTGAAAGGTTTCTTCAGACATCCTGAAGTTCTGCACCCACTGTGTGCTTGAGAAGCCAGGAACAATAATGTCCCACCACACGGAGGCCCAGTTGAAGGTTCAAACTGTTGGTCTGCGGCGGTGATTGTTCAAATGAATGATCTAAAAAACACATGTGAAGCACATGTACTTTAATATACAATAGCACTGGTAGTGGATCGATGATCGAACCACTCATGATCATGCTAAACATACCCCAAATCCATTTTACACTGGATATCCCCTTTAAGTTACTAACACATAAAAACAAAGGGCATAGCAGTTAGCCTAGGTGAGCTTACCATCTTGCGCTGTATTCGTTGTTTTGCCAACGAGTCGTCCTCCTCGTCTGAGCTCTGGACCATTTTCCAAAGTTGCTTGGTTTTTCCGGCACTATTTCTCCTTGCTGCTCACAGTCTTCTCTAAAACAAAGCTTGTCTTCTGGTTGTAACAAACAGCCACAAAACAAGAAGAAAAAACACAATGCACTCTGCATCCTCCATTGTCTCCCTCAGTTTGAGTTTACCGCATCGCACATTTTTGTCATGCTAATATGATGTCACGCTGACGCAGCTTTACCATTCAGTGAAAGAAACCCTGTCTGCATTTAAGGTGACTGTCTGCAGTGGAAATGCAAACCAGATCTAGGGGTTTGGTACCAAAAGTACGGTTCCAAGGGTGCTATGCCGAAAGTACCCTAATGGAAACGCTGTAGAAATGCTTCAAAGTTCAACATGACACATTTCATTACATTTTAAAGCAAGAATAATTTTTTTTTTTTACTATTTACAGTTTAAAAATAATAAAACAAGGAAAAAGACCTTTTGAAAATGTTTGGGAACCCTGTCAGCTAGTACTTTGTAACGCCTCCTTGGGCAGCTATAGCAGCTTGCAAATGCTTCCTGTAGCCAGCTGAGAGTCCTTCAATTCTAGTCTTTGGAATTTTTCACCATTCTTCCTGACAAAACACCTCTAGCTCTGAAATATTCTTCAGCCTTCTTGTATGCACGGCATTTTGAGATCTCTCCACAGATTTTCAATAATATTCAAGTCTGGAGACTGTGATGGCCATTCAAAAACCTACATCCACCTTTCCTGGGGTACTTCATGGTGGATTTTGAGGTATGCTTCGGGTCATTGTCTTGCTAGAATACCCAATGTCTCTTCAACTTCAATTTCTGTACTGAGCTTTGAACATTAGCCTCCTGAAAGTCTTGATATTTGGTGGAATCCATTCTTCCTTCCACCCACGCAATATTGCCTGTGCCCCTAGCTGCCACACAACCCCGAAGCATAATGGATCGACCTCCATGCTTAACAGTTAGCATTGTGTTCTTCTCTTCAAATGTTTCACCCTTTTTTATCCAAAAAGTTCCATTTTGGTTTTGTCACTCCAAAGCACATTTTTCCAATAGACTTGAGGTTTCTCAAGGTTTTCTTTTGCATACATCAGATGCTTAATTTTGTGTTGAGCTCGTAGAGCTTTCTTGCAACTCTGCCATGTAGGTCTTTGTTGTTTAGGGTATGCTGTATTGTTGTCCTGTGCACATCTAGACCTGTGTCTGCTACTTTTTTTGCAGCTCTTTTACAGTGATACATGGGTTCTTCTGAGCATTTCTCACCAGATCTCAGGCCATTCTATCTGAAATTTTTCTTGGTCTTCCAGATCTCGCCTTGGCTTCAATTGTTCCATTTATTTTCCATTTTATTACGATGTTTCTGACAGTAGAAATGGGTAGTTTGAAACTTTGCAAGAGTTTTTTGTAGCCCACTCCTTGTTGGTGGAAGTTAATTAGAGGAACTGTTTAGAGGAACTCATACCAGACACAACAGCCACCACAGTCAGATACTTTAGAAGGCATGGAGTCACTCAGAATATATGGTTCAATCCTGGAATTATACTCATCTGACTCAGTGAAGCCTAAACAAGTATCAAAGAGACCAGAGCAGAGAGGCAATGAGGGCACAGGTGGTGTTATTCCAAAAAGAGAAACTTTTTTTTAACCTTATCATAAAAGCGTAAGTAACATATTGAAAATCAAAGTAAATATAAATGTCCTAGGGTTAGAAGGTCAACGAAACTCAAAAAGCACGAAGTGCTCAAATTTAAGGAGAACCGAACTCTGACCTTCCAAAAATGAGACAGACGGAGAACTTTTAAACCAGCTGCTACAAACAAAACTAATTACTAACTACAAAAACAAAAGACATAAAGATGAGACCAGTTAAAAAAAAACAAAGGTAAATAAAGGATATTTGCAAAATCAAAAATAATCATAAATCATACATTTAAATTATAAACTTCAATCATTAAACTAATCAAAACTTCCCCTCCCCCCCACGATGTATTCAACTGGATGGGCACTTCCGAAGGACTCTTATTGTGGCAAGATCCATCTGCACACCCTGTTGCTGGAAGGAGGGAGAAGTTGCTGCTGCAGCCACACACTCGCACCCGCTCGATCTCTCACGCCATGTTAACTTAAATAAACTCAGAAACAAAGAAACTCTAAGTAACCATTCAACATAAAGTAACAAACTATGTGCACCCAGTTGCAACCTAATGTGTGAAAATGTTAAATAAAGTTAAGAATATTTAAAGAAAGTAAACGTGTTATGTGATTAGTTTGTACCATAGATGATGAATTTTATAGGTGCAGTCAGCGATGTAGGAAAAAACCAATGGAGGTTGTTGATATTTGAAGTGTAAACGAATACAGACCCACCGCTCCCTTCATACTCCACCCCGAGGTCCACCTCAGAAGTTCATGGACGCGCATTGTCGTGTAAACAGCTGTTCGTGTCCACGAACAGACTACGGTCAGGAATGAATTTAAAAATCGTTCTGGCTAACTACAAGCTAAAAAAATGGAAACTGGATTCAGAATTTTTCCTGGTACAAGTTATCGATTCGTGAGCTCCTCACAAGCAATGCTTAGACCGTTTGCGTGTTTCTGCTGTGAGCACATTCAGTAGCTTGCTGTCAGAATGGTTTTGTTTCAGAAGAAAGGATTATCAGGAGCTTATAGCAAAATTTCTTCCAGAAAAGCAGGTATATAACAGTACAGCTACAACGGCATGCATGCAAAGCAAGACAGTACAAGAAAAACAATAAGCGGAGACGAAAGTGGTTAATTTCATTCTATCTAGTCGCAAATACACAGGTACAGTGTTTGATTGCGCAATTCCCTGTCGATCCCTTACATAAGATATCAGATATTTACAAGACCTCGTAGCCACAAGTTAGCTGACCCATCAGACAACTGAACCCACAACTCGACTGCTATTATCAATGGATAACATCACAACAACGGTACATTTTGGCAGATCAGACAATATGATGAATGCCTGATGGCTGCTACTTGTTGTGTGAAGCACCGCAGAGCTAATGTTGCTCACCTGTTCAGCAGAAAGACAGCTACCTCCGCGTCCGCTTTCAGACCCTTCAATTCGCGGAGTTCGCTCCACCGTCGGAAAGCCACACTAATGTTGACCCGGGTCTTCACCCTTTCATGTTCGTAGCCCTTCTTTTTTTAATTTATGTTCCTCAGACCGTTTTCTCTTGGGATATTTTTCAGCCATCGCAAATGCTGCAATGCCATGTCTCTCTTTCTCTTCTCTAACTGTCCGCACTACGTGACCTGCTACTCCCCCTCCCCCCCGTGTCTGACCTGTGCACGAGTATGAACCTGCCCCTGGGCGTGAGGAGTGGTCCCATGTTTTGGTGGCTCGGTCCGAGCCACAGATTTCCCTGCTGAAATTCCCATGCTATGTATTGAAACCGGATTTTTTACAGCATGCTCTCAGAATTGACAGCTTGCAGATAGTGAGGAGAAATACGGTGATTTTGACAAATATTATACTATACTATACAAATACTTACTATACTTTTAAGTGTTATGATCCTGATGTGCCTGACCATGTTTTTGTTGTGATTCTGCCTTGTTTGCCATGTCTGTTTATTATTATGCTTTGCCTGACCATGATTTGTATTGTGTTTTGGGATTCCATGCCATGTTTTGTTTTTGCCTTGTCTCTGTCTGTTTGCCATATTCCATCTTTGCAGTTTTACTCCGGTCAATGTTTTGTGTCTTACCATTCATTGCACTTTGTCTCCCCCTGTCTGATCTTTTGTCATGTGATCGCTCACTGCCCCAGTATTGTGTGCCACACTTTCGGGTGATTTCATGGTTTCTGGAATTTCAACCATTCCTTCCGATCTTGTTTATTTCTTTCACCTTGATTTTCTATATTACTTACAAAACTCAAAACCAGTGAAGTTGGCACGTTATGTAAATCGTAGATAAATACAGAGTACAATGATTTGCAAATCCTTTTCAACTTATATTCAGTTGAATACACTGCAAAGACAAGATGTTTAATGTTCAAACTGAGAAACTTTATTTTTTTTTGCAAGTAATCATTAACTTAGAATTTAAAGGCAGCAACACATTGCAAAAAAGTTGGCGCAGGGGCCTTTTTACCACTGTGTTACATTGCCTTTCCTTTTAACGACACTCAGTAAACGTTTGGGAACTGAGGAGACCAATTTTTGAAGCTTTTCAAGTGGAACTCTTTCCCATTCTTGCTTGATGTACAGCTTACGTTGTTCAACAGTCCGGGGTCTCCGTTGTCGTATTTTACGCTCCATAATGCGCCACACATTTTCAATGGGAGAAAGGTCTGGACTGCAGGCAGGCCAGTCTAGTACCCGCACTCTTTTACTACGGAGCCATGCTGTTGTAACACGTGCAGAATGTGGCTTGGCATTGTCTTGCTGAAATAAGCAGGGGCATCCATGAAAAAGACGTTGCTTGGATGGCAACATATGTTGCTCCAAAACCTGTATGTACCTTTCAGCATTAATGGTGCCTTCACATATGTGTAAGTTGCCCATGCCTTGGGCACTAATACACCCCCATACCATCACAGATGCTGGCTTTTGAACTTTGTGCCTATAACAGTCCGAATGGTTCTTTTCCTCTTTGGTCCGGAGGACACGAAGTCCAAAGTTTACAAAAACAATTTGAAATGTGGACTCGTCAGACCACAGAACACTTTTCCACTTTGCATGAGTCCATCTTAGATGAGCTTGGGCCCAGCGAAGCTGGCGGCGTTTCTGGATGCTGTTGATAAATGGCTTTCGCTTTTCATTGTAGTTGTAGTTTTAACTTGCACTTGCAGATGTAGCGACGAACTGTAGTTACTGACAGTGGTTTTCTGAAGTGTTCCTGAGCCCATGTGGTGATGTCCTTTATACACTGATGTCGGTTTTTGATGCAGTACCGCCTGAGGGATCAAAGGTCACGGACATTCAATGTTGGTTTTCTGCCTTGTTGCTCACGTGCAGTGATTTCTTAAGATTCACTGAACCTTTTAACGATATTATGGACCGTAGATGATGAAATTCCTTGCAATTGCTCGTTGAGGAATGTCGTTTTTAAACTGTTCGACAATCAGCTCACGCATTTGTTCACTAAGTGGTGACCCTCACCCCATCCTTGTTTGTGAATGACTGAGCATTTCAGGGAAGCTGCTTTTATACCCAATCATGGCACCCACCTGTTCCCAATTAGCCCGTTTACCTGTGGGATGTTCCAAATAAGTGTTTGATGAGCATTCCTCAACTCTCTCAGTCTTTTTTGCCACTTGTGCCAGCTTTTTTGAAACATGTTGCAAGCATCAAATTCCAAATGAGCTAATATTTGGAAAAAATTACAGAGTTTACCTGTTAGAACATTAAGTAACTTATCTTTGCAGTGTATTGAATTGAATGTAGGTTGAAAAGAATTTGCAAATCTTTGTATTCTGTTTTTATTTACGATTTACGCAACATGCCAACTTCACTGGTTTTGGGTTTTGTACAATACTAACAGTTTATTTTTTAAGTTAAACTTACTAACCAAGACTAACATTGTTTGTAGTACTAACTTACTAACAAGCACTAGGGATTGTATAGCTGCACATTACTAATTGACTAACAAGCTCTCAGCACTCGCTCTGCTCTAGTCTCTGCCTCTTGCCTTCACTCAATTTACTTTGCTGCGTTTCAGCAGATTTTCTGCACCTGGCTAATCACAGATCTGCCTCTCACTCTGTGCACGGTAGAACTTCCTAACAGGAGCCATATGTTTGTCAGTAGGCTGTCTCTGTGATCCCTGTCAGCGTTTTGGCTTTTGCCAATTTCTTGTTATCAGGAACTTCCTCATGTTCATTCCTTTGTAATTAGTCTGATCCAACTCACCTGTTCCCTATCATAGCATGTGACCTCCCCTTCGTGTATTTAAGCAGTCATTTCACTCACAGCTCGTCAGAACGTTTTTATTGTGCTGCGATTGTTGATGCCTTGTATTCTTAGTGTTATACTTCTGACTGGAACGTCCTGGATTCTGATTTTGGCTTCTTCTTTGATACTTCTCTGCCCGTGCACTGTACCTGTTTTGCCCGACTCTGAGTTTTGTTTTAGCTGCCCTGTTAACGGTTCGGATTACGCCCACTGGATCTTGGCTTTGGACTCTCTGACAAACCCACGCTTGTGTACCGAACCTATTTTGCACCCAGTTTAGAGTTTGCTACCCTGTGTAGAGTTTGAATTACGTCCCTGGGATTCTGATTTTGGATTGGACTCTGTACCGTTGCCTTCTGCCCTGTGGGGGTTTACTCCCTAACTTCAATGAAACTCACTTTTGCTGAAACTTCCTGGTCTCGCATTTGGTTCTAGAACGGTACCTCATATTAAGTGACTTATGTAATTAACTAATGTGCAGCTGAATAATGAATAAAACTAAGGGATGTTTTTAATGTGGAGTATGAAAATGAACTAAAAATGAACTCCGTAATTGTAGCATGAGCAGTAGGCAGAAAGATGTTTGCGTGTATGTAGCATGGACTAATAGCCACTTTTTTTTTTTTTTAATGATGCGGCAGTGGAACCAGACACAACAGCCACCACAGTCGGATACTTTAGAAGGCATGAAGTTACTTGAGAGTACATTTTTCAATCCTGGAATTATTCACCTGATTCTTGGAGGCACAAAAGAGTAAATGACCTGGGTCTGGGCCTTGGTAATCATCAAGTTAACAAAGAATAATCCAAAAGGGTTCCCAAAATTTTGCACAGGGCCCTTTCCTTTCTTATTTAAAAACTCAAATTAAACCTTGTTTTTAAATTTTCAGAAAGGTGTCATGTTTAACTTGGTAGCATTTAGTGTTCAGGGTTGCTTTCAATCACTCGGAGATTAATTGTAACAGACATTTAAGCCAGGGGAGCCTAATTTTTGCTCCCCACTGAATAGAAGATTACAGATAGATGCATTGTGTGTCTTTCCATGAATTATCAGAAATTTTGATCGAAAGGAATTCACCATGGGCTAAAGCTAAATAAAAGTGACTTGTTAGCACCTCGATAAAATGTTTGTCAATCTCACCCCCTGTGGTCGCGCTAACAGCAAATTTGAGTGATGCTCGAGACTCATCACAACAGTCCCTCCTGAGCTTCACTTATCACTGCCACTGCTAAAACATCTTTCTGACTGGATTTTGTTCAGGCAGCTGCAGAACAAGTGTACTTCTACGAGTAGAAAAGCAATCTGCATTTTATCGAAATTCATTTCCTGAGAAGGTTTAACTTTTTACCTTGTATGTCAATAATTTGGTCTCTTGAAAACGGTTGTAAGGTGCACTTTTATGCAGACAATACAAAGTATTACTTTGTTGCTTTTTCATTGGATGAGGTGTTATCTGCCTTGCAGACGGACTTTGATTCCTTTCAGCAAAACTTCTTGAGCTTAAATTAGTTTTAACTTGGCAAAAACTCAAGCCTGGACTACACGTATCTGGATATTTTTTTAAGTGGATATTTTCTTCCTTGTTTAAAAAAAAATTCTATCCACACCACAGCAATATCTCTGTCCACATGAAGAGGCAAATGCCCGGCCGATAGGTGGCTTTTAACAAAATGTAAAATACCTCAGAAGAAGAATGTTATGAGCATGCGCAGTGAAATGGCAGCAGTGAAGAAATGGCCAGAGACGTTATGGTGAAGAAAACTGATTCTTTTGTATGGACTGACGACGAAGAGGAGTTATTGCTTCATATAACATTACAATATAAAAACAAGAAGGCTCAAGAAAATGTCGACTGGAAGTGGTGATACACAAAATACCCAGACATCTTGGAAGAGTTTTTGGACGTGTATGTGTATATGTCCGCCATTGTTGCTGTTGACAACCGTATTGCGCATGTGCGAACGGCTTGTCGCTAGGCGCTTGACGTCATCGCATCAACACCAGATCGTTTAACCTCGCTACAAGGATCCACTGAATCGAATATTTTTTTATTTCTCCACTTTTTTATCCGCTTAAAAATATATCCGTTTATGTGGATGAAATCGCCGTGTTCGTGTGGTTGAGAGGCCCAATTGGACAGGAAAATGTGCATTTAGGAATATATCGTATTCGTGTAGTCCAGGCCTAAATGTGTACTTTTTCTAGATCCCAGTCATGGAGAGGGAAAAAATAGAATTTGTACTTTGGATGGCTTTGAAACTGAGCGAATGCCATTACCTTGGGATATCAATAAAAAGCTGTCTTCTAAAATGCACATTGATGAACTAGCAAGGAAGTTAAGGCATAAAATTGGGGTTTTTTTTAAAGATTGGAATGTGTTTCTTACCTGATTACTGGAAGCTTTTAATTCACTTGCCCCTGCTTGATTATGTTGATGTAATCTACATGCATGCCGCTCCTACCACCTTAAAGCTTAGTACGATCTGTCATGCCGCACTTTGGTTTATTACTGGGCATCATTTCAGAACTTATCGTTGTTATCCCCAGCCGCGTGATTAGCGCGAAGCGGGGGATATAGCATTGGGTTCCATCTGTCTGACTGTACGTCCATATGTACACATAAAATTGAGGCAGCGGGGGATATTGCCATGTTAGTGGCAAACACTTGTTCATATAAGACTGTGGGCTGGCCATCCCTATATCTTAGGGAAGCAGCTGTGGCTTACTTTCATTTACAAGCAATCCTACAAAGGTCACCTGTTATGGCCCCAATTTCTTATAACATATCGGACAGCAAGGGATGACAGAGAAAATTTTAAAACTTTAACATATTTAATTAAACCAACTTTGACCAAGATTGAAAAATATATTTTAAAAAATGAGATAGTTACAGCCCCTTCGTAATTAAGATGAGGATGCTATGTTGCGATGTCCTAGGACAGGAAAATGCTCCAACACAGGCAAACATCCACAAAAAGAGCTTCACAGGTCTTGAGAAGAGTGACAGGTCTGGTCAAATGTATCCTTCCACTATTTCTCCTTGCATTTTCTCCTACTACTTTACTCTCTCAATTTTTCTCCTTATATACTCTTTTCCAGCCCCCTCCCACCTTCCAGACTTTTTTTCACTTCTCTGGGACTTTCCCCTCTGAGGCATGCCCAGGACATGCCCAAAACCTAGCTCCAGACTGGGGTTAACAAAAAAATGTCAATACTGCCATCTAGTGGCTTTTCTTTTTTCCACATTACATACCAAATTATCTTACATACTTCATCAAATTGCGCTCTTAGGCATTACCAATCCAGGTCTCAGGGCCAGTGTCTTTAAACTGAGCCAGGGAAAATCAACTTTTTACTACTATGCTCCAGGGACATGGAGCAGGTTACAAAAATCCTTTAAACTGTAGAGATTAATCTCTTTACAGAAATTCAAAAGGTATGTACTGCAAAGCTGAAGAATTTAGAGATTGTGGACTGTGATTGTTTTAATTGATGTTAGCAAAAAAGTATCGCTGTCTCATGATTTTTGTTAATTGTTCATATTTTATTATGTATTTTTCAGTTAACAGGGCACAATTGCAATTGAAACTGTCTCAGTGGGTTTCCCTGTATAAAGGTTGAATAAATTAATTAATGAATAAAAGCACGTTTGCTACAATCAACATCATTACATTACCCCAGACAGGTGTCATTTTGGCACAGCTTCCAGGTAAATCGAGGTAATCGATGCTAATACTACATTCCATGTACAACCCCAACCCCGAAATTGTTGGGACTATGTGTAAATTCTGAATAAAATCAAAATGCAATGACTTTGAGATCACATGAGCCAATATGTTATTTACAACAGAACATAGATAACATTTTAAATGTAGAAACTGTAAAACTCATTTTACATTTTTATCCACAAAATCAGCTTATTTCAAATTTTCTGGCTGCAACAGGTCTCAAAAAGGTTGGGACACTGGCAAAAGAGGACTGAAAAAGCAATTCATATATACCGTAAGAGAATCAGCTGAAAGAACATTTAGCAAGTAATTAAGTTAACAGGTATCAGGTGTGTAACATGATTGGCTCTAGAAAGGGATGTCTTAGAGCGGCTTCTCTCAGAAGAAAGATGGCCAGAGGCTCTCCAACCTGTGAAGGCTTGTGTAAAAAAATGTGGAACACTTTAGAAACAATGTTCCTCATCGTCAAATTGCAAAGACTTTAAAGGTCTCATCATGGACAGTACATAACATCATCAAAAGATTCAAAGAAACTGGAAAAATCTCTGTGCGTAAGGGACAACGCCAAAGATCTTTACTGGATGCCTGTGATCTTTGGGCCCTCAGATGCCACTGCATCACTCACCGCCATGATTCTGTCATTGACATTACTAAATGGGCCCATAATTACTTTGAGAAAGCACTGTCTGTAAACACAGTCTGCCGTGCCATCCACAGATGCCACCTAAAACCCTGTTGTGCAAAAAGTAAGCCATTGTTGAGCGTGATCCGGAATCGCCGCCGTGTTCTGTGGTTCAAGGCTCATTTAAAATAGACAAAGTGGCAAAGTATCATTTGGTCAGATGTGTTCAAATTTGACATTCTTGTGGGAAATCATGGGCGTCGTGTCCTCCGGGCTAAAGATGAGAAAGACCACCCCTCCTGTTATCAGCATTCAGTTCAAAAGCCTGCATCTCTGATGGTATGTGGATGCATTTGTGAATATGGTGTGGGACACTTGCATGTTTTAAAAAGCACCAAGAATGCTGAAAGGTATATAAAGGTTTTAGAACAACATATGTTCCCTTCCAGACGACATCTATTCCAGGGAGGGCCTTGTGTATTTCAGCAGTACAATCAGAAAACCACATACAGCAGCTATTACAACAGCATGGCTTCATAGTAGAAGTCTGTGTGCTGAACTGGCCTGCCTGCAGTCCTGATCTTTCACTGTTTGAGAACATTTGGCACATTTCTTAACGAAAAGTCCGTGAAAGGAGATCCGTAACTCTCCAGCAGCTGGAAGCCTGTATTAAACAAGAGTGGGATCCAATTCCAATTGCTAAACTAAAAAAACTTGTCTCCTCAATGCCAAGATGCCTCCACACTGTGTTAAAAAGAAGAGGGGATGCTACACCATGGTAAACAGGCCACTGTCCCAACCTTTTGAGACCCGTAGCAGCCATCAAATTTGAAATGAGCTCATTTTGTGGATAAAATTGTAAAATTTCTCGGTTTCAACATTTGCTCTGTTATCTATGTTCTAATGTGAATAAAATACTGGCTGGTGTGATTTGAAAGTCAGTGCGGGGATATAAAAAACAGCTTTGTTCGTTGCTCAAGCGCCTCCTGTTGGCCAGACAGGCGCTCGTCAGGAAGAATCAAAATTTGTTCATATCCGGGTATCCTCCGCCCTCATTATGAACTTGCACAGATTCAACCAATGAGTGTATAAGAAGCAGTGGCTGACGGGCATGTGCTTCGGAGGAGAGCCGTGAACTGTCTTCACTATCCTGAGTTGGCAGCAAGGGGTCACATACGAGCAAGCTTTGTACATAGTTCACCAATTGGGCATTCCAGATTCAGGTGGGATTGGAGATGCCAAATTTATTTTAAAAAAAAAAAAAACAATCCACTCCGAGAATAAAGAAAACACTTTAGTATCGACTGGCAGTGGCTTAAAGCATGAGTCCTTTAAATGTCTTTAACTGTCTCAATTAGACAGCCCATACGGCTGTCGTATCCATGAAGCAGGAAAAGAAGATAGTTATCAGGTGATAACCTTAGCTTAATCCGACGTAAGTGTTGGGGCCATCTTTGCCGTATAAAACTTCTCCGCCTCCTCTGGTGTGGCAAAACTTTGCTTCACACTGTTAAAGGATACCTGCAGCAGTGCTGGGAACAGCAGACCGTATTTGATGTTAGCGGCCCGGAGCTTCTGCTTGATGTTGCTGAATGATGCCCTCCGTTTGGCCACCTCGGTTGTAAAATCGGGGAAAATGTGCACTGGCCGTTCACGGAAGGTAAACGGGCCCTTTCCCTAGCCAGCTGAAGGATGCGCTGCTTTACTCTGAAATTACGCACACTCACAATAACCGGTCTCGAGGGGCATTTGGTCCTGAGCCTGGCCGGGAAGCAAGGCGATGTGTGCCGTCTAACATCTCTGGTCCATTGGGGGAAAAGTCCATGCCCAGCATCTCGGCAAAGAAATCGGTCATGAATGTCGTGACTTGTGGTCCCTCCGTGTTCTCTGGAATAATTTCAATTTCAATTTATTTGTATAGCGCTTTTCACAGATAAACTGTAGCAGTTACCTCTGTAGCAGAAATACCACACACGCGTATATTCTGGCATCTGCTCCTGGACTCCAGGTCTTCAGTCTTAGCTAGTAGTAGCTTGTTGCTATTTCCAGCACTTCACACTTAACCTCAAGCACAGAAATCCTGTCACCACAGTCTTGTAGTGAGGTTTCAACCACAGTAAGACGTGAACCAAAAGTGTCCATAGTTGATTGCAAAGTATTCATTGAGCGGCGAGTTTCGGCTCAGGAAGTTGCAATAAGCTTGAGCACTGACGAAAGAGATTCTTCTTCATCATCGAAACCATCTTTAGGTGATCGCTGAGGGCTAGTTTTCTCTCTAGCACAGAGGTGGGCAGCGAGGGCCGTATCTGTCCCTGGTTTTCACACCAACGCCTGGCCTTTAATTAGTTGATTGTCGCAATTAGCCAAAACATTTATGAAATCTGACGTTTCATGTGCATTTCTTTAAATTATCATGGAACTACAAAGACTAGTCTTGTCTCCCTTCATAAAACATTTTCCTTTGATCGTATCGTTGCGAAAATCTATATTTGTGCATGCAATCAATTAACTCAATTAGTCAGGGTAATTGATAGGAATAAAAACCTGCATACACACCGGCCCTCCAGGACCGTGATTGCCCACCCCTGCTCTAGCATGTCGAGATTAAGCTCGACTATATCGGTCTTGGCGTGGATTACCTTTCCCTGCCATGTTGCGATATGTTCGGAACGTCGTGGAGATGATAAACTGCCAGAATAGACTGCTGAAATGACGTTTTAGCCTATATTATTGAATAAATCCGTAGAAGCTGGTAAAAAAGCGTCTACTCCCTACCCATGCAGCCACGCCCCCCCTCCCCAATATTTGTCTTCAAACTTTGTCAGTCCTCAATCGGACAGTTAAGGAGGGATTCACAGTAGCTATGAGCTAGTAGCAACTCTGGCCATTAGTTTTCATTTGCAATTAAATGTGGTACATGCTATGTCATTCATTCATATTTTGCACACAGTCTCAGTCTCGGGAAGCTTGGTCTTGGTAAGGCAAGTCTCGGTCTCAGTCTCGGTCTTGGATGGACAGGTCTCGGTCTATGTGTCGATCTTGGACTTACAGGTCTCAACTCATCACTACATCTGACGAAGACAAGAGTTAGAAAAAGGACGTGAGGGGGAGAGGGTTTCTTCGTGACGCAGAGAATGAGCCGCCACCCAGTTTGTTCTAACTCTGGTACTGATCGAAGACAAGGAAAGGGACCAACTAGCAGAGTCACGAACATCTGTTTGCCCTTCCTGCCCACTAGTTCATAGCTTTGACGGAGGTTCACCAAAGTCACCTCTTAATTGCGCCATTCCTGCCGAAGAGACTCAACTTCCAACATTATGAATTAGATTTATCTTTCTAATTCCTGACCTCATTGAGGTGTTGATCTCCGTCTTTACTCTCCTCATTTCGCAAATATAGCACTTAGAGCTGCTGATGACATTCCTGAACTCTAACAAGGCTTTACAAAGTTTAAATTAAAGGTCATTTTTCTCATGACGAACCACACTTCCAACATGTTTACTTCCGCCATCTGTGGCGCTTAATTCTGTGGCCTGCGCTGTCACCAGCTGAGGTTGTAGCCAAATCAGTGCTCTGTCCACACACCATGGCCACTAATACGGACAATTGGTTACCACCACTCGGGGCGTTGAAGCCAGTGGTTCAGACCACTGAAGGCTGTGGTCCAGAATAGTTTGTTTATGTTCTGTGGGCTGGTCTCTATGGTCCTAATCTATCTTCTTCCTTGCCATGTTGGCTATGCTGTAAGCAGAATACATTTCACATATCACAATCCTTTGTGGCTTTTGTTATATTTCCTGATCTATCGATCGTGCCTTTATTCTTACTGTTGAACTATGTATTACAGTTTATGTCATTACATCTATCTATCCATCCATCCATTTGACTGTTTAACAACTTTAATTAACCTCTTCCACTCGGGTCATTCCATATGAAATCACCTAAGCTCCCATCTTGATGGTCTCAGAAATGCTTCATTTGGTAATATTTTGTTGCCTGTGATGAGCAAATTAAATTGCAGATGGTTTCAAGTTGATATCTCGTTCTCTTCTCATTTTATGGGCCCCCGAAAAAAGGGGCGTGGCCCACGTTAACCCTCTGGTCACAGTTTGTGACCATTTTCAAAGGGTTATAACCAATGAGCTAATAAGGATACAAATTTCATTCTTTCAGGATGTTTATTCTGTTTAATAGTCTGCAACAAACCTTTTAATATAGAGATTAACCCTTTGAGTGCTTTGCAATTAACCCCTAAACATTTAAATTTGGTGCCAAACATTTCGATTTCAAATGAAATATTATGCAAGTATCCTAAGAATATCCCCTTTTACATTTACATTTTTGATAGTATACCTGACGGAGTTTCAAATGAAGGTAAAAACATCTTTCTATCTTCATCCAATTTAGAGAAACATTAACCCCTTTTCAGCTAATTACTGAAACGGTGCACTTTTTGACCCTCATTTTGACCATGAGGGCCTGTTTTGATTTTCAAAAAGTTGGCCTCAAATGAAAGCTTATTCAAAGAACTTTCAAATGCAACAAAATCAAACTTGTAACAAATACTCCAACTTGGAAAAATAAGACCCCCTTTAAGGGCAAAATGAAATCAGTATATCTGCAACTACTTGGTCCATTTGGATAACCTTTGCATCATAATAAAGGTAACACCTCGGGGATTTATGTCATGTTGTAAAAATCAATACATATGTCACTGAGTCAGAGAAAAAAAATATGGAACACCAGCATAAATGAAAGATCTCATTTCCGCCTAATAACGTTTTACTTATATCCTTTTTGAAATTATTTAATTTCAGTCCGATGCCTCTAAAAAAGTCAGAGCACAGAATCTCACCAATGTCTGTGCCAAAGTTTATTCTAATCAAGTAAATCAGAGCAAAATTAGAGAGGTTTTAGTTCAGGAGTGTTTAGGTGGCGTCTCCTAACTGGCAATTTGCGCACCTTTTTGGACACTGTGTGCCGTTTCAGATTTCTCAGGCACCAAATTGTAAAACTAATTTAATTTCATTTATATGTCACTACAGGCATACATTCCATCTGAATTAATTTAAAAAAAAAAGATCAGCAGATTCGAAAGGAGGCATCCGGAGGTATATAATTTTAATTTATTGCATCAAATCTATTTCAAAATGAAGCTTTTGTGGCTGTCGCAGGATGATTTATCTCATGCACGCACACACACACAAAAACAAAAAAAACAGAGTGGACCACTCCTCAACTGATGCATTAACATGTCCAACTAATCCACGTCAAGAGTGCTGACAATTTCTTTGATTAGTGGATTTTGCAGGTTTACCAACGCACAACAGAGCTGCACCAGGACTTTGGCGGAATTCCGGACGTGAGAAAGAATCCGATGAAGAATCCTGAACTCCTTGAGCCTGTCAGTCGCCTATTGACATGGATATGATTCATAGCAATCTCCTTTGTTGCTTTCACTTCACTCTCGGTGAATTTCCCCTAATTGGGAGGGAGGGGCGTTCACCGTCACGCCCTTAAGCACAATGTCAGATATCAGGAACCCCTTATCTGCCAAAATGAGGTTGTCAGGAACTAAATGCTTCGGAATACCAGACTGCTGCACAATGCACTTGTCAGACACTGAGCTGGGGAATAGTGGATTGCAAAAATTGAGGACACCATTGGGGACTACCGAGATGAGCACTTTGAAAGAGTGCATCCCTCTGTACTTTGAATACGCCGAATTTGTACTTCCGTGCAGTTCACTATCATATTGCGGTTGAAGTCAGTTGGGGTCATCAATGATGCTCTTCTGATTTTTTTGGGAGACTAGGCACAGTGGTCATTATCATCTAGAACAGCAGCTTGTGGAGCAGATGGATCTTAGTAGTGACCACATTGCTGACAGTTGCAGTACTATGCTGAAGCAGGTGAGGGTAGTCTTGATGGATTTTTATTAAGGTCATGAAGACCTGGTCCTCTGGTGATATGCCCTCCACTTTCCATCCTCTAAAATATCTGATGGACCCCTCAATGCATTCTACCAACCCTAAGACCTTTATAAACATGGCTATACCTGGAAGCCCTGTTTCCATTCTTCAAATCTCATCAGTGGGGCGCCCCAGTGGCTCATCGGTCTAAGCGCGCGTACCATGAAGGCTCTGTCCTGTCATCTCATCAGTGAGCCATGCTGCTGAGTATTTACCTGGGCCTCTCCTATTTGCAACAGGCCCACACTACAGGCTATGATCCCCTCCCGAATCAGCTTGTACCCCACATATTCCAAGTCCAAGGTCACAGTCTGCTGACTGGAGGTACTGGGGCATTTTGGCATAGCTGTGGTCAGAGTGCTGATTTATCGGGGGTAAGCTTTCGTTATTTGTTTTGGTCCACTCAAATAAACATGGCCCTTTTCCCCCGCCATTGGGGAAATGACAACCGCATACTGTATTCTCACATTTTTCATCTGGTTCCCTGTCTGCTCGTCTGCAATGAGATAACAAGACAATCAGAGATTGCAAACACTCGCCCCTTTGACATTTGTTTCATTTTCTGACGTGTCGTTGTTTTGGTTTTGCATTGCAAATTTACATTTTCACAGTGGGGGAAGTGGACACAAATTGAAATGGCACCAACCATGCGTATGATGTCACCGTCATTGACTTTTGGACTCTGAGGGTCAGAGACTAATGGCATCAATAATTTGTTGTAGGGGGAGGAGAGGGAGGTTATATCTTATAGCGGCTCCACCGTATGAAGTATGCGTCCATAGTAATATAGGTAGGCCTATTTGAGATTCTTGACTTTATTCCCTCAAGCATGAAATAGAGAGACGAGGAAGGGAGGGATGCAGGTACGGCAGACCACGGATGAAACATCACGACAGTTAGACAGTTTTGTCTGGGAAGGTATGGCACAGACATAGCCACTGCGCTCCGGTATATTATCCAATATACCGTTGCTGTCTGCACCCATTCACTTCAATGACGAATGCATGGCTCCAAGTTCTCTTTGAAATACATCATTTGACATGCAAGTTCTCAGACCATACTTGCTGTATTCTGGTAGCCATCACTGAGGGCGACACAGCCCCAACTTCACCAGCTTTCTTGGCAAGATTTGATCCGGATCATCTATCAGCTGTTGATAAGCAATGGTACTGTGCCTCTAACCTGAACATTTCAAGGTACCATCTTTATTCCAGGCACAATTTATTGTAAAATATGCAAGTTAAATGGGATTTTCAATGATAAATTGAAATGGACACCAAATCTGCAGTCTGGATCAGATCCAGATGAAACTTAGTCTGATGATAGATATTTCCACCCTATATAGTACGTGTATCAAATTTCAAGTCATTTTGATAAGTTTTGTTGGATATATGATTTATTGAAATTTCGCCCCATGTTAAAGATAGGGAGTTTTACGATTTTCACAATTTTTTGTGATTTTTGACCTAGCTGTCTGACGTTAGAGGAGGACCATGCCACAAGTAGGACCTTTCTGCTATCAAAGTTTTATGTAAATTGTGCCATTAGTTTTTAAGATATACATCCGAACAGACAGATACACAAACAGACAGACCCGATTACAATACCCTCGCTCCCCCTTCAGGGGCAAGGGTAATTATGTAATGAATGCTAATATCCAGCCAATAGGAGCCTTCTTTCAAGATCCCCCCCTCCCCGGGAAGTTCCTCAACTTTTTCAATGCCAACATAACTCAACGCACTGACATTATGACCCGCTTGTTTAAAATGTGTGGCCAAAGGATTGCGTTCATCTCCAGTTCTAATGTTACTTCAAAGTGTTTTGCAGTAATATAGGGATTAACTTTGACCCTTTTGATGTTAATAGTTAAAATTATTGCCTATTCTTAGACCTTGGAACTGAATGAGCCTCGAGACCATGATGAGGTGACGGGTCCACTTGAGGAATAACTACCATGCTATCATGCCTATTTAACATATGATATATTTGCTACACATTTGACTAGATTTTGCAGAAATTAAATAATCTATTTACAATTTATCACAGATTTGAATTTGGCTGTTGATGGCTGCATCTTTGTTTGTGACTGGTGGTAGGGGTATCCAAGATAATACAGGATGCTGGTTACATGGGCACACATTTCAATAGTACACTTACCTGCTGGGCAAATACAATAATAATCCTTGAGTGGATCATCCTCATCAGAAGAGTCGTATTCAATCCAGACATTATATTTAGTCTGAGACCGATGCCTGGAGTGAATCTGACCTCTGATAAGGTTTGGTGTTTACTGGCATGCCCACACCTCAAAGCCTCCATCAGAGGTGAGATGTTCTGAGACATAACCTGGTGCCTGAATGAGCTGGTATACACCACATGTGACTGTCTTCAGGTACTTCTTCTGCAAGAGAGGAAACTGTATATTAGTGTTCAAGTTAATTTATGCTTGCTTTTAACTAAAGCAGAAAGCAGGTAGGGTTACATCTACAAAGCCACAAAGCAAGGAAGGTGACAGGTGTCATGAATTAAGGCATGCAAGTTACCACTACAAATGAACTGCCCTTACTTGACAGGCTGCTGCTTGCTTGCTACGACCTCTGCCCTTTTTCAGTACAACTGCTCGCTCGATGCAACTGCTGTGCCCTTTTTCATACCCAAGTACCAAGCTAGGATGGGCCGAGGATGACCACTTTGTGAACAACTGTCTGAGCAAATAGTCCAACAAGTTGAGAATAACGTTTTTCAATGTGCAATTGCAAATAATTTAGGAATTTCATCATCTATGGTCCATAATATCATCAAAAGATTCAGAGAATTCGGACAAATCTCTACCTGTGAGTGGCAAGGCCAAAAACCAACATGGCATGCCCCTGACAGTGGATCCCTCTGGTAACATTGCATTAAAAACTGATATAATTCTGTAAAGGATATTACCATGTGGGCTCTGGAACACTTCGGAAAACCATTGTCAGTTAACACAGTTCGTCACTACATCCAAGGTTATTATAGTTTTGAAATTTTCATTAGTTTTTATTTTTATTTAGTTTTACAGTTTTCTCTTTTATTTCAGTTTAGTTTTAGTTAGCTGAACGAGTGATTAAGCAGTTTTAGTTTAGTTTTTATTTTGAGGAATTCACTAGTTTTAGTTTAGTTTTTATTTAGTTTTAGTCTTAGTTTTAGTTTTTCAGCTATTAGGAGGAAGGCCTTAATTTGTAGAAGCTGACAAGGATAAAAGAATGTATGACAGCAAATATGTTTTTACCAAGTCCTTTATTAATCCTGTATTCTTTAACCATCATCTTTTTTTAACATGTGACACTGATGATACTAATATAACTGGGAAAAAAAAATCCAATCCATCTCACCCCATACAGTCATTCATGCTCAGTTATTTCCGCAGCTTTTGCCAAGTTTGAGAGCTAACCATCTTCTTCACTGAATGTGCGCAAGGCAGTTGCTTGGAATCCTGGGGCCCCTGACAGAATATGGGTGTGGGCCCCTGCCCCCGACTTTTCATTGCCACTCTTTAACGACAATATATCGTGATGTTATTCATTATTTTTCTGTTTCTCAGTGTTCTTGACAGTGCCTAATGCAATACACCCAATTTTTCCTTTTTTAAAATTAACCACTCAACAAAGAGAGTATCAATACGTGAATTATGAATTACTAGTTGTCTTATTCACTAATTTACTCACCATCAAAAATATATTCAGACTGCTGGTGGTGAGGATCTATTGCTGGGTCAGGTTCAGATGAAGTGATGACAGCTGATTCTGAAGTAGCAGTGCATAAAGGTTTAATTGTTCCATTTCATATCACTTTCGTAAACATTTATGGTTATGTTCCATGGAACAACTGATGAAGAACTAACCTACCGAGTCTTGGAATAAACAGGATCTAAATGGGCCTCTCAGCACCATAGCTCCAAGCATCCAGCTTCATTTTGCTATTGTTAGGAGGAGGGCAAGCTCTGTAAAATTATCCCCCGCGTGAGCAAGACTTATCCCAACAGGCTAAAGTAGCAGTTTAGTTTTAGTAAACAGTTAAGGTAAAAGTAATATCAGTCTTGACAAATGATTATTTAAGTTACACCTAATTTTACCGCACTGACTACATGTAGTTCGCTAGCCAAACCTAGCGTGTACAGTCAATTACAGCTAGATAGCGCTGAGTATGCAGTAACCACTCATAAGAACGGAGGAACGTGTCCTAGGCTGCTGCTACCAAATTTTTTGACGGCATATTATGATGGCTGGCGAATGATAACCTTACCGATCTTTTCTGTAGATGATACCGTTAATAACTGAGTAATGTCATTCTTGTCAGGCGATTATTTACTCAGCTGACTGCATGTTACTTTAACGTAACGTTAGCAGCTGAATAGCCAGCCTGAACAGCTAACATAACAAGCTAGTTTAATACTCTCACGTCTCTGTGAAAAGAATTTTGTAATGTTCTGGACCCCTGCTTTGCTCTTCCTGTCCTCTCTCTAGTCTTTTCTGGCGTCCAGATTTGTGTGCGTTTGTTTGTTTGCTCTTGGACATCATATTCGCAAGGACGGTGATCCCTGTTTGCTGCCTTGTTCGCGACCTCGCCAGCAAAAACACACAGACAATTTTCCAATACGAGCATGAAGGATGGATTGAACCATTTTTAAAGAAGGGGGTTACTGAAATGTATTTCATCAATATTGCATGCCTTAATGGCTTTGTTTAAGCTCTGATGCATTAGTATTAATATTAGGTGAATCTATGCAAAATAATTTTGTCATGGGGTTTTGTGGGCCCCAATGGACTGTGAGCCCTTATGACGGCGCTGAATTAGAGAAGTAGTGGAGCTCCACTCCTCCGTGCGTTTGCAGCGAGACTCTTTTGGCTGAATTGTGCACGTGAAGCATCATCTTCGGCTGACGCATGCAGCAACTGCGGCAGCTAATAGCCGCTATGCTGCCCCCCTCTGGAAGCAACCGATTAACTCTGACTGAACGAAACTATCAACGAAAACGAAACAAATTTTATCTGCAATTCAGTTTAGTTTTAGTTAGTTTTGTATTGTCCATTGTAGTTTTTATTTAGTTTTCGTTTCTTAAAAAATGACATTTTTATTTTTATTTCAGTTAACTAAATTATTTTTTCACAGCTAGTTTTAGTTTTAGTCTTAGTTTTCGTTAACTATAATAACTCTGACTACATCTACAAGTTAAAACTCTACCATGCAAAGCGAAAGCCATATATCAACAACACCCAGAAACGCCGCCGGCTTCTCTGGGCCTGAGCTCATCTGAGATGGACTGATGCAAAGTGGAAAAGTGTGAAATCATGGACGTTGTGTCCTCCGGTCCAAAAAGGAAAAGGACCATCAAGATTGTTTTCAGCACAAAGTTCAAAAGCCAGGATCTATGATGGTATGGAGATGTGTTAGGGCTCATGGCATGGGTAACTTGCGCATCTGTGAAGGCACCATTAATGCTGAAAGGTATATACATGTTTTGGAGCAACATATGTGGGACAAGCGCCAGCTGAAGCTCATCAGCCCTGCATGCCAGCATAGATTCCCACCACAATCACTCATTGTTCAATTATTAGTTAGTTTCTCTCATTGGTTTAGTTGTCACCTCTCTTTAGCATTTAGTATCTGCTTTATTCACTTTTCTTTTGTCGGTCAGACCATTTACTTCCCTTACTCTATGCTGGTTTGGCTTTCTCCCTTCGGGAAACTAAATTCTCTCTTTTATGAGAGCTCACGTTCATTTGTGTATCTAAATTTCTCTCTCTAAATTTTACTCCATTTCAGAGCTCGCGCATCCACGTGTCTGTTACACTCCATCTGCAGTGGGTAACTCCCCCTACCCACTGCAAGCCTTTGTACTCTTTCATAATAATGGCCACTAGGTGGCAACCGCAAGTCGACGACGACTGAGGACCAATCAGCGCCGAGCTTACAAATGCGTCGCCAGCAGCAGACGGAATGGCGGAAACCACGTGTAAACACTAAACAATCCGCGACAATCATGGCAGAAAATACTCCCAAAAAAAGGGTATACCGTTGTGCCGAAGGGCTTTCATGCTTTTGCATGGTATGTCAGTGCGATATAAGATTAGGAACTTTGCACAATGGCAAATAATCCAGTCGTTTTGCCTGCTACTTTGCGCTTGGAGTCTTCCTCTATTTCTATATGTAACAATATGCTGTAATCCAAGCAAGGTCTTCTTCAGGGACGTCCCTGCTTATTTCAGTAAGACAATGCAAAGCCGCATTATCCACATGTTACAACTGTGTGGCTTCGTAATAAAAGAGTGCGGGTAATAGATTTCAGATTTCTTTGGTACCAGACTATAAAACTAATTTAATTTCACTTATATGTCACTACAGGCACACATCTCATCCAAATACTGCCACTTTTTACATTTTAATTATAATTTTTGCCAGTCCTGTGTACATGTTCCCACTTAAAGCAAATACATACAAGTTTGACTCCACTTGAGCAGATTTATTAAAAAGATTAAATTAATAAATTAAATAATTAAAAAAAACAAGCAAATAAATCATCAGCCAATCGGAAGCAAGTTCCTTTCACTCCTGTTGGATATTATTCAAGGGGCTACAGTGACCTAATCAAAATAATATTATTTTTGTCTCTTTCTCGCTGGCTGTTTTTCTCACTAATTTTAATTTCTGTCCGCACTAGCCCAAATTTCTTTTTTTTTACCCACAACCCTAAATGAATGTTGTTTTCTTTTTCATTTGCTTTTATCCATAAGTTCACTATGATGATTTTTAACATCAGGATATGCATAAAACAATTTTGAAAAAAAAATTTGAATGTGATTTTTTGGAGATTGCTGTGTTCCAGTTTCCATACTTTCCATACTTTTACTCATGCGCTTAGCAGACCCTTTCATCTGCAGTTTACACTACAACCCCCCCCCACACACACACTACTAGGCAAGTGCACCCTTATAATAGCAGTTCGCCAAGGTACAAGGGCATCTAGCTGTTAAAGGGCATGGGAGATGTTACTATGATTGGGTTATGTTGCGTTACGCCCAAAAACATCCCTATAATTAATTAAGACATTAAGTACAACCCCTTTGAACCTGCCTTGCATTGCGTCCGGGTATTCTGCCATTAAACTAGCAAAAATGGATTTGGACACGCCCTAAATGTATTTGCGTCACGCATCAGATTGTGCACTAAGATGGTTACAATAGGGTCCAAAATCTTAAATCCATCAAGTTATCCACCATTTGTAACAATAATTGCTAAGCATGTTCATATATATTTGTTAATAAGGGCAGTCACAGGTTTCTGTAGGTTCACTTGAGTAGGAAAATTCAAATCCAGGAGGTGCAAGTATGCCCAAGTGTTTTGTTCTAATCACCTAGTTTTGTCAATCAGCACAATTTTCCATTAGGAAACCAGAACTATTCAGAAAAGTCAGCAGGCTGAATCATGTCTACTAGAAACTCATGAGGTATTTCAGCTTCTTTCCAAGGAACTTTACATGTGTGTAACTTTACATCAGCATGGTTGCAGAAATGCCCATACATCTGCTTTAGTTTTGGCTTGCTTAGCCCTGACCTTTTTGTTCAGTAAGACTCAAATCTGCTCAATTCACTTGTTGGAAAATTGAAATGATTTGTTCAATTAGCCAAGTATGGTTTATTTTAAAATCCTTCATTTTGGACAGTATTTCATGCAAAATTACCATATGTCACCATTATAGATTATAGTTGTATGCAACTTTAATTTAACCAAAACAGATGATTACAACACAGGTAAAAGTGTTTCCAAACCTTTGGTACCATACCTATGGACGCGTCTGAAGAACATCCAAGTATCATCATATTATTACATTTATCAAGTGTAAACATGGAAATGTTCGTCCTTCAGTGAAATTGTGTATCTGCATTTTATACATTAAAAGTGCACAAATTTATTTAAACTCAAGATGATTTGTACTGTAAGTCATAAAATATACGCTGTGACTGGCTCTGTTTTTTCATGGCTGGTGTATTTCATCTGAATTTGTGCTGGACAGAGGAAGTTTATTTTTTATTTGCATATCAGCCTGATAAAGGCCATGGGTTTATATTTCATCTGGTGTACAGCAACTGCACTTGAAAGAATATCTGTTTTTCTCTTTCAGAGTTTCAGAAGGACTGAGTTGCACCTTATAAAAACAGTCCTTAGATTATCTTTAGCTCTGGTGTGGTATTCAGGGAAAAAGTCTCAAATGCAGCAAAGGAGGAGTCACACACTGATAAGGAAGCTTCAGGCACAAATTTTGACAGACATTTGTTATTAAATTCATTACAGGGCTGTGCAGGCGATAAAACAGTGGGACTAAATTTTACCTCAGTGTGAATACAAATATGTATTTTCTCCTTAAACACTGCATGCCATTGGTTTAAATGAAGAATTGGATATGACCTGTCCTTTATAACTTTTTCCATACTAGTGGGTCCCTTTGTCAATATATACATACAAACGTTTGCTTTTATATCTGTGTTTGTAAGAGGATTCGGCCAAAACCACATAATTCTACTCTGATGTGTCTGGTGTTTTGGCCTTCTGGTAATTGGTTTCATTTGTGGTGAAACAAGTCCTAACTCATGGACAAGCTACACCTGTAGAGAATTCATTCGGCACTTGAGATGCACTTTACGGAAAATCTAGCGCCAACACGGTTGCACCTTAGAGTCCACCTAAATACAGACTCGAGAACAAGTTTCATGCTGTTTACTGTCAGATAGCTACTTGGTTAAGGACCCAGGTAGTTTGTCTGTGGGCCAACTTGTGAGACATCTAGGACACAAACATATAGGACAGGCAAAACCCCCCTATTTCCTATGGAAAACTGTTGATTTTTTTGCCAGACACTATTAAGCAACTGGGTCTAACTGTGTGTGGTATACGCAAGAAACTCATGTATGGAATCCTACAGGAATACATTGATAATTTTGACATAGTGTGTCTCAGTGAGACTAAGACAGACTCAATCTCTTGTGACACTCTTGGCAATTTTGTGCCATTTTGTGCCCCTAAAAAAGGGTCAAACTCACAATATGGGGGTACACATGGTCTGGCCATGCTTGTGAACTTCAGACTTGCGAAGTGGTGTAAGGTGATTGTAGATGAAAAGTTTGAGTGTAACAACATAATGTGGTTGACTGTTGGACCGCAGGTTATGGGTCTTGAAGTTTTAGTGGGTTTGTTCAAAAAAATATAATCAAGATGGTATAGTAAATAATGGTAAACCATGGATTATGCCTTATTGTCATCTTCACGCAAACCATATTTCCAGATAGCATAGTAAACAATAATGTAAAATTGCTGATAGAAATGTGCCAAACTTTAGATTTACATATTGCTAATGGCAGATTTTGGGAGGATTTGAACATTGGAAAAGCATCTTTTGATGACATGAGTACCATTGATTATGCCTTATTGTCATCTTCACGCAAGCCATATGTCCAGGGATTTGAAGTGGATATTCTTGACAAATTGATGTCATATAGGATTGTGCCAATCAGTCTAACACATCAATCAAAGGCTAGGGGTGGTGTTTCCCAGGAAGTCTCAAGAACTAGCACTGTAGTGGCGGAAAGGTTTTTTTGGATACCTGAGAAACATTAAGATTTTATTAGCAGTCTGAATATGGATGTCATTAGTGAAATAACAAGGGAAGTTGATATGGCGTTAGATGAGGTAGTGGATCAAGCACTAATGGAGAGTATTGCTCACAAGCTTAAAAGCATTTATAAGAGTCCTGCTGATAATAGCGGAATGGCTAAGCCCCTTAATCATTCTAGGGGTAAAAATAAGCCCTGGTTTGATATTGTCTGTAGAATGGAGAGAAAGAGATACATGAAGTCCAGGAATATATTCAAGAAAATTCCTTCAGAGGTCAATATAGTGTTAATGATTGAAGTAAAAAGGCGTTATATTAAATATATATATTTTTATTAAATATTATATTAAGCAAAGTCACGTGAGACATGAAAAGCAGTTGAACATCAGATTAGCACCACTGAAAAGTTTGAATGCCAAGGACTATTGGAACATTATAAATAGCTAATTCTCTGTGCAGGGCAAAGTTGAAGAAATTTCCATAGAAAATCTATGCAGTCATTTTAAAAGTCGTAGTCACGTTGAATTGAACACCAGCAATGATGGCTATGATAGCAAGGACCCCTGATCAATATCACACTCAGTAAACGAGTACATTAACAACCTCTTCACAGAGGAAGAAGTAAGCACTCAGATAAAACAGCTTAAAAAGAACAAAGCCAGTGGTTGTGACAAGGTTGAAAATGAGTTAATAAAAGCCGGTCCTTACTCACGTTCAACCTAGTTCTGTTTACAGGATTCATTCCATTAGATTGGTCCATTGGGCCAGTTATGCCCCTTTATAAGAGGCAAGGAGACAAGTTAAATGCTGACAACTATAGAGGCAGCATGCTTCTAAACTGTTTAGGCAAATTGTTGACTTCAACAGTTAATGAGCATTTATAATCATATCTAAGTAACGTAGGTGCATTGGGTGATGAGCCGGCAGGTTTTAGGGAGGTTTCTCCACAATAGATCACGTATTCACTCTGCATTGTATCATTGAACTATATCTCCATCACAAAAAACGAGCCTTCTGTGCCTTAATCAATTATAAAAAGGTGTTTGATTTGGTTGACAGGAGCACACCATGGAGCGAACTTACTGCTTTGAATATCAACGGCAGAATTTTGACAGTAATTTACAACACCTACCAAAATGCAAAGTCATATGTTTCAGTCAGAGGCGATTGCACTGTGATGTTTTTTTGTAATGTTAGTGTTAGGCAAGGTGAAAATCTGTCACTGTTACTTTGCCCCATAGGAGGATGGAGTAGCTTGAAAGGAACTTTATTCCAATCCTGATTACTGTTGATGGATTGGGAGCTTGTTGCTTACATACTGGACAGAGCAACAGACATGGAAGGGTTAATGAGAATGTGGTCCCAATCCTGGACCTGACTTGGTTTGGGAGCTTGTACCACTTAAACTGGACAAATAAACTGACTTGGGTTGGGTTAACTTTAACAAGGTCCCAAACCTGGACCATAAGCAGGCTTGGAAGCTTGCTCGAGTCAACTGAGTAAAGAGGAAATTTTCCACAAATTGCTGTAACAAAAGGTTACTTAACACTTGATAAAAACAAACTGATTACAATCTGAACAGGATGAGAAATGCCAGACATTCACACGAGGGTTGTGATGCAGTGCTAGGGTATTACAGTTAACTGGAACAAAATATCCCCAATTAAATCAGTCCAGAGAATGCAGTCCAGAGCGCGCTTCTCCTGATTCCAGGTTATAGTGCACACATCATAAATGCTCTGTGAAGGATGTACCGAAAATACTTTTTTTAAAGATAATGTAATTAGAATAAATGAATGAAAATATGTTATTTGTAATCACAAATAGCATTGATGTGTTACCACTATAATTGCTCCTCTGCAGAGCTATGTTTCAGTTTCGGGTATTGCTTTGAAATAATTTCCTGTGCAGTTTCTGGCTGCTGAAACACAAACCAAGTCATTGCCGAAAACATTAAAATATCCTTCACTGAACACAATCTTTGCAGGCAAATCGCAAACATAAATGACATATTCTTGCAAATGTCAGTAAATTGAGTGTTTGATGATTAGTTATTACCTCAATATATTCAGACATTTGGCCTGTGGACACAATTTCTGGGTAAAACAACGAGCCAGACATTGCAGAAACTGCATTTGACACAGTGCTTTTGGCAACATAACCTATAGCACTAAGCTGGATGAATTGCCAAGACTACAAAAAGAAAATAAAAAGCATGAACCTCTGTATAAAAATACAAATAAACTTTGGATTTTCTTTCTTGTAACACAAATCAAGTTTAAAATTCTTCGATGAGCCAAAAACAATAGCTGCTGCATCACTGCCCTCAAACTAACAAATAAACAAGAAAACAAATAAAACAAACAATGGAACTAATAAATAAATGAATGAACTGCCCTGAAATGGACTCAGTTGAAAAAAAGGGGTGGAGCTCAAAGAACCGGTCGCACTGACATCAGAAAATCATTCTGAGTTGCTAGACATTGGTATTTCAGATGCTGCTCAACAGTGCCTGACTTCCTCATCCTCCCTCTCTGCTCTGAAACGGGTGTCACCTGCTGACCATCTACTCTGACAAGAAGGTAAATTATGAATAATAGTAAGGTGAAGATATTATGTGACACATCCAGAGTTTACAGTCTCATTAGATCAGACTCAACAAATTGATGGGTTGAGATGAGCAAAACTGAAAAGTTAGTTTCCTCACAGTTTTCTGGGCACTATGCACGGGGGCTCCTGTCTTGTAGTGTTGTTCTATCATGCAATTGATTCAGTTTTGACAGTGTGAGGCTTCATCTATCTTGAGATAACATCAGTGTTTTAAAAAAATGTTTGAAACGGCGTGATGGCGAGCATGTGCTAACAATGATGTGATTTATCACTTTCACTGTGTGCTATTAGCTAAGATCAAAGTTGTGAAGCTCCAAACATGATAATATAAACTCTCATTCTTCAGCTTCATCTTAATCTGTGGTTATTTTCAAAATATTTTACTGATAAGTAAAAGTACTGATAAGAAAAACCCAAGTGCAGGAAGAACAGCAGGGAGAGAGAGAGGATGGCTTTTTGAAGGTTGGTGGTTTGAACTTTTAATATTTTAACATTTTACTGCTTCTTTCAATTTCTGTACATTTTTTAAAAAAATTAAAAGTAGTGTGATTCAACGCTAATTTCAAATTATTTAGACTTCAAAGGATAAAGGATTGTGTCATCCTCTTACTGGTCTGAAAAGGAAACAGTTGTGGAACAGTGTTTTATCTACTGCTGTACAGTTGATTTGTAAGTTAAGCACACAGATGATTGGACTGAGTTTTTGGGCAATCGTGGACCTTCATTTCATTGTTGTTAGGTAATAAGCAACAGCCACTGATGATGTTCTCATTTTGGAGGACATTGCCTCTAATTTCAGTGCTTCTCCAACTGTTTTTACAGTCTCTGTATGTCCCTGACACATCAACATGACTGTCACAAAGTGCTTCATCCTCATTGGCTGCCTCCTGCAAGGTAAGACTATGAAGGGTGGAGCTTTATTGACCCGAGAGGTTTATGCATACTCATTGATAATTCTTCTCTCATTTACATGCACAATGTTTTTTTTTTTTTGTTTTCTGCCATTGAAATTCTTGAAAGTTTTAAAAAATACTCCGTAGATCTGAAGACTGCAAAGATTCTGTTTGGCTTGTCAACATCTCTTGTATTGTCTTGTGCACTCTGTAGGAGTCCAGGGCAGTGATTTCCCTGCTACGATGCCTGGGAGTATAAAAGCTCTGGAAGGATCCTGTGTGCTGATTCCCTGCACATTTGATTTCCCTTCAAAACATAATGAGGAGATGAAACCCATAGCCAGAGGACTCTGGAAAAGAGGAGGAGACGTAATGTTTGATTCCAGTACAAGCAATAAAGATAAAATTGCAGGGAGGCTGGTTGGAAAAGTGCATGAGAAGAACTGCACCACAGTTCTGGACATCTTCCAATCATCTTACAATGGCAGTTATTTCTTCAGGGTGGAGAGTAATGAACTCAGTTTTGATACGAAACCTGGTGTCCAAATTAATGCACAAGGTACAAAATTAATTCTCATGCCTTTTTCATTGAGTGCTACTATGTTGATTTTGAGACCCAATGATGTTATTGTTAAATGCAGGAGCCCCAAGTGTAGTCCCCAGAGAGAAAAACATCTTGGATACACATCCCCAGTTCTGAAATAGTTGAGACGAAGTGTAAATTGTGAATAAAATCAAAATGCAATGACTTTCAGATCACATGAGCCAATATGTTATTTACAATAGAACATAGATAGCATTTCAGATGTTGAATCTGAGACATGTTACATTTTTATCCACAAAGTGAGCTCGTTTCAAATTTTCTGGCGGCAACAGGTCTCAAAAACGTTGGGACACAGGCAAAAAAAGGGCTGAAAAAGCCATTAATATATAAGAGAATCACCTGAAAGAACATTTCACAAATAATTAAGTTCACTGGTATCAGGTGTGTAACATGATTGGCCATAAAAAGGATGTGATAGAGAGGCTGAGTCTTTCAGAAGTAAAGGTGGCCGGAAGCTCTCCAACCTGTAAATGCTCACATAAAAAAATTGTGGAATACAATACAAGCAATGTTCCTCAATGTCAAATTGGAAAGGCTTTGAAGGTGTCATCATCGACAGTGCATAACATCATCAAAAGATTCAAAGAAACTGGAAAAATCTCTGTGCGTAAGGGACAAGGCCGAAGACCTTTACTGGATGCCCATAATCTTCGGGCCCTCAGATGCCACTGCTTCACTCACTGCCATGATTTTGTCATTGAAATTTCTAAATGGGCCCAGGAATACTTCAAGAAACCACTGTCTGTAAACACAGTCCGCCGTGCCATCCACAGATGCCACCTAAAACTCTATCATGCAAAAGCTATTGTTGAGCATGATCCAGAGGCGCCGCTGTATTCTGTGGGCTAAGGCTCATTTAAAATGGATTGTAGCAAAGTGGCAAAGTGTCCTGTGGTTAGATGAGTCCAAATTTTTTTTGTTGGAAATCATGGGTGTTGTGTTCTCCGGGCTAAAGAGGAGAAAGACCACCCCTCCTGGTTTCAGCGTTCAGTTCAAAAGCCAGAATCTCTGATGGTATGGGGATGCATTAGTGCATATGGTGTGGGACACTTGCATGTTTTAAAAACCATCATGAATGCTGAAAGGTATATAAAGGTTTTAAAGCAACATATGCTCCCCTCCAGACGACATCTATTCCAGGGAAGGCCTTGTGTATTTCAGCAAGACAATGCAAAATCACATGCGGCAGCTATTACAACAGCATGGCTTTGTAGTCTAAGCGTTCGTGTGCTGAACTGGCCTGCCTGCAGTCCTGATCTTTCACCAATTGAGAATATTTGGCGCATAATTAAACGAAAAGTCCATCAAAGGAGACCCAAAAGTCTCCAGCAGCTGGAAGCCTGTATTAAACAAGAGTGGGATCAAAATCCAATGGCTAAACTCAAGAAACGTGTCTCCTCAATTCCCAGACGCCTCCACTCTGTGTTAAGATGCTACACCATGGTAAACAGGCCCCTGTCCCAACTTTTTTGAGACCTGAAGCAGCCATCAAATTTTAAATGAGCTCATTTTGCAGATGCAATTGTAAAATATCTCAGTTTCAACATTTGCTATGTTATCTCTGTTCTATTGTGAATAAAATACTGGCTGGTGTGATTTGAAAGTCATTGCATTTTGATTTTATTCACAATTTACACTTTGTCCCAACTATTTTGGAATAGGGGTTGTATAAGAGCAGCTAATGGAATGACAAATAACCAGATTTGATATGATTAGTGTTTCACAATCTGACACATTCTCATGTCTCTACGTTCCCTAGCCTCTCCACCTGAACCCAGTTTAACCCCAGAGGAGGTAAAGGTGATAGAGGGGAACCCTGTAACTTTGAACTGCTCTGCTGCAGCCCCCTGTCCTGAACTCCCCCCAGACCTGACATGGACCCCCAGTCTGGGTGACAGTTTGGATCAACTGCAAGAGAATGAGGACCAAACCAAATATGTATCCTCTGTTCTGGTCTTTACTGCTTCTCACCGCCACCACGGGCAGATAATCACCTGCAGGGCACTTTACAGGCTGCAGCAAGGAGGCTCTCCAAAGACATCTGAGGCCAGTCTGACTCCCACGGTTCTATGTAAGATATCTGGAATTAATAATGTAGAAAGACTCCGACCTGGAGAAAATTGATTAGGATCTGTAGAAAAATTGCAGGGACACAATTATTTCATTAGATTTCTGACATTATCTGTGTCTCAGAAAATTCTGTATTTTTCTAAACTAAAGAAGTGACCACATTCTGTAGGTGACCTGCTTTATTCCTCTAACTCATGCAATAAATTCAATACATTAGCTTAAAATTAAGCCAAACTCCGTACAAATTTTTCCCATGTTGGAAAAACAACTATACGACTTCTGCTATCTTTATTTAGCTCCATATTTTTCTAATACAGGACAAATGTTTTTCCAATTATCTTTTTTATTATACATCTTTCAGTCAGCATTGAACATTGGAGGACTGCATACTTGGCCTGAAATATTTGGCAGTTAGCTTGATCATTTTCAAACAAAGCTGGTGCTTAATCCAGAGATTCCCAATAATTACAGGCCTCAATTTTTGCCTCAGTTTCTCATTTGCTTATTGTTCGCATAGTCAGCTCGCTGAACTCTGACACGAACCTCTGGCATGATTCAGAGCCAAAAAAGCCCCATAAAAGCACAAATACTGTCATTCATTTTCAAAAGCAAAATCATAACAAACAAAAAGAAGCACTTCGCACATATATTGAGCAAGACAGGTGCGTTGGAGAGAGAAGACAAAAATAACAAAAGAATTCCCGCACACTGTCCAACTTGCAATATGTAATTTATTTGCGACGTTTCGGTACTAGACCTTCATCAGGCAAACATTTTTTTGGGCATGAGAAGCCATCTTAAATAGGGAGTGGTGGTTTCTCCGTAACCAATCCCATTCACACGCGTAAACGCAGAGGGATAAAATCATCATCAGGTAATTGAAACACACACAGAGAGCAAGAAACAAAAAACACTCTGTGACATCCGCCTGAAGTAATCCCCACATATCTAGAAGGGAAATGTATAACAGTGAATCAATTATAGATAAATAAGTATTTCTTAATATTTGTACAGCAAATATTGCAGACTCCTTGCAGTAGGTAGGTAGGGGTATGTATACATTATAAGTGAAAAACAGACGAAAACTTTGTATCTCATACAAAAAGACACCTCTAACATCAAAATGTACATAAAAAACAATGATCAAAGTTCATTTTGCCTTATCTGAACTACACATAATTGCAAATACAATGAATGAAAGCAGGAAAAATTCATATAAACCCCAACACCTTTTTACTGTGCCGAATTTCTAAAAAATGGCATCAACAAAAATTTTTATATCATCACAGGGAATATTACACTAATGAACAGGGGCTCAAAGAATGCTGCTAAATTGCATACATATATAAATGGACACAATCCGCAGGTCACATTGTTAGATTAACCTAGTGATATATGTACATATTCAGACGTGTCCAGCATTATCTGGAGCTGGATAGAGAAGCCCCAATAATGTTCTACAACCAGGCATCAAAATACATGTTTAAACACAGAATTCAGTATAGGATCACAGAAACATATTTAAGAGTAATTCATCATTCATACCCTTGGGAGCCAATGTTTGGAGGGTATGAATCAAGTAAGCCTCACACTGTTTTAGTAGCTTGTTATGGTCACCTCCCCTGGGTGGCAGATTTACCTGTTCAATGCCACAGACACGTAAAGAGGAGATGTCATGTGAGCATCATTAAAATGCACAGCCACGGGATAATCCTGCTCATTTCTACGTATAGAGCTTTCATGTTCACTCATCCTCTGTTTAAGTTTCCTAGTTGTTTCTCCCACATAAGCAAGACCAGAAGGACAGCGTATCAAATAAATCACGTGTGTGGATGCGCAAGTGATGACACTGTTGATGGGAAATAATTTGCCCGTGTGGGGATGAGTAAAAAAGCTTTTAAAAAATAGGCGTGCAATGCACTGAATACCCCTCAGCCCGATGTCGTAGTTTTTGGAGACGCCCGCTCGCCCGCCGCTTACCCGCCGCCCACCCGCCCGCCCAACCGCACGAATGATAGCAATACCTCGTCAGCCTTGAGGGCTGAGGGGTAAAAAAGCAAAATCATGCAATGGAGGTATGAATTGAAATTACTGCATTTGTATTTAACAATACTAAAAAAGACGGTAAACAGTATCGATCACAGACAAGATAGAAATTAAGGCAAAAATAAGGCAAATGTTGGTCAGGTTTGACCAAGGCTGGGTTATAAGCTACTTAAAGCATGAACTAAACACTGGAGGCTCCAATCCACAGTCTTGGAAATGTCAGGCCCCTGGGCCCCTTGATGCTTACAATGTGAGGCCCCCCCGGACCCCTGGTGCTTAGAACTTAAGGTGACCTCTCAGGCCCCTGGTGCTTCAGCACTTACAGTGTAGAGCCCTAAAGGCCCCTACAGTCGGGGGGTTTCCATTACGGGCGGTGGGGGAACTCAAGTATGAGGCAGGGCCAACCCCCTGGCCCTTTGTGCATCGTGTCTCCATTACTAGTGGGACCCCGGTAGGACCAACCAAACTCAGGAGGGAGTGTGAATAGGTAGTTGGCTAAAATGCTTGCGCTTGCATTGAAAATAAATGTAACCGCTAACATCCCAGATGACCCGTCCATTATAGTTGCACCAGGAGGCTGGCGTTTTCGGGGAATGCTCTGAAAACCCTGCCCTGAGGCAAGGACGAAAATCGTTCCTGAGAAAAAAGTCCTATAGGGCCGTTCCTGCAAGTTTAGACATGCAAAATAACCTGATTCTTGTTGAAAAGGTTCCAGAACTAGTAGTAATGAAGACCCAAGTGTCAGGGCCCTGAGGGCCCCATGGCATTTAAAGAGTTAACTGACCACTAGGAGCCCTAGAGGGCCTCTTGCCACTTAGCATGTGAGGGATGGAGGCTGAAACATGTAAGCTATTTGCTGTAATGGTTGCTTTTTCCCCATTAAAAACCTGCATCTTCTTCACAGCGAAATGGCAAGCAAATTTCACCATTTAAATTTCACTTTGGGACAATCTTATTTCGGTAAGAACTAGCTTAGCTATAGGGTGGTAGAGAGTAGGGTGGGCAGCCGGTAGTCATAGGGCCGTGGGGGGGGGGGCTCCAACAGACATGTGCCCCTGGGCCTCACAGGACCTTGATCCCGCCCTGGTCTTTGACAGATTTTTTTTGTTGGACCTAAACCTTTCAACATCTTTAGCTCGAGGATATCAAAATTTCTTGTTAGTTCTGGCAGATTGAAAAACATTGATTGGTGAAGACACATACAAATGCATTCAAACATGAACTGAAATTGAGACCAAAGGAAAGGAAACTGTATGAGTGCTACATTTTTATATCTCTTAGATCCTCCTAAGAACACCACAGTATCCATCAGTCCCTCTCGGTCAGTGTTAGTGGGCAGCACTGTGAATCTGACCTGCAGCAGTAAAGCCAACCCACCAGTGCAGAACTACACCTGGTACAAAGAGAAGAGGACTGAGATGACCACTGTAAGAAGTGGAGAGACTCTCATGGTCAATGTTACTGAGTCCAGCCACAGTGAACAGTATTACTGTGAAGCACAGAATGAACATGGCAAGGAGAACTCCACATCAGTACAGTTAGATATAATGTGTAAGTACACTATTTGCCTTTATTGCCTATGTTACATGCCTTTGTTGCATCACGCTTAGACTACTGTAATTCTTTGTTTGTTGGTCTTGATCAGTCATGTCTGCGCCGTTTACAAGTAGTTCAAAATGCAGCTGCTCGCCTGTTGACAGGAAAGAAACAGTGTGATCATATTACTCCTGTCCTTGCATCTCTGCACTGGCTTCCTGTTAATTTTAGGATCCAGTTTCAAGTTTTATTATTTGTTTTTAAATGTTTAAATGGTTTGGCGCCATCTTTTTTCTCAGAGTTTTCAGTGCCTCACACTACTGGCAGGGCACTTAGGTCATCAAACCAGCTGCTTCTGACAGTATCTAGGTCTAGGCTCTCTACTTGAAGAGATAGAGCCTTTTCAGTGGTGGCCCCTAAGCTGTGGAACAGCCTACCTTATCAGGTTAGAGCAGCATAGTCTCTTGAGCACTTTAAAACACTGCTGAAAACTCATCTCTTCTCATTGGCGTTCAGTCCCAGTTAGACAAGTAACATTGGCTTTCTTACTTTCTTTGTTATATCCTTTAACTTTTTACTTCAATTTATACTTTGTCCATAATCTAATTGTTCCTTTTATTGATTCCATTTTTAATTTTATATGTTTATGGTGATTATTTTGAATCTTTTGAATATTTTGAATTTGAATTTTGAATTTAAATGTGCTATATAAATAAACTTTGATTGATTGATTTATTAACTTCCTAAAGCTCCACATCCCCCTAGCAGTAACGCCGGCGCTACTGGATTTTCAAATTACTTGCAGTGAGCCTCTGACCCTTAAACGAATAATTGCTTTCAAGTTGTTCCTGTGATCACTTGATAAATAATCACACAATTTATTTACTGAAAATTCAGGACCAATATAAAAGCTTGTAACTATTGAGAAAGTATTAAAGGGATAGTTCACTTTTATTGAAGTGGGGTTGTATGAGCTACAAATTGCCATTACTTACATTAGATGCAGCAGAAAGCTCTCTGATCTCCTCCAGGTAGCCGCTCCAGGGCATAGTGCTGCATGGAAATTTAGGCGATATATTGTTGTGAATGGAAACACAGAGGGCCTACCTGAAAATAATACACCGTTTCAATTGTGCGCTATATTCAATAAAATTGGAACACTTTAGCTGCTTGGAAAAAAGTTGCTCTTGCTCACGATTGCTCTTGAACTAACCAACTGACGTATTCCTCCACGAGGCGTACCGTAGTTAACTGCGCGCTGTAGCGATCAGCTGTTTGGGTCACAGTAAAGCTGCTTGCACAAAGGTGTATTCACCACTTCACATTGACTTTGAATGTAATCTCTGTGTGAAAAATTTGTTTCACGTCCAGTGTGCAAGCGGCTTAACTGCGGGTATGAGGTCAGACGGTCGTTTAACTTGTGCAAATATTTCGAAAATGGTCTGTGTGTGTTGCTTTCTTGGACGTGAAAGCAAAGCTGTATCCTGGTGGACTTACAGCTTCCACCGCATTCCTCTGCGGAATATTGGACTTGTAGCTATGGCTAGTTGCCTCAACACAGATATTGATATACCACCCTTATCCCTAAAAAAGCTCCGTGTTTGCAGTATTCATTTTTCCAAGAGAAATGTCAACAGTGCACGCTGAAGAGCACTGCTGTACCCATGCATCAGGTAAAAGAGTGAAACACCTGTGAAAAAGTCTAATGAAACATTGCAGCACAGATTGATATTGCATAGAGTCTACGCAGCCACATACTATGTATCTGCTGTGCTGGTTTTTTAGGGATTTTTTTTTTATTTTTTGTTGAAATAGTTGAAACGTGATTCTATGCCATTGAAATGCTGTCTGCCGCAAACCACTCAGAGTCTGACCCAAACAGCTGATTGCTACAGCGCGCAGTGAACTTTGATGCGCCTCGCGGAGGAATATGTCTTTTGGCTAGTTCAAGAGCAGCTGTGTTTTTTTCCAAGCAGCAACAGCGCTGTAATTTTTTTAAATATAGCGTACAATTGAAATGGTGTATTATTTTCAGGTAGGGCCTCTTCTAGGCCGCAAAAATATGCTGCTTCTGTGTTTCCTTTCACAACAGTGTATCTCCTAAATTTCCATCCAGCACAATGCCCTGGTGCAGCTACCTGGAGGAGATCAGAGAGCTTTCTGCTGCATCTAATGTAAGCAGTGGCAATTTGGAGCTCACACAACGCCACTTCAAAAAAAGTGAACTATACCTTTAAGACATGACAGATCACTGAAGGGCTACATTGACAACTGACTAGTGATTCTGTATGCATTAAAAAAAATTATAATTAATCCCATGCTTTTCCTGGATTTCATCTACCTTTCTAGGATTTTTTTTCAGCAGTGCAACCTAATTTATTTTAAGACTGCACTAAATCAAAATGTTTCAAGTATTCAAAAGAATAGGCTGCATTTGCGGCGAAGCGTAGGTGCACACTGGTTGCAGAGCAAAGTGATAATAATTAATTTGCTAAATTACCAATGCTTCTTGCGTTGAAGCCTTATTAATTGAATAATGCAGTTAATTGGTTATTAGTGCATCCTGAAAGTTCAACAAATGGCATGCATTTAAAATCTTTTAAAATGCATGCCATGCGTTGAACAATCAAGGTTGCAAAATCATTCATGAGGTCTCAATACTCCAGCTTCAGGGAAAGTTGTAGGAAGGCTATAATATATGATTGTATGAACGGCAATTATCTAATGAATTAATTAGAAACTAAATTTAAAGCTTATTTTATCTTATAAACCATATCATCTTCAGCAGCATTTATTATATATTACACTGCCCGGAAAAAAAAAAATCACTGTTTGGAAATTAATGAACAAATTCTATAATTGGATCATTATTGCGGTTATTATTATGTTTCAGATGGCAATAATTATTTTAACCCTGACTGATGAAGCATGTCACTACTCATTTTGTAAAAAATTATGTAGGAAGATACATCCCCTGATGGTGGAAAAGATGCTACAGTATTTCATAACGGGCAAGTTATTGGCTTGTATTTATCGAAGAAAACCATGAATGACAAAAAAAAGTATGAGGAATCATTTTCACAAACATACTTGCCACCACAAATTCCCGACCTGAGACACATTAAAAGTTTTTGGGATGTGCTCAAGAAAAACCACCGAGAGGTTCAACCATTATGTCGAGTTGACAAGATCTCGGCCAAAAATGATGGCATTTCTGATCGAAAATAAATGTTCTGGCATTGCATATAGTTGTCAAAACAATGACAAGACAAGTATGCACTGTAATCAAAGCTACAGGGGTTCCAACTAAATATTTGAATGTGTGACTTTTTTTTTGGCCGGGCAGTGTATTTTACTTCTATTTCGAGAAATATCAGTTAATTGCCGTCCATGCAATTGAAAGCTCATATTGTAGCCTTCCTTTTCTGACGCATAGCTGTATGTCTTCATCGATAATTGCAATGCAGCTTTAGGCTACTGAAAGCCCATTTGTTCAGTAAATTAAGTCAATTAATCCTTCTAGTCTTACTCAGAAACAGGCTGAGGCCTCTATCTTACACCCAGCACGTGCGCAAAACGTAGCGCAACTGTCTTTGATATTTTATGACCAAAGAAAATGCTAATTTCCTGTCCGGCGTCCTCGCTGCATAATTAGCCAATTCATTTGGGCCAAATTCAGTGCCCATGGGTGTGCTGGTCATAAAATAAGGTGTGGTCAGGAGCACTGCAATCTTGAGACACAAAAAAGTGATTGCGCTGTTGACCAACAAAAACCTGGTCGAAAGTCAATGGTCAGTTTTTGACTGCTCATTTCAGGGGGCATAGTCAGATAAGTGTTATGCGTTTTTGCAGGTGAATGCTTAACCCAGCTAATAATTGGATGTTGCCACAACATTGTGTTTTTGGTGCTGAGCACGTTGTATCCTGACATGCTGAGCACGAAGAAGTGTAGTCCTCAGACAAAGTTGTGACAACATCATGTTTGTGAGGATGTGCTCTGCATGTTGTGATTTTCGTGCTGAGCATGTTGTATCCTGACGTGCTGAGCACATAGAAGTGGACTCCAGATAACGTTGTGACAACATCGTGTTGGGACGTTGTGACAACATGCAGATCATGTCCTCATAAATCATAAGAGTACCACACACAATCATTACCTCTGCATACTACTTTTTTTGGTATTATGTTTTTTTTCCTCTACTAATGAAGCTGTGAACAAAGGTTTACATGTTAAGTTAAACATTACATTAGTGTCTGCAATGGGATTCGAACCTTAGAACCTGTGGACAAAGTAATTCCAACACACCACACACCACGGTCTTAACCACTGGACCAACTGAATTTGTTGCCAGCTTCGCGTATCAAGTCCGGTATCAGGTCCCTAGTCCCTATATATATCAAAAAAAGTTGAAATTTCTATTCAAAATTACAGACTTTCTGTTGGGTTCGAATCATGGCACATTGTAACTCTTTTTCAAGTCTGAGCATAAAATTAAAATTTTGTTCATGTAGGTGAACTGAACCATGAGACTTGTTTTGTTGAAATTTTCTCGGGGGGCGCTATGGTTCTATTTTGACACACCTGTATGCAAAAGCTTTATCATAGTGACTAGAATACTGGGCTCCACGAGTGTGTGGATTTTTGTAAGTTTTCAAACATGTTGAGACCCTGAAAAGGACTATTTTTTGAAAAAAATGATTAGGGGGTGCAATAGAGCCACTGTGCCACATTAAATGTCTATTCTCATATCAAATTGAAAACTATAAGACACTTCAAATTTGTGCAAGGTTTTGCAAGTTTTGTAACACCCTAAGGCCTTTAAATGTGTGTAAAATTTGGAAAAATGCCAGAAATGGCTCATAGCTCACTTCCTGTTTGGCCGAAAGATTTCTAAAAAATTATCACAACCCTGTAGACAACTTCATTGATCACACCAAATTTCATTACCATTCAAGCACTTTTATGTGCTTTTCCAACATGGCCGTAGCTAGAGGGAGTTGTGGAGCCGCCTGGCCACACCCGAACTACAAACAGCATATGTTTATACTTGGGAGGAGACTGTTATCAAGCTTGTAAAGTTTTGGGAAAATCTCACAAAGTATGTGCGAGTAAAACCAACCAAGTTGCGAATTCAATTAAAAATGGCAGACTTACTGTTGAGTCTAGGTCTTGGCACCAAGTGATTTTTTTAGGTCTCGGCATAATCCATATGTCCACCAAATCTCATACATGTAAAACCAGCTGCGGGGGCCGCTTTATTGAAATTTTCCAGGGGGCGCTATAATTGCATTTTGCCACGCTCATCTGTAAGCCCTCAATCATAGTAATAGGCATGACTGGCTTAAGACCTGTGCAAAATTTTGTGAGTTTCAAGCATGAGACCCTCAAAAGGGCAATTCTTTTTAAAAAAAAATCTTGGAGGCGCTATAGAGCCATTGTGCCACATTGAGTGCCAATTGGTGTATTAAATTGAAGACGATAAGACATTAACTATTTTTTGCAATGTTTTGCAAGTTTGGGTGTATTCTAAGGCCTTCAAATGTGTGTTTGTAAAATTTGGAAAAATGCAGGAAATGGCTCATAGCTCACCTCCTGTTTGGCTTGAAAATTTTTTGGAAATTATAATGACTTGGTTTGACAAATTCAATGATCACACCAATTTTCTTTAATATTCGGGCAATTTTATCTTAACATGGCCGTGATTAGAGGGCACTGTGAAGCCACCTGGCCACTCCCAATCTAATATTAGCATATTTTTATACTTGGCAAGAGACTTTTATCAAGCTTGTACAGTTTTTGGCAAATCTCACAAAGTATGTGGGAGTAAAACCAACTTTCTGTTTCATGGCAGAACATCAAAATTTGCCGTGATGCCATGGACACTTCGTTCCATGAATACAAAAAAGCTTAGCAAATTAACATCGGAGAGGTCTGTAGATGTCATACGCCAGATTTTAAGTTGAGCGGATAAAATCTCTAGGAGTTTGTTAAAGTACGACACCTGTTAATGGCATAAAATCAAAAAAAGTTGCACTTTCAATTAAAAATGGTGGACTCCCTGTTTAGTCGAGGTCATGGCACCAAGAGACTTTTTTTTAGGTCTCAGCATAGTCCACATGGACGCCGAACTTCGTACACGCAGCTAAAACGGCTGTGAGGGCTGCTTCATTTAAATTTTCTAGGGGCGCTTTTATGCCATTTTGCCCGACTGATCTGTTAAACCTATATCATAGTAAAACTTCTGACCAGCTTAATATGTATGCAAAGTTTTGTGAGTTTTCAAGAATGCTGAGGCCCTCAAAAATGCAATTATGTACAAAACCCAAAACCAGTGAAGTTAGCACGTTGTGTAAATCGTAAATAAAAGCAGAATACAGTGATTTGCAAATCCTTTTCAACCGATATTCAATTGAATACACTGCAAAGACAAGTTGCTTAATGTTCGAACAGGTAAACTTTGTAATTTTTTGCAGATATTAGCTCATTTGGAATTTGATGCCTGCAACATCTTTCAAAAAAGCTGGCACAAGTGGCAAAAAAGACTGAGAGAGTTGAGGAATCCTCATTAAACACTTATTTGGAACATCCCACAGGTGAACGGGCTAGATGGGAACAGGTGGGTGCCATGATTGGGTATAAAAGCAGCTTCCCTGAAATGCTCAGTCATTCACAAACAAGGATGGGGCGAGGGTCACCACTTAGTGAACAAATGCGTGAGCTGATTGTCGAACAGTTTAAAAACAATATTCCTTAACAAGCTATTGCAAGAAATTTAGGGATTTCAACATCTACGGTCTGTAATGTCGTCAAAAGGTTCAGAGAATCTGGAGAAATCACTGCACGTAAGCGACAAGGCCGAAAACCAACATTGAATGCCCGTGACCTTCGATCCCTCAGGCGGTACTGCATCAAAAACCAACATCAGTGTGTAAAGGACCTCACCACATGGGCTCAGGAACACTTCAGAAAACCACTGTCAGTAACTACAGTTGGTCGCTACATCTGCAAGTGCAAGTTAAAACTCTACAATGCAAAGCAAAAGCCATTTATCAACAGCACCCAGAAACGCCACCGGCTTCGCTGGGCCCAAGCTCATCTAAGATGGACTGATGCAAAGTGGAAAAGTGTTCTGTGGTCTGACGAGTCCACATTTCAAATTGTTTTTGGAAACTGTGGACGTCGTGTCCTCCGGCGCGAAGTTCAAAAGCCAGCATCTGTGATGATATGGGGGTGTATTAGTGCCCAAGGTATGGGCAGCTTACACATATGTGAAGGCATCATTAATGCTGAAAGGTACATACAGGTTTTGGAGCAACATATGTTGCCATCCAAGCAACGTCTTTTTCATGGACGCCCCTGCTTATTTCAGCAAGACAATGCCAAGCCACATTCTGCACGAGTTACAAGAGCATGGCTCCGTAGTAAAAGAGTGCGGGTACTAGACTGGCCTGCCTGCTGTCCAAACCTGTCTCCCATTGAAAATGTGCGTAAATACGACAACGGAGACCCCGGACTGTTGAACAACTTAAGCTGTACATCAAGCAAGAATGGGAAAGAGCTCCACCTGCAAAGCTTCAAAAATTGGTCTCCTCAGTTCCCAAATGTTTACTGAGTGTCATTAAAAGGAAAGGCGATGTAACACAGTGGTAAAAAGGCCCCTGTGCCAACTTTTTTGTAATGTGTTGCTGCCTTTAAATTCTAAGTTAATGATTATTTGCAAAAAAAAAAAAAGTTTCTGAGTTTGAACATTAAACATCTTGTCTTTGCAGTGTATTCAATTGAATATAAGTTGAAAAGGATTTGCAAATCATTGTATTATGTTTTTATCTACGATTTACATAACGTGCCAACTTCACTGGTTTTGGGTTTTGTATTAGGGGGTGCTATAGAGCCATAATGTCACAGCCAGTGCCAAATGGGATATCAAATCGAAGAGTTTCATATTTTTAACCTCTGAGCAAAGTTTAGCGACTTTTCGAGTATGCTAAAGCCCTCAAAAATATACTCGTAAAATCTGGAAAAACGCAGGAAATGGCTCTAAGCTTACTTCCTGTAAGGCAAAAAAAATTGACAAAAAACTTCATTATGACTACTATGGCCCCACCAAATTCCGTGAGAATCCGAGCAACTGCGTTCCATAATGGCCTCGTGTTTGGTGGCAGTATAGAGCCACTGGGGCACACCCAAGCTGAAGAACAACAATAGTTTGTAATTTCTCACACGCCTGACATACATATTAATTTTTGTGAGGTTTCGTGCATGGCAAGGCCCTCAAAAATGCATTCTCGCTGCAGAATAGTAATAATAATAAGAAGCTCGGTCAGTGCTCGGGCCCTAATTAATGATTTTTTGGTTGAATTTTGCATTTGTTTATCAACATAGGAGCAGCTGGACATCAGTGGTCACAAGTAACCTCTCAAAAAACTAAAAACATACCTTTTTTCCGTGATAAAGTTTACAGTTTCGCTCATTTTTCTTCAATGCCGCATCAGCAAGCACACACACTCATTAAAGACACTGCTTATTTCACGGTCAGAACGTTCACTGTTTACACTGCTGTTTACAATTTTGATCATCCAAACGAATTGCAAGCTTGTACCAATGCTTTCTCACTCTATAAGGACCAAGTATAACTCACAACACAGTAATAGTTGTAAGCATTTTAAATGAGCGAAAGTCCAAGACATTCTATTTAATTGAATGCGATATAAATTCTAAAACTGATCACCACATTAAGCAAACTGCCTGCACACTGCAGTATTGACTACTCATGCTGCTCAATGTGACAAACAAGCCCTGTGATCACGGTGGTAAACCGAAAATAAGAAATAGCTGGCTAGAAGTAAAATAAAGCTACACCATACAAAAACAGATTTACTGACACTTCTCTCTCCATCAATGAACTGCTCCTCAAAATTATCAATGCTGTCAGCCCTCCAGTCTGTTCTATTCAGAACTAGACAAGCACTCAGAGAGTGCAGACCTCCGTCAGGTGGCAGCAAAACCCAAAAGCACGGCGACTGGAACTCCGGCCCATTGGAAAGACTTGAAATCCTGAACTTTGGTGTGTATCTCAGCTGTACTTTGGCCTAGATATGCCAAAATCTAATCACCTGTTCCTCGTCCTAATACCCACCTTGTCTGAAAATATTATCAAAATTCGTTCATAACTTTCAAACAAACAAACAGACAAACAAACAAACGCCTGCGATCACATAACCTCCTTGGCGGAGGTAATAACTGCCATTTTCCATGTCAGAATCACATTTCCCTCCTGCGATGATAATCTCAACACTCCAGGGTCTGATCTGGAAGTCTTTTTTTTCATGCAATCACATTATTCTCATTGTTGAGAATACAACATTACTTCTATTATGCAAGTATTTAAATACGTATCTGAAGGTCCAATCAATGTTCTTTAATTACTGAGGAAAGCTTAAACTGCCTGGAATCGGGTAAAAATCATGTCAATCAATAGGTAATTACCTTCCTGGGATTTTACGCAGATACCATCGAATAAACATTGAAGTGATCGCATTTCCGTGAGAACCTGCATGAGACTCCAAAAGACTGCTGAATTCTTCGACAGTGGAATCTATGCGTAAATCCAGGAAATTACGGGTTTTTAAGATGTGATGACTAAAATTGATAGTAAAATGACATAGTATCAATACCATGGCAAATTTTTGCTTCAGAAAAATGATTTTTTTGAACTACTTAATTGGGATATCGTTGGCTCACTATAGCTGAAGTAATTGTGACAAAGGACGGCAATTTTTTTTCTGCCGCAAGAGATCATTCTTTTAAACTGCTGAATAGATACTATGGACAAGTATATTGAACAGTGCACATTAGGCTTGGCTGAGAAGTTAAATTCATACAACTCCTGGGAAACAGGGATGGACCGTAACTTATGTTTTATTATAATTACATATTTTAAACCGTGTTCTAGCTTGGTTTGCTAGTGAATATTCAATAACTGATCCGGTTGTGTCATCTAGTGAAAGAGTAGTGTAACTGCGTGCATAAATCGAGCAGTTCCATGTCCGCTGGTGTAGGAATAGGAATATTCTTGATAATTATTAAAATGATTAATAATACAAGTTGAGGGGAAATGGATACTGATTGATCCTCGCAGCTGAACAAATTAACACTCAGTTGCTAATTACGAAACCTAAATGAGAATGGGTTTGCAGATGTAATGTCTTTGCTGTTTGTAATTGTGGCATCCTATGTACTAGCTCACATTGATCAACCCCAGATATAAGACATAAGCTGTGGGGACTAACCATTCTTGATATTTGGCCTTCAGGTATCACTCCATACAACTTGTTTGCATAATAAGACTTTTTCAAAAACAGCTTTGTGTGCTCCTAAAATGAATAACTCGGAATATCTCATGTTGTCAGACATGCCACAGATCTCTGGCTCTGGGAGCTGCAACAGGACTGCAGCACAGATCAGCTGCTCCTGTGAGAGTCATGGAAATCCCTCCCCCAGCATGGAGTGGCGTGTGTCTGGACTGCCGGTCACTAACTCCACAGACAGAGTCATCAGGGAGGAGCGACTGGGGAACACAGGCCTGAGGAGCTCCCTCACCATGAACCACTCACAGGGAGTCACCCCTACTCTCCTCTGCCTTAGCACCAACACTGTGGGCTCCTCCAGCCTCCAGCTCCTTATCCTGTCTTTACAGCAATCCCCAGGTAAATCTGCTCACAATTATTATCCATAGCTCACTGATATACAGACAAGAATGTTTGTATTTGAAGATTTACAGCACCAATTTTCTTAACAACATCCATCCAGCCATCATCAAACCCAGTAGTTACCAACCTTGTTCCGGGAGATCTACCGAATTTTCACTCCAACCCAAATCTGGCACGCCTGATTTTCCTAGTTAGCTGCTTAACAGGATCATTAGATGTTGAATGAGATGTGGTCTGTGAGTGTTGGAGTGAAGACCTACAGGGCAGTAGATCTCCAGAAACAGGGTTGTTTACCACTGAGCTAACCACTTAATACAGGTGCGGGAAGTGGTTCTAAGTGGGCAGAGTAGTTGAAGAATTTCTCACCGAGGCAACTTCTGCAGCTCATCCCGGTGGCCCGATTGTAACGATCTAAGTCCACAGTCAAGCATGTGGCCCAAGTGCATTTAGAGCATGTACCAATTCATATTCACTACTACAACGGCTGGTAATTGGAGTGCATGGTCATTTGCATGGTTCAAAGGGGTTGTACTTAATGGCTTTATTTATCATAGGTGTGTTTTGGGCATAACATGAAATAAGCCAATAAGAGTGTCATCTCTCATTCCCTTAAAAAGCTTTAATAGCGAAAAAGCTGAATTTGCCAGTTAGCAGGATTAAATGCTTCTCTGCAGGGGAAACGGGGCTGCTTGTATGTAAAGTGGAAGCGCGCAAGCAAACCAATACTGGAAGTATGGAAACTTGATCACAGCAATCTCCAAAATAGTTAACATTGAGTATTTTCTACCATTGTTCAAATTTTCTTTATCATATCCAGGCATAAAAATCACCATACACAGTAGATCATGGGGTCACATTTGACTGTGTGCATAAAATGAGGGGGAAAAAAAAGTTTGAATTCTGGGTCAGGGGTAAAAATTACACTGCTCAAAAAAAAGGGGGGGGGGGACACACACACTAAAAAAACACATCCTAGATCTGAATGAATGAAATATTCTTATTAAATACTTTGTTCTTTACATAGTTGAATGTGCTGATAACAAAATCACACAAAAATTATCAATGGAAATCAAATTTATTAACCCATGGAAGTCTGGATTTGGAGAGTCACACTAAAATTTGAGTGGAAAAGCACACTACAGGCTGATCCAACTTTGATGTAATGTCCTTAAAACAAGTCAAAATGAAGCTCAGTAGTGCATGTGGCCTCCACGTGCCTGTATAACCTCCCTACAACGCCTGGGCATGCTCCTGATGAGGTGGCGGATGGTCTCCTGAGGGATCTCCTCCCATACCTGGACTAAAGCATCCACCAACTCCTGGACAGTCTGTGGTGCAACGTGGCGTTGGTGGATGGAGCGAGATATGATGTCCCAGATGTGCTCAATTGGATTCAGGTCTCGGGAACGGGCGGGCCAGTCCATAGCATCAATGCCTTCATCTTGCAGGAACTGCTGACACACTATAGCCACATGAGGTCTAGCATTGTCTTGCATTAGGCGGAACCCAGGGCCAACCGCACCAGCATATGGTCTCACAAGGAACGGATGCTGTACGGAGTGCCTGGGAGCTTGGATCCTGAAGATGCATTCAAGTGAACAGAGTTTATATTTCATGCTGATGTGACTCAGGACATTATTAATGTCTCACACAAAATGCGTGAGAATTGGCAACCCTGCAATATGCACACATTTTCTGAAGTGTTGTTTCTGAGAGGCAAGACAAAAACCAAAATCTTGTTACTTTTCATTCATTAATTTCTTTGCTGGGAAATGGTAAAAATTGTCTGCAATACCTCTAGTAATAGTGTAACTTGAGCCGCTTCAATATTTTGTTCAAACTACAAACGTCCTGAAAATGGTAACGTTGCTTGACAATTTGTCGCTCTAGCTAGCTAGCTTCATCTGCCAGTTACAACAATGGTAAACTTCAATTCGTAATCAGATCATCATTTAAAGAAAATATCCGAGCATTTTACATCCTGTTATTAAACATGACAGCTTTTAATCCATTTCGCCCAGCCTTGCTTTCTGCCTATTACTCCCCACCTGTGCTGTCTGATACATGATACATGTCCGATACTTGGAGATTCATGGAATAATTTGTGAGGAGTTACTTTCACGTGGTTATTACAGAACATTATATCACGATCTGGGTGAAAACTTCTTTTCTGATTGGCTGGCAGGTATGCATTAAAACCGTGGCACGGGTAGTTCGGCCTACGGTAGTTTCACCGTTCGCTATCAACCTGTGACCATAGCAACAGTAGAGAACTGGCATTTGGCTGGGTATAACAGAAACCTACTCATTTATCTCCAGTAAATTGGCGGCGTCAGATAAGTTGCGTCCTGCGGGGTGGTTGCCAGTAGGTACTCCAGCGAAAATGACTGTGAATATTAAAGCAGTGAAGTAATTGCACCTTATTTATTAAGCAATTGTAATTATGTATGGTTATAATGGAAGCTAACATGTCCACTTCATGTATCAGCGACTGTTGACAGTTTGCTGACTACATGCTGTGACAACAGACTGATTTCAGCTCGCAGGCTCTATAGCAGGGCAGTTGCTAGGAATTCTGGGCCCCCTGAAAGAATATCAGTGTTGGCTCCCGCCACCAACATTTCATTGCCATTTTTTTTAATGACAATGGCTGTTATTCAGTTTTCTGTTTCTCGGTGTTCTTGACAGTGCTAGACGCAATACACCCAATTTCTCCTTTTTTTTCTTACGATTAACCACTCAACTCTGTGTCAAGAGTATTATTATGCAAATGATGAATTATTAGATGTGGCACGTATTCACAAAAGAGGCTACCGTATAAAGAAATCCAGCCAATTTCGCCATTTAATTATATAATTCAAATGGCTGAGAGATCGACCAATATGTAAGTAATTGCCATTGGTACAACAGTTCACGAATACATCTAAACAGCCAACCAGTTTCTGCCACACTCACTTACTCACCATCAAAAACATCTTCAGACTGGTGGTGAGGATCAACTGCTGGGTCAGGTTCAGATGAAGTGCCCACAGCTGATTCTGAAGTGGCAGTACATAAAGGTTTAATTATTCCAATTCATATTGCTTTCGTAAACATTTAAAATTATATTTTATGGGCCAACTAATGAAGAACTAACATACCTAGTCTTCGAATAAACTTAATTTAGATGGGCTTCTCTCTCAGGACCATAGCTCTAAGCACACTGCTTCACTTTGATATTTTATGAGGAGGGCAAGCACTCTAAAATTACCCCCCATGTTAACAAGACTTATATCAACAGAATAAAGTAGCAGTTTAGTTTTAGTGAACGCTTTTGTAAGGAAGTGAAATGTCAGCCTTGTCAAGCGATTGTTTCAATTACACCTAAGGTTACCACACAGACTGCATGTAGTTTGCTATCCAAACCTAGCCTGTACAGTCACGAGCGTTAAGTATGCAGTAACCACTCATATTAAGAATGGAGGAACGAGTCCTGCTGCTACTGGATTTTTTGACGGTATACTATAATGAGTGACGACTGATGACCATACCGATCTTCTCTGTAGTTGATATCGTTAATAACTGAGTAATGTCATTTTTGTGAGGGGATTATTTACTCAGCTAACGGCATGTTTCATTAACGTCACGTTAGCAGCTGAATAGCCGGCCTGAACAGATAACATAACAAGCTAGTTTAATACTCTCACCTTTCTTTGAAAAGAATTTTGAAATTTTCTGGGCCCCTGCTCTGCTGTCCAGATTCGTGTGTGTGGGCTGCGCATACTATTGACTGTCGTAGTTCGCGAACCTCACAAGCAAAAACGCACAGACAATTTTCCGCGAGGAGCACGAAGCATGGACCGAACCATTTTTTAAGAAGGGGGTTGTTGAAATTTATTTCATCAATACTGCATGCCTTTGTGGCTTTGTGATTAACTCTGGTGCATCTGTATGAATAGCAGTTAGGTCTTTGTATTATAATTTAGTCATGGCAGTTATTGTGGGTTTTGTAGGCCCCAATGGGCTGTGGGCCCTTATAATTGTCATCACCTTTCCCTCCTATACGACGGCCCTGCTCTATAGACACAGTCATAAGTTCATTGTAATTGCGGGTAGCAAGTTAGCTACAGTCTGCATAATTGCGCATAATGTTGTGTTATGCGTAATCTCAGTTTCAGCTGGAATCTGTCACCAAATCATTGGCTGGTAAAAGGATGTTAGTGTGCGTGAAAAAATATTTCTCCATGAAGGTAAGTTGAACCAAATTCGCTGGTTCAGTTTAGCTTGGCCTATAGTATCGACTGTGAGAAGGCACGGGCAACTGTTTAACGATTACCAGCTCATTTTTAAAGCACAAAACTTTCACCATAAATTTCTGAATGCTTTGATTTGATATTACTGGAAAATGACTATGGCATAAGCGTCAGGTGGTTATTCGCCTCTGCATCGCGCCTTGTTATAACTGATAATGTAATAACGCCTAATAATGTAATAAATTATTATAATATCCGACCGATGTAATGTAAGAATTTGACCGATAATGTAATAACAATTTCTAACCGATAACGTAAAACCATTCTGACTGATAGTGTAATAAACTACGCTGTTTTTCATATGAGCGCAGGCACAAAAAACGGTATAAATTTATTTTTTACAGTAATGTGGATAAATAAATAGGTTTTTCAACATGATAATTTAGACGTGTGCTTATTTGAAGAATGTATGGTCTTGAGTACTTTTTGGCAGGATTCATTGGTTTTTGGCAAAGCAGTGGCCTATGCAAATTAAGGTTAAAAAACAGGCAATTTTTAACATAAGTGTGTAAAAAAATTGCAGTGGTTTTTCTACACTTAAAATAATAAGTAAACAGTTCCTTAATGAGCAATAATAAAATACACGCCTTAATTTTTTACAAAAGTGTTTTGTTTTTCGGGACCTTGCTCAAATATTATAATATGCCTATGAGGACTTTCATATACCGCGTTCCATAGTAGATTCCGTTTTTATTAGCTAATTACGCGAGTCCATTAATGGAGAAATCATAGGGCCCTATTTTGTGCATAAAAACCTATACTCAGCAACAAAAGTTTCTGTGACACCAATATTGTTAATTATTTTTCATAACTCAATTATGAAATTGTCGTACATGGTGATATCAGACTGAAACAGTACACGTAAACACAACATTGAAATGGAAATCATGAAAATGCGAGAAAATGACTTTGCACGTGAAAATGTGCGTAAATCATGCTTGTGGATGGCAATAAAAGAGGAGAATTTTTGGAATGTTCACATTGTGCCTGATGAACGACGGAAGCATCACTTATCGAAAACACAGCCATTTTGGATCAGGAACTCTACCCTCTAAATGCCAAGACTGTCTGAAAATGATCGGTGGAGGGCCATTGGGATGATTGAATCCGGAACCTCGCAGAGGGAAGTTGCTCATCGCCTGAATGTCCACCGAAACACCATTTGGAACTTATGGCAGCGTCATCAGCAGACAAGACATGTCAGAGGCCGTCCTCGCAGCGGCCGTCCACGAGTAACCACTCCCAGACAGGACAACTGGATTCGAACAACCCATCTCCGAAATCGATTCCAACCTGCAACCATAACTGCAAGAACGATACCTGGTTTGAGGCGACTGTCTGCACAGACAATCCGTCGCCGTCTCCGTCATTTTGGCATTGTCCCACGTCGGCCAGCAAGACGTCCAATACTCACAGTACAACACCGACGACTGCGTCTACAGTGGGCACAACAACATCGACGGTGGATCCAACGTCAGTGGGATCTTGTACTCTTCACTGATGAATCAAGATTCATGCTTAACCGATGTGATGGTCGTTTACGTGTATACCGTCGACGTGGAGAACGTTATGCCAACAACTGTGTTCAGGAATTTGATCGTTTTGGAGGTGGTAGTGTCATGATTTGGGGAGGGATCACGGCTAGAAACAGAACAGATTTGCTTGTTATTGATGGAAATCTGACAGGTCAAAGATATCGCGATGAAGTGCTACGGCCATTGGTGGTACCGTTTTTGATGCAACATGGTCCCGGAATAACGCTGCAACATGATAACGCCAGACCACACGTTGCAAGGATTGTACAGCAGTATCTGATGCAACAACATGTCAATGTCCTGCCATGGCCAGCCAGATCCCCAGACATGTCCCCAATCGAGCATCTTTGGGACGAGATGGATCGACGTTTGCGGCGGTTGGATAACCCGCCAGCTACACTCCAGGAATTGCGACAACGTCTACGTCAGATTTGGAATGACATCCCACAGCAATTTCTGGCACATCTGATTCGGTCCATGCGCCGGAGATGCGTTGCTTGCATCATGGCACGAGGAAGTCACACCCGGTATTGAAGTGTGAAGGTCACAATTGTTTAGACGTCAGACAAGTGCTTCATGACGCATGAAAATGACATTTTTCGTTTTGAGTGACGTTGGCACTGAAAAGTCAGTGTTTCTCCTGTTAAATAAACATATTGATTGCATTGAGATCTTTGCGTGTCATTTATAACATACACATAAATGGTGTCACAGAAACTTTTGTTGCTGAGTATATTTACAGTAAAATAAATAAACAAGTGACACTTAACCTGGCGGGGGTGGGGTGGGGGGGCAAGAGAGACTGGATCGGGTGACTTAACGGGGCTGGAAAACGGTGTCTGTGTCTTACCTGGCTCTGCCCTGCATTTACTCGTACCTGTATCATCAGAAGAACCTTTTTAAAAATATTTACTTAGTGAATTCCTAAGGCTCCTGGTTTCTTCTTCTTTTTTCTTTTTCGTGCCCCTGACTCACACTGACACATGTTGGCAAACTGAAGCGCAAATCAAATGACGTCGCATTTTTGATCACAGGCCAAACCATTTTGTTGTTGGGAGTGGCGGGGGTTCTTGATCTATTTCAAGGATAATAAAGGTAAAAACAATTAGAAATAATTTTTTAACGCAAATATTAAACATTTCTTCCACAAATAGGCATATTTTGAAATAAAATTCAATAATTATTCAGCAATTTCATGAGGGCCCAGTTCTGGGCCCCCCCCCTCCTCCCAGGGCCCGGGACAAGATACCCGTTTGTCCCCCCCTGTCGGCGGGCCTGATAATACTATTTTAAGAATGTGCTCTTAGAATAGTGGTCAGCTAGATTGCAAACTATGCTATATGCCCCCTCAAAACACCTTACAGATGAGTGTGGCCAATCTTTGGCCGAGAAAAAATTTGATCAAAATTGGACCGATGACCTTGACATTAAACAGACTTCTGGGAACACCCAATATGATGAAATACTTCATTAATCTCCAAGGGGGAAACTGAATGTCAACATTTTACATTGGATAGACAATATGCCAGGAAAACACATAGGACAGGCAGTACAATAATCTCAGGCAGTTTGTATTATCTGTTTGAATTTGAGGGCTGCCCCATCAACGGTTCACCAGCTATAGCAGTAACGGATGGAAAGACAGAGAGCAGAGGAGACAACATTACTCCACTGGAAAAAAAAATCACTGAAGGGGTAAAAATTGACTTTAGATCAGGTCATTCACTATAGTACTAAGAAACTGGCGAGCGTAGTTGGGCTGATCGGCCTGTTCTTCCCACTCAATTCATGTCATGTTATTTAGTTGTGCAATCATTTTCCGCTGCCTCAAGATAGCACCACACCAAAAATGCACTTGACCGCACCTTATTTTAAGACCTATGTGCCTGGGTATTCAATTTGGCGCAACTACATTTGCTATTTAAGCTACGTGAATGCTGGATGGGAAAATAGTAACAATGTTAGTCATAAACTAGCAAAGACACTTCCATCGTGCTCAACGCCACTCAGCGCTGAGTAGGGCCCCATGATCTTCGCACATGTCCTGGGTTTGCACGGGTGTCGCCTCTCAGATGGCTGTGCCTGGATGGCCCCTTTAGGAGGTGATCTTATCTAAGGACAAAACCACCTCCTCTGACTTGCTGCAGAAGAGCATTCTGCTGTCCTCCCAAATGGTGCAGTTGGTGAGGCTTTTTACCTTGCAAGGCAGCTGGATTTGCAAGATCATGTAATGACACCAGAATCCACCTTGACAGACTTCAAGTTATCTGCTTGTGTCCAAACTACAGAGGTTCAAGCCAATCACGGCTCTATAAGGTGTTTACATGTGATGAAAGAGAGAAGCAACTTTTTATTCCAAAATAGCAATGACGGCTCCTCAAAAATTTAGCATATATGCTGCTACATCATCAGCGATATCAGGCTGGATAAGCACCAACAGATTGTTGCAGCTGGCAAAGCCTCTCCTAACGGCGGCCAGTGAGCACCCCCTGGCACCTCAGAGCTTGAATCAGGCTTGACATCTCTGCTTGTTCTGGCTGGACTTTACCATTATGATTCTGACAATGAACCAGATGCAGAGACAGAGTACAATCCAATAGTAGGGTTTATTGATAGGAATACAGAAATGACAGGCAGGGACAAAGCCCTGAGTTGAATGCACTATCCAGTTCAGATGGAAATGAACTTGAGTTGGGTGTTTGTCCTTGCCTAGCCAGTGGTGTCCTGGGGCAGAAGCGAGATGGAAATCACCCTTGCCACAGCAGAACTGTCAGATGGCAGGTTTGGACAATTTCAGGAACAAAGTCTCACTCCTGAGGACAGCAGACGGCTAGGAAGCCATTCCTAATAAATTGGGGAGAAGGACAGACAGAAAAGTTGGGTTAACAGGAATGTGGTCCCAATCCTGGAGACCTGTAAATAGGCTAGGGAGCGTGTTTCTATTAATTGGACCTAGAAGCGTGCTTCCATATTTCACTCTTTAAAGGCTAGGATTATTTCCGAAGATGACAGATTAACTGGGAAGATAATTGACGGGTTGCTTTGGGCATTAGCAAGCGACAATCCATCAACTTGACAGACTGAAGGTAAGTGTGAGGTATTGTTCAGGAATCACTCGCGAGAGACAGCAATCCAAAAAACGTATCCCTTTATTGGAGTCCGAGTCAAAGCCAGAAAACAGGAATTGCCAAGCCACAATACGAAATCCAAAAACAGTATCGACTAGACAGGCAGGGGTCAGAACCAGTAAGACAGATGGGCAGAGGTACAAAAACGATAGGCAAAAGGTCATAGTCGATGGGCAAAGCCAATGGTCATACACAGGGCATCCAAACACAGATCTCGTGGTCATTCAAAAATAGATCAAAATCCAAAAAGGCAAAAAGGGCTATGGCAAGAATCGGAGTCGGACTATCCAGTAGAAGAGAAACAATAATAAAAGGCGTACAAGGAGCTCGGCACAATGAAATATTGATCAACGTTCTGACAAGAGCTGTGAGTGAAAAGACTCCTAATCTACACACAGGAAAGGTCACATGCTATACAGAGATCAGCTGTGGGGAATGAGACTAATTACATCGGAAGAATCACTTGAGGGAAACCCTAACCACGGAAATTGGCGAGAAACGAAATACGGACAGGAATCACACAAACAGCCTATGACATTTAAACAGCTCCGGTCCAAGAGTTCTACGTGCACAGATAACAAGAGCAGGAAAGTAATTAAGCACGTGCAAGAGATTCTCCCTGAGCATAGGGAAAGGACGGCGGAAAGCAAAGGGGCGGAGAATAGAACAGGCCGATTGCGAAGAGGGAATTAGTCTATTAGTAGCGGTGCGGTTTTAAAACTTAAACTAGAGAGCCCATAAGTAATTTAGTAATCGAATATATATACATGGTTAGTTGTGTTAGTAGACTATAATACAAAATACAAATGTTAGTCTTGTTAGTAATCAGAACAGAAGGGTGAAGGGAGAGAACGAGATACGAAGGAATGTTCTAAACACCAGACTTCATTTAAATCACTCAAAGTCAGTGAGCACGCAAACAGGGAAGACGGACTGAACCAACTAGATCACAAGACAGGGGAGACAAGTGCAATGGAACTGAAACATGGAATGAACCAAAAACCAGAATGTACAAAAACCAAAAAGAATAAATAAAAGACAATAATCATGAACACAAAACCAGAACATAAGTATGACAAGACAGATCAGAATCATAACAGTAAGGGAATATATATGGCACAGAAACATGCAGGAACGTGGGAACAGAAATGCGCACAACTGATGGGGGAGGCACACAAGACGTTAACCCAATCAAAGGGGACAATATATCGAAACGACACAAGTTGCTGGATTGAAGTAGAACAATGGGAATTCACACATAGGTTGTGACCATTTCCAGTGTTATTACTCAATTCTGGAAATATTCTTAGTAATTCTGACTATTGGAGAACAATCTACTGAGTGTTACCTTTCAGAAGAGACCATGCCTGAAGTGAAAGTGGTTTAAGAGCTGTAAACACATTAGTTTGGGAGGAAATTTGCTCAAAATAGGGGGAATCATTAATGACCTAAGCTAGTATTGTCAATGGTACAAGTGTATTTCTTCTTTAATTTTATTTTCTTTATCTCTGAGATGCTAAAGCCTTAAATAAGGGGATGCATAAATAATCAAAGATTGGTCGATTTGGAATTTGCATAAAGGGTTTTAAACGAGTCTATGTTAAGATTATGAATCTCCTCAATCAAACTGTATTTTCCCACAGATCCCTTCTCCCCTCATACCCTGCTCATTGGAGTGTTCGTGGGGGCTCTGATGATCAGCTTGCTGTGGTGTTTGGTCTTGTTCCTCAAACAAAAGTATGATGGTTTTAAACCCAGCCATTCACCCTATACACAATCAGAAAGATCACCTGAAATGAGGCTCTATCTCACTTCTTTGTTGTGTTGGCTTGGTTTGCTTATCTCCTACTTCTAAATGAAGATGGAGGATGTCCAAGAAGAACTGTGCCAATGATTTGCGGGAAATGCCAGCAAGAAATCCGATGGAGAAACAGACCAATCCAGCACCAATACAAGATGAACTCAATCCAGCTGCGGTAATTATGACATTATTCAAATAGTGTGTAACTCTGTAGCAAGGATTATGTAAACCTTTTTGCACACAAAACACACTGACATATGTTTGTTTCTCCAGGGTCCTCCTTTGAAGCCCATTGAAGACCTGTATGCAAACCACCCCATGGTGGCATTGACCCAAAAGCTAGAGAGCAAAGACACCCTGAATTATGCCACACTGAAATTCACGGCATGCAAAACCAACAAGGCACCCCCTGCTGCAAACAGTACCATCTATGACAATGTATTATGTGACAAAAGCAGAAAGAATTGATCCTCTACTGAGACTGATCTAGCCCCAGCAAGCAGAACTACACACTAAGGCTAATTGCCCAACTGTCTTGTCAGTTAGCCCTGGGTTAGCTTAGCATCAGTTAAGAATGGTTCAGCATAAAACGGTACTTTAACTAGTTTAACCTGCAGCTGCATGTTCAACATGACTGTTCTGTACAAACAAGGATGGGTTCACCTGAGCCACTGCAACATTGTCTGGAAACCCAAAGCCATCTGGGCACTGGAATAGGATATTCACAGAGGATGCAATTTAGAGGAATTCCACATAGGCCTAGTGACATAATTCATGATTCTTTGTATTTAGATCCTCGCAAATATCAATATTATATTACTAATGTAAATTACGTTTGTACTTTCAATACAGTCGAAATCACATCCACCAGCAAATGTAACACTGTTTTGTTTGTTTTTTTTTTTAAATCAATGCTTAGAGAACTGTTATACTGTCTTTATTGCGCTTGGCCTTGATAATTTCAATCTGCTCAGAGACAGAGCAATCAATCAAATTTTTAACCTTTTAGTCCACAACAGAAAGTAAGCTACGACTAAATTGTCATCCTCATTGGTTTATTTCTTGATACTTTACACTTTAAGCAAGCTACAGTGTAGCCCCCTGCGTAAGTAAACCAGTCAATAAATACACCTAAGGCATATCAAATGCTATTTGTTTACCAACATGGAAGTGGAGTGTAACTGAGTTGACGATTCTGTCTGCAGTGTCAAAAATAAGGGAAAAAACTGGACAACCGCGGAAACATATCAGGTCGTTCACAAGAATTTTTCCGTTGTTCGGTGTACTATCAATAGTATTAAAAATTAAAGTATTGCAAAAGAAGAGAATTGAAAAAAATAACCTTTGCTATTTATTTAAATATTTTTTTTAAAGCCATCGTGGAAATAAAAAAAAGGCCCATGACAAGGCCCTATCATGTAAAGCTGATCTTTCAACTGCTATTTGACAAAGTTGGAACCAGCTTGATGGTAAATATTGTTACCTCTGCCAAACAAAGTAGGCAGGAGGTTATGTGATCGGTGCCGTTTGTTTGTTTGTCTGTCTGTTAGTTTGTGAACGAGATAGCTCAAAATGTCTCTAACAGATATTTCTGAAATTTTGTAGGTGGGTCGCGATTGCATCAGGGACAGACCCTATTGATTTTCGCGAGATAACTGAACTTGGCTCCCACTCACCAAGATTTGGACTGTGCTGGCTTGGCAGAGGTTTGCACTCCAGGAGTACCTCTAGGTTTTCATGAGTAAAATCCATGCCTCAAAGAATTCAGGCTGCCATGAAAGCCCAAGGGGGATCAACAAAGTTCTAATTCAGATTTTTTTGTTGATAGTTCCATAATTTTTTCTTCAACATTGAGTGATTCCAGTCTTTTCCTCTGCTTGAACATGAAAAAAAATACCATAATAAACATAATTTAATCCAAATTGTTTGAGGTGTTTCAAGAAGCCTGAATGTTAAGATAAGAAACAAAAAAAGTTTTGTGTCAAATCTGTCATTTGTTTTCATACAGGCTAAGAAGTAAAAGAGCCGAATAAACATCCTCTTTGTCCAGTGATTCTATAATTTTTGCCAGGGATTGTAAAAAGAGTACTTTTTGAAAGTGTTGAGGATCGTATTTCAGTATTTCTCATCATATTCATCAGTAAATCAATGACCATAATTAATAACCATAAACAATTATCATAATCAGTAACCAATAGCCATATTATGTAAGCAGTAGTAACACACGCACATCCGACCGCACACACACACACACACACACACACACACACACAAGTAGTTCACACATGCGTGAGCAGTACACACACACAAAAGCAGTTGGCTTCTGTGGCTTTGATTGATTTCTGTTCAGTTGATTCAGGCAAAATCTGTTAATTCATCACCATTATTCACGAGAAATCATATGGTTACTCATGCTCCAATATTACACTGGAAGAGGGTCGTTATCTTTTGGTTGCAGTTTTCAAGGCAAACTGGCAGTGTTTTGGTTTGCCTGTCTCTGGGACGACCTGTGACCCTACCAAAAGTCCTCATGAAGTTGCCTTTAAGGAGTTATTTTTCAAAGGATGTCAACCAAAAAGAAAAGCGAAAAACAAGTAACATGCAGACATCACGTTATTGTGCCATTGAAAATATAATATAAAAGATAGTTTGTGTGATAGAGGTATAAAAATTGGGTGTGAAAGGCAGAGTGTCATTTCTTATTGCGCAAAAGAACTCTACTTTATATTCATCAATATGCCTCAATAAAGCCTAATTTTCCTAAGAATCTGTCTCTCTCCAATGGCTTGAGGATGGGGGAACCTCATAATATGAAAACATTTCTAAATGAAAACCACAACAAAAGTTGCTCTGTAAATACATTGACCTATGGGATTACATCAAGCGATTCGATAAGAAATATGAAGTTACTTAATGCTAAATAAAGCTTAAATTTATCGCCCATGGGATATTAGAACAATGCGATCAAATATACACTGCCCTCAAAAATTATTGGCACCCCTGGTTAAGATGTGTTCTATAGATTCTAATAAATTCATTTTTTTTCCTAAATAATATAGGACTACAATGAAAAAAAGAGGAAAATCCAACCTTTATTTCAAGTGCAGTTGTTCAGTGGGGGAAAAAAAATCCCACATTCAGAAATAATTCTATTACATCAAATCATGTGTGCAACAATTATTAGCACCCCTGATGTTAACACTTCGTACAACCCCCTTTTGCCAACATAACAGCACCTAATCTTCTCCAATAATGTTTCTCAAGATGGGAGAATACAGAAAGAGGGTTCTTCAACCATTCCTCTGTACACAATCTCTCTAAATCAGGGGTACTCAATATGTCGATCGCGATCTACCAGTCGATTGCGATCTACAGTACCAGTAGATTGCGAAGGTAGTATGGGTAGATTGCAAAAAAATAGCCTTCAGCCTATCATCCATCCCATCACTTGATTAATATACACAGGGCAGCCAGTCAGGTGACATCTGAATTTTCCTGGGCTTCCCTGCGGATGCTGCCCCCACGACCCGGACCTGAATGCAGCAAAACTATCAACGAGTTAGCAAGTTACCTCCAATTTTTAGCCCTCGGTTTTTTCTCTTAAATTTAAGAAAGGGTATAAAAATGAGTGGGGGAGCTGGACCAAGTAAGAAGACAAAAACGTATCACTTTCATACGGAATGGGAGGAGGAGTTTTTTTTCACGATGACATTTTCGAAGTGCGTTTGCCTCATCTGCCAGTCTACCATCGCAATACCAAAGAAGGGAAATGTTGAGTGGCATTTTCGGACTGTTCATGGAAAATACAACACCAACTTCCCGCCGAAAAGCGAGCTGAGAAAAAAAAGGAGAAGGAACTAAAATCCCAGTTGTCTGGACAGCAGTCATTTTTCACACAACATACTTCAAAAGCGAAAGCCGCCACCGAAGCATCGTTCCGGGTGAGTCACCTCATTGTTAATAACAAGAAGTCCCTCCAAGATGGAGAGAAGGTAAAAGAGGCATTCGTTGAAGCAGCTGACTAATTGTTCCGAGACTTTAAAAACAAGGCAGAAATATTATCTTCGATCAAAGCTCTCCAGCTGTCAAGATGTACAGTCAGGGGCGTAATTTTAACGGGAGTTGGGGGGGACGGAAACACGGCCTTTATGACAATTAGTCCTGGCAAGTTCTCAATCATTTTCCATGATTGACGCGTTTTCCAATTATCGTAATTGGCAACTGAAGACACGGTTCCTCTCCATGTGCGATCTAACAGCATCCAGCGATGATATAGTCGGGTAAATTAAGTTCAGAAAATTAATTTACTGCTTGCCTGTGAGTCGACAGGTAAGCGATTTTGAATAACGTTGATTTAAACACAGCAAATGCGCATCCTGATGACCGATTGCCGTCCTACTTAATCGGAGAGAACAAGCAGCACCTGTTCATTACGGGCTGCAAAAAGTTCAGTGTTGCATTAATACTTAGGCCTAAAGAGTAGAGTTAAATCGCATATGGGCAGGAACCGTGTCTTCAGTTGCCAATTACGATAGGCCTAATTGGAAAACGCGTCGATGAAGGAAAATGATTGAGAACTGGCCAGGGCTAATTGTCATAAAGGCCGTGTCTCCGTCCCCCCCAACTGCCAGTTAAAATTACGCCCCTGTGTACAGTTACATGGCGCTGTGAAGCCTTGGCCGAAGATTTAACCCAGCAACTTTGGAAGGACATCGCAGATTGCGAGTGTTTCCCTCTGCAGTTGGACGAATCTACGGACGTGAGTGACACAGCCCAGATGTGCATTTTCATTCGTATGGTGTTTACTGATATCACTGCAAAAGAGGAGCTATTAACAGTTCTGCCCGTGAAAGAACAGACGCGAGGAGAGGACATTTTTCAGTCGTTCCAAAACTTTATTGAGAAAACCCAGCTCCCAGTGTAAAAATTTGTGTCCATCACCACGGATGGAGCACCAACAATGGTTGGCCGCTTGAATGGATTTATTGCCAAGTGCAGGCAGGACGATGCTTTCCCAGACTTCCTGAATTACCATTGCATAATCCATCAACAAGCGTTATGTGCTAAAATGCTCAACATGAAAGAGATCATGGATGTGGCAACGACGATCGCCTGGTCTATTCGCGCCAGATCTCTTCAAAGACGGTTATTCCGTGCACTCCTGGAGAAGGCTGACTGCGACCACTCTGAGTTGTTGCTACACACTGTCATGAAATGGCGTAGTCGAGGGAAATTCCTGCAAAGATTTTGAGAGCTCTGTCCGGAGATTCGGGAGTTTTTCCGTGTAGCTGGACATGAAGAATTCAAGCAACTAAATGACGGTCAGTGGCTGTAAGACTTGTCATTTTTAACCGATCTGACAAACATGTTGAATGACCTTAAATAGAGCTGCAAGGAAAAGACAAAACAGTAATCAATATGATCAGCTCAGTTAATGCTTTCAAATGAAAGATACAACATCTCTCTACAAAGCTGCAGCGCCGTGATTTGGCAAACTTCCAGAACCTGGCGTCAGAGCTAGAGATGCAAGGGAAGGCCTGTGTGCAATTTGACAGTGCACACTATCCAGAGCTGATTGACAATTGTCTGTTAGAGTTTGACAAGCGCTTTCAAGACTTTTCTTTGCTCAAGCCAGTTGCTACATTCATGTGCTATCCTTTTCAGGAAGATGCTGAGGTTGATTCACTCGCATCAAAAATTGCAACACTGTTTCACCTGAACTCGTCTGGAGTGGAAGATGAGATTTTGACACTACAAGCTGACATTGAGCTGAAGTCCAGAGCTCATGGACAGTTCTGGAATTTACTCACAGAGGAAAAGTACCCCAACATGAGGAAATGTGCTACCTCCTTGACTGCATTATTCAGCTCCACTTATTTATGTGAGTCAGCCTTTTCCCACACAAAGATCATTAAGTCCAAGTACCGTTCCACCATGACTGATGATCATTTGGAAGTGTGCTTGAGGCTGGCTGTCAGCAACTACTGTCCGGACTATGCATCCCTGGCTGATTCCATTCAGTGCAAGTCATCAGAGTATACTCAGGTAATGACAAAAAATGAACATAGTTAATTGTGTTGTGTTGTGCAATATTGGCACTTGCGGTTATGCATAGTACATCAACATACATTGTACATATAAAGAATCCTCAATATATTTGAAAATAAATATATGCTTTGCATTTTTGTAGTAGCAAGATCATTTTGACTTGGTCATTTTATCAGTAGCTCGCATGCTGAAAAAGTGTGAGCACCCTTGCTCTAAATCATCCAGCGACCTGGGTCCTCTCCTCTGCACTCTCCTCTTCAGCTCACTCCACAGGTTTTCAATGGGGTTGAGGTCTGGGGTCTGAGATGGCCATGGGAGGAGCTTGATTCTGTGTCTGGTGAACCAGTTCTGTGAAGATTTGGCCACATGTTTAGGGTCATTATCTTGCTAAAAGACCCAGTGGCGACCCATCTTCAGCTTTCGGGCAGAGGCCACCAGATTTTGATTTAAAATGTCTTGGTATTTCAAAGCGTTCATGATGCCATGCACCCTAACAAGGTTCCCAGGGCCTCTGGAAGAGCAACAGGCCCGCAGCATCACCGATCCTCCCCCTGTCATGGTTTAGCCCCCGCCGGCAGAAGGCATGAAGGCACAGGGACCATGTACCCAAAAGCAGGTTTAGGGACCCAAAAGCACAGGCTGAGTAAAATTATAAAATTCTTTAATTTAAGAAAAAGAACGTAAATAAACCGGAGGGGAGCAGCAGCATGACAAAACATTGCGGGGAAAATGGCTATTTTCTTGTAGCTATTGCCCGACTTGTGAAGGTCGACACACATCTCCTTTACTTGAATGGTGTGTTTCTTTGTCTTTCCCATGTTGAAGAGTGGATAAGAGAAATGGCCTCCGTGTCACGTTATATTTATACCCCAGGGAAACAGGAAGTGAACTTTGTACTGTAGAAATGACAGAAATACTTCAATAACATTTATTTCCTAGGAATTGTTAGGGTGCCAATAATTGTGGAACAGGTGATTTTATGAAGAATAATAATTTCTTAGACAGGGATTTTTTCTCCTTAAAATTCACTTGAGTTGAAGATTTTTCTACAATTTTCAGTGTGAGAGAATGCTTTTGCAATAAAAATTGAATTTATTTTAAGGCTTTTAACACATGGGTGCCAATAATTATGCAGGGCGCTGTAAAATTCTTGTTTTTTATCTTGTGCAAGAATGTGAGGGGATTGTGATCACTGAAGACCTTGATGGAAGTAGCTGAACAAGTCAAATAGACTTCAAAATGTTGTAAAGCCAAAACAAGTGCCAAACATTCTTTTTCAATTGTTGAGTAGTTTTCCTGATGTTTATCAAACTTTTTGGAAAAGTAACAAACAGGATGATGTACTCCATCAGTGTCTTTTTCAGTAAAACTCCACCTGCACCCAGTAGCGGCTCTAGACCTGGGAATGGCGGGGCGCAGACACGTCCCTTTATGACAATTAGTCCTGGGTAGTTCGCAATCATTTTCCTTTACTGACGCGCTTTCCAATTATCGTACTTGTCAACTTAAGACACGGTCTCTCCATATGCAATGAAACAGCAATGGAATCATGGGCTTAATTCAGCTCAGTGGCGGAACCTGAACTGAGAATTGTGACAAAACATCAGTTTAAAACAGTCGCTAGTCCTGACCTGTTCTCAGTCATTTTCATGAGTAACCGATGATTCCATTCAGTGCAAGTCATCAGAGTATACTCAGGAAATGACAAAAAATGAACATAGTTAATTGTGTTGTGTTGTGCAATATTGGCACTTGCGGTTATGCATGGTACACTAACATACATTGTACATATAAAGAATCCTCAATATATTTGTAAATAAATATATGCTTTGCATTTTTGTAGTAGCAAGATCATTTTGACTTGGTCATTTTATCAGTAGCTCGCATGCTGAAAAAGTGTGAGCACCCCTGCTCTAAATCATCCAGCGACCTGGGTCCTCTCCTCTGCACTCTCCTCTTCAGCTCACTCCACAGGTTTTCAATGGGGTTGAGGTCTGGGGTCTGAGATGGCCATAGGAGGAGCTTGATTCTGTGTCTGGTGAACCAGTTCTGTGAAGATTTGGCCACATGTTTAGGGTCATTATCTTGCTAAAAGACCCAGTGGCGACCCATCTTCAGCTTTCGGGCAGAGGCCACCAGATTTTGATCTAAAATGTCTTGGTATTTCAAAGCGTTCATGATGCCATGCACCCTAACAAGGTTCCCAGGGCCTCTGGAAGAGCAACAGGCCCGCAGCATCACCGATCCTCCCCCTGTCATGGTTTAGCCCCCGCCAGCAGAAGGCATGAAGCCGGCAGGCACAGGGACCATGTACCCAAAAGCAGGTTTAGGGACCCAAAAGCACAGGCTGAGTAAAATTATAAAATTCTTTAATTTAAGAAAAAGCACGTAAATAAACCGGAGGGGAGCAGCAGCATGACAAAACATTGCGGGGAAAATGGCTATTTTCTTGTAGCTATTGCCCGACTTGTGAAGGTCGACACACATCTCCTTTACTTGAATGGTGTGTTTCTTTGTCTTTCCCATGTTGAAGAGTGGATAAGAGAAATGGCCTCCGTGTCACGTTATATTTATACCCCAGGGAAACAGGAAGTGAACTTTGTACTGTAGAAATGACAGAAATACTTCAATAACATTTATTTCCTAGGAATTGTTAGGGGTGCCAATAATTGTGGAACAGGTGATTTTATGAAAAATAATAATTTCTTAGACAGGGATTTTTTCTCCTTAAAATTCACTTGAGTTGAAGATTTTTCTACAATTTTCAGTGTGAGAGAATGCTTTTGCAATAAAAATTGAATTTATTTTAAGGCTTTTAACACATGGGTGCCAATAATTATGCAGGGCGCTGTAAAATTCTTGTTTTTTATCTTGTGCAAGAATGTGAGGGGATTGTGATCACTGAAGACCTTGATGGAAGTAGCTGAACAAGTCAAATAGACTTCAAAATGTTGTAAAGCCAAAACAAGTGCCAAACATTCTTTTTCAATTGTTGAGTAGTTTTCCTGATGTTTATCAAACTTTTTGGAAAAGTAACAAACAGGATGATGTACTCCATCAGTGTCTTTTGCAGTAAAACTGCACCTGCACCCAGTAGCGGCTCTAGACCCGGGAATGGCGGGGCGCAGACACATCCCTTTATGACAATTAGTCCTGGGTAGTTTGCAATCATTTTCCTTTACTGACGCGTTTTCCAATTATCGTACTTGTCAACTTAAGACACGGTCTCTCCATATGCAATGAAACAGGAATGGAATCATGGGCTTAATTCAGCTCAGTGGCGGAACCTGAACTGAGAATTGTGACAAAACATCAGTTTAAAACAGTCGCTAGTCCTGACCTGTTCTCAGTCATTTTCATGAGTAACCGAAGGCTCGCTCCGAGAGCACTCCACAGTTAACAGCTGCTACTTATTCTCCTCGATTACGTAAGAAGACAATCATTCATCTGGACGCTTATTTGCTGTATTTAAATCAACGTTAGTCAAACTTGCATACCTGTTACCTCTCACGCAAACAGCTTGAGCAGCACAGTGCCTATTTAACTGCCAAGTGCCACTTTTTAATCAACCCACACAATAACGAGAGTGAAAGGCGATATTTCACTGGAACACGGACCTCATCAATCAACGCGAAGTACTGGCCTATTAATAAGTACATTTTTTTTCTGTACTGAATTTCACCCATGATTTCATCGCTGTTCGATCACATATGAAGAGACCGTGTCTTAAGTTGCCAAGTACAATAAATGGAAAACGCGTCAGTTAAGGAAAATGACTGCAAACTACCCAGGACTAATTGTCATAAAGGGAAGTGTCTGCGCCCTGCCATTCCCGGGTCTAGAGCCGCTACTCCCTGCACCAATGTCACTGGAATCAATTGCCAACTTGAACTCCTTTTTGAAATTGGGAGAAAAGAGAACTGGTGCATTTTTGAGAATAGCTTTCAGCTGGTCAAATGAGTTTTGACATTTTTCATCCCAAACAAATTTTGCACTTTTCTTCAGTAAATTTGTCAAAGGTTCAGAAATGATGGAGAAATTTTTTACAGAATTTTCTGTAGTAGCCAGCCATCCCTAGAAATCTCATGAGCTGTCTTTTAGTTGTTGGCTCAAGAAATTCAGTGATAACTTGGACTTTTGCATCAACTGGTTTGACTTGACCCTGTCCTACAACATGACCTAAGTAAACAACTGTAGCTTTACAAAAGTCACTTTTAACAAGGACGATAGTCAGCTTGGCATCACTCAAGTTTCTGATGTAGGTGAGGTGCTCTTGGAAGCTGTCGCTGGTGATGATTATGTCATCGATATAGGCCTCACATCCTGGTAGTCCAGCAATCACTCTGTTTACGAGATGTTGGAAGGTGGCCGGAGAATTTTTCATTCCAAATGGCATGACCTTGTATTGGTATAATCCATCTGGTGTGACGAAGGCAGAGATCTCCTTTGCTCTATCTGTTAGAGGGATCTGCCAGAAGCCCTTGAGGAGATCAATTTTTGTGACATACTTTGACGGTCCAACTTTGTCAATGCAGTCATCAATCCTGGGAAAAGAATATAAGTCCGTTTTTGATAGAGCGTTCGCTTTCCTGTAGTCTGCCATTCTATATGTTCCATTGGGTTTCGGAACTAGGATGCATGGAGAACTCCAGTCACTGTAACTTGGTTCAACAAAGTCATTTTCAAGCAGATATTTGACTTCTTGTTTAAGGTATTTCTGCTTTTCTGGATTCATTCTGTAAGGATGCTGTTTTACAGGCTTGGCATCATCTTGTAGGATGACACCATGGTAAACCATATCAGTCCTTGATGGAACGTCAGGGAATATGTGACTATATTCAAATATAAGCTGCTTTAGCTGCTGTTGTTGAAAAAGGTCCAGGTACGACAACTTGCTGTCAATATTTTGAAGAATGTCTGAATTTTCAAGTTTGACCAGACCAGGTTAATTTTCTAAGGGGCAGTCAAAATCTTCTTTGGAATTTTCCAGTTCAACTGTATTTACCACATTGACTGGCTTTTGCTGAGTGTCTCTGTCAATGCATTCTTTCAGCATGTTGATGTGACACAATTGTTTTTGTTTCCTCCTTCCAGGAGTTAAAATGACATAATTTAGATCACTGACCTTTTTGAGGACAGTGTAAGGGCCAAAATATCGGGCTCTTAGAGGGTTTCCAGGAACTGGCAAAAGTGCAAGAACTTTCTCACCAGTTTTAAAACTTCTATCTTTTGAATGAAGGTCATATCTGGCTTTCATTTTTCCCTGAGCTTCTTTGACATTAGACATTAGACAAGTCACAAGCCTTAGAGAGACGATTACAGAAGCCAGAGACATACTGAAGCAGGTTCATTGGGGCATCATCTTCAGTCTGCAACTTTTCCTCCAGAAGCTTCAGAGGTCCATGGACTGTATGCCCAAAAAACGAGCTCAAAAGGACTGAACCCAAGAGACTCCTGAACAGCTTCATGGGCAGCAAACAGAAGAAGATGGACACCCTCATCCCAATCTTTCTCTGTGTCAAGGCTGTAGGTCCTTATCATGTTCTTTCTGGGTTTGATGGAGCCTCTCCAAAGCACCTTGACTCTCAGGATAGTAAGCTGATGACCTGTATTGTTTCATACCAAGCTCATGCATAACTTGTTGAAATATGCTAGACATGAAATTTGACCCTTGATCAGACTGAATAGACTTTGGAAGGCCAACAAAGCAGAAAAACTTGGTAAGAGCCTTGATAATAGTTTTCTCCTTGATATTACAAAAGTGGCATTGCCTCAGGAAACCGGGTGGAAGCACACGATAGTCAGTAAGTACTCACAACCAGACCTAGTCTTCGGCAATGGTCCAACACAGTCAATGATGATCCGACTGAAAGGTTCTTCAAAAGCGGGAATGGGCTTAAGTCGAGCCATTGGAATATTCTGGTTCGGCTGCCCAACAATTTAACAAATAAGGCAGGATTTGCAATACTCCTGCACATCAGACTTCATGGAAGGCCAGAAGAAGTGGTTTCTGACACGTTAAAGGGTCTTCTTGATACCCAAATGACCTGACAAAGGATTGTCATGGGCCAGACTAAGAGTTTCTTGACGATAAGACTTTGGGAGAACAATTTGATGGGTGATCATTCACTTTTCGTCAGCAGGAACATAAAGTGGACGCCACTTTCTCATAAGCACACCATTTTCGAAGTAAAAACAGACAGGTACTTGAGTAGCCTCTTGTTCACTTGCAGCCTGTGGTAGAAGATGTGCTAGATCACAAGCTTGTTGTTGCTCCTGAATAAGTTGTTTCAGAGACAGAATGTCATTGGAAGGGCCTGACAAGGACAAGTCTGAAGATTACCCGGACATTGCAGAACTGGAAGGTCCTGATGAAAAGACTGCCCAATGAAGGTGTCAGCCAGGTCAAAGTCCAGGTCAGCATCATCTTGAATAGCCTTTTTGGCCATAGGACGAGTAACTGCACAGGAAGGATAGAGGTCTGGAATTTCCTCCTCTATAGAGTCAGATTCTTGATCAATCAAAGGAGTGTCAGTTACAACAGGGTAGGGCACAACCTTATCCCCAGCAAGATCATTACCAAGAAGCAAATGAACAACTTTGAAAGGAAGAGAAGACCTAATACCAACAGTAACAGGTCCAGAGACCAAGTCTGATTTGAGATGAATATTATGGAGAAGTACACTTGTAAAACCACATTCTACTCTTTGAATAAGGACATTAGCCTGAGTAGACGATTTGTCTGAAAAAGGCAGAATATCAACAAGAATTAGAGATTGGGAAGACCCAGTATCCCTTAGAATTCGAACAGGAGCAGATGAGGAAAAATCATGTGAAAGTGAGACCAAACCATTGGTGATGAATGGTTCAAAAACCTCTATAACAGAATCAGACACAGAAGGTAGAAGATCAGGCGAGCTGACCTTTGATACAAGAGATTCTCTCTCAGTGAAAGCAGTTGGCTTGATTTCTTCTCGTTGTTGTTTTTTCTTGAGAGCATAACACTCAGAAATAAGGTGACCTTGGTTTTTGCAGTATTTGCAAGACACAGAAGGTAATGAATCATAGGACTTCTTCTCACTGGAAGGTTCCCTGTCAAAAGTGGCCTTAGAATCATTAGAAGTGTTATTGGAAGGAGTGTTGGACTGAAACTTGCTTTGAAATTTAGAAAAAGTGGATTTTTGGACAAAAGAAGACTTATGACTAAATGCATGACTATCAGCTAGGGTGGAAACATCTTGCAAAGTATTGGTTTGTTTTTCTTCAAGGAAAGTTTTGATATCAGGCTGGATACACCTTGTGAATTCCTCAACCAAAATAAGTTGCCTCATTCTGTCAAAATCTTTCTTAACTTTCATGAAATTACACCACTGATCATAAAACTGTTCCTTCAACCTGCCAAATTCAACATGAGTTTGACTGACTTCTTTGCGAAGATTCCTAAATTTTTGCCTGTAAGCCTTGGGGACCAATTCATAACCTTTCAGAATGGCAGATTTGGCAAAATCATACTCAGAACATCGTTGGACAGATAACTGATTATAGATTTTTCTAGCTTTGCCAGTAAGAACACTTTGTAACATCATTGTCCAATGCTCTTTGGGCCATTTCAAATTTTCAGCAATTTTTTCAAAATGGGTAAAGTATTAGTCTACATAATTTTCTATGAAAGGAGGAACAACTCTGATGTGTTTAACCGCATCAAAATGATCTGAAAGTCCAAAAGATTTTGAAACAGTACCTGCTTCTATTTTCTTCATTTCCAATTTGTACTTCAAATGCATCCTTCTTTCTTCCAGTGCTCTCTCCAATCTTCTTTCTTCCTTCTCCATCCTTCTTTCCTCCAGTTCTTTCTCCTTCTCCAACCTTCTTTTCTCCAGCTCTAATTGTTTTTGGCGTAGCTGAAATTCAAGTCTTTGCAGCTCCATTGCAGGCACCTCCACATCTTTAATCAATTCTGCTGCTTCTTCCCCAAAGATATCTTCATCAATGAAATGTTGCACCAAAATGTTGAATATTTGTTGTTTCTTCATTGATGACTTTACATCAGATAATCCAAGGGTTGAGGCTATTTGCAGCAAGCCCTTCTTCTTTGCCAGCACAATCAATTCCTGGGATGGAGTTTTCAAAAAACTTTCCACATCAAAAGTCATGATTGCTGGTTTTTTAACTAGTCACAATATTTAAAATAATAATCTTTGGTAAATCCAATCGTTGATCCAATGAATGCTTTATCTCGGTGGAACCTCCAATTAAATCACAGCAAAGACAACTAAAACAAATTTAATTCTCACAAAAAAAGTTCTCCAAATAAAAAATCCATGGTTTAATTCTCTAATAACACTCTAATGCCACTAATTAACTCTGTTGCCAAAACAAAACTCTGCTTCTCTCTGCTCTGCTGTGCTGAGTTCTGCTGTCTGACTAAAATCACAGCATTTATATAGACTAGCAATATTCTGGAAAGATTCACAGGATTCCTGGGAAATCCCGCCCCCTCCAGGCAGGAAGGTGCCAGAAGCTTCTAGAAAGCACTAGTCCTTTACATAGAAGTGAGATATTACATCGGATTATGTTTTACAGACACACCACCAGAGGCTGCCAAATGAACAAAATAAATATAGCTGACCAGCAAGACAGCAGAACAGCATGTAAAAAATCTCCATTTACAAATGAAATATAATGCTGAACAAAAAATACTCTTGCCCTGACCAAGTAATTTCAGTTTCTCCTCAATATCAGTCAGGCGAGCACCAGGAATAAAGTTCACTATGGTAGCCAGTTTAAACGCCCTTACATTTCTAACTATGGAATCCCCGATAATTAGTGACTTTTCTGGTACTCGTTCATCTGCCTGCAATTCTTCAAGGGGGGCAAATGAATGAATCTGTTTAATGGGAGAGGGACTGGATGGCTGTTCAAGTTTCTTTACCCTGCGTTTACCTCGAACTGTTACAAATACCTCACGCTGTGAAGAAGCTGCTGCAGTAGGTAAGGAACAGGAGACAGAAAGAGAACAAACATTAACACTAGTTTCAGGCTGGATGGAGAAGATTCAACGACCTCCTCATTCGACCTAATGCTCTGCAGCGTTTCAATGCCACCTTCCAGCTGTAAAACCTTTTCAGCTAAGCTAGCATATGAGGTACATTTCTTGCAAGTAAAAGTGCAGCTAAGTGCAGAGGAGTCATAACAAAACATATTATACATTAAGCGCACAAGACGGGGAAAGAGGTCGGCGAAAAAAGGAGAAGCAATCATGCTCAGAAACTTACTTTAGCAAGATGCCAACATAGCCCAAGTCAAAGGTTCACCTCACGGGCGTCTTGCAGAAGTGCAGGAAATGTGCGGTTGTATTCCGTTGAAGGCAGAAAAACTCTCAGATTAGGTTTTCGCGTTTTAAAAACCTAACTTAATATTAACCGGAAAATTTGAAGGATAGAAATGCTCAACACTACAGGTGCTGCTGAAAACGCATCGGACACGTGCAAACGTGAAGGCAGGAGCAGGAAGCCAGCCCTCTAGGGGAATGTATACTGAACCCACTATAACGTCAAGACCCATAACCTGTGGTCCAACAGGCATCCACATTATGTTGTCACACTCAAACTTTTCATCTACGTACAATCACCTTACACCACTTTGCAATTCTGAGGTTAACAAGCATGGCCAGACCATGTGTACCCCCATGAATTTGACCCTTTTTTAGGGGCACAAAATTGCCAAGAGTATCACAAGAGGTAGAGTCTGTCTTAGTCTGCAAGATTCCATACCTGAGTTTTTTGTGTATGGGTCATTCCACGTCAAAGCTTCCAGTGCCCAGCATGTCACCTTTTTTGATTTGGCTCAAATTCACATATTTTGTTCCCCTTAGGGCCAGAAACACATGTCCAAAATTTTGGAACTGAAGTCCGTAAAGCTAAGAAGATACGCCCCCTTGAAATTAAGTGACCACGCCGATTTTGAGACACAGCCATACTAAAAGCCAAACTTTAACGCCTCGCACTGGCTTTTGAATGACAGTCCAGCCTATCATTTCATAATTTCTAAGTAACAGGTATCCTGACAAGTAACAACATAATAAAAATTATGCTATATCCCATAATATCTCCTTGATACAGGAAGCAGAAATCGGCTTTGTAATCTTATACTGACTTAATTATTCCATTTTTGGGGCGCTGTAATAAAAGAAACAGGAGTGTTTTACCCAATTTGGAAAATTTACGTTGTTCTTTATCTACCAGACAGTTGATAAGCAAAGTCACGAAAGTGTAACTTGCCTTAACGACGCTTTAGCAGGTGCATAGACATTTTCACGTGACAAGAAACGCGAAATTTGCATGTTTTTCAGAGCCGCTAACGGCCTTAAGGTTGTCAGTTAAGGTTGTGGCAAGTTTATGTATGTGGCATCTTTGTATGAAAATTTTGGAGGCACCTTGCGTAGCATAATTAAAATCATAACGCATTGCTGAATACCCCTCAGCCTGCATTGCACATACATGGGTCACAGTGAGTTACCATACCAAATTTGACGAAGCTACGACCAATAGTTACTTTGTACTTGTCCGGACAAAATTTCCAGGGTCAAGGTCACAGCACTAATGTCAAAGGTCAAATCCAGCAAAAACCTGGTGTTGCACAGGTCATAGTGAGTTACCATTCCAAATTAGGTGAAGCTGCGATCATTAGTTGCTTAGTACTGGCCTAGACAAAGTCATGTACGGACGACAGATGACAGACAGACACGCTGGTGATGACAATACCCCTCTGGCTGAAATTGGCCGAGAATTACTCATTCGGATAATCCCTGTATACAGTAATGGCAGTATCTGCACTCAGATTTAGAAAAATTTTCCAGCTTGCACGATATTCGCACTCACATAACAAATGTGTCTCTACCAATTTTCACATTAAACCTACGCCCTAGGGTTTACTCGCGCACTTCCTAGGCCTTTATCTGCTGCGTGAACTCCCCCCCCGCTACTAGGCAGTCAAGTGCTTATAAAAGCAGTTCTCCAACGTGTAAGGGCATCTGGCTTTTAAAGGACATAGGAAATGACACTCTGATTGACTTATTTCAAAAATAAAAATAATTAACTGTTTGCGGGTAAATCTGCGCTTGCTATTGTTTGCCCAATGTGTCAGTGTTATATTGAAACTAGATCTTCCAGTCTCCATGCATATTTTTTCTGGGGCACTGTGTCAAAGGACTTTGTGAGTGACCATTTAATTCTACGGGCTCTGCCATTTCCAACAAGCCCCAAACCACCTTAATCGCACAAACCTAGACTGAGATAAAGCCTTGCATTCCCGGTGCGTCAAGCTGAGTCAATGGGCCATTTACACGTACTTTAAAATCACTTACAGCAGCCTTTTTTTTGTTAAATAGCTCCACATTCCGACAGAGAGCATTTATTTAGAGTATCTGGTCGAAAACACAAGTCTCTCAATCACCGTCTTCTGCAATAAGGAAGTAAATAAAATTCTGGAGTCGCCGACTGCCTCAATCCAATCAGGTGAGAGAACGCCATAAAGATGGGTTTCTTACTGCTTGTGAACACGCAGAGCTGAATCTGCGTTGTTAGTGCGTCATCTGCTGGAAAAATCATCAGAAAAATATCTGTTTTGTTGGCCACAGCAGAACAGATGAAGCTTCCGATCCCAGCACTACTGGAGACGGCGTACATAATTAAACAGCCAAAACGCCAAAAAAACGAGAGGAACAAATAGAATTAAGGAGGAAAAACATTTGATGGCCAAGAGATGTATTTACATCGGTGCAGCTTTCAATGGGGAAAACTGAAGGAAATAAAGAGTTTAAAAAACGATGCACAGCTAACCTTGCTGCTACTGGACAAGTAAGCTTTGTATTACTCTTTTGTAGCTAGTTATGCAGTTTTATCAGTCTTGAATAGTCCTGTTGGTGGTGGTTGGTGTTTTAATCCTGCTAATGTCAGTTTATAGATGAAACTTCACCATTTGTTGCCGACTACACCTTGCTTAGCTGTGTAACAAGAGCATATGTGGCTTTTGGACACTGGCTATTTTTAGCCAATACCTTCAAATAGCTATTCATACCGAAGTCCCTCCATGGATGTAATGTGCCCTTGGTCCATATTTTCAATGTGGCTTTAACATGACAATCACTGACAGTGTCTGTATATATATTGTTCTTATTTTGTAACTGAGTTGCTACTCTCCAATGCCTCTGTCAGAAACAGATGCGCGTCCCTGTGCCTGGCTTGCGGATGGGGGGCAGGGATTGCTTACATAGGCTTCAGACCAGCAGCTGTGACAACGACCTAATCAGTTACAGCATCTTGAAAGACCACAACAATATAAACGCTTAACTGATTTGTTTGTCGTATTTTCGGTATGATTATTCGCTTAATATTCGACAGTCCTTTTCAAAGTCTTTTCTGACGGAGAATCCTTGTGCCATTAAGCACAAGCACTAAGACAGACAGCAGTACAAACACTAAACTGGGGTGCATGATGTGTTTTCTCGACTCACTCTTTATATCACAGTTTGGCCACATGAAATTAGTCAGTTGATGTAGCCTAGTGGTTAAAGCAAAGCACTATGGCTTGGAAAACCAGGGTCCAATTCCTGAGATGGCATATACCTATTTTGATAGTAATACCATTATTCTTGTAAAAATAATTGCTGGGGTTGTTGTTCTTATTTACAACCAATCCCAAAATAGTTGGGACGAAGTGTAAATTGTGAATAAAATCAAAATGCAGTGACTTTCAGATCACATGAGCCAATATGTTATTAACAATAGAAAATAAATCACATTTCAAATGTTGAAACTGAGACATTTTACATTTTTATCCACAAAATGAGCTTATTTCAAGTTTTCTGGCAGCAGCAGGTCTCAAAAAAGTTGGGACACAGGCAAAAAAGGGCTGATAAAGCAAATAATATATAAGAGAATCAGCTGAAAGAACATGTAGCAAGTAATTAAGTTAACTGGCATCGTGTGTAACATGATTGGCTATAAAAGGGATGTCTTAGAGAGGTTGAGGCCCTCAGAAGGAAAGATGGCCAGAGGCTCTCTGTGACGACCCTCCTTACACTCTACTCTCTCTCGCTCCCTCTTCAGTGCAGCAGCTGGCAGCAGGGTCGTTAGGGGGAATGAGGATCACCTGGGCTGAGTGGCCTGCAGTCTATTAGGCTGTTTGGGCTGCAGTCTTTTTTTTTCTTCTCTGCCTGAAACAGCTCCTGATCTGGCATTTTGGTTTTGTTTTCCACCATACAACACATACACACATGCTTTCACTCATCCACTCACTTACATGACTGATTTTACAGACGACACATGCCATGTTAGTTTAAGTTTCCTTTTGTTGTATTTTGGTTATTTTACTTTAAATAAATATTTCAGTTAATTGTTGTTTGGTGTGCATCTCCCTCTCTTTTTTGTCATGGCCGAGCGGCCCGGTTCATGACAAGTGGGGGCTCGTGCAGTTCTAAGTTGTTCTGTTTGAGGTCGTTTTGTGGTTGCCCTTGGATGTAGGGCTTTGGTTTGGTTTGTTTCGTTTCTGTTTGGAAGATGCATTTTGTTGAGATAATTGATTTTGGTTGTTTGGTTTGCATTTTGACTGTAGCAGGTAGGGAAGTTGTTGGTCTGCAGCCTCAGGTGTTGGTATGAGTGGGCAGGAGTGAACTTTTGGCAGTGTTTGCTGGGTCTTCTGGTGTTTGAAATTTTTGCTTTTGTGGAGTTTCCCTGGTTAGGTTTAGCAATGTGGTCCTTTTGGGCTCGTTGTTTTTTTTGTTTCAATTTGTTATTTTTGTGTGGTGTGCGGTTAGAGCAGTAGTCTCGGGTACACATCCGCAGCTGTCAGGTGAGTAACCAGCTTGCTGGGGGCTTTGCCGGGTTGCGGGTTTGAGTGTTTAAATACCCCACCGCTAATCTGCACGAAGACTAGGCGCAGTGAGTTAGATTAGTTTTGGTTAAGTAGTTTAATTAGAGGGGGACTTCACATTAGTTTTGGACATTTTTGGTGTCTCTTTTTGACATTAAATGACCTAGGCATCACTGTTTGGTGGTTCACTGGTTTTTCCTGCTGGTTTCATTGTTTCTGTTTTGTACCTGAAGTGGTTTTTTTTAGGGGCTACTATGGCAAGCATAGCTGATTTTGTTGCATCCCCTTGTGAGGACACTTTTGAGGATTTCACTAGGGATCAGCTTTTTAAGCTGGCTGTTGAGTATGATATTGATTTGAGTGGCCTTAGTGATAAACGTAAACCTAGTGTAAAGGATTTTGTAAGGATGCAATTGGTTAGTAAAGGAGTATTGAATTTAGAGCAGGGGGAGCCTGGTCGGTCACAGGTGTCACAGCCTGTTTGTGTTCCATCGGGCAGTTTAACCTTTGAGCAGCAGAAAGAGTTACTTTTGTTGCAGCTTTCCCATGAGACGGAGAAGCAGAAATTGGAGATTGAGAAGCAGGATACAATTGAACGCCTGCGGCATGACACAGAGCAGGCAAAGATAGATTTGCAAGTTATCAAGTTGGGGTTGGTTAAGGAGGGCAAGCTGCCTGGGGAAGTTTTGCAGGGAGGTGATGTGTTGTCTGCATTGTCACAGTCCCCTGATGTTATGAGTAGTCTGCGTCTTTTGCCTAAGTTCAATGAGAGAGATCCGGATGTTTTTTTTTCATTATTTGAGCGGCTTGCAGAGGCGAGAGGATGGTCAGATTCTGACCAAACGTTGCTGCTGCAGTGTGTTTTGACTGGGAAAGCGCAGGAGGCGTTTGCGTCTCTGAGCAGTGAAAATCTCACTTACGCTTCAGTTAAGGAGACTGTACTGAAAGCGTATGAGTTGGTCCCAGAGGCGTATCGCCAGCGTTTTAGGACATGGGAGAAGAGAGTCAATCAGCCACACATGGAGTTTGCGAGAGAATTGACAAATAATTTTAATCGTTGGCGTGTTGCCTCTGATGTTAATGATTTTGAAAGTTTATGCAATTTGGTTGTTCTCGAGCAGTTTAAAAACTCTTTGCCTAGTCGGGTGGCCACCTATCTTAATGAGCGCAAGGTTACAACTGCTGCTGAAGCCGCAGGGTTAGCCGATGAGTACGTGCTCATTCATAAGGGTTGGTTTGGTGAGTCTGGACGGGAGCTTGTGGGGCAAAAGGAGGGTGGTATTAGGTCGCCCGCTAATTTCAGGGGTCCGACAGGTAAAGGGTTCCGGGCAGGGCCTCAGAGGGGTGAGAATGTTTTTAATTATTGTCGTGAGGCTGGCCATTGGAAATCGGATTGCCCAATGCTTAGGCCTACAGAACAGCGGCCAGGGGGTGGGCGTGTAAAATCTGCTGCCCTCGTAGCAAGCATTTTGGGGCCCAGGGTTGCTCAGCCTTGTCAAGTTAGGTGGAAAAAATCTTACCTACCTTCTCGGCCCGTGGATGAGTCCTATCTGCCATTCATTTCAGATGGGTTTGTAGCACAGGTTGGTAGTGTTGTTAAAGTGCCTGTTAAGATTTTGAGGGATACAGGTGCTGTTAACTCATATGTGTTGGAATCTGTTTTGGCTTTCTCTGAGAAGACCGATACTGGGGACAGAATCCTCATGAGGGGGATGGGCTTGGATGTGGTGCCTGTTCCGGTACATAAGTTGAATTTGGATTGTGGATTGGTGCAGCGTGAGGTCCCTATTGGTGTGAGACCAGCTTTGCCAGTAGAAGGGGTTGACATCATTTTGGGCAACAACCTTGCAGGCAGCCGTGTTTGGGCTAAGGTGCCGCCGCCTCCATTAGTCTCTCTCTCTCTTTCAGGGGGAGAACATCCTAATGAAAGTGCAGTACTCTTCCCTGAAGTTTTTCCTGCATGTGTGGCTACACGGGCAATGTGCCAGGCTGAGCGCAAGGAGGTAGATGGGGAAGTTGATACTGTTTTGTCATGTCTGCTTGATTTTCCTTTGTCTGTCTCGCACAGTGAGCTGCAGAAGGAGCAGAGAGCAGACCGGTCTTTAGAGGAGCTGTTTGAGTCGGTGCTGGAGCCCAGTGAGTTGATAAGTGTTGCCAGTGGGTATGGTCTTTTGGATGGTATTTTGATGAGGAAGTGGGTGCCCCACGGAGAGGATTTCATTGGGGATCCTATTTTTCAAATTGTAGTTCCCTCTAAATTTCGTGGCCATGTGTTAAAGCTGGCACATGATGGATCAGGGCATTTGGGGGTTCGCAAGACACATGACAGAATTTTGCGCCATTTTTTTTGGCCGCGACTTAAAAAAGACATTTCTCTGCATGTTAAAAACTGTATTATTTGCCAGATGACGGGTAAGCCGAATCAAGGTATTAAACCTGCGCCATTGCAGCCGATCCCGGCTATTAGTCAACCGTTTGAGTATTTGCTGATTGATTGTGTGGGGCCGCTACCCAAAGCCCGCTCTGGGTGCCAGTATTTGTTAACTGTTATGTGTCAGAGCACCAGGTACCCTGCGGCGTACCCATTGCGAACTATCACGGTGAGGGCGGTGGTTAGGGCCCTGACACAGTATATTTCTGTTTTTGGCATCCCAAGAGTTATTCAAACTGACCAGGGCTCAAATTTTTCTTCGCATTTGGTGGGTCAGGTGTTAAAGCTCCTGGGAGTTAAACACAATCAGTCTTCGGCGTACCACGCTCAGAGCCAAGGTGCTTTTGAACGTTTCCATCAAACATTGAAATCATTACTGCGTGCATATTGTACTGAATTGAATAGAGATTGGGAGGATGGGCTCCCCTGGTTGCTTTTAGCTGCACGGGAGGTTGTGCAAGAAAGCACTGGGTTCAGCCCAAATGATTTGGTTTTTGGTCACTCGGTACGGGGTCCGCTTGCTGTGTTGAAAGATGGATGGGTGGGAGGAGACCCTCCCACTAATTTAATTGATTATGTTAACGGGTTTAGGCATAGATTGTACACTGCTGGGGAGCTGGCAAAACAAAGGTTGACTACAGCACAGGCTAAAATGAAAAAGTTGTATGACCGTAGAGCTGAGATGCGTGAGTTTAGAGTGGGTGATCAAGTGTTAGCTCTCTGTCCCTTGGTGAGTTCCCCCTTCCAAGCAAAATTCATGGGCCCCTATATAGTGGTTGAACGTGTTTCAGATCTGAATTATTTGATCTCAACACCTGGTCGGAGGAAGGCAGTGAAACTGTTTCACGTGAATCTGCTTAAACCCTACTATTCTCACTCTCCCATTGTACCCAATGCTGACCAGCAGGGGTCAGTGTCAGTGAGTCCAGTTCTGGTAGTGGGTTCAATGGGTGTGGTTTCTAATGGGGGTGGTGATGATGTGGTGGAGCCTGATGAGGGCGTGTTTTCTGGGCGTTTAAAGAATTCCGAGACTCTTAAAAATTTGGAGGGCTTGTTTGGCCATTTGTCTGGAGCACAGGCTCAGGAGTTTGAACAGCTAATTTGGAGGTACCCAGGTTTGTTTGGGGATGTGCCATCTCGCACCGATTGGGCTGAACATGACATTGATGTTGGGGAGTTGCCCCCTATTCGCCAGCACTTCTATAGACTATCACCTGAGAAACGCAAGTGTTTGGATGCTGAGATAGAATACATGATTGAGAATGCCATTGCTGTGCCGTCCTCATCAAGCTGGGCGTCTCCATGCCTTTTGGTGCCTAAGAGTGATGGGTCATTTAGGTTTTGCTCAGACTTCAGGAGGGTCAACAAGGTCACGAAGGCTGACTCGTTTCCATTACCCCGAATGGAAGATTGCATAGATCAGGTGGGTGCTGCGAGGTATGTGAGCAAATTTGATCTGCTGAAGGGCTACTGGCAGGTGCCATTATCCAAGCGGGCTCAAGAAGTGGCAGCATTCATCACTCCTTCGGGCTTGTATTCCTACCAGGTGATGCCTTTTGGGCTAAGGAATGCGCCGGCCACATTTCAACGTCTGATGAATCGTGTGGTCTCTGGGTTGTCTGGTTGTGCGGTTTATTTAGATGATTTGGTTGTGTACAGTGACTCCTGGTTCTCCCACATGCTGCGGGTGAAGGCATTATTTGATAGGTTGGCCGAGGCAAAGCTCACAGTGAATCTTGCTAAGTGTGAGTTGGCCCGGGGCACTGTGACTTACCTGGGACGGGTCGTCGGTCAGGGCCAGGTGGCTCCGGTACAGGGCAAGGTTTTGGCCATTGAACAGTTTCCGCAGCCCGTGACTAAGAAAGAACTCATGAGGTTCTTGGGGATGGTGGGATATTATCGGTGTTTTTGCAAGAATTTTTCATCAGTGGTGGCGCCCCTTACAGACTTGCTGAAGGCTAGGGCTCAGTTTGTCTGGTCGGCCGAGTGCCAGGAGGCTTTCAGTAATGTCAAGACTCTTTTGTGCTCAGCTCCAGTGTTGGCTGCACCCCGTTATGACTGTCCTTTTGTTTTACAGGTTGATGCGAGCCACGTAGGAGCAGGGGCGGTGTTGATGCAGGCAGATGAGCAGGGCGTTAACAAACCAGTTAGTTTCTATTCAAAGAAGTTTAACCAGCACCAGGTAAACTACTCAGTGGTTGAGAAAGAGACTCTTGCCTTGGTTTGGGCTTTGCAGTATTTTGCAGTATATGTCGAGTCAGGTGTGGCCCCAGTGGTGGTCTATACAGACCACAATCCATTAACTTTTTTACATACGCTGAGGTGCCCCAATCAGAGGCTGATCAGGTGGTCACTTTTCCTCCAGTCCTATAATTTGGACATCCGACACATTAAGGGCCGTGAAAATGTGGTTGCCGATGCACTGTCTCGGGCTCCAGTGATGGAGTAGGTGGTTGGTGCCTGTTTAGCTCCTGTTCTCTTTGTTGTTATTTTGTATGTTCCTCGCTATAGGGTGGGATGTTGGGCACAGATGTTGGTACTGGGAGGATGTAAGTATATTGAAGTATTTGTAGTGATGTAACTAGTGACTGATTGTTTGAACCATTGATTGTATTTGTGTTGTGTTGACGGTGGTCCTGTGGCCCCCGTCTTATGGGGGGGGTGTGACGACCCTCCTTACACTCTACTCTCTCTCGCTCCCTCTTCAGTGCAGCAGCTGGCAGCAGGGTCGTTAGGGGGAATGAGGATCACCTGGGCTGAGTGGCCTGCAGTCTATTAGGCTGTTTGGGCTGCAGTCTTTTTTTTTCTTCTCTGCCTGAAACAGCTCCTGATCTGGCATTTTGGTTTTGTTTTCCACCTTACAACACATACACACCTGCTTTCACTCATCCACTCACTTACATGACTGATTTTACAGACGACACATGCCATGTTAGTTTAAGTTTCCTTTTGTTGTATTTTGGTTATTTTACTTTAAATAAATATTTCAGTTAATTGTTGTTTGGTGTGCATCTCCCTCTCTTTTTTGTCATGGCCGAGCGGCCCGGTTCATGACATCTCCAACCTGTAAAGGCTTGCGTAAAAAAACAAGTAGATCAGAGGGATCTAATAGCTGCGACCTGGCCTAGCATCCGTCACGTGGCCTAGTGTCCATGACTGGTGGTTTCTTGTACAAGTGTGACCTCGAAATTGGCAAATGACCTTAAATCAATAGGAAACCCTTCCTCTGTACCAAGAAGCTTGTAAGATTTAATAGCCATCCATCAAGTTAAACTGGAGTTACGGTGCGAAAACTGTGAAATAGGGGCAAAATCGACACTTTTTTGACCGATGTGACCTTGGGATTCGACATATGACCTTGAAAATCAATGGGGAACCCTTCCTCTATACCAAGAAGCTTGTTCTAAGATTTCATAGCCATTCATTGAATTAAACTTGAGTTATGGTGCGAAAACCGTCAAATCGGGCAAAATTGACACTTTTTTTTTACCTGTGTGACCTTGGGGTTTGACAGATGACCTTGAAAAACAAAAGGGAACACCTCCTGTATGCCTACAAGCTATTTCCAAAATTTCATAGCAATCCATGAATTCTAACTGGAGTTACAGCGCGAAAACCCGCAAACAAGGTCGTCACCTCTGAGAACTTGACCTTTGACCTCGACCTTGTGCATGGATATCACTTTGGTGAAGGTCAATAATTCCTGAAAATTTCATGATGATACGACGATAGGAACATGGTGAAAAAGGTGTCACAGACGGATGGACGGACAGACAGAAGCATTCATAGAGCTGCTTGGTCGCAGCTAAAAATTGTGGAATACTTTAAAAACAATGTTCCTCAACGTCAAATTGCAAAGGCTTTTAAGCTCTCATCATCGACAGTGCATAAAATTATCAAAAGATTCAGATAAACTGGTAAAATCTTTGTGCTTAAGGGACAAGGCTGAAGACCTTTACTGGATGCCTGTGATCTTCGGGCCCTCAGACGTCACTGCATCACCACTCAACGGCATGATTCTGTCATTGACATTGCTAAATGGGCCCAAGAATACTTTAAGAAACAACCGTCTGCCGTGCCATCCAAAACTCTAATATGCAAAAAGGAAGCCATTGTTGACCAAGATCCAGAAGCGCCGCCTTGTTCTGTAGGCCAAGGCCCTTTCAAAATGGACTTTAGCAAAGTGGAAAAGTATCCTGTGGTCAGACGAGTCCAAGTTTGACATTCTTGTTGGAAATCATGGGCGTCGTGTCCTCCAGGCTAAAGTGGAGAAAGACCCCCTCACGTTATCCACATTCAGTTCAAAAGCCAGCATCTCTGATGTTATGGGGATGCATTAGTGCATACGGTGTGGGACACTCATGTTTTAAAAAGCACCATGTGGTTCGTTGACATTTCACATGACATGCGGCATGAGCATGCTGTCATATGTCATTGTCATATGCAGGGGTGAAAGTAAGATTAGATTCTTGCAGGAACTGTCACTCAAAAAATGTTTTTGCTTGCGTGCTTTGTGCGCTCGCATCAAATTAAATATACTGAAGACTGCTCTTTACTGATTTTGAGATTCTTAAATTCTGTGCACGTCCTTGAGTGCGTGATATATCATGTTAGACAAGTAACGTAATTTACAGCAAAACATTTATTTTCTGGTAAATTCTTAATTCACTTATTCAGTGTAACAATAAAAATGCAGGCTATCTCACACTGCTGCAGTGTTCTGTGAGCTGCACAGAAGCTAGCTTACAGCCTACAGTAAATTTACACAAAAAATTCATCATAATTACAGCTTACTGTGTACTGTTGTGTTCTGATATAGTAACATCATTTTATAACATCATCATAGCATCATTTTTGACAGAAGGATAGACTTCATGGCCCATCTCTGGTCTGGCTGCATAGCCTACCTGCTCCATGTTATTCTTCTACATCTTCCTCCGTCTGTTCCTCAACTTCCACGTTTAACTATCACTTTCTTTTAAACATATAATCAGTTTTTCTTTGCATTTTGAAGAAGTTGTGTTTTACCCATAGACTGCATAAAAAGATGGACGAAGCCACTGTGACGTCACCCATTGGTTTCAGCATACCATAAAGGAAGCCTCGATTTTGGCAATTTGAATTGCGCCATGTTGTATTTTGAAACTGGATGTGATTTCTATTGGACGAGAGCGTGTAGTGAAGATTCGGGGAGGCTCCGTGGATCTGACTGTACTGGACAAGGACCAGAGGATTGCCACGCCCTTAAAGCATATTCTGAGTTTATCCTTTTATTCTAGGCCCGAGGTCACTAATAGGTGGACCGCGGTCCAAGACCGGACCCAGACGCCGCCCCATCCGGACCCAGAGCTATAACCAACACGTCAGTTTTTGTTGACTTTTACTCAATTTTGGCAGCTTTAATTTTTTAGCCGCCTCTTTTCTGGACTTTTTGGTAGCTACGTAACCGTGCATTTCGTGTGTGGGCGGTGCGTGCCCTCTTGCTCCTGCAGTGTGGCTGCGGCCGTGTCAGAAAGTTGTGAGAAGAAAATACACTGGAGGGAGGCAAGGCGAAAGAGAGAACAGCGGTGAGAGAAAGAGCGAGTGTGTAATAGTGAAGGAATATGACATGGCTTGTTCTAAACGGCGCAAAATAGACAGTGAAAACAGAACTTTTAAAGTGGAATGGACCAAATCTTATATGTTTATCCTCCCCACTGGAATCTCAAAGCCGCTGTGGCTCATATGCTCCGAGATGGTGGCGCTAGTGAAAAGAGCAAACGTAAAACGCCACTGCGAATTAAACAGCTGGTGAACTGGCGGCGCAGGGGGGCTAAAACCCGTCCCTTAAAACAGTTGGTCATGACCTGTTTTCAATCAAATTGGAAGCAATGCATGTGTGTCACGATTGGTTAAATGCAACACGATCATTTGAAATGTCTTTATGCAATTCCATTGCTTCCAACCCCTGAGTAAAGAAAAACGGGAGAAGTCCGGAGTCAACATCACCGTAACGCAAGTGAGACTGATAAGCCTCCATGCACAAGGACTTCACTTCTGTGCGAGAATCTCTTACATGCGCATTGATTGAATAATTGACATAAATATGCCACTTAATTGACCCCAAATGCATGATAGCTGGCAGGTATGCGTCATTAATGAAAACTGACCACACCTGATAATGTTGAGAGAGTTTTTGGAGTTTCCCTAATGGTAATTTAAATGATTGAAAACGGGTCATGACCAATCATTATTTTTAAGGGATGATTTGAGCCCCCCCTATTGCCAGTTCACCAGCTGCCACTGAACACAATACTGCTTTTGAGAAGATTTAAAACCCTGGCAGACAAAGCCAGAGCTCACTTCTCTCACTAAACAGGAGAAAGTAGGCAGTGGGAGGGAAAGAAATTCATTTTTAATATTTAAGTCCTTCATATTATAATCCCCTGTTGAATATGAAAAAAGTTAAAACTATACACTTCACGAGACTGTGGAGGGAAGAAAGGAAACTCAAGCTACACTTTTTATCTATTTTTCTAAAATGTAAGCACTTTAAGATGCTCAGTCATGGCTCACAGCTTTGATTTGCTTGTATGTTATTTTTCAAATGGAGATCTTATTTGACTTGAAGTGAGTGCATTAACATTCCTTTTATTTATTATTATTTATGATTGTATGTAGCCTCCATGATTGTATGTGACTGTATTATGATGCAACTTAGACATGATAATGCTGCGGACCTTCATATGCAGAAATTTCCACTATCCGGACCTCTTTGATTTGTAATTGAATACCCCTGTTCTAGTCTATATGGGACCATCATTTTCAAAAATGAACATTATGATATATCGAAGGACACTTGAAACTTGCTATAGCTACCATGAAATAATGTGAAAAATTATTATTTAAATGAAAAATCAGGTGGGAAATTAAGGTCTTAGAAGCTTGTTCTAAGATTTCATAGCCATTCATTGAATTAAACTTGAGTTATGGTGCGAAAACCGTCAAATCGGGCAAAATTGACACTTTTTTTTACCTGTGTGACCTTGGGGTTTGACAGATGACCTTAAAAAACAATAGGGAACACCTCCTGTATGCCTACAAGCTATTTCCAAAATTTCATAGCAATCCATGAATTCTAACTGGAGTTACAGCGCGAAAACCCGCAAACAAGGTCGTCACCTCTGTGAACTTGACCTTTGACCTCGACCTTGTGCATGGATATCACTTTGGTGAAGGTCAATAACTCCTGAAAATTTCATGATGATATGACGATAGGAACATGGTGAAAAAGGTGTCACAGACGGATGGACGGACAGACAGAAGCATTCATAGAGCTGCTTGGTCGCAGCTAAAAATTGTGGAATACTTTAAAAACAATGTTCCTCAACGTCAAATTGCAGAAATTTCCACTATCCGGACCTCTTTGATTTGTAATTGAATACCCCTGTTCTAGTCTATATGGGACCATCATTTTCAAAAATGAACATTATGATATATCGAAGGACACTTGAAACTTGCTATAGCTACCATGAAATAATGTGAAAAATTATTATTTAAATGAAAAATCAGGTGGGAAATTAAGGTCATTTTCTCACAGACTTCTATAGCATTGAACTTCTTTCTGCAACCACCGACGTCGGCATCTGCTGGCCATTAAATAGAATGCCATTTTACGGTACTTCCGCATGGGCTTCATTTTTCAGACCAGGGTGCTGCATCCATCTTTTTATACAGTCTATGGTTTTACCATTCCCTGTCAAAAGGATGCACGCGACCCCCAGGATCCAGACTTGCATCACCTAGGCAACCAGCTTCCAATCAAAAGAAAGCATTGAGTGTTCCCACTTTCTGCATGTGTTTGTTTGCCGAAGGTGAGTGGTGGACTATTCGTTCGCATGACAGAGAGTTATTCATGATTCAGACTGTTAATCATAAAACCACACAATTTATTACTTGGGGATTTTTCTTTTGTTTTTTTTGCAAAAACGACTGCTCGCTGCTGTCTGCAAAAATCCACAGCACTCGAGGCACTACCATTGGATTAACGTTACAATGCAGAGTGTAGACTGCCTTCAAGTTACAACATATCACGGTAAGCGAGTAGCCTACTGCAAATAATAACGTTTGTCCAGCGCTCTAAAATCTACTTCAACACGTCACAGGCAGCACATTCTGTAGATGATTTTCATGTATTCATCAAATTTACACTTATCTCGGAGAAATTCGCTTGAAAATTGAAAGGACTGTATCTGTAGAGGACTGTATATCTCTTCCCGGTACGGCGTACCCCTGCGTTCCGGCTTACTTTCACCCCTGGTCATATGAAGCCTTTCTTCCATCACTATTGACGTTAGTGCATGGAGTGTCATTTCAAAGTTCTTATTACAATTCCATGTTAATCAGAATGTACATCACTGCCAAGAGACTGGAGGGGAGCTTGACTCCAGCATTCCTAAAGAAAAAATGGGGAAACCTGAAGCCAAAATACAAGGTTGGTTGATTGGTTTTTTCAGTATTTCACAGATCACTCATTCACTCACTGTGAGGTAATCAGCCCTAAGACTGAAAAGTTACTTATTGTATGAGCTCATGAGCTACCTGTAAACTGTAACTCTAAAACTGCATTCATGATACACCATTTATATGGATACTGTCATGTTCACAATTACAGTAATTGAAGCACCTATTACTAAAACCCCATAAGTCACACTTGACATGACTTGACTTGTGGGGTTTTAGTAATCAGTGCTTTAATTATTTAATGTTTCTCTGTCTCAGGCAGTTAGTTGACCCAAGTTTTGTAATACCTTATCAATGCCCATAATATGCATTCATCAGCAGTGGCAGACCATCTGAACAGAATTAATTTATTTATTTATTTCATGGCTTACTAGGCGTTGTGTTTGGTGCACTCTCAGTTTATAGTGCTCATGAGACTAATTTTATATCACTTAGGTATTGTCATACCTCTTGGCCTATTTATTGTAGCACAAAAGTTCTGCTGATGAACAAATATCAAAGGAGAAATGGAGGCTACTGCAAGGCAAGGAATTTCAAATGGAGCATCTTAAAATGGCAGCGTTTCTCTGTTTTTTTGTTGTCCGTCCTCCGCAGGACCTTAAGTTCCCAAAAATTGGGGTCAGCACTGAGGGGGGTGAGACCACTGCCGCATCTTGGAAGTGGTACACAATGATGGATGAGGCAATTGGGGGCAGGCCATCCGTAACGCCGCCTGTCTACATTGCCTCTTGCTCACAGGATGTGGCCGTGATTGAAGAGGGGGGCTCTGTGCCTACCCCAGAACGGGACACAGCCACAGCCTCCAAAAAGGCAGTGGTGGATGTCATGGAGCTGTTAAAAGAGATGCAGGAGAAAGAGGAGAGATATGAGCTGGAGTTGAGAGAGATGGAGGTGAAAGCAATAGAGAGAGAGAGCAGAGAAGAGCCGCAGAGGCAGCTGAGAGGGTGGAGAGGAGGCAATGGGAGGCTGTGGAGAGGGAGGAGAGGTTTTTTAGGGAGATGAGAGAGAGAGAGGAGAGGAGAGACAGGGAAACTGCGGGACGGGAGGAGCACCCTCTGGCTATTTTAGAAAAATTTGTTAATAAATCATTAAAAAATGAAATCTGCTGTCATTTTTTTTACTGTACATTTTCAACCAGTCACCATAACAATGTTCACACATGGGAAGGCAAGTTAATTAACATTCCTTAATATAACTCACTTAAATAACAAGGAAATCTCAGTGTTCCACAGAAAACATGAAAATCATGAGGAAAGAGCACAAAAGAAATGCATATAAGAGCAGTTGAACATAATTTAAAAGCCAAATTTGATGCTTAATAGTTCTTAATTAATTCTGATAAACAATTTACATTAAATGGCTAAATGCAGTCAAATTGCATGCTTTTTGCATTCAGGGCAGAATGGACAGCGGCCCACTGAATAATTCAGAGGTAATCGTGGTCTGGTGCAAAACACATCATTGCCATCCTGTGCCTCTCCTCTGCTCCACAGGTGGCGCCTGGAGGTGCCTGGTCAGGGTGGACCCCAGCTGCTCCCTCCACAACATCATCTGGCTCCGACAGATCTCCATTGCTGAGACAGATGTTGTGCAGGACAAAGGATGTCCACCTCCAGCACCTTCAAGAAAATGGACCTCCACCTGATCTTCAGGATGCCGAAAGCTCTCTCCACAACATTTCTGGCTTTGGACAGGTTGCTGTTAAAGCGTACCTGGAACTCATTGTGAAGAGGCTGCCTGTAAGGGGTCATGAAGGTGATAGGTTGTGTAAGACACCCATCAATGCCACCAACAACCCTGCTAAAGGCTGCTGACCCCTCTAAACATGCAAAACCTGCCCCCAGGGGAGCCAGATGGCGCTGCACAGCAGTAGCAACTTGTGTGTTTTATAACATGGCAAGAAAACAAGCGCCATTCAGTTGCTCCGAGGGTGTCATTTAAGTCGGACTATCTGACGCAGTGTTCCTGTATGGACCAGTAACGCTAGCTGGTTAGAAATATGTTTGGGCATTTGTTAAATTATTCGCCATGTCTGTTTGTTGACATCAGAACAGCATGTAGAACAGGAGCCTGGAGGAGTAGCCTCAGCCCGCTACGCAGTAGAAACTGGCACCACATTCAGCAGTAGTTTAGTAATCCACGGTAGTAGGCCTACTGCTATGTCAATTTTTCTGATGTTTTGGCACCTCGGATACCGTGCAACACTAAATGTTTAAATCACAGCCCTACGTTGTATACGCTTCCCTGTAACTCACTCTCTCATTCTGTCGTAGGCTACTCCGCTCAGGCTGTGACTAGCAAGTGGAGAGGGGTAACCATGTTGCTGCAAATCAGCGTGCTTGAAGCAGCAGGGCATTATAATTGTTTACTTCTTCTTCTTGTGAATGTATGGCAGGCTGTAGCCTACGCTATTTAGCGTAATTCATTACGAATGGGAAACATTTCAATTTCAAAGAGCAATAGACTGTCAACCAACGAGCTATATACACTAGAGGTGCTATGTTACGATTTCAGTATGCAGGTCCTGTCGTCATCGTGTCACAGGCGTCCAATACACCTATGTGCAGCAAAGTTGATGGTTCTTTCCAGAAATTCTTCTCTGAATGCCTGACCACTGTGTCGCTGTAGATTGCGGCCACAGGAGAAGGGAAAGTTGTCGACCTAACCTTTCGGATGTAAATTATTTTTGGCTTGAACGACAGATTATTAGCTTTAAATAATCAAACTTAGCTATGCGATGTAAAGCTAGTCTTGACTAGCCCTTTCCCACTACCAGATCACCTGGTTACCTCGGGGGTAGCGTCGTGGCTTATAGTATCAGATCTGCCTGGTTATTTGGATGGGAAATGGACATCTCATTCGTGCGTGACTGCATAAACATTCGGTTTTATTGATTTCCACTGAGTGCTATACTAGCAGTCCTAATGAGCGAAAATACTGTGATACTTTGAATCACTCCCGACTTCAGCGTCAGGCACATCCAAAAACCCGTGGAAATCAGCAGCTGCTTTACTGTCAGTGGACGCGAATAGGTTTAGGTCTATTTTGTAATGGCTTCGCCCTTTAAGGCTGTCGCTATTGAGTTTATCCTTCTGTGCATGCGCAGATTTGAAGATTTTCTTTCCCCCCATTGTCCTGCATGATGGCCCCAATCAGGTCCGCATCCACGGTATATTACATTCGCATGACCTGAGTTCAGCTCCCACTTTTTCTTCAGTGCAAGAAATTGAATGACACTGTTCTGAAGATGAATATTTCTCGAAGAGCAGTATGCCTCTGCCCAGAGTGTGGCAACTGCTACATCATGCCATACGACCCTCACTCAGGCTGCGAAACGTGCCTCAGCGCTGAACATGCTAGGCTAGCCTTGATGCTTCAAGCTTTCTTCTCGTTTTGTGCCCTCCTACCTTCCTGGGAGCTGCAGCGGCGGGCTGACGCATTTATGCCCCGTATTGCAAGTCTCGTAGATACTGAGGCAGCTAATGTGAGATTGGGTCCATCGTACGGTAGAGAGGTGGAGGCAGAGGCGTTTCTAGACTTGAAGGACAACCTGGGCTTAGCCCGGCTGGACCAGGTGTACATTTGAAGATGAGCCAAGGATTTTTTTTTTTTTTTTCATTTTTATACAGTACATAAAAGGTGTTATTATTGTAGTAGACAACAGACTAAATTAGACTGCCCAAATGATTTGTTATTTGATTTCCAGGTGCATACACATTTAAGCAGTGTGATGTGGAATGCTCATGGCTATTGCCTTGGCCAACAATGACGCAACAATGGCTGTAAGTAGCAGTTTTCAGGATTCAAATCAAATTTAGCAAATTTATTTGTTGGATAATCAAATACCAAGGATGCAAAGTGTCTTGCATTACTTTACAAAACATTTACAGCAAATATCAGTGCTGCAGAATTTACTTACAAATGCTGTGATTATGATTTTGGGGGAAAAAAAACACTTTGGTCACACTAAGAACTGGCTCCATTGTTGAATTTTGAAATGTAAAGATTTGACCTTTGAGCATAAAAATGTAGCCCATTCCATAAATCTCCATGACATACTGTTCATCAAACCAGGTAAAAGTCAACTAGAAATGGGTCATATCTAAGCATGGTGAAAATTACAGCCTTACCCAGTGAAATTCCTTTCTTTGGTGAGGCTTAATATAAAAAGGCAAATTAGCCTTTATAGGTATATTTCATCATTTTATGAATGAAAAACTCTTTGGAGTACCACTCTGAGATTCGGCAAGACAGTAGATCAAAGAGAGGAGTATGGACATGATTTCTTTCTTTTTTTTTAATCCATGACATGAACTGGGAAAATTTCTGAAAACTGGGTGAGTTGGCATGGAATGACCCTATAACTATTGTAAATAAATTATACCAAAATAAATTCCCTAATGCTCCTAATCCTAATACTCCTGATGCATTTGAGTACCATAAAAGTGCTTCATTGATTAACTTTCTCATGCACAAATTAAAGTTGGCTCCTCTAAATAATGGTTACGTTGCCGATGTCCATGCCTGATCCTGACACATCTGCTCCTGCTGTTGCCTCCTCCTCTGTCTGTAGCTCATCTTTGCTGCTACCCTCTACAACATCATCAAATCAGATCATTGTGTGGCAAACCAACAAAAACAAATAAGATATAATTATACACTGTAATACTGTGGACAACAATGCAGGATGCAAAGACCTTACACTTGGTCTCCTTGGGCCTTCTTAATACTAATATGCTTTTCAAACTCTTCAGATTGATGTTTTTTTGCCAATGCATAGGTTATTTGCATACATTTCCATGGACATTTTGATACATTTCAATTTAAGGACATTCCCATGACACATAGATTTTTTTTTTATGCTGCTTTATGTTAATTTACCGTCTTTGTAATTACATTGATGGTCAAATGGCTCATTTCAGGGTAAATGAAAGCCCCCATAGCCTGATGTGCAAGCTGCTCAACATACTTGCCTATAGTATCTATCCAGCAGTTTAAAAAAATTATCTCTTGCTACAGAAAACAAGAAGAGCACTGCCAACGGTGCATAATACGCCCGTCATGAACATGGATCAGGAAGTGGACAGACAACATGATACCAATATCCAACAGACAACAGGCCCATGTGAGCTTTGACCTTTGTCCGTGACCTTGACCTTGGAGGGAGGGCCGTAAACATGGTACGCGACACTCCGCTCAGTGATGGTACATGTGTGTGTGAAATATTATGGATGTATCTGAAGCGGTTGAGAAGTTATGCTCCGGACAAGCCCCATCTGGGCCCCATGTGACTTTTGACCTTTGCCAGTGACCATTTAGGCATTTAGCCCTTCTTGCTAGCCCTTCTGCCTACATTTAGCTACTTAGAGCCCAGCTGCGTGAGTAATAACAAGGGAGTGTAGATTTCAGACAGAAAATACTAACTTCCAACTGAATGGCTGGTGAATTTGGCCAGTTTATTTGTCTGTGGCTGGTAGATGTTCGCATTTCAATAAGTTCATTTTGATCCCTGCTTAATAGTGTTTACTAAGATTAGCTATCTAGCCAGCTAGCGATAGGATGGGTAAACAAAATGATGCCACTCTGATAGTCAGCCTTATGGAGTTGGTCTAGACTATTAGACTAGACTAGACTATTATTTCAGTTTGCAAACATTAATTCTTACCCTTTGCCTTTCTTTTAAAAAATCCGAAGAGCTTCAGTTGTTTTTAAGTCGCCATGTCACGTCTGCTACTTGCTTGCTAGCAACGTACTGCAATCGATTATGCAGACCCGCCAAATTTTTTTCCCCACAAGAGTTCCAGACACCAGCAGAAACTCATTTGCGTACAGCCAATCAGCAACCTTGTGCCAGACCTCTGAAGGAGTGTCGCAAGACAGTTAGATTTTTTTCTTTCTTCACTGGCCTTGCACTAATAATGTAAAAAAAAGCGAGATCGCGTCAGCTTACTTTAGAAAATATAAATGCTCTGAACAGATGATTTTTTTAAATCAATCTGAGCTGGAAACAATAAAAATGATTGGCAGGTCTAGAAACGGCCACCGCATTTTCAAGGACACGAATATTTATAGACAGTAAAACCTCTTTCAAAGTATAAAATCATTAGGCTGTATCACACCCCTCTTGCTGAGCATAGCTATGGCCGTCTAATTAAGATTTTGTTTCTATGATGCAGAAAGAAAGCGCCATAATCGCGAAATATTAACAGCCGACAGCAAAGTGCGAATACAATTAATTAACAGCACTTCCCAAATCTGTTCATTTGTTTATAACGTTCAGTAGCAAGGCTAGGTAAAAAGGATCTGTAGCCTACAGCGCATTCATATTTTCGAGAATAAGATGACGCAATCTCGGTTATTTCTACCTTATATTCATTGGATTTTGTTTGGTGTCACTAACAAGTTTATTATTGATATGATCACTGCAGGATGAAAAAGCAGCGAGTTGGGTATTGCTAGACTACATTGATTGTAACCAGCTCATTTTACCAGCTTCAGATATTTAAAAAAAAAAAAACTTTCATAACATTCATTTATCTAAATGGCAGGCTAGACGAATGATTTGGCCAATGGTGTTGCGGAGAGCAAGGCAGGCATCTACGATATAATCGCGGTATTCTGGGTATGGACTGTGCTGTCAGTGGTTACGAGACCGTGCATCCGCGCAAGGCTCGTAAAGACGAGAAAATGCAACCGTCTCAAGACCCTCCTTCAGTCTGGAAAGGGATTTTTGATTGTCTGTCCGCAAATAAGTTTCTGTTGGTGTCCGGAACTCAAGTGGGGGGAAAAAATCTCGCCCACCGCTCTCCACTCACCCCCAGCTCAGCCCAGCCCAGCCAAGCCCCGCCCGGCTTCTCCTCGTCAGAGCCAGAGTTATTGTTCGGGATTCCTTATTTTTACAAGCTGCGAGGGATAGAAAGCAGAAAGAAATAAAAAAGCGTAACAACTATTTTGGCTACCCCAGGCTGAGCTCAAATTACCACGGGCTGAAGCCCCGGTAAAATCGGCTGGCGACGCCCCTGGATGGAGGAGTATGAAGGGCAAAAATTTGATAATTCTACTCCCTTCATTACCGCTTGTACTAGTGCTTCCCTCTGCTGACTGCAAGACTTGGAGTTCAGTGAGCAGGGTGCCCCGCTTTTGCGAACATCCCTTTCTTGCCGTTTTATCAATGTGTTGCTAGTGAATCGATGCCTGCGGAGCCTGAAGTCCACACTCCAGGACTATGTGTCCTCCAATTTGCGGATCTCGCCACGCAAGAGTTTAATGCGGCATTGGCTCAACCTGGCCGCGCCCCGCTACGCTGGCAAGCATGTTTCCGGTCTAGCCCACCGGCTGAACTGCCGATAAAACACAAGAAATTTCAAGGAGCTGTGAGAAATGTGTGGCTGCCTCACAATATGACGCAGCTTCAGAGAAAACAGTTTGCCCCCCCTTCCCCTGAGTGCTCTGCACCTATTTCTCTGCACACTCTTCACCAACCAATATTTCCCGCAAGAAGAGAGGCGATCGACAAAGCGGAGAGGGTGTGGAAGTGCACTCAGTGGGTTCGAGTGAATATTTGCCCACAGTGCGCTCACGGTTTTTGGCAAGATTGGAGAGCGAATCCCTTTCTGCAGTGGCGCCCAGTAGCCCCTACTGCTCATGTATTTCAGACTGCTTCCCACCATTCCTCCATCGTACAGCCCACGCCTCCGACTACTGCGCCTCCCCGTGCCTCTTGTACTGGCATGCATAATCTTCGCCCTGCATGCGAGTAGACAAACCCCCTGGCCGAACCGTCGCGGAAGCAGAGGAGGCAATTACTGCCAAAAATGAATATGTGTCTGACTTCTCATGTCAGTCCTTTTCAGGGCCACTACCCTTGTGTTAAAAACCAGTTCTTTTTAAAACAGTTTGTCTCCGTCTCCACTGAGTCTTCTGCAACTGTTACAACACGTATTCCCCACACACTTGAGTCCTCTGTTAGACGCAGATGAAAAGCAAAGCCCACCAGTCTGCGTTTAAGCAACAATCCTAACTCAGCAGTAAGCTCGGAACCCTCTATGCTGAAAATCGCAAGTCCGATCATCAGTGATGGTGGTTTAATTTTACGAGCTTATGAGAGCGAGTTTGACCATGCTGCTGTTGCAACAGCAACCGCGCACTCCACGCTCACCCATGCTACCCACACAGCAGTGCAGCAATACTGCTCTGTAAGAAAAAAAGAACGAAAGAAGGGACAATCCAATCTTCGAATGAAAAATGGTGTTTATTTCCAGTAAAAACTGCAGTGAACAGAAATACGGGTAACGTACTCTGGGTTCAGCGGAGTCAAAGTGAACCCCGAGCCTCCCCAACGTACATTTCTTATACATGAAAAACTCTTTGAAGTTGGCCAGACATTTTTATTGCATTAATTACTTAGACAAGATAGTTGATGGCAGTCTCTTTGGATGAAATAGCTCTCTAATTGCTCACTCCCGGCCGCGACACGATAATTGATGGCTATGCCAGGTAGGTGCGACAAGTTGTTGTCAGAAATTACCAAGTGTATTGTACTTATGATAAGTGGATCCTGACCATTTGGCCAACGGATGTGTCTGATTTGCAGGGTTTGCGACTTGAGTAGATTAGCACAGGAATGAGATTCTTACAGTCCCCCCTTTGATGCTTTATGATCAATTAAGCATCATCTGACCCAAGTCTTGCAAACTAAAAGAACACCTCATCTATGGGGTGTGCCAGTGGCGGTGCCGTCCTGTCTTAGGTTGTCGTCCTTCCTCATGGACAATCTTACCCGTCGTGGGATCGCACACCTCATCCGACTGGTCTTCCGCCGGGTCACCTCATGCCCTTAGCCGGGATCACTGATCATAATTACATTACTTTATATTGAATGGGAGAGACAGAATGACACAAAAAAAAATGGAAGAAGCGGCCTAGCGGAGATTGGAGAACTACCTCATCCAAATTGACTGGCGGGTGAGATCATTTAAAAGCACAACATTGTTTCTTTTGAGAAATGAGCACATGCAACACAAAATTATACACTGAAACAAAATTAGAAATAAGCATACAGATACTGCCACTTTGAATGTTAATTCCCATATCAGTCCCGAGAGAGCTATTTCTTCATCACCGTCATGCATTTGATTAATTATTTTGTTGTCTTTTTCCTGTAAACCTTGTTGAGCTTTTATAATATGGGTATCTTTTCTTTGCATCAAAGACATGAGTATGGTATCAAGTTCTGGTATGTTAAATTGGAATTCTGGAATGTCTTCAATGAATCCTAATTCATCCTCTGCATCTACATACATTTTTTGTTGTGTTGTATTTATATAAGGGAACTGATAGGGTCCAACTGACCATGCATTTTTGGGAATAATACAAAAAGATGTATAATTGATTGGACATGTTATCACACCTTCATGGGAGGAGATAAAGAATCTATTTAGTGTGGTGGTTATGCAGAACTGTGTTCTCCTTGTGACTACCCTTGTGAAATTATTGTGGATGTGGGTCAGACTGACAGAGCATTTTTCACCAAAGATCCCGGACATTCCACAAACAGGCAGTTTCTCAATAGCATCACACTCGCAAAAGAACCCAAATGCTGTCTTATCGCAGCAGTGAGTATTTAGAGCTCGCCATTCACCGGACGCCAGTTTTACCACAAGACTTGGAAGGTCCTTGCGTTCTTTAAACACATTTCCCTGTAAAATACCCAAGTTATTCATTTTCACCACGGTATTAAAAACATTATTGGACTGAAAGATTGGAATGGAGACAGTCAGCAACATGGCATACATTTGTCTCATAAAACATCCAAACTGTGGCAACGAGTTTCCCGCGGAGCAAGCCCATGTTTTGTCCTGGGGATTGTTAAACACGGTCTCATTCCACCATTTTATAATTTGCAAGGGTGGAGTCTTGTCTGTGGGTTTTGAAGGTTTCCCCCCATTTTTTGAAAATGGGAAGTTAATGCCGTTTGTTATTGGCCCGTAATCCAGTGGACTATAGAAACCAGCAGGAATGGGATGAGACGTGACCTTAGCCATTTGGATGATGTAGCTGTAAGGAATAGGAAGTTTGCATTTACCCAATCTTGCCATATAGTCTGTGAAATTTTCTGCTGATTTATGCTCAAAGCAGTCCTCAAGTCCAAACCATTTCATTACAACCTCTTCTGTAAATAGTGTTGTGGGGATCCTTCCTGCTATGACTTTGTGGAGTATCTGAGAAATTTCCTGGTATTTAATACTAGAAAACTGCGCACAGTACACTTCTTTGTGAAGCTCTTGAAATGTGGCTTTTGACTTGTCTTTGAGGATGCCTAATGCCGTGGCAATGGTGTGTATGTTATTCACAGTGTCTTTTCCTTCGGACAGACTGTCCTGTAAATATGCATCTGTCTGTAGAATCTGGTCTGCTATCATTGCTTTTAATTTAATTTCATTATTCCTCATCTGCCTTGCGTCCATCCAGTTGGAAATGCCCAGGCCTGTTCCCGCAGCTCCCAGCAGGCTGTCCATTAGTCCCATTAGCTTTCGCCCCGTGATGGGAGGGTTCCTCTGGTTCACCTGGGTGTTCGATGTCACGGTATCATGGTACTTCAGGAAAGCAGTGGTCAGGAGGTCCTTGTACATCCTAGTGACACCCTCTCGACTGCAGTGCTCATCCATGTCTGGTGACCAGGCTGTCAGGTTGACCAGGACTGGAATGTGAACCCACTGGATGTTGTTCACCAGGACCCCAGGATACGGCTGCATTATGACTCCTGTTTGAGGGGCTGGCTGCTGCTCTGGACACTTTCCCGTCAGCACCGCAACTGGCAGAATGATCACAAGGACAGCTTTCCACATTTTTCTCTCTGGGGAGAAAAAATAAAACAAAATACACAAACATTAGCATCCCCCCCTCCCCCGAACAGGTTATCATCACTCTGATTTTTTGTATACTTTCAACTGATCAACGTGATACCACTTAGTTGTGGATCGTCCAGCTTTTTCTTTGGATCGTACCTTATAGATTGATTGTCCACATTTGTCAACAATTGTACATGGACCTTTCCAGTTAGCTGTCCAGGGGCCTTCATGGTGGTAATTTTTAACCATGACCTCCTCCCCAATTTCAAAGATTTGCTCCTTTACATCTTTGTCAAAATACATTTTATTGTAATTTTGGCTCAACCCAATGGACTGAGCTGCTTCCTGGTAGATATTAGGCAAAGTCTGGCATAAACTTTTCAAATACTTTTCGGCAGTCCATCCATCTATTAGGGGTCGAGGCATTTCAAACAACAGGTGTTCAGGCATTCTCATCTTCCGTCCTGTCATTAGCTCATAAGGACTATATCCTGAACTCTTGTGACTGACCCCTCTGAGGGACATGAGGATGAATGGAAGGTGTTGTGCCCAGTCAGACCCCTTGTCAAGCACCATCTTTTTCAATGACATTTTTAATGTTCTGTTGCTTCTTTCTACTACTCCTGATGACTGAGGATGATGGGAAATGTGCAAATGATGTTTTACTCCAAGAAGTTTAGCCAGGTCAGAGTGAATTTTACCTGTGAAATGTGTACCCCTATCGCTCTCAAGAGAAAGGGGTAATCCCCAGCGGCAGTATATTTGCTCCCAAAGTACTCGTGCAGTAGCCAAGGCTGTGTCTGATTTTATAGGAAATGCTTCAATCCATTTAGTGAAAGTATCAACAACGACCAAAATGTATTTGTCCCCTCCCTTTGCCGGGGGAAGTGGTCCAATGTAGTCTATTTGAAGGTTTGTCCATGGACCTTCCGCAAGACAGGCAGGTTTCAACCGCCCCTTTTTTTTTATATGTGATGGGTTCATTTGAGCACACGTTAAGCAGTTCATGCAGTGAGCATCTGCATTTTTTCTCATATCGGGCCACCAAAACATGCGTGCAAGACGATCTTTAACTTTCTCAGGCCCTAAATGCCCCCCTTGATTGTGGATATGATAGAGAATATCATACCGCAATCCAGTGGGTGGTATCCATAGTAGACCAGTTGAAGTGTTACACAGCAGGACATTGTCATGTAACACTAATTGTGAGTCATAACTGGCTAACGGTCCGTCCTCGATGGCCTCTCCCCTCTGTTTACGTTTAATCGCGTCCTTTAAAATTGGATCACTGTGTTGGGCACTTTTCAAATCTAGTGGATCAGTCAAAGATATAGCCGAAATTGGTTCTGGAAGGAGTGACTCACCAAACATTATACCTTCTATTGCTGCCTTTTTTGCAAGCTCGTCAACAACCCGATTAGCATCACCATGTATCGAGGCGCCCTTCTTTTGGTGCGCTTTAACCTTCAACAATGCAACTGGAGTGTTCCTTGAACTAGCTATTGCCCACAAAGCCTGTATTGGACCAACATGTGTAAGGCACTGACCATCAGCAGTAGTGAATCCACGTTTTTGCCAAATAGGTAAATATTCCGTCAGAGAATTCACAACAAATGCAGAATCAGAGTAAATGTTCAAAGGTATATCTGGGAAAATATGCATGGCTTGCCACACTGAAACAATCTCTGCTTTCTGTGCAGAAAACTGCGCAGGACATTGGAACAAAAAATCACCCTTGACAGAATGTATTGCAAAACCCGTTTTGTACTGCCCCTCATGCCAAAAGCGGGAACCATCCACATAGACATCAACTGCGCCCTCTATCGGGCGGATTTTGAAAACTCCATCAGGTGGAGGTACTATTTCAGCATCACATTCATGCGGTATGCCTTCATATAAGAGAGTCCGTGGCAACATTGAGTTTGGTTTGTATATTGTTGTGAGGTTTTTGGACCCTAAATCTAGTGTCCATCTTGCAAGCCGAGCATTTGACACGCCCTTCACCTTACCGTTTAACAAAAGCTGCAGTGGTGTGTGAGGTGTGTGAAGCACTACCTCATTGAAGCCAAATATATGCTCAAAGTGTGACATTGCCCAATGAACAGAGAGGAGATGCTTTGTGCATGAATCAAAGGCTTTTTCAACTGGGGAGAGAACTCGCGAGGCATAAGCGATTGGTCGAAGATCACCCTGGAATTCTTGTAGCAACACTGCAGACAACGCTTCCTCAGTTGCGGCAGTTTGTAGAACAAATGGTTGCGAACGATCAGGGTTCCGTAAAGCAGGAGCTTGAATTAATGCTTCTTTCAACTTTTCAAATGCCATTTGATGTTCTGGTCCCCAGTCTAATGAGTCCTTTTTCTTTCTTCTCCCCGTAAGCAAATTATTCAGTGGTTTGGCAATATCTGCAAAGCCCTCTATAAATTCGCGACAGAATTCAACAAGTCCAAGGAATGACCTCAAGGCCGTAACAGACACTGGAACAGGCAGCCTTTTGACAATTTCTACCTTATGAGGATCTGGTGTGCGCCCCCCTTTGCTAATTTTTATTCCCAAATATGTTACCTCTGACTTTAGGAGCTGTGCTTTTTTTGGGTTCAGTTTCAGTCCAGCATTTTCAAATAGAAGAAGTAATTCAGCTAACAACTCCAAATGTTCATCCTTTGTAGCAGTCTGTAGCAGTACATCATCAACATATTGAATGAGGCATTCTGGCTTTGAAAAGGCACTAAGGACTTTCGCAAGACACTGATGAAACAATGTTGGTGAGTTTGCAAATCCCTGGGGGAGCACATTCCATGTGTACTGTGTATTGTTAAACTGGAATGCAAATTTGTATTGGCAGTCAGGATGTAAAGGAACGGACCAAAACCCATTTGACACATCTAATACTGAATAATAGTTGGCGTCAGGTATCAGTGAGCCCAGCACATCAGGCGTCGAAGTTACCAATGGTGCACAAACAGGAGTATGCTTGTTAAGTTCCCGGTAATCAATACACAACCTCCAAGAGTTGTCTGGTTTGCGAACAGGCCATATTGGGGCCATTGTAGGTGAGAGACACGGTCGTATAACACCTTGCTCGAGAAGCGAGTCAATGGTACTCTGAATGTGTGGGCGGGCTTCATCTGGATAACTGTATTGGCGAAGAGGTGGGGGATCTTTGCCTTGCACATGCACTTCCATTATACTTGAGTCAACACGTCCACAGTCATGTTTGTGTTTAGCAAAAGCATTCCTATGTTGCAGCAACAATGCTGATAAATGAGGGTCATGTGCTTCTAGCAATGCATTCAAATCGTAATTTTCTGTCCTCTTTCTGTCCAAATGCAACTGTTACCATAATCAATGATATAGCCACGTTTTTTCATAATATCCGAACCTAGAATATTACGACCATCACTAGTAACACTAAGCCAAACCTTATCTTTAAAATGATCAGTTCCTATGCCGAATTCCATACTGTCTGACTGAGAGGCAAGCGAAATAGTACCATCAAAGCCCTCTATCGTTACAGTATTTTTACCTTCCTTAGGGGGTGAATCAGAATGAAGAATAGAAAGAGAAGCGCCAGTGTCTACTAACCAATCATTGCATCGGCCCCCAGCAGCAACTTTAACGATTGGTCTACCCCACCGGTCACGTGTCAATGGTGCTACAGGGGAAACGGGGGCCTGTGATCTCTATACAGAATTAAGTGGTTTAAGTTTGCTCATCGCCGCATGCAATTCACCATTCTCAGCAGTCAGTTTGTCCATAGCTATTTGCACGTCCCGTAACTGTTTACTCAGTTCACTATAAGGAGATGGCTTGTTTTGATATGATTTACATTCTCTTGCAATATGGCCTTCCTGGTTGCAAGAATAACAGACCACTGCCCCCCCTCTATTGAAAGGCGGGGGCCTTTCCCCTTTAACTTGTTTAACATCATCTGGAACATACCCCTCATTTTTCCATGAAACAACTTTAGAATGATCTGACGACCCCCTTTTAATTGCTGCAATAGGGCGTTTTCCTTTAAGTGTCGAAGTGGAGTTGTAAAACCGGGTCATCTTTGCCACAATATCTGAATACGGTGTGTTTGAATCGACAAGCAGTGCAAGGGCATTCCGAGTATGTGCATCACTTTGAGAAATGAGCGCGGATTTGAACATAGGATCTTGCTGAGTCAAATTCGCAACACCACTATAGGAACTAAATGCCTCCCATAACCTGGCCGCATAAGCTGCTGGATGCTCCCCCGGCGACATAACGACTTCTCGTATTTTGTCCCAGTCAACTGAACGTGTTCCTAGCACCCCCAACAGAGCAGATTTTCTCTCCTCTTTCCTTGCATCCCTGTCATGAATTCTCTGAGGGAGCGCACTAGCCAACGCATGGGGCAAACAAGCAGCCAAAATAATGCACGCATCAGCATCGGTCAAACGGTGCAGGTCAACCATCCTCTCTAAATTGGATAAAAATTCCACAGGGTCTCGCTTGGCCGGCTCAAACCTGCCGATATTTTTAACTAGCGACTCGATTTCATTTGGTGATAACGGTTTAATTGTAGTCGTCGTCGTTGTTATACGGTCTCCCCCCTCTCCAGGTACAATCGTCATCGTTTCATGCACTGGTGCCAGCGGGAATTTCAGAGTACGGTTAGAACTACCATCCCAGTCATTATTTATGTCCTGTCTTATGGGTTTATTCCAGAAATCATCGTCCTTACAGTTTCTCTGGTCTGTGTGATGCCCTGTGCTTTGATTGCACTTCTCAAATAAGTAATCGTATGCAGTTTTAAAATTCCTCACTTCTGTGTACGCGTTATCCAAATCGCGCTGTAACTCCGAATTAATTTTTTTCAATTCAGCAACCTCTTTACGCAAGTCCAATTGAATTTCAGCATTCAAGTTGGCATTAACGTGGTAACTTTTGATATCAGCCTGTTTATTCTCCATCTCTTTCTTTAAATTGCCATTCTTCGTTTCAAGCGCATCTAATCTCTTTTTACAGATTTTATACGACGCTAGAACACCCGTCATAGCTACCGCAACCTTCCCTTTTTTATTCAGTTTGCCCATCTTTGGATGGCTGTCAAACTGGCACAAAGCCCATGCATACGGCTCCACCTGACTTTCAATGCCCTCCAAGATTTCCGATTTACCATGTTTGGCAATGTAACGCACAACAAAGTTTTCCATGACTATAGTTGGCAACGTTCCTACGACCAAACAAACTGTCAAGTCGGTTACCTTTAGGGAAAACAAATAAAACGCAGTTTCTGTTCCAGTGCTTCGGACACAGACAACTTCACTATTCCTGTTACTTTAGGAATAAAAAAAACTCAACACAGTTTCTGTCCCAGTGCGTCGGGCACAGCAACCAACTGTTCCAGATCCCAATGACAATTCTCTACCACAGTACTTCGGGCCGACTCAGTTACTTTAGAATCGTTTTCGAATTGTAACAAACCACAACAGGCATTCAGTTTCAGTTACGTTAGAAACAAAGAGAAACAACTCTACTGCCACTATACTTCGGGCATCCGTGATTCAACCGACCAGTTACTTTAGGCCAACAACAATGCCACACTCCGTCGGGCACGAACCAGTTAAACCTCACACTGCCACAGTACTTCGGGCGCAAACCACACTACTTCGGGTTAACTTTATAGTGTAGGTTTAAACTTCAGAGCCGCGGTACTTCGGGCTCACCAATTTCTAGTTACGCACGAAACCTAATTCAAGTCACAAATCTGCGTACGTACAGTCGCACTGAATCAGTCACTGTACAGCTTTACTGAATTGACAGGAATTAAGCTCCAACTCCTACTGCAAACTTTTACTGAAAGATAAAAAAAATTATCCCGATCCTTAAGTTCCTTTCTAGGTTTTTAAAGCGGGGGTGTCCGTAAAACAAATGCAACAGCAAAATGAAGAAACCGCGTTTCTTACCTTATTCCCCGGTTTTGTTTTTTTTTCGGAATCCCGCGTTGGGTGGCTCGCCAGTGTAAGAAAAAAAGAACGAAAGAAAGGACAATCCAATCTTCGAATGAAAAATGGTGTTTATTTCCAGTAAAAACTGCAGTGAACAGAAATACGGGTAACGTACTCTGGGTTCAGCGGAGTCAAAGTGAACCCCGAGCCTCCCCAACGTACATTTCTTATACATGAAAAACTCTTTGAAGTTGGCCAGACATTTTTATTGCATTAATTACTTAGACAAGATAGTTGATGGCAGTCTCTTTGGATGAAATAGCTCTCTAATTGCTCACTCCCGGCCGCGACACGATAATTGATGGCTATGCCAGGTAGGTGCGACAAGTTGTTGTCAGAAATTACCAAGTGTATTGTACTTATGATAAGTGGATCCTGACCATTTGGCCAACGGATGTGTCTGATTTGCAGGGTTTGCGACTTGAGTAGATTAGCACAGGAATGAGATTCTTACAGCTCCTCCCGTCTCTCAGCCCTTTCTAACCTGCCCTCCCGTCAGCTATGCTATAACATGCTATGGCGAAGAAGGCTCTGCTCTGTGCATCAAACAATGGTCTAGAAATCAAATGCGCACCTCGATCCAGGCTTGGGAGATCAAGCAAATGAAAAATGGCTTGAACAACTCAATTGCGCAGTAAAAGAAAACAATTTAAGGTGGGTTTGATTGGTAATTGTGACAATCAATATTGTGGTGTTCCTGCTGCTTCGGTGGATGAGTTGAATGTCGGTGTCAACTTCTTTTTGCTAATTTGCATGAATTAACCTGAGCTGTTGTGTTTGGCTCACAGGCCCCAGATAATTGTCTGATCAAAATACCCAGAGCAGGTATATGAGGGCTATAGAACTTTGAGTTAGTCTTAATGTGAACACTCAAAAGGGAAAAGCAGTAATTTGACTGCTGCTGATCATTTGATCATTAGCATTTGACTTGAATGCTAATACAATAAATCTAAACTCAGAAGGAGCAATTTGGAACGCAGATCCCCGATTCCGCGTCCGCTTAATTTGGAAGTCTCCACACTGGTGTCAGAAGTGGGATGCGATGAGCCACAGTGGGAGATCTGGCGACGAGAGGCAAAGTTGGGAAGCCAAGGGTAGTGGAGCAGTGCAGCTGGGATCCTGACCGAGGCCTGCCGATGGGGGAAAGAGTGCTGTTGCTAGCAGCGAACATACCAGTCTCAGCAGGCATGCAGCAGGAAGCAAAGCTGCCGCGCTTCGATGGCTCCTCACAATGTGAGCCATATTGTGCGTAGGTGAAGTTAATCATGCAGCACAGCGGGTGGACGGAGGCAGAGACGGTGATGCGCCTGGTGACAGTCTTAGAGGGGTTAGCACGGCAGATTCTGCTGGACCTAGACACTGACGAGCAGAGTGCCCTACAGGCGCTGGTCACTGCACTCGACCGTCGCAACGGGCGCCGCAAATCCGCTGAACTACACCAGAAGCAGTTGGCATGACGAGGAGTGCACCCAAACGGACCTGGTGCAGCAAACCATCGACACCGGGGATGCAGTGCCTATTTGCCAGCAGCCACACTGCCTCTCCCTCGCCAGACGATGAGTCGCAGAAGAGAAGGTGAAGGAGGTGGCTGCGGCGGGAATAATTGAGCCCTCTGACAGTCCATGGGCAGCCCCTGCCATCCTGCTGCCGAAAAAGAATGGCAAGTGGAGGTTTTGCGTTGACTACCAGCTCCTGAATGCAGTAACCCAGAAGGATGCCCATCCCCTTCCACGCATCGACGAGGCACTTCACCACCTAGCGGGCTCCAGCTGGTTCTGCTCACTTGATCTCTGTAGCGGCTAATGGCAGGTGCGTATGTCCGACAACGACAAGTTTAAGACCGCTTTCACCATTCCAGGTCATGCCGTTCGGGTTTTGTAACGCCCCCCCTGACCTTCGAGCGACTGATGGAGAGGGTCCTGTCAGCTGTTCCTCAGGAACGCTGCATTGTGTACCTTGAGGGTGCCCTCTCCAACCTACAAGAGGTGCTTGCTGCTATCTGGCGGGCGGGGCTCCGACGCAACCCAAAGAAGTGCCATCTATTTTGGCGTGAGACGGCATTCTTGGGGCACATAGTGAGTGGGCAGGGGGTGGCCACTGACCCCGCAAAGGTGGCCGCAGTGTGTGAGTGGCTGGTGCCAGCAGACGTGGGTGAGCTGCGCAGTATCCTGGGGCTGGCAAGCTACTACCGACGGTTTATGCGGGACTTTGCATCAATCACTGGCCCACTGCATTGCCTCACAGAGAAGAAGCGGACCTTCGAGTGGACTGAGGAGTGCACCGCTCCATTTTCTCGGCTCAGGGCGGCTCTCACACAGGTCCCAGTGCTGGCCTATCCCGATGTGCAGCAACCCTTCATCATGGACAATGACGGCAGCGACACAGGGGTGGGGATGGTGCTCTACCCGGCAGAACTCTGAAGGGAAGGTGCCTACTATAGCCTCACCGTGAGCTGAGCAGAGAACAACTACTGCACCACTCGAATAACTGCCGGCCATCATCAGGGCTCTCTGCCATTTCTGCCCCAACTTGCAAGGCGCCACCTTCCAGCTGCCCAGTGACCATGCATCCCTCACCTGGCTGCTGAAGTTCCGCAGCCCCGAGGGTCAAGTGGCGCGCTGAATAGTGGTCCTGCAGGGGTATGACTTTACCATCGAGCACCATTCGGGGCGCCACCATGGAAATGCTGATGCCCTGTTTCGGCCATGTGCTGTGCAGGAGTGCAAGTACTGCCAGCTGCTGGACGAGCGAGACCAGCTGGCTCTCAAGGTGGTGGCTGCCGTAGCCACAGAATCGGGGGGGGCGAGTGCCGATGGAGCACAGCAGCTGCAGGAGGAGCAGGAGGCGACACTCTGCAGAAGGTGAGGGAGTGGCTGGAGTCGGGCATGCGACCAGCATGGGCTGAGGTCACGGCAGAAGGTCAGGAGCAAGGCTTATCGGAACCAATTCCAGCACTTGGAGTTGCTGGACGGGCTGGTCCATCGGCTGTGGCAGGCACCTGGTTGGGGCCGCAACATACTCCAGCTCTTGATGTCTCACAAGCTGCACCCCTTGGTCCTCGAGCTGGTGCATGGCTCTGTCGGGTGGGCGACTTTGGAGTGACAAAAATCACTGCTGTGATTCCTGCACAGCTCAGAAGGGGCCCAGGTGAACATCACATGCCCCCTGGAGCGGTACTTCGTCAGCGCCCCAAAGGAGCAGGTAGGGGTGGACATGCTTGGGCTATTTCTCATCTTCGATGCTGGAAATCGCTACATCCTGGTGGTGATGGACTACTTCAGAAAGCGGCCTGAGGGGTACCCCGTACCCGACCAAAACATAGAGATGGCCATGCAGTGCCCGGTCGAGGATATGTTTGCCAGATTCGGCACACCTGAAGAGCTGCACAGTGACCAGGGGCAAAATTTCGGGTCGCAAGCGTTGGCAGTGATCTGCGAGCGTCTGGGGGTGACCAAGAACCTCACAACTTCCCTCCATCCACAAAACAATAGTTTGGATGAGTGGTTCAACCACAAGCTTACCACTTAGCTTGCCATCCTTGCCAGCCAACACCAGCGGGACCGTCATGTGCTCCTGGTACTGCGGGCATACTGCTCAGCTGTGCAGGAGTAGAGCCTGTGCACCCCAGCAGCTTTGATGTTCGGGCGGGAGCTTTGTACACGGGTGGATTTGGTGTTTGGGGCCCCGCCCAAACCTGAAGAACCAGCGACAGGAGAGGCGGACTACTACCGGTGAATTTTGGAGTGGCTGCGGGTGGTCCACCAGTTCACCCAAAAAGCTCAGCGAAGGGCCGGGCTACGACAGAAGCGTAGCTATGACCTGAGATGCAGGGGGCAGGCCTTTGTGAGAGGGGACTGGGTGTGGGTCTACTGCCTGATCCAAAAACGGGATCTGTCTCCGAACACCACTGGCCGTGGGCCGCCTGGGGGAGGTCGTCCACAAGGTGCAGATGACGCACAGCAGGAAGACGGTGGTGCTACACCGGGACCAGCTCACCCCATACTGCCCCCTCCTCTCCAGGGACGCTGCCGCGGAGGTAACGAGTCTGTCTCACCAACCACCCGCCTCACCGCTGACGAGTCCGCCGCTTCCTCCGCTGGGCCCCAGTCACCCAACTCAGCAACGCCAGATGCCAAGGCACTTGGCGGACTTTTGTTGTATAAATTTGTTTGAATGAATAAAACTTGTGTACATAGCTGTTTTTAATTGTGCTTGGGGGGGGGGGTTGTTTGTGTTTACATAGCGGGTTTTTGTGGATATAGCGGGTTCTGTCTTTATTACGGTGTCCTCATGGGACCAAGACCACTTAGGTGGGGGCTGTGTGGCGTTCCTGCTGCTCCGGTGGATGAGTTGAATGTCAGTGTCAACTGCTCCTTGCTAATTTGCATGAATTGGCCTGAGGTGCTGAGATAAGCTCACGGGCCCCAGAGAATCGTCTAATCAGAAAACCCTGAGCAGGTATATAAGTAGAGGGCTATAGCGCTTTGAGTTAGTCTTACTGTGAACAGTCTAGATGGAAAAGCTGTACTTTGCCTGCTGTTTAACTGCTGTTGAAGATGTTGAACGCTGATGCAATAAAACAAAGCTCAAAAGGAGCGATTTGAAAATGCAGATCCCTGACTCTGCGTCCGCTTACTTCGGAAGTCGCCACAATATCTTTGTTTGTGGTGAATTGTATATGCTTATATTATGAAGGTTCAAGTATTGTATTTGTATTTAGTGTCTAATAAAAAATACTGCAGTGTATGTATTAAAAAATTTTATAGCGGAACTGTGTCCAAGTGCTGCCAGGCTGTTTAGCATTGTTTCAAGGTCAGCCAGTCCTTCTTTGAGGCATTTGGGGTTTCCTCGTGGAAACTCTGCAGCTCTTTTTCTCCGAGTGGGATGTTGTGAAATTATTATTATTTTAGAAGGTACACATCAAATATCATGAGTATTCACTTTCATTTAGTCATCTAAAAATGGACAGATATGAACGTAAACACTACTATAAGAAGCTGGAATCTGAGAATTTTTTGTACAGCATTATATTTCATTTGTAAATGAAGATTTGTTGCACGCTGTTATGCTGCCTTGCTGGTCAGCTATATTTATTTTGTTCATTTGGCACCCTCTGGTGGCGTGTCTATAAAACATGATCTGATGTAGTATCTCGCTTCTGTGTAAAGGACTAGTGCTTTCTTGAAGCTTCTGGCACCTGGAGGGGGTGGGATTTTCCTGGAATCCTGTGGATCTTTCCAGAAGGTTGCTAGTCTATATAAATGCTGTGATTTTAAGCACAGGAGAGCAGACAGCAGAGGAGAGCAGAGCAGAAGCAGAGTTTTGATTTGGCAACAGAGTTAATTAGTGGCATTAGAGTGTTATTAGGAATTAAAAAGAGGATATTTTTTGAAGAACTTTTTTTTTTTATTGAAGAATAATTTTTTTTTTGTTTTCTTTGCTGGTTTTCTTTGTTGTGATATTTTTTCAAGTCATAACAAATTGGAGGTTCCACCGAGATTGGATTCACCAAAGATTTTTATTTTAAATCTCGTGACTAGTTGAAAAACCAGCAATCATGCTTTGATGCGGAAAGTTTTTGAAAAGTCCAACCCAGGAATTAATTGTGCTGGCAAAGAAGGACTTGCTGCAAATAGCCTCAACCCTTGGATGATCTGATGTGAAATCATCAATGAAGAAACAAGAAATATTCAACATTTTGGTGCAACATTTAATCGATGAAGATATCTTTAGGAAGAAGCAGCAGAATTAATTAAAGATGTGGAAGTGCCTGCAACGGAGCTGCAAAGACTTTAATTCCAGCTACGCCAAAAACAACTAGAGCTGGAGGAAAGAAGGTTGGAGAAGGAGAGAGAACTGGAGTAAAGAAGAATGGAGAAAGAGAAAGAACTACAAGTAGAAGAAAAAAGGATGCAGTACGATTTGGAAATGAAGAAAATAGAAGCAGGTACCGTTTCAAAATCTTTTGGACTTTCTGATCATTTTGATGTGGTTAAACACATCAGACTTGTTCCTCCTTTCTTAGAAAATGATTTTGACCAATAGTTCACCTAGCCTCCGTTGCAGACGTCTTATGGTGTTCGGTTAATTTCCTTCCCCCAACAACGTCTGCGCACTCGAGCGAGGTTTTGTGTTCCGTGACGTAATGTGATTGTGCTTGATGAGCCAATCAGAATGCTTGTTATATGTTATGATCTCTGTCATTACTATGGCTTTTCCCTGCGGCTTGTCAAAAATAGTGAAATGGCGGGTAAAGAAACTCCTAAAAAAGTTGTAGAAAACGACATTTGTTTTGTGTGTAAAACAAAAATCCTCTCAAATAAAAACAAGATATGAGTGCATGGAAAAGGCAAGCTTGATATCGCTGCAGTAATAAGCTCTGTCATCTCTGTTAACACAGCAGTATACACGAACGAGTTATTCGTCTGCCGAACGGACTGCTATCGCTTACTTGAAAAAATTTCGAAAACAGAGAAAGAACTTGATGAAAAGCGATCGGAATTAAAACTTCTTTATTTCGGTATCGACCAGACTTAAACTCGTTGCTTTCACTCCTATGTTATTCAAATAATTTACTTGATCCTTCATAAGGTTAACAAGAGGAGAAACAACAATAACAATAGGCGATTCTTTATTAGAAAACGCTTCCCCGAGGATTGGAAGAGCTTGGTATATGAACGATTTGCCAAATCCTGTAGGCAAATTTACGTAGACATCTTTCCTCTAGATAACTAAGTTGTTCATTGCTTGTTCTTGTAAGCTATTCATACTTTCAATATTGAACACTTTGCAGACTTTATCCAAAGCTCAAGAGAAAACATGTTCGCCACCGTCCGCCATTTTGGCTTTATCTGTTTCTGCATATATAATTAGCTCCTGGATTTCAGGAGCTAATGTCTGATTGGTGGAACACAAAACCTCGCTCGAGTGCGCAGACGTTGTTGGGTGAAGGTAATTAACTAAACACCATAAGACGTCTGCAATGGAGGCTATAGTTTACCCATTTTGAAAAAATTGCTGAAAATTTGAAATGGCCAAAAGAGCATTGGACAATGATGTTACGAAGTGTTCTTACTGGTAAAGCTAGAAAAATCTATAACCAGTTATCTGTCCAACAGTGTTCTGATTATGATTTTGTCAAATCTGCCATTCTGAAGGGTTACGAATTGGTCCTCAAGGCTTACAGGCAAAAATTTAGGAATTCTCACAAGGAAGCCAGTCAAACTCATGTTGAATTTGGCAGGTTGAAGGAACAGTTGTTTGATCAGTGGTGTAATTCCATAAAAGTTGAGAAAGATTTTGAGAGAATGAGACAACTTATTCTGGTTGAAGAATTCAAAAGGTGTATCCAGCCTGATATTAAAACATTCCTTGAAGAAAAACAAGCCAATACTTTGCAAGATGTTTCTACCCTAGCTGATAGTTATGCATTGACTCACAAGTCTTCTTTTGTCCAAAAATCCACTTTTTCTAAATTTCAAAGCAAGTTTCAGTCCAAGACTTCTTCTAATAACACTTCTAGTGATTCTAAGGCCACTTCTGAGAGGAAACCTTCCAGTGAGAAGCAATCCTCTGATTCTTTACCCTCTGTGTCTTGCCAATACTGCAAAAAGCAAGGTCACCTTATTTCTGAGTGTTATGCTCCCAAGAAAAAAACAACAACGAGAAGAAACCAAGCCAACTGCTTTCACTAACAGAGAATCTCTTTTATCAAAGGTCAGTTCACCTGATCTTCTACCTTTTGTGTCTGATTCTGTTATGGAGGGTTTTGAGCCATTCATCACCGATGGTTTTGTCCCATTTTCACATGATTTTTTCTCATTTGCTCCCGTTAGAATTCTAAGGGATACTGGGTCTTCCCAATCTCTTATTCTTGCAGGTATTCCGCCTTTTTCGGACAAATCTTCTACTCAGGCTAATGTCCTTATTCAAGGAGTACATGTGTACTTCTCCATAATGTTCATCTGAAATCACGCTTGGTCTCTGGACCTGTTACTGTTGGTGTTAGGTCTTCTCTTCCTTTCAAAGGAGTTCATTTGCTTCTCGGTAATGATCTTGCTGGGGATAAGGTTGTGCCCTACCCTGTTGTAACTGACACTCCTTTGATTGATCATGAAACTGACTCTATCGAGGAGGAAATTCCAGACCTCTATCTTTCATCTGCAGCAACTCGTTTTATGGCCAAAAAGGCTATTCAAGATGATGCTGACCTGGACATTAACCTGGCTGACACCTTCATTGGGCAATATTCATTAGGAACCTTCCAGTCCTGAGATGTTTGAGAAATCTTCAGACTTGTCCTTGTCAGGTCATTCTAATGACATTTTGTCTCGGAAAAAACTTATTCATGAACAACAATAAGCTCGTGATCTAGCGCATCTTCTACCACAGGCTGCAAGTGAACAAGAGGCTACTCAAGTTCCTGTCTGTTTTTACTACAAAAATGGTGTGCTTATGAGAAAGTGGCGTCCACTTGATGTTCCTGCTGACGAAGAGTGAATGATCACCCATCAAATTGTTCTCCCAAAGTCTTATCATCAAGAAACTCTTAGTCTGGCCAATGACAATCCTTTGTCAGGTCATTTGGGTATCAAGAAGACCCTTTAACGTGTCAGAAACCGCTTCTTCTGGCCTTCCATGAAGTCTGATGTGCAGGAGTATTGCAAATCCTGCCTTACTTGTTAAATGGTTGGGCAGCCAAACCAGAATATTCCAATGGCTCGACTTAAGCCCATTCCCGCTTTTAAAGAACCTTTCAGTCGGATCATCATTGACTGTGTTGGACCATTGCCGAAGACTAGGTCTGGTTGTGAGTACTTACTGACTATCGTGTGCTTCCACCTGGTTTCCTGAGGCAATTCCACTTCGTAATATCAAGGCGAAGACTATCATCAAGGCTCTTACCAAGTTTTTATGCTTTGCTGGTCTTCCTAAGTCTATTCAGTCTGATCAAGGGTCAAATTTCATGTCTGGCATATTTCAACAAGTTATGCATGAGCTTGGTATTAAACAATACAGGTCATCAGCTTACCATCCTGAGAGTCAAGGTGCTTTGGAGAGGTTCCATCAAACCCTGAAACACATGATAAGGACCTACTGCCTTGACACAGAGAAAGATTGGGATGAGGGTTTCCATCTTCTTCTGTTTGCTGCCCGTGAAGCTGTTCAGGAGTCTCTTGGGTTCAGTCCTTTTGAGCTCGTTTTTGGGCATACAGTCCGTGGACCTCTGAAGCTTCTGGAGGAAAAGTTGCAGACTGAAGATGATGCCCCAATGAACTTGCTTCAGTATGTCTCTGACTTCCGTAATTGTCTCTGTAAGGCTTGAGACTTTGCTAAGTCTAATCTCAAAGAAGCTCAGGGCAAAATAAAAGCCAGATATGACTTTCTCATTCAAAAGATAGAAGTTTTAAAACTGGTGACAAAGTCTTTGCACTTTTGCCAGTCCCTGGAAACCCTCAAAAAGGTCAGTGATCTAAATTATGTCATTTTAACTCCTGGAAGGAAGAAACAAAAACAAATGTGTCACATCAACATGCTGAAAGAATGCATTGACAGAGACACTCAGCAAAAGCCAGTCAATGTGGAAAATACAGTTGAACTGGAAAATTCCAAAGAAGATTGTGACTGCCCCTTAGAAAATGAACTTTGTCCAGTCAAACTTGAAAATTCAGACATTCTTCAAAATATTGACAGCAAGTTGTCCCACTTGGATCCTTTTCAACAACAACAGCTAAAGCAGCTCATAATTGAATACAGTCATATATTCCCTGACGTTCCATCAAGGACTGATATGGTTTACCATGATGTCATCCAACAAGATGATGCCAAGCCTGTAAAACAGCATCCTTACAGAATGAATCCAGAGAAGCAGAAATACCTTAAACATGAATTCAAATATTTGCTTGAAAATGACTTTGTTGAACTAAGTAACAGTGACTGGAGTTCTCCAAGCATCCTAGTTCTGAAACCCAATGGAACATATAGAATCGTGACAGACTACAGGAAAGTGAGTGCTCTATCAAAAACAGACTCATATCCCATTCCCAGGATTGACGACTGCATTGACAAAGTTGGACAGTCAAAGTATGTCACAAAATTTGATCTCCTCAAGGGCTTCTGGCAGATCCCTCTAACAGATAGAACAAAAGAGATCTCTGCCTTCGTCTCACCAGATGTATTATGCCAATACAAGGGACATGCCATTGGGAATGAAAAATTCTCCGGCCACCTTCCAACGTCTGGTAAACAGAGTGATTGCTGGACTACCAGGATGTGAGGCCTATATCAATGACATTATCGTCACCAGCGACAGCTTCCAAGAGCACCTCACCTACATCAGAAACTTCTTTCAGAGTCAGTGATGCCAAACCAGTTGATGCGTTAGTAAAAGTTATCACTGAATTCCCTGTGGCTACAACTAAAAGACAACTAATGAGATTTCTAGGGATGGCTGGCTACTACAGAAAATTCTGTAAAAATTTCTCTATCATTTCTGAACCTTTGACAAATTTACTGAAGAAAAATGTGAAATTTGTTTGGGATGAAAAATGTCAAAATTCATTTGACCAGCTGAAAGCTATCCTCAAAAATGCACCAGTTCTCTTATCTCCTGATTTCAAAAAGGAGTTCAAGTTGGCAGTTGATGCCAGTGACATTGGTGCAGGCACAGTTTTACTGCAAGAAGACACTGATGGAGTAGATCATCCTGCTTGTTACTTTTCCATTAAGCTTGATAAACATCAGAAAAACTATTCAACAATTGAAAAATAATGTTTGGCACTAGTTTTGGCTTTAATAATAATTCTATTTGAATAATTCTAATTCTAATAATAATTCTATTTGACTTGTTCAGCTACTTCCATCAAGGTCTTCAGTGATCACATTCACGTTCAGGAGCTTAGAGCCATTAGCGAGGGAAAAAAATACTGATACCTCAGTCACCAGCATCAGCACACACGGCTAAGACAAGTAAAAAAAAGGAAGCCAGAAGAAAAAAAGCACAAAAGAAAAAATTTAACAAAACCCAGGATAAAACCAGAGTGAACATCAGAGTGGCATTTTAGAGGTGGAAGGAACTCCGTGATCTGGAAGGATTAAAAACTCACGCAGAGTTTGCCACTTTTCTCCGTGACAGGCAAACCCCTGCTTTATTTGTTGGTTCATTTTTGCTCTGCAAATAGGCGAGTTGACGTCGCTGACATGCTCACCAAACTAACCCCAGCCTTAACCAGTATCAATTCATTTTCGCTCTGCAAAAAAGCGAGTGAACGTCGCTTACAAGCACAGTCCCTGTTCGAATAGCCAGAGTCTTGTAACTGTTACACTACTCCGCAGTGCATGTGATGTTACTGTGATGTTGCAGTCAAGCTAACATTAGCTTGTTTCAGATGCTGGGGCTAACGTTGCTGGCGTTGTTTCATTAGAAAGCAACAGAAAATATCTTTATGAAGTGACCTGGCAGTCTTATCAGTTGTGTTGTTGTCCTTATAAATATGTGTAACGTTTCTGTGCTCTCACCGCTAAATGCTGACAAACATGATTTGCTGGCCGTTTAGCTGGATTCACGACAGTTTCTGCACTCAAAAAACAGGTAACTTACTGAAATAAGTGTGTCCTGGGTTTTAAATGAATACATACTGCTGTAGATTACTTTTCATGTCGACATGATTTATTTCTGCTTGTTTGTTGGCAGGCACATAGTTAGACCTGAAAAATCTGGGGCTAATATCCCTCCGTTTATTGAAAATAATTAGTTGTGGCTAATTCTAGATGGGTTTCCTTTATTAACATGTTTTCCAATGCAAGAATAATCAAGTTTCAATCAAAGAGACGGCTTCTCTCCCTCATGCGATTTAAAAGCGAAAATTGTAGAAAATTGCAACCTTCAACTCAAGTGAATTTTAAGGGAAAAAACAAATCCCTGACTAAGAAATAATTATTTTTCATAAAATCACCTGTTCTACAATTATTGGCACCCCTAACCATTCCTAGGAAATTAATGTAATTTAAGTATTTCTGTGATTTCTACAGTAGTTTACAAAGTTGATCAGAGTATCTAGGAACATTTCATTAATAATTCATGACTTCCTGTTTCCCTTGGGTATAAATATGATGAGACACAGACGCCATTTCTCTTATCTACTCTTCAACATGGGAAAGACAAAGGAACACACCATTCAAGTAAGGCAGATGTGTATCGACCTTCACAAGTCAGGCAATGGCTACAAGAAAATAGCCACTCACCTGCACCTGCCTATATCTACTGTCAGAGGAATCATGAAGAAGTTTAAAACAACTGGAACAGCGGTAAACAAGCCTGGTTATTTTTATTTTGGGTCTGGCGGAACACAAAAGATGAGTATGCAAAAAAGCACCTCATGCCCACTGTGAGGTATGGGAGAGGATTGGTGATGCTGTGGGCCTGTTTCTCTTCCAGAAGCCCTGGGAACCTTGTCAGGGTGCATGGCATAATGAAAGCTTCGAAATACCAGGACATTTAAAATCAAAATCTGGTGGCCTCTGCCCGAAAGCTGATGATGGGTCGTCACTGGGTCTTTCAGCAATATAATGACCCTAAACATGTGGCCAAATCTACACAGAAATGGTTCACCAGACACAGAATCAATCCCCTCCCATGGCCAGCTCAGTCTTCAGGCCTCAACCCCATTGAAAACCTGTGGAGTGAGCTGAAGAGGAGTGCAGAGGAGAGAACCCAGGGCGCTGGAAGATTTAGAGAGATTTCTGTATTCTCCCATCTTGTGAAACATTATAGGAGAAGAATAGGTGTTTTATCGGAAAAAGGGGGTTGTAAAAAGTATTAACATCAGGGGTGCTAATAATTGTGGCTCACATGATTTGATGTAAAATAATTATTTCTCAATGTGGGATTTTTTTCCCACTGAATAAATGCACTTGAATTAAATGTTGGATTTTCCTCTTTTTCATTGTGGTCCTATATTATTTAGAAAAAAACCTGAATTTATTAGAAGCTGAAGAACACATCTTAACCAGGGGTGCCAATAATTATGGAGGGCGCTGCACCTGTCAACTAATGCGCATTCAGTGTGAGTATAAGATGCATACTTACGTTCCTCTGCTGTAGTCAGCAACTATTCAATCAACGCAAAGGCTATGTTAGAGATTCTCGCGCGGAATTGAAATCCTTGTGCATGGAGGGGTTAGAAGCAATGTAATTGCATAAAGACATTTCAAATGATCTAATTTCATTTAAATGATTGCAACACACTTGCATTGCTTCCAACCGCTGAGTAAAGAAAAGCGCGAGAAGTCCGGAGTCGTAATTGGTATGCATTATAAATGAAAACTGGCCAGACCTCATAATGTTGAGAGTTTTTGGAGTTTCTGTAATGGTAATTTAAATGAATGATTGAAAACAGGTCATGACCGATCATTAATTTTACGGGATTGTTTTGAGCTTCCCCAGTTGCCAGTTCACGTGCCGCTACTGTTCTGTATATATAAATACAATACTGTGCAATAGATTTATGCACCTATAATTTTTATATAATATTGGGCTCCGTTCCGTACACACGTATGTACGTACGTACGAACATATTAATGTGGATATTTTAAGAACCGTTGACTGGATTCTTTTCATATTTGATATCTAGGTTTATCTCAGTGGGGGAAATGTACCATGCAGTTTTGGTGACCTTCATCTTCATTTCAAGGTCACAAAGCCTACAATGTTAAAAATTCCACAACGAGGATCTACGACTGCCTTTTGCGCCCTAGAATACACAACAATTTGTAGGACATACTCCCAAGCATCTCACAACTTACTCCACATTTATGCTGTAGACCTGATGTATACCCATTGGCAAATGTACAATGTATATGAAAGGCCCTACGAGGAGAACCTCCAAGGGGGGCTGGACCCCTGCAGTCAGGCCATTAAGTGTGAGAAGTTGCAAGGCAGGAAACCGATAACTAACATCAGCAGGGTGCCAATGACCTTCTGCTGATCCATAGTAGGGCGTACAGAAGGCGCATTGAGTTCAGGTTGCCAAAGGCGCAAATCAGGAAGGGCACTAAGAAGAGGCTGAAGAAGAATTTCACCGCACGGACAGGAGGACCTGCACCTGTCATGCCCTGAAGTTCTCATAGCAAACAGAGGCACTGGCTGAGCTGTTCCCCAGCAGCAAGTGCTGGACGAAGAATACTTCGCTGCCTTTCATGGAGCTGTAGACCCACATCAAAATACTGATAACAATGCCATAAATGGGGTAAAGTTGTCTGTTGTGGATGGGGACGGTCAAGCCCCAGGTGCAGTCTGCACTGACGGCAATGAGCTGGAGGAAGCTAATGTAGATGGTGGAGAAGAAGAAGGAGGTGATGCTGCACAGGATGTAGAGGGAGTCCCGGCGCATGCAGGATGCCATCTCATGTATCTTCAGTGGCAGAAAAAGGAAGAAGAGGAGGTCCTACGCTGTTTGGCTGAGAAGCAGTGTGTCAGTGGATGCAGCCTTATTCTGCACTTTAATGCTAAAGGTGCCAAGGAACAGAAAGTTGAAAGGAAGGTGAATTAGGAACATCAGGATGTAGAGGGAGTGTCTGCAAGTGACCATAAATCATTGTCCTCGAGATCATTAGCAGGAGACCCGTGAGAAAATAACAATTTGTTAGTTTAAGGTGTAGATTAGTTAGGTTTAGTATTGTGCAGTAGTGCTACTTTCCAGTGTTCTTATACTTCATAAATAGTGGATAAAATTGTTTACTTTTGGAATTGCATCTTTTCGTCATCTTTCATGTCAGAAATAACAACAAAAATATAGAGTCAAAAAAAGGAACTTCACACTCATAAATTTGTAAATTTTTTTCTTGAAAGTTTTAAGAAAAGAGTTTTTATTATCACTGGGGGTAAATGTGTTGTCAAAGACATCATGACACACATCAACTCCGACGTGCATAGGTACGTAGCACGTGTGAGCATACTCTAAGCTAAAACCATGTTTTCTTGTGTTCCTAGTCATGTGACCACATGAGAGATGTGCAACTGAGTTCACGTTAGCACGTTAGAGGGACATCTCGGAAAAACACGTTTTTACAGTTAATTATTCGTTGATTTTCAATGCCATGGCTGTCAAACATTCAGCATGAACATGCCATTGGCATGCTGAAAACGGAAACGTCCGTCACTGACGTTGCAAGGGTTATGGGAAGCAGTTGACGGACTATCCATGATCTTCGGACACGTCTCCAACAAACTGGCACCACAGCTGACCGACCTCGTTCTGGTAGCCCACGTGTGACGTCAAAAGTAGAAGGCCAGCAAATTGTCTTAAATCATTTGCATAATCGATTTGTCACTGCAACGTGCACTAGGAATGAATTGTTTAGAGGTCGTGTGACTGCCCAAACCATACGTAATCCCCTGCGCACTGCTCTTATTCAAGTTGTAACTTATTTTTACTCTTGGACATTTCCGTAGCATTTCTGGTGGAACTGGTTACATCATGGACATTATTTTTATGATACACCATATTTAATGAGTACTGAATGAAATAAAATCATTATTTTAAACCTCATTTCTTGTATGTTCAACTTATCGACTTCCTAACGAATGTTAAGTTTTTATTTTGGCTGAGTATATCTGTTTGACCATAAAACTGAGGTAAATCAAGAGGAAATACAAATATGCTGTCTTTATGTGATCGTGTAAGCTCCTAATGCTTGGAAATCATAACAATGTCATGTCTGGCATTCTGGGGCTCCTGGCCAAAAATACAGGTAAAAAAGAAAAATCAATGCCTAGTGCAAGCATATTTTTCTCCTACCTAACTAGTCCAAAGCCGCTTGCTATATCTAACAGTAAAAATAGATTTAAGACAATATTAAACACTTAGTACTACTAGTGGTAATATATCTATGATTATTCCTTTAAACTTTTGTGATTTCTGCCATTGTGATCTGGCTTAATACCTCAACTGCGTGATAATTAATGTCAGTTTACCGCCACAGCTGATGAAGTCATTGGGCCCCTTTCATGTACACTAAACTAGTAAATACAATATTCTCCACTCCAGGTGAAAGCTGTGTCACCGTTCCATCAACACCAAAATTATTTGCCATGGCTGCTTTTCATAATCCTTGTGAGACTCTAAGCTGTCCTGGTGGGAACAAACAGCACCTATGCTGCTGAAAAATAGAGTATGTGATGCCACATTCTTAAAATTATTGCGCACTCTGTCGTCATTGGCCTAACAACAACAGGGCCCACTGGGAATCATCCCTGTTCTTTGAATAATCCACTCCAAGCCGAGTTGTTATTTATTCCCTTATTAGCATGGCTTGTTTTCTTGCTCAGAGCTACCGTATATTAGAACCATTCTCAATAGGTTCAGCAGAAGAGTGCATTTGTCTCGGGTGTACAGGAGCAGTTGATGATTCGCAAGAGCAGGCTAAGTATGTAATTTTTTTTAAAATTCCAGCTTTGTCTGGCATTAGATTTTACTGTGCTGTAATTCTACCTGTTGCTAGTTTTGATGTTTGTCTCTTTGACAATAATTTAATTACAGGTTGCATTGCATTTGCCAGGTATTGTGGTAGTTTGTTTCATTTAAGATGATAGAATTGGTTGCATCGTCTGCATAAGTTGCTTGATTGTTAGCTGTTGTTGATTCAAGTAATAACTTATTGTCTCCTAGCTTGGAACATCCTTATATTAGAATATTTCTCAAAGTTTCTCGGGAAAGAGCATTTGTCTCAGGCATTAATCTGCCCCGAGCAGGCATGTACTTGAATAAGTGATGTCCACCAAGCTTGTTGTATACAGCATCCATTGAAAACATAGGTATTAATTCACAGCTGAGGACAAAGGATGCAACATTGTGGCAAGTTTTAGCCAATTCATTCGCTTTGGGGCAGTTGTGATATCCTTTTGCTTTTTCAGGAAGGGCACTGCCCTTTTCTGCCAAAAAATTTTTTTCATGGCTCAAATGGACTCATGCCAAGGGTGGTACCAAGAATTAGACAAGTATTTTATCAGTATAAAGCAGGGATCATCAAGTCACGGTCCTCAAGGTCCAATAATTTCTGGTCTTCCTCCCTCCCTATACCTGGGGTGTGAAGACAGTCTGGCACTAATTGTTCAGTTGATTGGTTAATTACCTCGCAGAAAAGAAAAACAAGACTGGATTAGGATTGGAGGTCCATATTTGACGATTTGCAGTGTAGAGGTTTCAGTTAGAAGCAAAGCAACATGGGCCCCAACCCTACTGAAACCCTTTCCTGTATCATTCAGCTGTTTCTCTTTTATGTTCCTGGTATAAAGGCTTAAAGGGGTACTGAAATAAAAATGGAAGTAAATGTGATATAAATTATGTGCAATCAGTGATGTTCTGGCCCAGAACTAAAAAGTACCAAAGGGCGTTTTACGGGAGAAAACTATGAGTGAAGTGAGTGAAAACTGTGAGGCGCCGCCATTTATAAGTTCCATGAGCAGTTTTGTCGCCAGAATGGGAGAGTATATTTAAATTTATAGCAGTGAGCTATAAATCAGAGATCTCCTATATAGACTCTCTGCAAGCCAGCAAACAATGTAAAGTGAAAGAATGACATTAAAGATTGAAAATGTGAATTATATAATCTAACCAATTTTATTTGAACAAATGTATTTCAGGTGAATACAGTGACGTTAAAGACCCCGCAATGCGTTTTCGTTGTTGGCAATTTACAAATCCATTTCGTGGGCTGATAATTAACTGGACCTATCTCCAGTTTTTACTAAATGAAGAAAATGGGATTTGAAATTTTGCTGCATCATAATTTCTCACTCCAAGTATACTTTTCAGACAATTATATTCAGGTGAGTAATTGGGACTGAAAGGTATAATATCAAGCAGTAATACCACTAGTAGAATGATTTTTGATAGGGGATCTAGGAAAATTTAAATGGAGATAGAACTTTCAAAATGTCATCAATTTTGCAGCTATATGGTTCTATCTCCTGGATAGCTCCTTGAATTTCCAGAAATGTTTAGCCATGTCTCGCCTTGTGTTTTTTAAAAAAAGAACACAACAATGTGACTCCACCCAAATCTGCAAATTACATGTTCATGGTAAAAGGTAATACATAATTTGAAAGAAAAACAGAGCGTCTGACAATAATAATATCAGAAAATGGGCAGCCGAGTCCTGTCTGAAAATAAATAGGAAACAAACCTTGTAACACTGAAATGAGCTCTGGAGTCTCGAGGGTGTTCAGTCTCAACTGCTCCTGTCTCCATAGCCAGTACAAGTTCATCTGGGTACATTTAATGCAGACATGATGCACTCTACATAGTAAACAAACTCTGGCCTTGGGCTTGGTTTGGGAGTGGATAGAACCTTTGCTCAGCGATCTTGTCATCCTGATCAGGTGACTCTATAGCCAGCTCCCTGATTGGACAATGTGGACATAGAACTTTTTAAACTGAAGTGGACTGAAAATGCATACAAAGTACTATGCACTTTCTTGATGTTTCTCCCAGCTGCCATCTATCATTGAAAAAATTACATCAGGACATAGTCCCTGTTAATACTGAGATTATTTCTATAGTAGAACATAATTTTTGATGGAGAGTGGAGTTAATCCTCAGCTCATGATTTGTTCAGATAATATTGGTTCCATTATCTATCTTAGGAGTCGATTATCTAATTCATATTTCAAACTTTTAATGTCCTCCTCTGACTCTCTTTACATTTCTTGCTGGTTTTTTGGAAATCCATTGAGGAAACTGCTGATTTATAGCTCAATGCTGTAGAAATGAAAGTAACAGAATCAAACACTTCTGAGTCCCAAAACAGCAAACTTCACTTTCTCCCCTTTGAAGCGCTTTAGCACATTTTAGAGCTGTACCCAAATAACACTGGTAGTGCCTCATTAATACCATGAATACTTCAGTTTTAATTTCCATTCCACAAAAGTCCAGTGCGCATACCACATGTAAAATCAAGCTAAATGGCTTAAATGTGATTAAACATAATTCTTGCTCAGACATTGTATATTATATTCAAATCAGGGAGTGGTCCATTATGGCCACTTTCTTTAATATGTCTAGCCAAAGTTAAAATTTTTGTTGGATTAAAAACCCACTTGGGTTGGGCAGAAATGTGACAGACTGAAAAGAGATGGACCCGTCCTTTAAGTGCAGCTGGTACTGACAAGCCAAACGTGAACACATTCTAATAAAATTGCCTCCATAGTACAATATTTTGTAAAGTCCAGAGCTGGTGGTAAGAAGCTTTAGTTCATTTGTGATTCTGTGCATGATATGTATTCTTACACTAAGCATGAAAAACTAATTTGGGCCGGGCAGAAATGTGACTGGCTAAATCCAGTAGGACCCATCCTGGAAGTCCGACTCGGATTATGACTGGCACAACGTGAATTAATTCTCTAAATGTTGACCCATTTATTTCAAGAAATATCATTCACCTTTTAATCCAGAGCTGTTAGTAAGATCCTGCATTATAATAATGCCAAAGCACAATTCACAGTAACCTCTGGCTTGGGATGAATTTGTCATTTCAAACTCGCTCTGAATAGGCCAGTAAATTTCTTGAAAAAAAGGGAGATGGTCCAGGAAGTATGAATGAAAAGCCCTGAATAAGAAAGCAATGTAAATCGTATGCTAAGCGCCTGTTTTCCGTCGCCAGTTGACCCTAGCTTGGTTTGGTTCCTCTGTGAATCCACCAGCCATAGGTTTAGCTGTTTTCCTCACTTGGCTAAACTTGTGCTGTACTTACTTTATAAGGCAGGTAGTATGGTTGGTGATCAATTTTTAAAAAATACAGGCTCATTTACTGAATACATTTATGTCAGGTTCTTCTGCTTCACTTCATACACTAACAATAATAAAACATAGACCACACACATTACAAAAGTAAATGCTTACTGTGGGGAAAAAATGATAAAGCCGAGCACTCTTAACATTCTCATTCATTTTAGTGGAAGCAGCTGGCAGCACCTTCCCATGTGAGTTGGTTTGAAGTTTTTAGTATGGAATTTAGTGTTCAAACTTTTTGTATGGGTCATTCTCAAAATATAGTGAAACAAATTGTGTCAAAATGTTTAAATTTGAAATTAGGTTTTCTTCCGCAGTGGATGATGTTTAATACTAATTACTAAAACTTCAAACCATTTAATGAAATTGTCATAACTGTTGTGTGAATTTCTTCCTCGCTGTGTCTCGTTAACTGTATGTAAAGATGGACAATAAGGCAGCTCTCAAAACGTGAGGCCAAAACATCTTGATTGCCATTCAGTGGGTAGCCACTGTATAAGTTATAAGCCCGCCCCCTCCATGTAAGGAGATGGGACTTGGGCCTCACTAAAATATTTAAGTATGCGTCAAATACTTTTGTAAGTCTTTTCCAAAGATTTTTTCTGTAATTTTAACTAGTTCTTACCATGCTCACCATTTTAGTTAAGTGATACTGCAATAAGAGTGTCTAAGTTCAGTATGAACTGCTTTGATTGGCAGCTTCTCTTTGAGAAGTTGTCACCTGTTGATTTAATTCTGGGAATTGTACGGAGCTCGAGTGCGACCATCGAGTATAAAAATAGGCCTCTATCTTACACCAAGAGTAGAGCATAATGCAAGTTATGTTTTTGCTACCATAGTCAATAGAGATACCATTTTCCCATCTTGCATCCTCGCTGCATATACAGTTGCAAGAAAAATTATGTGAACCCTTTGGAATTACCTTGATTTCTGCATAAATCGGTCATAAAATGTGATCTGATCTTCATCTACGTCACAAGAATAGACAAACACAGTCTTCTTAAACTAATACCTCACAAACAATTATAAGTTTTTATATGAAAACATCGTGTAAACATTCACAGTGCAGGGCAGAAAAAGTATGTAAACCTTTGGATTTAATAACTGGTTGACCCTCCTTTGGCAGCAATAACCTCAACCAAATGTTTCCTGTAGTTGCAGATGAGACCTGCACAACGGTCAGGAGGAATTTTGGACCATTCCTCTTTACAAAACTGTTTCAGTTCAGCAATATTCTTGGGATGTCTGGTGTAAATCGCTCTCTTGAGGTCATGCCACAGCATATCAATCGGGTTGAGGTCAGGACTCTGACTGGGCCACTCCAGAAGGCGTATTTTCTTCTGTTGAAGCCATTCTGTTGTTGATATACTTCTGTGCTTTGGGTCGTTGTTCTGCTGCATCACCCATCCTCTGTTGAGCTTCAGTTGGCGGACAGATGGTCTTAAGTTCTCCTGCAAAATGTCTTGATAAACTTGGGAATTCAATTTTCTGTCGATAAAAGCAATCCGTCCAGGCCCTTAGGCAGCTATGCAGCCCCAAACCTAGATGCCCCATCTGCCATACTTCACAGTTGGGATGAGGGTATGATGTTGATGTGCTGCGTCTTTTTTTCTCCACATATAGCGTTGTGTGTTCCTTCCAAATAACTCAACTTTGGATTCATCTGTCCACAGAATATATTGCCAATGGTGCTGTGGAACATCCAGGTGCTCTTTTGCAAACTCCAAAAATGCAGCAGTATTTTTTTGGACAGCAGTGGCTTTCTCCGTGGTGTCCTCCCATGAACTCCATTCTTGTTTAATGTTTTACTTACATTAGATTTGTCAACAGAGATGTTAGCATGTGCCAGAGATTTTTGTAAGTCATTAGCTGTCACTCTCGGATTCTTCTTCACCTCATTGAGCATTCTGCGCTGTGCTCTTGCTGTCATCATTACAGGACAGCCACTCCTAGGGAGAGTAGCAACAGTGCTGAATTGCCTCCATTTATAGAAAATCTGTCTTTACGTGGACTGATGAACATAAAGGCTTTAAGAGATACTTTTGCAATCCTTTCCAGCTTCATGCAAGTCAACAATTCTTAATCGTAGGTCTTCTGAGATCTCTTTTGTGCGAGGCATGGTTCACATCAGGCAATGCTTGAGATGAGCAAACTCAAAACTGGTGTGCGTGAGTTTTTTAAAGGGCAGGGCAGCTAACACCTCCAATCTTGTCACATTGTTTGGACTCCAGGTTGACTGTCTCCTGACCCCGATTAGCTCTTCGAGAAGGGTTCACAAAGCCTAGGGGTCCACAATTTTTTCGCCCTGCACTGTGAATGTTTACATGTTGCGTTCAATAAAAACATGAAAACATATAATTCTTTGTGAGGTATTAGTTTAAGAAGACTTTATTTGTACATTGTTGTGACTTAGATGAAGAGCAGATCACATTTTATGACCAATTTAGGCAGAAACCCAGATAACGCAAAAGGGTTCAAACACTTTTTCTTGCAGCTGTATAGCCAAATTGAGTGCCCCCAAATTGATTGTTGGTCTTCAAATGAGTTAAAATGAGTCAGGCGCCCTGCTGGTATGTTGCTATCTTGCAATACCATAAACCTCTTGCGCAGTTCTCCAAAAACACCTGGGCCGTATTCACAAAGCATCTTATCTTACCGCTAGGAGTACTCCTAAGTCGCGCTAAAACTTTTTATGTAGGAGTTAAATCTTAAAAGTTATTCACAAAGCCACTAGGAGCAAATTTTAGTTAGGAAAACTGGTAACTCCTAGAATAGGAGTAGCTCTGCGATAGGTGGGAGTAAATCTCCTTTGCTATGGATGCCGTCAACTCTCATGCACGAGTCTTGGGACAATGCGCACGATGATTGGTTGTTTGGTGATAGGGCGGCCCATTGAAAAAAATATCCCACATACAACCCATGGATGAAAAAATGAGGAAATAGTCAAGCAGCTGATTTGCCCCATAATATAATAACATGTTGAGCACTCCTGAAAATGCCCTATGAACAGTCCCCACATATTACGCTCAAGGCAAAAAAACATACATAGGAAATAGAGAGTTGTAAAACGAGTCAATAATAAAACACATCATTTTCCCCAATAATTGCCAACTTATTACCCAATGAGAATATGTTGCTATCATTTAATGTCGAGCCATTCAAGTTTGTTTGCCCTAATTGTCATGGGTGAAAGTTCAAAAAGGAGGCGAAAGCCCACCTGGAGCTATGACCAGTCACTGCTGCTAGCCCAGTTGGTGCTGGAGCAAAATCATGTAATCAAAGGGAAATCCGGCTCGGGGGTGAACAGCCAATCCTCGGACGACAGACGACTGCGAGAAGCGGTGGTATGGGAGGCAGTTGCAGGGGAGGTCCGAGATTGCAGCCTATAAGCGGGCTAACATTTAAACAGGAAAGCATACTAAGCTTGGTTTGTAATTTATAGCCTTCAATTTAAATATATATACAAAATATGACACAACCTGGTATTATTGTGATGATCTATTAAATGCGATCCTCACTCAACAGCCAAATAAAATAATTTGTGTATAGCAGGAGGAGGTACAGCACCAAAGCCACGGTCCCTGAGCAAGTGGCATCCCGCAGGCACATAATGCCTGTCAAATAATTGGCATAAGCTGCTTTCCATTAAAATGCGAGTCGTGCGTGGATCCTGGCCATTTCGCATGTCCAAAATACTGTATTTGGCATCAAATACTATCTGGGTGTCGATAGAATGAACTTTTTTCTATTTACAAATGCAGCGCCCTCCATAATTATTGGCATCCCTGGTTAAGATGTGTTAAAAGCCTTAAAATAAGTTCAATTTTTATTGCAGAAGCATACTCTCAAAAATGTAACCTTCAACTTAAGTGAATTTTAAGGGAAAAAAACCAATCCTTGACTAAGAAATAATTATTTTTCATAAAATCAGCAGTTCCACAATTATTGGCACCCCTAACAATTCCTAGGAAATAAATGTAATTTAAGTATTTCTGTCATTTCTACAGTAGTTTACAAAATTGATCTGAGTATCTAGGAACATTTAATTAGTTATTCATCACTTCCTGTTTTTCCCGGGGGTATAAATATGACGTGACAGAGGCCATTTCTCTTATCCACTCTTCAACATGGGAAAGACAAAGGAACACACCATTCAAGTAAGGCAGATGTGTAGGAACAGACTGGAGCACTCAAATCACTTGCATCAGTTTATTGAGATGCCAAGACTAACGTTTCGACGCACAGCGTCTTCCTCAGAGTCAAACTAGTATTGGTGAAGTTGGGACAGTTAAATAACTTCCTCCACACACAGAATGACTTCCTATTGGAATAGAGTTAAGTTGGGAGGTATCCATAATGAACCAATACTATGATAGCGCTCACTGAGTGGGTGTAATCTTAAATACCATCATTTCTTCCATTAACACAATTTCAGCAAACACGTATATACAGTACATAAATGACACATATTTACATTTACAGAAAACAGGAAAGATTTAATTCTTCATTCAATCCATGTGGTTCCACAGTGTTCAATGTATAAATCCAATATGCTTCTCTTTTGAACAGTCTGTTAATAATATCCCCACCCCTCTGGGAGGGAACAATTTTCTCAGTACCCCAAAATTTAAGAGATGCTGCCAAACCATGATTAGCTTGGGCATAGTGCTTTGCTATTGCGTAGTCCATATTCTGATTACGAATAGCCGCCTTGTGTTCGGCAATGCGGAGTTTGAGGGCACCTTTTGTTTGGCCTACATAGACCAACCCACATGGACATTTGAGAATGTAAATGACAAGTGTTGTGTTACAGTTTATAAATGAATTAATTTTGTATTTCATGCCTGTATGTAGATGAGAAAAATATTTTGAGTCCGAGGAATTGGAGCAGTGAGTGCAATGCCCACATCTATAGAAACTTATCGGGGGGGGCAGCCATGTAGATTTAGGGGAGGGGGAAGGTATTACAGAATGCACCTATCTATCCTTAAGCGAACTAGATCTTCTGAAGGAGATTAAGGGAGGCCTGGCGCATATTTGTTTGAGGGCTGGATCCAAAGTGAAATTTGAGAGGAAAACTGGTTATTAGTTGGATTGTGGATAAACTTCTCCACCCAGAGCCCCATGACTAAACATGCAAAGAATGGAGCAAATGAACTGCCCATGCTTATTACTCGTTTCTGAAGGTAGCATTCTGAAGCATTCTCTGTGTGGAGGAAGTTATTTAATTGTCCCAACTTCACCAATGCTAGTTTGACTCTGAGGAAGATGCTGTGCGTCGAAACGTTAGTCTTGGAATCTCAAGAAGCTGATGCAAGTGATTCGAGTGCTTCAGTCTGTTCCTTCATTTGTTCTGAATTTTTCCTTTTCTGTGAGCACCGACCTCTGGCAAGAGAGAGGCTGAAGCGCAAGGGGTTCCTTTATTTTAAGGCAGATGTGTGTCAACCTTCACAAGTCAGGCAATGGCTACAAGAAAATAGCCACTCGCCTGCACCTGCCCATATCTACTGTCAGAGGAATCATTAAGAAGTTTAAAACAACAGGAACAGTGGTAAACAAGTCTGGATGAGAACGCAAGGTTATTTTGCCATCACACACAGTGAGGAGGATGGTAAGAGAAATAAAAAGCTCTCCAAAGCTCACTGTTAAAGAATTGCAGCAAATGGTAGCATCTTGGGGTCACAATGTCTCCAAAACAACCATCAGGCGCTATCTACTTGCCAACAAGCTGTTTGGGAGGCATGCGCGGAAAAAAACTTCTCACTCACAGTCATAAACGCAAACATCTGGAGTTCACCAAGCGGTACTGGGACTTCAACTGGGACCGTGTGCTTTGGTCAGATGAGACCAAGTTAAAGTGTTTGTTGCCAAAAAGCTCTAAGTGGGTCTGGCGGAACACAAAAGATGGATATGCGGAAACGCACCTCACGCCCACTGTGAAATATGGGGGAGGATCGGTGATGCTGTGGGCCTGTTTCTCTTCCAGAGGCCCTGGGAACCTTGTTAGGGTGCATGGCATCATGAACGCTTTGAAATACCGGGACACTTTAAATCAAAATCTGGTGGCCTCTGCCCGAATGCTGAAGATGGGTCGTCACTGGGTCTTTCAGCAAAATAATGACCCTAAACATATGGCCAAATCTACACAGAAATGGTTCATGAGACACAGAATCAAGTTCCTCCCATGGCTATCTCAGTCCCCAGACCTCAACCCCATTGAAAACCTGTGGAGTGAGCTGACGAGGAGAGTGCAGGGGAGAGGACCCAGGTCGCTGGATGATTTAGAGAGATTGTGCAAAGAGGAATCTTCAAAGATCCCTCTTTCTGTATTCTTCCATCTTGTGAAACATTATAGGAGAAGATTAGGTGCTGTTTTGTTGTCAAAAGGGGGTTGTACAAAGTATTAACACCAGGGGTACTAATAATTGTGGCACACATGATTTGATGTAAAATAATTATTTCTGAATGTGGGATTTTTTTCCCACTGAATAAATGCAGTTGAATTAAAGGTTGGATTTTCCTCTTTTTTTCATTGTGGTCCTATATTATTTAGAAAAAAACTGAATTTATTAGAAGCTTAAGAACACATCTTAACCAGCGGGGCCAATAATTATGGAGGGCGCTGTACCTCTTCATCTTGGGTCGGAGAAATAATTCAAATATGGGTCTCGTCAATAGCACCGATGATACTGAGCATATCTGAGACATGCATGCGTTCTAGTTTGATTCTGTGTCGTTGGCGAATGTCCATTGGAAACCGAATAAACTGTCGGATGATATGGAGTTCACTGAGTGCAATGATTGTTCGTGAATTGAGCGACTGACAGATGTCTGTGAAATCGATAAACTGTTTGCGTTGGAAAGTTGCATTTTTCCGGTGGCTAAGTCACAAACTGTTGTCAAACATTTTATTTCATGGCTTATTGGGTTGTTTCTCATGGTTGGAGACGTAATTCTGTCCCTCACCAAGTCAACAACAGATAAAATCCCTTCACGGTCGATCCGATATCTTTTCAACAACTGCGCATCATTCAGAATTTCCAAGTCATTCCATCTTTTAGCAGCAGCAGCCATTTTCTGATTCTTTGTGAATAGGTTTTAGCGAGTTAGGAGTCCTCCTGATTACTTTTTGGCTCTCCCAGATTTAGGAGCTAGTTTTAGGCCTAAAATGCTTTGTGAATAACACTTAGTAAACATAATTAGGATTCCTAAATTTATTACTGACACGCCCATTTTTTAGGAGTTTCTCTTAAATCCGGCAATTAGGACCTAGTTTTAGCGCTGAGATGCTTTGAGAACACAGGCCCTGGTCGAAAGTTAGCAATCAGTTTTTAACTTCAATCTTAAGGGCGCATAACTAAGCCATGCAAACGATTGAAAAATTTTAAAAATGCAATGTGAAAGGTTATTATTGTGCAAATCAAGATTAGTAAAAAATAGATGTTATAATGGCAAGCGCAAAGGCTCTTATTAATTCAAATTGTGAGGGAACATAGTCTATCAACATCCATGTGATTTGGGATTCAGCATGCAAGATTAGACATTGTAGGTATTCGCAAATTACTCAGGATGAAGCCACGACTCCTTAATATCAACATACTCTGCCATTCTTGCAGTGGTTGAGGTGATCCCCCACGAAGGGATAGCTGTTAGGAGACTATGGTATATCATGCTTAAAACTATGAATTTCCATTCAATCAAAAATATGAAATTCAAGTTGTTTAATGTATTCGCATGGTCACCAAGTAGAAGTAACTGCATAACAAAGAAATGTAAAAAAAAAAAAAAGTTGACTGCAAAACAAAGAAGTTAGTGTAAATGAGCATGAGCTAATAATAATTGGGATTTTTATAATAATATATATATATGTTTTTTTATTTATAATAATACTCGTTGTTCATTTCTGGTCACTCTAGTATTAATGTTTGTTTCCTTTGTTGCTCAGGATAGAGAGAATGTTTGGAGCGCTTCAGATTTTTCTCACAATTATCTCAAAATCTATTTTGAACTGAACTGACCCACAAAAATAATACCAGAAACCCACAATTGATATGAAATACACAAAACCACATTTAGTTTGCAATGTGCTCATTATATCCTCGAAATACTAGCTTCGGGATATCATGGTTTCGCCCCAGTTGCCGCAGCGTCCGCAGATTTTAGCCGTTAGCGCAATAACTCAAAAAAATATTTTACATTGGCCTCTCATTTTTAGCATAAAGGTAGACATGGTAGAGAGGATGAACTCATTAGATTTTGGGCAAGTATGCACTGCTAGGTTTGCCACCAGGTGGCGCTATATATTGAAAAAAATCAGTTTTTTAACCATATCTCTGGAACAATTACTGACACAGACCTCAAATTTGCCTCATCTTGTAGGTCTGGTAAAGGGAAATCTAACAAAGGGGGCTTCAAGGATTGGGAAATTTCGGGGATATACTCCTTCCTCTCGGCCGCTGACAGCAAAGGCCTACTTTTAATTTACAGTTAGGCTGACAAAGAAAGCAACCATAAAATTCAAACCTTTGAGTATTAACCTCTAAAAGGTTCCCTGACATTAAACAGGCCGAAATTGACATTTAGAACTACCCATTGTATTTTTTTTGCGATGAAAACAAAGATGCAATTGCTTTTCAATGAAAATGTGTGGTTTAAAACTATTTCAGATTAATTTAACTGATCGGGAACGCCCCCTTCAAAATGTCCGGAACTCGCCTTATGTGGCAACTGATGTCATACAAGGCAGCCAGCTGGTCAGATCTCCAGTCTCGACAACGAAATGTACATACACTACGCTTTACAACCCCAATTCCGAAATAGTTGCGACAAAGTGTAAATTGTGAATAAAATCAAAACGCAATAACTTTCAAATCGCGCAAGCCAATATTTTCTTCACAATAGAACAGAGATAACATAGCAAATGTTGAAACTGAGAAATTTTAGGATTTTAACCACAAAATGAACTCATTTCAAATTTGATGGCTGCTACAGGTCTCAAAAAAGGTGGGACAGGGGCCTGTTTACCATTGTGTTAAAAAGAGAAGGGAATGCTACACCGAGTGGAGGCATCTGGGCATTGAGGAGACAAGTCTCTTGAGTTTAGCCATTGGAATTTGATCCCAATCTTGTTCAAGACCGGCTTCCAGCTGCTGGAAAGGTTTGGGTCTCCTTTGACAGACTGTTCTTTTAGTAATGCGCCAAATGTTCTCAATTGGTGAAAGATCAGGACTGCAGGCAGGCCAGTTCTGCACATGGATTCTTCTACTACGAAGCCATGCTGTTGAAATAGCTGCAGTATGTGATTTTGCATCATCCTGCTGAAATACACAAGGCCTTCACTGGAATAGGTGTCGTCTGGAGGGGAGCATATGTTGCTCTAAAACCTTTACATACCTTTCAGCATTCATGGTGCTTTTTAAAACATGCAAGTGTCCCACACCATACGCACTAATGCATCCCCATACCATCAGAGATGCTGGCTTTTGAACTGAACGCTGATAGCAGGAGGTGTGGTCTTTTTCCTCTTTAGCCAGGAGGATACTTTACAACAGTCCATTTTAATTGAGCCTTGGCTCAGAGAACACAACGGGGCTTCTGGATCATGCTCAACTATAGCTTCCTTTTTGCATGATAGAGTTTTAGGTGGCATCGGTGGATGATACGGCGGACTGTTTTCACAGACAGTAGATTCTAGAAGTATTCCTGGGCCCATTTAGTAATGTCAATGACAGAATCATGCCGGTGAGGGATGCAGTGGTGTCTGAGGGCCCGAAGATCACAGGCATCCCGTAAAGGTCTTAAGCCTTGTCCCTTATGCACAGAGATTTTTCCAGTTTCTCTGAATCTTTTGATGATGATATGCACTGTCTATGATGAGACCTTCAAAGCCTTTGCAATTTGACATTGAGGAACACATTTTTTAAATTATTCCACAATTTTTTTATGTAAGCCTTCACAGGTTTGAGAGCCTCTGGCCATCTTTATTTCTGAGACTCAGTCTATCTAAGACATCCCTTTTATAGCCAATCATGTTCCACACCTGATGCCAGTTGACTTCATTACTTGGTAAATGTTCTTTAAGCTGATTCTCTTATTTATCATTTGATGTTTCAGCCCTTTTCTGCCTGTGTCCCAACTTTTTTGAGACCTGTTGCAGCCAGAAAATTTGAAATGAGCTCATTTGTGGATGAAAATGTATATATCTATGTTCTATTGTAAATAACATATTGGCTCATGTGATCTGAAAGTCTTTGCATTTTGATTTTATTCACTTCGTCCCAACTATTTTGGAATTGGCGTTGTTTTTACCATAGCCAGCTGACAGACCCTTACAAAAACCACTGTTGGAATAACATAACATTTGTCTCCAAAAAACTATAGTATTACTGTAGTAATTGTATGTCTTGTTTGGAACTCACATTATAGATTTTAGTGTTACTATTGAAAGGGCTACCATGGATAATGAAATCGCTCTACAGGAAAAAAAAAAACTAGCCTATACTATAAACTTCAGGATTATTTGCCAGAACATTTGCCAAAATAGGTGGCGTTAAGCCACTTTCACACCGGACGCGAAACAAAAGTTTCGCACGACAGATTAAATTCAAAGTCAATGCAAAGACGTGTGTACTCGCATTGTGGTGTTGTTCGAAGTAAACAGTCCTTTAGTTTTGTTTTATGTTTACTTTATTAATACTTTCCGGTTCAGCCGCCATGTTCATTCTTCTATATTTTCTGCGACTCTCTTCTCACTCTCCTATTCCCGTTCTCTGTTCTCGCGATATAGTCTAACTATACTACATGCATCTTCGCATTGACTTTGAATGTAATCTGTTGTTTGCTTTGCGTCCGGTGTGAAAACAGCTTTAGACGCGCATGCAAGCTAGATGGCTAGCTGACGTTAATTTCCTGCTGTAGTTAGCCAGCTTACTTAAGTTCGACATAACGTTAGATTTTCAAGAATTTTGATTTTGAAATTATACAGCAAGCGTTCAATCCAGTGTTGAGAGAACAGCCAAATTACACACTATCTGCCTGCCAGTTTAACTAACCACCTCACCCATTTAGCAGGCTAACGTAAGTTAGTGACAGTTGTGTGTATTTCCTTCCATCCAATCGCCCCTGTAAATCGCCCCAGGCATTTAGTGAGCTTAATGAGCAGAGTGTTTCGTGTGTACTCTCATCTTTGCATTGACTTTGAATGTAATCTGTCATGCGAAAAATTTGTTTCGTGTCTGGTGTGAAAGCGGTTTAACGCCACCAATTCTGGCAAATATTCTGGCGAATAATCCTGAAGTTTAATGCCATAGTTGGTTAACTTTGATAAATTAGCAGGCAAGGGTAACTGCCACAGCTGGAAAACAACTGGATAATCGATATGATCCAGATGAACTCGGGAGGCTGTATTGTGATGCCTGACCGCCGGCTGAGCTGTAGGAGGTGGGCATCCCAGCCTGGTGCCCGTGCCTCGTTGCGCTTGCGCTCAAAGTGAGGCCCTGGTAACAATGACTCAATGGCTGCCTCCAGTGAAGGAAATCGAAGATGGCGGACCAGGTAGGTTTTCTTTGAAATGTCTTTGTTTTGATGTTTCTAGGAGGTGTCATGAAACTTCATTGTGGTCATAAATACATTTCGATATACCATGTTGATTACTGATCTCTATAAATTTTTAGAACAAAGGGATAATTACATTTTGGCACGTGTACTTGCCGACAGTGGCGTAGCCAGCGGGGGTGCTGAGACACGTCCCTTTTTGGCTGTCAATTAGTACTTCTCCATCATTTTCATTTATTGACGCGTTTTCCAATTATCGTAATTGGCAACCGTGACACGGTTTCTCTCCGTATGTGATCTAACAGCGATTAAATCAAGGGCTAAATTCAGTCCAGTTGCGGAACACGAACAGAGAATTGGGTTGCACCAAACTTCCGTTTAGAAGAATTATTAGTCCTGACCTGTTCCTAATTGGGGAGAACAAGCAGCACCTGTTAACTGTGGAGTGCTCTCGGAGTGAACCTTCTGTTAATTATGAAAATGACTGAGAACAGGCCAGGACTAATAATTGTTTTAAACGGAAGTTTTGTACAACCCAATTCTCAGTTCGTATTCTGCAACTGGACTAAATTAAGCCCATGATTTAATTGCTGTTAGATCGTATGTAAATGGGCCGCGGAGATATGTTCCTTTGATGACGTCATTTGATCATGTAGGATCAACTTCCTTCTTCTTCAGGGGCCGGGACATAAGAGTGCAAAAAAATCACTTTTATTCCTTGAAATTGATGGATTTTTCTGCCATTTCAGAACTTTTGAGTGCATAGAGAGATATAAATAATCATATAGAACAAAATAAACCAACAATTTTAGATGGCAAGCCTCATGTCAGGGAACCTTTAAGCCCTGAGGCTCTGGTTCGAAAATAGTATGCTCAAATGAAATCAGTATATCTCTGCTACCACTTGGTCTATTTGAATAATCTTGGTATCATAATAAAGGTACCACCATTTGAGTTTTCTCTTAAAAAATCAGTATATATGTCAATGAGTCAGAGTAAATGAAGATGACATAGCATACATGAACAATGTCATTCTGCGCGTAACAAAGCTTTACTTCTATGCCTTATGAACATATTTACTTGCAGTATGAAACCTCAAAAAAATTACAGCACAAAAATCTCATCAGTTTATTCTAATCAAGTAAATCAGAGCAAAATTAGAGGGGAATGTCTAGGTGGCCTCTCTAAATTGGCAGTTCGGGTACCTTGTGTGCCATTTCAGATTTCTTTGATACCAGACCGTGAAACCAATTTAATTTCACTTATATATCACTACAGGCATACATTCCATCCCAATACAACCACTTTTTGAATTTAAAAATATTTTTGAAAAATTATTATTACTCCCAGTCCTGTATACATTTTCCCATTCAAAGAAAATACATACGAAAAAAATAAAGTTTGACTCCACTGGAGCAGGTTTAATTTAAAAAAATTACATAAATGAAAAATAAAAAAAAACAAGCTAATGAACAAAATTATAAATAGAAAGAACAAAAACCCCAGCAACTATTAATCCAAGAATAATGCTTTTACTATCAAATAGGTGCCTGCCATCGCGGGACTTGATCCCTGGTTATCGAAACCACTGGGGTTCGCTTGTTGTCACCATCTATAATTAATCCAGATTTCTTCCATGCATCCAGTTTGGGCTTCAAGGATGACATGTCAATAATCTACTATTCACCAACTGTTTTATTTTGTCCTTAAGTCATCTAGGTTCATTCATTTCTTTCCATCCCCACTGTTAATAGAGCAGCATTAAGTTCATTTCACTCCCGCTGAATATTACTCAAAGGGTTACAGTAGCTTAGTCAAATAACATTATTTTATTTCTTTCTCCCAAGCTGTTACTTTCCTTGCTCATTTGAATTTCTCTTTGTCATTGCCTCGTCCGCGAAAAATTATGTTTTTACCTGCAACCTTGAATTTAAAGTTTTTTATTTTGTTTCCTTGTTTTATGCTCAGGCAGAACAATCACAAACGTACATTTTGCCGATGACAATGACGCCCTCGCAGTAAAAGATGAGGAGCTTGTTGGGTTTGTGGAACACTTGGACAAGTCATCAACAGCATGCGCAATGGAGGTCAGTGCAGAGAAGACCAAGACGATGACTGTTACAGAACCAAGGGTATCAGCACAGACATCAAAATGGCCAGAAAGAAACCGTGCTGAGCTTCAAGTACTTCAAGCAGGGTTAATTGTGACTAATGAAGGATTAAAGCAAGAATTACTGTACAGGATCACCCAAACCACTGGGGTGCTGGCCAAGCTGAACAATATATGAAGAGTTTTATCGCAAAACAGGTTAAATCCACCGAGTCTGAATTGAGAAAAATGGCTTTCTGTGTAATTACCATTTCTGTAAAACTTGGAATGATGTTTTTTTCTACTATTGTATATGAGCCAAATAGTAACCAATTGGCATATTCATTTCAAATCCAGCTACAGGAATATTCTTGAAAAAACCCCAAAAAATTAGTTTTTTTTTGCAAAACGAGTTAAATCCATAGCTTGCTTTTACTGCAAAACGGGTTAAATCCAATCGAATAAGCATGTTTCTTTGTTGTGGTGTCGGGAAACTCTATTTATTCAATATTGCTGAATAACACATAATCACACACTCACAGTCACATGCACATTCACACCCCCCACACAAACGCGCACACACACGCAAACGCACACACACACACACGACACCACCCAATGTCAGTCTTGGTTCATTGGACACACAAACACTATGGTCCTGAAAAACAAACGTGCGTGCATGTAAACAAAAATTACACACACATACAAAGACATGCACGCACACACACACAAACACGCACACAAGACACCACCCAATGTCAGTCTTTGTTCACTGTACAAACACTATGGTCCTGAACACAAATGTGCGTGCATGCAGGGGCGCAGATAGAACTAGAAACTGGGGGGGACACAGACATGTGCTTTATGACAACAATTAGTCCTGGCTAGTTCTCAATCATCTCCCTTTATTGACGTGTTTTCCAATTATCGTAACTGGCAACTGAAGACTGGCAACTGGAGCGCTCTTGGAGTGAACCTTTTGTTAATTGAAGCACCTATTACAAAAACCCCATAAGTCACACTTGACTTGACTTGACTTGTGGGCAGGGGCAGATTAAGGTGTATAGAGGCCCTAGGCTACAGTTGCCTGTAGGCCCTTACGGAACCACTTACTAGTCACCAAAATTACCTTCATTCGCTGAACAGCTCCGAAATGCCGTCGCTGAGTGACGCTGCATATACCCAATAATAATCAAATTATTTTTCTGTGCTGAATGCAGCCCATTATTTAGTGGCTTTTAGATCGCATGGGGAAGAGAAGCCGTGTCTTCAATTGCCACTTGATTATTCTTAAATTGGAAAATGTGTTAATAAAGGAAAACCATTAATAACAAGCCAGGACTAATTGTTGCCGATTTTCGTCTAGGCAAGTGTCAGCCCTGAGGTGCGCTGGTAGATTAGTTCTCAAGCGCTGTAGTGTCGCTTGCATGAATTGAATCATTTTTTTTTTCACCCGACATTCTAGCCCGGGCGCTACAGATTTCAGGCCTGGCGGGGCGCCTGGCCAAAAAAGCCCTGCAGGAAACCCTGTTTTACTGACCAATGGGGGCCCCCCTTGCACGTGAGGCCCTAGGCTTAAGCCATACCCAGCCTGTGCGTTAATCCGGCCCTGCTTGTGGGGTTTTAGTAATCAGTGCTTCAATTATGAAAATGACTGAGAACTGAGAAGATTCACTCCGAAAGCACTCCACACATAACAGGTGCTGCTTGTTCTCTCCAATTAAGTAAGACGGCAATTATTCATCTGGACGCGTATATGCTGTATTTAAATCAACGATATTCAAAATTGCAAACTTGTCGACCCTGACGCAAGTAGCCCATTTCTGTACTGAATTTAGCCCATGATTTCATTGCTGTTAGGTCGCATATGGAGAGAAATTGTGTCTTCAGTTGCCAGTTACGATAATTGGAAAACGCGTCAATAAAGGAAAATGATTGAGAACTAGCCAGGACTAATTGTTGTCAATAAGGACATGTCTGTGTCCCCCCCAGTTCCCAGTTCTATCTGCGCCACTGCGTGCATTTTGTAAACAAATATTACACACACATACACAGACATGCACGCACACACAAAAACGCGCACACAACACTACCCAGTGCCAGTCTTTGTTCACTGGACAAACACTGTGGTCCTGAAACACAAATGTGTGTGTGCATGTAAACATAAATACATACACATACACAACCACGCACAAGCATGCATGCACATACACATATACAAATACACACACACACACACACACACACCACCCAACTTCAGTCTTGGTTCATTGGACACACAAACACTGTGGTCCTGAAACACAAACGTGAGTGCATGTAACAAAAATACTCACACACACACATAAACAGACAAGCACGCATCCAATCAAGCAAACACAAAACATTATACACTCTTGCACATAAAATACTAATTCCTTGTTGTTTAGTTGTGAAACTTTTACTCTAAAGGTGGATTTAACCCGTTTTGCAAACAAACGGAGGTGGCAAATTAAATTTTGCCGATTAAAAGCTCTGAATATATTTCACCTGTCAAAAATCTGATTTCACATGAACGTAAGACTATCTTTTCTCTATTGTTTGAAATAATAAACAAGTAAAATGTGGATTTGGTGGTTAACCCGTTTTGCGATCACACTCTTCATATAGAATGATAAGAACATTGTACTCAACTTCAAGATCAGACTGATGCATTCCAAGTCATCTCCATCTTACTGTACGCATGTGAAACGTGGACCCTCATGGCAGAGTTAGAAAAGAGGATACAGGGCACAGAAATGAGATGGTAAGGAACACTCTCGCACATCACGTACAGAGATCACATAACCAGTAAGAAAGTGAGGAACAGAATCATGCAAGCCATTTGGCCCTATGAAGATCTTCTCACCACTGTGAAGAGATGCAAATTGAAGTGGTATCGGCACATCATATGATCAACAGGAATTGCAAAGACGATCCTGCAGGGCATTATACAAGGAGGGAGAAGAAGAGGCAGACAGAAAAAGAGACGGGAATACGACATCCCAGAATGGACAGGTCTGAGGCTGAGTGAGGCCCTTAGGGAAGCAGAAAACAGAGAGGGATGGATGAAGATGATTGACAGGTTCTGTGGAGGCCCAACAGTCATCCAGACTAAGGGACAAGTGAAATGAAGAAGTTTTATGCTCTCTTTCAAATGTGACCCTGGGAATCACTGTGTATAAAGGTTTTTTTCATTGGAATATGATTAAAGCAATTTCAGCAGTGTTTTGCACGTGTGCCGTCACTTTGTGCACAAGTTGACCTGTCTCTGCAGAGAAGTGTTTTTTCCACTATTTGGGAAAGCTGCCCTTATTAAAGCGGTTTTCCAAGGTGCAAGGACATTTGGCTTATAAAGGGCATGAAAGTGTCATGCTTATGTTCATGTTTATGTTCTAGTTCAGTGTTCATGATTTTGTCGTTTATTTATTCTTTTTGATTATTGTAATACTCAGATTTTTAGTTCATTCCATTTCTCAGTTCCAGTGCACTTGTCTCCCCTGTCTTGTGATCTAGTTGGTTCAGTCCGTATGTTTGCGTGCTCACTTACTTCGGGTGATTTAAATGAATTCCGGTATTTAAAATCTTCCTTCGATTCTCGTTTACGTCCTTCGCCTTACTGTTCTGATTACTAACATAACTAACATTTGTATTTTGTATCTTAAGTCTACTCACACAACTTGTATATAGATCACTAACTTACTAACGAGCACTCTAGTTAAATCTGTAAAGTTGCACCACTACTAATTATGACTAATTCCCTATCAGTAATTGCCCTGTTCTAATCTCTGCCTTTTGCTCAGCTGTTCTTGTCTTCTCCTGAGTTTCAGTGAGATCTCTCACGTGCTAAATTACTTTCCTGCGTTCATTATCTGTGCACTTAGAACTCCTTGACCGGAGCTGTTTAAATGTAATTGGCTGTTTGTGTGATTCCCATCCGTGTCTTGGCTTTCGCCAGTTTTCGTGGTCGGGGTTTCCCTCATGTGATTCTCCCATTGTAATTAGTCTGATCCATTACACTTGCTTCCCGCATAGCATGTGACTTCCCTCTCGTCTATTGAAGCAGTCTTTCACTGCCAGGCCCACTGTCAGAGCGTTGATCAATATTTCATTGAGCAGAGTTCCTTGTATGCCACTGAGTATTGTTTTTCTTCTACTGGTTAGTCTGACTTTGATTCTTGCCATTGCCCTTTTTGTATTGTTTTTGTCTTTCTGGATTTCAAGCCATTTTTGTAAGACCACGATTTCTGTGTTTGGATGCCCTGTGTATGACCCTTGGCTTTGTTCATTGACCACGACTTTTTGCCTACCGTTTATGTACCTTTGCTTTTCTGTCTTCCTGGTTCTGACCCCTTCCTGTCTTATCGACATGGTTTTTCGATTTCGTATTGTGGCTTGGCAATTTTTGTGTTTTTTGGTTTTGACTTGGACTTCAAAAAAGGCATCCGGTTTTTTGGATTTCCCTCTCTTGCATGTGGTTCCTGAATGCACCATCATAGAAAGATAACACTGTGATTAGTTTATTCCATGTTACCTCCAAAACATGCATATGATTAGTTAAGAAATTAAGTACAACCCCTTTGAACCTTGCACCTTCCTTTGTGCCCTGACGGCCCGCCATTAAACTCACAAAAAGGATTTAGACATAACCTCAATCCACTTATGCCACATGAACTGTGTGTTTAATCATTAAAATAGAGCCCATAATGTTAACATTATACGTGCATAAGTTGCTCAGTCCCCATACTATGGAATATAACCCATAGTGATTTGCGCTCTGACAAAAATCAATTGTAAACGGTCTTAGCTTTGAGTATAGCATCATAAAATGTTTGCAGTGATGCTACTGTCAAAAGGTGGGGCAAGTTAACTAGTTTAGCAACATTTTATAATAGGTTACCAGTGATATCAATTGAAATCACTGGAAAAAGATCCTTTACTTTGAACATAGCATGATGTAGCTTCTGTTTTATGTTCAGAGCAAAGGGCTTTCTGCAGTCAATTTCAATTGCTGGCATAAGTGACCCAAAACTGATAGCTAGCGTTAGCACGCACGTTAGCACAAACCCTAATTGCAATGAAGTTGGGACGTTGTGTAAAACGTGAATGAAAACAGAATACATTGACTTGCTAATTTTATGACCTACATTTAATTGAGTATACTTCAAAGACAAGATATTTACGTTCAAACTGTTTTTGTGGAATTATTCACTAAATTTGAATCTGATGCCTGCAGCACATCTCATGGTTATCTTATATCTTGTTTTATGGTTATTTCACTTTGTGCTGCAAGCTGCTGTATTGTAATTTGCCCTTTATGCTTAGAACCATTCAGTATTTCTCTTAGAAGTTCTTTGTCTTTATTAAAAGTTATATGTAATTTGATGGCTGCTATTCCCGGATGCTTTCCTGTTTACTCGGTTCACTCAACAAGCTTCCTAGCCTACTCAAGGTCCAGAATTGGAACCGTTTTCAAGTTAACCCAGCTGAAGTTGGTCTTTCTGTTCAGTTTAACCCCTTTGCACAGAAGCCAAATCTGGCTGTTCATGCAGTATATTATTTAATGCATTATAATTCGAGATTGCTGCTTCGCATACAGGAAAGGAATGGCTCAACTGAGTAAGGACACTTGAAGAATTTAGAATTTCATTGTATTTCAGTTTATATTTATGATTATGGTAAAGAAAAAGGAGCCTGGTAATGCCAGACTCGGCTACTTCCCTTTGCTTCATACACAGTTTCTGGGCAGTCGTGATTGACAAATGTTTACTTCCTGGTGGTTGGGCGCTTGCGTTTAAAATCATTGGTGTACCCATAAAAGGCTTTGGGATGATGTATGTTATGCGCTGGCTCAGCCGCCAAGTACGAGAGACTGGGGTCCGATGAGCCATGGGGACCTATGAGCCATATCCCTATTTTGCGATCCATCGATGGTGTTTAAAATAGGCAAAATCGTGATATGGCTCATTTATGCCCATGACTCATCAGTCAATGGTAAAATATTTTGCATAATTTAAGCAGCTCTCTCATCAATTGATCGCAAAATAGTGATATGGCTCATTGGTGTGAAATTCACGGGCAATGTTACACTAGAAGCTACAAGCTTGCTGAGGTGGTTCGACTGTCTCTCACAGAGATTAACAGGGTGCCTGTTTCATATGTTTCATGATAAACACGAAGCAGATATGACAACTTTTTCCGAAACATCATTTCCATTAAAAAAACTATCCAAACTTACATCTTGTTGTGGCTTTAAGTCACTGATACTGGGGATTTTCTCCATGACTGAGCGAATGGCCTCCCGCGTATCTGCATCCATCGCCATTGTTGATTTCGGAGACTACAATTTCAAACTTGGTGCAGCAGCCTCGTCATGGCTCTCGGCCATACCTTCTGGTCGTTGGTTGGTCCGGCGTCTTCGCTGCCGAGGTAAACTAGGCAGAGCTCTTTGTGATCAGATGAAGTAGTGAAGCAAAATGAAATTGAGCGGAAGTACATAGGCTGGCGGAGTCAGGCTAGAGAAAAAGGGCAGCAAACACAAAAAATCTTCATGAAAATTCAGCATTTAAATTGTAAAAAAAAAATAATACATAGTATTGAAAAATTGGAAGTCTATGGGCCAGACCAGATGTTGGTACCATATCTGGTGGCAAATTCTCATATAAATTTTTTTGTACCTTGGTACCTCTAGTTTATGAATCTGTCTGATAACAATGTCAAATGAGTAGCTTTTTGGTAGTTTTCAGCTGGTTTTCATAGTAGGACATTATAATTGGACATTATAGGGGATATTAGTCAAGACATTGCAAATTTATTGTAGGTTATGTTACCCCTATTCTTTGATGTTAAAATTTAGAAATTGCAGTTATGAAGCACTACTTAAAACAGTTATGGATCCTAAATCTATTAAAATAATTTACCTAAGCCCATCTGAAACTATCCTAAGAGCATTAAAATATAAATTTAATATGCCAAAAGCTTGGATAATCAGACCCACAGTATTACATCTTGGTCAAGTGTTGCACCCTCACAGATTTTAGGCAACTCCCTAGATCCGTGAACTTTTGACCTCTGTTGACTTAGTTTCATGTATTACATGAGAAAATACCTTGTGATCTGTTAGAGGCATTCTAGCTGAACATTTTGAGGTATAATAGTAAAGATTTGGTCCATCTGTTACGAAATGAGAGCATATTTTGTTTCCCCTACCCCGGAAAAAGGGGCCCTCAGATTGACCATACCCTACCCTGAAAGCCAGCTGAAAACTACAAAAAAGCTACCCATCTGACATTGTTATCATGCAGATTCATGAACAAGAGGTACCAAGGTACGAAAAAATCCATATGGGAATTTGTCACCCGTTGGCCCAAAATTTGGGCTTGGCCCATGGACTATGGGGCTTAAAACTATACATTTCTGGGATCATAAACTCCTGGACCACAAATTCAAGTCATCTGAGCATTGAACTCTAAATTACCTACTCTCGGACCCAAATAAGACAGCTATCCAGGTGGCTCCCCAAAGTCTAAGATCCCTCAAAATGGCGCACTGTCAAATCACAAAATAATCATATATTTAACACAAATCAACTTTTGATGCAAAAAATACCATATAATGTAAGGATTTTCTCTTTCAATTTTGCATGAGTGTAGCAATATAGGTGCAGTTGGACATCAATGGTCAACAGTAACTTCTCAAAACACAAAGCATGTATTTTCTGCATGATGTAGTTTAGAATTTTGTCACTTTTTCTTCGGAGTACCACTAGCCAGCATGCATACATTTTAAAAGAACTGCTTATTTAATGGTAAGAACATTCACCCTGTAATGAAAAGCTAGCAGTTGTTACTTCCAAGCTCGCGACCTTACAGTGCCCTCCATAATTATTGGCACCCCTGGTTAAGATGTGTCAAAAACCTTAAAATAAATTCAATGCTTATTGCAGAAGCATACTCTCACACTTAAAATTGTAGAAAAATGTAACCTTCAACTCAAGTGAATTTTTCAGGGAAAAAAACAATCCCTGACTAAGAAATAATTATTTTTCAGAAAATGACCTGTTCCACAATTATTGGCATCCCAAACAATTCCTCGGAAATAAATGTAATTGAAGTATGTCTGTCATTTCTACAGTAGTTTACAACATTGTTCAGAGTATCTAGGAACATTTAATTAGTAATTTATCACTTCCTGTTCCCTGGGGTACAAATATGACGTGACACAGAGGCCATTTCTCTTATCCACCCTTCAACATGGGAAAGACAAAGGAACATACCATTCAAGTAAGGCAGATGTGTGTCGATAAATACAATAAAATAGCCACTCACCTGCACCTGCCCATATCTACTGTCAGAGGAATCATTAAGAAGTTTAAAACAACAGGAACAGTGGTAAACAAGCCTGGACGGGGACGCAAGGTTATTTTGCCACCACGCACAGTGAGGAGGATGGTAAGAGAAATAAAAAACTAACGTATGCCCCGCATGCGCACCAAGGCATAATTAACTGCTAGGCTGTTTAGTTAGTATTGGTAATCTAACTGTAGACGAGTGCTTCTCAAACCTCTCCTGGAGGACCACCTGTCCTGCATGTTTTAGATCTTTCCCTGTTTTAGCACAGGTGATTAAAATGATCAGCTCGTTATTGACCCTCTAGAGCTGATTGATAACATCCTGATTATTTGAATCACCTGTGCTGGGGCAGGGAAAGATTTAAAACAGGCAGGGCAGGTGGTCCTCCAGGAGAGGTTTGAGAAACACTGCTGTAGACTAATCCCTTTATCTGTATATAAACTAACTAACTAATATTCACGTATTTTGATTAGGTGTGTAGATATCAGTTTACTAATATAACTAACTCTGCCCAACTCTGTTCTGTAACTCCGCCTCTTTTGCTTTCCCTGTACTCCGCTTTGATTACAGCTCACGCACGTCAGGTGCGCTTCTCTCTCTGTCCTGGAATCTTAGCTGTGCACAACAGCTCTGCTCAAGGAGTTCTATATGTCATAGGCTGTTTTGGTTTTTGCCCATTGTTTGTGGTTTAGGACTTCCCCGTGTGTGCTTACCTCTGTGATTAGTATTATCCAATTCACCAGTTCCCTGCATAGCATGTGACTTCCCTCTTGTCTATTTAAAGTCTTCACTGCCGTTTATTCCTTGTCAGAACGTTGATCAATTCTCATCTGTGCAGAGCTCCTCGTATGCTTTTTTTAATTGCTTCTTCACACCTGTTTTTGCCCGACCTCGAGTTTGCCATTGCCCTTCTGTTCCTGTTTTGCCTTTTGTATTTTGACCTATTTCTGTCTGACCACGTTTTCTCTTTTTGGATGCCCTGTGTATGACCTTCTGCTCTGCATTACGACTACGGTTTTGGCCTGCTGTCTATACACCATCGCACTTCTGATTTACTGGTTTTGACCCTAGCTGGTCTAGTCCACTTTGCAGTTTGGATTTCTTTTTTGGCTTGGCAATCCATGTCTCTTCTGGTCCTGACCCATTTTGTAATAAAGGCTTACGATATTTGGATTATCCCTGAGTTGCAACTGGTTCCTCTGAGCATATCATCACAGAACAAGTATAACTCAATTATTTAGTAATATCTGAAATATCGCTTATTTTAACAGAATAGGCATTCAAATATCAGGAATAATCAGGAAAATTTCCCACCCAAATTGAACAGGATGGTCCAATGAACGTACCAGGGGGTCTGCTGAAGAGCATGAGCTGCTTGCATTTTGGAGAAATGAAAACCTCAGCATTCGATTTCGTTGAACACGGTATAAATTCTAAAACAAAAAGCCACATTGAGCAAAATGCAGAGTAGAGTTATAACCTTTATTCATTGAATCCCTCCTCCAGAGAAAGATATATTGGGTAGAAGGAACCCTCTAGTCCTGTTTCATTCGGAATAATTCCCATTGACCATCTCTGTACCACAGTTAAATCCTGTAAATGTAACTGAACACTTCAAGCCAGATTTGGATGTCTTTTTTCTTTCTTTTTTCTTTTCTTTGAAATTGCATCATTTTTAGCTGCGTAGCCATGCCCAACATTGGGAGAATACAACCTACCTTACTTTTACACACAAGTTTGTATACCATTTTTATTGTACAATGAATGTCTTTTAGTTACTGTGGAAAGTTGTGGAAACTCTCTGGAAATGGATGAGAAACAATCAATACATTAATACCGCGGAAGTTTCACGTAGGCGTGAAGTATAAGTGTGCATTACGCAGACGAGCCTTAGCCAATAACTCAATTATTTTCTATCAACATGAGTACGTACAAGGATATAAGGGAGTGCGGAATTCGTCAATGAAGGAGTCTATGCGTAAATCCATGGTAGGGAAATACACATTTTTCATATGCGATGACAGTAATTGATAGCAGAATTACATTGTATCAAAACCATGTCTAATTTTTGCCTCAGAAAACTGATTTTTCTTTACCACTAATTGGGATACCATTGGCTCACTGTAGCTGAAGTGGTTGCTACAGAGGGAAACGATTTTTCCGTAACAAGAGATCATTTTTTTGAACTGCTGGATAGATACTACGGACAATTATATTGAGCAGTTCGCACATCTGGCTTAGCTGAGGCATTTAATTCAGGCAACTCCTGAAGAAAAGGGATTGGAGTGAACTCGTCCATATTCTAAACCATGTTCAAGCTCGGCTTGTTTGTGAATATTCAATAACTGATCCAGGTGCGCCATCTAGTGATAGAGTAGCTGCGTGCATAAATTTGCAGCTCTATGTTTGTAGGCGGACACATCTGCACAAAGGGGTTAAGAGGAACAAGCTCCGATACTCAGTCAGGGTCCAGGATTGGGATCAGGTTGTTATTAACCCTTCCAAGTCTGTTCCACTGTGGTCTGTTAGCAACAAGCTCAGAATCCTTCAACAATCATCAGGATTGGAACCAAGTTCCCTTCAAGCTACTCCATCCTCTTATGGGATAGTGCTGGTGGAGTGTGTACTCGACAGAGCTGTTATTCTGGAAGATACTGGCCGACAATTAATTGTGCAGCTTCGTCCACAACATCTGTACTAAACTCTGCTATCCTTATTTGGGTTTTTTGCCTCAAATTACCTATTGAATTGTACTTTGCCTCAGCACTTGATTCCTGGTCTAGAAACACATTGTGATTAAGCAGAAATAGTCACAGCATTCTGGAATAAGCTTCAAAGATTCTTCAAACGGTTAAATCTGAGCTATATGACGCACACACAAGGCACTGTGAATGCCTTAAGCACCTAATTAAGAGTCTTAGGGGGATGTTTTGAACAAGATCTGGTGATGAATTCTGGGTTTTGTCCTATCATGTCACATCCCTCTTACCACTACTGCCTTCTCTCATCACCTAGTTTGGTAAGCCTGTCAAGTATTGACATTATGCTTTTATTGTTGGGTCTTTTTTCCAGGTCTCCTGCTGATGATGTAAAGTACAATGGCAAATCACATGGTGATACTGACCGTGTATATCCTTACATTCCTCGTTGGCCTTCCTGCCAATTTCTTGTCCCTCTGTGCATTAAGTTTTAAAGTACAGCACAAAACAACACCCACTGGTATCCTCCTGCTGAACCTAACAGTGTCGGATCTCCTATTCCTGCTCTTCCTGCCTCCAAAGATGCATGAGGCTGCATCTAGTATGCGGTGGGACCTCCCTTACATCCTGTGCAGCATCAGCTCGTTCTTCTTCTTCTCCACCATCTACACCAGCTCCCTCCTGCTAATGGCTGTCAGTGTGGACCGCTACCTGGGGGTGGCCTTTCCCATCCACTACAAGGAGCTGCGCAAGCCCATCTATAGTGTAGTTGGTGGAGCTATTGCCTTCGCCTTGGGCTCTAGCAGTTGCACTATCGTCTTCTTAACTCACCTTGTGCCTGGAAACAGTTCAGCCAACACCTCTGTCTGCTATGCTAGCTTCACACCGAGGCAGATGGAGGTCCTCCTTCCCGTAAGGCTGTACTTGTTTGCCTTCCTCTTCCTAGTGCCGGTCCTGATTTGTGCCTTTTGCTACCTGAACTGCATTCGCCTCCTGTACGCCCTACCGCGGATCAGCAAGAAGAAGAGGCAGAAGGCTGTGGGCATGGCCCTCAGCACCTTATTGGTGTTCATTGTCTGTTTCCTGCCTTACAACCTCTCACACCTGCTGGGCTACCTGCAGCAGTCCAGCCTCACCTGGAGATATTATGTCCTCCTTCTCAGCACTGCAAACACCTGCCTGGATCCCATCATCTTCTACTCCTCCTCCTCTGCCTTCCAGGCCAACATAAAGAACTCCTTTCTTACCTTACTGGGCTGCTGTCGTCAGACTAAATCATTGACAAAGGATGCAGTCCGAGCTGAGATGTCAAAGCAGAGTGTGAACTCCTATATTGTGTTAACTAATGATAAACCTGAAGGTTAACTCCATATTCTCCCATAGGCAAAGAGAAAAGTACGACCCTCATTAAAAAGAAAAAGAATTGCTTGATTGTGAATGATCCAATCATACTTTCTTGACAATATAGTGCATCATATTTCCTAGTGTACACGCACCCTCGTGTGAAATAACTGTTAAGCAGGTACTCTGCTCATCCTCCGCTCATTCCTTCTGCACTATCGAGCAGGTACTCTTCCACTGAGCAACTCCATAATCTCAACACTGAAAATTCTGTTATTAAAACAAAAAATATTTTATCATTGTGGCATGGGTGAATCCAGGCTTGAGATCAGAAGTTGAAATTCAATTGGCCCCTTAAGTTCCCTTGTTCTGTCACTGGTCACTTGACTCTCATCCAAGAAATTCATTGGTTTTATTTTGAAAAAGCATAAATATCACCGTTCCAATGCACAAAATTTGCTTCAAATTCATTCTTTCATCAAAGCTAACTGTTTCTTTTTTTAATAAGGACGCCAATGGCATGACTTGCCCTATTATTTCCTTGCTTGGCTCTCCTTTATATATGCCACCTTTAAAAAGTTGAGGATTAAGAACAGAGTGAATCCCTGGATTTCCCCTGATATTTCCAAGCTGTTAAAGGCTGGGGATTTCGCATAGAAAAAGTATGTTTCTGGGTTGTGTTCTGACTGGCAGCATTTTTGTTAGCTTCGTAATAGAAGCCTTACAGCTATTCAGAATGCCAAATTGTTGTATTATTTCTCTAACTCAGTGTTTCCCAAACTGTGTGGCACGCAGGCACGGCGTTCCATTCATCTACAGGCCCACCCTAAAGTTTTCTGGGGGGGGAAAAAAAAAATATTATTAATATATTGTTTTAAATATATATAGAGAAGTAAACCAGACGCGCTGTGTGCTCCAGCTTTTGCTTTTTGTCGGAATAGTCCTCGGTGATTTTTTCGGTAAGTTCCGCTTTTTTCTGCATTGTTTTAAATATATTCCATGATTCAATTCATTAATAATTCAAATTTGTTAATTTTAAAAACGATTTCAAAAGGTTGGTTGTGTTGACGCTTTAAGCGTGGTCAACGTGGACGCTTTTAAGGAGATGCGCAACAGCGCAGCCTGCGCATAAAAGATTCCAGGGCGCTCCTCTTTGGTCAGAACCAAGTAGAGCAGTCGCAGATAGGTAGCCTATTTACTGAAACGTTAAAAAATGCAACAAAATATTTAAGTAACATTAGCAACCAAATTTGATATAAAAGAGATACTTAAGTAGTGCAACAGACGTTTTTATTATGAGAAGATCAATGCCCAGACTGAAGATTCGCGACGAGACGGGTTGAAACTTCCAACAACTTGTGACACACCTGTCTGCCATGTTCTGAACCCTGCCAGTTCACATCGATGCGACGAGATGAGAGGATGTATCGTCTTTTAGGCCTATTTTCCTAGTTTTGAGTTAGGCACAACAGTTGCATTTCATCTGTTGAGAAAACAGCAAGGACAAACAAAAACGAAAGAAAGGGGCAGTAACTTGGAGCTGTCCGTGGCCGTGGCTTAGCCAACACTTAAAATTGGGTGGGCTCTAAACATCTCTCGAAAACAATTATTAGTTCTGACTCTAGCAATCATATGCACTCAATCCGAAAACGCTCCACACTATCAGGTGTTGGTTGTTCACCTCGTTATGGCAAAACGACAATCGTTCATTTGGAAGTGCAATTCGGATCTGGCTACGCCAGAACTGAAAAATGAGCAGTCGCACAACATTGCTTTAGTACAATTATCAGTCCTAACTTGTACTCGGTCATTAAATGAATTTTCCAAATATAATTATATATAATTATAATTACAATATCGTTAGAGATGCGGTCTAGGGCGACTAATCAATAGGCGTAATTCAGATCAGAAAAATAAGTTACTCATAAGTTGGCCTATGGGCTACTTTTCGAGAGTTAAACTGCTCTGGAAATTCTGCACTGCCTTTGTCTCATCGGGCAATCTAGCCTGTGCTTCTTGATCGATTAGTTATTTACACTGAATCAAAGACAGAGATTTGAAATGCACAAAATTGCGCGTCCAAAAGAATGATTGACGTTTTGCCATAACGAGGTGAACAGGCAACACCTGATAGTGCAGAGTGTTTTCGGACTTAAGGTAATTAGAAAAAATGATTGCAATAAAGTCAGAACTAAATTGTTTTCATGGGATGTTTATTACCCACGCAATTTTAAGTTCTGACTGCGCCACTGGTCCATGGGTGCTTCAACGAGATACCGAAGGCGCTGTTTCCAATCTGTGCCAGGAGCTCGCAGCGGTAGACCTGCCCTCTTTTGTAAATTTCTCCCGGTTATTCCAAGTGTTCTGACAAATTTTGCTCCCTGTTAGAATCTGCTACCTCATGGTTCTGCGCTTGCGCAAAACCTAAAATCTCAGGCTGTTTCCTCACTCATATCTTAAGAATCTCTAAAATCATAAAAATAGATTTTCAGTGCGCATTTCGACCTGTAAGCGTACATATATTTGCATGTACATGCTGGGTTTTTTCTGAAAATGCAGAAATGAGATGAAAATGGCGTATATGGGCATATATCTTTGAACAAATTTATTATTATAACATAAGCAGATTTCATAACGAGGTGGATACATTAACTTACATTCCAACTCGTTATGAAATCTGCTTAGGCCTATGTTGTAATAAGCTAACAAATAAATTAAAATAAACTACTGTAAACTGATTAATATTGCAATATCAAGGCGAAAACAAAGCCTTTACAGTCGCTTTGCATTACCGTAGCATTTTTTGACAAGGGAGCAAAATTTGACAGAACACCAGCGCAGTTCCAACCAGCTGACAGTTTGTAACAGACGAGACAGGCTCAAATTGCTACGAGCTGACTGGCGGTTGAGACGGGTTACGTGCTTTAAGTTCGAAAACCAGCCTTTTGCGATTTGACATGCTGAATCTCTGGCGACACCACCAGCCGGCTTGAGTCGAGGTGCGACAGGCCAGCTCACACTGCTGCAACTCCTCCCTGCGACGTTCTAAAACGGTCTCCTCTGGTCGCGAATCTTTGGTCTGAACTGAGCTTAAGTTTTATTAAGTGATCTAATCTTGGGAATTTAGGCCCACCCACAATTTGTGTGGCTCACCCCAAACTGAAATCCTGGCGTCGTGCCTGGTGCCGCAGCACACTGGTGTGCCGTAAGAGCTTCCTAGGTGTGCCGCGAGAAAACCCACTTACTTTTTATGCCCCCGCCCTCCAAAGAGGAAAGGGGGCATTATGTTGACACCATGTCCGTCCGTCGTCCATCCGTCCGTAAACTTTTCGTTTCCGTGGGATTACTATAGAATCCCTCATCGGATTGATGCCATTTTTTAATGGCCTTTTGGGAGTGGCTAGAGGAAGGTTCATTTTGAAAACCAGCGTCATGCTATATGTAATATTTTCCTGATAGCCTAATAGAAAACGGCTGAACTTACAGGATATAAAAATAACAATTCATGTCATTGTCAATTCATTCAATTCAGCTTATTAAAATGCCTATTTAAAATTCCTTCTTGATATTTCTGCATCATGTATTCTACTGTACAATTCCTTCTCGTGATTGGCCAATCACACATCGTCTAACGTGAAAAATTAAACATTCCCCAGTAAAACAGCTGTGTAGGCTAATTGAAATGAAATAACGAAAGTACATAAATTCCTGACTAAAACCTTGAAAAGGCTGTCCGACTAAGACCCTGACCCACCTCACTCTTGCTGCGCTGGCCAGAAAAATAAAATGAATGTGGTGAGGAGACTGAGGAATATCTGACTTACATTCACCGGAGATCCCGCTACCCCAATACCACTGTGTCTTATTTGCGGCAAAAAGCTGGCGAACAAAGCTATGATGCCAAATAAAAAAAAAAAACAGGCGTGCAATGCACGAAATACCCCTCAGCCCGATGTCGAAGTTTTTGGAGACGACCGCCCAACCGCACAAAGGATAGCAATACCCTGTCAGCCTTGAGGGCTGAGGGGTAAAAACAAGATCGTGAATATTTAATGCAGTTGAGAAGCCAGATTGAACAAGCTAGTTTCATGAAAGCTAGCATTAAAGCTAGCTATCAGGATGCAGAACTAGTAGCAAAATCAAAGACGTCTCACACAATTGCTGAATCTCTTATCCTGCCAGCATGCAAAGCTATTGCCGGGACCATGTTGGGTCAAAATGCTGCCAATGAAATATCAAAGGTTCCTCTCTCAAACAATACAATGAATGAATGAATGAATGAATTTTTTTATTATTGTGTCATGCATGCAATTGTATGCCCAGCCCGCATGGGCTTATAAGACAACAAACAATCAAATAATCCAGTACCAGGACCAGTGTGCGTCAGGAAATCAAGTCACAATTCATCTCGCCTTCTTTTCCAAGCTTTATAAATAAAATCTGCAGTTCCAAAAACATCAAAATTAAACAGCCATTTCATCTTTTCCTCATCTGACCAATATAACATACCAGGGTTATGTTGTACAATATCATTAAACAGACACTCTCTTTAATCATCATAAAGCATGCAGTACAGGAGAAAATGAGATTCACTTTCCACTTCATTCAAGTCACACATCTCACACAATCTGTTATCTTCAGGGATGCAGACCTCAGCTGAGTAACCAAAGATCTTTGGTTTCTAGATAAACAGGATAAAACATATAATTCAGGGGTAAAGTTCTCCTTGACTAGCATATAAGTTTTCAGTTTGGGTTTTAACAAAACACTTTTAAACCAAGTCTCTTCAAACCTGAGAAGAAGCTTGTTTTTGTAACAGAGTTAATATTACAACACAAGTTATTCCTGTAAATATACTGCATGCCCACTTCTTCAAAAATTAAGGCAAGCTTTTTTGTCCTAGGAAAATCATGTGTTTTGATTCACAAAAATACTTTATTATTGATTCTACCCTCTGCCATTTTAATCAATCGATTCCGTAGTCGTAGCATTTCACATTCTCTTTGGATGGACCCAGGGACCCAGCCCATATCTCCTTGAATCACTGGGATCAGAGCAAATCTATGTACACCCAGAAAGCACCTAATAGCTCTTTTCTGTACAGCATCCATAACTTAAGTTTCTTAAGTTAAAGAAACTTAAGCCCCAAAACTTAAGGGTGTGGGGAGCCCCACACCCCAGCAGCCCCTAATTCAGAATAGGTGAAACCAGTGGCATGCGGTGGAGGTTAGTTTGGTGAGGCAGAAACCACCCCTTTGCTTGATTAGCAATCAGACAATTGACTAGTTCAGTAAGACTATTCGGCAGAATGACGGGCCACTTTAAGTTTCCGTGGCGTTATTGCTCACTACATCGAACCTGAAATGCTCAGCAGATATGTGCGTAGGCAACTTGCTTCCAGGAAGCCGAAGCAATGTCATCAAAAATATTAACTCAGTTCGACTTATGCAGAGTTCAATGTTTAATCAACAGCCTATATAATGTATTCTCCTTTAAATACGCACTTTTACACCCAAACAAAAAGCGGGCGTTTATTTTCAGTCTTCTTTTTTAATCCGATTAACAAAATGTTTGAACGATATACAAAATTACCGAGAGAGTTTTTCCTAATTTATTATTCAGATTTCCATCCTCGCAGTCTCGAATTGCAGCGCATCCGTGAATGAAGTCATTATCTTCTCTATCAGTACTAGGCTTCCTACTGGCTGGGTCTTAATTGTTTTCATTGGCAATCCGGAATAGTACGTGGGAACAGGTTCACAAAATCCTGTCAGCAAATAGGCTACTCGCAAATCTGCAGTTTCGTGAGCATTTCAAGTTCGATGTAGCCTACTGAGTAATAACGCTGCAGAAACTTAAATTGCCCGTCATTCCACCGAATAGTCTTACTAAAATAGTTAATCGTCCGATTGTTAATCAAGCAAAGGGGAGGTTTCTGCCTCACCAGACTAACCTCCGACTGCACGTCACTGGGTGAAACACAAGCATTATACAGTAGAGTATATTGTTATGGCCCCAATTTGTTATGACTTTAACGACAGCAAAGGATGACAAACAAAACTTTTCAAACTAAAACACATTTAATTAAACAAAGGCAACTAACAACAAACTGCTCTACTCTACAGACCAAGATTGATTAGATACAAAAACAGAAATATTTACAGTCCCTTTGGTGGGTTGCTTGGTGATGTCCTGGGTGAGGGAAATGCTCTAACACAGGCAAAAATCCACTAAAAGCTTCACAGGTCATGAACAGAATGACAGGTCTAGTCACATGTATCCTTCTCCTTGCAATTTTTCCTACTACTTTACTGTTTCAATTTTACTCCTTATAAACTCTTTTGCAGACCCCTCCCACCTTTTAGGCTTTTTTAAAATTTTTCTCTGGGTCATGCCTAAACAGACATGCCTAAAACATCCTCAAACCTATCTCCAGTCTGGGCTTAACAAAAAAAAAAGGGTAAATACTGCCATCTAGTGGCCTCTATTCACATTACACCATTCCAAAAGGGAAAAATTTTGACTCATAAAGGCAAAATTTTTCTTTTCAATACAAAATGGTTAAGTGGACACTTGTCTATATATACATGTAATACAATATTCGAATAAACGCGTGATATATATACATACTCAACCATGGGATAAGCAATCAGCAATTACATTGTTAGTACTCTTTACATGCTTAATTTCCAAGTCAAACTCCTGTAAAATCAAACTCCAATTCAACAATCTCCGATTCTTGTTTTTCATCTTACTCAAAAACATAAACGGATTGTGGTCAGTGTACACAATCATTGGCTTTTGCCCTGTACAAACATAAACATCAAAGTGTTGTAAAGATAGAACCAGAGCCAAAAGCTCCTTCTCTATTGTGGAATAGTTCCTTTGGTGGTGATTGAACTTCCTGGAGAAGTATGCCACAGGATGCTTAATGTCATCAGAGTCACCTCTCTGAAGGAGCACAGATTCACAAGCTTGATCGCTAGCATCTACCACGATGGAGAACGGTTTGTTGAAGTCAGGAGATTTGAGCATGGGGAAGTGACACAGCAGAGACTTCAGGCGATCGAAGGCTCTCTGGCATGCATCATCCCAAGTGAACTTTACGCCTTTCTTCAGTTGGTTAGTGAGAGCAATCTCAGCAAAGTTCTTGCAGAACTTGCGGTAGTACCCGATCATTCCAAGGAAGCAGCGCAAAGCTTTTTTGTTGTCAGGGACTGGAAAGTCCATGATGGCTTGGACTTTAGCATTTATGGGTGCCACCTTACCCCGGCCTATGACATAGCCAAGAAAGGTGACAGTAGCACAACCAAAGTCACTCTTGTTCAGGTTAACAGTCAGGTTAGCCTGGGTCAGGCGCTGGAACGTCTCTATATCTTTTAGATTTTCTTCCCAGGAGTCACTCCATGTGATCAGGTCATCGATGTATGCACCCGTGTGTGGCAGTCCGGCGACTGTAGACTGTATCATCCTTTGGAACATGGCTGGGGCATTTTTTTGGGGCATCAAAGGGTAGGACTTCATACTGGTACAACCCAGATGCTGTGGCAAAAGCAGAGATGCTCTTGGCTCTCTCAGTTAAAGGCACACACCAATAACCCTTCAATAAATCAATCTTGGTCAGAAACTTTGCTTGCCCAACTCTATCAATACAATCATCAATCCTAGGTATTGAAAACACATGAGTTCTAGTTACGGCATTGACTTTGCGATAATCTGTACAGAATCTAGTACTTCCATCAGGTTTTGGAACTAGCACACAGGGTGAACTCCAATCTGAGTTGGAGGGTCTGATAATATCATGTTCTAACATGTACTCAACCTCTTTCTCAACAATCTTTCTCTTTTCAGGATTCATCCGGTATGGATGCTGTTTAATTGGTTTGGCATCACCAAAATCTACATCATGAGAGGCTATAGAAACTCTCTTTGGAACATCAGGAAACAAATCCCCATATCTCTTGATCAACCTCTCAAACTGATCTCTCTGTGAGGGTTCTAAGTGCTGGAGTTTTACATCAAGATTTTGCAACACTTCATAGTTTGACAATTTACATGAAGGAACTTCAGCTTTAATTCTAGATTCACCATCTTGAAACTCCCCCTCATCTTCACAAATCTCGGGCATTGGAGGATCTGAATTGACAGTTGCAACGCTAGCATTTCTATCATAATAAGGCTTCTGCATGTTAATGTGACACAACTGTTTTAGCTTTCTCCTATCTGGAGTCTTCACAATGTAATTGAGATCATTGAGTTTTGTCAGAATTTCATAAGGACAATGAAATCTAGCCTGCAATGGATTAGACTGCAAGGGAAACAACACAAGGACCTTGTCTCGTGGTTTAAACTCACGGCTTCTAGCCTTATGATCATACCAAGTTTTCATTTTTCCCTGATTTGATTTCTCTTTGGCTCGGTCACATGCTTCACGCAATCTGTCCTTGAACTTCCTAACATAGTCTAACAGACTAATGTGCGGCTCTTCCTCTTGCCATTGTTCACTCAACAAAAGCAAAGGTCCTCTCACTTCACGGCCAAACACTAGCTCAAATGGACTGAATCCAGGAGACTCCTGCACTGCTTTTCGAGCTGCAAACAACAGCAAATGAATACCTTCATCCTAGTCTTTCTCTTGGTAATAACAATAAGTCCTCATCATTGTCTTGAGAGTGGAATGAAACCACTCTGAGGCACCCTGACTCTCTGGATGATAGGCACTTGAAAAAATCTGCTTCGCACCTAGTTCATACACAACCTGCTGAAACAATCTGGAAGTGAAATTGCTACCTCAGTCTGAATGAATTTCCCTGGGAAGGCCAAACAACGTGAAGAACTTTATCAAAGCCTTTGAGATAGCAGTTACCTTGATGCTGCGTAGAGGTATGGCTTCAGGGAATCTGGTAGATGCACACATGATTGTCAACAAGTACTGATTTCCAGATCTAGTCTTGGGTAATGGACTAACACAATCAACAATGACCTTAGAGAAGGGCTCCCCAAATTCTGGGATTGCCTGCAATGGAGCTACAGGTGGGTCTAACTGGAGTTTTCCAACTACCTGACAAGTGTGACAGGTTTTGCAAAAGTTGGAAACGTCTTTTCGAAGCCCAGGCCAGAAGAAGTGTTTCATGATTTTATCAACAGTCTTGTTACCACCAAGATGACCTCCTAAAGGTAAACTATGAGCCATTGTTAAGATCTCATTCCTGTAGACCTTCGGAACAACAATTTGCTTGACCACTGCCCAATCTGCATTGGCAGGGATATCAAGAGGGCGCCACTTCCGCAGCTACACACCGTCCTCGAGATAATACCCAACTGGAACTGCGTCTATTTCTTTATCAGGAAGGGCTCTCCTCTTTAGTTCACAAAATTCAGGATCATTAGTTTGCTCCTCAATCAACCGCTTTCTGGACAGAGACAAGTCTCCAGACACATCAGAATCACCAGACCCATCCGGCTGGCTGAATAGAGAACTGATAAAAGTATCTGATAAGTCCTCAAACGGAGAAACCATAGTAGGCCGAACAGAGTCATAAGGTGAACCACCTGAGTCATGACCATTCAATGTGCTGGACGGCACCACATCATCTACTTCTTGAGCCTTCTTAGCCATAGCACAAGTCACTGCGCAAGAAGGATACAGAGATGGGTCCTCATGGCCATCTTCAGTGCTCAGCTGTGAAGTAAGATGTACAGGGGGAACTACTTTTCCCCCAGCCAGGTCATTGCCTAGCAACAGAGAAACACCCTTTATAGGTAGACTTGACATAAGTCCCACCTTTACCTGTCCTGTAACTAAACTCACTTCAAGAATATAGAGCGCAGGGGTACAGATACAGTCCTCCCTTCAATACCTTGTACAAGTATGAAATCCCCAGAAGCGGTCTCATCACGTAACTCCAAGGAGTCCATCAACAAAAGTGACTGAGAAGCTCCGGTATCCCTTAGGATATATATGGGGACAGGAGTAGTATGCTCATTCAGAGCCACAAATCCCTCTGACACAAATGGAAGAAATTCCTCCCTCACGAAGTCAGCTGTATCAGGCTTTTTAGCCCCACAAGAAGCAGGCAATTTAGCAGATTGGTTATCTACTACAGGGGTTTCTAACCTTGTTCTCACAAAGGCATTTGGTTTGGTATCCTTTTCTTTTTCTTTCTTAGCTTTAAGGAACCAACAGTTAGTTGTAACATGACCAGATTTCTTGCAATAACTGCAAACTAGACCACTTTTGTCACTGTCAGCTTTCACACTTTGATCAGACCTGATACTGGATTTCTGAGCACCATCACCAGATTTGTCTTTGTCTTTGGGTGAGGAATCTTGGGTATCACCATAACCCTTTTTCTGAAATTGGGACCATCTATTATTACTGCTAGACTGAAATTTGGACTTATGTGTGAGAATATATTCATCTGCAAATTTGGCAGCTGATTGCAAATTCAGTGCTTGCTTCTCATTAAGGTAGGTCTTAACATCATCTTTAACACAGTTCTTGAATTCTTCAACTAACACCATCTCTTTTAGTGAGTTGAAATCATCCTTGACCTCCATAGAAGTACACCAGCGCTCAAAGCAAACCTGCTTTTCATTAGCAAATTCAACATAAGTCTGATTTTCAGATTTCTTCAGACCTCTGAATTTCTGTCGGTAAGCCTCTGGAACCAACTCATAAGCTCTCAAAATAACCTTTTTGACAACCTCATAATCAGAGGAATCATCTGCAGACAAAGCCGAATAGGCTTGTTGAGCTTTACCCTTGTCACAGGGATGTCACAGGTCTTGAACAGAATGGCAGGTGTGGTCATCTTCTTGCAATTTCTCCTACTACTTTACTGTCTCAATTCTTTTCCTTATATACTCTTTTGCAGACCCCACTCACATTTAGACCTCTTTTTTTTAATTTTCTGAGACTTGCCCCAGACATGTCCAGGACATGTCTAAACATGACTCCAGTCTGAGCTTAACAAAAAAAAGGTAAATACTGCCATCTAGTGGCCTATATTCACATTACAATATGTGAACTTAACTCAGTACGAGATCAATGCATCTGTAACGAGAATGAAAAAAATATTGTCTCAACGGGGCTGTAGAGCATATTCCACTTTATTAAAATCTATTTTGCTGACCCAATACAATTAACCCTTTCTTGCACGTTGTCCAATATTTTGGACATATTTTTCGAGGGGTTTATGAAGTCTTGGCTTATAGCTAGCCTGAAAACACATAATGTACATTTTTGTCAACATTTCCAGTTCAGAATTTCCCCAGTAGGTCCCTCTCTGTTAAGTCACAATTTACCGCAAACAATGGCAGCATCCACAAGTTAGAGGTAAGTTGACAGAAGTCAGAAATATTCTTTCATTGTTCAAGTTTTGATCAAACTTTTTCCTGTTCAAGGAATGAAATACATTTTACAGCACGCACTGAGAGACATAAACTTTATAATGCATGTGCATTTGTTTCAATACACATAATTTTATGCTCTGTAAAAAATATTTGACATTATGCATGCCAGGCAAGTAGCTCAAATACGACTTGTAAGCTGTGTCTGCAATACTGGACCTCAATCACCACGTTTCTTCAACTTTGCATAATGGTATCCCCAAACGAGTTCGAAGGATACGAAGGTCGATTTTCGGAGATTTTCTTGTGAACGCTCTACAGCCCTCATAAGTGCACCGATTCTTTTCAAATTTTGCAGGGACATGTATTATGGTAAGTTCATGACACCTATTGATTTTGGGTACTCTGGGACCATCTGGGCCCAACTTGGGGGCCTTCGGGGGATACATGTACTCGGTTGCCGAGTGCTCTAGTTTCTGTCACCCCACGTGAATGATGTCTGAAATACTGGGCGGCAGTATGCATCCCACAAGCATAATGTCCAAAATAATGAACAAACTGACCACCCATCACTGCCCTCCCAAAACAAAATTGGATCAATCCTATCAAATGTTACAAAAAGAACATTGGATATCCAGTTTTAACATGTTAGAGGCATCTGTTCATACTTTATGCAATGAAGGGTTAAGTTGCCTTACAGTGCCAAGTTTCCCTTCAGCCTATCCGTCCAACTGTCCATGGGTCTGTACCAGTTTGTCCGAATGATCTATCAAAAACCGCTCATCAGATTTTTAGCTTACTGGCCCTATGGGAAGTCGGAAGTCATATATGACCTCTATTTTGGTTATGTTAAAGTTGACCCCAGATGACTTTGAAAGGTCAAATTCGAGATAAGATAAGACTTGAAATTTCAAAAAATGATTTCTCAAAATCTGTCTGATAACTTTTTTTTCTAAATCTGTCAATCAACTCATCTACATGCCCTTTAAGTACGGTGTGAGTGCCATTTTGACTGAATCGACAAAATTGGGTCTAGTGGGGGCGCTGTACTTTAACATTGGGTCCTCTGGAGAATGGGCAAAATCGTCTGTGGAACGTAAATGGTTACAGATAGAGATAAAGTTTATGGGCCCTAATTTCTTGGTGCAGCGCAGGGCGGTGCAGCATGGCGCAGCCCACACAGTGGTAATTTCGTCCGGTGCAGCCCGCACAGTGATAATTTTGTGCGGTACAACACCGTGCGCAGCCATTTTGGCAATTTGGTAGACAGACACGCCTAGATGGGTGTGGCGGTGTCGTGAGGGAAGGTGTCAGATATTCATCATGACGCAGTGACAAGTTGTGGCAAAAGGCTCCGCCAAAAGTGCGCAGAGAGCTCGCCAGCTCCAACCTGGTATACTTTCTGTGCAGTGCTAATTTGGCTGACCGGCACACACATCACCGAAACCTCACAGGCAGGTTTGCAGAATGTCAGGCACATTTCAGAGCAATAAATAATTACAGCAACCACTATTTAATGTGACTATCTGAATCAGCACATAAATTATAGTATCTATATCGATTGTTCTGATGTCAGTGCATTCTCTGTGGCATTTTGCGTGCTACACAACATAGCTGTACACCGTGGATGTCATTTTGACCTCACGCAGGAGACATTACAGGACTTGAGACAGAGAGAGGCTGAACTACATGCTGTGTCGTATCAGCAGGGAGAGAAGCAGTGCGCAAGGGAGAGGAGAGACCACCTGGCTGCACACCTCTGTCGTTAAAGCTAATCTTACCTTTCCGGAATTTTTACACTTTTCTTTTGTAATCTTAAAATACTCCTTACAAGCATACGGCACACTAAAATGTAAAAGAAATCCACTAGGTGTTGAAACTCATTGATGTTCAATTCTCATTTATTTCTGATAAAAGTCTGACCAATCATTTTCTTTGATCCGAATAGAATGATTTGCTGAGCTTCCAGTCTGTCATCCGTTGCTGTGCCCCTCCCAGTTACCTACCGCTGTCATTGCTTGCGAGTCGCGCGCCTCTCTGGCAGAGCAGCAGAGCGGTAGAGACAAAACAGCTACTTAACGAAGTTTGCCTGCAAACAAAGCAGCTGCAACTGCTTTTGATTTAATGACTAACCTTACCGGGACAATTCTGGTGAGGTAAGACATTTTGACAGCAGTTTTGCAAGAAAATATGTAAGAATTCTGCTGAAACGCGAAGCATCTGACTGTAAACAAACAGACGCTGAAATGCTATAATTACTAACAGTAATAGTAGTTCGTCATACATTACGAGGGCATTTAATTTTATACCACATATAGAATTGAATATTATGTAATTACTTTTGGTTAGTTTTCACTAACCAGTGCCTCTGAATCTGACTCCATTGCTCCATTTCAAGATGCTTTCACACCGGTCGCGAAACAAATGTTTCGTAAGACAGATTAAATTCAAAGTCAATGCAAAGACACGCACAAGATTTGCACAAACTACACATTCCTGCCAAGAGATTAAGGCCCCCCCCTTACACGCATATGTCAAGCAACGTCTGCTTCTTGCCCGACGACTCACATCGGCTTGATCATGGATGGTCCCGTAGCAGTAGAAAAAGTTTTTTTTAACCTACTGGCTGTCATTACACTCTGCCATCAGGTTAAAAGTTAGACAGATAGATATTGTTGTATAGACATTGATTTATTAAGAAAATGCAAGATTAACTTTTAAACTGTGATAATGAGACTGACAAGTTGAGGGCTAACTTGAATTGAATATTATTATTATAGCGTTGAATATTATCTCAGACATTTAACACCGTGTTGTATGAAGGCGGTGCGGCTAACCAAGAGCCATGTAGAGAGGCTTTATACACTACATGACATTAACCCCATCTTGAAGGATGCACGACCCTATGATGGACATTGATATTCTGTTTGATCTTTTTGGATATCCTGTTTCGGATTACGATGTTTTTCTGTGGACAATGGCAAGATCCATCAAGGTAGGCTAATGATCCAAATATTTTCTGATCTTTGCTCAATTCTGGTGATGGAACAAGATTAGGCTTGGCGGCTGCTGTGACTGAACAGTCAACATAATCTACCAGTATGTGGTTTCGGAAATGGAGATTAGAATTTGTAAAAGTGCAGCCTATGGTGCTGTTAGTGTTTGGTCAATTTTTTGGTTTCTGTTTTCCACCAAAAAGGGCATGCATGATGACGGCTATGTTGGGTACAACATGTTGGAGTGATGCTTTGGTCCAGTAGTTCATCACAACAACAGCTAACTACCTCAGTGTCTGGGCGCTCTACATCTGTGCAGCACGGCACGTCTTCCTCAGCATCATGATCTCATCAGGGTCAGGGGCCGCTTCTGTCCTGCATTGTTTACAACACTGTTATGCCGGCCAATGGCCATGATGCTTCTACTGGTAATCTGTTAATATGTGTAACTATTGTTTATGAGAGATTTGTTGCTCACTCGTATCTGCACTATAGCCTGTTCCTACCTGTTCGTATCATCTACTGTTAGGCTGACATGCTCCCCGTTACTGGGGGCTGCTGACCACACTGCTGATTCTGAAATGCTGTCAGCACATTCAGTGATGCAGTCCCTGACATTCTGTAAAACCGATAGGCCTATAACTTCACATCGTCATTTATTGTGCGCATTGTTTTATCAGTGCATTGTTCCAGCATAAAAGCGCTTTTGTCTCTGGCTATGTAGTTAGCATTAGCATTGCACTTGTTGCCTGCATACTGTCGCGTTAGTTAATGCTATCTTTAAGCTTTAGGAACCAGCAGCAAATACGTTTATGAAGGTTGCCCATGCTCAAAAGCTACTCGTAGCTTTTTAAAAGCTTGACGGGAACCCTGCACTTACATTCTTGACTATAAAGAATGAACAAATGTCTCGCTTCTTAAGGGGGGGACGTTTCTGATATCATATCATTACGGTCACGAACATCTGGGGGTTCAGCCGTCTGACAATCCACTTCCAATCTGCATTCCAGTGATGTCGCGTGACTGCTTTCAGTATGCCTGCGTCGTGTCGTCCAATCATGTTTCCTCTTTCGGTTTTGGCTTTGGTATTTCATTCATTGCTTCCAGCTGTGTTTAATTCTGGGTCTAGCGAAACTCTGAGTGAATGCGTCCTCTGATAGGATATTACTAACACGTACTAACCAGCACTTATTTAAGGGTGATTGTAAATATTTCGTCACGGATTATTAACCTTGATTAACTCATTAGCGAGCGTGTGTGTTACTGGCTTTTGAATTTCAGTCCGAGCTATATCTGATTAACTACATTTAAAACTATGCTTTCCTTTGCTTTTCTTGCGGTACTTTTTCCCTGTCACATTTAGATTACCTTAATCTAAACTATCTAGTTTGATTGATGGTCTCCGCGACTTGTCTCGAGTCTTTATTGTTAAACCCGGTCCTCGTGTAATTGTTTATTAATCTCAAGTGTTTCTGTTTCAGTCCTAGATTGCATTCCAAGTCCCCACCTCCTCTCGTGGTTATATATGTGGTTGCATTGGGAGCGATTGTCAGACAGACCCTCCGTATTGTCTCGGTGTTACATGGTGAAGACTCAGCTCTTCGTGCCTTCCGAGTTTCTCCCGTGTATGATTCCCGAGTCTCGTTTGCTGCGCCCTTGTCTTGTCTGCCCCGTGTTAAAGTCTCCCAGTGTATCCGCCAGTGTAGTTAGGTTCAGTTTTTGTTTTCTTAGTTTATCCTCTCTTGAAGAGAGTATTTCTGTTTCCCCCTGCCTTTGGCAGAGTACTTCAGTTTTCCCATTTGTTCAGTGCTTGTGCACGGTGTTTTGTTTCTGGCATGTCTGCCATTTTTCCCTTAGTGTTTTTTGTTTAATAAACACTTCTGCATCCTGCACCTGGTGTTCCCCTGACCTCTCCTAACAGCTAGGGGTTTTTTTCCCCCGTTGCTCGGCAAGGGAAAATATTGAATGCAATGTAGATGAAGTACTCTGGCCTGACCCAGCCCAAAGACAGGATGATGCTCAATGAAGCTCAATGATCAACTGTGTAAAGTGGTTGGAGTTTTTTTTTTTTTATTTACCTTTTACAGTATAATGTACACTTTCATTTGAATTTATCAATTTTAGGATGTTTTTTTTTTTTTTTCGCAGTACCAATGTGTCAATGCAGAGTAAATATTGAATCCACTGATTTGTGAAATCTTTTTTTTTTTTTTCCCCACTTTTGGAGGTACAAAATGTGTTATACTTTAATGTGACCAATTAACATTTCTTGATCACTTTCCTTTTTTTTGGTGTAGTGTGTAATGACTACTCAGCAGTTTTTCTATTTTGACCAATTAGTTCAAGATCTGACAACATTGTTTGGTTTTGAGAACAGGTAAAGCTATTTCGAGGTGATGGTATGGTTTTGCAAAAAGTTTTATGAATTAAGTGTGAGAGAAGAGTCTTGTGTTTAGAAATCTGAGAAACGGACAGGAGGAATCGAAAAATGTGTTTTAACAATTGTGAAAAAATGTAATATATATGTGTCTGTTTTGTATCCCCGTTGCATTTGCGTCCAGTCTTATTTACAGCATGATACAAATGAAAATGCAAGACTGTAGATAATAGCGTCTTTTACCTGGCACATCTGTGTGCAAATGGCATGTGGGAAAAGCTATTTATTTGCCGTTTGTGTGTGAAAAGGCTAAATGTTCATTTTTAATTCTATTAAAAGCTAAATTTCTCAAGAATGATGTCACAGATTTCATTCATATTTGATACCAAGGCCTCTACGGGGAAGCACAGCCCCCATTGAAACCCAGCGCCATGCGTTTTGCCATCATATCTCAACCACTATTGATGAGTTCTTTTCATTTTTTATAACAATGTAGGAAAAATTCATTAATTTTGTCTTTACGGCAGGGGACATAATCACATTTGATACAAATACTTATTTTTTTTTTAAATGTTTTTCCGCAAAGTTTGTGTTCAGTGAAGGGGATATTAATGCATATGACAAAGGTTGGGCATGTGAGTCAGCAGTAGAAAGCAACAACAAAAAAAGTATTCACACAGTAACTCCAAAGCAATTTGATTTGAGGGAGTATGCCCCGATGAAACATTTTTCTGTTGTATTATTTATTATAACAGGAATATTTTTTAGAAGTTTGTCAATGCTTGTTTCCCAGGGAATAGCTGTCTGGTGTTGTGTGTTTGATGCCCTGGACTCTGCCAGGGCACACAAGTGCACAGTTTGGGCACTAGGTATATTTTGTTACTGCAAACTGTGATGACATTGTTCTTTATTTTTGGTTTATCACTGAAAAACAGAGACAGGCATTCTTCCATGTACAGGCACATCAGAGGAAATGCAAACTCATGACCTTTAGCAGGCTCAGTATGCAAAAAAGCTGGCTGATATGCAAAATTCACAAGCCCAATGTAATTTCGAAGAAAACGCACCAACCTGGATAAGACAGTAGTAGTTACAGTGTTTTTATAAAATATCAGACATCATAATTCTGTTCATGAACATTGAGATCAATCATGGATGAGGCAGTGAAGATGACATTTCTTGTATTTTATTGTGTAATTATTTACACTTTAAAAACATTCAATGGCGCTAAACAATGTCACTGAAGGACTAAAACATGTGCATAGTAAATGTAGTGATACATTGTCTGTCCATGAAAAAAAGTCACTGAAAAGATGTACAACACTAATTCCGAAATAGTTGGGACAAAGTGTAAATTATGAAAAAAATCAAAACACAATGACTAACCAATCACACCGGCCAGTATTTTATTCACAATAGAACAGCGATAATATAGGAGAAATTATACAATTTTATCCATAAAATAAGCTCATTTCAAATTTGATGGCTGCTACAAGTCTCATAAAGTTGGGACAGGGACCTGTTTACCATGGTGTAGCATTCCTTCTTCTTTTTAGCACAGAGTGGAGGCGTATGGGCATTGAGGAGACAAGTTTCTTGAGTTTATCCATTGGAATTTGATCCCACTCTTGTTTATTACTGGCTTCCAGCTGCAGGAGAGTTTTGGGTCTCCTTTTCGTTTAATTATTTGCCGAATGTTCTCAATCGATAAAAGATCAGGACTGCAGGCAGGCCAGTTCAGCACAAGGACTCTTCAACTATTACAATAGCATGGCTTCAGAGTGTTGCCAACCTGGTGGAGCTTGAATTTTTGGAGGTTTAGGAATTGCAAGCGGTGTTAGCCGCAAAACCCTGCTAGGGTGGTATGGGGGAATGCCCCCCCCGGAAAAATTTTCAAAAATATGCATTTTCGTGCCATTTGAAGGGGACTTGGATTGGATTGAAAATAAAAGAAATATGGGCTTATTTATGTCATTAAAAAAATTATTTGTGTGTAATTTATATCAAAAATATGATCAAATAGCAAGCCAGGGGTCATGTTTTTTTTTCTTTATTGGGGGGAGGGCTTTACTGAACTGTCATTGCAGCTATTTAAATATTTTACGACCCATTTTTTTTCCTGGCAATCAGGCTGTAAAATATATTATATTTTAAAATAAAATAACTCCAAAAATTTTAGTTGCAATATTTAATATTTTAATACCATATATCACATTTGTAAAATATTTAATTTTTCTTTCAAGTTCTGGGAAAGTTAATTCTACTCATAAATGTAGTCATTTTTTTTCCACTGTGCACAAAAATTACAAAATTTCATTATAATTGGAAAATTGACAATTTCTTGGGAAATTTTTAGGTTATGAACACATTCAGGGTCAGCCCTCCTACTTTTTTTTATTATTAATTAGTAAGCATGCCATATGCACTGTTAAAGATGTAACTTATGTTCTCACCCTGATTGAGTCCTGCTGCCTACTCTGCGCAAACATTGCAGAAATTGATTTCATGCTCAATCTTTTGGCAGTTTTGCTCGTATGGGCAGCTCCATTTGCATGTAGCCTCACCTCACAGTGTACACACCTCCAGGCTTTCTCCTGTTTAGCCTGGAGGACACAACGCCTATGATTTCCAACAAGAATGTCAAATTTGGACTTGTCTGACCACAGGACACTTTGCCACTTTACTACAGTCCATTTTTAATGAGCCTTGGCTTACAGAACACGGCGACGCTTCCGGATCACGCTGAACAATAGCTTCCTTTTTGCATGATAGAGTTTTAGGCGGCATCTGTGGATGGCACGGCAGACTGTGTTTACAGACAGTGGTTTCATGAAGTATTACTGGGCCCATTTAGTGATGTCAATGACAGAATCATACCGTGAGTGATGCAGTTGTGTCTGGGGGCCCAAAGATCACGAGCATCCAGTAAAGGTCTTCGGCCTTATCCCTTACGCACAGAGAGTTTTCCAGTATCTTTGAATCTTTTGATGATGTTGTAGAACTCACGCAGCTCGACCAACGATGGTGGAGCCAGGAGCGAAGGTTTAAGCGTGTGGATTCTGGCTGTTATGAGGCAATGAAACGTGTCAATTAAATCTTTCATGCCTGCGTCCCGCCTTGGACCTGGCCTGAGACTTACCTGAAGGATTCTTGCCTGAAAGTTTACTCTGGTTTTAAATCCGACTCCATTTAAATTTAGAATTTAGGGAGAACCTGCGTGGACCTCAGGGTGATTACCCCCCGGACTCAAAAATACAAGCCTGCGTGACTAAAATATCTGCCCCCGGGTTTTGGCATTATTTCCGCAGCTTAGGTTCAGTAATACCAGTGGATTGGAAGTCAGCCATCACTGCAACAGCATCTTTTGGCTTGAAATACAGCGAACGCAGATCTATGCATGCCCATGGGTTCCTTCAGGGAATTTTAACAGATAACCGACTTTTCGTTCATGGGTTTCCTTAAGGCTAAAATCCCAGAACCGGCAATACATACACCCTTTATGTTAGTACATCATGATTGTCTCTCCAACTTAATAAAACTGATTCTCACCCCAATGCCGCTGATCAGTCAGTCCTTGGTTGAGCTTAACCCCTAAGTCTCCGGCATAACGTAGCTAGAAAGAATGTACAACGGTAACATAAGGTATCTTTATATGCAGAGGACTTGTTGCACTACACATCCGATCTCGCCACTTCAGTCCTCGCAGCCCTAACAACAATTGAAGCATTTGGCCGCCTATCAGGATATAAAATCAACCTAAGTATAAAAGTGAACTGATGCCACTCAGTTTAGTAGCAAAAGATTTTCCCCTTCATAATACGCCCTTTAAGATTTCTCCCAACAGTTTTACATATCTTGGAATAAATATCACTGGCAAATTCTCCAACCTTTTTCAGGCTAATTTTACACCCCTACTGACTCGTACCAAGGATGATTTTGAAGACGCTGGTCTTTACTACGCCTCTCTCTTGCTGCCAGAATCAATTCTATTAAAATGACCATTCTTCCTAAATTTCGATATCTATTTTAATGCTTACCAATTTTTCTCCCCAAGACATTTTTTAAGGAAACTGATGGTCTAATTTTACCCTTCATTTGGGACAAGAAGCCCCCTAAGATACAGAAACAACTTCTACAAAGACCCAAGCCAGATGGAGGACTTGCACTGCCAGACTTCAAACACTACTATCGGGCTGCACATCTTAGAATCATTCAGTACTGGTTGCAGGAGAACGAGATGCCAGGCTCCCCAATTTGGCTAGATATGGAATCCACCTCCTCTCTCCCAGCATCACTGTCTGCTCTTCCCCATGCACCCGTAACAAGCCCTTTTAACAACTTTAGAACTAATGTATGTGTCAAGTCAACTCTGAAGATATGGTGCCACTTTGGCTTTCAGGCAACCTCCCTCAATGCTCCAGTACCCTCAAATCCAGCCTTCCCCCCTTCCTTAATTGATATAGTGTTTATAACATGGAATAGACTTGGTATTAAAAAATTTAGGGATCTTTATATTAACAATGTATTTCTGACATTTGAACAGTTATCTCTTAAATTCAATCTCCCCAGGAAACATTTTTTTCAGATTCTTGCAGATCCAAAGCTATATCCGCGGTTTGAATCCCCGCCTTACCTGATAAAACAGAGTTTGATGCCTTCCTTGTCCCTCTTCCCTCTCTGAAGGGCTCACTGTCAATTATCTGTAGGCAATTGTGTTCCCTAAACTCCACTACCTTAGACAGCATTAAGTCATCATAGGAGGGGGGAGCTGGGGGGAAAGATTTCGGATGATTTGTGGGAGGTTGCTCTGAAAAGAGTTCATTCTTCTTCAATATGTGCACGACATGGTCTCATTCAATTCAAAGTAATTCATAAAGCTCATTGGACTACCTTAAGGCTGTCCAGAATCTATGAGGATGTGAGCCCAAATTGCATAAAAATGTAACCAACATCCGGCTAATCATACCCACATGTTTTGGAACTGTCCCTCTCTTCTCACCTTTTGGACAGATGTCTTCAACACACTTTCAAGAATATGTGCCATACAGATTGAGCCGGACCATCTCACTGCACTGTTTGGAGTCCCCTCATCCACATTACAATTGAATAAAATGACAGAAGATGTTATCGCTTTTTGTACACTATTGGCAAGAAGGAAGATTTTGCTCAAATGGAAATCACCTGCACCCCCCTCTCACTCTCTCTGGATTAAGTCTGTTTTGGAGTGCATACAGTTAGAGAAGATTAGATGCTCACTGAGAGGATCTCATCAGAAATTTACAAAGATGTGGACACCTTTCTTTATATTTGTCAAGGAACTCCGCTTCCCCGCTATCCCCAACTGACATCGTTGTGTTAACATTGGATTGTTTTTCCCTTTGCATAGTGTTACTTGATGAATAGTCCTGATTATTAATTTCTATTGCTCCCTCTCCTGTATAGTTTTGTTGTGAAATGCCTGGTCTAGAAGCCTTGTACTTGATGTGTATTTGATAATATATTATGAACGGTTGACCTGTATTTCACTGTGACTGGTATTGTGTGCCAATATGTTTATGCATTGATGTTCCTATTGGATAACTTACGAATTACACAATATTCACCATTGTAAACTTTCTTGTGAAAATCCAATAAAGTTGGGAGAAGAAAAAAAAAGAATGTAAAAGGGTTAAGAGCCACTGAGACCACGCAAGTTTAAAGAAATAACAATAGTTTATTCACCAGGTAGGCAAGAGCTTAAATCTAACAAATCAACATTAACCCAATTACAAGTTACACACAGTTGTAGAAAATGAGACAAAAGACATACCTGGCGAAAAAGGCTACACACAATAGTTGTGCGGAAATTCCAAATTACTAAACTTCACTAAGATAGAAATACGCACGGACCGAAGTGTGGGAAGTCGGGTACGAGCTTCCCAGACTAGGTCATCTCTCTTAGATTTAAGGTTACTGGCGCCTTTGATCAGGCTGCACAGATGGCCCAAATCGGAATTAGACTTCCCCCCCTTGGAGGAAATAGAAAAACAAGTATTATTCAAAGGAGATAATAAAAGACTCTTAGATAAGTGCGAAGACCTTGGAGACAGACCTCAGGGGGGTCGCAAAGCACTTCCTGCAAAGGGGGAGAGATGATTCTAAATACACCTCAAGAGATAACTCTGGTTCAGGACACATTATTGCTGGGGAACAGAAACTATGTTTTCTTGAAATATAGAGGATATGAAATGCATCTCATTCAACCCCTTGAATTTAGTTGAAGAGATGCATACCAAACACGATTACATAGAGAATTATGATGATGTAATTGTCATGAATATCCTTCCCAACAGACCCATTCCCCATGAGATTCACATCACTAATACCCCAGATATAATACAGTAATTCAGTGATGACATGAGGGCAGTTATAACGGTGTAACAGTGGGGTTGTTTGAACTGAAACTCTTAACTCAGAACAGTTAAGCCGCTTTCACATAGCACGCGCTCGGCGCAGTGATCGCGGGGCGCGAGAGCGCACCGTTCTGTGCCGAGGAGGGCACAGCGAGAGGTTAGCGCTGCCGCAGGATAGGGCACTGCCGCTGGATAGGGTGCAGCGCCCAAGTTGAAAATATTGAACTTGGCCGCAGCGCCCACCTAGGCGTGTCCAATAGGAGTGAATATTGTAATCGGAAAAAATTGGCGGATTTTGTCAGAAAGGCAGAGTAAAAATGGAGGAGAGCATCATTGTGGCGGTCTCTCTGCATGCAGAGCTGTGGGACACGAGACTCAACATCTACTGGGATCTCGTTAAAAAAGCCCAGGCATGTAAAGAGATATCCCACACTTTGGGAATACCAGGTGTGTTTAAAAACCGGCCTCCTAGGGCCGTCCACACTAAGAAAGATTACTGGCACGACTCAGCTCACTTCTTATGTAAATGCTGATTTAGCTATTTTAATTCGTTCACATTGGCTGTACTTTCTCTTCAGCGAACCCATTTTGCTTCGTTGGAAAATTGACGTTGGCCTAGCTTCACGGCTACTATTTAGCGAATGCATCTAATACAAGGTATCCTTTCGGGCTTAACGTTAACGTTATGTAATTAGTTTCTCAGCGATGTCATCTGCCATGTTGAATAAACATGACATGTTGATGTGAAGCCCTGTAAATTCCGACGGATTTGATTGGCGGTCAGTTTTTCCATCCTTCATAAAATTGCTCTGAAAGTTTGCCATTATTGCCAGTAATGTTTGCCATTATCGTAGTCGTTATAGGCTAGTTGTGGTGAGGACTTCGCCATCTACTTGAGTTGGAACGATTTTTAAAACTATATCTTTATTGTTATCGTTGTAGTTATCTTTCTTGATGTGGACGGCCCTTCAGGCAGATATCTCAATTTGGCCAAAATATGACTATGAGGCTAACGATATGTTTTTCATATCCACAATAGGCGATTTTTTTTTCTTTTTTACTGCAATTAAAGACCACCACAGTTGTAAACTGCTCCCTGCTCAGCCTTAAATAGACCTGGAAGCGGTCGTCGTGGAACTGCAGCTCCTGAATTAGATTTAACTCCCCCAACTGCTGTTTTACCATGAAAATTTCATGTACCCACACTCTTCTTGCTGCTGCAGGTGTTCTCCTCCTCCTCCTCAGAAGAAGAACTACTGCCGGAGCTGTCCTTTGACTGTCACTGTACATAGTGCATCCAAAGCTGCTGTATTGTCCGCCAGTGAAAAAGTGCGCCTGAACGAACTACATCCTAGCGCCTGTATCGGTCCCATAGCGACCATCACCGCATACGTGCACAACGCGCATGTGTGCGCCCTACTCAGCGCCCACTCTGAAAGCCGCTCAACACAGTCTGCGCCGTGCCCAGGGCAAAGCGCCGTCCAAACCACGTGCTATGTGAAAGCGGCTTTACAGTGATAAAATGAAAGGGTGCAGTGACATTCTGTCCAGAAGAGGTCACTATGGCACTAATCGGGCAGAGAGCACAGGTCACACCCTGCTGGAGAGAAATTCCTTGCAGCAACCAAGCCAGGGTGTGCTCCCTTCTCCATCTTTGATGCGCTCAACACACATTCACACATGCTGAAGTGTCCAGTTTCAGGCCCCCTTATCTCAGTGGCGGAATTGAGGGGGTGCAGCTGTAGAGGATGTCTGAACCTGCGATTGCCGTTTTTAAGAAAGAACAGGTCTCGCCATTCTTTTATCCCGGCCAGTATCCGAGCTTTTAACCAAATTCATTAGTTTTTGTAAGAAATTTATCCCATGTTAATATTTACACGTCGTTTACTTTTTAAGATGACCAGTGTTTTTCTCCATGTACAGTTGTAACCACGCAGTCTGTTTTTTATCTGCATATACATGTTTTATTCTTCATCTGTTGTCTCTATTGTGTATTTTACTGTTGTAAATATTGTCTTCTATTTATACTGTATATCATCTTCATTGTTCACGGTGTAGCCAAAATTTCCTTCGGGATAATAAAGTATTATCTATCTATCTATCTACCTTGATGACTTTACTACCCCACTGTTCCCAGCCATGCCAGACCGGAGACGATGCCAGCTGTAGTGAAAGTATAGGTTCTTATGCCTTTACCCCACTATGTTAAGAACAGAGGGCAGTAGGTACACCTGATTCCTGTATAGCATGTGTCTTTCCCTATGTGTATTTAAGCAGTCGTTTCACTCACAGCTCTTGTCAGACCGTTGATCAATATTTCTTTGTGCAGAGTGCCTCGTATGCCATTAACCCCGTTCATATACGCCAGGCTTCCACAGAGTAAGCGCAACATTTGTGGTAGATTTGCAGATGTGCTACCGATAGCGGTGTACATGAACGGCTCTCGCCCAAATAAGGCGGTATTTGCTTCCTCCTATTTTGCGGCACTTCAGCGGCTTTCTTGCGGATCGCAACCTAGTAATATTACCGTAATATTGCTTATTGCCGATAGTGCATCGTATAAACTGCATCCGCAAAATAGCCGGGATCGCGCGAAATTGAAAGCTAGCTGTAAACACGCCACCGTTGTTACTTGTTAGCTTTCGCCTTCCTACATTACGTACCCTCTACACCTTATTCCATATCCCGATTACTGACGACTTCCATCCATTTCTCGCCATCCTCTGTGGTAGTTTGTAAATTTCCATTTTCCTGAGTCTTAATCCTATCAAATATGTCTGGAGGAAATTGGAGAGCGGAGGAAATCAGGGAGCTTTTGCTTGTCCGTAGCGAGGAGGAAATCCGATAGACGGGACCTAGCTGGCTGGCTGGGACCGACTAACACAACCTCCGTGCAGTACCCCGCGCTCCTGTACAAAGTATGTACGTACATTTACATAAAGCGCGCGTGGGGAGCTGTAGAGTTGTAAATAAAACCGCAATGCATTATGGATATCAGTGCACTGCCAGATGTTTTCGAGCTGTGAATACCGCAATATTTGCGGACACCGTTCATATACGCCCTCGACCCAATACCGTCATATTGCGGCAATATAACAGTATTTTCAACATATTTGGACGGGGATTTTTGCAGTTCGCGAGAAAGTGCATCGGCAATATTGCGGTACTGGTGTATATCAACTTGATAATTGAGTATTGTTTCTCTTCTACTGGATTGTCCGACTTTGATTCTTGCTATTGCCCTTTTTGTATTGTTTTTGTCTTTCTGGATTTCGATCCATTTTTGTATGACCACGAATTCTGTGTTTGGATAAACTGTGTATGACCCTTGGCTTTGTTCATCGACTACGACTTTTTGCCTATCGTTTTTGTACCTTTCCTCATCTGTCTTACTGGTTCTGACCCCTGCCTGTCTAGTCGATACTGGTTTTTGGATATCGTATTGTGGCTTGGCAATTCCTGTGTTTTTTGGCTTTGATTTGGACTCCAATAAAGGCATGCCTTTTTTGGATTTCCCTCTCTTGCGTGTGGTTCCTGAACACACCCTCAAAATTATAATATCTTCCAGGCTACATATATGATGTAAATAGTATACATACATTGTCTACAATGGTCGACACTACAAGATGCACAAAGCTTTACCTTTTACGCCATCTCTTAGTCGAATGATCACAATGGAACTGATTTGATATTGTGTGCAGCTCACAGGAAAAAATGTGACAAGAAAAAGATGGGAGGGGGTCCTCCTGCACAACGGTACACTCCTGCAGAGGTGTTGGCTTTATCTTATAATAACGGTCGCCCCATAACGGAGTATGTGGAGGGGAGTCTCATCAGATCCTGATGGAGCAAGCAGTTCACAAAACACGGCATATGTGCATGGTAGCCTATGTTTCAGCGCGTGAAATGTTAAAACACTGGGCTGCTTTGAAAACACAATTATTCTTTTATTGTGAAAGTAAATTAAGTAACATGTGTGGTTTTTTTTATTTTTTATTTTAGTCATGGAACTCGCTCTCTCTGGAACGACCCTCGCACTATCGGTGCAGCTTCCTCCACGGAATTCTCAAGAAATGGGCATGTCATTTTTTCCAAGAAAATGATTGGCCAGTAGATATGAGATCTTTTCCTGAACTTAACCTGCTCTCGAGCAGGTTAGGCGTTCAGCATAAGTTATCATGGCAGCGTTCCATGTTAAGAAAGGAACCAGCTTTGTGATACGGAAAACCCAGGGTTAATCCAGAAGTTACCTCACTAAACTGAAATCCAGCTTCGTGAGACAGGCCCCTGGTTCCCGTCTAGACGCAGAACGCCAATTTCTGCAAACCGACGGAGTCCGTATACCACATCGTCACCTCCTGTACAACCCCGCTAAGAAGGGAACCAGCTTCGTGATACGGAAAACCCAGGGTTAATCCAGAAGTTACCTCACTAAACTGAAATCCAGCTTCGTGAGACAGGCCTCTGGTTCCCGTCTAGACGCAGAACGCAATTTCTGCAAACCGACGGAGTCCGATTACCACATCGGCACCTTCTGTACAACCCTGGCATCCAAATATGCAGGTAATTTAAATTTTGTGATTAATTCTGCTTTAAATGCTACATTGTTCACCAAAGTCTGCTTAATTATGGATATAATTCTGTTCCTTTTAGTTGCTCAGGATGTCCCTGTCTCTCATAAATAAATAAATAAATAAATACACAAACACTGGACTTTAATAGCACTAGGGGAGTGCATGGATACTAATGCAATCTTTTCCTTCAAGAATAATGAATTGTGCACCGACCTAGTACTTTTACGGATAACCCTAGTTTTTCTGTGAAGCGTTTTGTACTGGGATTTAATTCTTAATTTGCGAACTTGAATCGTTTGGCAGTCACGCTCAGGCTGAAGTTTGCTGACTACCTCAGGGAACTGAAAATGGCTAAATTCCATGCTTTTATGCCTGTTGAAATGGTGTGGTTATATCGTGATGTTTGGATGATCAACAGTGGTCATAAACTGGTTAGTGTCGAGATGGTTCATTGTTGCAGATGGATGTTTGACAACAAACGTTAACAGGGTATATGGGCAACAATGATGACTATACAGCCTGGATTGCTGTCATTTTTAACAAGTCACAGGTGGAAACTTTATGAATAATTAATTTAATTAATCTCTGATTGTTATCATGATATACTGTGTCTTACAGAAACATGGCTGAGACCTGATGAAAACGTATCTTTGAATGAATCCTCTCCACCTGGTTTTATATACACTCAAAACCCCTGCCTGGGCCGGAGAGGTGGGGGTGTTGCAGCTATTTATAGTGACTCCATTCACTCTGTGCAAAAACTACAGTATAAATTTGATACATTTGAGGTTTTAGCGATGAATTTTCAGTGCTGGATACAGGTGCAAGCCCTGCCCCTGATAGCCTATAGCTCTGGTGACAGTCTACAGGCCCCCTGGCCTTTATTCAATATTTTTCAGAATTCCTTTCAGACTTAGTTTTAAGCTATGATAGAATAGTTATATTGGGCGACTTTAAATTGCACTTTGAGAGGGCAGATGATTCTCTAACATCCGCATTCACTAACATTTTGGAGTCAGTCAGCTTCGCTCCGAGCGTTGTTGGCCCAACTCATTTTCATGGTCATACTTTAAACCTGATCTTAAGATTTGGCATTAACATTGGGCAGGGCAGGATTCATTCACATAATCCCAGTTTGTCTGACCATTTTCTTATCATATTCTGCGTACAATTGACCCAACCTGCATTGTTAGAAACTAGGATGTACATTGGTCGTACTTTTACTGCAACAACTTCTACAAAATTCACTGAGGTTTTCCCATCTTATTTTGAGCATCCAGTCAGCGCCCTCTGTATTGACGATACTGCAGAAAAGTTTGCTGATGCTCTCCGTTGTACCCTTAAGGTAGGCATGCCACTGAACTATAAAAAGATTACTCAGAAGAAGAGGCCAGCCCCATGGTATACTGACCAGACAAGGACCAGACGAGGAAAATAAAAATAATTCTCGATTTTTGTTCAAAACCTTGGCTAAGTTAACTTACAATCATCCTGCTAGTAACCCTCAAATTCCAATCTCTTGCAGCAGTGATGAATTTTCAAATTTCTTTAATGGCAAAATTATTGGAATTAGAGAGAAGATCACTGCTTCCTTACCAGTTTGCGACAGAATTTCTCATGAAATGGAGTCTTCTACATTATACAAAAACCATATTGAGTCCCTTTCTCCTATATCCCTGAGTGAACTAGCCAAATTAGTTGTTACTTCCAAATCATCTACTTGTATCTTGGATCCCATTCCCACAAAGCTAATGAAAGAACTCCTGCCCATTCTTGGAGGCCTAATTCTTCACATAATCAATTTTTCTCTGATTTCAGGTATTGCTCTCACTTCATTTAAGATGGCAGAAATCAAGCCGCTGCTTAAAAAACCAGATTTGGATCCCACAGTCCAAGCCAATCATAGGCTAATCTCAAACCTCACATTTTTATCTAAGATCCTTGAAAAATGTGTCGCCCAACAGCTCTCTTCTTTCCTGCAAACTAATGAGGTATTTGACAGTTTTCAGTCTGCCTATAGAAAGCATCACAGCACTGAAACAGCCCTCACTGTTGTTGTAAATGATCTGCTGCTCTCTATGGATAGTGGCCGCATCTCTGTTCTTGTCCTTATTGATTTAAGTGCCGCCTTTGATACTGTAGACCACCATATTCTTCTTCATAGGTTGGAAAAATTAGTTGGTATTTCTGGTCTTGCCCTTTCATGGTTTAAGTCTTATCTGTCTGATAGATCTCAGTTTGTCCGGGTAAATAACAAGTGTTCAGAGTATTCCAAGGTTAACTTTGGAATACCTCAAGGATCTGTTCTGGGCCCTTTGCTTTTTTCTCTATATATGCTTCCCCTTGGAAATATCATAAGTAGACTTGATGTTAAATAACATTGTTATGCAGACGACACACAGCTCTATTTATCCTTTAAACTGGGTGAAAATGATCCACTTACTAGATTAGAGATGTGTCTTAAAGCTGTCAAAGCTTGGATGACGCAAAATTTTCTTTCACTAAACCCAGATAAGACTGAAATATTGGTACTGGGTCCCAAATCTCTTAGAGACTCATTCATTAAGTTTTCTCTTAACTTAGATGGCCTCTCTGTTTCTGCCAGAGCTGTTGTTAAAAACCTTGGGGTGACTCTTGATTCAGAACTCTCTTTCCTGGCTCACATCAAAAAATATCATTCAAGTGGCTTTTTTCCATCTTCAAAACATACCTAAACTTAGAAAAATGTTGTCCCTTCAAGATGCTGAAAAATTGGTTCACGCATTTGTGTCCTCTCGGCTGGACTATTGCAATGTCTTACTGTCTGGTTGCACTAGCTCCGCCCTGAAAATAGAACAATTTATCCATGGGTATAAGCATTACATTGTATTTAGGTGGCGCTTCTCCGCCCTGAAACGTTCTGACAAGGACTAAGAAAAATGATCACATTAGCCCGGTGCTCAAAAATCTTCATTGGCTGTCTGTAAAATTCAGAATTGAGTATAAAATACATCTAGAATTACAATTGGAGGCCGAGCATTCTCTTACAAAGCACCAATTCTATGGAACAATCTCCCAAGACAAATTTGGGCTTCGGACACCCTGTCTGTCTTCAAGAGTAGGCTGAAAACTTATCTTTTTAGTCAAGCCTATGATTAGTTCATGATTAGTTATGTGTTTGCTCTGGTGGGACTGACTACAACCTTGTTTTATGATATGATCACGATATTGGAAGCCAGTGTTATGTAAATCCATGTGGAACCGGTGGCTCTGAGCATGCATTAACGGTGCCAGTGGGGCTTGCTACAGCCTTAGTCACCGTGGAGGTCCATATGGTACTGGTGTAGTGTTACGCAGATCCATGTGGCACAGGACTGTATTTTCATTAGTACGCAGTAGTTTTATCCAGTGCCTCACCCCACTTTTTTCTGTCTCTTTCCGAGGATCTTTCCCTCCACTACCCTGAGTCCTGGATCATGCGAGCCCTGTCCATCACCATGAGCGCTGGCTGCTGCTGTCCTGCTATCCTGATCTGGTCCTGATCCAGTTCTGCTCCATCCTCTGCATGCCACTTCCTCGAGCAACTGATGCCACTGTTTAGATGGACTTTAATGGAACTGTATTGTCATTATCCTATTTTGCGTTATGTGGTTATTAACTAGCTAGCCCGCGGAGGATGGGCTTCCCTACTATAGCCGGGTTCATTCTGAGATTTCTTCCCACTGGGGAGTTTTTTCTCACCACTGTTTGAGGATTTTTCTCCCTACTGGGAGTTTTTTGCCTCATTTTCTGTAGTGGGGAATAGGCTGGGCACTGCCTTCTCAGTAACTCATCTCTGACTGTAAAGTGTCTTCGTGACAGTTTATCTGTGAAAAGCGCTATACAAATAAATTGAAATTGAATACTCACTCATACGACTGTGCGGCGCAAATAATTCCTGTTTCCTCAATTCTACAATCTTTCTGACCAACAGATAAAAAAAAAAAAAACCCAAGTCATTGCTTCAATTGTATGCAAAATTTTTAAAAAATTAGCTGTCGGTTCGAGCCTCGGCGTACCCACCGGCAGGGGTCGGCAGCCTTTTCGGAGTAGCGCACAATTGGCTATCGCGCTACAGGGCTTCAAATTGGGAAGGGAATGCCGGATTTGGGTGTTCAGCGACAGCTTTGTTCGTTGCTCCAGCGCCTCCTGTTGGCCAGACGGGCGCTCGTCAGGAAGACTCTGGGTTTGTTCACGTCCGGGTATCCTCCGCCCTCGTTCGTAACTTACGAAGATTCGACTAATGAGTGTATAAGAATCAGTGGCTGATGGACACGTGCTTCGGAGGAGAGTCGTGAACTGTCTTCACTATCCTGAGTTGGCAGCAAGGGGTCGCATACGAGCAAGCTTTGTACATAGTTCACTAATTGGGCATTCCAGATTCGGGTGGGATTGGAGATGCCAAATTTATAAAAAAAAAAAAAAAATTAGCTGTCGAATGCGTGCATGATTTATGGAGTTGAGTAATGTTTTGTCCATTGTAAATTAGCATAAGACCCAACTCAGCATGAATGGTCGTATCCATCTATGGTTTGTTAAGTATGAGAGCATTAAGCTAGGTTTCCATTAATACGGCTAAAGTCCGGCTGCAACAGGCTGCAGGGCAGACACGGGACATCGCATGCGTCCCATGGTGTGTCCTCAGTGTTTCCTTCTAAACGGCTGAACTACGCTATTCCTCCGATTTCGTCCTCATGGCAGGACCCAACACAGCACTACTTAAACACCACCCTCATGGTGGATGAAGAGCTCATCATAACAATTAAAAGCTACTCATTAATACAGAAGAAGAAACAAACACAAAGAAAGCACCTTTTAAGATGATAAAAAGATAAATATGTCTGGAATTATGTTCTGTTGAATAATAAAGTCTGATATTCTGAAGATTTGGCTTCATCCTCTGAATTGCAAGAATTAGATGAAATTATGTTAGTATGTTGCATTAAAACCACCAGGCCTACTCTGTTATCACCTCATCGATGAGGGTGTGTCAGTGCATTGATGTGGGCATATAACCTGTGGATTGACTATGTTTGTAAGCACACTGAAGAAGGCACTACGCCGAAACGCGTTTGTGCGGAGATGCTTGGTATAATAAATGTGTTTATGCAAAGTGCGACCTTTTTTCTCATTTCATTATTGTTGTTTTTGGTCTTGCACTCTTAAAGTTTGGGAGTGAAGTCCGTTTGTGCCTTTATAGCTACTCTGTTATCATATCATAACAAAATTAAGCGCGTGACATGCATGAACACTTCTCCTTTACAGAAATCACACTGGTATCGTGGCATTACAAAGCTCAGATCATAATTTAAAACAGCAGTATGCATTTGATTCACTGAGAATGGTAAATGCATGTATGTTGCTGCAGAAACCTCGGCTCTGCTCTGAACAAGGCAATAAATACACATTGCTTCAAAGGTACTCATTTGTTAACAAAATAAACTGGGGAAACCCCTTTGAACTTTAGGGAATTCCTCGTGCGATCCGTGTGCATTCCATTTTTGTATATGACCCTTATATGCAATTAGTCATCGAAATTGGAAGAAATACAAACTTCCTTATACACTGGCCTTTCAGGACCAGAATTTTCCTCATGAAAAATTTTTCATAGTTTTGGGGGCTTTGAAATATGATAAATCATTAATTGCTCTTAACCTAGGATTAAAGGTACTTGATGGTTTCTTCCTAGTAGAATTATATTGCAACAAGCGGATGGAGGGGCGTTCACTGTTTTCTGACCAATTGCTCCTAAATTCTTACTTGGCACATGAGACAGGACAGTATTTCTATTATATTCAGTAGTTGTATCCAGTGCCTCACCCCCCCTTTTTCTGTGTTTCTTTCTGAGGATCTTCCCCTCCACTACTGAGTCTTGGACCATCTGAGCCCTGTCCTTCAACATAAGTGCTGGCTGCTGCTGTCCTGCTGTCCTGATCTGGTCCTGATCCAGTTCAGCTCCTTCCTTGACATGCCACTTCCTGGAGCTACAGACACCACTGCTTAGATGCCATTTTATTCTATTATTACTTTATTTTATTAATTAGCTAGCCTGAGGAAGATGGGCTCCCCCACTATAGCTGGGTTCCTCCTGAGATTTCTTCCCACCGGGGAGTTTTTTCTCACCACTGTTTGAGGATTTTTCCCCCTATTGGGAGTATTTGCCTCAGTTGCTCTAGTGGGGATTAGGCTGGACTCTGCCCTTTCATTTATTTAATCTGTCAACATAAAGCATCTTCGTGAAAAGCGCTATACAAATAAATTAATTGAAAATTTGAATTTAATTAAAAATAATCGATTACTTTGTGCCGGTGGTTGGCTGGTGCCATACTTAATGGTAGAATGTCCATACTTGATCCAGGTAATCTGCATTGGTGGCAGCAGACGTGCGCTAAAGGCTGGGCAGCCTTTAGCAGCCAATGTTGTGACCCCGGATATCTCTATGGACTCCTTGGTTATCCAGGAGGCAGTGGATGCTCCGGCTGTACACATAGTTTTTCTCATTACATAGAATGTTTTCTCAGGACCAAGATGACGCTTCATCTTGCCTCCCACATCTGTAGGGGTTGCAGACGTGCACTAGAGTGAGTGGCATGTGCCTATTCTCTAGAGGATCAGGCCAAGTATCCAGACTAACTGTGAGGCCCTGCCTGCAAGTACAGATGTAAGGGCACTAAGCGATGTGTTCTTGAGGAAACAAGCCTAACGGGTCCCGCAGTGGAACCAGGCTACACATGGTGAGGTCATGTACATTAATGATCATATGTACATTCTTGATCCAGGTTATCTGCATTGGTGATAGCAAAACTATGCTAATGACTTGACAGCCTTTAGTAGTCAATGCTTTGACCCTGGATATCTCTTTGGACTTCCTGGTCATCCAGGAGGCAGTGGGTGCTCCACTGTACACATAGTTTAACATCACTTGGCGGTGGTTGCCGTTTTGGAGATTTTGATTTCTGCTCATGACTATGTTTGTATGTTTGCTGTGCCCAGGTAGGACATTCCACCAGAGCAGAAGCGCCACCTAAATACAATGTAATGCTTATACCCATGGATAAATTGTTCTATTTTATCGAAACGTGAGTTTTCCTGACTGAAACTCTTTTTCGCATTATCTGAAGACTGCATCGCAGAATATGCAATGGGGATTTCAAAAGAGCAATAATTAATTGCTCCCACTCAGTGAAAAACAGGAAAGTAAACTTCAGTCTTTAGATCTCAGAGATAAAGTGTGTAACTCACATTACAGACACAGTTACTCATGTTACTTGTTACCCACGTTACAGAATTTGAACGTGAGTTCCACTCAGAGCTTATGAGTAATTTCCCTTATTTTTTTCATAAATGTAACTAGTGGTGGTAGAAGAGATGAATACAGGAATCTGACAGTTCGATCTAACAGCAGTGAGAAATGAGGGATAAGTTCATCATTTTCTGTTACTCTTTACAGAAAGAGACTGCACCATTTCTGTCATCCAGCCCAAGGAAAATCATCCTTACTTCCGAAATTTAGATGATGCTCCTAAAACTCTGACGTCCATACAATCAAACATTAACAATAAATCCTGTGGTATGCTAGAGTGAGGGTGCAAGGAAGAAAAGAGGTGGTTTTGGGTTGAAAAAAGCTATTTTTCAGCGGCTTAAATTGGATCCGTAGTACAAATCCTAAATTTGTTCAAGCTGCTTGAAATCCTTATTTTCCTTACCCTTAGGTAGCCGAAGTATATGACCAAATAGTATTTGAAGTGATATTTTGGTAAGACTTCATTTTACTGGTCTGAGAATTTCATGGTAAATAGGTGATAATTAGCAGAAATTACCCCCCAAATTTACCTTTTTTTTTGTTGAAAATTTACCCAACATTGTTTAATAATTTCATGGTAAGAAAGGAGAGCTGGCCACTAAATTGAAGTGAGCTGTAGCTGCTTTATTTCCAAGTAGTTTCTACCAAATTTCTGCTGATCATGCCAGCTTAATGTACAAATATTTTCTGTGTAACTTCTGCTGGGCAGGCCACTAAATTGAAGTGAGTTATTGCACCTTTGTTTCCAAGTAGTTTCTCCCAAACTTCTTTGGAGCATTCATAAAAAGCAAGTCACCATAATCCAAAAGGGGTTAAAACGTTGCCGAGATCAAATGTTTCCATGCTGGAAGGGAGAAACAAGATTTATTTCGAAAGAAAAAACCTAATTTAAGTCTTAACTTTGATACCAGATTTTCAATGTGTGGCTGGAAAGACAACTTTTGGTCAATAATGATTCCCAGATACTTAAAAGCAGTTACATTTCAATTTCAGCCCTCTGAGAGGTTGAAAGCTTTGGGTCGGTGGGTGGCTTTTTACCATTTGTGAATATCATAAATTTGTCTGCATTTAAAACCAACTTCAACTGAGTTAAACGGGACTGGACCACATCAAAAGCAGATTGTAGCCATTCAAGTGAGTGTATTGCTGATGGCGCAGATCAGTAAATAAGTGTCATCAGCATAAAAATGAGATGCAGCATTTCGTAAATTATCATAAAGACCATTTATGTAAATGGAAAACAGTATAGGCCCTAAAACGGACCCTTAGGGTACCCCTGTGGAAATGGAGAGAAAAGAGGAGGAAGACCCTGCAAATTGAACACATTGAGTTCTTTCAGACAAGTAATTTGAGAACCAGCTAACGGCATGTTCAGATAGGCCCATTTCAAATAATCTATTTATTAGTAGTGCATGATTAACTGTATCAAATGCTTTGGACAAGTTTAGTGCCTCAATTATGTCACTTACGACTTTAATCGCCACAGTTGTTGTACTGTGATTTTTCCTAAAACCTGACTGGTATTGCGATAAAATTTCATTGTGTTCAAGAAAATCTTTAAGCTGAGTGCTTACAAGTTTTCCCAGAACTTTAGCTAAGGCACAAAGCTTAGATATTAGTCTATAGTTATTTACTTGGCAGGAGTCTCCTACTTTTAGTAAAGGGAGAACAAAGGCAGATTTCCAAATTTTAGGAATAGCTTTGTTTGTGAGAGTAAGATTAAATAAATGGGTTAAAGGGGGCGCAATAAGGTCAGCTGCTAATTGAAGAAAATAAGGTTCCAGCTCATCTGGGCCTGCAGATTTGTTTGGATCTAGTCCTTTTAAAGCTTTATGTACCTCAGTCATATTAAAAGAGGTAAAGTTAAAAGGATGAAGTGACGACTGCTTTGGGGGATGTGAGTAGTGAGCTCTCTGTTCACTTGGTAGATTAGAGGCTGAATTGGAAGAGTCAAATAAAAAACTTGAAGAAATAAAATATTCATTAAAATAATGAAGAATGTCTGATTTGTCTGTGAGGATGCGGAATTCTTTTATAATATGTGCTGGCAACTCATTACTAATGACATTACCGTACGAAGACTTAATAACCTTCCAGAATTTTTTTGGATCATTTAAGCTTCCTGCAGTTTTGGAGAGGTAAAATCAGATTTGGCCTTTTTAATAAGTGAGGTAAAGCGGTTTCTAAGCCGTCTAAAAATCAACTAGTCTGTCTGAGATTTAGATTTTCTGGCTTTAGACTATGCAATATCTCTCTGTTTTTGTAGGCTAGACAACTGGGGAGAAAACCATGGATTGTTTTGACCCTTTACCCTAAATTTTCGGAAGGGAGCATGCTTGTTTATCATTTTAGTAAAAGCATCATGGAAGTAATTCCAAGCTAGCTCTATATCAGAAATGACAGAGATCATGTTCCAGTCAAATTCCCATAAGTCACGAAAGAAGGCTTGCTCGCAGAAGTGTTTAAAATCTCATTTCAAAACAATTTGAGGTTTGGACAATTTCACGTCATTCGCAAAAATACCAACATCTAAATATTTCTGCGGAGAATTTGTTAAAAATAAGTCAAGGAGAGAGGATTTTTCTGAGCATTTAAGATTTGGACGAGTTGGGTTTGTGATTAGTTGGGTAAGATTGAGAGAGTCGCAAATAGATTTAAAGCTGTCTAAGACAAGGGACAGCCAGTCCCAATTTAAATCTCCAGTCAGGAGAATCTCATTAAAATCTAAGTTTGACAAGTGCCTACTCAATGATGATAAAGTTTGCTGAAGGGGGTCTGTAACAACCTACTACAGTAATAAAATTGTCCTTAAAAAGTTGCAACTTCAAGGCTAAGAATTCAAACTGTCTGGTAATGGAAACTGATGCTAGGGTTGTAGTATGAAATTTACTTTTAACGTAGATGGCACTGCCTCCACCTTTCCTAGGGCGGTCACAACGAAAAACATTGTAACCCTTGATAGAAATGTCCCTGTCTGTAATAGATTTGTTTAACCATGTTTCAGACAAAACAAGAATATCTGTGTCAGATGATTTTACCCAAATTTTCACTTGGTCCAACTTTGGAAGTAGACTTCTGGCATTTATGTGAATAATACCAAGCCCTGATCTAGCTTTAAAATCATCAGGAGTTTTCAAACAGTTTAAATTAATATCTGGTCCAGGATTGGGTTGAATATCTCCAGCTGAAAGAAGTAAAAGAACAAAAAGACATGTTCTTTTTAAAAGTTCCTGTGATGGCTCAGAATAATTGCCCTTCATCCTAAGCCTTCGCATGGGATCAGAACAGGATGGGAACAAAAAGTCATATACACAAAACAGACTCAGAATATAGGGTGTAGAAGTAAGGTCCTTTGGGATGTATAAGGTCCAGTTTGAAGAACCTCTAAAAGATTCAGAAACCCAATTTGTGCCTTTTCGTGGAAATAAGAAATGAGGCATTTTTTTAATCTCCACCTTTGCGTACCTCATTTGAATGCAAGGCTGACAATAAAAACAAAAAAGATGCAACAAATTAGTTAATACAGATATCCTCAATTAGAAAACCATTCTCCTCCCACATGAGAATATCACAACTTTTTAGATTATCACAAACATATAGGGCAGTCGCATTTGTCAATAGAACATGAAGACAATGATGACGACTTTGAGCCAAAGCCGAAAACCACATTTCACAGATGTGGACTTACCGGTTTACAAATTATTTCTCTGCACTACCTTGATATAATTTCATCCCCTTTAGAAATTGTTTAGGCTAATAAAGCCGAAAAAGGCGGAGATTAAATAGTTAATAGCTCTCTCTAACTGTGTCGCGTACTGTCCATGAAGCTGCTTTCACATCAGACACGAAACAAATTTTTCACAGGACAGATTACCCTACATTCAAAGTCAATGCAAAGATGCGAATACACAAGCCGCTTTCTCACCGGACGCGAAAGAATTTTTCGCGCGATAGACTACATTCACAATAAGTCATGACCGCTTATCAGCTACTGCATGTTAGTTCACGTGCTCTGCAAATTAAAAATGCTTCTGGTTAACTTATACCCGATCCGACAGTCGAATAACATGGCGAACAGCTGTACTGCCGTCCGCGGCTGTAGTAAAAGTATAGCCTTGTGGAGAAGTATGCGTTAGAGCAAACGGCAAATAACCTTCCAGCATGAAGGTTGTCTTGGCAGATGGCATAATAGCCCTTTAGCGTGAATTGCCGACGCCATGTACAAAAGTATATGCCTACAAACTTTAAGCCCACATCTGTGACAACTGCGCATGTCAAGCGGACGTGACGGCAAAATAGACACTGCCTAGCCTAAATGGAGAGATCTGCAGGTCGCAGGCTCACTGCACACCGGAGAAGTGTGCACGTAGCAGGTGGTGGGGAACCATCATCCCCTGTGCATTTCACTGCACTGGAGGAGGAGGTGGCATCCATTCTTTCTGTAGTGGAAGTGCATGGTGAAGAACTTAGAGAGCCAACGAACTGTGTCAGACACTTTGACACAGACGCATGAGATATGTGCATGACATCACCAGCCACTGTCTGGAACGACCCAGATGCCAGGGCCGAAGGCGCAGATGTTACCTTGATGACCACCAGTATGTTTGTAATTGTTAGTAATGCATTGGCAATTGAACTAATTAGAGAAGAGGCTGTTGCGTAATATCTTTCGTTTGATAATTGAAGCACCTATTACAAAAACCCCATAAGTCACACTTGACTTGACTTGTGGGGTTTTAGTAATCAATGCTTCAATTTATGAGAAATGTAGTTTAGAAATAAGGATGAACAATGGAAAATTTAATGTCTCAACCTTTACCATGTTAAATAAAATAAAATTAATGATAAAATTCGGCCTATAATCGACATCAAACGCAATATTCCATTTCGCCTTATGTTGGCACTTGACCTTAATACAGCCCTCAAAAGCGCTTAACAGAACAAGCGCGTAAGCTATGGGGAGAATACGCTTAAGTGTTATTTGCATGAGAAACGCCCGGAAACCCCCCAATTTTGACCTTGCTCCGCCTTAAGCGCGTAACTGCCTTCAGCGCGCATAATGCACAGACTTAAGTGAAGGGGATAATACGCGTAGGCTGAAAAGCGCGTAGCTACGCGCTTTTTTCGACTTACACGCATGGGAGAATAGACCCCTTTGTGTTTTTTCTAAATAGGATTACACGGTCTACTGTAGACAGAAGATGAGTCTTGCTGCAAGTAGGCTTGTTAGAAAATGTATTTTCAAAGCACTAATTCAAAGATATTTGAGAAACTCAGCATTGTACTTCCTTTGTGAACAGCTTTAAACCAGAAACTAGGTCTTACAACCTTAATATTAGCTGGTGCTGGTTTCGTTAAGAGGAGCTGGTAATTGGTAAGAATCTTTGATGGGCTTGATAATGAGCTTGTAACTGGTGATGTGATCTGGTATAAAGTTAACCTGGCATAATGAGCAGAATTAGGGCAGAAACTAGTTGGAAATTAGGCAGCAATGGCACACTTCAATTTAGTGGCCCGCTCATGAAGTACTTGGATGGTAAGCTGGCATGATCCGAAGAAGTTTGGGAGAAACTGCTTGGAAATAAAGGCACAACAACTCACTTCAATTTAGTGCCCTGCCCAGCAGAAGTTACAGAGAAAATAGTTGGACATGAAGCTGGCATGATCAGCAGAAATTTGGTAGAAACTACTTGGAAATGAAGTGGCAACAACTCACTTCAATTTAGTGGCCTGCCCAGCAGAAGTTACACAGAAAATATTTTTACATGAAGCTGGCATGATCAGCAGAAATTTGGTAGAAACTACCTGGAAATAAAGCAGCAACAGCTCGCTTCAGTTTAGTGACCAGCTCTCCTTTCTTCCCATGAAATTATTAAATAATGTTGGAGAAATTTACACAAAAAAAAATTTGGGTGGAAATTTCCACTAATTATCGCCTATTTACTATGAAATTCTCAGACCTGTAAAATGTGTTACCGATATATTTCTAGTTTGAAATTTCAGTTGCCATGAGACTTTTTTGCTGAAATTGCCCATAGGTGATTTGTCATGGGAATTAAATAGACATTTTGAAAAGAACTGAAAAAAATCAGCAGGGAGTGAACAATGCAGTGAGCCAGAGAGAAGTAAGGGAAAGGAAGAAAGATGCGACAAGCAGAAGAAACAAAGGCACAAACACATAGACTAACTAACTTTACAGAAGACACGTGGGGAGGACTGTAGAAACACAGAAGAGGCAGGGCCAAAAGTAAGAAGACACTAGATGTACTGATAAAATGTAAATAAGCTACAATTAACACGAGACATCCCGTGAAAAAAAAAAAAACAAATGCAAGTGGGCTGAAAATACAGAAACTGAACGCAAGAAAATGTGGAAATAAAACATGAAACAGACAGGATCCTTACCAAATTATTTATGCAACCTATTGAATTTACAGGGAATGGCTGACAGGATATTTTGTCAAAAAATTAATTAATAAATAAAAGTACACTACATTTTTTTTACATGGTTGACCTAAATCTTGTTTTTGACATTTCGTAATCAGATATGCTGCTGTCTATCAGAAGGAAGTATTACACCACCCACCACAGTGCATGATAGGGGAACTTCAAAGTATATTCTTCCTCATTCAGAATTCCCCCGGTCACTGTGTGAGCAAGTCTTTCATTTGTTTGCAGTAATCAACCCTGTATTCCTTACATGGTGTAAATTGATATTATTTAGAGCAGTGGTTCTCAAACACGGAGCTGGTGCCCCTTCATGGATGCTGTCTTATATTTTTCTACATTACATCCGAAATCAGAGAACAGCATTTTAAAAACATATCTAAATAGACACTGTGAAAATCTGTAAGCTCCAAATTAGGTTGCTTAACATGGGTGTTTCGAGTTCTTTCAACATAATTTTACTTGTCCAAGAACAGGTTTGACTCTATCTTTCTCTTGCCTAAATTTAACCACAGGTTAACCATTTAGGAACCTATTCATTGTTTACTTTGATTAGTGAAATTGCCTTATGCTCAGAACACATGCTTGTTCAACAATTTATTTGACAGCAAATTATAAAGTTAAGCCTGTTCTGGGTCATATTTGCTATTTAGGTCAAATTTGTTAAGAAGTTCAGGCTAATTATTTTGAAAGAAGTCTAAAAACTTGCGTTCAGCAACCAAATTTGCAGTGGTTTGATTGTCTCAGTGTCTATTTTGATCTAATTATTCAAAAGTGCTGTTACCTGCTTGCAATATAGAAATACAGCATAAACACGATATGTTCAAGGGTTTTTTTTTATTCCTAATTGCAGACATGGATATTTTTCTTAAAACGATGGTAAATAATGACTATAAACATGAAAGAGATATAATCAGGATAAATAAACAGCTTATTAAATTCCTACAGTTGCAATTATGGTTGGTACAAAAATCAGATTACACAGGGGGGCACCAGGACCAAGTTTGAGAATCACTGATTTAGAAAATAATTGATCTTTACTGCCATTTATTTCTTTTGAAATCTTACCCCTTTAAAGCTAAATTATGACAGAAGTAGTAATGTATGCCTAAAAAGTAGAGAAATATCCCATACCAACATCAGGGTGATTTAAATTGGTCTCACGATGGTGCTGTATGTGTGTTAATGCAAGTGGAATATTCTATATTATTGTGAGAAATGCTGTTTTAACTAGAACACTCACAAATGCTGTTTTAATGAGAACGTGTTTCAATAAAGATAATTACTTAAGACATATTTATGATGTATTTTTTCTTTTTTTTTCCAAATGCAAATGAATGGAGTAAAATCATCTGTGTACCACAGAGGTAGAAACTATATCGGCGGTGTTATTAGGTGTCATTTTACAGTATTTTCTTAGAGATATCAGACTAGAAAATAAGTTACAGTTTGTTATTGTTTACAATGATATTATTGGCACTTTTTGGGAGCTGTATGTCCCTTTGCTGACTGAATATGTTAAGGAAATGGTAATGAATATGCTAATTGGCTTATTCAAATTCAGTTGTAAAACACTTTTACTGTGACATGAAGTCAAAGTAGTTTGTCTTCAAAGCAATGATTGTCCAATAATTTCTGTGTTTCAGTATTTCCATTAGCATCATGCATTTAGTAAAGACTTACAAATGATAGAGCAAAATTCAGTTACTTAAATTTGTGTTGCAGCTGCAGAAAAGATGTGGTTATATCATATATGGTTGCACATTTTACATGAACTTTATCAAAAATGGTCACTTGCTCACTTTCTGAGCATGTTTCATAAGAGACCACAAGTGAAAAGTTCCTCATTAGTGTGGGTTATTTACAAGTGTTCTGCAACTTGAGGTTCAGTCTACAGTGGAGAGAGACAGGGCATCTTAAACAGTAAGTAAACTTCCATCTCCATAACTTTGGCTCTGTCAGACTAAATACTATCATTAGAGTGATACTTGCATTGACATTGACTTAAGATTTCATATTTATTATATTGGAGTTGATTCATATTTGTGATAACAATACATTTTTGTCCTCAATATGCGCTGCTCAAAAAAAATAAAGGGAACACTAAAATAACATCCTAGCATCTGAATAAATGAAATATTCTTATTAAATACTTTGTTCTTTACATAGTTGAATGTGCTGACAACAAAATCACACAAAAATGATCAATGGAATTCAAATTTATTAACCCTGGAGGTATGGATTTGGAGTCACACTCAAAATTAATGTGGAAAAACACACTACAGGCTGATCCAACTTTGATATCATGTCCTTAAATTAAGTCAAAATGAGGCTCAGTAGTGTGCGTGGCCTCCACCTGCCTGTATGGCCTCCCTACAATGCCTGGGCATGCTCCTGATAAGGTGGTGGATGGTCTCCTGAGGGATCTCCTCCCAGACCTGGACTAAAGCATCCACCAACTCCTGGACAGTCTGTAGTGCAACATGGCGTTGGTGGATGGAGCGAGACATGATGTCCCAGATGTGGTCAGTTGATTTCAGGTCTGGGGAACAGGCGGGCCAGTCCATAGCATCAATGCCTTCGTCTTGCAGGAATAGCTGACACTCCAGCCACATGAGGTCTAGCATTGTCTTGCATTAGGAGGCACCCAAGGCCAACCGCACCAGCATATGGTCTCACAAGAGGTCTGAGGATCTCATCTCGGTATTTTGATCCTGCATTTTCTGTCTTTGCCATGCCGTGCTCCATGTTTTTGTTCATGCCTAGTTCAAGTTCTGTGCCTGGCCTAGTGCCATGATGGATTGATTCTTGTGTTTAGTGACCACTGCCTTTGTCTGACCATTCTTGGATTGTGTATTGTGTATTTGGTATTTCTTGTTTTATTATTTTCTTGTTTTAGTTATCATAGTCTCCATGCCATGTTTTGTTTTCATAGCCATGTTTCCTGCCAAGTTTATTTTCCATCCATTGCACTTTGTCTCCCCATCTTGTCATGTGTGTATCTTTGCTCACGGTCCCTTGTCTTCTGTGCCACTCATTCGGGTGATTTATTGGTTTCTGGGTTTCAATCTTCTTTCATTATCTTGTGTTCTCTTTTACTATCTTACTAACACATACTAACAGTTGTTGTTTTTGCAAATTACTAACCAACACTAAAATTGTATATTTTGACTAACTTACTAACAAGCACTCGGGGTTGTACAGCTGCACTTACTAATTGACTACCGATCTCTCAGCAGTCGCCCTATTCTAGTCTCCGCCTCCTTGCCTTTCCCTGATTATCTCTGCGGCGATTTTCTGTGGGTCTCCAAAAATGCTTTGTGCTTTCCTTTCTCTAAACTATGCCCTATTAGTACTTCGTGACTGGAGCTGTTTGTCGGTCCATAGGTTTGTCTTGTTATCCCTGTCTGCATTTTGGCTTCGGCTAAATTCATGTAATTAGTTATTTCCTAATGTGTCACTCCTTGATTATTTTACCATTGATTGCACCTGTTTTCCCTGATCATGTGTTCTCCCGGATATGTATATAAGATGTCTGTTTGATTCACTTCCTTGGTAGATCGTTCTTCCTTGTTTCCTGTGCCACGCTTCTCTCACCTTGATTTATAGTGATTTATCTTTCTGACTGGATCGCCCCAGACACCGAGTTTTGCCGCATTCTTGTTTTTTGACGTCTTTTTGCCTGACTACGATTTTGTGATTGGTGCCCTGTGTATGACTCTGGATTTCACCCATTGGACTCTGATTTTGGATTGCCGACATTGTACTGTTGCCAGCTCTGTTGGGGGGTTTCCCCCTTCAGAAATAAAGCCTCCTTTTTGTATTCTACTGGCTTTCGCTTTTGGTTCATTTCGTGAAATCCAACACACGGTACCTAATGGCAGTCACGCTACCTCTGGTGAGCACGTGGAACGCTGTGCGGCCCCCCGAAGAAATGCCACCCCACACCATTACTGACCCACTGCCAAACCGGTCATGCTGGAGGATGTTGCAGGCAGCAGAACTTTCTCCAAGGCGTCTCAAGACTCTGTCACGTCTGTCACATGTGCTCAGTGTGAACCTGCTTTCATCTGTGAAGAGCACAGGGCACCAGTGGCGAATTTGCCAATCTTGGTGTTCTCATGCAAATGCTGTGAGGACAACCCCCACTTGTGGATGTTGGGCCCTCATACCAGTCGGTTTCTAACCATCTGAGCAGACACATGCACATTTGTGACCTGCTGGAGGTCATTTTGCAGGGCTCTGGAAGTGCTCCACCTGTTCCTCCTTGCACCAAGGCAGAGGTAGCGGGAGACATGGCCTCTTCCCGCTACATGGCCTCTTCCATGTCTCCTGATGTACTGGCCTGTCTCCTGGTCGCGCCTCCATGCTCTGGACACTACGCTGACAGACACAGCAAACCTTCTTACCACAGCTCACATTGATGTGCCATTCTGGATGAGCTGCACTACCTGAGCCACTTGTGTGGGTTGTAGACTCCGTCTCATGTTACCACTAGAGTGAAAGCATCGCCAGCATTCAAACCAAATGAATGTGACCAAAACATCAGCCAGAAAGCATAGGAACTGAGAAGTGGTCTGTGGTCATCACCTGCAGAACCACTCCTTAATAGGGGGTGTCTTGCTAATTGCCTTTAATTTCCACCTGTTGTCTATTCCATTTGCACAACAGCATGTGAAATTGATTGTCAATCAGTGTTGCTTCCTAACTGGACAGTTCGATTTCACAGAAGTGTGATGGACTTTGAGTTAAATTGTGTTGTTTAAGTGTTCCCTTTATTTTTTTGAGCAGTTCATTGGTTGGTAGCAATTCTCTTTTTCATTGACTATTTATTCCTGAATGCATGTCGAAAGTTTACTGCTCCCCATTTTGGTTTACGAGCAGTGCTTTAAGTGGGAAAAAAAGAAGTGCCAGTACTCCCCCTTTTCTACTGCTGGCAGGTAAATTAGGCAGTGGGCGGTCAGTACTAGCAGATCATTAAGTGATACATTCAAATGCTAGAACATGATGCTGATTTTAAGAAAAAAATGTTTTAAAACTCCTAAAAGTTTTAACAAGTAGTTTATTGTTAAAATCCATCTATAAATTATCTACTGACAAAATACGTCCAATTAAAAGGAGATGTTGCCCAACACTCAGTGCACAATGACACAGTTCTCTTTGGTTTTTGGGAGAGACATGATATAGCCTAGAGTGTACAGCTTGTCAAAGAAGATCTTACAATGGTTAAGTCCACCAACCTCCTTGAGATCATCGCCAACTGCCAATTCCAGACAATGATTTGAGCAGTGCCACACAAACAGATCTGGAAATCTGGTACAAAGTTGTGCAGCAACTCTTCTGTTTGGCATTGCTGATGCTCCATCACATACAAATGCCACAAAACACTCACGCAGCAGTCATCAAAGCCATTTTTATGAAGACATGCTAGCTGTTTCTCTGTTATATCATATGCTGTGGTCCCATCCAACTCAAGCAGGTCATAAAATATTTGTGTCTGGCTCTGAATTGGCAATAGCTGACCACAAACACACCAACAACACAGACTTTCCACTGAGTGTGGTGGATTCAATTAATCAATGCACACAATTTCCATCTGCTTATAACTATCATCAGCTAGCTAATAGTTGAAGAAACCAATATGGCGTTCAGTGCACCACACTCTCCAGTTTCCCATATTATACAACATGTTGATCCAACCGAGCAACCTGATCGGTCAATTAGACGTTTAGAATGTTCTCAAATGAGCAAGACAGTACGGGTAGCATGTAATCAAATGAAAAATACCTCATCACTGTAAATATTACTCTGCCCATCTCTGGTGCCTAGGCCATTGATTTAATGAATTTGTTTGCATTTGTACTTTGAAATGAGCATTTAATAAATCAACAGATTCATGAAAACTGGTTATTTCAGAGGTAATTTGATAATAGCCTGAAAAGGTAATTAGTGAAAGCCCCCGAGAGGTGGGGCTGAAATATTTAACTCTGTTCAGCCTTAATGTTGCTGGTAACTTTTGCTGCTTGGCCACATTAATTGGAGCTAACGTTAATTAAGCATTATTACACGTGACGGTGTGCTTGACTGTCATTCTTGTCACGACAGTGATACGGCCAGCGCCTCGTTCCGTTATCACTGAAGTGACAAGAATGACGGTCAAGCACACCCTCTAGAGTAATAATGCGATTATACAACTATTACCACTAAAATAAAATGTATAATCAAAATTTATTCATACTGTGGGCATTAATATCAAAGTTTTTTTCCTAGTATTCTCTCCGTATCCGTGGAAATACATGAGTTCTGACGTTAACTAGTCCTTGTGAAGCCAACCAATTTCGGCTTATGTTTTCTAGATATTGTGAATTCCCAAAACTGAATAAATACCCCACATAGCAAGACAAAACTGTTTTGCTTGCTCAATCATGTCGTAACTAGAATATCCGCTGGAAAAAATATTTTTTTCATGGAGTGATAGTAATACTTCTGCCAACATCAGTAATTTTTAGGCTAACAGGTGCCGTGATAACGACTCTTCTGAACTTTATGGAACAAACTTAACGGTTTTATTTAAATAAAGGCAACGGCTTTCCAGTGTTGGCGCCAGAACAAAAATCTATCTTTTGATTAACTCACCAGCAGATGTTTCATTTCAGATCGGGGGGTGTCACTCCAATGAATATAATGGAGAAATTGGAGCAATTTTCTTTTAAATTAAAGGATCTTCTGCCGTATTTTCAACACATACATAACTGGGACGCATATAAGAATAAGAATCAATGGGTTATTTTGCATGACACCGTTCGAAGATAAAGTTATTGGGAGTGTTGTTTTACTCATCACCCAATCGCAGCTGATTGGGTGTATTGAGTAATAACGACGAATTGTCAACAAACACCATCATTAATTAGCCTAGTTATTTGTCGAAAGGACCTGACATAACTTATTGTGGATAAGCGAACAGTAAACTCGTCTTTTCTGTTCTCTAGCCAGCTGGCATTGGTTTATGTATTTGGTTGGGGGTATTTTGAGGATTGATATCAATTCCATGAAAGTTAATAGTTTGAAACATCATCTGGCTTGCAAGTTATCACTGAACTCAGCTATGCTTGCCATTGTGTGGTGAAAGTTCTGGTAAACATTTGAAGCAGTTATAATATCAAAGATGATCAAATTCCACGTGTTGGCAAGTCGCTAGCCAGCATGATTACAAACATCACCACGAAATTAGCTTGGTAGTTAAGACAGCTAAAACCCGTCTCTCCGCAGCAACACCCATTCCACAAAGAGTCCGATCTGTGGCCAACATTGCTTGCCACTTGCCATTGATTGTTTGTGATGAGACTGCCAATGCATCACGTTGTTCGCTCAAATAAGGTTTGAAAGACATGCCACTCCTTGAGATCTCCTTGCGAGTGAACGTCTCGCGAGTGAAGGGACAGACGTGTGGCGCTTACTAGTGCACAGTGGGTAATGTAGTATAGCCATCGAACCATGAATCGCCGAGAGGTAAATAGAGCAGGACAGGGTACTACGAGCTCGTGTGAAGTCCCAGTACGCCCTAAAAAGTCCCGGTACGCCAGAGGCTAAAATACTGAGTACCGGCGCGTACCAGCCCACTTAAAGCACTGTTTACGAGGCCAAAAACAAAATTGTTCATTTGGTTGATTTCATAGTTCATTATATAGCTCTGTACTTGTTCGGTCTACATAAGATAATGAAAAAATAAATACATATTTAAAGAATCATCATTTTGAGTAATTTTCCCCATTATCACAAACACAATATTTTAAGCCTTATCGAAAATCCATTAGCATCACGTTGCCAGCACCAATTCATGAATAGACATCCACCCAAGGAAATGAACCAGAGACTCTGGAAGGGGAGGCCCCTTGTGCATCACCTCCTCCAGCTGCCACTCCCGAGTTATCAGCTTCGCCACCTCCTCCTGAACCAAAAGCCCATGCAAATCAGTCGGACACGTCTAACCCTAGCCAAAACCTAGCATTGTATGATGTCATTTGTCAGCTTATATTATTGGAACCCATGGTACTTCATCGCCATTTGCCCATTAAATGCCAGCACTCAAGGGTAACTAAGGGAATTCAGGTGAGCGAGGCCCACATCAGCCATTACCGTGACACCCATTCCTTGCTCGCTGCAGTTATGCAGACCTCTGAGAGCCACCTGTCAGTCACGGCTCTTATTGATTCAGGGGCTGGTGGCAACTTCATCAACATCCACTCTGGCCGATCCACTGCAACTATCCCATTATCTCCTCAACTACCCAATACAGACCCTTGGCATCACTGGAGCACCCCTTGTAAACATCACCCACGTCTGTCTCAGGTATCCTGTTGCTCTCAAATGGTCAGGAAATGACATATGACTTGCGAGTATGTAGCAAACCTGGAAGTCTTGTTTGGTGTTTCCTGAGGTGTAAGATTGCAAAACAAGCAAACTAGTTTTCTCTGTTAAAACCTCTGGAATAAAGTATTTTAAATTCAGAGTGTGTTGTATGTGGATGACTAGCGAGAGTAGTTTGATTTGTTAAAACCTCAGAAAATCGAACATCCTCTTATACAGAGCGTGTTGCATGTGGCTAATGAAAGTCCTTTAATTCAGAACACATTACATTCGCTATCACAAAAGATCTCAAAAGGGGCTATAAGCGCGTGTTGGAGGGAGTCGCTGGAGTACAGTGAACGCTGACTGGAGCCAGTATAGCTGTAGCTTTGCCTGAGGAAAAGCCCAGTGAGACGCAGGGAACAGCTGGTTTTTTTTTTTATTTGCTGTCTTGAATTGTTTGTTATCTAGAATGAGGACGGCGTCTGAACTGGAAGCGTTGGAGAATTTTTTGAAATACTTTGGTTTGTCTGGACAGTTAAATAAGACAGGGGTTCCCAAACTTTTCCTAATCAGGGCCCACTTGAAAATCTAAAAAATGTCCGCGGCCCACCTTTGTCCTATAAACAGTACATAGACGAAATTATGCATTCTCAGAACACTTAAGAGCAACAATAATTGTTGTTGTTGTTGTTAAGAAAATAAAATAAATTAAATAAATAAATAAATATAGCTGTAGCTTTGCCTGAGGAAAAGCCCAGTGAGACGCAGGGAACAGCTGGTTTTTTTTTTAATTTGCTGTCTTGAATTGTTTGTTATCTAGAATGAGGACGGCGTCTGAACTGGAAGCGTTGGAGAATTTTTTGAAATACTTTGGTTTGTCTGGACAGTTAAATAAGACAGGGGTTCCCAAACTTTTCCTAATCAGGGCCCACTTGAAAATCTAAAAAATGTCCGCGGCCCACCTTTGTCCTATAAACAGTACATAGACGAAATTATGCATTCTCAGAACACTTAACAGCAACAATAATTGTTGTTGTTGTTGTTGTTAAGAAAATAAAATAAATTAAAAAAACAACAACAATAATTTTTGTTGTTTATTTAGTATTATTATTATTATTATTATAAAGATTCAGGATTGAAATGAAAGCAGAGGGATAAAGGATGCCCAAACTTTTAATCTGTGGTGTACACACAAGACAGAATTAATTATCGAACACAGTACGTGCCCCTGCGATTATGACCCTCGGTCATGATGACCAGAAAGGTACGTTCCGATCATAAACTGTATAAGGTTCCTAAAATATTGTGAGGTCAATAACACTCAATAGGTTATTACTTCTAAATATTTTTTTAAATCATGCAATAAATATTTTACAATAAAAATCATAAAAAATCATATTTACAAAAATGAATCATATTTTTAATGACCTCTCACGGCCCACCTGCAGTACCAGCCCACACTTTGGGAATCACTGAAATAAGAGATGAAATCGAGGGTTTGGAGCACAATGGTGATATGTCCAAATTTTGTGATTTTGAGATTTTTACGTCCTGTCACACATTTCTGTCAGATAACTCTTCAAGCACAATAATTATATGTCCATGCGCCTGAGTTTTAAACAGAATTCACATTTTCATTTTGTGGTAAGTCCAACAAAATCTGCTAATATGAATTAAACATTGATATTTTGATGAATAACAATGAAAAGTATTGCAGAATCATCTGCATTGTCTTCCAAACCGAAGAGCGAGTTTAGTGTTCTCCTCAGTGCTAGAACTGGTTAGATTCACACTACCAAGCAGAAGAATCCAGCAAAGAGAAACACAGACTATGCAAATTATATACATTCAACACCAATCAATGTAAGGGCAATAAGCACCATGGAAATAAGAGGGGCAGGGAATGAAAGGAGACAATAATAAATCAATGAAGAAAACAACTGGACTGCGCAGCAAACAATCAAACAAAACATGCAGGATGTGGCACCAAATCGTTGTTTGGTTTTCGTTTTCTTTCAGAATAAAACCTTCTCCCCTTTTTTAAAATATGTTCACCCTGAGTCTGGTGATTCATGGATGCAACATATGCAGAACAAAATAAGCACTTTTATTACATTTTGTTTTTGGACATTTAAATCAATTAAGTGATTATTCATATTTACAGTCTAGATTTGGTCTGTTTATTTAATATAGCAATTATTGTGCATTTCTATTCTCAATCAATCCTTTAATTGAGAATTGCATCATTGGTACTAAGAAAATTGGTTCTCAGACCTTTTCAGGTGAAAAACCCCCAGTCAGATGCAACCAGCCATGGACCCAAATTTGATGGGATATTTGTTCCAGGGACCCCTATCTGAGAGGACAGTAGTTAGACATGGATAAGGCAAGAATTCCATAACTGTCTACACTGTAGCTGGGGAGATTACTTTAGAGAGAATGAAAACGCTGATTACAATAGTCGTTCTTATAGATTGTGATTCCATTCAGTGAATAGAATAGTATAGGGCCATTCTGTGGTATTTGTGACATGGCTCCAGAATTTCTTTTTAACTACAAGCCTGTGCTGTTACTGCCTGAGCAGGCTTTTCTCTGTGTTAAATAGCAAATTTAATCTAAACCTTCTAATATCGTGTTGCTTAGTTCCAGCAATATTTATAAAACAAACCTCGCTTCCTTTTTTTTTTTTTTTACTATTTTGTTACACAAACGTTACTTTTGTTTAGCTATTATTTGTATTACTATGGTCTATCATCTTTAAAGAGCCTTTTTGTTTCTGTTTTCTTTCTGCATGTGCCTCCCGCTTGCGCAGTTGGCCGCAATAAAAATACAAACAAATCCACCTTTGCACTTGAGTCCAGTTTACGTTTTTCTGGCCACTGTGCCTAAATCTTACTGAAGATCTAGCAACTCCACATGGAGTCAGTGAAGGTTCCACTACCCACTGAGTCGTGAGAGTTTGCCACCCACCCTCCCAACCTCTTCCAGCTGGTGTCGGAGCAACAGAGGAAGATTGGCCGCCTAAGTGCTATAGTGGCTGAACTTGTTCATGGGGTCCGCGAACTTGACACCTCCTGTGCTCCACCACCAGTGCCCTCTCTCGTCTCTCCTGCGGTACTGCAGCCTGCCCCCTCCTCGTTCCGTGGTGATTCTCCTGTGCCCCTCCCTGAACACTATGACCGCAACCCCGCTGCGTGCAGAGGCTCCCTTCTACAGTGTGGGCTATACTTCACGTACCATCCGAGCTTAAGTGATGCCGAGAAGATCGCTGCAATGGTGACTCGCGGAAGGCCCTAGACTGGCCCTAGCTGGATAGTCTGCTATCTCCACCTATGCTGACTTTCTTCTGCAGTTTGGCTCCATTTTTCATCACCCTGGAAAGAAGGCTGGTGACCAGCTAGTCGAGCTCAGTCGAGGGAACAAGACCACCACGGATTACGTCCTCCAGTTCTCCCTCCAGGGCGCCGATCTCCCTAATGATCCAGGAGCACCATCTGGAGGCCATCCCGCTGCTGGTACTACAGTATTCCAGTCACCAAATCATCTCTGGTTTGCCTTGGCTCCTCACACACAATCCCACCATCACATGGAATATACGCAAACTCCACACCACGGCCCCCTCACAATAGCCTCAACCACCATCAAGAGCCCCGATCCAGTGGACCAGTTTGAAATTCCCGGGAATACCATGCCTTAAAAGGTGGCTTATAGTAAGGAGAGAGCTATGCTGCTGCCTCCGCATCGACTATGGGACTGTGCGATCAAGCTGCTACCTGGCGCCACACCACCAAGGAACTAAATCTTTGTCTGTGACTGAAACACAAGCAATGGAGCAGTACATGCAGGAAGCCCGGCAACAAGGTTTCATTCGCCCTTCCACTTCACCAGCGTCAGCCAGTTTGTTCTTCATTCAGAAGCAGGATGGATGACATCACGGTGAAGTACCGTTACCCACTCCCCCTGTTCCCGAGTGCTGTTGAGCAACTTCATCGAGTGACAATATTCACAAAGCTAGACCTACGCAGTGCTTCCAACCCGATATGCATCAGGAAAGGAGATGGGTGAAAAACGGCATTAGTACGCTCAGCCGCAACGAGTGCCAGGTGATGCTGTATGGATTGGCCAACGCCCCTCCATGTTCCAATTATACATCAATGACATGCTACTAGACTGTTGGGGAGATACATCATAGCCTGTCTCAACAATATATTAATCTACTCCTGCACTTGTGAGGAGCATGTGAGACATGTGAGGATGGTACTTGAGCGTCTGTTATGTCACCAACTCCACATCAAGGCCGAGAAAAGCTCATTCCACCAATCCACCATCTCCTTCCTGGGCCACGTCATCGGACCAGAGAGAGTGGCGATGGAGATGAAGAAGGTGCAGGCAGTAGCTGATTAGCCAGTCCCACAGACCCTCAAAGAGCTCTGAAGATTTATGGACTTTGCCAACTTCAACCACCGTTTCATTAAGAATTTCAGTACTGTGGCCCATCCTCTGGCACACCTCTTAAAGGGGAAACCCAAGACATGGGATGGAATTCGGAAGCACAGCATGCATTAAACGCACTCAAAAACCTATTCACCACTGCTCCTGTTCTTAAACTACCAGACCCAGAGAAACCCTTCATAGTTGAAGTTGACGCCTATAATGCGGGAGAGGGTACTATTCTGTCACAAATGCATGGCACCCCAGAAGAGCTGTTCCTGTGCGCTTACTTTTATATGCTAGCTCTCTTCTGCTGAAGCCAACTATGACATGAGAAACCAGGAGTTAATAGTGGTGAAGCTGGCACTGGAAGAATGGAGACACTGGCTTGAGGGAGCCCGACATCCGTTTGTGGTGCTAACTGACCAATGCAACTTGGAGTATCTGAGGAAGGCACAAAGACTGAATTCGCCACAGGCCAGGTGTGTGCTTTTCTTTACTTGTTTCAATTTTTGAGTAACTTATCGCCTAGGGTCTAAGAACGTAAAAGCTGACGCCTGCTCCCGAAGACAGAATGCAGAAAAGGATCCGGATTCCGAAGAAACCATCCTGCCATCCTCCTGCATTCTCGGACCGATTAAGTGGCAGTTAGATTTTGAGATTTCGGGGGAGACTAAAAAGAATCCGCCTACTTCCCCTGTTCCATCCAGTAAGACGTTTGTCTCCGCATCTCTTCGGGGGAGAATCATTCAATGGGCATATACCTCTCTTTCAGCAGGACATCCTGAAATCAAACTAATAGCCAGAATAATCAGCTAGAAATACTAGTAGCCCCAACTGACCTCCGATGTAGAGTGGATTTTGTTACCGGCCTGCTGGATTCAGAGGGTAACACATGTATGCTTGTGATCATTGATCGATTCTCTAAATTTGTGCCTTATCCCTCAGCATTATCTGCACTCCAAGTCGAAATGTTTGACAGGTACTCTGTAACTTTGCCTTCTGGAGGACATCATTGCAGACTATGGGCCACAGTTCACATCCCGTGTGTGGAGAGCATTCTTCCAGAATCTGGGGCCACAGTAAGTCTCTCCTCGCGGTACCACCCTCAGATGAATGGGCAGGCGGAGAGAGCCATTCAGGATTTAGGGAGGTTCCTCCTGGCCTACTGCCACCAGCGCCAGAGGGATTGGTCACAATACCTGCCCTAGGCGGAATATGCCCAGAATTCTCTGTAGATCATGTCAACTGGACTTAGCCCCTTCCAGTGTGTGCTCGGATAGCAACCTCCCCTATGCTCATGGGACCAGAGCCAAACAGCAGTCCCGGCCGTGGACATCTGGTTCTCTGAGGCGAAGAAAGTCTGGGAAACTACCAACATCCAGATCAGGAGGGCGCTCCACCATCAGAAGATGCAGGCAGACAGATGATGCCAGGACGCTCCCCAGTACCAGCCAGGTGATAAGGTCTGGCTCTCCACCGGGGACCTGAGCCTCTGCCTGCCCCGCAAGAAGCTCTCTGTATGGTTCATCTGCCTCTTCCGTGTCCTCTGGAGGGTCAATAAAACAGCATATTCCATTCCACTGCCATCCAATTATCAAATCAATAATACTTTTCATGTCTCCCTCCTAGGACCAGCCTACCGGGTGCGCAGCCTTCTCCTATCCAGACAGCAAGCAGGCAAACTCCAGTACCTATTAGATTTGGGAAGGCTATGGTCCAGAGGAGAGCAGCTGGGTAAACATTGGCGACATCTTCAGCTCCTAGCCGAAATTACAAAAAATTGTAAGAATCTCTTACAAACACACTGATTGAATTATTGCTGACATACAGCACGGGAACGTGAATATGCCACTAAATCTCACGCCAAATGCGGGAGAATTGGGAGCCCTGGGTTGGTGATGGCGAATCTTCCCAGCATCTCTCAGACCACATCATTAATTAAGGACTGGAACACAGAAGGGGCTTTAACAAGGCCATACGGCATGACGCAGAACTCATAGTACCCAAAGGTGGTGCTAAAAGCTGTCTTTCAGTTGTCTTGTTCCCTGATATGGAGACCAGCCTGAGATTGCCGAAGAGTACTGGAATTTGCAGATGGCGTTCAACAAAGCGAAAGCGACCCAGTTACCACCTCATTGTCTGTGGGATTGTGCCATTAAGATCCTGTCCAGCACATCAACTCCCAGGAGCCATTAGAACCCCTATCAGTGGCAATAACTCAAGCAATAGAGCAATGTGTACAAGAAGCTCAACAGGGCTTCATTCACCCTTCCGCTTCACCTGCGTCCACCAGCTTCTTCTTTGTACAGAAGGATGGAGGCTTACGCCCCAGCAAAGACTACTTAGGCCTTTATGACGTTATGAAGTACCGTTATCCATTCCTCACGGTCCCCACTGCTGTGGAGCAGCTGAGAGGTATGAAGATCTTCACGAAACTTGACCTCCACAGCACATACAACCTTATCCTTGGTCAGGACTCTCGACAGTTGTGGAGGCAAAGGAGAGGGGGCTACGGATGACAACTTTTTTCTTCAAGTCTAATAAACAAACAAACATAAATATATAAAATAAATAAATAAACAACAAACACAACGTAGCTTTATTTATGTTTATTTATGGACATATTGCATTTCAGCATATCATTCAGCAAAAATTCTCAAATTCAGCATCATTTAGTTTTGATCAAACAAAAGAAAACATAATTCATTAAAAATTGTAAAAAATGAAAATAATTAATTAAAAATTGTAAAAAATTAAAATAAGGATATTTCAGGGAAGTGGGAACACAGCAAGATGGGAAAACTGCTAAAAAGAGTGGTGGTGGTATGTAATGTATGGTCACCATTTTCTCATGATAAATAACTTTATATGAAAAACTGTTTGACCATGAGAATTAGGTGAGCAGCAGTAGACATTGAGGGGGGGAAAAAAAATCTACTCTGAAAAACTGGAAACATCCCTGCACTAAGTCATGGGGTGTTAGGATTGTGAAACATCAACCGTCTAAAGTGGTTTCAAAAGCATTGGAACTCTTGCTTCAGATGAAGCAAAAAGCCCTGAAATTTTAATCAAGTAAAGGACTATAATTCATGCTCAAAGAATTAGTAATGTATTTGGGATATCTAACACTGTAATAAATTTCTAGCTGTTTAAACTTTCAAAGGAAAGTTCACCGGCTGCCATTAAAATGCGAGTGAACTCATCGAGAAGATAAGCTTTGTTTTGACTCACTATCAATGAAGGTCATGGATAACTAAGTAAAATTTTGAAAACACATGAAGTTATAAGTAAGCCAAATGGCAGATTTACATAGTTGTGTTATCTTATAAAAATGAAAAAGTATTGGTTACATTCCAGAAGCCAATTCCTGCACAAATGTTTTTGATTTTGTTAAAATATATATTCTGTATTTGTATATATTCAAAAATGCACTGTACTTCACTTTAAAGTAGATGAATTAATTGTGTTCACATGAAGGGACCTGACTAAGAGTAGCGAACACTGCATACAAATGTATTGTTACAAACTATATTTTATTTCACATTGAAAGAGGTCTTTTTCAGGGACATGAATGGAGCCAAGTACCTCATCCTCATTGGCTGCCTGCTGCACGGTGGGTATTGAAAAGGGGTGGAGATTATCTCGATGCATTAGAAATTTTGAGCTCTTTTCTGTATATACAGACAGGTTTATTAATATTTGCTATTTTCAAGTCTCACCCCTCTCTTTTGAGGGATGAAAGTATTTGGACTATTGGCGACACAGCAGTTGTTTTGCAATGTTTGTCTCCTTTATGATATCATTTACAAGGAAGCAGATAACAGGACTATTGCTGATTTCCTGTGTGGCATTTGTATTCCCGTCATTCGCCAAAGAGTTCTGAAATGCCGCTCTCCCTGGAAAAGAAAAAAAAAAATTACTAATCGCTGAGTGCCAGTGCATAGACCTTATAATTAAAAAAAAATTTTCCCACTGAATGTTGCCTATTATCTGTCACTGTTAGATTGCATGGGGGAAAGAAGCAGTATCTTCAATTTTCACTTGACTGTTACTGTAATTGGAAAAAGTGTTATTGAAGGAAAATGATTAAGAACTAGCTTGGACTAATTGTTGTCATAAAGGGATGTCTTTGCCCCCAAAGTTTCAGTTCTGGCACCAGCCCTGTCAGGACTACATCTAAACTGAAGTACAACCTCTTCATAATTTCACGTGGAGGTGCCCAGAAACAGAATAACCTGTCTGTATTTAAAGGAAATAAAATAGATAATGTAATTGATCGTCTTGTGTTTAATTGTCAATGCTTGCATTCAGGCAACATTTGGCGGATAATTATGCGACTTAACTGTGAAGCAGGGCTGCGGTTTCTCACTGCCACTTTCACCCAACTTTAGGCTCATTTAAGGGGTCAGTTGGATAATATTGAGAACGACCCATCAGTTGTGATATGTAAGACTCATTTTATTACAAGTGATGTTATTTCAAATTTTGGAAATGTGTTTTGGAAGCAATCACCTGAAATAATGTCACCAAAACAACTAAGTTCAGTGTCACTTCAAATAAGAAATCAGCCATTTTAGAAAACAAAAAAATTAATTTGGAATTCAAGATGTCCCTCTGTTTCTATGTAATGTGAATTTTCCTTCTCAAATCCATCCCCATGCTTAATGGAACGCCCTTGAAACAGTGTCCACTTCATACCATACTCATGCACCAAAAATTGAACTTATTTTGCCTAAAACATTTCATATTTGCAACCCTGCCTGTGATAACCCAACTAAAGTCATTTTCTGGTGATGCACAAAGTCATTCTACATTATGTAAGGAATATTCTTGTAAGGTACAGTTCAGGAACCACTCGTGAGAGACAGGAATCCAAAAATCATATGTCTTTAATGGGGTCCAGGTCAAAGCCAAAATACACAGGAATTGCCAAGCCACAATACGAAATCCAAAAACAGTATCGACTCGACAGGCAGGGGTCAGAACCAGTAAGACAGATGGGCAGAGGTACAAAAACGATAGGCAAAAAGTCATAGTTGATGGGCAAAGCCAATGGCCATACACAGGGCATCCAAACACAGAACTCATGGTCATACAAAAATAGGTCAAAATCTAGAAAGACAAAAATCAGTACAGAAGGGCAATGGCAAGAATCAAGGTCAGACTATACAGTAGAAGTAAACCAATAATCTATGGCATACGAGGAGCTCTGCACAAAGAAATATTGATCAACATTCTGACAAGAACTGTGAGTGCATAAGACTCCTAATATGCACACAGGAAAGGTCACATGCTATACAGAGATCAGCTGTGGGGAATGAGGCTAATTACATCGGGAGAATCACATGAGGGAAACCCTAACCACGGAAATCGGCGAGAGACAAAATACGAACGGGAATCACACAAACAGCCTATGACATTTAAACAGCTCCAGTCCAGAAGTTCTACCTGCACAGATAACACGAGCAGGAAAGTGATTAAGCAAGTGCGAGAGATTCTCGCTGAAACTCAGGGAGAGAAAAGCGATAGACGAGGGGCGGAGAATAGAACAGGGCGATCGCGGAGAGGTAATTAGTCCATTAGTTGCGGTGCAGCTTTACAACTTCAACTAGAGTGCTCATTAGTAATTTAGTAATCGAATATATATACATGGTTAGTTGTGTTAGTAGACTATAATACAAAATACAAAAGTTAGTCGTGTTAGTAATCAGAACATTAGGGTGAAGGGAGAAAACGAGATACGAAGGAATATTTTAAACACCGGACTTCATTTAAATCACCCGAAGTCAGTGAGCACGCAGACAGGGAAGACGGACTGAACCAACTTGATCACAAGACAGGGGAGAGAAGTGCAATGGAGCTGAACCATGGGATGTTACAAAAACCAAAAAGAATACATAAAAGACAATGATCATGAACACAAAACCAGAGCATAAAACATGAGCAAAAAAAACAGAACCATGACAATTCTGTGAAAAAAATTTTGAAGTGATATCACTAATATTGACTGAGAAAGGTCATTTCAAAGTTTTGGCAAATTTCAGGCTCAGGAAAACTGTTTATCAAGAAATTCTGATTTAAAAATAAGTGCATTTTTAAAACAACCAAACTTTTGAACCATAATTTTCAATATACCAAGTTAAAGCTTACATTCTACTCTTTTAATGAATGTATGACAAATAAATGGGAAAATTCTAGTAGGTTGATAAAATCAGTCTTTTTAGAAGGATGCACAAGACCAAAAAGCATAAATCCAATTGAAATGCATGGAAGGAGGGGGTATCATATAAACTTTACTGCAACAGCAGTAATAAACTTCCCTGCAACAGCAATTACAAAGCAAAAATAATTCCACTGAGATAATTTGTATGTTTTATCAGTAAAACTGCCTGTCAGTATCAAAATCTCTTCCAGCTCCTAGGCTACAGCATAAGGCTACGTCTACGGATATTGTTATGATATCTTGTGTTTCGGGTGCCATCGCCATGTGGGATGAAAAGATACCTCCAGGGATGCGTTTCCTGAAATCACAAATGTTAATTTACATCGTTGGACCCATTGATCGTGAATGGACGAACTATGTAAGTTGCTAACTACGCTTTTGGGAAACGCACCCCAGCACGATGTGTCTGCATGCCGTCAATGTCCAAACACTGAATTGTTTCGCGAAGTAGCTGGCATGACATGTCTTCAAACTAGGCTGGTTAACTTCACAAGACATTAATCTACAAATGCAAACACTCAATTTCTGACATTTCTGAAGTGATGTGACAAAATGCATGGAGAAATCTGCACCCGGCTTAAATCGCAACCGAATGACAACCAAACTATCGGGTGTTTTTCCGCCGAAGGTAAACTAAAAGCTAATTGAAACCATAGTTGAAACGAGTCTAGTGGAAACCAGTTTCTGGTATTTCTCCATTTAAAATGTAAACATAGTGTCAATAAATTATGTATGATATTAGAAATAAATTTTTGAACACTATATTTTGAAACCCCAATATGTAACCTACCATTCAAACCAATAAACTCACATCTCGTATTTTTGGCATTTTTTATCACGGAATACTTGACGGCCTTTATCTCAAAATTATAACATGCGAGTTTAGCCAGGTTTTCACAGGCGGGGTCACATTTATTAATACAGTCATGCACCCAGCAAAATAAAAAACATCAGATAGGGAAGAACGGGTATGTCCATAACATGGGACGAACGTAACAGGTGATTTTCTTCAAGCCCATACAAGTCTGATATGCCAATTGCTTCAGCAAATAAAGCACGCAAAACACTTACCGGAACTTCAAAAAATCAAGTGGGTGCATCATACTTTTTTTGGATCAGAGGGTGCAGTTTTGGATCAGAGAAAGTGCATTCACTCAAGCAATATTTTTTCCTCAATTCTTTTTTGAATGGCAATTTTTGTGCTTATTTTTTCCTGATCATTTGACAGTTATTTGGTACATGGTGAACATCAGGATTTGTCAGAGTTTTTTCAGTATTAAAGCAAGTCAGGCTGGGCCGTAAAGTATAATTCCAAAGCCCCTGGGAGGCTGGGGGGCCCAGCTGCCCAAACTGGTCCAATGGGCCCCACCCGCAAAATTTTTATTTGCGACCAAGTTCCGCACAGAGGAAGTTCCTCATTAGCATTCCAGAAAACAACATTGCTCCTGCGATTCCTAAACCATTTATGACAACTCTGATTGGTGACTTTCAACATGATCACACCCACATAACCTCCTTCAACGTTGACTGGAGAGCAAGCAGATAGTTTGAGCAGAGCTGCGCAACACTGTTGTGTATGCGATCACTTACTACGTTACTCTTCAGATTATATTGCCAAATTGCCAAATTGTCATTTGGTTTTTGCCCTAACTTCGCAAGCTAGCTTGCTGTAACAACTCTGGCTCTTGACCTAGCCAGCAAGCAAATTAGCCAAAAACATCCTACAAATTTAAAAGTACAGTTTGAGCATTCAAAAGTGCTACAAAATATATCAAAGAAGTTCATGCCAATTACAGCTAGCTAATTTAGCAAAGTTGGGGCAAAACCAAATTATATTGCTGACATTGTCCACAGTTAACATTAGCTAGCTAGCTAGCTGGCTTGATGGCTATATTATCCAATGAGTTACGTAACTTACTACACGATCCCACACATAGCAGAATTATCAAAGGTGGAACAGAATAGGCAGTATTTGCCACATGCCAAATGTATGTTTACTGTTGTGATGTAAATACTTTGGCTTCGGCGTACTTTGTCAACAACCGCAAAAATGTCTTATCCGTGGATTTTCCAGTACAAGTACCCTCATTTAAATGCACATTAGTGTTCATCAGAATGAAAATTGAGCCTGGCTCAATTCAAGATTTGACGCACACTCAATTTATAAAGCACTACTCCATATTGCCAACTGTGTCGGATGTAGCCATGGCTTTTAAACAATTTCTTACCCTATCTGTGGCAGTAGTAAGTGCAGAAAGATCCTGCTCAAAACTAGACAGCCTAGTCAACTGCGGCCGCATGGGTATAGCCCCCAAAAGCCCACTTCACCCATTTTTTGCACATTATTCAGCCAATACTGTCACCATGGCAGCTGAAATCAATGGGTGTCATAAGTGAAATGTAACACATGGTCATACCAAATATTAAAGTAATCAAATTGCAGCCTGTACTGCGCCACAAGGAAATCTCTGTTTTGCCACCTATTTGCGTATTATTATTTGGCCCAATACTGTGCCATGGCAACCAAAATAGATGGGTGTTATGCCTGGTTCAGGGGAAAACCTGAACACAACATAAAAAAATGACTCCCCTCTTTTCCCGCTCCTAAGGATGACCAGTGCCATGGCAGATGCAGTCCAATGAAGAACGGTTTATTCGTTTCGCACAATAATTAAGGTAGAGAACGTCAGGGTGAGCATGGCCCGAAATAACAAACAAAACGGTCTAGAGCAACCTAGCTTACCTACTCGCAAAAAAAAAAAAATAAAAACAAAAGGACAGGTAGCTCATCTGACTCCCTATCATAAACAGGAGAGAAATCTGGGGTTGAGAAAGAAAACAGGCTTCCCATCCTTACATCTACCGGGACTGCTTTTTTTAGAGCAAAGACAGACATCTTTATTTTGTAAGTAACAGGTTTGATCACAGCGCAAACGTTTTAGAACACAGCACAACACAATCGAACGAGGTTGGGACAGTGTGGCACGGTCTGTTTGGAAGCCTGGAAAAAGAGGAGAGTCCCGCTGGTACCGCCATGTCCCCCTTTAATATCGGCGCATCAGTCTCTGGACCAATCATCAGTCAACACAATTACTGAACAGAAGAGAGCACAAACAAAGTAGCACCAGCCTGCCACAAGGAGGCAGAAAATACAAATACACGCATTTCCCTAAATTATAGCCTACTATGCCCCGGGTCGTAACAGTCATATGTGAAGTACAACACATGTACATACCAAATATAAAAGTAATCGGTCAAAAATTGCAGCCTTTACCGCATCCGCAAATAAATCTCAATGTTTTGCCACAATTTGCATATACTGAGTCAAAAAAGAAACTTCACACTCATAAATTTGTAAATATTTTCTTGAAACTTTTAATTAAAGAGTTTTTATTATCACTAGGGGTAAATGCATTGTCAAAGACATCATGACACACATCAACTCTGACGTGTACAGGTAAGTAGCACGTGCGAGCATACTTTAAGCTAAAACCATGTTTTCTCGTGTTTCCGGTCACGAGACCATATGAGAGATGTGCAACTGAGCTCACGTTAGCACGATAGGGTGACATGTCGGAAAAGCACGTTTTTACAGTTAATTATTTGTTGATTTTCAATGCCATGGCTTTCAAACATTCAGCATGAATGTGCCATTGGCATGCTGAATACGGAAACGTCCGTCACTGACGTTGCAAGGGTTATGGGATGCAGTCGATGGACTATATTGATCTTTGGACACATCAACAAATTGGCACCACAGCTGACCGACATCATTCTGGTAGCCCACGTGTGACGTTAAAAGCAGAAGACCAGCAAATTGTCCTACGTCATTTGCATAATCGATTTGTCACTGCAACGTCCACTAGGAATGAATTGTTTCATAATCGTAATCAGCTGCGCACTGCTCTTATTCAAGTTGTAACGTACCATTTTTACTCTTGGATATTTCCGTACCATTTCCGGTGGAACTGGTTACATTATGGACATTATTTTTATGATACACCATCTTTAATGAGTACAGAAATAAATAAAATCATTATTCAAAACTTCATTTCTTGTATGTTCAACTTATCGACAAGTGTGAAGTTTTTTTTTTTGGCTGAGTATATTATTCCGCCAATACTGTTGTCATGGGAACAAAAATCAATAGGTGTTTTCAGTGAAGTGTAATATGAAAATAATCAGTCAAAAATTGCTGCCTGTACTGCGTCCACAAGGATATCTTTGTTTTGCCACTAATTTGCATATTATATGGCCAATACTGTTGCCATGGCAACCAAAATCGATAGGTGTCATAAGTGAAGTGTAACACATGTCCATACCACAAATGAAAGTAGTCCGTTGAAAATTGTAGCATGTACTGTGTCCACAAGGAAATTTCTATGTTTTGCCACAAATTTGCATATTATTCAGCCAATACTGTTACAATGGCAACCAAAATTACTAGGTGTCCGGAGGGACGTATGGCACATGGCCAAACCAAATATGAAAGGAATTGGTCAAAAATTTCAGCCTGTACTGCATCCACAAGGAAATCTCTATGTTTTGCCACTAATTTTCATATTATTCCGCCAATACTGTTGCCATCATAACCAAAATCAAAAGGGGTCATAAGTAAAATGTAACACATGCCCATAACAAATATGAAAGTAATCGGTGAAAAACTGCAGCCTGTACTACGTCCAAAAAGAAATGTTTATATTTCGGTACCAATGTGCATATTATTCTGCCAAAATCGTTGCTATGGCAACCAAAATTACTAGGTGTTCTATGTGACATATTACACATGTCCATACCAAATATGAAAGGAATCGGCTGAAAATTACAGTTTGTGGAGCATGAGAAACTGCCACGGCTGGCCGTCCTTAGCAACTACAATAAACGAGCTCACAGTCACAGGTGCCAGCAAACAAAAACAGTTACCCACTGATTTCTGGTGGCATCCTCTTTTGGACGAGAAATAAGTGTTTTTTCTTCACGTCCAAAAGTAAACGGGCATGCAACTTTGAGAGAGATACTGACAAAACTGCACCTCAAATGATTTGCGGTTCTTCTTTTGTATTTCCAAAAGTGTCGACGCTACTAAGGCATAGTATGATCTGCCGTTGTTAGTGCTTGCGAGAATAGTTTCTGGTGTGGGCTGGTCCAGCGCCGTGATTGGCTCTGGCTAGGTCTGTACTAATTGCACGGCACAACCTGAAGTCAGGTTTTGCCCAGATTTTGCGAAGATCTCGGGAGGAGCTGTTCAAAGAGGAAATCACATTCACGCAATCACGTTCTTGGGTTAAGGCAAAACTCCTGTATCTTATGTTTAGAAACTTTTCAGAGGTTGAGTATGATCAACTAGCATGATAAAATTACTAATATGTACTAAAAGAAGGATCAGCATAATAGGTCCCCTTTAAGCTGCATAAAACGGTCCATCCATCCATCTTCTACCACTTATCCGGGGCCGGGTCGCGGGGGCAGCAGTCTAAGCAGGGATGCCCAGACTTCCCTCTCCCCGGACACTTCCTCCAGTTCTTTCGGGGGTATCCCGAGGCGTTCCCAGGCCAGCCGAGAGACATAGTCCCTCCAGCGTGTCCTGGGTCTTCCCCGAGGCCTCCTCCCAGTGGGGCATGCCCGGAACACCTTCCCAGGAAGGCGTCCAGGGGGCCTCCGATAGAGATGCCCGAGCCACCTCAGCTGGCCCCTCTCGACGTGGAGAAGCAGCGGCTTTACTCTGAGCTCCTCCCGGGTGACAGAGCTCCTTACCCTATCTCTAAGGGAGCGGCCTGCCACTCTGCGGAGGAAACCCATTTCAGCCGCTTGTACCCGAGATCTTGTTCTCTTAGTCATGACCCAGAGTTCATAGCCATAGGTGAGGGTAGGAACGTAGATTGACTGGTAAATCGAGTGCTTTGCCTTTCGACTCAGCTCCTTCTTCACCACAACAGATCGGTGCAATGACCGCATTACTGCTGCCGCTGCATGAATCTGTCTGTGAATGTCACGCTCCATCCTTCCCTCACTCATGAACAAGACCCCAAGATACTTGAACTCCTCCACTTGAGGCAAGAGATCTCCTCCAACTCGGAGGGGGTTAGCCACCTTTTTCAGGTCGAGAACCATGGCCTCGGACTTGGAGGTGCTGATTCTCATCCCAGCTGCTTCGCACTCGGCTGCAAACCACCCCAGTGCATGCTGAAGGTCCTGGTTCGAAGGAGACAACAGGAAAACATCATCCGCAAAAAGCAGAGATGAGATCCAGTGGTCCCCAAACCGAACTCCCTCTGGCCCCTGGCAGCGCCTAGAAATTCTGTCCATAAAAATAATGAACAGAACCGGTGACAGAGGGCAGCCCTGCCGGAGTCCAACATGCACCGGGAACAGGTCTGACTTACTGCCAGCAATGCGAACCAAGCTCCTGCTCCGGTCATACAGAGACCGAACAACCCTTAGTAGAGGGCCCCGGACTCCATGCTCCCGAAGCACCTCCCAGAGAATGCCACGAGGGACACGGTCAAATGCCTTCTTCAAGTCCACAAAACACATGTGAACTGGTTGGGCAAACTGCCATGCACCCTCAAGCACCCTGCGGAGGGTATAGAGCTGGTCCAGTGTTCCACGACCAGGACGAAAACCCCATTGTTCCTCCTGGATCCGAGGTTCGACTATCAGCTGGATTCTCCTCTCCAGCACCATGGAATAGACTTTACCAGGGAGGCTGAGAAGTGTGATCCCCCTATAGTCGGAGCACACCCTCCGGTCCCCTTTCTTAAATAGAGGGACCACCACCCCGGTCTGCCAATCCAGAGTCACTGTCCCCGACTGCCACGCAATGCTGCAGAGGCGTGTCAACCAAGACAGCCCTACAACATCCAGGGACTTGAGGTACTCAGGGCGGATCTCATTCACCCCCGGTGCCTTGCCACCGAGGAGCTGCCGAACTACCTCAGTGACTTCAGCTCGAGTGATGGATGAGTCAGCCTCTTAGTCCCCAGCCTCTGCTTCCTCTATGGAAGGCGTATCAGCGGGATTGAGGAGGTCCTCGAAGTATTCCTTCCACCGGACGACAATATCCCCAGTCGAAGTCAACAGCTCCCCACCTTCACTGTAAACAGTGTTGGCAGGGTACTGCTATCCCCTTCTGAGACGCCGAACGGTAAGCCAGAATCTCTTCGGGGCCAACCGATAGTCCTCCTCCATGACATCCCTGAACTTTTCCCATACCCAAGTTTTTGCTTCCGCCACCGCCCAGGCCGCAGCACGCAAAGCCTGCCAGTACCGGTCAGCTGCCTCAGGAGTTTCACGAGTCAACCAAGCTTGGTAAGACTCCTTCTTCAGCTTAACGGCATCCCTTACTTCATGTGTCCACCACCGAGTTCGGGGATTGCCGCCAAGACAGGCGCCGGAAACCTTACGGCCACAGCTCCAAACAGCCGTGTCAACAATGGAGGTGGAGAACATGGTCCATTCAGACTCAATGTCTCCAGCCTCCCTTGGGATCTGGTCAAAGCTCTCCCGGAGGTGAGAGTTGAAAACCCCTCTGACAGAGGGTTCCGCCAGACGTTCCCAACAGACCCTCACAACAAGTTTGGGCCTGCCAAGTCTGTCTAGCTTCCTCCTCCGCCAGCAGATCCAACTCGCCACCAGGTGATGATCAGTGGACAGCTCAGCCCCTCTCTTCACCCGAGTGTCCAAGACATACGGCCGAAAGTCAGATGACACGACCACAAAGTCGATTGATCTCCGATCTCGGGCATCCTCGTGCTAACGGCACTGATGGATGCCCTTATGCTTGAACAAGGTGTTCGTTATGGACAAACCGTGACTAGCAAAGAAGTCCACTAACAGAGCACCGCTCGGGTTCAGATCGGGGAGGCCGTTTCTTCCAATCACGCCCCTCCAGGTAACACTGTCGCTACCAATGTGGGCGTTGAAGTCCCCCAGCAGAACGATGGAGTCCCCAGTCGGAGCACTTTCCACCCTTCCTACGGACTCCAAGAAGGTCGGGTACTCAGCACTGACATTCGGCCCATAAGCCGAGATGACAGTGAGGCACCTGTCCCCGACCCAAAGGCGCAGGGCAGCGACCCTCTCGTTCACCGGGCAGAACTCCAACGCCTGACGGCTAAGCCGGGGGGCTATAACCAAACCCACACCAGCCCGCCGCCTCTCACCGCTGGCAACTCCAGAGTAGAAGAGAGTCCAGCCTCTCTCAAGGAGTTGGGTTCCAGAGCCCAGACTGTGCGCGGGGGTGAGCTCGACTATCTCTAGCCGATACCGCTCAACCTCCCGCACAAGCTCAGACTCCTTCCCCCCCAACGAGGTGACATTCCATGTCCCGAGAACCAGATTCCATGTCCAGGGATTGGGTCGTCGGGGCCCCCGCCCACGACCGCCACCCAAAGCACAATGCATCGACCCCTTCTGAACCCTCCCGCGGGGGATAGGCTTACGGGAAAGCGGGCCCACATCGCTTGTTTGGGCTATGCCCGGCCGGGTCCCGTGAGAGGAGACCCGACCACCAGGCGCTCGCCTACCAACCCCAACCCCAGGCCTAGCTCCAGGGTGGGGTCCCGGCGACGCCAATCCGGGTGACGTAAACGTCCTTGTTCTGTTTACATTCATCAGGAGTTTTTGAATCGCTCTTAGTCTGACCTGTCACCTAGGACCTGTTTGCCCTGGGAGACCCTACCAGGGGCAAATGAGCCCCAGACAACATAGCTCCTGGGATCATCCAGGTACTCAAACCTCTCCACCAGGATAAGGTGGTGTCCAGTCTTCTAAAGTTGTCTTTTGGTGCTTTTAAAACATTAAAACTCTAAAATTCACCAGCTCTGTGCTGCAACAAATGGATTCACTCAGGGTAAGCTCGGGGGGGTGCTGAAGTCTGGTTTAAACGTCAGGTGTCACTGATGACAGTAACAGATGTTCCTTTCAGCAATCCACTGTAAAAAACAAGCATATCTGCCACAGCTTTGACAGTGAATAATAATAAAAAAATTATGTAGGTAACATAAAAAATTAAAAGGGTTATTTTACCCTGTCATATCAATGGTTAGGTCCCACTGACACCCAGATACTGTGATGACTTTGTGGTCATGCAACTGTGGCACTGGACAAAGTTATTGTCATATGCATGCAGATGCGCTGTATTGCTACTTATATATGGCGCTGCATGAGGTATCCATACTAGTGCAGTAAATAAACCAGGATATTATTTCCAAGGCTGTTGTTGCCTGGGCAAATATGCTGCATTCATTTGATACTGTTTGAAATGAAAAAAATGCACAAAAGAAGTACTTAATGCAATCAATAAAATACTTAATTTAGGTCCACAAAATATTGGAGAGCACCTTAACAAAAGTAAACAGAGTCGATTGAGCTTCGTGTGCGCTTTCCTCTTGTGCTTAGGACTATATCAGAGCCCTGACTTACAGTCGTATTGCTTTGTTTCAGCCTCTTTTGACTGATCACTGGTCCTCTTGATCACGTCGACTGGCGGTTACAGCATAGCATGCACACAAGTTTAAATATACTCAAAAGAACCTCTCTCACTGACAGATCGCACATGAAGTTGCAATGATCCTTGCATATATTACTTTTGAACATGTGCTAGGGAAAAATCGAGCCCTTGAAGTTTTAAGTCTACACTTCAAGCATGTCTTGATTATTTAATTTCAAATCCATTGAGATAGTACACAGAGCAAAAATGATGAAACTGTTTCAGGGTCCAAATACTCAAGAACTTGACTGGTTATTATGCCTCGCCAACACAAAGTGTGAGGGGGATATAGGTTTGACCTCCGTGCGTGCGTGCGTGCGTGCGTCCGTCCGAGAAAAAGGGGACAACTTTTCTCAGAAACTATTACAGATAGGACAACCAAATTTGGTGTGTGGCTTCAGACCATCAGGGCCTTGATGAAGTTCGAAAATAAGAAGCACACGATTGGCGGGGGATGTTGTAGACCATGTCGACTTGTTTACACCACACAATGTTTTAATAATAATAATAATAATATTGTGTGTGAGCCATTAAAATGCATAGGGGCAAGATATGGGGAATTAAATCTGAAACAAGCTTGTGTCCGCGTGACACAAAAAAGCATGTGCATATCAGTTTGTGGGGTGATGCTGTGGAATAGCCTTGATGATGACTTTAAGCAAAGCAATAATATAATACAGTTTAAAAACAAATACAGAGATGAGGCGGGGCTCAAAAAGAGAAAAAAAATCATGATTTAATGATGTGGGGAAGGTTGCAATAAAGCTATCTTGGTGAGTATTACTTTCAGGTCTAAAATAACAATCTGTAAGTATACTGTTATTGTAATGATGGGGTAGGACTTGATAAGCATTCTTGCTTTTTCCTGCTTCTTCTTGAACATATTACAAATTTTTAGTCTTCTGGTGAATACCAAGTGATGTATTGTATTATATTGTGTTATTTATATAACTTTTTATGTCGTGTAGCTTTTTTCTTTTTGTTGTTGTTGATGTTCGTGACAAATAAACTTTTAAAAAATGGATCAAAAGAGAAAATATTTGTGTATTAAGTTTGGGGCATTGTGTTCAGGAGGTGGTGTGTAACGATGTGAAGCAGATCTAAATCCTGATATAATGCCTGTATTTTTGGGCTGTGTTTTTGTGTTAATAGAGGCTCTAGGAACGCAGTGGGCAATCTGGATGCCTCAGAGTATAGAAGCCCTGAGTGGATCTTGTGTGCTGATCCCCTGCACATATGATTTCCCTTCAATACATGAAAAGGATATGACACCCATGGCCAAAGGACTCTGGAAAAGAGGAGGACCCATGGGAGACACAGTATTTGATTCCAGTAAAACCAATGAAGAGAATGTATTTGCGGGGATATTAATTGGACAGGTGCACAGGAAGAACTGCACCACAGTTCTGGACAACTTCCCATCATCTTACAGTGACAGCTATTTCTTTAGAGTGGAAAATCCTTCTGGGCCTCTTGATTTTAACTTGATACCAGGTGTCCAAATTAATGCGCAAGGTACAAAATTTACTTTGATGCCATTTTAATTGAGTGCTATCAAGTTGATGTGACCCAGTGATTTTTCTGTTGAGTTCAGGAGGTCAACTGCATTGCCTTGAGAGAAATATACCCTGAAAGAGCAGCTAATGTAATGACGTGACGAGATTTGATACTGATTGAATATTAGTGTTTCCAGTGTAACCCATCCATCCCCATATCTCCATGTTTCCTAGACACTGCACCAAAACCCAGTTTAACCCCAGTGGAGGTGGAGGTGACAGAGGGAACCTCTGTGAGTTTGAGCTGCTCTGCTGCAGCCCCCTGTCCTAAACTCCCCCCAGACCTGACATGGACCCCCAGTCTGGGTGACAGTTTGGCTCAACTGCAAGATAATGAAGATCAAACCAAAACTGTATCCTCTTTTCTGAACTTCACTGCGTCCCACCACCACAATGAGCAGAAGATCACCTGCAGGGCATTTTATACACTGCAGCAAGGAGACACTCATAAGATGTCTGAAGCCAGTCTGACTCTGAAAGTTCAGTGTAAGAAAGCTGGAATTGAAAAGAATGAGTCAACGGTGCATGTTTCCCTTCATTAACCTCCTAAACCCAAACGCCTCTGGTGCTGGGGGCAAGCTGGGTATTTACATGCATTACAGTAATGTCACAGGTTGTAGACAGTTTTATTTTAACATAAACAAACTTAACATGCAGATCTGACTCGGCAAAACTGCGTTTATAAAAATGTTTTCTAAGGCATATCAAGCTGCTCGGATCCTGACGCAGAAAAAAACTAATTAATAAAAAAAAAGTTTATATATATGAATTGGTTATGTATGTTATTGCCCGCATACAGTAAAAACGGCAGTGGCGGTTCTAGACAAATTTTAGTGGGGGGGCCCAGGTGGGGCAAGTGTTTCATCAGAAGGGCACATTAAAAACAACAATGATGGCCCTAGACATGGGCCTGCAGCTGAGAAGTGCTGCAACACCACTCACTCCCTGGCTCTCTAAACTTTCCTGTGTGAATAAAGGCAAAAAGCCCAAAATACTTTTAAAAAGCAACAACAATGATATTTAAGAATTAAAAGCTTCTATTTTGCTTTAGCCTATAAAATCATGCAGAAGATTTTTTCATGAAGAAAAAATGCTTTGACTGATGGCCATCAAAAATGGAAAACAAAATATAACATAATAAAGTGTGAAGTATCATACAAATCAAATGGCTTATGCCCTTAAAAACGGACGACTCGTTCTTAGAAAACAAAACTCCTTATCAGTTATTGGGCCTGTCAGAACCACAGCAAACAAGTAACATTTGTAAAAACTCCTCTGTATTCATAGCCACTGATATGAGAGTCCAGTCTTCACACTTATTTACAAAATATGCTGCCAGTGCCTGAATACATAGCAGCTCACACAGGTGTGCATGTCATGCTGACTTTAATTAGTGACGTACAGAGATACTTAAAAGGATCTGGTGGTTGAGGAGTGATAGTTCTTCAAACATAAATCAAAATTACAAATACAGTAGGCTATCGGTGGATTGATGCTAGTTTTGAAAAGGTGTTTATTCCTAAAAATGTCAAAAAAATAGTACTAACAAAACAACTGGTTCTAGTCATTGTAATCACAATGAAATAAGTAATCAACATAATCATAATACATACATATATTTATATATACCCTCTACTCTCTCAGACAAAATGGAAGCCAATATTACTGTGGAGTAATTGATTTAAAATATGAATTTGAAAAATGCTGCGGTCAACTGAAATATAATTATAGGTTTGTGAACTGCACTAATATTAGGCAAATTTTGCCATTGCCGATTTATTTGGTTTCCTTTCATTCAAATTATTATTATTATTTTTTTTACGCGGGCAAAAAAGGAGGCGATATCCCTTCCTCGTTTCTTGACAGTCTTAGCTAGAATAAAAAAAAATGTACAGCGATGCATAAATCTCATCTCACAAATAACCATCATTACTTAGCACGGGCAGATAGGCCACTGTTGATTACTTTCCTTCATAGCCCAGTGCGTTGCCAGTGAGGGTGCTGAGACACGACCCTTTTTGACTGCAATTAGTAGTTCTCAATCATTTTCATTTATTGATGCGTTTTCCAATTATCGTAATTGGCAACTGAAGACACGGTTTCTCTCCGCATGCGATCTAACAGCAAGTAAATCATGGGCTAAATTCCATCCAGTTGCGGAACAACAACAAAGAATTGGGTTGCACAAAACTTCCATTTAGAACAATTATTAGTCCTGACCTGTTCCCAATCGGGGAGAACAAGCCGCACCTGTTAACTGTGGAGTGCTTTCGGAGTGAACCTTAAGTTAATTATGAAAATGACTGAGAACAGGTCAGGACAAATTTTGACGCTCTGATTTTGACCTAAGCGCGGCATGGTCACACGTTGACCTAGGATAATGCAAAGGAACATTTAAGTTGCCCATTGCTTTGGCTATTTATTGACCAAATTCTCGAAGGATTAGTCAATGAGTTCTACTCAACCTGACGGGATAGGCAAAATTCTAAACAATGTGCGATGAAGTGGAACGAGCTGCCCGCACGACAAAATCAAAACAATTTTCTGAGCTTTTAAGTTGTAGTTGATGTATCATGGCTCAAAACCAATATCCCATTTTATGTACACCAAATATTTCAAAATTGTATGTGTTGCGTTGGAAGTTTTGGTCGTACATAATATATATATATATATATATATACACACACACATACACAATTCTGTGAAAATGTATTTGTCCCCTTCCTGATTCTTTATTTTATTGCATATTTGTCAGACATAAATGTTTCTGATCATCAAACAAATTATAATAATAGACAAAGATAACCCAAATAAATGCAAAATGCAGTTTTTAAATGATGATTTTATTTATTGAGGGAAATGGCAATCCAAACCTACCTGACTCAATGTCAAAAAGTAATTGCCCCCTAAACCAATTGACTGGTTGTGCCACCCACAGCGAAAACTGCAATCAAGCATTCGCGATAACTGGTAATGAGTCTTTCACATCGCTGTGGAGGAATATTGGCCTACTCTTATATGCAGAATTGTTTTAATGTAGCTACATTGAAGGATTTTCAAGCATGAACGGACTGTTTAAGGTCATGCCACAGCATCTTAATTGGATTTAAGTCTGGACTTTGACTAGGCCACTCCAAAACCATCACTGTGTTTTTTTAAGCCATTCAGACGTGGATTTGCTGGTGTGTTCTCGATCATTGTCTTGCTGCATAACCCAAGAGCTCTTGAGCTTGAGATCACAAACTGATGGTTGGACATTCTCCTGCAGGATTTTCTGGTAGAGAGCAGAATTAATGGTTCCATTAATTTCGGCAAGTCGTCCAGGTTCTGAAGCACCAAAGCAACCCCAGACCATCACACTACCACCACCATGTTTGACTGCTGGTATGATGTTCATTTTATGAAATGCTGTGTTAGTTTTACACCGGATGTAACGGGACGTGCACCTTCCAAAAAGTTCAACTTTTGTCTTGTTAGTCCACAGAATATTTTCCCAGAAGTCTTGGGGATCATCAAGATGTTTTTTGACAAATGTGAGACAAGCCTTTGTGTTCTTTTTGGTCAGCAGTGGTTTTCGCCTTGGAACTCTCCCATGGATGCTAGTTTTGCCTAGTCTCTTTTTTATTGATGAATCATGAGCACTGACTTTAACTGAGGCAAATGAAAACCGCAGTTCTCTAGATGTTGTTCTGGGACCTTTTGTAACCTCCTGGATAAGTCGTCGATCTGCTCTTGGTTCACCACTGTTCCAAGTTTTCTCCATTTGTGGATAATGGCTCTCACCATGGTTTGCTGGGGTCCCAAAGCCTTAGAAATGGCTTTGTAACCCTTTCCAGACGGATAGATGTCAAAGACTTTGTTTCTCATCTGCTCTTGAATTTCTTTAGATCGCAGCATGATGTGTTGCTTTTTGAGATCTTTTAGCCCACTTCACTTTTTCAGATGGGTTCTATTTAAGTGATTTATTGATTCAAGAGGTCTGGCAGTAATCAGGCCTGGGTGTGGCTGAACTAAAAAAATGTGCATTTCGTATTTACTTGGGCATTCTTTGTCCAATATTAAAATTTGTTTGACAATTTAAGACATTTACGTGTGACAAATATGCGAAAAAGTAAGAAATCAGGACGGGGGACTTTTTCACAGCACTATATATAAACATATATACACACACACACCATTTTGTGAGCTACAGGAATTCAGAAGCTTTTAAAGACATTACATTGAGGTTTTATGTCACAATTAATGTGGATCAAAAAATGCTTGATAACTATTTCAATGAACAATAATGCAAGCTAATGGGAAATAGACATGTATTCTACTGATTAAATTCTCGCAACTGAATGAATAACACTTAGTTGCTTATTTGGAAATATACATCAGAGTGGGTTTGGAGAAATGAAATAAAGCGCTCTCAGGTGAATTGAGAGCAAGGCTCTAATCCAAATTAATATTCAAAAGTCATGCATGTGACAGCGAATGGTGTCTGAATGGCGTGTGCGCGCTGCGATGGATTGATGAGCTGTCCAGGGTGGGTCCCTGCCTTTCGCCTGTAGTCAGATGGGATAGGATCCACTCCTCCTGTGACCCTAGTGAGGAATAAGCGGGTATAGAGAATGGGTGGCTAGATATTCAAAAGTCAGTCTTTATAAGTGTTTTGCATCAATCTGCATCATGAATAGTTACATCAGCTTTCAAATTTTCAGTAATTAACATTGAAATCACATATTTGCGCAATTGCACTTTAATTCACAAAAGATGAAAAAATATGGTATGACCAATGCGCTGTAGATGCCTTAAAACGGACACAGTGACTAAAACCAGTAGAAACTGTGCAAGTTCTGCTTTTTTTAAAATATATTTTCAATCCTACTTAGAACCCTGATATCCATCAGTCCCTCTGGGTTAGTGTTAGTGGGCAGCACTGTCACTCCATTTTACGGCAGTAAAGCCAACCCACTAGTGCAGACCTACACCTGGTATGAAGTGAATTAAATAGAATTTTTACTGTCCACATTCAAATCATGTAATTTTGGGGAAAAAGGGGTCTGCAGACTTCATTTAAATTTGATTTTGATATCACAACATATGATTGATGTAATGCAGCCTTTTGAAAAATAGATGTGTGAGAAATCTTGCTTGATTACCCTTTACCAACAGCATTGAACCATTGGAAATATCAAAAATCTTGGTTTACAACAGAGAGCTGATTAGCACCATCAGAGTGCAGTGGTACGCAATGCTGCTCCTGGGTAGACACAACCATTTATCTCTGTCCTGGCATCACAGTAATACACTGTATCTCTTGAGTTTAGACATGCCTCAGATCTCTGGAAGCTGCAACAGGACTGCAGCACAGATCAGCTGCTCCTGTGAGAGTCATGGGAATCCCTCTCCCAGCATGGAGTGGCATGTGTCTGGATTGAGGGCCACTAACACTACAGACAGAGTCATCAGGGAGGAGCGACTGGGTAACACAGACCTGAGGAGCTCCCTCACCATGAAACACTCACAGGGAGTCACCCCTACTCTCCTCTGCCTTAGCACCAACACTGTGGGCTCCTCCCGCCTCCAGCTCCATATCCTGTCTCGACAATCAGGTATTTTTTCAAATTACTTTTGATAATAATTCATGCAATACTGTCTGCTAGGATATAATAAACCATATTGAATACAGTATTTCCATTCTAGACTTATTAAATGTTGCTGTAAACTTCTCAGTTCACTGTTGTAACAATAGCGACGTTTACATACGCAAAATTTCTCCAATCCGATCCTAACCTCGGTTGATCAGAACTTCCAAATCCAAATCCACATGGACGCTAAATGAAATGATCCGATCATGACTTGCGTATACATCACCACGCGTTTAATCAGAATAAATAATGTGGGCATGCACAGAGTTGTCTAATTTTCCTGAAATATTAGAAGTAGTACAAATGTAGACGACGAAAAAGCTGTACTTCCGCCACTGTTGAAAACAAACGCCACGTTGTCTGCACGTCCTCGTTCGCTCTTTGGAGCACAAATGCGCAGTGAAGACAATTTTACCCCAACCACGAAGACAGGATCCGAATGGGTGTGTACATGGACGTCGTTCGGAATAATGATCGGCATAAAACACCTCTCTCATTTGGACTGAAATTTCTTTCCAAATGGACCGAATCAGATCAGAATCTTCTGATTGACTTGTTTACATGAAGCATTTTTAATCTGATTGGGTCTTTATTTCGATTACGTCTGTCCATGTAAACATAGCTAGATTGGCAATAATTATTTCTTATTTTATTCCCATAGTTTTCTCTACAGCTTTTAGCAGAAACATCTAATTATTTTGCCACTGGGTTGTGTGAGGATATATTTCAAGGGCTGACAGCAATAAACAGTTATGTCCAGATGTTATATACTGGACATAACTGTTTATTGCAGTCAGCCCTAAATTTATCCTTGAACTTCTTAAAGGCAGTCGCGCCATTTTACTTCTAATGTTGGCATGACTTAGATATTTGGCATGAATGAAGATTTATATTTACACATGTGGAAAAAAAACAATAAAAACACATAGTTACCATGGAAATCTGGGAGCAACAGTGTTGTCATCTTGTGGCTGTCCTGAATTGGCATATAACAAATAAGCCGCAAAGACTTTGTCTTATTTCGGGTTTATTCACCATGGGGAACCATTTACAGGCACCAATGTAATGTAACAAACATATTTTTATGAAAATTAAGTTTAATGGGCTGAAATATATGAAAATTTTTGTTCAACCGGAAATTTCTTATGGAAGCAATTTTTGATAATTTCCTTGCATAAAATAAAATTTGAAGTTGATAAACACTTAAAAACTGGCTGAGTGTGTTCAGTAATCTTTTATCCATGATCTAAACCCAAAAAAAATGACAGCTTACAGTGGAATTTTCTTTTTACTAGATCACTATATTTATATGTAAATTACATAAAAAATACCTCAAATTTTACATAGATATAAAAATTCTCTCAAGCAAGGAAGCTCATTGTACATCCAGCTCAATTTTAAATTTAAATAACCTGCAATCATAAACAAAACAGGCCTTGTGTGGCAGCTACAATCGAAGCGGAACAGTTGTAATGCTGCGCAGCCAGGATGCGCATCAACAAATAGCACGATTGCCCTTTAGTGAATAAATGGAATTTGTAGTGCAGAATACTCTGACTGTAATCAAACATATTGTTCCTAAAGTACTTATTTACGGTAGGTTTGAATTTTTGTAAATTGTGGGCAGGTAAAGCCTGATGAGATATTTTAGTATAAGTTAGACATGAACATGACGTAGCTATCATGTCTGAATGTTTCCTTCTGATGAGGTCTTTTAGTATAAGTTAGACATGAACATCATGTCTGAATGTCTCCTTCTGATGAGGTCTTTTAGTATAAGTTAGACATGAACATCATGTCTGAATGTCTCCTTCTGATGAGGTCTTTTAGTATAAGTTAGACATGAACATCATGTCTGAATGTTTCCTTCTGATGAGGTCTTTTAGTATAAGTTAGACATGAACATCATGTCTGAATGTTTCCTTCTGATGAGGTCTTTTAGTATAAGTTAGACATGAACATCATGTCTGAATGTTTCCTTCTGATGAGGTCTTTTAGTATAAGTTAGACATGAACATCATGTCTGAATGTTTCCTTCTGATGAGGTCTTTTAGTATAAGTTAGACATGAACATCATGTCTGAATGTTTCCTTCTGATGAGGTCTTTTAGTATAAGTTAGACATGAACATCATGTCTGAATGTTTCCTTCTGATGAGGTCTTTTAGTATAAGTTAGACATGAACATCATGTCTGAATTTAAACCGATCAGATCAGCTAAGGTGGTTACATGAGACATTTTGTATCTGACTAACCTGTCAATCCGATTATAAGTAGGATTTTTGGACCCATGTAAACGCAGCCATTGTTCTGCAGCCATGTGCCCCAATCAGGTATGCATCCACGGTATATTACATTCACGTGACCTGAGTTCGACTACCAAATAAACAACCTTTTCTTCGCCTGACAATGGTGGAGCATGTGGGGCAGAAAACTAGGCTACGCTAATACTCATAGAATCTGGGGTTACAATACGTAACCAACGTTCTATTTTGATTGAGCTTCGCCCTTTAAGGCTGTCGCTATTGGGATAAATGGCGAAGCTGGATGTGGTCTTTGCCCCACTGTGACACCAGCATAAAGGCATTTACACACATCCCACTGACACCACAAGCGCAGGAGTCAGAATAAACTACAACTCCACTACTAGTCCCCTTTAGCGAAATAATATGAGGCGGTGGTTTCAGCATGGACGCTCAATGGAGTTCTTGCATTTAAGAAACAATTGATTCACCAGCTGCGCTGACCTACTGCGTTGTAATGAATAGATTACATCCCCAATCATACCATTCACATTACAGACCTGCTGCTGTGACAGAGGGGGGACGAAAGTTACGCATTGTAACTAGTTCCATAGACAGCAGAGCAGGTTTCGGAGGCCCCTGTCCGACTCATGATAACCTACTTATTCTGGGGAGCGAGCGGGGAAGAACGTTATGTATTGTGGCAGTTCCTTGAGCTCATACAAATAATCGTAATGGGAGAGTCTCAACATCTGCTAGCTGCAAAGTGCAGACAACAGGAAACATCACTGTATTAAGTGTAATTGACAGGCAGAGTGAGTTATTGAAATCTCTGATGCCTCGTGTAGATAGAAGAGAACACTGAAAAAATTTAAACTTTGGATCAAAGTAAAAAAATTGCGTCAACTTGTTACGCTAGTTTTTTTTTTTGTTTTTCTCAATTGAAAAAAATTTAAAGGTAATTTTTAAAGAAAAACAAAAAAAAAAACCTCCCCATGTTCTTTTATTCACTGAAAATTCACAGCAAATTTTTTGGTAACACTTTACTTGAAGGTATCGTCATAAGAGTGACATGACACAATCATGAACTCGTCATAAACATTATGTCAATGTCATAAACGTTGTCATTAAGTGTCATTCGGTTTTGAGATGACAAATTGACATTGTTTGGGTTGTCTTGATTATGACAACTTTGTCATAAGAGTGACATAACGCTGTCATAACTGTTACATGACACATATGACAGTGTCATGTCACTCTTATGACAGTACCTTCAAGTGAAGTTTAACCAAAAAATTTGCTGTGAATTTTCAGTGAATAAAAGAACATGGGGATGTCCATGACGCAGCAGCACAGATGTCAGCTACTGTAACTCCTCTAAGGAGAGCTGTGGAAGAGGACATGGCCCGCGTAGAATGTGCTCCAAGGTCTGGCTGGAGATCTACTCCTGCACTAACATACACTTGTGTGATAGCATCACACAGCCAATGACCCAGGTGCTGTTTTGTCAGAGGCTTCCCTTGAGAATGCGCTCTGTAGTGAACAAATAACTGTTGAGTCTGTCTGATGCTCGCTGCACGCACCACATAATGGGATAACGCATGTACAGGGCAAAGGGATTTCTTCCTCCTCATTCTTATGTGGGGGAGAGGAAAAAAACCATCCAGAGAGATTGCCCTTGAACTAAAAGCACTAGTAATGCTCTTCGGCATGAATGAAGGGTTTGCCCATAAGAAGCGGCACTTCAATTTCCTCTGATGAAGAGACAAGATGAGGAGACTGAAAGTGTGGATAAATCACTCACTGTCTTAACTGTGGTTATCGCCAAGAGGAGCACCATTTTCCAGGACAGGAATTTAAGCGAGATTTGGGAAATATGCTCTAAAAGAGGTTCTCTTAGAGTGCGTAATATCAGTGGTAAATCCTATTGTGGTGTTGAGTGCTGCGTGACAAGCCGTTGCCTCCTGACCCCCATCAGGAAAGGCTTAACTAATGAAGACCTCTCTCAGAAACCTTCATAGCACGAGGAAATGGCCCCAACGTAAGTTTTGTCGAAGGGGACAGATTTCTATTGACTAATAGCTGGAGGAAAGACAGTGTTTGTGGCAGAGAGCAGGATGTTGGATCCATATGCCTCTCCTCACACTGTAGTGATAGGAGTGTTCTCACTTCCAGCCTTTAGAGGGCACAAGTTATAGGAGTAAGCCCTTGGGTACATATATAGAAGAACTAAATGTACAACATGGTATGTAGCCATCATAGTAGCTAAAACTTGCGATTGATAAGCATCGTGTTTCTTTCATAATACTATAAGAAACATTACATGGTACCAGGAGTGGGGTCCAGAAACAGAAGTCATGGAAAGTGTGAAACCGCCGGGCGCTGTGAACCGGACTGGTAATGTCAACCATGAGTGGCGGACATTCAAGCATCGGTTTATGCTGTACCTGCAGGCCATTGGGCTGGACGATAAACCGGACGCACAGAAAATAGCACTGCTTCTTACCGTAGCGGGACCTCAATCAGTGGAGGTATACAACACGTTTGTTTACGCCAACGCAGAGGATATGGGAAAGTTTGACACAGTTCTGCTGAAGTTTGACGAACACTGTTCGCCAAAGAAAAAACAAAACATTTGAGGTACACATTTCGCTCACGCTTGCAGCAGCCTGCCGAAAGTTGATGTTTTTCTGACGAATTTGAAATTAAAGGCGAGGACGTGTAATTTTGGCATACTGCACGATTCAATGATCCGCTCGTGTTTGGAATTAAGGACAAAAAAAAAAAGGCAGCGCGATTGCTGCGAGAGACTGAACTTACCTTAGCTGGTGCTGTAAAAATATGTCACGCCAGTGAACTAGCCATGCAGCATGCCAAAATCTTCTGTGATGGTGCGAGGGACGCCAATAACGGTGGCGTAGCAGTAGCCGCGGTGTCCAGCCGGACGCAGAAACCGAAAGCATGGCACAATAAACTGCGAGGTGTCGATCTGGAACCAAATGAGAGGACACGGGATTGCAAAAATGAGGTGCTTTATTCAATAAGGGGGAGGATAACCCCCGCAGAGAAAAAAGGCAACAGTACAGAGCCCATAATCCAAAGATCAAATTCCAGTGGGACAGAGCAGAGTTCGTTACCAGGGCACCAATCACAAAAATTGTAGTCAGACAACAGATCCGGTACACAGGCGAAGGTTTGAGGGAGAAGCAAACTCATAAGCCGTAAGACAGTCCGAATCGTAAACGGAGCAGCAATCCATAAAATCAAGGTCGGGCAGAAAAAGGTCAAAAATATACAGATGCAACAATATCCAAAAGGGCAAACCAAGAATCAGTAGTCGGGCAATCCAGTCAGAATCAGAAACTCAATGAAATCAAGGCGGAGAAAAAGCAGCACAAGAAATACACATGAAACAATCTGACAAGGTTTGGCAGTGAAAAGACACCTAATATACACTTCTGGGAAGATCACATGGGGAGAATCACAGATGCAGGAAATCAAACTGATTACACGGGGAAGGCTCATGAGGAAGAACCTAATCACAAGAAATTGGCTAAAGCCAAAACGCAGACAGGGAACACAACACATTCCTATAAACAAACATATGGCTCCAGTCACGAAGTTTCTAATGTGCATAGATAATGAGAAGCAGGACAGCACGATCTGTTGTGAGCTTACACAGAAGATGCAGCAAAGGTAATCAGGGTGAGCAAAGAGGCAGAGATTAGAACAGGGCGAGTGCTGAGAGCTAGTTAGTCAATTAGTAAGTGCAACTACACAAATCCTAGGTGCTCGTTAGTAAATTAGTATTATATACAAGGTTAGTTATTGTTAGTAATCTCAGAAGAAAATAATAAACTGTGAGTATTGTTAGTAGATAGAAAAGCAAGGTGAAGTAAGTAAACAAGATCAGAAGGAAGATTGAAATCCAGAATCCAATAAATCACCCGAAGAGTGAGACATAAGACTGGGGCTAAAACAACAGGCGAGACTAGAGACCAGACGGGGGAGACAAAGTGCAAAGCAAAATGGAAAACAAGAACAGGAGTATGACAATGGCAAAAAGTAAAACATGGAAAAGTAAACTAAGACAGAATATGACAAATCGAAGTAACCAAATCATAATACATAATCCAAAGAATAGTCAGAAGATAGGCAGTGGTCACTAAGCACCTAAATCAATAACATGGGAAGCAGGTACAGAACTTAAACAAGGCATGAAACAGGCAGGCATGGGAGAGAATCATAATATACACGGCTAAAAGATTCTGAGACTTTTAATTGTAAATGATGTGGCACGAAACATGCACCAAAACAATGCCCAGCATACGGCAAAGTTTGCAATAAATGTAAAGGACAGAATCACTTTGCAAAGCAATGTTTTTCCAAAGGGAAACAAAACTGTGGTGAAAGAGTGCATCCTGTGGAAGAAAAAGCTCTTGACGATACATTTTTCGTGGGCATGGTGAAGCAGGACGTTTTCTAGACTGTAGGGACTGAGCAGGCAAGTGTCAGCAGAGTTGAACAGGATAAATGGACTGTGCCTTTGCATGTTAACGGAACTGTCATTCCTCTCAAGCTGGACACTGGCGCAAAAGCCAATTTGGTGAGTGAGCAGCACATCAGAGCCATGAAAGTGAAGCCACGCATTGATCCAAACTATGACCCGCTCAAAGCCTACAATGGACTGCCCATTAATACCAAAGGTAAATGCAGACTAAATGTGAGAGTTAAAGGGAAAGAACATAACGTCACCTTTACTGCTGTTCCAGAGGGAAATGACTCACTTTTAGGTGATGAAGCATGTGAAAGGCTTGGTCTAGTGAATAGAGTGTACTACATTGACACCAACACACATAACAGTGTAGAGATGATAGTAGATCAGTATCCAGACGTATTCAAAGGTTTTGGTGAGTTACCATTCACCTACAAAATAGAACTGAATGAAAATGCACAGCTTGTCATTCATGCTCCCAGGCGTGTCCCGGCACCACTGAGAGGCTCGGCTGCCCTGCACCACCACCTACCAGGCCTTGGCAGAGGAACTGCTGCGTGTCTTCGACCGCTCCAAGCAGGGGAGAGCTGCAGGACGAGAGCTACTTAGGATGAGGCAGGGGAGGAGATCGGTGGCAGATTATGCCATCGACTTCCAGACGGTGGCAGCTACTTCTGGCTGGAGCAAGGAGGCGCTCTGTGACGTGTTCCTCCAGGGGGTGTCCGAACCAGTCAATGATCGACTGCTTTTCTGTGAGATCCCTGAGTCTCCAGAGGCCCTTATAGACCTGGCCCTGCGCATCGACAGCCGCCTGGAGGAGAGGGCGCTCACCCTTGGCCCTGGCTGACGTTCTACCCCCTCTGGCCAGATCCAACCCCCGTGCCCCGGTCGTGCATCGCCGCAGGACCAGCCGAGGGGGACCGCCACCACAAACTCTCCAGGAGAGGCATCTCCTATGGAGATCGGGAGGTCCCGGCTCACCCAGGAGGAGCGCCAACGGAGAAGGAGGTCGGGGGCGTGTTTTAACTGCGGCCAGCAGGGTCATGCGGTCCGAGGCTGTCCATCAAGGCAGCACCCACTAGCGTCTGGAGGAGTACTGATGGGCGTTTCATCCAAGGAGACCTCCTCCTACCGCCGGACCTGCCTTCCGGTGACCCTGACCTGGGAGGGCCACTCCCGTAAGACCACTGCCCTCATTGACTCAGGGGCTGAAGAGAGCTTTATCGACGCCAGAGCTGCTGCAGAGTGGGGGGTTCCCCTATGCCAACTTCCCAGCCCATTGTCCATCTCAGGGCCGGGTGGGCAACCCCTTGCCAAGGTGTCCTTCTGGACTGCTCCCATCCAGCTGCTGGCGTCCGGTAACCACCGCGAGCAGGTCCGGCTGTTCGTGACTGAGACGCCTCGCTCTCCTATTGTCCTGGGTCACCCCTGGTTGGCGCTACACGGGCCGGTGATCGACTGGGCCCGCCATGAGGTGCGGGAGTGGAGTGCCTCCTGTTCGGCCAGCTGCCTCCTCGACTCCCGACCTTCTTGCTCTGCGGGTGGACCAGCTCCCGAGGGGAGGCCAGACGTCTCCAGAGTGCCCCCGAATACCACGACCTGGCTACTGTCTTTAGCAAGTCCCTTGCGGTGTCCCTGCCCCCGCACCGCCCGTATGACTGTGCTATTGACCTCCAGCCTGGCACAGCAACTCCTAGGGGTCGTGTCTTTGCCTTGTCTGAGCCAGAGAAGGGGGCCATGGACAAGTACATCCGGGAGTCCCTTGCGGCTGGCATCATCCGTCCATCTACCTCTCCCGCGGGGGCAGGCTTCTTCTTTGTGAAGAAGAAGGATGGCTCCCTGCGCCCCTGCATCGACTACCGAGGCCTCAATAAGATCACGATCAGGAACCGCTACCCGCTCCCACTGATGTCCTCGGCATTCGATGTCATCCAAGGAGCGGCCATCTTCACCAAGCTGGACCTGCGGAATGCTTACCACCTCCTGCGCACCAGGGAGGGCGACAAATGTAAAACTGCTTTTAACACCCCTATCAGCCACTGGGAGTACCTGGTGGTTCCATTCGGCCTGACCAACGCACCCGCAGTGTTCCAGAATTTGGTGAACGATGTGCTTGGAGACATGATCAGGAGGTTCGTCTATGTCTAACAGGACGGAGCACACAAACCATGTTCGCCAGGTGCTCCGCCGCCTCCTCGAAAACCGCCTCTTTGTCAAGGCCGAGAAGTGCGAGTTCAGCACCACCACTACCTCCTTCCTGGGGCACGTCATCTCCCCAAACCACCTGGGCATGGACGAGGAGAAGGTCAAGGCTGTGGTGGACTGGCTTGCACCCAAGGACCGCAAGACCCTACAGAGCTTCCTGGGCTTCGCTAATTTCTATAGGCAATTCGTCAGGAACTACAGCACCGTGGCAGCTCCCCTAACGGCCCTTACCTCCATCAAGGTGCCATTCTGTTGGACTCCGCAAGCCGAGGTGACCTTCTGTGAGCTGATGAGGCGCTTCACCACCGCGCCCATCCTCACCACCCCCGACCCCGCTAAGCAGTTCATTGTTGAGGTGGATGCCTCCAATATCGGGGTTGGTGCGGTTCTCTCCCAGAGATCCAGCAATGATCAGAAGGTACACCCGTGTGCGTTCTTCTCCCACCGGCTGACGCCTGCGGAGTCCAACTATGACATCAGGAACCGGGAGCTGCTGGCGGTGAAACTGGCCCTGGAAGAGTGGAGGCACTGGCTTGAGGGCGCAAGGATTCCGTTCCTGGTCTGGACGGACCATAAAAACCTGGAGTACCTCCGCTCTGCCAAGAGGCTGACGCCCAGACAAGCCAGATGGGCCCTCTTCTTCGACTGGTTCAACTTCTCCCTGGCCTACAGACCAGGGTCCAAGAACGCCAAGGCTGACGCGCTCTCCAGGCGTTTTGACGCCTCCTCGTCCAAGGGAGAGCCCAGCTCCATCCTGCCAAAGACCTGCTTTGTGAACAACGTCTGCCTCCGGATACAGGAGCTGGTCCGCAACGCCCAGAACGGTGCAGCTACGCCCAGTGCCTGCCCTGCCAACTGCCTGTATGTCCCTGCAGCTGCCGGGTCTGACGTTCTCCAGTGGGGCCACTCCTCCAACCTGTCGTGCCATCCTGGGGTCGGCCGGACCCTGCGGTTCATCCAGCGCCGTTTCTGATGGCCCAAGATGGAAGCAGAGGTCCGGGGGTTTGTTTCAGCCTGCTCAGTCTGTTCCCGCGTCAAGTCCTCCCACGCACCTCCGTCCAGTCTGCTCCAACCACTGCCCATTCCTCACCGTCCCTGGTCCCACATCGCTCTGGACTTTGTCACTGGCCTGCCCGTCTCCCATGGAAACACCTCTGTCCTGACCATTGTCAACCGGTTCTCCAAGTCTGTCCACTTCGTGCCCCTTCCCAAGCTCCCCTCTGCTAAGTCCACAGCTGAACTACTTATCCAGCATGTTGTCCGTCGCCACGGCATCCCTGTGGATGTAGTGTCAGATCGTGGTCCCCAATTCACCTCCCAATATCTGGATAGCATTCTGCACATCCCTTGGCACCTCCTTCAGCCTCAGTTCCGGTTACCACCCACAGACTAATGGACAGACTGAGCGGGCTAATCAAACCCTGGAGACGGTCCTCCGCTGTGTGTGCTCGACTAACCCTAAATCCTGGTCATCCATGCTACCCTGGGTCGAGTACGCCGTCAACTCCCACGCCGCCTCTGCCTCCGGCCTCTCCCCCTTCGAGTGCTGCATGGGCTACCAGCCTCCACTGTTCCCCAGCCAGAAGGAGGAAGTTGGGGTACCTTCAGCCGGGGCATTTATCCGACGGTGTCGCCGTGTGTGGCTGTCTGCCTGCCGCGCCTTAGTTCGGGCGGGCAAGACGATGAAGACCGCGGCAGACAAGCGTCGGCGCCCAGCCCCTCACTATCGGGTTGGCCAGAAGGTCTGGTTGGCGGCACAGGATATCCCACTCCGGGTGGAAAGCTGCAAGCTGGCTCCTCGCTTCCTGGGTCCTTTCCCCATCCAAAGGATCATCAGCCCCACTGCAGTCCGACTCAAGCTCCCATCCACCATGCGACGGCTCCATCCTGTATTCACCGCCACTCCACCACTCCAGCCACTCCACCGCTTGTCTGCGTTCCGTCCCGTGCCTTCGTTGTTGCACATTTCAGAACTCTGGTTGGCTTTGGTGTTTCCCCCTTTCTTCTGTGCTGTGCTGGATTCAGGGCTGTCTAAGCTTAATTGACAATTAACTGTTTAAGTTACTAACATTTACTAACACTCACTGGGTGGTGTAATTCTTAGATAGGCACATTACTAATATTACTAATTTAGACAGGGAGTTTATTGTCATGATTCCTGCTTTGCTATTTCAATATCTTGCTGTGCTTTTCTGTTCTGAACATTCATGCTGCTTTCAAACTGCATACTTAATTGGTACTTAAGCTGAGCACGCTCATTCTCTTAATGAGCAAGTCTTGTCATCCAATCTTTGTCCGTGTCATGATCTTGCCATGCCTCTTGTTCTCCCTCTCCAGGTGTTGCCCCTCATGTGTTCTGATTTCTTACCCTTTATCTGGATGCGGGGGAGGTTGGCTGGCAGACAGTGTCTCAAGTCCAAGTTCATGTTCCCAAGTTTCGTTGCCAAGTTTTGTTCCAAGTTCATGTTCTCGTTTCAAGCCCATGTTTGCAAGTCTTGCCTTTGATATCTTTAGTCTCTGTTTATTTTTGTTCTTGGATTTCTGCCTGGAGTTTCCGGTGGTTTTTTTGTTCTTGCCGTTTTTTGCTCTTTAGTTATTACCTTCGCCAGCGACTTCGCTGACGAAGGTAATGTTTTGATCCCCGTGTATTTATTTGTTTGTGTGTCTGTCTGTATGTGTATCGAATAATTCAAAAAGTACCAAACGGAATTTCATAAAATTTGGTGGGTTGATTTGGCATGACCTGAGGATCAATCGATTAGATTTTGGGAGTGATCGGGTCAAAGGTCAAGGTCAAGGCCACGAAAAGGTCAAAACCGACTTTCGACCATATCTCGGTCAATTTTTATCCGATCGGCATGAAACCAACGCCAGTGGCGAGGGATTCAGTGGCGTCGGCGAAGGTATGCGCTCTACCGAGTGCCCGTTCTAGTTAGCTCTGTGAAGCTCACCTTAGTTTGTATTTTGCAACCCTTTGGGCCGAGTTTTTTGTTGGCCCTCGTGCCTGTTTTACTTTTATTGTAATAAATTCCCTTTCCCTTCCACTTCGCATTTGGTGTCTTCCTGATCACGCATCAGAGACAAGCTGTCTGGAGCAGGTGTAGAGCCAGACAAGGGCAAGATCAAAGCCATACTGGAGATTCCCCGGCCCGAAGACTAAAAAGGTGTGTTGAGAATGATTAATTTCATTCGCAAATTTATACCAAACTTGTCTTCGAAAACCGAGTACATGAGGCGGCTGTTAGACGAAAGATATGATTTCCAGTGGACAGCCATTCATGAAAAAGAATGGGCACGGTTGAAAACTACTCTCACAACGGAAACAGTGCTGACGTTCTTTGACCCTTCCAAAAAGACCAAGATATCCACCGATTCATCGAAAGATGGGATTGGAGCTGTCTTAGTCCAGGCTGATGGAGAAGATTGGAGGCCGGTCGCCTATGCGTCAAGAACGATGACCTCAGCTGAATGTTGATACGCACAAATTGAGAAGGAGTGTTTGGGACTAGTATACGGATTTGAGAAATTCCACAGCTATTTCTACGGCCTACCAAGAATTGTGGCAGAAACGGACCACGAGCCATTAATAGCCATCATCAAGAAAAATCTCAGTGAGATGTCTCCAAGAATCCAAAGGCTGATGATGAAGCTATAACGCTATGACTTCGACCTGATCTACGCAAGGAAAGGCGGGAGCTGATTAGACTAGGGTTACAGACAGTTCTACAGCCAATTGATGTACAGCTAAAGGACTGTGGATTATAAGAACTGATGTCCGGGCAACGCCCAGGCAGAGCACTCTCCGAACTGTGGCTAAGAACATCCCTCTTGCTACAGTTTGTAACAAGTTTTTACAGTTTTTTTGTCTGCTATAAACAACTATTTTTGACATTTGGTCTACAATTCTCTTATTTCTAGTCTCTCTCTCCCTTGAACGCATCAGACTTCACAAAGGTGAAAAAGCCCACAATGGCCACAATAAAGCACAGCATTGGTCCAATTCCAAATTCACACGAGACACAACAACCACACCTCAGTACAGGTAGATATCCACTTTAACTGATATTTAAGAATTGTTAATAAAGGCTACATAAGGAGTCCATATTTTATTGTATATATCCAGCTTTCCTTTCATTTTGTAGTACATATAATCAAATGAGATGTAGCTTGAAAATTCTGCCTTCCACTGAGATAGTGTTGGAGGGACAGGGGCTTCCCAGTTGACAGCAATGCATTTTGTTGCAGCTATGAATGCAAGATTGCAGAATTTCTTTTGGTAACAGTCACCAAACTTGAAATTCCCTAGCAGACAAAGACGAGGAGTAGGCATACAATAGAACATTTCCCCTGCAACAGAACATATTTCCTCCCAATACTTGGGTGAGTTTATCACAGGACCACAGCAAGACATTTCTGAATGCATGGCATGCAGTTTTACTGGAGTATAATATGTTCTATGCAAAATCTTACATTGTAAAAGCTTGTGCTTCCAATTGTATGAGCCAGAATCAGACACGTCGCTCAGCATACGCTTATCACGCACTGCGCGTAGGGCACCAACTGCCTGGGGGGGCACCAAAAAAATCAAGCCCATAAAAAAATTATAATAATAACAGTATTTAATATTTAAAATAAAAGTTTGTAAAGCATGTTAATAAATATAAGTAATACAAAAATAACGTAGGCTTATTTACGCTAAAAAAGATTAATCTCCTGCGCGGCCCTCTCATCGGTCTACCTTTGGTGCCCCCTCCCCCATTCCCTAGTAGTTTGCTCCATTATGCTTCAATCGCAAATTTGGCAGAAGTTTATTCCGGAGATCTGGACATGTCATCGAAATCGAAAAGGCATCAAGAGTCGGGGGCGGAAAAGAAAAAAACTGCGAGATGATGCTCGCGCGTCACTTGCAGGTAAGACAATGTTTTAATTAACAATGATTTATTTTGTAACAGCTACGTTTACATGACCACAATAATCCGATAACTGGGAATAATCGGGTAATGGCAATAATCTGATTTGACGCGTTTTCATGTACTTCAGTCATGTGATAATCGGAAAAACCTGGTTTACATGGTTCAGTCAATAGTTCGATTTCTTTCCAAGTAGGCTTACATGACGTAAAACTCTTGGTCTCAGCATAGGCCTTCCTCCACTCCTACCAAAAACCTGTGCTTGCTGGATGTGCGTTAGGAGTAAGAACTGGTGGGAGAGAGTGGTGCTCAATGAATTTTTTAGATGCAAAATGGAGAGAGAATTTCAGGATGTCTCGGGGAGCATTCGTGAAACTGTGTGATGAAATGAAGGATATCATGAGCCCAGAAGAAATGACCGCTGTACTTCTAGAAATGCGAGTGGCGATTGCGTTATACAAGCTCGCTAGCTGCGGACCGTATAGGCTGATAGCGAATCAGTTTGGTGTCCACAAAGCGTCTCTAGTTAGCTACATCCGTTTTTCTATTTGTACACATTCGCAGATGTATCCCTGTAAGTTTCCTCTGCTGAGCGAAGCTTCTCCAAACTTAAACTCATTAAAACATACCTGCGCTCATCAATGGGCCAGAAGCGTTTAAGTGGTCTGGCTGTCATCAGCATTAATGGGGAAATTGCTCGGAAACTGTCATACGATGACCTGATAGTTGATTTCGCAGCCCGAAAATGCAGACGGGTGCCTCTGTAAGGCCGCTAACAACTGGTGCTTGCATTTTAAAATATGTATTTAAAGTTCCTTACTCAGAACTGTGATAACAGTTAAAAACATGTTTATTTGTTTATAGTTGTGGCATTTTTTTAAAATTTAGATTATTTATTTCTATTTGAGTATTTGATGCCATTGTAAGTGTTTTATAAAGGCTTAATTATTTTTATTTATCTCTAAATAATAATAATAATAATTATTATTATTATTATTATTATTTATCTCTATCTCAGTTTTTGAACCATTAATATTGACAACTTATTTTGTAAAATAAAGCAAAACTGACAAATACTCATTTCAATTTTCATTTCTGCCAGGGGTGGGGTTGGGTTGGTGGGTATGTGGGGGGGGCACCACAAAGCATTTATGCTTAGGGCACCAAAATGGCTAGTGCCGGCCCTGGCCAGAATGCACATTTGAACAAATTTGCCACCACTCCTCCTCATCAAGTGAGTGAGTGAAAATCCAGATAATGTAGAATGTGTCACATGTTAAACTTGCAATTATAAAAGTTAACTAAATGCTTTGAATAGCTTTTTCCTTCCCTTCCGTTTGGAACTGTTGTATTTGTGTGTATTTTTATGCAATGCTTTGGCAATATTTACTGCACTGTTATTTCATGCCAATAAATCATACTGAACTGAACTAAGAGAGAGGGGGTAAAGAAGGAGGGAGGGAGAGAAAGAGAGCGAATAGAAGAAAGGGGGGCGAAGGGTGAACGAAGAGGGAGGTTGGAAAGAGGGAGAGGCCAGGGAATCATCGCATACAGAAGCACCTGAATGTCAATGTTGTGTGATACTGAAGACTTTCATTTCCTGATATTGACAAGTCAACTGTGTTCCCAGGTCAGTTTTTTTTTGTTAGCCCCATTCATAACCCTAGGCCTAGCACTGAAGAAACGGCTCATCTGATATGGATGAAAATACCCTTAAATTTAAGTTTACAGTCTGCACTTCAATCTCATGGTCATGGTGAACCTACAAACTCAAAGTGCTTGAGTACAGAACCTAAAAAACCAAAAAAATGTTTCACTGTCTAATGAATTATTGTGCTCATTGTAGGTCAAACATTAGGAAGTCATGGAATGAAAAGGATATGCAACCAAATACAAAACATGACGCTTTTATCTGACAGCATGTTAATTTTTCTCAAAGATTGAAATAGATATAAAAAGTGCTGAAATTACTACATGATGAAAGCAAAATGTATTAATATACCGTTTAATTAAAGCTTGGAGTCTACTTGGGAATTGCTTGATTACAAACAAAAAGTAAAATATGAAATTAAAAAAAGCAGAAAAAGGAAAGGCGATTCCAAAAATTTAGAGCAGGCGTGCAACTACTCGTGTAGTTGTACTGAAACACTTACCAATTAATGCATCTAGCTTATCTTTGTCGAGCGCCTCTCTACGTTCAGCTGTTGGGTCAAACTTTTTCTTCCCACCAGTGAGGTTGGACTTCAGGAGCACTTCTGTTGGGAAGAGGCCCAACAGCAGCACTCGGGTCATCCCGCTTGCTGCTGCCTGCCCTTTAGCAGCCTCCCAGCAATGTGGGGACACTGTGATATTGCAGTCATCCCCAAGCTTGACCTTAAAAAACAGAAACATAGCATACCATATTATGTCATGTTTAAAGTACCAGAATATAATACTGCAGTAAGAATTTGCTTGTGAAACTTGTGATAGTACATTAAAATGGAGTGAAAGACAAACTAGTAAAAAGACATTGATGCCAATGATCCACCAAGAAAATAAAGCCATATGCTTCCAAGTCACATCTGGATGTACAGCATTTGATGGAGGGCACTACACAATGACTGGACTGAATATGCATTTTACATGTACATTAATCGATTCCATTTAGTGATCAATTACTGCATTGTATTATACCACATTCATTGTATTTATGCATTCTATTATTTATTTTTTGTTACTTAATTTGTTGTAATATGTTCTCAATCCAAAATGGGAAACTAACTTCAGATCTGACTTTGGTTTTGGATGGTGTTGTTGTGTCCTCGGCGTGACTTTCTGAACTTGTCTCTGGACTGCGGCTTTTGAGGACCTCTCTCATATCTGCTAGCAGGGTGGGAATTTCTAAAGGAAATTAAGACAAAATTAAATAAAATCCAATAAAGATAATGAAGATTTATATGTAACCAATCACAAGTAATCTATGCAATAGTGCCACCCTCAGCTTTGGTGGAGATTTCCCCATACCATATACAGAAGTATGGTAATATTACTTGCCTCGAATGACCATAATCCGGAGCTTAGAGTTTTCTTTATGCAAGGAGCTGACTTGACTGTGCAGCTCTTTGAGTCGACCATCATCACTGCTCTCACTTGCAATGCAGGGTGAGGGTGCAGGACTTGAGAGGACAGGGAGTTTGAGGAGAATTTCCTCTTCAGCTTTTTTGGATGTTTCAAGAACAGCCTGTTTCTGTGGAGATAAAGGTAAAAATCAATCAACTTTTAAACTATAATGCTTAAAATGAAAATCAGAAATTAATTTTTCATTTCCAATAACCCAGGTCTCTAAATATAAAATAAATAAAAGCCACTGAGCATCAATTATGATCTTCTTTGTTCCAATTCAGCAAATATGTATTCTCAGTTTAATATTCTTAGGCGGTGGGCCAAAGGGAGATTTTGTGTATTTAGATGATCCCCACCAAGGGAGGAGCTAATTTTTTGTGGACAACATCTTCATTTTTCAAGAAATTAAACAAAAATTGTTCGCACTCTTACCTCTTGCACATTTTTTTTTTAGCAAAGTTTGCGACATATGAATTTCTTCATTTAAACAATGCATCAACTATACCGGATTAATATACAGTACTAGAACATTGAACTTCAAGTTAAAAATCTGATTTGATTAATAGACCTGTATGACACATAATAATAATAATAATAATTATTATTATTGAGTATTATTATTGTTATGTAGCCACATTATACACATTACACACAATATCCGTCACAATATAATGTGACATGGCAAGACCATTAAAGCTACTAGCCTATGCAATTATAAAATGAGGGTTGACTAATTCAGTCATTTAATATCAGTGGTTCTGCATCAGCACCTCACTTTTGCAAAAAAGCTAGCAAGATTAACATTACCCAACCTTTCTCCCACTGCCAGATGGATCCGGGGATGTTTCCCCGTTTGCTTCCTCCTCATCATCAAATGCAAGCTGCTTCGGTTTTTTAATGGGCCTACGATTCATGGCCCGCAAGGGATTCGTAATTTGCTTTTCCGCCAGTTTCAGAGGTGCCAATTTGTCTGAAACAGGCGTAGCTAACATTAGCAGGTCAATAAAAAGCTTTTGTGGTGTGGTAATGATAACTCCCATCCACCGGGTCCCCAGGTTGCCGATAGGGGAACGGCCTTCAGATATGGAGGTTAGCTGCGAATATATTGAATAAGCAGTCCCGGACAAAAATCACGGGTTGCCCTTCAGCGAGGCATAGTACCCGTCTGCTGCCTGGCCTGGGTTACTGGTGAAGACATCTGGTTGCAGGATGTTGAATTTGTAGTTGGAGCAATCAACCACCTTTTGGTTGAATATGGTTCATCCTACTAGTGGCACGGCGATACATCTCAACAATATTGAATGTCTCGGCAAGGCACAATCACTCATAAGCTGGGTGCTGCACACACTTGTATGGAGTGGCGACCGCAAGTGTCTTTCTTTCGCCAAGAAAGTTCAATATGACACACAACCCTCTACAACGTTCATGCTGCATCGCTCGTCACGCGGTTCAACAAGGAGCGTGTCCTGCAGTGTTTCCTCGGGCTGCAATCGATAAATCAACAACTGAAGAAAAAGCAAAACCACATGAAAGACTTATGAAAGGGAAAAGGGAAATACGTATTGGAACAATGAATGTTCAAACTCTCAGGAAAGATGAGAAAATATCCAAACTAATTGCATCCTCAGAGAACACGTACCAAGATATTATTTGCATCCAAGAACACCGTTACATACATGAAGAACAACCTACAAAGGAACACAGTATTGGAACTTGGAAACTAATTACCTGCTCAGCTTGGAGGAATAGCGCTAATGCAGCTGTTGGAGGTATCTGGATACTTCTCAATGCCAAAGCTTTTAAAGCAGTGGCTAGTGTCGAAATGATATCAAATACGATTATGGTAGCCACCTTCCATGGTAACCCACAAACGACGCTAATATGGTGCTATAGTCCGACAAATGTTAGTGACAAAAACGTTATCGAAAACTTTTATGAAGCCCTGGAATCACTTACTAGAAGAGTTCCAAAGCATAATGTGCTCATTATCGGGGGAGATTTCAATGCCCATCTTGGCCAAGAAGATGGTTTCAAGTTCTCATATCATCATCAAACAAACCGAAATGGTTCAAAAATGAAAGACTATCTGCAGGCAAACGATCTTATATGCTTAAACACATCTTTTCCCAAAAGACTATGTCAGTTGTGGACCCATCGTGCCCCAAATGGGAACCAAGCACAGCTGGATTACCTTTTGATTAATCGAAAATGGAGAAATAGTGCCAAAAATTGCCGAGCATTCAACTAGTACGTCTCTGTTTTATCAGACCACCCAAATTCGCTTGACTCTCAGGGCAAATAAGAAAAAATCTAACTCAGCCACATCATACAAATGGTCGCTACGTCATTTGTAACAATGGTAACCAATAGATTTGCTATTTTGCAAGACTCACTAGAAGCTGTATTTGCCAACAACAGCTATAAAAACTTTGAAACAGCCTTCGGAGAAACTGCAACAGCATTAATACCACCAAAAATCAAAGCAAAGAAAAGGAATCCTTGAGAAAACAATGAAATTCGTCAAAAACGAGAACATCTGCATAAAGTGCAGAAATTGAAAGAATCACTACCCTCACCAGAACATTTACTTCTTTTCAACGAAGCACGTTCCTCTCTTAAAGAAGCATATAGAAAGGAACAAACAAATAATCTAGAAAGCAAAATTTCACAGATCAGAAACTCAGCAGTTAATAAGCAATCAGCGGAAGCCTGGAAGACCCTGAATTAAATCACCGGTAGGAAATCCACCACCACCTCTAAACTAAAAGCAGCAAGACAAGACGAAAGGTTACATCTATGGAAAAATCATTTCAAGGATCTCCTCGGAAAGCCTCCTAATGCAACTGATGAAATCACCACCCCAATCATTGAAGAAGAACTCAACATAAATAAAGGAGATTTTACAATGGAAGAACTTACCAAAGCCCTAAAAAACACACAAAACCTCAAAGCCTGTGGACTGGATGAAATCCCAGCAGAAGTTTGGAAATTGCCAGACTTTCATCAGATTCTCTTGGATTTCTGCAACAGTGTATATAATCAAGGTCCAATAGACAGATGGACGGAGGGTTGCCTTTCGCCATTTCCTAAAAAAGGTGATCTCAGTCTTGCCAAAAACTACAGAGGAATTAAACTGACAGCAATATCAGCAAAAATATATAATCTACTACTTTTAAACCTAATAAGACCTGAAGTTGACCCTGTTTTGAGGAAAAATCTAAATGGTTTTCGATCAAATCGATCAAAAGCAGGAAAAATATTGACTATTCGTCGTATTTTAGAAGGAGTAAATGCAAAAAACTTACCAGCAACCCTTTTATTTATCGACTTTTCCAAGGCTTTCAATTCGATCCACTGCGGAAGAATGGAAGAAATCTTGCTTGCTTATGGAATACCAAAAGAAATAGTAAATGGAATTATGATGCTGTATAAGAACACCAGATCAATGGAACGATCACCTGATGGGGACACATCCTTCTTTGCTATCACCGCAGGTGTCCTTCGGGGTGACACTCTTGCTCCTTTCATTTTTATCATTTGCCTAGACTACGTACTAAGAAAAGCTATCGACGAAAAATTAGATCTTGGTTTCACATTGGTTCAAAGAAAAAGTCGGTGCTATGCAGCAAAGAAAATAACTGATGCTGACTACACGGATGATATAGCATTGTTAGCTGACTTCCTCAAAGATGCAGAAATAACCGTTCATAGTGCAGAACAACTTGCCAAAGTGATTGGTCTATATGTAAATGCGTCAAAAAACCAAATTTATCTGTCTAAACCAGGATGCGTCAGATGGTATGAAGACATTAAATGGAGAAAAAATTGATCAAGTTAATGATTTTAACTATCTAGGCAGTTACATTGCTTCTACAGAGCAAGACATCAACATTCGACTCGGCAAAGCCTGGGCTGCCTTATATAGTATGAACAACATCTGGAAATCCAATCTACCAGATCAGCTCAAAAGAAATTTCTTCACAGCAACAGTAGAATCTGTACTTGTTTATGGTTCTATCTCCTGGACATTGTCTTCCTCCCTTGAAAGAAAGATTAGTGGCGCCTGTACTCGAATGATGAGAGCAGCTCTAAATAAATCCTGGGCTGACTGCCTCACTAACATCGAACTCTATGGTAACATCCCGCCTATCACCACAACTATACGGCAACAAAGATTACGTTTCGCTGGGCATTGCTGGCGTAACAAGAATGAATTGTCGTCTTATGTCTTACTCTGGGAACCATCGCATGGAAAAAGATCACGTGGCAGGCCACAGAAATCCTATATAGATCAACTTGTTGATGATACTGGATGTCTAAAAGAAGATCTGTCAAACGCCATGGACAATAGAGACCAGTGCAAAGAACGTGTCATAATGAGCCGAGCATGCTCCACCTGAAGAAGAAGAAGAAAAAGCTTACACTCGACTTCAACACAGTGCAATGCAAATCAAACAAAGCCATCAAACAAAGCAAAACACTTTAACGGACCAACAGACTGAGCCGCGAATAAGTTGGCTAGCTTGCTAGCTAGCAAACATGAATCATCATTATGTTAGACTATGTTAACGTTAGCTTTCTAGATGTATGTTGCAATTGTTGGCTGAAGCTAACTTACACAAGCAAATAAAATAAGTCTATTACAGTAACAGGAGAAAAACATCGCAATTTCCCGTTGACAATAAGAAAAATATCAGCTAGCTAACGCTAAATGCCACAGACATTAGCTAAATAGATTATAGGCTTTAACGTTAACCAAATTCAAACTCACCAATAATTGAAGTACTTTGGGGCTTTCAATGGGCCAGCCGTTAGTGGGCTTCCTCGTGTTGGAGCGGCACTCAACCAAATAGGATTTACTTATATCGGTAGAATCAAAATCGACAATCCAGTTGGTTTCTACTATACTGATGGCCTCCACGTCTGGACCGTTTGTCCAAGTATTTAAAGCAAACTTCGACATGAGCTTGACTTCGACAACCTTCGTACTCGATGGCGGGCTAACGAACTGATCACCACACCCGACTGCAAGTCAAAAATTGGGTTGTGTTGGTTGCCTTCAATTGGCTAATTGGCCTACTGGTTGCTACAGTAACGTAGCTGTTACCATGTTCATGTTTTAGCAGCACCAATCTAATTGGTCAGATTAGAAGTGCACACGTGGGTCAAGTTCACTACGAGGTCAGGCAAAATTGAAATTGCGCTGCACAAATGCAGATGTAGTTTAACTAAAATGTTACGGTCATGGCCAATTTGAGAAGAAAATATATACTTCCTGAATCCACAGTCGAGATCCCAGAAAGGACAGCAAGATGAAGAAGAAAAAAAGGTAAAATACTTTCTGAATTTTCCAAAGCGATTTTCTCACAACATTGTATGTTGGTTCCCTGATTGGAATAACGTTACTTGATATATGTTCGCGAAAACACTTAATGGAAAAAAAGAGCTGTTTTTTTCCCAAGGACATTGAAAGTGCATATACGACTGTGCTTGTGTAAGTTATGCGTAATGGCATTACAGCTAATAGCAGAATTCATATCTCTCAGGAAAATGGAAACAGAGAAGCGAGACCGAGAACACAGAGCTCAATCTTCGAGTGTGGATGATGATAATATGGTAACGTTAATGTTAAGCTTTTTTGTGCGTCTATTAATTGGTCCTCGTTAAATAATTTATGCTTTAATATTAAGCTTGTATAACATTAGCTGTAGGCGCCTTTTCCTGTCTTAAAATATTAACCTTAAGGCAGTTTGCCCATGCAGTGTGGTTATATTGAAAAATCAAAATAAATATCGAATGGCACGTGGTGGTGCTAATTTAACTTGTTGGTAATGATATTCACTTTAAAATTTCAATGTAAAGCTACTGAATTATTCTTATTCTTGTTTGTTTTCTTAGGATATGTGAGTAGATGAACATTCTGAGGATGTGTGGTCGCCTTTCAGTGGATTTTCTTCAGAACCTCCTGTAACATTGTCAGGATATATATCAATGAGTAGGCTCTAACATTATGGTACAGTGTGTGGGTATGTGAAAGGGTGCAATGGAAATGGCTGTCTAAAAAGTGCTTTAGAAAGTGTCTGCTGCGGTGATGGTCTGTTACAATTTTTAAACATGATAAGAGTAACTTTGATTTCTCTGTGCAGGAGAACAAGAATATCAATAGCTTTGAAGTTGTTTGTGATACTGAAGACATATCAGTGAGTGGCAGTAGAAGAAGTTTGTGTGTGTGTGTTGCAATTTTGAAATTAAATACAAGTAATGTTAATGCCCCACCATGTTTTGTAAACTCCATACTGTATATCTCCATCTCTTCAGCAAACCCTGACTGTTGACCACCCTGAAGATGGATGCAGCAGTGAAGATCCCTTGTTTATAGACCCTGGCCAGACAAACCCAAATTCCAGTCCTGCTGTAGTTAAAAATCCTGTGAATTTTTGAATTCACATCCTGTTACCTGTCACCATATTTCTAATCACCATTTGTAAATATGTGTCCTACATATATTCAAACATCTGTCATCTAAATAAAGGCCATTGATTGCTTGACTTTCTTTATTTAGGAAACTTTGCCTGAAGACTATGTTGAAAATGGATATGATGAAGATCCCTTGTTTACAGACTCTGGCTAATCACACCAAAGTTTCAGTGCTGCTCTGCTTGAAAATCCAGTGAGTACTTTGCAATGCACAATAGCTTTGCATCCAGATCTAATGACGTATCACCATATTTTTGAAGAAAATTTACCGATGAGTCCTACTGTGTAAGTGTTTATGCGTTGAAATATATTCAGACACCTCTGGGTCTCTCTTACTCAGTCTGCATGTGGTGGGTTTTTATGTGTATATATGTATTGAAAATGGATTATATGATGTTGATGTTGTGATGTTTGTTGTTATCTGGAAGTTAACTAATAATTTTTCTTTTCATGAGGACCAGGGTACCGACAGCCATGAAGATATTCATGATCCTGAGGAAGATATGCCTGTGAGTGGAAATTTGACATTTGTTATGTGAGAGCGGGAGAGAGTGTAAGAGTCTGAATGAGAATGAATGGTTGTTGGAATTTGGCATGAGCTGATATCCAGTTTAACGATATACTGTGATTTAAAAAGATATGCTCTGAAGCCATTATTTCCTGCTTTCGTAGGTTTGACAACATTTATATCACGCGGTATATCACTCCAAAACTTTACCTTTGCCTGAGAGAGTTTTGAAAAGTTGTTTTTTTTTGCAATATTAGAATTTCCACATAATCCATTGGTTATGTGTATATACTGTACATGTTGCACAATAAATATGTTAATTGTGATTACTAAATTAAATTCGTAAAGGGATATCTTTACACAGGAGAACCTGCATGTCAACTACTCTGAAGGTGGACCTGAACAAAACACAAAATACTTTGATGTTCAGTCCTACATCTCCCCTCTTGTTTGATGATGAGGATTATTCAAGAGAAGGGGAAAATATTGATCTCTCTTTGGCTGTCAGTTGTGACAGCCAATCTCTTGGTCAAAGTATACAAGCATCTGAGAACAGTGTTGGTTTACATGACAGTTTACAACCGTTTCGAACATGAAGTCAACCTGAACTTACCCAGGGTGTAAATGAACACTCAGACCTTGAAAATAGTCCTATACCAGTGTTTCTGGAGAATTTTGAATTGGATCACTTTGATAGTGGAGACAACTTATCTGAGCTGAGTCAACCTGTAAATGACATTGAAAGTAGTGGGCTATCACATTTAATGCATGTAAGTACCAATTCACCATTATTTTCTGATGAGTTATGTTCAGGAGAAGTCAGAAATGAAGAATGCTTAGTGGATCAAATTACAGAACCTTACGAGGACAATGACATGCCTCTTTACAATGGCTCTCTGTTAACAAAAGGCCAAAGCGTTTTGCTGATACTTTCATTTGCACTGAGACATAATTTAACTGGAGTTGGTATTTCAGATCTTTTGGATTTGATTAATATACACTGCCCAGAACCAACATTGTCAAGCTCAAAGTATCTCCTCTTCAAAGAATTTGAGTCTGAGAAAGGACATCTACAGTGTCATATTTATTGTTCATCTTGTGAGTATTACATTGGCCATGAAAATGATGACGGGAAGTGTGTTTTTTGTAAAACCACATGGGATAGAGATAGCTGCGTGAAAAATGAAAACTTCTTCTTATATCTACCAATACAGGCCCAGTTGGAAATTCTTCTTCAGAGAAAAGATATCACTGACTGTCTAACAACACATTGGAAAGAAATGAGTAGACCTGGCATATATGAGGATATCTACAGTGGGGCTATGTACCAAAATCTCTATAAAGATGGAGGTCCACTTCAGAAGGCAAATGGGTATTCTATAACACTTAACTGTGGATGGAGTGCCTGTGTTTAAATCCTCGACATAAAGTATATGGCCATTACAAGGAATCGTTAATGAACTACCAAATCCTGTCCGTAACAAAAATGTTATGCTGTTTGGACTATAGTTTGGAAATAAAAAGCCCAATGTCAATACATTTTCAAAGTCATTTACTTCTGAATGTGAGCAGTTATCAACTGAGGGATTTAGGATAAGTGGAACAGATGGTTCTGAACATTGTAAAGTTGTGGCAGCAGTTATTATGTGTGACTCTGTTGCCAGGCCTATATTGCAGAATATGACACAATTTAATGGCCAATATGGATGTAGCCTTTGTCTACATCCAGGTGAACAAGCTTCAAAGGGCAAAGGGACTTTTAGATGTTACCCTTACAAAGATGTGCCAAAAAGAGATCATGTCTCAACCATAAGCCATGCAAAAGAAGCTCTGCACACTTCAAAATCTGTTTATGGTGTAAAAGGTCCCACTTGTATAATGAATATCCCACATTTTGACTTGATATTGGGAATGCCTCCAGATCACATGCACAACGTTCATCTTGGTGTAGTTCGCCATATGGCTGGTATGAGGTTAGACAGCCATAATCATGAGAAACCATATTATATTGGAAATAAAGTGGATGAACTTGATGAGCGGCTCTTGGCGATTAAGCCCCCTTGTAATGCGACCAGAGTTCCGCGGTCTTTGCATCAAAGACGGTTTTGCAAGGCCAGCGAATGGCAAAACTGGCTACTGTATTATAGCCTGTTTGTCCTCAAAGGAGTTTTGCCACACACCTTTTATCAGCACTGGCTAATTCTCATTACATTTATGGTCTTGTTATGTAAAGAACACATCACTGAAGAGGAAGTGGTCAGATGTGAGAAACTTGTGATTGAGTTTGTGAAAAGATTTGAAACACTATATAGCAAAGAAAATACTTCATTCAATGTTCATTTGTGTCTACATTTGCCTGAATCGGTGAGAAATTGGGGACCTCTGTGGGCACATTCGGGATATGTCTTTGAATCTTTCAATGGTGAGATCCTCAAAATGTTCCATGGGACTCAGTGCGTTCCTCTTCAGATAATGAAACAGTTTACATTCAGACAAGCACTGCCGCTTTTGAGCAAAGATACACTAAAAAATGCAAGTACACAATGCATTGAGCTCTTCAATAACTTGACATGTCAAAGAAGGCTAAAACAGATTCAAAGAGTGACATCCCAGGTTGTAACTCTGGGAAGGCATTATTCAAGAACTCTTTCTGAGGAGGAGATGCTTGCCATTAGGGATGAAGTCACAATCACGTCAGACAGAGTTGTAAAGATATTCAATAGAGTTGTGGTAAATGGGCAGCTGTATTACTCACAAGAATTCAGTAGAGTAGAGAAAAGGAACAGTTTTACTGTGCAGTTAATAAATGGTAACATTATAACAGTTTACTCATACATTCTAGTTGAGGAAGAAGAAACCAAAAAATGCTTTGCTCTTGGCAGAATTTATGACAAAGCACACAGTACAGTTATGGAGAATGTAGTTTCTTTGAAAAGAGAAATAAGGGGAAGGAAGAAAATTTTTGATGTGACAATGTTCAAGGGAAAATGTTTACTTGTAGATCTCCCACAGTATCCATGTCTTTTTGTGTGCATTCCACCACGATACTGTGTTGAAGATTGATTGATTCAGCCATCTTCCACACCTTCTTGTTTTAGGGGTTAATAGCCCTAAAAATTATTATCTGCATATGAAAAGCATATTCAGTCGGATTCAGATCTGGTGAATGATGATTGAAAGTGTACAACTTGGAATTGTAAAAATTAAATGCATATTTTTCGTGTTGTGTCAAGTCTATGTTCACTATTGGTGAATAAAAGTATGAAGTATGAATGTATTTTCCTTCCTTTATTCACAGGTCAATTACTTGTCAAAATGTTTAAGAAATGTCAATAGAAAGAAAATAGGTAATGAACAGTAATTATATTCTGTCATATATTTTTGAAGAAAAATGCCAATATATTGGCATGCATTGCAAAATATATGTGGAGTCCTTCCATATATTCAAACGTATTTTTTAATACATTGAATTATATTTTGCAGTATATGTTTGTTCCGTAAGGGACCAGACCCACTTAGAGTGTTTGTTGCCAAAAAGCTCTAACTTGGTCTCATCTGACCAAAGTACATGGTCCCATTTGAAGTCCCAGTACCGCTTAGTGAGCTTTGGAGAACTTTTTATTTCTCTTACCATCCTCCTCACTGAGCGTGGTGGCAAAATAACCTTGCATCCTCGTACAGGCTTGTTTACCACTGTTCCAGTTGTTTTAAACTTCTTAATGATTCCTTTGACAGAAGATCGACACACATCTGCCTTACTTGAATGGTGTGTTCCTTTGTCTTTCCCATGTTGAAGAGTGGATAAGAGAAATGGGCTCTGTGTCACGTCATATTTATACCCCAGGGAAACAGGAAGTGATCAATTACTAATGTTCCTAGATACTCTGATCAACTTTGTAAACTACTGTAGAAATGACAGAAATACTTCAATTACATTTATTTCCTAGCAATTGCTAGGGGTGCCAATAATTGTGGAACAGGTGATTTTATGAAAAACAATTATATCTTCGGCAAGGATTTTTTTCCCCCCTTAAAATTCACTTGAGTTGAAGTTTACATATTTCTACAATTTTCAGTGTGAGAGTATGCTTCTGCAATAAAAATTGAATTTATTTTAAGGCTTTTAACACGTCTTAGCCAGGGGTGCCAATAATTATGGAGGGCGCTGTATTAACAAGTGAGTGTTAATACATGATGTAATGGTCAGTGGCGCCCCCAGAAAATTTTCACAGGCATGGGCAGATGAAGCCAATAAAAATCTTAGGGTGGCACACCAAATCAGTCCTCCTTGTGATAATCCAGATTCAGTTCCAGCCCATGATCGTGCACTACATGTCCACCCCCCCCAATTAAAAACATGCATCTGACATATTCGCCTCAAGTTTCAGAAAAACACACAAACGTTTTCAATACAACTTTTTTTTTTCACAACAACAACTGCAACCACAACCATAATAATAATGATAATAGTATGAGTAATAAGTCTTCTCCATAGTAATGACATTTGTAATATTTTCCTATGATTATATCTACTCAGACTTTTCAACTGACAAAGGATAATCAAAGGTTTTATATGATTATCATCAAAATTCCTTACTCACTTTAGACACACCATAACCCTGCAGCCATCCATTTCATTATCATGGACACAGAATAATTCACCTGCTGGTCCAGGGACAGGTTGGCAGTGGCTGGCCTAAATCTAGCTGAGTCTTCACCATTCTCTGTGGCTGTGACTGAGGTTGCTGCCTCTTCCACACTTTTGAGCAAAGTTTCTCTCTCTTGCTGTTCCACCCTTGTAGGGATGTAGTCATGGTCTGACTTGGAGTCTCTTCTCCTTTAATGCTTTCTTACTACCCCTGCCTCGGCTGCCTGTTCATTGACTTCGACTGCATAGTCATCCTCACTTTCGTTTGGACTCTGCATCTGCTGTTTCTTCCTTGTTGACACAGTAAGAGCTTATAGAGCTACAATTGCCGCTACATCGCCACAAATGGATTTGGCCCATTTTTACTGCAATTACCACTCCAGTATCAGTGTATATAGAAAGGCTAGCTAGCTTTATAATTAATTAAAGCCAAAATAAAGGTCCACCAGGTTTGCTGGCAAGCATGCCTTTTGCAATGTTAACATTTCACAAGCCATACCATCATTAATGTGACATGGCTAAGGTGCATCAAGAATCTAAGCCGAACACTGCTTGTACTCCTTGGGGTCAGCCAGATGCTGCAACTTCCCAGCGGTGTGCAGCATTCCTCTCGCAACTGCTTCATGGATATAAAATTTTTTTGAAGCGCTTACACAAGCAACTTGGAAGGCTCCTTTCCTTTACTAGGACAGATGTGACCCAGCATCTTGGCCATTATGAACTATGTAGCATCACGCTGAGTGAGCTTCTCAGGCTAGTTTGTAAGCAGTAGCTAGCTAGGTAGCTTCGCGCTCGGAGGGCGTGTTAGCAACTAGGCTTCATTCAGTTCGCCTCAGCTCCAGCAAAGGTCCACCTTTTGCCCATTTTTGGATTAGCCAGGAGGTAGGCGGCGTCAGGAAAGTGCCAAGTGAGCTTCACAGTGGATATTCAGAAACCTATGGGTGACGCCACGGAGGCTATGTCCATGTTTTATGCAGCCAGTGCTCTGAAGGGTGCCAGTGGGATGGCCAGAAATTTCCCCCCTGGGTGCGTCATTACTAATGGCTTGGTCTACTTCATTTTCTGGTTTGAAAACAAATCATCAATAAAACACACATTCTTCACAATATGTTTGAAGTTAACATTTATTGATTATACTGTAGCCAAATGTTACAAATTATGGAAGGAGACACTGAGGGGTACCCCCATTCAGTTGTAGAGATCCATTATGTATGCTGTTTTTCGTCACAACCACACTTACAATCCCAGAATTAGTTGTTTACTAGCCGATACCCATGCTACGCACAGCTGATGGTATTAGCCAGTTTAACTTGCGAAAACGTTTCACTTCATAACTAAGTTCGAAACCTGCCGCATCGTCTTTGTCACACAGTAAAACAGACTTATTATTAACGGTGGTTTCAGAGGAGATTTGTGAAATTACGCCCCTCGCAAACTCAGAAATAATATATCGATTTTTTGCTTTTCAGGCCAGAGAAACATCTCATTCTCCTAAGCCGCTTTGACAAAAATGGCTTTGCATTCCATGATGCTTGAAACCCCAACGTTTACATTGCAAAATTCCCAGTCAGGAAGCCAAGCCAAGGTAACAGGTAACAAGTCTTTAATGATTAAAGTCACGGCTGTGGTGAATCAATAAGCAGCTAATTCAACTTGTGAACACAGCTGTTCAAGTTCTTTCCAAATAGGGCAGGGCAACGCATATCAGTGGCAGCTGGTGAACTAACGATAGGGAAGCCTCAAACCCATCCCTTGAAAATTAATGATTGGTCATGACCTGTTTTCAATCATTCATCTAAATTACCAGCTCCAAAAACTCTCAACATTATCAGGTGTTTTCAGTTTTCATTAACACTAGAATGGCCATGAGGCCATTTTGACCTCTCTAGCTTATTAAACTGCTCATAACTCTGTTTGAATAATAACCCTATGGCCCGTATTCAAAAACAACACTCACACTAATTGAGTGCGAGTGAGTATTAAAACTTAGTGTCATATTATACTAAATGAGTCAGAGGTTGTCCTAACACTCATTTGCTTTCAGAGAGCTCACTCACACTGAAAATAGCATCTCTTTCTGAGAGAAGGTTGAGGGCAGGGAGCACCTCCCTTGAGCCGGACTAACTTGCGCCGGTATTTTGTTGTCAGGGCTTTCAGTTGGTTACAAACATTGGAAACTCTGGATCATTTACGGCCACGTGCTCGACGCAATCGCAACTACGCAAATTTTAACTATAATGATGATAACTAGTGCTGTTACTGTCGATACCAAGGCTTCGGAGCCTGTATCAAAAATGTGAAGCACTTCCTAACGGAGCTCCATGTCGAGGCTTGTATCACCTCAGCGAAATGACGTCAGTCAGTTAGTCGACTATAAAATCTCCCAGTTCTCTTCTGCAGCTCGTGGGTTGTTGTCAGTAGTTGAAGTTTATTGGTGCGGTTTGCGAGTTTGTCATTGAGTGGGATGGAGCCAGCAAGTTGTTTCTCGTTCGGGAATACTTTGATTTGATTTCACCGAATAAGGTTGCTTAGAGATTCTATTGGGCCAAATTGCTTGACTATTATGTGATGTCATATTTTCAAACCTTTTTCAGATAATTTCCAATGCATAATAAATTCCCTTAATTCAAGGTTAGCATTTGTGTACCCACCAGTGGCTACTGGTGAACTGGCAATAGGGGAAGCTTAAAACCATCCCTTGAAAATAATGATTGGACATGACCTGTTTTCAACTCATTTAAATTACCATTGCAGAAACTCCGAAAACTCTCATCATTATCAGGTGTGGCCAGTTTTCATTAATGACGCATATCTGTCAACTCTCACGGATTCGGATTTCTAGCGCTTCATCATGGGTTGGAAAATTCTGCGCTCAGCGGCTCGTGGGGCGCGTGTGGATTGGTCTGCGAGGCTCATGTAGCTGTAAGTCACGAGACTCCAGTCTTTTCTACATTCTTAATTGCTGAATGTAGAGGGAAATGTCCGGCACGTTTCACAGCTTATTACTTAGTGAGTCTCGCGGGCTTGTCATGCGCCTTTCGCGAGCCACTCGACCACAGAATTTATGAAGATGCTAATATTTGCATGCTAATATTTTACGTCTTCATTTCTGTGCAAAAGAAACGCCTCAATTTCTCAATAGCGTTGTTATACAGTGGCTCCAATAAGTATTTGTACACTACTTGAAAATTCGACTACATAACAGCTTTTGTATATTCAGCTAAATGCTTGCTATTGTGTGTAAAAGTGATTAAAATATTTGATAATCAATATGTTTTAAACAAATATTTAATGTCAAAATGGCATATATGGTCAGAAAGGTGATTATCTGACCCAATAAGTATCTGTACAGTACCATTAGTGATTCACAAAACTTATAATACTCACCTAAAATTGACTCAAGATGTTTACAGGACATGGTTGACTCACTTGGTCTGATTTGGTAAAGCGTGACCATACTGGACACTCCCTCTGTACACAGAGGGCCTGACCATGCCCATAATGTATTCCTGTGATATATGGCTAAGACAGGCGAGATACCCCGTCGAATGCGGGAGCAAATCATTCAGCTACATAAAGAAGGCCAAAGCACCAGAAAAATTGGAACTCGGCTATTGTTATGCCACACGACCGTGCAGTACATCATCAAGAAGTCCAAACAGTCTGGACGCATAGCCAATGCAGCCAGGAAAGGACGTCCCAGGAAGACCAGCCAGCGCACTGACCGGTACATCTCCCTGCTGGTACAGAGGGAGAGACAGTCCTCGGCCTCCAGTCTTGCCACCAAAGTGGAGGAAGCAACTGGAAGCCATGTTTGTGCCCAGGCTATCCGTAACCGGCTCCATGAAGTACTGTAGTGTACAAATACTTATTGGAGCCACTGTAACTGCCCATTCCATTCTGCTGAGGTACACTGCCTCTGAATCGTATACATATTTTTCCATGAATACAGAATAAAATTACACCCTAATGAAACTCTAACTCTATCATTGTACAGTGGCTCCAATAAGTATTTGTACACTGCAGTACTTCATGGAGCCGTGAGAGTTGACAGGTGTGCATTATCAATGAAAACTGACCACACCTGATAATGTTAAATTTTCAGAGATTTTGTAATGATAATTTAAATGAATGATTGGTCATGACCTGTTTTCAATCATTATTTTCAAGGATGAGTTTGAGCCTCCCCAATCGCCATTTCACCAGCCGCCACTGAGGCATACACCGAAATACCCTGACATCATTAACTATGCTTTTTATCACTTTGTCTTCGGTGCATTTAAATTTTATATTACTAAATCAATTCAGTGTTCACAAGTGATTTTTTATTTTTTTTTTTTTAAATAGCATTTACATGTTTTGCCTGTGCTCATGAAGGTACTTCAGTATCCAGGGGTGTAGATTTAACTGGGAGTTGGTGGGGATGGAGACACGGCCTTTATGACAACTAGTCCTGGCCAGTTCTCTATCATTTTCCTTCATTGACGCGTTTTCCAATTATCGAAATTGGCAACTGAAGACACGGTTCCTCTCCTTATGCGATTTTACGCGACTCTTTAAGTGCTGATGCGACACAGAACTTTTTGCAGTCCATAATGAACAGGTGCTGCCTGTTCTCTGAACTGAATTTACCCCACCGTATCATCGCTGGATGCTGTAAGATCGCATATAGAGGGAAATAGTGTCTTCAGTTGCCAATTACGATAATTGGAAAACGCGTTGATGAAGGAAAATGATTGAGAACTGGCCAGGACTAACTGTTATAAAGGCCATGTCTTGGTCCCCACCAACTCCCAGTTAAATCTACGCCCCTGTCACTGTAAAATTACCCCCCGCGTGAGCAAGACTTATGCCAACAGGCTAAAGTAGCAGTTTAGTTTTAGTAAACAATTAAGGTAAAAGTAATGTCAGCCTTGACAAGCGATTATTTAAGTTACACCTAAGGTTACCTCACTGACTACTTGTAGTTCGCTAGCCAAACTAAGCATGGACAGTCATTTACAGCTAGAGAGAGCTGAGTATGCAGTAACCACTCATAAGAACGGAGGAACGTGTCCTAGGCTGCTGCTACCAAATTTTTTGACGGCATAATATGATGGCAGGCGAATGATAACCTTACCGATCTTTTCTGTAGATGATACCGTTAATAACTGAGTAATGTCATTCTTGGCGATTATTTACTCAGCTGACTGCATGTTCCTTTAACGTAACGTTAGCAGCTGAATAGCCAGCCTGAACAGCTAACATAACAAGCTAGTTTAATACTCTCACGTCTCTGTGAAAAGAATTTTGTAATGTTCTGGACCCCTGCTTTGCTCTTCCTGTCCTCTCTCTAGTCTTTTCTGGCGTCCAGATTTGTGTGCGTTTGTTTGTTTGCTCTTGGACATCATATTCGCAAGGACGGTGATCCCTGTTTGCTGCCTTAGTTCACGACCTCGCCAGCAAAAAACGCACAAACAATTTTCCAATACGAGCATGAAGCATGGATTGAACCATTTTTAAAGAAGGGGGTTACTGAAATGTATTTCATCAATATTGCATGCCTTAATGGCTTTGTTTAAACTCTGATGCATTAGTATTAATATTAGGTAAATCCATGCAAAATAATTTTGTCATGGCGTCTACTGTGGGTTTTGTGGGCCCCAATGGACTGCGAGCCCTTATGACGGCGCTGAATTAGAGAAGTAGGAGAGCTCCACTCCTCCATGCGTTTGCAGCTAGACTCTTTTGGCTGAATTGTGCACGTGAAGCATCATCTTCGGCTGACGCATGCAGCAACTACGGCAGCTAATAGCCGCTATGCTTCCCCCCTCTGGAAGCAACCGGTTAACTCTGACTGAACAGGACAGTAATCGAGGGAGAAAACGAAACTATCAACGAAAACGAAGCTAATTTTATCTGCAATTCAGCTTAGTTTTAGTTAGTTTTGTATTGTCCATTGTAGTTTTTATTAAGTTTTCGTTTTTTTTAAAATTGACATTTTTATTTTTATTTCAGTTAACTAAATTATTTTTTCACAGCTAGTTTTAGTTTTAGTCTTAGTTTTCGTTAACTATAATAACCCTGCTCCTGAGTTTGGAAATTTGCTGATCTTCAGATTTTGCGCTTGGAGTATCAGACGTTAATCTGTTCACATGATCAAATCAAGTACAGCTTTGACATTGGACAACACATTACCCAGCAATAGTCTTTACATATTTGCATATCAGTATGAAAGAAAAATACCAAATAAAATAAAACATTTTTAATTTCATTGATACTTTTTAAAACTTGTGTATATTAAGCATGTAAATTTGTTATATAATGCTATGAATAATTTTTAGAAAAACCCATGAGAGAGATAATTTTGGCTTCACGAGGGTTTATATAATGAATTTCACACAGCACTGTTGAATGCAAGTACAAATTTTAATATGAGTGATTTCTAATGTATGTGGACCTTGTTTCTTATGCAATTGCATGAGGTGACTCTTTTATCAGGCTATACTGAGAAAGTTCCTCAGTGAGGCAGTAGGGGCCCCCACTGGCCGTCGCTCCCTTGGCCCCCGCGGTTGCTCCGCTTACGCCTCCCTGTGGGGCAGTAGGGGCCCCACATGGGCCGGCCTTTGCTCCCCACGCTCATTAATGAGCCTGAGCTGCCCATGAATCTGTTGCTGGTTGAGCAGTTTCCCTTCCTTGGACCACTTTCGGTGGGCACTGACACCTGCAGATCGGGAAACCCTGCTCGAGCCGGAGTTTTGGAGATCCTCTGTCAAGTTGTCTAGCCGTCATACAAACATAAATCCACTGTCCTGAGCAGAGTTCAGATTGGAGAAAACTACACTTTCCAGGAAAAAGAATTGAAGATTCTAGTGCTAAAAGTGCTTAAGTCTCATTGTCACATATACTGTGAGACAATTATGGGAAAACATCTTTGGAAAAAATGACCATCCTGTCAGAAAAAAAAATGTCTTGAGTCTGCCTAGCAGTATTACAGCAAAAGACAGTTGATATAGTAGTTGTATAGTATATACAAAAGAATTCCATACATCCGTCCGCACCAGTTTGTTTGACCAATTTCTCAAAAAATGCTCATCAGATTGTTTTCGAATTGCACTCATGCATTCTATACTTCATGGTGAGGAGCAGTGCCAAGTTTCATGAAAATGTGATTTTTTCAAAAATTACTTTAGTTTTCCATAATTTGAACGTAGGAAATTCACCACTGCAAATGTTGTCCCACCAATTTCTCGACAGCTGCTCATCAGATTGTTTTCAAATGTCAGTCATGCATTCTATACTTCAGCCAGAGGTGCATTGCCAATTTATATGAAAATATGCCATAATCTCTTTGGTGCACAAGGGTTGGGGGTATTAGTAAGCTGTGCTCACTTTTTCACTCGTGTTCTGGTAAAACAATAAGTATTGAAATTTCATTTTCCCACCAATATTCTTACAGGGGTCTATTCTCCCATTAGCGTGTAAGTCCTTTTTTAAGCGATTCGAGTTAAGCGCTTTTGAGTTACACGTATTCCTACGCGCTTCGATCACACCCACAGCGCTTAACTTCAGAATGTAGGCGGCCTTATGAGAGAGGTGTGACCAATGCAAAAGAGAGGCAGACTCTGTACAAAGCTCATTGATTATGCCTATCAGGAAAACATGGAAAAAGGATTTTCTGATTAACCATGAAAATGCATTTGTGGTCCATGGAAAACGCAAACAAGACTTTAAATTTGAATATCGTGGGCCTGCCTATAAAACCTCGTATCTCCAAACTGATAAGAAAGGAAAACTTGTATGTTCACTATTCTTACATGCAAAATTGAACATTTTTTATTTTAAACTATATTTATCCATTTACATTATTTAATTTTATATTTATTTTTTATTTTCCTGTGAAGTTTGTCATTTTGAAGATACAGGGTTTTATATGCCGCTATTATAGTAGGTCTATGTATGTCTGTACCAATTACAAGAAGTAACTCGGACATCTCTTTTTTATCCCCCGCCACGCGATTAGTGCAAAGTGGGGATATAGCTTTGGGCTCCGTACGTCCGTACGGACACATAAAACTGAGGCGGGGGGGATATTGCCATGTTAGTGGCAAACACTTGTTATTTCTTACTCTAGCAACCATGCCATTAAACTTATGCAAACAAACAAATTGCCGCGATAATGAAATAATAAATAAAGAATTTAGCGCTTCTCAACCAGCGCAATCAGATCACTGAAAATGTGCCCCTCCTACACCAGCCTGTTTGTTCCGTGGAAGACAGGGAAGTAGACAAAGGGAACATTCTAGTCACACAAAAAAGACAAATAAAGACAGTTTATATAATCTCATTTAGAAATTGCGCGCTTGAAATCTCAAACTACTCCAATGTCAGGTTTGCAACTAAAGGACATGGAAACGCTTTAACAAGGATTCTTACCTCGCACGCGGTCATCTCCCCGCCCCGAAACCGCCTCAGCAATGACAGAATTCCATATCCATAGCCTATCATATCCTATTTGATTTGAGCGACACATTCACTTGAACTTGTGCCTAATACTTTATTATAATCAATTATCCCATTTCCTGATAATTATTCTTCCCATGTCGGCTATTCTTTATAGGCTAAAATTAATTAACAAATGGGTAGTGCTTTGGTATAAGCCAGGGTAGGGCTCAATCTAGAGTAGCCTATTAAATAATATCTCTATTCACACATTAAAATACACAGTGTTATCAATGGTAAAAACAATTACGAAGACACGAGTTAGTTAATACAGATATCCTCAATTAGAAAATCAATCTCACTCGTGAGAATATCACAACTTTTTAGATTATCACAAACATATAGGGCAGTCGCAATTGTTAATAGAACATGAAGACAATGATGGTGACGTTGAACCAAAGCCGAAAACCAAATTTCACAGATGATGGTGTTGTATGGCAAGCGAGCACTGAAGGCTGATCCCAGGAAGAAAGCAGCGAATCGTTCTGGATTTGGCTTCGGTGGGGCGATGTAAGCGCAGTATCCCTGATTTAAAGCATGACTGGAGAGATTTGCGGGGCTCTGTAAAAGCCAGGCTCTCTGCACACCGGAGAAGTGCACACGCAACAGGTGGTGGGCAACCATCATCCCCTGTGAATTTCACTGCACAGGAGGAGGGGATGGTATCCACTCTTTCTGCAGTGGAAGTGGATGCAGAAGAACTTGGAGTGTCAACGAACTGCGTCAGACACCTTGACACAGACGCCTGTGATATGTGCATGACATCACCAGCCACTCTCTAGAATAACCTAGATGCCAGGAGCGACAGCGCAGTTCTGACGTTGATGTTCACGGGTATGTTTTGTGGATAATTGCTGCGGCTGGATAGCTGTTCATCCAGAAGTCGGAAAAGATAGATGATTGCCTCATGCACGGTCCAGACAAAAGCGCTGGATTCACTCGATGTTTGTTAGTCCCAGGATGTCCAAATGAAGTCGATATATGCGTGTTCGTCTTCGAGCTCGGCGCGCTCCTCTTACTCTTTCCCAATCACACAAGAGTGCAAGCTAATGCAGGACTGGCATTTTGGTTTTAGATTTTGAGGGCATGGTAGAATGATGGTCTTGTGTATACTCGTATTAATTAATTGTTTCGCATTTGTAATTGAACTGATTGGAGAAGAGGCTGATGCGTAATATCATGTAATGATTTCGTTTGATAAATTATTATGGCTTTGAGAAATGTAGTTTAGAAATAAGGGAGAACAATCGAATATTAAATGTCTCAACCTTTACCATGTTAAATAAAATAAAATTAATGTTAAAATTTGGCCTATAACCGACATCAGACGCAATATTCTATTTTGCCTTATGTTGGCGCTTGACCTTAATACAGCCCTCAAAGTCGCTTAACAGAAAAAGTGCGTAAGCCAGGGGGAGAATACACGTAAGTGTTATATGCCGATTTTGGCCTTGCTCCGCCCCAACCGTGTAACTGTCTTCGGGGCGCGTAATGCACAGACTTAACTCGAGGGGAGAATCCGCGTTACACTCCATCTGCAGTTGGTAGGCTAAGTCCTTCTACCCACTGCACACTTTCGTACTCTTTTATAATAATGGCCACCAGGTGGCAACCGCAAGTCGACGACGACTGAGGACCAATCAGCACCGAGCTTACAAATGCGTCACCAGCAGCAGACGGAATAGCAGAAGTAAACGGTAAACAATCTGCGATGATCATGGCAGAAAATACTCCCAAAAAAAGGATATACCGTTGTGCCGAAGGGCTTTCATGCTTCTGCGTAGTATGTCAGTGCGATATAAGATTAGGAAATACGTTCGCACGTGGAAGACGATGTGTGACATCGCCGGCAAACGGTCATTTGCGACAAGTTTTGACATGTGTGGACACAGACTTGGATGAGTTCTGGCCATAGATATATATATAGAACACTAGATTACTGATAGGGCACGCTCAAGTGAAGCATCTGTTCTGCGAGCCTATACACCCGGAAGTAAAAGTCGCTCAGACTCCCATTCATTTTTGCGTACTTTAAAATTACATTTTCAAAAACACTTGGGTGTGAGTCGGATTTTTTTGGTATCGCTGTGCAGAGCAACATTTTGTCTCCCTAAATATGTCCTTTTCGGAGGATGGAAAGCAGCATACCTTCTAAAGCGAAGATCGTAATGTTATTCGGTGTTAACGTTAAAGTACAGCAGAGAAATGACGCGACCGATGCTTTTACCTCTAATCAGATAATTGCTTTGAAGTTATCGCCATTAAAAGAAACATAGATGACTGTCCGTTTACGTTATAAATTACAAATAGCTAGCAAGCGTGTTAGCCACCTTTTTAATTTTTTTTACTACTAAGTCAATGTAGTCCCCGCGACGCCAAGGCAGCTCGCTGGTGACCATTTTCAATTGCTAGCGTTCGCTTTCAGTCAGCGGTCTGTTCAAGTCAATGGGACGGCTAATTAGCTAGCTAGCACGAAACACAATTTTTTTCTATTAAAGTGACTACTTTGCGTTTATACGTTAACTAACGCATGAAACGTTTTATTACAGCTCTTCAAATAAATATTGCTGCAAAAGGCAGCCGCGCATCTCGGCATTTTCTCGCTTATATCGACTTATTTGAAATTGGCCTCATAGGAAACCATTTTAATGAAGAAGTTGGGTGTATCAATATTGCGGCCGGGTGCATCACTTTGGATAATGTAAATACGACGACATCAGCAATCTAGTGTTCTAAATATATATATCTATGGTTCTGGCAGTTCGTGTTGCCACTAAAACGCGAGATTTACATCTGCTGCTGGTGTCATAATCAGTTGATGAGATTTGATAAAACCCGTAGCAGATACATGCAGCAAGAGAGTAATTACAAGCGCGAACTGTTGGTCTCACAGCTAAGGGACTTCAAACAGAATCACATTGGCTGGAAGCGCAACATACCACGTCAGGGCCAGGCACCCCCTCACGTGGGTCGCCCGGAGCCAATGACGAAAGATGTCATAGATTCTGAATTTTAAGGAAAAATTATTGCGCTGATTGGATGGTTGTGATCATGTGACTTAGTGGCAATTACTCTGAAATCGTACGAAAGCGTGCAGTGGGTAGAAGGACTTAACCTACCCACTGCAGATGGAGTGTAAATCCGCGCAGGCTGAAAAGCGCGTAGCTACGCGCTTTTTTCGACTTACGGGCATGGGAGAATAGACCCCACAGTGACTTGTGTGTCACATTCTGAAATCCTTGATCGCAGTGATTAGCCTAATCATCTGAAGAGGCATATTACACAAGGTGATTGCAATGCCACTTTAACAAAATATCTGCAACAGTAAAATTTATAGAGGTGCCCAAGTCAATTGCATATACTTTACCCAAACTGGTGAAAGGTGAAAAAATAAGTTGATGTGTTCCCAATAGGATATCTTGCTCCCTTACACTCCTGAGCTCAGATAGGCTCTTAGTGCTCCTGCTGTATTCACTCCAAAAAGATGCTGCCTTCAAATATTTTTGCAGAATATGACAATCAAGTCACTGTCACAATCTAATAGATAGATTTTACTCTAATTAAAGAAACCAGGGACATTATCAGGTATTAATTTTCAAGGGGCTGTTTCATTGTTTCCAGAACCTATCGGTGCACATACAGCGCCCTACATAATTATTGGCACCCCTGGGTAAGATGTGTTAAAAGCCTTAAAATAAATTCTATTTTTTTTTTGCAGAAGCATACTCTCACACTGAAAATTGTAGAAAAATAATGAAATTTTGTATTTTCACCAATCAGACCCTGTGGTATGATCATCTAAGTCAAACTATCAAAAAAAATCATGATAGCTTGCAATTATTAACCCCGTTCTTAGGATATTGCATTTCAAGATGACTGCCACATAAAAAATGGATTTTCTACAAAAATTCCCAACAGATTTTTTTTTTTGCATTTTCTTTATCTGCTGACTAAGACCTACAAAATGGCACAGGTCTTGTTTCAGTATTTTTTTTTCAGACTTTCAAGCACTTTAAACCCAGTGTGTCTCCACTCAGGAGTTTGCACTCATTTGAGAGTCTTTATAGCTGGTGAGGGAGGGATTATATAGGTGCGGATACCGACCGGTACCGTTGCACCTCCTCACTTTACTGCCCCTCGAAAGCATCCATGTTTGTTTGCTAGAGCATGCACAGTCAGTGTTTTGATCACGCGTTCCTGTGCGCTCCTGTGCACGCAGTCAGAAAATTTTTGAGGGTACACAGTCGACCATAGAGAGCCATGCGCACTCTGTTTGATGAGGAAAATTGTGTCAACGCGCTCTAGCGCACAACTGCGCACACACAAAGTATAATTCCGGTTTAAGGAGTGAGATTGGTTTGGTATATTTGGGTATATCTGAGTAACCTAATCAGATGCAAAGCAAGGCAGGTCATTGCTTCACCATTCTAGGAATAAAATACTGCCTTGGTGAAAGATGCATTCGGAATGGATTACTCAGGTTTAATTTCAAATGACTTGTGACATTTAGAGCTTTTCAAGATAAAGTAAGTAAAGTGCTTTGAAGAGAGTCAACTGACTAGTGACAGGACAGGGGCACTTTGGGCCATTCAGATTTCATCTGGGGCGAGGGTCTCCCTGGCTCAGTCTCTGTATCTGCCCATGTCTCAGAGAAGAAAAGAACATTTTTGTTTTCAGAGCTGAATTTTCCATCTTAAGATTATGGAGTTGAGTAAGTAATTAAGTAATGAGCAGAGGCACCTGCTTGAAGGTTATTTCTCGAGGCTGCTCACATATTAGAAACTATCATGCACTATATTGTAAATTCTGTATATACAAAACCCAAAACCAGTGAAGTTGGCACGTTATGTAAATCGTAGATAAAAACAGAATACAATGATTTGCAAATCCTTTTCAACTTATATTCAATTGAATACACTGCAAAGACAAGATGTTTAATGTTCAAACTGAGAAACTTTTTTTTTTTTTTGCAAATAATCATCAACTTAGAATTTATAGGCAGCAAAAAAAGTTGGCAAAGGGGCCTTTTTACCACTGTGTTACATCGCCTTTCCTTTTAACGACACTCAGTAAACGTTTGGGAACCAATTTTAGAAGCTTTTCAGGTGGAACTCTTTCCCATTCTTGCTTGATGTACAGCTTAAGTTGTTCAACAGTCCGGGGTCTCCGTTGTCGTATTTTACGCTTCATAATGCGCCGCACATTTTCAATGGGAGACAGGTCTGGACTACAGGCAGGCCAGTCTAGTACCCGCACTCTTTTACTACGGAGCCATGCTGTTGTAACACGTCCAGAATGTGGCTTGGCATTGTCTTGCTGAAAAAAACAGGGGCGTCCATGAAAAAGATGTTGCTCCAAAACCTGTATGTACCTTTCAGCATTTATGGTGCCTTCACATATGTGTAAGTTGCCCATTCCTTGGGCATTAATACACCCCCATACCATCACAGATGCTGGCTTTTGATCTTTGCGCCTGTAACAGTCCGGATGGTTCTTTTACTCTTTGGTCCGGAGGACACGACGTCCACAGTTTCTAAAAACAATTTGAAATGTGGACTCGTCAGACCACAGAACACTTTTCCACTTTGCATCAGTCCATCTTAGATGAGCTTGGGCCCAGCGAAGCCAGCGGCGTTTCTGGGTGCTGTTGATAAATGGCTTTCGTGTTGCATTGTAGAGTTTTAACTTGCACTTGCAGATGTAGCGACGAACTGTCGTTACTGACAGTGGTTTTCTGAAGTGTTCCTGAGCCCATGTGGTGATGTCCTTTACACACTGATGTCGGTTTTTGATGCAGTACCGCCTGAGGGATCGAAGGTCATGGGCATTCAATGTTGGTTTTTGGCCTTGTTGCTTACATGCAGTGATTTCTCCAGATTCCCTGAACCTTTTGACGATACTACGGACCGTAGATGATGAAATCCCTAAATTTCTTGCAATAGCTTGTTGAGGAATGTTGTTTTTAAACTGTTCAACAATCAGCTCACGCATTTGTTCACTAAGTGGTGACCCTCGCCCCATCCTTGTTTGTGAATGACTGAGCATTTCAGGGAAGCTGAATTAGCCCGTTCACCTGTGGGACAGTGGCGTGCACAGACATTATGGGGGGCAAGTGCTCAGGGGGGAGAGGGAGGGCACTTTTTTGCACTCGTGGAACATGTTATTATAGTGTGAGATTAAAAAAATAAAATAAACATTACACCCACATGTTCAATGCAATTCATGACTACTGTCATTCATTACATGAAGGCACTTGGGTAGCCTTTATGGGGATATTTCTCTCAGGCAATGGGGAACTGCCTGATTCTTCTTTCTGTGTTCATTTATGTTGCCAAAGAAAACCTACACAAAAGAAAACGTTCAGCTTAACAGATAGATTTGCAAAGTCGACCGACATTGTTTGTGGTGGTCGTCCTCACGTTATCTATCATTGATTTGGGATATAGCATTAAACTAGCTAATCAGGTGACCAGTCGGCTAAAAAATGCTCAGTTGTTTGGTGCTGTATGAGCAGTGGCGTACCGTCAGATGCCAAGAAGGCCTTCAGTAACATCACCCTTTTCCGGATAATTGCTCTTAAACTGTTTGCGATCAGGTTTGATTGATCAACAATGAAACAGTTAATTAACAGAATAGCTACTACCACCAATGTGTGACACGTAATGATTAAGAAATGCTAATTACAAAGCGATTGCCTGTTGGCTGTACTGATATAATTGATGTGAATCCGCAAAGATGACAATCTGCAAAAAATCCGAAACTTTCGCGGACTTATACTTTCGTAATTATTTTCCTCTTCACTCAGCTATGCTTCTTACCAAACAACGCACTTTAGCTGTCACATTCAGAGTATATAGAACGGTTTCTCATAGCTAATTGCTCAATGAACGTCGCAAATTAATTTACGCAAATTCGGAAATTATAAAGACGTAGGCTATTGATATTTTTTCCGTAGCCATTGGTGTGCGAAAGTAAGTTAAACGCCATATAATTTCGTACTGCAATGTATAGCAAGGCTTTCAAAAACAAGTTAGATTCTCGTCGGTTCCTCCAATCAGTCTGAGCAACGGTTGCTAATCGGAGAGGTAAACTGCGAGAGGTGTCGGTCATTAAGAAGTGAAAGGTGAGGTTATTGCTGGCCCTGTGTTTCTGCCGACGGACCATCACTGTGTATGAGGCATGCTACTGCACAACAAAATGATTACAGGTTGGGCTGTACGATTTCACTTGATCTGTGTGTTACCTGACTGGCGGGGCACAAGACTGTGGCTTCCAGTCGCTCAGCTGATATATCTCTGTGGATGCGCTGCAGGAGCTTAAGAAAACTAGAGTGGACAATCCTGTCACTTCCGAGGCGGCTATTCAGCCGTCAGCGCTTTGGCACAGCCCACGCGGCGTCCACTCTAGTTTTCTTATATCTCTGTGAGCGCATATACACTGCGCGTGTGTTCACGTGACAAAAAGAAGAGAGATCGGAAGCTCGTGAGTAGGTGGCCCATTTCATGGCATTTTTTTTTCCGGCTGTTTTTAATCAGACAGCTTTTCTAAAAGATCATTTCAACATTGGCCCCACTAAAGTGTTAATAATCATAATTAAAAAAAAAAAAAACGAAGTTTCAAAAGGGCACTTTCATTGATAAAGGGCAAAGAGGCAAGTGCTGTAGCACCACCTAGCATCTATCTGTGCACGCCTATGCTGTGGGATGTTCCAAATAAGTTTTTGATGAGCATTCCTCAACTCTCTCAGTCTTTTTTGCCACTTGTGCCAGCTTTTTTGAAACATGTTGCAGGCATCAAATTCCAAATGAGCTAATATTTGCAAAAAAAAGTTTACCTGTTAGAACATTAAGTAACTTGTCTTTGCAGTGTATTCAATTGAATATAGGTTGAATAGGATTTGCAAATTATTGTATTCTGTTTTAATTTACAGTTTACACAACGTGCCAACTTCACTGGTTTTGGGTTTTGTAATATGACTGGTTTATTCACAGTAAAGCAAATTCTCTTTTTCTTCTTAATCGAGTCTCACTTTTCTCATTGCCTGAAGAGTTAACCTTCAGGTTTGTCATTAGTCAACACAATATAAGAGTTGGCACTCTGCTTAGACATCTCCGCTCTGGCTGCATCTTTTGCCAATGGTTTAGTCTGACAACAGTACTCTAGCAACCTCTGGAGGGAGTTTTTTATGGTGGCCTGAAAGGCAGAGGAGGAGGAGTAGAAGATGATTGGGTCCAGGCAGGTGTTGGCAGTGCTGAGAAGAAGTACATAGTCCCTCCAGGAAGGGCTGGACCCCTGCAGGTATCCCAGCAGGTGTGAGAGGTTGTAAGGCAGGAAACAGACAATGAACACCAGCAGGGTGCTCAGGGCCATGCCCACAGCCTTCTGCCTCTTCTTCTTGCTGATCCGTGGCAGGGAGTACAGGAGGCGGATGCAGTTCAAGTAGCAGAAGGCGCAAATCAGCAGTGGCACTAGGAAGAGGACGGAAAACAAGTACAGCCTTACGGGAAGGAGGACCTCCATCTGCCTCAGCGTGAAGCTCTGGTAGCAGACGGAAGCGTTGGCGGAGTTGTCTCCTGGCAGCAGGTGTTGAGTTAAGAAGACAATACTACAGCTGCTAGAGCCCAAAACAAAGGTGATGGCTCCGCCCACCAGACTGTAGACGGGCTTGCGCAGTTCTTTGTAGTGAATAGGGAAGGCCACACCCAGGTAGCGGTCTATGCTGACAGCCATGAGCAGGAGGGAGCTGGTGTAGATGGTGGAGAAGAAGAAGAAGGAGGTGATGCTGCACAGAAAGTAGGGGAGGTCCCACCGCATGCCAGATGCGGCCTCATGCATCTTCAGAGGTAAGAAAATCAAGAAAAGCAGGTCCGACACAGTTAGGTTCAACAGGAGGATGCAGGTGGGGGTACTCTTGCTGTGTACTTGAATATTTAAGACACAGAGAGACACGATGTTGGCGGGAAAGCCAATGAGGAACGTTAGGATGTAGATGGTCAGTATCAGCATGTGATTTGCCATCTTCCTCAAGATCATCAGCAGGAGACCTGGGAGACAGATTCAACAATAGAATCATGAAGTTTGTACTTACCTGAGATAGTTGACGCAAAATCACTCTGAGTAGTGGGAGAAACGTGCTTCGCCATGACCCAGTCTTTACCACCTGACCACGATCAAAACATCCCCCTGGGCCTGGTTGTTCAAAGCTTCGTTAACTTCAACTGGTGGTTGAAGGCAAAGAAAACCCTTTCAGCTCTTCCCCAGTATGAGTACACCGCCCCTTATATGTTTATACGTTGCTGGTGCAGCATGTTTGTTGGAATTGGAGTAGCTTGCCACATCATCCAGACACTAGAACTCTTGAGCGCGTGGAGATCATAAATTATGTAAAACCAGTGGCATTGCGAGAATGTAAAATTTGGAAGGGCACAGGACGTCCCTTTAATATAGTTATTAGTCCTGACTTCTCAATCATTTTCATAATTAACAACAGTTTCAGTCCAAGAACACTCCCTACATCTGGTGTTCCTAGTTCTCCCCGTTGAGGTAAGGGGACAATCATTCATTTGGACGTGTAATCTGGTGCATTTAAATTAGTCGTTGTGTGTGGAAGTTTTTAAATTTTGGTAGATTTGCTAGACATTAGTAGCATGGGAACCGATTATAACTCTGGAATTCTCACGCTTCTCTTTTCACAAAGGTCAGAAGCTATTAAATTGCATTAAGACATTTCAAATTCACTTTTTTTTCATTTAAAGTGCCCTTTCCAGACATATCCCGACATTTTGTGTTAATCCCCAATGCCCTGCCATCGTATTCATACCATTATTTGTGGTAAAAGTGCCTTGGATCGCTTATTTGATAACTTTCTAACCATACGTTTCTATGCGTGAGAATGCTAAGAAATTTGGCAGCTCTGTGATCAGGCTTTTGATTTTTTAAACCATTCTAAAAGTGGCCTAGCTCTCGCAATAGCCTACCCGGATGGGCTTTTGTGTTAGTAGCCTATGCATCGAGGCCCAATGCATCAACCTACTGTGCCAAAATGAAAACGCAACGAGACAGATGTCTCCTCATTTGCAATTTCCAATAGGTCACCCATATCTCTTCCTGGGATAACCCAGCTAAAGTCATTTTATGGTGATGAACCTTTTTTTTTTTTTGAACACATAAGGTCATTCTACATCATATAAGGAATATACCTTGAAAAAATCTAACGGATATCTCAGAAATGACCTCCACTCAGTCTATATTAAAGTTTTGGCAGGCATGACATGTCCTCAAACTAGGCTGGTTAGCTTCACAAGACGTTAATCTACAAATGCAAAAGCTTCATTTCCGAAATTTCCGTGGTGATATGACGCAATCTGTGGAGAAATCCGCACCCGGCTCTCACATCTCATATTTTTTGTCACTTTTCATTGCAGGGACTACTTGACGGTCATTATCTCAAAAATTAGGTCAGGCGAGTTTTGCCGTGTTTTCAGGGGCGGGGTCACAAATATTAAATGCTTTTTTTCAGTGTCACAGTATCGCCCCGATCTCCAAAATAAGCAATATTTTGTTTGAAAAAAAAAACAATGGCTGTTATTAATTTTTTTCAAAGCTGCAGGGAGCCACTGTAGAAGGGCTTAAGAGCTGCACGCGGCTCCACAGCCACAGCTGGCCGACCCCTCCAGTAGACTGTGGATGACAGTTGGCATGTTGCTCAAATCTTTGTGTGGGCGAATACACTCCAGAGTGGGCGAAAATATGAATATAGAACGGGCGAGAATATGAATACTCAATTAGCGGTGTTTCGTAACACTGCAACACGTTTTTTACCGCCGTAAATTCTCCACCTATTTCCTTCTATTCGCAAAAACCAATACTTCTAGTTTTGTTGGAGTTCAAGAACCACATGTGACAAACTGATTATCGACCTTCCATTCAAATAATAACAGATAAGTCAATTTTCTCGCGGAAGGGGTACTTTAAACAATTTAAATGATCATGAAGCAAAAGTTAAATCACCTGATGTGTGGAAAAGGTAGTGTGGAAGTTTCAGAGCAGTTTGTCTTTCGTAAACCAAGGGCCAATATTTGAGTAAATTATTTTTCTGTACTGAATTTAGCCCAATACTTTTTGGCTGTTAGATTGCATGGGAAGAGAAGCCATATCTTCAATTACCAATTGATTATTACTATAATTGGGAAACATGTCAATAATGGAAAATGATTGTGATCTCGCCAGGCCTAATTGTTGTTATTAAAGCATATTCTGTGCCCCTATCCACTGGTTGAATTCGATGATGTGCAACCACGGTCCTATCAACTCAGGCTTCATCAACGGAAATCAGTGCAAGCTATGCCCACAGGTACGTCCGAGTTTCCCATTTTGTTGGAGCAATCAACAGCAGCGGCATTACCACTGATTTTGTCGCTCAATGTTCTCATAATGATTGGTAATATTGAACAAAACAAAGCTGTAGCACAAGTGATAATCAACACTAATTTTTTATACACTTTGGATAGATCAGCTGATTTCTTGGTGTCCAACGCATCAGAATATCAGAGAAATTGCCACATAAAGTATTTTTGGATTGGCTAAAATGTAGGAATGGCTGCATTTTAATTAACTGTATTTTAGAGGTTTGATTACTCGGTTCATAAAAATCGCAAAAATATGCGAAAAATATTTATGGAACAAGAAGAACATGTTCTATATTTTGGGTATGAGCTAAAAAAAGGGTTTTCTTTACCTTTAAGTCTAAACCACAACATCTACATTTCTGAATGAAACCACGGATGTCTGTATGTTTTTGGTGCATTTTGTAGGTTTCCCCTTGATTAGTGAAAATAATTTAAGAGTATTCGCAATAATCTCATATAGAATGTGGTCATAATATTCGGTGGTTAGCACGAACCAGCTGTTAAATTAGTGGAGCTTTGAACAACCAGGCCCTAACTGGTTAATAGCTCTTTTTTCATCAAATTTGGCAAATCCAATCCCACCTGAATCTGGAATGCCCTATAAACTAATGGTGTGCAAAAGCATGCTTGTACACATTCCTACAACCCCATGCCCGGCTGGCCAAAGGAGGGGCTTAAACAATGAACAAATGCTATGATCCTATTATCCCGAGCTAGCATTCCCTCCCAAATTATTTCTTTATAGCGCGAAACCAGTTGTGCACTGCTCTTAAAGGGCGAGAGGCATTGCCGCCACTGGCACAACCCCGCAAGATCCCAGGTCATGGTGCTCATTACTGCTCCACAAAGCAGCACTTTGACCAGGTGCGCTACCTGATAGCCAGTTGATAGATCTTTAAGATGGCAAATTCCAGCATGCTGTAACCGTTGTCTGACCAATCATATTGTGATGCATTACTCCAATGTGGTTGTGGATTTGCTTATTTTACCCTTCAGGTGTTCTAGCTTCCCCACAGACACAGCAGTTAAGTCAGCTTTACTATTGTACAGTGCCAAGATTTCTCCATATGATTACCTATCCTCCCTCATTTAAACAAATTCTTACAACAGCACTTCAGTTAAAGGGGAACTCAAGGATAATGCATAATACTGTTTTATACCAACAATTTGTAAATAACTGCTGTAAAATACAAAATTACATAATTTTTTGCTTTCAGAGGCTTAGATAAATTAGGTTTTATTCCTCTTAATTAGCTGTCATCTGCGACAACGGTCGCGTGATAATGACGAAATTTTGTCCTTTGCCCAGAGGTATGCGCTATTATTGTGTTGGATAGTGTGATTTTCCTAGTCCATTATTTGATGATAAATGATCGTTCAATATGGCCCATTGGCTAGTTGCACAAGATGGTGTTGAGTACTTTTTGAAATACGCAGGGCTGCTTCAATATTAACGGTTTGCTTCTGTTCCTTATTAGTCTATATCAGCTGCTGAGCAGATGACGGGTACATCATCCCAGAAATGTGATTTTAGCTATCGCCGAAATTCCCAGGTTTTGGCTTAATTAATGTTAATGTTCACAACATTTGTCTCGATTACCCCTGACTGATGTTTTTTCATCGGCACTGTTAATGAGACATCAGGTGCTCCACCGAGAAATGAGAGGGTTTTTAACTAGCATCATATTTCTAGCCGTTCTCACTGATGAGTGATGAACTGGCTTTAAGCGTCAGACACAAATTTGAAAGTATCTGGTAATTAATGTGTAAATATTCCATAACGTTGAAATGAAACTAATATGCGATCAACGCATATTTTAATATTGCCCATACTTCGTTTACTTTCCAAATCAGCATCAGTTGCTCTCTCACCACAGTGCTTGCTGAGGTTGTTGAGCAGTCGAAAAGAATGCAAGAATTGGTCGTTGGTCGTGTTAAGGGAAGGATGACCTACCAGTTTGACTCACGATATCTAGGGGTATACAAAATCATTCCCTAACACAAATGTGTATAAAACAAAGGGCTGGCTGGTAGGGGAATAAATGGATGGGTGTCTACCTCCTGTGTGCCCTTTCACCACTAGCTCCCACGAGCTCTCCACAAAATGGCCAGATCTGTCAGCGTCCGTAGGTGTTGTTTGATCAAGTTTTAGTTTGGGTTTTTATAAGTTTGGCAAAAGAAACAGTCGTTAACCAAAGGCTGGGGATTCATTCAGGCGAAGGTCAAATTTACAAATCGCCATAAATGCCAATCAAAACCAATCGCAAGCAACACTCTACAAGTCACAGACTAGAGTGCCAACAAAACGACCGATCTACCCCAAGCTTCAATGCATATGCAAAAAGATGCCCTGCACGCCAACTAAATGTGTGAAACAGGATATGCACACTAAACCCAGTGCAACGCAAACGGAAACAAACAACGCGTTTACTAAAACGCACAAACTGTCACGCGACCATCATCATGACCAACTGAATATATAGCAAACCCAAATATACTTACGCCTATAAAACAAAGGCCTGGCTGGTAGGGGAATAAATGGATGGGGGTCTTACCTCCTGAGTGCCCTTTGACCACTAGCTCCCGCAAGCTCTCTACAAAACTGCCAGCTCTGTCGGCGTCTGTAGGTGTTGTTGGTTCAAGTTTTATTTTGGGTTTTAACTGCGTGGCGAGTTAGGGGGTGTCTGCGTGTCAGGTTAAAAATATTGCTTTATGAAAAAAACCAATCACAATCAACCCCTCGATCGCCGATATGCGATTTGATAAAAAAATCGCCCCATCCCTAAAGTAATTATTATTACAGTTTAAAAATAACAATGTACACATACACTATGCTTGTGTCCTTTTCTCCAAAAGCTTCTTTTCATGGTTTGTGAGGTGTGTGTGTTGTTTGGACGTTTCTTTGCGGCTCTTGTCCCGGGAAGATATCAAATTCTTTACTCGAGTGGTTGATTGAGCTGAGGCAGCACTTTCCCAGAATCTATATAAGTAGAAAGTCCAGCATGCCTCCTTTGCTAGAGTGTCTGTGTTTGGCTTCGCAATATAGCCGAAGATTTCTATAGTCAGGTTTTGTATGACATTCTACCTTCTAAATGTCAAGTTTCTTCTCCCTTTTTCTATCTCACTTTGCTTCCGTGGTTCGGACTATTATACATCCTTTGGAAGCGCAGGTACTTGCGTTTAGTCTATAATATTCTCTGTTTTTGTTGTACTCTCTTTCTCTCTGTCATTGCGCTTGGCCTCCATATATTACTGGCCATTACAGAACACTCTAGCCTACGTGGAGTTGTCAGCAATGGCCGCGATAGAGAAACTTGCGGCTAACCAACAAGCTGCTCTCTCTGGTTCACCAGCAGTGAAAACTGTGGAGACTCTCATTAGAGAAATGGTATCAGTGTTTGATCAGGATTTTTGTGGCCAGGATGCGGCTATGCATTTAATGCATATAAGGCAGGGCTCTGAGAGTGTCGCTGTGCTTTCAATCGCATTTCACTCCTTGGTGACAGAGACAGGCTGGCCAGAAGCGCCTCTTATGACAGTTTTCATTCACGCTTTGGCAGAGGAGGTTAAGGATACTCTGGCTACATTGGAGCCTTGTTTGTATCTTGATCCGTCGGGTCGCACTGCGGTGCGAATTGATAATTGCATCCGTGAATGTAACTGGGACAAATGTACTCTTGACTCTTGCTGGCAACGGAGATAATGCAATTAGCAGCATGCATACAGCTCCCATTCTGGCCACTGAAAATTCCACTCCAGGTGAGCCTATGCAGGGTAATGGCTCATATGAGGGCCGGGCTTGTTAGCCTGTTCAGAGACGTATAATCTGCTGTACTTGTAACAAACCGGGACATACCCGTGCACGCTGCCCTGAGGTTCAGGGAAACAGGAAGTCACTACAGTGGTATGGGGGGCGCTAGAGGGACAGACCCAATTTCCCTTCCGAACTTTAATCCCTGTAGAATTGACTGTGGTGAGACAGAATATTTATCAAAGCTTTTGTGGACTTTGGCACCGTGGATTGTATTATGGATGGGCTAGGAGACATTCCATTCCTATCCGCCCTCTTTTACATTCACACACTGTTAGATCTTTGGATGGTCGCCCGTTGAGAACTGGATTTATAACCGAAATTTCTGAATCTTTGACTATATTCATCTCTTTTGGTGGCCATCGCACGTTCATTTGCAAGATGGTACCACTCCCCCCAGGGGTTTATGATACTGTCTGTCAGGGCCTGAGTGGAAGGCTATGCGAGAATATATTCAGGAGGCTCTGGCTAATGGATTTATTCGGCTATTCTGCCGGAGTGTGGTTCTTTATTGTGGACAAAAAAGCTGGTGGCGTGAGACCCTGTATTGATTACAGTGGCTTGAATAACGTCACTATTAAAAACCAAAACCCACTTCCGTTGATGAACTCCGTGTTTGAATGGCTGCAGGAGGCGTCGTGTTTTGCTAATGTAGACCTCTGGAATGCTTATAAATTAGTTCGGATCCGTGAGCGGTACGAGCGGAAAACTGCATTTAATATGCATGATGGGTTCTACGAATATTTGGTCATGCCATTTGGATTGGTTAACGCCCCCTCTGTGTTCCAGGCACTCGCTCAAGACATCCTCCGAGAGATTTTGGAGAGATTCGTCTTGGCTACCGGGACAATAAGTTGCACCCATACGTCTACTTCTCCAGTTGTTGGCAGCGACCGAACGGAACTACAAGCATTGGTGACTGGGAGTTGTTGGCCGTTAAGTGGTGCAATTGGTTGGAGGGGGTTGAACAGCCGTCTGTGGTTTGGATGAATCATAAAAATCTGAAATACATCTACCAGACTAAACGAAGTAATTCTCAGCAGGCACGGTGGTTGTTGTTTTTCAACCGCTTTAACTTTACGTTATCCTATTGCCCGTGGTCTAAAAAAATCAAGCCTGAGGCCGCTCTGGTTGCGACCCCATTCCTGAGCCCTTTATCCCGGCAGCTCAGATTGTGGCTCCCATTCAGTGAGACGTTGAGTCTGTTGTGTGGAAGGCGTTGAAAAATGACCCCGGTCCTGGTGGGGAGCCGCCTGGCTGTTTATTCCCAAGTTCTCTAGTGGGGGCACTCTTCCCATCTGGCTGGTCACCCAGGGGTTCATTGGACTAAGCAGTTCTTGGCCCGATGTTTTTGGTGGCCCAGCATTATGGAGGACATCCAGGAGTTTGTAGCGGCGTGCCGTACTTGCGCTTGGAACAAGACTTTCAACCTCCCCCCGTCTGGTCTGCTGCGGCCATTGCCAGTTCCTTAGTGCCCGTGGAGCCATATCACTCTTGATTTTGTAACGGGGCAGCCTGTTTCGGAAGGTCATCCTGGTCGTGGTTGACTATTTTTCGATGGTCGTCCACTTTATCGCGCTGCTCAAGCTTCCTTCGGGGCAGGAGATGGCCCTTCTTGTTGTGGACTATGTTTTCTGGGTGCATGGCTCAAGATGTGGTTTCTGACAGAGGCCTTCAATTTACGGCCAAATTCTGGTGTGCGTTTTGCAACCAGTTGGGGGCCACCGTGAGCCTTTCCTCTGGTTTCCACCCAGAGAATAACGGGCAGACAGAGCGAACCAACCAGTCTTTGGAGAATACTCTTTCATGTTTGGTGGCTGACAACCCATCTTCGTGGAGATGATTTTTAGCACGGGCCGAATACTCCCACAATTCACTAGGTAACTCCTCCACAGGTCCGCTGTAGATAGAAGGCGCCATTTAACCCCATCTAATCGGTTTTCAGGGTCAAGGAATCAACTGAGGCCATTTTCAGAAATGATAGTTTACGTAATGGTGAAATCCAATAAGGTTATCACAATCACTGTCTTGGCATGGGCTAAGATCATGGCCGTTGGAGTTATCATCACCGGAAAGCAGATTCAAACCAATATGGATCTCCCTTTCAAACTGGGGCGTATTTTGGAGTATATAACTTTGAAACAAGCCCCTTAGGCCTAAAACAATATTGACCACAACAATTTTTGTAGAATAGCAGGGTAATTACTATTGCATCATAAGTCGTGTTACACACATAGGCGGTGTTTCCATAGGGCAAACACGGGCAGTTGCCCAGGGCCTCGGCCAATCAGGAGCCTCGTTCGGTGAAACGTCACAACTATATGTTAATGAGCTTTCAGAACATACACGCCCTAGCGCTAGGTGAAGCCACTGCGTGCCTCACTGCTACTGTAGGCTGCATGAATGCTTTTGACCACCACAGCCACCAGAACGCGTTGTCTAATAAATTGTGTTTTCACGTGCAAAGTTAAAAAATGCCTCGTTGTCAATCCTAAGGCCCTCGTTGTTGTACCAGCATAGTGGGAAGCATTTTCGGGCTTTTTAAATGGTTGTGTAATATACTAGTTGTCATAGCTTCACTGTGTTATAGACAACAGGTCTGCTGGCTAGCATCTAGCTCTCCTTTGACTGGTCTCATTTCCACTCCATTTAGTCAGTGTTTACGCACTTTCAAAGCTCCCAAATGTCTCGTTTTTAATGTTAAGGATCTTAACTAACTGTCACTACAGTGGTAGTCATTTCAAGCCTTTCAATGGTTTGAAACTTATCTAGCTGCTTGCTGCTTGTCATCCTCTGCATTCAAAGAACCTGTAAAAAAAAATGAAAATAAAAACATATATATATATTGTCTGAATGCAGCGCCAATGGAACGTAATGTCAAGTTCATGGATCCTGGCTGTTTTCCTGCATTTATTCACCAATTCATCATGGATTACTTAAGGGATAATTAACGAGAAGGTGTGCATTCCACGGTTTTAATGCACGACGCGGAGGCAAATGGTTGCCTCCAGGAAGTGCATTAAAACCGTGGAATTCCCACCTTTGAGTTAATTATCCCGCTTATACCATGGTCAATTGCCAGCAATATCAACTCGCAGCATTGAGAAATTTTTGGTTAAAGTTTTGCATTTACTTAAAAAAAAAAAAACGAGCTGGTAATCATTAAACAGGCGCCGCGCCTTCTCATACCCAACAGCCAACTATAAGCCAAGTTAAATTTAACCAGCTATCTTAGATCATCTTATGTTCATGGAGAAAGTATTTTTTGCACACACTTACATCCGTTCTCCAGCTGATTTGATAACGGATTCCAGCTTAAATGGAGATTATTCATAACACAACATATGTGCGATTATGCAGACTGTGGTTAACTTGCTACCCATAATTACAACAAACTTATGACGGTTTCCGCAGTCAGCGAGCTGAAATCTGCTGGCATAGCACGTAGCTGGCGAACTGTCAGCAGTTGAAGTGGACACGTTAGCTTCCTCTGTAACCGTACACAATTACAATCATTTAATGGATAAAGCCTGATTACTTCACTCCTATAATATTTCCGGTCATTATTGCTTGAGTACCTATAGTTAACCGCCCCGCAGGACGCAACTTATGTGACGCCGCTATATTTACTGGAGATAAATGAGCAGCTAGGTTATCGTTGTACCTAGCCGAATACCAGGTCTAACGTTGCTGGGGTTACAAGTTGGCTTGTGGATGAATTTCGAATGGTGAAACGACCGTAGCCGAACTACCTGTGCGGTTCCACGGTTTTAATGCATACCTGCCAGCCAATCAGAAAAAAGTATTCACTCAGACCATGGTATAATATGTAATAATTGATTGTCAATGAATGCATATTTGAGAATCATACTGCTGTGACAGTGATAAAAGCAATATTAATATTAAGCATTATTCGTGTTGAGAGTAAGCATATATTCTAATATATTCTCAATGCGTGTAATCCCAGCGAAAAACCACAGTCCGTGACGTGACGGGAATACGGTATAAAGAATACCAAAGTCGATTATTTTTTCGAAAGAGCGACACATATCTGTGTTCACAGAATGAAACGATTTATAAGCGGTGGGGAGAAAAGGAAGAGAAAGAAGGAAAATGAAAGATTTGTTCAAAAGCTTCCCAAATTAACCACCTTCTTCACAAGTTCAATCAAAGAAGCCCGAGCCAGCAGTAGCACCTCCAATGACGCACATACATGAACTTTGCCATATTGCACTACATATACATTGGACTCTTTCTTCAACTTTTTTTTTTAACCTTTTTTTTCTCTTTACTGGCGCATATAAAAAGAAAGAAAAGCGCAAAATGTAAAAAAAAAGAAAAATTGTAAATATTGTTGATATCGTATTATTGATATCGTGCGCACGTTACGTATATATTACATCAGACATCAACCTATTTTTTCAATCATTTTCATGTCGTGTTCAATAAAAAAAATGTTTTTCCTTGCATATGATCGATTTTCTCATTATTGGATGGATGGGTTTGAGTTGGGGGGTGGGGTCTCAAAATTGTTCTTTGCCCAGGGCCTCAGAATTCCTAAAACCGCCCCTGGTTACACAAGAACCTTGTTGAAACGTAAATGAACATTCTGATATTGATGCCATTTCTTCATTAGATTTCTGATTAAAATGACATGATGAATGTCCCTTGAGAATGCCCTCAACTGTTTCCAGCTTAACACAAGATCTTAACCCCTTCACGGAGAAGCCAAATCTGGCTACTTGGGGTAACCTTATTTAAGGCTTTATGATTCAAGATTGCAGCTTCACAGACAAGAAAGGAATGGCTGAACCGAGTCTAGACACTTGAAGCATTTAGACTGCCATCGTATTTCAGTTTATTTTTATGATTTTGGTAGAGAAAAGGGGCTGCAAACACAAATAATCTTCATGAAATTTCAACATTGAAATCGAAAAAAAAAAAAAAAAACACTTAAAACTATACATTTCTGGGATCATAAACTCCTTGACCACAAGTTTAATTCCTCTTGAGCTCTGCACTCTGATTACCTACTTGCTATGAGCCAAATTAGACAGCTTTCCATGTGGCTTCCCAAAGTCTGAGATCTAGTGATGAATTTATCAATATCAGTGCAGTTGAACGTCAGTGGTCACCAGTAACCTCTGAAAACACAAAACATGCCTTTTCTCCATTATATCGTTTAGAGTTTTGTTAATTTTTCTTCAAAATCCCCCTTGTCAGCACACATACTCATGAAATAAACTGCTGATTAAACGGTCAGAACATTTAGCTTGCAATGAAAGCAAGCAGTTCCCACCTCCGAGCTCACAACCTTATTTCAACACTTTCTACACCTTATTAGGAACAAGTACAACTCACCAACTCAGTAATATCTGATTTCTGAAATCTACCTTATTTTAATAAAACAGAACAGATTTTTCAGGGAAAATCAAAAAATACAGTGCCGTGAAAAAGTATTTGCCCCTTCCTAATTTCTTACTTTCTTGCCTATTTTTCTTTCTTAAATGTTTCAGATCATAAAACAAATGTTAATATAAGAAAAAGAGAATCCACGAAAAAAAAAAGTTATTTTAATGATCTAATTTATTCAGGGGAAAAAGCAATCCAAACTTACCTGGCCCTCTGTGAAAAAGTAATTGCCCCCCCCCACATTTAACCACATTTATTGAGTCCAGTTTCACTAGCCACCCCCAGGCAGGATTACTGCCAGACCGGTTGAATCAAGAAATCATGTCAACAGAACCTGTCTGACAACGCGAAGTAGCCTAAAAGATCACAAAAAGCAACATGTCATGCTACGAACGGATGAGAAGCAAAGAAATGGTCATCTATCAGTCTGGAAAGGGTTGCAAAGCCATTTGGGACTCCAGCGAATCACAGTGAGAGCCATTTTCCACAAATGGAGAAAACTTTGAACAGTAATGAACCTTCCCAGGAGTGGCCGACCTACCAAAATAACTCCAAAGACCGCATCAACAACTCATCCAGGAGGTCACAAAAAAACTCATAACAACATCTGAAGAACTGCAGGCCTCAGTTAAAGTCAGTGTTCATGATTCAACAATAAGCCAGAGACTGGGCAAACAATGGCATCCATGGGAGAGTTCCAAGGCTAAAACCACTGCTGACCAAAAAGAACACGAAGGCTCATCTCACATTTGTCAAAATACATTTTGATGATCCCCTTTTGGGAAAATATTCTGTGGACTGATGAGACATAAGTTTTTGGAAGGTGTGCATCCCACTACATCAGGCGTAAAACTAACACAGCATTTCATTAAAAAGGACATCATACCAAAAGTCAAACATGGTGGCGGTAGTGTGATGGTTTGGGGCTGCTTTGCTGCTTCAGGACCTGGACGACTTGTCGTAATTGATAGAACTATGAATACTGCTCTCTACCGGAAAATCCTGAAGGAGAATGTCCAACCCTCAGATTGTGATCTCAAGCTCGAGCGCACTTGGGTTAAGCAGCAGGACAATGAAATGAAACACACTAGCCAGTCCACCTCTATATGGCTTAAAAAAAACAAAATGAAGATTTTGGAGTAGCTGGTCAAAGTGCTTAAAGGGCTTAAATCCTATCGAGATGCAGTGGCTTGACCTTAAACAGGCCGTAATGCTCAAACCCCCTCCACTGTGGCTAAATTAAAATAATTCTGCAAAGAAGAGTGGGCTAAAATTCTTCCACAAGACTCATTGCCAGTTATTACAAACGTTTGATTGCAGTTGTTGTTGTTGCCAAAGGCGGCACAACCAGTTTTTAGGATTTAGGGGGCAATTACTTTTTCACATAGTGCCAGGTAGGTTTGGATAGCTTTCTTCCCTTAATAAATGAACTCATCAATTTAAAACTGCATTTTGTATTTACTTTAGTTGTCATTGTCTCATATTTAAATTTATTTGATGATCTGAAACATTTGAGCGAGACAAATATGCAAAAAAAGAAGAAATCAGGAAATACTTTTTCACAGCACTGTATATAACTACGTAGATTCAACAGAATGGTGCAATGAACGTACCAGGGGTCCACCGAAATGCACGACCAGTTTAGGTTTTAAACAGGAAAAAAACCATGGCAGTCATTTTTATTGAATACGGTATCCATTCCGAAACAACAAGTATTTACCACTAACGTGTCTTTGTCCCCCGCCGCAAAATGTGAAATCGTGTCAAAATGAGCAATCTCTCGGTGTGACCTTGAGAGTAACGCGAAGGTCACCAAAATCAACTGGCGATGGGGTATCGCCCTAATACATGTTGACATCAAATTTGAAGGAAATCAGTCAATTCGTTCTTGAGATATCTCGCTGACAAGGATCTGGGACGGAAGGACGGATGTGCGGACGGTCTTGAATACTATGTCCCGGGACATAAAGCTAAAGTAGCAGCCTGACCTAATTTTCATTGAATTCTTCCTCCAGAGACTGATGTATTCTGTCGAAGGAACCCTCCTGTCATGTTTCATTCAAAATAATTCCCATTGACCATGTCCTTACCTAATTTAAATACTGTAAATGTGACTGAACACCTCAGGCCGGTTTTGGGAGTCATTTTTTTCCTATAAATCGCGTCAGTTTCAGCCGCGCAGTTTGCGCAGCGTTGAGAGGGTACCAACAAGCTTGCTGATAAGCAAAGTCTTGTAATACTTTTCTGACTGTCCAATAAATATGTTTCAGTTACTGCAGAAAGTTTAAACACTCGGGATTTTGAAAAGAAACAAGCGAATCAATTTAGTGCACTTTACTAAGTGGACTACATGGAGTGTGAATAGTATTACCCCAGGTGATTCTTGGGGTATTTTTCAATATACTGCACTTTTAAAATCATTCAATTTTGAATAGTATTACCTCAGGTGATTCTTGGGATATTTTTCATTATGTCTAGCTTATTTTTTAGATGAGGCTGTTGTTATCTTGTCACAAACAACATACCGGTAGTTGATCAAGCTTACTTGCAACCATCCTGTCATCTGTTGCCAAAGTACAATGATTATGTATTGTTACTGACTAATAGTGGGTGTCATACTTGCAGCCATATTGGATTTCAACCATTAAGTAATAAACTATCATTTCTGAAAATTGTCTCAATTGATTCCCTGACCCTGAAAACTGAGGAAAGGACACCAAATTTGTAACTCTAGAACAAATACTAAGCAAGTCACTGCTCGCGGCCCCTTTTACGCCACCATATTGGATTTCACCTTTACCAAATATGGTGATGACCAAAAACATGGCTTCGTTAGATTTTTTGACTTCCAAAACCTAGGTAAAGACACCAAAATTATTTCTCTAACCCCTTTCCTTGAGGAGTTATGGATGATTTTATGACATTGCAGCCATCTTGGATGCCATCTTGAATTTGACCCCTCCTGCCCGCGATCCAGACCTTCCACCCACGTTTTTTTTTTTTTTTTACTTACCTAGGCGTGTACTATAAGGTTCAAGAGTCAAAATGAGGGGACATCTGATTGCACACAGGACCCCCCTCAGCCCCAAGACTAGAAGGCCTTCCTGAGATCTGACATCACGCCACTGCAGCTAGCTAATAGTCCAATATATTTGTGGAGATCGGGCATGTAAAACTGCGTCGTCATTCCTTATACACTTGATTAATTTACTATTGTTTTCAAATAAACGTTACCGTAATTAAAACTATAGGAAAATAACATACCAAGTCGTATCGCCAACGCGATCTTGTAATAATAAGGCATCGTCAGGAACAGCATCAGCTGCATGTCCTGCTTGGTCCTCCATCTCTTGCCTTGCTGGTTGCCCATACAGGTAGGGTTGAGGACCGTTGTATTATATGTTATTAATTGCTTATTTTCGTATTTGCCTTGGTATCGGCCTGAGGGTAGCCGTGCGGCCTCGGGCTAATCCGCGACCCAGGCAATGCGCAAATAAGCAATTGATTATATCTTTATTAATTGGTTACGTACGTTGTGCTATCATGACAATAATGATAGTGAACAATATCATGACAACCAAAATAATTTTCTGATTTAATTAAAAATCTATCTCCTCCAAATCAAGGCTTCACTATTAATGGCACTCTTAAAGATTACTGTAAATAACATCTACCAAAATTAAACCAGGTATTCCACTTAATTCCACTTAAGTTTTATAAAAGTGTTAAGGAACTATATTGAGCCACTTCTGGTTTCACTATGGTATAAAAATAAGATGACACATGTAATTTACCTTTGTCATCCAACACCATAAAGAAATCAAAACAACTGTCACTGCAAACGAGGTAGATGGTCATTGACCTTCTTATATCTTGTTATGGCTGGAGGAAGATTCACAAACTTGAATATGCCACTGAGCACTGAGCACTGTTGAAAACCTCAAAAATAGAGGACACATCTGCACCCCTTACCCCCACCCTCTCGAGGATACTGAGGAGGATGGCGAGAGAAGCAACCTAATCCCTAAGAATCACTGTTAAGGATTTGCTGGCCTTAGAGGCATCTTGGGGTCTCCAGGTTCCAAAAAGTACCGTCAGGCACCACTTCCTCAAACACAGGCTCTTTGGAAGGGTTACCAGAAGAAAACCTTTTCTGATCAGAAAACACTGAAGCAAGCACTTGGAGTTTGTCACATGTCATTTAAATTATGATTAGAACAAGGTGCTTTGGTCAGATGAAGCCAAAATTGCACGCTTTGGTCAGATAGCGTAAAATGTTTGGTGTCAGAACAGAGATGCAGAGACTAGCACCTCATATCCATGATGGTGGGTCAATCATGTTTTGGGGTCATTTTAATTTAGGTGGTCCAGAGGCACTGGTTAAGATTAATGGCATAATGACTTCCATTTAGAATCATGATATTTTGGCTGACAGTCTAGTCAGAAGGCTGGGACCATCAAAATCGTGAAGAAGGCCACAGAACTAGCTACTTATGCAGCCCCGGTGGGCAGGACCGTAGGCCTATGAACCTGCAAAAGATAGCGTGCAGATAATCTGTCCAACAATTGAATTGTCGTTTGTTAGCACACGGTTTGAGTGGAAGCAGGTATAATCCAAACGTACGCGGGGCTAACTGAGTGCGAGAGCAGGATCACTGCAATTTTACTCTCACGATGTTAATGTTCATGAAAAACACATCGATTGCCCGAAACATATCACTGGGTCGACATCCGGCGATGGCCTGCGACAACATGTTATTACAAGCGACTTTGCGGTATAATAAGAGAAATCATAACATAACATAACATGAATGGCCAGAACAGGCCTTTCAGCCCAACTAAGCTCGCCAGTTTCTTTATACTATTGTGAATATACCCCTTCAGATACTGAATGACTCAATGGTATCTAGCTTTAAGTCAAGCCTGCTCTTGAAGGTCTCTGCCTAAACAATTTGGTCAGGCAAACTATTGCACATTGAAATTACTCTTTGGGTGAAGAGATGTGGTCTAACAAACGTGTTGTACAAAAGAAGCATCACCTCCTTAGATTTGTACTCAATACTTTTGGCAATGTATCTCAGCATCCGATTTGCTTTTTTAACTGCTACAGCACAATGGCTAGAACCTGTGAGGGTTTGGTCAACAATCACTCCCAGATCTTGCTCGTGTGCAGCACATTCCAGTTTTACACCTCCCATGAAGTAATCCCAGTCTAATGTTTTTATTACCTACATGTACAACTTCACATTTTGCTAGATAAAATTTCATTTGCCACATTTCTTTTTTTTTTTTTTTTTTTTTTTTTAAATTTGGCATCTCCAATCCCACCCGAATTTGGAATGCCCAATTGGGGAACTATGTACAAAGCTTGCTCGTATGCGACCCCTTGCTGCCAACTCAGGATAGTGAAGACAGTTCACGGCTCTCCTCCGAAGCACGTGCCTGTCAGCCACTGATTCTTATACACTCGCTGGTTGAATCTTCGCAAGTTCAGAGCGAGGGCGGAGGATACCCGGACATGAACCAAGCCGGAGTCTTCCTGACGAGCGCCCGTCTAGCCAACAGGAGCCGCTGGAGCAACGAACAAAGCTATTATCGAATACCCAAATCCGGCAGTCCCTTCCCAATTTGTAACCCTGTAGCGCGATAGCCAATTATGCGCTACTGTGAAAAAGCTGCCGACCCCTGCCGGTGGGTACGCCGAGGTTCGAACCCGCGACGTGGTGATCACCTCTGCACTGCAGCGCAGTGCCTTAACCGTGTGAGCCACCCGGCAGCCCATTTGCCACATTTCTGCCCAATTCTGGATTCTATCCGAATCATCCTGAATCACTTTAGTGGACCCTAAATTATTTGCCAAACCCCCCTATTTAGTATCGTCTGCTAATTTAATCTGCTCTCAATATTCCAATCAAGGTCATTAATGTAGATGAGGAACAGCAGGGGTCCCAACACCGATCCCGGGGGGACGCCACTCCCCACTATACCTAGCTCAGATGAGATACCATCATAGATCTATGGATTTTGCACACCTTTCTTTTGCAGCAGCGGGATGCAAGCAAACAGGATGAATCTGACCCTCTCTTAGCTCTAACTGTTTCTAACTGTCCTTTCACTCCAAATTCGCGAAGAAAGCAATGGAAGTACGTGAAGCCCAAGAGAGCAGGGGCGTATGAACTTGCTTTTAACCGACTGAACTACTGAACAGATGATGTGCAGATAACCTGTCCGAAGATCGACAGATCTGAGTGTCAAGCACACAATTTCAGTGGAAGCAGCGCTAATCCAAGCGCACACAGGGGTAATTGAGTGCGAGAGCAGTGTCTTTTGGGGGAAGGCTTTAGCTATACTCTCAATCTAACTCCGCAATGTCCATGTGGACGTCCGTGCACAGTCAGTAGCTCCAATTATTTAAGTTGCCATTTGTGCATTGACATAAACGTGTGTGCAGCAGCAGTTTTGCCCTGATTGATAACCAAAGAGATCGATTGTATTTGTTAATATCCAATCCCTACCAAATTGTGGCGGAAGTCCCACCTTCTCATCGACAGGGCACACCCAACTAAGGAGGATATTTTCTTTTTAATTTTGTAAGGAAAAGCGCCTGGGACCTCGAAAACGAAAATGCAAAGCCAGGCAGGGCAGTCTGTCACAAAAATGAAAAAGTGGCGAACTGCGTTAGCGATTTAATTACGTGACAGATAGAGCGTCTGCTTCTTGAAAAAGAAAAAGCATTTCCGAGAATATATTTGCTTTATGAGGTTAGTGTTTTCGATTTAGTTTAGTGAGAGATATTGCGGGGCACGTGTTGCAAATGAAAACAGTGCCTACATGGACTTGCAAATGCAAAGTGGAGGATTATTTTAGTATTTCAGTGATGACACAAATAATGCGTGTGTTTCTCAAAAACGAAAAAGCATTTCCAAGAATGTATTTGCTTTATAAGGTTAGTGTTTTCGTTTTCGTTTTGTTAGGGATATTGCAGGGCACTTCTCGAAAATGCAAATGAAAATAAGGAATGTATTTTCATTTTCCAAATTGTTATAAAAATTGCAGACTCGGACTTTAAAATGAAAATGCAAAGCGGAGGATTACATGTGCATTTTCATTATGATACAAATAATGTGCTTGTATCTTGAAAATGAAAATGCATTTCTGACATTGCATTTTCATTTTAACTATATGCTTCCATACTCTAGCAGCTAAACGATGCAAAATAGACTCATAGTTTCTATTGAAGACTAATAAGAAGTCAAATATGGAGAATCTAACGGCACTGTTACCTTGACCTTCAAGTGACCTTGAAAGGTCAAAATGGCCGACCTTCATATTTTGAGACTGTAACTGGGAAACTGCCAGACATAGACCTTATGTTAAGCTCAGTCAAAAATAGGAAACCAAATATGGGGAGACCAATTGCACCATGTCATTGACCTTCATGTGGCGTTGAGGGCGGGGGCGGGGTGATGTGGCCTTCTGGACACACCCGCTAGTTTATCTGTCAGTGTGTGTGTGTGTGTTTGGGCTAAAAGAAGCTAAATCTCAGGCAATGGCAGTAATTCAGCTTAATTATTTTACCATTTCATACAAGATATGTACATCTTCCACTGTGGGGAATATAATAAAAATTTATTGTTTTGTTGAGGAAGTTCCTAAAATCTTGTTAATTTGACTTGGAATGACCCATTTAGATTTGTAATGTCTGTGATTTATATTCTTTATTATTAATAACATAACATAACATAACATGAATGGCAAGAACAGGCCTTTCAGCCCAACTACGCACGCCAATTTCTTTATACTATTGTGAATATATCCCTTCAGATACTCAATGACTCAATAGTATCTAGCTTTAAGTCAAGCCTGCTCTTGAAAACCCCCAAGGTCTCTGCCTCAAAAATATGGTCAGGCATACTATTCCACATTGAAATTACTCTTTGGGTGAAGAAATATTTCCAAATATCAGTACTAAATTTACCTTTGGTCAACTTCCATTTGTGAACCCGTGTTCTACGCACAACACTTGGTCGAAGGAATCCTACATAATTCACTTTGTTAATCCCTTCAACATATTAAAAGACCTCAATCAAATCACCCCTTAGTCTCCTTTTCCTTAGACTAAAGAGATTAAGGATCTTCAGCCTCCTCTCATAGCTTTCATCTTTTATACCTGGAATAAGCTTAGTGGCTCTTCTCTGAACTTTTTCTAGAGCCTCAATATCTTTCTTAAAGTATGGTCCCCAGAACTGTACACAATACTCCAGATGTGGACCAACGAATGTGTTGTACAAAAGAAGCATCACCTCCTTAGATTTGTACTCAATACTTTTGGCAATGTATCCCAGCATCCGATTGGCTTTTTTAACTGCTACGACATAATGGCTGGAGCCTGTGAGGGTTTGGTCAACAATCACTCCCAGGCCTTTCTTGTGTACAGCACATTCCAGTTTAAAACTTTCCATGAAGTAGTCCCATCTAATGTTTTTATTACCTACATGTACAACTTTAAATTTTGCTACATTAAATATCACTTGTCACATTTCTGCCCAATTCTGGATCCTATCCAAATCATCCTGAATCACTTTAGTGGACCCTAAACTATTTGCCAAACCCCCCAACTTAGTATTATCTGCAAATTTAACCAATCTGTTCTCAATATTACTATCAAGGTCATTAATGTAGATGAGGAACAGCAGGGGCCCCAACACCGATCCCTGGGGGACGCCACTCCCCACGATACCTACCTCAGATGAGATACTACTGACCACCACTCTTTCTGTTCTGTCCTGTAACCAGTTTTGAATCCACTCCAGAATACCTCCTGTAACTCCAATGGAGCTCATTTTAAAAATTAGTCTCTTATGCGGTACTGTATAAAATGCTTTCTGAAAATCCAAGTATATTTGTTTATTTATTTATATATTTTATTTATACTGGGAGTCTGATTGAGAGCACGCTCTCTTTTGCAACGGAGCCCAGTTATGAACCATAAAAACAACCAAATACGACAATAAAACAAACAGAAAACTACACAACACAAGTACATTCATGCTTCATGGCAGACAATAAAAGACTTCTGAAACAATCAAATGAAATAATTCCTTCCAATTTTAACAATTGTTGCAGCCTATTCTATTTCTGAGGGGCATAGTACTGGAAGGCAGTTTTACCCAGTTCGGAATGAACCCCGAGATATCTAAAGCCAAATAATCGAGACCACGTAGATTGTACTCCCCCATTCTAAAATTGAGCAAACCGGCAATATAACCAGGCAGCTTACCCTGCAATGCCTTGTATATAAAAAGGCAACAATGTTGCTCCCTTCTAATGGCCAATGAGGACCAACCAACCTTTAAATATAAACTACAGTGCGCTCTAAAAACATCACCCGTTATAAACCTTAAGGCAGCGTGGTATACTGCATCTAGCGACTTCAGCGATGAAAAAGCAGCATGCATATAGATTATGTCGCCATAATCTATTCTTGATAGAATAGTTGCCTGAACAATCCTCCTTTTGCAACTCTTCGGAAAGCAGGCTTTAATTCTATATAGCATGGCCAGTTTAGGTTTCAAATTCTTTGCCAACTCATATATGTGCTTCCTAAAATTAAGTTCATCATCAACCCAAATGCCCAGGTATTTCTAGCAAGGAAACATTTCAATTCGAATTCCACTTATTGTAGTAATGCTACCATTATAAAATCTAGCACTAGGTTTCTGAGAAAATAGCATGAATTTTGTCTTCTCAGAGTTTAAAATTAGTTTGTGGTCTAAAAGAGCTTGTTGAAAGATTTTGAAATCTGACTGCAAATTTTAGAGAGCAACCTCAGCAGAGGTGGCAGCTGAGTACATCACCATATCATCGGCATATAAATGGATTGTGCTACTAATAAAACTGGCGGCAAAATCGTTAATAAAAAGTGCAAATAGCAGGGGCCCGAAGATAGATCCTTGAGGAACCTACTTGTTAAGAAAAATAAAGTCAGATTGATAGCCATCAGCCACAACTGCTTGACACCAACCGAAAAGATAATCTTTAAACCAATTCAAAGATTTAATATCAAACCCAACAGCACTTAACCGCTTTATGAGTAGAGAATGGTCAACAGTGTCAAACGCCTTAGATAAGTCAGTAAAAAGGGCAGCGCAATCTTGCTTATTGTCCAAGGCATAAACAATATAATTTAAAACCTTTGCTGCAGCTGACACAGTGCTGTGACCAGGTCTGAAGCCTGATTGAAACACATTCAGGACAGCATGATCCGATAGTAATGATCGAATTTGATTTTTGACCTGTTTCTCCAAAACCTTAGCTAAGCATGGCAGTTTTGAAATTGGCCGATAGTTATTTAGATAATCAGAAGAGCCACCCTTATGTGAGGGTAGAACAAAGTCCGTTTTCCATAAGACAAGAATGGAACCAGTCAACAGGGATAAATTAAAAATATGCGTCAATATATTTGCAATTAAGGCTGAAGCCAGCAATAAAAGGCCAGGGTTTAATTTATCCGCACCAGTAGACTGCTTAGGATCAATGCTACGAAATGCATCAAGCACTTCCCTTTCGGAAGAAGGAGGCAAGGAAAAGCTGGTGGAATTATGGGGTACAGGCACAAAAGGCCTGTCATCACCGCTAGGGAGACCCGGCAATAACCTTATATTCTCAAAGAGGAGACCTGCATTAACAAAATGTTTATTGAAAATATCACAAAGTTCCGCCATATCTGAAATAATAATCGAATCCTTGGAAATCTTACTGGGTAAAGCCGAAGAGGAGGACTGAGACAAGGACTTAAAGGTTCTTCAAAATTTCTCTGGATTGATACCGGAGTCAGATAAATTGGAGAGATAATACGTATAATGCTTTGGCTTGCCGAATAGCTGTAAGGGTTCTATTAGGAAGGCAATGAAAATGTTGCTAGTCAGACTGCAACCCAGAAACACGTGCTTTTTTCCATGAAAAATCCCGAGCTTTTAACAGCTCCGACATATCAGGGGAAAACCAGGGATTCACCCTACTCTTCACCCTCAACTTTTTAAAGGGGGCATGCTTATCCGCCACAGTATTGAATGACGTAATAAAATTATTTAACGCCAACTCAGGATCAGGGATAGCCGTAGAGTAATGCATGTCGCTCTGAAACAAGTCATGCAAAAAGGCTTGTTCCGAGAAATATTTAGAATTTCATTTTACTATAACCCTGGATTCAGATTTTTGAATACTATTATTCCTGACACAAGCTACAGGGCAGTGGTCACTAAAATTAAGAGGAAAAACGCCATTAGCTTTAAAATTATGCGGCCTGTTAGTTAAAATAAGATCTAAATGAGTAGCTCTATTAGGGTCAGGCCTTGTAGGACGCGAGATCAGCTGAGACATATTCAAGTTAGTGCAGACATCTTTTAAGCTATTTGAAGCATCGGAGAGCCAGTCAATATTCAAATCACAGAGTAAAATGATTTCTGAGTGTTCATGAGCAGACACAAAATTTGCTAAATTATCAATTGCATCGGATTGAGCCGACGGAGGACGATAGACCCCCATAACAGTTAGACGGTTACAGTTCACACCATTACCTAACCCCACACTCAAAGCAAAAAATTCAAAGCACCTGCACAATGATACAGAGTTTAAAACAGAAGCCGTAAAACATTACTTCAGGTAAATGGCCACACCGCCACCCCTTGAAGGTCTGACTAAATACACCTAAATACATTGTATCCCTCAAGGGAAATCACATCATCTTAAACCTTGCCAGACAGCCAAGACTCGGTGAACACAAAAATATCAGCGTTCGTCTGCAGAGCCCAAACTTTGATAAAATCAATCTTGTAGGGGAGACTACGTACAGTCATGTGGATAATCCCCAAGCCTTTCTGTTTAACAAAATTTTCCTGCGATTCTAAGAGAAAACTAGGAGGCTTTGCAATCACAAAATTGTTATAAGAAGGAACCGTAGATCCACAAGCTGTTTTTTGAGTAGCAAACCGATTACAACTACTAGAAACCGGAGTAGAATGATTGAAGCTGCTTATGCAATTACTCGGACTCACCGGCAGTCACGTAATTTGGGTGAGGAGTGATTGGGCCGCCAACTCCAAATTACTGGATAAAAGATAAGAGCCATTCTTGCTCAGATGATGGCCATCTCGTCCTAAAAGGTATTTCCTCTTCCAGAAGCTAGAGAAGTTATCCGCAAAAGGGACACTCAGCATGCTACAGTCGCCTTTCAGCCAGATGTGCAGTCGACAGTCCAGCTGAAGTTCACGTCTCCAAAACAAACCGATGTAATCGGACCACGCACTCCTTGCCGGTTTCTAAGAGAGTGTTAATTAGGTCTTTAAAATCCGACTCCAAGCCGACAGAGCTCTGCAAAGAAATGTCATATGATGACAAATATGATGTTATAAGCCCTGCTCTGGTCATAAGTCCTGGTGGCCTCTTCAAAAAATTCCAGAAGGTTTGTCAGGCATGACCTTCCCTTCCGAAAACCATGTTGGCTATCCCACAATGTTAGAGTATAAATGAAATGAAAGAACCTGGGAGAATCCATTCATTTTCATTTAACCTTTTATTAATCAATCGCCAACCACACTATCTGCGTGATAATGTATGTACAGAGAAATTTCAAAAGCTGGGGTAATATGGCAAAGCTGAGCCAAAAATGAGTCCAACCCTAACCATAACCCTAAGCCCCCCTTTATACTGGCCAAAATTCCTTTGGGCTGGGCAAATATACTTGGCACCATTAAAAACACATTGTTGAGGTATGTTTTGTTTTTGCTGGAAATTGAAGAATCCATCGGTTTTTATTGCTTTCATAGGGATAAACGAGTGGAGATAAAGAAAAGCCTGTGTTATTGTAATCCCAACGCGCGCCACGTGGATGCGCCGAGAAATGCAGTAATAGCAAACATTGACTTGTTTTTGATGTGTACAGTGATGCTTAACGTTTTCTTTTGAATGTGGTCTATAGCTTACATAAAGCTAACCAAAAAAAAACTCAAAATGCTATGGCATTACAACACGCAAGAGCAAAAAAGACCCACTGGCATGTTACAAGTAGGTCTCAGCCAGCAAGAGGGGGTGCGTCATTTGCTCTTTCCCTGGTCAAACATCGGTTGGCAGTCTGTCTCGGAAAACAGACGGAAAACAGGCCCTGTCACTGACCGACCCCGCTTATGGCAGCCATGAATGACTACTGTGGCTCAAGAGTGCTACATCTGGTCGTAGAATGCACGTGACAAGTTCTGGAGTGCAATCTAAACTTGCTGCGAGATGAGGGGTCTGGGACATCCGAGCATGAGCAAAAGAACCAGTGGATGCTGTTTACAAGAGCAACATTTGCGTGCACCCGTCCCCATAGAAAACCCATTTGTTACTTGAGCGTACTGGCAATGTGCGGGCAACAAGTATATTTTTAAAATGTGATATATGATGTCTATCCATGTAGAAAAAATATATCAACAAAAGAGATATTGTGTCTGTACTTAAATTATGCTTTTTCACAGACAATTTTGTGATTTGATTATCATTTATGTGCCCTGGACCATTAAAAACTTCACACCAGGGATCTAACAGAAACAGCTGTATCATGCTGGATGTGGTTTCAGAAGACCTGGGGCCTGAGTTTGTTTGTTCCTGAGGGAGTCTTAAGACCAACGATCATCAAATCTAGACGTCAAATCCAAATCCAGGTTTTCTTTTCTTCCCCATAGTTAACCAAATAACTGAATAATTAGAGCTTCTAACTTCTTTAAACTTGACTCCCTGGTAAACATAGGTCGTAAAATGAGCAGTTACCAAACTTTGAGGACGATAATTTGATGATCCCTGCTTTATACTAAATGAATATGATGAAATAGTCTGCAGACCAGTTCTTGGTACCACCTTTGCCACAATTTGGGCCAGGCAAAAATTTGATCGGCTTAGCAAGTCAGTGTCCTTCCTGTAAAGTCAAGTGATATTCTGACTGCCCTAAATCAAATGAAGTGGTTAAAATTTGATTCAAAGTTGTGTTGATAATCTTGGGCTGCAAATAAATACAACATTTTTAAATGGGACTGGAAACACAAGAAAATGCCGAATAGGTATTGAAGTAAAGTTATTTCAAAAATTTTTTGGCACTGACAAAAAGGTCAAATCCCCCGCATTTATGCGCCTTGTGAATTTCAAATTTACCGAGAAACAAAACCCCTGTTTCCACCGTGCGTGGTTCCATCACTGGTTGGACTTATTTCACCATAACTGCCTGCCATGGCCAACACTTGCATGACAAAAGGCATGAAATAGTCCATTTTAATTACAGTGACGAGGACAATAACGTTAAAGAACTCACTCCACCGAAGTATATTTCTGTGGAAAGTAGAATTCTTGAAGTGTCTAAAAACGCATAGTTGAATAAATTTTTATTGGCTAATAATCCAGTGCAACTAATTTAAAACCAGAGAGTCTTCAATTTGGTGTCAATATCACAGAGCAGACATTTTCCAATGACTGAAAGAATACATCAATAAATAAATAAGTAAACAAACAGTTTGGTGGCCTTAGCCCTACTGTAGCTCTGCCTACATCTGCCCCTGGCACACAGTATGCATGCTTGGCAGTTTTTCTCGATACTATTACAACTATACAGAGAGAGACCATGACCTAAGACTCAGCATGGCTCTTTTTGGACACAACAGTTAATTTCAAAAATTAGTAAACAATAAAATAAATGCACTTAGATTCTATTTTTTCATTCAGATTTGCACTTTAAAAAAAAAAATTATTAAACAAGGTCCTTCTTCTTTCCTGCTCCTGCCTTAAGACATCTTGTTTATCATGTGATGATACCATGAAAATCAAGAATGCATCAGAAACAGTATATGATTGGCAAAGTGGATCAGGGCTGGTAATTATTCAATACTGTCATTTTTTGTCATTTGAAATGACGTATAAAACATTATGTAGCCTTAAACAGTTGGTTGCAGCTTACTCAATCACCTTCAAGGTAACGTGAGGACAAACCATGCACTTAATTAAATAGCCTTACAACCTGATACAACAGGATTTGCATTTAACAATGTTAAGCCAGAAGGTTGTTATGCTTTCTACATTCACAAGATCATCTCTTAAGTCTAAACTGGTGCAGTGAAGTATAAATAATTTGGATGGATGACATGTCTTGCAACTATCTAATTCCAATCCCACTAGCACATTTTTTTTTCCATCAGCAACAATCACAAAATGATGATTCGTAACAAACTTTAACACAGAAAGTATTAAATTTGTGGGATTGGTAAAACAGAATTTTGGCAATCTACTGTGCATTGAACACAAACACCACTAATCGCCTTTTATTGCTTGCGCACTGTGTGCTATTGTTCCGGCCACTTTACGGCGCAAGTTAAACCTATGGTCCCCGTGATATTTACTCTATAGATTGCAACGTTAAACAACGTTTCTCATAAACTCGTGTTATGCTCAGTCATGCCTGATAAATGAATGCCCCGTACTGTCCAGGAGGTAAGAAATGTTTTGTAACGTTTTTCGAGTGTCAGTGTAACCAAGAGTGACTGCACAAAAGTAACTTTAATTTGACTTTTGTCAAATTGTAACCAAACTATTGCCAACTGTCACACGCAACAACTTATTACATTACATATAAACTAACCATAGACTGTATAAAAAGATGGAGCAGCACCCCGGTCTGAAAAGTCAGGTCGATGCAGAAATTTAAATAATTTGCTTTTTATTCAATGGCCGACAGATGGCGACGTCGGTGGTTGCCGAAAGCAGTTCAATGCTATTGAAGTCTATGAGAAAATGACCCTACTTTGCCACCTGATTTAATATTTCATTAATGATTTTTCACATCATTTTATGGTATCTATCGCAAGTTTCAAGTCTCCTTTGTTATATTGTTATGTTCATTTTTGTAAATTATGGTCCCAACTAGACTAGAATAAAGGATAAAACCAGAATATGCTTTAGGGGCGTGGCTATCCCGTGGTCCTCATCTGATACGGTCAGGGACATTAGGGGAGACCGGGGTTACTTCGGCCACGGGGTTAGGTCCGTCATTCCAGTTTGTTTCATTCCAAACAAAGTGAACAATGTGAATTACGTAGGATTCCTTCGACCAAGTGTTGTGAGTAGAACTCGGGGTCACAAATGGAAGTTGACCAAAGGCAAATTTAAAACTGATTTAGAACTTTGGAGATATTTATTCACCCAAAGAGTAATTTCAATGTGGAATAGCTTGCCCGACCATATTGTTGAGGCAGAGACTTTGGGGGTTTTCAAGAGCTGGCTTGACTCAAAGCTAGATACCATTGAGTCATTGAGTATCTGAAGGGATATATTCACAATAGTATAAAGAAACTGGTGAGCATAGTTGGGCTGAAAGGCCTGTTCTTGCCATTCATGTTATGTTATGTTATGTTAAACACACTGACAGGAAAACAAACATGTTGTGACATCTCAGCAATGTCATCTCTTGGAAACAAGGAGGATGGTAATGACATGTTGGTGTTCTCTGCCTAAATAACAGAATTTTGACCGAAATTGTAAACTTTCAAGTTTCTGAAAGAAATGTGTCTAGCTTCTTTGAAGACAACGATTTCCACTGTGTTTTTACTGTTTCATAATCATATGTAACTAGAGTTACTAGCATCACATAAGATAAAGGCCTGCTGCGATCATGAGATGAGAGATGCAGCCTGATTTCCAAAATAGCCTTACGGGCTACACTGGCCAAGCAACATGGGGTTAGTTTGTCAGGGTGCAGTAGCCCCAAGTATGCCGAAGTTGCTCTGCTTGTACACAACATAACTTAGCTGTCAGGAAGCCTCAACCAGCTGCTCTTGCCCGAGCAACGGCCTTCAACAAACACTTAGATCATGATTTCTTCACCAAGTTGAGTGAGCTGTATGACAAGCACAAATTTGAACACAAAGACATATGGGTGACAAATGTATCGTTGTAACAACGGTTTTAACAGCCTGAGTACGTAACTTTGTGACTAAACTGTAATATAAAAATGTTAACTATGCATAAGATAATAATAATAATAATAGCCTAATGATAATAACCTCTACTACAAATAATAATTATAATAGCCTAATAATAATAATTACTACTACTAATAATAGTTATAATAATAATAGCCAAAAGACAACTACTACTGCTACTACTACTACTACTAATAATAAAAGTTATTATTATTATTATTATTATAATAAGCTTCAGCTGATTGCCAACTATGACGATTTTTTCCCCACCCATCTGACAAAGTAACCTCAGGTATGGGGCTGCTTCGGCATGTTTGTGATATATAGAAAATTGAATATTGTGACATAAATAATATATGTTACTTTGAGATTGTATCAATACAGGTTTTGTCGGAGACATTCTGCACTACTCATATACTGTAAAGGTATTTCTCTAAGTCTCAGCAACAAGGAGTTATGGAGCCAAATACAAAATCATGACGAGGTAACCCCGGTCTCCCCTATAGCCAACTGTCATTTGCAACAAGTTTGGCTTGCAGCGCGGAGATTCATTCAATCTGCCCTTCTCCCCTGTCTTTTAATTCCTTGAAATATTTTCAGTTCCCTATCACAGTTAAGCAAATTTAAAATAGGCGACGGTTTCTTCAAGAGCAGTTAGGTCAATCCTTCGTGTGGGTGATTGACAAACTGATTCACTGCAGACAGAATTATTCTCTGATCTGAAACTTATTGCACCTGAACGGTTGATAAAGTGTAAAGTGCAGCGGCACTGGAGTCATGGAGGTAAAATACTTGGAATATTGTCTCGAAAATTAATCAAAATCGAACATTTTATTCATCAAGATGGTGCCATTGTCTGGTGTTGTCCAAGAACCCTAAAAAGAAGCTTTAGGTGAGAATTATTTTGCATGAGCCATTCGGGTTTTCTGCTCGTTGCCATTCTGTTTCAATGTTTGGTTCAACCACTGACTCCACTCACTACGCGACACTGTTATTGCGCCTCCCATGAAATTTTAAAGGTAGACTTTATTTAATCTGTCGCGGCAAAATGGTGGGTATTAGGAGATCAAAAATTAATTGGAACTTTAGTTTATGAACGCATCCTTCAGATGCAGCGAAAATTTTCTGCTGTTGCGTGTCCCCTTTAACTTTCCAATGAATACTACATACACCATGGCATACAAAAATCACTTGAATTTACATGAGTGTACGTCTGCTCAACAGATTAATTTCAGAAACAAATGTTCTTATCTGAAAAAATTTGAGAAATAGAAATATAATTTGTCAGTGGGATAACAATAATTTAATAAGTGAATAAACAATGAATGATCATCAAACAGTTAGATAATGTAGATAATGTAACAAGTTTGTTTTTGTGAAACAAACAACGATACCAAACCTACCTGATGCAATATGTGGAATTAAGTCATAATCAAACAGGTAAACAGCAAAAGTAGCAACAGGTAGAATAATAGAGTTTTTAAATCTATGTCAGACAATGCTTGCAATAAAATAAAGACATACTTAGCCTGCTCAAGTGAATCCTCAACAGCTCCTGTACATGCGAGACAAATGCACTCTCATGTCGAGCCTTTGGAGGATGGTTCTAATATAGGGTCGCTCCGAGCGAGAAAACAAGCCCTACTAATTATGGAATGAATTACAGCCAGGGTTGGAGTGAGTAATCCAGAGAACTGGGATGATTCCCAGTGGGCTATGTTGTTGTTGGGCCAGTGATGACAGGATATGCAATAATTTTTAGTACATGGCATCATGTAGGTTATTTTTTGGCAGTACAGGTGCTGCCTGTTCTCAGTAGGTCGGCTCAGGGCCTCAAGGGGGCTTCCAAATGACACTCACCCAATTCCCCGAAAAGCAGCCACACCAAAAAACATTGGTGTTGATGGAGGGGATGCTATATTCACAAGTTTTTAACTGTTGGGTCCAACAACTTCATCAGTAACCATTGGGAACTGAAACCTGAGTCTCCATGCCTTTGAGACATGTCGCCAAAGCTCAATGTAAAACTCACGACATGTCACAGGAATAATCTTATAATCTTTTATGCATTTTGTTACCGTGATACTTAGTATTTAATATGAGTTGCTGAGAGTTCAAGTTCAAGTTCAGGTTCAACTCAAGTTCTGAGAAAATAGTTCTGTTTGAGCAGACAATTGCTTTATTTTGTACAGACAAAATATGCATATTATCATAACAGACTCAAGAAAAGTAAAGTGCAAAATAAAGTGATTTTTCCGTTCAACTTCTGCTGTCAGCAACTCATATGTAAATGGCATTAGATTATTTTTTATTTTTTTTTATTTTTAGCATTAGATTATTTTTATACATCAGTTCATCCACACAGACACTTGTTAGATCTTGCTAGCAAGCTGCTTTGGACTTGCAAGCTTGGAGAATAATGTAGTTTCCTTGGGAATTGATTTTCCCAAGCTCAAAACTGGAAATTCATCATGATTACTTGAAGACAACAGCATATTTGTTTTTCCCCTGATTTTACTCACTCAGACAGTCAAATCTCTCATTTTTAAATCTTTTACATAGTATTTCAGATCGTATAATATAATGTTAGTTGTGCAGTATACTTCAGGTGAAGTATAGGTGAAGTGTACTTTTAATTAAGGACTGTCACGGCTCCTAAAAGTGAGCTCCAGTTTATTAGCCAATAAAGCCAAAAATAGCAGAAAAGGGATTCTAACCAGCGCCTTGTGACAGACTTTCTGTATTTTTGCCCAGCAATCTGTAAGCCCACGACCCAATTTTTGAGGTTATTATAACTCTGTCGCAAATTGACTCCATCACGCCTTTGTGTACCGGCAATGCCAGATAATAGACACAAATTGAGGGACCTTGTAAAATTATTGCTAGTAAATGCAAGTCGGAAGTGTTCAGTAGCCCTGGCTAGAGCAGTTCAGTTTGACAGTCCTGATTATCCAGCCCTCCAGCGTGCCTACTACTTGTACTAATACTACTACTTGTAAGACTACTACTACTACTGCTACTACTACTGAAACATAGTCATAATAAAAACAGTAGTATTAGTAATAATCGTAGTAGCAGAGGTCATCTCTCCCATACCAACAGTAAATTTCCTGGCAGGGGGGCAAAGAAATGTAATGTGGGCTGTTGAAACAGTGTAATGACTTCCAAAAATTCAAAAACAATTCCAAAAATAGTTGGGACAAAGTGTAAATTGTGAATAAAATTAAAATGCAACTTTCAAATCACACAAGCCAGTGTATTATTCACAATAGAGGTAACATAGCAAATGTTGAAACTGAGAAATGTTACAATTTTCTCCGCAAAATGAGCTTATTTCAAATTTGATGGCTGCTACATGTCTCAAAAAAGTTGGGACAGGGCCCTTTTTATCATGGTGTAGCATGACCTCTTTTTAACACACAGTGGAGGTGTCTGGGAATTGAGGAGATAAGTCTCTTGAGTCTAGCCATTGGAATTTGATCCCACTCCTGTTTAATACAGGCTCCCAGCTGCTGGAGAGTTTTGGGTCTCCTTTGACGGATTTTTCGTTTCATTATGCACCATGCACCAATGTTCTCAATTGGAGAAAGATCAGGACTGCAGGCAGGCCAGTTCAGCACATGGACTCTTCTACTATGAAGCCATGATGTTGTAATAGCTGCAGTATGTGATTTTGCATTGTCCTGCTTGTTACGGCCCCTACTCTGCTTGCATTTGAGGCCAATTTGCAGGTGTCTGGTGGGCGGAGCCAGGGCTCATTAGTACAATAGAGAGCACCTGTGGCGCGTTTGCTGAGCAAATAAAAAAGCCCATTTGCCATGTTGGGGTCTCTCTCTATTTTGACTGTTTTTTGGTTGGATTACATGCAACACTGCTTCAGTTCTCTTTGCACACATCCACTCACTTACATTACTGATGATACTGACTTTCACACCGCATATTTGCATAGTCTTGTTGTTAAGTTCAATTTTTGCAAATAAATTGATTTTGGCTTTTTAAATGCATCAGTGTGCATCTCCCTCCTTGTTACGGCTTTTGAGCCGAGTTGTAACAATTGGGGGCTCGTCCGGGAGAAGCAGTATTTGATTGTGAGGATTACTGCATGTGTTGCATTGCTTTGTCTCCATGATCTGGCTTTTTGGTGCTTGTTTGTGCACCAAAGTGTTTGTGCTATCCATGATCTGGACTTTGGCTGCATCCTATTTGAGGCTTGCAGAGTTGTCTGCGATTTGAGACTTTGTTTACCATTTGGAGACTGCCTTGGTTGTCCAGAATCAGGAAATGTCTTTCTTTTAAAGCTTGTTGATGTGTCTATAGCGTGTGTTTGTTTTTTTTACATTTTTTTTTTTACATCAAGCTTAAGCTTGTAACACATTTGTGCAGTACTTAAATTGGTCATTGCATTTTGACTGATTTCTTTGGTTGTCATGTATGCTTTAGTATTCCATGTGAACCTAATTGGAAACTGGTGATTTGGTTACTAATTTGGATCTTGTGGTCAATAGTCTTGGTTTAAAGGTGTCATTTTGGAATTTGTAACAGTGTAACAGCATTGCCCTGATTCTTTAGTGTATTTTCCCAATTTTTGATTGAATTTTTAGCTGGACGTGTGTTTGTTTTGCTGTCCTTATTTAAACAAGAAATGAAACTGCGTCCTCTAGATCTTGACTTTGTTCGCTAATGACATGGGCTAGCTTTGTGTCCGGGGATCCGGACTTCGTTCGCTAGCCATGTGGGCTAGCTTTGTGTGTCCGGGGATCTGGACTTTGTTCGCGAGCCACGTGAGCTAGCTTTGTGCGTCCGGGGATCCGGAATTTGTTCGCTAGCCACGTGAGCTGGCTATATGTCGTCCGGACTTTGTTCGGTAGCCACGTGGGCTGGCTTTGTGTCGTCCGGAATTTGTTCGCTCGCCACGAGGGCTGGCTTTGTGTCGTCCGGACTTTGTTCGCTAGCCACGTGGGCTGGCTTTGTGTCGTCCGGACTTTGTTCGCTAGCCACGTGGGCTGGCTTTGTATTGTCCGGACTTTGTTCGCTAGCCACGTGGGCTGGCTTTGTGTCGTCAGATCTGGAGTTTAACTTCATACTCCTTTGTCCTCATTTCACATTTTTGGTTGTTGACCATCTAGACTTGCTTTGTTCTATCCATGATCTGGGCTTTGTTGCTCAGCTGATGGATTGCTTTTGTTTGTCCAGGTACTGGACTTTGTGTGTTTTCCGTGCGGTTAGTTTTGAGTGTTCCAGATCTGGATTTTGTTGCTTGCCGTATATAGATGGTTTTTTGCTCTAAGCTTTGAATGGAGTGCTGTATTTTGTTCATGTCTTGGACACTCAGCTTTCCATGGATGGCCCGTTTTTTCCCCTGTTCATGCAATGGACTTTGTCTTTTTCTAGCCAAAGATTTCAGTTTTTTGCAGATCCAGATTTGTTCTACTGTAACTTGTGCTATAGTGATGATAATCATGCTTGCATTTAACCTATTTCTTGGCTTTCTTGATTTGGCACGTGGCTAGTTTTTTCAGGGGAGCAGATAATTAGGGAAATGGTTTTAGGTGTGCTGTGGGCATGTTTAAAATCTAGCTGTGTATTGTCAGCTATCTGGAAATGGTTCCTTTGTGGAAATGCACTGTATGCATGTGTTATATTTTGATTAGTTCTTGCTTTGTTAGAATGATTTTAAGCTTCCAATATTGTCCTGATGGCCAGTGGTCCAAGGGAAGAGGAGTATTTACCGCTTGGTACTTCGTGAATTGGAGTTGTCCCCTGGTAGGCTGTAGCAGCGTTACCCTTTTGGGTTTCGTTGGTTTTTTATTTTCTGTTGTGTTGCAGTGAACGTGGATTGTAGCATTTGTCTCGGGGGCACATCCATGGTGTCTGAAGGGTTGTCAGTTTGTTGGTCGCTCTTCTGCCCAGTGGGCTTCAGTGCATAAGTACCCACCACAAGTACTTGCATGAAGACTAGGGATGAGTTTTTAGTTATTGGGGAAGCTCCACTTGAGGCTAAAACTTTGCCTCTTCCTGCATTCTTATGGTAAATGCTCCATTCCGGTTGGTTCCACAGAGCCAGAAAGCAGCTTGGGACTGCTATATAATGCATTTAACAAATTGGTTGAGCAATGCCATGCGAGTTGTGGTGGTTGGACATTTTTAAAGAATACAGTTTGATCTGATTTGTCATACGGGTCTCTTCCCTTTTTGGTAGTTTTGCATTCAGGTACCAGCAGCTGAGCTGGCAGGAGGGGCCAGGCGAGCAGGGGCCTTGGATCATGTGTGGATTAATGTATACATGGATCCTTTTGGGACCATGTTTTTATGGGGGGAGGTGTTACGGCCCCTACTCTGCTTGCTTTTCAGGCCAATTTGCCAGTGTCTGGTGGGCGGAGCCAGGGCTCATTAATACAATAGAGAGCACCTGTGGCTCGTTTGCTGAGCAAATAAAAAAGCCCATTTGCCATGTTGGGGTCTCTCTCTATTTTGACTGTGTTTTTTGGTTGGATTACATGCAAAACTGCTTCAACACTGCTTTTTAAATGCATCAGTGTGCATCTCCCTCCTTGTTACAGCTTTTGAGCTGAGTCCTAACACTGCTGAAATACACAAGGCCTTCACTGGAATAGATGTCCTCTGAAGGAGAGCATATGTTGCTCTATAACCTTTATAAACCTTTCAGCATTCTAGATCCTTTTTAAAATAGACAAGTGTTCCACACCATATGCACTAATGCATACCCATACCACCAGAGATGCTGGCTTTTGAACTGAATGCTGATAACAGGAGGGGTGGTCTTTCTCCTCTTTAGCCCAGAGGACATAAAGCCCATGATTTCCAATAAAAATGTCAAATTTGGACTCGTCTGACCATAGGGCACTTGGCTACCATCCATTTTAGCTGAGCCTTGGCCCACAGAACACAGCAGCGCTTCTGGATCATGCTGAACAATCGCTTACTTTTTGCATGATAGAGTTTTAGGTGGCATCTGTGGATGGTACAGCGGACTGTGTTCACAGATAGTCGTTTCTTGAAGTATTCCTGGGCCCATTTAGTAATGTCATTTAGTAATGTGAGCGATGCAGTGGCATCTGAGGGCCCAAAGATCCCGAGCATCCAGTAAAGGTCTTCGGCCTTGCCCTTTAGGCACAGAGACCTTTCCAGTTTCTCTGAATCTTTTGATGATGTCATGCACTGTTGCTGAGACCTTCAAAGGCTTTTGCAATTTTACATTGAGGAACATTGTTTTTAAAGTATTCCACAATTTCTTTACACAAGCCTTTACAGGTTGGAGAGCCTATGGCCATCTTTACTTCTGAAAGAATTAGCCTCTCTAAGACATCCCTTTTATAGCCAATCATGTTACACACCTGATACCAGTTAAGTTTATTACTCGCGAAATGTTCTTTCAGCTGATTCCCTTATATATTAATTGTCTTCTCACCCCTTTTTTCACCTGTGTCCCAACTTTTGAGACCTGCTGCAGCCATAAATTTTGACATTTTATGCTCATTTTGTGGATAAAAATAAAAAATGTCTGTTTCAAAATTTGAATTGTTATTTAAGTGTCATTGTAAACAACATATTGGCTCTGTTGTGATTCTGCTCTGCCCTGTCCATGCTTCCCTGATTATCTTGACAGCTCTTTTGGTTTTGGAATTTTTGCAATGTCTGACTATTCTTAGAATCTAGTATTGTGTATCGTTTGCATTGGTTTTATTGTATATTATGTTTTGTGTACTTTTCCATAGTTTATTTTTTACCATAGCCATATTCCGGTTCATGTTTTCCATTTTGCATTGCACTTTGTCTCCCCCGTCTGGCCTCTAGTCTGATCATGGTTCACAGCCCCAGTCCTGTGAGTCACTCTTCCGGTGATTTATTGGATTTCTAGATTTTAGTCTTCCTTCTGATCTCGTTTACTTACTTCACCTTTCTTTTCTATCTTACTGACAGTTTGTAATTTTCTCTAGAAGCTACTAACAATGACTAACCTTGTATATAATACTAACTTCCTAACGCGCACTAAGGATTTGTATAGTTTCACTTACTAATTGATTAACAAGCTCTCAGCACTCGCCCTGTTCTAGTCTACGCCTCTTGTCTCTCCCTGATTAGCTTTGCTGGATTTTCTGTGGAAGCTCCACGTCTTATCACGCTGTCCTTCCTTAAGTATCTATGCGCGTTAGAACTCCTTAACTGGAGCTGTATGTCTTTGTATAGATTTGTCCCGTGACCCCTGTCCGCGTTTTGGCTTCGACCAAATTACATGGGATTAGGTTCTCCCTCATGTGCTGCTCCCTTGCAATCAGGCTGACTGTTTGCACCTGTGTCCCTTACCATGTGATCTCCCTGGAAATGTATATTAGGTGTCTTTTTACAGCCACTCTCCGTCAGATCGTTTTCTCTCAGTCTTCTTGTGCCACGTTTCATTTTGCCTTGATTACTCAGTGTTTATCTTTCTGACTGGACCGCCTGACTTTTCGATTTTTGCCTGTGTGATTTCGGATTATTGTTGTGTTATGGCCCCAATTTGTTATTACATTACAACACAACAGCAACAGCAACAGCAAGGGATGACAGACACAGTTTTAACAACTAAAACACATTTAATGAACAAAGACAATAACTAACAACTAACTAACCTAAAGACCAAGATTAAATACAAAAACATAAATATTTACAGTCCCTTTTCTGGGTTTCCTGGTGATGTCCTGGGTGAGAAAAATCCACAAAAGAAACTTCACTGGTCTTGAACAGAAATGACAGGTCTGGTCACATGTATCCTTCTCCTTGCAATTTCTCCTACTACTTTACTGTCTCAATTCGTTTCCTTATATACTCTTTTGCAGACCCCACCCACATTTAGACCTCTTTTTTTTAATTTTCGGGGACTTGCCCCAGACATGTCCAGGACATGTCTAAACATAGCTCCAGTCTGAGCTGAAAAAAAAGGTAAATACTGCCATCCAGTGGCCTATATTCACATTACAGTTGCATCTGTGAGTTTTGACCTTTTTCTGCCTGACCACAAGATCTTTGTTTGCTGCCCTGGTTACGATTCGGACTGCCCTTCCGGTTTATGAGTTTGCTTCTCCCACACACCATTGCCTGTCAACTGAATCTGTTTTGCCTGACTTCGATTTGTGGCTGCTGCCCTGGTTACGATTCCTGTTCTGTCTCACTGGATTTTGACTTTTGGATTGCGGACTCTGTACTGTTGCCTTCTTCCCTGCGGGGGTTAGCCCCCTCGCTCAATAAAAGCAGTTTATTTTACAATCCTGTGTTCTCGCATTTGGTTCCTGATCGATACCTCACAGGCTCCTGTGATCTGAAAGTCATAGCATTTTGATTTTATTCACAATTTACACTATTTCCCAACTTTTTCAGAGTTGGGGTTTTACAAAAAAAAAAAAAAAAATTAGCTATATCCGATGTTTTTGAGAGGAATTATGAAATGAGCCAATGGCGACAACCAGTAAAATACAAAAAGGAGGTTTTATTTCTGAAGGGGAAAGCCCCCAACAGAGCAGGCGACAGTACAAAGTCCAGTCCAAAATCAGAATCCAAAGGGCGTAATCCAGGTTTGTAAACAGGGCACCAATCACAAAAATCGAGGTCAGACAAAAATGGGTCAATACACAAGAAGGCGGCAAAGAACGCAAAACTTGTTGTCTAGGACAGTCCAGTCAGAAAGATGATCACAATGATACAAGGCGAGAGAAGCGTGGCACAGGTAAGCAAAGGAGAAAACAATCTGACAAGGAAGTGCTACAAACAGACATCTAATATAAGATTCCTGGAGGTCACATGACAATGGATAACAGGTGCAAGCAGTGAGACTGATAAACAAGGGAAAACACATTGGGAGGAAACTAATCACATGAAATTGGCCGTAGCCAAAACGCGGACAGGGATCACAGGACAAACCTATTGACAGATAGACGGCTCCAGTCAAGGAGTTCTTAAGTGCATAGATAATGAGAAAAAAGACAGCACAAAGCAATTGTGGAAGATCCACAGAAACGCAGCAGAGATAATTAGGGAAAGACTAGAGGCGGAGACTAGAATAGGGCGAATGCTGAGAGATCGTCAGTCAATGAGTAAGCGCAGCTATACAATCCCGAGTGCTCGTTAGTAAGTTAGTCAAATATACAATGTTAGTGTTGGTTAGTAATTAGCAAAAATAAAACTGTTAGTAAAATATCAAAAGCAGGAGAAAGGAAGAACATGAGATAATGAAGGAAGATTGAAACCCAGAAACCATTAAATTACCCGAAGGAGTGGCATGCTATACAGAGGCTGTGAGCAAAGACAAGACTCATGACAAGATGGGAGAGACTAAGTGCAATGCATAGAAGCTCAAAACATGGCATGGAATGTACTTAATGAAACTAAAACATGGAAAATAATAAAACATGAAATCTAAATATATAAAAGCCCAAAACATAATCCAGAGAAAAGTCAGACATGAGCGATGAATCAAAAACACAGAGGCCAGTCAGAACATAACACTTGGCAGAAACGAGGCAGAGCAGAAACATGACAAATGCAGAATCACAACAGTTTTGGATAAAAACCTGCCATCTGGTTCCACAAAAGGACTGCCAGTTTCCTTTCTCCCCATTATTTGATTTAATGTTTCTTTAGCTGCATTTATTCTAATTTTGTAATAGCCCTTTTTAGCTTACCGGCCCTATGGGTGTGGCGTCCATTGTTTGGAACATTTTCTCATCTTATTTTGACCTGATGAATTTTTCTGTAAAATTGCCGTAACATACCACAAGACCATATCTCCAGACTTTTTTTGAGTGAAAATTTTTTTTCAGTTTTATGGGCCCTTTGTGAGGTACCGTTCAGGAACCACTCGAGAGAGACAGAAATCCAAACAGCGTATGCCTTTAATGGGGTCCGAGTCAAAGCTGAAATACACAGGAATTGCCAAGCCACAATACGAAATCCAAAAACAGTATCGACTAGACGGGCAGGGGCCAGAACCAGTAAGATAGATGGGCAGAGGTACAAAAACGATCGGCAAAAAGTCTTAGTCGATGGGCAAAGCCAATGGTCATACACAGGGCATCCAAACACAGAACTCGTGGTCATACAAAAATAGGTCAAAATCCAGAAAGACAAAAACAGTACAAAAAGGGCAATGGCAAGAATCAAGGTCAGACTATCCAGTAGAAGCGAAACAATATTCAATGGCATACGAGGCGCTCTGCAAGAAGTATTGATCAATGTTCTGAAAAGAGCTGTGAGTGAAAAGACTGTTTAAATAGACAAGAGGAACTGCACATGCTATGCAGGGAGCAGGTTAATTGGATCAAACTAATTACAAAGGAACAAACATGTGGAAGTACCTAATCACATGAAAAAGGCAAAAGCCAAAATGCGGACAGGGATCACAAGACAGCCCATAGACAGAACAAACAGATCCGGTAAGGGATTTCTAAGTGCACAGAGTGAGTGGCAGAACAGTGATTAGACAGGTGCAGAGAATCTGCAAGAAACACGGCAAAGTAAACTGAGTGAAGGCAAGAGGCGAAGACTAGAACAGGGTGAATGCTGAGAGATTTTTAGTCAATTAGTAGAGTGCAGCAATACAATCCCTAGTGCTAATTAGTAAGTTAGTACTATGTACAATGTTAGTCTTGGTTAGTAAATTAGCAAAAACAACAAACTGTTAGTATTGGTTACTAATATAGAAAAAGCAAGATGAAGGAAGTAAACGAGAATGGAAGGAATGGTTGAAACCCAGAATCCATTAAATCACCAGAAAGTGTGGCACGCACTACTGGGGCTGAGAGCAAACACATGACAGAAGACCAGACAGGGGGAGACGAAGTGCAATGCATGGTAAAAACAAAAACATGGACTGGAATATAACTGCAGGAATGGAATATGGTAAAATACAAAACATGGAAAAACGAAACTAGACAATACATGAACAAGTCTAAGTAACCAAATCACAATACATAATCCAAGGCATAGTCAGACATCCAAATACAAACAAGGCAAACAGTTCAGGGACATGGAAAAGCAGATCAGAATCGTGACAGTCAGAGCAGAATCATAACAACCTTGGCCCTATAGTTATATCCCCGAATGCCGAATGGCGTTCCGTGGGATATTATGTTTTTGTTCCGGCCGCCGCACAAAGTATTAACGCGATAACTTCAGTAATATTTTAATTACAAATTACAAATTTTGCACATAAGTAAGTGTCATAAAGAAGAAGAACTGATTCGATTTTGGGCAATTTATGATGTCTAGATTGGCCACCAGGGGCCAAAAACTGATTTCAGTGTTAACGCGATAACTGCAGTAATATTTCAATTAGAAATTCCAAGTTTGGCATATAAGTAAGTATCATAAAGAGGAAGAACTGATTCGATTTTGGACAATTTACTATTTCTAGATTGGCCACCAGGGGCCAAAAACTGTAAATATCACTGTTCCGCGATACCTTCAGTAATATTTCAATTACAAATTTCAAGTTATGTACATAAGTAAGTATCATAAAGAGGAAGAACTGATTCGATTTTGGACAATTTACGATCTCTAGATTGGCCACCAGGGGCCAAAAACTAGAAAAAAATCACTGTTTTTATCATATCTCTGGAAATATTTGTCCGTCCGATTGACCTCAAATTAAGTTCAAATGCAAGTCTATTCAAGGTCTATTCAAGGATTGGGGAATTGGAGGATTTGGGGCATTCGGGGATATACCCCCAGTCATCGCCTCCGACGGCATAGGCCTAGTTACCTGGCCCCTCCCCTAGGGGGCCAGGTTAAGCAATGATCGTGTGTGTGTGTGTGTTTCTGTCAGTCTGTCTGTCAGCCCGTGGCAGGGTCTGCTATTTCTGATTGCCTTGTTAAAGATAGGATTGAGAAATAAAAAAATAATAATTTCTCAAAAACTGTGTGATACATTTTTTCTAAATCCGGCAATCAACTTTTCCCTTTATACCATCAATGTATAGTTTTTGATTGAATTGATGGAAGTATTTCTAGTGGGTGCCATGTACTTTATGAATATGCAAGATGGCCAAAATGTGGTGGCGAAATGGTTGCAGATAGAAATTAAGTTTGTATTACTGACAAATAGGAAGTCATATATGACCTATATATTGGCTTTGTTAAAGTTGACCTCAGATGACCTTGAAAGGTCAAACTCGAGGTCAAGGAATATATCAATGTGAAATTTCAAAAAAATAGTTTTCAAAAACTGATAACTTCTTTTTTCTAAATTTGGCACTCAACTCACCTTGATACACTTTATGTACAGTGCGCCTGCCATTGTAATTGAATCGGAGGAAGTGGGTTTAGTGAGGGTGCTGTACTTTAACATTGGGTCTTATGGAGAATTGGCAAAATTGCTTGTGGAAGCTAAATGGTTGCAGATAGAGATTAAGTTTGTATTATCAACATAAAGGAAGTTATATTTGACCGAAATATTGCGCGTGTAAAGTGGACCTCAGATGGCCTTGAAAGGCCAAACTTGTGCATAAGCAAAATTTTACAATTTTCAAAGGCTTCTAGGCTTTAAAGTATTGAAGATTGGGAATATATGTGTATTGAACACAGAAAATCATCTATGAACTTTCATTTGGTGGTGTTGAATTTGACCTTAAGTGATCTTTGAAGGTCAAACATCACATGTTGAAATTTGAATGACTTCTATCACCAAAACTAGGCTTATGCCATAGGAGGCGACGGCTTGGAGTATATCCACGAACTCTATTATCCTCTAAAATGGTGCATGGTCAAATCATAAAATAATCATATTTTTTGCACAAATAAACTTTTGATGCATTAAATCAATATGAAATAATGATTTTCTGGTTGAATTTATAAATGAGAATAAAAGTTTATCAATATAGGTGCAGTTGGTCACTAGTCACCTATCCAAAGACAAAACATGCCTTTTTTCCATGATAATGTTTAGAAATTTGTCTATTTTTCTTCAGAGTCCCACAAGACAGCAAAAATTCTCATTAACCCGTTACCACTCCGACGGCCCGCAATCGGGCCGTCAGGGAAGTTGAAAACATACTACGTCATTTACACAGCTTGTATGCAACTGAGATACTCATGCCACATATCGTCAGAAAGCTAAGATTCTTGAGATTCAAATGATGCCAACCATTTCAAAGTTTAATCATCCCAGCAGCTTTAATCAACGCCCATGTCAGACCACAAACAAACAAACGAACAGTTACAAAACTGATGTGACTCACCGATGAAGCCCCCTAGTACTCTTCCAGTCTGACATATCCCCTCAAAAATGGTCTTGTTACATCCACGAAGTTCCAGTAAATCCAACCAAGTAAAGTTTTTAGTCCAAAACACACTATTATACCGGTAAATATCCATGAACAGCTGCTGCATCGTTTGAAATGAATCGGTGGTTATCCACAAAGTTCGCTGCATTAGTGGTCGTTGCTTCGGAACAGATTTAGACAGTACACAGCCATTTGCGCCAAAATGGAGTCTGCACTCTAACCTTTCGATTGACACCTCACTCGACCAGTTACGAGCTTCCCTGCCCAGTCTACAGCCTGCTATAGCCAACGAGTGCCTGTGTTGAAACGAAGCTCATGCCTCCTTTTTTTGCGTCTAGCCCAAGCAACCAGCAACCAATCAAGACGACGATTGTTGCATTATGACACCAACGATATTCTGGAAAGGCCGATATATAGGTTGTTGGGGTGGCGAAAAGGCTGGCGCTGCCTATTGCTCGCGTAAGAGAATGGACAGAATATGGCTCAGCTGTGCGTAATGCGTGCTGTGCGTTCCGCAAAACAGAGCGAGGCAGAGAGAGATTTCCAGCGAATGTTTGATGGTCGTTTACGGAGTTTGAAAGAAAAAATAGCCAAAAGGTTGCGAAAAAAATCATTTTCAGTTCAGAAGCTGCAGAGCTGTGCACTCGGCGTGCAAGTGATAGCTCAGGGGAAGAAATATCCGACCAAAACCCTGATGGCTCCGTAGCAGAGGAAATGTTTCTCGGGGGAGATGACATTACTCTTGACAAGTACGCATCATATTATAACTTATATTTCATTGTATAATAACATTACATTTATATTTATTATTATTATTATTATTATTATTATTATAATTATTATTATTATTAAATTACACTACGTATTATTTGCATCTGTCACGGAAGGTGGAAGGACGTCATGTTTTCACTGGAGTTCACCGTCATGTTTTCACCGGAGTAATTCTGTGTAAATAATTACGGGAAAAGGATATTATAATATGATGCTGATATTATGATGATTATATTATTACCATATTACGCATTATTACCTCCGTTACCGAAGGTGGAAGGAAGTTATTTTTTCGCCGGCGTTGGTTGTTGTGGGAATTTAAATTTTCATCCCTGTAAGAAATCAGAGTGAGACAAAGTAAGTAAATAGGATCCATTTTACTATGTGCCACATAGGGTCTTCGTTACAGGCAAGAACGAAGACAAAGGAATCTCTCCTTTGCTTTGGATATATGTAAAAGCACAAAGTCAGAATCTCCTCCCCTTGGGGTTTATATGCACAAATTTGAGTTTATGCCTTAGTAACCTTTTAATTTTTTTATTTATCATATATTGTAAATAGTTTGCTATGGAAAGGTAATTTGTTTGTTTACCTTTCATGTAAAAAACATTTTTTTACATGACAGCACTTGTTTTGAATTTTATATGCACAAATTTGAGTTTATGCTTCAGTAACTTTTACTTTTTTTTATTGATCATATATTGTAAATATTTTACTGTGAGTTTGCTGCGTAAAGGTCATTTGTTTGTTTACCTTTCATATAAAAAAGCATTTTTTTAACATAAAGGCACTCGTTTTGACTCTTATGTGCACAAATTTGAGCTTATGCATCAGTAACTTTTTTTCAGCAATATTGATAGTGAATCTGGATATGGGATTGGATTCCTCTAAGTGTCACCTTTCATTAGAGCCCAACATTATGACTGTAGGTTGAAGCGTTCAAGAGTTATGCCCTTTTAGCCTAGGTATGTGACCATGGTTATCCAAGGGTCCTTTTGGGGTCTCCAAATGGCCATTTTTGGAAACGCCTAGACATGGCCTTAGAAAAACATGTGTAAAATGCTCATTTTCTGTAGGATTGTTATCAAATTTGAACTGGAACTAAGTAAGGCTTCATGCTGTGGTCCCATTGTGTTTTTCAGCTAATAAGTCCCAGCTGCTCTCATCTACAGGCATCTGTTTGCAAAAAAAAATTTTGGCGAGAGTAAAAACCTTCTACTTCAGTGTGTTCCAGCTTGGATTACTCAATGACAGTAGCACTTAGAGTATTTCTTTTAGCTGGGGGAAACACTTCAGAGTGTTTCCTTTCAAATGAGACCATAACCATCCATATAGTCCAAACGGTTCAAGAACAGCGTTCAATTTACTTTGGGTATGCTTTTCATAGGCATTTTAGGCAAATTTTCCCGGAGTTTTAAGGGGGAACTGCTTATTTAAAGCAACACTATGTAGTTTCACTCTCAAACTATATTTCCAAGATCATTCTGGTGATACATCAGCTCACAGTAGGTCGAATGACACCTTTGTCATGGCTCGATCGCGCCTGCATCGCCTTCACTGGCACTATGTAACTTCGGGTTTCGGGTAGGAACCCAGGCCCAGAAAGAACTACAAAACTTACTGCTTTACAGCATACGTCACACAATCCCCCTCCCCCATGTCTCTCGAAACCAGCGAGTTAATGTAGAATGAAGCAGAGTTGGAAGTGGTTGTAATGGCCGAAGTGGTGAGGAAACCGAAGGCGTAGGTGTTGTCCGAGGAAACATTTAAAAGAAAACGAGAAAGCAATAAAATATGAGTCAGGACTAGGGGCAACATTGGACCGGCTTTCACTCGCTGGCGAGAGCTGAAAGAAGAGGAGGGATGTCTGACCGATTGTGACCTGGCGTTGTTACTTTTAGACAAGTAAGTACAAATTGTTACCTTAATCCTTCATTCTAGATCTGGTGTGTTTGAACTTGCTTTGTGTCAGGCTGTGTCATTGAAATCATCTTGTCCCCTGTTTATGCACACTTAAATAATCTACAGTGATTTATCTAGCAAGCTAGTATCTGACATGCTAGCTAGTTGTCATGCTATCGCTAGCTGGCAAACATTTCTGAACTAGTTGCCAGTCGAAATGTTTGATCATAAACGTGTACTTCACTCCCGTGTAGAGTACTGAAGATAGAATTGTCGTGTTTTATTTCAGAAGGATAAGGTAATGATCTGGGTTGGCATGTACTCATGTCATTTCAGGGATTTTCTGTCAATTCCCCGCCGCCCTCTTGTTATATTACACAAGCTAATTGGTTGTGTGTGTGACGACTTTGTTAGGTTTCGTTGCTGACATTCAAAGTGCATGCATAAAATGCTGTAAAGGGCACTGAGAAAGATAACTATAATGATAACTATAACCATAACGATTTTAGCATCAACACTGATGAACGATATTGTTGTGTAAACATTGATGTTGTGCGTTCCAGCTGTGTTAGAGCCCTTTTTTCTCTGCAATGTCATCTGCCATGTTGAATGAAAGCAACGCCCTGTAAATTCCGACAGATTTTGATTGGCGGTCAGTTTTTCGACCGTGCATGAAATCACTCTGAAAGTGCCCGCAACGATGTCCATTCGCCATTATCATTGTCATTATAACTGTAATGTGGACTTGAGTTAGACCGATTTTTAAGTCTCTCTTACCTAGTCTGAAAACATATTTGATTGGATCGAACTGGATTCCAGCTCCGATGGCGCAAATATGTTATGGCAGTATGTTAACATTTTACTTTCTATTATAATCGCAAAATGAATGCTTTATTAAGTGACTTGTAACATATTAAAAACACAGCAAGATAGTACATACTGTAAATATATGGAATCGGTACAGCAGCATTAAAACTCGAGGCAGGCTCAGAATTCAAGCGCAGACCATCCAGTTCTGAAGATTTATTCAAAATTGTAGTCAGACAGTCCAGATCAAACAAGAGCAGTGCTAGTGCAGTACAAGAAGGCAAATATAGAATCATAATCATCATACAGTCCAGTGGCCAAAAACCAGGAAGGAGGTCTGCCAAAACCAAAGACAGGTCAGTGATCCAGATAGCTGAAATGGAAATTAAATGCATTAATCAAAGGGACACGAGGGAATCATAAATCAAGAAAACAATCCAAACCTTCACCGAGCAATCAAGAAATAGTCATACTGTTGACACAGAAAAACTGGTTGAGAAACAGGTGACTAGCAGATTGAAAAATGGGGTATGTATAAGGAGCTCAAGAAACATATTGCAGTGGGCTGCTAGTGGCTGGGCTGGACAGGTTCAGGGTGGTGTGGCTAGAAATGGGAAACAATCAAACAATGAAAAAGAGGCAGTGCGCATGAGAGAGTGAAAACAGAAAGCACATGGCAAGTGACTGGTGAGTCGAATCGCTAAACTAATACAGAGAACTGCTAAAATAAACAATGAACATGAAAAATAATAAAGACATTAAGAAATACAAAATATAATTGCAAAGGCTCAGACACTGACCCATTAAATATGTTACTTAAGATGATTTCTCAAACAATGTCACTTTTCACAAACAAGTTAAAATGGCTTCTAAGACTGAGTCCTGCATGGGTACAAAACAATCAAGGTAACACTTCCTTTGTAGCTCCTGACCTTTCGGTAAAAACTATGATGAACTGCGTATGGAGCAAAAATTATATGAACATTTGTTGCTTGTGCACTATCCATTTTGGCACCAGTGATTGGCGTGAGATAAACCTATATGGCCCCCATGAAATGTATTTAATTATATATAATGTAATTAACGTTACTCATAAACTGGCATTTTGTTTAGTCATGGCCGATAAATTATTCCCTATACTATCAAGATAACCCGGAAAGTTCAGAAATGTATTGTAATGTTTTTTTCAGGCTTCATAAAGTAATTCTGTAACAAACAGTGATCACACAAAAAAGGAGGATTAGAGGATTCAAAGTGCCAAAATAATTGCCAAAGGATATGCAGAGTTTAAAGTGGTTTGCGATAAATTCTTTCTTCTTCTATGATTAGTGGCAGTTGGGAAACCAGCCTTCATTTTCTTTGGCTAAAATGCTAAAATAGCTCTTTGAATCCTCCAATTTCCATAAAATTCTTATTACTTTATAAAGCATACTGCCCAAGTAACTGAAATACATAGAAACAATGCAAAACTATGACAGATTTGGAAGGATGAAAGTAGATCACTTCCAGTCGAGTGGATTCACTTCAAAGTTGTGAGCATGTGCAGTAAGCATGACACAGCTCCTTTAAGTTACCCAAACTGAAACCAAACTGATAACATCTTTGAAAACAGTCCCCTGTGTGGGTGATTAACGAACTGATACATAGCCGAACAGGACACTTTGACACTCATTACCCGTTACTCGTTGATTTGTGTATAGCACACCTGCACTCAAGTCATTCAGAGGCTGAGGCACACACACATTGGGATGACAGCAATGCATGTGAGCATGTGAAGAGGGCCAGTTGCGTGTGTCTCATGCTCAATATGTGAAAATTAGCCAGTTTAAATATTGCTGATACGGCAAGGGTCTCTATGTGTCACCTGAGCTTTTGCTTTTGGGCAATTTACTACCAATGTGTTGAGCATTCAAAATGTATAGGTCCCAGCCCCTTGGCAATTATCCCTTATGAATTAAAGCATTTTGTCTGCCTCCCAGCCAATACACAAGGAAGAAAATAAAGTCTGGTTTGGATTCTCATGAGTGGAAAACAGAAAACTATTTGTATGGTCTATATTTACTGCGCACAATGTTGAATCATTATATGTGGTAAGTGGTCACTGACTGCTTTGCTTAAAACAGATAAGGGTTACAGTTAATATTATCATTCAGGCTCCATTGCAATAGTGAAAACTGACAGCTGAATACACTGGTGCACAGGTAAGACTGCATACCTCTAAACATTTCTTTTCCCTGCTATAAAAGTTCACTTTTTATCTCCAAGGCTTTAGGTTCAAATGTTTGACTGCATAAACCAATTGAATGATGTTGTGCATTGGAAACATTCTGTCAGTAAAACAGCATTAAGTGGAACAGCTGAAACTGACCCAAACATTTTGGTTAGTCCAGTATTTGTATTTATTTATTTATTCATTTATTTTTTGTGAATTTATTACTTGGATTTCTGTGAATATCACAGATTGTTCCTGTGTTTGTGCAATATTTAGAGTATCACATTCTGCAATATGACGGCAGTGATGGATCACATGCTAAATAATAATTTTGGGCTGTATTTTAACGATCTAAGTTAATGTTCTGATGCACGTAGCGCTTTTGTATTTAGGGTTTTGCAAATGAGCAAATTAATGCTTGGTTACGGAGTACATGTGAAAATGCATTGGCACACCCGCACATCTCATGACAAATGGGAGCAAAAACAAAAGTGTTGCGTTTATATTTTTGTTGAGTGTATATACGAACATATAAACAATATCATTGAAAGATTCAGAGAATCTCTGATTGCAAGGGACAAGGCCGAAAACCAATACTGGAAGATCTTCAGGCTTTCAGGCAATACTGCGCTAACATTTTGAAACATTTTTATGCAATTCCATTGCCTGCAAAGATCTTATTTCATTTAAAGAATTTAAATGATTATGAAACAAGTACAGTGCTTTCAACCACTGAGTAAACAAAAGCATGTGACCGCGGAAGAATCTCGAACTCGTACCACTAAAAACTCACGCCGAATCCCTGAGAGAAGACAGGTATGCATTATTGATGTAAACTGACCACACCTGATAACACTGAGAGTTTTCAGAGTTTCTGTAATGGCAAACGAATGATTGAAAACAGGTCATGACCAATCATTATTTATAAGGGATGGTTTGTGCTTCCCCTGTTTCCATTTCACCAGCTGCCACAGATTCTTGTCACCCACTGAAAAAATTTGGTGCATTCTGAATGAAAAAATATGAAGAAAGAGAGCACCACATGTTGAGTAGTTGAAGTCTTACATCAAACAGGAATGGGAAAACATTTTGGTTTCAAAACTTCAGAGTTGGTCTAAATACTTACTCAGTGTTGTAAAAAGCAGAGATGATGCAACACCATGGTAATCATGCCCCTGTTCCATTTTTAAAAAAAACCCTGTGGCTGACATCAAATTCAAAGTGAGCATATATTTTTCAAAAACAACAAAATTTCTTAAAATCCAATATGCTGTCTTTGTACCATTCTCATTTAAATATAGAGTTTAAATGATGTGCAAATCATTGCATCCTGTTCTTATTCACATTTTCACATCGTTCAGCTGTCAGTATGCTGGGGCGGCATGGCTCAGGAGGTAGAGCGGGCGGCCCAGGAATCAGAAGGCTCCCGATTCGGTCCCCGGCTCTTCCAGAGAACGCAGGGTGGCGCCTTGCATGGCAGCCTCCCACATCAGGGTGAATGTGAGGCAGAGTTGTAAAGCGCTTTGAGGTCATATTATGTGACTAAAAAGCGCTATATAAATGCAGTCCATTTACCATTTATGCGCTTACTGACCATGAAACATGCAAATGTTTGTAAACAGCCCACAAATTTGAAAAACTGGGATAATAAACTGGGAACATGCGACTGTTCAACAGTGACTGTTGAATGACCGTATTCAGCTTCCCAAGAAACTCTTAAGAATAATAATCAAAACAGGCCCATCACAGAAGGGAGAGGGGTGGACATGGCTACAAATAAACCCACTGGAAACAAAAAATGCAAATATGCTGCCCACTCAGACAGCACTAATCAATTGACAGTTGACTCTATTTATACCATGTTGTCTTCATTCCCTCTTCCACTCCAAATACACATGGGCTGGAACGGTGCAGAATCAGCACACTTGAATAGATGGCTGAACATTAGGATTCAATAAAAGATATTAGCTCAAATTTAACAACTGGTGACGGTGTAGTGCACAAGGCAATATTTTGACTATTCCAACCCCATGTCTGGCAATTTTCACTGGTGTAACAAAAATTTGCTTATTGGTCATCGTCCTCATGAGAGCAAACTTGCAACAAGGACCTTGAAAGTGCCCCATACTGGATTCACTGCATGTTTTAATTGAAACGGTGAATTCAGAAATGGCCCAACTCCACGCAGTAAATGTGTGGAGTTGGGCTCGTTTTGAATTCACTGATTAAGTATTGAAAAACATTTTATATCCTTTTCCTTTTCATCCAACAATGATTTACCAACTTGAGTGATATTTTGGTATTTTTCCTCTTTCTACATACCAATTAGAACTACTAATCCAGTGCTTGGGGTGGTTTTACCCATCAAAAGAACATTTTCAGGATAAATGTATTGACAGTGGCATAGTGTGTTTTGCTGTAATCTCAAAGGAAGAAGGATGTGGGCTTGAGCCGGGAATAGGGCTGTTTGTTGTGGGCTTTGCCTGTCCGAGCGCTCCAGTTTTCTACCACAAAACGGACAACATGTATGCCTTGCCATTTTGAAACTCTGAATCTCCCATGGGTACGATTATGCAAGTGAATGCTGTGTGAGCCCTGTGATGGACATAAGACTTTTCCAGGTTGTGTTTCTGCCTTTCACCCATAGTAGGCAGGGACATAACCCAGATTCCCTGCAACTCTGATGAGGAAGCAGTTTAGATGATGGATGGTTGACTAAATCACATTTCTTAAACTATTTGACATAGAAACTTGATAACTGTGCAAATGTTCTCAACATTTGTTATTGGTCGTGAAATTCTGTCATGTGAGAATAGCTCAGAGGCGCAGATGGTAGCACTGCTGCCTCACAGAAAGAAGGTTGTGGGTTTAAAGCAGTTTCCATGTTCTCCCAGTGTTTGCATGGGGTTCCTCTGGGTACTCTGGTTTCCTTTCATAGTCCAAAAACATGCATGTCTCTAAATTTCCCGCAGGTATGAATATGTGCATGGTGTGAGGGTCCTGCAAAGGATTGGCCAGCTGTCTAGAATGTGCCCCAGCCTTTTGCCCAAAGTCAGCTGGGATAGCCTCCAGCTCCCTCTCAACTGTAATGAGGAAAAACCAATACAGACAATGGATAGATGGATGTTGTAATGTGTAGCATCTCATGCCGTCTTGCAACTTTTGTGTTTCTTCTAAAATTATGGCTGAGTTATAATCCCATGAGCATATTTTGAGTGTGATTCATCACATAGACGCTAACAGTTACAATCCACATAATTATGATGCCATTGCTGATGGTGAGAATCACTGGACCACATCTTTTAACTCCCTAAGAGACCCCCCAGCTATTTTCTTTATCCAGTGTTTGTTTTGTATTTTGTTTATTGTATTAATTCATTTTATGACTGTGTTGCGTTTGTGCAAATGTAACCGCAGTATGAGCAACACAATTTGTTTTACTTGGGAGGAGCAGGTGAGGGCTTTATGTTTACTGGTACGTAAGCAGACAAACTGTAAAGGACTGATATGTAGCACTTAGTGATGGGCCTTTCTCCCAGGTCAGCTGGTGGTGATCCCAGGGGTGATGAAGAATCACACGCTGATACTGTCCGTCTACATCTTGACGTTCCTGATTGGCTTTCCTGCCAACATCCTGTCCCTCTGTGCCTTCAGTATTAAAGTCCGGAGCAAGGCTACGCCCACCGGCATACTGCTTCTCAACCTAACAGTGTCCGACCTCCTCTTCTTGCTCATCCTGCCTCTGAAGATGCATGAGGCCGCATCTGGCATGCGCTGGGACCTCCCCTACTTCCTGTGCAGCATCACCTCCTTCCTCTTCTTCTCCTCCATCTACTCCAGCTCTCTTCTGCTCATGGCTGTCAGTGTGGACCGCTACCTGGCTGTGGCTTTCCCTATCAACTACAAAGATATGCGCAAGCCTCTCTACAGTGTGGTGGGCGGAGCCATCACCTTTGTCTTGAGTTTTGGCAGCTGTAGTATGGTCTTCTTAATTCAACACCTGCTGCCAGGAAACAACTCGGTCAACTCCTCCAGTTGCTACGAGGACTTCATGCCGAGCCAGCTGGAGGTCCTCTTGCCTGTAAGACTGTACTTTTTCACTGTCCTCTTCTTTCTGCCGCTCCTGATTTGCGCCTTCTGCTACTTGAACTGCATTCGCCTCCTGTACACCCTACCACGGATCAGCAAGAAGAAGAGGCAGAAGGCTGTGGGCATGGCCCTGAGCACCCTGCTGGTGTTCATTGTCTGTTTCCTGCCTTACAACCTCTCACACCTGCTGGGCTACCTGCAGGAGTCCAGCCTCACCTGGAGGGACTATGTACTTCTCCTCAGCACCGTAAACACCTGCTTGGACCCCATCATCTTCTACTACTCCTCCTCTGCCTTCCAAGCCACCATAACAGAATGTCTCCTGAGACTGCCGGGGTGCTGTCGTCTAGCAGTGAAGAATCCAATCATAGAAGAGGCACTTGATCAGACTCATGCCTCGGACATTATTTTGTGATACTTTGTGATACTTTGTGATACATGTGTCGTGTGTGAATCCACATTTTTCCACATTTTGCTTAATTTTATTGATAGTGTTTCAGCCTCTTGTTGGGGCATAAGCATTTCCATGTAATTAATCTGTATTCAGAACATAGAAAGTTTTATTCTGAATATTACTTTTACGGCCAAATCGGTCACAAGATTCTAGTTCAACAGCACCAACAGTATGTCAAACACAATGACCAGCACAAGGTTCAATATGGATGGGTGATGTTGCTGAATGAATGAAGAGTGCGTGCTTAGGGTAGAAAATGCGTAAAGCCTATTATAAGATCATCTTCCATGCCCTTTGAGCTATCTGCATTTGATGTTACCACTGAAAAATTAAAGCTGCTGTAACTGATTTGGTTGTTTTCGTAGCTTCATGTCCGAAGCCTATGAAAGCAGTCCCCACCCCCCATCCCTAAGTCAGGCACAGGAACGCGCATCAGTTAACAGCAGAGGAGAGTAGCGACTCATTTACAATATAAATACAATATAAGCAGACACTCTTAGGGATTATCGTGTGAAAGCCATACTGAAAACATGGGCCAATGACACATTACGTCCATGCAGAACTTCAGTATGAATGGCTATCTGAAGGTATTAGTTAACGTGACGTCAAACAGGTAGAATCACCAAAGGATGCTAAAAAAGTGCCAAAATTACAAACAAAGTAAGAAATAAAATAAATTGCCCAATAAATAAACAGATGAGATCATACAGAGATAGATGTAGAAATTAAAGGATAGATTATCAAATCAAATAAATGTGCTGATCATTTTGAAAATAAACTAGAATGCAAAGAAATAAAAAAATGATAAAATTGATTTCTCAAATTACTCATTTTCGTAAAAATTTAGTTTCAGATTTAATTATTTCCCAATTTATCCTTCTGATTACATTTATTTCTGTTTTCATTTATTGCCGTATTTATTCATTTTGATTTTTTATTTATTCCTGTATTTCTACACCCTCCTGTTAATGAAGAGGTGTACTTTTTGCATTTTGTGTCATTTCAAATTCATTGGTTAATCTATATGAGAGTTCACTGATGGAGTGTGTTTGTGCTGCTTCCCACTACTATCATTTGCACAGCCTTAATATTAGCTAGAATATGAAATGCGTGATTCTATGCAAATTGTATATTTTTGAATGTAATTATTGCTGTATACTTTGAGCTGTGTTTTTCTTCAATTACTGGTTTTAATGTACTGGATCTTACTATTGTACTGGTAGAAAACTTCGGTATGTAAGAGAATTTGTCTGGAAATCACAGATATTTACTCTATATTGCTGCATTGCTGACCTGTTAAATATCCGATCTTTGTTTTAAATCATTAGAATTGTTGAGAGAGTTTGAACTGAATTGGGAAGTTTTGGCTTGTCTGACTGATTGTTCAGCCCGCTGCGGCTAGCTGATCTGTCTTATTGGACTTCACCTGCGCCTTCTTTTCTGCTCTCTTTCTCTCTCTCATCCTCTCTCACTCTCTCTAAATTTGCATATGGGCTTGGTTAAGCAAAAGTAACGGAAGGACACTGTTACTTAACAAAAGTTATGCAGCATGATGAATCTTTTTGTTTCGATTTAGTAAGTTGGCCTTGCTTAATAATTCTCCTAATCTGCTGTAGTGTACGATATACATAATGTCTAAAATATACTTGGTAATTGAAGGACAAATGTTCACTTCCCCTTGGCCAGGCTCATATTCTTTTCAGCTAGTTTCTGTACACTACACATGGCTTACTGAGTGAGAAACACTGCCTCTGGCCTAACTCGAGCAGGAGTCTTTTCTAATTCTCCTGCCTGTGACACCCAGTTCTTTGTTCTCCCTCTCACATGTGGTTCTGAGGCTGTCACATCATCATCAGTCTGCCATTTTAGATCTGAGTCCGCCTTCTTAGATCCGAGTCCACCATTTTATATCTGAGTCCGCCCTCTTAGATCCGAGTCCGCCATTTTAGATCTGAGTCCAAGCCTGCCATTTCAACCCCTCCCTTTTGGTACTCAGACTTACTCACCCGCAAACACACACACAGATGGCGCAAGATGGCACCAAACTATGTATGCCTATGGGCCATTTAGAAAAAAATAGTGTTTTGAATCCAGTGAATCCATTCTTGTCGAAGATTAAAATCATTGATTACATCTTGTGATTGCGGATTCCTCTGTGGATAATTTGATTCAATTCCATGAATATCTGAATTACTGTAGTGACCATCTGCGGTTTACTTTGGAATATAATATGGAGCGGATCAGTTTTTTAGATGTACTGGTTCATAAATGAGATGGCACAATTCAGACTGATCCTTTCTTGTAAGCATACAGATCGTAACTCTTTGCTAAGAGGAGACCGTTTTCACCCACGGCCACCAGTTATTAAGAGTTTACGAATCAATCAGTTTCATTGGGTTTGGAGAATTTGCTGTGATGATGCATCATAGTCCATGCAGGCTACAGATCTGTTTTATAGATTCCTCGTTAGAGGCTACAAAAGCAAGTGGGTGCATGCAGCACAGGAACGCTTTGATCAGGTTACTCAGGACAAATGTCTTCTACCGAATAAGAACAAAAAAACCTCAAATTTTCCTATTTGTTGCATCACATATTCACCACTTGCCTCAGAATTAATGTAGGTGATCTGAAAATATTGGTTCATTATCGAGTCTGATTCAAAGCTGAGAAATGTTTTTGTAGAAGCATCTAAGCTCATTTTTAGACATTCCACTAACTTCCAATTGCCTTCTGGTTAAGTCAGATACTTATCCACATGACAAGCCTTCCCCGTTGTACCAGATGGCAATTGCTGGTGTGGCAATTGTGCACAATGCAATTATACTCGTAAGTGTAAAAGATTTAGTCATCTGCATACCGGTCAAAGCATATCGTTAAAGGGTGCTATTACATGCAACACTACGCATGTCAAATATCTCATCCGTTGCCCTTGTGGTCTGGCCTACACAGGGAAAACCTCCTGTGCCCTTTGCACCAGGATTAGTGAACATAGAATTAATATTAGAACACCAGATGAACGCAATCCTGTGGGTCACAAACAAGTGGGTCATAGTGTCAGTGCATTGAATTATGTTGGCACTGAAAAAGTTGAGAAACATCCCTGGGGGTGATCTTGAAAGAAGCCTCCTCCAACGAGAAACTTATTGGATTGATTTTCTTAATACCTTGTCTCCTGAAGGTTTGAATGAGGAATTTGACATAAAACCCCTTTGCTTTCCTGCCTGGTACTTCTGCATGTACGTAATTAATTTTTAATAAAAAAAATGTCATTACATCTCTTTTTGCATGCTATGTCATGTCTATTTGTATTGTGTCATTATTTCTATAATTAATCTTGACTATATATTACTGAGTGTATTTGTGTGTTACGGCTGATGCCGAGTGAGTGTTTGAGTGTGTCTGCGTGGGTGCGTGCGTGCCTGTGACCGTCTCCCCTTAGATTGCCAGGTGGAGGTGGAGGATTGGGGCGACTGCTTATGGGAGTGTTCGGTTGTCTTCCAATCAGCAACCGACAAGAAAATGGCAGCTCCTTTAAAAGGCTGGAGAGAGCGTCATTCGGGGGCGGCTGTTTCCTGAAGTGGACTGTCGCCCAAACTTCGTCTGGCTCGGCTTGCTAAACTTAGAAATTCCTGTTTTTGAATATGTTGTTCTTGTCTGACTCGGCTTGCTAAACTTAGAAATTCCTGTTTTTGAATATGTTGTTCTTGTCTGACTCGGCTTGCTAAAACTTAGAAATTGCTGCTTTTTGGATATGTTGTTCGTGTCTGACTCAGCCCTATAAAACTTAGAAACTGTTGTTTCCGATTGTATTATTTCCGGATATTGTTTAGATCAAAACTGTACTTTGCGAATAGTTCGGTGTGGCTTTATTTAGTGTCAACGATTTTGGAACGGTCACGCATCTGTATGTTTAAATCCTTGTTATTTTATTAAAAACCTCTGTAAAACCTTAACATCTGGTTTTATGTTACCTCCTTTTAACCCCTTTAAGAGCTGTGGACGTAACATTGTGTTTTAGCCTTAATTGGCTGACAGTGATGTCAGAATGATGCCATTGGCATACTGCATTTATATACTTTATTTACAGTGCCGGGAAAAAGTATTTGCCCCCTTCCTGATTTATTTGCATATTTGTCACACTTAAAGTCTTGGGGACCATCAAGATGTATTTTGGCAAATAAGAGACAAACTTTTTTGTTCTTTTTGGTCAGTAGTGGTGTTCATCTTGGAACTCTCCAATGGATGCAATTTTTGCCCAGTTTCTTTCTTATTGTTGAATCGTGAACACTGACTTTAACTGAGGGAAGTGAGGCCTGCAGTTCTTCAGGTGTTGTTTAAGGTTATTTTGTGACTGCCATGATGAGTCGTTGATGCGCTCTTAGTGTATTTTGCTAGGTTGGCCACTCCTTGGAAGGTTCAGCAGTGTTCCAAGTTTTCTCCATTTGTAGATAATGGCTCTCACCGTGATTCGTCGGATTCCCAAACCCTTAGAAATGGCTTTGTAATCCTTTCCAGACTAATAGATGTCAATTTCTTTGTATCTCATCTGTTCTTGAATTTCTTTAGTTTGCGGCGTGATGTGTTGCTTTCTGAGATCTTTTAGCCCACTTTGTCAGACAAAGTGATTTAAGTGATTTCTTGATTCAACAGGTCTGGCAGTATTAAGACCTGGGTGTGGGTAGTGAAATGGGACTCAAAATAATGTGGTTAATCACAGTTAATTCATAATTTTAGAAGGCGGGGGGAATTACTTTTTCACATAGGGCTAGGTCGGTTTGTGTAGCTTTTTCCCCTTAAAAAATGAAATCATCATTTAAAAACTGCATTTTGTATTTACTCAGCTTATCTTTGTCTTACATTAAAATTTGTGTGATGATATCAAACATTTAAGTGTGAAAAATATGCAAAAAAGTAATAAATCAGGATGGGGCAAATACTTTTTCACGGCATGATGTCCATGCGCAAGGTCGAGGTCAAAGGTCAAGTTCACAGAGGTCACAACCTTGTTTGCAGGTTTTCGTGCTGTAACTCCAGTTAGAATTCATGGATCGCTATGAAATTTTGGAAATAGCTTCTAGGCATACAGGAGGTGTTCCCTATTGTTTTTAAGGTCATCCGTCAAATCCCAAGGTCACAATGGTAAAAAAAGTGTCAATTTTGCCCGATTTCACGGTTTTCGCACCGTAACTCAAGTTAAATTCAATGAATGGCTATGACATCTTACAACAAGCTTCTTGGTATAGAGGAGGGTTCCCTATTGATTTTCAAGGTCATCTGTCGAATCCCAAGGTCACACCGGTCAAAAAAGTGTCGATTTTGCCCCAATTTCACAGTTTTTGCACCGTAACTCCACTTTAACTTGATGGATGGCTATTACATCTTAGAACAAGCTTCTTGGTACAGAGGAAGGGTCCCCTATTGATTTTCAAGGTCATTTGCCAATTTCGACATCACACTTGTACAAGAAACCACCAGTCATGGACACTAGGCCTCGTGACGGATGATAGGCGAGGTCGCAGCTATTAGATCCTTCTGATCTACTTGTTTACTTTTTACTGCCATGAATATTTCTTTTTTTCTGCAGAATGCTATGTATGTACCCAGATATTTTCATCAAAATGCAACATTTCCTAAATTATTTTTACATATGCTGGTCTAAGATGATGAAACCTGAGTTTCTTCATTTTTTACATTCATGCGGATAAATTCTGCATCAAAATATTACTTTCCCTAAATTTCCATAGATTTGGGTTGAGTAAGCAGACTAACATTACCACGATTTTTATTTTTATTATTTAGGTGGGAGCAGTGGCTTCACACTGGTCAGCACTACATACTTGGGTCTGAAAGTCTCAGGCTTGGTTACCTTTTAACGAGCAAGTTTGAAGCAAACTCATATTATAAAGCCATTGTTCATCTACACATAAAAACAGTGGGAGGCCTTCAGTAACCTTATCCTTTACCATTTTATTGCCCTCAAGCTGGTCTAGTTGTAGTTTGCCTGATTAACAATCAAACAATTTATTAACTGTGCAACCAAGACCAAATCATTACCTATAATAACAAATGATAATGGAAAAAGTGAATGCCTATTGCCTAAGTTTAAAGTTGTGCTCAAAAGTATGCATAACCTAGCGGAATTTGTGAAACTTTGCCATTTATTTTGAAAATATGACTCATCATGCAAAAACTTTTATTTAAGGATAGCGATCTTTATCATCACACAGGTGTTTGGCTCATTTTTAAACCATAATGATAACTGAAATCACCCAAACGGCTCAGATCATAAGTTTACTCCCCTTGAATTTTTTACCTTGTTGTATAGACTCAAGGTGACAGACTCAGGTTTAAATGGCTATTAAGGGTTCCATACCCGTGGCTTTTTAAATTGAAATTAGTGTCTATGTATAGTCATTTAGTTTGTTAGCTCCTGTCTGGATGCACTGCTCTGGGGTGCGTTTCCCAAATGCATTGTTGCTAATTATGGTAGCAACTTACATACTGTAGTTTGAACTACGCAGGTGCGACATAAGATTTTCCCAAAACCATTGTACGAACTATCAAGGTAACTTACGTATACGAACCATTGTTAAGCGGAACAGGTGTTCCCCAAAACCATAGTTCGAATGAACATTCGCAGCCACTGTCGTTGTGTAGGAGAGCTGTTGTTAAAAGATTATTTCCTGTCACTTATCGAGTGAAATTTACTTACTCCATTGGCAAGATAGTCAAAATAACTCAAATCAAGGAAAAACATTCTTGTCTTACTAAGAAAATGGTGATAGAAATAAGGGTTTTAAGTCTTAAAATAAGTAAATTTCCCTTTCTTGAAAATCACTTTTTGCAGTGTTGATGTGAATATACTATAGTAGAAATTATTATATCTTTTCATTTATAATAGTGGAAGGGAAAGTGTTGATGACAAGAAATAGGGTGGGGGAGATTGCAGGTTTTGTTGTATATAACGTTTCTTTTTCCTGTTGGTCTGTGGAATGCACAGTCATCTTCAGCATCCTTTACAGAGATCGCCTCACTTTCAGGGAGATGAATATTTGCTGAGACGGTCATGCTGTGCTGGCAGCAGGATGGGTGGACTTAGACAAACTGGCAGTCTGAGTCGATTCTGAGGACTCAGGGAAAAGAGCAGCCCTGACACACTGAAGGCCATGCCAGAGGGGGCCCAATGTGGAGAGGCTCAGTGAAGGGATGGCCGATGTTGAGGAGTCCTAGGAATCAAACTGTAAGGGGCAAGGCAAAAATGGGCCAAGAGGAAGTGGGCAGAGGGTGGAAGACTCCCACATTAGGGAACTGCATACCACAGAAGTCTATGCCTCTGGGACTCCTACAAGCACTTCTGGGCTTAGAATGGACATAAACTCCTCAGGAGTAAGACGCCTGCTGACAGACTGGTACTCGTACCACCAGCCCTCTGTGGCACACTCCTTAGAACTGCAGCTTTCTTCTCAGTGTTGGCAGCATAGTCCCTCCATTTCTCCCTCACATCCTCTGCAGTGCATCTCTATCCATAGCCCTCAGAACTAATTTTTTCTGTGATCTCATGCCAGTTTTTGTTCTTCGAATCAGTTGAAAAAATTTCGAGTCTGGAAAAAGGAATAGAAATGTTAACTTTGAATATTCCATTTTTTGTCCATGTCTATATTTCTAAGCCTATAAAGGAGGTGGGTGTCCTCAAGTTAGTCTTTACTATACAAACATATATAAACATATATCAAAAGAGACAATATGGCAACTAAGTCATCTTAATTTAATGAATCGCTTGTTTATGACAGAGCACACGTTGCCATAAATGAAAAGAAAATGTTACAAACTTCTATGTCTTGCAGGATTCGAGCCACCACTTTATAAGACTACTATGTACAATAATCATGTCTCTTGATGTATCCACTGCACCACAAAGTGTGCCATTCTTGAGATGTGGGGCTTGGTACTAATAATTGTTTATAATATTAATGAAAAAATGAATTGAAAAAACCTCATATTCGCTGGTGCAGCTTATTTAATTAAATGCATTGAAATGGCAAATTGTTCTTGAGATTTTTTTTTCTTCCACAAGAATCCTTGCCTAAAATGTAATTTCATTTAATAGTTCATTCATGAATTTTGGACCACTCCCAAAGTGGAGGAGAGTATTCGGTGGATCTAAGGATAGGAGATTGATGCGAACGTGATGTCTGTGATTGTGCAAACATTGGGCACCTCCAGGTGGCGAGGCTCAGGGTGGGGCTCGTGTCTCTCGTCGGAGTAGGCTCCTAAGCCCCCAAAAAGTGTTAATGAATCAGTGAGAGATGGGCTCTATGTACGTCATCGATAGGGTATAAAAAGCGGTAAAACACATGCAAAATTGCTCATTTATCACCATTTCTTTTGTCAGTTCAAAAGAGGCAAGTGATCATTGACCCTCATAAATCTAGTTATGGGTACAAGACGATTGAATATGCCACTGAGTACTGTCTGAGCAATTATGTAAAAATTCCTTAATGAATTTTGGACCACTCTCAAAGTGGAGGAGAGTATTTGGTGGATCTAAGGATAGGAGATAGAGGCGAATGTGATGTTGTATGGACTTAGTCTGTGATTGTGCGAACATTGGGCACCCCCAGTTGGCGAGACTCAGGGTGGGTCTCGTGTCTCTTGTCGGAGTCCATGTGGCTCCTAAGCGCCCCGGGGTCCCAGGTGGTGACTGTTTCTTGCTTTCTTCTTGGAGAGGGGAAGGGTGGGAGGGATGTAGAAACAAGACAAGCGGGGATTTTGGGAATGTAGGTGGTATATATAGGCGTCAGGACGAATAGGAAGGTGCATTGGGAGTGACCCTGTTCATTAACCTACGTTATCGGGAACTCCCTTTGGTCTGTAATTTGTGTACAATCACAATATAATTTTCCAAAATGAAGAATTTGTATTGTAATATTCAGGGTTCCCACACTTTTTTACCAGTGATTTTTCAAAACTTTTCCATAATATTTTACCTGATTTCCATAATGAGCTTTCACAGTGTGCCGGTTTCCTTGTCACAACTGGTAGCATGAGGTGGTACCCACAGTCCAGTCTGGTTGCACAGGTAGTCCAGCTCTCCCAGATCAGCACTTCCATATGTGCAGTTGCTAAGGTTTGGTGTGTCTCCCAGCGCAGTCTCAAGAGCATGGAGGAGATACCAGGGCACCAGCCGTTTCACAAGGAGAGCTGGACAGTGCTGTAGAAGGGCATCAACCCAGCAGCAGGACTGTTTCTGCTCCTTTGTGCAAGATGGAATAAAAGAGCACTGCCAGAGCCCTACAAAATGACCTCCAGCAGGCTACTTGTGCGGATGTTTCTGACCAAACTGTCAGAAACAGACTGTGAGGGCGGCATGAGGTCTCAATGTCCTCAAGTGGGACCTGAACTCACAGCCCAGCACCATGCATCTTGATTGGCATTCGCTAGAGAACAGCACTGTCCTGACTGCTGTTAGACACTGGGATGAAATCCTTAGAGCGACTGTGTGACCTTATGCTGAGGCAGTGGGTCATGGGTTTCTCCTGGTGCAGGGCAATGCCTGGCCACATGTGGTCACGGCATGTAGGCAGTTCCTGTACAATAAAAGCATTGATGCCATAGATTGGTTTTCTCATTCCTTTGACCTAAACCCAATTGAGCTCCTGTGGGATGCTATGTATCAGTCCATCCAAGGCTGATAAGTACCACCACAAACTAAGCAGGAGCTCACTGATGCCATGATCCCTGTCTGGGAGGAGGTCCCTCTGGACACCATCACCGACTCATCAGAACAATGCCCAGATGTTGTCGGGAGTGTTTTTATTAGTGAAGTCCATGCCTCCAAGAAATTCAAGCCATAAGAAAAGCCCAGGACGGAGCAACAAAATATTAATTCTGGATTTTTGATGATTCCATAATTCTTTCCTCTAATTACAGTGATGCCATATGTTTCCTCTACTTGTTTATGAAAAAAATATGCCATTTATTAAAATCAAATTTCTTTGCTGTGTGTTTCATGAAGCCTGAATGTTAAGCAAATGAACAAAAATTGTTTGGTGTCATGTCTGCAATTTGTTGATTTTCAATGAAGTAAACAAGCTGAATGAACATCCACTGCGGTGATTCTAGAATTGCAGCACGCATGACCTTGCTTGCCATGGCTCTCCAATGAGCCGGGCTCAGACTACAGGAGATTTAAAGTCCTCACTGATTTGAAATTGTTTTATAGCTCTCAGAAAAGAATGAACTTTTCCTATTTTTTTCTCTCAATTTCCAAACAAGCTCAAACTGCACATTTAGAAATGTGCAATCCATCATACCATTCAAGTTATGATTAAGGTCATCTTGCCTGAAACAGCTATGGTATGCCACGACTCAGGTGACCATGGGGAAGCAGAAGGAAGATGTTTAAAGACAAAAATTTTGAGGGAGCGGTGAGGGAATGTGGGCAACACAGTTTATTCGTTCACCAACAGCCAGGGGGGAGGATTTAAAGGTCAGTTTTAATTAGGTTTTATAACTTTTGATACTCAGCTGGCCTCTCAGTGGCTAAGGTTTTACCATTGGTGTTTGATACCGTCAGCGAAACCCTGAATAGGATGTTAAAATTTGTTTGCTGACTGTTGGGTTTTCTGAAATGAACCAATATCAAAAACCAGTAGAATACAAAAAGGAGGCTTTATTTCTGAAGGGGGAAACCCCCCAACAGAGCTGGCAACAGTATAAAGTTCGAAATCCAAAAACAGGGTCCCCTCAGGATTGTTAAACCTAAGTTTAAGACTTTTAAGACCTTTTTTAATGCCATTTTCAAGTAAAATTTAATACCTCTATCGCACCAATTATTTCAATAATCTTGAACCATATTCAATAAAGTAAGCACTTAACATCAATTTAAACCTCCATTACGTCTTAAGAGATTAGGCCTACGTCTTTGTTTAGCAAAAGAATGTACATTTATTGAAGATATAAAAAGTTGCATTATAAAGTCTCAGATTTATTTATTTATTTAACACGCACGCGCGCGCACAAACACAATCATTATGGATGAAAAGAGGACAGGACTCCAAACAGCCTGAGCCAGAACCCATTAATTTAAGTCATTCAAAACTGAAAAAGCCTCTAAACATGCATCGTCTGAAAGTTTAGGAAATATATTTGTCATTGTTTATGTTTTTGGTACGACAATGGTACTACATTTTCCGGAGGTCCTCTCCTTTGGAGGCAATCAGCTCATCGAGCCTCTTTATTTCAGTCATTTTTTCTTTATGGCTCCGCCTGAATGCATTCGATTTTGAAATGAGCTCGGCCATCTTACTTCCTTGGGCCAACTCAGAGAAGCGGTCAGCATCTAACATTAAGCCATTAGCAACTTCTTGCACTGTGATTTTTGTGTTCTTCAGCTGCTCCAGGTCATCTTCAGCAGCCTTTCTTTTCAGTGTCTGGGCCTCAGATTCTTTTTTCTTGCGCTGTGTCTCCAGATGCATTCTGTAGCGGCCTCTTGCGGACGAGACGGAATTGAGGAGCTCCTGGGTGAGGGGGAATTTTGAGACGCCTCCGTGGCTTGACACAAAGTCGCACACAATTCTGTGTGCTACGAGTGTGTCCTCTCTGATGTTGCACGTCTCCACCTCTTTGTTGACGGAGAATCCCCTCTCAACTGTGGCCTGTCCATGCGATAAAACCAGAAGCTTTTGCATGACTGCCCACAGTTCTGGAAACGGACTGCTGACATGCTGATGGAGAAATGCATCTATTCTTGACTGCAAGGGCTTGAAGGCCAAGAAGGCTGGTTCCCCTCTCACTTTTGACAACAGTTGTGCGAACTGTTGGATGATTAGATCACCTTAAGAAGAATTACAAAAAAAAAAAATTAAAACATAAAAGTGGATGTTTTTCCATACAATCAACAATGTGACTATGATTAGAAACTGTTGCATACATTATTGAACTGACAATCTCACTATATTTGTAATGTGTTTTATGTTACATGTTTATATTGAGTAATGTGCGTCACTTTTTGTTATAATTTTGGATTGCATAGCCACTTTAAAGGCAGTTAAAATCTGAAAGCTACAGGATTCCACTTGCATTCAATACATGAGCCAGAGGCCCAAAAAGTAGCATGTCCCTATCACTCACTACACTATAGCAAGACCATTACCAGCAGAAACACCTCCATCCAGTCGCTTGTCCTGCAGGAACTGCTTCACCAGCACCTTCATTTGTGTCTGACACAAATCTGGACACGAGTACATGCGAGCTGGATTCAGGCACCTCATTTGTCTCACAGTTGTGTACTTCAAAGGACTCTTCTCCTGAATCTTCTTCACTATTCTGATAAGACCCTCCATGCATTCTTTCCTGAACTGTAGGACTGACAGCTCTCCTGTGGTCTTGCTCTGCTTCTGAAGTTCCTATGAATGAATATACAGGGACTAGCTGCAGTGAAGTGAAAGAATTCTCCCTCTACTTTCCAACTCGGTTACAGAGAACCCCTAAATTAACACTCAAATACCAGCTTTTCAGATGTTATGAAAATAAAGACTTACTCCCGTGCCCTGAAAAATATCCCACAACACAACTGCCCATATTCACGGGTTCATACAGACAGGGTAAAGCTATATTATAGAATCTTGAAGATACCATCTGACAAATCTATTCAATTTCCAGATTAATTTGCGCTTCTTTCTTATGTCAGCCGTTCTGAACCCTACATATATAAAAATAAACAAACCTTTATGGCGTTCTCGGCCCCAATTCCAATATCCACTGCTTTTACAGGCACCTGGGATGACTTCTCGCTCACATCCATTCGGACCAAATGCTGATGGGTGGCATCATGGAGGAGGTCCCCTTTGATGAATCGCCTTAGCAGACTCTGTAAAAAGACAAACAAAAAAACAACAACAAAAAAAGTGTTACTGTAGCACAAAACCTTTGTTTTACAGGAAATAAGTCCTAGTGATGAAACAGTGTTTAATATAAAACTCAGTAGATAATTAAACCAATATAAAACTTCAGCTGTAGTTAATTGTCCAAAGGTTTTGAAAACCAGACCAATATTGCTGCCACTTCGGTGCACCCACTTTTTCCTACTGTACTGTAACTGAGAAGAGAAAATCTTACCTTTAGCAGTTCAGCCAGGTGATCTCCAATGAAAGGCAGCACTGGCGCATCAGTCTGAAATGTAGTGAGGAAAGGTGAAACACTCCGGGACACTGCCATAAAAAAATGCAGCTTGGCCATGATCAGGGGGTCCTTGGCTGCTGCCTCAATGGTGTCGAAAGAGGAGGTTCCAGGATTTGGGAGTAGCTTCTTCGAAACAGCATCAACATAGTGGAGAATATTGGGCCAGATGAGAATGGCTCTTTCCACCACCGGGAGATTTTCTACCCAACGATGCCCACATAATGGTAAGGCGAAGATGTTTGACTTGGTCAGGTTACAGTAATCCTCTCGTCTTGCCGGTACGTTGAGGAATATTGTGTGCAGCGCTCTCAGTAGCTTTTCCATATTCCAGACTGTGAAGCCACATTTCACTGCGTTGTGCACAGTATGAAGGCCGCAACTGCCAACTATGATCATTTGGGCCCCCCCAAACTGCTCTGCGTGTTCCTGCTGAAGTATCTCAAAAAAACGCCAATTTACATTTGGTCCATCCATGGACACGGACAACAGCTTCCTCATATCGAGTTCCTTCATACACTCCTGCAAGACATAATAACAATAAAAATTAATATTATTTTTCTTTTTAATATTTGTTTTTCTTTATTTTCTATATTCTGTTATTTCTAAATGTGTTAGAAAATGGGTGACACATGAGATTAATAAGCCTAACCATCATGGGAATCAAAAGCAGCCCCAGAAAAATGCATCTTACATTATTTTTGTAAAGCAACTTTAGAATGACATTTTCAATACAAATATTTATCTTAAGGGGACCTAGGCTAGCTAGGTGTTAAGGTTGACGATCACATCAAGCTGGCCACCAAGTTACTAGTAAAATTGGTATGTGATCGTCAAGCTGGTCACCTTAACTTGGGAAATCCCTGCAATAGGCAGTGAATAGGCTGTGACCGTCACAAGTCCGCTACTACAGCTTGCCATTTTGTCCGTGACGCAAAAAAAGACAAGACAGTGAGTCAAGTGAAATACACCCGGCGGAGACGGGGCGTCAGCGAAGCGCCAAGTCCACAAAGAAACATCGAGGACGGTAGTTGGAATGGTAAACTACTAGCACACAACCAAACCTTGCTGGTTTATTCACCTGTGATCTTGCCAAGTCATTCAAAAAGCAAGTGAAACTTGACTAACATGGCTAACCAGAGACTGTCAATTGAGGCTAAATCTAAGTTAGACTCGAAGTTAAAAAATGGTGAAATTCACATTCATTCGAAATGCAAACCGTGCAGAAATACATTATTGCATCTAATACATTTTAATCGGAGAAATACAAATAGGCAACTTACCTTGAAATTTTCAAGCAGGTCTACCGCCTTCGCGTGGCCCATAAACTGCGACCTGAAGTATCTTGACGTGACTTGGTCGCCGATCCAGTACCTCACATGTAAGTCCAACTGTTTGGACTTGGTGGTCTTGTTGAGGCTTTCGTCGAACATAACGACGAAGGCATCTGAGCCGTTCACTTGTTTCGTAATTTCTCCGGTGATGAACGGTACAAGTCCAAATTTTGTTATGTAGGCTGTTTTGTTACTGCCGCATGAAAATGTGGCGGCTACACTCGAGTCAGGGAACATGAGTCGAAACAGGTCACCGACGGACTCATTTGAAGCATACAAATGGTGGTCAGCTATGGTCTTTAAGATCCACAATACCTCTGCTTGCAGGGTTTTCATTCTATCGACAAACGGACGCATTCCCAGTGCAGATGCAGTGGATGGATTCTCCATTTCGCCGGTTGTGGCAGTGGTCGAGCTGCTAGCCGGCTGAGTTGGCACACAGTACTGTGCTATTGCAGTCTGTTGACTCATAGATGCCATGAATTTATGTTTCCCGCTCTTCATATGGGACTCTAAGGCCCCAAGCCCCATCGTCCCCAGAGAAAAGGTCTTTTTGCATAGCTTACAGAAAGCATCTCGCTCATTTTCTACTGCTTTTAGCCAAAAGTATTTGGGATCGAGCAGCCATCTCCGATTAAACTTGCACTTCCCCATGCTAAACTCCTTGCTTCCAAATGATGGCGCGCGCAAGGTGCTTCCCCTTTTGTTTGCAGTGCAACGTATCATGAACGTTCTGTACGTCATCTTAGTTATGTATTTTAAAAAAGGGCCTAATAATAATAAAAACTTTTTCATGGATACAATATAGGTTGCACTGATATGTTTTTACAAATTAAGACATCAGTGAAAAACATTTCAGACTTACAACAGCTAATTTAATACTTTTAATCCCTTTAATGCTGGAAAACGAAATTCAATGCCTTTTTAATACTTTTAATATGCCGCGGGTACCATGAAAAAACAGAGTCCAATGGGCGAAATCCAGAGTCATACACAGGGCACCAATCACAAAAATTGTAGTCAGACAGAAGAGGTCAAAAAAACAAGAATGCGGCAAAAGTACAGGGAATGAGAAAAGCTCGGTGTCAAGGGCAGTGGCGGCCCGTGACAAAAATTACAGAAGAAGCCAGAATGAACAACGAATTTAATTCAGTGTTTACGTGTTATTTTCATACAAACAAATTAGCCTACCGTTACAGTACCTTTATTCTACCGACTTCTCATTCATTTTAGTGATAAAAAAAGAGGTTAAAAAAGAGGACCGCATGTGTGAGAGAGTTAAAGCGCGAGGGAGAGCTGTGGATGCGCGCTTCGGGCTGTGCGCGTGCTCATGGCTCTGGCACACTGTAGTATGTGATCAGTTAGAGGGAGCCCATGCAAAGCTGGTAAAGGTCTCATAGCTTTATTACAGCAGAAAGCTAAACACATAGTGATCAGACGGCAATTATGACAAGATCTAGATATAACAAAAAAATTTTAGCCATTGCTTTCACAGACAGTATTAACGAAGTTCCGTTCTCTGGACAATGCTTATCTCTGATTCATATTTAATTAATTAGCAACAAAAGCATTTGCAAGATAGCCGTGGAATATTGTGCAGAAACACAGGCAAACCCCTTCCACCAACATTAGAAGTAATAATCTCATATGTGGCAGCCTCGCAACTGAAATTAACAAATCACAAGGATGCCCAATATTCATACATCCAAAAACACATTCAACAAAAATGCACAACCCTTGCGCAACATCTGAATTACATAAACTAAATATAAAACACATAGTTACAAAAGTTTATATAAAAATTGATATCAACCGTGCTCCAGCACTATCAACGATAAACCTTACAGCTGTCAGCTGATAGTGCAGCTGATGACAGCGGACCTAAATGCAGTCTCGGTAAGGATTGAGAGTATAAAAAAACAGTACAGCTTAGCCATCACGCTCTGAAATCCACTTGACACGACAAGAATAATAAAGAATAAAACACCACATTTTATGCATCACATAAGAAAAATGTGACAACAACCCAGTCATCAGAAAGGCCACAGCGGGCCATAGGAGACATGGCCAGCAGAAAAGCCGGTTAAGCTTGGCACTTCCTGTTAGCCACTCGTTTCAGGCATAGTTAGCTTCACAAAAAAAGCGAACTTTTCCATCAGCTCTCCCCTCAGTTAAATTGAGCTTTGGAGTCGGCCTCCCGTCCTGCTTGACTTTTAGTTGAACCTCAAAGGGAAGTTTTGTGAAGTAATTTTTTACAAGACACTCAAGGTCCCTGTCACCATCCATTCTCTGACTAAATGGCTATACTTTCTGTGTGGGCTGGCTGGTGCCTGGCGGGACAGTTGAATCAGTGTGTGTATTTTCCATAACAGTTTGTGATTGGTGGGAAGCCAGATCTGATCTGGCCTCCCTCATATTTTTTTTAATGATGCATCGACCATTAAGCGATGAGCCCTGCTTCAATCTGATTGGCTAATACGGGCTGTTTTTTTTTCGAAGGGAGGCCAAGTGAAGCTGGCCTCCAAGCTGACATACAGGGCGGAGGGCATGAGACACGAGGTGTAAGACACAATGAGAGCTTGACAGGAGGGGCGCTGTTTTGCTACTCACGCTCAGCCAAAGCAGAATTGCGCTGATGTAGTGTTTTGACAAGGAAATGACAACAATATAAAATACATTGTGGTGAACCTTATTTATATTTTTTCTTTCTTGCAATAATTTTTGGGGAAGCCAGGCTTCCCTTGGCCTCCGTGAAAAACCGCCACTGGTCTAGGGCGGTCCAGTCAGATAAATCACAATGAAATAAGGCGAAAGAAGTGTAGCACAGGTAACACGGAATAACGATCGGACAAGGAAGTGAATCAAACAGGCATCTAATATACAGGTGCTGGTCAACGAATTAGAATAATTTGAAATAGTGCAATCGTTAAATATTTTAAGGCATTTTTTGTGCAGAAAGCAAATCAGGTGTTCACCGCGCATGTCCTACTTGTTAGAGTAATCACAGAACTTGCTACCTGTAAAAAATTTTCTCAGCTGAGCTTTCCAAAAGGCCCATTTAGGCCATTTAACTGTGACACTGTTGTTTCATTGAATTAGAATAATACTTTAATCATTTCATTGAATTACAATAAGTGCTCGAATTTTTGTTTTCTGTGAAGAGTGTTCACTGTGCAGCATAAAGTCAGGGTTGAGTAGAATTTCTAAGTTGTAAAATCAATCATGGGTAAGCAGCGCGACCTCTCAACCGGAATAGTGGCTCAAATTCAAGCCCTTCGCTAACAAGGCTTGATCCAAACTAAAATTGCGGAGCAGCTCGGCATCAGCCAGTCTTCCGTCTGCAAATCTCTCAAGAAAGACTGCAGCAAGCGCACCAATTGTTCTGGCGTCCGAAAAACTTCTGCTCGCGACAACAAAGAGCTGAGAAAGATCACAGTCAGCAACTGGTTTTAGTCCACTTCCAAGCTCAGCGACTTGTGGAACGAGCAGACCGGCGCTAACGTCTCGAGATCAACCACTTACCGTCGTCTGCGTGAACTCGGCTTCAAATCTCGCGTTCCAGCAGTAAAAACGATGCTGAACAAGAAACAAATGGAGAAACGGCTGAAGTGGGCCAAAGAACACGGCGAGTGGACTGCTGAAGACTGGCAGAAAGTGGTCTTCAGTGACGAATCACGCTTTTGCATCTCCTTCGGTGACCAAGGTCCTCGTGTCTGGTGCCGTGGTGGCGAAACCTACAACCACGAGTGCGTGAAAAGTTTCCCCAGAGCGTTATGGTCTGGGGATGCGTGTCCGCTCGGGGTGTATGGAAACTCTGCTTCCTCAAGAAGACTGTCAATGCTGCCGTATACCAAGATGTTCTGGAAACGTTCCTGATTCCGACTGTTGAGGAACATTTCGGCGAAGAAGACCTCATATTTCAACAGGATCTTGCACCGGCTCATGTGGCTCAAGTCGACCAAAGATTGGTTCACAGAAAAACAGCTTGAAGTTTTGGCTTGGCCGGCCAACTCGCCTGACCTCAATGTCATTGAAAACCTTTGGGCCATCGTCAAGCGGAAAATTCATGACAGAAAGCCAACTACGCTGGACCAACTGAAGCAGAACATCGCCACTGCCTGGGAAGCAGTGAGCGCGGAAACTTGTGACAAGCTGGTCAAATCGATGCTGTGGAGACTTCAGGCAGTCATACAAGCCAAGGGGGCAGCCACAAAATACTGAGAAAGTGATGATTCTAATTATAATGAAAATTATTCTAATTCAGTGAAACGGTTTCTCCATTATTCTAATTCAATAAAACAATAGAGTCACAGTTAAATGGCCTAAATGGGCCTTTTGGAAAGCTCAGCTGAGCAAATTTTTTACAGGTAGCAAGTTCTGTGATTACTCTAACAAGTAGGACAGGCGCAGTGAACACCTGATTTGCTTTCTGCACAAAAAATGCATTAAAAAAATGTTATGATTGCACTATTTCAAATTATTCTAATTCGTTGACCAGCACCTGTACATATCCGGGTGAACACATGATCAGGGAACACAAGTGCAATCAATGGAACAATAATCATGGAGTGACACATTAGGAATAAACTAATCACATGAATTTGGCTGAAGCCAAAATGCAGACAGGGATAACAAGAAAAACCTATGGACAGACAAACAGCTCCAGTCACTGAGTACTTAAAGTGCATAGTTTAGAGATTGGAAAGCACAAAGCATTTGTGGAGACCCACAGAAAATCGCAGCAGAGATAATAGGGAAAGGCAAGGAGGCGGAGACTAGGGCTGCGTTCCAATCCGAAATAAGATACTCCCTTCACTTCTTCCCTCCACTCGAGTGAGCCCTCCGAATGACGTAGCAGGCGAGTAAGCCCTTCCCGAGCGAGGGAGGGCAATAGAGGGGACTTAGGGGGAGGGTTGTGGGAAATCGGACTGGAACGACCCTTTTTTTCCGTACTTATACAGTTGTCAACAAGCCAGCGGGAAGTTTGCGTTGCCATGGAGCCTAGTGAGTTAGTTGCCTGTACGTTCCATAGATATATCTATGTGTACGTTCTACCTTTTACAGTTCAGGCGGAAGCGTATCGCGTGTTCGTGGCAAGTAGAAGACAGCGAGCTCGTTTGACTGCTGCGGCATTTGTGACTGTTTTATGGGAAAATAAAGCGGCTTTCACCCCGGACGCGAATTTTTCGCACGACAGATTGCATGATCAGTGCGATGGATGCAATTGCGTGCATTCGCGTCTTTGCATTTGAATGTAATCTGTCGCGCGAAAAATTCGTTTCGCGTCCAGTGTGAAAGCGGCTTTTAGCTCCGCAACAGTCCTCACGGATGCTATAGGCTAGCTACAGCAAAAATGAACGTAAAGTCTCAAATGCTTAAAAATAATGCGAAACCGATGCCCCTCACCCCCAAACTTCGCTATTTGCATATAACTATGTCATAGATTTCACACTACTCGAACAGAATTCTTAAATTGTATGTTAATTTTCCTACCACAAATCGTCCTTTTGCCATCTGAAATAAATGGCGGACGTGAAATTTTGACCGAGGGAGAATGAGCAAGGCATTCTGGGCGATATCAAAGCTTGGAGGGATGTTCGTTGTTGGCTTCGTTTGAGGGAGGATAATCAAGGGCTTGAGCAAATGAAAATGCGCCCTTCCCTCCGCAAAATTGAATTGTAACGACCCTACAAGTGGCAGCCATCTTACATCCGGGATTTTTTGGGAATTCCCCCCTCGATTGGAGGGCGAGTGAACACTACGAAGCAAGCATTTTTTCGGATTGGAACGCAGCCTAGATAGGGCGACTGCTGAGAGATCGTTAGTCAAGTAGCAAGTGCTGCTGTACAATCCTGAGTGCTTGTTACTAAGTTAGTCTAAATATACAGGGTTAGAGTTGGTTAGTAATTAGCAAAAATAATAAACTGTTAGGCCCGTATTCAGAAACGACACTCACACTAATTGAGTGTGAGTGAGTTCTAACACTTAGTGTCAAGTTATACTAAAAGAGTCAGAGGTTGCCCTGACACTCATTTGCTTTCAGAGACCTCACTCACACTGAAATTAGTATGCCCATCTGTGTGAAGGTTGAGTGCTGGGAACACCTCCCTTGAGCTGCACTAACTTGCGCCGGAATTTCGTTGTCAGGGCTTTCAGGTGGTTACAAACATTAGAAACTCTGGATCATTTACCGCCATGTGCTCGACGCAATCGCAACAACGCAAATCTTAACTTTAATGATGATAACAAAGCCGTTAACTTACTAACTGACCTCCAGGTTTCAGACGTTACGGACTGCACTGTGGTGAACTCGAGGTTAGCATTTGTGTTCCCACCAGTGGCTACTGGTGAACTGGCAATAGGGGAGGCTCAAAGCCATCCCTTAAAAATAATGATTGGACATGACCTGTTTTCAATCATTTAGTTAAATTTTATTTACTTGAACTCCAAAAATCCTAATGATTATCATGTGTCGTAAGTTCTACTTGTTAAGTTGTGAACTGGTGATAGCTTGACCACAGTTAGAAAGAGCACTGATAATTATTGCCCTGTTTTCAATACATTTAAATGGCCATTGCAGAAACTCCGAAAACTCTCAACATTATCAGGTGTGGTCAGGTTTCATAAATGACGCATATCTGTCAACTGTCACACATTCGGATTTCTCGCGCTTTTCTTTACTGATGGGTTGGAAAATTCTGCACTCAGCGGCTCGTGGGGCGCGTGCGGATTGGTCTGCGAGGATCATGTAGCTGTAAGTCACGAGAATCTATTATTTTCTACATTCTTTACCGCTGAATGTAGAAGGAAATTTCCGGCACGTTTCACAGCTTGTTGCTTAGTGAGCCTCGCGCGCTGTCCTGCGCCTTTTGTGAGCCACTCGACCGCAGAATTTATGAAGACGCTGATATTCACGTCATCATTAATGTGTGAAAGAAACGCCTCAATTTTGTGAAGTAATGTATAACAACGCTATTAAAATACATTTCATTGTCGTTTTACCAATTAGTCAGAGAAATTTTCTAATCAAAAAAAGTTAACCGCGACAGGTTTAGGTCATTCAGCACTGAAAGGTGAGAACTGAGCGTACCTTTACAGCAGCCGACGCACCGCCTATTATACCCAGTGCCCACTACTGCCACTTATGCTTGAGTGGCGTTTGTGAATATCACCTGGCGAGGAGTGGGACCGCCCTCTCGGTTAGTGGTGGGTCAATCTCTCTCTCACACTCCAGTTACATTTCAATTGTACTCACTATATGGTGAGTCGAGGGTGAGTGTGAGTGTCGTTTCTGAATACGGGCCTGAGTCTGTGTTAGTAAGATAGTAAAAGTGAGGGAAAGGAAGAACACGAGATAAAGAAAGAAGATTGAAACCCAGAAGCCAATAAATCACCCGAATGAGTGGCACGCTAGACAAGGGACTGTGAGCAAAGATACACTCATGACAAGACGGGGGAAAGACGAAGTGCAAGGCATGGAAAAATAAACATGACATAAAAACTATGAAACATGGCTATGAACTGAAAACATGGCTAAGAGACTAAGACATGAACTAAAACATGAAAAATAATAAAACATGAAATCTAATTACCAATAATACAATACATGATCTAGGGATGGTCAGACGAAGCAGTGGTCACTAAAACACATGAGGCAATCTAAACATGGCGCAAGGCCAGGCACAGAACTTAAACTTGAGGCATGGGGCATGGGACATGGCAAAGACAGAAAACGCAGGATCACAACACTGACAGAATATTCCAGTTCTAAATCCTGAATATACCCCTCCTTGAATCGCCACCTTATCGTGGTGGAGGGGTTTGAGCACCTGGATGATCCTAGGAGCTATGTTGTCTGGGGCTTATTTGCCCCTGGTAGGGTCTCCCAGGGCAAACAGGTCCTAAGTGACAGGTCAGACAAAGAGCGATTCGAAAACCCCTAATGAATGTCAAAAAAAATCGAGGATGCTTACATCGCCCGGATTGGCGTCACCGGGACCCCACCCTGGAGCCAGGCCTGGGGTTGGGGTTGGTAGGCGAGCGCCTGGCGGTCGAGCCCCCACCCACGGGACCCGCCCGGGCATCGCCCGAACGAGCGACGTGGGCCCGCTTTCCCGTAGGCCCATCTCCCGCGGGAGGGTTCAGAAGGGGCTGATGCTTCGTGTTTTGGGTGGCTGTCGTGGGCGGGGGCCCCGGCGACCCAATCCCCGGACTCTGAATCTGGTTCTGGGGACATGGAATGTCACCTCACTGGGGGGGAAGGAGCCTGTGCTTGTGCGGGAGGTTGAGCGATACCGGCTAGAGATAGTCGGGCTCACCTCCACGCACAGTCTGGGCTCTGGAACCCAACTCCTTGAGAGAGGCTGGACTCTCTTCTACTACTCTCTTCTCTTTGCTTATAGCCCCCCAGCTTAGCCGTCAGGTGTTGGAGTTTTCCTCGGTGAATGAGAGGGTCGCTGCCCTGCGCCTTCGGGTCGGGGACTGGTGCCTCACTGTCATTTCGGCTTATGGGCCGAATGGCAGTGCAGAGTACTCGACCTTCTTGGAGTCCGTAGGAAGGGTACTGGAAAGTGCTCCGACTGGGGACTCCATCATTCTACTGGGGGACTTCAACGCCCACGTGGGTAGCGACAGTGTTACCTGGAGGGGCGTGATTGGGAGGAACGGCCTCCCCAGTCTGAATCCGAGCGAAGCTCTGTTATTGGACTACTGTGCTAGTCACTGTTTGTCCATAACGAACACCATGTTCAAGCATAAGGGTGTCCATCAGTGCACGTGGCACGAGGACACCCGAGGTCGGAGGTCAATGATCGACTTTGTGGTCGTGTCATCTGACCTTCGACCGTATGTCTTGGACACTCGGGTGAAGAGAGGGGCTGAGCTGTCCACTGATCACCACCTGGTGGTGAGTTGGATCCGCTGGCGGAGGAGGAAGCTGGACAGACTTGGCAGGCCCAGACGTGTTGTGAGGGTTTGTTGGGAACGTCTAGCGGAACCCTCTGTCAGAGGGGTTTTCAACTCTCACCTCCGGGAGAGCTTTGACCAGATTCCAAGGGAGGCTGGAGACATTGAGTCTGAATGGACCATGTTCTCCACCTCCATTGTTGACGCGGCTGTTCGGAGCTGTGGCCGTAAGGTTTCCGGTGCCTGTCGTGGCGGCAATCCCCGAACCCGGTGGTGGACACCGGAAGTAAGGAATGCCGTCAAGCTGAAGAAGGAGTCTTACCGAGCTTGGCTAGCTCGCGGGACGCCTGAGGCAGCCGACCGGTACCGGCAGGCTAAGCGTGCTGCGGCCCGGGCGGTAGCGGAAGCAAAAACTTGGGTATGGGAAAAGTTCGGGGAGGCCATGGAGGAGGACTATCGATCGGCCCCGAAGAAATTCTGGCAAACCGTCCGGCGCCTCAGGAGGGGAAAGCAGTACCCTGCCAACACTGTTAACAGTGGAGGTGGGGAGCTGTTGACTTCGACTGGGGATATTGTCGGCCGGTGGAAGGAATACTTTGAGGACCTCCTCAATCCCGCTGTTACGCCTTCCGTAGAGGAAGCAGAGGCTGGGGACTCAGAGGCTGACTCATCCATCACTCGGGCTGAAGTCACTGAGGTAGTTCGGCAGCTCCTCGGTGGCAAGGCACCGGGGGTGGATGAGATCCGCCCTGAGTACCTCAAGTCTGTAGTAGGGCTCTCTTGGTTGACACGCCTCCGCAGCATCGCGTGACAGTCGGGGACAGTACCTCTGGATTGGCAGACCGGGGTGGTGGTTCCTCTATTTAAAAAGGGGGACCGGAGGGTGTGCTCCAACTATAGGGGGATCACACTTCTCAGCCTCCCGGGTAAAGTCTATTCCAGGGTGCTGGAGAGGAGAATCCGGCCAATAGTCGAGCCTCGGATTCAGGAGGAACAATGCGGTTTTCGTCCTGGTCGTGGAACACTGGACCAGCTCTGTACCCTCCGAAGGGTGCTTAAGGGTGCATGGGAGTTTGCCCAACCTGTTCACATGTGTTTTGTGGACTTGGAGAAGGCAATCGACTGTGTCCCTCGTGGCATTCTGTGGGAGGTGCTTCGGGAGTATGGAGTCCGGGGCCCTCTACTAAGGGCCGTGCGGTCTCTGTATGACCGGAGCAGGAGCTTAGTTCGCATTGCCGGCAGTAAGTCAGACCTGTTCCCGGTGCATGTTGGACTCCGGCAGGGCTGCCCTTTGTCACCGGTTCTGTTCATTATTTTTATGGACAGAATTTCTCGGCGCAGCCAGGGGGCGGAGGGAGTTTGGTCTGGGGACCACAGGATCTCATCTCTGCTTTTTGCGGATGATGTTGTCCTGTTGGCTCCCTCGAACTAGGACCTTCAGCATGCAATGGGGAGGTTTGCAGCCGAGTGTGAAGCGGCTGGGATGAGAATCAGCACCTCCAAGTCCGAGGCCATGGTTCTCGACCGGAAAAAGGTGATATGTCCCCTCTGGGTTGGAGGAGAGTTCTTGCCTCAAGTGGAGGAGTTCAAGTATCTTGGGGTCTTGTTCACGAGTGAGGGAAGGATGGAGCGTGAGATTGACAGACGGATCGGTGCAGCGGCAGCAGTAATGCCGTCGTTGTACCGATTTGTCGTGGTGAAGAAGGAGCTGAGCCGAAAGGCAAAGCTCTCGATTTACCAGTCAATCTACGTTCCTACCCTCACCTATGGCCATGAACTCTGGGTCATGACCGAAAGAACGAGATCTCGGGTACAAGCGGCTGAAATGGGTTTCCTCCGCAGGGTGGCGGTCGCTCCCTTAGAGATAGGGTGAGGAGCTCTGTCACCCGGGAGGAGCTCAGAGTAGAGCCGCTGCTCCTCCACGTCGAAAGGGACCAGCTGGGGTGGCTCGGGCATCTTTATCGGATGCCCCCTGGACGCCTTCCTGGGAAGGTGTTCCGGGCATGCCCCACTGGAAGGAGGCCTCGGGGAAGACCCAGGACACGCTGGAGGGACTTTGTCTTTCGGCTGACCTGGGAACGCCTCGGGATACCCCCGGAAGAACTGGAGGAAGTGTCCGGGGAGAGGAAAGTCTGGGCATCCCTGCTTAGACTGCTGCCCCCGCGACCCCGCCCCGGATAAGCGGTTGAAGATGGATGGATGGATGGAATCCTGAATATCAAAACTGTTTGACATTATCAGGGCTGCCCTGATGAGTGTGCGAGCAGTTGGGAGGAGTAAGACTGGATCTGTAAACTCCTTACATTACCAGATTATCTTGGCTGAAGATCATTTCTGACTAAGGTCCCAGGCCAGATTTCTGTGATTGTTGGGAGGGGTGAATCTGGGATCCATCAGCCTAAAACTCAGGTAATCTGAGCCCGCCTTATATTGGTGAGGAAATGTACCTGAAATTAACGGTCAGTTTCAAAACTTTCGGCAGTACTCTTTCTTGCAGAATATGGTTTCAACGTCTACTGTCTGCTTTGGAACCACTACAACACACTGAACCACACCAGGGGCCTCATTTATAAACGGTGCGTTGGCACAAAAAAGATACGTACGTCACTTTCTTTGCAGATTTGATTTATAAAAACAAACTTGACATTATAAAAAGAGAAATTATTTAGACTATGCACAATGACAATGAATTCCAAGTCCATCCTGATTAAATAAATGAAAATTCCATGCAGTTTATTTTACCCATAGGTTTATAAATTATGCTATTTTCCACTAAATGTAATTTTTTTTTTTTTGTGCGTACGTATTAGGTATGAAATCCACACAAATTTTTATAAATAAGGCCCCTGATCCTTTACTTCTATGGAAAGTTACGGTTTTTATGATTGAGTCTTTATCTCAAGTTTCATTAACTGACTGGGTGTCGTCTCTGAAACTGGTGAATTCAATTGAAATCTGTGACAGCTCATTCTGAATCTTTATTATTATACACTGCAATACACCACCCAACTAATCAGGTTCCCTCTGAATGTGAGATTGTATACCTAACTGAACTGATGTTTGCCTTGGTGAAAAAGGAAAGTGTTGGATACTGCAGACTATATTCCATTTGTCATGTTAATAAAATACTTTGTTGAGCAAAATGCATGTTTCTGCCTAGTAATTAATTCAAGTACTATTATTGTAAATTAAAATATTATATACTGTTTAAAAATAAACCTAATGTATACAGTTCATATAAAATTTATATTCATGTATTTATTGTCATCAATTGAAATGCGTGACTTAGCAGGGGGTTTCACAGTTTTGTGACACACATTATGCATGCAACATCCTGAGCCACCCGAAATGGTTATTCCTGGGCTGAAGAAGTTTTGCGGCAAATTAAATTGTTTTTAAACAGAGTTGCAATGTTTGTGCTCTTAGTTGAGGAGGGTTAGACATGTGCCAATGTAAGCCAAGGTGATTGTCTTTTATTTTTTTATTTTAATTTTTTTCTTTTCATTTCATATTAGTAGGCCTGTTAAGTCGTGCAGGGCAAATGCTAATTAAAGCACGAGGAATCCATCTGAGAAGCGTAAGATAGGAAGAGCTGAGTGCGAGCATCGCTGTCGCAATAAGGTACTACTAGGTTAACAAGTTACCAAGGTTACCAAGTTTGGCTAATTTAGGCAGTACAGTTGACTTACTTGTCGAGGAGAAAGCTGGCAACTTCAGCGTCTCTTAGAAAAATCTTTCTCCTCCATTAGCTCCTTCCACCTGGGGAAGGCTATCCTGATGTTCACCCTTGTTTTTTGAGCAGGCCTGTAGCGCTGCCTTTTCAATACTTTTTTGTTGTTTGCGGATGAGGATTCCGTCTCCTGTGCTGCTGCGGCATATGTATGGTCCAGCATTATGCTGCAGTAGTACTGATTTTCAAAGTCGCCACAATAGCCTCTCTTTTTCTGATTTCCTCCGGTGTCTCAATCACTCTGCACTGGCTGGCAGGGCAAACGTGGATTTCCGCGTTTGGTGCCATTTGTCCCTTGCCAGCGGCAACAGTTTCAAGATGGCTGACTGTCATGGCGCTCCCCTACCAGCTTACCCGTCCAATGTAGAAACAAGTCTAAAATTCTTTGTTTACGAGAATATATCAGATTATTAGCGGAGGTCATAATACACCAATGATGACATGTATATGAATGCAGACTTAGATTTTGGCAAATAAAAAATGCAAATGTTAGACATTGTACCTTTAACATTACTCTAAAACAAAACATCAGTCAGTGCAGCTCTTTCCAATCTTTTCAGAATTTCAAAGAGCAGACATCAATCGTAATCATTGCTGAAAGTCAGTATTTCGAAAAATATATTCTTTACCATACTTTTTCCAATGTAGTGATGTAGCAGGGAGAGCACAGGAAAAACCAGCACTTTAAACAACAGCCTGCAAACAACGACCACCATCCTCATGTTAATCTACAAAACCCAAAACCAGTGAAGTTGGCACGTTATGTAAATCGTGTTTAACACAGAATACAATGATTTGCAAATCCTTTTCAACTGATATTCAATTGAATACACTGCAAAGACAAGATGTTTAATGTTCAAACTGAGAAACTTTATTTTTTTTTTGCAAATAATCATTAACTTAGAATTTAAAGGCAGCAACACATTGCAAAAAAGTTGGCACGGGGCCTTTTTACCACTGTGCTACATCGCCTTTCCTTTTAACGACACTCAGTAAACATTTGGGAACTGAGGAAACCAATTTTTGAAGATTTCAGGTGGAACTCTTTCCCATTCTTGCTTGACGTACAGCTTAAGTTGTTCAACAGTCCGGGGTCTCCGTTGACGTATTTTATGCTTCATAATGTGCCACACATTTTCAATGGGAGACAGGTCTGGACTACAGGCAGGCCAGTCTGGTATCGAGCCATGCTGTTGTAACACGTGCAGAATGTGGCTTGGCATTGTCTTGCTGAAATAAGCAGGGGCGTCCATGAAAAGGCCGTTGCTTGGATGGCAACATATGTTGATCCAAAACCTGTATGTACCTTTCAGCATTAATGGTGCCTTCACATATGTGTAAGTTACCCATGCCTTGGGCACTAATGCACCCCCATACCATCACAGATGCTGGCTTTTGAACTTTGCGCCTATAACAGTCCGGATGGTTCTTTTCCTCTTTGGTCCGCAGGACACAATGTCCACAGTTTCCAAAAACAATTGGAAATGTGGACTCGTCAGACCACAGAACACTTTTCCACTTTGCATTAGTCCATCTTAGATGAGCTTGGGCCCAGCGAAGCCGGCGGCGTTTCTGGGTGCTGTTGATAAATGACTTTCGCTTTGCATTGTAGAGTTATAACTTGCACTTGCAGATGTAGCGATGAACTGTAGTTACTGAGAGTGGTTTTCTGAAGTGTTCCTGAGCCCATGTAATGATGTCCTTTACACACTGATGTAGGTTTTTGATGCAGTACCGCCTGAGAGATTGAAGGTCAGGGGCATTCAGTGTTGGTTTTCGGCCTTGTCGCTTACTTGCAGTGATTTCTCCAGATTCTCTGAACTTTTTGACGATATTACGGACCGTAGATAATGAAATCCCTAAATTTCTTGAAATAGCTCGTTGAGGAATGTTGTTTTTAAACTGTTCGACAATCAGCTCACGCATTTGTTCACTAAGTGGTAACCCTCGCCACATCCTTGTTTGTGAATGACTCAGCATTTCAGGGAAGCTGCTTTTATACCCAATCACGGCACCCACCTGTTCCCAATTAGCCTGTTCACCTGTGGGATGTTCCAAATAAGTGTTTGATGAGCATTCCTCAATTCTCTCAGTCTTTTTTGCCACTTGTGCCAGCTTTTTTGAAACATGTTGCAGGCATCAAATTCCAAATGAGCTAATATTTGCAAAAAATTACAAAGTTTACCTGTTCGAACATTAAGTAACTTGCCTTTGCAGTGTATTCAATTGAATATAGGTTGAAAAGCATTTGCAAATCATTGTATTCTGTTTTTATTTACGATTTACACAACGTGCCAACTTCACTGGTTTTGTATATGCCCATTAGCTCGCCAGCCTACTTGACACTGGTACGCTACTAAACTAGCCACATTGCAACAAACATTCTGTCAATCCTGCTGGTATTAGAATAATATGGGCAAGTGACAAAATATTTACATCACATTCTTGAGACCTTAGTTTTTCCCACATTTAAAAAATTTTCACGTTTAAGAGCCAATGTGAGCCAACTGAGCTGGCCATGGAAGGAGCTTCATTCTGTGTCTGGTGAACCATTTCTGTGTAGATTTGGCCACATGTTTAGGGTCATTATCTTGCTAAAAGACCCAGTAATGACCCATCTTCAGCTTTTGGGCAGAGGCCACCAGATTTTGATTGAAAATGTCCTGGTATTTCAAAGCGTTCATGATGCCATGCACCCTAACAAGGTTCCCAGAGCCTCTGGAAGACAAACAGGCCCACAGCATCTCTGATCCTCCCCCATAATTCACAGTGGGCATGAGGTGCTTTTCTGCATACTCATCTTTTGTGTTCCACCTGACCCACTTAGAGTGTTTGTTGCCTAAAAGCCCTATCTTGGTCTCATCTGACCAAGGCACAGTTGAAGTCCCAGTACCGCTTTGCGAACTCCAGATATTTGCATTTATGATTGTGAGTGAGAAAAGGTTTTTTTTCCGTGCATGCCTCCCAAACAGCTTGTTGGCATGTAGATAGCACCTGATGGTTGTTTTGGAGACTTTGTGACCCCAAGATGCTACCATTTGTTCCAATTCTTTAACAGTGAGCTTTGGAGAACTTTTTATTTCTCTTACCATCCTCCTCACTGTGAGTGGTGGCAAAATAACCTTGCATCCTTGTCCAGGCTTGTTTACCACTGTTCTAGTTGTTAAAATTCCAAATGATTCCTCTGACAGTAGATATGGGCAGGTGAGGCGAGTGGCTATTTTCTTGTAGCCATTGCCTGACTTGTGAAAGTCGACACACATCTGCCTTACTTGAATGGTGTGTTCCTTTGTCTTTCCCATGTTGAAGAGTGGATAAGAGAAATGGCCTCTGTGTTGTGTCATATTTTTACCCCAGGGAAAAAGGAAGTGATAAGCGACTAATGTACTATGTTCTTAGATACTGTTATCAACTTTGTAAACTACTGTAGAAATGACAGAAATATTTCAATTACATTTATTTCCTAGGAATTGTTAGGGGTGCCAATAATTGTGGAACAGGTGATTTTATGGGAAATAATTATTTCTTAGCCAGGAATTTTTTTCCTTAAAATTCACTTGAGTTGAAGGTTACATTTTTCTACAATTTTCAGTGTGAGAGTATACTTCTGCAATAAAAATTGAATTTATTTTAAGGCCTTTAACACATCTTCACCAGGGGTGCCAATAATTATTGAGGGTGCTATGTATATATATTCAAAATCATATGCATATATGTGTATAATTATATTTACTTGTGTATACATATTTTGCATAAGTTCATTTGCATTTTTGTTACGATATGATGCACTTTTACAACCATCCCACTGATTATTTGTTTTCTTCCTCATTTGGATTCACAGAAGACCTTCAGGGAGTGGCTTGCAATGGAGATGCTGCAGTTTGCTGAAGAATGAGCAGCCACTCCATCCCCACCTTCCATCTGCATGCCCATGTTCAACCCAAGTGAAGAAGAGTCTAGGATCAGAAAGCACTGCAAGAGGTGCAAAGATGCAGGAATTCTATGGGTAAAGACAAATGCGTACTGCAGGAAGTGTCAGGTTCCTCTTTGCTTGTCCTCCAAAAAAAAAACTGCTTCCAGCTGTGGCACGACAGACAGTAATTTCTGAAGAACCTTTGTGCCTCAGTATCCCAGAGTAGGCAAAACAGACAATTTTGTAAATATTGTAAGTATTTGTTTTGGTTTTACCTGTCTTTTACGGTTTTATAGTTTGTGTTTGTACATTTACTGTTTTTTTCTTTCAATGTCAGTAAATCTGTTCCATTTTGGATTTAAAACTCAGTTGCTTCATATGGTTTTTGAAGTGGAAAGTACTTCGGGTCTTGTTCATTTTGGGGAAGAAAAAAGCCAAAAACGTTTGGATTTGGATGTACTGAACACCATTGGGGATATATATTTGAAATGTGAAGTTTGGCTCTTGAGAAATTTCAAAAGGCACAGATGGTGCCAAACTGTGCAATTTCTGAGACTTCTCCTGGCCAATATGGACAAAAACTGTCATTTTGCTTTGCTTCACTCTATCAGAATAAACTTTTGCAGAGGTAATAATCACATATCTTGGTAGTGGTTTAGAGCTGCAGCTTTATCATTATCATCCTGAAAGTGATTTTTTTTTAGGCAAAAAAAAATATTTTTTTTCATTTACACATTGTGGCAACTTAATTTTCTCTTAAACAGAAACATATTTACTAATATTTACACATCTGAACAAATCTGACAAGTGTCCTCTTCATTTTTAGACCAGAATTATTGAAATAAACCTTATGGTGGCAGAGATATGCCCTTTTCAATTTTGGTATGCAATTTTTTTAAGCGGAGGTCTAAAAAACAGGGCAAGGGTTTAAAAAGGTTAAAACATTCTCGATATTTTGACAATATTCCCCTTTCTGAATTCAAATTGAAAGGCTGCAGGTGTCCCGACGCCGTGGTAACATATTGTTGTAAACATTTGCTCGAGAAGAGCCCTGAGGAGTTTGAATGTTTTGTGATGATTTACAGGACATATTGAATTTCATGCTGTAAATTGGGGTGAATCCTACAGCGCTGCCTATATTTGCCAGTCAAACTTTTATGTGGCGCGGAACTATGGTGTATTCTTGTATTGCAATACAAAGGAAAAGTTACACGCACATCGCGTATAGGTGCAAGGCTATCAAATAATATGCGTAAATAAAGAAAGGAGAAGACGCCTACACACTTACTCCAAGCCACCAAAGAAAACTTTATTAATTATAAAATGACAACGTTTCGATCCGACTTGGATCTTCGTCTGGTCAGCAATTCTCAAAAAGGGGGGGGGGGTACACACCCATATTTATACATTATCCCCGCCAATAAGATGACAGGATTAATTATAATCTCCAATAAGGAAGGAGACTAAAAATTCAAATTCAAAATTCAAACATATATCACATAGACACAAAAGGAGCAAATAGGTATAGTTACACCAAAAAAGTAGAGCCACCCACTATATTGTGAAAATTGTACGTAAAAAGAAACATACATCTTTAGATACCAAAGTGCATCACAATATAGGCATCAAAACCTTCTTAAAAAAGCAACAAGATATTCCGCCAATGTAGTATAAAAGGTGATCAAAGGAAAGGTTTGAGATCAATTTCTTGATTGAGTCCTCCAGGTACAAGAGTCTGGAGGGTGAAAAGTACTGATTATGTGAAGGAAGTTGAACGGCAGTTGTCTGATCCTATTTATTATGAAAAACTAAGAATAGACCCAACTCTTACTTACAAAGCAGAAATTGATGGGAAACTTAAGGTTTTATTGGAAGCTGGGGAAATTACAAAAAAAGAGTGTGACTTCATGAAGGTGTCCCACCCTATTATGCCAGTTCTCTATATCTTACCTAAAATTCATAAGAGTCTGGAAAACCCACCAGGTAGACCAATTGTTTCTGCCATCGGCTCATTAACTGAAAATATTTCCAGTTTTGTTGACTTTTTTATAAAACCTTTTGTTACATCTCTTCTCTTACATCTCTTGTTTGTGCGTGATTCTATGGATATGATCAATATTCTGAAGATGGTAGCTGATTTGAGTACCAATACACACCTGGTAACTTTGGACATTCAAAATCTGTTTACCAATGTCGATCACCAGGGTGGTTTAAATGCTTTAACCTTGTTTTTGGACAAAAGACCTCCTAAGACTGTACCGAGCACTAGTTGTGTAAGGGAATTGGCGGAGATTGTTCTCTCGAAAAACATTTTTATGTTTGAGAAAGTATCCTCTTTATATAGACAACGAAAAGGGACAGCTATGGGCAGTAAAATGCCTCCTAATTTCAGTTCCTTATATGTAGCTTGTTTTGAAAATGATTATGTTTTTTCTTCTACAAATCCTTTCCTAAACCACATAAAATTATGGAAACGCTATGTGGATGACATTTTTATGATCTATGATGGTCCTGTTGGTGGTCTTTTGCAGTTTTATGAGTACCTCAATTCTTGTCATGAACATTTAAAATTTACCATCAGTTATGATACTAAAATAATTAGTTTTTTGGATATTCTTATTTTACGAGAGGGCAGTACATTGGTCACAGACCTATATAGAAAAGAAACTGACAAATGTTCTTTTTTACATGGGCAGTCATTTCACCCCGTTCATCGGAAACAAAGCCTTCCCATCAGTCAATTTAGCCGCATTAAAAGAATTTGCACTAAACAAACTGATTTTGATAAACAAGCTGATGAATTACAGTATAGATTTAAAGTAAGAGGGTACAATGAAAGTTGGGTAAAATCTGCCAGAGACAGGTTTGTTAATATAACACAGGAAGAGTGCCTAATCAAAAAAGATAAATCAAGAGCAAATAATGCTCCGAGATGTTTTTTAAAATATTCAGCTCTGGGCAAGGACTTTGAAAAAATTATAAGAAAGCATTGGCATATTTTGAGTTCTGATCCACAGTTACAAAATGAATTCAAGGATTTACCCAAGGTAGTGTATAAACGTCCCCCTAATCTGAGACAAATGTTGGTAAAATCTGATCTCTTACCCATCAGAAACACTACCTTTCTTGATCCTCCATCAGGTAATTATCCCTGTGGCTCTTGTGCTCAGTGCAATTTTTCGTACAAATGTTCCACATATACTCACCCAGTTTCAGGAAAAACAATGAAAATAAAGGGTGTTATATCGTGCTCTACAAAAAATGTGATTTATCTTATTAAATGTCCTTGTGGTTTAGCATATGTGGGGAAAACACAAAGGGCACTAAAAACAAGGATAGCTGAACACAGGAGTTGCATTCGGACTCAGGACCAGCGTAGCCCGGTGGCACTGCATTTCAGAGAGGCCAACCACCCAGTGGCCTCTCTGAGATACATTGGCATTGAGCACGTTAAAATTCCTCGAAGAGGAGGTGACACAAATGCCCTCTTGCTGAAAAGAGAAAGTTTTTACATTTTCACCCTCCAGACTCTTGTACCTAGAGGACTCAATCAAGAAATTGATCTCAAACCTTTCCTTTGATCACCTTTTATACTACATTGGCGGAATATCTTGTTGATTTTTTAAGAAGGTTTTGATGCCTATATTGTGATGCACTTTGGTATCTAAAGATGTATGTTTCTTTTTACGTACAATTTTCACAATATAGTGGGTGGCTCTACTTTTTTGGTGTAACTATACCTATTTGCTCCTTTTGTGTCTATGTGATATATGTTTGAATTTTGAATTTGAATTTTTAGTCTCCTTCCTTATTGGAGATTATAATTAATCCTGTCATCTTATTGGCGGGGATAATGTATAAATATGGGTGTGTACCCCCCCCCCCTTTTTGAGAATTGCTGACCAGACGAAGATCCAAGTCGGATCGAAACGTTGTCATTTTATAATTAATAAAGTTTTCTTTGGTGGCTTGGAGTAAGTGTGCAGGCATCTTCTCCTTTCTTCATTTACGTATTCTTGTATTGCAACCAGAATTTGGAGAAGATTGGAGAATGGCCCCATACCGAAAATGCAATTTATAATTCGGAGGTGAATTGCTATGTTTACATGCCGGTGAGAATTAGCTTTCAAAGCGGTGTTCTTGAAGTGTCAAACTGGCTCTCCAGAATAAAGTTCAGCCACTAAATCAAGTGATAAGGATCTATTTTTCCTGGATTTAGGCATTTAGTTGGTCAGATTAGCGCTATTTTAGCGCACATGAGCGACATTTTGTGTATGAATTTTTGCCGTTTGAGGCTGGTTTTCCTGGCTGTGAGACCACAAAATTGATTTTCTCGGAAAATAAAGACTTCGGAAAATAAAGACTAAAACCTTATTTGGGGCATCAATATCTACCAAACCAAAAAAATCAAGGAATATTGATTTTCAAGCTGTGGCCTGACCAAGTCTGGTATTTGCTGACATTGGCTCTTAAATTTTAATTAGACAAAGATAACTTAGGTAAATACAAAATGCAGTTTTTAAATGATGATTTCATTTGAGGGAAAATGCTATCCAGACCTACCTGGCCTGTGAAAAGTAACTGCCCCCTAAACCTAATAATTGCAGTTGTTGTTGCCGAGGGTGGTACAACCAATCTTTCACATTTCAGTGGAGGAATTTTAGTCCACTCTTCTTTGCAGAATGGTTTTAATTCAGCCACATTGGAAGGTTTTCAAGCAGGAACGGCCTGTTAAAGGCCATTCAGAGGTGGACATGCTGGTGTTTTGGATCATTGTCCTGCCGCATAACCCAAGTGCGCTTGAGCTCGAGGTTGCAAACAGATGGTCGGACATTCTCTTCAGGATTTTCTAGAGAGCAGAATTTAAGGTTCCATCAATTACGGCAAGTTGTCCCAGTCCTGAGGCAGCACAAGAGCCCCAGACCATCACACTACAACCACGTTTTACTGTTGGTATGAAGTCCTGAGTTAGTTTTACACCAGATGTACGGACACCTTCCAAAAATGAACTTTTGCCTCGTCAGTCCTCAAAATATTTTCCCATAAGTCTTGGGGAACAGCTGTCAATTTGGCAGGCTGGCCAATCCTAGGAAGGTTCACCACTGTTGATATTTTTTATTGATATTGACATTTTTATTTGCTTTCACTTTCACAACAAATCATGTTACTGAAAGACTTGAAGCAAAATACATTGTAAACATAGCTCAATGACATAACGTTGATTAAAATATATTGACCATGCATGCATTAACAAAGTGAATATATGCACACATACAGAAAAGAAAAAAAGAAGGTCATAGTATACTAAATCTTTGCTGAAGTATGTACGCATAGCGAAAGCGGATAGTGAGGATCAACCAATACATCTATTTAATCCATATACACAGACACGCAACACAAATAGGACAGGGAGGATTCAAACATGAATGGAGGAAATATTAAAAAAGACAAGGAAGAGGAAGTGCAAAGTGAGAGGAGAGAATGACAGTTTTTATTACCCCTCAGCCCAAAGGCTGACGGGGTATCGCTATCCTTCGTGTGGTTGGGCGGGCGAGCGGGCGTGCGTCTCCAAAAACTTCGGCATCGGGCTGAGGGGTATTCTGTGCATTGCACGCCTATTTTTTTTTCTCCTCTTTTCCCCTTCCCTTGCGAGAAGGAAAACGGTATGCTGAAAAAGGAGAGAGAAGAAAAAAAACTTGACCCCAGAAGTATCAAATAAGATAGCTGTCTAGTACAAGCCTCTTCATTTTCCTTTTGAAACTAAATGAACTGACAGATTGTTTTATAGTTTTATCCAAGTTGTTCCAATACTTTGGCCCAACAGAAGTGTTAGTTTTTTGTGCAAAAACTGTTCTTGAACGGGGGTGACAAAAGTGTCCATAGAGTACTTGTCTTGTAGGATATTGATGTCTTTCACTGGTTCTGGTGAACATGGAGGTAATTGCTTGTGGAAGCTCATTTTTTGATAATTGACCCATAAAGTAAGCTACATTCAACTCAGACAAGTCACGTATTTTGAGGATTTTTGTTTTATAAAAAAGTGGGTTTGTTTGGGACAAATAATGAGCATTATTTATTATTCTAACTACTCGATTTTGTAACAATAGTATTCTATCAGTATGTCGCTTTGATGAGTTACCCCAAGAAAGAATTCCATAGGCAATGTTAGGTAAAACTACTGTTGAATATAGTGTGGTAAGAATATAGGGAGGAAAGTGTGATTTTAGTTTATTTATAACTCCAATATTTCTTGAAATTACCCTACAAATATAATCTATATGAGTTCTCCATGAAAATTTCTGATCAATGTATAATCCAAGAAACCTTACAGATTCTGCGTGGGCTAAGTTCACAATATCAATCATAATATTTTCTTGAGGGTTGAAAGGGTGTTACTAAAAAGCATTACAACTCACTCAACATTATTACTCACTCAAAATAAAAAATCACACTCGTTTGGAGGTTGATAAGTTAAACATACAAGAAATGAGGTTTCAAATAATGATTTTATTTAATTCTGTACTGATTAAAGATGGTGTATCATAAAAATAATGTCCATAATGTTACCAGTTCCACCAGAAATGCCACGGAAATGTCCAAAAGTAAAAATAAGTTACAACTTGAAGAAGAGCAGTGCGCAGGCGATTACGTATGGTTTGGGCAGTCACACAACCTCTAAACAACTCATTCCTAGTGGACGTTGCAGTGACAAATCGATTATGCAAATGACGTAAGACAATTTGTTGGTCTTCTGCTTTTGACGTCACACGTGGGCATCCAGAACAAGGTCGGTCAGCTGTGGTGCCAGTTTGTTGGAGACGTGTCCGAAGATCATGGATAGTCCGTCGACTGCATCCCATAACCCTTGCAATGTTAGTGACGGACGTTTCAGTATTTAGCATGCCAATGGCGCGTTCACGCTGAATGTTTGACAGCCATGACATTGAAAATCAATGAATAATTAACTGTAAAAACTTGTTTTTCTGAGATGTCCCTCTAACGTGCTAACGTGAGCTCAGTTGCACATCTCTCATGTGGTCACGTGACTAGGAACACGAGAAAACATGGCTTTAGCTTAAAGTACGCTCGCACGTGCTACGTACCTGTGCACGTCGGAGTTGATGAGTGTCATGATGTCTTTGACAACGCATTTACCCCTAGTGATAATAAAAACTCTTTTATTAAAAGTTTCAAGAAAATATTTACAAATTTATGAGTGTGAAGTTTCTTTTTTGACTCAATATAGTTCGTTTTTTGAATGTTTAGTGAGAGTTTGTTCCCTTGTATCCAATCATGGACTTTTTTAAATTCAAAATGGACTACATTACACAAATACTGTGGTTTTCAGTGAGTAAAAAATAAGTTAGAATCATCTGCAAAGAGAATATATGACAAATATTGTGATGAGTGCGGAAAATCATTCATGTATAAAAGAAACAAGAGGGGGCGAGTAAAGAGCCCTGGGGTACTCCACAGGGGCAGAGTAAAGAGCCCTGGGGTACTCCACAGTGGCCGAGTAAAGAGCCCTGGGGTACTCCACAGGGGCCGAGTAAAGAGCCCTGCAGTACTCTACAGGGGCCGAGTAAAGAGCCCTGCTGTACTCCACAGGTAACTGGTCTCATACCTGATTCACAGCCATTAACTAAAACTATCGGTCAAATAACTTCTGAACCACCTTCAGGCTTCCCCTTGCACTCCATAATACGAAAGTTTATACAACAATATCTTATCATTAATTGTGTCAAAGGCTTTGGAAAAGTCTTGGAAGATTCCAATTGTGTGCAGGTGGTTATCAATTGCCTGGGCAACTGTATTGACAAGTATGAGTGAGGCATATGTAGTTGTATGATTCTCACGAAAACCAAATTGGGAATTGCTGAGTAAATTACATTGAGTTATGAATTTCACAAGACCAGTATGAGTAACTTTCTCTAGTATTTTAGAAAAAGAAGTAAGTAATGATATTGGCCTATAGTTTCCTAATTGATGTGGGTCCCCTTTCTTGAATAGCGGAATAACTTTGGCTATTTTCATTTTTAATGGTACAGTGCCATGTAGCAAGGACAAATTTAAGATGTGTGTAAGAGGAGTGACAATTTCCAAAATAATTTGTTTCAAGAGGCCATTTATGATTCCATATATCCTCCACTTTGTCTTTAATTTTTCAACTATGTCAATTACTTCAGCTTCTGAAACAGGAGAAAAAACACAATGATTTCCGGTTAGGATTTTGAAGATAAGCATAAAATGGCATCTGTGACTCTAGGATATTGTGAGCAAGATTTTGGCCAATGTTTACAAAGGATTTATTACAGCACTCAGCAATTTCAGCAGGATCAGTAACAAGTATATTTCCATTTCTAATCTCATGTACAATGGGTTGTTTACTTGCTTTGTTAAGCATATCATTTATTATTTTCCAAGTAGCAATAATATCGTTTTTATGAGTTTCAAACTGAAATAATAATCTCTTTTAGCTCGACGTAATAAAGTGGTCAAAACATTCCTATATTTTGTATACTTTTGCTTAGACTGTTCGGTTGCTTTCACTTACTGCTGATAAAAAAGACGATTTTTCCTACCGATGGATCTTAACAATGACTTGATTAACCAAACTGACCGTGGAGTTTTCTTGTGGTGTAATCTACAGAAACTACTTTCACATGGTATTTCTCTGTCATAGTAGAAGCAAAATTTTTGTTTTTATAAAACAAAGTTAATTTTGATCAAACTTTTCTAATAATCAGATTTGGCATGCAGTAATAAAGTCTTCCTGGGAAGATTGAGGCGATCAGTAAATGATGCCAACTATTATGTTTTTTCTTCCAGGGCATACAATTTCAGCAAAAATACTTTCAATAGAGTTTAACATGTAATTCATTTCTGGTCTTAATTCATGTTTATAATGGGAAGAGATATATACAGGTGCTGGTCAACGAATTAGAATAATTTGAAATGGTGCAATCGTAAAATTTTAAAATGCATTTTTTGTGCAGAAAGCAAATCAGGTGTTCACCCCACCTGTCCTACTTGTTAGAGTAATCACAGAACTCGCTACGTTTAAAAAATTTGCTCAGCTGTGCTTTCCAAAAGGCCCATTTAGGCCATTTAACTGTGACACTGTTGTTTCATTGAATTAGAATAATGGAAAAACCGTCTTACTGAATTAGAATAATTTTTATTATAATTAGAATCATCACTTTCTCAGTATTTTGTGGCTGCCCCCTTGGCTTGCATGACTGCCTGAAGTCTCCGCGGCATCGATTTGACCAGCTTGTCGCAAGTTTCTGCACTCACTGCTTCCCAGGCAGTGGCGATGTTCTGCTTCAGTTGGTCTAGCGTAGTCGGCCTTCTGGCGCGAATTTTCCGCTTGGCGATGGCCCAAAGGTTTTCAATGGCATTGAGGTCAGGCTAGTTGGCCGGCCATGCCAAAACTTCAAGCTGTTTTTTGGCGAACCAATCTTTGGTCGACTTTGGTGCATGAGCCAGTGCAAGATCCTGTTGAAATATGAGGTCTTCTTCGCCGAACTGTTCCTCAACAATCTGAATCAGGAACGTTTCCAGAACATGTTGGTATACGGCAGCATTGTCAGTCTTCTTGAGGAAGCAGAGTTTCCCTACACCCCGAGCGGACATGCCTACCCAGACCATAACGCTCTGGGGAAACTTGACGGATCTTTTCACGGCCTCGTGGTTGTAGGTTTCGCCACCACGACGCCAGATACGAGGACCTTGGTCACCGAAGGAGATGCAAAAGCGTAATTCGTCACTGAAGACCACTTTCTGTCAGTCTTCAGCAGTCCATTCGCCGTGTTCTTTGGCCCACTTCAGCCGTTTCTCCATTTGTTTCTTGTTCAGCATTGGTTTTAATGTTAGAACGCGAGATTTGAAGCCGAGTTCGCGCAGACGACAAAAAGTGGTTGATCTCAAGACGTTAGTGCTGGTCTGCTCGTTCCACAAGTCGCTGAGCTCGGAAGTGAACTTGAACCAGTTGCTGACTGCGATCTTTCTCAGCTGCTTGTTGTCGCAAGCAGAAGTTTTTCAGACGCCGGAACAGTTGGTGTGCTTGCTGCTGTCTTTCTTGAGAGCTTTGCAGATGGAAGACTGGCTGATGCCGAGCTGCTCAGCAATTTTAGTTTGGGTCAAGCCTTGTTGGCGAAGGGTTGAATTTGAGCCACTATTCCGGTTGAGAGGTCGCGCTGCTGACCCATGATTGAATTTACTACTTAGAAATTCTACTCAACCCTGACTTTATACTGCACAGTGAACACTCATCACAGAAAACAAAAATTCAAGCACTTATTCTAATTCAATTAAATGACTTATGAATTATTCTAATTCGATAAAACAACAGTGTCACAGTTAAATGGCCTGAATGGGCCTTTTGGAAAGCTCAGCAGAGCAAATTTTTTACAGGTAGCGAGTTCTGTGATTACTCTAAGAAGTAGGACAGGCACGGTGAACACCTGATTTGATTTCTGCACAAAAAATGCATTAAAAAAATGTAAAGATTGCTCTATTTCAAATTATTCTAATTCGTTGACCAGCACCTGTAGAGCTACTCCTCCAGCTATCTTGCTGATTCTGTTATTTACAACTAAGACATATTTGAAGTTGGATCATCAGTTAACCAATCACATAGACCAATTACTGAAAACTTGTATGTGAGATTTTCATTGAAAGACTTAAGCTGTTCAAAATGTCGATTGAGACTTCTAATGTTATAGTGAAAGACAGAAATTCTCTTTAAATAATAATGACGAGTATTAGATTACTAGGGATGTAACGATGCTGAGTCAATGTTTTTTTAAAGCATAGTAACACCACCTGCTACCATGGGGCAAACACCCAAGCTTTCCCTTTTCCTTTATTAACCCCAAGCTGTCCTGAACGAAAGTGCTTGACATCAAAGGGCATGGGAAATGCTTCCGGAAAAAACTTCACGTCAGTATTTTTCGGCTAGAGGAGCTAAGCAAAGGAAAACAAAATCGTCATCCTGTCAACCAATTAGGCAACTCTAAGAAACATATTTTATTATTTTGCTTGATTAGCAATCAAATGGTGGATTCGTTTACTCCTTAAGTTGAATGGGTAGAGCTGTTTATTAAGACAACATGTTTGATTGCTGCATTTTGAAATTTAAATGGGCATAGAACAGCACTGCTTGAACACGATTGCCATTGCCACGGCATTTCGTGCGACTGTGATAATTTATATCTCACGTTCACGCTTCATCCACTTTTCAGAATGTTTTCCACCTTGTGTATTTTTTAGATGCTTAAACTCCGGGTCGATCTGATAACAAATCTGTTTTAAATTAATCTTGGATAATGTTCTAAAATGCTGCAATGAGAGATGTAATTCAGAGGAAGATTTTTTCTGATTATTGAAATTGCCATTCTTTCAATCTAACACAGTAGTCCAGTTAGGTTTGTCTGCTTTTCATCATCACATCTTAATCGTTATAGGCTACTGGCTAAATACCTTGATTGTTATTTATGCCAAGTACACGGGAGCAGATTTAGGGAAGGGCGGAGCACCTGCAATTAGCGAAATCTAAACTCAGGCTTCTTCCCGACGGCATTTTAAATAGTTTCAAGCCGCTCCAGGTGTGTATGTTTCAAGAAATAACACGCGACTGCCTACACACCCCATGGGCTCTAATTTCTTGGCGCAGCACAGGTGGCGTAGCTTGACGCAGCCCACGCAGTGATAATTTCGTCCGGCACAGCCCGCGCAGTGGTGATTTCGTGAAGTGCAACACCGAGCGCAACCTTTGGTTGACGAACGTGCGCCGAGATGGGTGTGGCGGCTTAGTAGGGGGAGGTGTCACATATTCATCAAGACACAGTGACAGTTTCGTAGAAAAAGTCTCCGCTGAAGTTGCGCAGAAAACTTGCCAGCTCCAACCTGGTTTACTTTCTGTGCAGTGGTAATTTGGCTGACCGGCGCACACATGGAAACCTCACAGGCAGGTTTCCAGAATGTCAGGCACATTTCAATGCAATAAATAATTACAGCAAACACTATTTCATGTAACTATCTGAATCAGAACATAAATTATAGTATCTATATCGATTGTCCTGATGTCAGATTAAAGGCGTAATGGAAACTCGACCTGTCTTAATCAACGGAGTTGAATCTGTGATACAAACTAACGACTTCACATCTTTCTCAGCCAACCACATTTATAATTATTGCGTTCTATGCTCAGTAAAGCCGATTGCGTACTGGACGCGAATTTTTTGCACGAATGATTACAGTCAAAGTCAATGCAAAGACGCAAATACACGTGTCTGTTTATTCTTCCGTTTTCTTCCAGACTGCATTCTTTATTCGGTCTTTCTTTTGAAAATTAGTCAGATGGATCGAACAGATTCACGCTTTATTTCCACACCAGAGATAAAATAGGCTTAAAATAAATAAACAAAATAGTGCTTTTAGTCAGTGCCCAAATCAATTCCATCACCATTGACATTGCGAATTAAATATCGCATGCACGATCGAGAATGTCCGACGCAAAATGCTCCATGTCCAGCAGCCAGCAAAAAGTGAAAATAAATACAGTAGAGAACAGATTTATGACAAAATAAAGAATATAACACCAACAAACAGAACATCCAAAAAAGATGGTGAGCAAAAGATTAAATCGTAGTGTTCATTGGATGTTCTGTTTGTGGTTAAAATGTTTCTTTTTTATTCTATATTTCATTATCAATCTGTTCTAATCTTTTTTGGCTGTCAGACACAGAGTATTTCACATTTAATGTTCGACAGGCATTGTACATTGTACCGCGCCAAATGTCGACTCACTTTATTGAGCAGAGCTTAAACAGAACCATTGGTTGAAATTCTCGGTACTCATCTAGAAGAACTGAGCCCTCTTATCAAAACTTTCACGCTTAATATCTAAAAGATTCAGTAGATTTGAAGAAATTAAAAACAATAATCGACTGTCGGACACGAGCAACGCAATCTGTCATGCGAAAAATTTGTTTTGCGTCCAGTGTGCAGGCGGCTTAATACTACTGTCATTGTCACTTAGGTTTTGTCGTTTTTAGTGGGGAAAAGGAATACAGCCTGATTGCTATGATCTCGTACTGAGTTAAGATCACATATTGAAAATAAATGTGTAATGTATCTTGCATTCTTGTCCATGCATGTAATTGACAAAATTTTACGCAGCAACAGGGTATAATAGAAACACGTTTCTCTTCCCAATGATGCAGGCAGGAGAAATAAATCAGCAAGTTTCAATGATCTGACGTAGTTTTTGTTTTGAAATTCCATTCGCTAATGGTCATATTCCAGAATGCGGCATATTCGTAATGCTTAATGTAGACGTAAGCGGTGCAGAAAACAAGCCTGAATTAGCTAAGTAAAATGCAACATTAAGGCATCGTGCAGATATAGGACAGAGGCTTCTTGATTTCAACACTTTAAAGGTGCGGAGAGGAGCTCATTTTATTGGTGAAGAGTTGACTCGGCTGTGTTAAACTCACTTAAGCCTTTTCTCCTCTCTCTTTGTTACTTGCCCCGGAAGGAAGGACAGAGGTGGGACAGAGGAGTACTTGCGCCAGGCTATGCCGGGCACGAAATTGCAACATACGCCTGGACACACCCCGTTGGCGCGGCGCACCCCGCATTCGCCGCGCCTGCACCTGGTCTACAAATTTAGAGTTTTATTTTCAGATTGCCCTGGATTTCAAGCATCTAAAATATACACAAGGTGGAAAACATTAAAGCAGATGAAACGTCAATGTGAGCTATAAATGACCACAATCACACGAAATTGTCAGACGCGTTCTTGCAAATCTATGGCTATTTAACTTTCAGGATGCAGCAATCAAACATGCTGTCTTAATAAAAAGCTCTACTCATTCAGCAAAGTAAAAAAAGCGAATCGCCTGTTTGATTGCTAATTGAGCAAAGTAAACAGGGACAAGATTAGAGTAACCCTAATTGCTTAAAAGGAGACAACCCCGGCGAAAAGAAGTTTATGAACTTGTGGAGTTCAAGAACAGTTCTTGAACTGTTCTTGAACAGAGCTCTTGAACTACTAGTTCATGAACTGTTCTAGAACTAAAGTTCATGAACATTAAAAGTTATTGAACTGTTCTTGAAATAATGTTCATGAACATAAAAGTTCTTGAACTGTTCTTAAACCAATGTTCAAGAACTCCTTGTTCTTGAACTTTCCTTAGTCAGTTCTTTAAAAAAAAACAGTTCAAAAACGATGAGTTTTAAATATGTTCTTCAACTTTTTTTATATGAAAATTGAAATTTCTTGGTACATTGAAAGGACACAATTATAGGCCTTAAATATTTAATATTTCACTATTTAATAAGGGGTTGGCTTATGCCTATTATTTTACTTACCTTGAATATTTGAAACTGTTCTATTGTTGATACTTACCTTTAATTTTTGAATCCGCTCTATTGTTGATTTTTTGATACAGATGTTATTCAAGTCCATTGTTTGACAATGTAGAAATACCTTTACTTTGACTATATTCGTTACAGCACTTGTGACTGGTCAGTATTGTGGAGAGAGATTTTACCCTGTAAGTGATTGGTTGAGAGCGGCTGGGCAACGTCAAGGCATTGAAGAGAGAGAGCGGTGGTTGAGTTTTTTCTTGACAGCGTCAGAGAGAGAGACGGTTAATACTTTATGTCGAGCGTGTAGTGTTGTATTCACTGGAAGTTTATTCATCAGTTTTATGTGTGCGGGTGTCCCTACGAGACCACGACTCGTGAACTGTTAAGGATTGGACCGGAGAAGACTGGACTAACTGTTTGTTAGTCCTGGAGGTCGGACCTGGTGGGAACTGTTACTGAGCAAGCCTAGCTCGCTAGCTAGCTTGCTGGTGCAACCAGTATTTTGAAAAGAGGACGTGTGGTCCTCTCCCTCCAACTTTATTTTACTGTATTCATGGTCATGTTGGATGATAATGACCTTCTCATTTGTTATGAGTGATATTAGTCCCGCCCTCTGAACAGCGGACTGAGCTACGCATTATTTCATCCGTCATTTGCTCTCTGGAAATGAGCAGGACAGGCTGTCTGGTGGTCCTTGCCGATATTCATGAATAGTTTTGTGAGTTGTGATGAAAAACAGTGTTGTAAACAAATATTTGCACTGTCTAAAAGCTAATTTGAAATATTTGTTGTGTCAAGTGGATGGGAGCACGAGCTAGTGGCTGTGTGGTCCGTGTTCCTTGCCGTGTGCCGTGCGATACCTCATCTTGGTGAGTTCAGACAACGTGCTTGCTAAAGAAAGCATGCTAGCGCCATACTAGTGTCAGCATTATGCTAACGCTAGTCGCGAGTGCTAACGCTAATCGCGAGTGAATCTTTTCTGTTGAAAAGCTATATAAAAGCTATTTTTGGTTGTTCTAAGGTTTGCCAAATGGTACTCTAATTCATAAAGGTATAAGTAAGCACTTTTGGTCGTTTGTTTTGTGCACTATTTTTAGTAAAATGTGATGTTTATTTTGATGCTAAATGCACAGTTTTTGGTTTTATTTTATGAAAGCTTACACTAATTCCTATGTACTGCTAAAACAGCAGCCCAGATAGGGTTTTATGGTTACAATGGATAGCTTTAAAGGAGAATAATGGAAGCTATTATTTTATTTCCTCCTTGGTAATGAGATAAATTAATTATATTTCAGTTCATGATTTACAAAAGCTTCAAATTGGTTAAAAAGTCAATAATCAAATTTACTAAGAAATGTTAATCATAATTTCATGGTTAAATGATTTAAAGAGATAACAAGGGGAATTCATTTAATTGTTTTACATGGGTTAATAATACTTTTATGTACAACAAAGGATAGTTTGAGTTAAAAACATGCATGTAAAATATTACTGCATACTGTACAATAGTAATATGAGAGAAAAGATAAAAATCAAGCTATAGCTATTGGAAAGAATAAGAGAATGGACTTTATTTAGCAGTATACAATAATACAATTATTATTGTGCAGGCTAGGTTTTTTTTTTGTCCTTTTACTGCGGATTCTGAAACCTCTGGATTGGACACTGGATTTCTCTGGACGGGAGATGGCGAGCCTGTGCCCGAACTGAACCAGACCTTCATCGGAAGAACCTCATTCTTCATTTCTTCGGCAAACAACACTGTGGTAACCACTCAAATTACCCCAGAAAGGAAACAAAAAGGAAACGGAACTTTTGAACTAAAAAACCTTGACCTGACTGAAAACAAAAGGGACTAAGACATTGAGCTCAATGGGGCTGGGTTTTTCAATATTTTCTTTTCATACGCTGGCTATTTCCATTATTGTTGCTGAATTGTAAATTTTCTATTTTTTATTTTCACTTTTCTACAAATAATACACTCATTCTGGCTCACTTGCTGCCTCCAGCTATTTCATTACACATTCACTTTGGCCACTATTGTAACTCCACCGAACCTAGCAACTGGTCCATACTTTCGAATTACTCTGCTACACTTTACTTCCCATTTATTTGCCGGCTAGATTAGGGTTTGGTAGTGTTATTGTATTGTGATCGAATGTTTTATTACGCTGTGGTCGAATGTTTTAATGTTAACGTAAGCCTTTGGGGCTAATTCTCATTCATACATTCTCATCCAATTATTTAATTCTTAATACATTTTTTATTATATAATTCTATGTGCCTGTGTGATGTGTGAATTATTGATGTGGAATGTGTTCTTGATGTGTTTTTTCCTGTTGTGGGGAATATAAGCTAATATAGGGTGTATAGGGTGTTATGGCCCCAATTTGTTATTACATTACAACACAACAGCAACAGCAAGGGATGACAGACACAGTTTTAACAACTAAAACACATTTAATTTTTAACAAAGACAATAACGACTAAACAACTAACAACTAAGACCAAGATTGAATAAATAAGAAATATTTACAGTCCCTTTTTGTGGGGTTGGCTTGGTGATGTCCTGGGTAAGGGAAAATGCTCTAACACGTAAAAATCCACAAAAGAAATTTCACAGGTCTTGAACAGAAATGACAGGTCTGGTCACATGTATCCTTCTTCTTGCAATTTCTCCTACCACTTTACTGTCTCAATTCTTTGCCTTATATACTCTTTTGCAGACCCCACCCACATTTAGACCTCTTTTTTTTACTTTTAAGGGACTTGGCCCAGACATGTCCAGGACATATCTAAACATAGCTCCAGTCTGAGCTGAAAGGTAAATACTGCCATCCAGTGGCCTATATTCACATTACAAGGGTCAAAGGGCATGACACGCTTGTATTTGCAAATTTAAAGTAATAATCCAGAATTTTACTAGGAGTCAATTGGTGACCCACAGTGATGTTTGGAGTTCTGTAGGACCTTAAAGGGCCCCACACTTATTTTCTTTTGAAGTTATATTTGGACATTTCAGGATATTTGGAATAAATCTTTACATACTAAAAACACATAAAAAGAGAAGTTAACACACTTCAATAGTGTAAAGATACAAAGTGTATAGAGAACTCAGGAGCGTTATCCTTCATAGTTTAAAGGGATAAAATGCGCTACACTTGTGACCCCTCGGCTGAGTGCCGCTACATTGGAGTCCATCCCGGTGAATGAGAGGGTCTCTGCAATTCACTTACGGGCTGCAGAGGGGAATGCTCTGACCTTTGCTCTGAACTCTGTGTTCAAGAACTCCGTTCAAGAACTGTTGCTGGATTAGTAGTGGGGCAGTGGGAAGAAAGTTTCATTTTAGATCCAAACGTGAACCCTTTCCATCCAAAAATACAATTATGGAAGCGATATATAGATGACATACTGTTGTTTTGGGATGGGACTCATGAGGAACTGATTGATTTTGTTTTTTACGTTAATCAGAGTTCGTCTTTTTTAAAGTTCACATGTGAGTCTAGTTGTAGCACGATCACGTTTTTGGACCTTAAAATTACTAAGGATCCAACTGGTAAATTACATTCAAATATTTACCGTAAAGAGATGGAACGGAATTCTCTCTTACATGCTTCGAGCAATCATCCACAACATTTGAAGAATAACATTCCTTTTGCGCAGTTTCTGAGATTAAGACGTAACTGTTCTGTTCTAAATGACTTTGAGGATGAAAGCCAAGAAATGGTGACTCGCTTTATGGAACGTGGTTATACCTCTCGATGTGTGATGCAAGCTCTTCACCGAGCACGGAACACCCCTAGAGATGTTCTGTTAACAGATAAGAATAAATCGAGTAGTCAAAAACGCATTTGTTTTATAACTGAGGTTAATCATTGTTCCAGCAAAATTAAGAAAATTATTCGTCAACACTGGCCCATTCTTAAAGTAGAACCATCTTTGATGGATGTACCTTCACCAGTATTCTCTTTCCGAAGAGCACGAACCATAAAAAATGTTGTCATGAGGACACAAGTTGCTGCGGTTAAATCTACGTGGCTCTCTCCTGTCGGAATGTATCGTTGCAACAATTGTGCTCAATGTAATAACACCGTCAATGCGAAATCTTTTAATCATCCACTGTCTGGACGTAAAATTCCTATTCGTCAATTTATAAATTGCAAATCAACTCATGTCATCTATATGCTTACATGTCCTTGTGGTAAGATATATGTTGGACAGACAAAAAGATGTTTAAAATTACGTGTTGCTGAACATAAAACTGCGATTTGGTCGACCAATTTAGATTATGCAATGGCGAAACACTACATTGAAGCCAACCATGGTTCCCCTTCATCTCTTAGATTCGTTGGGATCGAGAGAATCATTCCATGTCGAAGAGGAGGAGATATTCTCCGGAAGTTAGCTCAAAGAGAAATGTACTGGATTTACACTTTAAAATCAATGACTCCTAGTGGTCTAAATGAAGACTTTAGTCTGAAATGTTTTTTGTAATTCAATGCATTACTCTTATTATACTCTTCTGTGTGATTATAATAATGTTTTTCTAAGTGTACTCATGTGTATCCAATGCCTGAGTGACTTTGCTATATATGGTCGAATTGAACAATGGAATGATTGAACCATCTGAATTTGTATAATTGCCTGCAACTGCAATTTGTGTATTGTGGAAATTATATATTGTAGCCATGTTTCATTCATTCTTACGCTCTGACGAAGGCTTGATTTAGCCGAAACGCGTTAGCGCTTTTTAGTGTTTGCCGATAATAAAGGTATATCTATATGCCGTCTTGATTTGTTTATTTGGATGTGCGACCATTCTCAACGTTGAGATTATCACATTACTTGTTCCTTTTGTGGTCGGCACTCCCTGTGGAACTCCTCTTGTTGCAGCGCAACTTTTTTTCCCCATTCTTTCAGTTCTAGAACATTTGAGTTCTTGAATTCAGATTTCAAGAACTGTCCCAAATACCTTTCAAGAACAGTTCATGAACAGTTCAAGAACAATTTTCAAGAATTGATTTTTCGCAGGGGAATTCTGTAGTCCTTTACTTGGGTCCGTGCAGCATGTCGCCAAAAGAGTCCAGAAGCATTTCTCATGCCCTTTGATGTTTGGCACTTTCGTTCAAGACTGCGTCAGGTTTAATTAAGGAAAAGGGAAACATCAGAACCACCATGGGGCGAACATCCATGCCGTAAAAAAACATTGATACAGAATCGATTCAGAATCGTTACACCCCTATTGATTAGGTAATTTTCAGTGAAATATTTCGAGGTAATTGTATGATTGGCCCGATCATTGTGGTCATAATGAGCAATAAATTCAGAAGTTTGGGCATTGAGTTTACTCTCAATATCATCTTCAAACTTATCAAAGGTTTCCACCGGCATTGTATGATTTGAGTCAAAAGATACAGAAGGAACGGAACTTATAAAATTATCGTCCATCATACTGATTCAAAAAAAAAGAAACTGAATCAAGTGGAGTCACACTGCTTCATGCCATTAATGAACGGGGTTCTAGTACAGAATCAGCATTTGCAAGTGCGAAAACGGTACAGTTTCGAACAACTGGCTCTCCAAGGAAAAACAATAAAGTGACATAAGGTGAGAGGGAAATGAATAACATGCAAATAAAAAACAGGAAAAATGTACCGACATACAAAACTAAACACGTGGTAGATCTTATTTCTGGAGCAAGAGAGAATCATAAATGAGCTCTGAGAATACTGCTGTGCAAAAACGAGCAAGTAATTTTGTGAGTGTGGAGATTAAAAAGAGAACACATAACAGTTTGAAGTTTTCTCCATTGATGGGTAATGATTCTCAGTGACGGTGCGCTCAGGAACCAGAATTAGAGCGAGAACAGAAGTTCCAAAAATCCTATGTCTTGATTGCAAAAATAGGTTGGGATTGGAAGACACAGGGATTGCCAAGCCCAAATCAGCATCCGAAAAGCTAAGTCAAAATAACAGGCAGGGGTCAGAACCAGAGTAGCAGATGTGCAAAGGTACATAAACAGTAATCCAAAATTGTAGTCAGAATCCAGAAGGGAGGGTCATACACAGGGCATCAAAAACAGGAATCATGATTGTACAGAAAATGAGTCAAAATCCAAAGGGCAACAAACAAGAAGAGCAAGGGCAAGGCAATCTCAAGGTCGTACAAAAATATTCATAGAAGAAGCAATAAACAAAAGGCATACAAGAAGCTCTGCACAAGTGAAAATTGATCTCAGTTCTGATGGGGAGCAAGCTGTCGTGAAGACTGTAAATAGACAAGAGGGAAGTCACATGCTATGCAGGGACAGGTGAATTGGATAAGAACTAATTACAAAGGGAAGCACACATGGGGATGTCCTTAACCACCAATAATTGGCAATAGCCAAGACATGGACACGCAGAGAACCTATGACAGATAAACAGCTCCACTCAAGGAGTTCTCCGTGCACAGTTAAGGAATGCAGGATAGCAATTAAGCACATGCGAGAGATCTTGCGGAAACGCAGAAAGATGCAGGGAAAGTAAACCAAGGGGCGGAGACTAGAACAGGGCGAAAGCTGAGATTACATCAGAAGTAATTAGTAGTGGTGCAACTTTACAAATTAACCCAAGTGCTTGTTAGTTAGTTGGTAATATGTACATGGATTCGTTAGGTTAGTAAACTAAGATACAAAATATAAATGTTAGTATTATTAGTAATCAAGGAAAGCAAGGCAAAGGAAGTAAACAAGAATAGAAGTAATAATATGAAACACCAGAAACCACTGAAATCACCCAAAGCATGTTAGCACACTGGGAGAACGGACTGAACCAAACTGATCACAAGACAGTGGTGACAAGTGCAATGAATACAGAAATGGTATGAAGAGAAAAACCAGGATATATAATAAGCAAAATGAATAAACAAATGACATGGCAAAAATACAGAAACATAACAGCAAAACACCAAACCATAACACTCACTGTGGTTCGCTGCAGTCCCAAAGCCTTAGAAATGGCTCTGCAACCCTTTCCAGGCTGATAGATGTCAATGACTTTGTTTCTCATCTGTTCTTGAATTTCTTTACTTTGCGGCATGATGTGTTGCTTTTTAAGATCTTTCAGCCTACTTCCCTTTGTCAGACAGGTTCTATTTAAGTGATTTCTTGATTCAACAGGTCTTGCAGGAATCAGGCTGGGTGTGGCTGGTGAAATTGAACTAAAAGTGCCAGGTAGATTTGGATATCCTTTTTCCCCCTAATAAATGAAGTCATCATTTAAAAACAGCATTTTGTATTTACTCGGCTTATCTTTGTCTAATGTTAACATTTGTTTGATCATTTGAAAGATTTAAGTGTGACAAACATGGAAAAAACTAAGAAATCAGGAAGGGGCAAATACTTTTTCACAGCACTGTACAAACTGTAAAGCACTGATATGTAGCACTTAGTGATGGGCCTTTCTCCCAGGTCAGCAGGTGGTGATCCCTGGGGTGATGAAGAATCACACGCTGATACTGTCTGTCTACATCTTGACGTTCCTGATTGGCTTTCCTGCCAACATCCTGTCCATCTGTGCCTTCAGTTCTAAAGTACGGAACAAGACTACGCCCACCGGCATACTGCTTCTCAACTTAACAGTGTCCGATCTCCTCTTCTTGCTCATCCTGCCTCTGAAGATGCATGCGGCTGCATCTGGCATGCGCTGGGACCTCCCCTACTTCCTGTGCAGCATCACCTCCTTCTTCTTCTTCTCCTCCATCTACACCAGCTCTCTCCTGCTCCTGGCTATCAGTGTGGACCGCTACCTGGCTGTGGCTTTCCCAATCCACTACAAAGAACTGCGCAAGCCCATCTACAGCGTAGTTGGCGGAGCCATCGCCTTCATCTTGGGCTCTTGTAGCTCCACCGTCATCTTCTTTACTCAACCCCTGCTTCCAGGAAATGACTCAGCCAACGCCTCAGTCTGCTACGAGAACTTCACGCCAGAGCAGTTGGAGGTCCTACTTCCCGGAAGGCTGTCCTTGTTTGCCCTCTTCCTTGTGTCGCTCCTGATTTGCGCCTTCTGCTACCTGAACTGCATTCGCCTCCTATACACCATGCCGCGGATCACCAAGAAGAAGAGGCAGAAGGCTGTGGGCATGGCACTGAGCACCCTGCTGGTGTTCATTGTCTGTTTCCTGCCTTACAACCTCTCACACCTGCTGGGCTACCTGCAGGGGTCCAGCCCCTCCTGGAGGGACTACGCACTTCTCCTCAGCACCGTAAACACCTGCTTGGACCCCATCATCTTCTTCTACTCCTCCTCTGCCTTCCAAGCCACCATGACAAAATCCCTCCACAGGCTCCGGAGGGCGCTTTCGTCTTTTAGTGATGAACCCAAACAGAGCAGAGACACCCGACTAGAGTCCGGCCTCTGACATTATTTTCTGACGAACTTGGTACCGACTATATTTAGGTGGAGGAGTAAGACTTAATCTCAAGAAAATGCTCACCTTGTTTAGTCTAAATAAAGCAATGATGGTATGTGAAATTACACAACAGTTAGTTATGTGTCGATCCGCATTTTTTCCACATTTTGCTTAATTTTATTGATATTGTTTAAGCCTGTTGTTGGGGCATACATATTTCTTCATAATTAATCTGAATTCTGATCATAGATAGTTTTACTTTAGTTTAACGCCTTTCTGCAGATGTAGACGCCAGCGGACATTGAGCAGCTCTTTTTATGGATGCAGCTGCACTATATCACAAGATGGCACCTCTGGATCAGTTATTGAATATACACCAGCAAGCAGAGCTAGAACACACACTAGCTCGAACCTCGAATCCAAATCCAGCCCCGGTTTTCTGTTATCCCAGGCAAGTAAATGAACAGTTAGTGCCTCTGATTAGCCAAACTGTGTTAACACCTGACACCTAGGTAAAGAGAGGCTGGAAAACCAGCAGTCCTTGGACCTCATAGGGTGTGATTTGAGGACCAGAGCTCTAGAATATTGACCAGTTCACTCCTATGCCTGTTTTTCAGAAGTTGCATGAATTAAACATCTCAGCTAAGCAGAGGCGTTACCAGGATGCCAAGCTTGGGTGGGCATTTGTCCTCCTTGGGGGGGCAAAAAAAAAAAAAACCTCTAAATCGCCGTAAAATAAATAAATAGAGCCTATATATATCACTTAGATTCTTAAATCACATCATGCCAGAATTGACAATGTATGCAATGTAAAATTTATCTTCTATGGGCATGTGGTACCCACTGGATTAAATTTCAAACAGTTGATTTCAATATACATGAAGAAATGTAACTATAACCAATGCAATTAAAGTCTGAGGTCAATCAGCAGGCTCTTAATTGGTATGTACACCTGGCCTTCATTCCTAACCATCAAGAAGATAATGATGAATGCAATAACAACGCCAATGATGATAATGAGGCCCACCAGTTTTGTGGTGAAGTATCAGGTGAAAATAGCCAATTATTGCGTATACAGCAAAAAACCAAGTTACAAGTCAAGTCATGAAGTTGGCAAGTTAATCTTATTGGTCAGTTACCTCTTAAAATTTTTTGCCAATAGTGCAATGAGTACAATGTAAAATTAGTCATCTTTGGGGCATTTCAAAGCCATGTTTGGCATTCTGTAGATTAAGATGATAAATTACCTCTCTGAAGATCAAAGGAACCTAATTAAGAAAAAGTAACTGCTTGTTAAATCCTGGAATTGCTATTGTGGTTGCAATAAAAACCAGCATACACAGGGGTCCTCCGGGACTGAGTTTGAGAACAACGGAAGTAAAGAACTACAGAATCGCCTCCTATTAACCAATTAGGCAACTTTCAGAAAAAACAAACCTATTCCCATTTACTTTGCTTGATTGGCAATCAAATGGTGGATTCGTTTACTCTCGAAGTTGAATGAGTAAAGCTGTTCAGACAGCATGATTGATTGATGCATTTCTAAATTTAAATGTCCATAGAACAGCAGTTTTGCATGAACGCGATTGTCATTGCCACGCGATTTCGTGCGACTGATCATTTATATCTGACATTCACGTTTCATGGTTTTGGGGAATAGGAAGATTTTTTCGAATTATTCAAACTAGCATTCTTTCAATCCAACACCGTCGCTCAGTTATGTTTGTCTGCTTTTCACCATCACATCTTAATCGTTATAGGCCACTGAAATTGTTTGATTGTTATTGAGGCCAAGTGCACGGGAGCAGATTTAGGGAAGGGCGGAGCACCTGCAGAAATCTAAACTGGGCTTCTTCCCGGCAGCATTTTAAATAATTTAAGCCGCTTCAGGTGTGCGTCTTTAAACGCGTTTACTTTTCTTAGAGTTGCCTTCTGAAATCCTTTACTTGGCTCCGTTCAGCATGTCACCGAAAAATACTTACGCCAGTTTAGTTTTCTCCCGGAAGTGCTTATGATACAGAATTATTGTAGCAACAACCCCAGAGAGTGACTAACGTTAGCAACTCCAGACTAGCTGCTGGCGAGCTGCCTGGGCTCACTCGGAAGCCAACTCGGGTTATAACCGCACGACTCGAGTGAACACAAATTACCATAATATCAAACACAAAGACTAACAAAATAAGCGGTGGCAGAAATAGCAACAAAAGAGATATGGGCGAAGTTTTAATTCCCTGAGAGAAGCACAGACCGGTAGACACGACCTCAGACTGATGAGCGAAGACGGCAGTCTAAGAGTATGGGAGGGTCCCAGTAATTCGATAGTTTCACAGCAGAATAGACTGGCAAAGGAATCCACCAATCACACATAGTGATAGATAAATGAAGCATCCGTAAAGCTCACTCTAAATGGCTGTCTACCTCCAGCTGAGAATCAGGTGAATTTCGCGTGTTTGCTGACAAATAGTAGTAAATCAGGTTTTTATCTTGAGTTTTCATTAGGGGGGGCAGAGCTTTTCTCAGGGTGGGCACTGCCCACCCCCTGCCCCCCCTTGGCAACGCCCCTGCAGCTAAGCCTGATGTGCAAACTGCTCAGTATCCTTGCCCATAGTATCTATTCAGCAGTTTTAAAAAATTCTCTCCTGCAACAGAAAATTTGTTGTTCTCTGTGGCAACCACCTCAGTTACAGTGACCCAATGGTATTCCAAGTAGTTAAAAAAATCAGTTTCCTGAGCCAAAAAATTCGCCATCGTATTGACACTATGCCATTTTACTATCAATTTCAGTCATCGTAAGTTAAAAACGCACAATTTCCTATCGTGGATTAATGCGTAGATATGTCGGTTGAAGAATTTGGCTGTCTTTCAGAGCCTCATACAAGCTCTCACAGATATCCAATCATTTAAATGGCGATTCAATGGTATCTGCGTGAAAGCCCAGCTGTAGTTCACGCCCACGTGAAATTCTCCTGTCAATTACCAGTTGGTTGACACGATATTTATCCAATTGCAGACAGTATAAGCTTTCCTCAGAAAGTGAAAGACATTGATTGGACCTTAAAAAACATATTAAAATACTTGCGTAATAGGGTTACGTAAACTTTATGCAGCTCAGATTGACGTGGTTGCATGGGAACAAAAAACCTCCAGAACTGAGGCTGGAGAGCTGAGCTTACTTGCGGGATAGAAATGTGATTCTGAGATGGAAAATTGCAGTTATTCTGAATGGAACAGACAGGAGGGCTGACAGCATTGATACTTTTGAGGAGCAGCTCAATAATTCTATTGAAAAGTGAGTAAAGCTGTCTTTGTATGGTGTAGCTCGATCTTACTTTTAGCCTGCTAGCTAAATAGCCAGCTATTTCTTATCTTTGGTTTACCACCGTGATCACAGAGCTAGTTTGTCACATTGGGTAACAAAAAGAGTAGTCGATACTGCAGTGTGCTGGCATTTTTCTTAACGAGGCGGTCAGTTTTAGAATTTTTACCACATTCAATGAAACGGAATGCCTTGCATTTTCGCTCTTACAAAGTGCGAACAGCTATTACTGTGACCTGAGTTATAGTTGTTCCATAGTCTCCAAAACTGTGTGCCATGAGAAAACCCACTTACTGTTTTTTTCCAGATAGCCTATAATATTAAACGGCTGAATTTACAGGACATAAAAATGGCAATTCATGTCAATATCAATTCATTCAATTCGATTTATTAAAATACTTATTTAAAACTGCTTCTCAACATTCCCACATCATGTATTCTACTGTACAATTCCTTCTCGTGATTGGCAAATCACACATTGTCTAACACGAAAAGTTAAACATTCACCGGTAAAACTCAGCTAAAGCAGCAGTGTAGGCTAGTTGAAACGTAACAACGAAAATGCCATCCGACTAAGAACCTGAACCACCTCACTCTTGCTGTGCTGGCCAGAAAAAGAAAATCTAAATGGTGAGCAGACTTTACAGTGAGGAATATCTGACTTATGGGTTTACATTCACCGGAGATCCCACTACCCCAATACCACTGTGTCTTGCCTGCAGCGAAAAGCTGGCGAACAAAGCTATGGTGCCATATAAATTAAAAAGACACCTTTCAACCAAACACCCTTCTCTCGCCAAAAAAAAAAAGTGAATATTTAATGCAGTTGAAAACACAGATGAACAAACAAGCTAGTTTCGTGAAAAAAAAATAATTCTGAGGATTGTAAAACTGCTGGGGCTTAAAACTTTACATTTCTGGTTTCATAAACTCCTTGAGCACAAGTAGAATTCATGTTCAACATTACATTCTAGATTACCAACATGCTATTAGCCAAATTATACAGCTACCCAAGTGTTTCCCCAAAGTCTCAAAATCATGTATTGTCAAATCATAAAAAAATCCTGTATTTAACACAAATAAAGTTTTAAGGCATGAAATTTAATATGAACAAATGATTTTCTAGTTGAGTTTAGTTTGAATTTATCAATATCAGTGCAGATGAATATCAGTGGTCACCAGTAACCTCTCCAAACACAAAACATGCCTTTTCTCCATGATAAAGTATAGAGTTTTGGACATTTTCCTTCAAAGCCAGCACAAACGCGCATTAAATAAACTGCTTATTAAACAGTCAGAACATTCACCCTGTAATGGAAGCCACCAGTCCCCTCTTCTAAGCTCACAAACCCATTTCAACGCTTATAAGGAACAAGTACACCTCACTAACTCACTAATATCTGAATTCTGAAATATACCTTATTTTAACAGAACAGACACTCCACTTTCAGGGAATATCAAACAATCCATTGCCTCTCCCAATTCAAAAGAAACGTGCGATGAACGTACCAGGGGGTCCATCCAAATGCACGGGCAGTTCGCGTTTTAACCAGGAAAAAAACCTCCACATTAGATTTTGTCGAGTATGTATACATTCCAAAACGAAACAAAAAAAAAGTAGCAGCCTGACCTTTTTCATGAATCCCTCCTCCAGAGACCGATCCAGTAGCAAGAACCCTCCGGTCCTGTTTCATTCGAAATAATTCCAACTGACCATATCCTTATCTCATTTAAATCCTGTAAATGTAACTGAACACTTCAAGGCCAGTTTTGCGAACCTGTTTTATATAAATCACGTCTATTTTAGCCGCGTAATGTGCATAACGTAGACAGGATACAACCGAACATGCTGATAGGCATAGGTTTGTATGCTCTGTGTTTGTCCAATCAATGTGATTCACTTACTCTAAAATGTTTAAACACTCGGGAATTGGATAAGAAACGAGCCAATCAATACATTGTTACCAGGGAAACTTCACGAGGGCATGAAGTGTAACTCTACAATTACGCAGAAGACCCTGAATGTAGGGTTGAGTGATTGGCTATCAACGCCAGTACTAGGGTGGATATAAGGAAGCGCAGGATTTGTCAATGAAGGAATCTACGCGTAAATCCATGGTAGGGAACAACGAATTTTTTTGTATGTGACAACTGTAATTGACAGTAGAATGTGAGAGAATCAATACCATGTCGATTTTTTTGCCTCAGAAAACTGATTTTTCTGAAACACTAATTGGAATACTGTAGGCTCACTGTGGCTAAACTGGTTGCTACAAAGGATAACGATTTTATCTGTGTCAAGATATTGTTTTTTTAAACTGCTGGATCGATACTATGGGCAAGGATACTGACCAGTTTGCACATCAGGCTTAGCTGGGGAGTTTAATTCATGCAGCTCTCGAAAAACAGGGAGCGGAGTGAACATCCCCATATTCAGAACCGCTTTCGATGTCTGCTTGCTTGTGAACATTCAATAACTGATCTGGGGGCGCCATCTAGTGATTGAGTACAGTAACAGCGTGCTTAAATTTGCAGGTCTATAGAAGTAGGCGTCTGCATCTGCAGAAATTGGTTAAGATATAGTAAATTTATAACAGACAAAGAGTATGAGTACAAACTACAACAGGGATGTTCTGGCACAGTTCAGAGAGCGTTCTGCCTGGGCGTTGCCCGGACATCAGTTCTTATAATCCACAGTCCTTTAGCTATACATCAATTGGCTGTAGATCTGTCTGTAACCGCACTCTAATCAGCTCCCGGCGTTCTACGTAGTATTTGTCCAGTCTGCTTTAGACAGATCATGGGAAGGTGGTTTCAGGATACCCGATGCCACTTTGGACTGCGCTTAGGGCGTTTTCTTTCTCGGCAGAAACTTTGCATTCCTGTGCCACTGTTGACCTTGGTCCTCTGTACAGTTCCTCACACACACACAGAGACACATTCTGGGTAAATAGGATTATAAGCTTTGGGGTATTGACATAAAAGATGTTTTAAGCAGTAAAAGATAATAATAATACAAAAGATGTTTTGATAATAATTCTGATGATAATAAAATGATAAGAATGCAAAGGTTGTTTTGTATTATTCCACAAAGGCACGTATAGCACGCTGCTCAGTTACTCTGGTCCCTATCTGCCTAACCAGAGATAAACTATTCCTACGGCTAATCTTCGAAGGTTCGCCGGGCTCGGGGCAGCTTTTAAACACTGAGCTCCCGAACGCTCAGTCCGCAAATAAAGACTGATGGAATGAATCGTGTACCCCCTATGGAAACAAGTTTCTGCGCAGAATCACCTTAAAAAATAATAAAGGAAAAATAACAAAGCAAAATAACAAAGAAGTGCCCCGATAGAAGGACTGTGAGATCCAGCTGGGAGCAGCTGACTAACCAGAGTAGACCTAACAGAGTACAGAAAAGGGCAAGACGAGAGGGGTAGTCAGATACAGAAACCGAGGTCCAACACCGGGAATTTATCGAGCAACCAAACCAAAACGCAAGGGCTAGAATTCTAGTCAAATGGGACAGGCCTAGGGTCAGCCACCACAATTCAAACAAACCAATTAAAGGGCACGGCAAGAATTGTTAATCCAAAGGCAATCCGAGTCAACAAAGAAGGCAGAAAAAAAAATACTCACAGATCGTGAACGCTAGTAATAGATCGGAAGAGCTAGTCTGCCCAGTTTGACACTACACCGCGCCTTTTCAAGGGGTAAACCGGAAATGGAAGTATTAGACCTTAGGCGAACCAAAAAAAAAAAAAAACAAAGATAACAGATTTCAAGCACAGATTCACAAATGTATGACAGGGGTCGTAACACTGCCAATGAAATATCGAAGGTTCCTCTCTAAAACAAAACAATTTGCAGAAAAATAGGAGAAATGCCACCAGATATAGAGGACGTTGTAATGGAGAAAATAAAAGGGAATGGGAAATTCGCACTGCAGGTGGATGAAACAACCGATGTCAGTGGACATGCGCAATTACTGGCCAATGTCAGATATGTAGATGGGGAGACAATTAAAGAAAAGTACTTATTTTTATCGAATTTTGCTGGCGAAAAATACAGGTGAGGAAGTGTTTCGAGTGACATCTGAGTATCTGGAAAAATGGAGGCTGAACTGGAAAGACTGCGTAGAGTCGTTTATTTTATAATTGCATAAATAGCCTGAAACCTGGTTGGAAAGCTCGAGTGGTTCTCTTGTCACTCGGTCACGCTGTGGGGTAGATAGCGCGAGCGGAAAGCTATTATATCATAGCGGTGTGCTGTGAGATTTTTTTCATAGTAAACTGCCATAGAGGGAGTGAAAAGCGATGTTACAAGCTTGCGTTTCCCTGGGATGATCGGAGCGCTGCTGAACGAATGCGACTGTTTCATTGATGAACGTAACTGCTTAGCTACCGAGTCGAGTGTGAGCAGGGAGCTGAGGGGAAACAAGTAGCCCTGCGCAGTATATTGGATGGCAAACATGACTCCTATGGACTTTTATGTATAATTCACTCAGCAAGGGACAGCCTCAATCTTTACAATTCGTGGTAATAATAATGGTTGTAGCCCACGGAATTTTCTTATCTTTTCAACCAATATAATATTTTATATAATCATGCTGTATTTATTCAGCAAATGTCATTGCCCCCGTTATGGGGGACGTTCAGGCTTAAGGTTAATATTTGTTTTGAATATATATTTTCCACTAATTTCTTTAAATCTTCACTATAAAACCTGTTGTCATTGTAAGAAAACCATTGACTTACTTGGGAACTTCTGGTACGTGAAGCAGCTTTTCTCGAAGTGCTCTGAGCAAAGAACTGAATGTTTTGTTGGTTTGTTAGGCTTTCCACTGTCAATTCTTCTTAATTTAACAAGCCACTCTTTCGAAAGGGCTTCTTTATTTTGTGGAAATTGATGGAAACTTATTTTGCCGTATTTTCCAGATTAACGAATGGCATTATTATTGGTGCAAGCAATAGCAGCGCAAGATTTCCCCATTTTTACTATGCTGCGATCAATCTTTGTGTACATTTTGCTTTGGGGATCACGTGACCACCTAGATAACTTGCAACAATCTCATTAAAAAAATTAGTGCAATCACTTCTCTTTGGAATTAACCTTCTCATTCATGTGAATGGGTTCGGAGATAGGTGTCTTCTGGTTTCATTAAAAAACTACTTTTACTAGGCTTTGTCTTCGCTGTGCGAACACACCGATACAATTGTTGCCACTTATTGTTCCAAGCCGAAAAACTCAGTTTAAACTTTGAATACCAGTTGATGAACTCTTTGATCCACCTGGTAGGTATGTGTCATAGAAAAGGTAATAGGCAATTTCGTCTGTCTGCCTCATAGTGGCAGTTACTTTTATTGCGCTCGCGATAACCGTGATTCCGTATATCGTGTAGCCCTACTTGGAAGTATTGGTATTCAGTTTGTTGACACCTATAAATATTTGAGGATATGGTTGGACAAAAACCTGAACTTCAAACACCACATCTGCATGCTATGTAAGAAACTCAAGCCTCTATAGGCTAAAGTTATGTTTCTCACCAGTTGCGCATAAAAGACTGGTTACTGCCCAGCTGGACTATGGTGATACCATTTACAGATTTGCTAGCCCCACTACCCTAGCAAAACTTGATTCATTATACCATGCTGCCTTGAGATACATTTAAAACTCTGTCTACCGGACTCACCACTGTGTACTATATCAGTGTTCCCCAACCCTCTCCTGGAGAGGAGGCCCACCTGTCCTGCATGCTTTAGATCTCTCCCTGCTCCAGCGCAGGTGATTCACATGATCAGGCTGTCATCAATCAGTTTTAGGGGTGATTAACAAGCTGAGCATTTGAATCTCCTGTGCTGAAGCATGTAGGACAGGTGGTCCTCCAGGAGAGGGTTGGGGAAAACTGTACTATATGACCTGGTAGGCTGGCCTTCTCTTGCGGTACGCAGGCTGCAGCACGGGCACATTTTAATGTATAAGGCCATTTTGGGAAGGTTACACAGCTACATAAGTTCAATGTTTGACTTTGTTCAAAATGCGTACAGTCTTCGGTCCAATAATCAAATATGCCTAAAGGTGCCACCTGTGCAGACTGAGGCTGGGGAAAAGGAGTCTATTTTATTTCGGTCCTTGGTCTTGGAGGCCACACTCAGCCTAAGCTACCTGATCCCCCTTATAGGCCGTTGGCTGTGGCCTGCTATCGTTTCATTCCGTTCCCACTGTCATGGAAGTACTTTTTGACCTTTTACAAATAAAAGTAATACCTAATCATAATCTGAAAAAAAAGTTCCCACGTGAAAACTCAGAGAGTCGTGAAAACAGTGAGAAAAATGAGTTTGCGAATCAGTCGCATTTCAACCAATCAGAATGCTTGAAATCTCTTTCACCGGTACTATTCAAGATTGCTGCGCCCACTGACAACATGTTGACTGTGGACGATCATAGCAAAAATATCGTCATTGTCGGGATTCAAGTGCTTGATGCACATAGAAAATGTCAAAAATGAGTCAGAAAATAATTTCACCCGCACGAGGTGGGAGAAATTTAAACAATGTTGTACTGAATGGCAGAAAACAAACAGTGAATTCCAACGGTCTGTAGCCAACGTGTGTGAGAGTTCGGGCTATCTAAATACTAACTTTGACAATGTTCCAAGGAATGTAGGATATCTTGAGACATGTTAAAGGCGTTTCACGGACAAAACATGAATTTCAATGGCAAATCTAAAAAGAAAAGGTGAGCTAAAGCCATGCACAAGCCAATCAGAATGTGAAGCAAGACATTTTATTTCTCTGAAAAAGCTCCGTTCTACCTCAAGCTTAGCAGGCTCGCCATCTACAGCAGTGTTACCGGCGGTGTGTATATTGTGCTGGAAATCTGTGAAATATCGTTTGAAAAGACGCTTGAAAGTGAAAGACAAACTCATGCAAACAGAAACTGTAGATGGTGGTAAGTAGTGAACATTTTATGCACGTTTCATATAATTTATTGGCAATTGCAGAGACTATATTGAATGAATAATTATTTTATGGTATCTGGCCATTGCAATGCAGAAAGAAAATTGTAACTGAGAAATGTCCTCACAATAGTTATTAACACTTCACTTGTACTTCAGTAGCTGTATAATGATTTAGTCAAGTTTCTAAATTACTTTTTTCAGGTTTGTTGAGAAAAGCAGCAGAATTAAAGAAGGATGAAAGCATACTTATGCACATACGTGATAAAGATTGTGTTGCCATTGAAGTTCGATACCACCTTTTATGCTACCAGAATTACACCAAATTTTTGACAAGGCAAAGGTAAGCATCTTGGGCAGAATGTGAACTTACAACTGTCTTCACGAGAAACAAAACTGTGAAAGTCAAACTAATGTTATAGACCTGTTTGTGCCAGTGTAAAAAATGAACCCTTACCCTGCTGAATTTCTTGAAACTGGTCTTCATACCACTGCATCTATAGGGTACCAGCAGGGCCAGTGTTGTGAGAAATCAAAATGTCAAAATATCAGTTGTGAAACTTATTATTGGTAATTTCCATTACAGGTCATCTCCACACATGCACACACCTGAAACAGCAGCCACTCAGCAAGGCTACAAAAAGTTTTGTGAAGAAGTCATTCAACCGAGAGTCATTGTCAATGCTGAAATTATGAGAATGTCAAAGCTGTTGGACCTCTTTCAAAAGTTTATTCAGAAATATGAAACTCTACCTACCAAGAGTCGCAGGTATTGTGTATGAATTGTGAACTATACTTCACACAATTGAAACACAAATTCCAAGACAATGAAATCTGTTTTTAAAGTTAATTAGCTGAAATAATTAAGCGTTTTAATGCTGTTTAACCTCACTGACACCAAATATTTCTGTAAAAAAAAAAAACACTTATCACTGAGACCATGTTTGATCATATTGCAGACTTAACAACAGGTATAGTCAAAATAAACCCTATTTAAACACTATATTACTGGTATGCGAATAATACAGTAGTGTAATGACAGGCAATCTGAACAATTTTATTTTTTTATTAGTTCTCTTTGTTCAATTTCAGAGCTGATCATCTGATGAGACGATTCTAAAGAGATTTTCCACTGTTACATTTTTTCAAGCCCCCACAAAGAAACGTTAGTGAAATTGTGTATGTTGATGAACTGTCAGCAATGGATTATTTTACTTCAGGAACGGATACTGATAGTGAAACTGACACTTTGGAGAGTGATTGCCCAGGCATTCAAAACTTTGACGAATCGTCTGACAGAGACAGGTTGTTATATAATGCAGGGTTGTTGTTGCAGAATATATTGGAGAATGTTTCATGTATGGATGTACCTTGGCCTCCCACATCACATGACTTGAACATGGATGCTGTTAAGTCAATGGTTCCTTATGAGCTGTACAATCTACTTGCTTGGTGTGTTGGAGCCTCAGATGTACCATGTGAATCCAGAGGTCATTTGGTTACAGTTTCAGAGAGCACACATCTCAAGTTACTTTCAATTTGGCAAGATTTGATATATTTATCATCAAAGGGAAAAAAACAAATTCCCAAAAGTTTAGCTCTTGGCATGGCTGTTCACCATGTAACAGGTTCAACTCAACTATAGGAGGACTATTACACAAACTAGGACATTGTGCATCTCCAGAGACATTACTGACTTTCGAAACAGGTCTTGCACAAAGGCAGTTGTCAATTGAAGGGCAAATTCCTCCTGGATTTTCAAAATGCAGATCAACTATCCTTGTTTAGGATAACATAGACTTTGGGGAGGAAACATTATCAGGCAAGGGAACAACTCATCACACAAATGGAATAATGATACAGGGACAGATAGACAATCAACAGGAAGTTGTTGAAGTAGCCTCTATGAAGCGTTCCTGTTCTCTGACGCCACAAACTAGTGACATTGTTCCATGCTACCTAAAGAAAAAGCATGGTCCAAAGAGCAGGTCAGACTTTGAGTTTGGTAAAGCTCTCTTTCATGAGGTGTTAAGACCAGCTTTGCAGTATGATGTTGCCTATGCAATACTTAAGTGTACCTCGAGAGACAAATGTACCTTTCCGTCATGGACTGGTTTTAACATTCAGTATCCCCGCATACACATTCCTTTACCCCAGTCTGCAATTCATTACCTACCTGTGATTGAGGCTGAGGCTGTGGCTGCCTAGGTAACCAGATACCGGCAATGATCCCAGTGCTTCACTCCAGAACAGGAAACTGGAATCCAGTGTAGTCGGCTGATGGTGATGGAAAAGTACTCCTTATTTTGGCTACAACACAAGCTGGCTGTGGTACTCTTCTGTGCTTTCCCAGATGACCCCAACACAACCGCACAAATTGCCTATAAGCAATACGACGATATTTTCTGCAAGAACAATGGTATTATCAGTATAATCTCTGCCAAATGTATTCATGTTTTGATTATACTTTGTAGTCTGTTGAATACTGAATTTATACCTTGTGGTACGATGCATGTAAATGAAATTATAGGATTATTATTTTGCGTGCTTACTCGTGTTGTGGAGCATTATGCCTTCCATGATGGTCTATGTAAGCATAGTGGGCCACTCTGAGGACATCTGGATCTAAACAGACACTCGAGAAACTCGCCAGCTGTGTGACACATTGAGGATTGTCGCCATCACGTTGCATCTCTGCCAGTACAGCAGTACTTTCCCTACAGCAGGTACACTCAATCACAAGTGGCATCGGCTGACAGTTTCCACATGAACACCCGAAACAACAGCTTGTTTTAATAGTTTTGTATTCTGCATATAAATATATACATGAACATGTCAACTCATCAGCTTGTTTGTTATTCAACTAGATTTGTTCAAAATAAATATTTTTTATAAGATATGTTGTGTATCTATGTAATCTAGTCAAAGAATTGCCAGCTATCATATTCTAATAATTCCCATATTTTTAATGTTATGCCTGATAAAATTGGATAACAGATACAGACTACAATTTCTTATGGAATGGCAGGAAAATTTATACTTGTACTATAATCCTGAGCCTATGCGATGTCTATGCTATTCTGTATTTTGTAAGCGGCCTACGTCCTCTTCTAGGTCGCCGCCTTCCTCGTTGTTGTCATCACCGGACTCTGTTTCATCGTCTTCTGTTGCATATGGCTCGAACATGTATGGTTGCAGGCCTTGATTTTCTTCAGCTTCACTTGATTCACTTTTGTCTTCATCAAAAACAATCGACGAGTCACTTAAATCCTCGCTGTAGTCGCTTGCGATAGCTTCGTTGTCCGAGTCTGCCATGTTTGTAAACAGTTCTCGCTTCTGGTGGATTTACCCGCATGACGTCATATCCGTTGTATCGACGAACAAGGTCAAGCTCGGAGGCGGCAATTTCAAATTCTCATATTGCCGACTGAACGTCTAAATCGTTGCTCGAGGTAAACTTTATTTAAAAAAAGTACAAGTGCGACGTGAAAAAGCATTCTTTATTCTTCAGTAATGTGTAAAAACGTTTTTGGCTTACAGTGACACTTTAAAATCAGCTTCAATATCAGGGGGCAAACATTTTTACTTGGGAATCTTCTGATTTTCAATTTGATCTTCGGAAAACTCTCCTTTAAATGTTTAATAACCTAAACCTTTCGCAGTTTACAACTCTGATTAGCCACAGTTGCTCAGACTAATTGGTATAAACTGACCACCGTCTAATTTATTTTCAATGGCATTATTATGCACGATTGCATCACAAAATTACGAGGCCTGCTCTTCTGCGCATAAATGACGACGTAAAATATCAATATGTCTTCATAATTTCTCCATCTTATAGCAGCACAGATCTGAGTAAAATTGTTTGTGTGGCTCATGAGGCAATCCATTCTATATTCTGAATGTATTGGCCGCTAAAGAGTATTGAAGGCACCTTACACAGCTGAGTGACAATCGTATGGATCGCGTAAACAAATTCTGCAAAGTAAGCAAAACTTGGATTTTTGCATTTATACTGCCATCTTCACAATGCCATATCAATCATACAAATGTAGGCAGTAGGCACTCACTTTTTCATTACCATTTCTAATTTTAGTCATGTATTGGTCTTGTTTGCTCAGTTGATAGATGGTTTTCTTGATGGTTTTTCAAGAAATTTCAGTTAACTATCGTCCATGCAATCTCATATTGTAGCCTTCCTCATGGACGCAAAGCAGCATGTCTTAATCGTTAATGTCGACGGCGCTGATTGGAAGCCCATTTACTCAGTAAATGAATCAATCCATTACCCAATTCTTTCTCTGAAATAGGTTTCACACATTTCACAAGGCGCAACTCTCCTCGTGCGGGAAAATATTTTAAACGCCTGCAGTCAAATAACAAAAGAACACTTAAACACTCGTGAGGGTATGTTTAATTCACAAAAACTACTACCACAGTTTGATTTGCACCCAAATGAGTGGGCTTGTTAGCAAGCAGTAGGACTAGTATGGATGCTCTGGCTATACTTGAGTTCGCACAGGAAGAGGCCCCTGAAGATGGGCCATTCTTTTGGCGATGTCCTCCCATGCTTTTTGTTTTTTTCTCAGTGTACAAGTATCACTCCTCTTGCCTTCTACGACCTTTTCGCGGATCTTCACAGCCTCAAAGAGTTCCATTCTTTGAAGCAAAGTGAAATTCTCACCACGTTTTTTTTGCCAAGATCTCCGTGCGAAATGCGTGTCCGCAATACAACTACCCTTATATACTGGGTTATTAACCAGTAACAATTGGAAATGCCCATTATGCAATGGCAGGTTGTCATAATTTGAGTGGACCTGTTTAGTCTGAGGGCTAAACGCAAGGTTATCCATGTGCAGCTAAAGGTACAATGATCCCATCTCGTGAAATGGTGTTTAAACGTTCATTTAGCTGTCCGCGTACAACGGCATTTTAAAAATTCAAACGCATGTCAGTTATACTCGCGCTAAAATGCTTCAGTGAAATCAACCCAAAATGACCTATTTTTCAAGAAATGGTAAAATGTCTCATTTTCAAAAACTGATATGTTTTCTGTGTTCCATTTTGAAAAAATGTGGGCTTATGAGATTTGCACATTGTTGTAACCTGTTTTTATTCACGTTTTACACAATGTCCCAACTTCATTGGAATTGGGGTTTGCAATAAGCACAAATATTATGTTGATTTTTTATGAACAAATTGGCAAATTAGCAATCTTGAATGATGCAGCTTAAGGGCCATCATTGACCAGGTGAAGAACAGTAAATAAAAGCGATGTTTTGCTCACATTCATACTTCAGTTTGGCAACATATTTCAATCAATCCACAATCTGAATAACTATTCCTAAATCTCAGTTAAAAAGTATCTTTAGTCATTATTGAACAAAGGCATTTTCAATGTCTGAAGTGTCATGGATGAACAGTCACTAATTTCTAAGCTGAGGTAACATCCCTTTTTTAACTAGAAGAGCACTCAGAGAGCGCAGAACCTCCGCCGCCAGGGGGCAGCAAAGCCAAAAGCACGGCAATTGGAACTCCGGCCCATTGGAAAGACTTGAAATCTTGAACTTTGGAGTATATCTCAGCAGTACTTTGGCCTAGATATGCCAAAATTTAATCACCTCTTCCTTGACTTAATACCCACCCTGAAAATTTCATCAAAATCCGGCCATTCGTTTTTGAGTTATCTTGTACACAAACAAACAAACCAACAAACAAACGGCACCGAAAACATAAACCTCCTTGGCGGAGGTTAACAACAAGCCAACAGTATGGATGGACAAACATCGGATTATTCGTTTGAGCCTCCGAACAGAGAATATCCACGCTGAGTATGTTTGGGTAGAGCAAGCAGAGATTCTGATGATTTGGATATTCTGGAGGAGTCAGCCCAAGCGCTTGCGCTAGATAGAGTCAAAACAAGCATCCAACATTTGTTGTTAATGTGAATAGGTGGTAACAGCAAAAATGCAAATGACCAACAATGCAAATTATTAACAGATGTTCTCCATGAGCAAAATAATCCCTGCATAACAAGCAAGTCTGGAGTGGAAACTTTTGTAGCCCATAAGCCTGCATCAGAAACAGCTGATAATTGGCATGTTAGGGGGCCTGCACCAGAAGGGGCACGGTCAAATTGGAATGTTTACACACAATACCTGCGTCAACTTGACATCATTGTGACCTTTGATCTTTGTGAATATCTGCCACCATGTTGGCGCACTGAAGCAGTGTGGGATTAATTTGGTCAATAAAACAACTTTACATATGCCTTTGTACGCTATTTATTTCCAACCCAACAATGCAGATAATGTTTCTGTCGACGTTCTGTATACATTTTAAGTTGAGGTTCATTCTGGGTACAGGTTCCCTTTAAGCATCCTAAAAGAGACTAGACACACCTAGCAGTTAGAGACATTTGGGATAGCCTGCTGCTGCCCCCTTGTTCTGCTAATAAAAGCACTGCAAGCTCACAATGCATATTACATATATGGCAGAGATCTCCATCACTCCCCTCTGCATCTTTTCTGGTAATTTACCTCCCCTGTGTTCTGAATTCAAAATGTATGGATCCCAGGTCCATGGTCATCATGCCAAACAAATTAAACCATTTCATCTGCTCGTCAGGCAATATGTGGCAAAGCTCTGCTGGAAATATTTTGGTTGAGTCATCAGCTTTAAGTTCAGTCAACATCACATCCCAAGTGCTGTTAGGTGCGGGCACATTTGTATTTTTAAAACAATGTTTAATTAAAGGAAAATTTACAGAGTGTGAACTGCATGAGTTCAAATACAGGTATCCAGCTACCATCTTTTCCAAAATTGGCCCCTGAAAAGTTTTATTTGTAATCACTGCAACAGTCTAATTTGCATTAATATAATGGCTAATACAACCCATTACTAAAAAAGTAGGGACACTAGGTAAAATGTAGATGAAAACAAAATGCAATGATTTCCATTTAACTCAATATGTAACGAAAAATAGTACAAAGACAACATATCAGATGTTGAAAATGAGACATTCTATTGTTTTTTGATAAATATATGCTCATTTTAAATTGATGCTAGCAAGATGTTTTAAAAAATGGACCATGGGCATGTTTGTCACTATACTGCATCACCTCTTCTGTTAACAACACTATGAATGTTTGGGAACTGACTGAAGCAACCAACTTGTAACACTTTTTTTGTGCACTGAGCTGAGTGCACAAAAAAACCCAAATATGTGGAACTGGATTCAGGGGCGAAGATGAAACGGGTTTTTATTGCGCCTTGTCTGCAGCACAGCAAAGGCAGACAAGGTGGAATACAAACAGAACAGGAATCTTGGTTCCTCAGTATATTACAATAATTATGCGCTCAACTTACATAGTAGTTGCAGTGCTGAAGTATTACAAACAAAACAGGACGGGAGGTTCCTTTAAGAAGCTTGTAGAAATGCACTGAAGATATATCACAGTGACAGTGCAAAAGTAGAGTTTTATATCTATATGCAAACACACGGTTACAAAGTCTATACAGACTGGAGCTTAACAACAGGCTTACGAGACTTTGCACTGATTAAGTGTGAAGCTCATGGTTATATAGGCATAGCGATGACACTGACAACATGAGCAACAGATGCAGTTGAATAAGTGGAGCGTCGAATGCGGGCCGGGTCTTGCAGGGCCGATGTTTGAGGGGGCTGGTGGCGAGGCTTTACTGCTGTAGTTTTGAAGGCCAATAGTTTTCCATTCTTGCTTGATGCAATAATTCACCGACTCAACACTCCTGACATGTAACGCAATTTTGTTGGATATACATGGCATGTTTGTTATCATATAAAGCAAAAATAATGCTAAAAATCAGGCATTGTGCAATGTCACAAAAAGCCTTATTTTTTTTTACCCCAGCCACCTCATGCAGTGATTTCCACTGTAGAATCCCATCTGTTTTTAATGCAGTGCCACTTGTGGGCCGGACGATTATGGAAATTAAATATGGGTTTTTGGCCTTGTCCCTTGCATGCAGATATTTCTCCGGTTTCTCCCAATCTTTTCAGGATATTATGTGCCATAGAGGATGAACTCCCCCAATTCTACACAATTTTATGCTGAGAAACGCTATGCTTAAATGGTTGAACTGTTCGCCCTTGCAGTCTTTCACAGAGTGGTGAGGCCCTCTCCATCTTCCATGTCATGTTAATAACTTGTTGCCAATTAACCGAATTTGCAGCGCGATGCTCCATCAGGAGTATTTTTCAAATATCAAGCAGCTTTCTTAGTCTTTTGTTGCCCTATCCCAACTTTTATGAAACGTGTTGCAGACATGAAATTCGAAATGAGTGGATATCTTTGAAATAACACTACAATTAATGTGTTTTACATGATTTTGTCTTGCACTATTTTCAATCAAATGTTGGTCTTAAGTGATTTGCAGATTATTGCGTTTTGTTTTTGCACAGCCTCCAGACTTTTTTTGGAAATGGGGTTGTATATGGAGTATTTGCATTATTTTTCATGTGAAAGTAGCAGTGACAGCTGGTGAAATGGCAATTGGGGAAGGACAAACCATCCCTTAAAAATAATGATTGATCATGTTTTCATGACCCGTCTTCAATTTGAATAAAATTGACTTTACTTGACTCCAAAAATTTAAAGGACCATCAGGTGTCGCCAGTTCTCCTTATAAGTTAAAATGAGCATGAACAGCCTAATTTTTGACATATCTTTCATTTAAATTACAATTACAGAAACTCCAAAAACTCAACAATATCAGGTGTGGCCAGTTTTCATTAGTAACGCAAACCTGTCAACTCTCACGCATTCGGCGTGAGTTTTGGTGGCATATGGAAACCCATTATGACTCCGGACTTCTCACGTGTTCTTTTACTCAGGGGTTGGAAACAACGCATGAGTTTCAAGATCGTTTAAATTGTTTAAATCAGATCATTTGAAATGTCTTAATGCAATTCCATTGCTTCCAACCCCTCAGTGAAGGAAAGTATGAGTCATAATCGGTTTTCATATTAAATTTACCATTTTGCATATGAAACTGATAAGCCTCCATGCACAAGGACTTCAGTTCTGCTCGAGAATCTCTTAGATGCGCGATGATGGAATAATTGCTGACTACAGCAGGGGAGTGTCAATATGCCACTAAAACTCATGCAGAATATTTGAGAAGTGAAAGGTATGCTTTATTAATGAAAACTGGCCACACCTGATAAGTCCAAATTCAAAATGAACTAATATTTTTCATGAAATGGTGAAATGTCTCACTTTCAACATCTGAGATTTTGTCTATGTTCTATTGTGAATAAAATATGGGTGATTTGCAAATCATTGCATTCTGTGTTTATGCACGTTTTACACAACGTCCCAACTATTTGGAAAATTCTGGTTTGTAAATGAATGATTGAAAACAGGTCAAGAATAAGGCTATTCGCGCTGACTTTAGCATAACAAAGAGAGCTGGCGACACCTGATGGTTCGTAGGATATTTGGAGTCAAGTAAAGTCAATTTTAATAAGATTGAAAACAGGTCATGACCAATCATTATTTTTAAGGGATGGTTTGAGCTTCCCCTATTGTCAGTTCACCAGCTTTCACTGGAAAGTAGACAACAATAATAATGTGCCCATATTTATTTTTGTCTCAGCATGTGTAGCGGACAGGAAGGGAAGCACATTTTGTTCAACATCATTTCCAGAAAAGTTGGGACAACGTTTAAAATGTAAACTAGAGTGTTCAGGTGAATACGTGTCGCCTGCGTGTGACTACCAACTGAAAGTGTGACTACTGGACGGACAGACGGACAGACAGACGCCGGACAAAGTGATCCCTATGTGCCGCTATGCTTCGCAGGCGACACAATAAAAACAGAATGCAATGATTTGCAAATCATTTAAATCCTGTATTTAATTGAAAATAGTGCAAAGACGACATATTAAATGTTGAAACTGAAAAATGTGATTTCTTTTGGAAAAACATCTGCTTATTTTGAATTTGATGCCAGCAACACATTTAAAAAAAGTTGGGACGGAGGCTACAAAACTCTGGAAAAGTTGAATGATCCCAAAAGAAAAAAAAATACACCTAGCAGAACAACTCACTGCAAAGAAGGTTAATTGACAACAGGTCAGTAACATGATTAGGTATAAAAAGTCTTCAGGTCTCGGTCTTCAGGTTCTCAGGCAGCACCGCCTTAAAAGCAGATGAGATTCTGAAGTGGAAATCACTGAATTGCCTCAGGAACACTTCTGTAAACCATTGTTAGCAAACTCCATTTGTTGCTGCATCCACAAACGGAAGTTAAAACTCTGCTATGCAGATATTAAACCAAGATCTAGATGAGAGGGACCGTCCAGCTTCTCATCAGTGCAAAGTTCAAAAGCCAGCATCCATTATAGTATGGGGGTGCATTGTAGCACATGGCATGGGTAACTTGCACATCAGTGAAGACACCATTAATGCTAAACAATATATACAGGCTTTGAATTTCCAGATAATGCCACCCAGACATCTTTATCAGGGAAGGCTTTGTTTATTTCAGCAAAACAATGCCAAACAGGCTCCATAGTAAAAAAGGCTGAGCGGAAAACTGGCCTGTCTGCAGGCCAGACCTGTCACCCACTGAAAATATTTGGCACATTATGAAAAAAAAAAAAGACAAAGGAGTCTGCAAAGTGTTGATCAGCTGTGAAAGCCTATATCAAGCAAGAATACCAAAGCATTTTGCTTCCAAAACTACAGCAGTTGGTCACCTATGTTCCCAAACGCTTTCAGAGTATTGTAAAAAGAAGAGGTGATGCAACACTGTGGTAAATATGGCCCTGTCCCAATTTTCTTGACACATGTTGCCGTCATGAAATTAAAATTAACAAATATTTAAAAAAAAATCCAAGTTACATTATCTGATATGTTGTCTTTGCAGTAATTTCAATTAAATATAGGGTTTTAATTAATTTGCAAGTCATTACATTCTGTTTTTATTTACATTTTACACAGTGTCCCATCTCCTCTGGAAATGGGGTTCTACAGTTATCCATGACCAAAATTACAACTTAAAAAAAAAATCAAGTGAAACAACTACATCTTCCTAGACTGGTTGATATGCAAATACGTTTGATGGGATCAAAACAACACTTCACCAAATTTAAAGACAAAGCCACCAAATGGATGTGCAGTCATTTGCTATTTTCAAAAAGAGGGAGCAAAGTTGGACTAAAAAATTTGCAATGAATTATCTGCATGAGATACAAATCGCCTGCCTGCCTATTTACAATGATGTATAGCAATTGAATAGTGGAGAATCATGATTTCATACTCCTCTTCATTCCACCAATCATAATTGACCCATCAGGAAATCTTTCTGCTCACCTGAAAAAAAACACAGACAGCGCAAGTTCCAGCACATAAACAACTTTATTGAAGAATGAATGTATATATATATTGAACAAAATTGTTTGTTCTCCACGTGTTTGAAAATACATTTATATTTTATTGAGCAATGTGTTTTTGCTCTTTAAACGCGATGAGGATACCCATACAGATGTGAGTCTGTTGTTTTCTCCAACTACCCCTTGGCCATCCTCAGTATAATGTTTCTTTTCTCAATGGAAAAAATTTTCCTTTTTGTTCCTTTCTGTTTTACGAATTTTACCGCGGCCCGGCCATCCTCCTGCACTCATGCATTCTGTAGGCGCACATGTAAAATATTCCTGCAAAGCAAAAACAAAGATTTGTCAACCATAATACACTGCATTCAATGAAGTATCTGTTTTAGAGTCTTTTTTGAGATTAAGCACCTCAGGGGCCAAAATCAAGCGAATGACTGGTTGACTCGAGTCGGTGTTGAACATGAACAGTTTCAGTGAATCTAGCATGAGTGTATAAACCATTAGACTTAAGTAGCGGCAGTTAAACAGGCACAGTAATTCATTCCTGCTGTTCACAATTAAAACATACATATCATTGTTTAACGTCTGAGCTTTTTATCTCCCCGACATATAATGAGGGGGGTATAGTCGTCAGTGTGGTTGTCTGTCCATCGGTGGACATTTTGTTTCCGGAGCAGAACTCGAATATCATTCACTATTATTAAACAAAACTTGCTGTGCCAATATATTCAGCAGGTCCTAGACTGGTGCCTTTTGATATTTTGGGATCTCTGGGATTAGCTTGCAGGGACCGGGGGGATATGTCCTCTTCTGATGACTCTTGTTTAATGAGAAAGCATCAATTCAGACACCATTTCATCAGAATATTTTTTGCTTTGCTATAGGGGTAAAATTTAAATGATGCCCATCCCCATTAATGAGTTGCTTGGAGGAAAATGTATTGGAACATGTTATATTTAGCTGCTGAGATTTCTCAGGGTCAGGCCACAGAGGCAAGGACATAAGAAGGACAGGATAATGAACTAAACTCAATAGCAGCTCAGAGAGAGAGAGAGAGAGAAAGAGAGAGAGATGTGTACAAGTGGGAAGGGAGGTTTCCTTGGCCATTTATCATGAGAATATTTCCCCTATTGGCACAACACATTATTAACAATTGTGCATGTTTTTATAAAATGATTGTGCCACTGCATTATTGAGGCATGACACAAATGGTGGTACAAATGGTATAAATGCTATTCAGTGCCATGAAAAGTGCCCCCTTCCTGATTTCTTTATTTTTTTGCATATTTGTCACACTTAAATGTTTCAGATTATCAAACAAATGTTAATATTAGACAAAGACAACCCGAGTTAAATGATGATTTCATTTATTAAGGGGGAAAAGTTATCCAAACCTACCTGGCCCAATGTGAAAAAGTAATTGCCCCCTAAACTGGTTGTGCCACCTTCGGCGACAACAACTGCAATCAAACGTTTGCGATAACTGGCAATGAGTCTTTCAAATTGCTGTGGAAGAATTTTAGCCCTCTCTTCTTTGCAGAATTGTGTTTATTCAGCCACGCAATGGAGGGTTTTTCAGCATGAACAGCCTGTTTAAGGTCATGCCACTGTATCTCAAGTGGATTTAAGACTTTGACTAGGCCACTCCAAAATCATCATCTTTTTTTTTAAAGCCATTCAGAGGTGTACTTGCTGGTGTATTTCGGATCATTGTCCTGCTGCATAACCCAAGTGCGCTTGAGCTTTAGGTCACAAACTGATGGTTGGACATTCTCATTCAGGATTTTTCGGTGGAGAGCAGAATTCATAGTTCCATCAATTGCAAGTCGTCCAGGTCCTGGAGCGGCACGGCAGCCCCAAACCATCACACTACCACCACCATGTTTGACTTTTGGTATGATGTTTTTATTAAATGCTGAGTTAGTTCTACGCCTAATGTAACGGGAGACACACCTTCCAAAAAGTGCAACTTTTGTCTCGTTAGTCCACAGAATATTTTCTCAGAAGTCTTAGGGATCATCAGGATGTATTTTGGCAAACGTGAGACAAGCCTGTGTGTTCTTTTGGGTCAGTAGTGGTTTTCGCCTTGGAACTCTCCCATAAATGCCATTTTTTCCCAGCCTTTTTCTTATTGTTGAATCATGAACACTGACTTAAAGTGAGGCAAGTGAAGCACGAATGTTGTTCTGGGTTCTTTTGTGACCAACTGGATGAGTCATCAATGCACTCTTGGAGTTATTTCGGTAGGCCGGCCACTCCTGGGGAGGTTCACCATCAAGTTAACTTGATTCACCATCAAGAATTCTCCATTTGTGGATAATGGCTCTCACTGAGGGTTGCTGCAGTCCCAAAGCCTTAGAAATGCCTTTGCGACCCTTTCCAGACTAAAAGATGTCAACTTCTTTGTTTCTCCTCTGTTCTTGGATTTCGTTAGTTCGCGGCATGAAATGTTGCTTTTTGAGATCTTTTAGCCAACCTCTTTTTGTCAAAAAGTTCTATTGAAGTGATTCCTTGATTCAACAGGTCTGGCATTAATTAAGCCTGGGTGTGGCTAGTGAAATTGGACTAAACAAAATGTGGTTAATCACAGTTAATTCATGATTTAAGAAGGGGGGGGGGGTGGTGGGGGGATTACTTTTTCACATAGGACTGGATTGCTTTTTTCTCTTGATAAATGCAATCATCATTTAAAAACTGCAGTTTGCATTTACTCGGGTCATCCATGTATAATATTAAAATTTTCTTGAGGACCTGAAACATTTAAGTGTGAAAAATATGCAAAATGAAGAAATCAGGCACTTCTTCACAGCACTGTAGATGCTGATACCAGTGAGTGAAACAGAATAATAAATCCGTTAAAAATAATAATAATAATAATAAATATTTTGAGTTCAAGCAGAGCGCGGAAGCAAAAATAGTGTCAATGGCAAAAAATACCTGAAGGTACTGGTCATAGTGACCCATAAAAGAAGTACTCACCGGCAAAGAAGGTCATGAGCAGGGCTACCCAACCCAAGATGTAGGACCAGGAGAACCGCCAGTCCCCGAATCTTTTCCCCAGAAAGTTCACCGTCACACCCGTGTAAATGGCCATTGCTAGCAGGACAAACAGAGCTGCAAAAGTCCGCATAGGAAGGGGAGTGAGGGAGAAAGCGAAAGAATGAGAGAGATGGGGGGGCACGGAGATTTGTTGTTACTTGTTATTGCTTTACATTGCACTTTGTTTCCAGAATAATATTCTTGCACTTACATGTAAAGTGAGAAACCTAACAATAAAAATTAAGTTGAGATGTGAAGAACGGTGAGAGCAATTGAAAGGGAGAGTGAGGGATTGTGAGAAAGTAAGAGAGTGAGAGTACGATGTATTCATGTTTATTTTTTTACATTGAACTTTATTTCCGGACGCTCAATAGTGTGTAGTCATCCTTACATTTGTGGTTCTGAAAATACACTTGAAAGTGAGGAGTGAAGATCTGTCAAAATCAAATATGCCGTCTTATTCTCTTCGGCTTTGAAATAAGTTATGGGGAGGATCTGTAAAGTTGTGGCAAGTATACTCTTCAAAAAAAAAAGTAGGGGATATTGAAGTTGCAAGGTCAATTACAAACTAATGATAATTGATCCTAAACTAATTGTATCTTAACACAAAAGGAATTGAGTAAACAATTAACTCGATATTCCATTACTTAAACGGTTTCTCTGGTCATGGTCCGTGAAAGAAAGAGTGGGTAAGAAACAAAAATCTAATGTTGAAATTTTTGCCTCAATAGTGTGTAATGCCCTCGTTATTAGCCAATCACTCATTGATTTGTTAAGACATCGTCTGTATGAATCTAACAATGGTGATTTGATGCAGTCTCTCCCAGTGTTCCACCAACGCCAGGTCAAGTTCATCACGTGGCTGGTGGCCTTTCACATTGACGCACACATCGGCCCAAGATGTCTACATCCTATGGATATTGTGCCATTGAAGGTGGTTGTTGACTATTCTTGCACGGTGAGCACGGGTTTTGTCGTCCTGAAAGATAAAACGTCACCCCTCACGTCATGCAATCAGGACAACATAGGGTGTCAGTATGTTGTCCCCATAGTACTGGCCAGTGACTCTACCTCACACGATATGGAGTGGGGTTCCTTAGTCATAGTGATTCCACCCTGCACCATAACAGACCCACCACCAAATCTGTCATGCTGCCTCAGGTTAACATTGGCATGGCATTTGTTATGACATCACCAAATGCGACCACGCCTATCAAGGAAGTCCAAAGAGTACCGAGACTCATCTGACAAAATTTACACGTGACCACAAATGATTTTCCAGTAACTGCATTGTGTACACCATTCGCATTTATAGGCAATGTGGCAGTACCACTATATACGAGACCGTCTAGCATGAAGATGAGCAACATGACCTGTTACGCGGACACTAGTAGCCTGGTGTAGGATTGCAGTAATCTGATTTGCAGTTTGAGGGCGTTTTCTCAGAGCCTGGGTACGAATCAGCTTATCCTGGGCTCTTGTTGTTGACCGTGAACGCCAAGAACGGTGCTGATCATCAACATGATGGGTTTGCTGATACCTGCTCCATAATCTATTACTCACAGACTGGGAAACGTTGAAGAAATTGGCAACGTCAGACTGACGGCTGCCAGTTTCAAGAATACCAGTTGCACTTAGATGTTCAGCACGTTGGAGACGTCGCATTGCGAAAAAACAATCAAAGGATGTCTCAGATAAACAAAATCAACAAAGGATTACAGTCAAATGGTATCAGAATGAAAGAAGTCTTGAACACAAGGGAGTAGATGACCTTCCTCTAAAATGTCAAATTGGAATATGCACCCTAGCCACGTGTTCGGGATTTCCACTTGCTGCACGTGCGCACCATTGGCTGCGATTTGGTGCTCTGTTTTGGAGTAGTTCATGTTTTCTTCACTACAGTCAGTTACTGTATCCAAAACACAATCGTTATTTTGTTATTGACCTTGAAATTCTAGTATCCCCTACTTTTTTTGAAGAGTTTATTTGTGTATGTTAATGACTGTGGATGTTTACACAGGTATAGAATAATGACGGTGCCCTAGTGGTGAATAAATCTTTCAGTGACTGAGTGTGCATGTATCCGAGTGTGTGCGGATGCATGGGCATGTGTGGGTGTGTGCGCGCACATGTAAAAGTGGGTTTTATAGTTAAACTTGTGAGAACTATCTTGAGAAACTTCGGATGTTATGCAGACATTTGGGGTGGTCCTGACAAATGATTGCGGAGGATTATGACTGACTGGTTAAAGTTCCGGTTATGGTTACCACTGGGGTTAGGCATAATTCAGTTACGGTTAGAGTTCGGAAAAGGTGGTACAGAATGAATGTTGGACAATTCAATGACCTCACATCTATAGCTTTACAAAAATGTGTGTTTGTGTGTGTGTGTGAGTGAGAGAGAGAGAGAGTGTGTCTTCGTTCGTGCTCTCATTTATGTGCATATGTTTAGGTACGAGAGAGAGACCCACTGGAGATGAAGAACATAATCCCAGCTGCGAAGGATCGGTTGAACCTCTCAAAGGCAGAGAAGTGGGCGAAGGAGAGGATTCCGGCAATAATCCCTGAGAAACATGACATCGCTGACAAGATCATGAACGCGCGAGTGGCGTTCCAGTAGGCTGCGCCAGAGGGAGGAAAGGAGAGAAATGGAGAGTGGATGAGGGGGGGCGCCTCTCTTTAACTGTGTGAGTTCAAATATTGGACAAATGTACTTATTGTAATCTACAAGAGATGAGACATCAACCCCTCATCTGTCAGCAAACACATTCGGCATCTATCACTTAATAGCTTTGTCACACAGACGTCATTCTTCAGTCTATCAGCCCTCAGCCATTGAGAATCAGTCAATCCAACTGGAAGAGAGCTGATAGAGATACAAGACGAGGAATTCAAAGACAAGGCAGTACAAATACAAAGGAGGTTTGACAAAATTCTAATGGCCTTGGTTCCATTAGAAGGAAAAATACCCAAGGATAAGTCTATTCATGTGCACAATTTAAAATTTACATGGAGACGCCTGCCAGACAGGTTGAGCTAGAGGATGTGTAATCACTGGCAGAGTTAGACATGATACATTTCTGAGGGTGACTAAAAATAAGAAGAATGATAAATGAGTTTTTTTCCTGATGCTGTAAACTTTCTGAGGACAGTACAGGAGATCAGGAGTCTCCTAGTTAGCCAGCGACTACTAAGATGTGGAATAGGCAAAGGAAATAGGCAACCACTGTAAGAATTTAGGCTTAGGTTTAAAGATGGACAGTTTGAAGAGTAAAGGTAGGCCAATGGGGCTTCCTTGTGTATGGCTCTTGCTCCCTGCTTTACTTCTTCTCTTTCCTGTGGAGGTTCTGGCGGTGGGCTTTCAATATGAATGGGGCCAGAGATGCATTGAAAAGAGGTTTACTTGTTGATTATGTTAGGCAAAAAATCCGGAGGTAGCTATGTTGCAGGGTGGGTTTAGTTATGAGCTCTGGTATCAACATTAGTGCTGGTGCAGCTATCCTTTTTTCACCAGGCTTAAGGGTTCACATTAGCTCTCATAAGGGAGTGGTCATTGGAAAGCTGATAGTGGTCCAGGCTACTATAAGGGTTAATGAGATTGTTTTTGTTAATGTTTATAGGGAGTAAGAGGATAGTAGTATGTAGTAGTTAAAAGCAGGAGTGATAACAGTTGTGTGCTGATGTGATTTATTGCTTTGGGGAAACTGTAACTGCACTATTGTTCATGCTAGAAGGAGGTTGGGGAGGAGCCACATTTAACATCAGCAAGGGCGTTGAGAGACGTAGTGGTAAGTATTGATTTGGTGGATACATAGGCCCGTATTCAGAAATGACACTCACTCATAATTGAGTGCGAGTGAGTACTAAAACTTAGTTAGTGTCAGGTTATACTAAATGAGGCAGAGGTTGCCCAAATGCTCATTTTCTTTCAGAGACCTTACTCACACTGAAAATAGTGTCTCCTTCTGAGTGAAGGTTGAGTGCAGGGAAAACCTTCCTTGAGCCGCACTAACTTGCTCTGGTATTTTGATTTCAGGGCTTTCAGGTGGTTATAAACATTGGAAACTCTGGATCATTTACAGCCACGTGCTCGACGCAATCGCAACCATGCAAATTTCAACTATAATGATGATAACGATGCCGGTAACTTACTAACTGACCACCTGGTTACAGCGTTTATGAACTGCACTGTGGTGAACTCAAGGTTAGCATTTGTGTACCCACCAGTGGCTACTGGTGAACTGGCAATAGGGGAAGCTCAAAACTATCTCTTAAAAATAATGATTGGACATGACCTGTTTTCAATTCATTTAAATTACCATTGCAGAAACTCCGAAAACTCTCAACGTTATCAGGTGAGGCCAGTTTTCTTTAAATGACGCATATCTGTCAACTCTCACGCATTCGGATTTCTTGCGCTTTTCTTTACTGATGAGTTGGAAAATTCTGCGCTCAGCGGCTCGTGGGGCGCGTGTGGATCGGTCTGTGAGGCTCATGCAGCTGTAAGTCACGAAAATCCATTCTTTTCTACATTCTTAATTGCTGAATGTAGAAGGAAATGTCCGGTACCTTTCACAGCTTGTTGCTTAATGAGCGTCGCGGGCTGTCCTGCACCTTTCGCGAGCCACTCGACCGCTGAATTTATGAAGACATGCTGATATTTTACGTCGTCATTTATGTGCGAAAGAAACGCCTCAATTATGTGAAGCAATGTATAACAACGCTATTAAAAATAAATCTGATTGTCGTTTTACCAATTTGTCTGAGAAACTTTCTAATCAAGAAAAGTAAACTGCGACAGGGTTAGGTCATTCAGCAATGAAGGGTGAGGATTGAGCGTCCCTTTGCTGCAGTCGACGCACCGCCTGTGGTACCCAGTTCCCACTACTGTCAGTTATGCTCGAGTGGCGTTTGTGAATAGCAAATGGCGAGGAGTGGGACCGCTCTCTCAGCTAGTGGTCGGTCGATCTCTTTCTCACACTCCAGTTACATTTCAATCGTACTCACTATATGGTGAGTGGAGGGTGATGTGTGAGTGTCCTTTCTGAATACGGGCCATAGAGACTAAAGTTTTTATTGGGTAAACAGTTTACAAGGATGTGTGTGTGTGTGTGTGTGTGTGTGTGTGTGTGTGGGGGGTGTTGGTTGGCGGGTTGATACAGCAAGGTTTGACCAGCTATACATTTTGTGATGTTGTAGTAACAGACTGGTAAAGGCTAACAAATGCCTTGTGTGTTTTTCTGATCAACACTTTGCTGTACTTGATCTAGTAATTTTTTCTGGGCCATTCTGGGAAATTTAATGTTAAGTTCTTGCAAGGTGTCACCTATGACACTAGTTTTGGGGAGTTGTAGCAGAAGTGGAGAGAGAAAAAAGGGATTTTGACCTGTATTCAGAAATGACGCTCACACTAATTGAGCGCGAGTGAGTACTAAAACTTAGTTAGTGTTAGGATAATCTCTGACTCATTTAGTGTAACCTAACACTCATTTTCTTTCAGAGACTTCACTCACACTGAAAATAGTGTCCCTTTCCGAGTGACGTTTGAGTGCAGGGAGCACTTCCCTTGAGCTGCACTAACTTGCGCCGGTATTTAGTTGTCATGGCTTTCAGGTGGTTACAAACATGAGAAACTCTGGATCATTTAAAGCAATGTGCTCGACGCAATCGCAACTATGCAAATTTTAACTCTAATGATGATAATGATGCCGGTAACTTACTAACTGACCACCTGGTTTCAATGTTTACGAACTGCACTGTGGTGAACTCGAGGTTAGCGCTTGTGTACCCACCAGGAGCTACTGCTGAACAGGCAATAGGGGAAGCGCAAAACCATCCCTTAAAAATAATGATTGAAAAAAGGTCATATCCAATCATTTAATAAAATTTTATTTACATGTACTCCAAAAATACGAAGGATTATCATGTTTCTCCAGTTCTACTTGTTAAGTTAGAATGAGCCCTGATAATTATTGCCCTGTTTTCATTTCATTACATTACCATTGCAGAAACTCCGAAAACTCTCAACATTATCAGGTGTGGCCAGTTTTCATTAATGCCGCATATCTGTCAACTCACGCATTCGGATTTCTCGCGCTTTTCTTTACTCATGGGTTGGGAAATTCTGCGCTCAGCGGCTCGTGGGGCGCGTGTGGATTGCGTCTGTGAGGCTCATGCAGCTGTAAGTCACGAGAATCCGTTCTTTTCTGCATTCTTAATTGCTGAATGTAGAAGGAAATGTCCGGCACCTTTCACAGCTTGTTGCATTGTGAGCCTCGCGGGCTGTCCTGCACCTTTCGCGAGCCTCTCAACCACAGAATTTATGAAGACAAATGACGACGTAAATATCAGCATATCTGCAAAAAAAAAAAACGCCTCAATTTTGTGAAGCAATGTATAACAATGCTATTAAAAATAAATTGCATTGTCGTTTTACCAATTAGTCTGAGAAACTTTTTAATCAAGAAAAGTAAATTGCGTCAGGTTTAGGTCATTCAGCACTGAAGGGTGAGGATTGAGCGTTCTTTTGCAGCAGCCGCCTGAGGTATCCAGTGCCCACTACTGTCAGTTATGCTCGAGTGGCGTTGGTGAATATCAAATGGCGAGGAGTGGAACCACTTCCTCGGTTAGTGGTAGGTCTCTCTCTCTCTCTCTCTCACACTCCAGTTACATTTCAATCGTACTCACTATATGGTGAGTGGAGGGTGAGCGTGAGTGTCGTTTCTGAATACGGGCCAAAATGTCCCTCACTCAATGGTGGAACGCTGGAAAAGTGCATGTTAGGTATACATGCCAGTAACACACAGCTATAGAGGTTAATGGGATGCTGGTTAGGCTTCAGCACGAACTACTGAAGGAGGAGGCAGGGTTGGTTGTGAGTGATGATAATGCTGGTCTGGGTGAGAATAGGGCAGAGTTGAGCAGAGGTCCTCCATGACCCGGCAAAAGGTTCACTTGTGTGAGCTTGGTTTTCTATGCTAAGAGAAATGCACTGAGTGACTTTTTCTTTGAATTGGATAAAAAAAGTGTCTGAAGAGAAGCTCATGCATTGTTTAAGTCCAAATGAGGGAGGAGGCTGTAAGGGTTTAGTCTGAATTGTATGGTGCTGAGTTACGAGGGACTGAGCTGGACTGCTTGTTGTCATACGAGGAACTTTCCAGGACCGTCTCCCAAATGAAATCTGGGCCCTCTCTCGGAGTTGATGGTTTACCAGCAGGCTTCTAAAGGTTATCTGGGACACCTTGGCCTGGATTTGTTTTTTGTCTTGCATAAATGTACTGGATTGGTAGAACTAACTTTGAGCTGCCGTTGGGCAGTTCTTGCGTTACCTCCTAAATAAGGGTACTTAAGTGACCTGAAGAATTAGAGGCCTTTGGCCTTGCTCTATATAAATCACAAGAGGGTTTCCAAAATACCTTGCTAACAACCTGAAACTAGTGTTAATGTTAGTTTTCTTTCAGTTTCATGTGCTATACCTGCTGCAGCAGCTTCTGCACAACATGATGTATTTGTAACAATTAGAAGTAGACGTAGGGGAAAGAAATTTGCACAGCCATCCACTCCCTCTCCCATTGAACTGTTTAATTCATTTGTCCCCTTGAAGAATTTCAGGCAGATGAACAAGTATTGGAAAAAAATCATTAATTATCAAGGATCCTATAGTTAGAAATGTAAGGGTGTTCAAACCAGCTACCATAGTGAACTGTATTCCTGGTGTTTCTGAGACTGATATCGAGGCAAATCTGAAATTGCTTGATCAGGGCAAACGCAGGTTTTCCAAAATTATAATACACTCTGGTACAAATGACATTTGATTACGGCAATCGAAGATCACAAAGACCAGTTTTAAATCGGTCTGCGCCCAAGCTCTAAAGATGAGATGAGTGACTTTATCCGGTCCGTACCCGATCCGATGTAGCGATGAAATGTACAGTACACTGGACTGACTCAATCGCTGGTTGTCTGAGTGGAGCGCAGATAATAACATCGATTTCATAAATAATTGGGGAGCTTTCTGGCGAAGACCTGGTCATATGAGGAGGGACGGTGTTCATCCATCTCGAGAGGATGAATTTAAATTCTTTCAGTTGACTTGTTAAAAACCTTGGCATCACTCTTGATTCAGAACTCTCCCTCCAGTCTCATATCAAAAAAATACAAGTGGCTTTTTTCCATCTTAGAAACAAATCTAAACTCAGAAAAATGTGTCACTTCAGGACGCTGAAATTATTATTGATTATATAGCCAGCAGATGATTGGCTCCCCCATAATAGTCGGGTTCCTCCCGAGATTTCTTCCCACTGTGGAGTTTTTCTCACCACTGTTTGAGGGCTGTTCTCCCTAGTGGGAGTTTTTTTTAGCCTCATTTGCTATAGTGGGGATTAGGCTGGGCACTGCCTGTTTTGTTTGTTTATCAATTTTCTCATTGTAAAGGGTCTCTTTGCCCCAGTATCCTATGAAATTAAGAGAGCTGGTTCAGTATTGCAATGTATTGATAATGCAGCTAGATGAGGGGGAGATGAATACTGGTTGAGGGGAGGCATATTGGTTGCTTTGGTTGTTTTCCTGATTTGTTGTTGGACAGCGCCATGATCCAGGATCCCCTTAAGGTTCCTGCATAATTTGCACTGTTTTTATTGACATTTTATGATGTTACTACTGTCTCTATACTCATGAAGTTCTACATTGTGTCAAATCTATTACATTGCTGCACAACTAGCACTAATCAACTGCACTGCACTTCACAAGGGCTTGCACCCTACTTGGCCCCCCTGGACAGGTATGATTTATTTATTCCTCCAAGCAAGGGGACCCTGTGTAGGTACAGGCCAAATCTGTATTTATTATCCCCGCCACGCAATTAGTGCGGGGGATATAGCATTGGGCTACGTCCATCCGTCCGTCCGTATGGACACATAAAATTGTGGTGGTGGGGGATATTGCCATATTAGTGGCAAACACCTATTTTTATATGTCCTTGTCCTTTTTTTTCTTGTGTAGTTTCAGTTTGTGTGGCCGTCTTGTTGTATAGAGCATTACCAAAGCAACTTCTAAACAACTGAAGTTGTATGGAAATAAAGTATTGAAACTTGAAACTGTTAAAAGCACTATACAAATAAAATTGAAACAAATTGAACCAACATTTTCCATCATAAAAAAAAAAAATCTGTTTTTAAGAAGAGATCAGCATGACAGGTCTAGGATAAATGAAATCACTTCTGGGGCTGCATCGTTGAACTAATAAAAGGCCTTTGACAGGGTTAACAAGGTGGCGTTTGGGTTCGGGAAGAGCTTTGTCAATGGTAAAGATGCTCTATAATGCAACCACATGAAAGTCGGAGGGGTCTTTGTGAGCCAGTACAGATTGTTAGGTTGCCTCATATGTGGACAATTATATCCCTCGCAATAGAACCCTTTTTCTGTTCAGGAGTAAGTTACAGAGTGTTTGTGCTCCACAGTAAGGACTGAATGAAGCAGTTTTTTTGTCTGCCTGTGCTGATGACTTGATGGTGTTCCAAAGAGATAGGCAGGATAGAAGGGTAGTGGAGGCGAGTTTGGGGCTATACCAGTGAGCTTCATCAGCCAAAGTTAATTAGGCTAAGTCTAAAACTTTACGGTTTGTGGGGTTGGCCTCAGGTGGAGTTCTTTGGGGCTTTAGGTTTTGGAGGTCTTTTTTGGGCTCAGAGGGCTGGGTCTCTAAAAGCTGGGGAGGAGTTACGGAGGCTATCAGGGAAAGTTTAGGTAAATGGAAGTGGCAAATCACACAGTTGTCCTACAGGTGAAGGGTATTATCATTAATAACTCAGCAGCATGCACCCTGTGGCATTAGTTGGCAGTTTTTAATCTCCCTGGCGGCATTTCAGCAGGGATCCAGCGGATATCGGTGGATTTTTGTCTGGTGGGGGCACTACTTGCTTAATGCTGCAGTCCATCACTTAGCTGTCAGTGGGGGGGGTGTGTCTTAGGGCCTGGTGGACTTGGAGAGCAGAGTAGCTGCTCTCCGGCTTAAGGCTGAACAGAGGTTGCTGTATAGGACTGATGTATGTTGGAGGCCAGCAGCTTATGCGGTGTTGCAGAGGGCTGCTGGTTATGTCTTGGACAGCCAATGGATCAGGCTGAGCTAAACACTAATGGGCTCTCAGCATTTTATACAATAGTACTGAAGTACTGATGATGGCCAAGACAGGCGAATGACAGGAAGGGGATGGGAGGTTTCTAACCTTTGGAACTTCAAGGCTGGGGAGGTGGGCAAACGTGTTTTTGCTAAAGATAAATCCTAATGGATGTCAATTCTGCGATGCACCTGAAAGCGTTATTTATGTTTTTACTGAATGTGAGTGTGTGACATCATTCTTTGATCTGTTGTTCAGGATATGTGGAAAGCTGGGTGTAGTTTTAGCTAGGTTTAGATATTCACTCAGGAGCAGGGCAAAACATACACTTGGGAACTTAAAAGCAAAGGTTACTGCATGGTTTACAGGGAGGAATGGGGTGAGAGGGAGTGGATATGTGGATGTGGCAGCACCATTTAGAGCACTTGTAACTGCTCGCTTGAAGGCAGAGTTTGAATTTTACTGCTGGGTAAATGATATTGAGAATTTTGAAAATGTTTGGTGTCTGTATGTGTTGTTGGAGAGGGGAGCTTGGCTGTATGTTTGTAATTATCTGTTATGATTTCTATTTGTGCAAGCTAATATAATAGAGAAGGGTTTGTGTAGAGGTCGGGAGGCATGGCAGGATTTGATGGCGGTTGTTGGTCATGTGTCTTGTGTGTAGAGTGGAGAAAGTGAACGTTTCTCTGCTGGTGTCCCTGCTGAAAAAGTCAGAGAAACCATTAGGCATATTCTATTGGTTTCTAGTGGTTCCTGGTGGTCTTCTAATGGCTACTTATGTTTTCCTCATGGTTTGGTTTGTTTTTCTAATGGGATTCTATTATCTCTATGACCCATGCATGTCCAACATCAGGTTTTTTGCTGGATTTGACCTTTGACGTTGACCCTGGAAATCTTGTACGGGTGAGTACTCAACTAAATATCGCAGCTTCACCAAATTTAGTATGGTAACTCACTGTGACACATGGATGTGCAAGGTCATGTTTTGCTGGATTTCACCTTTGACCCTAGCGCTGTGACCTTGAGGTAGGAATTCTTGTCTGGGCCGAGGGGTATTCAGCAACGCTTTATGTTTTCTAATGGTATTCTACTGGATTTTTCAGCTGGTGAGGGTGGGTGGTTTGGGCAGAATTAGTTGTTGATTAAGGTTTTAGATAAGTAGATATCTGGTTATGACTATAGAGTGATATTGTTCATTAAAGAAAATAAAAGTCTCTATGTCTAGTACTCAAACTAGAACTCAAACTCGAAATGAAAAATCATGTGAATGAAAAAAATCCTGAGGAGAACTTTCACACTATGAGGCTTGATCTTCCACTTCTGCTCAACATTAGGGTCTGAATCAGACTGACCAGATTGATATTAATAAAAGTAAAACATAAAAACATGACACTCACCGATACTGTCCGTCTGCATGTAGCATTTGTTACTCATGCAGTACTTCCACAGGCCCTGGTGGGCAAAGCTTCCAGAGAGTCTGTACTGCATCCAGTAATCTGTGGCACAGGACACCACCAGCAGTATGTTCCCCACAATTGCACAGAAAAGACCTCCACCCATGAAACTGTACATCTTGAGAGAGAGAGAGAGAGAGAGAAAATGTGCAAGGTAGGGGAAAATATCGTTCAAGTGTTTGTCTGCACAGTATGTTAAGACCACCAGCATTTTGCTCTCTCAATGAATGTTAGCAAAATAAAGTTTCATGATTTTTGCAATGCATTGGCAATATATCTGCAAATTACATTCTAAGAATAATGCATTTCAAATCAAGAAGTTTGTATGTCAGAGAGGCCAATGGACAGATTGAGAGAGAGAAAAGAGTAGGACAAAAAACATGTTTATATGTGAGATGAAGGGAGAGGGGTAGATTGAGAGACAGCGAGAAACAGGGTGATGTGTTCATGGGATTGACAGAGGGAGAGAGTGGGAAGACAGGGACATAAAAACTGGCAGAGGATTCAGTACCTCCACCAAGGAGCTAATGTTGTTGGTTCTTTTTTGTACTTAAGTATGTTGCGTCGATCCTTTTGTTTGGGTCTTTGTTTGTTTGTTTGTTATTCTGCCCACACAATACCAGCACCAATTTTCATCCGATTGTGACGGAAAAAAAAAAAAAAATCAAAAGGTGCTTAGAACCCCAAATGGCAAGCGAAATCCAAATTTAGGCAGGATTGGTCATTGGAATTATGTAAAAAAAAAATCTTGAAATCTGAAAAATAATTACAAAATAAACATTTTCCCTCTGTAGCATACATGCAAATTAAAATTCAGAAGAAGGGAATAAAGTTCAAACATGATAAAACATTTTGTGATAATACAACGGTTACGCTTGCAGATTTGCATATTAGAGAAGAGAGGCCTTGGCAGAGGTCTGTGCTCTCTGAATGCCTTGCAAGTTTAATGTATTATTTCATGTTTTACATCATGTGACATACTTTTGGTAACACATGCAGGTTGCATGTATCATTTGTTTTGGCAACGCAGTTCAAGCTATGTCAATAAAGCATTTTGAAATTGGAAAAAAATATATTAAAAGCTTGGGGAGAGAGGAGGAGAGAGAGACAGAGGGAGAGAGAGCAATGGCATAGACCACTGTGGTAATGTCACACCCCTCGTGTCAGATATTGGCTGCTGCCTTGTTCCAGCCGACCACGTGGGTTTTTGGTTTGTCTCCTTTTATCGATTTGTTTTTCTTCTCCCTTGCTCCTCAGTGTTATCATTTATGACTTGCTCCTTTGTGGCGTCTCTCGTCAATATAACTTCCAATCTCCAATCAACTTGTGGCAATCACTGAAATCTTCCAAGATTACGCTACCGCTGCCAACCATTTCCTGCTGTAGACACTTCGTCAGGCGGTCCTCTTACGGGAACCAAACCTAGCTTTGCTGGACCTTTATGCCGGCATCCACACGGCAGTTTCCTGTTTGATAGTCTTTAAGCTCCAGCCATCTTCATTCCCCTCCGTCCAAACGATTCGGTCTGGTTGGACTGACGGTGTGGCTAGTAATTAAGTATATTAAGTATACTTTGAAGAATCTCACCCCCCAGTTCATCAGTCCATTCACCTGAACATGAGTGTTATCATCATCATCATCTACTGTCAGGCTCCTCCTTTCACCAGCCCCTTGTAGAATTCACACTGGTGTCGAGAATTAAACTGGAGTCTCTTTCTCTTTACAGTTCCTCTGCCTCCCCGCCTCCCCCCAGGCTCATCAATGGTGGCTTCGACTGCACCTCATGTCATATTCTGGATGTTTGCTGTAGGGGGCGTGGCTGCCAGTTCTTGGTGGACTGGGAGGGCTACGGGCCCAAGGAGCATTCCTGGGTGCCCAAGCCAAACAACCTTAACCCCTTTCTGGTCCGCTACTTTCTGAGTTGATGTCTGGGGTCGGCCTCAGGGGTGAAAGGGCAGAGGGTACCATCACAACCCTGGCGTGTCAGTGATTGTCTCCTCCCATGTTCCTACAGTCTGTGTGCGTTTTATGGTTTGTGTGCTTTCCTGGATTGTCTCGCCTTCTGCCTTGCTCTACGGTGTTATCATACATATACCTCACCCTTAGTCACGCATCCCATCTATATAATTTTCTTGTGGTGTCAGTGTGGTAGCTGGATTATCATGGTCATTTCCTGCTAAACCTCTCAGTCAGTTAGTGTCTTCTAGTACTGAGTCAAGATCTCCTCTTGTATGCGTTTTGGTATATTACTGAAACAGAGACAAAGAATCAATCTGCAGAGTTGATTGTAACAACCCTCTAAGCCTCAAATCGGTGCTTCAGGATTGGGACCGTGTTCCTGCTAAACCCTTCTGTCCTGTGGGTAAGCAGTCCTGCCTCTGCAAAAGGGATTCACTACCTTACTTCTGCTCTCGGACAGTCACTGGCCTACGTTGCAAACACACCCCTACCCTCTCCAGTCATTTACCAACTTACCTGGGCTGCCCCTCTTCTGCTTTGGGCAACAGCTTCCCTCTTCAACTACCGTATTCCTTTAAGAAATAGTCCCTTCTCAATTGTACCCTGAATCTGTGGTTCTTTGTCTGGATCATAAAAGGTAAACCGCACAGCAGAAACCAGGCAACTTGGCTCAAATTCTTATGCTGCCACTGACGACATACTGCTCCATTGAAAACCCAACAGTACTCATACACTGCCCAATACTAGAGAGTGTGATGTTACACACTCCTCCAGCACTCTTTGAATTGATGTGCTAAAAATGACAAAACAGTTATAATTCAGATTGTATCAGCGTGTGTAGTTAAGCTCAGAACACATTTTGAGGGTCTTTTAAAGCTGCAGTCAGTAACTTTTATAACAACTAACTCTTCTTCATATTTGCTCAAAGTATCACTCTTTACTGACAGTAGTACAACCTACATCAGGGGTTCCCAAACTTTTCCAAATCAGGGCCCACTTGAAAATCTAAAAAATGTCCGCGGCCCTCCTTTGTCCTATAAAAAGTACATAGACGAAACTATGCATTCTCAGAACACTTAACAGCAACAATAATTGTTGTTGTTGTTAAGAAAAATAAATAAATAAATAAAATAAATAAAAAACAATAACTGTTGTTGTTATTTATTATTATTATTATTGTTATTGTTATTATTATTATTTTTATAAAGATTTAGGATTGAAATGAAAGCAGGGGGATAAAGGAAGCCCAAACTTTTAATCTGTGGTGTACACACAAGACAGAATTAATTATCGAACACAGTACGTGCTCCTCCGATTATGACCCCCGGTCATGATGACCAGAAAGCTACGTTCCGATCATAAACTGTATAAGGTTCCTAAAATATTGTGAGGTCAATAACACTCAATAGGTTATTACTTCTAAATATTTTTTTAAATCGTGCTATAAATATTCTACAATAAAAATAATAAAAAATCATATTTGCAAAAATGAATCATATTTTTAATGACCTCTCACGGCCCACCTGCAGTACCACCCATGGCCCACACTTTGGGAATCACTGACCTACATGAAACAGGTAATCTGTAACCCAAAAAAAATAAAAAATCATGGGGTACATTTGGCTCCTCCCATTGCTTCTAATGCATTGGGAAGAATTCACTGAGCGAGTAAAATTCACCAATCTGAGCCAGAGTTTCAAACGCATTGTGAACTACTACTCGAGCACGTTATGAAGCCTTCTGCCTGCCTGTTTTTGGATATGAGTAGGCTTCTTAGGTTTTTTTCCTCCAGAATCACGGTGAGACTAACAAGACCACAAGGCTAACTTGCATACGGCCAAAATTTAAATCTAAATCAATTATTGAAAGGACACGGGAAGTTCCTGAATGAGGCTGCATGAATGTGAGCATGTCATTTGCCTATTGCAGTTGCTACACCTTAGTGTTATCAGAAAGCAGAGAATAAGAGCAGTGTATTATTGTTCTATTTAATCACATGCTCGATGCAAATTCATAACCTGTCATCTTGGGATTTGTTTTCAAAAAATGGCACATTGACTACAGCATTGAAAATAACCCACTGCGTCTCAACGGAGACACACATATTCAAAGCAGTGGGATTTCCTGGTAATGCTGTTATCTCGTACATCAAATTCAAGGAATATTCCACAGAAACACTGTACTTTTAGAACAATAACATCAGCCTCACTATATTGCTGCAACATCAATGATAGTAAATGAGTAACGACAGGTTCAAGGGAAGTCAGATTTGAGGGTACATTATTTTCATATGCTTCAAATTTACAGGCTCAGAAAATAAATGCATTTTAATGTTATTTTATACATATTAATTTGCAGTCAAATCAAAGGATAATTAAATCGAACTGAGCTCAAATCTGTCCTATGAAAGAATTGTCAAATTGAATAATGTTAATGCTGCAGAGGTAGTAATTCAAATGTTCCAATTCTGTGCTGTATATAAACCACACATTTTCAGCGGAGCGCATAGAGCTATATATTGATTACGGTGATAAATATCATACTGGCAATCATTTTAAAATTCAAACTAGAATTGCAGACAACACCTCAACTCCATTCAACAGATGAATGTTCCTTACCTTAAATCTTTAGGAAGAGACTCTCTTAAATAATGGACTTTTCTAAAAGGGACAGAGAGAGAGAGGGAGAGAGAGAGAGAGGGGGACAGTGTGACCCTGCAGCCAGCGAAATGTCAAAGAGAATGCCCTGGGCCGAATTCCAAAAAGTTAACCCCCAGTTTTCTGTTGATGAAGGCAAAATCCTTTTTCAAACAATTGCCCCCCAGAACAAATGAACTTGTGCTAGCGGGAAAGAGAACATGTGATTCTCTCATATTCAGCAGCTGTGGGGGGCGTGTGTGCAATTGGGCTGCAGTAATTAGGGATAGGGTGGTGGGCTGCTCACTTGTGCATATGCTGGCAGTACAAAGCCGCTCAATGCAACATGCTGAAGTGAACATTTTCATTCACTTAAGCCAGGCCACCAAGTGGGTGACACACACACACACACACACACACACACACACATACACACACACACACACACACACACACACACACACACACACACACACACACACACACACACACACACACACACCAATATGCATGCGCGGGTGCGCACACAGACGCAGATCTACGTAAGCTGCTGTTCAAGTTTGTTCTCAGTATTGATTTTCACTTTGATTATATGGAATAAACTGTGTTACAGAAAGACAATGGCCCAAAACATACACTGATGCTCTGTAGGACTCTCCCAGAAAGGAAAGAACCCAAGGGACAATTAAACAAATCAATCACCAAATTTAAACCAAATTCAGCTGTTGTGGGATCACCCAGATTGTAAAGTTAGTGAAGTCAGCCCAAAGGTACACGAATGAAAAATGTTGCCATTCATGTCTAAATCCACTGCGAATGATTCTTCAGCACAGAGATTATCCTGAAAGCCAAGAATTTGTGAGGCAGTGATGAAATATTACATAGGATATTTTGAAGTGAAATTACTAAAATAGACAGTGGTGTAACTTATATTTTAATAAAGTTATAGTCTTCAAATACAAAAAAAATTCAAGAACTATTCCACATAAACTGTACTTTTCGAACAATAAAATCAGCCTCACTATATTGCTGCAACATCAATGATAGTAAATGAATAACAACAGGTTCTAGGGAAATCAAATTTGAGGGTACATTATTTTCATATGCTTCAAATTTACAGGTTCAGAAAATAAATGCATTTTCATGTGTTATTTTATACTTATTAATTTACAGTCAAATCAAAAGATAATTGCATCGAACTGAGCACAAATCTGTCCGACCATGAAAGAATTGTCAAACTGAATAATGTTAATGCTGCAGAGGTAGTAATTCAGATTAAAAAGATCCTAAAACGCTGCCATGTCTGTTTAATATAATTTACAATTATATGTATCATACTTTCATAGAATAACTAAACAAAACTGCCAGTGCAATGAAAAAGTATTCTAAACTTTTTAGCAGTGTACATACAGTCAGGTCCTTAAGTTTTCGTACTGTGACCCCAAGTCGGATGCCAACAAGAGTAGGGGTCAGAGAGAACAACGGCGTTGTCTGTTCGCTGCTTCTGCACCCACAATTTTGATTACTTTTATGTAGTTTTTCTGTGCTATTTTTACTAGCCAAATTTCCTTTTTTACAGCATGGATTGTTTTAATTGCGGTGCCTTGTGCTCTAATCTTTCTGGAGTTCAGATCCTATGATTCACCCATTTTTCTACTGGTGGGGTAGCTATTTTTCCCAAGTTTATATTTTGGTCTTTGACTCCCCTAAAGTACTCCTGATCGCGCAGAGTAAAAAAATGGTACTTATTTCGCTCATATTGCCATCCTCAAAAAACCACATTTGTGGTCCATAGTCGTCTCTGCCTGAAACGCCTCATTGGGGTGGCTCTTCCGCTATGGCCCCCACTCCCCATGTGTCCTCTTTCTTCTGATTGGCCAGTTCTGTAGAGGGCGGATCTAGGCGGGACAAGGCAGCAGAACACAGTTTCCAGAGTGAAACTGACGCGTTTCCCCTCGATGGAATCGGTGGGCATATTCTGCAATCTAACACAGTACATGTGCATAGATCTAATGAAATTAACTTGTTCTAATTAACGCAACGGTGAAGTGGAGGATGCAGGGCGAAAGTCTAGCTGCTCAAGCACGAATTTGCTATCGGCTACAGTTTGCTACGGCAATAGTTGGTGAGTACAACGGTTATTCTACTCGTAGCTCAGATGCAGGGAAAGCTAGAATCCACCCCATGTGGACACATTTGTAGAACGGGTTGACATGCCCAAGTGTAGACCGGAGACCATAGAAATTCGGTGGGTCTGAGTTCCGAGGGAAACATGGTCCACTTTCAGCTGGTCCTCACTGTCCAACTGCTTATGGACTGCTTCGGTGTGTATTAGGACCTGCTGGTTCATGTGCATAGCGGTGGTGTGTTGTTAGCGTGGAGAAACGAACAGCTTCTGTGCTGGTATATGACGGAGGGGCAAAAGCTCCAAGCTAAACGGCCTTTTCGGAAATTGCCCGTGGTAATGGTTTACTTATTGCTTCGGAATGACCAGCTTTTCCTCGCAGAAAATCGGCACATTATGGATAGTGTGCGAGAGCTAGACAAAGCTCCAGTTATGTCATGAACATAATAGACGTATTGCAGACCGTAAGTTCCGTCTGCGTGAACCGTTGCTTATATGGAGCTAGCGAATCGATCACTTTTACAGGAAAGAATTTAATATTCAATCGATGGCAATGCAGAAAAATCGTTTGTTATACCGGACACGTTATAGCCCGTGCACTTCCCAATTGCTTTCACCAATAGTATCAGCGAGCTTGCCCACACATTGGAGATGCATCAGGCTGACCCCGGTCATGGATAAGTAAAGCGATCTTTTCTTAAGCACCCAAAAACGCACCCCAAGCTCTGCAAAATCTACGTCTGGTCTAACTGCAGTCCAACTCAGCAGACACATACAGCACCTCTCCGTTTAGCTTCAACTGTAGTGGCTACGATCAGGCAACGTTATGATGAAACTGTCACATTCATGCTTACCGAAGTAACACAAGCATACTGATCATAATTGCTGCATTTCAGTTGCCCAGAAAAACTAGTTCACTACTAAAAAAACCCACCCTGGATCTATAAGTCCTCTCAAACTAAAGGCCCTTCTACAACCTTCCATTTCTGTTCTGGAAAAAACAATTACAGCACAACTTTTGGATCGCCTCAAACACAACCTTTTTGAGAAGTTTCAGTCTGGTTTCTGCTCTGGCCATAGCACAGATCAGCCTTAGTCAGGGTCACCAATGACCTCCTCGTGGCAAGCAGATACCGGTTCCCCATCTCTACTCATCCTCCTGCACTTAACAGCTGCCTTTGACACAGTTGACCACAATACCCTCCTCCACCGCCAGCAAAACACCATTGGACTCTCAGGAAAAGTATGCAGCTAGTTCACATCTTATCTGACCAACAGAACCAAGCACATCGCCCTGGGCAAAGTGAAGTCGCGCTGGGCCCCACCCTCTTCACCCTCAACCTGCTCCCCCAGGGCAATGTCATCAGCAGACATGGGATATCCTACCTTTGTTATGCTGATGACACACAGCTCTACCTATCCCTCACTTCTTCTGCCCCCCTGCCAGCATCCACACTGACCACCTGCCTGGAGGAGATAGAGGCGTGGATGAAGCTCAACTTTCTCCAGCTGAAAAGCTCCAAAACAGAAGCCATCCTTGTTGGCACAACACATCAGCTCCGCTCTTCCACCACCACCAGTATCACATTCTCTGGCCAAAACATCCACCTTTCCACACCTGTCACCAACCTGGGTGTTAAAATGGACCATCAACTCACCTTTGACACCCACATCAAACACCTCTTTTAGACATCATTCTTCCACCCCAGGAACATCGCTGAACTCCGTCCAACTCTCACCCTGGCAGATGTAGAGAAGCTCGTCCACGCCCTCATCTCCTCCAGGCTGGATTACTGTAATGCACTGCTCATCGGGATCTCTGGCAGGAGCATCCAGAGACTGCAGTACATCCAGAACAGTGCTGCCAGGATCCTGATGAAGGTGCACAAATACGATCACATCATCAGTGTTGTGAAATCTCTTCACTGGCTCCCGGTCCCACTCAGAATTGAGTACAAGGTCTCCCTCCTCATCCACCAGTGCATTCACGGACATGCCCCACAATACCTCAAGGAACTCCTCACCCCCCAGACCTCGTTGTGCACCCTCCGTTCTGCAACCAAACACACTCTCCAAGCCCCCAGAACAAAGCTCTGCACCATGAGCGATAAGGCCTTTTGCTCGGCAGCTCCGAGGCTGTGGAATGCCCTCCCCGACCACCTGAGGGCCCCACAGACTACTGATGATTTTAAATGAGACCTAAAAACATCTTTTTACGAAAGCATTTTACTTTATGTCTTTTATAGGTTCTCCCTTTAAATGTAATAATTTTGTGTTTATTTTTCTGCTCTGTAGTACTTTGAGATTGCTGAAATGTAAAGTGCAATACAAATAAAATGTATTATTATTATTCATTTTCATAATTTCCGCTCCTTACGCCACAACAGTGGATTTGAAATGAAATGAATGAGATGTGTTTGGAGCATGAACTTTCTGTGGAATTTTTAAAAAGAGTTTGCTGTATTCCTCCATACTTTTGTACGTAGACAAATAAATGCAGGCACAACTTTGCTGCAAAGTGGGTAGTTAAAGAGAACAGAAACCAGTTGCTCCCTTTTCCTAGTACAAAGAACCAGAACCAACCACGAAGGGAAAATGTGAACACTTACAACTTGCAGTTGAAGGGATGCAAAGGAACAAATGGAAATTTGCCTAAATTGATGAGCGGTGGGGGATAGGGTGAAGACAAACAAGGTGTGGGGAAATTGGGGTGTGGGCTGAAGGATGCTGAGCAGGGGTCTCAAACTGGTCCATAAAACGGCCAAGGAGCAGCAGGTTTTCATTCCAACCGAACAGAAGCACACTTAATACAGCTAGTCAACTGTGCATGCTAAGATCAGTTGATTGAATAAGTTGCATCAGGTGTGCTTCTGTCTGGTTGTATTGAGAATCTGCAGCCCCTTGGTCCTTTTACAGACCAGTCCAAGACCCCGGTGTAGAGGATGTTGTTCTGCCCGTCCAACCCATTGAGACTACGTGAGAGTTCATGTACGGATATATGCAGGTTTCTTTGCATAACACCGTTAAACTGGAAAATAAACAAATACAGGTATTGAGTACACCAGTCACACAAAGATAATTACAATTATACAATATAGAGTATAGATTTATTATAAAAGTAGTTTGATTAATTTGAAATATTAGAAACCTTGACTGTTGTGGTATACTGTGGCCATAAACACTAACCCAAAAATGTAAAGGAATGGCTCAACCTTGTTATTTGTACTCAACTGAGTATTAATCTCAGCTGAATTGAAGGCAGGAATGGTGTCGCCATGTGTTCAACAACTAGAATGTTCAGGTGAACACACGTGTCGCCTGCGAAGCTTTAGTTTGAAAGTGTGACTACCGGACAGACAGACGGACAGACAGACGCCGGACAAAGCGATCCCTATGTGCCGCTATGCTCTGCAGGCGACACAATAAACCAAGCCAAACACAAGGCACTACTCCGTGCTGCCATCTGGTGACAACAAACCCAACCAACAAGACAAAGAAATTTTCTTGAATATAATAGGAATACTACCCAAACTTATCAAACGACTTGATTCAATAATAAATGTATAATTTAAATCTTTAAGTATTGGAGTTTAAATCTCCAATCTTGTGGAAATGTATCACGCTTCTTCATACATTCGTACATTGACACTGCATGACCAGCGCACAAAGGATTTACAACTGGAGATCTAGGCTGTAGGGAAAACTTGTTCATTTTGGCCAGTTTTATACTGACCTGAGCACCAAACCCTTCTCAAATAGAAAACAAAACCTTTGGAAATATTATTACCTCGTTGGTTACCCAGGGCTGCAAAAACGGGAGACATAAATTCATAACTTGATGAGGAAGAAAAAGCTTCCAGCCTTCTTGGTGAACAGAGTGAAAATGCTGCGAAAGTTGGCGTAGGTACTAATCACATAATCTTAATCTCAGGAAAATACTTAATAGACTTTTAAAGGGTAGAGAAAGGCAGGATGTTCAGATAAAACAAAGAAATGCAAAATAAATTGGGTGGATTATGTTTGGCTGTCCAACAGTAGTGTCTTTGAAGGCCAAAAGGTGGCACTAACTTCAGAGAACTTACATAAGGATCTGCAGAAGAATAAATGGAAATACAAAGGTGCGCATAGCCAGAGATTATGATTGCAACAACCGGGTGTTTACGAATTCTGGTACTTCCACGTGTTTCTCACCTCCAAGTCCATCTCAAAACTAAAGACAAAAACTGGCAACTACTGATGTCACACAAGAGGAAATAATCAATGAAGTATATCTGACAAGTATAGGGGCCAAACGAGGTTGTGTATGGGGCCTCCACAAGATAACCCCTCTGAAGTGTTATATCTGATATTGGATCCCATGTTTTCCAATACGTCCAGCTTTTATTTAGAAGTTATGTCAAAAGTACCATATGAACCATGTAGAAATTGAAACCAATTTTATCCATGGCCATCACAATTATAAACTAAACTGTTTTATACTTTATTTAAAACTCATTTGGATTCAGGACAGCTGATTTGAATTGGCCATCATGGAACACTCCTCTTCGTCACCATAAAAAGTCTTAGATTACTTTAACAGTATGCTTTTAGTCATTGTTTGTCTGCCCAGTGAGTGCGGTCTGTATTTTTAAAGCATTTGGCTGAATCTGAGCCGATGAAAAAGCTACATTCAATTCAGAAATCATCCTGCTGATTTATCAGCAGTCACATCACCAAAACCAGTTAGACTGACAGTCTTACATGCCCATGCCACAACACTACTTCCACTATGTTTCTCTGATCGGGTAGTTTCTTCTCTCTGATAAATCTACAGTGGTTTTCCCGATAATGTTGGATACCAGGATTAACAAGTGTTTTAAAGAGACTCCAAAGTGACGGACGTTCTCTCGTTACGTAGGCTTCCCAAACACAACAGTTAGATGGACCCTTAAATGGAACTTTGCAAAGAGCTGCTTTGCCAAGCGTGTCCTCGCTAAAGCATTAGTAGTTGACAAATTACTGGTGTGAGCTATATGCACTTGTTTAACCAATGAACACTGAAATACAATGTTTTAAAGAGACGGTGTTATCATCATACTATAACTTAACTGATTGTGTATTTTTTAAAATGAAATATGCTTCCAGAAACATTACAACAGGAATAAAAAAAATAATTAAGAAAAGGCTAAATAATGAAGTAAAACTCCCTTCACCTTGTCTACTCATTTTATTGTTATTCAATCAGAGCCTGATTGCTACAATAAATTGGGTTGTGGCATTATGGTATCTGACAATCGGTCATGGAGGGGAAAAGGCCGTGACTAAATGCCGGGGTGGTGTCTCAGTCTTATTTATTAGGAGCTATATGTGGAGCTACTTTGAGCCATGTTAATGATGAAAAAATAGCGATATCTTTGCATGGCAAAGCCATGCCCAATTCACTACCATTGTAAGCTTGTTGGGAGCTTCGGCTAAAAAGCAATGTATTTCGAAATGTTGCGTGCGTACGGAGGTGGGGTATTCGACAAAAGTTAGTACTCGTTATCATGTTTCAATACACCCCAAGTCAATTTCACTCCGGAATTCTCCTTTAAGGGGGCCAGTCTGGCAAAATACAGTGAAATGCAAATTGATAAAGAATTCTGAATAAATCATTACTTGATTACACAAACTCCTATAAACCATACATTACTAGAAAGCTGAGAAAATGGACCATCTGAATCTTCTTGAGAAATGTATTTATCTCATTAAATATACACATTTTATGCAAATTTCTGAAGGACATGAATATTCAAAATATATTGTGGTGCTTGTTCTTTGTACTATTACAGTAATTGTACTAACAATATCAAGGCACTTTTACTTGATTTGATAGTATATGGTATGCACAACAATCCAACGACACTGTTTGTATAATTTTAATCATTTACATATAATCATAATGTTTCAAAGAAAAACAGATATTAGAGTATTTTTTGTTAATACTTTTGCTTGTGAGGTATGCATGTGCAAAAACCATCAACGGATTGTTGAATGAAAGCTAATCTCACTGCCTATTTTGAAGTAATTCTGATGAATATTTTTTTAAGTTATAGCAATTTTTGTCCAAAATTTCAAATTCTGAGATGATCAGCATTTTATAAAGGAAATAATAATTGACCCTACTTGGCCAATAGATGGCAGCAAACATATTAGTGCCCTGTCAGGATGTCCAAAATCAGTCCTGAGCATTGTCAAATTAATATCTTCGCTGGAGCAAAACCAGAAAAAATTCCTGTAATAATTGTTGCTTCCAGAGCCCGGAACAGAAAATCTCTGTGGGCGCAGCGGTTGGTGCGGAACTAAACCCATAGTATCTCCCCACTATCTTCGTTGCGGAGATACAATAAAAGAAGTATCATTCAAGATGTTCAATTAAAATCTTAATAAAAAAGGCTATATAAAATATTCAATGTTCAATAATTAACTGAAAGAGAAATAGGCCTGATAGTCTTGCTTTAAACACAGCAGAATGTGAAAAAAATAGCATGTGCTCACTTTTACGTCAACAAAAAAAAAGCAAAAAAAAAAAAGCAAAGCAGACCTGATCTTAAACCTTCAAAATCTTTTTTCAAAATAATGATGTCGACATTGTTGGTTTCATTGATTATTCATTCCTTTTTTACACACTTCCAACACCTGCGATAAAGCTAAATTTGAAAATTTGAATATGTGATAATACGTTTTCCTCCAAAATGGCTGACTTTGCTCATTCAAGGGTGCTGAATGTCAGTTAATTTTCCACAGATCGCTTACCTGCACTTCAGGCACTTGAAGGTTTTTTAAAATTTTCTTTCCACAGCAATGTGAAAAACTCTGCGAAGTAATTTCTAACAACTTACAATGGATACAAGACAGATTTTTGGATGTGTTTAAATAAATTTTTATATAGGGGTAAATTTTACCTGATGACAGCATAGGTAGCTTATAGCCCAAAGGCCTGCGTTTTAAACAGGAATTTACCGTGATGATATTCAACAATAGGGAGTAAAACAGAACACAATTCATCCGGTCAAAATACGGGGGATTTCAATAGGCCTATTTTATGAAAACATTTTTTGATGTTAAAACAAGTAGATCAGAAGGATCTAATAGCTGCGACCTCGCCTAGCATCCGTCACGAGACCTAGTGTCCATGACTGGTGGTTTTTTGAACAAGTGTGATGTTGAAATTGGCAAATGACCTTGAAAATCAATAGGGGACCCTTCCTCTGTACCAAGAAGCTTGTTCTAAGATGTAATAGCCATCCATCAAGTTAAAGTGGAGTTACAGTGCGAAAACTGTGAAATCGGGGAAAAATCTACTTTTTTGACCGGTGTGACCTTCGGATTCGACAGATGACCTTGAAAATTAATAGGGAACCCCTCCTCTATACCAAAAAGCTTGTTGTATGATTTCATAGCCATTCATTGAATTAAACTTGAGTTACGGTGCGAAAACCGTCAAATCGGGCAAAACTGACACTTTTTTTACCTTTGTGACCTTGGGATTTGACGAATGACCTTGAAAAACAATAGGGAACACCTCCTGTATGCCTAGAAGCCATTTCCAAAATTTCATAGCGATCCATAAATTCTATCTGGAGTTACAGCGCGAAAACCTGCAAACAAGGTCGTGACCTCTGTGAACTTGACCCTTGACCTTTGACCTCGACCTTGTGCATGGACATCACTTTGGTGAAGGTCAATAACTCCTGAAAATTTCATGATGATACGACGACAGGAACATGGTGAAAAAGGTGTCACAGTCGTACGGACAGACAGAGAAGCGTTCATAGAGCTGCTTGGTCGCAGCTAAAAAACAATAAGACCAAGGGCCCTGTCGCTCACCAGCAAAGAAAGGAGACATGGACATCTTCAAGACGTTTTGGCTGAAGTTATGGAGAAGATCTGTAAATTTTTTAAAGAAGAAAAAAAATCAAAATTTTCATTAACTGAGAACAGCCTTGGTAGACAGTCCCAAGAAGGCTCAACAGCAAATGAACTCAGCCACTGGTTTAGGAGAAGATGGTTTCAGAAATTGCTAACGGACATCAGTGAAGACAAAGATGCTAGATGCCACATCCTCTTATTAGTTCTGAGCCCAACACCCATGAGCTAAAAACCACCCCAGCAAAAATTTAGCCCCTGCCGTTTCAGGTGTTAACAAGAAGAGCACCGCCAATGGTGCATAATACGCCCGTCATGAACATGGATCAGGAAGTGGACAGACAACATGATACCAATATCCAACAGACAACAGCCCCATGTGAGCTTTGACCTTTGTCCATGACCTTGACCATGGAGGGAGGGCCGTAAATATGGTACGCGACACTCCGCTCAGTGATGGTACACGTGTGTGTGAAATATCATGGATGTATCTGAAGCGGTTGAGAAGTTATGCTCCAGACAAGCCCCATCTGGGCCCCATGTGTCCTTTAACCTTTGCCAGTGACCTTGACCTTGACCTTGACCGGGTGAACAAAATCATGGAGCGCGACACAGCGCCTAGTGATGGTGCACGTGTATGTGAAGTATCACGAATGTAGCTCAAGCGGCTCAGGAGTTATGCCCCGGACAAGAAATTGCTAACAGACAACAGACGGACGGACGGACGGACGGACGGGGGTGATGACATAATACGTCCCGTCTTAAGACGGGCGCATAATAATAAAAAGTAGCAGTGGCAAACTGCATCTCTCACCAAGATGATTACATTTCGAAGTTAATCTGCAGTCCACTTGCGTGCCAATCAATACAGATCACATTAAACCAGATTCAGCAGTGTGCCGTCATCAGAAGCCAACGTCTCTTCACGTGATGCTTAGAGAAAATGACTTCTCACTTCTATAAAAGCAGACTTCGTCTCCTCGCATGGTTTTCTTGTGTCTCTCCATGCATCCCTGATGGGAGAGACTAAGACACAAGGAAACAATGCAAGTGAGGAAAACGAGGATCTAATTTAAAAGAATTGAGATGCAACCAAACAGACCCAGCACTAGAGTGATCACCTGAGTCACATGAGCAGGAAGCAAGGAGAGGAGCAAACAGTGTCATCAGGAGAGCCACCTTGCAAAGCTCCTGAGCCAAGCCACATCCCAATACTCCTCTGCCCTGCTCTGCCCCCTCTTCCCCCTGAGGTGCATTCATAGACTCTATATGCATGTATAGACTCAATATGTTCCATCCTTTTCTTCACTCCTCGTCTTCTTTCTCAAAAGAATACAAGGACATAAGCGAAGTTGATATGATTTTGATACATGCAATTTAATGTTCTTGCCAATAAAATGTTTCACAACAGTCACCACAGTCGGAGAAGGGAAAAAAAACATGTACAAACGTTTTGTTTTAGAAAAAACCTATTATTGTCTGACATTAATGAAACTTCATCCCCTTTTGCAAAAATAACTGCCGAGTAGATCCATGGGATTTTCCCAACAACAAGGGTCATATGGCTCTGAGAGCTCACTCGACTGTGGATGTCCTTTTACAGTTCCTGTGTCTTGATTTTTCTGTCCAAGTTGTCCCCAAGGGAGTTCACCTCCCTTATTAGAAAATGTAATGATTACTTCACGTTTATTTTGCAAAGTATTGCTTTTTATCAATTCTAAACACAGGATTCCTTCTGATTTCATATTATTCAAATCTCAGATTGTGCCAATTGAGGTCATTAAGGCAAGCTAAAACCGCTTGTATTCTACTAAAACAGGAACAGAAATTGGTGTTAAGTGTAGAAAAAGACTTAACGTTGTCGAGGATGGATCTCCCCCCTCAGGGACCCTTGTCCTCGCCTGTGACAAACAGGTGAACAGACTTCTGGGACTGCAGCATTTGCGCGGCCCTTTGTGCGCCGACAATGGCCGCCAGCCGCTGCATGTCGTAGCGGGAGTACAGTGCCGTGCAAGTCCAGCTGGCCTCCTCACCTTCGCGGGAGGCCTGCAGCGCATTACACACTTCGCTGTAGAAGTGTGCATAAATGGGCAAGCCATAGAAGACCAGGTTACGGATCCCTTTTATTGTATACCTAAGGGAGAAGGAAAGAGATAGACTTTCAGCATGTGGTAGAGGTCACTGGTTTCGCTACTTAGGCTATTAGCAGCTGTACTTTCGCAACTGCTCACTGCACTTTTGCTACTATGTCCAAGTCCGTTCACTACTATAAATCACACAAAAGATCAGATCGAAAATTGCTGAGTATTTCTTAGCAGTAAATCGATTGTAACACATCAGCTTATTAAAAATACTGAAGTAATAATGCTATGGGAGCACTTCTTTAGAAAGAAAGAAATTATAGGCATTTTTTGAGAAACCCTATTTTTAAAATTCGGGGCAGTTTCATGGGCCCATAAAACGGACAAAAATGATTCAATGAAAAATATGAAAAAGGTCTGGAGATATGGTCTGGCAGCGTGCCATGACAAATTTACATGAAAATTCATCGTGCCAAAAAAAAAAAAAAAAAAGATTAAAAATGTTTTGGACAACGAATGACGGACGCAAAACCACGACAATGGCTTGGTAAGCTAAAAATTGCAGCACATCCATTTTTCAAAGGAACCATCCCCTTCTCACCCCAACAACAAGAGCAAATTTAAATTTGATTAGATGATCAGTTTTCTTCAAAATGAACGAAAATCAAATTCAAGATGACTGCTGAGATGGCCATATTGAAAATCAAAGTAAGACCGTTTTTGAAAGAAACCTTCTACCACCACTGCACACAGCAAATCTGAATGTGATGGTACCAGCCATTCACCTTGAAATGGACAGAAACTCAAAGTTTTGTACCAGAGCCAATCCAAGCATTACATTAGGTTCAGCGAAATGACTTTTTTAAAAATAGATTTCAGTGTTGTACCTCCCCTTGATAATGAGCCATGGGCCCGGCTCCTCCTGCAGAAACACTACGGCTTCCCTCACCTCTTGTAGAAGTGGAAACGCTCGGTGAAGAGCAGGAACTGCGTGTCTCCTTTCTGGAAAAAGTGGCGAGCACGGGACACCTCTGACTTCTTGGAGTATTCGCAAATGGAGGCGAAGTTCATGTCCTCCTTCTTCAGGTAGTTGCGCAGGCGGACAAAGTCGAAGTAAGACGGGACGTAGATGAGCGTGTGGGACATTACCGCCTCTCTGTACTGCGGCAGCACCTTGTCCACAAAGAACTGGAACCTGCGGCAGGACAGGCCATTTTATACATGCACACTATTGCCACCTTTCAGTCCTTCTCCCCCTCAGTCTCTCTCCGTTCCCTCAAGGCAGTCTCCCACTCCTGCCCTCCATCTCTCTCACACCCTCTCAATTTGTCCCTCTCCCAGTCTCATTGTCCCTCCTCCTCTCCTCCCCCTCTCCGAACATGTTTTTTTCCCCTCCCATTCTGTTCTTGCATATCCCTCTTCCTCAAATGCATGCACGCACACACATGCAGAAGCTATATTTTTTTGGTCGGTAAACTGCATGTAGCATGTACCATCAAACCTGCACGAAATCTGCACATTCAAATATACAGTACGCCACGTGGCCATGAAATCAGCACATTTTCACACTTCTACCACGGCCAGTTAAATTTATATGCACCAAATTTTTAGCAGCCTTAAAAAATAAACATACATATATACATACATTACACTTTCTGATTGTCCGTAATTGTATATATAATTTATAAATTATATATGTGTATGTGTACGATACAGTGCAAAATAATTTTTGATTTCAGATGAATGAAATTTACACCAATGGTTTTCAATAAAGCCCTTCCTTAGAATGAAAAAAGGGGCCCTCTAGTGTTCATGATGTAGAACTGCAGTAGGATGCTGAACCTGGGATTTTTACCTGGCATCCTGATCCAGGAAGCTATCGGAGTTGAATCTCTGAAAGACATGTGGCAGCTGCACCATAACCTGGCAGATAGACCCCGCCTGGGGCAGGTTTTTCACAGCCAACTGAAAAGTAAAAAACATTACAGCATTAGCCTGTACAACCAAACTAAGCTTTACGTTAGCAGGTGATAACTGATTTTTGGCCAGTAAAATCTGTTCATGAAAAATTTTATACTTGTCGCCTAAAATATTTGTTAAATGTATTCACTTACAGTTGGCCATTTGCCAAGTTGATACGGGGTAACCAGCTGTAGCCTGATGACAATGGAAGACAGAGACAACTATTGGCCAAAGAGAAGGTTGGTTCCTTTTCTGACCATTCAAATCCAAAAGAAAAGATGTTGTGTCTTTTCCCCATTCAGATGCTACTTGAATGGATGCTAAACTGCTCCTTTCAAAACAATGGTTCATGTGTTTCTGAAGGTAAAATGACTATGAATCAGAATGGTCAAGTGTGGCACATAAAAAAATTACATCATTGCTTTGCAAGACTGCTCCCCTGACCTAGTCAACTCCTGCAATAGCCACCTGAGTCCGAATCGATATCAACAGACACTGGACGGTGAGTTTAATCCATCTTTTGTTCCAGAGGCAGTCTCCATAATTCTCAGAAATGGAAGCCTGAAAGCACCACTTGCAAACTGTAAGGAGGGCGATGTTCGGGGTCATTAAAAGATCCATTTCAATTCAATCATTTATGGGATTTTCCTTTAAGCCAACTGGAATATTTCTTCACAGCCCATTTCACGAATATACTTTATTCTAGAGGTGCTAGCCTCCCCTGGCTATATCACTGACTGTATCACATGGATAATGGCCATTATTGTGTATGTTACAAAGGAACATGGTGTAAAATAATAAAAAAAAACCACAAAGCGCTCACGTAAGTAGAAAACCAGCGATATAGAAAAATTGGTGCACTTGGGTCTCCGGGGAAAAAAAGATTTCTCAGTCCAGAAAAAAAGATGAGATCCAGGCACTCAAACTTTTCGAAGTAATGCAGATAAAAAGCCTTTATTCTTATTGGCCATGTACCAAGTCCAAAAGACAACCCCTACAAAATGTCAGCCCCCTGTCATAAAAACTGATGAGTTTACAGGCCCTTAAAAGTGTTTGCAAATAGAAATTTGACAGAATCTAGGGGCCTATTACTGCATGTTACACATGAGCCAGACTGCTGAAATTTAAATTATTGACAGATGAAGCATCAGATATTGGACATACAAACGTTGGAGGTCCTAGTTCAAGTACTTTAAGATATTCCAGCTTGAAATTAGAACTTCAGAAGACGATGTAAAAAAAAAGGCTCAAAATTGCCCAAATCTTGTCCTTTTAATAATTTTTTGTGGCCAAACTATTGGCAGTAGAGACCAATAATTTTCGGATTATTCTATTGTGAAGAGAATCCACCATCATGAATTTTTTTCAAGAAAATTTGAGGTGGTCATGCGGGAAGATTTTCTGAAATTTGGCGAATTGACACGGAATGACCCAATGGCATGCTGACGGAGAGGTGTATTCACTTTTCTTGCCACCCATTTTGGAAATAGTGACTGTTAATTCAGTTATTTGGACAGTGTAGTTAATCTACCCTGCTACATATAATGTACAATGACTACTTTAGAATATATTCAGGTTTCATTTCTGTAACGTTGTCCCTTGAAAAGATATAATAAATTAATTGTCGTAGTGTGAGGGGTGTACTCACTTTATGAGATATGCATATGACCTTGACCCATGACCCAATGACACTCCAAAACCTATTCAATTCAGCTACGGTCTGTGGGGAGTTACATTTATCCATTTTTTGTGCAAATCCAACTACTCCTTCAGGAGATGCAGTGTGGATACTTGTGATGGATGGCTTAAGGACACATGCACGAATTGACAACAGAAAAAATGTGCAGGAGGCGCACTGTTGTGAGACAAAGGCATGAGAGCGATAAATAACTACAACTTTGGAGACTCACCTGACCCCTGTAGTTGAAGCAGTGTTTGGACAAGATGTTATTGATCTGTGGGTCCTGGATGGCGCTAAACACCAGCGTTTGGCGGTAGCATTGGGCCCAGTTATTCAGGTTCCACATGCGCACGCGGGAGAAGTCAACGCCGTGTGAATCCAGCGGCTGCAGGTTCAGGTGTTTCATTACATGCTGCAGAAAGCACAGAAAGGTATCATGGGAAATGTAGTCCAGTTAGGAAAAACTCCTCAGTTACTCATCTGTCTTGGGAGGTGCATGGCCTGGGTTTCCACCTTATTCCCTGAACGTTCGATCTCCCATGATTTATAGTACTTTTGTAGTTCAACAGACTCGCCGGTCTCTTACTTCCTGTTGTACTGTTGTTTACATCCGTTTTCAGTGAACCAAGTAGTCGCTTGCGCCTAGTGTCTGTGGGACACTGGGATGTGTAGCTACATACGCATACATACAGTGTATATTCAAATTTATACCATGGTCTGGGTGAATACTTTTTTCTGATTGGCTGGCAGGTATGCATTAAAACCGTGGAACCGCACAGGCAGTTCGGCTACGGTTGTTTCACCATTCAAAATTCATCCACTAGCCAACTTGTAACCCTAGCAACGTTAAACGTGGTGTTCGGCTGGGTACAACGGAAACCTAGCTGCTCATTTATCTCCAGTAAATTTAGCGGTGTCATACAAGTTGCGTCCAGCGGGGCAGTTAACTGTAGGTACTCGAGCGATAATGACCGGAAATATTATAGCAGCGAAGTAATCAGGCTTTATTCATTAAACGATTGTAATTGTGTACGGTTACAAAGGAAGCTAACGTGTCCACTTCATGTGTCAGCAACTGCTGACAGTTCGCTAGCTACGTGCTATGCCAGCAGACTGATTTCAGCTCGCTGACTGCAGAAACCATCATAAGTTCATTGTAATTGTGGGTAGCAAGTTAGCTACAGTCTGCATAATCGCACATAATGTTGCGTTATGCATAATCTCCATTTCAGCTGGAATCAGTTATCAAATCAGCTGGTAAACGGATGTAAGCGTGTGCAAAAAAAATCTTCCTCCATGAACGTAAGATGAACTAGGATAGCTGGTTCAATTTAACTTGGCCTATAGTAGGCTATTGGGTATGAGAAGGCGCAGCGCCTCTTTAATGATTACCAGCTTGTGTTTTTTTAGTGCAAAACTTTCACCAGAATTTCTGAATGCTGCAATTTGACATTGCTGGCAAATGACCATGGTATAAGCGGCATAATCAACTCGAAGGTGAGCATTCCACGGTTTTAATGCACTTCGCGGAGGCAATCACCCTCAGCTTCTCATCGTTTTCGGCAAAAACATTCTTAAGCTAAATAGTCTAAATAGTCTGGTGAGCAGTTTCTGTTTTACAAAAGGGTAAAAAGCAGTCACCCGCTGCATTACGGAATGATATCACGTTAGCTGTGGGCAACAATCATCATCCAGAGCACGAAAGTACAGTCCCCAAGCATCACTTCACATGCTGGAAATCAGCAATTCATTGAACGAAATAAAGATCTCAGCCCTATCCTTCACAACTGCTGTAGTTGACAAGCTTAAAAAATAGTGCAACGGGCCCTATAGCTCACCTGACCACTCAAGGGAAACGCCTTGAACAAATTTAGTGTCCTAATGGGTGGGAAGATACTTGTCAAGTTTCAGTTCATTGGTCAAGTAGTTTTAGAGAAGAAGAGTTTTAAAGGTTTCAGTGTATCTTAGAGGGGTCGCACAAAGTTGAAGGTCAAAGCAAGGTCAAAATTCAAAATACAGAAAAACTCGTATGTGATGCATCTTGCTACTTACTACCGACATAGCAAATTTCAGCTGAATATGTACAATAATAGCTTTCAGATGGCCAATTATGTGATTTTCCAAATGGCCGCCGTGGCGGCCATGTTTGAAATCGGATCGGAACGCCTTGAACAAAACTTAGTTTCCTCATAAGCATGAAGGTTCCTGTCAAGTTTCATCTTCATTGGCCTAGTAGTTTCGGAGAAGATGATTTTGAAAGATTTCAATGTAACTCACAGGGGTTGTATAAAATTGAAGGTCAAAGCAAGGTCAAAATTCGAAATACGGAAAAAGCCTTAGGATATGTGATGCATCTTGCCACGTACTGACTACATAGCAAATTTCAACTGAATATGTGCATAAATAGCTTTCAGATGGCCAATTATGTGATTTTCAATATGGCCGCCGTGGCGGCCATGTTTGAAATCAGATGGAAACGCCTTGAACAAATTTTGGTGTCCTCATGGGTAGGAAGGTACCTGTCAAGTTTCACCTTCATAGGCCCAGTGGTTTCGGAGGAGAAGATGTTTACGCACGACGAACGACGACGACGACAAACGACGAACGAAGGACAAACAGGCCATGACATAAACTCATCTGACTTTGTCGTCAGGTGAGCTAATAATTGCCACAAGAATACAGTCGGCTGAAGCTAATGGTTTTTACAGAAGCCAGTATTACGATTGCACATTTCAATTCACTAACGCTACTGGTAAACTGGCAAGCCCTTCCACTGTTCAATGTAGCCTGTATAACAGGCAGCCAAATGTGTGGGTTTCAATATGCATCCTGCGTGTGACCGTAGATGACCACTAATTACATGGCAAATGCTGATTGCTTCACAAGAAAACTAAACTGACCACTGGTTGACAATACTGCTTTTTGTCAGATTTAGAAAAAAGGATACTTGTTGTACGAATCTGAATTAACGAATCAGGGGACTGTATGTTGTATAAGCCTAATACAGTGAGACCGGGATGATGCATCGGTGACTTTTCTACGAAAGACGGTGTATATTTTGCCTTAAACTGTTTTTACATTTCTATCACTATCTGGCCAAGATCTCCCATACATCTGCGCAGTTGCATTATTTTAGGACTTGAAAACAGAAATCAATGGAATATCTTTGGTCAACGTTAGTGTAAAAATTTGGTAGCTAGCGAACAACTAATCAGCCTTGTCAATGCATAAACATAACTGACCTAGCTACACAGCTAATGTGAAATAATTGCGATTCACTGTTTTTTATTGATCTATATGCACTGCAAATGGATAGCTGAGCAGGCGAACTAGCTTGCTAGCCTAGCGTGCAAGCTAGTTTGTTGATTTCTTGGTCAATGGTGAGATGCTTTCATACCAGACACAAAATGATTTTTTTCGCGCGACAGATTACATTCAAAGCCAATTCAACGCTTGTATTCGTATCTTTGCATTAACTTTGAATGTAGCCTGTCGTGTTAACGTGTCCGGTGTGAAAGCGGCTTTAGCTAGCAACCTTTTTATTCCGCGCATTTTAAGTTTACAGTTCTTCAAAAATAACAAAAACATGAATTTTACATGCAATTTTATCCCATTAAAAATTAAGAACGATAAAAGGAAACTTTGGGGGGGGGAAAAAAGGGCCTTGCTGAAGCGGGCAATACCCTCAGCCCCGAAGGTCACTGCTGCAAGGTCAAAGGTCAAACTGGGACGAAACCTCGAAGAGGCACAACTACCCCCCATGAGGAGTCCACACATGCAATATGAACTTCCTAACCCAAGTGGTTACAGAGAAATAGCCCGGACAAAGTTTCGAAAGTCAAGGTCACTGCTGCAAGGTCAAAGGTCAAACTGGGACAAAACCTCAAAAAGGCACACCTACCCCCCATGGGGAGTCCACATATGCAATATGAACTTCCCAACAAAATTTGTGATGTTCATTTCAAGCAAGATGACTCCACTCTACATCTTGGTCATATTATAGGTCATGATTGTAACATCAGGAAGATTAATCAAGGGATCAACCACCTCATCTCCAGCTTTAATACCATCTTGGCTAAATTTAATGTGTCTGCCTCGAGTGCAAAGGCCAGGTTATTCCAGACATATTGTACCTCTGTATATGGCTCGGTGTTGTGGAATTTGAATAGCAATCATATTCTGCGTTTCTATGTTTCATGGTGAAAGGTGTCGCAGTGTATTTGGCGTGTCCCTTATAATACGCACTGCAGTTTGCTTCCCCCAATGTCTGCTCCTAGCATTGAAAATCAGTTACTGTGTTGGTTTGCCATGTTTATGTGCAATATTGCTTATGGTGCTAACAATTTAGTTTGTTTGTTTTACAAAGGGCTTATATATATATATATTAAATCATCAGCAGCTGTCAACATGACATCTTATTTTCAGATTAAATGTCAATACTCCGTGCTGTGACCGTTCTGCTTTGAAAGGCAGTTTAAAAGGTGACAGTAATGATGAAATTGCAATGTGTATTGGCGAACTTTGTGATGTAAGGGATGGCCTGAGAGTATGCGACTTTGAAATGAATGATATTTTATGTTTGATCACTTCACTGGCATGTATGTAAAGCTTACAACTATTGTACTTGATTAATGCTTCCCCTCCCTTTGCTATACTTTTTCTGTGCGAATAAAAAATAAAATAAATAAATAAATAAATAATAATAATACTAATAATAATAAATGTTTCCCCATACACAATGCTGAGTCTTTGAGCTAATTAGCCTAATTGAACAATGGAATTCAAAAATGTTATCACCTACTGCAGGGTTTCCCAAACCTCTCCTACAGTACCCCTTGTCCTGCCTGCTTTAAATCTCTCCCTGCTCCAGCACAGGTGATTCAAATGATCTACTCATTATCAAGCAGCTTCTGGGGTTAATTATGATCTGATCACTTGAATCACCTGTGCTGGAGGAGGGAGAGATCTAAAGCAGGCCGGACAAGGGGTACTGCAGGAGAGGTTTGGGAAACCCTGACCTACTAGATGAAGATTTCATAGGCCTCCCCAAGTGACAGAAAATTTTCGTTCTGTAATCTGCTGTTTTTCCACAGCAACATTAAAAACTTTATTATTGTTCCGTAAGCAATGATTTGAAATGGCCCATCATCAATTAACCCTTTCTGCCCGCAAATGAAAATTGCCGTATTGTGCCATTTGACTCCGCTGCCCAAATACGGACTTTTCAGTGTTTTTAGATTGCCTTGACGCCCTCAATCTTGACCAGAAATGACTATTGTGAGAGTGCAGGCTTTGATTCCAACTACGCAGTAAGACACTGGATTCTATCAATCAAGGCCTTCAGCAAAGACTCACATTCAAAACAATTATGCATCTCTGAATATTTGCTCTCGATATGCAAAATCTGCAACATTCTGCTGAAAATAAATGCATCCAACTTGTGCTGAAATGCATAAGCAACATTTGATTTTCCCAATTTCATACCATACCAAATGCTATGGTAAAAAAAAATTTTGAGCAAATCTCATATCAGATCCGCATAAACATGAGCAGAGCAGTAATGTTTGGTTTTGTAAAAGCTGGGTGTCAAAGGGTAAAAGATGCTACTTTAAGCAGGTAACCCTGTTGTAACAGAAATGCAAATCCCAGCCGCCCTGGGCCAATGTGCCGAGACAAACAGAGTAAAGCCAGGTCAGGACGTGTATGAAAAAGCCGGGTTGGGGCCCGCTGCTCCAGCTGCTGAGTGAGATGAGCTTTTGCTAGGGATGGAGTGAGAACCCACAGGATGGGGGATCACAGAGGATGATGTTTGGACACCGGCGGCCAAGGACTTCTGTGAGGGGGGAGGAGGAAGACGAGGGACCTACCAGCACATGCTCCCAGTTCTGCATGAGGAAGACGTCAGCCTGGTCCACCACCAACAGCTCGATGGAGGAGAGGAAATCAAAGTCCCGCTTAGACTCCCCCTCCGAGCCCAACAACGTGCGAAGCCCCAGCGGTGATGCAATGATGATGTCGGAGGAGTAGAAGGGCGAGTAGAGGCGTATGCTTCGCCGAAGGATGGAGACACCTACATGAGGGGGGTCAGGTTTGGAGAGAAGAGAGTAAGACCATGACAGGGCAGTCGCCAATAGCTGGCCTGACCAGAAAACAAAGAGGTCAAACCCAGAACTGAGATTGTTACATCATAATTAGAACGTTCAGATAAGCACAGTCACAAACCGTGATTGAAAACAGTCGAGTGTCTGAGCAATGGGTCAGAATTCCAGACTCATAACTTAAAGCATTTTCACAACAAAGAGGAAACAGAAAGAATATGAAAATATGTCAATTTATCTTGATGAGCCTATCCACACTAATTCCATAACTTAGGTATCGCACTGCTGGCAAATTTAGCACTATCAATTCTTTTTATCATTGCTTTCTAGATATGTTAAGACCTTCAGAGATGGCGCTGAAAGTAAGCTTTAGCTTTCCAAAAAACTAATAAAAAGGCTAAGCAATGGAAATGTGCTAAGCCCCCACAAATTAAAACAAGAGCAGTGCAGAGAGTGGCATATGCCCCCACCTGTATGTAGATCAAGGGCATATTGAGATGGCTGCTGTGGCGGCCATATTAGATATCGCACGACGCTGGTTTCCAAAAGGAACCTTCCTCTAGCCACTCCCAATACGCCATTAAGAAATGGCATCAATCCAACGAGGGATTCTATAGTTATCCCACGGAAACGAAAAGTTAACGGACAACGGACGGACATGGAGTCGACATAATGCCCCCTTTCCTCTTTGGAGGGCGAGGGGCATAATTAGAACAGCACATGGAGGGTGCAGTCCTCCTCCTAGGCTAATGACCCACTCTTCTCAGTAGGCCATGTTCTGTCACTATTGACTTTACCACAATCTACGGAGTTTTAGGATGAATTACATTTATACTGCCAATACCAGTTACTGCTATGAGTGGATTATCACTTCCTACTTGAGGGGGAAAAGCCCAAATGAAAATGGACGGAGACTGTAAGGTGAAGAAAATGTTTGATTTCTACAGAGATGCCGGTGAATATTAGAGTCTCTGTGCTGCCAAGGTAAGAAAGCTGAGCTGTTGAACTTGTTTATGGTTGTAGAGGGGTGCACATATCGTGATGAACGGATACGGATGTGATGAGATTATTTTGTTGCTAGGTTATTAACGACTAGATTGCTGAGCTTTGACTGGAAAACGGTACCACAGCCCTGATGTTATAAAGACGTTTATATTCTCGAAGATAGTGCTGATTTTATTTTCTGGTCATCTCAACCTTGCAGGTCGTACCTCTCTCTGCTCAGCCAGATGGTCGCGCCGTTGCGCTCTTTCATTACGGAGCACAGCTACTTTTCTTTTAGTTGACTGGGTCGGACGGTCTGTACACCCGACCTCATAAGAGGAAAAGTCGAACACAGAGGGAGCAGCTTCGGACTTGAGTTTGTTGGATCATCGAACCACCAGGTTGCTGGACTCAAAATACCTCTCCTCCACATAGTCCTCTTCAACAAAATGCTCACTACAAACCCTAGCTTCACGGCTAACTGGAGGATTCTGTCGTTTCAGTGCAGCTAGCCCACGACGAAGAACCACTTGCCTCAGAAGAGGCAAAGCATGAAAGTGGACAATCTTTCCTTGATTTTTAGCCGTATAAAATTCGTTGCTGCATCCAGGGGCGATGCAAAAGTGACCCCCCTTGCATCGTTTTTTAGTTTGAGGTTCCTTATTCTCCATCGAGTCAGTGCTGTCATAAGTTTCTCCAATGCAAGCTAATAAAGGAGTTCCAAGCCAACCAACCTCGTGACGTCATATTCTATGCGCCACAAGATGGCGCCACACTGGTTTGAAAAAATGTAATTTAGATTGCTTTTTATTTTAATCCAGGTTCACTGACAGCATTGAAACTGTAATTAATTTTTAGAGTGGGAACCCAACTTGTAAAATATTTTAACTGCTTCTAGTATTTCATGTCCGCTTAAATTCAGTGATTCAGATCAAGTCCGAAATCTAATGGTTTCCTCCTGGACCCATTCTACAACTTTTCACCAGGAATCAAAAAAAAAACTAGGACAGTGATTTATTTTTTTTTTTATAATCCTGCTGACAAACATGCTAGCAAGCCAAACCAGAAATATAACCTTCTCGGCAGAGGCAAAAATGTAACTAGTGAAAGTTGAAGTAATTAAGGAGGCGGAGAGAAATACATGGATTAACTGGGATCAAATAGACTGCCTACAAAATTAGTGCTAAAAGAAATCTTGGGCTGACCTATCCTGAAGTGGTCATCCACATTGCCAGAGAAGATGGCGTGGTAGTCGTCAGGCCGGGACAGGTTGGGTGGCCGGTCCCCAGGCTCCTCGCCAAACTCGTCCTTAAAGCGCTTCTTGTTGCTGACATCCATCTTGCGGCCACGGGCCTCTAGCAGGGCAATGAGCATCTGAACTACTTTCAAGGCACCGTCCCGAAATGGCACCAGGATCAGAACCTAGAGGAAGAGCGGGGGAGGTCAAACACGCACACACACTTTTTTAAGAAAACATAATCCAAAAACCACATCTCAAAGCACAGTATCATGCAGGGGTGGGAACGTGCGCCAAAAATTTGAAACATTGTAAACGTGCCATATAATTGCGTGTATACGCGTCTTCAGAATTTGGGGGATTTTGACCGCTATACAACCTTTAGAGGGCACTGTCACCATTCCATTGACACAGTCCAAACATCCATTAACGCTGTTATCAGCCAGATACGTTTAATAAATCAACAGACGGTAACAGTGAATTTGCAGGTTGCTCCAACACAAAATTATGGCCTAAAATCACAGGCATAAAATCACAAACAAAGGAATAATGTTAGGCCCTTTCACCATTGTAGATGAATTAACCATAAACGAAAATCATCATTTTGACAACCAAGAACATGGACATGAATGAATTCTAACAGTTTAGCTCTGATTAGCTCTGTCATTGTCCTTATTATTTTACCTTGTATTTTTTAACAATTTGTTTTGTAAACTTAAACAGCAAGCTGCATCTCTTGCTCACAGCGGGAGCTGCGTTTCACTATTGTTACGTTTCATAGCGTAATTAAAGTGAATTGTAATATAGGAGGAACGACTAAATTGAGAAACAATTTTTACATCCCCAAAGCTAAAACAAAAAGAAATTTAAACTGTGTTTTACGAGTTCTCATTCAAATAACAAAATGAATATGCTTTTCTTTTAATGACCAGATGAGAGGATGACATTGTGCAGGCAAATATAGGCTATTGGCCGCATAACCAATCGCATTTTAAAGCAACTTAAGGAGGAATAGAGCGGGGAGATGATGGCTGCGTCCGAATAGTCTTTTTTGCTTAGGAAACTTCCTAACTCCTAGAAAACGATCTGGAGGTATTGACGTACTGATCTGGAGCCATGATAAGTGTGTTTGGATTCTTTAAAGGTAAAGGAAAGGTGCTACAATGCTTCCTAATGCATTACCTTTAGCTTATAGTGCACTGAAGCTTCTTTTCGAAAAGAAGGGAGGAAATGCTGTCCCACACTTCCGCGATGACAGTCCATCTGGCCAACCGTGAAAACAAACAAGCATGATGGCAGGAGGCTGGGTATCACTGTGCCTAGTGCAAGTGCATTCGGATTCTCTTATGAGCGCGGTTCTCTCCCTAAGCTGAGAAAGAGACCCCTTTACACCTTTCCTTACCTCATGATGTTTTACACAGAGGTTAAAGAAGAGTGGTTAGGAATTAGATGATAGGACATAATTTTTTTTTTTTTCTTTTTGGACGCAGCTGATGACTGCTGCGTACACGGTTAGTGTTTTTTTAAGAAACGTTTATGATTGACTAACCGTGTACACGTTTACAAGTCCCACCCCTCGTACCATGTATGCACTTTCCATTTTAACCAACCATGACCATCCATAAACATTTAGATGGAAGCCTTTGCAAAGCCATGTGATTTAATCTTGTTCACTCCGACTTAACCATAAACCTGCAGGCTCACCTTGGGCCGAGTGAGGCCTTGGTCCCGCAACTCCCCCTGCTGGTCATCGGTGGCCTTGCACTCCCTCAGCTGGGTGTTGTGCGTTAGGACTCGAGAGTTGGCCTTCAGCACGTGGTTGAGCACATGCAGGCAGTATGCACTGCGCACCTGGGCCGCCTCCACCAGGGGCAAGCTCTCGGGGAAGTACAGGTCCCTGTATGACCCAATCAGGCCCAGCAGTTCCTGCTGCAGTGGGCTCACAGCCTCTGCCGCCCCCTCAGGGAGGGAGGACCTATTTGCCGAGGGCCAATTGGCCTCCAGGGCCTTGTGCAGGTGGAGCTGACACTGGCCAGTCTCCTTGCTGATGGAGCTGAAGCGCTCGACAGTGGAGGTGAAGACCAGGGAGCCCAGTCTCGGCCACTGAGAAGGCAGGGCAAAGGTCAAAGGATGAAGGTCAGAAACCTTTATTCACATTAAACACAACAGTAACATGATGATAAGCACTCCCTGTTTCACCTAATCATACAGGCCACATTCCAACCATTATACAGTGCTCACCAACCTGGTCTCTGGAGGTCTACCATCTGCTGGTTTTCATGACAACCTTCAGACAGACCTGATTCACTAGTTAACTGCAGAACAGGATCTCTAGCATTTTCTTTTGGTGCATACTTTGCCTGGGTTTGCATGAAAACCTATAAGACAGGTGTTATGGCCCCAATTTGTTATTACATTTATAACACAACAGCAACAGCAAGGGATGACAAACACAGTTTTAACAACTAAAACACATTTAATTTTTAACAAAGACAAAGACTAATAACAACCTACAACTAAAGACCAAGATTGATAAATAAGAAAAAAAACAGAAATCATTACAGTCCCTTTTTGGTGGGGTGGCTTGGTGATGTCCTGGATGAAGAAAATGCTCAAACACAGGCAAAGAAATCCACAAAAGAAACGTCACAGGTCTTGAACAGAATGGCAGGTCTGGTCATCTTCTTGCAATTTCTCCTACTACTTTACTGTCTCAATTCTTTTCCTTATATACTCTTTTGCAGACCCCACCCACATTTAGACCTCTTTTTTTTAATTTTCTGAGACTTGCCCCAGACATGTCCAGGACATGTCAAAACATGACTCCAGTCTGAGCTTAACAAAAAAAGGTAAATACTGCCATCTAGTGGCCTATATTCACATTACACCTCCATTCCAAAAGGGAAAAATTTTGACTCATAAAGGCAAAATTTTTCTTTTCAATACAAAATGGTTAAGTGAACACTTGTCTATATATACATATCATACAATATTCAAACACATGATATATACATTCAAACACGGGATAAGCAATCAGCAATTACATTGTCTGTACCCTTCACATGCTTAATTTCCAAGTCAAACTCCTGTAAAATCAAACTCCAATTCAACAATCTCCGATTCTTGTTTTTCATCTTACTCGAAAACATTAACGGATTGTGGTCAGTGTACACAATCATTGGCTTTTGTCCTGTACAAACATAAACCTCAAAGTGTTGTAAAGAAAGGACCAGAGCCAACAGTTCCTTCTCTATTGTGGAATAGTTCCTTTGGTGGCGATTGAACTTCCTGGAGAAGTATGCCACGGGATGCTCAATGTCATCAGAGTCACTTCTCTGTAGGAGCACAGATCCACAAGCTTGGTCGCTAGCATCGACCGCGATGGAGAACGGTTTGTTGAAGTCAGGAGATTTGAGCACGGGGAAGTGACACAGCAGAGACTTCAGGTGATTGAAGGCTCTCTGGCATGCATCATCCCAGGTGAACTTTATGCCTTTCTTCAGTTGGTTAGTTAGACTGAGAGCAATCTCAGCAAAGTTCTTGCAGAACTTGCGGTAGTACCCGATCATTCCAAGGAAGCGGCGCAAAGCTTTTTTGTTGTCAGGAACTGGAAAGTCCATGATGGCTTGGACTTTAGCATTTATGGGTGCCACCTTACCCTGGCCTATGACGTAGCCAAGATAGGTGACAGTAGCACAACCAAAGTCACTCTTGTTCAGGTTAACAGTCAGGTTAGCCTGGGTCAGGCGCTGGAACAACGTCTCTACATCTTTTAGATGTTCTTCCCAGGAGTCACTCCATGTGATCAGGTCATCGATGTACGCACCCGTGTGTGGCAATCCGGCGATTGTAGACTGTATCATCCTTTGGAACGTGGCTGGGGCATTTTTCATGCCAAAGGGTAGGACTTCATACTGGTACAATCCAGATGGTGTGGCAAAAGCAGAGATGCTCTTGGCCCTCTCAGTTAAAGGCACACACCAATAACCCTTCAATAAATCAATCTTGGTCAGAAACTTTGCTTGCCCTATACTATCAATACAATCATCAATCCTAGGTATTGGAAACACATCAGTTCTAGTTATAGCATTGACTTTGCGATAATCTGTACAGAATCTAGTACTTCCATCAGGTTTTGGAACTAGCACACAGGGTGAACTCCAATCGGAGTTGGAGGGTCTGATAATATCATGTTTTAACATGTACTCAACCTCTTTCTCAGCAATCTTTCTCTTTTCAGGATTCATCCGGTATGGATGCTGTTTTATTGGTTTGGCATCACCAACATCTACATCATGAGAGGCTATAGTAACTCTCTTTGGAACATCAGGAAACAAATCCTCATATTTCTTGATCAACCTTTCAAACTGATCTCTCTGTGAGGGTTCTAAGTGCTGGAGTTTTACATCAAGATTTTGCAACACTTCAGAATTTGACAATTTACATGAAAGAACTTCAGCTTTAATTCTAGGTTCATCACCTTGAAACTCCCCCTCATCTTCACACGTTTCGACCATTGGAGAATCTGAAGTGACAGCTGCAACCCTAGCATTTCTGTCATGATAAGGCTTTAGCATGTTAATATGACACAATTGTTTTGGTTTTCTCCTATCTGGAGTCTTCACAATGTAATTGAGATCATTGAGTTTTGTCAGAATTTCATAAGGACCATGAAATCTAGCCTGCAATGGATTGGACTGCAAGGGAAACAACACAAGGACCTTGTCTCCTGGTTTAAACTCACGGCTTCTAGCCTTATGATCATACCAAGTTTTCATTTTTCCCTGACTTGATTTCAAGTTCTCTTTGGCAAGGTCACAAGCTGCACGCAATCTTTCCTTGAACTTGCTAACATAGTCTAACAGACTAATTTGCGGCTCTTCCTCTTGCCATTGTTCACTCAATAATAGCAAAGGTCCTCTCACTTCATGACCAAACACTAGCTCAAATGGACTGAATCCAGTAGACTCCTGCACTGCTTCTCTAGCTGCAAACAACAGCAAATGAACCCCTTCATCCCAGTCTTTCTCATGGTCATAACAATAAGTCCTCATCATTGTCTTGAGAGTGGAATGAAACCGCTCTAAGGCACCCTGACTTTCTGGATGATAGGCACTAGAAAGAATCTGTTTTGCACCTAGTTCATACACAACCTGCTGAAACAATCCTGAAGTGAAGTTGCTACCTTGGTCTGACTGAATTTCCCTGGGAAGACCAAACAACGTGAAGAACTTTATCAAAGCCTTCGAGATTGCAGTTGCCTTGATGTTACGTAGAGGTATGGCTTCGGGGAATCTGGTAGATGCACACATGATTGTCAACAAGTACTGATTTCCAGATCTAGTCTTGGGTAATGGACCAACGCAATCAACAATGACCCTAGAGAATGGCTCCCCAAATGCTGGGATAGGCTGCAATGGAGCTACAGGTGGGTCTAACTGGTGTTTTCCAACTACCTGACAAGTGTGACAGGTTTTGCAAAAGTTGGAAACGTCTTTCCGAAGCCCAGGCCAAAAGAAGTGTTTCATGATCTTATCAACAGTCTTGTTAACACCAAGATGACCTCCTAAAGGTAAACTATGAGCCATTGTTAAGATCTCATTCCTATAGACCTTCGGAACAACAATTTGCCTGACCACTGCCCAATCTGCATTGGCAGGGATATCAGGAGGGCGCCACTTCCGCATCAACACACCATCCTTGAGATAATACCCAACTGGAACTGCGTCTATTTCTTTATCAGGAAGGGCCCTCCTCTTTAGTACACAAATTTCAGGATCATTAGTTTGCTCCTCAATCAACCGCTTTCTGGACAGAGACAAGTCTCCAGACACATCAGAATCACCAGACCCATCCGGCTGGCTGAATAGAGAACTGATAAAAGTATCTGATAAGTCCTCAAACGGAGAAACCATAGTAGGCCAATCAGAGTCATGAGGCGAACCACCTGAGTCCTGGCTATTCAATGTACTGGACGGCACCACATCATCTTCTTCTTTAGCCTTCTTGGCCATAGCACGAGTCACTGCGCAAGAAGGATACAGAGATGGGTCCTCATCCCCATCTTCAGTGCTCGGCTGTGAAGTAAGATGTACAGGGGGAACTACTTTGCCCCCAGCCAGGTCATTGCCTAGCAACAGAGAAACACCCTTTATAGGTAGACTTGACATAAGTCCCACCTTTACCTGTCCTGTAACTAAATCTGACTTCAAGAATATAGAGCGCAGGGGTACAGATACAGTCCTCCCTTCAATACCTTGTACAAGTATGAAATCCCCTGAAGCGGTCTCATCACGTAACTCCAAGGAGTCCATCAACAAAAGTGACTGAGAAGCTCCGGTATCCCTTAGGATATATATGGGGACAGGAGTAGTATGCTCATTCAGAGCCACAAATCCCTCTGACACAAATGGAAGAAATTCCTCCCTCACAAAGTCAGCTGTATTAGGCTTTTTAGCCCCACAAGAAGCAGGCAATTTAGCAGATTGGTTATCTACTACAGGGGTTTCTAACCTTGTTTTCACAAAGGCATTTGGTTTGGTATCCTTTTCTTTTTCTTTCTTAGCTTTAAGGAACCAACAGTTAGTTGTAACATGACCAGATTTCTTGCAATAACTGCAAACTAGACCACTTTTGTCACTGTCAGCTTTCACACTTTGATCAGACCTGTTACTGGATTTCTGAGCACCATCACCATATTTGTCTTTGTCTTTGGGTGAGGAATCTTGGGTATCACCGTAACCCTTTTTCTGAAATTGGGACCATTTATTGTTACTGCTAGACTGAAATTTGGACTTATGAGTGAGAACATATTCATCTGCAAATTTGGCAACTGATTGCAAGTTCAGTGCTTGCTTCTCATTAAGGTAGGTCTTAACATCATCCTTAACACAGTTCTTGAATTCTTCAACTAACACCATCTCTTTTAGTGAGTTGAAATCATCCTTGACCTCCATAGAAGTACACCAGCGCTCAAAGCAAACCTGCTTCTCATTAGCAAATTCAACATAAGTCTGATTTTCAGATTTCTTCAGACCTCTGAATTTCTGTCGGTAAGCCTCTGGAACCAACTCATAAGCTCTCAAAATAACCTTTTTGACAACCTCATAATCAGAGGAATCATCTGCAGACAAACCTGAATAGGCTTGTTGAGCTTTACCCTTGAGGACAGTTTGCAACATCAGAGGCCAGTGTTCCTTTGGCCACTGGCAACTCTTTGCTACCTTTTCAAAACATTGGAAATAGTTGTCAACATCCTTTTCCGAAAATGGAGGCACCAGTTTTACCTCCTGACTGGCACAAAATTTATTTTTAGTTTCAATTTTAATTTTTAGTTTCTCCATTTGGAGTCTTTCTTCTCTATCCAACTTCTCTAATTCAAAATCTCTCTGTCTCTGTCTCTCTCTTTCTGCTCTTTCCTCTTTCTCTCTCTCAAATTCTCTTTGTTTTTCTTCTCTTGCTAATTTTTCTAACTCAAACTGCCTCTGTTTTTCTTTTTCTTCCCTCTCAAATTCTCTTTGTTTCTCTTTTTCCTCCCTTTCTTTTTCTCTTTCTTCCCTTTCTTTCTCTTTTTCCTCCCTTTCTTTTTCTCTTTCCTCCCTTTCAATCTCTAGCATTTTTAATTTAAGTTCCATTTCTATATTTGGATTTTCCACTGGAAACTGTTCCAGATCTCCTGGTGCAAACACATTTTCATCAATGTAATATTCAACTATCTCTCTAGCCAGTCTCGCTTTTCGCATGGCTGGTTTTACCTCTGTCAGCTCCAACTGTCTGCAAATTTCTAGCAGTTCTGTCTTTTTAAAAGACTTCAAAACCCCTACGGTTGGTGATGCCAAGAAATCATCCATTGCTGTTGTCAATATATATCTAGGAAAATTCACAAAAACAATTTCACAATTTGGAATGTTAGATTTTCAATAAATTACTCACACAATGGTCTATCCCGGACCTTGAGCCCCCAATTTGTTATGGCCCCAATTTGTTATTACATTTATAACACAACAGCAACAGCAAGGGATGACAAACACAGTTTTAACAACTAAAACACATTTAATTTTTAACAAAGACAAAGACTAATAACAACCTACAACTAAAGACCAAGATTGATAAATAAGAAAAAAAACAGAAATCATTACAGTCCCTTTTTGGTGGGGTGGCTTGGTGATGTCCTGGATGAAGAAAATGCTCAAACACAGGCAAAGAAATCCACAAAAGAAACGTCACAGGTCTTGAACAGAATGGCAGGTCTGGTCATCTTCTTGCAATTTCTCCTACTACTTTACTGTCTCAATTCTTTTCCTTATATACTCTTTTGCAGACCCCACCCACATTTAGACCTCTTTTTTTTAATTTTCTGAGACTTGCCCCAGACATGTCCAGGACATGTCAAAACATGACTCCAGTCTGAGCTTAACAAAAAAAGGTAAATACTGCCATCTAGTGGCCTATATTCACATTACACAGGAGAACTCCAGGAACAGGGTTGGTGACCACTCTGGATGAAAGTATATGTAAAACTAAAACCACGTTTTCCACCAAACACTTTTGGTAAAAGACCCTTAGAATCAGTGTGTATTTGTACTCACTGAAATCAAAGCCCTAGATCTGCTTTGCATTTCTAATGCAGACAGTACTCTGAAATGTAGGTGGGGTTGTTACTGGATCGTAACAGGCACGTCAATGCAAGTGGCGAGTTTGCATTTAGACCTTGTGAAGCAAAAGAGATGCTTCTGTCTTAACTAATCAATAGAGTGCACAGTTTTTAGCTCCACCTTTTGGCATCGGATCAGTGCGCTAGGTACCTCAACAGAGGGGTCATGAAAAAAGGAGGTGGAATGGAACAGTTCTTCTGGTACAATACACAACTTTTGACAATAGAAAAAAAAAATCCATTCTAATGTGCAGCAAGCCGCTGACATTGTCAAGCAATATCCCCCGCAACTGGCATTGCATTTTTGAATAGAGAATGTTTATATGCATTTAGATTTCTAAAGAACTGTACTAATCGCAAAACTGTTAATTTCCTTGCAAAAAAAAATAGGCCGGAGAGTATGCATCAGAAAACTCGGAAAATTATACCAAATTGTTTTCATGACGCACCTTTATGTCACCTCGATGCGAAATATGATCACGATCGGATGATTAGTTTCAAATTTATAGCCAAGACAGGACACATTACAGATTTCCCACAAATCTGACGCTTTTTGACCCAAAAGGCAAACAACTTTAAAGATATTTTCAAAATTGTTTTTCATGATACACGTGTTTTTACACCTCGATGCCAAATATGATCACAATCGGACGATTATTTTCAAAGTTATAGCCCGGACACTACACATTACAGATTTACCACAAATTTTTTGCCCCAGAACGTGAAAAATTACAAAATTATTTTCAAAATTGTTTTTCATGACACACCTTTATGTGGTTTTACACCTTGATGCGAAATATGATCACGATCGGATGATTAATTTCAAAGTTATAGCCCGGACAACGTAAGTGTCGGACGGACGGACGGACCCCATTTTAATATCCCCCGCAACAACGTTGTTGCGGGGATAACAAACTGAACTGAACTAAACTGGACTACTTAGTGTAAAAAATACTTTAGTTTATCTGAAAACTAGATATGATCCATCAGGACAATGAAGGGCTTTACAGTTACTTATCAACAAACCAGACAAAATACCACTGCTAGATGGCAGCAGGGTATATCCCTAAACAGACAACATTCTCCCCATAGGCAAAGTTTAAAGTTTGGCCAAAATCAACAGGAACACTACTCTGGGCTCCAGGAATGTTCACTGCAAATTTTGATCATAGGGTGATCAATATCAACAATATCCCTTCTACATGTACTAGAACCAAAGAGACAAATTATGACGTGATTCTAAACTAAACATGCTCGAGTTTTTGCAGTTGGAAATATAAAGTTTGACCTGATGGTGGCACCGAGCTGGTTCCAGTGCTAGCTCAAAGCCAGAGTCTGACTTAGCACTGGTTCTTTGCTTTTCCACAGCCTAAGCACCAGCTCCTGGCTCTCAAAACTGATGCCAGAGCAAGCAACAACTCCTTGCTGGTCTAGAGCCAAGCACAGATTACGTCAGGGGCGAGATGGTAATATTATGACCTACCCGTCTTGTTCTGTTAGGCCGGGTTTATTTTGTCTAGAAGCACGACAGGGCACTTGTTAACTCGTAGGATAATTTATCATCGCAAATCCCAGGAACATTGATAACAAGTTTCTTATTAGGATCGCTGACGAGTAGGGAAACTAGGTTACAAGTTTTGCTGTTGAAATGCCTAGTTTTTTATTTATTCATTTATTTTTAGAAAAAAAATGCTGGTTTGTAATTGGATCCGACACGTATCAATTTTTTACGGTTTTTTATCTTTTTAAAACGTTGGTTGGCAATTGGATTTAACGCCTATTTTTAAGAAAATAAAGCCGATACTAGACTCTATGCTGCAGAATTGCAGGAATGTTTTTGTTCCCCCCCCCAAAACATTTCGATCAACAAGACATTAAACGAATACACAGGCCGTCTCGGCTTCAAGGGTTACATCTGAGACAAGCGCGATTAGGAATTAAAGTATTCAAACTCTGCTCATCCGATACCCCATGGTAAGCCCCAAAATGGGATTTTGAAAATACTGCCATATTTTTTCTTGTTAGGAGGGTAAGTATAGCACTCAGCAGAAATCAGTAAAACCGAATGTTTACGTAGTCACGTACGAATAAGATGTCCATTTCCCATCCAAATAACCTGTCAGATCTGGTCCTATACCCGAACAGCAACAGAAAATAATTCCAGCAGATTGCACTTGCTAAACAAAACTAGAGAGCCTGGCGAGCGCACTAGTATATAGTGACCTACTGGCGTTTTACGGTGACATAATCGCGTGGCTCAGAGTTGGATCCTCGGCGATGGAAAAGCAAACCGGTTTGTTGGAGGTGCGCTGGTTGAAGCAATTAAACACCGGCATCAGCACCAGTACCAGGTTCTTTTTGGTGGACAAGGGGGATGGGTGGTCACTTCCCCATGTGATGTCACAACAGAACAGATTTTGAAAAGGCTTGTAATGGGTAACTGGCTTTGAACTCAGAGACCTGATAGGGAACCTTCCCCGGATAGGGAAGCTACATACTGGAGAGCATTTGATAATGTTGTCCTGTTAGGACTCACTATTTTATGACTGCTACATGACAAGAACTTCCAGCAGATCGGAAAGATTTCAACACCAACTCACATACAATGTTAGGGACATGTGACACAATTCAGTGGCCCAATTTGTAAATGGTCTCAGAATAAAAGAAAAAAGAAAATGAAACAAACATTTCATTCATCTTTAAAGAATAGTGATGAAATGATAGGCTACATCCTGGAAGAGGATTCTCAGATACTCCTGGAGGAGACTGAACTCAAAGCCAAAATGATGCATACCTTCAGCTGCGTTCTGCTTCTGCTTCCAGTTTGCACTGCTTTCACCTCTTCTTCACTGAGCTCTGTGTCCAGGTGCTGTACAAATGGGTCTGTGCACAAAGAGAGGAAAAAAAACGGTCTCACACTGGACTGCACAATCCTACTCCAACACTTCTGTTCTCTGGTAGGTCTTCATTCCAACCTTAATATAGCACAGTACACATACAACAGTGAGAAATCTCATAGGACTGCTCATCTGTAGAAGCATGAGTGCCAAAATTAGACTGGAAATTAAAAACCATAGGACAGCAGATCTCCAGAAACAGCACTGCCTGGACACAGGACACACTTCACAAAGCAGGATTACAGTTAGCTGGATAACGCTATATAGTACAAAAAACTAATATATATATATTTTTTTTTAACTTTAGTTTATGCACCATCTTAGGGAGGGTTCTGAGACTTGCTCAGAGCAGTCACCCAGCTAAGTCTGTGATCTTTTTTCATGAAACAGGACCCCACTCTTTAGACACTGTATATATAATAAACATCATTAAAAGCTACAGCAAAAAGCTGTATGAATACAGTGAAGAGAAGCAGCTCTCTGTGACAGGATGCGTATGGGTCACTGTCCCAAGAAACAACAGCTTACCCTGGGTATCGTCCTCCACTGCCAGGGTCTCCGTATCCTCTGGGTCCACCACCTCCTCCTGAAAGTTTGTCTCCAGGCTGAACAGGGACTCATGCTCTTTATCTGTGAACTCTTCAGCTGCCTCGACACCAGCCCCCTCAGCACTGTTGCGCGCTTCCTCTCCAGCCTCTTCCCCTTCCTCTTCTCCCTCGCTCTCCTGCTCTCCCAGAATTTCATCTACCCCGGCGTGGCTTTCATCATCATTATCTTCTTCCCCGCTGTCACTTCCATCTTCGCCTTGAAAGAAAAAATAGTGAAAAACGAGATTGTGTGTTTTACAGTGCTAACATCAAACTCTACTCACCCGACCCCATAACGCTATAAGGAGAAATTGACAGTTTCTGGGGACATAAGTTTTCTCACCGCTCTCCTTGAGCAGAACTTCATCCTCACTCTCACTTTCTTCATCTTCGCTCTCCTCCTCCTCCTCCTCCACCGCAGCAGCTTGACCCAGCGTCGACAGCAGCTTCTGGTAGGCGGTCTCGCGCTCAGCTTCGAACTCCACGTCACTCTCGGCACTCGACTGCTCCGGGCTCTCCGGCTTGTGAGAGGCACAGAGTTCACGCGTCAGACAAAATTATTGTGCAAAAAAATTCTCGATAATTTAAGTGGATGAAAACTCTATGATATTTACATAGCATGCCATTAGATGGCGGGTGGGCCTTGAAGTACAGCGCATCTTCGTCCCCAAGGGCAATTATGGTACGGTAAATCATTCAACATTCCCCAATTGTACAAATTTATAGATAAGCACAGACGTCTAGCAAGACAATTACTCGGCAGCACTCACCAGATGCACTATTTGTGTTTTCTCGGACCCCTCGTTGACACTAGAAGAATGCACGACAAAACGTTCACGTTAAATTGAAAAGTGAACAGAAAGCAAAAATAAAACTTCCGGTTGCATTTTTATAGCAAGCTAAATGGACGTTACAATTTTTAAGGGCAGTTAACAAACAACCTCACCACAGCAAAATACGCATAACTTATATGTGCACACCAAGGCAGTCACTGGCAACCAACGTTACACGGCAGCCAACTATTGAGCGGACCAGTCTCCTACTTACTTGTCGTGAAAAGGGTGTTGCTCTCCGAATTCTTTCAGATGTTTCTTTTGTTTTTTAGACAGATTACTAAAAACTTCTCTTTTCTGTCTTCTCTTCCCCATGGTAACCTCGACTTGGCATAAATTCGCACGTGCAGTTCTGCACTGTTTTGCGGAGCTTCCGGAAAAGGAATCGTGAGGTACACTATCCAATAGATTCAAGAAACGTATAATTTATGCGAAGTGACGTCAACAATAGGCGTCCGCAAATCGCTGCCAGAATATGTCGCGTTAACTCTCGTGTAGATTGATATTATGCTGGTTAATCCAACTAAACGCGAATTGGTGCATTATTATTATTATTTATTTACCCAGAGACGGTCCTTTTGAGGTCTCTTAAGTTTGTTTAGTTTGGGGAGCAGATATGCCCATTAATTTTTATCTTGTCGGACGAAGCTTCATACTTTGAGGGAGGCAGCTCACTTTACTAGGTTCTTTTTTTCCTGCGCGGATGTGATGTGAATTTCTTTCTCTGTGTGTTGGCTATGTCGTTAACTACCGTGACAACGTTTTCTATCAGAAAGCCTGAATTAGACACACTAACTGCTGCTATTAAACCATATGTCTTCGAATGCTGGAAGTATGCTAAGAAGCTATTTAGGTCTGCCTCCCGACGCTGCCTTCGGTCCACTTTAAACAAGCCTAATAAAAACCTGAACCGACTCTTCCGGGATAGAAATAGCAGAGCTTATTGGAAAGCGCCGAAGAATCAGTGTAACCCAAAATATATAAAGTCTAATCTTTCTCCGTCAGATTTTACGAATTATTTTAGTGGCATTATAAAGGATGGCAATGACTTAGATGTGCGCCAACAGATTATACAGCGCGAGGCCAAATACAGTTTTTTTTTTGAGTCGTGATGTCTTACCAAATGTACCTTTGACCCTGCAGATATTAGTGATTTGATCTCTCAGTTGAAGCATAATAGGTACCCAGGTATTGATAATATTACTGCTGAACATCTTCAGTATAGCATGTCGGATTCTTTATGTGAAGTGTTAGCCAATGTTTTCTGTCATGTTAAGCTGGCACGTGGTCAGCTCAGGCATGTGTGTTGGGAATATTGTGCCTGTTCTGAAAAAGTCCACTTAGAATCCCAATGTACCCAATAATTTTTGACCCATAATACTCAGCACGATGTATTCAAAATTACTTGAGATTTATTTAATTCTTCAGGTTGATAATTCAAAATGTAGTAATACTCAGTTTGGCTTCAGTGAGGGGTGAGGTACTGACATTGCTTGCTCCTTTTTAATGTTGTTAGGTATTATAATTCTAGGAGCAGTTCTCTGTTTACCTGCTGTCTCAGTGTGGAGAAATGTTTTGATCGTGTCTGGCATGATGGCCTATTTTATAAATTATTGATTAGAGTTGATTTTATACGTTGGCTGTTATTGTACAACTGGTACTCCAGACTTAAGGCTAGTGTCAAATGGAATAATTGCGAAGGTGAACTTTTCAGTATCACTAGGGGTATCAGACAGGGGGTAGTCTTCTGTCTCCAATATTCTTCACTTATTTCATTGATGATCTATTGGTTGAACTTGGTAAGACTAAAGCTGGCCTTAGACTAGGGCGCTGTCGCTCAACCACTTTGCTTATGCCGATGATAATAACATTTTTGCTGCCAGTGCACCTGGGTTACAAACCCACATTAATGTATGCCATCAGTATTCAAAGACCTGGCGTTTTACTTTTGGAATTGCAAAGACAAAATGTATTATTTTTGGTAAGCATAATTTCAAAACCCCACCTTTGTGGTCATTAGGGGATAATACAGTTGAGATTACTCACATTTTCAAAATCCTGGGTGGGTCATTCCATGTCAAATCATCAGATAAACAAAACATTTGAGACCATGTAGTCATAGATTGCTTCCATTTTTTCACATTAGATAAATTTGTATTAGTGATGAACAAATCCGAAATGTCAACTCATTCAGACCAAAAATGAATTTTTGGTGAATTATTTTCTAAGGGTAGTGTCCGTCAGTTTTTTTGTCAATTGACATTTTTCTTGTATTTAACATAGCATATAACTTTCTTATTATTACACCCATGGCTTTGAAACTTTGCATCTAAGCTAATGTTATACTGCTTAATCAGAAAATGCAGTCCATTATATTTTATCTTTCTTGGTTGTGGAGCTATGAGGACACCAAAATTGCCTTTTGTTCAGGCAGTTCCATGTTTAGGTCCCCAAAGCACCCCCAATGTAAACCCTAACATCGACTCTCTGGCATATTTCCCATTCATTTGTGTCTGCTGAATATAAATCATGCTGAATTCACCATGAATTCATCACCAACTGCAGTCAGCCCCTTGCCAAATGTGAAAAAAAAGAACGCTAAAATGCCACCTGTTCAAACCCCCGTATCTCCAGGGGCACACCTTGGATTTCCCTCTATTTTTTTAACTGATTCCTCTATTATACAAAACCCAAAACCAGTGAAGTTGGCGCGTTATGTAAATCGTGGATAAAAACAGAATACAATGATTTGCAAATCCTTTTCAACTTGTATTCAATTGAATACACTGCAAAGACAATATGTTTAATATTCAAACTGAGAAACTATTTTTTTTTTGCAAATAATCATTACCTTAGAATTTAAAGGCAGCAACACATTGCAAAAAAGTTGGCACAGGGGCCTTTTTACCACTGTGTTACATCGCCTTTCCTTTTAACGTCACTCAGTAAACTTTTGGGAACTGAGGAGACCAATTTTTGAAGCTTTTCAGGTGGAACTCTTTCCCATTTTTGCTTGATGTACAGCTTAAGTTGTTCACCAGTCCGGGGTCTCCGTTGTCGTATTTTACGCTTCATAATGCGCCACACATTTTCAATGGGAGACAGGTCTGGACTACAGACAGGCCAGTCTAGTACCCGCACTCTTTTACTACGGAGCCATGCTGTTGTAACACGTGCAGAATGTGGCTTGGCATTGTCTTGCTGAAATAAGCAGGGGCGTCCATGAAAAAGACGTTGCTTGGATGGCAACATATGTTGCTCCAAAACCTGTATGTACCTTTCAGCATTAATGGTGCCTTCACATATGTGTAAGTTGCCCATGCCTTGGGCACTGATACACCCCCATACCATCACAGATGCTGGCTTTTGAATTTTGCGCCTATAACAGTCCGGCTGGTTCTTTTCCTCTTTGGTCCGGAGGACACAACGTCCACAGTTTCCAAAAACAATTTGAAATGTGGACTCGTCAGACCACAGAACACTTTTCCACTTTGCATCAGTCCATCTTAGATGAGCTTGGGCCCAGTGAAGCCGGCGGCGTTTCTGGGTGCTGTTGATTAATGGCATTGTAGAGTTTTAACTTGGACTTGCAGATGTAGCGACGAACTGTAGTTACTGACAGTGGTTTTCTGAAGTGTTCCTGAGCCCATGTGGTGATGTCCTTTATACACTGATGTCAGTTTTTGATGCAGTACCGTCTGAGGGATCGAAGGTCATGGGCATTCAATGTTGGTTTTCGGCCTTGTCGCTTACGTGCAGTGATTTCTCCAGATTCTCTGAACCTTTTGACGATATTACGGACCGTAGATGATAAAATCCTTAAATTTCTTGCAATAGCTCGTTGAGGAATGCTGTTTTTAAACTGTTCGACAATCAGCTCACGCATTTGTTCTCTAAGTGGTGACCCTCGCCCCATCCTTGTTTGTGAATGACTGAGCATTTCAGGGAAGCTGCTTTTATACCCAATCATGGCACCGACCTGTTCCCAATTAGCCCGTTCACCTGTGGGATGTTCCAAATAAGTGTTTGATGAGCATTCTTCAACTCTCTCAGTCTTTTTTGCCACTTGTGCCAGCTTTTTTGAAACATGTTGCAGGCACCAAATTCCAAATGAGCTAATATTTGCAAAAAATTACAAAGTTTACCTGTTCGAACATTAAGTAACTTGTCTTTGCAGTGTATTCAATTGAATATAGGTTGAAAAGGATTTGCAAATCATTGTATTCTGTTTTTATTTACGATTTACACAACGTGCCAACTTCACTGGTTTTGGGTTTTGGAGAAGAGAGACCACTCCAAAAATAGTTGATGTGTTTTGAACAATATAAATTTTGCAGGTGTTTGAACAGCGGTTGAGTAATCTCATTCGGACAAAAAAATTCATTTTTTGGCCAAATGAACTGAAATTTTGGATTTGTCAGTGAGATATATTTACACAGCTGCATACAAAAAATGACCTAAATTGAGAAGGTGGTGGTGAGGCCCATTTGATGATCTGACATGGAATAACCCAGGTGTTCATTTTACCTCAGATTTGAAATTTTCTTGTCATATGGAAAATCGTTTATCTGGTGGCAGGCACAGAGCATACAGTCTTCTAAATGCTGGGCTCTCGTACCCTGGCTTGGCTACTGTTGCCAAAGTGAATGTTTGGAAGACTGCTGTGTGGCCTATTTTGCTTAAGGGAGCTAAATAGGGGTCTAACAATTCTGGGATGCCTACAGAAATAGAAGTGTTTGTCGCAGCAAACTGAAGTTCGCTTCAAAAACATTTGGTTTGCTAAACTGCTCGTGGATATTCAGTTCTCTATACAGTGCCAGAGTATGTTTTGTATTGTGCAATAATTTACTGATCAGGCTCCCATGGATGTATTGCCTGTACAGCTATTTGTACCGGGTTCTTTCAAGTTTGTTCCTCTATCATCATATCTGACATGTTGTCCATTTCTTTGCCTGAGGAATATTCAGGTTTAAACTGATATGGCAAAATATGGGCCATTCTACGAACTTACCTCTGATTTTTGCGACACTTTCCTTACTCATGAGTATTTCCAACTCAGAGTTTCAACAGCTATGTTTTCTATGGTCAAGCAACCGGAAGACATCGCACTCCCAGATGCTTTATGAGCTTACAAAGCTGGTTCCCTTAAGGGAATTCAATCTGTGATACATCCTTATTTTCGCCGTAAACAAAATCAAAACTAAAGGCCAGGTAGCACTGATATTGCTTAAATGCATTTGTTGTTTGACGAGTGAAATTGGCATGACTAAGGTTGCTTTAAGTATGCTGATAACTTATTAGGCAACAAATTGGAATATGCATGCCGGACAATTGGCTGTAATACTGTCTGAGAAGGTAAGTCTGTGGTACAGAGTCATTCCGGGGATTCCTCACAGGTGAGCAAAGTGAGATTCCTGCTCTGTCCATGGTGAGAGAAAGGGGAGGGGGATAGAGGAGACAGCTAAGTTTTGAAGCACAGCTTTAGTGTATAGCAATGCAGCACATGTGCGTAGATATGAGAAACAAGGGACTAAGCACCAGTTTGTGGGTTATTGTTTAGATTGCTTTGTCTTTATCACAGTTTACATATATAGACTGCGCGATATGTTCTCACCACCTGCTTGCATATAATACTTAATGTTTTATGCAGTTTTGATGTTATTTAATGATTCCTTTCTTTAATTATTTATTCATTTTAATAATGATCGCCCACTCAGCCATCTGCTTCACCAGACCGTGTCTTACACTTCATTGCCAAATGTTTGGAATGTTTATGTACAGGATTAAGTGTGTATGTGTGTGTGTGTGGGGGGGGTAATCTGAAGTTTTGACTTTGAAAAAACAACCCGCTGGCAAAACCTAATGCCTTCATTGTAATGCTTCTGCTCCTGAAAGATGTTACAAAGCAAACTTAAAAAGTTCTCTGTAACTGATGTTTAAATTGCATTTTAACGACACAATCTGAAAATGTGCTTTTTATTCAGTAAAGGTGAGAGATTTCCAACCTTTGTTGTAAGTTTGGTTTATAATCAAACTTTCCATTTGCAACCTTTTCTGTTTATAAAACTGTCAGGAGTGTTTTGCTCATCCTTAATACAGCCAAGCTCATGGAGTGAGTTTTCTCTCCGTCATCTTAAAACTATTATCCTGGTTATCCTGGCTGAGCTCTCCTACCGAGAGCCCCTGGGGGGCAAATGGTGATGGCCAAGCATCCACCATCGGGAACAATCTCCCCAACCCCCCACACACACCCCCATGCCCCCCACCAGTATTAGCTCTGGTGGTAGATGTGTGTGTGAGAGGGGGGAGGAGTGTCACATTATTTCTTTGGCCGAAAAACTTAATGCGGAATTAAGGTACCTCTGCTCTTTGCCAAGATTTAACCGCATAATACAACCTTTTTTGAAAGCATATGAAAAAATGCATCAGACGTGTTAGATTTCAGGTCCATTATTGAAGATCAGAAATGGGTTAAACTGTACTTTGCTTGGAGCGGAGGTTGTTGAGTAAAAAGCCTACAGCGAGGACTGTCACTACATCCCTGTTATTTGCCATTCTCTGCTTACCTGTGCTTTGCAGTTGGCTGCTTCAAACTCACCTGTTTACAGGATTCCCCTAACTGGCACAGCACTGTAAAGGCTCGTGTCTCCCACCTAAGTCACACCCTACTCGTATGGTCCTGTACATACTTCATCCATATGATTCTTTATCGTCTGAAAGTGTCAGCTGAATATTGCCCACCGGTATGAGTGTGTGAATGAATGGCGCCTGATCCCTGTGATGGTTTGGTGGGCTGTGTTCCTACCTTTCACCAGTTGTACGCTGGCATTACTTCCAGCCTCAATGTGTCCTTTATCAGGAATATGGGAAACTTGGTAAGTAATGAATTGAGGAATGAGAATCCGTGTCTAGAGTTTAAATTTGGATATTTACACCAGATTTTGGAAGGAGAGACTCACTGAAAAAATAATTATTTTTTTATAGCAACTTGAGTTCGTGAGCATGTGTGCCAGTGAGTGTGTGAAAATTTGCGCTGGCTTGCTCATGGCTTCTTTTTACGCATGTCTAAATTTCATTATTTCAAAAAATGTTGCTTGAAAACCAGTTAGGGAATGAAGCTGGGTATTCGCAGTGGTCTGATCAATGTGATTTACATTAAAAACGTCAATGCTGAAGAACAGTAATTCTGTATACGCACTTAAGAAGGAGCAGTTTGGGAAAACGGCAAACTCTTTCAAAGAAAAGTCCATCCAAAAATTAAGTAAGGATACATTGCCATGTACTTGGAGTGGTACCCATCCATCCTGCTCACTGAAGTATTTCATGTCTATCCACTGCCGGTCTCTTGGACACACCTTACCTCTGAAAGTCTTATTATGAGATATAGCATCAGTGTTTTTTTTTAACATGCTGGCATGCTATGGCTGATACTTAGCATAGATATGGCATACCCAGTTGGCCTACAATGTTGGAAAGTATTTTTAGGTAAGACTATGCACAAGGCCCATGGCTGTTCTTGAGTGCCTGTCTCATTGTATTAGAAAAAGTCTTCCCAGTTTAGATTTTTGAAAGTAAATTTTTTTTGTGCTTTTTTATTTCCCCAAAAAAATTGCCAGTGAAATCGTTTGTTTTATTTTAGGTTGACCTGTCCCTTTAAGATAAAACCGCCAAAATTCTCTCAGCACCACTGTCAGCAAAATATGATGATAGAGATACAGTGGTGCATTTTCAGAAATCTCTTGTTTATGTAATCACTTTATATGATATACAAAAAAGCAAATGCCAAAGAATCGTATTCCATATGGACTATTACATAAGTATCTGAGAAAGTCCCTGAAATAATCTGAAAGAGAAAATATTTTCAAATGGACCAATGTGCACGCAGGAAAAATGTCAAAATAACGGATGGCTCTCTTTGGCATCGGGGTCTTGCTTTACGCACCCATCAATCCATTATCTAACACATTTATTCCTACTTAGGAGTGTTGGGATGGAGCCTATGTGGGTGTCAATTGAGCGAGAAACAGGAACACACCCTGAACTGTTTGCCTGTTCATCACAGGGATGGCACACCATTTGCTCACACTGGTCACACTTCTTTGGGCTGTAGGAGGAAACCAAGGTATCTGGACAAATCCCATGCAAACATGAGAACATGCAAACTCCACACAGAAATATTTGCGAGCCACAACCTTTATGCCGTTAGGCCGCAGTGCTACCCACTGCACCACCATCCCAACAAACTACTAATAAAAAGAAAAAATCAGCATTATGACAGCATGTGTGTGTGTGTGCATGGGCTCACATGCATGTAAGTGCGTACATACTTCCATGCAAATACGTTTAGATGCAAATATCTTTATTGCCTGTAAAAATGGAAAGAATTGTTTGAGTATAGCATTCAATGACAAGTTCATAATTTGAATGTTTTCAATCTTAGAAGCATTCTTTGTTTTTTGTTTAATCTGGCAAATGAGATAACAAACATTACTCCTGCATCTAGATTGCAAGAGATGGCTTGTATTGAACCCTCTTAATGAATACAAATAAACAAACAAGAGGACCTTCCCACGTGTTCAGAAGAAACCCACTTTCTGGCTTTGAACCCAGCACCCCACAATACAGAGCCCAGTACAGTCACCACGACAACAGCTCAGCCCCGGTTGCCAGGTCTCTGTAGCAGGACTGATATTTGATGTTAGGCAGACTGACTGCTTTCTCGCATCCTGGCCCTGGCTTTGACATTGCATAATTGATTTGATCACTGAAACAACTTCCATTACCTTAAGCAAAACCATCTGTTCTACTCTGTATTTGTGCTTGTTGTTCTGTTTTTTTTTTCTGCAATGCAGTATCAGTTTACTTACACACTCCTTGTAACCCCCCTCCTACCTTCACTACCATAAGCAGTGCTGTCCCAGTGCCTAGGTTTCAATAGCCATCCATCTGATTAAGATGGCTATTAATACATCTTGGGTAATAATCCAGAGAGAAGAAATACATTTGGAATAAACAAACCACAAACCATACTGCCTGAAGGTGATTTCATAAACACTCAAAAGGTTAGAAAAACATTTCACTTGCCAACCGAGTAACTGAAGAATGTCTCCCCTCCCACCACAAAAAAGTTCAGGGTGTGTTAGCGCAAGGTGGTCTGACCAGAATCGATAGACCACCAGAACGTGGGAGCCACTTTGAGCATTTGCTGTACCCGAGCATGAGAGTTGAACACGGTTAATTGGTAAAGGAACATTTGGCAATGTTCTGAGCCAAGTGGACCTGCAAAGCACTGCTGGAGTCCCAGAACACACACACACACACACGCACGCACAAGGTAATTTCATGCAATATTCCTGTGATGACAGGTTGCCAGTGAAATGTTTTTCAGCTGGCATGGACTGAACTGATTGCGTTGATGAAGGTGTATTCAGAGTGTATTACAAAGCCAGAGGAACAGGAGTTAGCTGTGTTTAGCAGGTCGGGTAGCAGTCAATGCGTACCTTTCTGTTAGAGAGCCTGATTGCTTGGCACAGGTAGTGTAGTCTGAGGGTTTGCAAGGTAATTCACACTGAACCATAGCAGCTGGACTACATGAACTTTTTTAAGTACTTTCCAAGTCAGTAAAAAACTACCTGTCTTAGTAAAGAAAAGAACATATTTATGGGAATATGGTTAAATTGTCTACACCAAAATCAAAGTAGCTATAACTTTTAATAGAAACTGTGCATATTTTGTCTTATGCCTAAAGCTTTTCAGTTGAGAAATCAGCAATGGCCCAAGTTGTTTTTGGATTTGACCACAAGGATTTTGGTGGGTTTCTGTTTAGGGCAAAGCTGGTAAATTAATGTTTCCATGGCAACTGAAGCAGTGCAAGAGGTGCTGCCCAACTCATTTCCCAGAGATCTACAATCTAGTTTGCTTTCTTCATTCAAATCCTAATTGAACGTGGTTCAGGCAACTGGTATGTGTGCAGTCAGGAGTGATGGGCAGCTTTGTTGCAAGATGTGTCATTTTTTGTGTATTTGCATCCATATGGAGTAACCCAGATTGGAAGTCTATTTTAAGAACTATATCCCTGTCCATGTACTTATGGATCTCAATTTTTGACACCGTGTGCTCTGAACACTCGACGATGAATGAAAGGATATTATCACTAAGTTCAGATGGACAGCCTTCACAGAGGAAATACACCAGTCCCCTGGCTACTATGCATTGTAGAGGTCAATGCAATTTACAGACATTCTGTAAATATCCACTGCGTGATTACTCACAAGGGGACTGAAACATATACAGTATGTTCATAATATCCCTATTTCAATGCATCAGAATAAATGACCTAATGCTGAAGAACTTCTGGATCTTCATTAACTATCAGCACTGCTGGCCTTGAGCCTGTGGCTTATTAATCTTTGTGGTAAATAGTTGGCCATTGACCTACACTCACATTCCTGCGCCCGTGTAAGTAATGATACGTTTTCTCATCCAGATTTTTTTTTTTACTTTTTCTGGCATCCAACACTTTTATCTATCTTTATTATATTCAGTGAAGGTTGGAGTCTCTGGGGAATCCAGGAAAAGACTAAACACCAGGGTTTAGAGTTCATTTAAACCTACACCAGGACAGCACCTCCGAGTGGTGTTAGAATACAAATTCTTAGAATAGGACGTAAAGTAGTTATTCAGTGAACATGCAGAAATTTTATCCAAAAGCAAATTGCAGTTGTGTTTAGACTCTGCAGAGGCCAATCTCCCTGGAGCAATGTGTATTTAATAACCTAGTGGAAGGCCTCAACAGCTGCAGCAGCCTTACTGTGTTTACACTTGGGCTTGACCCAACAACTTTCTGGGTGCACTGGTCAACAGGCTACTTCACACGATCCAGTGAAGAGCATGTCTAAAGACTACCGGCGGGCTGTCCAAGTCTTATCGACTGGTCAGTGGGTTTCAATCCAACCATAACAAAGCACACCTAATTCAGCAGCAGGAGATCTTGTTCAGCAGCTAATAAGAATCAGTTGTGTTGAATCATGGTTGAAATGAAAACCAAAAGATCCAGAGAAATACTGTTGAGTAACCCTGAATTTGAGTTATGTACGTGTGTCAGTGCTTGCTCATAGTAACAGGAGTTGGACTCTAAAATTGAGTATTATGGGATGTTTGGCTAAATGCATCTTGGGCAACATGGATGTGAAAAATACCTATAAGCCCTAACTTGCTTTCAATTCTCCAGAGCGACACGGCATCCTTGTGGGAGAGTGAAAACCCAAGATATTCAAAATCCAATGCTCAAAACTTTGGCGGAAAATAAATGTTCAATTCCTAGTCTGAGAGAACAGTAACCTCTAATGCATACCTGGAACATGAGACTTAACCTCTTAACTTGATTAATGAGGGTGTCTGATCCAGTGAAGCTCACCCAGTGTTCAGCCATGACCACACCTGTTTCAGACAGGCTGGACATTAAAAGGACGCAGAAAATTTTACCATGTTAATTCAACTCTATTACAGTATGCTGCATATTATTCCAATATGAGCCTTTCCTTCTGCATAAAAGTTGAATTCTGAACATTTTACTGTGCAGTGACTAACAAACAAGCACACTCATGCACACATGCATGGCGGCCACATTGAAAATGCCATACGGAGCCATTGTGGGCCCGTTTTTGAAGCAATTAAGCTGGCACTTGATATGTGGATACATAAAAGCAAGCCCTAAAACATATTTGACGGGTTTTGTGAAATTTGACCTTGATCTGACCTCAGCACTCATCGACATGACCACTTTCATATGTGTTTACTTAAAACATCTTCTTATCAGAAACCACTGGACCTATAAAGCTGAAACTTGGCACATATGTTCCTACACATGAGGACACCAAATTTTGTTCTAGGTGTTATTTTACAGCCTGTACAAGTATAAACAATCCAGGGGAGGTTCAGTGCCCGTGGCACTATTTTTATTTGGTATTTGCAAATGTTTCCCAGAAAAATGTGCCAACATTTGGAGAAACTGTGGCTTTATTTGAATAATTGTGTCAATTGCCCAGTTGTCCCCAAAGTGCCCACTAGTTTTCCAACCTTGGGCCCACATGGGTGTGCTAACTGGGAACCATTTGTCCAGCTGATTTCAAAGCTGGCGGGCGTATTGCTGAGGACCCAGCTCAAAAGTTCAGCATGAAAGAAGGAGATCGCCCCTCTGCAAAAGTGCCCTATATAGTGGGTAAGTGTACATTTCAAACGCAGCCAAAAAACTTTACCTTATCAAACACCAGTGCCGCTATGCTTGTGGCGTCAGTTAGTCTCTTTCATGACGTTATTTGTTCTCTTTGCTTTCATCCAGGCCATTTAGTTGTTCAGAGGGAATTCAGTAAGCTCACCCTTTATGGCTTGACTGCCCGCAAGCTGTTTTTATTTAAGCTGGCCTGATTAAGAATCAAACAATTCATCAACTGAGCGACCAAGACCAATATGTGACCAAAATTAGAAATGGTAATGAAAAAGTGTATGCCTATTGCCTACAATTATATGTCATTGTATGGATGGCAGGATGAATGCAAAAATCCAAAACTTTCGCTGACTTTGCAGCATTTATTTACGCCATCCTTACAATTGTCGCTCAGCTGTGCAACGTGTCTTCGCAAACTAATTTACGCAAATCTGTGCAGCAATACGAGTGCACAAATTATAAAGACATTGACATTTTACGTCATCATTTATGCACATAAGAACACGCCACATAATTTTGTGGTGCAATGCATAATAATGCCATCGAAAATAAATTAGACGGTGGTCAGTTTTTATCAATTAGACTGAGCAACTGTTGTTAATTGGGAGATGTAAACTGGTTTCGGCTATTAAGAATTTAATGGTGAGGTTTCCGGAGATCAAATTCAAAATCAGAAGATTCCCGAAGTAAAAATGTCTGCCCCTGATATTGAAGCCAATTTGAAGAATCGCTGGTTTAAAAATGCATCGCACTGGATTATTATCAAATTAAAATAAGCGTTGTAGACACTTAAAGAATTCTACTTTTCACTGAAATATACTTTGTCGAAGTGTGGTCTTTTCCTTTCAGTGTGAAGTAGTTTGGCTGAGCAGTTCTCAAGAAATCTCAAGAAAGCTAAACTACGCAAGCAGATATGTTGAAAGACAAACAATCGGTTGGTTCTGTGGAGGCACATTTTGATCAGACACTGCACTAGTTATGATAAAATGGGACCCTGACCCTTTAGCCAACCGGAGAACAAACGTGTGCAACCGGCCCCTGATTGTGGACATTCAAGCTGTTAACTAAAGCAAATGCTGTGGTTAAAAGAGCCCACACATGGTTTTCACCAGTTCTCATCATAAAATGAAGACATGGCAAAGTCGATCTATGTTTACATAAATTAGTCGCAATACGGTTTGCGCGATTAAAACAAAAAATGGCACATAATAAGACACTGAAAGCTAGCATTTTAGAAGAACTAGCTGACTACAAAAATAACTGAATGCTCATGCATCACCGCGCCTTCTGCATCATTCCATATCATGCTTTAATAGTGTAACCTGAACTCTCAAATGCTGTAAATATGAGAGAACATAACTTGCAAAACACTAACTCATCAGCCTCGCCATTATATCAAAGAGATTGGAATGATCACAAAGGCGCTATTGAATACCTGATACTATGAAGTCTGCAGGACACAATGACCTAATTTCAACAAAAGATTTTTTTTTGTTGTTTTTTGTATAATTACCATCCATACACAATCATTTCATTGCTCTGAAATAAATAAAAAAAATTCTAAGATTCGTTCTTTTGTGCACAGTTAAAAAGTGTTCAATGCCATTGTGTAAAGGTCAAATGTGGAACACAACCATACAATGCACAGGTCCAGCTAATGTGCTTCATAGGTGACCAGTTTCATTGCTTTTATTATTAGTTGCTGAGAAACAGCCTGCACAAGATTTCCAAGTAGAGGTCCCAGCACCAAGGTCAAAGGTCAAATCCTGATAAAAGTGGATTGTTGCACAACTAAAGTACAAGGTGTTAAATATGAATAGCAACTGAGTTCTGGCCTGCACAAAATATGGGGTGGGCAGACAGATCACGGATACCATCATGATGACAATACCCCACATGCCAGAATAATGGCTGAGGGGTAAGAATATTGTTGCAGATGTACTGTTAAATCACATTATTTCCATTAAAAGTCATGCAATTTTTAACCTCTGTTAAATACATTGTTAGAGGGCAATTGAAATTATTATATTTAAAGATTTTGCCAATTAATACTACAGTAAGCCTCTAAGGGCCTGATTTACTAAGACCTTTAGCACATGCAACATCTTTTTGCCCGTGCAAAACCAACAACATCGCCCATGATTGGCCAGGGGACTTGCCTTGCACTAATCAGAGGCAAGTTTTCTGGTTTTGCACGGGCAAAAAGATTTTGCATGTGATAAAGGTCTTAGTAAATCAGGCCCTAAGACACAAATCTTAGACTATTATTATTTTTATTATTATTGCTACTTTCTTTCCACCGTAAACCAGAATTAAATGGAGCAACCTGACCAGGATGGAGTCTTACTGGTGTAAGGGGTATTTGTTCAGGACTGACTGGCCCACTCAAGTAGCTAAATCAAATGCTTGGCTGAAACCACCTCATTAAAACTGAATCGGTTTCAGATCATTGATGCGCTTTATCACTCATTCTCATTTCACGTTTTATTCAGTTTTCTCGTCGGGAAGAAACGGATGCACAGCGGGAAGATTACATTTTTATCCTCAACTGACATCGGACATCCATGCGGGACCTAGATATCCCCGGTCTAGCATCCCGAGTTTGGATTTGCGTTTCTGGCCACTTCATGGATTATTCCGCGCGCTGATTCAGCTTGCTGGGCAGAGCTGCACGAGCACGTTGAGAAGAGAAATTCACAGAACAGCACCCAGACCCCGTGGCTCAGAGGGTGCGCAGGTTATTGTTGGCCTATAATGCGATCCGCTAATATTTATTTCTGAGATCCCGTAGCGAGAGGGGACGTTTTGTGAGATTGAAAATCTTAAAAAAAAAGAAAGAAAATCGGTCTAGAATGGGCTATCGCCGGCTTACATGTCCATGTAGTCACAGCGGCAATACAGGAAATTAACAGAAAATGCAACAGTTGAATTGCGACAGTGCCTGCATTCAAGGCCCACAGCAATCCGTTTTCACCAAGGCCGTTTTCCATCCTCCCAAGCGCGTCGTGGCTCTTCATATGTTTTCAATACCGCGCCTGACAAAGGCTATTGCTGTTCATTTTGGATCGCGTTCCCGCCTATTTACTGAATATCAGTCGGTAACGTGGTATCCATGACATGCTTAACAACATCAAGATCGCATCTGTCAAATTGTTCATGGTTCATTAATATACGATGGTAGATTGTTTAATGAGACATGAGCATGACTGATTTGGTCTACTGGCTGCCAATCTTTTCGCACAGATTCCCATTCCCGACGGGAGGGCGCAGGCATATAGAAATCGGCCGTGCAAGCTGTGGTTTTACGCGCGGGTATCCGAGCCAAGCCTAATGTCAGTGCTCCCTTCCGGCGCAATCAGCGACTATGGCACTCTCGCTGTCGACTTAAGCCTCTGTATACATCACGGAGTATAAATCAGGGGTCAAATTGCATTCATTATCTCTGTCAAGGAGGTTATGTTTTCACCGGTCAGTTTGTTTGTTTATTTGTCCGTTTTTCTGTCAGTCTGTTGGCCGGATAACTCAAAAAGTTATCAACGGTTTGGGAAGAAATTTGGCAGGATGATAGGTGGTGGTCCAGGAGAGTTGATTTAATTATCAAAGTTATATGTAACATACTCTGTAACCAAAAGAACATACAGTATATATGGAGTGGCAGAGGTATGCGCTGTACTAAGAGCTGTCTAGTATTAAACTGCGATACCCCTCCGTGGAGAGGATTCTCATCATCCATGAAAAGATCTGATCTCTGGGCTAACATATGTGAGTCATTGGTGGCAGATCGAATGTATTAAGAAATCTTTGCAATATTTTTATCAGCTTGCTTTGACAAAATAACTTTGCTTCCATTTTTAAGACTATGGCAGTGGTTCATCAGGCAACTTCTGATTAAATCCGTGCTGAATTGAGGTAAAGGGTTGAGAATCATCCAGTGGATCTGAGCTGATTCCAAAGCTGCAATACACTCTGCATTTCCATTTAATTTAATTTCAGCGTTATATTTGCTGTAATTTCACCAACATTCCACACATAAAGAACCTATATAAACGTATAGGTTTCGCATATATGCGACATACATAAAATTGGCCATTTTTATATATTATAGGTTCATAATGAAAACGGCCAATTTTATGTATGTCGCATATATGCAAAACCTATATGTGGCCCTATATTAACACTTACATGCTTTTTTTTTTTCTTTGGCATTTCCAATCCCACCCTCAGGGAATCATGTACGAGAACTTCAGTGTTTTCTCATATGCAATTCTCTGTTGACTATTCTGGAAAGTGTGCATATCTCACAGCTTTTTCTCGAGGCCCGCACCACTTGCTTTTCATAGATTCACTGGACAAAACATCCCAAGCACAGAACGAAGGCAAGGAACTCTCAAATAAACGTCAGAATCTTCTTTATTAGCGCCCATCTGGCCAACAGGACATGCCAAGGGGAACTGTAATCTACATAACCCTTCCCAGCAGGCCCTTTGCAATTTACATCCCTGTAGCGCATTGGCCAATTGCGCGCTACTTCTTAAAAGAGCTCCCGACCACTGCTGGTTGATACGAGGCAGGGATTAAAACCTATATGTTTATATAGGGTCTTTCCGTGTGGGAATTTAAGAATCCTTGTTATTTCATCCCTGAAGGAAAAAGTCCGGGACCTTTAGTTGCCATACAAGCATCTCAGATAAAAGACAAGAGTCTGTTCATTAAAACTGTGAACAGAAATGTAGACTTTGTCTTCAAATTCACTAACCAGAGTGAAATACTCAAATAGATGTAAGTATGAAACTGGCTTTTGAAAGGCATGTTTACTTGAAGGTACTGTATGTTCTTCTGGGTTCTTTTTTTTTTTTGCTACATTTAGACTAAGGACCTCTGAGCCATATTCATCTTGAAACTGCATTACAGACAAGATAGAAAACATTGGATTTGGTGGATGTAAGTGTAGTGTATAACCTTTCAGTGGATGTGTATGAGCTGTAATGATGTGAATCCAATTTTATCTAATGTGGTGAATCTGGCAGTGACTTAAACTTGAAATAATGCTTCATTGATGAAATAAACATAATCAAACCATTTTGTTTTAATACATTTCCTTCTCTTCCAATACACAACTCAATCTTCATAGAATGGAAATAAGTATGGTCAAGAAAGAATTGATGACCTTGTTATTGTTAATGTTTCAGGAAAAAAATGTGACAAATGGCATTAGATATTTGCGTTGATATCATATCTTTTTGTCTCCTCTCACTTGCCATCGTTAATAATGACTGGTCTACACATAACATGCTGTTGTCACATGTCAATATGTATTTAGGATCAAATGTGATGCCAATTTTACGTGTTCAGATGCGATTAATAAGTTATTGCGTGAAATTCTTGTTATTTCTGTAAAGGACTTTGGACTAATAAGCAGATACTATCTTGAGAATAAAAATATGAGCTAGGCATCGTGTATGACAGTTGCGAAAGTGAGATATGAGCTATACAATAGGTATGACAAACAGAGCCTGCCTCTGGGTGTATGAGCTATATAGGAGACATATACCTTGTATACATATAGGGCCTATTTGTGGAAATAAAGAAGTGACATAGGAGACCTAGCACATATATGTACCTGAATTTGGCCTATAAGCGGCATATTTGCTGCATAAAGGTTGCCTATATGCGTATATATGTTCATATAGATTCTTTCCATGTGGGACAGAGACGGAGGAAATATGATCCTCAGTTAAACAGTCAGCAGTTTGATTAAAATATCAAACACACTTATTGTTATATTCTTCTCTGTGTTTCCATCTTGCGGTTCATCTTCCTTAAACCATAAATCTAAATCGTTGCCCCATTTGTATGCCGAGAATTTTCATTGTTTCTCAGAAGATGAAACAATTACAAATTGCTATTGAAAGAAATGACAGTGAACCACACTTTTGCCACATCCCATTTCATATTAACCCCATGGAAGCTAGAGTTACATGTCGGCACACATATGCACACGCACACACACATACACTACCGGTCAAAAGTTTTAGGGCACCCCAATTTTTCCAGTTTTTCATTGAAAATTATGCAGTTCCAGTCCGACAAATAGCTTGAAATAGTACAATGGTAAGGGGTGAACTGTCAGAAGTTTTAAACAAAACCAAAGGTAAGGTTACCCAGGTTTTTTGTACACTGTTGAGTAGGTGAAAGGATGGTTCCTCAGTGTGTGACGTCAACTGTCAAACATGGAGGAGGAAGCGTGATGGTTTGGGGCTGTTTTGCTGGATCCAGGGTCAGGGACTTATAGTGTGAAAGGCACTCTGGACCAAAACGGCTACCACAGCATTCTGCAGCCCCATGCAGTACCTCTTGTTTGCGTCTAGTTGGTCAGGGATTCATCCTACAGCAAGATAATGACCCAAAACATAAGTCCAAGCTCTGAGAGAACTACCTTAGGAAAAAAGAACAAGATGGTAAGCTTTAAAACATGGAGTGGCAGCACAGTCTCAAGATTTAAACTCCATCGAGATGGTTTGGGATGAACTGGACAGAAGAGTGAAAGCAAAGCAACCTACAAGTGCCACACATTTATGGGAACCTCTGCAACAGAGTTGGGAAGAAAGTTCTGAAGAATATTTGATTTCCATTGTAGAAGCAATGCCTCGAGGGTTATATCTGCCGTTATATCTGCCAAAGGTGGCTGCTTTGAGTCAAAAGTTTAAAATACATTTTGGTTCATAAATAGATTCCATGATATCCTTTTTAACTTCGATTGTTAATTTGTTCTATCATGTCCATGCTTTCATTCCAGAGTACAATGAGACAATAATTTTCTATAAAAAACTGGAAAATTAGGGTTTCCTAAAACCTTTGACAGGTAATGTACATCCAAAGCAGATCCCAGTAAACCGAGCATTGAATTTGACTTCTCTCTGTGATAGTTCACCCTGCTTTGAAATGGCTCAAATGGATTCTCACGCTGCCCACTAAGCGGCGCTGTTTCACCACCGATTCCCCCCATCCGATGGTGCCACACACTTCGGCAATGAATGCCCATTCTGACCGGTTTCGGGAAAATCCCTCTTTTTGCTTTTGACATTTGTCTTTTTATTGAACCTGCAGAGTCAAACACAGTGTTCTCTTATATCAAGGCCTCAGAATGTTGGGTCCTTCAGTAATTTCTAACGGCTCTCTTTTGAAAGTGGAGGAATAAGTATATTTTCCATGATTCAAACAATAGTAGCCATTTAGAAATGCCTTAGGAGAGCTAAGCCTTGCACGTGCCATGCCGACAAGCATTGTGCATGTCTTTTGGGCACTTCTGTTGAATCGATGCTGTTGCACTGGGTTTGACTGCTTTTCTCTGAAGAAGGAGTGGAGTTTATTTTATTTATCTTACATTTGGCCAGGGAAGTCCTGATGAGATCAAAATTACTTTTTCAAGGGAGATCTGGGGCTTGTAGACATATAGCATAGGCAGTTTGATAAGGGGATGATTACGTGGCAGGTTGAAAGAGTCAGGTCAGGGATTCGGCCATGACACTGCAAAACCCCCCCGCTCTTGTCAAAATGTGTCATAAGATCTTTAATAACCACAGTGAGTCAGGACCTCAGTTTAATGTCTCATCCGCAAGACGGCATCTCTTTCAGTACATGTCCCCATCCCTGCATTGAGGATTATTATTCCATCAGAAGGAAGATCACAACCTACTGGCCAATCAACACCTCGTCCCGCAGCAACTTAGGTTTTCCCAGGTGATTCTCCCATCCAAGTGCTAATCAAGCCCACAGCTGCTTAGTTTCAGCCATGCAGCTGAAGCAGATTGAGTTGTGGTACGGCTGCTGGCATTATTGGATTGTTGATTGGAAAAGGAAGATCTGCGTTAGTTTATAGGCATTTTTGCTGATATAAACTCTTGTTTAAAAGCTCATAGAATAGGAAAGATTACACAATTTTCTCCCAAGGTAAAACCTTAGTTGAGGTTTTGGGGTAGAGCAAAAAAAATCCCACCCATTTTTCCCTTTCCCTTTCCCTTCCCTTTTTGACTACCTGGGCCTCGTTTCCCAAAAGCATCTTAAGGCAACAAGGATCGTAGAATCCCTCTTATGACGCATCTTACGTTTGTGGAGTGTTTCCAAAAACCTCCTCTCAGAAATTGTTGTAGATCTATGATTGCTGAAGACCACTCGAAGAAAACTACAAGCATCTTAAGATCTGCAGGAGTCATCACAAACTATTACATTTTTTTTCTGTGAGCATGTCCTTTCAATATTACCGAATTTAATCATGACCTCAGATGCTGTTCATGAATGAGAGAGATTCGTGGAACTTGAATTGCGATTTTTTAATATGCATTCACAAAAAACGAACAACAATTAGCTAAAGACATTGTAGCTTTAATAATTACATTAATACATAAAGGCAAGAAGAAATGACATGTCAAAACAAAAAGATATAGCTTATATACACGTCAGCAAATTAAAATATTGTTCTAGAAGACGTACAGGAACCCTGACAAGGAAAACTAAAAAAACGCAAATAAATGTTCCGCTGTGGTGGTTGATGCAACTGGTGCTCTTCACGAAAAGGCAAAAAGGGGTGCATTCTAAATATGCCCAATAACTTGACGTGCCCAGAAACTAGCAATACTTTGCATCTCTTAGCTGGTTCATGTCTGGCAATCAGTTACCAGCCTCCTCCTCCTGGTCACGTAAGTTATGCAGCATTGGCACATGATCTCACAGCATCATGATGGAGAGAAGTGCAGGCCACTACTGAATTTGGGCACGCAACTGATGTACAACAACCATCCCCGCCAGCTCAGTAGTAGTTGTGGGATTTGCCACTGGGGTATATGGCCGAAATGGGTACCCAATGTACCCATGGAAACGCCAGTGGACATGGTTTCTCGCAGTCTCTTGACCATCTCGTTTCACATCACACGTTGCTGTAATTTTCTTTGCATCTTTGCAGTTTCCCCAAATGATGGCTTTTATTAGCAAGGTTATTTTTCAGTCTATTGAACAGTGATTTTGTTTGCCTCCACGTCATCTGACATTATGCCTAATTTGTCCGGAGGGAAGAGCCAAATTTCGAGGTTGGTGTTTTGTTTCCATAATTGTTTTCAATATCGTTTCATAAAATTTCCGATACTCTGCGGAAACCTTTATATATATTTATATATAGCCTACTAAGGGTGATTATTTGATTACAGAGTGAAGATAGTGAGTGATGAATATGTCACCAATGCTGACAGAAATATAAGAACCATGCAAGATTTAGTAATTATTTTGTACTTAAGGGCCATAAATAAATTAATCAGCGCACAGTAGCGATTGGAGAGCTGAGGAGGAAGAGAAAACACACCTTTAAATAAATAACTAGTTTTCACGCGCTGTGTCATTCAAATTAAAAAATACCTGAACTTGGAAAACACGATTCAACATTATAAGCTGTGGTCAGTTATCCTCATGACGGTGAGACAACAAATAAAACGTCTTATAGCCTATTGACGTTAGGTTGCATTTCAAATGACGTTATTAAATTGCGGGATTTTGCTGCGAATCTCCATTTTCTTTATTGTAATTTAAGCAATCTGGAGGTGCAAAAGCGAGAGAGATGTCTCTCTTTTGCAAATATTTTTTTTTTCCCTGAATTGTAGCCTACCGTTGTACTATAGCTACAGCAATGCATTAAGATGGCAGCTGTGAATTTAACTCCCAATTGATTATTCATATTTTTGGAAAACTTGATCAAGAAGAATGACTTGAAAAAGTGAAGACCACAAGTAACACTACTTATAAGGATTTTTTTCTTTCTTTTAATTCCAGCCAAGCAGCTGTCTCAGGCACATCACCTTTGCATACTGTGCTTCCACTGTGTACTATGTTTTATTTATTCTTACTACTTAATGTATATTTTATTTTGACTGCAGAGCAGCACAGGCCTACACTCAAATCGGTGACTGTGGCCTCAGATCAAATAATCAAACATCTAAACACCATTGAAGTGGACAGCAGCGCTAACTGAAGTTACGAAGTAGCTACTTAACTTCCATCCCTGCTGAAAAAACCAGCACAGACCTTACTGATGACCAGCATATGTTGTGTTTTGGACACATTTATGGTGGTTTATGCTGGAGACCAGCACATGCTGGTTTATGCTGGAGACCAGCACGTGCTGGTTTATGCTGGTGACCAGCACATGCTGGTTTATGCTGGAGACCAGCACGTGCTGGTTTATGCTGGTGACCAGCATGGACCAGGATATGTTGTGTTTTGGACGCATGTATGCTGGTGACCAGCATGGACCAGCATATGTTGTGTTTTGGACACATGTATGCTGGTTTATGCTGGTGACCAGCACATGCTAGTTTATGCTGGTGAACAGCACATGCTAGTTTATGCTGGTGAACAGCATCACCAGTATATGTTGTGTGTTTGGTGCTATTCACTGCTGGTGGACCGTCTTCACCACCAGCAGGATATAATTTGGTCCTACTTAGTACTTGCCGATCAGGTCCACATTACAATAATACACACAAAATAACAACTGCACTTGTTGAAAGTTACAGTAAAAAAACGAGGCCAAGTGCCTCAAATAAACATTTTTTGACAGATCGCTAGAAAAAATAAGAAAATATACTGAAAATTGAGTACAAAACTGGGCATGGGGATTTTATACAGAATAAAAGACCATAAAAATGGATATATTTTCATAATCCAGAATAATCACAATAGGGAACTACATAAGAACACAGGTAGTCCATAATATATTTCCTGAGGTGCAAAAATGGACCACAGCAATTTTATCCTTCTCTGATTGAAGAGTAACGTTTTTACCAAAGCTTCCATCTCGGATACTGCAACCGGCTGCTTTTCATCGTTGCATCTAAATTTGAAAGAGAAGAACAATTAAAATGAAAATATAGAACAAAAAACCATGTTTGTCCAGGTACAAAGTATACAGTTGAAGAGCACAGGAGAAAAACAATCGGTCACATCGGAGCCGAATTGAGTTTTATCACCCCATCTGTTATTTATCCCAGCCGTTTTAAATTTGTAATTGTCTTACAAAATCTCGCATAATTTAATGTAACTTCTTTCAAACACATAAAGGAGACTGGAATAATGTGATAACTTACTGCCAGTGGATATTTCCCAGGCTTGAGACCCAGTAGATTACTGGGCTGGACAAAGCTGGATTTTCAAAGTTTGAAACATGTAAATGCCCCTGTGACTACTAATATGCTGTATAATCATTATCAAATTTCATTAACATAATCAGTATTTTATTAGAGAAGTCATGTGATCAATATTCACAAGCAGTGGACTGGGTCCAGTCACCCCATTCTGAATAGATTTGCTGGTGGAGCAGGACTTGGGGGGAACTTATCAGACACCAAGACAGATGCAAAAAAAAAAAGAAAGAAAGAAAAGAAAAAAGGCAACAAGAAGAATATCTTGAAAACAGTAGATAATGACTGTAAATTTACTATATTATTGCATTTTCCAGCAGAATCATACATGTTGACAGAAATGAAACAATCATGCTTCCTCTTTGTCCAAAATGCTATTGATTGTTATTGATGGAACATTTCTAAATGTTTTTGGATTAGTCCAGTCTACAATATCGACAAGCTAGCTCTGGAAAGCCTGCAGGCTTTCAATTACATTTCTGAATGTTAAAAACCAAGGGTGTGTTGCTGGTCCAACGGAAACATTTATTCACTTCCAAGAGAAGAAATAGAACATTGATTCGGTGGGGCTTTTCATTGCAAATTATCCTCTGTAATGGCAGAATACACTTACACGAAGGCTCTGAGCAGACTGGTTATGTTTTGTCAAGAAGTGATTACTCATGAGCTAAAATAATATGCATACATGTTCTGTATCACCTTTAGCATCCGGTATAAACATTATCATTACTGTATTCAGCTAAGATGTGTTAGCTAATCAGTTCCTTTCTTTAATTGCAAAAAGTGTCATTAAGTGAAGATGCACATTTTTTTTAATTAACAGCTGAATTAAAGCTATATGCCATGTCAAATATAATTGAGTAACGTTAGTTAAGGTAAAGACTAATACACAACAAGACACCTCCCTTACATACCAAACAAGATTTTAAAAGCTCAATCTCAAAAGCTAACTTTTATTAGCTTGCGACAGTCACGTAAGCATTCAGTACATATAATATAGCAAGGTAGCCATGTTAGCTTCAGGTTGCTCTAGTGGCAACGTGTGCACATCGACCGAACGCGCTAGCCATCCTCCCTGTCATTAACCAATTTCCTGCAATGCTTAGCATTAGCAATTTTCAGACAGCTGTTTATATATTTTCATGATGCTTGATTATAAAAGCAGGTAATACCCACAATTATCTAGCCAGCTATATCAGCTTAATTCCCAAACATCAGCTGGTACACAGTAGGACTTGAACATAATAGCGACCTACCGGCCAGCTGACGTGACATTGAACATTAGCCACGTTTGAATTTCGATTTTCTGATTGACGAGCTTGCTAGCTAGCAAGCTAGCGAACGTTACGTTCGTCTGAAGTTGCGTCAGTATATCTAAACTAATGCCTCTAGCTTGTTAAGTGTGTAAGCCATAAAAGTGTTTACGCCTCAATAACAAAATATTAATGGCTGACTTTTCACATACGGGGAAATAAAATTGCTTAAGACCTCAAAATCCCAAACATTACCGTTACTTTAGATTGGCCTCACCCGAATGAGATGTGAAGCTCGCGAAGATCAGTGATGAACGCGCTCCAGCTCCATAAAAACCAATGCATCAACCGTCCTTCCTAAACTGTTCCCAACGCTCTCTCTCGAACATGGCACGCAATTAAAAGTCGAAGTTCCTTCTTGATGTTCACACGTTCATGGGACATAGAAAACAGCAAGCAGTCTCATCGATTTGTCAAGCATATATGTTCCGTCTTAAATTTTTGCAAATATAAATAATTCACTTAATAAATATTATTTTGATTTTAAGTTTTTTTTTAATTGATGTAATGACATTTTAAATTAATGTCAAACACTGAATTAAATATTAATATCTCAAAGCAGAGAGAGGAAATATAATAATAATGATAATAATAATAATAATAATAATAATAATAGCTGTGAAAGTCTTTCATGAGTCTACTATTATTCCAATGACATATTCCAGACTTCATAATTTCTAATCTGTTGTTTTACCGTTTCAGTGACATGGCTTATTCTTCACACTTGCTATCCATCTCTTTTGATCAAATCCTCTGCCAAATAACTATAATGTAATTAAATGATATTAAAAGGTTAAGAATGCATTGTGTCATTGAGTACTTTTTTATGCTTCAGTAATTTGGCCTGTAAGCCTAATTATTACCAATTGTGTGTGCGTGTGCACATCTCCTTTTAAAAGATATGACATGCAGTTGTTGGTCCACAAGTTGAGAGGTGATTTCCTCCATCATTTTCTGCTAAATTCTGATTGAGCATGGTCCAGACCTACTTGAAACGGCAGGCTTCCCCTGCACTCCATCCCCACCAGCCAAATTGGGTTGGCAACATGAGTCAGGTATGTTTAATTTCCTGAGTTTAAAAAAAAAAGAAGAAATTAACAGAAAACTGTGTTGTGTTCTTCCAATCAAAAACAATATGAAAGTCGCTACAAATCAAACGCAGAGACAGTGCTTGTCTTGCAGTCTTGTTGACTGTGTGCAGTTTAAGTTATGTAGAGTGGGCCATTGAAGTGTGATTGGATGTTGAATGTTAACATTTTTTATGCAACATTTGCATGGGGACTGTTAATAAGAAAAGTACTCTTACCCCTAGCCCTAGAACATCTCTAATCTTAAAACAATGGAGCTGTTTACGCTGGAGTTAGCCCACACTAAACCCCATTGGGGTTCCAACGGGCAAAACTGCTGTAGGCTCATAGGGGTTAGTCAGTGCAGTGCCTAAGTGGGCAAGCTCAACTGAGGGCTGCCCACGGAAAGCCCACAAAGAGGCTCAAAGGGGACACATCGCCATTGGCAACACCTGGGCTAATCTACTGGGGTCCCGCATGGGATTAGTGAGGGTTGCCCCTGCCCAAACTGCATACAGTTAACCCATTTTGGGCCCACACTGGCGTGTTTGCTGGGCTGTTTCTTGACAGCGGACCAGCTTTAACCAGCACAAAACCAGCATCGACCAGCACAAAACCAACATGGACTAGCATGGAGATAATGCTGGTCTGTGCTGGCAGACCAGCACGGACCAGCTTGGGCCAGCAACAAACCAGCATGTACCAGCATTTAAGCAGCAGGGACCAGTATTGACCGGCATTATTTCCATGCTGGTGCATGCTGGTTTTTTCAGCAGGGGTGAGCGCGCTCCCACATAAGAGCTGCTTCGGGAAAAGCACGTTAGCAATGAGGATTTTTCATAAGATCACTCGTAGCAAACCCTCGTAGAGCTCTACAATCAATAGTCATTGGGAAACGAGGCCCTGGTCAGTAAATAGCCAAATTAAATCACTAATCTTAAAGTGATGGGGGAGTTATTGGATGGGTTTTCATTCTCCCAAGAGCAAATTGAAATAAATTTACATGTTCCTCAGCTGGCTAAATAAGTAAAATGTAATATATATATAGCTAATACAAAAAACAGAAAGCTACTCTTAGCTGGTCTTTGTAGCTAATTTAACTAGCTAGCTAGCCATCAATGTCAAGTAATGTTTTACTTACTAGCGTTAAACAGGGTTTTTTTTAACACTTCCTTCATTTATTTTGGTAATACGTAGTAGCTGTAAGTAGCAAGCTAGAAAGCTTCCATTTGTATTTTCGAGTTGATATCTGTGATCTTTGGCTTAGGGTAACAAGTCAATAATAAGTCCGTAAATAAGTCCGGGGAAAAAAGGTCCATGGCTCTTCTCCCATGGACTTTTCGTCCCCAAATTTTTTATCCCCAGGAATTTACGTCCCCAGTCTCTTTGTCCCCCATAGACTTTTTGTCACCGGACTCTTCGTCCCTGGATTGCTCGACGCCAATAATGTTGTGCCCTCTTCCTGCATTATAACCCAATCCCAAACCCTTATTTCATAATGATCTGTCTGTTATCCTTCCTTCCATCCATCTACAATGGTGGCTCATTTCTTTATCATTAGGGGATGAAAATTCTGGGGAGAAAAAAGTCCTCAGGGACGAAAAGTCAGAGGACAAAAAGTTCAGGGACCAAAAATCCAGGGACGAAGAATCCTGTTACCCTACAACATGAGTTTGATGAGCAGTAAGACATTCTAATTGATTTCTGACATGCCAAAAAAATTTGACGTTTATTGTATAGTGTTAGTTGTACCACAACCTGATTTTGATTGAAAAGTGCCGCTCTGACCTCGAACGCTGTAAGACTATATCGTCTCAAGCCATGAGAAAGTAGTGCAAAACTGCATGAGTTCTCTTAAGTCAAATCTAGTCGCAAAAAATTGGCAATAATTCTTTTGTAGTCCCATATTTTTTCTTTTTGTCTCAGTTAATTCCCTGTGTAATGCTTTAATAAATTGCGACACAGCAGATGTAATGCACTCTTTGAGTGCCTTCTAGTTTTCACTGTGATTATCATCCAGCTATAAAACAGGATGATAAATTGAGATGGGGCTGGAAAGCACTTCCGGTGGTTTTCAGTGGTTTGTGTTTTGGGGCACATGCAGTTTCTTCAGCATTATTGGAATTTATTGACCATGATGGAATTGTATTGATATTGTGGGGTTGCCAGGTGTTGGGACTGGGGGCACATAACAATTGATACACTCACTTTAGTACTATAGCCATGTGGCTATGCACGAGCTAAGGTGGACTGCTTTATAAGCTGTTGGCTTCACATCACTATCATGCTTATCATTTACTCACAAAAAATTATGTAATTAGCTTAAATTAGATGCACAGGCAATTTTGTGATGGCTGTTAGAAATTGGACACCAAAAGCAGCTGCCAGAAATAAAAGGTAAAAACCGCAGAGTGCTGAGAGACTTAAACAGACTAAAAATGCGAGACTCGCGTTACCAACGGACCTGGACGCTGTCCGAGGTAGAAAAACAGGCGAGCTCGAAAATACAAAAAGAAAAGGAAAAAAAATAAAACAAAGATTTCCTCTCGTACTATCACTAGGCCTCAAATGTGCAACTAAGTCCTTAGCTCTGTCTCAAGACCTTACCAGCTAAAGCGCAAATATGACACTGACACTCTAGGAAAGGACGCAAGGTGAAGCTGGAGCTTAAATAGAGTCCAGGGAAGGCCCCCAATTAATGCCAGCTGGCCCAGGAATCCGATCTGGAGCAAAACGATATCGTCCCAGATGAAAGCAACAAAAAGAGCTCACAAAGCTTCTAAACCATGACAGTTTAAGCTAAAGTAATGAGAAGGTGCGACTCATATTCCTCTTTTATAAAAGGAGTATGAGACATTTAAAGTCGAGCTGAAATGAAAAATGCCTTTTTAACCCTTTTAGATCACATCCCCGGTCATATTGTGTATCTATTTAAAAATAAATGACAAAAAAAAATGCAAAAAATCTATTTCTTTGTATTGTTATTTCAAAATCCCATCATGTTTTCTTCATGTAAAACAAAATATGCCTTGTGCTTCCGTAAGCTTGAATCAAACAATTTCAACCAATAATATTCCAACATCCACCCAGAGGCGTTGCCAGGATGCTAAGCTTGGGTGGGCATTTTTTTTGGGGGGGGGGGAATTTGCCGAAAATACAACATGCACAACATCTTGAAACTTTATATATATATATAGGTGGCTGCTGAACTGGCGAGCGGGTAGGCTCAAACCCAACCCTTGAAAATAATACTTGTCATTTCAATCATTCATTTAAATTACCATTATAAAAGCTCAGAAAACTCTCAACATTAACAGGTGTGGTCAGTTTTCATTAATAACACACACCTGTCAACTCTCATGCTTTTCGTGAGAGTTTTAGTGGTAGCCTATGTTTACATTCCTCGCTGTAGTCAGCAATTATTCAATCAATGCATGTGTAAGAGATTCTCGCACGGAATTGAGGTCCGTGTGCATGGAGGTTAATCAGTTTCACCTGCGTTATGACTACGGACTTCTAACGATTTTCTTTACTCAGGGGTTGGAAGCAATGCATGTGTTTCATGATCGTTTAAACTGTTTAAATGAAATAAGATCATTGGAAGCAATGAAATAGCATAAACACGTTTCATATTATCTTATTTCGTTTAAACCACCTAATTCCTGTTCTAATGATGCGCGCCGCCATGAGAACCCTGACAACCTCCTACTTCCGGTCATCGCTCGCTGTACTGACGAGAGGTCGGCAGGCTGAATGCGTTCAGGCTCCACTTGTTCCATTGTTGGTTGTACCAATAACTCAAGAAACATAAAACGTTTGTACGGAAACAGAGAGCCTTATTTACAAGGTGATGAGAAAAGACTGCCCTTGCCCAGCACCGTACAGTCTACACTCGATACCAGAGAGGAGGTGCTTGGAGTGGCTAGCCGCGCTAAGACTGAATTATCCCCCCAAGAGGATATACGTATGCTCACACCATTCTGTAAAAAAAGCCCATGAGGGATGAACGGGATGATCATCCCCATCCGGCTGTATTATACATTATAAAGTCCCCTGATATGTCAATTCAAAGATTTTGAACAAAAGGCAATATTGTCAGCCAGTGGTCAGTTTAGTTTTCCGGTGAAGTAACCAGCGTTTAATCATTTAATCATTTAAGTCATTTAATTAGAGGCCATATACGGTCACATGCGGGATGCATACTGAAACCCACACATTTAGCAGTTATACAGGCTAACATTAGCATTTTAGAGCAAGTTGACACTGAGCAGTGAAGGGGCTTACCAGTAGCATTAGTGATTATTGAAAGGTGCATAATCGTAATCCTGTTTTTTGTAAAAACCTCAGCTTTAGTCGACTATATGTTTGTGGCAAATATTTGGCTTGTCAGCTACAGCAGTTGTGAAGGATTGGATTGAGATTTTATTTAGTTCCGTGCATTTGTGATTTCCAGCATGCAATGTGAAGCTCTGGGACTGTACTTTCGTGCTCTGAATAATGATTGTTACCCACAGCTAATGTGATATCATTCAGTAGCGGAGCGGGTGACGGTTGGGTTTTTACGCTTGTGCAAAACAAAGAAACTACTCGCTAGACTATTTGCTGAATCAAAAGCATTTTGATATCCAGTTTGCCAGCTAATCAGTTCCTGCATATGAATTGCAACTCACCGTCTTGTCACACGTTTTTTTTTTTTTTACCTTAGCTGTAGGAACGTGTGTAGCCACCCAAATAAATATCACATCTTCGTCAAGCTAAAGAATGTTTTGGCCGAATAAAAAATAGGTTAACTAGCCTCTACATTTGAATATACACTGTATGTATGTGTATGTACACATCCCACTGTACCATACACGCTAGCCGCAAGCTACTACTCGGTTCGATGAAAACGGATGTAAGCAACAGTTCAACAAGAAGGAGGAGACCGGCGAGTCCTTTGAACCACTATGAATCAAGGGAGATAGAACGTTCAGAGATGAACGTGGATATGAGCAGCATAGACGTGACCTCAGACTGAGTGAAGACGGCAGTCTAAGAGAATGGGCGGGTCCCTAGTAATTCGAGAGTGCCCATTGGTTAGTTTCACATCAGAATAGACTTGCAAAGGAATCCACCAATCACACATAGTGATACAAAAGGTAGATAGATGAAAAATAAGTAAAGCTCTGTCTTAATGGCTGTCTACCTCCGGCTGTGAATCATGTGGGATATCGCTAGTTTGCTGTCAAATAGTAGTAAATCAGTTTTTTTATCTTGAGAGCTTTTCTCAGGGTGGGCACTGACCGCCCCCGCCCCCCCCTTAGTAACATCCTTGCATTCACCTTGCGCAAAGCATTTTACTGTGCACTGCTTCAGCAACTACATGTAGCATAGGATGGGCTTCGCCTCTCTCTCCCTGATGGCTACTGCTGTTATGTCCCGCCCACTTTTCAACAGTCAAATCAAATTCCTCCCAACATTATGTCCCGCCTGTCTATGCAGCTTCGCTCGGAAATACGTCATGATACTGAATTTTGATACTCTCGAAATGCCATTTCAGCTCGACTTTAATTAGATATTGCACTTGCTCTGTGGGAACTTTGAGTGGAGACAATCAAAGCAGGAGTATTCATTTCTGTCTCACACAATTTCAGAAAAATAATAATCAGTTCATTGAAGTCATCGCTGAAGACAAATCAATGCATTCAATTTGCCATTCAACATGTTTTTCAACATGTAATTTAATAATATGAACAACTTAATAATGATGTGTTGACTTTTCTTGAGTATTTATTATTTATAATAAATTTATTATCGGTTCTTCCACTGTCTTTTTTTAAATGAACATGTCACAATATTGAGTCCTTATTGGAAGTATGACAAGTGTTGTAATGAAAGGATTTCTGAATATTTTTGGGGAATATTTTTTCCCAATATTTTTGGGAGAATCACATTTTTCCTGTCAGCGAGGTCTGTGTATTGAAGAGGACTGCCGTACACATACAGTATTCAAAGGGCTCACCTTGAAGCATTGGACAGTGCAAACTTCCCCTACTGCCCTTGATGTGACCTTGCCATACCTCAGTGATCTATTAGTTGAAATAATGGAAAAGACAAACGGGAATATTCGGGGGCAGATTCTTGGGAGATTTGCACAATTAGATGGAAAATTACTCCCACATTGAAAATTACACGCAAAAAATGCCTATAGGGGACAACGATAATAACCATTACGGTTAATAAGTCAAGCATAAGTGTGAGCAATTATGTGATTGTTAACTTGGTATTTTTAAAAAACCTGTCTGGATGCAGCTGTGTAAGTATTGTAAGTTGCATCTTATCTGGAGTGCTGCTTGTTATGTGAGCAAATTCCCTTTATTTTCTTTTGCTTTACATGCCAACATCTCCCAAAGGGCTTGAATTACATGTATTACAACACGTAAGCCAAACTGCTTTTTTTTGACCAAGCGAGGCTAATGTAGTTGGAACTCCTCTACACCCGCACATAAACAAACCACAAATTCAGAAGTAGCTGTCCCAGACAACGCACGCTTGGGTTGCTCAGATGGATTTTGGTTTTCACTTGGGCAGGAATCTGCCATGACGTGAATGAGTTTTGATGTTCTTTGGCAGATGGAGGCTGTGAAGGAATTTGCATTTCCCCCTCCAAGTGCTGGGTGGTGAGGCTTCTGCTCTCTTTCACTGTGGGTTTTCCTGTGTGACACGTTCTCATCCCAACTTGTCATATTGTGACACTACCTGACCAGGCGTCAATGTACTGCACAAAAGGAAGCTTAAATAAAAATAAATCTTTATTTGATGCTAAGGGTAACGGTTCAGGTGAAGGGTTAGGGGTTAGAGGGTAGGGTTCGTTTTAAACAGGTGTCAAATAAGGATGCCAAAAGCATCCTTTTGCTTTGTACATTGACGGTTGATCAGATAGCATCAATATATATGATGTGTCAGGATGAGCCTGGGCTCTTCTGTGGCAGCATGCCAGACTGTCTTCCTTCCTCCCCTGTTGTACCTGCTCATAACTTCCCCGGCACACAACATCCTCTGACCCTCGCCACCTTCTTTTCCTCCCCTGACTCTGCCACCTTAGGCCTGGAATATACTTGCTGCGTGACCGAAGGGACGCGTACACAGTGTGCTTCGTGAGTGCACACACTTGCTGCAGCACAACGCGTCCAAAACGCATAGTGTTGGAGGTCTCCACTAGAGGCAGACAGCAGCATATCTGACCCTGAAATCGCGAAAACGGCGGGCGGTATTGCCTGGGTATCGGATACACTGTCACAATGGATTCGTTCGCACAAGCGCCTCTAGCGGTCATGTCAATACTTTACCTCTTGCCGAGATGAGCGATCTCTACGCTCACGAACGTAGAATACGCGTGGCAGCCATGATGAGTAAGCGCACGGGTCGTGAGCAGCAAGAATATTCCAGGCCTTACTCTCTCCCCTCCACCCCCCCATCAAAAAGCTTCTGTTTTGCTCCTCTGCCACAGATGCCACTGCTCATCCCGGTGACGTGACCTGGGTGATCCACAGATATCCATCTGCATCTGGAGCTTCTGTGTGTCACTTCCTCTGGAGCTCTGACTCTGCTCTCTGATCTCAGCCTGTCCAGAGCCCTCAGAATCCCTCTGCACATCTGTACCCAAAACACAGTAATACACACATATCCACTCACACACACACACGCGTGTGTGCACGCGCGCGCATAGTGACACGCGTACACATATGCACACAAGTACAGTGTCGTGAAAAAAGTATTTGCCACCTTCCCAATTTCTTCTATTTCTGCTTATTTGTCATATTTGAATGTTTCAGATCATTCAGCTAATTTTGATATGAGAAAAAGTCAAAATGAATCAACTCAAAATGCAGCTTTAAATGTTCATTTAATGTATAGATGGTAAAGAATTATTCAAAACCTAGATCACCCTTATATAAAATAATTGCTCCCCTAAACCTAATAACTAGTAACATCACCCTTGGCTGCAACATCAACAAAAAAGCATTTTTTTTACAATAAAACAAGATTTTATTCAGAGTCTTTTACATTGCTGATATTTTTATCCACTTTTCTGGGCAAAATTGTGCTAATTTGGCCACATTGTGGTGCTTTTAAGCATTAACTGCTTGTTTGGGGTCATGCCACAGCAAGTCAATTTGATTCAAGTCAGGGTTTTGACATTTTAACATGGCCTCTTCATTTTGTATCTTTTGATCAATTTAGCGGCTGACTTCCTTGCATGCTTCGGATCATTGTTCCACTGTAAATCCTAACTACTCCTGAGCTTTAGGTCACAGACCGATAGTCGGATATTCTCCTTCAGGATTTTTTCTGGTGGACTGCAGAATTCATGATTCCATCAACTATGGCAAGTCACCAAGGTCCTAAAGCAGCAATGCAGCCCCACATCATCACTCTACCACCACAGTGTTTTATTCTTGGCTTGATGTTCCTATTGTGGAATGTTGTGTTAGCTCTATGTCAGATGTAACAGGACCCAAGTCTTTCAAAAAGTTCCACTTTTGACTCACCAGTCCACAGAATATTGGTCAGAAGGTCTTGGTGAGTCAGCAAGATGTTTTTTTGGGGCATGCTTTGTGTTCCTTTTAGTCAGCAGCAGTTTAACCTCGCAGCTCACCCATGGATGCCATTTTTTCTGAGTCTCTTTCAAATTGTGGAATTGGGAACGCTGATCTAAACTGATGCAAATGAGAATTGGAGTTCTTTAGAAGTAAGTCTGGGTTCTTTTGTGACATTGTGGAAGAGTCGTTGGAGTGCTCTTGGAGGAACTTTGGTTGGCTGGCCACTCCTGGAAAGGTTCATCACTTTTCCAGGCTTTCTCCATTTGTAGATAATGGCTCTTATCATGGTTTGCTGGAGTCCCAGGGCCTTAGAAATGGCTGTGTAAGGCTTTTCAGACTGATCAATGTCAATAGCTTTGTTTTTCCATCTGTTCTTGAATTTCTTCAAATTGAAACATGCCAGCTACGTTCAATTTTCGTGATTTTTAGATCCAGCTGGGTGGGTAGTAATCATGCTTGAGTTTGTCTAATGAAAGTGTCTGAGCAGGTCAAAAGACAATTATCGATTAAATTTCTTAGTAACTAAAGGAGCAATTACTTTTTCACACAGGGCCAGGTGGGGTTGGATAGCTTTTTGCCTTAAGTCCATGAAATCATCATTCAAAAATGGAGCTTGAGCTTTAGCTCAGGCAGGCACAAAAGACAGGTTTAGTCACAAGTCCCTTTCTGTCTAATTAGCCTTAACTTCAGCATCTCCCACCCAATTGATGAACTTTTATAACCAAGTCAACAGTCATTCATTTCTGGTTCCATAGCTCTCCACACCAGCCCTACTCTGGCCTCCTCAAGCTCGGCTGTGGGTTTGTGATCTCAGTGACTCTCTCTGTGAGTCACGTCAGCTCAGATTGTTCCAGAGAATCACCAGAGTAGAGTGACCATCAGACTGAAATGGATGTAATTCTGTTATAAATGATTAAATGTGATGTAAGTGTCCAGCCTGAAATTGCATTTTGTGTTCACTCAGGTCATCCTTGTCCAACATTGAAATTAATTTGCTGATCTGAAACATTTAAGTAAAAAAAAAAGCAAAAATAGAAGAAATCTGGAAGAGGTCAAGAAGTTTTTCATTGCGCTGGGTGCGCAGGCACAGGCACACACGCACCCGTGCACACACACACACACACACACACACACTTAGTTATCCTGCTCCAGTTCTACCCCATCCTTCCCTCACCAATTCCTGGAACAAAAGACGCCACTGCTTGGATGTTTTAACAAGGTTTTTTTTTTTTTTTACTTTTATTGGAATTATTTAATTAGCCTGCCAGTGGAGGATGGACTCAAATTCCCACTGGGGAGTTTGTCTCACCACTGTTTTAGGATTTTTCTCTCTGTTGGGAGTTTTTTTAAGCTACTTTGGGGATTAGGTTGGGCACTGTCTTTTTTTGCTCTGTCTTTGTGACCGTTCATTTGAGAAAAGTGCCATACAAATGAAATTTAACTGAATTGAACTTACAGACACAAACATGCATGCAGATATGCAATCACACAAATGTGCAATATCTGCACACACATCCAAGGTCATCCATGAGTGTACAAATGTACAAATGCACATCTACAGAAACAAGACCACAAAGACATTCACATGCACGCATGCGCATACACACACACACACATACACACAAACACACACACACACACACACACAGAAGTTTCATTGACACCCGTACGGACAGGCACAACATTGTCCCCTGTAGCACAGTATCTCAGGAAAAATCTGTTGCTCAATCTTGTCACTTGAGATGAATTTGAGCTTCTCATATTTGTATCATTCTGTGATCATTTGTTTCTGAGTTACTTCTCCTAAAGGTCCCTTAGGAGCACGAGATAAGCTAAAAAGAGACAAGACATCACAGAGACAAAGGAGGTTGAGTTGAGATAACCATTTGAGCAATACTTGAGAAGTGGGATAAACAGAGGAGATCTCATTATTGTATGCCCCTGATCTCAATTATGTCTTGGTTATTTTGAAGGAGAATTAAGAGAACAACTCAAAAAAAAACCTTCAAAATCCTCCAGGCAGTAGGATGCAGAATTACGTTTTTTGGGGAAACTTTTATTCGGTTTTGCCTGTGATTACCGTAGAAATCTTTTTTTTTAACTGTTCTCTTTATTTCTCCTTCAAAATAACCAAGACATGATTGAGATCAGGGGCATACAATTATGAGATCTCCTCTGTATATACCACTACTCAAGTATTGCTCAGATGGTTATCTAAAATCAACTTCCTCTGTTTCAGTGATGTCTTGTCTCTTTTTAGCTTATCTCTTGCTCCTAAGGGACCTTTAGGAGAAGTAACTCAGAAACAAATGATCGCAGAATGATTCAAATATGAGAAGCTCAAATTTATCACAAGAGACGAGATTGAGCAAAAGATGAGCAAGACACTTTTCCTATGGGCATCAGTACATTACTACCCATTTCCAAAGAATTCATACTTTAGCGCAAATGCAATGAACAAGACATTCCATATCATCTCATCATCAATACATTCAATGGTTACCAAAACCAAAAACACCTAGAAAGGCATTTTTGCCAAAAATTACAGCACTGGCTCTTTGACATAAAGTCAGTGGCAACAAAGATTGCAATCCTTGGTGAATTTCTCTCACTATGCTTTCCTGAGTTAGGGTGAATCAGACCACATATGTCAATGGAAAGATGTTTTAGCTACCTATTCGCACAAACAGGAAATTGAATATTTTTAATCAAAAGGCAAACGAGCGGACACATTTTGATTCCCTAATCAGATGGCCTCCCTCTGACAAAATTGGCCCAGTTGTGTTGCCCAACATGTTTGCAAAAACCAGCTGGACTTGTTTCTTTTGGTCGCCCTCCAACCAAATCAGGACTGTTAAAAGGCCGACCTAACAAGCCCTTATTTATTGCTTCCAAAAACAAAAACAGGAGAAACTCTGAGCCCAAACCAAGCTTGCTCCAGCTATGCAAACATTGGGATTGCAGGGAGAGCTTTTTGGAAGAGAGCAATTGTTATTCTTCCCCTTAACTAAGCAGCAAATTAGTCTGCGCTACTGCTTACTGCAGCAATTTTCAGATGCTTATCACCCTGGACAATCAGACCTGGGGCCAGAGACCTTTCCTTTGCAACAATCTAGGATTCAGATCATTGGTGCATTGCAGAAGAGATTCTCAGCAATTTCTTCACATCTTTGTCATGACAAGACTGCTTTTCAGAGCCCTTGTTCCAAGTAGCAGCAATTTACTGTGTAAAGGCCACTTACTGTGTCGTCAGTATCTTGCATTTTTCTATGCAATTATGCCACTTTCCTTGTTTTTCAATGAATACTATGTGACTTGCTTCTGAATGATGTTTGGGCACCACAACATATTTGAGAAATGACTCAAAGAATTCCAAAGTATGTTTTTTAGATTGCTTGTTTTTTTATTTTTTTTTTATTTTTTTATTAACATATTATTTTACTTAATTTAGGAAATTCCTCTTTACAAAGCTACTTAGAAGTGATTAGACAAAGCTATTAGTCTTGAATTATGGCTCATATTTTTACAATTCTTCCTGTCTGAGCTGCAATTGAACATATTGCTTCTAAAAGGTACTAAACCATAACTCTAATTTTAAATACATTTTAAAATTTAAGGACTGATGATGGAATAAAACCAGAAGAAAAGTGTGATGACTTAGTGGCCAACCTTGGTAAAAAGGGGACTTACAGAGGGTGCGATATTATAGCATAAGTAATTACAAACATTTGCGTATTTTCATGCGGCAATAACCTCTCTCAAGACAAAAGTGACCTGAAACACAGCCTGAATCTAATACAGCAAAGGGGAAGCTATTCTGAAACTAACTAAAGCAGAGCTGGACAGGCTGATTTGAGACTCGTTTTTCATCTGGCAAAACTGAAAAACAATGCTGAGAAAAGCTCCACTATCAGGGCATGTAATTGGCTCTCCTTCTCAAAGCCTTAATTTGCCTCAGTTAATTGGTCAATTTATGATAAAGAAAAGCGTGTGGGACTTAGAAATCAAAAATGCAAAGCCAGGCAGGGCAGTCTGTCACGAAAATGAAAAAGAAAAGTAGTGAACTGCAGTAGCGATTTAATTATGTGACTGATAGAGCGTCTGCTTCTTGAAAAAGAAAAAGCATTTCCGAGAATGTATTTGCTTTATGAGATTAGCGTTTTCGATTTAGTTTTGTTAGAGATATTGCAGGGCACGTCTTGCAAATGAAAACAGTGCCTACATGGACTTGAAAATGCGAATGCAAAGTGGAGGATTACTTTAGCATTTTTGTGATGATACAAATAATGCGCATGCTTCTCGAAAACGAAAAAGCATTTCCGATTTGTTAGTGATATTGCTGGGCACTTCTCAAAAATGCAAATATAAATGAGAAATGTATTTACATTCTCCAATTGTTACAAAAATTGCACACATGGACTTGAAAATGAAAATGCAAAGCGGAGGATTACACTTGCATTTTCATTATGATACAAATAATCCGCTTGTATCTTGAAAATGAAAATGCATTTCTGACATTGCATTTTCATTTTCCTTTTGTTAACTATATGCTTCCATAGTTTCAAAGAATTTTCAATACATAATACATTCCCTTATTTTGATCGTTTTTCCATTTTATTGTCAGGGGAAATGCTTATTATTTTTGAACAAAAATACAATGCTCTTTGTTTCACAAGCACACTGCCCTCTGTCTAGTCCTCGAAAGTATATTTTATTTTCGTTATGACATAACATGTAGTCAAAATACTTGATTTTATTTTGCATTTATTGATTTTGCCACTGTAGGTTTATGCTTGCCTATCATTTCCTACAAAACAGGAAATGAAGCAGAATTTGTATGTGTTTTTATTGGCCAATAGGGGTCTCTAGAGTGCATTGGAAACCTCAAGAAATGAACAACACTTCATCACATCTGGCTGGAAAGCTTCAACGCTTCAAGAAGCTTCATCTCAACAACACTAGGAGACAGACACGACTCAAATAGAAGTAGAGATGCTTTGTGCTCTTTGGGACACCCAAAGTGACTAGTCATACATTGGGAAGGTAGAATCATACAGTATTTTGAATAACAGCTCATTGCAATCTATGTGAACGAAAAAATAAATGTGTAGGAAATTCCTGAAATTGAACATTACTTGCCCTGTGAAGATGTCTGGGTCAGGCTCATTGGCGAACACGAGACAGGTTTAAACATAGGAGTATGCTATCGACCACCAGCTTTGGACAATATTGTCAGTGAAATGCTCTTTAAGAGGATTAGGCAAGCTTGTAGAGGAGGAGGGACGGTTATTATGGGAGACTTCACTTATCCTGGTATCGATTGGGAAATGGTGAAAGGACAGGGTAAAGGGGAGGAAGAATTTCAAGATGTAATAAATGACAATCATTGGTGCAGTATATTTATTAACTTACAAGAGAGAAGGTCATTTTAGATTTAGTGCTTTGTAATGACCCTGATAAAATTAGGAATGTTGAGGTACTGGAGCCTCTTGGGACTAGTGATCACTCTACTGTTAATTTTGTTGTTTCGTGGGAAGTTAAAAAGGTGTCTTCGAAAACTAAAATTTTCAATTTTAGGTGAGCAAACTTTGACAGGCGCTCATAACAAAGCGAAATAAAATGGGAGACACTCCTGGACTGTGAGTCTGTAAATGAGATGTGGGAAAGATTTAAGGGGGTTTTACTTGATTCACAATGCAAATTCATTCCAAAGGTGTCCAAAAGTAAGCTGAAAAAGCAGAGTCCTCAGTGGATGACCAAAGCTTTTCGTAGGAGTTTGAGCGAAAAGAGGAATCTTTATAAGATGTACATAAAGGATAACAATAAGAACACTAAGGCATTTTTGAATACTCCAAAATGCAAGATGTGGTCAAAAAAGAGCTGAGGAATGCTAAAGGACTGTATGGAAGGCAAATTGCAGAAGGGGCAAAAACTAATCCTAAGTGCTTCTATCAATACTCTAGCAGAAGAAGGAAAGTCAAAGAAGAGATTAAGTGCATAAAGAATAAATGTGGATCGCTGCTTTATGATAACAGGGATATTGCAGATACCTTAAACAGTTACTTTGCCGAGAACTTTTCCTCGGAGTGGGTTTTTATTCGGCCAGAGGGAATGTCCAATGATGAAGATTATTTTGCGATAATTGACGTGAGGGATAATGAAGTATTAGAAAAGTTGTATAAAATAAAGGCAGATAAGGCAGCAGGTCCTGATGGCTTATATCCTAGAGTGCTCAGGGAAGTTGGTGAGATTATCTTTAAACCGCTCTCTGCTATCTCCAGACAGTCTTTAGAAACTAGAGAAATACCAAATGATAGGAAGCAGGGCAATATAATACCAATATATAAGAAAGGGGACCATATTGAGCCAGGAAATGACAGGCCAGTCAGTTTAACTTGCATTGTATCCAAATTCTGGAATCTATCATAAAAGACGAGCAGGAATTATTTCTTGAATGTAATAATATCTTAAGGGAAAGCCAACATGGTTTCCATAAGGGAAACCATGCCTGACAAACGTCCTGGAATTCTTTGAAGAGGTCATCAAGACTTATGAGCAGAGCAGGGCTTATGACATCATATACTTGGATTTTCAGAAAGCATTTGACCGCATAAGAGACAAATTTTTAAAATGAGCTCCATTGAAGTTACAGGAGGTATTCTGGTGTGGATTCAAAACTGGTTACAGGACAGAACACAAACAGTGGTGGTCTGTGGAATCTCAGCTGAGCTAGGTATGGTGGGGAGTGGCGTCCCTCAGAGATTGGTGTTGGGACCCCTGCTGTTCCTCATCTACATTAATTTGCAGATGATACTAAATTGGTAGGTTTGGCAAATAGTTTAGAGTCCACTAAAGTGATTCAGGATGATTTGGATAGAATCCAGAATTGGGCAGAAATGTGGTAAATGAAATGTAATGTAGCGAAATGTAAAGTTTTACATGTAAGTAATAAAAACAGACAGGATTACTTCATGGGAGGTTTAAAACTGGAATGTGCTCCACATGAAAAAGATCTGGGAGTGATTATTGACCAAACCCTCACAGGTTCCAACCATTGTGCCGTAGCAGTTAGAAAAAGCCAATCAGATGCTTGGATACATTGTCAAAAGTATTGAGTACAAATCCAAGGAGGTCATACTTCTTTTGTACAACACATTTGTCAGACCACATGTGGAATATTGTGTTCAGTCCTGGGGTCCATACTTTAAAGATATAGAGGCTCTAGAGAAAGTTCAGTGAAGAGCAACTAAGCTTATTCCAGGTATAAGAGATGAAAGCTATGAGAAGAGGCTGAAGATCCTTAATCTCTTAAGTCTTAGTAAAAGGAGACTTATGGGTGATCTGATTGAGGTTTTTAAATATGTTCAAGGGATTAACAAAGTGAATTAAATGGGATTCATTCGGCCTAGTTTTGTTCATAGAACTCAGGGTCACAAATGGAGGTTGACTAAGGATAAATTTAGCACTGATATTAGGAAATATTTCTTTACCCAAATAGTTATTTTGATGTAGAATAGCTTTCCTGACTATATTATTCAGGCAGATACCTTGGAAATTTTCAAGAGCAGACTTGACTTAAAGCTATAGATACCATTGAGTCATTCAGTATCTGAAGTGAAATATTCACAATAGAAAAAGGAACTGGTGAGCCTAGTTGGGCTGAACGGCCTGTTCTCGCCACTCATGTTATGTTATGTTAAAAGTGTGATATTAATGTTTCTATGGCAATGGCATGTCTTTGAGGGGATGTTCTTTTCATGCATTTGAAATGGTGATGAATGGTGGAAGTGTTAATGACATTACATTTCTTTCATTTTGCTGTTGAAGGCAACTCATCAAACTAAGCAAGGGCCAATCCCCGCCACCCCTCCCCTGACTTAGGATCAAGGGTGTTGCTCAAGGACCCAACAGCCACACTGATCTTTATTGTGGCAACACTAAAGGAGAATTCCGGTGTGAATTTGACTTGGGGTGCATTGAAATATGATAATGTTATGGCCCCAATTTGTTATACAATTTACAACACAACAGCAACAGCAAGGGATGACAGACACAGTTTTAAAAACTTAAACACATTTAATTTTTAACAAAGACAATAACGACTAAACTAATATTCTGACCAAGATTGAATACAAAAAACAGAAATATTTACAGTTTCCTGGTGATGTGCTGGGTGAGGAAAAAAAACTCAAACACAGGCAAAAATCCACAAAAGAAACTTCACAGGTCTTGAACAGAAATGACAGGTCTGGTCACACGTATCCTTCTTCTTGCAATTTCTCCTAATACTTTACTGTCTCAATTCTTTTCCTTATATACTCTTTTGCAGACCCCACCCACATTTAGACCTCTTTTTTTTACTTTTCGGGAACTTGCCCCAGACATGTCCAGGACATGTCTAAACATTGCTCCAGTCTGAGCTAAATAAAAAAAAAGGTAAATACTGCCATCCAGTGGCCTACATTCACATTACAATAATGAGTACTAACTTTTGTCGAATACCCCACCTCCGTGCGCACGCAAATTTTCAAAATAAATGGATTTTTAGCCAAAGCTCCCAACAGGCTTACAATGGTTGTGAATCGGGCATTGTGTTGCCAGGCAAAGAAATCGCTGTTTTTTTTCATCATTAACAAGGCTCAAAATAGCTCCACACTTCATCGGTAGAATTCTGAGGGCCCTGACATTTAAAACGAGGCACGGAGAACTTTGAAAATGCACCGGTAGTTTATTAAAAAATACTATTTATGCAAACAATACCTCAATGTACTTTCCAGTAGCCTCACAAAACTCAAAATAAGTCGATTGACAAGCACAAACGAATAGGAAGGATAGGGGAACAGATTGCAATCGGTTCGTTCGTGCTCGTCAATCAACTTATTGTGAGTTACACGGAGAAGTGGCCAAAACATTGCTCAAATCCACAGACAGAAAATGGATAAATTTACCTGGATAGTGTATTGAATACAGATGTGCACCATGGTGGTGAGTCAGACCTACAGCAACTAGCGGCCAGGACATATAAAACATAAAAAAAGTAAGTAAGTAAATAAATAGATAAATAAAAAGAACAATTCTGAAATAGTTGGGTTGAAGTGTAAATTGTGAATAAAATCAAAATGCAATGACTTTAAGACCATGAGCCAATATAATATTTGCAATTGAACATAGATAACATTTCAAATATTGAAACTGAGACATTTTACATTTTTATCCACAAAATGAGCTTATATCAAATTTTCTGGCTACAACAGGTCTCAAAAAAGTTGGGACACAGGCAAAAAAAGGGCTGAAAAAGCAATTAATATATAAGAGAATAAGCTGAAGGAACATTTAGCAAGTAAATAAGTTAACCAGCATCAGGTAAGCAACATGATTGGCTAAAAAAGGGATGTCTTAGAGAGGCTGAGTCTCTCAGAAGTAAAGATGGCCAGAGGCTCTCCAACCTATGAAGGCTTGCGTATAAAAATTGTGGAATACTTCAAAAACAATGTTCCTCAACGTCAAATTGCAAAGGCTTTGAAGGTCTCCCCAGCGACAGTACATAACATCATCAAAAGATTCTGAGAAACTGAGAAAAATCTCTGTGCGTAAGGGACAGGGGCGAAGCCCTTTACTGGATGCCTGTGATCTTCGGGCCCTCAGATGCCACTGCATCACTCACCGGCATGATTCTGTCATTGATATTACTAAATGGACCCAGGAATACTTCAAGAGACCACTGTCTGTAAACACAGTCTGCAGTGCCATCCATAGATGTCACCTGAAACTCTATCATGCAAAAAGGAAGCCATTGTCGAGCATCATCCAGAAGTGCCGCTATGTTCTGTGGGCCAAAGCTCATTTAAAATGGACTGTAGCAAAGTGGCATAGTGTCCTGTGGGCAGGGAAGTCCAAATTTGACATTCTTGTTGGAAATCATAGGTGTCATGTCCTCCTGGCTAAAGAGAAAGACCACCCCTCCTGTTATCAGCATTCAGTTCAAAATCCAGCATCTCTGATGGTATGGGGATGCATTAGTGCATATGGTGTAGGACACTTGCATGTTTTAAAAAGCACCATGAATGCTGAAAGGTATATAAAGTTTTTAGAGCAACATATACTCCCCTCCAAACGACATCAATTCTAGGGAAGGTCTTGTGTATTTCAGCAGGACAATGTAAAACCACATACTGCAGCTAGTGCAACAGCATGGCTTCGTAGTAGAAGAGTCTGTGTGCTGAACTGGCCTGCCTGCCTGATCTTTCACCTTTTGAGAACATTTGTCACATAACTAAACGAAATGTCTGTCAAAAGAGACCGAAAACTCTCCAGCAGCAAGAAGCCTGTATTAGACAAGAGTGGCTAAACTCAAGAAACCTGTCTCCTCTGCCCAGATGCCTGCACTCTGTGTTAAAAAGAAGAGGGTATGCTACACCATGGTAAACAGGCCCCTGTCCCAACTTTTTTGAGACCTATAGCAGCCATCAAATTTGAAATGAGCTCATTTTGTGGATAAATTTGTAAAATTTTTCAGTTTGCTTTGTTACCTCTCTTCTATTGTGAATAAAATACTGGCTGGTGTGATTTTAAAGTCATTTGCATTTTTATTTTATTCACAATTTACGCTTTGTCCCAACTATTTCGGAATTGAGGTTGTAAATAAATAAAATGTCATCATGAGTGGTGATAAGGGCCAACTGTCATCGCCATCTTGAGGGGATTATTATTTCTTGCACCGCACTGACTGTGAGCCGAAGTCAAAGCTTCAGGCTCCAGCTCCTTTAATGGAAGAGCTGGGGTACTGCCTCTGTTTGAGTGCTCGGCCAGAAAGTATGCAGTGGGTCACAGATTTGCGGTCGGGCGGGAAATGCCTTTGGTATGTGCTTAAGTGCTCGCGTGCCAGAGCTAACGGCTAATGGCCTCCCAGATATCCCCTCCTTCTCTCAAACACACCATTAGGTGGAAAAGCTTGGCGTTCAGGCGACTGGTAGCACGGTTGTCCTTGCGCCAAAAATGAGGAGGCGGACGCCAAGATCGGCGGCCTTTGTGAGCCAGCAGTAGGGCCTATCTTCCCAGTTGAGACATTTCTGGGCAGCGACTCCTATCCCTGTTTGCTGTTTTCTCCGAATGCTTAATTTTGCCACCACCCCGCTGTGATTGTCAAATGCTGCAAGCCCAGTTCATGCTTCATTATGACAGCGGCCAAAGGTATGGTGACTGACTTAATATAATTACACTCAGGCCCAATTGTATGACTTGGAGGATGCAGTCTGTTGTTATGCGTTCCGTTGTCATGGGGTTGCCATCTGGTGATGTCATAGAAAGGGACTCTCCTTCTGAAGCCAGTCTGCCTCGCCTGTTGGCAAGTACACTGACCTAAGAACAAGGGTAAAAACGCCAACAGAAAAAAAATGCAAGAACTGAAATAAACTTGGAGGTAAATTCTTCCCTGACAACAGCAGAATGTTTGCAAAGACTGTGTCTGACTTAGAAGTGTGACGAGCTGTTTGGATTCAGCATAAAGCATTCTTTTATTTTTCACTGAAATGCAGTTGTGTTCAGAAAAATGACCTGGTGAACCACGGTTATTAGTTGTGGTGATATTTCTGCATGGCAACTAATTTACTTGTAGATGTAGTTGTGTAAAAGAAAAACAACAGACCCAACTGTAATGACATGCAGGCTGCTTGTTCTTAGTAATTGACTCATTCATTTAAAGGGGCAAGTTAAAAATACACTGAACAATAATATTCACGCCCCATGTCAAATTTTTGAGTTTTTATTAACAAAAAACTGGAACCAGGATTCGTCTGTGAATAGCACTCTTCTTCAGCGTGCCAAGGGCCATTGAACATGTGCCTTTGCCCATGCGAGTTGGTTCCGACACCGGACAGCGGTGAGATCCAGACCACGGTGAGAACGCCAAGCATGCAAGTTGGCTTCTCGCAGCCAGTTCCAGACGGTCTGTGGCGTGGATCCGTCTTTTATGCAGACCAACGGTCTCATCCGCTGTGCGTGTCGCCGATCTGAGCCGATCCTACAGGTGGACGAGCCAGATGTAGCGATCTTGTGCTGGTGTGGTCACAAGTGGCTGACGTGGATGAGGTCGATTTGCAGTACTGCGCGTCTATTGGAAACAAACTCAAATGGCCTAACGTCCGATAGTCAATATTCAGCCACACAGTGACCGCTCTGGTGGACATCCCTGCATCCAGCATGCCAATGGCATGTTCCCGCATGACCTGACACATCATAGGCATGATGACTTTTGACAAAATTTGACATTTTGGTGCGGCCTTTTATTGTCCCCAGAATAGGGAGTGTCTGGGTACTGCTCATTCTGTCTGATCACCGTCTGAAAATGCCACACCCATGTACTGAGTGAAATCACTGCATCATTGAGAAAATGCTCACTGACAGAGAGATGGATTAAAAAATGGTACACAAATCAAGAGAAATATCCCTATTGTATAAGCAAAAGTCAGCATATGCTCACTTAGAGTTTTTAACTCCATGTGGCATCAATATTTGACATGGGGCGTTTATATTTTTGTTGAGTGTAATAGCAGTGTGGAGTGTAATTAGAAAATTCATTCATTCTATGAAGAAACAGGTATCATTGATTGTCGTTGATTAAGGAAGGAGGGAAGCAAATGTTTCACACAATAATAGAGTATATTTCCTTCTGAATTGCAAAGTAAAACGAGCTGTTCCAAACATTGTTCAGTGGAACAACATAATTTGATTTAAAAGTTGATTGGAGAGGGGAAAAACATCTAAAGAAGTGCAACAAATTAGAGGATGCTCAGCGAAAATGATCTCAAATGCTTTAAAACCAATTATTCACAGGAACTGTGGAATGCAGTTTGTCATCCTGGGCTGAAATATCTGTTTCTAAATGCCAGAAGTTGGCTGATTGGATGCAATGCAGATGCGCAGAAGTTATCAAAAACGATGGTGGCGAAACTAAATATTAGTTCAGTAATTTAAAGTGAAGTAAAATTTCGAGTTAAAATTAGCATTTGAGTTTCAAGAGAAAATAGTTTAAACCGCTATTTTTTAAAATTAATATTCATTTTCTTTGCTTCCTGTAGAAGAATAATGCAGACTTGATCAAATTTTTTAACGCTTTGATTTGGAATTGTAATGCCAAGCTAGCCGTCCAGCTCACCGGCCTACTAAACTCCAGACTGCACTTCAGTCATAATCCTATAATCATCTACCCCAGTTTCTCATTTCCACTGAGTGGTAGCAGTGTGCATTTAAGACTGAGCTTCTCTCAGTCTCTTCGTGAAGTCTCCATCTCATGCCTGTTTGACATTGTAGTCTTGTATAGGCATATTCTCCAAATTTGCAAACATACTAAAATCTAGGAACCGTGCTGTTTATTGTTTTACCAGCATGTAGATATTTTTGGAGCCTCGTTTCCGATTTTGTTTCCTATTTGTAATACAGTGTTACTGTAGCGTAGTCCAGACTTTGTATTACTCATAGTGTCCTTATTTAGGAACCTCTGTTCCTTATTTTTTTGTATTTCTGGTTATTAAATACAACCAAATCCATTTTTTCACCTGAGTCCAGTCCTCAGCTTCCTGTCCTCCTTGCATCTGCACTCTGAAGTACAAAATGTTACAGGAATTGAATGTGTCAACATTTCCACCACATTCAAAAAAAGAACTGAAGGTCATTAAAAATTATTTGCAGTTTATTCACATTTTTTAACGCACAGCTATTTTTTTCAACACAACAGTAAATGAGTTGAAAGGCAGTGCTCGCACCATTATCGATGGTCAGATTATGATAAGTGAGAGCAAAGTTTAAATCAATGGAGAAAACCTAAATATTCCATAATTGTATGATTTCACTTAAAAAAGAACATCAGACTTCCAGGTAAGAAAATACAGGGGCATTTATACATTTTGGTCGATGCAAAATAGATAAAGCTAAACATCCGAAAGGGACTGATGTACCCTATGTTTCCTGATAAAACAAGATTAACCATTCAATATTTTATCTTTTTTTCACCAAGCAAACATCGTTTTCTTCCTTTTAATCATCAGAGCAGAGCAATCATTGCTTTCTTAAAAAATAAAATCAGCTCTTAAAGGGACCAAAAATATTGTACGCCTCTGCCAAATCACAAGATTTACTCTGGAACAAAATGTATGCTCTGGCAGCTTGATAAAGAACATTGTGTGTTAATTAGAGACAGCCTGTTTACAAATTACTACATTTTTTTTAATCAAAGCACAAACAAATGTACACCACCTGCATATGCAGGACCATGGCTGGAGACGCATTTTTCGGTACTTTCTCTTGCGAAAACCTGGCTCATCATTCGGCTGGGCGTGCCACTCTAACTTTTGATGCTTGTTTGCCTAAAGTAACCCTGCATTTGTCACCCTATATGAACTTATATGAATTTTTGTACCAGAACCTGAAGGCTCATCTCAAAAGATTACAGCAAGTCTCTTTGGAATGAATCAAAACAGCTGTCCATGTACAGTTTTACGATATGACATAATTTCTCCAGACATTTATGTAGGTGACGCCTTTGCAATCTTGTCCTTGTTGGCGGCCAAATCCTTCTGCAATAGTAGTGTTTTAGAAAGTTGGCATTCATTGCAGTTTGGCTTGGGCAGCACTTCTTGGTTGACTGGCTGTTATTGATGGAAAAGTAGGGCCCCTTGGTATAGAGATAAGGACACTGGTCTATTGAAGCTCCAGTATTTAACACAAGAGATAGATCCACTTTTAATTGTCAAACTGTGGTAATGAATATCCCATTAAATGGCTTTTTTTTTTTTTTTGAAAGAGTGGGAAATAAACCCTGGTACTAAATAAACCCTCAAGAACACATTCTTTAAGCTCTGGCACTTTCACAGGGACCAAATCTGCATCTGACAGGCTATGTGATCCCTGATTTGATAAGATTCCCAAGTTCATTGAAAATGGCAATTAAGTTTCCATTTGATGTGCCTCATTAAACATTCCTAATTGAATTAACAGAATTACCTTGATTCATCTTGCCTATCAGGTGCTCCTCATGGATCCGTTGTGTTCCTTATTTTATACACTCTGTGCACAAATGAATGCCAGGCATCCACTTCAACTTACACTTAGGCCTACATAAAATATGCAGATGACATGGCATTAGTAGGGTTTTTAAAATCTGACACTTCACCGATGGAGAGGTTTTAGAGAGTGTTACAGGCTTTTTCAGTGGTGATCAGATAATCTTGACATTAATGGAAAGAAAACAAAAGAGATGTAGAGATTATAGAAGGGAAAAAAACAATTTCTCCCTCCTCCAGGATTAATAGTAAATTAGTTGAGCAGGTCTGAACTTAAATTTATCTTGGAGTGGAAATGGATGATAATTTAAGATTCAATGACCGAAAACGGGTTGAATCAAAGAAACTACAACAGAGGCTGTTCCTTTTAGGAAATTGTATCACTTTAGAGCAGACTGTCATATCCTTCAGATGGTCTACAAATCTGTTTTGCAGAGTGTTCTGTCTTTTGGCCTGATCTGCACCTTTGGAAACGTGTGTTTAGGATCATGCCAAATTGCAGCACCTAATCAAGACAGCAAATCAGATCGTTGGGGTGCATCGGGTGTGTGCAGCATATCTGTATCATGACCTTATCAAAAAAAAGAAAAGAAAAAGGCTGACCAGATCCTCAATGATGTGACTCATCTTCTCCATCTCAAATTCAAAAGGTTTGTCAAATGGCAGAATCATGCAGCAGAAAATTCAGTTTGATAGATAGATGGGCAGTTCTGTTTTTAGGTTTTGGTACTTTATTTTTGGGTTGTATATTGTATACAATGCATATTTATTCATATCGTTCACACTGTTAGCATTCCACTGGTTTTTCTGTTCACGTGTGTGTATGTTTGTGTGTGTGTGCGTGCGCGCCCACGTGAATGCATTTGTGTGTGTGTGTGTGTGTGTGTGTGTGTTTTTATTGGTTTGTTAGTGAATGGACTGTATGTATTGTCCTTTTCTGCTTTTTCTGGGTGGAGTTTGCATGTTTCCCCCTGGATACTCTATGTTCCTCCCACAGTCGTAGGAGATGCATACTAGGCCAGCTGAAGCTGCTATTTTGCTCATAAGTATTAAGGTGTGTGTGGATGGGGTCTTTACCTTGGAATCAATTGGCGAGCTGTCCTAAGTATATAATTGGATAAGCTCCAGCCACCCATGACCCACAGCAGGAGTCAGTGGGTTTGATGATCAATAAATGGATAGATGGACTTATGGCCCTTTTAAAACTTTTAAATGGCAGTATCACTTATTTTACAAAACTATATGAGCAGATAAGTGTGATGTGGACATGCAGTTATTCACATGGTGTTCCAGTCATTGTGTGGGCGCTGTTCTTTTATCAGCTCAGTATTCAGGGACGGCTTTCTCTTTCTCTGAAATGTGTCCAACAGGAAGAGAATAGAAATTAGAGCGGGTGTGAAATGATCACAGGTGTCTTCACACTTTTCTTTAAATGCAAGGTGAGGTGGGTGGAGGTCAGGAGGAGGATTAAAACTGAGAGCGAGATTCTCTTAGCAGTCCCACAGGTGGCCTGAATGTGTTAATGTCATACCATGTGCTGCAAATGGAACTTATCCAGCTAGCAAGTAAATAACATCCATCAATCTGTCTACCATTGTGGGCTGCCATTATGTGCGTGAATTTTACACTACATTCACCCTTCCACTGAAACCGAACTGTCCCACATAATGTCCCCCCCCACCCCTCAGAAAACTTGGAGCTGATTCCCCGAGGAACTATCGCTATTGCTGTTATCATGAATGTGCCTCTAGTTCAGTAAAACATCCATAATTGAGGTGCTAAAGCTCTTTAACTGGCTTGTAAATTTGCATGTGCTCGGGGGGAAATATTCACCTCACCTTACCGTTTAATCTGTCGCAATCCTCTGTCTCGCCATCTCAGGGTGGCCAAAGCACCCATTTGACTCTCTCTCTCTCTCTCTCTCTCTCTCTCTCTGTCTCACCCAGTCTCCATGCCACTGCTGTCGGCAGACACAAAATCCCGGTTCAGAATGTATTGAAGTCTTATCCAGTATTTTGCTCCAATCTCCTGAAGTGGAAAATCTTGAGTGGGGGATCATCAAATCAAAATCTTTAAGGTCTTTGAAGTGCTGGCCCTCCCTTTACTAAGGAGTTTGGTGCAGAGACAGGCTTGCTAATCAGCGGCACATATTGTACCCGTTAATCAGTAAATTACCTGGACGAAAAGAAAAACAGGAATATTGTACGGCTAAACTAAGATTTTGGAAGCTTTCTACTTTCACCAGGAGAATGTCTCTGAATCTCTGACCATCTACTTTGGATGCTAGGCCGTGACAGCTTTCCTTTAAATTGAAAAACGAAAGTTTGGAATTGAAGTCACCATTGTAAAGCATGTGAAATAAATACACTATAATTGGTCCTGAGCTGCTGTATGGTCGACTTCTGCTGATGATTATTAAACTTTTGTTGTGATTCTGCCATCGCTCATGTTCTGTTCTGCCTTGACCATGTTCATGCCTTGTTTTTTCTGACTGCCTTTTGTGTTTTTTGATATCTGATATGCCTGACTATTCTTTGTATGTGTATTGGGATTCGGTAACTTTGGTTAGTTTATGTATTGTCTTAGTTTTTACTTTTCAATGTTACATTTTGCCATAGTCACATTCCAGTTCATGTTTTCCATTATGCATTGCACTTTGTCTCCCCCGTCTGGTCGATTGTCTTGTCATTGCACACAGCCCCAGTCCTGCGTGTTACTCTTCGGGTGATTTATTGGATTCTGGATTTCAACCTTCCTTCCGATCTCGTTTGCTTACTTCGCCTTACTTTTCTATCTTACTAACCATACTAACAGTTTGTTATTTTTGCTAGAAGTTGCTAACACCAACTAACATTGTATATAATACTAGCTTACTAACAAGCACCAAGGGATTGTATAGTTTCACTTACTAATTGATTAACAAGCTCTCAGCACTCGCCCTGTTCTAGTCTCCACCTCTTGTCTCTCCCTGATTACCTTTGCTGCATTTTCTGTGGAAGCTCCACGTCTTATCACGCTGTCCTTCTTTAAGTATTTATGCACGTTAGAACTCCTGAACTGGAGCTGTATGTCTTTGTATAGGTTTGTCCCGTGATCCCTGTCCACGTTTTTGCTTCTGCCGAATTGCATGTGATCAGGTTCTCCCTCATGTGCTGCTCCCTTGTAATCAGTCTGACTGTTTGCACCTGTGTCTCTCATCATGTGATCTCCCTGGAAACGTATATTAGGTGTCTTTTCACAATTACTCTCAGTCAGATCGTTTTCCTAAGTCTTCTTGTGCCACGTTTTATTTCACCTCGATTTCTCAGAGTTTATCTTTCTGACTGGACAGCCCGACTTTTCGATTTTTGCCTTTGTGATTTTGGATTATTGTTGCATCTGTGAGTTTTGACCTTTTTCTGCCCGACCACGAGATCTTTGTTTGCTGCCCTGATTACGATTCGGATTACGCCCATTGGATTCTGGTTTTGCTTCTTTGACATTCCTGTACCTGTGAGCCAGACCCATTTCTGTCCGACTACGATTACTGTGATTGCTGCCCTGGTATTCAAATCTATTTTTGCCCAACTGGATTTTGATTTTTGGAGTGTGGACTTTGTACTTTTGCCTCCTGCCCTGCGGGGGTCCTCCCCCTTCATTAATAAAGCAAGTTCTACTGCATTGCCTGGTTCTCGCGACTGGTTCCTGATCGCACCCTTACAACTTTATTACAACACTCAGTCTGATCAATCTGATCTTTAACTCATTCCCTACGGCAAGCCGCTGCCAATGGCACAGCAAATTCTGCCGTTCCCTACGGTAAGCCGGTGCCAGCAGCGTGGATAACCATTCGCTGTCCGATGAAAACACTATCAGTTGACGATCGCGGTCATGAGCCACCTGTACTTCAATAGTTTATATTGTGTCATTTTCAGGAAAAGTATTCCGTACAAACACGACTATTTTATATAAAAGTATTCCCTAGGGAATGAGTTAAATCCCTCACATCTGGGCTCATTAACAGGTTCAGAATTTACACCAGCCCTTCCATAATTAATGCATTTGGGCAGCAGATGTCGATGGATCTGTTCAAAAGTCTGCTATGATGTACAACAAACCTACGATTAAATACAAAATATGTTCTCATTGGGTTAATTTACTGAATGGAGGGAATGCAATATGTTTCCTTTTAAATGTGGAATGCTGGAATTATTAAACCCACAGCAATATGTACAATGTTTAATGTTTTAAATGCTGTCAGTCCGGTTGTAATTTTCGCAACTGCATTTCATTTAACAGGCATTAGTCGAATATTGTTATGTTATACTTCATAGTGATTGCTATTGACTTTTTTGAATTTAGTTTAGTTTTAACTTGGCTTCTTTATGCCTGTGAAAGTAGCCAATAGTCTTTTCCTGACAAATTCCCTTGAAGTATAGGCTAAGGAACCTTGGTTAACTGTAGTAACTGAAGACCACAATGGAAAAATGATCAGTCACATTTTTGCTTTTTGGAGAAATGATTAATTAAAAATTCAAAACTAACTTAGAAACAAAGCAATGAAAAAATATGCAAAATATATAAAACATTATTGTAATGTATTATATTATTACATATTACTATAAATATTATAATATATAAAATTTACAAAAATGCAAAATTTGGACTCTGTTCGTTTTTCATTTGTTGTCCTCAACAGTATCAAGGGAACAACAGGAGTGCCCCAACTTGGGATTAGAACCTGCAGCCTGTGCACTTTTGCTGTTATTAGTGACCAGTAAAATCCCTCCATCTTTCACCTACCTCATTTATTCCTGGTCAGGGTTGTGGGAACTCCTGACCCTGAGTTGCTGCCCACTGCGCCATCATTCCCTTCATGACTGAGCGCTTGGGTCACACTGGAACATTGCAAGCTTTTTGACTCGCTCCCATTCAAAGCACCCAAATGGCCCTCTATCATAAATGGTCATCTCTTGAATGGATAATGCAGGATTGGGCCAGATATGATTATTCTCATTACTTGATTATGTTAATCACATCCACATCATTGGTTAAAATGCCCATGTGGCATTGTGTCTTCATTTCAGTTGGCATTTCAGCTGTTGACCCTTTCAGACTTATTTCTAAAAAGGTGTTTAGATGATGTTGTAAGGTATTCAATTCAGTTGAATTTGCCCTGTCTGTGAGTAGGCTGTGCACAAAGACTGGTCATCTGCGATCTATTACCATTACCATTATGTGAAGCAGGAATTTAGTCAGTAGGGGCTCCTTGGGGGATTATGTCATTACTGCCTCTTGGCACTAGGGGGGTCTCTCCATCAGCTGCTCTGACTCAGAACAGACAGAGCTTTGATCAGTGACATTATCATCAGGGAGAATGAGGAAGATGGCATCATTATGGTCTCCTGTCCTCAACAACCGGGTGGTCTTCGAAGAACATTCAGTGTCAGAAGGGTGCATCGGGTTTCCGGGGGTGAGAATAGGACTTTGACAGGACAGATGAGGCCAAAAATGGGTCAAATCAGCTAGTGCCTTAATCTACCATCGTGTAGTGAATAAGCCTTTCAAGTGATGGAAATAAAAGGAGCAATATTCTTTCAGGAAGTCCATGCGTCCACAGGACTGCCTGGCTGTTGGTGCATGTGAGACAGGATACATTAAATGAAGACTAAACCTGACTGGGAGCACACCAGGCTGTTCCCCTCATACAGCTTGGGTCTAAGAGTATGAGGGCATTCAGATATTCTACAAGCCAGCTGGTGCAATAAACATTAAGAGAAGTGTAATGGAGAAATGAGTCCCTCTGGGGCAAAAACTCTGATAAATATATAAATAAATGCATGAAGGAATAACGAGAAAAATACATTGTTTACTTTTTTGCAAAACAGGTGTTCGAACAAAAAAAAAAAAAACTCCTTATTAAACAGTTTGATACCAGCGATAATGGTATTTTCTGCCACAACAGGCCATAATTAAGGTCCTTTTATCCCCTCTAGCTACCATCCCTCTTTTCTGACTGGGCCAGTGAGAATAGCGAATTTGAGTTGCCCTGTTCAAACAGTCCTGCACCCTACTTTTTCACCGTCTGCCTCTGGCGGGAGATTGGACCAAGGACTGATCTGTCCTCACCCCTCCCTTCACAGGTGACGGGGATGGGGCCAGCAGCTGGGTTCACAGCCAGCACACCACCGGGAGGCACGCCACACCTGGGCCAGACCCAGGGATTAACGGGAGGTGCTAAAACACCAGGAGCGCTTGCCTGCTGAAGTTGTCACCCATTAACCGACAGGTGCCAAGCCTCACATTCAAGCCAAGAATAATGCAGCCCCTATAAACATATAAATGAGGTGCAGTTGTTTTCTTGCACCCCTCCATCTATGTGGAGCATTAAAGCTACTAAATGCTCTTCTTTTTTCATGTTTGTTGTTTTACAGGACTTAGGATAAAAACAATCCTGTTCTTCTCTTCTACAGTTTGAATTCCTCAAACATGATGCAAAAACAGTTGTTTTTAGCATATTACAGGACAATTTGCACATTGATGAAACAAAACGCTTAACAGGTTGTTGACACACTCTCTGCTGCTTCAGTAGGACATATGTGAGAGTATAGATTGATGGGACCTGCCAGATAACTGCTGAGGTACCTGCTCACAGTTCATCCGAAGGATCCATTGAGATTTCCCCGGGCACTATCATCTGCACGGGGCCCCACAGCTGCAGTTTCACTTACTTATTGCCTTTTGTCCCCTAGCTTTCTCAAACTTATCTATCATGTAAAGTCATCCGAGATGATGGCAATGTAAATGAGAGCTACTGCCATTTTTTAAACACAGGAGCAGGCCACCATGAAAACCTTTCTATTTTGGTTCTCTCCTAAAATACTTGGCCAATAAAACTGGAGACACATAAAGCACAAGCCATGTACAATAAATCACCCTAGATGAGTGCTGCCTCTACTAAGGACCATCAATAATGTGGTTTTGTGTGTCTCACAGTTATTTACCCGTTCCAACCGATCTAGTGTACCGTGCCATGTAAAACTCAAACTAGCAACAGATGTCACAATAAGCACGTCAATGTAATCCCATCGCTCCAGTGTCCATGCCTTGGCATCCAGTGAACTTATTTCACAGAACCTGGAAGGCTCTACTGCTGGTCCAAAGGTTCTTGTCTGGCTTAGTGTTTATTCTTTATGGTCTTCTCTTTCTCTTTTTGCGTGAGAAACGGGGTTTTTGATTTACGCTCCCTGTTGTTTCACTTTGAGATGAACAGGACTTTACTCGGCCGTGCTACTGTTGCCCAAATGTCCCGGGCCCATTAACAGCTGGTTCACCTCCAAGTTAGCATGAGTATTTATATGGCTCTCACACAAAGGGAACAGCTTCTATGGTCGTGGAGGAGGTATCGTATGTTGGCTATTGCCTCCAGATGGTTGGGAAATAGTTCTCATGGCTCTTGATGCTGAAACAACGTGCAGAATTGGTGCCAACGATAAATTAGGCTAAATTCATGCTCATTTGAAAGTCAGTTTCAGTACACAGTGGAGCTATACCAACACCAAGCTAACAATGAGACCCAGTTTTAATTAGTGGAGTATCCATGCAGCTTGATCAAAACTGCGCTAGTTTATAGGTCTAGCTTTGATTCACTGTAACCCAATTCACGCCTTCGGTGAAACCAACTGTCTGTAAAAGCCACAAACTCAATGTTCACATTTAAGACTCAGAAGACACGACTTAAAGCAAAATTTCCACAAATTTGAATACAGGGCATTATGTACAGTTACCTGTCAAAATCTGCATGTCTGCGAGATTGATTCTTCCCTGTTCTAGCAGTCTTGCAAATTGTTCCTGTTCGGTGCTGGCGAGATGTGCACTCCACCTGACTGCTGTCCCGGAAGCCCTTGGCCGGCAATTAGCAGTCCAGCTTTTTCTGCTACATCTGTACTGAACTGTGCCAGCCTAATCTTGGGCTCTGTCCCCACCTCTTCCTCATTATTGTGTAAACTGTTAATCACCTACCTGTTGGATTTTACTCTGCATTTGATTCCTGGTCTGGACCATAATAGTTAACAACAGATTTTCTGGAATGTCTAGAACTGCATTGCCCACAGTTACAAGCATTAGGATCAATGTTGCAATGTTCTATTAATCACATTCCAATTTTGTTTGTGATACACCCCCTTTTAACGGTGAGCAAACCCAAAATGGAAAAACATCTCAAAAAATAGTGTCAATGCCCATAAAAAATACAGTTTCAATGCGAGGAATCCCAATGCCTTTATACCAATAAAACAACACCAAAATTGTGTTATAGTACAGACGAGAGTCAGGTGTATATTTTAGTAGCTTCCAAATTCATTCATGGGGGGGGGGTCAGACATGGAGTGACTAAAATATACACCTGACTCTCGTCTGTACTATAAACGAGAGTCAGGTGTATATTTTAGTCATTCCATGTCTGACCCCCCCCCCATAACTGAATTTGTAAGCTATTTCCCATCCTTATGCATGCATCCAAATGGTGAAATGTGAACCAAATGCGATCAGTTTGTGGAAAAACTACGCCCTCATCGTGGTCAGGGGATGAGCACTGTCAGTAGGCTTTTTTGAAAAATCTCAAGCACTCCAGATCATTCGCTGTCTGTTAATGCGCTGGAGCGTGTTAATGCACTGGAGCAGGAGTGTGTTTTTATACTACCAATGTTCCGCTTTATCCCAGAGAGTCATGTCTTTAGCTAATGTTGGATGTGAATGATCCTAATATTATTGACTGATGTTCCATGTTGTAAATCTACCTTTAGACTAAATATATACGATGGCAGAGCTGGTGAAAAAGAAGAGGTGGCTGTTGTCAGAGGAGGCGAGGAAGAGAAAACAAGCGTCTGACCGAGCGAGAAGTCAGACACGAGTCAATCTTGGTTGAGCTTTTTCAGAGTGGCGAGAGCTCAAGGATGCCGACCTGGCGATGTTGTTGTTGCACTTATAAGTATCGTTGTGAAAAAAATGTATGTATTCCTTGTATTCATATGTTGTCGCCCATGTGTTTGCTGTTGTTTTTAAAGGCCTTTGCGCGATTATTGTATGAGTGGTGCTTAATGTTTGTTAGCTAGCAGAGATGTTAGCATAGTTACCGGTAAACACGTTTGTTTGTCACGTAGCTGTTATTTATTTTAGTACATCGTCCTAGCTCTGCCCCAGGAGTGCAATTTTACTATGAGCCACATAACTTTGTCAGCCGAATCTAGGTTTTGTGAGTTTTGTGCAATTCGCTATTTACATTGCGTTGTTCAAATTTTCATTAGTAGAGCAACCTGATGCCTCGAGTAACATCCTGTATCTCCAAGTCCTGCAAAAATGCCATGTAAAAACGCTTTGTATTCACCTGGGCTTCACTATTTCCACAATGAGAGTATTCATTATTCTCACCCTCACCAGGCTTTTGCATTGCAGACATGCTACATAATAAAGTGCGCTATAATATGAAGACACGATGCTATAAAAAATCTGCATTTTATATTTGGTTTAGTTACGACCCCAATTTTGAAATAGTTGGGATGAAGTGTTCATTGTGAATAAAATCAAATTGCAATGACTTTCAGATCTTATGAGCCAATATATTATTTACAGTAGAACACAGATAACATTTCAGATATTGAAACTGAGACATTTTACATTTTTATCCAGAAAATGAGCTTATTTCAAATTTTCTGGCCGCAACAGGTCTTAAGAAAGTTAGGATACAGGCTAAAATGAGCTGAAAAAGCAATGAATATATACAAAAGTAAGAGAATCATCTGAAAGAACATTTAGCAAATAATTAAGTTAACTGCCATCAGGTTTGTAACATGATTGGATATAAAAGGGATGTCTTAGAGAGGCTGAGTCTCTCAGAAGTAAAGATGGCCAGTGGCTCTCCAACCTGTGAAGCCTTGCGAAAAAAAAAAAAATTGGAATACTTTAAAAATAATGTTCCTCAATGTCAAATTGCAAATTGCTAATTAAACAAAAGGTCTCTCAAAGGAGACCTAAAATGCTCCAGCAGCTGGAAACCTGTATTAAACAAGAGTGGGATAAAATTCCAATGGCTAAACTCAAGAAACTTGTCTCCTTAATGCCCAGACGCCTCCACTCAGTGTTAAAAAGAGGAGGGGATGCTGCACCATGGTAAACAGGCCCCTGTCCCAACTTTTTTGAGACTTGTAGCAGCCATTTACTTTGGAATTAATTCGCTCATTTTGTGGATAAAATTTCTCAGTTTCAATATTTGCCATGTTATCTCTGTTCTATTGTGAATAAAATACTGGCTAGCGTGATTTGAAGGTAATAGCATTTTGATTTTACTCACAATTTACACTTTGTCCCAACTATTTTGGAATTATGGTTGTGGAAGAAAGCCACAGTTATCCTTAGCCTTTTACTTTTTTCCCGTAATTGTTTTGTTTATAACAGATATACAACGTAAAACCTGTGATATATATGGTTACAAACCTTGGTAAACATCACTTCGAGACTGCCTTCTCGTTGGCTTTGTTGTAAACAAATGCACATGGTGGGGGGGGTGGGGGGTGGAGGAGGTGGTTGTGGTGAGATATGTACGACAGTTGTGTGAAATTTGCCCACCAGAACTATGGGGGGAGCTGCGGAGACCAACGAAGAAGCGAGCAATTTCAGACCAACTTACTTACTTAGTTCCTCTTTAAGCAATGAATGCACAGCACCAATGGGCTAAATGGCTGAATGCAGGCATGCCGTATGAAATTCTGAGCACTCTTATGTGTAGCTCAGCCGGAAATATATCAGTTTAGACAAACCAATGCATAAATACAAATGAAGAAATGAGCACATAAATAGTTGTAATAAATCATTTGAAAAATTACAATGTGAATTCATTCAAGTATTTAAATGTATTTTAAAATTGTTCACAGTTCATGTTGAGTAAAGAAAACGTGATTTAAAAAAAGACTGATTTTATAGTTTGTGTGTAATGTACATGGAGCAACACGTGTAGGTCACAGTTTAATTTGGTAAATGTTAGGTTGTCATTTTAGCCTTTCTTTCATTTTGATTTAACGCCCCCAAAGCTTGGATCCAATAAGCTGTGATTCTGAGGGAGAGAGGCGTGTCTTGGCAGTGCGTGTGTAGGCTTGGCTGCCAGTGAGAAAGAACTATTCCATTGTAGAGATGTGAAAAATCCTTTGTTCCCTGCGGAAAGTGATTATGTCCAAAACTCAGGTTAATGCAGTTACATCTTCCGTTGCAGACTTGATGTTATCTGTACAAGAGGAAGGCCGAGAAGCCTTCCTGAGACCTCTGAAGAAGTTTTCCCCTGCCATGGTTTGAACTCTTGCTGAGGTGGACTGTGATTACTACTTATCGAATTCTTTTTCCCCTGATACTGCATCTGTGGCATTAAGGCTCGTTCCCCATCTCTCCCATGTTTATTACCTTCCCGGAACATTCCATTGGTCCGTGAGTACTGCCCAAAGGACATGATTTTCCCGATATATTTTCTTTTATCGCTTGCTTTTGCGAGTGAAGCGGGCAATATGTTTTAAGGCCCCTCCAATCCCGAGCTACGATTCAGGCCTGCACCGTATGTTTCATGGACTGTGCTGTGTGGGTGTGCGCATGAATGAGGGTACTGTAGAAGGAGTGAAATTTGAGTTTTACTGGTTTCAAGGGTTTGGTAAAAAAAACTTTTTGCTGGTACTCTACTGTTTGTAAAGTGGCAATTTTATTTTGTTTTTTTGGTAGATATTTTCACTAAATTTAACCATTTTTGAATTTAAAGAGAAGTGTTTTGTGTCATATTTGTTCATGTACTTGAGTTACTAAAAGTGAGTTTATAATCCATAATTCTTAGTGGGAATTAATCCTAGACTAAGTGGAGGCACCATCAAATAACATATCATTCATTAGTTAAAATACTGTGAATTGATTAGATAATATTTTATACAGGTAAGCGCCGAAAGAAAAATTGTGGCTCCAAGGACGCTTGGGGACGGGCAACGGCCGCAACAGACCAGAGGGGGGGACGTGAGACCCCCGTAAATGCAACAGGCCGCCACAAACTCCCAGATGTCCCTGTCCATGCTGGGCCACCAAAAGCGTCGGGCCAAAAATCGCTTGGTCTGATGACCTGCCAATCGGGAGGAGTGACCCCACTGCAGAACTTGGGAATGAACCACCAAGGGAACAAACAAACAACCAGGCGCCTCCCCACCAGGACCGGGATCGGACCGCAAGGCCTCCCGCACTACAGACTCAACCTCCCACTGCACGGGAGCCACAATCGGAGTTGCCGGAATTATAGGCACAGGAATAGAATCGCAGCCGGAGTGATCGTAAAACCGCGACAAAGCATCAGGCTTAGAGCCGGGGCGATAAGTTAACATAAAGTTAAAATGATTGAAAAATAACGCCCACCATGTCTGCCGGGAATTGTGTTGCTTGGTCTCTTGGATGTATTGGAGGTTCTTGTGATCAGTCCAAACCACAAATGGGTGTTCAGCCCCCTCCAACCAGTGGTGCCACTCTTCCAACGCCAACTTAACAGCCAACAACTCTCGGTCACCAATGCTGTAATTCCCTTCGGCTGCAAGACAACGATCGGGAGAAGTTGGCACTGGGGTGCAATTTATTGTCCCGATGAGAACACTGGGACAAAATTGCATCCACCCCGACCTCTGAAGCGTGAATGGGAGGGAGGGGTCGTGCATTACAAGGATGGGCTCTGGCATTTTTCTTAGCGCAATAATCGGGGCAGCCACTGTGCTAAAATTGCGGATGAACCTCCTATAAAAATTAGCAAGGCCCAAAAACCACGGAACCTCCTTCACATTCTGAGGAGCAGGCCAGTCCCTGACCACTGCCACTTTGTCCGGGTCCATACGGACCGACCCTGCTGACACAGTAAAGCCAAGGAACGAGACTGTCTTGGCATGAAAAATGCATTTCTCAGTCGTGACAAAAAGTTTGGCTTTCAGGAGGGCCTCAAGCACTTGTTTGACGTGTTGTTTATGCTCTGAGAGAGTGGAAAACAAAAAATCAAAATATCGTCAAAGTAGACAAAGACAAATTCCTCCAAAATCTCTCAGAGGACGTCAATAACGAGTGCCTGGAACACAGAGAGCGTGTTAACCAATCCAATTGGCATGACCAAATATTCTTAGTACCCATCATGTGTATTAAACGCTGTTTTCCATTTGTCCCCATCCTGGATCCTGACCAGATTGTATGCATTGCGGAGGTCTAGTTTGGTGAAAAACGATGCCTCCTGCAGGCATTCAAATGCAGAGTTCATGAAGGGAAGAGGGTTTCGCTTTTTAATAGTTATATTACTCAAGCCCCTGTAATCAATACAGGGCCTCAAGCCGTCGTCCTTTTCCCCAACAAAAAAGAACCCCGCTCCAGCAGGAGACGTGGATAGTCAAATAAAACCATTAGCAAGAGCCTCCTGAATATACTCTTGCATTGCCTTTCGTTCTGGCCCAGATAGCGAGTATAGGGACCCCCTGGGGGGAGTAGTACTGGGATCAAGCTTGATCTCGCAATCGTAAGCACGATGCAGAGGCAAGGACAAAGCCCGTTGTTTGCTAAAAACCTCTGTGAGATCAAGATAGTCATTAGCAACGTTGGGAGGTAACCAGAAGTTCAGTGCAGCCCCCAAACTCCAATCCCGTTCCGGACCCGACATATCAACAAATGAATCAGAATCAGAAAGGTCCTCTGACTTGGAATCCTCTACTGGCTGCCGCCAGTCAAATTGAGGATCCCACTCCAAACCCTCCACTGTCCCTTCATCTAAATCGGGTGAATTAAGTGAGACAACTTCCTCATCATCACTCCAGTCTTCAGCCTCCCCCACAGGTAGACGTTCAAAACGACACGCTATCTTACTCTAGTGAGACCCACAATCTGGGCCCCACTGGACAACAGGATTACTTTGACTGCCCCAGGAGATGTGTGGCCTATGTTTAAGCAGCCAAGAATGTCCTAACACAACAGGGAAAACCAGGGAATTAATCAGGAAAAACCGAATTCTCTCAGAATGACCACCAAATGGGACGAACATAGTCAATAATTCAGAGGCCTCGGTTATAAGCCTAGTTCTCAACGGTCGACCATCCAAAGATCTAACCGAGCGTGAATGTGAGGGAGAGCTGATAGGAATGGCATGTTTCCTTGCCCACTCCGCATCCATAAAACAATCAACTGCCCCCGAGTCCAAAAAGGCCTTAGCAAATACTCTCTGTCTCTCCACAGTCAATTCTACTGCAAAATGTCAAAAAAAGAAATTGGGTCTGTCCCTCTAGTGCCCCCCATACCTCTAGAGGGACTTCCTGTTTCCCTTTAAGTTCACGGCAATGCGGTCTGATGTGCTGGTTTGTTACAGTTATAATAAATAATTTGTCTGCGAATGGGCTTACGAGCCCGGCTCTCATATGAGCTATCAACCTGCACAGGTTCAATAGGAGTGGGAATTTCAGTGGGCGGAGTTGTGTGCGTGAGCGTGTTGTAAGAAGAATCTACCCCTTTGTTAGCTGGAGCCAGAGTAGTTTGTTTCTCCTTGTATCGTTCGCGGATACGATTATCAATTCGCACAGCAGTACGAACTAAAGAATCTAAAGAAACACAAGGCTCTATTGACGCCAGAGCGTCTTTTACCTCTTCAGCCAAAGCCGGAGTAAAAACTGTCATAAGAGGTGCCTCTGGCCACCCTGTCTCTGTGGCCAGGGAGTGGAAAAAAAGAGAAAACTCTGCAATGCAGTCCTGCCTCAAAGGTATTAAACGTGTAGCCGCGTCCTGACCGCACATGTCCTGATCAAACACTGAAATCATCTCCCTACCAGATTCATAGTTAATCTGGAGTGAATGAGTGGCCCCACCCACGTGAGAGCTATACCAGCTAACAGGGATAAAATAAACAAAGTCTGTGATTCTTCATTCTTCAACCATGAGGGTTGCGTTTTAAAAAATATTTATAAAAAAATATGTTATATTATATATAATATTAAATATTATATCACATTGGGCGATAAAGTCCTTGCATTTCCCTGCCTCGCCTTCATATCTCTGTGGTAATTGAATCTTAGGCTCTCGTGGAAAGTGTGTGGATTGTGCTTGTGAAACATTTAGGGTGCACTGAGCCGTCAGGGCTCTAACACTCTCGCTGAGGCTCATTAAGATATTTTCCTGCTTCTGCATAACATCCTCCTGCAGGTGAATCCTTTCTGCCAGCTCAGCTTGCTGATTACTTAGACTAGTGAAGCCCTTGTCAGAATCAGCAAGCACAGATTGTTGACCGGCAACCACTCTCTCCAGCGTAGCCATAGCTGGCGCCTCCATGTCTGGCTGGAGTGTTCTGTAATGGCCGGTGGAATAGGAGGCCAATTGCAATGACTAGAGAGAAAGTGCAGCACGGACACAGTACAACCAAAGAGAATAGTTTAGACCAAATGAAAAGTACTCGCGCTTCCAAAGGACGTATAATAGTCTGCGAAACGGAAGCAATGCGAGAAAAAGGGAAAAGAAACTCCAATAATACGAAGATAGAAAGTTATAAAAACCTGACTGCAGATATCTTCGGCTAAAGTGCATAGCTCAAAACAGACACTCCAGCAAAGCAGGTGTGGCGGCAATTCGGCTTATCTTATGATGAATCAGCTGGGAAAGGAATCCGAGGGCAAAGGGATCCGATGTCGTCCCAGAATGAGAGCCACATAGAAACTTCTAAACACATACAGCCAGAACCAAGACAGCCGTTCTATTTTCTTGATGCAGTAGCATTTTTCATTTTTATTGTTGGCTTTATATAGGCTATTGACCACACCAAAAAGAACAAGTGTCTGCCACTAACATGGCAATATCTCCTGCCGCCTCAATTTTATGTGTCCGTACGGGCGGAGCACAATACTGTATCTATTGATAACAACTATTGATAACAAGTCAAGTGTCACGGTACACATCACAAACAGCTCAGTGTTTCTTATTACTGAAGTGCCTGGCACGTGCACGTGGTGCGCGTCAGGATTACAATACCACGTGCTTTTCTTATCCCCCGCTGCGCGATTAGCGTGAAGCGGGGGATATAGTATTGGACTCCGTCCGTACATCCGTACTGACACATAAAATTGAGGCAGCGGGGGATATTGCCATGTTAGTGGCAAACACTAATTTCCTCTTGGAAAAGCAATAAAAATCAATTGATTCTTCAATTTACCACAAATACAGTACATATCTCACCTGTGCGTTTTTAATGGAGCTGTGTGTGTGTGTGTGTGTGTGTGTATATATATTATAATATATATATACACACACACACACACACACAACAACAGTTCTCAGAATTTCATATATACTGTTTATGTATAAAACTTTTCTCATTTTGGACCACGGGATTCTTGTACATATGTCTCAGCGAATTCCCTCCTGAATGACTGAAGAAGTTCCCACAGATGTGCTGTCCTTTCAAACTGTTTCCTTCTTATCTTCCTGTCCTATAAGAACAAAACTTGCTTGATTCTACTTCTCTTGTTGGAAAATGGGCAGAATTTGTTTGTTAATTTTCCCAAGCATGGCTTTCAATGATATCTAAAATGTTGGATATTATCCTGTGACAAAAGTTAACTTCTGACTATTTACTTTGCAGCCGGTGCCATTTGAAATCATTTACAGAAGTTCAAATAATAAATTTTCCCAGAAAAAAATGAGTGCAATAACACAAGTGATTCCAATCTTTTGGTACTGTACATAGTTCTGGCAGCTGAAAATGTGTCCGCCATTGACTCAAGGAAAGAATCAGAAAGTAGGCCATGAGAAAAACACTGCTCGTGAAATAATTTGATCATAATTCTGGCCGCTCCAAGAACCCAAGACATTCGATCCGTCGTATTAGGCCCTTTCAGTGCCCCTTAGAACTGTTTTTGGAAAGATAAAGATCCATGCAATATCTAATAAATAAAGTTGATTAAATGGACTGGGTCGTTGCAGACTGCTTATGTTACCCTCTGTGAGTGTGAGGCTGAGCCTGAACCAATATGAGCCACTGGAATACAGCCCCCTGCTTTACATCAGCCATTATTCAGCTGAGGCTCTCCAAACTTACACTTGGTTAAACTAATCAGGGGAGATGTGGGGCTGAGGGCCTTGCGCAATGGCCAAACAGATGCACTGACCTTATTATGTCTACACTGGGACTTGAACTGCCAACCTCCAACCTTCCAAGTCCCAGTGAAACAGTCCAGTCACTGGAACACCGATCCTGGTGTTAAACTTCTGCAAAGAGCAAGGCATCAAAAATAGGGAGAATACAAAAATACATGACCATCGTGGCATCCTGCTTTCCATGCAGATCCACTTCTGAAAGTACTGTATGCTTTGATCCCGTGCTTGAATTAGGCATTTAAGTCTTAACCGGAGAGAGCCCAAAAAATCTTTAGCACACCCTGCGAAAAAAAAAGAAAAAGAAAATCTGTCATGCTTGAGCTGATGTAGTAGTGTAGCCTGTGTTTTAGCCACATACCATATGAGCGCATGTCCAGAAACTGTTGCTTTTCAAAAGAGGCCTTATGCAGACAGTTTGTCTGTTATAAGCTTTTCATTTTAGTAAAAAAAAATGGTAGGCATGATTCAGATTTGAGCCTCCATTAAACAGTTTACTCAAGTGTGAGCATTTTTATTTTATCACCATTTCAGCAATTGCACCAATTATTATTAAATTATTAAATATATATTATTAAAACGAGTCATGCTGTTACGGGTGTTGCACTTGCATTGAGAATCCAATACACTGTTCTGCTTTCAAAATTCTTGAATTCTTTGCTCAGTCAGTCAGCCTCAACCTCTGGAAAAACTATCTTCAGCCTGTTTTGCAAATGTTCACATCGACTTTTCTGACTTACCAGGAACTTTCTATGTCATGCGTGCCATATTGACAAAAATACTATTATCCTAATAAATATTAAATAAATAAATAAATCAATCACAAATCACACCAATCATACCTGATATTTACATTTTAATTTCCATTGCCATTGATTCTGTAGATGATTGTATGTCTTTAGGATTATGTTTCACATAAAATAGACCCACAATAGAGAAAGGGCTACTATAGGAGAAACAGCAGCCCAGAGAGTCAGATGGAACACAGTGTAAATGCATTATGTATTGCAAAAGAGAGAACTCGGAGAATTACAGCAAAGCATGATTGATTTAAAACACCTGAGGAAAAAAACTACATGGTTCCACAAGGGGGCGATATAACATAACGTGGGCTGTGTACGAATGGCATTCCAGTTCTTCGCATTTTTTTTTTCCTTTTTCTTTTTTTGGGGAAATAATTTACACATCTAATGGGGGTGAGACTGGGAATTTCATAAACACATAATGTAGATAACATGGAGGGGAACACCTGTGAATATTGCACATACTTAGCAGTCAACCACACCAGATTGAATTCAGATTCTCCCAAAACTCAAATCCACAAAAAAGAATGAAATGGCCAGTGCCATGTTTTTTTGTTTGTTTTTTTTTTTTACAGGAAGAATAAGTGGGTCCAAAATAAGAGAGACTCAAGCAGATAATTTCACTGTGATTTATGTGACAAAAATGATGTCATGAATTAAGAGTTGTGATTTCTTTCTTCTTTTTTCCCCTGGGGAGAATGAATTCTTCTGCCAAAACCACTGCTCCACTGGGAATGAAATGTTAAAGCAGTTAAAATGACAGAAATAAATAAAATAAAACCCCCCCCCCCAAAAAAAAAACAATAATACAGAGAGACACCTGTTGAATGAATCTTTAAGTTTTGTGGACGTGCCTTTGTCCCATTTCTTCACTGTAATCAACTTCTGCTGCTGCTGTTCCCTCCTTCTGTTTTAAATCTGTCAGCAGCTGTGGGGAAAAAATGATCATTTTTACAGTGAAGACTCCAGCGTCCATTTTTTCCCCCCTGTGACACATACCCAGAGGACATCTCTGCCTCTGCATTCAAGCTCAGCTGGACAACACACACTGGTGCTCTCTCTCGCTCTCTCTCTCTCTCTGTCCCTTTTTCACCTTCGTAACCAGAAGTATCTGTTCCTCTCATCTATCTCTCCTATGACCTCTTTCACACTTCATCACTTTGTTCATTCCTACTCTTTCTTTCTCATACCTCCATCCAATATCCTTCAATCTCTCCCTCCTTTTCTCTTCACCCTCTCCTTTGTCACTCCCTCTGTTTCCCTCCGCATTCTGAGGAGCACTTCCCTTTCTGTCTTCTACCTCTATCTCCTCTTTCTAAACCCCACCATCCCTCTTCTTCTTTACCCTCTCCCTCTTCTCACACAGCAAAACTGTGTAGAATTTACAGATTAATTAACAGATTTTATAGACACCCAACAGAAATTAAAATGTACTGTACTGGAGTTAATTTAACACTAGAAACTACTCACCCCATACCATCCCATGGTTCCACCCAGCTCTACCTCAGTCTCATCAGAGGACCCCTAGAGTCTCCTAATCCTGGCAACGGATGCCACCTGCGCAGTGATACCTCAGTTCTAGGTGCTCTGGACTGATTAATGGGGGTCTCAGGGGGGCCCACACACAGTGGTACTTTATTTATGCCCCCAACCTGGGACTGATTAATAACGAATCCACTGTGACATGAGCTCGCACCTGACCCTCAACCCTGTCTATTCCTCAAGCCCAACTACTGTGCTCAAACAGTATGTGTGTGTGTGTGTCTGTATTTGTTTGTGTGCATAGTGCGCATACATCTGTTTGTCTTCTTATTCCTGCATGAGTCTGGGAGAGTAGTTCTCAATTTAAACTAAACACAACAGCGGTATTTACATTACTTGAACTGAAATCAAAAATGCCAGATTGACACACACAACACCTGGTGGCCTGTTTAGAAAATAACGCGACCGGGAAATTGGTAAAATTAAATATTTTTTCATCTGCATATGTAACATAATGTGATCTCATTTATTTTACTGTCAGAAAGCTAACAAGTGGATTAGCATTAGGTATACTAAGTATTCCAATATGTCCAGGGCAGACCGCAGATCTGTTACCTTTTGGCTTTAAGGCGCTAGTGAGATGATGACATTCAGAGCTCGGCATATCCTAAAAAGCATCTTAAACAAAACCAAGAGGATTCGTACATTCCAAAGGAAGTGCTGGGCTGGTATTATGGAAATTCCTCTGGCTCGCGTATGAAAATGCATAGTCCGTCCTGGAGAGCAGTCAGCCATCCGCACCTGTGTCCAGTGGTGTTCCAGCCCCATGCATGAGAGCAGAACATGTAACCAGCGGGAGGAATGCCAAGTTCATAAGAGTCCACCAAGTCTTTTGGGTCTGGCCCAGAGAGAATGGCGTAATACAGGGTCAGGGCCTGGAGAAAAGGGCCATTTAAAAAGCAGAGAGAAGTGAAGTGTATAGCTTTGCTGATTCTCATTAGTACTGAAGATAATAGCCCACTGAACACTGAATACCTGAACAGGGGAGAAGAACCAGTTTCTGTCAAGAGAATCCGAAACAGGAACCTGGCGCAGATCATGGACTAAGCCGCAATTGGCACTTTTAATGAACAGCAGAAGAATAACTGAAAAGTCACTTAGCAGTAGAATAATTGGAGGGCGGTCCGATGTCAGGTGTGGGCGAGTTAGTACGTTGGAGGTTAGGCAAGACGTGGTAGAGGACAGTGGTCTGGTCTGTGGAAACCCTGAGCTCAAGGGGTTGGTTTGTCATAGTGGCCGGGGCACTGACATCTCCACACTTTCCACGGTCTTCCCATTTTTTTCCTTGATGAGTATAAGCATTGTATCATAATCATATTTCTGTGTAACTCACTGCTTTTTGCTCATTGTAATTAATGATAACAGGGTGCACTGCGGTCTTAAAAGTTTTGGCCTGTGTGGGAGAAATTACAGTGACATCACCAGTTCCTCTTTCCGCTCCTTCCATTGTTTAGTGATAGGATAATGGCTTTGTGAAGATGGAATTCCTGCCATGTGATGAAAACCACCTTCCACTTACCCAGTTTAGTGAGTAACAATTTGGTAAATGAATCCAGCAGCTTTACTCCTGGACACGAGGTCATGCTTTATTTTAAGGTGCATAGAGCACAGTTAATGCTTAGGATCTGCTATCCCACTGCTCATTTTATGGGCGTATTGCTATATCACGCCTATTTTTTTTCTGGTCTGTTGTGTTTGCTTTTGCCCGCTGTTTCATTATTCTCAGCTGGGAAATGCAAGGCCTTAGGATTGTAATTGTTTATTTAATAGTTATGAGGAAAGTATGATGGTATAACGTGTGCAGGTTTTTTTTTTTTTTTTTTGGTCAAGCTTACAAGTGTTGCTTTTTATTCATGTTCAGGGGAGAGATTTTATAAGAGGAATGGGAAACCAGAATTGAACAAGAAATCTGACAAATTGTGCTGAAAACCGGTCTTGGGTCCAATAAATTTCTTTCTTCTATTGTAATATTGCTGCACTATAATAAACCATTTTGTGGTTTGAATAATGCTGAAGCTGCAGGTCTCACTGACAGAACAACGGCTATGAAGTTACTGTAAATTAAAAATCCTCAGTATTTGGAAAGAAGCCACTTGGCATGAGAGAGTGGGGGAATGTTTTTTTTAACATGAGTGGATAAATGATAAGGTCTTGGAATTTAGTTGTTTCCTTCAACTATCATACAATTTATTAGGTCCTCTTCTTTCTCTCTCTCTCTCTCTCTGTAACACACACTCAATCACAGACAAACTAGCACATTGAGATACAAACATGAAGAACCACACACACAATCATGCATTCACTGAAAAAATGAAAGGTTGACTCAACTTAAAAAAGTAAGGCAACCTGCAGCAAAGCACTTTTGAGTTAACTCAAGCTCTGAGTTCTTTCAAAATTTAGTATAGCTTGAGATGAGTGTGAGTTGTGGAACCAAGTTTCATGACTGAATTATTTCTAATCACAGGAGAACTGAGGTCCATCCCCTAAAACCTGCTACAGACATCCACTGCCATGAGGCCATGAAACAGCTATTGAGCCATGATGTGTTTAAAAAGATTGTAATAAGACATATGTCAGTTGATAGCATTGACCATAACGCTCATAGAAATTAATGATAGCAGCCATAAGCAAATATTCCATTTATTGTGGATAACCTTGCTGTGGAAGATGAGTAAAAATGCCATAAATGAGTGATCAGCCTGCTACTGGCTGGAAAATAAAAATGAATGGACGGCAATTGGGAACTTCAATAAGGACGCAACCTCTTTCTTGATAACAACAATGATCAATCTTTAATTCCAATATTTTCTTCTTAATCCAATACAACAACTTGGAGAGGGGGCTGTAGCATTATGTGTACTGAACTGTTCTGCTGCCGCAAGCCACTGGGCTGTCAGTGCAGTAACTGTCCAGCTCCAATAGGGGACTAGCCTGGGCCACTGAACTGGAGTCTAGAGACAGTGGAATTTGCTGTTCTTCAGAGAGAGAGAAAAAAAAGGGTATTCATCACTGTCGCAATGATTGTAATTAGCCCATTCTACCCGCTTGATGTATTTTGAAAAATTACATTCAGTGCATTTTATTTATCAAAATGCCTGGCTAGTTAGGTGACTTGGCCAGTCCTGCTCAGGATAAAGCAGGCATTTGCTATGTAATTGCAGTATTGTGAGCATGGACTGTATGGTCAATGGTTCTGCGACCAGAGGTAACAGCTGTCTCGTCCTAGTGTCCTCTTGGACCAGGCCAGTAATTGCAGGACAATTCATGTGCCATGAGACAGTTGGTCACTACCCCAAGCCAGTCCCTTAGTGAATCACAACAGTTACTGCTCTGGAAAGCCATGCCCCGAGCCAGTACCCTACCGAATCAGGACAGTAACTACATTGGCAGCTCAGTGTCTCACGGCAGAGTAGCCTAGAGTACACATAATGCTACAGCTCCAACTGATAATTTGGCTGATCTAAAGTATGGCAAATCATTAAGCATGACTGCATACATTTATCCAGCATAGATTTAACAAGCCATGACCCACTTCTGAGGCATTAATATAATACATGTCTTTGGTTATACAACAGTAGACGACAACACACGTAATATCAGTGATCTGTTTGTGCAATGCTAGCATCACTGAGCGTCACCAAGCTGTCACCCATTATATTTGATTATATTAATATAGATCTTATGACCATCACTATCACAGACAGATTGTGGGAATGAGTTACAGATTACCCATTGTTGCCCTGAATGAACTACGAAGTGTTTATTTTTTTTAGAATTGGTGGTCAGTTACCACCGTATAAGACTGACACTGCATGACATCATGGCGCTTACTCCAGTTAGTGCAACAAAGGGAATGACCGTACTCCCAGTTCTCTGCCCGTCTTTACCCCCAGAAAACTTGACCCCATGACCTCGCACTTACAGGTCCGGTAACTAATTCCCCTGGGTTGGCCCCCACAAAGAAGTTACAAATAGCTGCTGGATGGAGCTCTGAGAATCTCCGGGGGGGTCACATCCCAATTCCAGGAGGCGAGCCCTGAGGTTTTGGATTGGTCAGTGCAAAGCGTGTTGTGCAACCACGATAATTGGTTTGGGAAAGGCTACTGGGCAGCCAAAAATGAAAAAAGTAAATAAATAAATAAATATGCAGCCTACTTGTCATGCTAAAACCCGGGGATGTGGGGGAGTACCCTGGCTCCCATAGACAGATTCCCACAATCCGTACTTCTCACACACTTTTCTTCATCACCACATAGCGGATAAAAAAAACCCCTATTTCTCCTGTTTTGTTGGTCCAATCATTGCTACGTGAGAAGTTACATGCCCGTCATGGTGCCGCTTCTGCCCTGGTTACCTATTTGTAGGGAGATTTAAAGGATTATCTCTAATTATTGCAAAGGAACTTATATTTGGTTCCTTTAAATTGGCACTGTATTGTGAAGTTCCTTTACGTAATTTATTACGAAAATACCCAAGAATCTTAACACCAGACTTTAATGGCCGTCACGTCACTATATCATGAATTTCCCTAGTAGCGACATTACTTCGAGCCATAGTGAGGAGTGCGGGAGTGCGACCCCAGATCTCCCTGAAAAAGTTTTGCATAGCCAGTCGGTTCAAAGACACCAAAACTGCGAAGAAGCTTGCCAGGGAATTCTGGGAGGTGACCAAAACAATCGACAGCGATCTCACAGTAGGAGAATGTGGACAAAAACTGTTGAGAGGTGCACAAATATGGGGATGGGAAAATGGGCCTGGAAAAAATCTTCCAGTCAAATTGCATTGTCTTTCTCTGAATAGTAAAAAAAACAAGTAATAGGCCATGGTTTCACAACCATTTCTGGCCACTTATTCTAACAGACAGCTTCCTAGTCTGTGCGTGCAGAATGCTGCCGATGCTTTTGTCCAACGGGACAAAATTAGCTTCACCCTATTGCAAATACCCCTATGTGAGTGCGATAGTTCAAGCGATTTTGCATTGAATTCTGTCACGGCTGGGATAACAGGACTGAAATTTGGTTGGTTGCAACCTGGTAGGTTGTTTTATACAGTCAATGGTTGCAACCCAAGAAGACAGCAGCTTTTTGGATGAGGTGCAGTAGGTCAGATGGCAAAGGCTGGCAATGCAGGGGAGATTTGAAACCACATCATCTCAGAGTTTTGAAAAGGTAGATTGCTGCAAAGAGTGAATCTGTTCCCCAGAACTGATATTGTGAGCCCAGTGCTCTTATCCCTGCTTGCTCTGGAGAGCAGGGGATGCTATTTTAAGGGAAATTCAGTCCTTCAGGCAGTGAGTCCTGTGCACTTTCTCCTTGTTACTTTCATCACTGAGAACACATAGACTCATGAAAGAAGGCAAATTCAAGCATAAGACTTGGTGTGGCATGGTGACACAGTGACTGGTGCTTCACAGCCTGAAGCTCCTAGGTTCAAATCCTGGTGGTATTACATTTCATGTAGAGTACAGTTATTATATGTTTTCATTTGGTTGTTTTTTATTCAAAGTGGCTAACAGTTGAATCAACTTGAGAGGGGCCAATCCTCCACGCAGTGCAGTGTGAGGTTAAGGCAAGGGCCTTGCTTAAGGGTCTGGTTGTCCCCAGCAGGGTCACGATCAAGCACCTTAGCCTCCAGGCTAGATTCCCCCTGAATTCCTCTCCGAAAGAAACGTAGCTTAGGCTGTGAGGGCGTTACTATAAAACAGCATGCGTACTCGGTGCACCAACCCTGCAAAGGTTAATTAAATAAATAACATTTTTCTTCACTTCGCTGTGACCCACGCCTGTAATCTATCACCGTGGCCCCAGATCTCAGTGCTGTTTTTTATATTTGTTGCTCACAATGAGGCATGATTACAGGCAGCTGATTAACCACCAGCCCCCCACCACAGGCTGCAATCTGCATACCTCTTCATCTCAGCTAGCAGCCAATTTGCTGACATGGTGTGGTAAGGCAGATTTGTTCAGGAAAAACAATACGAGAACAAAAAAAAAAAAAAAAAAAACATTTTAAGCACAGCTCCACAAAGTCTAATTACCGCCCTTTCTTAAATTATAGTAGGTTTATGTACGCTACTTTTTATTGCTGTTTGTTAAAGTTTACCCCCCGTAGTACATGCATAGCATGGAAAAATATTCAAGGGCATTACTCAGCCAGAGAAATGCCTTACTATATTGACTACTGTTTCTCCTGCTCTTTGAATTATCCTGTCCCCCATTATGATCCATTACCCTTCAGGGTATAACATATGACTGAAACATCCCTGTAAATACCTAACTTTACACTATGAGTGGGCGCCAGTGAAGTACCCCAATAGTCCTTTCAGATGTTCGCTGCTCAGATCTGGTGATCCTTTCCATCCAGACTTTTAATCATGTTTGACTATACAGCACCTACTCACACTGAGCAAGTGAGTTGTTCGGCAAATAAGCTTGACCAATGACCAGCCCAACAACTCTGTGACCGAGAGAGTGTGCAGACATGCATACCAAGAAGCCATCAGAAAGAATAAGGGGATTTATTATTTTTAGAGATTGATCTCATGCAGCAATCAATTCCACTCACTAAAGAAGTCTGACATTTTTTTAGCAGGCCCTTTGATTTTGTTCTCTGTTTTGTTCCACACTATGTAATACATTCTTGGCAAGTTTCTGTTTACTGCTGGCCCCCGTTAAGCTCATTTTAGTCAGTGATATTTTTGAGGGCTTTTAATGGTATTTATAATTCAAAATGAAAACACTTTTAAAAAGGAGGTTGAGCTCAGACCCAGCTAGTGGTGTCATAGGAACAAAACTGACATTTTTCACAGAATTCATGGGGGGGGGGGGGCTTGAATATTTCAGCAGTTACTCTTTTAAGTTTTTTTTTGAAATTCACATTCAAAGCAAAGGCATAAAAGGCAGTCATTAAAAGAATGAGGTATAAGAGTTTATGAAGACAATCGCTGCCACGGCTGAAATTAAAGGGCCTCGCTCAGAGCTAGCACTAGCACTCCTGCTGCTGATGCAAACCGCTGCCAGACAATAAAATTGTTCTAAAAACACCGCTGCAGAACAGTCGTTAGCTCCCATCTACTCACACTGTTACCTAACTCAAAAACAGAGAAAAAAAAATGTGTTACGTATGGTCAACAAAAAAAAAAGAGCAAAATAAATATGTGCTTAATATTTTAATGTGTTTTGAATGACGAGTAATTAAGAGTGTTGATTTAAAAAATACATAATGTATTTCCCTCTGGTGAGAGGTCCATATTGAATATTTAATATATGCCAGGAAGAGAGAACTGAAGATATTTTCAGCTCTTTCAGAAAAGTAGTTTTGCCATGTCTCCGCTGATAAATCAGTTCTTGGTTGCACTGGAATTCTCAATGGTAGGAGTGAAGGAAGTGCAAGTTCTTGGACAGAGAACCATTTTTGATGACAAAGAAGCCTTGAAATTAAAATTCCATCACACAATCTCAGGGTTCCTTTAGGATCCAGTTTTGATTTGAGAGTGAGGCGCAAACAATCAATAACTATTGCAAACAACTAATCCCATGCTGACCTCCTCATTTGCACCTCTAATGCTAAAAATCTGCACTGAATATCTAGTGAAAAGCAGATAAATACTTCATGTTTGGCATACAATATACCAAAAGTTTCATATATAGCATTTAAAAATAACACTTGATAGCTCAGCGGAAAAGCAAGTCAAAGGCCAGAAAACAGAATGCAGTTACAGTAAGGCATCTTCAGCTTTCTCTTGACCCTTCTGTCAGTAAACACCAGACAGCAAGCCCTGTGAAATGGTTATCTTCATAATGACAAGCTTCGTCATCCTTGCACATATTTTGAAGAACCACTTTCAAGACCATTGGGACAGAAGAAAATGCATTTAAGGAATGCCAGTTTGAGAGGGGTACGGACTGATTTCTTTAAGTTGTCCTGGTTCACTCTTCAAAGGTCACATCACAGTAAGACACAGCCAGACATACATGAGAACAAAACAGTTCATGGCTGTCATTCATACACGCGTCAAGAAATGTTGCTAATATGTTAGGTGGCTGATTATTGGGGCCAATAAATTATGACGGGCAGAAGTTTTCACCGAAACCAGTGATTGATGCAGCCCTCTTTGCCCACCTCTGGACAGGAGGAATCCCTGTGTGGATGTAGGTGGCAGGCTAATGAGGTCAGCAATGAAACTGGTGGCATTAACTGTTGAAAATGTGCATATATAGATTCTAAAGTGGGTGAGAAGTTATCAAGCTGATCACAAGCCAACATTGCATTACTTTGCAGTCAAATGGCAGGGAGTCAAGCGCACATTCAGAACTGGCTTAAAAAAGGTGGAAACCAGAAATTCAGAATTGTGATTGCATCACAGTAGAGCCAGCTGACCCCTGAGAGTTTGAGGAACTGAAAACAAAATGATCTTCCAGATTTATTTTTATTGCCACTGATAGCCAGATGCAGGGATGTTTTAGTTTTCTGTTCGGGTAATCGAGTTTCGCTTCACTGGCCTTATCCAGGAATCTATCTGCTCTCTTGTGTGCTTGGGAATTTTCGTCACCCGGACTTGAAGCTAAGCATCGAATCCAGCGACTGCCTCTTCTGGAAGCATTTCTGTTTTTCTTTTTTCCCCTCACTTTTTGCTCACTTCTCCTCTTCCTCTTCTCTGCTCTCTTCCATGAGAGGTCTCAGAGGGTGGAACTCGCAGGGCTCGTTTGCCGGCTGCACAAGCGAAGCCAAAGAGCCTCACCCATTACGGATCTCCCGTCGTGAGTAATATCGCCCATGAGAGCACAGCTTACCGAGAAATGAGAAACATCAGCGCTCTGGCATTCGAGCGCAGAGGGATGGAATCAGTGCACTTCCACGATAAGAATGTAACGCAATTGAGAGAATGCAAAAGGCTAGCCAGAATGATATATTGAGTGCCCCCTATCACTGAGCCTCTAACTGACCATCCCCTGAAGAGTTATTATATTTTATTTTCTTCCCCTTTTATTTTGAAACTGTCTTCTGGTGTTTTTAGCTGTAACACAATGGAGCCACTAGCTGCCCTCAACATGTCTTAAATGTATTATTTCACATGAACATGTTTGAGGCTGACCTGCTTCTAACCCATTGGTTTTTGTGATAACATCTTGCACCAATTTTGATTGTTGAAGGAGCTGAGGCCATGCCATTCGTCACCGGATTGTTCTGCCTGCCTGAGTATTCTGGCCAGTTCTGATTACGAGCTTAGTGCTCTCCTCTGTCTTGTGGCTTTTTTTATTAGTGCCCCTCTCTCCCTGATCCCAGCGGTCTCTAACTGAGACATACCCTGCCTAAGCACAGTCCTTGTTCTCCAGTGGATGCACAGTTCTGCATGTGCTGCCCATTGGCTTAACAACCCGGCTTTTGACCTTAGACTGACAATTGACTATGGCTTGGCGCTTCCCATCCTGATCCCATTTGCACATCGCCTGACCCAGACTTTTCTGCTGCTGCCTTTGTCTGTTCCCTCGACACAGTTGCTGTCTGGGTTTATTATGACCTATTGGCATCATTAAGATGCCCGTGTGGCATTATCTGTTGATCTGCATATGGTTTCTCTGTCATGAAACGAAATAATCTACATACTATATAGACTCTCCAATTAGCCTGACAAGGTATCTTTGGACTGTGGAGTAAACCGGAGTATTCGGAAGAAATCCATGCAAACATGGGTAGAGCATGCAAACTCCACACAGAAAGACCCTAAGCTGGAATTGAATCCTCTTGCTGTAAGGCAAGAAAGTTTTTTTATGTTATAATTTTTTTTTTTTTTTTGATGATCAAATTGATGTGTAGGTTTTGGTAATTGCAAAATCAAGTTTGTGAAGAGAATAATAATAATAATAATAATAATAATAAAAACTATGCACAGTATTTAAGGACCCACATCGATGATTTACAGTGTATCTTACCAATTTTGCGAAATATTTTATTAAGATATGAAGAGTTTTCCAACAAAATGCAATATGACTATTTGAGACATTTTTAGCAAAATGCTATTTTTTGGCATTAGAAAGGTAACCATAAAATATCTTTCTTATTTGTTAGTATGCCTTGCTGAACAAATTAAAAGGCTATACCACGATGAAGTTAATATACAAGTAATGAATTTTGTGAAAACTTTGCTGTGATTATTTTGCAAAACGCGATATATCAACTGACGTGTTTCTTAGTAAAATACAACATATCCATTTCTTTAAAATAAGGTTAAAATTAATTTCATTTTGCCAATTTCATGACGTGGTTTTACAGCCAAGACCATTGTAAAATGAATAAATGAAGCACCTATTACTAAAACCCCATAAGTCACACTTGACTTGACTTGACTTGTGGGGTTTTAGTAGTCAGTGCTTCAAATATTAAATGGATACCAAAACTTAAGAAAATCTGCTCTGAAACACACATGGACTGGCCTCTCCTCTATTTTAAGCGAACGTCTGTGCGGGAGAGGTAATAGTTGAAAAGAACGTTGATGGAGCCGATGCACAATGGTATGAGAAAATCGCTATCATAATAATACTAATAATGCATCAGTTTTATACAGCGCTTTTCTGGGCACTCAAAGACGCTTCACAATGGATACATTATTCATTCACTCACACATTCACACTCTGATGGTGGTAAACTACATTTTTGTAGCCACAGCTGCCCTGGGGCAGGCTGACGGAAGCGTGGCTGCCAGTATGCGCCTACGGCCCCTCCGACTACCACCAAACATTCACACACAGCCACACAGGAGCGTTCCTATATTGCATGTTTTTGTGGATGGGGAAACTGGAGAATGGACTAACAAATGACATTCAGCAGAAGGGAAGAGTCTCTCAACACTGCAGTCTTTGCCAGGAATCTGCAAAATTTGTTTGTCACGAAGTGTCCAGACTTTTGAAGATTTTTATTATGTTCACACATGCCGCGCGGCATTCTTGATGAGTGCACTGGTCATTTGAAGTCAAGGGCCTGCCAGTCAATATCATAGATGCAAACATTTCCATGTTTCCATGCTGATTTGTACACTGTCCTTTCTTGCGAATCTGCTGCTCAACAGGACCAAAAACCTGGTCAGCGGGGAGAAAACTATGTCCACAAATAGGACACGCATACTTGATGGATAAATCAGGGAATCTTTTTTTCTGACCACTTGCAGAATAGAAATGTCTCTCATTATTTTGTTTTGCCCAAACAACAGTCGCTGATGTTATGACCCCACCTGTCTTCCAGGGCCTGCGTCATCTCTGTGTTTTTGCATTAGGCACATGTAGGGGTGGAGCTTGGGAGACTGAACAGAAATTCGGTACACCTTGGGTTAAAAGACTGGTCCACCCTTGGCAACGTGAGAGGATTCGTCGTTCCCCCACGGTTTCTTTGCAACCACACCATACTTTCCCCTCAAACACATCCTACACTACTGACAACATTGATTTTCACATCTTACTGGACGGCTCTCTTTTTCTCGTGTTTGGTTCATTTTTTTTTGAAGAACTACTTGTAATGTACTGCTGTTATCTTTGGCCAAACTGATTTGGTGTTTCTGTCTTGCTGTGACCAATTGAGCCGCGGTTGCAATACTGAACAATCTGAGCCTGCTGAAAGTGCGGGCTTCTCCATTGCTGATTGGCTGTGTGGATATATCACAGTTAGGAGAAAAACTGGCTCAGTGCTCATTGCATTTTGGAATGAAGGCTAATGATGAAGCGTGCTAAACAGTGGGATATCACTGTCGCTGAGGACTGAACATGGCATGACTACCGGCTTGCCATTGATGATCCTCTTGCAGTGGTGCTTAAAAGTTTTGATTATGGTGTTTATTGTGTGTTGCGATGGAAGTCTACATATATTACAAGTTGGCAGGCATGGGAAAACATGACCCCCAAACCTCTGCAGTACAATGTTTTGATTAGACCAACTGAGGTCCCTGTTGAGCTGCCACTAAAAATTATGCAGATTCCTCACAACAATTTCAAGTAATTGTGTAGCATATGTACTGTGACCATTTTGCTGTTTGGTTAAGTTTTCTCATTTGTTCTGTTTGCAGAATAATAAAACACTGGATGAAAGAGGTTAATAAAGGGGTGGTATTCATCAAATGGAGGAGTTCGTATTAATTATAATTATTGAAATGACTTACAGATGCAGGCCTCTGGACTCACATACTGTATACGCACGCATTCATGCCTGGAATAATTTCCTGGGATGACGGCCTTTAATGGTTAACCCTGAACTGCACAATGCGCTGGGCACCTTTATTGATTCATTGCATGTTAGCAGTTTGGTTGATGAAAGCGTAGACCATGTGTTCGCCAGACCCCAGCTTTGAAATCTTTAAAAGAAGGAGAGAAACTTCTCCTGCTAACACAAACTTCTGCACCACAAAATACCACAGCCTTCGCCATTTACAAGGAAATGTACACATGTATTTATTATACATTCACCCCATTTACCAAAGAGCATGTCAGACACAACAACGCATTAGTCAATCAGAATACATTTGACACACCATTACTCAAAATGAATTACCCTTTAGAATTGCAGTGGGAAAACAGAGAAATAATATACATTTACCTGATTGTGCGATTACAGTTTCTGTGGTTATATAAATATGAATATATTGCTCCAGAATTACCATTTACAATTTGCAACAAACTTTTACAGTTATCAGGAAAAAAAACCCTGCCGCTCCAAAGTTTGGAATCGCAGTCACTACAATTTTCACGAGAATTAGATAAAAGAAATGTTATCTTACAGCTAGACCATAAATGTAAACTCTCTGGGACTTTCAGGAAAGGAAATTCAATATGCAGTGGCAAGCTGAATCACATGATTTGGGCCTCATTAAGTTGCTGTGGGATCACCTGGATCATAAAGTTGGGGAAGAAACACCATCTTCAAAGAAGCGCCTATGGGAGATACAACGGTCCACTTGGAAATCCAGAATATTGTAGTAAAATTAATTTCATGAATTCCTGAAATTACCAAAGTAGTGATGTGTAAATCTTGCGGGGGATGCTTTAATGAAAAATCTCTAATGTAGATATCTGCGTTATTCATATTTTTTGCCCCCCAAACACTTTAAATACTGAATAAAACACCTTAAAAACATCTTGATTTTTGTGTCATGTATTTTACAAATATACACGCATTTGTATCCTATAAAATAGCAAGAAATACGTTGACAAGGAGTGATTCCTAACTTTTGAGTCGTACTGTATAACTGCATGTGAGCATTTAGCCACCAATTCTGACACTGCAAAACATTAAATACACATACAGTATATGTGCGCATTATGTCTCTCTGAGATTACTAACATCCACACCCAACCCTTCTCCAGGAAACCTGAATTCTGTTTTCAATCCAGTCCGCACAAAGCATGTCCATTAGCAAGAGACCTAGTTGAATTGGTTCATAAGTACAATCAGATATGTTGAGTTTTGGCTGGAACGAAAAGCAATTGACATCCTGAATCAGGGTTGGACAGCCTTGAGTTACACAGTGCAATTCATCATCAAGTTTCAGTATAAGGTTCTGATATTTCAATGCTGCTGAAAGCATTCACAATCATTGTTATGAAAAAGTCTCAGGGCCATGCAAATCATATCATAATGTCATATCAAAAATGTATTTATATTGCATGTTTCACAAAGAACTTTCGCGACCAGCTTTGCAGAGAAGCTTATTCTCCCCCAGAAGAGTAAACCCAAGAAAACAGTGGCAAAACTGGAAAGGAAAGACTCCCTGCTAACGGACCCTAGGAGGAACCAGACAAATTAAATTTGCTTAACATGTGGACTGTCTGTTTGACTTAGTGGAAGCTATTAAAAAAACTTTTTGTGTCAGAGTGATCAACTCTGCTTCCATAAAAAATAGATTATAAAATCTAATTTTTAACTCTGTCCACTATACAAGCAGTCATGACACATCTGGACCAGCAGATTGATGGTTAACACAGAAAGTAAAGAACAATCTAATACCATAGAGGAGCGTTTACTGCAGATTTTAACCTAATAAATTCATCACAGTTCCTGGAAGTATTTCACTTTGTGTTTTACTTGGAAGATGCAATAAGAGCATTTCGACTGCATCTTCCAAATAAAAGTATTTCTCACAGTAAGATTACACCAAAAAAGTTCAGTCACCATAGCTTTGACTTTTTTCCCCTTCGGCTATGAACACTTCTCAACAATTAAAGATATTCAGGTGCACATGGGAGCTGTATTATTTCCCACTTTAAGTGGCAACCAGGCAGTAAAGGAATATCTATATCTCATTAAAATCTGTGAACACTTGTGAACAGTATCCTCACAAAATTGTCTGCTCAATTTCAATATCCACGAGCAGAGCAGTGTTGTTGATTATTGGGGAAAAGTGAAAATTCAACTTCATTTTTATCTTGGGATCAAGCATAAGTCGATTTAAAATGAATGAAAAGTCAAAGCTGTGCTATCTTCCTACATGCAATTGAAAAATGATCGTAGATATTTGGAGGCATTGTTCTCTGCACTGACTTGATCCAGGACGGGACGGAAGAACATGCTCGTAGAATCAGATTTGCGCACAAATTGTTCCTGCGTTTTGAGTAAAAACAGATGTGTTGCCTGATAGGCAGTCCAAAATAACGCTCGCTAATCTGTATGTCCGAGAGTGTCCACTGTGCTCTTAAACATCTGCCTTGGCAAACAGAGTGATACATTCAAAAGCACAGACTTGTCTCAAGCATGGGGGTTAGCCGTAACTCTTCTTCCAAAAAAAGAACATTTTTTACAGCATGTTTGTCTTTTAGTTTCCCTAAAGAACTTATCCTTTTTTGATTAATTTTATTCCAAGTTTATTGATTTTTGTTTTCTTCCTCTTGTTAAAGTGGCACTTTACTCTTATAAATCAAGGCAGAGTGGAGGTTGATTTTAGTACATCCCAAATATACCCTGACAGTACAATGATGCTCTATTTGGGTCCCCATGAGTTCCTTTTACCTGTGAATAAGGTATACAATTGTTACGACCATAGCTATGAGGTCATAACAAGAAGGGAGACCACACAGGGAAACAAAAGTTAAAACAAAGTAATTTATTTGGCATATTTGTCAAAGGCAACCCTAAACTCAGCACCATGGTCACAAACAAATCCAATCTCCTCCTCTCAGTTGGGAGAAGGCAGCTTATTTAAATAGTGTGGAGCTAATGAGCTTCAATTGTCACTTCACAACTTGAACTGAATGAGTTAATTGAATACTGATACCAATCAGCAAAGTGGAATTTTTACATGTACTCTTATCTAAGCTTTAACAGACCAGCAGGGCTGTAACAACAGTAAATTCATTGTTTTGCTGGCCTGGGATACTGATATGCTTACCCACATTGGCCTGTGTTCGCGTTTCGTTTGACTGTTATTTGTTTATTTATTTACTTTTGGAGAGCGCATTTGGTTCTTTAAAATATTTGGTACTGCTCCAGTGCAGCCCAGCTGACCCGGCAGCTTACTTCGGCAATTCCCAAACAAGCAGAAGGACAATGTGCGGAGGCGTGAGGTCACTGACAGTTCTGGTAGGAGGGAATTATCAAACTGCAACAACTCTTCTGTTTCCCCTGGGGGCCATCGCTGAGCATTGGTGGTATTACGAACAGGATTCGTTTGTGAGGTTCTCCAAAATGCGTGGCGTTTGGGGAGTAGGGTCAAGGGGGTTCAGCCAGACACAAATGTATTTGATTAGCCCCGTCGAAGTATCACTGACGAGGAGTAAACAGAGAAGTCTTTTTGTGGGAATCCTCAGCGAGGAAGCCACCCCACTTCATATAATGTCATACATACTACGCTGCAGTTCCGTGGAGTTAACCTAATAAAGAGTAGGGTTTTATGAAATAGTCTCTTTTTTCTATTCTAAGTCAGTGTTCTCGAAAATCCGGTGGTTTTTTCAATCACCAGAAGTGACTCTGACACCAGCTCAAGAATGTCAATTTGTGATTTTTCTCTGATCTTACACCATAAAGCGTTAAGCCAATGATTCAGCGGTGCCTCTGAACTACAGACAAAGCTGTTTTGACTTTCTCTAAGAACAGCAAATACTTGGGAGTGATGGAGCTCCCGCATAGTGGTTCGAACACAAGCTCTGTTCCAAATGCATTATGCCTCAGGGGTCCATTTCATTCTATGCTCACTGTGGTGGCCATGGCTCATTGGAAGATTATGCGCAGGGAATTGGTCTCAGATAATGCCATACAAATACGTGAGGCGTAGAGACACATATTAGTACATGCGTACACACAGGCGCACACCTATGGGGGGCATTTTATGTCAGCGAACTATACTAAAACGTGTGTACAGCGCCTATGCGATGACATCAAACCTCTAACCTGCGCATGAAAAATTTCCACAGCGGTGAGTAAATTCAGACTTATGGTAAAAAATTTTGGAGCGATTAACTACTTTTGTGTGTGCTCTGTCAATATCAGGGGCTAAAACATCACCATATATATTGACTTTGGCATTGTTAGACTTCGGAAGGAAGTTGCGGGTTACTTCTTTCGACCCATCCAGCTGGGATGAGAGTAATGCAAGGGCAGGGCAAAGGTAGCGTGATCAAATTTACTGGAATCTTCTTACATCTATGTTGTTAAAACAGAAGTAAAAACAGCCAGACATTCGTTTTAAACATTTTAATTGGCTTGAAATGTTTCAAAAGTGAATGTGAACATGCAAGGTCTATTCATAAAAATGATCCCGGATAGCAAGCACCTCCGCTCCGGATCTGCCCCGGATCTACCCCGGCTCCAGCTGATCCGGCTCAGAGCCGGGGCAGATCCGGAGCAGAGGAGCTTGTTATCTGGGATGAAATTACTCATCACAGTTGTGACAGATATAATGAGTGGCACCCTCAGTGCAGGCCTCATGCTGCCACAGCAGACAAAAGATGCACCGCACCCACACTTCTCCCAGCAAAGATAACGCAAATGTCTCCCCACAGACAAGGCACTCATCGTCGCTGCCCTGAGAAACTGTGGTTTCAGTGTGTCCACTAAGACTCGTTTTCTTAGGGAGTTTTGAAGAGGACTGTTTACTCTGGCCCCTCTGCCGACTCTCCTCCAAAGCAGCTTTCACCGGGGTGTCAGTCAGTATTGCTGTTGACCTGCAACATTGAATGAGATTATAGTCAGAATCAGCTTGTTTTTATACAAGCAAGAGAATCAAGACGAGTTAAAAATGACACAATACTCGCCTCTTTCTGCCTCTCCTATTATTTTCTTTCCTCAAGCCAGCCTTTAGATATGGGCGAACCTTTTCTGGGCTGAATCTCCGTACTGGCGTGCCACTAGATGTTCCTGGAACCACTAGCACACCTGGATGGATGATATGGAAAAAAAATTGTTGGCAAGGCTCAACATGCACATTTAAAGACTCACACACACATACACACACACACACACACACACTCACACAGACACAAACTCTCACCATCTACAGGACTGGCTGACTCATGGGGATGCAGCTCCAATGGGCTCGGGCTAGGTTGGTGTCTCAAGGGGGCAGGCGCTGGCAATGGAGCTGGTGATGAAGGAGGAGCTGGTGATGGAGCCGACGCTGGGACTGGGGATGGAGCTGGTGCTGGTGCTGGTGCTGGTGTAGGACGGTCAGTCACAAAAGGTGGAGCAAAGTCTGCCTCACTGAAAATATCTGGATTCAAGGGCCAGATACCGGAACACTCGAACCTAGACGAAATGCTGCTTTGTGTCGCAGCTTGAGGCAGAGCTTTAGTCACAAGACTTGGGAGGTTGTTGATGGTCAAAGTTCTTCCAGGGTTCATTCGCATCCAATTATCTGATGCGCTGTTAATGTAGTGCTTCAGAGGGCCAAAAACGCTTCAGTCTAGCGGCTGAAGATGGTGGGAGCAGTGGGGTGGAAAAGACAGGAGCACAATGCCCTGTGACTTACAAAAGTCAATAGCTACCACAGAGAGGTGTGATGCATGATTATCTAAGAGTAGCAGCAACTTTGACTCCAGGGTCACACGGGTGTGTCTTGCAAAATGCTGTAAAAAGGCCAAAAAATCTGTCTCCTCCATCCACCCCGATCCATTGGCAGAACCAGTGCAGCCAGGGGGACCATCCCAGATGAAGTGGTCATGGAACTTCTTCCTTGGGAAGATAAAGTAAGGGGGAACAAAGTTGCCTTGTGCGTTGGCAGCAAAGGCAACGGTCACCAATGTCCCTCTTTCCCCGGAGGTCACTGCACCGACCTGGCGCTGGCCCTTAGTGGCAATGACTTTTTCTGCCACTTGAACTGTTGTGGTACCTGAAATAATGAGTGAAATGAATTAGTGCTGGTGCAAATCACTGTTGCTTTTAAATTGATCTAAATATTAATTTTTACCTGTTTCATCCATGTTCAGGATGTCATTTGCCTCAAAATTATAGCAGGTGAGGACAGCCTTTCGGTTGTTAAAAAACACGGTCATGTTCGTCTTGTTGAAGCTGGTGGAACGGGACATGCTGGTGGCTTGAGGTCGACGGATGGACTGAGGTTTGTTGCGCTCGAGGAAGGAGGTGAGCCAATCCTTCCCTGCCATCTGGTTTTTCTTCCATGAACATGAAGTTTTGAGGCTAATATTTTCGGCCAGCTCATATGCAAACTTTTGCACCTAAAAAAAGCATAAAGAAAGAGGTTAATTCCCAGATAGCAGGCACCTCCGCTCCGGATCTGCCCCGGCTCCAGCTGATCCGGCTCAGAGCCGGGGCAGATCCGGAGCGGAGGTGCTTGCTATACGGCGGTAGTTGTGTAGCTCTGTCTGCGGTGTTACTCGCACCTCTTCAGGACTCAGGCCAAAATAAATATCGGCTGCTCTCTTGATATCTGCCTGCAGTCTCTTCTCCTGTTCCTCTGTGAAGACTCTGTCGTGAGCCCTGTACCCTGGGGCCCGGGTCTGCTGCCCTCTTGCCTCTGCCCTCCTCTTGCAGTACCTGAACAGGGTGACATGACAAACACCATGCACCTCTGCTGCCCTCCTTATACTATCGCCTCTTCGGACATCAAAAAAGGCCCATGCATAAACCTCGGGGTCCACCGTTACTCTCCAAGTAGTTCTGACCCTAACTCTTGGTATTTCCTGTCAATAAAACATTACACACATTTCTATTGAGCTTTTAGACACAAAATGCGGCCGCATTAGCAGAGAGAGATGAACATAACTGTTGCTATTTCAGTCCTGACGGTGACTCCTGACATTTGAACGAGGATTACTTCCAAAGTTGAAATATTCAGACATTTCAAACTTCACCATATGTTACGGAACTAAATCACCTATCATTTCATCATAAATATGACACATGGAGCAATAAAGACAATCTTTATAATTGGAGAAATAATAGGAGAGGCAGAAAGAAGCGAGCATAGCGTCATTTTTAACTCGTCTTGATTCTCTTGCTTGTATAAAAACAAGCTGATTCTGACTATAATCTCATTGAATGTTGCAGGTCAACAGCAATACTGACCAACACCCCGATCAAAGCTGATTTGGAGAAGGAGAGTCGGCAGAGGGGCCAGAGACAGTCCTCTTCAAAACTCCCAAAGAAAACGAGTCTTAGTGGACACCCTGAAACCACAGTTTCTCAGGGCAGCGACGATGATGAGTGCCTTTTCTGTGGGGAGACATTTGCGTTATCTTAGCCTGGAGAAGTGTGGGTGCGGTGCATGTTTTGTCTGCTGTGGGCGCATGAGGCATGCACTGAGGGTGCCACTCATTATACCTGTCACAACTGTGATGTGTAATTCCATCCCAGACATAGTCCCTCCGCTCCGGGTCTGCCCCGGCTCTGAGCCGGATCAGCTGGAGCCGGGGTAGATCCGGGGAAGATCAGGAGAGGAGGTGCTTGCGATCCGGGATAATTTTTATGAATAGACCTTGCACATTAAACATGTTCACGTTCACTTTTGGAACATTTCAAGCCAATGAAATGTTTAAAACGAATGTCTGGATGTTTTTACTTCTGTTTTAACAACATAAATGTAAGAAGATTGCATTAAATTGATCACGTTACTTTTGCCCTGCCTGTGCATTACTTTCATCCCGGCTGGATGGGTCGAAAGAAGTAACCCGCAACTTCCTTCCGAAGTCTAACTATGCCGAAGTCAATATATATGGTGATGTTTTAGAACCTGATATTGACAGAGCACACATGAAAGTAGTTAATCGCTTCAAAAAATGTTTTCGGTCAGTAACGTTATGTTTTAAAATAACGTCCATGCGAAAAATGTACCAGCTCTCCCCTATTCTGTGAAAATAGCTAGTAGTCGGACACACCAGATCCCTTTTCTTCCGCTAACAAAACCTGACAAAAACATTTATTTTCCAGAAAGAAATGAGTTAATGAAATGGCCTTAACATTAAGCTTTGGTATTTTTATCTGCACTTCCATGTTTTTGTGTTGGGAAATATTAAATAGCCTATAGGCTAATTCAAAAAAAACCTCAGACGAAAAAAAATTGACAACATTTGGGCAGTGGGTCTTCCGGTCACTTCGCTGAAATTGTAAAATTAAAATACATTAATAAAAACAAGAATAAACTCTCATTAAATATTGAGTCATAATTTCGTTACTATTTCACCACCTGTTGGGACACTGTGTTGGTCTCAACACACGTGGGGTCGATCGTCTGTCTGTTATGTGTTGTCTGTGAAAAGAAAGACCAAGGAGACGAAGGCAAGTACTTCCTGTAACCCAAACTCTTGTTTTTTTATGAATGAAATGTTTAAAAACGGTAAGTGAGTGGATGGGGGCAGCGGGGCGGAGGGATTTCCTTGGGAGCATGACGTCACTCGGGATTCCCCTGGTTGTCCTGTTGTTGTTCTGTTTCTTTATTCTTCCCAATGACAGGCACTATCGTGAAATAAGCGGTCATGATGCGCAAAACGTGAGATAGTGGCGTTATAAGATGTACGGGAATCATAAATTAATACATTAATTAAAATGAGTAGCTATAGGCTACGTCCCGTGGAAAAACACAGATAAATTAAAGAATCACTTGACATATGTAGACTTCTCACCAATAGGCTAAATCACAGAATATTCACGGAAAAATAATAAAGTCAAAAAGGTTATATATACCTCAACATCCCGTTATAGGCGTTCACACGTTATACGCGTTAGCGCGTGTCACCGCTGTACTAAAGCCAACACTTCAGACGCCTTTACGTTTGCACGAGTAGACTGAAATAGCCTAAACTGTGTCACCGGTCTCTTTTGGTAATACATGGACTGCTTGAATTGTGCAGCGAAGCAGCTGTTGAACTCAAAATTCGTCATCATAAAGTTGTAATGTGAATATAGGCCACTAGATGGCAGTATTTACCTTTTTTTTGTTAAGCTCAGACTGAAGTCATGTTTAGACATGTCCTGGACATGTCTGGGGCAAGTCTCAGAAAATTAAAAAAAAAGAGGTCTAAATGTGGGTGGGGTCTGCAAAAGAGTATATAAGGAAAAGAATTGAGACAGTAAAGTAGTAGGAGAAATTGCAAGAAGATGACCAGACCTGCCATTCTGTTCAAGACCTGTGACGTTTCTTTTGTGGATTTCTTTGCCTGTGTTTGAGCATTTTCTTCATCCAGGACATCACCAAGCCACCCCACAAAAAGGGACAGTAATTATTTCTGTTTTTTCTTATTTATCAATCTTGGTCTTTAGTTGTAGGTTGTTATTAGTCTTTGTCTTTGTTAAAAATTAAATGTGTTTTAGTTGTTGAAACTGTGTTTGTCGTCCCTTGCTGTTGCTGTTGTGTTATGAATGTAATAACAAATTGGGGCCATAACAAATTGGGGGCTCGTCCGGGATAGACCATTGTGTGAGTAATTTATTGAAAATCTAACATTCCAAATTGTGAAATTGTTTTTGTGAATTTTCCTAGATATATATTGACAACAGCAATGGATGATTTCTTGGCATCACCAACCGTAGGGGTTTTGAAGTCTTTTAAAAAGACAGAACTGCTAGAAATTTGCAGACAGTTGGAGCTGACAGAGGTAAAACCAGCCATGCGAAAAGCAAGACTGGCTAGAGAGATAGTTGAATATTACATTGATGAAAATGTGTTTGCACCAGGAGATCTGGAACAGTTTCCAGTGGAAAATCCAAATATAGAAATGGAACTTAAATTAAAAATGCTAGAGATTGAAAGGGAGGAAAGAGAAAAAGAAAGGGAGGAAAAAGAGAAAGAAAGGGAAGAAAGAGAAAAAGAAAGGGAGGAAAAAGAGAAACAAAGAGAATTTGAGAGGGAAGAAAAAGAAAAACAAAGGCAGTTTGAGTTAGAAAAATGAGCAAGAGAAGAAAAACAAAGAGAATTTGAGAGAGAGAAAGAGGAAAGAGCAGAAAGAGAGAGACAGAGACAGAGAGATTTTGAATTAGAGAAGTTGGATAGAGAAGAAAGACTCCAAATGGAGCAACTAAAAATTAAAATAGCAATGAAAAATAAATTTTGTGCTAGTCAGGAGGTAAAACTGGTGCCTCCATTTTCGGAAAAGGATGTTGACAACTATTTCCAATGTTTTGAAAAGGTAGCAAAGAGTTGCCAGTGGCCAAAGGAACACTGGCCTCTGATGTTGCAAACTGTCCTCAAGGGTAAAGCTCAACAAGCCTATTCGGCTTTGTCTGCAGATGATTCCTCTGATTATGAAGTTGTCAAAAAGGTTATTTTGAGAGCTTATGAGTTGGTTCCAGAGGCTTACCGACAGAAATTCAGAGGTCTGAAGAAATCTGAAAATCAGACTTATGTTGAATTTGCTAATGAGAAGCAGGTTTGCTTTGAGCGCTGGTGTACTTCTATGGAGGTCAAGGATGATTTCAACTCACTAAAAGAGATGGTGTTAGTTGAAGAATTCAAGAACTGTGTTAAGGATGATGTTAAGACCTACCTTAATGAGAAGCGGGCACTGAGCTTGCAATCAGCTGCCAAATTTGCAGATGAATATGTTCTCACTCATAAGTCCAAATTTCAGTCTAGCAGTAACAATAAATGGTCCCAATTTCAGAAAAAGGGTTACGGTGATACCCAAGATTCCTCACCCAAAGACAAAGACAAATCTGGTGATGGTGCTCAGAAATCCAGTAACAGGTCTGATCAAAGTGTGAAAGCTGACAGTGACAAAAGTGGTCTAGTTTGCAGTTATTGCAAGAAATCTGGTCATGTTACAACTAACTGTTGGTTCCTTAAAGCTAAGAAAGAAAAAGAAAAGGATACCAAACCAAATGCCTTTGTGAAAACAAGGTTAGAAACCCCTGTAGTAGATAACCAATCTGCTAAATTGCCTGCTTCTTGTGGGGCTAAAAAGCCTAATACAGCTGACTTTGTGAGGGAGGAATTTCTTCCATTTGTGTCAGAGGGATTTGTGGCTCTGAATGAGCATACTACTCCTGTCCCCATATATATCCTAAGGGATACCGGAGCTTCTCAGTCACTTTTGTTGATGGACTCCTTGGAGTTACGTGATGAGACCGCTTCAGGGGATTTCATACTTGTACAAGGTATTGAAGGGAGGACTGTATCTGTACCCCTGCGCTCTATATTCTTGAAGTCAGATTTAGTTACAGGACAGGTAAAGGTGGGACTTATGTCAAGTCTACCTATAAAGGGTGTTTCTCTGTTGCTAGGCAATGACCTGGCTGGGGGCAAAGTAGTTCCCCCTGTACATCTTACTTCACAGCCGAGCACTGAAGATGGGGATGAGGACCCCTCTCTGTATCCTTCTTGCGCAGTGACTCGTGCTATGGCCAAGAAGGCTAAAGAAGAAGATGATGTGGTGCCGTCCAGTACATTGAATAGTCAGGACTCAGGTGGTTCGCCTCATGACTCTGATTGGCCTACTATGGTTTCTCCGTTTGAGGACTTATCAGATACTTTTATCAATTCTCTATTCAGCCAGCCGGATGGGTCTGGTGATTCTGATGTGTCTGGAGACTTGTCTCTGTCCAGAAAGCGGTTGATTGAGGAGCAAACTAATGATCCTGAAATTGGTGTACTAAAGAGGAGAGCCCTTCCTGAAAAAGAAATAGATGAAGTTCCAGTTGGGTATTATCTCAAGGATGGTGTGTTGATGCGGAAGTGGCGCCCTCCTGATATCCCTGCCAATGCAGATTGGGCAGTGGTCAGGCAAATTGTTGTTCCGAAGGTCTATAGGAATGAGATCTTAACAATGGCTCATAGTTTACCTTTAGGAGGTCATCTTGGTGTTAACAAGACTGTTGATAAGATCATGAAACACTTCTTTTGGCCTGGGCTTCGGAAAGACGTTTCCAACTTTTGCAAAACCTGTCACACTTGTCAGGTAGTTGGAAAACACCAGTTAGACCCACCTGTAGCTCCATTGCAGCCTATCCCAGCATTTGGGGAGCCATTCTCTAGGGTCATTGTTGATTGCGTTGGTCCATTACCCAAGACTAGATCTGGAAATCAGTACTTGTTGACAATCATGTGTGCATCTACCAGATTCCCCGAAGCCATACCTCTACGTAACATCAAGGCAACTGCAATCTCAAAGGCTTTGATAAAGTTCTTCACGTTGTTTGGCCTTCCCAGGGAAATTCAGTCAGACCAAGGTAGCAATTTCACTTCAGGATTGTTTCAGCAGGTTGTGTATGAACTAGGTGCAAAGCAGATTCTTTCTAGTGCCTATCATCCAGAAAGTCAGGGTGCCTTAGAGCGGTTTCATTCCACTCTCAAGACAATGATGAGGACTTATTGTTATGACCATGAGAAAGACTGGGATGAAGGGGTTCATTTGCTGTTGTTTGCAGCTAGAGAAGCAGTGCAGGAGTCTACTGGATTCAGTCCATTTGAGCTTGTGTTTGGTCATGAAGTGAGAGGACCTTTGCTATTATTGAGTGAACAATGGCAAGAGGAAGAGCCGCAAATCAGTCTGTTAGACGATGTTAGCAAGTTCAAGGAAAGATTGCGTGCAGCTTGTGACCTTGCCAAAGAGAACTTGAAATCAAGTCAGGGAAAAATGAAAACTTGGTATGATCATAAGGCTAGAAGCTGTGAGTTTAAACCAGGAGACAAGGTCCTTGTGTTGTTTCCCTTGCAGTCCAATCCATTGCAGGCTAGATTTCATGGTCCTTATGAAATTCTGACAAAACTCAATGATCTCAATTACATTGTGAAGACTCCAGATAGGAGAAAACCAAAACAATTGTGTCATATTAACATGCTAAAGCCTTATCATGACAGAAATGCTAGGGTTGCAGCTGTCACTTCAGATTCTCCAATGGTCGAAACGTGTGAAGATGAGGGGGAGTTTCAAGATGATGAACCAAGAATTAAAGCTGAAGTTCTTTCATGTAAATTGTCAAACACTGAAGTGTTGCAAAATCTTGATGTAAAACTCCAGCACTTAGAACCCTCACAGAGAGATCAGTTTGAAAGGTTGATCAAGAAATATGAGGATCTGTTTCCTGATGTTCCAAAGAGAGTTTCTATTGCCTCTCATGATGTAGATGTTGGTGATGCCAAACCAATTAAACAGCATCCGTACCGGATGAATCCTGAAAAGAGAAAGATTGCTGAGAAAGAGGTTGAGTACATGTTAGAACATGATATTATCAGACCTTCCAACTCCGATTGGAGTTCACCCTGTGTGCTAGTTCCAAAACCTGATGGAAGTACTAGATTCTGTACAGATTATCGCAAAGTCAATGCTGTAACTAGAACGGATGTGTTTCCAATACCTAGGATTGATGATTGTATTGATAGTGTAGGGCAAGCAAAGTTTCTGACCAAGATTGATTTATTGAAGGGTTATTGGTGTGTGCCTTTAACTGAGAGGGCCAAGAGCATCTCTGCTTTTGCCACACCATCTGGATTGTACCAGTATGAAGTCCTACCCTTTGGCATGAAAAATGCCCCAGCCACGTTCCAAAGGATGATGCAGTCTACAATCGCCGGATTGCCACACACGGGTGCGTACATCGATGACCTGATCACATGGAGTGACTCCTGGGAAGAACATCTAAAAGATGTAGAGACGTTGTTCCAGCGCCTGACCCAGGCTAACCTGACTGTTAACCTGAGCAAGAGTGACTTTGGTTGTGCTACTGTCACCTATCTTGGCTACGTCATAGGCCAGGGTAAGGTGGCACCCATAAATGCTAAAGTCCAAGCCATCATGGACTTTCCAGTTCCTGACAACAAAAAAGCTTTGCGCCGCTTCCTTGGAATGATCGGGTACTACCGCAAGTTCTGCAAGAACTTTGCTGAGATTGCTCTCAGTCTAACTAACCAACTGAAGAAAGGCATAAAGTTCACCTGGGATGATGCATGCCAGAGAGCCTTCAATCACCTGAAGTCTCTGCTGTGTCACTTCCCTGTGCTCAAATCTCCTGACTTCAACAAACCGTTCTCCATCGCGGTCGATGCTAGCGACCAAGCTTGTGGATCTGTGCTCCTACAGAGAAGTGACTCTGATGACATTGAGCATCCCGTGGCATACTTCTCCAGGAAGTTCAATCGCCAACAAAGGAACTATTCCACAATAGAGAAGGAGCTGTTGGCTCTGGTCCTTTCTTTACAACACTTTGAGGTTTATGTTTGTACAGGACAAAAGCCAATGATTGTGTACACTGACCACAATCCGTTAATGTTTTTGAGTAAGATGAAAAACAAGAATCGGAGATTGTTGAATTGGAGTTTGATTTTACAGGAGTTTGACTTGGAAATTAAGCATGTGAAGGGTACAGACAATGTAATTGCTGATTGCTTATCCCGTGTTTGAATGTGTATATATATATCATGTGTTTGAATATTGTATGATATGTATATATAGACAAGTGTTCACTTAACCATTTTGTATTGAAAAGAAAAATTTTGCCTTTATGAGTCAAAATTTTTCCCTTTTGGAATGGAGGTGTAATGTGAATATAGGCCACTAGATGGCAGTATTTACCTTTTTTTTGTTAAGCTCAGACTGAAGTCATGTTTAGACATGTCCTGGACATGTCTGGGGCAAGTCTCAGAAAATTAAAAAAAAAGAGGTCTAAATGTGGGTGGGGTCTGCAAAAGAGTATATAAGGAAAAGAATTGAGACAGTAAAGTAGTAGGAGAAATTGCAAGAAGATGACCAGACCTGCCATTCTGTTCAAGACCTGTGACGTTTCTTTTGTGGATTTCTTTGCCTGTGTTTGAGCATTTTCTTCATCCAGGACATCACCAAGCCACCCCACAAAAAGGGACAGTAATTATTTCTGTTTTTTCTTATTTATCAATCTTGGTCTTTAGTTGTAGGTTGTTATTAGTCTTTGTCTTTGTTAAAAATTAAATGTGTTTTAGTTGTTGAAACTGTGTTTGTCGTCCCTTGCTGTTGCTGTTGTGTTATGAATGTAATAACAAATTGGGGCCATAACAAAGTAAATAATTATTTGTACATTGAGACGAGCATACACACAGGCGTCTGCTGCGTTCGCACGTGGCATGACACTTGGCACCCGTCACCCTTCATTATTTGGTGTACTCGCAAAACAGGTGCCTGTAGGTACGCATATTTATCAGCCTTTATGCAGGCGTAGGCGACGCGGTTAAGGCGTTTGAGTATAGTTCGCTGGCATAAAATGCCCCCCATACACACACACACACACACATATACACGCGCACATGCATACGCACACACATAATCATCAACAAATCTGACCTCAGTGAAAACTGACTGGCCACTAAGACCGCCCTGACTGAAATTCTATAGTCTTCCTGTTTCAGATACAAATAAGTCTGTGAACTTCCAGCACGCTCCACTGAGCTGCATTACAGGGTTCCTATGCCTCCAGGTGGCTTCAATAGTCAGAGGGCCTGCCCATACGAAAAAGCACCTTGTGAAACCATTTCCAGGTGCCATATGTAAATACAAGCCAATGTCCTACAGTAGCTAACCAGCTGGTGGGCATTCTTCAGCAGAGAAAGCCTGGCTTCAATACTGACTGTGTTAGAAAAAGAAACAGCTCCAGATAACATTAACGGATCGTCATAACTTGTTTTGCTGTTTTGTAAGAAGGACAATGTCATTACTTGAAATTAAATTAGCTGCGCATTTGGGTCACGGTGTACTTGAGTTGCACCATCTTTCCTCTGTTTGAAGTTTGAGTTAAGACAAAGTTTCAAAAAATGGCGTAACTGCCTCAAAGACCGTGAAGAGGATGAAGACAACTTGAGCCAGAATGGAGACCGTGGTTACAGCATCCACCCTGTCGTGTGATGCTTCTCATACAAGTGCTCATCTGGTTTGTGAAAACTTCTGGAAACACTCTGCTTTGGCTCCTTCCCTGTGTGTTCGAAAGGTTGTTTCTCACTTGTTGAAATATCTGAGACCATGTGTCTCATGTACATGTGCAACTATCATTCACGCTTGCATCAGCCAAAAGATCAAGAAATCTGAGCCGGATGGTTTCACGGCTGATATGCTTTTGGAATTGTGATATATTGCCACCTGCAATTTTCATTCTCCAAAATGTGATTATGGTGTAAATACTAATTTGTGGTCAGACTTCATTTGACTGTGGATGTGCAACAACATAAATTCAATACATAGGAATTTAATGGTGTGCATACTTTGGAGAAGTTAAATAATGTACGAGCATCTGCTTTGTTCTCTATCCTTTCACCAAAGTAATGTATTCAGTATTGACGTTCATTCTGCATCATGCATTTTCCCCCAAAAGGACCCTCATAATTCATGAGAACACATTGTAATTTAATTTAAATGCAAGGTGAGGCCAACAGGAATGTGAAAAGTAGGAAGTTTATCAATGTTTCAGGAAGACAAGCTTTAATTACAGTGTTATTATTACTGTTATGCAGCATTAATACTGCCACATGTACTAATCCTTGAATGCGGTTCAAGGTTGAAATTTTATCTGTTCTGTGTCAACTCACGTCATGACACGGAATACTGCAATACTGTGCCCTTAAAGTGCAAAGGTAATATGGCTACTAAAGTTAGAAAAGTGTAAAGGTATAGGTATAAAATTAAAAATGCTTTTACGTGCTTTTCATTTTAACCTCTAAAGCCCCAGCCTCTTTTTTAGGTTTCTGTTTGAAAATGACATACCCAAAATGAATAGAGTATATCTCTGTTTCTGTAGCATGAAGTATCAGAGAGGGAGACATGGAAATGTGGAGAGAGGGTTGATTTTCTGACGCTACTCGGATTTTGATATTTGAACATTAATATGCTTGGCGTTTGAGTTGTGCTTGGTGTATGTAAAAATGACTTATATGTGCTTGTAGCAGAGGTTCTCCTGTTTCATTTGATGTGTAATATGACTATATTGCTACTTAATTAGCGCGGCGTTGTAGGTATTTTGCTGCGGTGAGTCTCAGGGTCCCCCAATTGGGGGACCCTGGAGTTTAAGAGGTTAACGAACTTAAGATTGGAAAATAAAACTTTTAGAAATTAAACCTGCACCTGCAAATTGACACATCATACATTTAAAGAAATAATATTTTTGACCAGCTGAGTCAAGCTAAATTTATTCATTTATATTTGACTGGGACAGTGCATATTAATTTGATGAGCAAACTCATAAATATGTCAGATTTATCCTGAGAGGCTAATTTTCATCTGCAGTCACATACATACATACATAAGATATACATTAAATTGTCAAGGAATTAAAATAGGAACAAGATGCCTTTGTTTATGGGCTTGTATAGCCATGAAAACATGCACACAGGACAAAAACAAGTATGATACAAAGTAAAACTAGAAAAGCACTCGGAGAGCGCAGACCTCTGCCAAGCACAACATTTCCCTCCATATTGCGACTTCCACCATAGATATTAGTCTTACATTTATTTTATCTTCATTTTTAGATTCCTTGACCATGAAAACATGGCCATTTGATTCATAATGCTAAATCAATATTAGTTCCACAGCGTCTTGGCTGTTTAAAGATGTCTGTTGCATGTTTCTAGCTTGATTTGTTTTTTTTTTCTCATGATACAACATTTCCCCTCATGTTGTGATTTACACATAAATATTAGTCCTACATTTATTTCATCTATTTTTTCAGATTCCCTGACCAAGAAAGCATACCCTTAGCAACTGAATTCATAATGATATCAATATTAGTTCAGTAGTTATTCACGAAAATCAAATTTTCCGTAATGGTGGTTGTCTTCTGGATCTAGTTCCCTGGCTTTTGAAGATACAGTAAATCCGGTGACACCTTCCTAATTCTGCAATATCTTGGCTATATAATGGTGTTTGTCGCATGTTTGTAGCTTCATTTGTTCTCTTCCTATAATGAAAGTTCCGAAGGTCCCCTTCTTTCGTATTCTGGATCATAGTATCATAGTATCCGGAATTATTCCATTTTCAGGATCAGTCTTTGATATATTGTAGAACATGTTTGAAACTTGTCCTGTATTTTTTTTCCAAGTGCCTTGACTATTTTTGGTGGAGTTAAATGCCTAAATGTCGAAAATGGGCCGATCTCCCAATGTTAATGAATCCTCAAAAAAATTCCTGGATCCAGACGGAGATCCGGATCACTTCCAAAATCTAATCATTTCTTCCTTATAGCAATCTGTTCAATCCCTGAAAATTTCATCAAAATCTGTCCATAACTTTTTGAGTTATTTTGGAAACCAACAGACAAACAAACAAACAAACCCAGGCAAAAACATAACCTCCTTGGCAGAGGTAATAACTACACTGAACGAAAAATATAAACACCCCATGTCAAATATTGATGCCACATGGAGTTGACAACTCTAAGTGAGCATATGCTGACTTTTACTCTTATAATAGGGATATTTCTCTTGATTTGTGTACCTTTTTTTTTATCCATATCTCTGTCAGTGAGCATTTGCTCAGTGATGCAGTGATTTCACTCAGTACATTAGTGTGGCATTTCCAGACGGTGATCAGACAGAATGAGCAGTTCTCAGACACTCCTTATACTGGGGACAATAAAAGACCACCGCAAAATGTCAAATATTGTCAAAAGTCATCATGCCTCAGATGTCTCAGGTCATGGAGGAAAGTGTCATTGGCATGCTGGATGCAGGAATGTCCACCAGTCTGCATGCAGTGCCTTGAAGCAGAGCACATTCCAGTTCTGGACTGGCCTGCTTAGTCTCCGGACATGTCGCCCATAGAGCATCTTTGGGATGTTCTGGATCGACATGTCAGCGGCCGTGTTCCTGTTCCGGATAATGTGCGCCGGCTCCGAGTGGCCCTCTGGGAAGAATGGAATAACATTCCACAGGCCACGATAGACAACCTGATCAACTCCATGTGAAGGAGGTGTGTTGCTCTGAGAGACGCAAATGGTGGACACACAAGATATTGAACATTCAATTTCTTCAACCTGACTCCCAACGTGTTCAAAGGATTGTCACTCCTTTGCAGATAACAATATCAAGATGTAATGGACGGTGATCTGAAGATTAGTCATTAACAAAAAATAATTTTGATTCGCTTCATATATTACATAACCCTAATGTTAATAAAAACTCAAAAATTTGACATGGGGCATTTATATTTTTGTTCAGGGTAAATAAACTGGAAGTGAAAAAAAAAAATCATTGCAGTAAAAAGGATGTTCCTGAAGATGTAAAATATAATTCAAGATTATACAACTATATTAAAAAAAATAAATAAATAGATACACTAAGCGATACTTAACATAGATCACAGCATTTGAGTACACACTTGGGCTAGACAGGCATAAGAGAACAGAGATGGGTAACAGCAACATCTTGGAAATCATTTATTTATTTATTTATTTATTAAGCTTTGACAGAAGTCAGGGAATGATAGCACAGGTGGCAAGGCACCTACTGTGAGGCGATCATCCTACATCATGTACAGGCAACTGAACAATGAGAAGGAAAAAAAAATAGTAATAATAAAATAAGACAGAATAGCAGCAAGTGTAAGTAACATCAGAGGGACGGATGGCAATGTGAACAATGACATTTGCCATGTTCAGGAATCATCAGAAGAAAAATAGTTGTTAAACTTTTCTGTATAAAAATGAAATAGCTTCGATTTAAAAGCAGCTGTAGTATCAGAAATTTGATAGAGGTGACTGACGTTCCATCATTGTTCAATTACAAAGACTCCGGAATTAAAGTAGGAAAGATTTATTAACAATGAAATTAATTTCATGTTATCCTGTGTGATGATTGTCTTCGAGGACCCTTCAGAGAAGTGGATTGCAGATCTGCTGGTGTCGCAGGCAGAGACAAAGCCATCCCATGTTTGGAAAGAAGGGTCATCTGGTCAGCAAGGCAATGGGTTTGATGCTGAAGAGGGTGGAGTCAGAAGTTGGTGGTGGTGGGTGATGTGAAATCTCTGCAAACGGAGAACTGAGACAGGGTATGAGTATTTATATGAAAGATCTATGGTTACGATTGGGTGAGAGAAATTGCTTGGGCATTCCCACATCTTTTGATTGAACTTTCATTTATACATTCATTTGGTACTTACTGACCTGAGAATTAATAAGCTATTGTTTGAATTGGAATGGCTGATTTTCCTTATATTTCCAGGTATTAAGTTCCATTCATTTGATGCTATAACAGAAAAAGCAGAACAACTAAATGCAGTTCTCCTGAAAGGAATAATGTAATCCTGCCGTGTTGTCCCTCTGGTGATATTGTGTATTAGTGCTGATGGTCATAGAATTTCTCAGTGGGGGAGAACCGGCCATGAATAATTTTGTGAACCTAACATGTGTTTGCATGTCCCGACTCAGCAGTCTATGTTTGTTTAAAATTAGACAGTGATGGTGGTGGTTTACTTTCTTACCCAGAGCTTTTGAAATTTGCTTGTGCAGTGAATGTACTGACTTTAAAACTGTATCACTAGCTTGCGGTTAACTAGTTAAGCAGTATGGGATGTGGGAGATGATCACTGAGTGCTTGAAGATTTTAGCTGCTGGAACTGACATATCTCCTGTAACAATAATATTTCTGGTAAATTGTGAAAATAAAAAAATCCTTCTAAGTAATGAGAACAGGTAACTCCTCCTGATGAAAAAAACCCAGATAAAACATTAATATTATATTATGAAAATAGATACATGTTTGTCAACTGAGTGCATATGATCTTGGTGGAGGGCGAGGACAGTGAATCGGCAAGCAACCAAAATTCCTATTACTATTTTCTTGGACAAAAAGAAAAGGTGAGTCTGAAAGGAACGGGCTTAGACTCCAAGTGCAGTTCAGCATCGGCAGGGCGTTTATTGGGATTAGCAAAGCTCATGGTCAAAGACAGAAACAGATCAATAGCCAGGCAAACAGGGTAATGCAGAATAGTCAGAATCAGAGTCAGGGGACAAGCAGAAATAATTCGGTAACCAGGAATTCAGTCCGCACAAAGACAGTAACAAAGGGGGTAGATCTAAGGGAATGGAAGGGGAAGAAAACAGGGAATTGGATGGGATAAGGGAGAAACACAGGAGAATCTAAACAGATGGGTACAAAATGGGAATAAGGGAGAACGAACTTGCAATCAAACAACGTAATACAAACAACCAATAACAAGACTTACGGGAGAATACACAAGAAACGAGCAATCAACAATCGAAACTAGAAAGCGCAGAAACGAGACTTAACCAAGGGAGCTATGGGAAGAAACGAGTCGACAAGAAGCTGAGGAAAAAGTAGGTCTGTTAAACACAAACTAATTAAGTGGAATCCCAGCTAAACACAGGACAGCTGTAGAGAGAGGCGGAACTAGAAAAGCAAGGACGGTGATAGGAGAGAGAGGGGAAACAGGTGGAGTTCTAACTCTGATCGAACTAATCACCAGTGCCTCGCTAAACTATTCTCAGGTGTGGACAGTCAATGAGAACAGCAAGAAAGAAGGAAGTGGAATTACCTCACCGAAATACAGGGAAGAGAGTGTGATGAAAAAGACAAGACACCACGAGACAGAAACGAGAGGAAAACATTCAAGACCAAAGACAGCGCAATCTTGCAGAAACATACATACTCTAAAAGAATAAATTTATGATAAATAAATAAATAAATACCAACTAAAATTACTAAAACATATTAAAAACAAACATATAATCAGCGATTCCCAACAGAACCCCCTCCCCTCTATGACCGCCACCTGGCAGTCTCAACTTAGGCTTAAAAGTCCTTTTGTGGAAGTCCTTAATGAGGTTCTTGTCTAGGATGTGACGTGCAGGGATCCATGGGTGTTCCTCAGGGCCGTATCCTTCCCAGTCCACCAAGTACTGTAGGCCCCTTCCTCGCCGACGAACGTCCAGCAGCTTGTGCACCGTGTAAGTTTCTCCTCCACTGATGAGCCTAGGGGGAGGAGGATTGGTTAGGGCAGGGGTGTGGAGGGAAATCAGTATAGGCTTAATACATGACACATGGAAGACTGGGTGGATACGGCTCATAGAGGCTGGTAGCTTAAGTTTAACTGAAACGGGGTTAATGATCTTCTCTATCCCAAAAGGACTAATGAAACGGGGGGCTAACTTGCGACTTTCAGTCCTTAAAGCAATGTCCTTTGACGAAAGCCAAACTCTTTGTCCTACTTTGTACTGTGGTGGAACTGAGCCACGACGGTTGGCCTGACGACTCATCTCATCAGCAGCTTTCAGGAGAGCGGAACGGGTATCCTCCCATGTCCTTCGGCACCTCTGAAGGAATTCCTGGATGTTTGGAACATTGAATTCAACCTCCTGTGAGGGGAACAGAGGCGGTTGGTAACCAAGACAAGCTTGGAAGGGGGACACACCTGAGGCAGCCGTGGGAAGGCTGTTCATGGAGTATTCGACCCAGGGCAGTTGTTCGCTCCAGTCCCCCTGATTTCCAGAAGTGAGGCACCGAAGGACACTCCATCTGTTGGTTGACCCTCTCTATCTGTCCATTTCTCTGTGGGTGAAAACCGGAGGTAAGACTGACCTTTATTCCCAGGGCTTGACAAATGGCTCTCCAGACTTGTGAGATGAATTGGGGGTCACAGTCGGAGACAATGTCAGAAGGGATGCCGTGAATTCTAATTACGTGTTGGATGAGTAGATCTGCCGTCTCTCTGGCAGAGGGAAGCTTGGCCAGCGGAATGAGATGTACTGCCTTAGAGAAGCGGTCTACAATGGTCAGGATGACGGTGTTACCTCTGGAGGGCGGAAGGCCAGTCACAAAATCCACCGCGATATTAGCCTAAGGTCTGGAAGGGACCGGAAGTGGTCGCAGGAGACCAGCTGGAGCAGTGTGGGTGGCCTTGTTCTGGGCACAGACCAGACAAGCAGTTGTAAGGTTCTTGACATCTCCCCGGACCGTTGGCCACCAGAACCTTCGAGTTAGCATGGCTAAGGTCCGGTTGGCACCAGGATGGCAGGCGAGATGAGAAGAATGGGCCCACTGGAGAACTTTGGCCTGGAGGCTGTCTGGAACGAAGAGGCAGTTCTTGGGACAGTTAGTAGGTGGCCCCCCAGAAAGTTGTGACCTTCTTACTCGGTTCTTCAGTTCCCAAACTAATGATCCCATCACAACTCGACCGGGTAGGATGGTCTGTGGCTCCTTGGGAGGGGCGTCTGGTGAAAATTTACTCGAGAGGGCATCAGGTTTCTTATTAAGGGAGCCTGGGCGATAAGCTAAGGTAAAATTGAAATCGAAAAATAGTGACCAACGAGATTGGCGAGAATTAAGTCTCTTAGCTGTGCGGAGGTACTCCAGATTCTTATGGTCGGTCCAGACCTGCAATGGAACCTTGGCCCCATCTAGCCAGTGACGCCACTCCTCTAATGCCAATTTTACCGCCAGTAACTCCCGATTTCCGATATCATAGTTGCTCTCGGCCGGGCTTAATCTGCGGGAGAAGAAGGTGCAAGGGTGTATCTTATTATCTTTACCGTTGCGTTGTGACAGAACTGCCCCCACGCCGGTGTTGGAGGCGTAAACCTCGACAATGAACTGCTAGTCAGGATCTGGCTGTTGGAGGACAGGAGCAGAGGTGAATCTTTGTTTTAGGTCCTGAAAAGCCTTCTCCGCCGATGGGGTCCACACAAAAGGAACCTTGGGGGAAGTCAGAGCAGTTAGTGAGGCAGCAACCGTACTGTAGTTGCGAATGAACCGGCGGTAAAAATGGGCAAACCCCAAGTGCACTGTAGCTCTCCAGGAGGCGCTGTAGTACGGCACGAACATGGCGAAGGTGTTCTTCCTTGGAACAAGAGAATATTTGTTTATCGTCCAGGTACACAAACACAAATTGATTAATCATGTCATGCAAAATGTCATTAACGAGATTCTGGAAGACAGCGGGAGCGTTAGCCAGGCCAAATGGCATAACCAGGTACTCGTAGTGCCTCCTAGTGGTGTTGAAAGCAGTGTTCCATTCATCCCCTTCTTTAATCCTGAAGAGGTGGTAGGCGTTGTCTAGGTCGAGTTTAGTGAAAATAGTGGCTCCCTGCAACAACTCAAAGGCAGAATTCATTAAAGGAAGGGGGTATTGGTTCTTTATAGTGATGTTATTTGGGCCCCTGTAGTCGATACATGGCCTGAGGGATCCGTCCTTCTTGCCAACGAAGAAGAAGCCAGTGCCAGCGGGAGAGGAAGAGGGACGGATGATTCCAGCAGCCAGTGACTCCTCCACGTACCTCTCCATAGCCTCCAGCTCAGGGCGAGACAGGGAATAGAGACCCCCTTTAGGAGGCGCTGTGCCAGGTTGGGGATCAATGGCGCAGTCATACGGTCTGTGAGGGGGCAGAGACAAGGCACGTGACTTCGGTCAGATCGTGGTACTCACTGGGAACCTTTGTCAGATCTGGGGCGTATGGAGGCTCACTGGATTCTCCCTCGGCCTGCTTAACGGGAGCCTTGCGGAGGCAGGAACACAGGCAGTGAGTACTCCACTCAGCCACCTGCCCAGTTCTCCAATTGATGGTGGAGTTGTGTTGTTTCAACTAAGGAAGACCCAGGATGATGGGAGCAGAGGAGTAGGTGATGACGTGGAGCCGGATCTGTTCCTGATGGTTGCCAGAGACAATGAGTGTGAGTGGGGGCGTAATCTGGGTTACCTGACTTAGCGGCTGCCCACAAAGGCCCAATGCTTGGAATGGCGTTGGTAGTTTCTGGGGCTGGAGCTGGAGCTGGTTGCACAGGTTAGCGTCGATCAGATTGATGTCTGAGCCTGAATCAAAGAAAAGATCAGTAACCACTGATCGCTTACCAGCGAGTAGGGTAACAGGAACCAGCTTACGTAAGTCATTGTTATTCTGAGTCAGCTTTCCGATCCTCCCACTCACTCCTTCCTTCGATGCCCCCGTGCGCAGTCTCCTAGCCCGCCCTTGTGGCGATAACCGGCAATGGTCGACCTGCATGGGTTCTCCCGACTCCCGGGGCTCGCCGGTCTCCTGGATAGGACAGTCGCCCCGAGGAGATCGAAAGTTACCACGCTGGCCTGACCGTTGGGGCTCTGAATGGCTCCGACGCTCCCTCTTACGCTGTTGGATCCGGGAATCGATCTGGATGGCCACTCTTATGAGCCCCTGCATGTCAGGTGGAAGTTTGCGGGACGCCAACTCATCCTTTATGTTCTCTGCCAACCCCCCATAGAACACATCAAACTGGGCGACACCTCGAGACAGAAAAGAGAGGAAAACATTCAAGACCGAAGACAGCGCAATCTTGCAGAAACATACATACTCTAAAAGAATAAATATGATCAATAAATAAATAGCAACTAAAATTACTAAAACATACTAAATACAAACATATAATCAGCGATTCCCAACAGAGTCAATGTGATCTCCTGGTGCATAAAGGTGCCTCAAGTCCTTGAACAGGTTACAGGTACACCTATATATTTTTATTGAAATATTTCAGCGAGGGGACGGCACAGTGGTGCAGTTGGTTACCTCACAGAAAGATGGTCATTGGTTTGAATATGGCCTAGGGCCTTCCTGTGTGGAATTTGCATGTTCTCCCCAGGTTTGCGTGGGCTTGCTCTAATTGAGTTGAGCAGAGCCATAATGAATTAATGCACACAGAAGGGTTCACAAATTAATTTTTGCAATTCACACATAAATGTATCTCCTCAAAAATATTTATCTTTCTATCTAAATGGGGAAAAAATCCAAATATTTAGAAAATAATTTTCACAACTGCATTTGTGATGTACACACATTTAAAAAAAAAAATTCAAATCACATGTAATAGGAATCTACACGTATGTGTATTTAAAAATATTTGCAATTTTCATTAAAAAAGACATTTGGTTGTTGATACATTTGTATAAAGACTGTAGCGCCTGCAATGACAAAGTCCTTTTCATTTTTGAACTTAACTGGATTTTGGAGTGGATTTTTTGAGACTCCCCTAACAGCGCCCAATTCACAAATCGACTGCTGGGTGCAAAAAAAGGTTAAGAGCATTTTTTACATTTTGAGAAAAAGCAATGTAAAATTTTGAAACAATTTGAAAAATATGATTTGCATCCAACTTACTAGCTTCTTGGCAAGTAACTGTGTTTAATGATCATGTTTCAGGTCAGTATAATTTTGCATCAATAATTTGACTAAAAGTACATTTTTTCAGCAAAAAATGCTCTTAACCTTATTGTGTTCCGAGCAGTCAAAATGCATTTTTTTTCCAAAAGTGAATGATCTGTTGCCAGTCAGATTTCTCATTCCTTTTCAGCCAATCGCTCGAGAACGATGCGCAGTCAGTTACATCCAGATCAGAGATTGTGCGCTCTAATTTCTTGGTGCAGCGCAGGGTGGCGTACCGTGGCGCAGCCCATGCAGTGGTAATTTAGTCCAGTGCAGCCCACGCAATGATAATTTTGTGCGGTGCAACACCGTGCAGCCACTTTGGCAATTCGGTAGACGGCCGTGCGCCGAGATGGGTGTGGCGGCGTGGTAGGGGGAGGTGTCACATATTCATCAAGACGCAGTGACAGTTTCGTTGGAAAAGTCTTCGCTGAGGTTGCGCAGAAAGCTTGCCAGCTCCTAACTGGTTTACTTTCTGTGCAGAGGTAATTTGGTTGACCGGCGCACAGTGCGCACACGTCACCGAAACCTCACAGGCAAGTTTCCAGAATGTCAGGCGCATTTCAATGCAATAAATAATTACAGCAACCACTATTTCATGTAACTATCTGAATCAGGACATAAATTATAGTATCGATATCGATTGTCCTGATGTCAGATTAAAGGTAGTTGGCACGTGTAATGGAAACTCCACCTGGCTTAATCAACGCAGCTGAACCTGTGATGCAAACTAACGACTTCACATCTTTCTCAGCCAACCACAAACTGCCTATTTATATATATATATATATATATATATATATATATATATATATATATATATATATATATACACACACATATATAATGCTTGCGTTCTATGGTCAGTAAACCCGCTTGCACACTGGACGCAAAACAAATTTTTTGCAGGACTGATGAAACAGTTAAAGTCAATGCAAAGACGCGAAAGTTGGACAAGGTTTAAATATATCTCCGTGTCCGAAAGTCATAAAAGTTCTTAGACGTGCAAACTTGGCCATGTTTGTGTTTGACATTCACAAAATGCAAATTGATAGCTATGGACTTTTCTTGGTCTTTTTATTTGTGTGTTTTCTTCCGTTGAAGACAGACAATAGTCTTTTTCCGGTCTCTCTTTAGAAAATTAGTCAGATGGATCAAACAGATTCACGCTTTATTTCCACACAAGAGATAAAATTGTGCTTGTAGTCAGTGAGCAAATCAATTCCATGACCATTGACAGTGTGAATAAATTATCGCATGCACGATCAAGACTGTCCAATGCGAAATGCGAAATACTCCATGTCCGGCAACCAGCAAAATGTAAAGAGTATTGGTATGAGGACACATTTAAAATGAAATAAAGAATAAAAGTATATCACCAACAAACAGAGCATACAAAAAAGATGGCCCGCAAATAAATAAATCGCAGTGTTCATTGGATGTTCAGTTAGTTGTTAAAATGTTTCTTTATTCTTAATTTCGTTATCAATCTGTTCTTATCGTCCTATTTTTTATTTATTCATTTTGGCTGTCATACATGGAGTATTTTGCATTTAATATCTGACAGGCATTGTACATTGTCCCGCGCCAATGTCGATTCACTTTATTGAGCAGAGCTTAAACAGAAACATTGATTGAAATTCTCGGTACTCATCTTGAAGAACTGAGCCCTCTTATCAAAACATTCATGTTTAATATCTAAAACATCCAGTAGATTTGAAGAAATTAAAAACAATAATTGACTGTCGGACACGGAGATACATTAAAACTGTCAGACTTTGGGACACGTAGACACTGCGTTCAACGCAATCTGTTGTGCGAAAAAATTTTTTCGCTTCCAGTGTGCAAGCGGCTTAATACTAGGCTACTATTATTGCCACGTAGGTTTTATCGTTTTCAGTGGGGGAAAGGAACACAGCCTGATTGCTATGATCTCGTACTGAGTTGAGATCGCATGTTTAAAATAAATGTGTAAAGTATCTTGCATTGTTGTCCATGCATGTTAATCCCAAAATTTTAAGCAGCAACAGGGTGTAATAATAGGAACTCGCTATCCATAGTTTCTCAACCCAGGGTTGCAGGCAGAAGAAATAAATGAACAACCGACGTATTTCATTCCTACTTCATAAGTTTGAATGATCTGAGGTAGTTTTATTTTTAAATTCCATTCAAGTTCGCTAATGGTAATAATCCCCGAATGCCCTAGCTAGCCAGCTAACTCATATTCGTAATGCTTAATATAGACGTAAGCAGTTCAGAAAATATGCCTGAAGCAGCAAAGTAAAATGCAACATTAACGCATCGTGCAGATATAGGACAGAGGCTTCTATATTCCAGCACATTAAAGGTGAGGAGAGGAGCTCATTTGAATGGTGAAGATTTGACTTAGCTGTGTTATACCCAAACACGCCTTCTCTCCCACCTCTTTGCCACTTGTGCCGACAGGAGGACCGAGGCGGGACAGAGGAGTACTTGCGCTAGGCTACACTAGGCACCAAATTGCAACATACTCCTGGACACACCCCTGTTGGTGCAGCGCACCCCCCATTCGCTGCGCCTGTGCCTGGTCTACGAATTTAGAGCCCTGTATGTTAAGATGGACGACATGTCTCCACCTCTTAAAGCTGCAGTTGGTAAGTCTGATAAAAGTAACTTTTTGTCATTTTTGCTAAAACTGTCTCTGTGTACGGACAGTATTACATAAAACCAGTGCTCTGCAATAAAAAAAAGGCTCCTTTAACCCTAAAACCGCATTGATGGTATTTAGACCGTTTTTAAATTTTTTTGTGTCATAACTTTTCAAAATAAAAGAATACAATCTTGAGGGTCACTGACTTTTCCTAAACGTTTCTATATTTCAAAGTGCAATTGATTTTGTATAGATTACACCGACGTAGCATAAAACATCACCAAATCTACCTATTTCTGCCCTTAATGGTCTCACTGACCGTACAGCTTTCCGGTTGGTTTTTTTTTTTGGTATTGGTATCTTTTGGTTGCCTAGCAACTAAGCAATGCCACTGTCAGAGTTGGTAGAGTAGTCTAAAATAATTTTATTGGGCAGCACTTGCAAAAAGTTTGAGCCAGCAGCAGTGGGAGACACTGGCACCGAAACGGAGGCAGTGCCAGGCCCGCAGGAGCTGCTCACAAAATAAATCGCTCGTCACCTGCTGCAGATGCTTCAGACCCGCGTGTGGGAATTGCAACAGGAGAACGGAGGTCACCTGTGCAGACTGTTACGAGTGGGCTAAATGCTACGCCACACCAATAAATAAAAAGATAATCAGAAAAAAAGTTCAGCACCTACCAATTATTTTCTAATTCCGTGTTATTGTTCCGATTAATTATTTCATAATAAATAAGATATGCCATATAGTTATGTTGTCATAAATTTTGAATCCGAATGTGTATTAATCAAAATGGATGTTTTTAATTGTTGTTTTTGTCGTTCTGAATTGTTTAATTATTTCTTTACCCAAAAATATTGTTGTGAATTTTTACATTAAAGCCACTTTCACACTGGACGCAAAACAAATTTTTTGCTGGACAGATCACATTCAAAGTCCATGCAAAGATGCGAATCCGCGCGAAACGAGCAAATTCACGTCTTTGCATTGACTTTGAATGTAATCTGATGAGCGAAAAAATTTTGTTTCGCGTCCGGTGTGAAAGCAGCAAAATTCATGTTCATTATATATTGTTCAATTGCTTAAATATTTGTAAATGTATGATTAAACTTGTTAAAATGTAATGCTGGTGTTGTATCATTCTTTTGAGGTACATGCTAACAAACGAGATGCATTAATTGCTTAATTAGGTGCTCGGAGAGACGGAGAATGTTTTGAACCTAGCTGTCCAAACGACCGTATATGACGGTTCTAGTAGTGATAAAATTGCGCCGCTTCTAGTGTTAAACCAACCTACTGCTCCTACTGCAATTTAAAAGAATCTTCCGGACCGACCAAAAAGAACCAATTAGAGCTAGGATGGTGTCTGACAGCCGTCAATCAGTGCACGCGCACGCACTGCGGACAGCCTCCTCCCCCTTCCTCCTCAGTTCACGTCAGTGCTCAGTCAAGCTCAAATCTCAGAGAGAGCGTTCAAGAGCTTGGAGAAACTAATGGCACAACAACAGGCATCAGCGAGGAAAAAAGTACAGAAACCTCTGTTATCGACAACACGGATAAGACGAGTAAGAAGAGGAAGCCAGAAGGAAAAAAAGCTCAAAAGAAAGAATTAGACAAAGCCTGGGATAAAACCAGAGTGAACATCGGAGTGGCTTTTCAGAGGTGGAGGGAACTCCGTGATCTGGAAGGATTAAAAACCGGCGCAGAGTTGGCGACTTTTCTACTTGACAGGTAATCCCCTGCTTCATTCGTTTGTTCATTTTTGCTCCGCAATGCTCTGCAAATAAGCGAGTTAGTGTCGCTCACATGCTCAACTAGTACTAACAGCCCTAACCGGCATTAATTCATTTTTCGCTCTGCAAATCAGCGAGTGAATGTCGCTTACAAGCAGATTCGCTGTTCGAATTGCTAGCGTCTTGTAATTGTTACAGTACTCCGTAGTGCATGATGATACTGTGATGTTGTAGTCAAGCTAATGTTAGCTTGTTTCCGTTGCTAGGGCTAACGTTACTGGCGTCGTTTTATTTGAAAGTAGCAGAAAAGATCTGGCAGTCTTATTGGTTGTGTTATTGTCCTTAGAAATATGTGTAATGTTTCCGTGTTATCACAGCTAAATGATGTCATACATGGATTTCTGGCCATTCAGCAGGATTCACGGCAGCTTCTGTAATAAAAAAAGAACGGGTAACTTACTGAAACAAGCGTGTGCTGGGTTTTTACTGACTACATACTGCTATAGATTACTTTTCATGTCGACATGATTTATTTCTGCTCGTTTGTTGCCAGCAGTGTTGACAGTTCACAACAGTAATGTATTGCCTCAGCAACTTGGCTGTTTTCATAATGTGAACGCGCAAATCTCTTCACATTCACGTGCATAACAGCTTGTGTGCCTTCGCGCGCGTGCCAACCTTCTGGGGGAGGGTCTTAGGAGTGCAGTGGAGAGGGACGGGGAGGGATCTGAAATTTGCATTTTTTCACTCAGTTCACTCGCTACGTGCTGTGCCAGCAGACTGATTTCAGCTCGCTGACTGCCCTGAAGTTCATTGTAATTGTGGGTAGCAAGCTAGCTACAGTCTGCATAATCGCGTGTTTTTTTTGTTTTTTTTTGTGCAAAGCTTTCACCAAAAATTTCTGAATGCTGTGATTTCATATTACTGGCAAATGACCATGGTATAAGCGGGATAATAAACACGGGGGTGAGCATTCCACGGTTTTAAGGCACTTAGCGGAGGCAACCTCCGCGTCGTGCATTAAAACCGTGGAATGCACACCACCTCGTTAATTATCCCTTACATGAAATCTGTTGATTCACTGACTTTGAAGCTATGAAATAACTGATATTGCTGGGTAATAAAAATCATAACTATCAATTGTAAAAATCGACATGGTCCGAACAAATATCTTGCATGCACATTCATGTGACGTGCACACTCGATGAACAAAGGAATTCGTGTAATCGGGATTAACATCCCAAACATATTGAACTTACCTTGTCACAAATGCTGTTTTGAATGAAGTATGATGTCACAGACGTCGATGATGACTTGATTTTAGCGAGTGCCTTGTGTGAATCACCCGCGATGTGTCGTTGGACATCTCTCCAGCCTAGATGTTTACAACTTCTTATTACACGTCGTACATCGGAAATTAATCTTACTTGACTTATCTTCTACAATGCATGGATATGTTGACGTACATTCCGTGTTGAATTTAGTCTGATACTTTGCAGCTCCACGATATCTTGTAATTTTGGCTTTAGAAGGCCCCTCATCTTCCGATCCGCTCATCTTGCGCACCAAGAATGACCATCATCAAAAAATTGTTGCGTAAATTGCAAACGCTGATTGGTTGTAATTGACCAACCAGAGGTCTGTTTACAATTTAGGATGAAAGCGGAAGTCTTAGTATCCGGACAATTCCGTTTTACACCAAAATGATAAAAACAACGTTAAAAAAATTTTTTTTATCATTTTCTCGAATGCGTGAGTTTACAAAGGTGTTGCGTGAGTGCGTGACACTGGGGTCAAATGCGTGAGTCTCACGCCAGATGCGTGAGAGTTGACAGGTCTGGATTCATGTCAGACCTATTGGAGACTCCATATTGCCCGTAGTTCTCACAGCCTTCCTGTGTCTGTAATTACCTGCTCCCCTGCTCCAGCAGTTTGCGTATGTTTTGCAATTTGTCTCCCTAAATTTATTCATTCTTTTCATCTCCCTCGCTTCAGAGTAATCATTTGTATGCCTCTTCCCTTTTGTGGAGTGTCTCACCTATATAATTAGCTTATAGTGTCATTGTTGTATCCCAGTTGTCAAGGTTCATTCCCTACTAATCCTTCCAATCATTTTGTGTCCTCTATTATTGAGCTAAGCGTTCTTCCTCTGTGAGTTCAGTTTAAATATTGAAAAAAGAATACGTATTTACTCTTTTGAGTCTATTTAATAGGAACAATCTCCTAAGCCTTAATCGGTCTCCAGGATTGGGACCGTGCTCTTGTTTATACTGTGTTCCTGCCAATTCTCGTGCTGAGTCAATTTAATAGGAACACCTCCCAAGTCTTCACGAATGTCTAGGATTGGAGCTGCCTTCAATCTTGTTGGTAGCAGTCCTCCTTCTGCAAGTAGGATTTTCCACCTGGCTTCTGTTTGGGACAGTTACTAGCCTGTGCGTGGACATGCCCCTACCTTCTCCAGTCAAATTACTAACTTAGCTGGACAGGCCCTTAGCTTTGGGCTACAAGCCCTCCCTCTTTTATCACTATCTTCCTGTTCATAAATACTTTCTTGTGAATCGCACCCTGAATCTGTGTTTGGTTCCTTGTCTGGATCATTACAGTACAATCCAGCTGAGTAATAGACCAGCAGTGGTGTGAATGTATGAGTGAATGGTTTATGCCCCCTGCAATGGCTTGGCAAGCTGTCTGGGATGCGTCCCAGCCTTTTACATATTGTTTGCTTGGATAGACTCCAGGTCCTGCATGACTTGAGGGAGGAAGAAAGGGTTCAGATAATGGATGGAGGGATATTCCAGTGAAAATAGAAACACTTTTTTACTGAAAGAAAATAACACTACATCCAAGGTCTACGTTTATTTACACAAAAAAGGATATCTGTTAAAATGAAGCAAAGCACACCATTATAAGCAACGCAGCAATCAGGAATGATCAAATGAATTTACTCTCAGCAGCTGGGCTGCATGCCTCATATGAACTACAGTGATGTACACGCTGTCCATGCTAGGCCCGCCTGATTGAATTAATTTACATAGTCTATTTATGGTGACAAGTTCAGAAAGTTTAACTGTAAGTCATATTAATCAGTGAACAGACCTCAAGAGCCCTTTTCCCCCCAGTACTACCGAAAAAATGAATAATGAAAGGCAAAAATGTTGGTCATTAATAAAGGTGCTAGCCAGCATGTAATGAACTTTAAAAAGCAGTCAACTTGACCCTCTGGATCTCTGTCTTGGACAAAAAATGCTGAGCTCAAAGCTGAATCTTTAATAAGTTGATTTGTTCAACGAAATTGCCCAACCTTGCTACAAACAGGGATTCAAGTAGGGGAGACTGGGGACCAATGAGCCATATCACTATTTTGCGATCAATTGATGACAGGGCTGCTTAATACAGGCAAAATATTTGACCATTAACTGATGAGTCATGGAGATAAATGAGGCATATCACTATTTTGCCTATTTTGAACACCTTTGGCATCGATTGATCACAAAATTGTGATATGGCTCATTGGTCCGCATGGCTCATCGGACCCCAGTCTCCCCTACCTCTGAGAATTGGGAAAGGCCAGATATCGAACTATAATTGATGTAGAGGTGTTTATCATTAGCTTTGTATACTGGGATGACCTTGGCAATTTTCATTTTATCTGGAAATGTGCCAGTTTTCAATGATAAGTTGCATATATGAGCTAGTGGATTTATAATTCCTTTGATTGTTTTCTTTATCAAACTCATGTCAAAATCATTACAATCTGCGGACGTTTTATTCGTATATCCATTTACTATTTCTATAATTTCATTTTATTCTATTGTTCCCAACAGGATTAAGTTTGGATTCTTTCTTGGAAAAAGAAAAGAAAATACCCCTCCGACTTCGTCCAGAGGGGTATTGTCGTCACCTGCATGTCTGTCTGTCATCTGTCGTCCGTCCATGACTTTGTCCGGGCCAGTACTCAGCAACTAATTATCGTAGCTTCACCAAATTTAGTATGATAACTCACTATGACTCACAGATGTGCAACGTCAGGTTTTTTGCTGGATTTGACCTTTGACCTTTGACCTTAGTGCTGTGACCTTGACGCTGGAAATCTTATCAGGGTCAGTACTCGGCAACTTATTATCGCAGCTTCACCAAATTTGGTATGGTAACTCACTGTGACACAAAGATGTGCAGTGACGCGATTCTTGCTGGATTTCACCTTTGACCTTAGCGCTGTGACCTTCAGGCAGAAAATCTTGTACGGGTCAGTACTCAGCAACTAATTATCGCAGCTTTACCAAATTTGGTATGGTAACTCACTGTGACACATAGATGTGCAAAGTTACGTTTTTTGCTGGGTTTCACCTTTCACCTTTCCCCTTAGTGCTGTGACCTTGAGGCAGGAAATCTTGTGCGGGCAGAGGGGTATTCAGCAACGCATCATGTTTTTTTTTTTTTTTTTTTTTTGCCGTGCACTCCTCACCCACTCCCTGCTGCAACATAATGATGTGTACTGTTGTTGGCTGGGGGGTGGGGTGGCCACTCACACGTCCCACTGGCTGACCTCACTGCACATGTGGGCAAGTCACAAATCTATTTGGAGCAACCATGTAGATCTTCTAAGGCTATTACCACTAATCAGACTCATTTAGCTGTTTCAGTAGCTGGGCTCTAGGGGAAAATCCAGGAATCAGGTATAATCACCAGCCCCATAAAATCAATTGCATACAAAGTAATTTGAGTTCAACACCAAAATATTTTCAGATGCAAAGTTGCATTTATTCATTGATGTTGTAATCAATGGCATAATTAATCAATGACTAATAAAATTGTTTTTTATTATTTAGTTGTCTTTTATTTAACAGATTTCAAGGTCTGTTTAGGCTAATAGCCTCATCCAATTTCCATGAACTTTGTAAAAGTACTGATCTAAAAGTACCCTGGCCGACCTATGTTCTTAATCAGCCTAAGTCCAATCATCATTATTGTATTGGAATGAAGCATGCACCAAACAAATAAGAAAATTCCAGATGAAAAAAGTTGTATGGGGTAGAATATTTATATATGTATAAAAGTTGTATATACCGTTTGGTAGTTTTGGCATGTATATTTGAAAGATATGAATTTGAAGCCACTTCTGTTAGCACAGCAATGACCTGTGACAGAAAAGTCATAAAGGAAAATCAGGAAAACCAGGAATTTAACACAAAACTGCAGATTTTTGGAGCTTGAAGCAGAGCCATCCAAATTATTTGGGAACCACATGTTTTAAGCATGTGCTCCATGGCATAGTAATTGTAAATTACAATTTGCGTAATCACTGTCATAATGGTTCTCTTAAAGAAAAAAAATTCCCTGGTGCAGGTGTTCCTAAGCTGTGCTATTAAGTTAAGATGATGAAGCCCAGCGCCATACTTTAGCCAATTTTAAACCCAGCTGTTTGGGGGCATACATTTCGACACTGATTAATGAAATAGCAGCATTGTTCTTAGCTGCTTAAGGCTACTAAGGTGCAGGTGGTGCCTCCCTTCCTGTTTTAATTTCAGGAAGGAGTGTAACCCCATGTTAGCATGAAAGTTGGGCATTGACATGATTAATTATGATGAATACTAAAGATTCTTTTGGCCCCAGTCAGCAGGGCTTGTATGTTGTAGAGCAAGGCCTTATCAAACTTCCTTGCCTCACGCACATTTATGGGGCATGCAATATTTATTGTATCGTGAATTATCATGTACAATTCCGGTGTTTTTTTCTTCAGATTGAGCAATTTTTCCTTATTCTGCTGAAATACTATCCCTGTCCTCTGCGAGTTTAGCTTTTCAGCAGTACATCTACCACAAATTCTCAGACATAGTTGAATGCCTCAAAGTCACTAACTGTTCACTGTGTCATTACCCATGGCAAAAGCCAGTTAAGTTGATGTGCACTTATGAAAACTGGGTTCCTAAAGTTCTGAAATAGTACTCCAAAAAAATAGGACCACTTTTGTTCTGTCTAAAGGAGCTGCCCCTAATTAGATTTTGGTAGAAATGCATGTTTAGCGTGACAATGTTTCTACAGAGTATTCCAGACAAGATGTGCTTTGATCTTACTGAAAGATCAGACTTTAGACTGACAGCAGATTTTTTTTTGCATCAAAAAAAAAAAAAATCAAAAAGTTTTTGTTTTAAATTAATCTTCCTCTCTGACTTTGCCTCCTCATGATTATCCTTAGACCGTGTCTCTTCCCCCTCTTCATATGGTGAGGACATACAGTACATCACAAACACTCTATATACACTTTTATTTCAAAGTGTATTAACTTTACCTACAATAAATGAGCTTTACGGCCAGGATTGGGTGACACCATAGAATACATGTAAAATAACCAGCAGTTTGAGAGAATGTGAGGAGCAGAACATTAGATTGGCCAAGCGAGTCAATGGCTGAGAAGTGTGGCTCCACACATTTTCATCGGTCACAATGACAACTTATTCACCTGTAGTCACGATGTTGACAAAGCCAACTTCTTCTTCTTCTTCTTCTTAATATTATTGTTCTACAAATTTGGTGAAGCAACTTGTCCTACTGCTTTTAAGTTACAAGCCCAGAAATTGGAGGACAGCTTAGAGTTCCCATAGACTACAATGGGCCTATTACAGTCCAGACCAAGAATCATGTGCGGAGGCAGAGTGCAATCCAGCAGGTAGTTTATTGATAGCTATTAAGGTAATTATGGAATGGAACACTTGATTAAGAGGCGGGGACAGAACCCTGGAATAGGATGCCACAGTTTAGTACAGATGTTGCAGACGAAGCAGACTTTTCAGTCACTGGCCAGTGGCTTCTAGGAAAGCAGCCAGGTGTTTAGTACACTTCACCTACACCAAACTGTCCCACAGGAGAATGCAATAGCTTGAAAGAAACTCGGTTCTGATCCTGATGACTGTAGAACTTGTTCCTGACAAGCTGAATGGAGGAACAGACTTGGAGGGTTGAGAAGAACACGGTCCCAATCCTGGACCCTGAATAGGCGTGGAAACTTGCTTGAGTTAACTCAATTAAGAGCAAGGCTTTTAGGAACTGCTGTCATTAAAGTACAAGTTGCACATGACAAAGATGAAGAGTTTCTACAATCAATACTTACTGGGTTAAAGTACTAAAGGCAAAATTACAATCTGCAACTTGCAACACAAGTAGAGGGCTTAAATATTTGGGATGTACCCATTAGAGAATATCCATGTCAGTACGCATAACCGGTTGCTGGCAGACACCAGATGTGGTGCTACGGTTGGGCCTAACAGGCCTGGGCCCACCTTTACATAACTGGCTCACCAAAGGATTCCCACTGACGCTCATCATGATCATCATCGATGAACATAATCCATCAGTGTAGGGAAGAAAATAACTAGCAGCAGTCACAATGGCAAATGTGATTATTTTATAACCAATAAAAATTATATGACAAACTGTGGCGTCACCTGGCCTGGGTATTCAAGGCTGTACCTCCGAACATTTTTTCCTTAGCCCAAATAATTCACTTTGAGCCATTTGTCATGATGTAACTGAAGGTCAGTAAAACAAGACAGCAGTGTAGTATTTTTTATCTTCAATGAACAGAAGCACAAAAGACCAATCAGAGGAAGTTTATCAAAAGAAAACACGCCCAAATACTGTCTAATTGGCTGACAGGTCTCTGTGGCGTCAGCTGCTATGCCAAATGATAATCTCACGCAGTAAGTCAGCATGTGAAAATATATATGCATAAATTTTTCTTTTTACCCGCAAAATGTTTTAAGCTGGTGCGCAAACATCCACTCGTGTTGAACCAGGAAAATGTAAATTTTAATATGACTCCCAAGTTACATGAAAGTGATATGAGCAGACCATAAGTTCTACAGCTAACATGCAGAGTGCCTTCCCTTTGCTAGCGATGCCAAACTGGCTGTCACGAGATAGGTATAGAATTTTTTTACGAAACCCATTTTCTATACAGCACTGGTCCTTATACAATCCATATCTACTAGACATAATCGCGACAGACTTTGTTGCATCATTCCTGTGCCCCTTAACCCAGCTGAATGCCTCTGCTTTCCACTGAAACAGTTGCCAACAGGGGCTCCGAAATGGATGTTAGGCTCCAAAAGGACAAGAAACGAGTGAGCAAGCAAAATTAATTCGGAACCCTCTCATCATTTCTGTGCTTTGTCATCTCATGAAAAAAAAAATGCATGAAGGTAAACTCATGTAAAGGGATTGAAATAAATTAGTAGCTCATGTTACCTTAAGATCGTCTGTCCTTTCTGTTTTTCATTGCGTGTGTGACTCAACTTCAGTGGCCACATATTCGCTTACTTAATGGCACACCAAGCACATCGATATTAAGTCGTCAGAATCCTCTACTGGTTTTCTTGTGTTGTTTTAACAATACTTCATTATGAATGTGAAAAGTAAAAACAAACAAACAAAAAAAAACAATAAATGTGTATGAGAATTGTAAATAAAATTGTCACCTGTAAATGAAGGATTTGATTTTTTGTTAGGCTGTTTTTATTCAGGCTATCATCCAGTGTTCTATGTAGGCTATAGTAATACGTCAGTTTCCAGATGTGTGGAATATGCCTATCAGCGGTATAGAATGGAGATGCAGTCACTGTCTAATTTCATAGTTTCAAACACATTTTCTATGGACTTTTCCGACCAGCTCTGACAGGCTCTAACCAACCGCACCCCCCCCCCAAGTTACTGTTGCCACGCCCGGAGTCTATCCATTCCCGCCAACAAATTTTACAAATGACATTGCATAAAATCACAAGTTATGTGTTGGTTGCCATCACTGAAAAAAAAAAAATAACACTGGATCCAGTATGCTCTCTAAAGTTAGTTGGCCATAAGTCAGACAACGCGCTAGCTAAACCTTATGATAAGGCATATTATGTGATGCAGCTAACCCTTAAACAAGCTACATTAGACATAATCAAGTTATTAATCTAATGTTTGTCATATCAGCATTTTCCTTCATACAGTTTCTATGACAAGCTAACTTTACCCATTTCAACTAAGCGACTGACATTCTGAATCTGATTGTAGTTAGTTAGCTGGTTAGCTACCTAGACAAGTTTTCTCTCATCAAAGTTTCGAAGAAAATTACATCATGCTATTGCAAAATTCTTCATCGTCTGGCTAAATTTTGTATATTATCCAGTGACGCAAATGCCTGTGCTGGTTGGTACAAAGAAATCATGTTCTCCACAGAAGTACTGGTTTGTAGCTACATCTGGTGTTGTGTGCAGTTCACTGAGGAAAAATAATGCTGTGTAAACATCCACACGCCTTAATTCATCACAAACACTTTGCCAACTGTGTTTTAGCCTTGGAAAACGGATTAATTCGGTTCCTGTTGCCGGGTAGGGTATCTTTCTTTTAGTGAACAGCACTGAGCTGGATCTTTTGGTCCCCATAGCTGAGAGGACCAACAGGACCACCCCGCCCCCTGACTTGGGCGACGTCTACATCAAAAGATGTTGGAAGAGAGCGAAGAGGATCGCCACGGACCCCAGTCACCCCAGTGATGGATGGATAGGGAGATGCTATCACATGCTGAAGGCCTGCATTGAGAGAATGAGGACAAGTTTATTCTCTCAGGTCTTCAGACTGCTTAACGGATGTCTCTAATGACTTGAAGACTTAGCTTCTCCCCTTATTATTACTCCACCACTTACTTTTGCACTTTTTGTTATGTTTGCACTAGTTGCACTCTTTTAGGGGTTCAAGCCCGTAGGGCAGAAACCCTATTGTTTTTGTGTTGGTTTATTATTATTATTGTTATTATTATTACTATTCTTAATCCTTTTCTTCTTCATAAATGTTTTCGCAAATTCCCGTGAGATGGTAAATGGTAGAGACCTGAAATTTTGCACATTGGTTGGAAGTTGTGTGTAAATGCTGCGCAATGTATTTTTAACTCAGTTGGCCTGATGGGGGCACTATAATTAAAGAAAAACAGTTTTTTACTTTAAAGGTCATAACTCCTATGCTGTGAGTCTGATTTACACAAAATTTGATACAGATATTCCTGGTCCAAACACTACAACTTTTTTTATATGAACCTCTGAGGTCCGCCATATTAGATGTTCTGGAATTTCAAATTTTTTGAAAAATTTTTTTTGAGATCTACTCCTAGGCCATACGTCCGATTCCTTCAAAATTCGCTAAAGATCATCATTGGACCAAGCTTATCAAAGACTGCATGAGGCTTTTTGAAGTTTTCAGTTTCCAAGACTTTGACCAATGAACTTCAGCCGGGGCATGGCTTAGCACATAAATGGACAAAAGTCAACAACCATTGGGCCAATCATCACAGAACTCGCAGGATATGTCCAAAGAAGTACCAGAAGCATTCCTTCACATTTTCATGCAAATCGGCCCATAGGAGGCGCTATAAATGCAAAAAATGGGCGTGGTATAACACAAATCAGACTATAAATCATGAATAGTTTTTTCAATCATTACAAAACTCACAGGATATGTCCACATAAAAACCTCAAACATAACCAGGAAGTTTCAATCAAATCGACCGCGAAGGGGTGCCACAAATGCAAAAAAAAGACGTTGATCAGATTATTTAACAGAAATTGTTCGTCCTGTCGCCACAAAACTTGCAGGACCTGTCCACATTAATAACTGAAACATACCTGAACAGTTTCATAGCAATCAACCACAAGGGGGAGCTACAAATGCCAAAATAGCCTAAGAAAACACAAATCAGACTATGCATCATAAGTTGTTGGTCCAATCTTTACACTGGCAAAATTGGTCCACATAAATACCTGCAACATACTTTTAAAGTGGTTTTTAATTCAGCTGTTCAAGCTTCCAACTTCTAATGGTCCTTCTTGGCTTGAACCCTGGAATTGCCGCTGCCGGCTATATTTATTTATTTGTTTTTGTCTACATTATAGCCAGACAGGCACATAGGCATTATACTTGTATAATTGTGTATGTGAAGAATAAACATGAAATTTGAAATGTGAAATCTTAGTTTTCAGTATTTTCTCTCAAAGTTTGCAGGCTCGGGGTAAAGCATCCCCTTTTGCATTTTAAATGGTCCAAATCAAGATAAAACACAGAAACAGGTTCAATTTGAAGAAATAACAAATTTTCTTTGTCGGTGCCAAACTAGAAGAAAAACAAAATCAATATGTAGTAGATTTTGTCAACAATAAAAAAAAAACAAAAAAACCGAAATACAAGGGTGAGGTATTTGTAGTTGTTGAGCAGTGTTTTATTTTAAACTGAGGCACTGTGGATTTTAGCTAATACAGAGATGCTAATAAGAGATCAGTGTTCTGAATGACTCAACTCTGATATTCTGGGGTGTCTAGTGCTTGTTGATATCCTCTTGCACTGAATGTATTGATTTCAAGCTAAAAGCAGTAAATATGAAAAAAATGGAGCAGCTATTAAATTGGCCTTTCTTAAGAAAACTGAAAGGGTAAATACACTATGGAGACTGTAACATGATCAACATGAATACTCATGAGTTCAAAGGAAAAATTGACTTAATTTGATTTCATGGAGGCAAAAAATACCATTACTGTTTTTGCATTGATTCATCTTGGTACGTTACCAAACGTCAATCACTTTCAGCCCTATTACATGCATTTCTGAGTGTTCTGTGCATACGTGCAAGCACACGCATGTGCATGTGCGTGTAGATGTGTGTGTGTGTGTGCGTGTGTGTGAGTGTGTGTGTGTGTGTTTTATTGGCCATATTTTACCCGTATTGGGTGATCCTATCAACATTCAGGAAAAAGAATCTTTTCCATGGGGACCATGGCTTTAAAGTCAGTTTTCAATATAGAAAGATTTAAACTGCATAAAAGAACAAATACAGAGATGACTAAAGTAGCTAAAAAATTAAGAGGATTGTATTTTCATTGACTAAAAATAAGAAAAAAATACCACCAGCTCAGCCAGATTCATTTCTCTGTCTCTTTTTAAGCCTTTCAGAGTGGTACTTTGGTAGAATGTGTTTTGTTTTTCGGCGGGAAGGGGGGGTGAATGGGGTGTCACACATGTTTTCATAGCATGGGTTTAACAAGCTCTATAAATTTTTATATGCATTTGCTTAGGAAAACTCAATTGCCGTTAATTGCCTCAGCATCTATGTTCACCCCTGAGATAAAAGTTCACTCAGTACTGGAAAAAAGATCGAAAACAATACTCAGGGCACTATCCTGATAAGGCCCATTTTTGTTTTGTGCTAGCATGGGCCTACGTACAAAAAAGTCTGTTTATTTTTTGTGCAAAAGAAAGAGGACTGGCATCAATTGGATTACACACTGCATAACATTATGGCTGAAATTCTCATTGCTGATCTCTTATTGGATTGGGGGAAAAAAGACAGATTTATTGGAAAATGACAGTGATTCTCTTTTTGGAATTATTTTCAGAAACAATCATGCAATCCAATTCCAGCCATTGTTTGACTGAGCGATTTTGTTTCAAACATCCAGTTTCTGTGCCCTCGGTTTTGCATGGAAAACCCAAAAGATGGCCTGGAGGGATTTGGGCATGGCAACGTTGGAAGCAAGTTCGTGACATGAACAACAGAATATTTTTAGTTCTGGAAAATACCCTGAGTTCAGCCATGATGTGCAGACTGTTACTTTATTCCTCCTAATTTCATTTGCTTTGATAATTGAAGGCTTAGTATGGCCGGTTTGACCTTGCAGTCTAATATGTTGGTTTTGTGCCAAGACCTATGGATCTTATCATTCACTCAAACTGACCTTTGGAAGAATGGAGACAGAAGAGATTAAGTTTCAATCGGCTCCTGCTAAATGCAAACAGGGTAGCACCTGAAATCAATTCTCTGGACATCGTACGGTCAGGTAGCTAATCATGGCAATCACTGGTGTTAAAAAGTTGGTACAACCTGGAGAAGAGAAAACAGGCTTGAGCACAGCTATGCTTATAGAGTAGAGCTTATATAAAAGACAGACACCGATTTGCAATTCGGTTATCATGCCTGTTCTGCCAGTTGAACATGAGCTTCCATAATTGGTTGTAAATGCATGACACAGTTACTATTTGCAGGAGGAGGTGAAAAGTCCAGGGTTAAAGTAGGGTTTAAGTGAACATATACAGTATATCTGAACACATCGAGTAAAAATTGACATTTCATGACACCTGGACTTCTCTGATCTTTTGCTGCAGTTTGTTTTATGTGCCGATGGAGTATTTGACGTAAAAAAATGATTGATTCATCAATTAGTTTCAAGAGATTTTAAAAAGTGAACCGCTATAGCAGATCAAGTAAAAAGTACCCAACTTTAACAGCCTTTATCTTAAAATCATGAATTGTCATGAAATGTTAATTTTTAATTGATCCATTCACATATGTGATTATATTATCCATGCGCAATCTTTTAGGAAATTTATTTTCCATTTCTAATTTAATTGTATACAAAAATCAGACTTCTGACAGATATACGATAAAGCAGCAACACATCATTTTTCATATTCTTATAATTATGGTAACATCATCACCAGGAATTATCACAATTGTTATGGATAGACGGCTGCTGTAAAAGTGTTTAATATCAGTCAGTTTAAAGTTGCATGAAAGATATTGAACGGATGGGGTGCGGCGAGAGGTTTTTTACATTCCCTGTGTAAGGGTCAGACCCGACAGCACTATGTCAGAATGAGCACGGTTACCCTCGAAGGCCTCAAGGAGCAGTAGCCAGAGGTCAAGGAGGCAAACCTGAGGTCAAGTGACAAAGCTAAGTACGATCAAATTCAGCTGTCATTTCTGACTACTTTCCTGAAACAGCAACTGATACAGCTGGACAAGGTGGCTTTGAGATGGAATTTAATGCCATTTAAAAAAAAAGATTTAAAGAGTGAAAAAATTCTGGGTGGAAACCACTTGACAGAAAATGATAAGGTGAAAGGCTTCTCTTGCAGGGCTCTCATTTTTGCAAGCAGTTCAGAGTTGGATTACCTTGAATGTGAAAAAGGAAGTATTAAAGTACTAAAAAATACTGATGAATTACTGGGTGGAAACCAACTGACAGCATGAGATATTATGACATGTTGCTTGATGCAACTTTGTGCAAGTGGTCCAGATACTGACACAACGCCCTAGAAGGCTTCTTACACGTCTGGTTATGGACACGCAAAAAAATCCTTGCCAAAAATATACTAAACACAGAGATCATGACCTCTGTGGCGTTGGGAGATGTTTTGGCTGTCCCCTTGTTTCAGAAAGGATGTTTCAGAAAGGCAGTGTGTGAAGAGGTTTACACAGCTTCTGGTTACAGAAACTGACTCTAAAAGCAACCCGTCAGTGGGTGTTTAAGGCATGGGGCTTCAACAGACACAAACCATCATTATTTTCACAGGTAAGAGTGAGATCTGCATTTCACCTCGTAAATCGTTACCGTATTTTAAACAGAAATTGCCACTCCTGCCATAAAATCCCACTTAGCACGCAGCAGGGTCTCCGACGGACGCCTCTTTTCTTCCCGACACTTCTTTTTCTTCACCTTCTTCCCTTCCTTTTCTAGATCTACACTTTCTTTTCTCCTTCAGAAGAAAGAGAACCTGTAAAAAAAAAAAATGAAGTGCCCCTGCCCTCTCCTCCTGCCATCAATCAGGAAATTTTAAATCAGGTAAAGTGAACGACAGCTCTTTTTCTGTCTGAAACGTAAACCATATGTTTCTGAAACTGCCAGGGTCCGTCCGGCAACATGCTTGCCACTCACCCGAAATGAGATCAAGTTGCTTGCTGCTTCTGGTTCACTGCTAAAGCAAAAAGTCATCCCTACCCCACCACTCCATTCCTTGAGAAAGCATAAATTCAAAAGATGTGTAGATGGGGGGAGTTTGGTGATTTGCCCCTCATATTTCAGTCATTCTCCAAGTGATGATTTACACATTTTGCATGTCATCTGCTATTTTTTATGAAGCCCTTAATGGTACTAAAAGAGTGTGTCAGGTATTGATTTTTTTCAAAAAATTTTGGCTACTTTATAAATATGTTAATTACCATTCTCCCCTCATATTGAATTGGTTTATAATTGCAGCCTGCTCCAGTGTAACTGTGCTCAAGTTGAGTAGCATCGTCATCATTAACACTAGAAGCGCCGAAATTTTATCACTACTAGAACTACCATGAACGGTCATTTGGACCGTTAGGTTCAAAGCATTCTAATCCGTCTCTCTGAGCACCTAATTAAGCAATTAATGCATCTTGTATGTTACCATGTATCTTAAAAGAATGAAACAACACCAGCATTACGTTTTAACAAGTTTAATAACACATGTATGAATATTTAGGTAATAGAATTATGTATAATTAACATGAATTAAGCTGCTTTCACACCGGACGCGAAACGAATTTTTCGCAGGACAGGTTACATTCAGATTCAATGCAGAGACGCAAATACGCGTGTTTCGCGCGGATTCGCGTCTTTGCATTGACTTTTGAAAGTGATCTGTCTACGAAAAATTCGTTCGAGTCCAATGTGAAAGGGGGTTTATTGTAAACATTCACAACGATATTTTTGGGTAAAGAAATAATTAAACAATTCAGAACGACAAAAACAACAATTAAAAACATCTATATTGATTAATACACATTCGGATTCAACATTTATATGGAATATCTTATTTATTATGAAATAATTAATCGGAACAATCACACGGATTAGAAAACAATAGGTAGGTGCTGAACTTTTTTTTTTCTGATTACCTTTTTATTTACGCAATGTCCATGTGTCCGAAAGTCGGACAGGGTTTTCATATAACTCCGAGTCCGACAGTCGGATAGTTTTAATATAACTTCGTGTCCGACAGTCGATTATTGTTTTTAATCTCATAAAATCTGCTGAATCTTTTAGATATTAAACGTGAATGTTTTGATCAGAGGGCTCATTTCTTCAAGATGTGTACCGAAAATTTCAATCAAAGACAATCAGAACAACCAATGTGCTCTGCAATCAATTTATTTGGGCAATTTTTATAAATACAATGAAGTCCGTACAATGCCTGTCGGATATTAGGCCTAAATGCAAAATACTCCGTGTCCGACAGCCTAAAAAAAGAGGACGATTAGAACAGATTGATAACGAAGTAAAGAATAAAAAAAAATTTACAACAAACAAAACAACCAATGAACACTGCAATTTATTTATTTGCGGGCCATCTTGTTTGGACGTTCTGTTTGTTGGTGATATATTTTTATTCTTTATTTCGTTATAAATCTGCTCTCATATCAATACTTTTACTTTCTGTTGTCTACCGGACATGGAGTATTTTGCATTTCGTGTCGGACAGTCTTGATCGTGCATGCAATATTTAATTCACACTGTCAATGGTCATGGAATTGATTTGCTCACTGACTACAAGCACTATTTTATCTCTGGTGTGGAAATGAAGCGTGAATCTGTTTGATCCATCTGACTAATTTTCAGAAGAGAGACCGAATAAAAACTGTTGTCTATCTTCAACGAAAGAAAACAGACGAATAAAAAGATCAAGAAAAGCGGATAGCTATCAATTTGCATTTTGTGAAGGTCGAACACAAACATGGCCAGGCGTAGCATTTAGTCTACTCGTAATTGTCTGCGTAGGTAACCTCCGTTCTCCTGGAGCAATTCCCACAGACGGGTCTGACGCATCTTCAGCAGGTGACGAGCGTCTTAATTTGTGAGCAGCTTCTGCGGACCTGGCACTGCCTCCGTTTTGGTGCCAGTGTCTCCCACTATTGCTGGCTCAAACTTTTTGCCAGTGCTGCCCAATAAAATAATTCTAGATGGCTCTACTCTACCAACTCCTGACAGTGGCATCGGTTAGTTGCTAGGCACCCAAAAGATAATTTTTTCGAAAAAAATAAGAGCCGCAAAACTATGCGGTCAGTGAGACCGCTAATGGCTGTAATAGGTAGATTTGGTGGTATTTTATGCTTCGTAGGTGTAATCTATTTCAAATCAATTGCACGTTAAAATATTGACACTTTTAGGAAAAGTCAGGGACCCTCAAGGTTGTATTCTTTTATTTTGAAAAGTTATGACGCAAACAAATTTCAAAACGGTCAAAATGACCGTCATGGCAGTTCTAGTGTTAACAGGATAAAGTTGATGATTATTACAAGGTTCTAGGCTCTAGACATTGTTTACAGCTGAAGAGGACCCAAAAAAATGCCTAAAGGATGGAAGCCTACATCAGTATTTCATTTGGGCGGGGGGATGGAATAAGGTTGGCAATGCTGTCTCTGTACAGTACTACGGATTTAGATACTATACCAGCAAAACATATAACGGATATCTAGTATAAAGCTGAGGGGAGCCCTTTTTTATGCCCTCGCCCTCCAAAGAGGAAAGGGGGCATTATGATAATACCATGTCCGTCCGTCGTCCGTTAACTTTTGGTTTCCGTGGAATAACTAGAATCCCTCGTCGGATTGATGCCATTTCTTAATGGCGTATTGGGAGAGGCTAGAGGAAGGTTCCTTTCGAAAACCAGCGTTGTGTGATATCTAATATGGCCGCCACAGCAGCCATCTCAACATGCCCTTGATCAACATACAGGTGGGGGCATATGCCATGCTCTGCACTGCTTTTGTTTTAATATAACAAAGCCATGTCAAAAAAAGTGAAAACTCCAGTTTACATCTGCAGGGGTTGTGGGATTGCGCCACTGGACATCGTGCCAAACCAGTGCATCTCTCCCTCTCTCAAGCTATCAAGAAAGAATAGAAGCCTGCGAGGGGGAGATCTCCAAACGTGCTCTGTGCAGTGCATGACTGTGCCTGGCTGGAGAGGCCTCTCTTCCCTTTATGGTGGATGTCCTAATGCTAGTGTTGAGTGTAATAATTGCTTAACTATGTGCTAATAAGGGTTTAACAATCACTTAACAACTGCTTAATGAACCATATAGCATTTGCTGTATTTACAGGGGTCATATGAAGAAAAGGTCACTTTTTCAGTGCTTGTGCCCATACGTTTTGGTATCTTGAGTGCCTACCTACCCACAAATTGTGAAATAAAATAACCAGTCAGAATTTTTGTGGGCTGCCTTTTTCATAAAATATGGCATTCGGCATGCCATTCAGATTTGGTTCCCCTTTGTACGTCACGTTGGCTAGTGAGAATTCTTCCCCTTGTAATGCGAATAGGAGCCATTAGATGGCAGTATTGACCTTTTCTTTTGTTAGGCCCAGACCGGAGCTAGGTTTGGACATGTCCCGGGCATGTCTGAGATGGAAAGTCCCAGAGAATTAAAAAAAAGTGGGAGGGGTCTGCAAAAGAGTATATAAAGAGGAAAATTGAGAGAGTAAAGTAGTAGGAGAAATTGCAAGGAGAAGGATACATTTGACCAGACCTGTCACTTTTTTTCATGACCTGTGAAGCTTTTTGTGGATTTTTGCCTGTGTTGGAGTATTTTCCTCAGCCAGGACATCACCAAGCAACCCAACCTAAGGGACTGTAAATATTTTTTTCTTGTATATATCAATCTTGGTCCGTTGAGTAGTTAGTAGATTAGTTAAAAGTCTCTGTTTAATTAAATGTGTTTTAAGTTTTAAAATTGTGTCTGTCATCCCTTGCTGTCATAAATCTTAGAACAAATTGGGGCCATAACAAATTGGGGCCTCGTCGGGATAGACCATTGTGTGAGTCATTTATTGAAAATCTGACATTTCAGATTGTTAAATTGTTATTTGAATTTTCCTATATATATATATATATATATATATATATATATATATATATATATATATATATATATATATATATATAGACAGATCAACAGCAATGGATGATTTCTTGGCATCACCAACCGTATAGGTTTTGAAGTCTTTTAAAAAGACAGAACGGCTAGAAATATGCAGACATTTAGAGCTGACAGAGGTAAAACCAGCCATGCGAAAAGCAAGACTGGCTAGAGAGATTGTTGAATATTACATTGATGAAAATGTGTTTGCACCAGGAGATCTGGAACAGTTTCCAGTGGAAAATCCAAATATAGAAATGGAACTTAAATTAAAAATGCTAGAGATTGAAAGGGGGAAAAAAAAGAAAAACAAAGGTAGTTTGAGTTCGAAAAATTTGCAAGAGAAGAAAAACAAAGAGCATTTGAGAGGGCAGAAAGAGAGAAAGAAAGGGAGGAAAAAGAAAAACAGAGAATTTGACTTAGAAAAATTAGCAAGACAGAGAGATTTCAATTTACAGAGAGATTTCAATTTACAGAAATGTGATAGGGAAGAAAGGCTCCAAATGGAGCAGCTAAAAATAAAAATAGCAACTGAAAAATAAATTTCGGGCTAGCCCGGAAGTAAAACTGGTGCCTTCATTCACAGAAAAGGATGTTGACAACTATTTCCAGTGTTTTGAAAAGGTAGCAAAGAGTTGCCAGTGGCCAAAGGAATACTGTCCTCTGATGTTGCTAACTGTCCTCAAGGGTAAAGCTCAACAAGCCTATTCGGCTTTGTCTGCAGATGATTCCTCTGATCATGAGGTGGTCAAAAAAGTTATTTTGAGAGCTTATGAGTTGGTTCCAGAGGCTTACCGACAGAAATTCAAAGGTCTGAAGAAATCTGGCAATCAGACTTATGTTGAATTTGCTCACGAGAAGAAGGTTTGCTTTGAGCGCTAATGTACTTCTATGGAGGTCAAAGAAGATTTCAACTCACTAAAAGAGATGGTGTTAGTTGAAGAATTCAAGAACTGTGTTAAAGATGATATTAAGACCTACCTTAATGAGAAGCAAGCACTGAATTTGCAATCAGCTGCCAAATTTGCAGATGAATATGTTCTCACACATAAGTCCAAATTTCAGTCTAGCAGTAACAATAGATGGTCCCAATTTTAGAAGAAAGGTAACGGTTATACCCAAGATTCCTCACCCAAAGACAAATCTGGTGATGGTACTCAGAAATCCAGTCACAGGTCTGATCAAAGTGTGAAAGCTGACAGTGAAAAAAGTGGTCTAGTTTGCAGTTATTGCAAGAAATCTGGTCATGTTACAACTAACTGTTGGTTCCTTAAAGCTAAGAAAGAAAAAGAAAAGGATACCAAACCAAATGCCTTTGTGAAAACAAGGTTAGAAATCCCTGTAGTAGATGACCAATCTGCTAAATTGCATGCTGCTTGTGGGGCTAAGAAGCCTGATACTGCTGACTTTGTGAGGGAGGAATTTCTTCCATTTGTGTCAGAGGGATTTGTGGCTCTGAATGAGCATTCTTCTCCTGTCCCCATATATATTCTAAGGGATACCGGAGCTTCTCAGTCACTTTTGTTGATGGACTCCTTGGAGTTACGTGATGAGACCGCTTCTGGGGATTTCATACTAGTACAAGGTATTGAAGGAAGGACTGTGTCTGAGGACTTGTCTCTGCCCAGAAAGCGGTTTATTCAGGAGCAAACTAATAATCCGGAAATTTGTGTCCTAAAGAGAAGAGCCCTTCCTGATAAAGAAATAGACGCAGTTCCAGTTGGGTATTATCTCAACTACAGACCAGTGAGTTTAACTTGCCTTTCATGCAAAATATTGGAATCTATCATAAAAGATGAGCTGGACTTATTTCTTGAACGTAACAGTATCTTGAGGGATAGCCAACATGGTTTTCGGAAAAGAAGTTCATGCCTAACAAACCCTCTGGAATTTTTTGAAGAGGCCACCAGGACTTACGACCTGAGCAGGGCTTATGACATCATATACTTGGATTTTCAGAAAGCATTCGATACAGTACCGCAAAAGAGACTAATTTTTAAAATGAGCTCCATTGGAGTTATTGGAGGTATTCTGAAGTGGATTCAAAACTGGTTACAGGACAGAACACAAAGAGTAGTGGTCAGTGATATCCCATCTGAGCTGGGTATGGTGGGGAGTGGCATCCCCCAGGGATCGGTGTTGGGACCCCTGCTGTTCCTCATTTACATTAATGACCTTGATAGGAATATTGAGAGCACATTCGTTAAATTTGCAGATGATACTAAATTGGGGGGTTTGGCAAATAGTCTAGGGTCCACTTAAGTGATTCAGGACGATTTGGATAGAATCCAGAATTGGGCAGAAATGTGGCAAATTAAATTTAATCTAGCAAAATGTAAAGTTGTACATGTAGGTAATAAAAACATTAGACGGGATTACTTCATGGGAGGTTTAAAACTGGAATGTGCTGCACAAGAGAAAGATCTGGGAGTGATTGTTAACCAAACCCTCACAGGTTCTAGCCATTGTGCCGTAGCAGCTCAAAAAGCTAATCGGATGCTAGGATACATTTTCAAAAGTATTGAGTACAAATCTATGGAGGTGATGCTTCTTTTGTACAACACGTTCGTTAGACCACATCCGGAGTTTTGTGTACAGTTCTGGGGACCATACTTTAAGAGAGATATAGAGGCTCTAGAGAAAGTTCAGAGAAGAGCCACTAAGCTTATTCCAGGTGTAAAAGATGAAAGCTACGAGGAGAGGCTGAAGATCCTTAATCTCTTTAGTCTTAGGAAAAGGAGACTCAGGGGTGATTTGATTGAGGTCTTTAAATATGTTAAAGGGATTAACAAAGTGAATCATGTAGGATTCCTTTGACCAAGTGTTGTGAGTAGAACACGGGGTCACAAATGGAAGTTGACCATAGGTAAATTTAGCACTGATATTCGGACATATTTCTCCACCCAAAGAGTAATTTCAATGTGGAATAGCTTACCTGACCATATTGTTGAGGCAGAGACCTTGGGGGTATTCAAGAGCAGGCTTGACCTACAGGTAGATACCATTGAGTCATTTAGTATCTTAAGGGATATATTCACAATAGTACAAAGAAACTAGCGAGCTTAGTTGGGCTGAAAGGCCTGGTCTTGCCATTTATGTTATGTTATGTTATCAAGAAATATAAAGATCTATTTCTTGATGTTCCAAAGAGAGTTTCTATAGCTTCTCATGATGTAGATGTTGGTGATGCCAAACCAATAAAACAGCATCCATACCGGATGAATCCTGAAAAGAGAAAGATTCCTGAGAAAGAGGTTGAGTGCATGTTAGAACATGATATTATCAGACCCTCCAACTCAGATTGGAGTTCACCCTGTGTGCTAGTTCCAAAACCTGATGGAAGTACTAGATTCTGTACAGATTATTGCAAAGTCAATGCTGTAACTAGAACTGATGTGTTTCCAATACCTAGGATTGATGATTGTATCGATAGAGTAGGGCAAGCAAAGTTTCTGACCAAGATTGATTTATTGAAGGGTATTGGTGAGAGAGCCAAGAAAATCTCTGCTTTTGCCTCACCATCTGGGTTGTACCAGTATGAAGTCCTACCCTTTGGCATGAAAAATACCCCAGCCATGTTCCAAAGGATGATACAGTCTACAATCACCGGATTGCCACACACGGGTGCGTACATCAACGACCTGATCACATGGAGTGACTCCTGGGAAGAAAATCTGAAAGATGTAGAGACGTTGTTCCAGCGCCTGACCCAGGCAAACCTGACTGTTAACCTGAACAAGAGTGACTTTGGTTGTGCTACTATCACCTATCTTGGCTACATCATAGGCCAGGGTAAGGTAGCACCCATAAATGCTAAAGTCCAAGCCATCATGGACTTTCCAGTTCCTGACAACAAAAAAGCTTTGCGCCGCTTCCTTGGAATGATCGGGTACTACCGCAAGTTCGGCAAGAATTTTGCTGAGATTGCTCTCAGTCTCACCAACCAGCTGAAGAAAGGCATAAAGTTCACTTGGGATGAAGCATGCCAAAGAGCCTTCGATCGCCTGAAGTCTCCGCTGTGTCACTTCCCCGTGTTAAAATCTCCTGACAGAAACCGACATCAGTGTGTAAAGGATATCACCACATGGGCTCAGGAACACTTCAGAAAACCATTGTCAGTAACTACAGTTCCTTGCTACATCTGCAAGTGCAAGTTAAAACTCTACAATGCAAAGCAAAAGCCATTTATCAACAGCACCCAGAAACTCCGCCGGCTTCGCTGGGCCCAAGCTCATCTAAGATGAACTGATGCAAAGTGGAAAAGTGTTCTGTGGTCTGACGAGTCCACATTTCAAATTGTTTTTGGAAACTGTGGACGTCGTGTCCTCTGGACCAAAGAGGAAAAGAACCATCCGGACTGTTATAGGCGCAAAGTTCAAAAGTCAGCATCTGTGATGGTATGGGGGTGTATTAGTGCCCTAGGCATGGGCAACTTACACATATGTGAAGGCACCATTAATGCTGAAAGGTACATAGGTACCATCTCTGATGGTATGGGGATGCATTAGTGCATATGGCGTGGAACACTTGCATGTTTTAAAAAGCACCATGAATGCTGAAAGGTATTTAAAGATTTTTGAGCAACAGATGCTCCTCTCCAGACAACATCTATTCCAGGGAAGGCCTTGTGTATTTCAGGACAATGCAATCCACATACTGCAGCTATTACAACAACATGGCTTTGTAGTAGAAGAGTTCGTGTGCTGAACTGGCCTGCTTGATCTTTCACTGATTGAGAACATCTGGCTCTTAATTAAGCAAAAAGTCCATCAAAGCAGACCCAAAACTCTCCAGCAGCTGAAAGCCTGTATTAAACAAGAGTGGGATCAAATTCCAATGGCTAAACTCAAGAAACTTCTCTCCTCAATGCCCAGACGGCTCCACTGTTAAAAAGAAGAGGGGATGCTATACCATGGAAAACAGGCCCCAGGCCCAACTTTTTTGAGACCTGTCGCAGCCATTAAATTTGAATTGAGCTCATGTTGTGGATAAAATTGTAAAATTTTTTAGTTGCAACATTTGCTATTGATATGAAATCAGGTAGACACCAGAAGCGAGGTGAAGGGGAATGAGGATTTATTTAAAACAAATTAAAACAGGCACGAGGGCCAACAAAAAACTTGGCCCAAAGGGTTGCAAAAGACAAACTAAGGTACGCTACACAGAGCTGAGAAACTAAATAGCAAAAAGGCAAGAACAAAAAAACACTGGAAACTCCAGGCAGATATCCAAGAAAAATAAATAACAAGACTATGGCTAAGAACAAGACTTGGAAGCGAGAACATGAACGAAGACTAGTACATGAAACGAGACTTGGAAACAAAACTTGCACATGGAGCGAGACACTGTCTACCAGCCAACTTCCACCGCATCCAGATAAAGGCTAGAAAATCATGACACATGAAGGGCAACACCTGGAGAAGGAGAAACAAGAGGCATGGCAAGCTCAAGACATGGACAGAGATTGGATGACAAGACTTGCTCATTAAGAGAATGAGCGTGCTCAGCTTAAGTACCAATTAAGTATGCAGTTTGGAAGCAAGCATGAATGTTAAGAACAGAAAAGCACAGCAAGATCTTGAAATAGCAAAGCAGGAATCATGACAATAAACTCCCTGTCTAAATTAGTAATATTAGTAATGTGCCTGTCTAAGAATTACACCACCCAGTGAGTGTTAGTAAATGTTAGTAACTTAAAAACAGTTAATTGCCAATTAAGCTTAGACAGCCCCGAATCAGCACAGCACAGAAGGAAGGGGGAAACCACAAAGCCAACCAGAGCTCTGAAATGTGCAACAACGAAGGCACGGGGGGGAACGCAGACAAGCGGTGGAGTGGCATGGCAGACCTGGCAAAAACAAAAACATGGAAAATTAAAAACGTGGACAATGAATGTGAAACATGAAATGCGTAATCCTAATACAAGAAACTGTTAAAACTGTGACTATGAACCATGAACTATGAAACTATGAAATCTTGAAACATGAAACTGTTAAAACCATAAATGCTGTCCTGGCCATAGGCCAGGACCCCAGAACACAACGGCTATGTTATCTCTGCTCTATTGTGAATAAAATACTGGATGATGTGATTTGAAAGTCATTGGCCCTCATTTATCAAACTTGCATAGGATCTGGTGTAGATTCTGGTGTAAATATCAGCATTCACCAGGTGTCACGTCTGATTTAATAAAAGTGTGTACATGGCTAATGTCAGTGTAGAACTGACATTGCTTTGATAAATCTTGCGGCTGAAACCATCGTAATTTACATGTCACGCCCCAATAAATTCGTGCTCCGGCATAGTCCTGCCCACTTTACGACATGGACTCTCGAAAGACGGCAAAGAAGAAACTTTACTGAGGAGGAAATATAAATTATCACGTCCGAGATGGAGAAAAAATAATTTTATTTGGAAGCCTTAAGAGTGGCATAAAGGGAGCCCAGAATGCTGCAGTTTGGAAAACTATTGCTGCTGCGGTAAACACCGTTGAGGTGGAAAACCGGAGGGCAGCAGGAGTTTGATTTATGTCATCATGTTATGTTATGTGATGGAAAATGACCATTTTGGCCATATCTTCAGAACCATTTGTCCGATTGACCTGAAATGAAGTTCAAATGAAAGTCTATTCAAGGATTGGGGAATTGGAGGATTGGGGGCGTTCGGGGATATATCCCAAGCCCTCGCCTCCGACGGCATAAGCCTAGTTCAAGTATGCTAGCTGTATACTTCTTTTAAACTTCTTTGTATGAGAGTATACTTTTAGTTTACTTGTTATGTACTTATCAGAGATATATTCAGCAGAATTGCTGGATACTTGGCTTATACTGAAAATACACAGAAAAGTGTACAGGTTGTACTTGCACTTAATCTTAATCTTTTGATTGAGACACAATTAAGAAAAGTACACTAAAGTATAAAGTATGCTTTCATAAACTAAAAGTATACCAAAGTATGCAGTATACTTTTATAAACTAAAAGTTACTCTCAGTTTACTTTCTATATATTTCAAAGTACACAGAGCAGTATACAGTATATATGTAAAGCATTTTGAATTAAGTTTAATTATCTTACACTTAAGCCTCAAGCGACCGAGTGGGATCATTTACAACCCTAGGAGTATATTTTCATGCGCCGTCTTGATATATTAAATCGGAAAAATGTTTTCCTCCATGTATTTGTCAAGCTATTCCTCTTACAGCTTCTCATAGGTTTTTATAAGAATTGGACCATTGGTGTGGCTAGGATAATGGGATAGGATAGGAGGTGTCACTAACACAAACATTTGTCTTATTTTTTTTAACCTAGGCCACAGTCCCCACTCGCTGGAGAGCGGCAGACTGATTCCCAGTTTTAATTTTTGATTATTAATACTTTTGGATCAGTGAAGCGGTTCCAATTCTGGCCTTCCTCAAAAGACCGAGATACACAGCATCCGTTATTCTTCAAGAACAAGAATAACGCCTCATTGACTCGCTGCCTTCTGCTCTGCCCCATGTGTGGATCACCTCGCTGTGGACGCTCCGCCCGCCAGCCCCATCGTCACGTTGGAGCCCGAGGAAACTCCGCCAAACAATGCATGGTCTTTTCTTATTAAGTAAGAGGCCATTGTCTGGGCAGAGATTAATTTAGTTATTACATCTTTGTTCCGATTTTTATTTCTGATCTTAGTATTGATACGGCAGACCGCAGAGTCTTCTATGTTTTATTAGTTGTGCCATCTGCTTGTCTTTATTCTGTTAGCTGTGGTTTTTATTATGTGGTCCGCCGCCAAGTGAATAAAGCCAGCTAACTTCACTTTATTAACAAAGGAATCAGTATCACGGCGAACGAGCCCCAGTTCGCTCGTTTGGCTCCTGTATAAAGCGCAGTTGCTGCGAGAATCCGTTGCTTTGCCTGTGCCTCGCCGTTGCTCTCCCTCTCTTATTTTTCTTCATCTCTCTCTGACTATCCTTCATACGCGTACACCCATACACATCACACACCTGAATGTGGGCAAAGGAGTGCATGGGAGCGCAACTTAGTTGGCCTCACGCATCTTGCCATCAGAGCGCGCTGAACCGCGGTTTTCGTTGTGCTCTGCTCCTCCTCATTCGACTTTCCCCGTCATCATTTTCGAGTGACGTAACTACTCACGTGGTGCAGTTATTTATATGTGTGCAGTTGTTTATAACTCTGGAGATATAGCAGTGTTTTTAGAGTTGATGAAAGAGCAATCAGAGGCTGCATACCTCATCCAAAGCAAATTATTGTTTCCTAGTAGAGATACAAAATTTGCACCCAGAGGGGGCACATACCATCTATCAAATTACAAAAATAAATTACTTAATCCATTAATCCCATCAATTGGGCCAATATGTCAAATTTTATTTTTTAAATGTACATATAACTGCTTGGCACTTTGCCTCGTTGAGATCAAATTTCATTAATTTGGTCTATGGACCAGTGCGTACCCCTGTGTAATTTTTGGTGCAGATTGAATGTAAGTCTTTGGGGAAAAGTTGGTGGCAGACAGACAAACACAAACATATTAACAAATGAAAACATGATGTCTTTGGCTGGGGTAAAAATAGCTGTAAATCATGTCATATCATGTCTGGATATGATAGGCAAGGTTTACAGCAAAAAATAACAATTTAGCAAATAAAAGTTGACCATTACAATATCAATGCCTGTGAGGTTGAAAAACACAAATTTTCTTTTGTTTCCATTATTCTTGCCTCACAATCAAAAGTCTTCATTAATTACATCAGATCATTTGATTATGTCCGTCATACTTATATGAAGCTGTGTGGATATAATGAACACAAAATAGTCATTAAAAATACAGTATAATACATAGTTTCCATAATGCATTTAGACCCTCATCAATGTGGCATAGAGGCATAGTGGTTAGCACTGCTGCCTCACAACAAGGAGGTTGTGGGTTTAAATTTGGCCTGGGACCTTTCTGTGTGGAGTTTGCATGTTCTCACTGTGTTTGCGTGGGTTTCCTCCGGGTGTTCTGGTTTACCCCACTCAGATAAACATACATTATAAGAACACTCCAACTAGTGCCCCTGATCAAGGAACTGGCTTTAGAACCGGAGCTGCTCTGTGGCTGCCCAATGCTCCTAACTATAGGATGGATCAAACACAGAGGACGAATTACCCCACGAGGTTCAATAAAGTATAAAGTAATGTTAGTATAAGTATGGATATTAGTATACATAATGCATAAAGTATTCTTCGGAAATATATTTGAAGTTTAGTTAATGAAATGAAGTTGAAGTATTCTTTTTTGTAAGGGTTATTCAGTCATCTGTACTTTTAGAGACTTGCCAGTGGCCATGAGGATTTTGACATTGTCACTCTCTGTTGACACAAAGTCAAGTGGCTGTGAGAAGTTTATTCCATAAAGGGGACCCCCACTCTGAGCAGCCTGTTTTTCAGAGGGTTAGGAATGACAGGAATCAAAGTAGCAAGCAATCATGGATTCTTATGTTTCTTTTTTTTTTAAATAAAGTATATAAACCATTCCATTTAGACATACAAGGAAATTATTACCTGAAAAAAGCACAATAGGTCCCCTTTAATGATGTATCCTCATGACAGATTTTTTTGTTTATATAATGACCGTTTAGTCTTTTCCGTTCTTATTGTTTTCTTTCCATTAGCTTTTATTTAATATATTTTGCATATTTTTTCGAGGAGATATAAAATAGAAGCCTAAATACGTGAAACAATGCATTACTATCTTTATAACCAACTTTTTGAAAAAGTGCGGCTTTTTTGCATTATGATATTAATTTTAGTACGGAAAATAACATTTCATGCCCCACTTGATAGGACTTCCTGATTCAGCCTGATTCAAATTGAAAAATGCAGTCGTCAAATTATGTGCCTATTTTATGTTGAAGAAGTACTGGGCCAATAGAAAAAAAAGAAATTATTATTTATGAGGAAAAAATGCCCATATGGGATAAAAGGGCAATAACAGCAAGATAAAAATGTACTGGCTCTTCAATCCAATTTATAAAATGTGGTGTTTTGCCAAATGGTTTGCTCAGCGCACATTCAGCTGGCGGTGGTATTGTATTCCCCCGTTTAATAGATTGATTCCTAATGTTCATATGGGAGACTTAATGCAGACACTGGAAACCTGGGTTCTGAGACAGTGCTCACATCGGACAGATGCACTCACACATGTCTACACACCCATACACAACAGCTCACTGCTCACACATCAAGTCATCAAAAGCCATGTAATTTTGGAAAAGATGTGTACGATCTGTATTAATTTTGGTTATTTATTTTCATACTCACTCATTCAACTCACTTATTTTTAATGACAGATGTACTGTTTCCTGTGGACAGATTATTATTATCTCATTGTCGTATAAAAGACAGACGGCCGCCCGTAGCATTGCCATTGCAGATTGCACACATTTCCTTCACACATGGAGAGTGTGTTTTGAAAGTGAAGAGCGTGAGAGTTTCCTCATGTGTTTTACATGCACACCTGCTTCACTGGCACTTTCACAAAGTCCCCCAATGTGTTAAAGTGTTATGTAGCAATGATACCACCTGATTCCACCTATAATAGATATCTCTATAAGAATGAAGAACATGTTAGCCCGACAGTATTTTCAAATAAATAAACACTACATGGTTATAACAGCCAAATAATGTTATTATACTCCAAATTAAACACACACACACACACACACACACACACACGCATACACAGAAACACACACACACACACACACACACACACACACACACACACACACACACACGCATACACAGAAACACACACACACGCAACTCCAATCAATTTCAGTGGAGGCATCATTAAAAATCAAACACTTATTTGAATTGCAACACCTTGCAACAGAAGATGAATGTCTGTCCTATCAGGCCATGCTGACCAATTCAATCAAAATTGATCTTATTTGGCTCTATTACAAAAGCAGTGAAGGTAAAAGAATATATTCTTGGGCAAGAACATGAATATTAATGTAAGATGCAGACAAAGAAACAAAATGTGATTGAGTGGTTCCAGCAGGTACAGAAAGAACACTGTCCAATAGAGCCAGTGTTAAGTCCCAGTGCTACAAACCCTACATAATCCTGCAAAAGGAATGTGCACTCTGCATAGAATTTAATAACTTTGGTGTCATGTTTTTGTTGGGATTTCAGCCATTGTTTTGTCTGAAATGCCTCACTCACTACTTGAAGCTGCTAAGTGGTTGTTTTTTTGGAAAGTTTTAATACTTTTGCCAGATTTGCTTCAAGCACAGTTGCAGTTCACCCTGTACATATGCTGGCTGTCTTCCTGAAAGTTAGCGCCAAAATGAGAAAAGGAGATTAATGAGGTTCATTTTTTTCAGTTGTCTTATCCAAGAGCCATGTGTTCCTGAGCTTATGTGCCGTGCATTTCACCAGCAGGGCATGTCTTCTTAGGACAGCAACTACAGTATTAAATGTCCTGGCAATACACATTGTGTTGATTTTTGTGACAGGTGCCTGCTAATCTATGTGACCTGATGTAGTCATGTGCACTATATGCTAGAATGATCACTGGTCCTTCTGCTCTGTGGGCCTATGAGGTGCTGTGAAAACAAATTTCTTGTTTTTTTTTTTGTATTTACTTTGGTAAATTCAGGAATTTCATTATTTTTCATATAATAAATTCAATGAACTGAACACCCATTATTTTTAATATCTCTTTCGTAATTATTTTCTTGACTGGACTGAGTCGAAGGTCAGCGCTATGCATATTGTCACTGCTTAGGTAAGACCTTCCTTTTCTACATCATCACCAGTGTCATTGTGCGTTTTCACTACTTGTCTTGCAGAAACACAAACAGCACTATACCAAAGTACACACTAATAATGAATATTCATCATTTAAAAATTATAATGAGAGGTTTTAATAGCACATCTGATTTCCAACAACAAACTCTTACTCTAGTGGATGAGGCTGCTGTTGCAATGCAATGCATGAGATGCACTCCAGCTGGTATCAGAAGTCCTAAGCACTACAAATGGAATGCAGACACACATTGCCCAGCTCTGACACATCCAAATAACAGGTCGTTATTCCAACTGGAGGGTAACACAGAGTAAATATCTGTGAAGTTAAATTTCATTTATTTACTTTGCTTTATTTATTCAATAATTTATTTTCTGTTTTGCACAATGCACATATGTTTCTGTTTAAAATGCAGGGGTGGTCTCGCAGATATATTTTTATTTTAATTCACTGTAAGTAATTGTAAATTGTTAAACCGCTCCACATTTATTCAGTCCAGGTGCTTTCACTGGAGTCCGCGCAAGTCAGAATATAACAATCTTTCATCGCCTTTAATCTGCAAAACCATACCGGGAGAAGAATGATGGAAACATGATACTTTTTATGGAAGACGTTTTATGCCCAATGTGATATATTTATGGCAAAAAACCCCCAAATTATAACAAAATTCAAACCACCTGCTAATCGCAAATTGAATTTAAGTTGTGACCATGACCCATTTAAAATTTGAAAAAAAAAAAAAATAATAATAATAATAAAAAACTACCACAGGTAATGCTGGTTTAAGTCTGCTGTTCGCATGACTCTTGGCCAATGTCGGGACACAGTTGCATCATGGGAATACTTTGGTTTTATCACTGTATAAATAAAGCAAAGTGGGCCCCTCCACTGTCATGATTACTTTGAGGGTCATCATCACTGGATATATAGAGATCCTTCGCAAGAAAGTTATAGCACTGCTCTGTACTTCACATAAATCAAATAAACACCGAGACTGTGCTGGAATCTGATTCAGCCAGAATATTCATCATATTGAATCATGCAGAATATTTAATTTCATATTACAGGGAAATACTTCAATGCACTCAGAGACTATAGAGTCTTCAAAAGGCTGAGTCCTGAGTCTCTCTCTGAAGATGAGCTTTCAGCTGGATTTATGCAGCAGTCTTTCAGTTCTCACACTTCCTTTAACTATGTACTTGGAAGATCAAACAAACTGTGCACCTCCATTGCCAGCGCTATTAGAACCTAATAAATATGATGTTATTCTAAGCTCGCCAGGATTGTCTGAACTGTAAGGGCTACTGTCCAGTAAAAAAAAAAAAAGACAAAAAAGAAAATCAAGAGGATTTGGCCATATTTTTCTCTTTTTTTTTTTTGCTTTTCAGTTCAAGGTGAATCAATTGCGTTCCAGGAAGTTCAGTTCTTCTTGATAAAGGGACCCATAACTACGTTATAAATATAATTCTCACAAAGTATTGGTTTTCAAAGATTTTTTTGAAATAAGGTTGTTATTCATGATGCAGAGGAGGTGCAAATGAGCATAGCAGATGAAAATCTCGGCAGTTAAAAACCTGCATGCACAATTTGTTGTATAGCTACTTAAATCTGACATCTTCGTTTTCTAAATTTACAGTGTATTATTGTACACTGTATGTGTGTCCTAGAGTCCAAGTTATTTGAGAAAATAATCAAGTACTAGTACTACACCCCAAACCATCCCCTCCCCTTACATTTCACCAACTTCTGGCCCCTTAAATCATTTAGTAATTTTTTTCTGTTACCCTCCAAGATGTCGGGATGATGCATTTCATTGTAGATATACTTTATTGAACCTCGTGGGGTAATTGGTCCTCTGCATTTGACCCATCCTATAGTTAGAAGCAGTGGGCAGCCAAAGAGCAGCGCCCTGCGGACCAACTCCAGTTCTAAAGACAGTAGCTTGGTCAGGGGTACTGGTAGGAGCATTCCTATAATGCATTTGTTTTTTAGACAGTATGAAGACAAGATATGTAATGTTTTGTCTAGTCAACTTCATTTTATTTGTAAACATACATCCATTCCAACCATTCAAGGTTGCTGTGCTTTTCAACAAAAGTTGGAACAATGTTGTGATTAAAAATAGATGATGTCAGCCAGTGATTATAATTATGATGTGATACAGAAGCAGCATTCAAGGAAGGACTGGTCCCTCTGGAGCAAATATCGGCCAAGGATCGACAACATGCACAAGAAAATCATTGAATAGTTCAGAAACAATGTCCCTCAAAGAATGATGGGAAGGGATTTGGATATTTAATCATCTATGGTGCATAACACAATGAAAAGATTCAAGGAATCTGGAGGAATTGCTGTGCATAATGGGCAAGGGCCCACGCCCAAGCTGAGTATCCCTGATATACAATTACTCAGATACCACTGCATCAGGATCACGTTTATCTACAAGTATAAGTGGCTCAGAATTACAACAGGGAACCTTTTTCAAGTAGCACAATACATGGCTGCATTTATAAATGTGCAACAATAAAGCCTTATGGTAATAGTGTCCCGCTGTCTACTTTTCTGGGCTTAGAAGCATCTACGATGGACCATTGCACTGTGAAAATGTGTACTGTGATCAGATAAATCAATATTTAATGTATTTTATGGAAGAAATGGGTGCGGTGGACTCTGGACCGAAGACGAAAAGGACCATCCAGACTGTCACCAGCAATTACTCCAAAAGCCATGTCCTTTCATGGTAAAGGGTTGTGTGAGTGAACTTGGCATAGGTAACTCACCTCTGTGAAGGCACCATTAATGCTGAAAATTACACTGAGATTTCAGAGCAGCGTATGCTGCTTTCAAAACATCTTTTCCAGGGATGCCCATTCATATTTGAATGAGAACATAAAACTGAATTCTGCTCACATTAAGAAGGCATGGGTTCATAAAATGAGATTGTGGGTCAGTGTCGTTGCCAGAACTGGAATTTGGGGGGAGGGGTGCACAGACACATCGCTTTTTAACAACAATTTGTCCTAAGTGATAAGTGAATATGATTTGATCTGTATACATGAAGTTTAAGTAAAGAGATCCACGTTCAATCCGCGTTGACATGGCCCCAGCTGAATCCAATTGTATTGTGTTTTTTTACCTGCGCATTACGTCACTCTGCGTACGTCACTTGACTTACGAGCCTCTTACGTACTAGGAGTGCATGCGCAGACCGAACAATCCTCTTTATCAACACAATCCGCTCCACTCAGTCGATTACATGGAGAATGGAGCGGATTATCAATCGGCGTAGACTACCTCCTACAATCCGATCCAAAATACAATCGGATCCGGGTGAATCAGATTGGCTAAGGTGTTTATATGAGACATTTTGAATCTGATTGATCTTTCAATCTGATTGTAAATAGGATTTTTGGACCCATGTAAACGGGGCCAGTGGCTCAAAAAACAGCACAATTTTAAAACACATTTACAAAAAAAGTCTATAATCTATTTCCTCATTCAAGCCTGGATGTTCCATTGCTTTAAGATTCCATATCCAGAAAGTCTCACGCTGCAACAACATTTTCAATCTATCCCCCCACTTATAAATTTCTGGACCCTTAAGGATGATGGGTCACTATGATGCATGTCTTTATAGTATTTGGCCATGGGGTAGTCTTCATTATTAACTCAAATTGCATATTTGTGTTCGGAAAAACATTCTTTTAATTTCCTTTTCGTTATCCCTACATAGAGGCACTCACATGGGCACTGTAGGCGATATACCACAAACTCTGAATTACAGTTGCAGTAGGGATTCTGATTTTGAGAGACAGGCCAAAGATATTAAAATGAGATTTTGTGAAAGGGGCTACTCCTCACAACTAATTGACCAAGCAATGGGAAAAGCACACTCTCAAACCCGATCTGATCTCCTAAAGAAAAATAAAAAATATGTGGTTGAAATCAATCCTAGACCAGGTTTTGTTCTTCAATATAGTCGTTGTGCCTCTAGGATAAAACAAATAATCAGGTCGAATTGGAAAATAATCAATTGTGATCCATCTCTAAGGGAAATTTTCCCTAATCCACCTCTAATTGTCTTCAGAAAGGCACCATTGATAAAAGACAAGCTTGTTTGGAGTTACCTGCCGGGCCCTAATGAACAAACTTGGTTGCACAAAGAACTCTGGGGGACTTACAAGTGTGGGTCATGTAAACATTGTGAAAGTGTCATACAGAGCAAAACTTTTTGTGATCTGAAAACACAAAAAGAGTACAAAACCAATGGCTTTATCAATTGTAATTCTGAGTTTATGGTATATCGCCAACAGTGCTTCTATGCTCAAGCAATGGAGCAATACGTACAGGAAGTGCTTCAATAAGGTTTCATTTGCCCCTCCACTTTACCAGCGTCCGACAGTTTTTTCTTCTTTCAGAAGAAAGATGGAGGTCTCCGCCGCTGCATTGATTACAGGGGCCTCAATGACGTCATGGTGAAGTATCGCTACCCACTCCCCCTGGTACCGCTGAGGAGCAGCTTTGTGGAGCCACTATTTTCACTAAGCTTGACCTCCCCAGCGCTTACAATTTGATACGCATCAGAGAAGTAGATGAGTGGGAAACAGCATTCAGTACCACTTCCGGCTACTATGAGTACTGTGTCATGCTATATGGATCTGTCAACGCCCTTTCTGGGTTCTAATCATTCATCAACAACATGCTACAAGACACGCTGCAGAGATACGTCATAGCCTATCTAGATGATATCCTGATCTACTCCCGTACTCGTGAGGAGCACGTGAGACAAGTGAGGGCTATTCAAACGTCTATTACACCATTAGCTCTACGTAAAGGCTTAGAAATGCTCATTCCACCAATCAATCATCTCCTTCCTGGGCTACGTCATCGGACTAGAGGGAGAGGCAATAGAATCCAAGAAGTTGCAGGCAGCAGCTGATTAGCCAGTCCCACGGATCATTAAAGAGCTCAGAGGATTCACGGGCTTTGCCAACTTCTACTGCCGATTCATTAGGAATTTCAGTGCTGTGGCCCATCCCCTGACACGCCTCTTTAAGGAGAAACCCATGATGCTGGGATGGAATTCAGAAGCATAGCACAAATTCAACACCCTCAAGCACCTATTTACTACAGCTCCTGTTTTAAAATTACCTAACCTGGATATACCCTTTATAGTAGAAGTTGACGCTTCAAATGTGGGGGTGGATGTAACTCGGTCCCAGAGGCACGGTACCCCAGAGCAGCTGTTCCTGTGCGCCAAGTTCTCACGCAAGCCAATTACAATGCGGGAAACTGGGAGTTACTAGTGGTCAAGCTGGCGCTGGAAGAGTGCAGGCATTGGCTAGCGGGATCCTGGCTTCATTTCCTGGTCTTAACTGACCACCACAACTTGGAGAACCTGAGAAAGGCACAAAGACTGAATCCCAAGAGGCTAGATGGGCGCTTTTTTAACGTTTCAATTTTTCAATAATCTATCACCCAGGCTCAAAGAACATGAAAGCTGATGCCATCTCCCGAAGATACAAAGCAGGAAAGGACCCGGATTCCAAAGAAATTATCCTACCGTCCTCCTGCATTCTCACCCCGATCAAGTGGCAGCTATATTAGGAGATTGCTCGGGAGACAAAGAGGAATCCGCCCACTTCCCCTATTCCATCAGGTAAGACGTTCGTTCCTTTGTGTCTTTGTGAGAGAGTCATTCTATGGGCACATACCTCTCTGTCAGCAGGACATCCCAGAGCCAAACGAACTACCAATATAATCAGCCAAAAATGTGTGTGAAGCTGTGTGTTCGTGCGCAATTTGTGCGATCTCTAAATCATCATGCCTGCTGCCCGTGAGTAAGCTAACCCCACTTCCAGTCCCACATTGACCCTGGTCACATTTGGGTGAGGATTTTGTTACTGACCTGCCATATTGAGAAGGTAGCATCTGCTTACTCGTAATCATTGATCGATTTTCAAAATTCTTCAAGTTTGAGTCTTATACATCACTACTATCTGCACTCCAAGTTGCAAATACAATGTTCGAGCAGGTATTCTGCAACTTGTGCCTTCTAGAGGACATTGTCTCTGACAGTGGGCCACAGTTCTCCTCTGGTGTATGGAGAGTTTTTTTTAAAGAAGCTGGGGGTCACAGTGAGTTTCTCATCGAGGTACCACCCTTAAAGCAACGGGCAGACGGAGCCATCCAGAATTTGGATCCCAGAGGGCACCCTCCAGCATCCTGGGAGTCGTGCCTCGGGGGCGGAGGGGGTCACGGTCAGCTCTCGCTTTCTGCGGTCCACCATGCCGGCCAATTAAGACCCCTATCACACTCCACTCATCAGTCAACTCTAATCATCTATGTCTCATTGCTGCTGACTAGTAGCAGCGAACATGACTGTTTTTTGGTGCTGAAAGTGTCTTAATCTGGAAAGACCAAATGCATTAACTCATCATTGCCAGAATTTTTTTTTACTTTTTAATTGACAGAATCCTACCAAACCTTTTTTTGCCAATCTGCGCACTTCCGGTTTTGAAAGCGAGACTCAGTGTGATTGATCAACTAAGAATGAATGGTTGATGTAGAAGCGATGTCAGAACTTTTCTTTATAAATTGAACATTTGTTGTCTTTTAGTGGAAATTAGTTGCTGGAAGTAGCTATCAGAAGTAAGTATACAACATGTAAAAATGTTTATGATTTATGTGATTTATAGCGAAAAAGGAATGTTGTTTTTCCATGCAGTTTTTCGGTGATAGTGTTCGACATGCTGGCGCTTGTTTGGTCACTTCAGACTTCATTGCCAAGTCAGGCTCAGATGAGATATGAGGGATGCTACCATACCCACTATGTTTACAGGCCAGCTACATTGTTACAGGTCGTGCATCATAAATCATCATGGTGGTGACTGGTCCAGGCATGTCCAGCAATTCAAGGATATGCCAAAATGAATGGCATCAACTCGGCTATGGACTGCGCAAAACGCATCCCACCCACTCACTCAACACAGCAGTACTGTGAGCAAGAAATAGTCTACAATCATAGATCAGATCTGTTCTCAAATGCATGCTATTTTTGGTGAATACACTGCTATAAATAGCAAAAAACTAACCTCTGAATAATAAGCAATTCTTCAACGAACAGACAGCATGATCATCCCAAGTCATTTTGCTCCACCAAGCGCAAATAATGAGTTTTTTCAGGTCAGTTAGCTACAAGCGAACAACGGTAAACGACAATGACCTTTCTTCTCCGATCAAACTGAGCCTCGTTTTGAAACCGGAAGTACACAGGCGAGAGGAATGTGAATTCCGTTTATAGAACCTGTTCGAACAAGAACATTCCAGCAAATTGTTGGTTGCGCTGTAAATGCTACACCGATGAGGCTGGAAGAGACAGCATTATTACATTCATTACATCCCTGAAAGACCACAAAGTATAAAATATGGACCTATGTGTTTGTTTTCCTTATGACCCACCTATTATAATGTTTCTGATCACATGATTGAGTGCCGTCAACTTGCAGTGCTAATGATGCCATGACAAGACATGCTACCAAGCTTGAAATGGTGACCTTTTGTAAAAGAATATGGACATCAAAGGGAGTTATTTCACCCTCCGACTTATTACCAGACACATTTACCCATAAGGAATCAGAATCAGAAAACTTTATTTATCCAAAAAGGGCAATTCAGTTTGCAGCCTCCAGTCCTTATAATTTACAATTTCAATAAAAACACATGCAATATGATACCACATAGAACAGCAATCAACCGTTCAACCAGTCAGTGGCAACAGCACAGCACATGGTATACAATAACCAGCTCCCTCATGCACATATTCAACAGATAAATAAGTAAATAATAAATAAATAAATAAATAAATACACGCCTTTGAGATAAAAGGACTAATATTATACAAAAAGACAAATATACCCTAAATATAAAGGACAGAGCTATTCTTGACTTTTGGCATTCATCAGCCTGATAGCAGAGTGCGAGAATAAAAGAGTGCGAGTAGCAATTGTTGTTGTTCTTGTTGTATAATAGCGACGCCCTGAAGGCAGTAAGGTGAACTCACAATATAAAACGAGGTCAGGCTGGCTGATAACACATTTGGCTTTCTGATCCACATGTCTGAACCGCAGTTGCAAGTAAGGTCTCCATCTCAACCCATTTGATTCCACCCCTTGACTCATTACTAAACATGTTTACCCATAAGGCTACTGCACATAAGGTCTCTATCTCGAGTCATCTGAGGGAGGATTAAACTTGTGAAATGTAACAACTAAGTAAGAACGGCAAATTTTAACACTTCCTTCACCTGGAGCTTCTCCAAGGGCACATTAAATGAAAAACTATTGTCTGTTATTTTTACAAAATGTTAAAAAAGAAACCAAATTTCTTTTTCTTAAAATGGGCTTATAATGGTACTGTAGTGCTGCCTGAAAAACTATAACTGTATAATAATGATAATAATAATAATTATTATTATTATTTTTATTTTTATTATTATTATCATTATCATTATTACTATTATTATTATTATTTTTTTATTTTTATTATTATTAGTAGTAGTAGTAGTAGTAGTATATAATGATTAATTATATTACACATATTTCAATACTTTATTTACCACAGCCTCTGTTCTAATGAATCGCAGACTATAAATATACAGGAATATTATTAATTATCCTCGTGATCAGATGTCTTTCTATTATTATTATTAAACTCAGACAAACCATATTTTATCTCATGATTTCTGACATGAAGAATACATAGGAAAATCTATGCCAGCTAGTCCTAATCAGATGTAATGCAAAAATATTGCAGTCTGCTGGGTCACCACCACTCTTATTGTATTCATTTATTTATTTCATGTTTTAATTAGAGAGCCAAAACTAGCATAAACAACAGAATTTTACTGGCTGGCTGCGATGCTGGATATATAACTGGAAAAAAAAAATGAAATCTCAATTTTGTAATTACGAAAGAACTATAACAAGTATTTCAACATGTGGGCCCAGTTTTATTACTTACAGTCAGCATGATTAGCACACAAACAAAAATAATATGATTTGTCATAACTGGAATTGCAAATACAAGCAATAAATAAACAGACAAATGAAAAAGAAGTCTAAATTATTTCCACTTGAGTATCTTCAAACAATAGCTCAGACCTTAATCTCTAGGCACATGTTTCCTTGCTTCAGACAAGTGAGACAGCCTGATTTCCACAAAATTTGCCATCTTTTTCAATTAAAAAATGCACTAACTTTGCCAGCTTCGTTTAGCTTTCACTAGCCAACTAAACTAAAGGCATGAATTTGTTCTTTGTTGTTCAAACATGAGAAATTATGACATGTGGCCATATTCAGCAGGTCCCGGACTGAGGCATTGCACACTTTTGGATTTTAATCTCAGCTGGCAAGGAAAGGTTTGCAATCTTTGATGTTTCATATGACAAAAAAGAAGAGGATGATAATAATAATATTAATAGTAATAATAATAATAATAATAATTATTATTATTATTAAAGCTGCAAGCAGAGTTGAAAGGGCCGTCGCTCCCCTCATGCACTTTGGGGTGGCGGCAAGATCTTGATGGGTGCAGGTGTCCATTCAGCGCCATTGGACACTGTGGGACCGCGGACCATGTGGTTTCCTGAGGGGGAGTGCAAAAATTTTCAGGAGGGCGCTATGATACCATTTTGACATGCCAAACACCCCTCCCCCTCCCCTGCCTGCCCTGAGACCAAGCAGCTCATATTACACAATGACTGCTGCTGCAGCACTCACTGTCATCTTTACATCATATCTCATTAACCGTTTGACGGAATCAAACGCTGTTTAGTACACTTCGTCAACACAACACAGGGAACATTATTACCAAGTTTGGTAGAATTTGAATCTAAACTTTGGAAATATTATTATGTTATGTCTGTCTATATATATTGAAAAATATAGAGTGACGGACTTCAAAACACAGTATGGGTTGCAGTGTACGAAAGTTTCGCCTTGGTCTGCTTGTTTATTTGTCAAAGTTGCAGCTCATATGGACTTTCTGGTGAATTTTGGGAATTTTTTTTCATCCACTTCCTCTATCACTTCCTCTATCACGGCGCCACCTAAAATTTGATGGGCCGCCACGGCCACGCCGTTTGATGAAAGCGCACAATATTCGCAGCACTCCATCTGCAAGGCCTTAAGGCTAATATCCCTAATTTTGAAGAAGATATGATGAACCGTCTTGGAAATCTGCATTCATATCTTGGAAGTGCACATCAAAACAGTAAAACATGCCATTTCCGGTCGCCAGCAGGTGGCGCTGTGACTTCTAACCAATGTTGACATACAGACATCTTCAGGGTGCGACTGTCATCATATGTAGGAAGTTCATGTATGTAAGTTTATGCGGATACGATTATGTATGGCCGAGTTATAACAACATATGTCTTATGCCGAACATCAAAGTTTGCCACGCCGCCACGGCCACGCCCTAAAACTGTAGTACACGTCTTACGAAGGCACAGACCGAATTTGAAGTCGATCGCATTAAATGTCTAGGTGGAGTTCGTTAAAATACGACACCTGCAAATTGGCCCAACATGACCATAAAATTCAAAATGGCTGACTTCCTGTTGGTTTTATGATATCGCTTCAAATGGCTTTTTTGTACGTCTTGACCCCCTACAGGTGACTGGCGATTTTCATACTTGTAACTGAAATGGTATGCGGGGGCTGCTTCATTGAAACACTATTGGCAGTGCCTAGGGGGTGCCATTCAGCCAATTTGCCACGCGCATGCTCGCAACCCCCCTCAAAAGTCAAGTACCGTATCTTACAACATATGTGCCACGTATCATGCGCCTACAAGCTATCCTACATCTGTAATACCATAAAATGCATTAGGGGGCACTACAGAGCTGATCTGCCACGCTTGTAGCCAGCTGTGATATATATGAAATTGCATTGGGATTCACACATATGTGCAAAGTTTCGTAGGTTTTCACACATCCTAAAGGCCTAAAAACTGCAATCGTATATTGAAAATTTCCGCAGGAAACGGTCCACGGCTGACTTCCTGCTGGGCAAAAAAAATTTTTTTAAATCTCATGAAATTGTACTTAGGGGACCTATGATGTCACTGAATTTTGTGCACCTCCGACGAAATATGCCCAAAAACGGCCCTACGTTTGGGGGCACTATTGAGCCCCCTGACTACGCCCAAGCCCAGTCACTCCAGAAAATGTTGAGTTCCGCCAGGCTTGAGGTCTGTGCCAAATTTGGTGCAGCTCGCACTGCGGGAAAGGCCTCAAAACGGGTGGCAAAGCCGCGGAAGTATAATAATAATCTCTCCAAAAACAATAGGTTCCTCGCAACCGTTGGCCCCCGGCGACTTCGTCGCTTGGGCCCTAATAATCTCTACAAAAACAATATGTTACTCGTAACTTTGTTGCCAGGAGGCCGTTGGCTCCTGGCGACTTCGTCGCTCGGGACTTAATAATAATAATAATAATAATAATAATAATATTAATAATAAATCCTGCAAAGATCAACCCCCACCTCCACGTGGTGCAGGACGGGCAACGTGGACATGGCAAGCTGACCATGTCTATGGCTAAGGGGGCCCTGACAAACAATCATCATGATGAGCCAAACAAGGAATAATTCATACCGCATCGCTCGTCTCGCGGGTCAACAAGGAGCGCGTCACTCGGTAGGGAACCAGGTTGATGGCGAAAAGTGTACTACTGGAACAAACTCCTCCCACCCCCAAGCACCTGTGGATCAGCAAACTGAAGACACCCTTCAACCAACCGCCCAGGATGTACAGCCTCCCGCACAAAGAAACCAAAGAATTAAATGGACAAGGGAGGAGTATAAGCAAGTTATGGAAGCGTTCATAACAGCACAGCTCAACCCATTAGGAGAAACCAACACCAAACAATCTTACACAATATGGAGAAATGCAAACCCCATAACAAGAATTAACATAGAAGGGATACCATCAAACAGAAGAGACTCTCAGATGAAGAGATGGAAACCATCAGAAGAAAGGTGCAACAAACTCTGAATGAAAACAACAATGATAACAACAATGAGGAGCAACTGGATGAGGATAACATCATATTTGAGCGTGACCAAGAACAACCGACTAATGAAACACAAGAGCGTGAAAAGGCTACCAGTAATGCCAACAATGCCAATGGAGAAATGAATCAAGAAGAGGAAGAAACCAACATGAAAGAAGGAGAAACAGACAGATATAAAGAACTTAGGGATAGTATGATGACAAAGTGGGAAGAGATCAAATGCCTAAATTTCAGAGAGAGGGACAAGCTCACCAAGATCAACAATGATAAAAACACGAAACACCTCATTAAACAAGCCAACACAATTATAGAAGACCTAAAGAGAGATCACCAAGACCCTCTAGATTTAACATCAATCAATCAATTGTGTTTTGCAGCAGCATCCGTCATCACAGAAAAGTCGGGTACGAAGAATAAGAAAAAGAAAAAAACGAGAAAATGAAAACAACCTAAATGGAAGGACATATAAAAGGATATACAAAAGAAAAGAGGTGATCTAGCAGTACTCATAGAAATGGAGAAAGGTTCACTAACCAACCAAAGAAGAATTCGCCAAATGAAGAAAAGATATACCATCAAGAAGAAGGAAGACACCCCAGAAGTAAAAGAAAAGCTGAAACAGCAAATCTAAGCGAAAGCCCTAGAATAAGAAGATACGAAAAAAGGAACAAACAGTTTGGACAAAATAGCCTCTTCAAATTGGATACCAAGCGATTTTACAGAGAACTAGGGAAAAAGCAGACACGTAAAGAACCCACCAACACTCAATAAGATCGAAGAATTCTGGAGCAAAATCTGGGAAGACGACAAAACGCATAACACAACAGCGAAATGGATAAAAAGAGAGGAAGATAGAACCCGAAACCAAGAACAACAAGTATGGAGAGACATCAATGAAACAGAAGTAACCATGGCCCTAAAATCAGCTACTAACTGGAAATCACCTGGTTTGGATAAAGTTCCGAACGTCTGGCTTAAACACCTAGAAGCCTTACATGAAGACATAGCCAGAGAATATACAGAAGTTGTAAAGACACCAGCTAATAGCCCTGACTGGTTAATATAAGGCCTCACTTACTTGCTTCCCAAAACTGATGAAACCAGACACCCAAAGAATTACAGACCAATCACTTGTCTGCCTACCCTGTACAAGATCTTGACTGGTATCATAACAGAACGAACCTATACATTCCTGGAAACAAACAAGCTATCACCATCAGAACAGAAAGGATGCAAAAGAGGCAGTTATTTATGTAAAGATCAACTCCTCATAAATAAGCCACGGGCTGACAGACAGACTGACAGAAACACACACACACACACACAGACATGACCATTGCTTAACCTGGCCCCCTAGGGGAGGGGCCAGGTAATAAAATGATCCTTGAAGTTAGCAAAATTAAGAGGAAAAATCTAAGTACCGCATGGATTGATTATGGAAAGGTACTTGACAGCGTGCCTCACACATGGATTCTTAAAACCATGGAAATATACAGAATATTGCCAATAGTAATCAATTTCATGATTACTAATCAATAGCATGGACCTGTGGAAGACCACTATGATACTGTCCAGTGACGATGGCTCGATAACCACCAGACCAATCAAAATACGCAGAGGCATCTTCCAAGGAGACTCTTTCTCCCCTTTACTGTTCTGCTTGTGTCCGGCTCCACTAAGCACACTATGAAGATAAATAGTTACGTTTTGAAATTTCCGGGATTCATTGGAATTATATGCCAGCAAATTTAGTTTAAAACAAATTTAGTTTTAAATGTTTAAATTTGCGGGCGTTGAATTCCAATGAATCCCAGGAAATTTCACAAACGTAACTATTTATCGATATTGTAAACCATAAATTTCACAAACGTAACTATTTATCGATATTGTAAACCATAAGCAAGAAAGAAACGTTTTTTGCACGGACTCTTTCATATGGCGACTTGATCCGTCACAATTAGGTCATCGAGTCACGTGCTAGAATTCCGCAACCTGTCAAATTGAACTGATGGGCTGAATGAGCGAAAGTAGGTCCGTTTTCATGCCAACAGAGGTGTATAATCCAGGTTCAGAAAGTAAAAGTCCATCCCAGGATATTGTTCCAGCCACAAAAGACCTGGCAGCTGACACTATTCTTCAGCTGGGTGGTAAAACTAACAAGTCAAATCTGCTGACAGGAGTTTACGGTTGGAATGAAAACATGGTAGGATTTTTACTGTCTGACCCCTGGATTATACACCTCTGCATGCTAATGTATTCATGAGCAGGTGAAAAGGTCCTGTCATTTCAGGGATGTCGAACACTATTCGACAAGGGTTTTAACTAATTAGATTGTGGAAAACACCTACTATTGGTTTACAATACTTAATGACACTGGATACGGATATGAAATACAAGGCCACAAAGTATCTCACCTCTTCTACATGGACGATCTCAAGACCTTTGCTAGGAATGACACCCAACAGGAAAGCTTGTTACAGACGGTCAAGACATTCAGTAACGACATCAACATCCAATTTGGGATTGATAAATATGCAAAGGCCACTTTCAAGAGAGGAAAATGCACGTAAACATCAGACATCCAACTTGACATCAACACCATCATAAAGGATCTTGATCATGAAAGTGCCTATAAATACCTAGGTATCAAAGAGGGAAATGGAAATCAACACTCAAAAATGAAAGAAAAAATAAGAAAAGAGTACTACAGAAGAGGTCGACTTGTCACAAGTAGTGAACTGAATGCTGCCAATAAGATGCTATTAACACTCCAGCTGTTCCTGTGGTGACATACAGTTTTAACATCATAAACTGGCAACTGAGTGAGATCAAGAAGCTAGATGCAAAAACTAGGAAACTATTAACCATGGAGAGAATGCACCACCCTAAAGCTGATGTAGAAAGAATATACCTACCAAGAAAGATCGGTGGAAGAGGACTCATTCAACTCGAAATGTCCTATAAAACAACAACAATAGGACTACTGAAACTAGTGCTCAAACATGAAAGAAGCAAGAAACTAAACTCAGTACCAAAGAATGCCAACAAGTTTAGGGAAGAACTGGATGTACCATTAATGGTAAGGAAAGAACAAGAACAAGTCACTAAATTTGCAAAACGAACCAGACAAGAAGCAAAATTGTGTGGCCTGAATAAGATGATGGAAAAATGGGAAGAAAAACCGATGCACGGGCAGTTCCCAAACCTAATCAAGAGAGCCTATGTGGATCAAGAGCAAACCCACCGGTGGCTACAAAGTGCAGCCTTGAAAGCTGAGACCGAAGGAATGTTGATTGCAGCACAAGACCAATGCCTCAGCACAAGATCATACCACCATTGAATCATCAAGGATGGAACCGACCCTAACTGCAGATTATGTAACCAATATGAAGAGACAATCGATCATATAGTCTCAAGCTGTCCGTCACTAGCGACAACAGAGTACACCCACAGACATAACAAGGCTGCAGGCTACATCCACTGGAAAGTCTGCAAGCACTACCAGCTCCCAGCAGCAGAGAAGTGGTACGATCACAAGCCACAAACAGTGACAGAAAACGAGAACATCTCAGTTCTGTGGGATATGCCTGTATAGACGGACAGAGAGATTCCAGCTAATAGGCTTGACATAATCATCAAGAACAGAGAAAAAAAGACCTGTATTATGATTGATATGACCGTACCATCCGAAAAAAACGTTACAATAAAAGAAGTAGAAAAGCTATCAAAATACCAAGATCTTGAAACTGAGATTACACGTATGTGGGGACTAAAGACCATAACGGTACCTGTGGTGATAGGAGCATTAGGGCTTATCAAAAAAGGACTGGATAAATGGGTGAATCAAATACCTGGCACCCCAACAATACAACAACTCCAGAAGATAGTCCTACTTGGAAGTGCCCACATAATTAGAAAAACGCTGTCTATATCTTGAACTCCAAAATCCCTAAGAATCATGGGATGACTCCGGGATTTTGGGTGTAAATTATTGAGTATTTAGAAATGATAATAATAATAATAATAAATTTGTTCCTGTTATAAAATAACAATTGAGTGGACAGTATTCCCAAGCTAACAAATTTTGTGTGGCATGCGTGAAAGCATCTCTAATTAAGCTGTGCTGCTGATGTAACTCCATTCATTCAGTGATGCTTAAATGCCCTCTGATCTCTGTCCTCGTTTTGGCTTTTGCCAATTTTTTGTGTTTTGGAACTTCCTCTTGTTCATTCCTTTGTTAATTAGTCTGATCCAGCTCATCAGTTCCCTATCATAGCATGTGACTTCCCCTACCTGTATTTAAGCAGTCATTTCACTCACAGCTCTTGTCAGAACACTTTCCCTGTGCTGCGATCCTTGATGCCTTGTATTCATAGTGTTACACTTCTGACTGGAACATCCCCGGTTCTCATTTTGGCTTTTTCTTTGATACTTCTGTGCCCGTGTACCGTACCTGTTTTGCCTGACCCTGTGTTTTGTCTCTGCTGCCCTGTTAATGGACCGATTACATCTACTGGACTTTGGCTTTGGATTCTCTGACATTCCTGTGCCTGTGTACCAAACCTATTTTGCCCGACTGAGTTTTGTGTTTGCTGCCCTGTGTACTGTTTGGATTACGTCCCTGGGATTCTGATTTTGGATTGTGGACTCTGTACTGTTGCCTTCTGCCCTGTGGGTGTTCACCCCCCAGCTTCAATCAAACTCATTTTTGCTGAAACTTTCTGGTCTCTCATTTGGTTCCAGAACAATACCTCACATCAAGACTTTTATAGTTGCTCTATGCCCCACCTGTGCAAACAAAAAACCTAATTGAGATATTCCAGGATAATGTCAATTTGCAGTTAACAGGGTAAGGGGAAATTAGGCTTGGGTGAGCTCTTTTTCCCCTTTTTTAACTGAGGGTGAATGTTATGATGAAAATGCCTGTAGATAAAGATGAAACTTGAGAAAATATCCAAAACCATTTCTTCCCCCTCCCAAGCAAATTGCCACTGATTTTGTTGAAAGAGATGCAGGAATTTCAAATGGACAGACAGTATTACAGTATCAGTCACTGGGCTCTTACACAGTGAGTAGGCTAAACAAAGATCGCTGTAAAATCTTAAGGGGCTGGGTAATTGTTCAAACGGAGCTTAATGAGCTTGTCACTTGATGAACTGAGAAACCGCTCAGGGCTCATGATATGCCAAACAATATCCACACCACAAGCTATTGCAGCTGAGTAATGCTATGACCTGAATCAGCAGTATGTTAGCAAGGATGAAAGTGCCATTTATTCCATATCGTGCCAGAAAATGAATGAGTATTAATTTCATAAAGGTGCACTGACATAATCAACTGATTTTTGTATTGATTTGAAAGGGTACCAAAAGAGTTGATTTCAAGTACTGTCCTGCTATGGTTTTAGACTGAGTGTTTTTCAATCTGCGGGGTAGGCAATACTGCTTTATCTCTGTCTTCACCTCAGTTTTGCGGCAAATTATGATGATCGATGACTGATCGCATCAGAAGAATTGAAACTGCACTCTGGATGTGGCATTAAAACACATATTTATCACTGAGGATAAAAGTAATTCACTTTTTCCAAAAGAACTATTTTATGGATTGCATGAAAACATGAAAGAATATTGTTTTGTTTTTTTTTACAGAAAGTGAATTCCCATTACCTGAGCCCTTTGTAATTGGAAAAACACAATTCCATGAAGAATTCTCAAGTATTCCTACTCTGAGGATATTTTATTATACGTCCCCCAGGTATGAAGGATCATCTTCTGGATTGTTATTAAGGAGGCTACTGTCTCTCTGTACCATGTGCTGCTGTGTACAGGAAACTGCAAGCACGCTTCAAAAGGAGAAAGGAAATAAGTAGCATGTCAGCGGCCATGTGCACTGGTGGTAAATCACAGCCATGGCTGCAGTCCACCATGTCAGACATAAAGAACAAAAGGACATAAAAAATCAGTAGGTCAGACAGCAGCCATTTTGGCTATAAATATGTCTGCTTGGCTAAGCTAAACTTTTATCTTTTTTGTTTTATTTTATATATTTATTCCACTGACACTGATGGGAGACTTTAAGAGTGCACTATTATTCGTCTGAGCAATGGAAAAAGGAAATGCCGCAGTGGTCGAGTTCAAACGTGTGTTTTCCTTCAAGGCCGAAACCCTGTCCTGGTCACAGACCTTTTAAAATGCTTCTGTCTCATGAAGAAGTGGATTTGCAGTCGATCAGTTGGCGGTGGCTCTTGGATGAGTTACTGCACGATTTCAAGCCAATGAGAATTTCCAAAATCTTGGGAGTCCTGCAAGATGATAAGACTTCTGAAGTTTGCACTGGCATGCAATGAAGGACACACTGCCCTTTCAGCATTCTCTTTTCAAAAAACACACAAAGAAGAGCTGTTTGGCTTGTTTTCAAAGAGAAACCTTTTTAGTTTATGCAAATGTCTAAAATACTGTAGAAGTGAGTACTCCCATTTTACTGAACAAAGAACTCTTGGACAAGAGGATTCATTTTGGAACCATTTTTTATCTGAGAACTTAATGTGATTCACAAAAAATACAAATACAAAATATCTCAAACACTGCCTCAAATTTCGGCTTTAGACAGGGAATGGGGGGGGGGGGGGGGGGTTGGCACAGACATGTCAATTTATGTCAGGATAGTCCTGGCTAGTTCTCAATTTTTTTCCTATATTGACGCGTTTTTCAATAATCAAGATTGGCGACTGAACACGCGGTTTCTCTCCATATGCGATCTAACAGCGATGAAATCATGGGGTAAATTCTGTAGAACTGAGAATTGGGGTAGACAAAACATTTGTTTTTAACAATTATTAGTCCTGACCTGTTCTCAGTCATTTTCATGATTAACAAAAGGTTCACTCCGAGAGCACTCCTCACTTAACAGGTGTTGCTTGTTCTCCCCAACTAGGTAGGAGGACAATCATTCACCTAGACGCGTATTTGCCGAATTTAAATCAACCTTATTCAAAATTGCTTACCTGCGCAAATAGCTTGAGCCGCATACTTTTTATAGCCTTTTTCACTGCTGAGTGCCACTTTTTTCACTCAATACTGAGATTAATTGTGAGGTACCATTCAGGAAACACTCGCGAGAGACAGAAATCCAAAAAACGTATGCCTTTATTGGAGTCCGGGTCAAAGCTCCAATAAATAAAAATTACTAATTTTGAATAACGTTGATTTAAATTAAGCAAATACGCTTCCAGATGAATGATTGTCGTCTTACCTAATCCGGGAGAACAAGCAACACCTGTTCAGTGAGGAGTGCTCTCAGAATGAACCTTTTGTTAATCATGAAAATGACTGAGAACAGGTCAGGACTAATAACTGTTTAAAATTGATGTTTTGTCCACCCCAATTCTCAGTTATACTGAATTTACCCTATGATTTCATCGTTGTTAGATTGCATTTGGAGAGAAACCATGTCTTCAGTTGCCAATTACAATAATTGGAAAACACGTCAAGAAAGGAAAATGATTGAGAACTAACCAGGAATATCCAAATTATCATAAAGGGACATGTTTGTGCCCCCCCATTTCCCTGTTTTGGCGCTGGGCCTGCCGCCGTCTGAGGATTGATTCACTCTTGCCCAAACACCTGTGATGTCGTTTGACAGCCTTCAGCATGCCTGTGTCTCGTTGTCCAATCACGTTTCCTCATTCGGAATCGGCTGTGGTATTTCATTCATTACTTCCACCAGTGGTTAATTCTGGGTCTCGCTAAACTCTGAGTGAATGTATTCTCTGATAGGTTCGTTACTAACCCGTACTAACCAGCACTTATTTTAGGGTGATTGTATATATTGTCACGTCGTATTAACCTTAACTCATTAGGGCGTGCAAGCATTTCTAGCTTTTGTAATTTCTTCCTAAGCTTTCCCTTATTAACTACGTTTAAAGCTATGTTTTCCTTTGCTTTTCTCGTGGTGTTTTTATACTTGTCACGTTTAGATTATCTCGATCTAAACCGTCTAGTTTGATTGTCTCAGTGTCTTGTCTCGAGTCATAATTGTTAACCCGGTTCACGTGAATTTGTTTATTAATCCCATGTGTTTCTGTTTCTTTCTAAGATTGCCTTCTGAGTCCCCGCCTCCTCCTGTGTGTATATCTGTGGGCAGGAGGGAAGAAATCCTCAGATGAAACTTTGTCAGCTATGCACTACATTGTGAAATCTGTGCTCTTCTGCCTTCCTGAGTATTTCCTTTGAGCATTCACCTCTGAAAACTATTCTTTCTAAAAACTTTAGATTTTGAAAAACTTCGGTTGCAAGTTTGCATTTAAACTGTGAAAAACTGAGTTTTAGGCGGCCGACATCACAGTCTGCGCCAGAATTTGCACCTGCGCCAAAAGTGCGACCAATGTTTACATATTCATTTGGCTGTGGTGATTGGATTTGTTTCTGTTGTTGCTATTTTCAGGATTCTGATTGGCTAACGTGGCCTTGATCTTATCGTAACACTGCCACCTATAAGTTTGATATGCTATGGACGGCATATTTCTATATACACACACACGGGTACGCGTAAACAAAAACTTCTGAAAACTGATATGTGTGCATAATATTATTTTTGAAAATGGAGATGGTGAAAGTCTCCTTGTGTTTCCGTCAGTCTAGTTAGGTTTTTGTTTTCTTGTTTAGCCACTCTTGGAGTGTGTACTTCTGTTTCCTCCTGCCTTGGGCAGTGTACCTTAGTTTTCCCATGTTGTTCAGTGCACTGGCACGGTGTTTCATTTCTGGCCTGCTTGCGTACCTTTCTCGTTTAATGTTTTGGTGTGAAACACTTTTGTTCCTGCATCTGGTGTCCCCCTCGACCACTTCTTGACAGCCTGTGTGCAAGAAGTACCTAAGTGACTAAATAACACGTTTGTGAAAAGTTTTCAAAACACGTAGCAGATATTAAAAAATATATAAAAGGGACATAAAATTGGCTTATGAACTGGCAACTGGGGAGGCTCAAAACAATCCCTTAAAATAATGACTGGTCACGACCTGTTTTCAATTCTTCCTTTAAATTACCATTACAGAAACTGAAAACTCTGAACATTATCAGGTGTGGCCAGTTTTCATTTATAACGTATACCAGTCGACTCTCACGCATTCGGTGTGAGTTTAAGATGCATATTTATTTTCATCTGCTCTAGTCAGCAATTATTCAATCAACGTGTAGGCTATGTAAGAGATTCTCAGGCAGAAAAGTCCTTGTGCATGGAGGGGTTGGAAGCAATGTAATTAAAGACGTTTCAAATGATGTAATTTCATTGAAAACGATTGCAAAACACATGCATTGCTTCCAACCGCTGAGTAAAGAAAAGTGCGAGAAGTCCGGAGCTGTAATCGATATGCGCTATAAATGAAAATTGGCCTCACCTGATAATGTTGAGAGTTTTCGGAGTTTCTGTAATGGTAATTTAAATGAATGATTGAAAATAAGTCGTCATCATCATTAATGTTAAGGGATTGTTTTGAGCCTCCACAGGGCTGGACTGGGACAAAAAAACAGCCCTGGCATTTTCAGCCATGGCGGCCCAACCTGATCGTGATGTGACGGCCTGCCATACCCGCACACTTTACTGTTACCAGAAGTTAAAATTAAGCTCAGCCGCAGCCTACATGCCCTGAAACCACACAGAAAGGCCCCAGGCTGGAATTGAACCCACAATCCTCTTGCTGTGTGGCGGCAGTGTGATGGGTACTGACAGTGGACGCCAAGAGCAGTGGCTAGAAATATAAGGCAACACTCACAGTGTGCAGAGAAACTAAAAGCAGATAAAAATAACTAGGCTCGCGCTACTAACGGACCTGCCGTCATCCGTGGTAGAAAAAACCGGCGAGCTTGAGGAAAACAAAAGAAAAGGGAAATAAACCAAAGACTCCCTTACTCACTAACACAATTCCTGATAAGCAACAAAGTGCTTGGCAAAATCTCTCAAGAGAACCTTACCAGCTAAAGCGCCAAAGTAGGACTGACACTCTTGCAACGGGAGCGAGGCGAAATAGGAGCTTAAATAGAGTCCGGGCCACACCCCCAATCAATGCCAGCTGGTCCAGGAATTCGTTAGGGTGCAAAACGATATCATCCCGGACGAGAGCCACAAATGGCTCTCAAAGCTCCCAAACCATGACAGGACCCCCCCTCTATGGGACAGCTCCAGAAGTCCCTTTGGAACCCCGCGCACGAAACTCCGAAATAAGCGCGGGATCCAGAATATCCCCCGAAGGGACCCAGCACTTATATCCTTCCCAATCTACAAGGAACTGGACCCCACGACCTACACGCCTCTCGGCCAGAATGCGGCGCATGGTATAAACCGGCCCCGCCTCAACTATTCGCAGCGATGGGCGGGGCGTGTCGGCGGGTGCCAGGACGCTAGTGCTAATCGGCTTATTCCGTGAGACGTGGAATGATGGATGTATGCGTAAAGATCTCGGGAGCTTCAACTGTCACCGTAGCCAGATTGATCCTCCGCACAATCTTGAATGGGCTGATATAGCTCGGCGCCAGTTTTCGGGATTCTGCCTTCAAAGGGAGGTCTCAGGTGGACAACCAAACTCTTTGCCCAACCCGATAAGACGGGGCCAAACGACGGCTTCTATCAGTGAAGGATTTTTGTTTGCGCACCGAGCGCAAAAGCGAAGAACGGACCTTAGCCCAAACCAACCGAATGAACTGGTTGACCGAGGGAATCTCGGAATCGTTCTTAGTCTCTGGAAATAGTGGGTGTTGGTAACCCACTTGGGCCTCAAACGGGGAAAGCCCCATGGAGGAATTACACAACGAATTATGAGAATACTCGGCCCAAGCTAAAAATCGACTCCGTGATGAGGGATTATCCGCCGCCAAACATCGGAGAGTGTTTTCAAGAGACTGATTAGTCCGTTCTGTCTGCCCGTTGGTCTCCGGGTGAAACCCCGAAGATAGACTCACTGTGGCCCCCAACTGCTTACAAAATGCCTGCCAAAATCTGGCTATAAACTTAGGGCCTCGGTAAGACACAACATTTTGCGGAAGCCCATGCAACAGGAACACATTGTTGACCACAAGATGCGCTGTCTCCCGTGCTGAAGGCAGCTTGAGTAGCGCGACAAAATGAGCCGCTTTAGAAAAACGGTCAACCATGGCCAAAATGACCGTGTTGCCGTCAGATATAGGCAGCCCCATAACAAACTGTAACGCGATATGCCACCAAGGGCACCTGGGACCGGGTAAAGGTCGCAGCAAACCAGCGGGAGGGTGATGGGAAGTCTTATTCCTGGAACAGATGCCACAGGCATCAACAAACTCCCGAATGTCCCTCATCATCTCCGGCCACCAAAAACGTTGGGCCAGGCACTGCTTGGGCCGATGGGCCCCCGGGTGCCCCGCCAAGCAGGAAGAGTGTCCCCACTGGAGAACCTGTGGCCTAACTCTATGCAGGACAAATAAACAGCCAGGAGCCTCCCCTCCAGGACCGGGATCAGATTTCAATGCCTCCTGAACCACTGCCTCAACCTCCCACTGAATGGGTGCCACGATCTGTGCAGTAGGAATAACAGGGTCCAGGGTAGGATCGCGATCAGTGCGATCATACATTCGTGAAAGGGCGTCAGGTTTAATATTTTTTGAGCCCGGGCGATAGGTGAGGATGAAATCAAAGCGGTCAAAAAATAATGACCATTGCGCCTGCTGGGAATTACGCTGCTTGGTTTGTTGAATGTATTGGAGGTTTTTATGGTTGGTCCATACCACAAAATGGTGCTCAGCTCCCTCCAACCAGTGGCGCCACTCTTCGAGGGCCAGCTTGACCGCTAATAACTCCCGGTCACCAATACTATAATTGCGTTCCGTGGCGGACAAAGACCAGGGGCCTCATGTACTAACAATTGTGTGCATTTTATACTTAAATGTTACGTACGTTCATAAAAAGAAAAGTAGCATTTTGTAAAAAGTATTAAATTTATAATATAGTGGGCTACCAATTCAGCTTGCAAATTTGAATGAAAAATCTGAATCAACTTTAATTTTTCAAAAGTGCTAAATTCTATTACTTTTTCGCATTTTTTCTAAAGTCACGTTTGTTTTCATACATCTGACATCCACAAAAAAAAAAGTAGCGTACGCATCTTTTTGGTTCGTTCGCTCTCTTCATACATGAGGCCCCAGGAGAAGTACGCACATGGATGGAGCTTATTATCCCAACGAGGGCGCTGGGACAGAATAGCACCCAGGCCCACCTTCAAAGCATCTACCTCCACAACAAATGGGAGGGAGGGGTCGGGCAAAATCAAAATAGGCTCCGAGCTAAAACATTTCTTTAATTCCTGAAAGGCAGCATCAGGAGACCAAAAAAACGCTGAGGAGGTATTCTTTCTAGTGAGCGCAATAATGGGGGCAGCAACCACGCTAAAATTACGAATAAACCTCCTATAAAAATTACCGAAGCCCAGAAAGCGTTGAACCTCTTTAATACTCTGTGGTGCAGGCTAATTCCTGACCACACCCACCTTGTCCGAGTCCATTCGCAGCAACCCCTTAGAAACAATAAAGCCCAAGAATGAGACAGTTTGGGCGTGGAAAACAGATTTTTCAGCTTTAACAAAAAGTTTGGCATTGAGCAGGGCTTCCAGTACACAACTGATGTGTACTTTGTGCTGCGACAGTGTTGAAGAGAAAATCAAAATTTCGTCAAGATAAATGAAGACAAATTTCTCCAACATCTCTCGGAGCACGTCATTGATGAATGCCTGAAACACCGAGGGGGCGTTAACCAGCCTGAATGGTAAGACTCGATATTCGTAGTGCCCGTCATGAGTGTTAAAAGGCGTTTTCCATTCGTCCCCCTCCCGAATGCGAATAAAATTATACGCATTACGAAGATCTAGCTTCGTAAAAAATGACGCCTCCTGCAGATGTTCAAACGCGGAATTCATTGATGGAAGAGGGTATCGGTTTTTGATGGTGATTTTATTCAAACCCCTGTAATCAATACAGGGTATCAGACCACCATCCTTTTTCCGCATGAAAAAGAATCCCGCTTCGGCAGGGGACGTGGATGGCCGAATAAAACCATTGGCGAGAGCCTCCTGAATATACCCTCGCATAGCCCTACGCTCAGGTCCTTACAGCGAATATAGTGAACCCCTAGGCGGAGTTGTCCCTGGATAAAGATTAATTTCACATTCATACGGATGCGGGGGTAACGTAGAGGCTCGTTGTTTACTAAACACCTCAGCTAGATCAGCGTAATCCCTGGGAACATTCGGCGGCAAGTTCAGGGTGGCCCCAAATTCCTTACCCTGCTCAGAATGTAATGACTCTGTGACTGATTCTGATTCGCTAAAATCCTCTAAAAAATAATTGTCTTCTGGCTTTCCCCAGTCAAACTGAGCATCCCATTCCAACCCCTCCTCTACCCCTTTTTCTAGTTTAGGAGGGTACAGTGAGATAGCCTCATCACACTCGCTCCAGGCATCAGCCTCAAAGCTCCCAAACCATGACAGGCAGTGCTAATCACTGCACGGACATGATGTTATTAGAAGATGTTATTGTTATTATTAATTATCATAATATATTTACATGAATGAATGTGGAAAAAAATGCGACTTTGGGGCCATTTATAATTTTTCAAAAAGACCATTGCACTATTTGGATTAATTCATACATAACCTTTTTAAATAACGTTACATATCTTACAGATTCAACAAGGCATAGAATAGCTCACTAGCTTCAAAACTGCAGTACTCGCTGGTCGCAAGTTTACTGGCAGGTAATTCTGAACATCAAGACAGGGTTTTAAATAGGAAAATTTGAAAGTCTTCCTTGCTGTATTCCAGGACAAATTTAATTTGACACCGTAAAACAACAAATCAATATGCATCAAATAGTAGGTTATTAACAGCTGGTCCATCAGTGGGGGCCTTTTGTAAGCTAAAGCAAATTTTAACCGAATACATACTTGTGATAGCCTATTAATTTAATGTAAGTCTTACTGCTTTCCGTGTCCCCCTCCAAATGAAAACTGCTTGCTACATGAGAATCATCGTGGCCAAAAAGCAGGTCCATTTTTTTATCCTTTGAACGCCTGAGGTTCCAATGTCTGTTTACTTTATTATCAATATGGTGGTTCAGCCCTGCAGTCCCTCCCCCTGTGCATTCTTCACCTCCACCTTAACAGGCAACAGGTGTGGCTCGTTGAGGTGGAGGTGAAGGCGTGTTAAGGCCTGGCTGCGCCTGGTTTTGAAGCCCTGCTGTCTTTTGTGCTGCTGCTCCCCTTGTGGTTTTTTGATTGAGTTTTTAAATATTTAAGTTCTTTGTTTTTATTCAGCTTGTGCATTTGGGTCCCTTCCACTCTTTGGGTACATGGTCCCAGTGCCCGCCGGCTTCTTGCCTTCTGCCAGCGGGACCAAACCATGCCAATCGAAGCTTTTACGCCTCTTTTCTGCCTTCTGACATTTTTGTCTGATCTCATTAAACATGTTTTTAGACTGTTATCTGGGGCAACTGGGGAAAAGCAAGGCCATTGGTGAAACTAATTTCCCAGCAAGCCTGCCTTCTTAAACTTTCAGGACGAAAACAACAATATTAATAAACTGTACATGGCTTCAGCCTATGCATCGTTTTTTTTATCTTCAAGAATACAGTTTTTCGGTAATTACTATAACACAAAACTTATATATAAATAGATACCGAAAAATGGCCTTGATGCAAGATAATCAGAATCGTGAAGTAGAAGAATAAAAAGTGGTATATAAAACATGTCTCACCTCAGAGCTAAAATTTAGAAAATCTCAAGGAGAACTCTAAAAGTACTCAGATTCTGATTTTCTCTGTATGAAATTCCACTTCAATTTAGCTATATACATCCTGCTGTTTGCTCGCCTTAACGTGGACCACTGGCTACCAATGGGCCTTATGCAATTGCATTTTTTTTTCCCTGAGGAAGGAGGGCTCAGAGATTTCATTGGGCCAGCCCTGTGTCAATGTAGAAAATTAACCAATGGGCCGCTTTCCATGTTTTAAAGGCTGGCGCGGTCGTTAAAAATTATTAATGTTATTATCGTTTTACAAATTTATGATTGCATCAGCCCAAAATGTGCATCAGCCCTCTGGGCGTTGCCCAGTATGCCAGATTACCAGTCCAGCCTTGAGCCTCCCCAGTTGCTAGTTCACGAGCAGCCACTAATACAGATTTATATGTGTATACTTCTTGCCCACAGATCTTCAATTCCATGGGGAGCCTTAGTTCACCGGTGTTTGACTATCAGACTAAATGTCCTTTTGTCCCTTTTTGGAATCTCGATGGTGCAGTTCCTTCTTGCTGTCACCATTTTTTGGTGATGCAAGGCATGTTGAAAAATTTGGGCTTGGTTCCCCTTTGCCCCTGTATATTATGTTTTATGACTGAGACATTTAAAATTCAGGCAGGTCCTAATTGAAACTGTATTAGTATAGCTACTCATCTTGCATTAGTCATTCACCTTGGAAAGTACTGCTGGTTCTGCCTCTTTTAAGCGCACACATGCTGCTAATTCGCCTTGACAAATAGGAATCATCTGTGTTGATACTTTTGTAATTGTTATCTAGACTACATTTTCCTCTACATTTTTCCCTCCCCCTGTAGACGGACTCTACAGTAACTACTGAAGTATAGCTATCCCTGCAAAGCAGAGAACCTGCCGAGCACTGTGCCTGTGGCAGTCCAAAGCTCTTCCCCCTTTTGCCCCAGATCATTCCTGCTGTTTCTCAGATTTAGTGTCTGGTCTACACTGTCAGAGAAACTGTGATATGCATTAAAACACAATAATGTACTGCCAGAGGCCTGCAGTGCCTTAAACAATTCCATAATGTTTTAACAGTGGCGGTATAACATTGTTTATGACAGGATCCTTTCGTTTTTCTCTCCTCGCTCTGTCCATCTCTCTCCTTCTCGCTTCCCTAAGCCCCTGGATGCGTCCACGACGCAACATGGAAACAATTACGCAAAACCGCAGATGTAGATTCCAGCAGACTCTCCTCAGACCAGATAAATAGATTTTCAAATTATTTACAAATGATGCGCAAAATGTGTTCGCCATCTGCTTTTCTGCTGGAGAAATTGAGAAATCCATGACATCCCCTGTAGTTTTGATGGCAAATTGATAACGTGTTCGCAGGTGGGAGAAAGGAGCCACTGGGATGGCGAAACTCACGGGTTTCTGAAACGCAGCTTGAGGCAGTGGAAGAGAAATTTGAGGAATTTGGCAGAGGCAGATAAAACGGTTAGAAAGGTTTATGGTTATCGTGTCACAGCATGGGCCAGGAAGGAGAGACAATCCTCTCAGATCCTCATTCACCTGCTGCGATTAAACCACTAGAAACAAGCTGATGTTAGCTGGACCCAAAGTCAGTGGACTACCTGAGCATAGGGAACTGCCATCCATCCATCCATCCATCCATTATCAAACTAGTGGATTCCTGCTCAGGATTGTAGGGAGCTGAAGCCTATCCCAGCATACATTTGGAGTGAGGCAGGAACACATCCTGGACAGCTCGCTAATCCACAGCAGGGATCACACACTATTCATTCATACACTTGGTAACACTTTACAATAAGGGCACATTAGTTAATGCAGAAATAAGCAATAAAACCAACTAATTAACAGTTAACTAATGCATCAGAGAGCTAAATAAGCAGTAGGTAACCTTAACTTACCATTTTTTAATGCTCTTTGACGTCCTTAATAGGAAGTTGAAACCATCCCTTAAATATCCCTTAAGTAACACCTAAATCTATCAAACTATTCATGATGTATAAATTAATACCTTAGTTGACATGAAAACCATTTGGAAATGATTAGTAGACCCATTGGTTTACTGTCAGTTAACTGACAGATAATGCTTCTTACTGCATTAGCTAATGTAAATTAATGTACCCTTACTGGACATATTTGCCAATCATTCACACATATGGTCAATTTAGATTCTTCAGTTAGCCAGGAAGGAATGTCTTTGGATTGAGGGAGGAAAGAGAGTCACTAGATGAGACAAATATTTATCTCTTTGGTTCCCTGGTAATATGAATTCATTAAAGTCCTGTCCACCGTCTTCTGTCACTAATTCATATTTTATTCTCTCATTTCCATTGACTTTTATTGATGGCATTAACTGTATAACCAGAAATCGGTGGTATATTTTAAAGTTAAGTAGGTTTTTGCCTTGTTGGAATTCAGAGGAAAACTATCATACATCTCAGAGGCAGGTGAGCTATAAAATGAGGCCTGAGGTGGTCTTATTTGGGCCTTAGAATTTGGCCTTAGTATATGGAGGGGCGGGGAATCTTCTTTTGAAAAGTTACAGTAGAATCTGCTGTTCTGTACTTGATCATTCAGGCCAGGCATTTATTTTTGTGTATTGCGCCTTTACCCCCAGTCTTGAGAAAAACATTCACTGTAAAAAACGATAACCCCAGAAAGTTATGTGAACTTATATTTTGTCTTGAACTCCACTTGTCAAGACAAGCATTAGAAATTGAACACAAGTTTATATGCTATCAAAAGTTAATGCTATCCACTGTCTTCACTAATTGTGAATTGAAACAAAGCAAAGAGGGATCAAGCTGAGATAAGTGTAGTTGAGTTAACTCACATATTAAAGTTCCACTAAGTCAGCATTTTATTTTGATAGTTCACACACAAAAAAAGGCTTGGATTACAGGGTGGAATAAAGTTGAGAAACGGAAGAATTCATTTACTGAACGGCATTGAGGAAAATCATCTTGGTGGGTATTTCTTACTGTTGTACTACTCACCTGGATAAATCCAATCAAGGTTTCAGAATATCTTGCAACATAAGAACACAGATGTTCTCTGTTCTAAGAACAAAAATTTTGAATTTATTTTGAATTCACTATTTATTGCGTGACTTTACAGGTAAGGGGAAATTGTGTTAAGTGAAGGTAGTGTAATGAGAAGTCATACTTTTTGGCCTCCATTCCTTATTACAGCCAGGTGTAATTCTTCATCATCATTTCATTCTTGGGTTTTCTGCTTTGCACTGAGGAAGCCTGTCCAATGATGCTATAAAATCTGTCTTCCTGAAAATAGTAATTTTTTTCTCGCATGAAATCTTTCATTTGTGGGCAGGTGAATTGTATGGACTTAATATACCACTATGGGTATTTCCAAATCCTACCATTTTTGCTCCATCTTGCCAAAGACAGTATTCACAAACTTCATTCTTTTTGATACATCCTGTCTCCAAGGGTAATCACGAACCCTGCCATTTTGGCTCCATCTGGCCATTGGAGGTTTTCTTGTCTTAATTGTTACCTTAAGGGGAGGAGAAACCTTTTGGGGAAAAAATTTTTCATTTTTGGAGAGAAATCATTCATACTTGGTGTATTGACAGTATATGACCTGAAATAAACAAAATATGAATTTCATCATTTGCATAATTAAGTTATGTGATTCAAGATGGCCACCACCCCGATTTCGCCATTATTTCTTTGCCTTATATCTCACGACTGAAGCAAGATATTTGAATCAGGTTTTTTTTTTTTATTAGATTTAGTTATGTTTACACCTTATTCTGAACTAGAATAAAGCATTTACACATGATACTAGAGATTAAGTGGGGTAAAAGAGGATTTTGCCATTTTTCGCCCCCTTGATATGAAATATAAATCACCATAACTCACAGACCCAAAGTGCAAAACCAAAACTTTTAGTTCAGTAGACTCCCTGATATGTACACAGACTTCTGTCAAAATTTCATGAGAAAAGCTCCACAAATAAGTGAGACATAGTGCCTTAAATGATAGCAATGGTGGCAAAAATTAGTTTTTGAGAAAATCCAAGTTAAAGTCAAAGTACACCTACATATCATTGTAACAGTCAACTTCGAACATTGAAATGCCCCTGAAACATAAACTTCTCCCTCCAGCTTCCTCCGATTGTCCTGTTCTTGAACAGATTGAAGTGATTTTCTCTTTCTTTTTCAGAGTCTAGGTTGGCCTTCTCTGCCCCCCAACGAGCAACGCATCCACCTGCTCTTAATTATGAATGATTAAACATTTAATAAAGACCAAAATTAAAATTTTGATAAAAATTGTGAAAACTTTTTTTGGGTTTCTCCTCCCCTTAATTGTCCTGCCCTTTCCAGCAATCCTGTCTGTTTTCAGTATTGTTTTCTTAAATTGATCAATTATTTCCCCATTTCATTTCTTGCCCTCCTTGTTGCTTTCTGTGTTCCCTACCCTCTCTTTGATTAGTGTCATGTACACATAAGTTGTTGAGTAGGTAGCTTTTGTTGCCAGATTTTTCTGCCTGTCTGATGTTTCCTTGTTAGCTCTTCATCTCAAGCCTTAATGCTCTTTGTCTTTGGATATCTAGATAAAAGAAACATAACTTGCGCTATTTAATAGGTCCAGAGCTGAGACAGACCCCAAGCCCGCATGGCACTGTTGCCTCAGTAGATGCCTTGTTCTTCAGGCTTTGCAAATTCTCTTGACCATCCAGGTTCTGACCCTGGACAGTGAATGACTTTGGCTGATGTTGTTTGCCGTTCACCTGAATTGCATTGGCCGACCATTGTTCCAGTCTGTACCCCTGATACTAGTAGTCTTTTTTGTTTTCTACTTATTGAAATGCCATCTACTGATCTATGCTTGGTTACTCTCATGCACTTCGTAACAGACGGTAAGCATGCATCCCCCCCCCCCAGTATTCAGGCACTGCCTTACCCCACGGGTAATCACAAATGCCACAATTCTGGCTTCAGCTTTCCTGCTTGAGTAATCAGAAACTGTACCATTTTCACTTTATCTTACCACTGAAGGCAATCACAAACCCTACCATTCTGGCTCCATCTCCCCCCGACCCAGAGGTATTCACAGACCAAACCATTCAGGATTTACCTGTCCACTAAAAGAAACTGGAAATACACACTAATCCACGCCATTTGGACTCCAGACAAATCATGGAACTGGCCGTTCTGTTTACAAGAGCCCTGAGGTTGCCAGGAAGAAGTCTTAGTGAGTAAAGCTATGTTCACACAGCCTGAATCTTTAAGAAGTTTCTAGAACCCTCCAGATTTCAGCCTCCTTTCCCACACTCCCTTGACTTTAAAACTGCCCTTTAAAGGGGCTTGTGGTAATGGGACGCCATGGCTTTTATTATAGTCTCCTGAAGGATTCGCTGACATGAAACACTCCTGTTTAAAAGAATTTTGACAGCTCCCTGATCCCCAAAAAACATTCCCCCATCGACTCCCTTGCCCCCCACCTCACAGACAGTATATCTCCCTCCCCGCTCCCCCGACCTGACCAAAAAGTCTCTGATATACCCCCTTTATGTTTCACAGAAATCATCAGCAAGGTTTTTTGCGTGTTGCCCTATACTGGAGTCTGTTCGTGTGTTACACACAGACCTCCATGTGCCCTCTGCTCTTGCATCCAAAGAGAACCATCTGTGTCACTCCAACTGTATGCAGAAGAATCACAATTCAGAATATTGCTTGCAGCGGAGAGATCAGGGATATTCCAAATTTGCCTTGACAAATTCAGGCTTATGTCAGGCTGTCTGGCTTCAATAACTTAACAATCCAAACTGGCCGGGACTGGTTTCATGATAACTGTTGAAATTTGTATATGATAAAGGTAACAGAAAGCTGAGTTCAGGTAGGCTAAAGCCTTGATAAACTTACCGTAGATACTGATAAGAGATTCGAGCAAAGGGTGTAAGGGAAAGTCAGAGAAGAAAATAGTATTGGCCAAATGGATTAAAGCAGTGATGTCCAACCCTGCTCCTGCAGTACCCCTGTCATGCACACTTTATAGGTCTAACTTATTTTACGCACCTGATTCAGCTGATCAGCTCATTAGTGGAGTACTTAATGACCTGATCTGGGTGTGTTAAATCAAGGAGACATCTGAAGTATGCAGGGCAGGGGTACTTCAGGAACAGGGCTGGGAAACACTGGATTAAAGGAACTTTGCAGATAGGCAATAAGTTTGTAAGCGGTGGTCACAGCTGTTGTATTTTTTTCCGCACATGTTCAACATGTAACTCTATTAATAATGATCGAAAAAAGCATCATATCACCCCTTTGAGAAATAATTTTAAATTACATTTTTTTATTTTTCCTATTCAGTAGCACAGAGCATTCAACCAAACCTGATCAAATCAATAAATCATGCTGTATTTCAGATGCAAGCCAAGAAAAAAATGACTTTTAAGATTGACGATTCAGTAGTATTACCTCTGCCTGAGCAAAAACAGAAGCCTTTATTTGACAGAAATATTTTTACATGCTGGAGTGGTGCTTCAGTCAACATATGTTTCTGGGTTATGGGGCATCCTGGAAATGTTATAAGTCACAGAATCAAAGTTCTGGTGATGTGGACCTAAGCATGGTTTTAACCCTCATATGGATGGGGGGATGGTAGATGTTCAGAATTTATGTACCTGTGTTTTCAAAGGAATTTCAGAACTGCAGTTGACCACTGGAACCAGACTGTTCACCTGTAAGAGAAACTACAGCCTTAGTGCACATAAAACACGGAACATGTGCATTTTCTGCACCATTTGCCAACATCACATGCAGTTGTGGAGGAATAGGCACAATGAAAAGTCCAGGGCTAATTAATCCCTGACAGTGCGCATATCCAACTTGTCCATATCCACTCAAGAATCAATGTGATATTCTGCTGTGCATATAGCAAATAGCATGGATTTTTATGAGTATTTATCTTTCTAACTAACCCCTGCATCAAAAGGGACTCAGACTTTATTTGACTAAGCAGGGATCAGTCCCCCTTCAAGCAATGAAGTGCCTTGTTTAAGGGCCTTGCTGATGGAGGTGGAGAGGGTATGTACTAATAGCGCTAAATGCAAAATGCAATATCTGAGGAGGCAGACTGAATTTTCAAGCTAAATGTGTGGAAATTGATTCACAGACTCTGGACAGGTGTATGTCCTCCTCAATGGTTTCCCCAGATATTAAAGAAAAAAAATCTGGACAGAGGCTGTGTCACAGTGTTGGGGTGTAACAGCAGGGCACGGCTGTTCACTAACAGTAATTACCTGTTCATCAGCCAGGGTCCCCTACAGTGACATGAATGGGTCTGAAAGGAGCATCTTAGAGAGGCTTTCTTTCAGAGGATGTTTAGGCCTGCACCACTCTGCGACACACTGCATTGGAAAATTGTTCGACAATGTAAGAATGAAATTTCAAACAAACTGGGGATTTAATAATAATCTATTTTCACCTAATAATATCATAAAATTATTCAGAGAATCTGGAGAAATCTCTGTATGCAAGGGACAAGTCCAAAAACTAATGTTGAATGGCTGTGATCTTCAGGGCCTCAGATGGCACTGCATTAAAAACAAACAAGATTCTGAGGTGGAAATCAATGCATGGACTCATGAACACATCTGAAAACCACTCATAGTGAGCATAATTTGTTACTGCATTCAAAAATGCAAGTTAAAACTGTACTGTGTAAAGACAAAAAACCATAAATAAACAACTTCTGCCGCCTTCTCTGGGCTTAAGCTCATTTATGATGACCTGAGTAGAAAACTATCCTGAGGTCTGACCAATGAAAATCTGATTTTTTTTTGGAAATCAAGGTTACTCCATCCTCTAGGCTAAGAAGGAGAAGGAACATCTCGCTTTTTATCAGCGCACAGTTCAAAAGCTGGCGTTCATGATAGTGTGGGTGCATTAGTGCATATGACATGGGTAACTTGCACAACTGTGAAGACAGCATTAAGGGTGAACAATATACAGTGTACAGGTTTTTGACAATGTATATGGCCATCCAGACATTTTTATCTGGTAAGGCTTTGCTTATTTCAGCAAGAGAATGCCAGACCACATTGTTTGCATGTTACTGCATTGTGGGTCTCTAGTAAAAGAGTCCAGGTGCTAAACTGGCCTGCCTGCAGTCCAGATGGATCACCCATTGAAAAATTTGGTGCATAAATGTGACAGAAGAGTCTGCAAAAGTGTTGAGAAGCTAAAATCTAAACTCAACAGTGAATGAGAAAACATTTTGTTGGTCTTGAGGCGTTGGAATTGCATAAAGAAATTTCAAATGATCTTATTCCATTTAAACAATTTTAACGATCATGAAATGCATCCATTGCTTCCGACACCTGAGTAAAGACAAGCATGAAAAGTCCGGAGTCATAATTGGTTTCAGATTTCTCGTGGTGAAATCCACAGTAACTCATGTGAAACTGATAAACCTCTATGCACAAGAACTTAAATTTCACAGGAGAATCTCTTACATACACGCTCATTTTTACATTCCCTTGCTGTAGCTCAATTACTGGCTACAGCAAGGGAATGTAACTATGCCACTAAAACTCACGCCGAATGCGTGAGAGTTGACAGGTGTGCGTTATGAATTAAAACTGGTCACAAGTGATAATGTTGAGAGTTTTCAGAGTTTCTGTTTTGGTAATTCAAATGAATGATTGAAAACAGGTCAAGAACTAGGCTATTCATGCTCATTTTAACTTAATGAGCAGAACTGGTGACACCTGATGGTCAAGTAAAGTCAACTTTATTAAGACTGAAAGCAGGTCATGACCAATCATTATTTTTAAGGGATGGTTTGAGCTTCCCCTATTGCTTATTCGCCTGTCACTGCTGCACAAAAGTGAACCTAATGCTTCAGATACTCCAGGACTAAATGGTATCTAGCACTAAAGCCTGGTCTTGAAAACTCCCAGAGTTTCTATGATATGACCAGGTAAGCTATTCCACACTGAGATCACTATTTGCATGAAAAAAAATCTAATCATCAGTGCTAAATTTATTCTTGGCTAACTTCCATTTGTGACCCTGAGTTCTGCTTACAGAATTTAGTCTAAGTAATTCAGCATAGTTAGCCTTCTTATTCCATTAAAAATATTTAAAGACCTCAATCAGATTGCCCTGAAGACTTCTTTCACTAAGACTTAAGAGATTTAAAATCTTCTACCTCTCCTCATAGCTTTAATCTTATATACCAGGAATGAACTTTGTTGCTCTTCTTTGAACTTTTCCTAAAGCCTCTATAACTTTCAGATGTATGGTCCACAGAACTGTGCACAATAATCAAAGTGTTCTGATGAATGTGTTGTACAAGAGAAATATAACCTCCTTAGATTTGTTCTCAATATTTTTGGCTCTATATCCCAGCATCCTGTTGGCCTCTTTAACTGCAACAATGCCGTGGCTAGAACCTGTAAGTGTCTGGTCAACAATCACTCCAAGATCTTTTTCAAGTAAAGCACATTCCCTTTTATAAACCTCCAATAAACTAATTCTGTCTTATGTTTTTCTTTCCAACATGTAGAACTTTACATTTAGCAACACTGATTTTCATTTGCCAAGTTTCTACCCAATCCTGAATCCTATCTAAATCATCCTGAATCACTTTACTTCACTAAACTGCTCGCCAAACCTCCCAATTCAGTATCATCAGCAAATTTTACTAATTTGCATTCAATGTCCCTTGTTTTTCCTGTTCTGTAAAAATTATGTGAAAACAGCCCATACAAATACTTTCTTTCTATATGCTGATGATTCAGCAGTACTTGTTTCACATAAAGAAAAGCATAAAATACAGGAAATACTTGCTGACGAGTTGGGGAGGCTTGAGTCATGCTAACTTGAGATCTGGTTTTCAAACACCAGGCTTTTGCTGCATTTTGTTAGGGCAGAGTCTATTATGTTTGGTTCAAGGCGAAGGCTAAACAAAGAATCAGCACTGAACGTTAAGATTGAGGGGAAACCTGGAGTATCAAAGTCCTCTGTTATATATCTAGGATGCATTCTTGATGGAAATCAAGGGGAGGCTTCCAACGCTCTGAAGATTTTGGGTAAGGTGAATTCTAGAACAAGGTACTTAGCCAGGAAAGCCAGATTACTGAATTGAGGATCCTTGAAAATGGTGGCATCCTGCCTTGTCCAGGCTTACTAGGGCTATGCGCAGTAAAAATCCCAGTGTTAATTCAACTCCAATAGAGTTTATTTGAGTCCAAGATAGATGGGTTGGTCTCATATAAACTCTACTGGAGTTGAATTACCACTGGGATTTTTGCTGTGTGCCACTAGTTCATGGTACTGGGGCCTAAATAAAGCACTGAAACAGAAACTCCAAGTTGCGCAAAATAAATAGGTAAGAGTCGAGCTGGGGCTGGATTAGGGGAGCCGTGTGGGTAAAACTCAGTTCCAACAGCTCAGTAGCTTCCAGCTGAAGATAGAGCACGTCAGATCCAACTGAACATGATTTACAAGATTCTGAATAATTGGCCCAAAGTTACCTCACTAACTGTTTTCCTGTTTCCTTCCTAAGTTAGAAGATGTACATACTTCCAACACCAGAGCAAGGGCAACCCACCTAAAATCCCGTAAATTTAAAACAATCATGGGTATGGTTTCCTTCTTATATGCAGCTACTACAGAGGGGAATAAGTGACCTTTTGAAATAATAGAAGCGCACAACAAAGAAACTTTTAAGAAAAAACGGCTAGTACATTGCTTGGGATGCTGTAACAGAATGCAATGATCTGTAAATCTCACGTAGGCAACATATCAGATGTTGAAAGTGAGACATTTTACAATTTCATGAAAAATATTGGCTCATTTTAAATTTCATGGCAGCAACATATCTAAAAAAAGTTGGAATAGGGCCATTTTTACCATTGTTTAGCATCCCCTCTTCTTTTAACACCAGTCTGTAAATGTCTGGGAAGTGAGGAGACAAATTGCTGAAGCTTTGGGAGAGGAATGTTGTCCCACTCTTGTCAGATGTATGACAGTGACTGGTCTGGACTGAAGTTAGGCCAGTTCAGCACTCAGATTCTTCTACTTTGAAGCCAAGCTGTTGTCGTGGATGTAGTATGTGGTTTGATATTGTTTTGCTGAAATATGCAAGGCCTTCCCTGAGATGTTTGGATGGGAGCATATGTTGTTGTAAAACTTTTATATACATTTCAGCAGTGATAATCCCTTTCCAGATGTGTAACCTCCTCACGCCATAGGCACTCATGCAACCCGATACCATCTGAGATGTAGGCTTTTTAACTGCGCACTGATACTAAGCTGAATGGTCCCCCTCCTTCTTAGACCACAGGACACGGTGTCCCTGGTTACCAAAAAGAATTTCAAATTTTGATTCATCTAACCACAGAACAGTTTTTCATTCTGCCGCAGTCCATTTTAAAGGAACTTAAAGGCCCAGAGAAGATGGTGGCGTTTCTGGATCGTGTTCACAAATGGCTTCTTCTTTGCATGATGCAGCTTTATCTTGCATTTGTAGATTGCACTACGAACTGTGTTCATAGACAATGATCGCTGGAAGTGTTCTTGAGCCAGTCTATTTCAGTGCAGAATCATGCCTGTTTTTACTGCAGTGCCGTCAGAGGGCCCGAAGACCACGAGCATCCATTATTGACCTACAATCTTGTCCCTTGTGCACAAATTTCTCCAGATTCTCTGAATCATTTGATGATACTACGTACTGTAGATTCAAACTCTTTGCAATTTTACATTGAGGAACATTTTTATGAAATTGTTCCACAATGTTTTAGATGCTGTTTTTTGCAGATTGGTGAATCTCTCTCCATCTTTACTTTTGAGAGACTCCGCCTCTCTAAAATAGTCTGTTCATACCCAGTCATTTTACCGACCTGCTGCCAATCAACCTAATTTGTTGCAAAATGCTCCTCCAGCTGTTTTTTATTAGAACCACTTACTTTTAGTATCACCAGCCTTTTGTTGCCCCTCTCTCCCAACTTTTTTGAGAAATGTTGCTGCCATCAAAATCAAAATGAGCTAATAGTTTTCATGAAATGGTAAAATGTCTCACGTTCAACATGTGATATGTTGTCTATGTTCTATTGTTAAATAAATGTGGGTTTATGAGATTTGCAGATCATTGACGAGAGTAGGGAGGTACTATGGCTTCGTTCTGGGGGCCACTGCCACCGCCACTGTGCTCGCAGAGATTTTCAGTGCTGGGCTTTGGAAGTGACAATTATTACAGGAATTTTTTCTAATTTTGCACAGGCGAAGATATTTGTTTGAAAATCCTCAAGACCAATTTTCGGAAATTTTCAACGTACAATATGGCTGCCGGCGGCCATTTTGTCTGGAATTTGGGGATCAGAGAGATACACGACTCGGCCTCTGAGGTGACCGATTTATCTATTAGCATTCTGTTTTCATTTACAATTTACACATCATCCCAACTTTTTGGAATTGAGGTCGTAAGTCTTGGACTTTTTCATGTTATCCCTGAAAATGTCTCATCCATGTGTTGACTGATTATTTTATTTTTTTTAGCACTTGTATTTGTAATTGTCAAATAAACTAAACAAAACTAAATTAAACTGAACTAAACTAAACTAAATGTTTCTGTCAAAGTCATTAATGTAGATGAGTAAGAGCAGGGGTCTCAACATCAATCCCTGAGAGACTCCACTTCCCACAATGCCTAGCTCGGATGAGATCCTTCTGATCAGAACTCTTGGTGTTCTGTTCCGTAACCAGTCTTGAATGCAGTCCAAAATACCTCCTATAATTCATGCAATCCTTATTTTATCTCTCATGCAGTACTACTCCAAATACTTTCTGAAAATCCAAGTAAATAATGCCTCTCCTTGACTGCACAGAAGTTGATGAGAAAGTTACGAATTATAGTTTCTGTTCCAGTTGATCCAACACTTACCGATGAGCCCAGTCTCATCCAGATGCATCATATAGGGACTTGACCAAGTGTCAATATGCGACGCAAAAGGAGGCTTTTGGCGTCCCTTTTGATGCCACACTTTAAACCCTGATAGTGTGGTGAACTCAATTGTTTTGTGAAAACCTGCTACCTCAAAGATTTTGTGTCAGCCAATTTAATTACATTGTGAGATTAACATTGCAAAATTTAATTACACTGAATTTTGAAAATCACGACAGGTTGTATTCAATTGTAATACTGTATTCAAGTCTGGAACCTGACAACATAAGCATATTTAAACTGGAAGAACGAAAACCATTTTTATGTTTGTATGTTCTTTTAAGAAATATCTAGATTAATGAATTACTGTGTTAAAACTCAATTTTCAACCCCAAAGTTCCAAACTTCATCTTACCTTCCTCTCTGTAAGAGCAAATGAATATAGCACACATGCCAACTCTACCGCTTTTGGCAACAGACTACCACTTTAGGGGTGTTTCATTCTGGAAAAAAAAAACGCCCCAAAAGCAGTAGCCTACCGCCAAAAGCAGTAGAATTGGCATGCATGATATTGCACTGTCACAATGTCATGCTGACTGTACATTTTGAATTCAAGCTTGTAAATAATAGTTCAAACGAGCTTGAGTGATCTTTCACATTTTGAAGTAAAAGAGCCAACGTCCTTAGGGTCCTACCATATACATTCTGACCTAGATACCAACAGAGTAAAACTGATTAGTGTCTTTGAGGAAAATATGTGGTTGCTTTGCTTTTCAAGGTACATAATTATCTTACATTCATATTTTGCCTTGGCTAAGCATTCTTGAAAAAGGACTTATAAAGCAAAAAATACCTTTTATTTCTGGGCTTGTTTAAGAGTTGCTTTCTTTCTTGAAGTAAAATGATATTGATTTCTTTTCATCAGCCATATATTCTTTCTGACACATCATTTTACGGAGGTTTGCAAATGGGGAACACCTACTCAGTGTTGATCCCCAGCAGGATCATCACCATTAAAACACACCCAGTGGGTCATCTTACAGTAATAACATGAGAACTGCTCCTTAGATCTCTCTCCTACCCCAGGGCCAACCTGCTACTGATTTTTCAGCATACAGGGGTTTGAAGTTTCTCCCATTGCGATCAACAATAAATATTCCTCCCAAAATGGCAGATTCTAAACACATGCCTGAGAACAGCCGTACGTGCAGTGTGTGGCCGGCAGATGTAGTGATGCAGTCAGTATCTAATTGCATCATCGGCTCCAAAGAGTGATTTTGTGTTTGTGTTGTGTGTGCGCGTGAGTGTGTGTATGTGTGCGTGTGTGCATTTATTTGCGTGTGTATGTGTGTGTGTGTGTGTGTTTGTGTATGCCTTCTGTCTTTGCCTTTCTTCAGTTTTGTTTTAATGTTGATTGCTAGTGAAAGCATCTCCAGTACCACACATCTAAAGAACTAAGAGGCAGAAAAATGGATCCATTTGTTGAGTTATAAATACAGACCTGTTTTGCTGGGTCTCTTAATATCATTTCACAATCTCTCTGTGACTCTGTCATGGCAGCAATTTAAACAGTGGAGAAAGGGCTTTTAATGATCAAAGCATCGGGCTAACAAGATCAGATCCACAGGTAAACCAACTTCCTACGGCAATTTTTTTTTTAACCAGACTTCCGTAGTTTTTTTCTTCCCCCTCTGGTTTATTGGAAAAAGCTTTCCAAACAGCTACTGGCACAACCTGGAAAATTTTTTTTCCCATACTTCACATTAAATGGCATGGATTTTAATTAATTTGCATTGGATGACACCCAATGGTGATGTGTGTTTACAAACTGAAACAGATCACTGGGTGACTGTCCAGCCGGGTATATCCTCAAAACTAAAGCCTTCTCCCCATAAGTAAAGTTCATAGTTTGGCCTAGTGGTGGTGCCCCATGAAAGTGCATAGGTTCCAGAAAATCAACATGTGAACTTCACTAAGCTCTAATACTTATTGCAGCAATTGTTACATGATTCACATAAGAACTGAGGAATTTTTTTTTTGCTGTTATGCCGTCAATTTGTTATATAAGACAGCAAAGGATGACTGACAAATTTTAAAACTTAAACAGATTTAATTAATCAAAGACTGACAGCTAACCTACAATTTATACTACTGACCAAGGTTGACATACATAAGAAAAATTGTGATTGAGATGGGGTTGCTATGTTGCAATGTCCTGGGACAGGAAAATGCTCCAACACATGCAAAAATCCACAAAAAGACTTCACAGGTCTTGAAAAGAGTGACAGGTCTGGTCAAATATATACTTCTCCTTGCAATTTCTCCTACTACTTTACTCCCTCACTTTTTCTCCTTACATACTTTTTTCCAGCCCATCCCCCACCTTTTAAACTTTTTTTTTCAATTCTCTGGGACTTTCCCCTCTCAGACATGCCCAGGACATGCCCAAAACCTAGATCCAGACTGGCTTAACAAAAAAAGTCAATATTGCCATCTAGTGGCTTATTTTTTATCCACATTACATTGCATATTTTAGTTTTGAATAAAGTGGTAATAGAAGAACAGTCATAGTGTCTACAGAACAATGAGATTGAAGTTTTATGATTGAAGACATTCACAGCAAAGTTTATCTACAGTAATTCCCATTAAAGCAGCTCGAGCTAATACATTTGGAAATGTAGTTTCACCTCATGGTAGGAAATGTAGTTTCACCTCATGGTAGTGCATCAGTAAAAGCAATTGAAGAGCACACTGCTAAAAGTACTGAAGTAACATTTTCACACACCGTGAGTTAAGGATGGGAACACATTGTCATGGTTTTGCCCCCGCCAGCTGAAGACACAATGAGGGCGGACACTTGGACCATGCACCCATCAACAAATGAAGAGACCCACACACACAGGCTGAGTAAAAAATATAAAAATCTTTACTTTCAAGATAAAAACAAACAGGAGAGGAGCGGCGGCAAAAATACCACCAGGGCTCTGGGCACAGAATGCAGTTACACTGGCAGTGCAGCGTTTAAATAGTCTTCATTGCACCTCAGCTGTGGCTCGTTGAAGTGGAGGTGCAGACAGCAGGAGGGGGAGGGATTGCAGGGCAGGACCATCACACTCATCTTTATTAATATCCTAAGTTGATGTACTAAATTTTCTCAAAATAGAAATTTTGTGACATAAGCAATTTTGGCACTAGGGTCTTCAATTGAACCATCATAATCATTCATTTTCTATCCTTTATTCGCTAGGAATGTTGACAACTAATTTGATGGTATTCCCATTAAAATTATCTAACCCCTTAAAGTCTAACTTTTCACTTTAAGTTTTCCTTTAAGTGGACTCAAAGCCAGAAAAAGTGTTTTTTCATATTTTTTGACAATCTTAGATATATATTCTGTATCTGCTGCTTGCAACGCATCACTGAAGCAATATCACTCTTATATTGAGAGAAATATTGAAACTGAGGTCACTATGTTTTCATAGTCACAGCATTGCATCAAATGGAAAGTATATAGATCTTGCTCATCATTCATACACATTCTCCTTCAATTCCGCATGATATAATTTGGGATGATTGGAAACATTGAAATCTCCACTAGAATTTAAAATAGGCCTGAGGTATCACGGGTTTGAATAGAGCAGCTGCATTTGATGGACCCATATATTGGTCCATACATTTTATGGGGTTAATTTGTGATTTTTTTTTTTTCATTTTTTAAATGAAGTAATAAAAATAAAACTAATAAAGAATAAAAAAAATAGCACTAATAAAGTTGACCAAGTGTTGGCGTCCAAGGTTAATCCGTAATATTCCCCCAAAAAACTTTGTTTTGAGGATGTAAGTATTTTAGTTTTTAGAGATGGCAGTGATGGTAGTCCTGCAGTGTGTGTGTGTGCGCGTGTGTGTGTGTGCGCATGTGTGTGTGTGTGTTTGGGGGGGGGGGGGGGTGGAGAGAGAGAGAGAGAGAGCCAGGAAAAACATAACAACTAAAAGCTACAAGAAGAGGAATTCGCACAGGTTACTTTTTCCCACGAAACATTAAGCAAGCTGTTTCTAATAAAGGCAATGCTCCTGCAGCAGGAACTTGTGAAGATCAGCCGATCGTTTGAGTGGAACGGAGGAATTCTGCCCTCACAAAGTTGCTTCACACCGGCCACCAATCAGACTCAATCAATGAAAACTTCACATCATCTCCTGTAAAACAGAACCTTCTCCCTGTCGCTGAGATGGTCATGCATTTCCTGAGTTTCAATTTGCGAACGGATATATTCCTCAACCTCTACTGCAATGTTTTCATTTGTTGTTTACCCTGACCTTATTTTGATCATACACCAGACATAGCAGCAATGTAACTAACTGGTGAGTATATCTATGTACAACAGATGACCAAGACCAGTCCATCTATCTTCGTACTCCTGGACTTATACATTTGATGTCACCAAAGATACTTGCAAAGCAGAATTAGGGCCTAGATCTTCATGGCTATATGCCCAGTAAATTCCTTTATTGACCATAAACATCCAACACAAAGCTTCATATCTTCATTTCCACTGAACCCTTTGTATGACTCTCTGCACTATAGGTCTTAGGAAAAGAAAATATAGTAAATCAGCAATGAGCACATTTTCTCTTTCAAAGTACAGAGCTGCTTCCTGGAGTTCCAGGTCTTTCTTGGGTTTTTTTCCCCCTCATTGCTAAATATCCTCTGTGTTCTTTTTAATCCATGACTCTGTCCCTGACAAGTAAAAACAAAAGCAAAGTGCACATAATCACTAAGACGCAGTTCCTGTTCTAAGAGCGCATAATATGAGTAATTTCCTCTGAAATTGTAATTACCAGGAGTCAATTTTCTCCCCCCCCCCCCCGCCCCCAACACACACACACACCAGCCCAGGTCCTTGGTGATTTCCAGGCCCTATGCTGTAATAAGCCAGGGAATGCTTGCTTAAAAAAATGAACACACCAGAAAAGAGAAAAGACAGGGAAAGAGGAGGGAAAAAAACTCCCAGCTTCGCTGTCTCAGTATTCCTCATGTATTCTCAGTGACATCATCATTGTAAAATTAGGAACTGGTTTCTTCTTTCTTGCAGATGGGGAAGTTTGAAATCACATTCCATGGGTCGGCACCGCATTTCATCATGAGTTTTTCCCTGTGCTCCCTCTTTAAAAGAAAGGAGATGGGGGCCCCCATTGTTCAGTGGTCCCCCCCAACACCACTCAACCTCCAGCCCCCCTCCCCGCCATGTACCCCTCAGCGACTCGGGTACGTAGCGATCCTTGCAAACTGTTAGCTACCTAATCCCAGCCCAGTTCTAGAAGTAGCGCACCTGTGGATGATTGTATCCGGCTGGAGCAGAAAATCTGTGATTTACAGCAGCAAGGAGGTGCCGAGGCCCAGCTGTGCTGCAGCAGGAAGGGGAAGCTGTTCATCATTGCCGCCGACGCATACTCCGTTAACAATGCCGCTGCTGTGCCGCTAGCACTGAAACCAAGGCTAGCTCTGCCTTGGCATTGTGACGCTTGGATGGTCTTGCAATGTTTGGTGTCATTTTTGGAACTGTTGGTACCTATGTAGAGTGTATGCATTTGTGTGTTGTAGGAGGGAAAGGGCGAGTGTGAAAGTGCTTGTGCATTGTGTTCCTGTTCCTAGGACACAATATTCTCACACAGACACACACACACGCATACAATCACATGCACACATTCTAACTTCCTGTAGTCTCTCCCCTTGACTTCTGTACATGTTCCATCTCCGTCTTCTGCTGTCCCTGTATCTAAGACTCAGCGCTCTAGTGTTCCGTCAGTCATGTCCAATCAAATCATGACTCATTCTGCCCAATCTAGCAGCTGAGATGGCTTTGAAACTGAATTTGAATGGGCTTGAATATGCCCCCCACTGTGATGGGAGGTGAGTTTGTGACGCCAAACGCAGTGGCCAGAAATAAAGGAGCACACGCAGAAGGGAGAGAGACAAACAAACAAAACAGTTGACCGAGAATCGCGCTTCCAACGGACCAAGATGTAGTCCGAGGCAAGGAAGCAACGCAAGCTCAACAGGACGAACAGAAAGAGGAACACACAGAAAGATTCCCTCACTAACTAGAACTCTTCCTCAAATATGCAGCTAAACCCCAAGAGCTCTCTTACTAGAGACCTTACCAGCTAAAATGCAAAACATAGCACTGACACTCTAGCAAGGGAATTGAGGCAGAACTAGGGCTTATATAGAATCTGGGCGATGCCCCCAATAAATGCCAGCTGGCCCAAGAATTCGATTGAAAACAAAACGATGTCATCCCGGACGAGAGCGGCAAAGAAAGTTCTCAAAGCCACCAAACCATGACACCCCACCGCACAAACCTAGAACAACTGCTCACCACTTGCCCCGAGACAAAGCATGCCCCCAGTGCTGTAGGTTGATATTCTTAGTCCTGTATATGCAGTTCTTGTAAGTTCCTTCAGAATACTCCCCCAACGCTAACTTTTTTGCAAAGACCTTTTCATGCCCTGGTATCTTGGCCTCCTGGGTAGTCTTTTCATGTTGTAGTCCGACCCCCACTGACACTACTACAACCACTGACATTTGAGACAAATGCTATTTTGTCTGTCCATATCCTTACTGAAGCAGTGTCCACTGATCTCCGGCTGCAGCTGCCATCCAATGACTTGCTTTGAAATTCATGTTAAGCTGCTCTGTCATGGGATTCGGCCCGCTGGCAAGAGACAACACCAGCGGGCACTGGGACCATGTTCCCAAACAGGTAAAAGGGACCCAAACGCACAGGCTGAGTAAAAAAAAAAGTTCTTTTTGCTGTCGGACGATTGCTTGTCCGGTCATATGCTGGCTTATTTAAGGTAGCATCCTGAGAAGTAGCTCCTTGCCCACTTGCTTGACAACCCTCCTCCACTCATTTAACGTTCATTAATCCTGTTTTCTTATGACTTAGTTGGCGGTCTATAACAAAGCCTCTTCGTTTGATGTCAACATTACTGAAGGCTCTGTTCTATGGGGGAGGGGTGGCAGTTAGTTGCGGCTTCCTGCCTTCGGTTGCAGGTTTGGACGGGCTGGAATCTCAAGGAACAGAGCCATGTTGCCAAGCCCAATGCATGCATGTGTGCCTGTGTGCCCTCAATATATCTTTTCTTTTGGGGCAAAGTGGTCCTATTATACCGCTCCGTTGGGGTCACCACTTTATTGCGGTGGAACAGTTTGTGTGCCCTAATGACCCCTAGAGGTATGTCGGCTTGTGTTATGTACACCTGGTAGGGTCACCCATGCCGAACAGGTCAAAGGGTTGGGGCCAGACGAAAAGAGACTCCCTGGTCCTCCAGGTTGGGGGTTGGGCTGCGGGCTGATAACCCGCTCCCATAAAGAGCACATTATTACAGAAACCAGAAGCGGAATGATTTCATATAATCTGGGGGAAGCTCTGGTCACTCTTCACAACATGAGATGTTTGATGACACATGGGGGTCAAAGCCAAATGGAAGCCCTTGAGCAGGTGAGACCATTAGTCCAAAGAACAAAGAACGTCATGAAGACAGGAAATTTGAACGTAAGAACGCTGTACTGGAGTGGTAATATTGCGCAGGCATCAAGAGAGATGAAGAAAAGAGGCATTGGAATCATGGGAATCAGTGAGACATATTGGACAGGACAAGGAAAGGTAGTGCTGGAGGAAGGAGCAACCATCATATATTCTGGTAGAGATGACAACAACCACAGAGAAGGAGTAGGTATACTGATGTCCAAATTTGCAACAAGAACTCTCATAGATTGGATGCCAGTAAGTGAACGAATAATTGTGGCCAGGTTCTATTCCAAGCATTTTAAACTGACTATCGAACATATATATGCACCAACAGAGGATGCAGAGGAGTCGGTAAAGGACGAATTCTACGGGAGACTGCAGGATATGTTGAATGCTAAGAAGGAGCACGATATGCTTATTGTCACAGGTGACATTAACGCGAAGGTTGGTGAGGAAAACTTAGGCTATGAGAAGGTTATGGGTAGGCATGGAATTGGAAGATAAAATGACAACAGAGAGAGGCTTCGCGAATTTTGTGACATGAATGAATTATTTATAACAGGAACTTTGTTTTCGCATAGAGATATACACAAAGCTACCTGGGTATCAACCCATGGAAACACGAAAAATCTGATAGACCACGTGCTGACTAACAAGAATTTCCGAAACTCTGTAATTGATACCAGAGTTTATACGTGTGCGGACACTGGAAGTGATCATTATCTCTTATGCGCGAAAGTGAAGCTGAGACTAAGAAAACAACCGAAGGAACAGGGAAGTATAAGAACTAAGCATGATACCAACAAATTGAAAGATGAAAATGTTATGAGGACATTTACAATCACTTTGCAGAATAGATGTCAGGCATTGGAGGAGGCAACGCTGAGTGTATGGGAGGAGGACGAAATCGAACACAACTTTCAGGAAATGGAAAAGGCATACACGGGAGCAGCACAGGAGGTATTAGGTGGGCCTAGGAAGAAAAAGAAGCCATGGATAATGGAAGAATCATGGGCGCTCGTAGACCAAAGACAGGAGATAAATAAGAAGATTCTAAGCACTCGTTCAGAGAGGGTCAAGAGGCGGCTGAGAACAGAATATAAGGAAAAGAGCAGGGAGGTGAAGAGGAGCATAAGGAGCAATAAAAAGAAGTGGATGGATAACATCGCAAACGAGGCAGAGGATGCTGCAAGGAAACAACACATGAGAACGTCATATGGGCTGACAAAGGTGCTATGCAATGAAAGATCTAGGAGCAGCGCAGCAATCCTTGACAAGAGAGGTAATCTTGTGAGTGGGAAGACGGAAATGCAGTCAAGGTGGACAGAGCACTTTAAGGAGGTACTTAACAGAGAAGAGCCAACAGATCCAATAACAACAGAGGATGAATGCAAGTTTGAACCCAGCAAAATAATTGAAGAAATTGCAGTCACTGAACCAACCTGGGGAGAAGTTAAAGCAACAACTGAACGATTGAAGAACGGGAAGTCTCCAGGAATCGACTCTATCACAGCTGAATTGTTGAAAGCAAACAAAGAGTTCTCAGTGGAGAAAGTGCATCAACTACTGGAGAAAGTATGGAAGCATGAAAAGATCCTGGACAAATGGAAGAAGGGGCTGATTATTAGGTTGCCAAAGAAAGGAAACCTCAAAGAATGTAAAAACTGGAGGGGAATAACCCTGCTCTCCAAGACACTTGGACTGTTATAGACCGCATCTGGAATGGAGTGGATAACAGGCTGAGAAATGAGCAAGCAGGATATAGGAAGGGAAGGGGAACAACAGACCAGATTTTCATATTGAGAAACATCGCCGAGCAAGCCGACTGGCAAGCTAGCTTCTACGTAAACTTCATAGACTTTGACTGGGCATTCGATTGCATCCACCGCGAAAGCCTATGGTTAATCATATGAAAATATAGGATCCCAGACAAGATCACAAGGATGGTAAGAGTATTCTATGACGATTTTGAGTGTGCTGTAGAAGATCAGCCAGCAGCATGTGAGTAGTTCAACATCAAAAGAGGCGTCAAAAAAGGGTGTAACATGTTGGGATTCTTGCTCTTGATAGTAATGGACTGGGTAATGAGAAGGACTGTGGGGAATGGAGAGATCGGAATCAGGTGGAGGTTTACATCTAAACTCGATAACGAGGATTTTGCGGACAATGTGGCGCTGCTCTCTTCTACTACACGACATATCCAAACCAAAACAACTAGAATGAACGAGGAGGTGAGATGGGTCGGGCTGAAAATCAATAAAGACAAGACAAAGGTGATGAGGATTAATGTGAAGAGTCAGGAAAGGTTTACAGTCAATGGGCAAGATATTGGTGAAGTTGAGACTTTCAACTATCTGGGAGCTACCATCTGTAAAGAGGGAGGAGGAATGAAAGATCTGAAGAATAGGCTCTCCAAGGCGAGAGGTACATTTGTCTAACTGAAAAGAATATGGAACACCAGGAGCATCACAAAGAGAACCAAGCTTAAATTGTTCAAGACTCTAGTGGTACAGGTGCTACTCTACGGGTGTGAAACATGGAAAATGAAGAAGGGAGATGACAAGCGGATTGATGTGTTTCACAACTAGTGTCTAAGAAGAATCCTAAAAATGGAGTGGAAGGATCACATCACTACTCAAGAACTGCTTGAAAAAGCAGGCATGGAGCCTTTGACCAAGGAGGTAAAGCGGCGCAGATGGAAGATGATCGGCCATATTCTATGGCAAGACAGAAGGAACGATTGCAACACTGCATTGGCATGGACACCTGAAGGAAAAAGGAAGAGAGGAAAACTTAAAACGACCTGGCAAAAGACAGTGGAAAAGGAGAGGAGAGAAGCGGGCTGGTGGTCATGGCTAGAGGCAAGGGCTACTGCAGCCAACAGAGAGAAGTGGAAACACTCTGTGGAGGCCTTATGCGCCATGATGGGCGTGTAGAAGATAGGTGAAGGTGAAGCTCCTATCATAATTAAATTCATACAGGCAGATAGACAGACAGGAATTCCTAATATTTTAGTTAGATATAAAGATGGTTTCAGAGTTTAAGCTTATAGTTTATCTTTTTTATTAACCCAGGTGGCCAAGTGAGAAATCAGACATTTACAGCAGTGACGAACAAGAGCAATCCGAGATTTCTGATCTCCGCCAAAGGATGAAATTGATACAAATGCAAATGCGGATCCGGATCATCACCAAAATTTAATGGAGTCGTCCCTGGACCAAGATCTATCTCTGGTAAAAATTTCATAAAGATCCATCCAGTAGTTTCCGAGAAATCTTGTCCACAGACAGACAAACAAACAGACAAATAAATAAATAAAATAACGGACCCGATCGCATTATCTCCTTGGCGGAGATAATAATAGAATCCGTGTGGGCAGGGAGTTAAGAAAGCATTGCCAGTCGGAGAATAAAGATAGCGCAGCCAATCAGATGTAGCTACTGATTCACAGTAGCCAATTTATCCAAAAATAAATTAATTAATACATGAACGGTTTTGAGCTAAAACAAAATAAATCCCATAGTAGGGAATGGGATATGTCTCGTTTTGCCCCAAAACCCTTCATATACATACATACACTACATACAAACATACATACATAAAGGAAGACATACATAAAAAAAACCGAATGATTGCATGGACAAAGATAGCAAATGTAGATGCCTCTGTGCTTTCTCCTTGCATAGTTTGTGTTCACACGTCCATTTAAATGTGGAAGGATCACTGCAAATTAATGCTGAGTTACTCTGTTTGATTATCTTTATATCCCAAGATGAAGCACTCCCACTATTATGGAAGGAGTCTGACTATGGTAGCAACTTACATAGTTTGAACTATGCAGCTGCGACCCAAGAGTTTCCCAAAACCGTTGTTCAAACTATCAATTTAACTTATGTAGTGAGAACCCTCATTAAACAATTCAGGTGTTCCCCAAAACCATAGTTCGAACGAACCTTCACAACCTCTGTTGTTAAGCTGTGTAGTTCTTTAAGAAAGATATAGAGTCTCTCGAGAAAGTTCAGAGAAGGCCCACTAAGCTTATTCCAGGTATAAAAGATGAAAGCTACGAGATGAGGCTGAAGATCCTTAATCTCTTTAGTCTTAGGAAAAGGAGACTCAGGGGTGATTTGATTGAGGTCTTTAAATATGTTAAAGGGATTAACAAAGTGAATTATGTAGGATTCCTTCGACCAAGTGTTGTGAGTAGAACTCGGGGTCACAAATGGAAGTTGACCATAGGTAAATTTAGCACTGATATTCGGAAATATTTCTTCACCCAAAGAGTAATTTCAATGTGGAATAGCTTGCCTGACCATATTGTTGAGGCAGAGACCTTGGGGGTTTTCAAGAGCAGGCTTGACTTAAAGCTAGATACCATTGAGTCATTGAGTATCTGAAGGGATATATTCACAATAGTATAAATAAACTGGCGAGCTTAGTTGGGCTGAAAGGCCTGTTCTTGCCATTCATGTTATGTTATGTTATGTTAACTACAGTTCTCTAGCTGTAGTTAGAAGCTTAGTTCCGGGAGATAGCGTACGGATATGCAGTCCACGAAGGGTAAACATAAGGTCAGTAGCTGAAAATGTTTGATAATCTTGCTGTACAAACGTGTAACATCAAAAGAGTCATTTGAAAATGTTGCTACTTGGAAAAAAACATGTTTCATTGTATTTCTCTGTTCATGTTTAGGCCTATGCTTGAATCTTTGGAATTGTATCTCTTGTAGTCTTTGCATGAAAAGAAACTAGCAAAGAAACTTAAATGTTAGTCAACACTTAACTATGCTCTTTTAGTAGTTCAACACTTTTGTTTTTGTTCCGCAGTCGGTAGAGCGGGAGGTGGTTAATTAGCCTACATAACATATGGAGGGATCACAGTTCATGACGGCAGTGTTGTTGAGTAAATCTGTAAAGCTGGCGACTTTGTGTTGCCAGTTTTAGGAAGAACATATAATCTTGCTGTTTACCCTGATGAATTTTTATGTATCAATGGGAGAGGATGTTGTTTGCCCACTTGGAATTGTGAATATCGTAGAAATCATCATATCTATTCGGTTATGATAGTGGAAGGGAAAGTGTTGATAAAAAGAAAGGGGCTGGGGGAGATAGAGGACTTTTTGCATAACATTTGTCATTCCTTGTGGTCTGTGGAATGCACGGCCATCTTCAGCATCCTTTACAGAGATCGCCTCACCTTCTGGGAGCTGAACATCTGCTGAGACAGTCATGCTGTGCAGGCAGCAGGATGGGTGGACTTAGACAAACTGCCAGTCTGAGGGGATTCTGGAGGGGAAAGAGCAGCCCTGACACACTGAAGGCCATGCCAGAGGGGGCCCAATGTGGACAGGCCCAGTGAGGGGATGGCCGATGTCGAGGGGTCATGCATGGGGGTGCCCAATGTTGAGGGGCCCTGGGCATCAAATTGCAGGGGACGAGGCGTAACTGGGCTAAGAGGAAGTGGGCAGAGGGTGGAAGACACCCATGTTAGGGAATCGTGCCACTGACATCTATGCCCCTGGAACTCCTGCCAGCACTTCTGGACAAAACTCCCTCTAGGATAAAGAGGAGGCCGACAGACTGGTGCTCCAACCACCAGTCTCTGTAGCTCACTCCTTAGAGCTGCAGCTCTCCTTTTAGTAATGTCAAGCTGGCAATCCCTCCATTCCCCCCTCACATCCACTGCACTGCCTCTCCTTCCATTGTCCTCAGAATGTTTTTTTTTGTAGTCTTATGCCATTTTTTGTCCTTTGAGTCAATGAAATAATTTTTAAGTTTGGAAAAAGGAATAATAATGTTAACTTTTTATATTCCATTTTTGTACCTGTGTGTATTTCTACGCCCATGAAGAAGCTTGGTGTCCTTAAGTTAATCTTTACTACAAACATATATCAAAAGAGAAAACGTGCCACATAAATCGTCTAAACTTAACCGATCACTTGTTAATAAGAGCACATGTTGCTATTCATTAAAAAAAAAACTTCCTCTCCCCGCAGTAGTCGAACCTTCATTATATGGAAGATGTGCAGACTTGTTGCTTATTTAATCCACAGCACTACTAAGACATTATACTTTCGAATTGAAGCTTAGTATGAATAATTGTAAATAATGTAATGTGAATAGCAAATCGTTCTTGAGATTTTTTTTTCTTTCACTATTTAAATGGTTTATTGTATTGTAGCTAGTTTGTTATTTTGGCTAATTATATTGTGATCGTATACAAATTAGTATTGCGATATTGATTACAACTGTTGTATTTAGGCACAATATTACAAAGTTTTTAAACTTCCCGCTGTGAAAATCAGACCGACGTGCTCCTGGAAACATTGCAGTGAAAGCGATGATCACTCAAACCATCACGGTTCAAACTAACGTCGTTCAAAACAGTATGGTTCAATCTACTGTGGTACGAACAAGATACAAAGCTTTTGGGAAAACATCCCTCTTCTGATGTTAGTCTAACGATGCATCGTACCATGTTAGTTCAAAGCTAACTTCCGTCGTTGTTCGGGAAATTCACCCCAGAATGGGATAGCCAAAGCCTTAGAGGCACAAGGTCACTAAATGGTTTCATGAGTATGAAAATGATCCTAAGCATGTGTCACTGCCTTTCCACTCAACAGATCTCAAACTGACTGAACTCATATAAGAGATTTAGTAACGTGTCAGACAGTTCTCTCCATCACCATCATCAAAAATCCAAATAAGGCAATATCTCCTACAATAAAGGTATTCCATTTCTCAAGTAAAGCAGTAGACTCTATCCCAAGATGTTTTGAAGCTGATGTGGTCCTGCGTAAAGTTCCAACGTCTCACTAAGATTGAATTTGTTTATTTTTCCATCAATATATCACTTGTCTCTACACACATCATATTAATGAAAAAAGATTGTTTTAGTTTCAAAGTCATTCAGGTACACTTGTTAGCAGCAAGTAAAAGAGGCAAGAGAAATTCTCATTTAATGATGCGAGCTGCATTGCAGGCCAGAGTCAGGTCCACTTGATCAGCCTCCTCACCACTGAGCTTTTTGTTGTGATCCAGACAAGGAACCAGATGAAGAGGCAGAGTACAATCCAATGACGGCATTTTTTGACAGTAATGCGGTAATGGCAAGAATGGACCGAAGGGTAAGGGCGTTCCGGGACAGACGCCAGGTGGTGCTCACCCTCGCCAGGGCAGAACTGCCGGATGTCAGTTCCAAAGGGACGAAATGCAGTCCCAATCCTGGAGCCCAGTGAATGCTTAGGAGGTGTTCCTAATAAACTGCTTAGAAGAGCAAAATGGAGGGGTGGGTTAAAAGGAACATGGTCCCAATCCTGGGATAAGGCTTGGGAGTCTGCCCCTATTAACAAAGCGTTGAAAAGTACCTCTGTATTTTACTATCATTAAAGGTTATGATAATTTCTGATATCATTAAACTCTCAAACTTGGAACATTTACTGGTTGCAAGAGGACATGCAGCAAGGACAATTAAGCAACTCTGCAAGACTCTGCAAGTGAGGTTTTATACACCACAGGAACACCTGGGAATGGGACACACAAATCGATTATACCTGGAGGAGAGGCACGCAAGATTCAAAAATAATCAAAGCAGACAATATATCTAAATGACACGCTCATTGCTGGATGGAAGGAGAAAACGATTAAGGACACACAAGGGTTGTGACAACTTTTATATTTAACAAATGGTTCACATTTATTCCGCGCGAAAAGAGTGGATATTTATTGCAAATGACACACTCACATATGAAATGTATCATTTTAAGAAGCCATGGAAGCTCTTTTAATGGCATAATGTTTAGCATGTGCAGGATTACACGTGCACACACAACTCAAGGTTAGCACGCACAGCGCATACACAGTTTGGCACATGTAAAATGCATACGTGCATACGCAAAAAGAAGCTTGCCAATGAAGCTAGAAAGTTACTATGGGGCAACACATACATGTGAGTGGGCATGTGTGTGTTTGTGTATGTATATGTGTGTATGATTGTATGTGTGCGTGTACGTGCATGTGTACATAAATGTGTGTACGCATGTTTGTGCCTGACAGCTGTACACCTCATGAGAATTGTTCAGTGAAAATATCACTGCAAACATGCCGTCCTCAAAATGCACAGAAAATGTAAAATAACGCTTACATGTTTGGCGCACTAGATCCCCATGCATTAAACAGGCTTTCTCTCCTCTGTTATTTTCATCGCCTGTCTGTACATGGGAGAAAGTTTTAAAAAGTAGGCCTGGAATTCTATTTGCTTTGGGGTTTTCTTGAGAGATGAGCTCTTCTGCATATGTACCCTAAAAGCAGCAGGGCGGCACTCAACTCCACCGCAGAAAATTCATTTATGTGGTCCCTTCAAAAGCTATTTCCTCACCGCACATCTTCAGATAAAATTCATCTCCTGTTCGTACACATCTGCCGGGCAAGATGCCTGATTTTTGGACTTGAACAGGGCAAGAACAGTCCTCCATATCACGCACTCTGAAATCAGGATTCACGTGCAATGAAGGCTCCTCATGATTAGCCAGGCGATTGACTGTGTACAACTTTATTACATACAATAAAGCTGAAATTGCACCACAATCCTTTTTTTTTTAAATTTGGGAATTTCCAAATTTATTCACTCACTCAAAGCAAAAGGCGAAGCAGCAGCCCACATTACAGAAAGCATCTGTCTTTACAAGACTTTTTTTTTTTTTTTGCTTTATTAGACAGTTATACAGTGGAGACAGACAGGACGGTTTAGGAGAGGAATAGGGAAGACAGGCTGCAAATGACCCAAGCCGGCACTGAAACTGGGTGGCCGTGGAAAGGACACAGCCTTTATGGTGCATGTCCTTAGACTGATGAGCCATCAGGATGCCCCTTAATTAGTCTTTTAATCTCATCATGAGACTTAACTTTCATATTTCTCCTTTCGTAGAATACAGTCGCTCCATTTACCGTGTATTTATGCAACAAGTACAATTATCAAAACTGTAAAAAAAAATGAAAAAAAAAGAAACAAAACAAACAAACGAACTAATAAGGTTAAGACTAATTCATGGGTATTTAGCTTCCTCTGGGACACCTCAATAATGTCCCAGGAAAAATGAAATTTGAATTCATTTCATTTCTAAAGAAAACCTTTCCATTTTAAGTCTTTCTCACAGGGACATCCCTACACACAATTTACATCAATTCTACACCTCACTCATGTACAATCAAGTTATTTTACGCATGTCAGTGTCTTTACACATTTAAATGCGTATGTGGCTCATCGTGTTTTTTCTTCCAATAAAATTAGTTATTCATCATTAATAAATTTAAATTGGGTAGATTGCTAACATCTCTTGAGGGAGGGAATAAGCTGAACATTTGTGAAAGCCTTAAGACAGACAAAGCTACTGCAATCAGTATTTAGGATCCATTGGAGGGCTGTTGTGAAAAGATGTTATGGTTTTTGCATGCACCTCAAGTTTCCAGATATAAGCATTATTGAGAAAATGTTTATGTCATCCCAACAAATTCATTGAAAGCTTACCTTTTTGGAAAAGCAGAGGACAGTGGCAAAGTAAAAAAAAAAATCCAATATGTATCTGTATCCAATAGGTATATGTACGTCCCCATTTAAGACATACCAACTTCAATAAAGACATCATTTATTTTGATCGGCAGACTCTGTGATTCAAACTGAGACACAGGATGCCTTCATCAATCACGTTTTGGAACCACAAGGGGCTAATCACTCGTGCACCACCTCATTGCTGGTTTTACAGCTAAATTTCAAAACTACCTTGTCATGTTCTCTCCTCTAAACTCATTATTATTTTTGGTTTGAATTTCTCCAAAGATGACATTCTAAGTTGTCCATTGATGCATAATATGTATTGGTAGAATCTATATTTCAGAATTGGGTCACGGAGTACCTAATTTGAATAAAAAAAGCATCCAATCTCAGTACTGCAGGTGACCCAAGATTGTTATCTGTATGGTACAGTACAGATGACTTTCCAGATTGAACCTAAAGAACTGTATTGTACCAAACTCCAAGAAAAATCTTTCACAGGTACAAAATTTACACCATATTCAAATACTGTATATTTTCCTGATATCACCAAACCTTAGTATGAAAATCAATATAATAATACAAATGCAAATGTGTACAAACATATGAATTCATTGCCTAATAAACACATTGGGTTTCATTCATGAAACATTAGTAAACTTGTGCGTAGATTTGCACATAAAAGCCTACGCTACTAAAAACCTACTCCGGATTCATGAACACCGCGGGAAACTCAGATCTGATCGTAAAGACGTGTGTATGATCATGAATGCCAATCCATCGTAAAGTGACAGCGCGCTCCCGGTAATCAGCTATTTGCATAAATCCCCGCCCATGAATTGCCAATGACCACCATATAAAGAGGTGTAGATGCATCCAGTGGATCTGTCAGTCAGGGCGTAAACAAAGAAAGACAGAGAAAGAAAAAACAATTATTCCGAAGTGGAGATAGAAATAATTTTGGGTGAAATGGAGTTAAAAACATTTTATTTTCATCTGTTAGCAGTGGTGTGACAGGGAGAGGCTAACCGAAGGTCTAGAGGGAGGTGACAGATGGCGTTAATGTTGTCTCTGTTGTCCAAAGAACTATGTCCGAGGTGAAGTGTAAATGGTTTGACATGAAACTGGAGGCAAAGAAACACATAAACGAACACAAAAAAATACATCAGCCACAGGAGGAGGAGGCTCACAGTCACAACTCGTGCCATGAATAACAAAAGGTCGCAAGTGACATTCCTGATGAAACCTGGTTTCATCAGGAATGTCACTTGTGGCCTTTTGTTATTCATGGGACGCACTATCAACTGCTGACGAGCGCATCGCTGGCATAATTTGGGAGACCTCTCTGTCAGGAATTACACCTGATGGAGACAGCGACATGCCTCCACTTTTATTATTATATATTATTATTTATTATTATATATTATGATATAGCTATTGCTCTGCCCGTCCGTCCGTCCATAAACATTCTTTTGTCCGGAGCATAACTTGAAAACCGTTCACTTTTCTTCACAAAATTTCACATGTAGGTCAGGTGTCGTATGTAGGTGTGCCTTTTGGTATTTAGGAATTTCTTGAGCAGTTAATCCATGAATGTGGGGGGCCGCGGGGATACGCCATTGCCAGATGGCTCTTGTTTTTTCATTATCATCATTCAACATGTAGAAAGAGCGTGTAATCTATTGAGTCGATTCACATAGATAATTCACAATCGTGAACCTAATCTGGATCTTAAACCTGCCTATTGCCAACTAATTTAACTAAATGTGTTATATTTTTACTTGTTTTTCATGTTTAGGCTATATCACGTGTTTCAAAGGCATCTGCGAATTGTGTACATAACAGAGCGCAATATGGATTGAAATTGTAATTTCCACTTGTGACGAGGATTATGTATATGCATTCTTAAGTATACAGAAGCACTATGCTTGGTCAGCAGCATGTGTAGATTTTGTTAGTAGCTATGGAAAGATCAGAGCTACTAAAATATTGATGAATGTGGAGATGCACGTAAATTTCCGTCTGCGAACACTTTACACACAAATTTGTTCTGCTCACGTTTCATGAATGAAACCCTATGAAATCAGATAATCTGACCATGTTGTCAGAATGGCTGTACACGTGGCGGCTTGAGCTGTAAGCTACTGGCATTATTTGTCTATTCTGAAGTGACCAAGCCAAACTGAGGTTTGTCATTAAAAACAAAACAAGAAAAATGTTACATCATTTCTCCACTATGAAATCAGACGTAGAAATCAAGACTATAGTACATTTATTTTTTAAAATTTTCTTGCTTGAGGGAGAAGGCCAATTTTCAACAGTGGGAATGATAACAGTGTCACCAAGGCAGTTGGAGTACCGCCAAGGTCCCCCTCTTATTCCATGTAACAGTGCAGTTTAATAACGCAGGCCGCTGCTTGTACTGTACACTTTCTGCCATTTCACATTTCCCTTAAAAGGAACGACAAGGTGACTTAAGTCACCAGCTCCAGGAAAAAAGTAGAAATAATGATCCCGCCAGAGGCTACCGTATCTTCTTACAGGAAGCCACAATAGTCTTTATAAACTGCAATGCACTGATTTTTTGCATCTGTTTTACGGTGCATCACTGCAGTTTGTCATCGTCTGACGTTCTGGCCCTGATTGCAGAGTGGCCCCGCCTAGGAATGATCCGGAAAGCACTTCCGTGTAGCTCCCGTCGGGAATTTTCCTCATGAGCCCATGCCACGCGTAGGATCATGTATTATAATGTTTTATAACCATAGCAATGATGAAAACAAGCTGGCCATAAAAAACCTCATTTGATAATCTGTGTTTACCTTAACCACATTCAGGCCCTCTTGCTCTCCTAATCTTTCTTCTTCTTCATGCACCTGTGTCTTGATTTTTTTTCCACTCTCATTATCTTGTTTTATTCCTTTTCTGTTCAATCTGGTGCCCTCTATTAACTGTTATGATCCTGACCAGAAATCAAATACAGAGGCAGAGTGCAATCAGAATATCATGATTTAATGATAGTAATATGCTAAAAATGGGATGGCACTGCAGAGGAGGCAAGCACAGTTCAGATGTAGCAGGCAAAGCTGAGGAGGCATTGTCAATCGCTGGCCAATGGCTCTTCAGGATGACAGCCAGATGGAGAGAACACTTTGCCAGTATGGAATTATATTTGTGCCACAATCCTGAGCGAGCAATTGGACATTTTGAGCGCGGAAAAATATATTTCGCAAGCACAAAAATCTTGTTTAGAGAAAAAAGAAATTTTGTGAGCAAACAAAACCTTCCGATTGAGCGAACAAAATAATTCTGTGCTCAACAAATATTTTTGCATGTTTGCTATGATCAATATAAACGTGCAATATTAACCCCCTTCCCTCAGTTTCACTCTATACCCTCTCGAAAACTCATGTTCTGCACGCTGGCAGACCGCAGCATGCTCGCTCAAAGCATGTCTCTCCCTCTCTCTCAGTCTGACCTCTCTGTGTGCGCTCAGCTTCACCTGCGCGCTCGCTCGAGCTGTGCAGAGTGTTACAAATGTGCCACAATTCTGATTGGCTGCCTCGGTCTCCAATTAAATGCATTATGCCCAACCACCAAAGAATAGGGGAAAAGGTAATGACGAAATTCGTCTGCGACTGGATAATAGTGCTGCCCTTGTTTGGGACGGGTTAAGGTTAATGTTATATCTCTATGTATCTTGAGACATCGACTGTTGTGGGACTCATGTCCCTCTTTAGCAACACTGGCTGCTGCTAACTATAGCATTGCACAATGTCTTCTGAACATCAAAACCAAAATGCCACACCGCAGCCACGAGCACCACGTTTTATGGACCTTTATGAAATTTTGTTGGTTAGTCTGTACACCTTCGGCTTGCGAACCAAGTTGGCTATCTAGTTAGGTTGCTAGCGTCAGGTCAGCCACCTAATGTCCGGAGAAAAGCAGAAGCTTACAGACATTAAACGTTACTTCCATGATAGCTGGCGAACTTGACAATCTTAAAAAAAGAATAGTTTTGGCACCTTTATCCCAGCTGATTTATTTCAACACCCCTGAAGAAGGAACTTTGCCGATATGTCTGTCGCCATAAACTGAAATAGGCTACACTTATAACCTGCATATCAAGTCTGATCATCTAATGTTACACATCCACAAGTGAAGTACACGATCATCCTTGATTAATTTTGTGAAAGCAAATACACCTGTTTTATGCAGTGATTGACATCTCATTCTAATGCTTAAACACTATTAGCAATCAGTTTTACTTGAAATAGCAGAGCAAGTGCAGGTGTGATAAACGATATTAATTAGGGGTAATATTGCATTTTGGTATAGCTAACAAAACCAGGGTGCTGCTGCCGTTCCCGGTGTTGGTGTTGCTGTGCTGGCTTAATACTGCAGCATGGATGTATATACAGAACGAAAGATAATGTGGTGTCAAATTACTGCAGTTGTGATTGTTTAGTGATATTTGGGGTACTGCTTTAGACAAATAACCTGAAAGCATAATCTAAACCTATGTGGAATACATTTGGAAAAACCTGGAAGTTTATTCTCAAATGAACCAACCGGAAAAATAACCTCTAACGCGGCGAGTGCTTCGAACCACGGGAACGGCCAGCGTCGGCTCAGCTCACCAGTATCATCTGGCACTAATGTTCATGAAATATGCAGAAACAGATCACGGTAATAACACACGATGCGCGGCTGAAGAGGCCCATCAGTCCGGAGCCAGGGAGCCGGCGCCCGGTGGTGCAATGCCGGCCTTCATAGCTGCCAGCGGGGACACGCGCATCAAAGCCCCGCGTTGCGCCACCGAACACACGCTTTCACGAATATTAGCGCCAGGTGATACTGGTGAGCTGAGCTGACGCTGGCACCAACGGTCCCGTAGTTCGAAGCACTCTCCACGGTAGAGGTCATTATTTCGGTTGGTTCATTTGTGAATGAACGTCAAGGCAAACTTTTATGTCGATAGACTTATCTGTAAAGTGCCTTCTTCAGGCGTTATATGTTGAAATGAATCAGCCGGAGAATGGTGCCAAAGCTATTTTTTAAGACTGTCGAGTTTGCCAGCTATCATGGAAATACATTAACGTCAGTAATCTTCTGCTTTTCTCCGGACATTAGTTGGCTGACCTGACGCTAGCAACCCAACTAGATAGCTAACTTGGTTCGCAAGCCGAAGGTGTACAGACTAACCAACAAAATTTCAAAAAGGTCCATAAAACATGGTGCTCGTGGCATTTTGGTTTTGATTTTCAGAAGACATTGTGCAATGCTATAGTTAGCAGCAGCCAGTGTTGCTTAAGAGGTATATGAGTCAAGAGTCACACAACAGTGTATGTCTCAAGATATTAGAGATTTAACATTAAACTTAACCTGTCCTAAACAAGGGCAGTACTGTTATCCAGTCACAGACGAATTTCGTCATTACCTTTCCCCCTTTTCTTTGGCGGTTGGGCATAATGCATCTAATTGGAGACCGAAGCAGCCAATCAGAATCGTGGCACATTTGTAACACTCAGCACAGCTCGAGCGAGCGCGCAGGTGAAGTTGAGCGCCCACAGAGAGGTCAGACTGAGAGAGAGGGAGAGACATGCTTTGAGCGAGCATGCTGCGGTCTGCCAGCGCACAGAACATGAGTTTGCGAGAGGGTATAGAGTGAAACTGAGGGAAGGGGATTAATATTGCACGTTTATATTGATCATAGCAAACATGCAGAAATATTTGTTGAGCACAGAATAGGTTTGTTCGCCCAATCAGATGGTTTTGTTTGCTCACTAAATTTCTTTTTTCTCTAAACAAGATTTGTGTGCTTGCGAAATATATTTTTCTGCGCTCAAATTGTCCAATTGCTCGCTCAGGATTGTGGCACAAATATAATTCCATATGCCAGAGCCAAACTGTCCCAGGGCAGGAGAGAGTTACTTTGCAAGAAAAGTTCCAATCTTGACGACCGTGTAAGGATTGGAAGCTCGTTTCTAATAAACTGGACAGAGGAACAAACTTGGAGACATTACTTCTAATAGACACACAAGCTGCCAAACGGGAGGAGACAAAGAAGGCATTCACATGAGGGTTGTGACAGTTAATTGTATTTACAGGGCAAGACAACACCAATAATTGTTTTATAAGATAAAGAGTCCTATATAACTCTGTACCTTGAATTAAAAGTCCAAATAGGCCTACTTGACGCTTTTAATAGTAATAATTTGTTTAAGAAATAACAGAAAAGTAAAATCTAATTAAAAAAATATATTATGCACAAAATGGGACATATGTAGCATATAAAACATGAATTACATTTACAGGAGCAATTTTCTTCACTGTGAGATCACATGCCATACACAGTACTGTGCAACATCTTCGCAATTATTGTTTATGACATTAGTTCATCCTTAAAAAGTAATAACTGTGGTCTAAATGGTGTTTATTACATAGCTCCATAACTGTTCTCTTTGTGGTGGTAAAACGTAAATAAATAAAAAATAAATTAATAATTAAATCGTAAAAGAGCTTGTCCCGCCATACCAAATTACCACTTGCTAAAATATTGTAAAAAGTTCCTTAAGCGGTTTCTACATCTGGGATGGGAATAACCACAGCACATAAATATGTATCACAGCTCGTAAAAACACCTGTGAGCCTTTTACCCACTCTACTGTTAGATCATTAGCGAAGCCTTCGTCATTTGTATATCTTTGTGCTGTCGTCATAGCAACTGCATATTATTCTGTAATGCCTTTGGTACTCTAGCCGTTAAGTGAAGTATGCGTCAAAGACGATTGTGCCAAGATATTCTGCAGTTAATGTGTGCAAAACATAGGCGCCCAGATGTTTTTCTAACTGGCTGGGCTCCTGAACACACATTTCGCACGCCATTTTTTTACACTTTATATGTGCAATTCTTTTAAAAAGAAAGGGGAAAAAAGCCCTCAATTATGTTAATTAAGACTGAGCATGCACATGCACCCGATAATAACTGCAGAATCTGCATGTTCAGCAGATTATAATCAACACGGAGACAGCAAGCGCTGGGGAAACATGATAGCAATGTGTAAAAAAAACAAGCGCAAATCCCTGGGACTGCAATTTAGTCACTTCCACACTTGCTGCCCGATGCAATCATTTATTTTTTCCTGATGTTGCTAGTAATGAAACTACATTCCATAAGGGGGAGTATCTGTTGTGCTGGCCCCTCAGTGTTGCTGGTAATGAGGGCTACTGATACCCCGTAGCTCTCTGGTAAATGGAAGCCATCTGTAAGGAAAAAAATCATTTGTGCGCAGGATTAGGAAAAGGGGTCACTTGGGTTATTTTATGAAAATTGAGATTTTCCAACAAAATCAAAGAGTGATCCAAGTTTTTCATTTTGAGAAATAACTTGGGTGAATTTGTGCACAGCAAAGTGTTGTAAATGGACAGTACAGTAGTGCTGGGGTATCACTATCACTGGGATATCACAGAGATACTCTGTTAATCTCAGAATGGAAAAAATCCCAAGTGACCCCTTTTCCCAGTCCTGCACACATTCCCTGACTGTTTTGTTACCTGTCGTGGTGGTTACAAATTGATTTTGTGGGTCATTCAAACATAAGATTTTAGGATGAATTCTGAGTTTGTGTTTGTGTGTGCCTGCGCATGTGTGTCTGTCAGTGCCATCTCCATGAACATGTCAATGACAAGCAGTATTGGTGTTCCATGTCTGTTCATGTATAAGTGTGTGTGTGTGTGTGTGGAAGATAGCGCCATTGGTAGATATGTCTGATGAATTGGGGTTGGGGTTTTTATGTATCCTGTCTAGTTGAGTTGGTGTGTATAAGCTGGATTGTGCTGGATTAAGCAATTTTATTTCCCCGTATGTGAAAAGTCAGCCATTAATATTTTGTTATTGAGGCGTAAACACTTTTATGGCTTACACACTTATCAAGCTAGAGCCATTAGTTTAGATATACTGGCGCAACTTCAGGCGAACGTGACGTTCGCTAGCTTGCTAGCTAGCAAGCTCGTCAATCAGAAAATCAAAATTCAAACGTGGCTAACGTTCAACGTCACGTCAGCCGGGCGGTAGGTTGCTATTATGTTCAAGTCTTACTGTGTAGTGTGCATGCGTGTGTGTGTGTCAGTGCGTGTGAGTTTGTGTGTCAGCATGAGACACACTGTTGGAGAGATGTCTCTGTTGGAGAGATGATAGGTATTCATAAGGATTCTAAAGGCCTTGTAAAGCATTAGTGAAAAAAGGGGAAAGGCCCGCGAGCAGTGTTCTCATTGGGTCTGAGGACAGATTCCTCCAATTCTGACTTCTATTCCAATCTAATAAGGTAATTCCAGTTCTGCTCTGATAATCCAAAGTATTATCAGACACGAAAACTGACATATAATGGCCCATTTGTCATTAAATTCAATATATCACATGAATTAACTTCATAAAACTGAATACCCCCGGTACCGGGGGTGGTTGTTATGCAAAATAAATACAGCATGTTTCCTAATCGCAACATCGTCATGGGGTATATCCACTTAACGCAAAGAAACTTGGCAAAAGCCCATGTTTACCATTTTTACCTCAACTAAACACAATTCAAGCACCAAGAAAGTAAACTAGAATGGTTTTTACACGTGAAAACAGATGTCTCCCCCTTCCCCCATTTCACATTTTAGAGTTATGGTCCGGAAACCACCCTTCAATATGCCTTAGTCCAAATTGTTGCCAATGAAACAGAAAAAATGAAATTCAAAAGCAGTTCAAGCCCTCAAAAGGCACATCTACATGTAATGGAGAGACACTATATCAAATTTGGTGAGAATCGGTCGAACAGTTTCAGAGTTATGCTCCGGAAACAAATGGGAACGCCGACACCAACGGGAATTCAGGCAAAAACAATATGTCTCCCCAATTCCCCCCCCTTATTATGGGGAGACATAATAAGCATGGCGCAAAACATAGGATAAAGTAATATCAGCACTGAGTCACTAGCATATCTACTAAATTTGTGCTATGCGTACAAACGATACCTGAAATGAAAAATTCCACAGAATCCAATGATATAAACCTTGTCATTTTAAACCGACACCACCCTCAAAGAACATCAGGCATATACTTTATAGTCTAGAGAGATGAGCAGACATTTTTTTCCAGGGTAAATCTCCGCTTGCTATTGTTAGCCTAATGTGTCCATGTTATTGACCCTTTCGGTATAAGGGTGTGAAAAAGCGAGATTTTGGGTTGCAGACTATGTATGGCAGAAGATGTACAAATCCTATTTAAAAGCTGGGGAATTATAAGTTCTTTCGCTTTCCCCATGGTAAAAGGCAGTTTACAGCGTGCATTTGGACTATAAACAGGAATATTTCCATTCGGGAACATTCTAGGGTGTGCAGTGTACATTTTGTGTCTGGATGGCGAGATTAAGAATTCTGTATTCAACCTATTCCAAATATCGATTGATGTTTGGGTACCCAGAGAAACATTAGGATGTGAAAACACGTCAAGCGTACGTCCAGTTAAGGAAATTTACAGTTTAGTTTCAAGTGCTGCTATTCGTGTCAGTTGCATGTCGTTAACGGCGGCTGTCATGTCACTGATGACACACTGGGTTGCTAGGGCAGGCACGGCATATGCATTTGCGATATTAAATATTAATGTTAAATTCTAAACCCCCTTTCTCACTGATAAAACTCCATAAAACATATTGGCGCCCCCCTTAAAAATCGTTCTGGCAAATAAAAAGCCAAAATAAAGTGGAGGCTGGAAATTCTTTTCCCCCTGACGATATAGCTAGACTAAGTTCTATTAGTTTTCACCCACAAACTAAAAGCATTGACTTCTTCAGCGCAACAGAGACTTGCGAGACTATATCGGTGAGATACTGTCAAGGCAAGTCTTTGACATTGTTATTTTCAGCACAGATGAAAATCTGAAATCAAATGTGTAGCGTTCAGTCAAACCGTAATGATATGGCCTTGTATTTTACATGCGTACCTGTGCACTTATCCATGTTAAGAGGCGATTAGGATCATGTGTGCATGCCGGTTGTTTTGAACAAAGCGAATTTGTCGTCATAACAGCTGTAGCCATTTAGTTGACTTAAGGTGTGGGACCCAATCATAGTGGTGTTAATGACATAATTTCACGTCCGCAAAACTTACAGGCAAGCAAATGCCACTTTGTTGGCTATATATAGCAAGTAATTATGAAATCGAAATCACAAGGAAACCAAATTATTATTGCAAGCAGCGAAATGAAAACCACACCTACACTTTGCTCTGAGGGGCTAGGTTCTGTAATGTGAGCCCCTCAGAGCTTACCGACAGAAAACGTCATATGGCACTAGCGTTCCCCTTTTGGCTTGATATTTTTTGCATAGAGTTTAACATCTGCTTAAAGTCGTATATAGCCTATAGGATCGAACAAGGCCAGTCCCTTTTCAAAATGTGGATACAAAAACTGGACACTGCAAAACCATAACACCTTGAAACAACAAAAGATTAAACAATTATTTCACGATTAGTGGGCCAACTTAAATAACTTATAATGTTAACCAGTACCTTAGCTATATTTCTCAGATCAGGTGGCCCTTTCCTTTTAGCTTGTGTTGTTGTGAGATCCTTTTGTTTGTAGGGAAACATAGAGCGAAGCCAACATTATTTGGGTCATCGAAGTCAGGCCAGCCCTGACAAAATGAGTACTGCAGACTGTTGTGTGATCATTTGGGACGAAGTTCTTCCCATTTATACCTCAAATCCACACCTGTCGTTCTCTCTTGCCATGGGGAACATGAAAAAACCTTATGTCCCCGTCCTTATGATACCATTTTATGCCCCCTCTACACAGCAAATAGCCACTACATTTCTTTTTGCCCCACATCAGCTATATTGGGCTTCCGCGCGCTGCCTTCCGGCCTTAAATCAAACTGGTCTATAACGAAACTATATCTTCCAGTCTCCAAGCATGTTTTTTTTTCCTGGGGCATTGCTTCAAAGATCTCAGCACATCAGCATTCAGCTTGCTTGCAATGTACTTTCCTCTCTGTGATCGGCTTGTGATGCTGTCAGTAAGACATTGCCGGCTGCCATTTGATTCTATGGGTTCTAATTAGGGATGTCCGATATTGGCTTCATTGCCGATATTTGATATGCCGATATTAGTCAACTCTTAATTTTTGATTCCGATATCCACCAATGTCAGTATATGCGGGCTACTTTTCCCCCCAAACTAATTTTAGGCAACATGACATATCTCTTTTCGAGGAATTAACACATCCTGTCAACTCTTCTCGCGATGGCCCACTGGATGCATTCACAAATGCAACTAGGCTTTCCAAATGTAAACAGTAAATAAGAAAAAAATAATAAAACAGCTTCATCTTAAATTATGGAAAAGGTGCTTTTTTAAATTTTGTCTCGACAGTTTGGATCACACTCTCCCTGAGGTAATCCTGACAATGCCCCCTACACCTAGGCAATTTCACTACACAAATTTTAAAATATTGGACCAGTACAACTGTGTGCAGCAAGTAAGGCTAACTAAAATAACATTTTGGCATATCTAGGCCAAAGTACAGCTGAGATATAATCCAAATCCAGCAATGCTGGCAGAGATTTAGGGCCCAATCTTACGGCAGAGTTATTGGGGATTTAGCATTGCGTAAGAGGCGTTCCCCCGCAAAAGTTGCTTTCTTGCACACCTGCCTATATCCCTAAAACACCTGCGCTACCCGTTATATTATGCATAGGCGTGGTTTGGGCGTTACGTCATATAAACCAGTGTGCCAGGTGCCATTGCCTTTCAGAGCAGGCTGCGCTATCCCAAATCCTCAAACTGAAAGCCATGATGGAGAGAGGAAGGTTGCACGTGTCTCCGAAGACAAAGTTAAATTACTCGTGCTTGAGGTCAAATCCAGACAGGGGAGGATCAAAATCCCATTTTGGAATATACCCACAGCCAAATAAATGCCTACATTGACTGCAGCCGTTTAAACTTTTTTCTTTATAAAGCGACTTTGAGTATTTAATAAAAAGCTATATGAATTACATGTAGTCCATAATTACACAATGGCGGGCAGTGGACAGAGAACAAGGAGGGCGATAAACATGTCTTAAAACTGGTTATTAGTCTTGATCTGTTTTCAGTCAATTTCTCTGGTAAAAGATACTTGAACTCTCCCCTCTCAGGTGGAGCTAATTGTCTTACTTAAGACGAGAAATCAAACGCACCAGTTGAGTGCAAAAAAGAGCGCATCTCAATCTTTTTCAATTAAACAATCATTACGCACAGGTTTGATAACTTGCTTAGGACATGACAGAATTTAAGGCGGAAAATCCACAATGGAAGAGTTGCCTAGTAAGGCATGTGAATTAAACATTTATAGAATTTATTAATCATTTGCCTAAACAGTTCATTATAAGGGAAACCAACATGTTGACCAAGAACAATGATTGAAATCGGGTCACTAATCTCATCCGTTTCAAGGGATGTTTTCTGCCCCCTCGGTTTTCCATCCACCATCCACCACTGTTATTACATTATCAGTAGCCTACTGATCGCACAAATTATTTACCAGACAGGCTGCAGATGACATGACCAGCTCTGCTGCCAGCTGGTCACTCATTGCCCCTGCTACTGATGGCAGTATATCAGCATTTGGAGTCGGCACCTGCACTTCAGCCGCCTTCTATAGTCCGGTAATAATCTATCCTCAAACTCCAGCATCATTCCATGGCGTAGGGCAATGTTGTGCAGCACACAACATGCCACAAAGAAAGATGCTACTTTCTGAGGACCATACTGTAAGACCCCACCTGACCTGTCCAAGCAGCAAAACCACATTTTGAGCACGCCAAATGTTCGCTTAATGACAACTCGTGAACGTGAGTGTTTTCTATTGAATGCGAACTCACGCACACTTGTTGGCATAATGTATGGCACCGTGCACCACGTCTTTAATGGATAGCCATGGCGACCTCCAGGATGATTTGCGTATACATTCAAGATGTACCCCCATGCATCGCAAATCACCTGGATGTTGATGGAATGAGTTCCCATACGATTCAAATTGGCGCCTCTCTGGGCCGCCTCTCGCCTAGACGATTGCCTAGGCAAAAATCTATCCCTTTATTGGCAACAATTAGTCCTGGCTTGTTCTTAATGGTTTTCCTTTATTAACACGTTTTCCAATTTAAGAATAATCAAGTGGCAATTGAAGACATGGCTTCTCTCCCCGTATGTGATCTGACAGCGACAAATGGGCTGCATTCAGTTCAGAAAAATTATTAATTATAATCAGGTCTATGCACTGGCACTCAGTGACGTTACTTTTTTCCAGCAAGAGTGGCATTTCAGCACTCTTCAGTGAAAGAAGGTAATTCTGGTGACAAGTACTGGTTTCGTCTGTTTACATTTTCCAAATGGAAAGCTGTCTATTTTTTTACAGCAAGTTGCGTGACCCTGCTGCAAAAACAGGTGTGCGTACATGTCGCTGAAATTACCTGCATTCACAACAGAGTTCTGAAATGCCGCTCTCGCTGGAAAAAAAATTCTACATTTTTCAGTGTGACAGTATGTGTATTGCTCCTTACGTGTGTGCCTAAACACGATTCAGGACAACAGTCAGTGTGTTACTCAGCACATTTTATTATTCTCTCATTCCTATGCAATCTACCTTCTATTCCTGGCTCCCCCCAGCCCCCTGCTGGTCATTTCCAACCATTACAGTATGCTTCTGCAATAAAAATTGAATTTATTTTAAGGCTTTTAACACATCTTAACCACGGGTGCCAATAATTATGGAGGACGCGGTAGAACCCTAGGGAACCCATATCTACAAAAATCCCCATTTACCCTGCGTTGTCTCTCGGGTGCCACAGGGATGCCAGTGATGTACCTACTGGCATGTTGGACTATGCTGGCAGTTACTGCAGTTATAGCCGAGCTTTCGGCAGATGCCTCCAATTGAGCTGAGTGGGTGTTGGAATGACCCACTAGCATAGAAAAATAGTGCCACAGTCACCCTAACAGCAACGGGCAAGGCATATGGACAGCTGGCAGCGGTCTCTACATCATCTGCAACCAGGTGACATAATTCCGTCACTGCCTGACGGAAAAGGTGCAGTTTTGTCACGCATTCTTATTCTTATAGTGTGAAATAATGCTTGTATCATTGTAATTTTAGAATATTATATACCATATATATCATGAATATATTCAAAAGTATTATATATAAAAATTATATATTATTATTAAAGCAGAAAAAATGATCAGTACAAAATACAAACAATATAGACATACCTGAAAGGCCCAGGTAGCTGGTGCGCTGGCGGTACAAGCGTTCTGGACGTCTTCTATTATTTAACCGGGGATCAAGGTGATTTAGTACTATCTCTGCCATTTTCCATTTTCTCAAGGGTTTAACTGAGGCTAAAGCAAGGTGGCTTTTTATAAGCGAGTTAATTCGGGAGGTGGAGCCGCATGCGCACGTCCACGTGTCCAAGTGTACGCGCATCGAAGCCGCCTGGGCGCACTCTTGTAAAAGCCGAAATGGGTAGCGGCTGGTTTGAGGACCCGCTATACGCTTTCCCTAACGTGTGTGGCCAAGAAAGCAATTGTAGGGAAAGCGCATAAACACGCCCATGGGCACACCTCCAGGCGTAAATCAAGGAGTCTGCATAATGTTTAGCGGATGGCCGCAAGATACCGTTTAGGGATAGTGGAACCTGCTAAATGCGTACCTCACGGGTAGTGGGTAGTGGCAACTGGTAGGGCAGTGTGAAAGACAGAGCCCATAGTGTTCCCAATGGGCCAGATTTTCAATCGGCGTGCTTTTAGGTTTTGCTGCCACCTGGCAGTGGGATACAACAATACCCTACATCTGCCAACGAAAATAACTAATGCACAGAGTTGCTTTGGTGTGGCGGAGGTGCTGTGCTCTCTGAGTGCTCTTGTTTTATTGGTTTTCATTCTCTGCAAAAATCTGATAACAATCTTTTCCGATAGTACATTTTTATGCAAATATCAGCTGATAATATCGTTCCACTGATATTATCTGACATCCCGAGCTCTAATGTTTCCAACGAGCTCTAAACCACCTTAATCGCACAAATCTACCCTGACCTAGAGCCTTGCATTCCCAGTGCGTCAAACTGACTCCATGGGTCATTCGCATGTACTTAAATAGCACAACAATATAATGCTTACCTGGTTTTTTTCTGGTACTCTCAGTATAATTTCTGCTAAATTATCTGCCAATCTGCGTAAATACTGCGAGCACAACAGTACAAGTGCGGCGAGTGATAAGTTTTCTTGTCTCATTCATTATATTGGCAATTTGACTTACAACTGATATGGCCTTGTGGTTAGGTTGAAATGCTGCACCCAGGCAAACAGGCTTCAATCCCCAGTGGAGACATGTACTTAGGCATAAAAGCATTTCACTCGTATAAATAATTTCTGGGGTTTTTGTTCTTTTTACTTTTTTATACCATTTTTTCATCTTTACCTTTGCATTTATAATTTTATTTATTTGCCCTTTTTAAAGGAATAGACAACGGAACGTACATACATGCATAGGTTGATAGCTTGTAATATTGAGAGCCCATAGGAAAGTTTTTAGGCATACTTGACAATTCATGAAAAAGTTGTAAGCGTTTTTGTGTGGCAGTCCGAAGGCCACAACTGAGCCGCCATGCAGCCTCCCGGAAGGGCGTGACGTCACATGCGCGCAAGGGTGACTCTCCACTCTTCAGCACAGAAGGCAACGAGATATATACACCAGAGGTGCTACGTTGTGAAATATTTTCAATGGCGGCATTTATGTAATCGTCGATGATGGGGGAATTCTGCTTTAGGACTGACTTTCGTAGATGGATAGCTTAGTTGTATGAGCTCTATATGTTCAAACATTCGCATGAATTGTGAGTTTGTGACATGCTCTATCTTCCAAACTGTATATTGAAATTCTGTTGTCTATTCCTTTAAATAAATCTGCTCTAGTGGAGTCAAACTTAACTTTCTTTGTATGTATTTTATATAGGCTACAGGACTGGCAGAAATAATAATAACAAAATTCTAAAAATTAAAAAGTGGTTGTGTTTGGTTGCATGCCTGTAGTGACATATAAGTGAAATTAAATTAGTTTGACAGTTTGGTACCTGAAAATATGAAATGGCACACGGTGTCAGCTTGGAGAGGCCACCTAGACATTCCCAAACTAAAACCTCTCTAATTTTGCTCTGATTTACTTGGGTAGAATAAACTTTAGTACAGATAATGGTGAGATTCTATGCTGTAATTTTTTAGCATTTCAGACTGCAACTAAATAATTTTAAGACAGATAAAAGTAAAACTATTTGATGCAAGAAAGATGTTTCATTTATGCGGTGTTCCATCTTCATTTACTCTGACTCAGTGATATATACGGTAATTTTTGCAGATGACAGAAATCCTCAAGGTGTTACTTTTATTATGATACCAAGATTATTCACATCAACCAATTTGTTACAGAGATATACTCATTTCAATTTGGGCATGTTATCTTCAAGCCAGAGGCTCAGGGCTTAAGCGGTCAATAAAATCTGTCCATATTATTCCCTTTTTAACTGTCAGGAAAGAATTCACAAACTTCATTTTTTTCAAAAAAAAATTGAAACCAAAAAAATACATTGTGTGGTATAAAAAATGTGAATGTCTTCATCATATGGGCCATAGTGAAATACACTGATATTAGATTAGCAGATGGAGGTTTCATACTTGATGCTTAATGTTGATTATTTAGGCAGATGTTCAACAATCGAGTTACTCATGAGGCAGCCCAGAAGAGGTATCACAGAGAAATTTCTATTACTCACGATTGCATAATATAAACCTAACATTAACAAGTATTTATCTAGAGAAAACAACACCCTATGGTACGGTATACTTTGTGTGCTTAGGTAGTTCATTTAGACGCTTAAAATGGTTTGCATAACTCACTTTCTGCGAGCCATTGAAAATTTTAATCCATATGTAATGTACAGTAGCTCAATTCTAAATCCTGTTAAAAACGGAAAAAGTAAATTAGATTCTAATGTGGAGGGATCCAAAGAAAGTATGGGGGTAGGGGAAGGTATATCAACATCTGCCAGCCAGCTCACTCTACATTTTCAATGTTTTTTGTTAGCATTACCTTACATAAACTTTTCTGCCAGCATTATCCAACATAACTAACAGCTGATTAATTCAACCAGGACATCGTCCCTGGTACCAAACACACAGCCAGAGAGGCTTCAGTCCTCCACAGCCTATGCAATAAAAATGGTCTCCAGGTGCTGGAAGGTGCTGCGAGCCTTTGTAAAGCCACTGTGCAAGCTCGTCAGCACAATTTTTACAACGTACATTGGTTCACCATGAATATACAACTGAAAATAAAATTTTAGGATCAGCTCTTAGCCTGAGTGAGGTCATACTTCTGGTAACACTGGCTCAATAATAATGTAATTACCTAAGATCAATGGCCTGCGGATGTAAATCTGGTCCTCCGCAGTAAGCCTATGCTAAGTTAAGCTTTTCCCTTCTTTTCTATTCAATAGTCTTCTTTTTGTGGGCGCTTTCAGAGATTAAAAAATAGTCTGAATACAGCACATACTCAAGTACATACTTGTGTTAAATTCAACATTCTCCTTTATTGCAAATGCTTTGTCACTGGGGGAAATGTTATGTACGGAATATGTACAGCGATTCTGTGTACTAGAGCTATTGAAGCCAGCTCCGTGAGCTGTTGTGAATATACAGGACTGAATGTGATAAATCACCGGAAACCAACAGGAGAATGAGGTGGCACCTGAGGAAAGGCTCGTGCTGTTTCTTCTGGCTTTAGGCACATGGCCTTTGAAGACATGGATAGGTCTCATGTGAATGTGAGGGTAAAATTTACCATAGCTTTGTGTTCCTGAAGCACCTACTGACTGCTGAGTGATGTTTATAAAGGAGGGTTTGCAGTGTATAGGCAAATTTGTCCACAGCTCAATTTGAATCATTTTCTGGTTATATGTACCTACTTGTGGGACTGTCCAGAAAAAAAGATTTGAAATGTGAAATTTGCATACAGGAAGTGAACTTTGACCTATTTAGTGATATCAAGATTTTTATACCAGGGCGAGGGTTCAAAAAGTCCATATTTAAACCCATAAATGATTGTTCTGGAAAACCAGATGACGGACATTTTGATACCAAACATACATGTAAGTATATAATGTGAAAAACTGAACCAGTTTCAGAATATTTCATTGAAAAATGCATCTGCCTTGACCAAAATTGACGTAAATCGTAAAGTTTATCTTGAAAAACAACCAGGATCCTATCACTGACTGTATAAAAAGATGGATGCCGCACCCTGGTCTGAAAAATGAAGCACATGCGGAAGTACCATAAAATGGCATTCTATTGAATGGCCAGCAGATGACGACGTTGGTGGTTGCAGAAAGAGGTTCAATGCTATTGAAGTCTATGAGAAAATGACCCTACTTTCCCACCTTATTTTTCATTTAAATAATGATTTTTCACATTATTTTATGGTAGCTATAGCAAGTTTCAAGTCTTCCTCGATAGATCATGATGTTCATTTTTGTAAATTATGTTCCCATATAGACTAGAATAAAGTATAAAGCCAGAATATACTTTAGGGGTGTGGCTATCCTCTGGTCCTCGTCCGATACGGTCAGATCCAGAGCCATGGTTCTCCCCCGTTCTTCAATACAATAGAAATCACATCTGGTTTTAAAGTGACAACATGGCGCAATTCAAATTGCCAAAATTGAGGCTTCCTTTATGGTATGCTGAAACCAATGGGTGACGTCACGGTAGCTTCGTCCATCTTTTTGTACAGTCTATGGTTCCTATGAAAACACACCTAAGATATTTTCACAAAAGTTGCCACATATAGTTGGCTAAATAATGTGCGAGTGCCGTTAAATTGCGAGACTGGTAACATGGATCTGGATTGCCAAAATTGGAACCATCCCTGTATTTAGAAATTATTACTGTCTCCTTTGAGTGTCAAAATAGGTCACAAAATAATAAACATGGAATGCTTGTTACAGATACTTATCCAGATTAAGAGTCTTAGAGTATATGTGCATGATTGATGAGACATTGGCCTTCCGGATTATTCTGGATCATAACTACAATACATCTGAAACACATTTATCCTTTTAAGATTAGACAAATATAGATTGTTACTATATATAGTATATAGTTGTATGTTAATTTATTAGGATATAATTACACTTTCAGGATGACCTGTAATTTTGATAAGATCAAATAACACTGGTGTATTCAAGCCATTTTTAACATATACTAGTGTACATATCTCTCAGAAAAGCCATTTAGATGTTTTCATAAACTGTCCCCAGCCCCCCTAAAGCAGATCACCACAATATATGCACAATTGCCATTAGACCAGTGCTTCTCAAACCTCTCCTAGAGGCCCACCTGTCCTGCATGTTTTAGATCTCTCCCTGCTTCTGCACAGGTGATTCTAATGAAGCCGATTGATAACGTCCTGATCATTTGAATCACCTGTGCTGGAGCAGGGAAAGATCGAACACACAAGCACACTAAATTAATCATTGACAAAATTCCCCCTAGCAGAAACCATTAAAAAAATTCATCCTGGTAAAAACTAATCCCTTGGCTACCATTTTTGTCCGTCTTTTGGAAGTTGCAGAACACTGGCTGTCTGTTTGAACTAAAAGAATTTGATTTTCTGTTTATACTGGAGTGAGGACTGCTTTAGGTTTGAACACTTATTGTTCTGTTAGATCAGCACATAAGAGCCAGTGACTGCACTTAAATGTTCCTGAAGGGCTATGGCATAATCTACAGCTCTGCATCAGGATTAAAAAAAGCTAATAATAGTGAAAATCATAATGACGCGTGGCAACTACCTCAATGTCAAAGTTTTCATTCAACTTTGTTGTATGCCATACAACAAAGTTGAATGAAAACTTTCACATTGAGGTAGTTGCCATACCTCATTATGATTTCCACTATTATTAGCTTTTTGGCTATAGTATGTGCATTTTACATTGGCCGCGTTTGACTGGTAGTTGCTGCGAATTAAAAAATGTTCTCCACCCACCCGTGCAGTGACAGATTGTTAATGTTGGCAAGTCTGCCAGTTGAATGGATGTTTTAAATCTCGATAGAGGTGCTCCTACAATGGAGGAATCTCCTAAGAAAGTCGAGAAAACATGTTGTCGTGCCATAACAGAACAAGAGGCAAAGAAAAGGGGGATTGCTTGTGTATTTTTCCTGGTTTGCTGCAGTTTGTAGTTATTTCTGATGTGAATCACGCGCATTATCGCCCATCATAAAATTTCAATCAAGTTGGAAAATCTTTGGAAGCAGCATTATCACCTACCCTGGGTACAGGTGTATTCGTTTTCCCAGATACTACCCACAATACCATCCAATAACAATTTGCCATTCACGCGCCTCTGCGATGTTTTCTGCTGGTTCACGAATGTCACGCAGGTTTCTCGCTAGTGAGTAAAATAATCATATTTCTACCGTCCAATATCAATCAAATCATTTAGAAACACTTGCGGAAGACAATACCTTTGTGAAAGCACCACTTGAAGGTGGTCATTGCAAGTTAGATGTTGAAATCCACTAAAAATGTCAGAATTTTTTCAACCCCTGCTTGACTGGGACACCAAATGTACTGCACTTAGCGATATTTTGAGCAGTTAGTGAGCCCAAATTCAGACAATTAAATTGCAAAATAGCCACCTACTGGTTCCATCGTCTGAGTTTGAGATTCAAATAAAACACTCTGGGAATTGTCCAATGTACACAAAACTTTTAAACTTTTTTAAAACACTTTTATAACCCAGAACTTCGTCAAGGAAAGTTAACACTTCTGCTCATCGAATGGAAAAAATGTAAAAACAAGATATTATAGAAACGTGTGCTCTGCTGCTGTCATGATTTGTGAGGTGAGCGTGTGGTTTGGACTTTTCTTTGCAGCTCTCGTCCTGGCACGATATCAAATTCCTTGGCTATCAGATTCTTTGCCTAGCTGGCTGATTGAGCTGCGGCGGCGCCTTCCCAGACTCTATATAAGCAGGAAGTCCGGCACGTCCCCTTCGCTAGAGTGTCTGTTTTTATCTTCAAGCTATAACCGAAGATATCTGTACTCAGGTTTTGTATGACTTTCTATCTTCTGATTACTGGAGTTTCTTCTCCCTTTTTTCTATCTTGCTTTGCTTCCATTTTTCGGAATATTATACGTCCTTTGGAAGCGCGAGCACTTTTGTTTGGCCTGTATTTTTCTCTGTTTGTACAGTGTCCGTGCTGCTCACTTTCTCTCTGGTCGTTGCACTTGGCCTCCTAATTCTACCGGCCATTACAGAACACTCTAGCCAGCACGAAGTCGTCAGCAACGTCTGCGTAAGAGAAAGTTGTGGCTAATCAACATGCTGTTCTCTCTGGATATGGCAAGGGTCTTTCTAGCCTGAAAAATCAACAGGCAGAGTTGGCGGAGAGAGTCCGTCTTCAGGCAAATGCTATGGAGAGACAGGAAAACGTTCTGTTAACTCTCACTGGGAGTATTAGAGCCTTGTCCTCTCTGATCACGCAAAATGTTGCACAATTGCAATCTGTACACCTTCCCCGAGAGCCAAAACTCCAGTTACCCCCAAGATATAGAGGCGAGGCAGGAAGATTTCATTGCCCAATGTGAAATATTTTTTTAAAGCACAGCTTTCACGGCTTGTGAATGAAGAGTCTCGGGATTCATTTATTTTATCCCTGCTGACCGACCCAGCACTCACTTGGGTTGGCCCACTTATTTGATCTAATTCACCGGTCGCGAATATTGTGGAGACTCTCGTTAGAGAAATGGTATGGGTGTTGGATCAGGATGTTTGTGGTCAGGACGCGGCTATGCACTTAATGCATCTGAGGCAGGGATCTGAGAGTGTCGCTGAGTTTTCGATCTCATTTCGCACCTTGGCCACAGAGACAGGCTGGCCAGAAGTGCCTCTTATGACAGTTTTTGTTCACGCTTTGGCTGAGGAGGTTAAGTACGCTCTGGCTACATTGGAGCTTTGTGTTACTCTGGATTCGTTAGTTTGCACTGCGGCACGAATTGATAATCGCATCCGCGAACGTAACAGGGAGAAACTTGCATTGACTCTTGCTGGCAACAGGGCTAATGCTCCTCGCAGCGTGCATACAGCTCCCATTCCGCCCACTGAGATTTCCACTCCTGGCGAAACTATGCAGGTTGATGGCTCATATGAGAGCAGGGCTCGTAAACCCATTCGCAGACATATAATCTGCTATAATTGTAACAAACCGGGACATATCCATCCACGCTGCTCTGAGCTTCAGGGAAACGGGAAGTCCCTCAAATGGTATGGGGGCGCAACAGGGACAGACCCCATTTTCCTTCTGAACTTTAATTATTAGCTCCCGTCGCTCGCGGTGCGGGAGCTATGGGCTCCGTCCGTGCGTGTGTGCGTGCGTGCATGCGTGTGTCCGTCAACACATTTTGCTTTAACTCATCAACGATTTCAGTTACTAGCCCCAAATATTTACTGGACATGCAGCTCATAAAGGCCTACAAATGAGGTGCCTGAAGGTGACCATGACCTATTTTTGCAAGGTCACTGGCCTAAAAATATCAACAAAAACTTTGACATTTTGCTTTATCTCATCAACTATTTCAGCTACAGGCTCCTAATTTTTACTGGACATGCATCTCATAAAGGCCTACAAATGACGTGCCTAAAGGTGACCTTGACTTATTTTTCCAAGGTCACTGGCCGAAAAATATCATCAAAAACTTCAACATTTTGCGTATCTCATCAACTATTTCAGTTACAGGCTCCTAATTTTTACTGGACATACATCTCATTAAGCCCTACAAGTGACATGCCTAAAGGTGACCTTGGCCAATTTTTCCAAGGTCACTGGCCTGAAAATATCAACAAAAACTTAGAAATTTTGCTTTATCTCATCAACTATTTCAGTTACAGGCTCCCAATTTTCATTGGAAATGCGTTTCATAAAGTCCTACAAATGGCGTGGCTAAAGGTGACCTTGGCCTATTTTTCAAGGTCACTGTCCTTAAAATATCACCAAAAACTTTAATATTTTGCTTTATCTCATCAACTCTTTCAGTTACAGGCTCCTAATTTTCACTGGGCATTTACCTCATAAAGGCCTACAAATGACGCGCTTAAAGGCGACCTTGGCCTATTTCCCAAGGTCACTGGCCTAAAAATATCACCAAAAATTTAGAAATTTTGCTTTATCTCATCAACTATTTCAGTTACAGGCTCCCAATTTTTATTGGAAATGCATTTCATGAAGTCCTACAAATGGCGTGGCTAAAGGTGACCTTGGCCTCTTTTTTCAAGGTCATTTGCCTAAAAGTATCACCAAAAACGTCAACAATTTGCTTTATCTTATCAACATTTTCAGTTACAGGCTCCTAATTAGCTCCTGCTACCCAAGTGGCATAGGAGCTATGGTATCGGGCTCCTTCCGTGCATGCGTCCATCCATGCATGGGTCCGTCAACAAAAACTTTGACTTTTTTTTTGACATAATGGCTTGAGCTTCTGGGGCTGCCAGTGCCCTATATTTCCTGTAGAATTGACTGAGGGGAGACAGAGAAAATTTATCGAAGCTTTTGTGGCGCCATGGACTGTCTTATGGATGCAGAATGGGCTAGGAGACATTCCATCCCCATCTTCCCTCTTTTACATTCACACACTGTAAGATCTTTGGACGGTCGCCTGCTGGGAACTGGATTTATAACTGAAGTCTCTGAATTATTGACTATGTTCATATCCTCTGGTGTTCATTCTGAGGTGGTCTGGTTTTTTATGATCAGCTCTCCTGTTTTTGCTGTCGTTTTAGGACACTCTTGGCTACAGGAACACAGTGCTCACATCATTTGGGGGAGTCAGAATAACGCGATCGTCCAGTGGGGCACTGATTGTAGGTCCCACTGTAGGAACAGTTTGGCATGTCATCCCGGGCATCAATCTATGGGGGAGGCTGAAGCCTGGAGTGACTCTGAAGAGTTTGTCTCGCACAACCCTCCTAATCTAGAGAAAGGGATAGAGGAGGGATTGGAGTAGGATCCTCAATTTTACTGGCGGCAGCCAGAGAAGGATTGCTATTCGGAGGATTTCTCTGAATAAGAATACAGACACAGAGATGGCAGGTTCCAAACAAGGTGAGAATTTGGGGGCTGCTCTGAGCTTTTGTCTGACTCCTAATGTTCCTAATGATTATGCTGATCTTGCAGAGGTTTTTAGCAAGCAATGGGCCTCGACTTTACCTCCTCATCACACGTATGATTGTGAGATCAATCTCTACCCGAGTACCAGTCCGCCCAGGGGTTAATTATACTCGCTGTCAGGGCCTGAGCGTAGGCCATGCGAAAATATATTTAGGAGGCTCTGGCTAATGGATTGATTCGGCCCTCCACGTCTCCTGCCAGAGCAGGGTTCTTTTTTTTCGGCAAAAAACATAGCAGCCTGAGACCCTGTATTGATTACAGGGGCTTGAATAATATCACCATTAAAAACTGATATCTCCTTCTGTTGTTGAACTCCGTGTTTTGAACATCTGCAGGAGGTGTCGTTTTTTACTAAGCTAGACCTCCACAATGCTGATACAACACCCTCCATAATTATTGGTTAAGATGTGTTAAAAGCCTTAAAATAAATTCAATTTTTATTGCAGAGGCATACTCTCACACTAAAAATTGGAGAAAAATGTAACCTTCAACTCAAGTGAATTTTAAGGGGGAAAAAAAATCCCTGACAAAGAAATAATAATTTTTCATAAAATCACCTGTTCCTCAATTATTGGCACCCCTAACAATTCCTAGGAAATAAATGTAATTGAAGTATTTCTGTCATTTCTACAGTAGTTTACAAAGTTGATCAGAGTATCTAGGAACATTTAATTAGTAATTCATCACTTCCTGTTTCCCTGAGATATAGATATGATGTGACACAGAGGCCATCTCTCTTATCCTCTCTTCAACATGGGAAAGACAAAGGACCACACCATTCAAGTAAGGCAGATATGTGTCAACCCTCACAAGTCAGGCAATGTCTACAATAAAATAGCCACTCGCCCGCACCTGCCCATATCTACTGTCAGAGGAATCATTAAGAAGTTTAAAACAACTGCAACAGTGGCAAACAAGCCTGGACGAGGATGCAAGGTTATTTTGCCACCACGCACAGTGAAAAGGATGGTAAGAGAAATAAAAATTTCTCCAAAGCTCACTGTTAAAGAATTGCAACAAATGGTAGCTTCTTGGGGTCACAAAGTCTCCAAAACAACCATCAGGCACTATCTACATGCCATCAAGCTGTTCGGGAGGCATGCACGGAAAAAACCTTTTCTCACTCACAATCATAAAAGCAAACATCTGGAGTTCACTAAGCGGTACTGGGACTTCAACTGGGACCGTGTGGTTTAGTCAGATGAGACCAAGATAGAGCTTTTAGGCAACAAACACTCTAAGTGGGTCTGGTGGAACACAAAAAAAGAGTATGCAGAAAAGCACCTCATGCCCACTGTGAAGTATGGGGGAGGATCGGTGATGCTGTGGGCCTGTTTTTCTTCCAGAGACCTTGGGAACCTTGTGAAGGTGCATGGCATCATGAACGCTTTGAAATACCAGGACATTTTAAATCAAAATCTGGTGGGCTCTGCCCGAAAGCTGAAGATGGGTTGTCACTGGGTCTTTCAGCAAGATAATGACCCTAAACATGTGGCCAAACATACACAGAAATGGTTCACCAGACACAGAATCAATCTCCTCCCATGGCCAACTCAGTCCCCAGACCTCAACTCCATTGAAAACCTGTGGAGTGAGCTGAAGAGGAGAGTGCAGAGGAGCGGACCCAGATCGCTGGATGATTTAGAGAGATCGTGCAAAAAGGATTGGTCGAAGATCCCTCTTTCTGTATTCTCCCATCTTGTGAAACATTATAGTAGAATATTAGGTGCTGTTTTGTTGGCAAAAGGGGGTTATACAAAGTATTAACATCAGGGGTGATAATAATTGTGGCACACATGATTTGATGTAAAAGAATTATTTCTTAATGTGGGATTTTTGTCCCACTGAATAAATGCACTTGAATTAAAGGTTGGATTTTCCTCTTATTTTCATTGTGGTCCTATATTATTTAGAAAAAAAACTGAATTTATCAGAAGCTGAAGAACACATCTTAACCCGGGATACAAATAATTATGGAGAACTTGGTTCGGATCCGGGAGGGGGACGAGTGGACTGCTTTTAATACACATGATGGGACCTACGAATATTTGGTCATGTTGTTCGGATTGGTTAACGCCCCTTCTGTGTTCCCGGCACTCATCACTGACGTCCTCACTGAAGAGATGTTGGAGAGATTCGTCTTTGTCTACCTTGACAATATTCTGATTTAATGTTCAACTCGCTCGGAGCATAAACAACACTTCAGACGAGTGCTTGAGGCCCTCCTTAAAGCCAAGGTTTTTGTCAAGGCTGAAAAAATGTGTTTTTCATGCCAAGACAGTTTTGTTCTTGGCTTCATTGTTTCAGAAGGGTCAGTCCGCATGGATCCTGACAAGGCGGCAGCAGTCAGGGATTAGCCCCTCAAAAACATCAAGGAGGTGCAACGGTTTTTGGGGTTTGCTAATTTTTACAGGAGGTTTATCTGTAATTTTAGCGTGGTAGCTGCCCCCATTATCGCGCTTACTAAGGAAAATACCTCCTCATCATTTGCTTGGTCTCCAGCAGCTGAGGCTACTTGTCAGGAGTTAAAGAAGCGATTCAGCTTAGAGCCCATTCTCGTTTTTCCCGACCCCTCCCTCCCAATCGTTGTGGAAGTAGATGCTTTGGAGGTGGACATGGGTGCTATTTTGTCCCAGCACCCTCGTTGGGATAATAAGCTTCACTAATGCGCTTCTCACGGTCTTTGTCCGCTGCAGAAGACAATTACAGCATTGGTGACCGGGAGTTATTGGTAGTCAAGCTAGTGCTCGAGGAGTGGCCCCACTGGTTGGAGGGAGCTGAACACGCTTTTGTGGTGTGGACCGACCATAAAAACCTGCAGTATATTCAGCAAACCAAGCAATGTAATTCCCGGCAGGCGAGGTAGTCATTATTCATTAACCATTTTGATTTTACTCTGACCTATCGCCCGGGCTCTAAAAACATTAAGCCTGACGCCCTGTCACGGATTTACGACTGCTCTGACCATGATCCTACCCCGGAGCCAGTTATCCCGGCTACTCAGGTTGTTGCACCCATTCAGTGGGAGATTGAGGCAGTGGTTCAGGAGCCTTTAAAGACTGACCCCGGTCCTGGGGGGAGCCTCCTGGCTGTTTGTTTGTTCCGCCTACAGTTAGGCCAGTTAAGGAGGTGGATGCGTCGGAAGTTGGGGTGGGTCTCATTTTGTCCCGGCGCGCCCTTCGGGAGAATAAGTTGCACCCATGTGCCTACTTCTCCTGTTCTTTGTCGGCGGCTGAACGGAATTACAGCATTAGTGACCGGGAGTTGTTGGCTGGCAAGTTGGTGTTAGAAGAGTGGCGCAATTGGTTGGAGGGGGCTGAACATCCATTTGTGGTTTTGACAGATCACAGGAATCTCCAGTGTGTCCAGCAGACTAGGTGACATGATTCCCGGCAGGGGCAGTGGCCATTGTTTTTCAATCGCATTGACTTTACGTTCACTTATCGCCCCGGCTCCAAAAATATCAAGTCTGGTGCCTTGTCATGGATTTATGACCGCTAGGGCCGTGATCCCATTTCTGAGCCAGTTATTCCGGAGGCTCGGATTGTGTCTCCCATGCAGTGGCATACTGAGTCTGTTGTCCGGGAAGCCTTGCGGCCCGACCCTGGTTCTGGTGGGGAGCCATCTGGCTGTTTGTCTGTCCCCATGGTGGTGCACAAACGGAAGACTGCCGCTGATAGGAGGAACTGTTTTGCATCTGCTTATCAGGTTGGCCAAAGGGTGTGGGTTTCTGCTAGGAACCTTCAGTTGAGAGTGGAGTCATGGAGGTTGGCCCCGCGTTTCATTGACCCATTTGAGACTGTGTGTCACATTCTGGCTGAGAGGCGTGTTGGTCGCGGGGTCCAGTTTTTTGAATTGGGAGGGATGTGGTCCTGAGGAGCGGTGCTGGGTCCCTTCTCAGGATATCTTTGGTCCCACCCTTATTTTGGAGTTCCGTGCACTGGGTTCTTTGGGAACGTCTGGGGCCATCCCTTAAGGGGGCGTCCTGTCAGGTTTCTGGATGTTTGTGTGTGTGTTTTGGACTTTTCTTTGTGGCTCTTGTCCCGGGACGATATCGATTTCCATTTCAATCGAATTCTTTACCCAGCTGGTTGATTGAACTGGGCCGGCGCTTCCCCGGACTCTATATAAGCTGGAAGTCTGCCACGCCTCCTTTGCTAGAGTGTCTGTTTGTAGTTACGCACTATAGCCGAAGATTTATTTATCTTGGTTCCCGAAATACTTCATCTTTCTCTCTCGCTTTCCTTCCGCGTTGTCGAATGGTTGGACATCCTTTTGGAAGCGCAAGAACTGTTCCTGTCGTGTGGTCTGTATCATTCTCTTTGGATTAAGTCCGTGCTGCTCTGTTTCTCTCTTGCCGCTGCACTTGGCCTCTCAATTCAATTAGCCATTACACTTCCTATTGGAGTGAGCATCCAGAAAGTGTTTTATTCAACATCGCCATGACATTAGCTTCCTGTAGAGGTATAATTTGCCCAATTTCAGATTTCTCAATACGTCTACTTTAAGAAGGGTAGGTTTTGATCGTTATGGAAAAGGGATGGATCTCCATCAAAGAATTTTAAATATGCCCTTTTATTTATTTATTTTCCCGGTTTGAATGGCTGTGTATAAGACACAACCATAGACTTTTATTATCAGATTTCATAGCTGGGAAGAACTTGTAAGGATTTTGGAATGAGAAACCATGAAAAATAATGGCAAAAAATGTCATAAAGAACAATAACATTAATTTCAAGTTTGTTGAAAAATGCACCTTAATTTAGGATTGGTGAAAAGTCACAAGTCTATCTACACCACTAAAAGAATACAATAAATGCCAATGCCAGTTTGTTTTAATGCCCCTTTTGTATAGCTGTGCATTCTTAAGTTCTTGAGTGACTTTGGGTACAAAGATATGTTGTACTTATAATGATGAAAATGGTGGTCACTGTGTGGTACCAAAAAATGTAAACAGATTAGCTTCATGAAACTTGATAAATTGTTGCAACTCAATTTTTTCAGGATGTCAGTCATTGTATTCCAGCTGTGACAATGAGCTGAGAAACTGGTGTGCACAACAGGATTACTGCCAAAACTTTTCAAGAACAAACCTGATATCTGACTGCAACTCACAGTTCACACATAAAGGTATTTCATTCATGGAATGAATGTTCTATTCCATTTTTACCTCTATTTCCAAGTATTTGAAGCGTTTTCTGATTAGGTGTCTTTTTTTGTGCATGACACTTGATGGACAATTTATTCTACATGGTTCACAAACTGAAATCCGATATAATAAAAACGAAGTAGCCTTATCCCCACGGTGTCTGGAATGAACTGCATCAACAGGAGACCGTGCTGAATGCAAAGGAAGGTTCCAGAAGCGGAGGCATTCACAGAGCCCAGCTTTCTCTTCCATCTGCTGGAAGTTACCTCAATTTCTCTAATTGCACCCAATTGAAGCACTGTCAGTGATTAAAGCCATTAGGAGACAAAATTAATACCCAGGCGGCCATTAGCTCATTGATTACAATAATGCGGGAAATTGCCCATTGGAATCAAATGCTAAAACTCAAACACCTGTTTCACCTCAATATTAGTATATCCAAGCCATGACCGGGAGCAAAGGGGTTTGCGCTCACTGGGTACAAAATTAAAAACAACAGTAATGATGGCCAATGGAAAAAATGGCTGCCTGTACTCGTAAATGAATGAGGCACCTGTGTTGCCCAGTCAATGAGAGCAGCATGTGTGCCATTCTAAGCTCTTGCAAATTCACCCAGTGGGGAAGGGGGGTGGGAGGCCATTTTTTAGGCAAACAATCATTATAACTCTGCATGGAGAACACTGCAATGCTTTGTTTATGGGCGTAAAACGTAAATGGCATTCAACCATTAAGTTATGAAAATTGTTGGGGAATCGGTCAGGGTTATGTAATGGATCTCATCTTACCAGCTCAACTCAAGAAATGGAAACACACATATCTCAACAGAGACACTAGATAGCTTTATTGACATTATTCACAAACTAAATAAAGCATGAGGGATTTTTGTGCTGTTTTTTTTTTTACCATGAATCTTATAGCAAGTCTGAGCAAGTAGCTCAAGAAGCCTCCACTTGTTTGGTTTCTAATTTCAGTGTGGAGAGGAATGCACACAGGTTTGCCGCAACCAATGGCTCTTTTTTTGAGAGAATTTTTCCTTTATTTGATAGCTATACAGTGGAGAGAGAGAGGAAGGTTGGGGAAGACATGCGGCAAATGACCATTGCTGGAATCGAACTTGGGTTGCCGCGGGAGGGACACAGCCTTTATGGTGCGCGCACTTAGACCGATGAGCCACCGGAATTATTCCGGAGCGGAGATGTTAGCAGTAGTGTGACAGGGACAGGCAAAGCGAAGGCCTGGAGGGAGGTGACAGATGCCGTTAATGTTGTCTCTGTAGTCCAAAGAACCATGTCCGAGGTGAAGTGTAAATGGTTTGACATGAAACTGGAGGCAAAGAAACGCATAAGTGCACACAAAAAAATACATCAGCCACAGGAGGAGGAGGCTCACAGTCACAACTCGTCCCATGAATAACAAGAGGTTGCAAGTGACATTCCTGATGAAACCTGTTTTTCTGCATTGATGCAGAAAACAGATTTCATCAGGAATGTCACTTGCGACCTTATGTTATTCATGGGACGAACTATGAACTGCAGATGAGCGCATCTCTGGCATAACTGGGGAGACCTCTCTGTCAGGAATCATACCTGACGGAGACAGCGACATGCCTCCACTTTTATTTTTTTACTATCATCATTCAACATGTAGAAAAAGCATGTAATCTATTGTGTCGATTCACATAGATAATTCACAATCATGAATCTAATCTAGATCTTAAACACACCAATTGCCAACTAATTTAACTAAATGTGTTATATTTTTAATTGTTTGTCATGTTTAGGCTATATCATGTGTTTCAAAGGTATCTGCTTATTTTGTACATAACAGAGCGCAATATGAATTAAAATTGTAATTTCCAATATTGACAAGCATTATTTATGTGCATTCTTAAATTTACACAAGCACTAAGCGTGGTCAGCAGCATGTGCAGATTTTGTTAGTAGCTACGAAAAGATTGGAGCTACTAAAATATCGATAAATACTGAGATGCATGTAAATGTCCATCTGGGAACAGTTTACACACAAATTTGTTCTGCTCACGTTCCATGAATTAGACACATTGTCTGTCAATCATGCGAAGAGGAAACCATATGGGACATGGCTTCATCAGCAAATTATTTTTGTTGAAAATACACAGGCATTTTTGTATATTGTATATTTTTGTATATATTGTTTATATATAACACTCAGTTAAAGGAACTAAAGCATATAGAGAGCAAAATTTCATAGACAGGCTCTCTTTATGAAATTTTTCATCCAGAAAAAAAAAAAAACCATGGCAGTCATTTACCAATAAAATCAAACCGTTTTGGAGTAATTAGTAACTTTCTACTTGCCCTAGGAACGCCCCTTTTTAATCGCTACAATCGATAATGCTGCCCTTTCTTAGCGTGACGTCATATGAAGAACTCAGGACCAATTTGCTGTATAGCTGGTATGTACAACTGCATGTAAAAATATCATTTTGATCACTTCATCACATATTTTTGTTGCCCCAGTGCTTTGTACCTTCAAATCTAATATGATTTACATTATGAGCAAAAGAAAAATGGGAAATATGTTTATTTTTTATTTAGTCTTACACTGGTTTTCTTAAGGGGCAATCAGAGACACCCTAAATGGGCTAGAGAGCCATGGTTCACTCGTGTTTGCCGTCAGCGAAAGCTACTGCTAAACGCATTATCCAGTTGTTTTGTTCTTCATTCCCTTACAGAAAAATCTCGTGATTTCCCATGTATTCCACATGTGATCCCATGGGTTTCACATGGGAATTCACGTGATTCACATAAAATTGGGCCAAAACCACACGTTTCCCATGTGCAAATCCCATGTTTTTCATGGGTTTCACACTGGTCCCTTACAGAAAAACCACATGAAAAACATGTGATTTGCACATGGGAAACATGTAGTTTTGGCCCAATTTTATGTGAATCACATGAATTCCCATGTGAAACCCATGGGATCACATGTGGAATACATGGGAAATCACGTGTGATTTTTCATGTGGTTTTTCTGTAAGGGTTTATAATGCATAAGTACTGCGTTTTCAAAGTGTATGACCCAGACTTCTGTTATGAAAATCTAATTCCTCGATCAGCTGTTCGCGAGTTTGCCAAACTGCATGCTACTCTTTCATGTCGATTAAAAGCGCAAAACGTGTGGAATGCAAGCCAAAGCCTGCGAAGTGCTAGCCGCAGCCAGCGCTCTATTAAGCTCTCTAGGGTCTATAACGAAAGCCCTGCTGAAGCGCTGTCGTAGCAAATACATTATAATTGTTAATTAGCAGCCTACCTTCATTTTCTTCCTTTTTCAGTGCCCGGTGTTATGTCCCAACTGGTTTCCAAATTAACTGGTTCCCTTGTGCGTGCACACATTGCATTCGCCAAAACATATGCTGCTCTGGTGGCTGTCATCCGCAGATTCGTGAAACATTCACTTACATAATACTGGCGTGTTTTAAGTCGCAGTTCATATCTTTTACAGCAAACTAGAATGCATCAATGAGAACTAATTTTAAAGGCCCCTTTAAAAGAAAAAATATTTGAAAATAATATGTTTGAAAGGTCGCATCAGACTGGATTCAATGCTCCATCAGCAAAAGAAGAAAATTAATAGTCTGTTACTCCTCCTCTAGACCATTACCAGCCATATTATTTAGAGCGTTAGACCACTAAATATGAACTAGCACTCTGCTCGTGGGGATCCACAGGTTCTATTTTATGTAACTTCGTGCAGCATTATGATGTCATCACATGCACCTCTATGATGTCATCATGTTGCTATGGTGTTTCCATAAACACCAAGGTGGCTGTGAAGTTTATAATAACTAAAACTAAGTAACCATCAAGGGGAATACGCAGTGCCGACATTCCGCGCTCAGTGGAACACACAGTCGCCTGCAAGACGGAGCATAATAGCGTACTTTCTCTTGCGGCCTGGCATCTTTTTTTTGGGACTCGAGACTCCTGTGGATGAATTGGCTTGGGTTCAAAAGGGGGAATCCGCAGGAGAGGGCATAGAGGGGGAATCCCCAGGAGAAGACAAAGGGGGAATCCCCCCTGCATGTCTATATTATAATAGCATCGCTCACTTTATGCTACAGATGCGCGCCCCGCGGAGTCTAGCACCGATTAACCGGACACAGTCGCCTGCAAGACGGAGCCAAACACCGTCGCTCCTGCTATGCTGCAGATACGCGCCCGGTGGAATCTAGCACCGGGTGGCTGGACACAGACGCCCGCACGCACGCACACACACCGAGGCCACTTGGCTATTATAATATAGATAACGTCAGCATCCTGGTAACATTTTGTTTTGGTTTGATCTAAAACAACTGGTTTCCTTTAGACACTTTCAAGCATGTTTATCAAGCTCTTTTTCTCGAGGTTGCGGCTACATTGTCCAAAACATCACCTTTACTGCACAACACATCCTTCAAGTACAAATTAATACTTTTAAATGTTGAAAATCTAACACTGTAAATACTTTCAAAATACACAAATGATTGCCATTGCGTAGCCGCAGGAACTGTAGAATGCGAGTGGTAATTTTCTACCCTCAACGTTGCGCCGAGGTAATAGACTGAGTGATGAATCATTCTTTAGTGTACAACGTATCGTAAAATATTGGGGCACCCACTCGTATCAACATTTTCTTGCGATACTTTTCCAGTGTGGAATGACTCAGACTGTCGACAGGTAAAGGTGCCAAATACAGAACTGCACCAGCTTCTTGTGGTGAAATAGTAACCTGGGTAGGATTTTAATGAAGCAATCGCCAACATCTGGCACAGGAGAATACGTTCATAAAAGGAGAATTGGGCAGATAGGTTCCCCAAGATTGCGCAAAGCTGGATTTGATCCTCTTCCAGCTGAAATACATAAAGAGGCTAGCTGAGACCTCTGCGCCATCGCATGACAGCTACCATGGGCTACTAGTCTTATATTAATAAACTACGTCAGCACCAGGTAACAGTTTGTTTCATGATTGATTAAAACAACTGGTTCCCTTTGGCAAATACTAGGACATATTACTTAAATGCTTTCTTGAGGCTGCGGCTATATAGACCACGTAATTACAGCCCCTACTTTCAAGTGTTAAAGTATAGTGTAACGATCAAACGTGGTCCAGTAGCAGATTACTGTGTATAACAGAACTACATTTACTGTTACCAGCAATATATTGCTTACACAGTGCTAAGCTGGATTTGATCTCCCAGCAAAATGCAAAAAAACTTTGAGCACAACCGATAAATTTAATCTCTGCTTGTAGTACGAACAATGTCAGCATCCAGGTAACACTGAGTTGACCCAAAAAAATGGTTCCCTCGGGCTTCACCAAGTACCTAAACATGTTAAGCCTTTACTCAAAGTTGGACATACTGACCAAAACGCTGGACCCCAAAGACCACACATGGTGGGTGGGGGTGGGGCGGGCGAGACCTACTAATGCATGGTTTCAAAACTAACTAATTAAGAGCCACAGGGATCCAAGTAGTAATATTTAACAATTCAGGTCCAAGGGCGTGGACCTGACACAGTCCTCCATGAGTATACTGTTTAACACAAGGCCACCCATCTAGACCTTTTTATTTGTTATGAACTGGTCAGTGAGCTACCATGTTAACAGCGTCTCACTATGAGCCCAGCATGGTGTTAATCTAACGGTACAATCCAAAGCAACATCAGACTAGAAGGGTGCTCAGTAGGTTTATTCCCACTTGGTCTATTCTCATTTTGTCTACAACTTTTTAGCACGATTTCCATTTGGGCTACTGTTTTTACTTGTTTCACCCAAGTCTTTAACACTTGTTTCGTTTGGAGTTCTACTATCATAATGATGGATTTTTCGTTCAAAGATTTTCACTTGTGTTTTGTTCCCATTACTATGAGAGAAGTCTTTTTATTCATTTTGTCCACCTCATAATGCACTTACTCATATTAAATTATAATTTTCTTGAGAGTAGGCAAAATGTGAAAAGGTGGTCATTTGAAAAGTAGACAAAATGAGTAGACCAAATGGGAAGTAGATCAAATGAGAGTACACAAAATGAGGGACCGAGTGGGATGTTATCGCTCAGTAGAGCACATACCTCCGCCACCTCGAACGTCCTATATGCCAGTTAAAGCTAAAATAAGAACCAAGTCTGAAAGCTCTGTGAAAATTGGATCCAAAGTTGTTGCCAATTAAGTGAATGTGACCTTTTGGTTGACCATGACCTTGACCTTTCAGAATTGAATCACTGACAGATAAGTCATTATTCCCAGCAAGTTTCATCACTCTGCATGTAAAATTGTAGCCAGGAACTTTATCAGAGACTGACACAGACAGAGGAAAACAGTACCTCCGCCAGTGAAGTTGGGGCAGAGGTTATCAGTCAGTAAAAAACATTTCAGGAAAAGAGTTTAGTTGAGAGTCCTTCTGCAGCATACATTAAGTTTACAGTACTAGACATAGGACAGTCACAGGCAATTTATAGTTCGAGGGTACCCAATCCCAAAAATAGCAAGGAAAAAAATCCTCAGGTGGCTAAAAAAAAAAACAAAAAAAAACAACAACATTATATCTCCAGTGGATGAGATCTCAGGAACCTGGCTATAGTGGGGGAGCTCATCCTCTGCTGGCCGCCCAATTAAAGATGGATAAAAATAAAAAAGCGGATGGGAAAACCAAGCAGTGGCATCGATCACTCCAGGATAGGGTGAGGTGTAAGTGTGGACCAGGTATAAAACCATCATTGCTTCAGTGGTCCATGGACTCTAAGGGAAGCAGATGAAAACAAACAAACAAACAAACAAACAAACAAAAAACGCCCAAAACGGTGGTTAGAGTGCTGTTAATTTGATTCTGGACAAAAAGGGTATTCAGTAAAGTTCGTACTTATACCAACCCTGAAGCAACCCGGGTCATAATCATGCAGTGGAGAAATGCTGAACCTTTACTTATCCACATGCTGGACAATAGAAGTTCTGCTCCAGTGGTGGTCTCCCTACACCAATCCAATGGAACCATAGACCACATGGTGTACACTGGATCTGAGGAGAGGCATGGCTGTTGATTACCACCACATGACATTTGTAATTATGTCTGAACCTTCAGTGTATTCTTATCCAGTCATCAGTTACATCATTCCCTCTCCCTGGACTTTGACATGCATTCCCACATGCACAGCATACTTCTGAAAGGTCCTCTAAATCACACAAATGCAATTAATGTCTCAATCACACATACACACAAAATATATGACAGATAAAATACCTGAATCAGTGACCAGTCTGCAAGCAATTTCCTTCCTCAACTAAGTGATGGAGGCTTCATCAGTGCTGAAATCCAGGACCCCACCAGCCAGGAGAAGCTCTGCAAACTACAAAAGACATCATGTAATCAGTTGCTGCCTTAACAGCATTCAAAGGGTCACCTGCACTCATAACTTGCAGACAAATGCCCCACAGGATGTAGAGTCTTGCTGACACGGATGGCTTACAGTATGACAAGTCCACCGCGAGATATGAATATTTTTGTACCTCATGAAAGCTCTGCAGAATAGCAAAAATGCTTAATTTTAGCCATGAACCATTCAAGACATTACCACAGATCGACTTACCTGGTCATATTCTTTTTTTTTTTTTTTTAAAGTTTGGCATCTCCAATCCCACCCAAATCTGGAATGCCCAATTGAAGAACTATGTACAAGCTCGTTTGCGACCCCTTGCTGCCATTTCAGGAGAGTGTAGACAGTTTGCGACTCTCCTCCGTAGCACGTGCCTGTCAGCCACTGCTTATTATACACTCATGGGGTGAATCCTCCCAAGTTCAGAGCGAGGGCAGAGGATACTTGGGCATGAACAGACTTAAGAATCTTCCCGTCTGGCCAACAGGAGGTGCTTGATCAACGAACAAAGCTGTTTATTTTATTTCCCATTTCCTACAGTCCCTTCCCAATTTGAAACCCTGTAGCACTATAGCCAATTGGGCGCTACTCTGAAAAAGCTGCCGACCACTGGCGGTTGGTACGACCAGGACTCGAACCCGCGACATGATAGTCACTTCTGCACTGCAACGCAGTGCCTTATCCGAGTGAGCTATCAGGTCATATTCCTGGTCATATTCTTGCCTCTGGTTATGTGGTCAGGGTTTTCACCCAATGGGTCAATGTACACTGCCTGCTTCTCTTTTGGATAAATGACCTTCAATGCAAGACATGTAAAGATTAAGATCACATTAAAATTAAGTTAGAGAGCCTCAACATGTATATAGAATTTTATGCTGAGATGGTGGGAATACTCACAAGTGTCCAGTGCTGCTTGTCACAGACTGGTCTGATGAGGACGCCATCGGCCATAGGGTCAACCTGTAAACATACTGAATAAATCCATGTTTGTATTGTAAATCATCTGCAAACATTTTGAAAATGCTTACCTTGTTTAATGCCTGGAATGATCCTTGCCACATTGAAGTCATTTGAAACGAGTCAACATAATAAACCTTTCCCTCAGTTTCTTCTTGCAACTTCCCAATGATGGCATAGATGAATGCATTCAAGGCCTGAACCAATAATTGTGTCAATTGTTTCTACAAATTGTTGCCAACAAATTTATTTAAGCATGCGTTTACCTCTCTCTCCACCTCCCGTCCTGGGATAAATTTTGCGAGTCCATGGCAAATATTTTATATGGTCCAACTATGCTCCGCAGTGCACCTTTCTGTTTTTTCAGCCAGATGTCAGCTATTACTGAGAATGAGAAAAATGTTAATCACCTTGACCTCAAAATTTAATAGGTCCATTCCAAATTTTCAGTCCTTTCAGGACTGAAACTACAGTAAATATGCAGAGCTTTTTCAGTATGTTGTTGCAAAAATGATATTGAATGGAAATCTATACTTAAAATCTTCTGGGGAGACTGCAGTTGATGATTCACACGCTGTTGGGTCCCATGACTGGAGACTGGAGGACAGGCGGCCAGATCGGGGGCTCATTCTGAAGATGGGGGATTGGGGAACTCCAAGAGACCTCAAGGGGCTGGGCTGCAGAGCTGGAGAAGTGGAAGTGGTTCCAATCCATTTTGCTGGGATTCGTGGCTGCGGTTCCACATATTTCTTCAGATGGTCAATGTTGACCCCTTCCGCGTTTTTAAATCTGCACTTTTGCCATCAATATTTGTTATGGTGATTGGACCCAATAAATCCGTTTCCAATTTCCCTCCCTTTCTTTGCTCTAGTGAATATTTTTCTGCAACACTTGATCCCCCACCCCAAACCAGTCATCTTCTCCCTTCGATAGCTTCCTCTTCCGCACCCTTGCTTGTCCTTCAGTTATTTTGGCCTCCACTTTAGCATACACGTCTTTGAGGCTTTTAGTTTGGATGCATACGTCTTCATTTTCGGCCTGTGCATCTATCGGCCTATCTCATCACTAGTCTGTAATAGATAAAAATGAAAGATCAACACATTATGGCAGAGATGGTTTTCAACGCAGCTCCTCCTGCATGGAAATTTCTCATACCTGGCTCTTTTCTGGAATTTCTGATGGGTAACGGGCTTCCCTCCCATACATGAGGAAACATGGGGAATATTTGGTGGTTATTTGTTTTTTTGTATGTAGTCCAAGCACAGTGGGTTTGATTTGAATGTCCCAGTCACTTGGATGATCCTGCGCCATTTAAGCTTAAAAGGAAGAAAATAATAATAATAATAATAATAATAATAATAAAAGTGCTTTACCCTTGAATGGTGCCATTCAGCTTTTCCAATAAGCCGTTTGTTTGTGGGTGGTACGGTGCGCAGAGGCTTCTGGCAATGCCAAGTTTTGCACACAAGTCCAGATTGATCTAGCATATACATTGGATAGGAAGACACGTTCAGTATCATTTCTCCCCACCCCCCTTTATCTACAGACAAAAGCACAGCAACGTCACATGTCGGGAATCACTTACTTTATTGACAAATACTTTCTCCGGTCAGTCAGGATTCGTTTTCGTGCGCAATACTTATAAAAGAAATCCATGAAGCAGTCCGTTACCTCCTCAGCCCTCTTGATTTTCAGAGGATAGACTTCCAGCCATTTTGTGAAATAGTCCATCATGACGCAGATGTATACATGTCCATTGTTGGAGCGCTTCAATTTGCCAACAAGGTCCATCCCCACCAGTTTAAAAGGGCTCGGACACCATAAATGCTAACAAAGCACAATGGAATGTTTTACCAAACCAGCACAATAGACCCTCTGCCCTGCTCATTTTAGAACATTTCATCTTAGATGCACATGATTCAGCAGGGCACATGCAGGGCAGTGGCCCCCATGACCAACACTTCAGAACTATTTAACATCATGCAACATGCCAGGAGATTATTCACCTCGATGGGTTTATACTGAGTTTTTTCCTTAATGGAAGCCCTCTTTTTCTGGCACTCATCGCACTGGGCAACCTAAAAAAGTGAAAAAAATTACCAACACTCAGGAAGTGCTCCATTACATCCATATCAGAAATATGGGATAGTAATGCACTCACCCATTTTGTGAGGTCAGCTTTCATACCAGGCCATTAATACCGCTGAAGAATTGCATGCATTGTCTTGTCTACTCCACAGTGAGCGCCGATAGCACTGGCATGAAACTCTATAAAGATGTTGTTAGCTTCCTGCGGAGAACAAACTTCCTTTGCAAGATGATGCTGCGCCTCTTAGGCACTGGTAATAGAGTTCACCATCTAGGGATTACATTACCATGAGCATTAGAAATGTCATTTTTTTTAAAAATGGATGTCATTTTAATAAACAATGGATATTGTGCTGCTGGGTGGTTCGACTTACCTCTTAATTGGTAACTCTCTACCCTTTGTTTCAAAACGTAATGCTGACTTTTTGTGAAGCTTGGATGGTAGATGTTTTTTGTCTTAAATTCTGCAATGTCCTTCACTTTGCACAGCTCCATGTCAGTCTACTTTATCAAACGCTCCACTACACTACTGAGAAAATACGTTCTTCCATCTGCCCCATTTTCCTTTTAGAAATGTATTCTCCTGCGCCAGATGTTGGCGATTGCTTAATTAAAATCCTAACCAGGTTACCCTTTGACCGCAAGAAGCTGGTGCACTGCTGTATTGAGTCATTCTACATTGGAAAAGCATTGCAAGAAAATGTTGATACGAGTGGGTGCCCCAATATTTTACAATACGTTGTACACAAAAGAAGGTAGAATGATTCATCACTCAGTCCTTTACCTTGGCGCAGCGTTGCGGGTACAATATTACCATTCACATTCTACAGTTCCTGCGGCTAAGCGTTGGCAATTATTTGTGTATTTTGAAAGTATTTACAGTGTTAGATTTTCAACATTTAAAAGTATTTATTTGTACTCATGTGTCGTGCAGTAAAGGCTGTGATGTTTTGGGCAATGTGGACGCAATCTTGAGAAAAAGAGCTTGATAAACACGGCACGCTCGAATGTTTCTCAAGGAAACCAGTTGTTTTAGATCAAACCAAAACAAAATGTTACCAGGTTGCTGACGTTATTAATATATAATAATACATGAGAGTATTTGGGAATTTGTTTGTTTGAGAATAGCTGCAGAGAATGAATGTACAATGCCATTTCCAAAAAAATTGGGACATTGTGTAAAATTTACCTGTAAAAACAGAATGCAAATATTTTGAAATCAGTTCAGCTTCATATTTATCTGATAATTTTTTTGATAAAAAAACGCATCTGGGTGGCAGTAAATGCTGGACCAAAACCTGTATATATCGTTCACCATTAATGGTGTCTCATGGATGTGCAAGTCACTTATGCCTTGTGTACTAATGCACCCCCACACTGTCATGGACCCTGGCTTTTTAAGTTCTTGCTGATATTGAGCCGGATGGCCCCTCTCCTTTCTAGCCTCCATGATTCACAAAAAGAATTTCAAAAAGAATTTTGCTTAGTCCAAGCACAGGGCAGTTTTCCGCTTTACCTCAGTACATTTTAAATGAGCTCGGGCCCAGAGAAGAAGGCAGTTTTTCCCAGATCTTGTATATGAGCCCCTTAGAACAAGAGTGGTCCAACTAATGTTTTTTCATTTTTCATTGAGGACAACAATTGCACTGAGTATTTTTTGCGTTCTTGATGTATGGAACATATAACCGGCTAGTTGTAAAGTACCGCTACTACACCAAGTTAATTCACTCTTGTATTTAACAGATAGACCATTAAGGAATCATTTTAAGATTAGAACTAAAAAAAAGGACAAATCTGGAGTTAGACCACTTTTGTTCTCAGGGGCTCACATGGCATAATCTCTACATGGCAGGGCTTTAACTTGCATTTGTGGGTGCAGTGACAAATAGTCAACTGACATGACACTGCTTTCCAGAAGTGTTTCTGAGCCCATGAAGTGATTTACAGAATCCTGTCTGTTTATCATGAAGTGCTGTCAGAGGACCAGAAAATCACTGTCATTGAAAAATGGATTTTGGCCTTGTCCCATGCGTTCAGAGACTTATCTGGATTCTCCAAATCTTTTAATGATATTGTGTACCATAGAGAATAAAATCTCCAAATTCTTCGCAATTTTTAGTTGAGAACCATATTCTCAAATTGTTGGAACTGTTTCCCCATGCAGTCTTTCATAGAGTGATTAAGCCCTCACCATATTTCCACATGAATGACTTTCTATACCTCATCATGTTACTGTCCTGTCGCTAAATAATCTACTTAAGAGTGAGATGTTCTGCCAGTTGTCTTTTTTTTTTCTCCATCATGCAACGTTTACAGCATTTTATTGTCCTATCCCAACTTTTTAAAAACATGTTGCTGTTATCAAGTTCAAACCGACCTGATATTTTTTCAAAAAACAATAACATTTATCAGTTTCAAAATTTGATACACTGTTTTTGTCCTATTTTCAATTAAATATAGGGTCTTAATTGATCTACAAATCATTGCATTTTGTTGTATTTGCATACATATTTACATTATTTACAAAAGCATCCCAACTTTTTTGGAAATGCAGTTGTAAGTTAATACAATGTCCTCTCGAGTGTAGCCATTGAAATGTGTGTGTGTGCGCGCACATGCTTCTGTGAGAGGACATGGTGAGGTTATGAACATGTGGTGAAATCTCCAGAATAGACACAGGAAGTCTCTCTGGATTTGTGCGTGGGTGTGTGGAAGGGGAGAGTTTGGAATCAGCTCGGTGAAACCAGCTGCTAATCTGGCCTGGCCAAGCCTGGTCTGCTGACCCTTTCACTCTGTTCTTTTACGCATTCAAAAGGATTTGCTACATTCATTTAACACGGAGGTCACCAACCCAGTTCTTGGAGATCTACAACTCAAAGCACACCTGGCCCCCCACATTCAATATGAGGTGCAATGATGTGCTCAATTATCTTGCTAAAATATGTGGAGTTGAATTTTAATTCAGTGTTTACTGAACTAATCTTTTATGTGATTCCTAAACAAGACTAAGTCACGTCCTAGTACATGGCTTGACTGTGAGGATGTGCTTAAGTACTGTGAGCCTCACTGTAAAACCTCCTAATGATGTTATTGTTAACTGTTCATGGATATTCATATTTTCAATGAAAAATTTCTTTTTGTCAAAAAAAAAAAAAATCAAATACTCCATCCCCCCAGGGGATAACTCAGGGGTCTCAGGGGGATAACGAATACCAAGGGAAAGCAAACATCTAGATGTTAACTAATTAACACATTAAGCAGGTTTAAGAGAGCTGACGTTTAAGTGGGAAATAATGAGAGGTTTATTTTTTCTTTGTCTGGATTAATTTAGAAGGGAGGGCTGAATTCCACCTCTCCGCGAACGGAGCAGCAGACGGGCCAAGTTGACTCGTGCCATAGTTAAGCTCAGCTGTGACCACATTGTGTTTCTTTAAAAAAAAGATTATTTGAACTTCTTTTTTTGCACTTTTCACAGAGGGGATGTCACAAAGTCACTGCAGTGCAGAAGACTAGAGCCTGTGCCCTGGTCTAAGTTCTTAAAAAATAAATGTCTGATTATTCAGCTGAGAATGGTGAAATGATTTTCTCTCACTGACAGAAAGTGATCTTCAGATTTTGAAACATGATACTAAATTTTCACATCCCCCTTCCCCCACAAAAAAGCTTGGGCTTTATTGCTTATTACTGATTACTGCCTTCAAAAATGATAAAATCCCATAATCTAGGAATAGACATCATTGTAGACCCATTCAATGAGATGGAATAGGTTTACAACAGTTAAAGGATGAGTGCAATGTGGATAACTTCTTGCAGTGCTTAACTTTTTAAGTTAAGTACATGTTCTCTGCAGCCTATAATTTTTTGTTGGTTTCTCATAAACAAGTCCCGAAAATGTGCTAGTTCTTTCAAATTCACCCGCCAAAACTAATGTTTTGAGTACTGCTCTCTGGATATGTAATTTTGTTGGCAAAAAAAATAAAAAAAATTCAACCGTTGTAATCAGTTTGGAATAAGTGAGCAGCATGATAATGACATCATATCTCAGGGTTTACACACGAAACTGGAAATTCTCCCACCCACCGATCCTGTCAGTAAATTATGCATTGATTGCGCTGTCAAAAGGCATGCGACATGACATGTTTTTGGGTAGAAGTCCAAATCCAAATGTGGCGAAAACTGAATCAATGGAGTCACTGGAGTAGACAGAGAGAAAATGTGCGTATGTAACAGAATCATTTTCAGGAGGTTGTGAGGGTGCCCCGAGTGTAAATTCCTCATGATTGGGCAACATGATCTGGGGAAACTGAGGTGAAATCGGATCTATCGCAACAAGTGGCCTGATTACCGGCTGCCTAACGGGGGGTGCAGCCACAGACACTGGGACTGATGAGAGCTGCTCTCCACTGGTATCGGTCCCCGGATCGACATGAAGGGCCCAATTGCTTATTAGCTTACCCCCGACATTAACACCGTAGCCTTACATCAGGAGCCTTCTCAATTTTATCCAGGAAGGATCGCTGTAAGTGCTTCATTCAGATGAAGCAGCAATACACCTGATTCCACTAATCAAGATCTTTAGCAGTGTCCAGGGGGCTGATTTGTAGAATAAGGTTTTATTACAAGTGTTTTCAGGAGAACTTCATGGCAGGAACAAAAGCTTGCACCCACATCAGCCCTTTCTGGATAAGGTTAAGAACTCCTTGCATATGTCAATATCTAACCCACAAAAATAGCGTTACATCCTTACCTAACAGGGCCTTAACCGCATCTCACCCACAGCTATGATGTTTTACCGTTATATCATAATCTAATCCGCAGGAAAGCCGTTAATACCCTTCTTTACAGGGTCAAAACCTTGTATTGTCTACGGCTAGAGAGCCAGAGAAAATGGATGAATAGGGATATAGAAAGAGAGAGGAAGAGGACAACAGTAAGAGAGGATGAGGGTGAGACAAAGACAGGGAAAAAGAAAAAAGGAGGTCGAGAGAGTATGATGGTGAGATTATTGGAATACTGGAATGATACAAGATATAAGACTGAGAGACACACACGAGTCATAATGACAAAATGACAGATAATGACAGAGAGCGAGATGGCCCGTATTTGGGAACATATTGTGTTATACTCAGACGGGCTGCGGCTGCGGACAGAGTTTAGATTTAATACGGTTCTCTCAAGCTCCTCGATAAACCTGGAATTCTTCAGTGCATAGTTTGGCTAATCAGTCAGAGCGGCAAGAACTTGCCCAGAATCACACTGTTTACATTCACTGCTACTTATTACACTGGTATTGAAGTGAAATGGAGTTCACAGACAATAAATAATTCTGTTTTCATTTATTCTCCCGCTCAGGATTTCATGTGGAGGCCTGAGCTATGACAAGTTGGATAAAAATGAAAGAGTCCGATGGTTTGGTGCGGAGGTTAGATTCTCAGCCTAAGCCATATCAGTGGCAAGCATAGGCAAATGCACTCAAGATAACGATTGGGAGTACAGATATGTGAGCAGTGTCTCATTTCAGCCAGAACAAGAATCCAAGAGCAGATGTTTTCTGTGATGTTTGACATTATTTTCATATTATGTTTCAGAATATAGAATGAAAATAAGAAGCAAATTTCCGATAAAAAGCAAAAAAAAAAAAAAGTATTTATTGGAAGCAGTTATTGGTCTATACAGCAACAGTATGTACTCAAGATTAAATTTGCTAGAGGTTGTCATTGCACAATTACCATGTGCTGGACCATGGGTACCAATAAATTAAAACACATTTTACTGTACTCCTGACGATAGTTATAATTTAAAAACGAAGGTTACATTGTAGGACACGGCATGCATATGTGTTAAGGATAGAAGTGTGTACATGCATATATGGGGTCATATACCTATACTTCTGAGATCCAGATCCTGAGAAACTACAATTGTTGTGAAGACTTTTTGGGTGGTCCTCACAAATTATTATGGAGGATTATGGCTAATTTGTTTAAGTTAGGATCATGGTTATTGTTAGAGTTAGGCATAAATTGGTAACAGGGTTTAGATATGGCTGTGCAGAATGAATGTAAGTCAATACAATGTCCGTGCAAGTATAGCAATACAAGTGTACGTGTGTGTGTGTGTGTGTGCACTCACGTGCGCACGTGTGTGCGTATGTGTGTGCTTACACCGTCTGTGAGTAAGAGGTGTGCTGTTAAAGCTGAACATACACACACACACACACACACACACACACACACACACACACACACACACACACACACACACACACACACAGAGCTATCCATGGGCTGCATGCCAGAAGCTTCACTGCTTATCTGCTCTGTAGGATTGTGATATTTCTCTCCCACATAGGTATCTCAGCTAACGCCACAGGAATGTGTGAAAACATAATGTATAAAGGTAAAGCTATCTTCTATGTGTTACATTCATTCAAAAGCTTTATTTGTCACATTTATTAAAGACTGCTATTCACACTGGAAATGCATTCTGTTGTTTCCTTGTGAACCCCAGTGATCTGGCTCGCTGCACATGAGTTTAGCCTGTGCTGTACTGAGAAGTCCCCTGCGATTGTTTCACTTTTCTTTACACCTGGTCCCTTGTAGATCATACAGTCCGGCAGCCATTAGGATGGTCCTCTGTATATCTGACTTAAAGCAGATGTAGAACTACTTTACTCTTATGACAAAATCTATCTGTTCTTGTTTTAGGCTCAAGTGGCATGTGATTGTTTGTTTTGAAGTGATTTTTTCCCCCAGTGAAGGCTGGCACATGCTGTTGAGAAAGGCTGTGGAGATGCTGGCCTCACAGGAAGGCCAGTAAGTATTCAGATGGTGACACAAACTCACAGAGCAATAAAGAATGCAGGATGTTTGCTTAAAACTGAGGGTTTCTCATCATATTGAGTGAACTCTGTCAAAGCTCCAGCCCTTTGCAATCGTGTCCCTCTCCAAACGTCTACAGACTATAATGGCGCTTTTCCTCTACGCGGTACCGGCTCTACTCTACTCTACTCCCCTTTTTTGCTTTTCCGTTTAGAAAAAGTACCTAGTACTTGGTACCCGGTACGACCTTTTCAGGTACCTGCTGTCCTGGGGTTCCAAAAAAAGCCGACTGGGTACTAGGAGGTACTAAATTGTGACGTGACAATACCGCAGCCCACTGATTGGCCATAGAGAATCGTCACTGCGAAAGACGATTCAGTAGTCGACCTCCGGACATCTCATTCGAGTAAGATTGACGAGAATCAAGTTTTGACCTGTTATCATGATCGTCAACTTATATTCTTTTAGGCAACTTGTTCTATATACTCTGTGTTGCCTTACCTTTCAAACACGGTTTCGCTTGTTCACCAAAGCTGCTACATTCATGAGATGCGTTTCTCTTTGTCTGTGACCCCGTTCGAGGCTAAATTAAGTGACGGTGTTGTATCTAGTTCTGTTCCCATAACTAATTTCCCTTCAGGAAGTTATGTCATCCTACTCCTGTTTTCAGAAAATTCCACAGAAAAATAACTTTACGGGTGTTGATGCATCATTTTTCTCTTAAAGTTATTACAGATGAAATGACGCATCATGAAGCAATGAATTCTGATTCTCCGCCATCTCCGGCAATTTGCGCAATTGCAATGTAGAACTCTGCTCTGCAATAATCAATTCATTATCCCATGCTTTAACAATCCATTTATTTGCCATCAATCTCAGGATGAAATGTACATTCGCTCTCCGAGCCTTTTACGAATATCATTGCTTTGCGTTGTTAGGTGGTACGCAATTTAATATGCAACTGAATTGGACACGACAATTTCAACAACGCTTGGCGGACTTTAGTGCCATAAGGTGGTGATGGCAGTGCGCGTCCCCTCACTTGAACACATAAATCTTCAACAAAATTGACAGTATAAATGTAAACTTGATATTACTGCAGCTACATTGTGTGTTGTGTTGAGGATGACGTCACAGAAGTTTTGTGCTGCGCCGCTATGACGACTAGCTACACGGAGCCAGTACTATCCTCTAATGGAAAACGACCCCCCAGAAAAGTACCCGGTACCAAGGCGGGTGTAGTAGAGTAGAGTTGAGCCGGTACCACGTAGTGGAAAAGCGCCATAAAGTTATCTCTCCTCTTGTCATTTGTGCTTGCAAACATGTGCACATGCACCAATGCCCTTACCCATCCAAATGTACATATACTTCCGGCGTGTGACTAAACCGTGTTTTTACCCTGGCTCAAGTCGAGCTGCCTCTGTACTGTCATTTTGTGCACGTTTCATCACGGGACCGCTTTAATATTGAGCGGCTGCACAGGTCCCGCACTCTCTTTCTCGATCTCAGAGACAGAGTTTTCCATCAGCTAGGCTGGACTTATCTGGAAGGGTGGATTCAGAACGAGGGCTGAAGAACTATTTCTGACAGGAATTAATACATTAATATATGGCCAAACCCCATCCTTTCATCTCCAAAGGAGACTCAGAGCACCTGTACAAGATGATTTATAATGCTGGGCAGTACTGGGGCCCTAATCATTTGTTATGTATTCAAGACACTTCTGCACAGTGGGCTTTGGATTAAATTCATGATATACATCTTATAGTATTACGGTCAGCTTTAAAATCTTCTTAAGATGCGATGAGCTACAGCTGTTTTGGTCAAACTTCTAAAACAGACATCAGCCATGTCCATTGTTCTATGTCAGAAGCAGGGGTTCCTTTGAGGAAACCTTTGCATGTAAAGGGTTCAAAGGTTGTCTCTATAAAATGGTTCAATCTGGTGGCGTTCACACTATTTGCACCTGCGACAGAGGGTTTCATAAAGTACTTATACTTTCCCTTATAAAGGTGAACTATAAAATAGCTTTTTTTCGGAGTGGTCCAATCCCTGAATTCTGACAAAGATATGCAGTATATTTGGATCGTGTAGCTCACATTTCAGGAAGAGTTGCTCTTCAGAGCAATCGGCAGGTTTGATCTTCACTGAACCCTCAGTGAGTGCAATTAAATTAGAGGAAAAATGTTGACAAAATGTCCAAACATACCATTTACGAACTAACTGGATATAATCATCATTATTATTTATGACATGTCATCTTTCATTGATGAATGGTCTTATTTTGAATTGAATTGCAAATCTTATTAGTATTGCTGGGTCTGCACCAGCTATATCCATTGAGAATGAAAAATAACATTTGAGAAAATGATGAATTAGTTTGTGTTTTAGAGCTTGTAGGGTTCGCTGCACTCTGAGGATAGTCAAGTTTCTGAGAATGAATGAGCGTCTATTTGAATCGTTCGCCCTTAAGCAACCTTTGGCCACAATTCCATAATTTTTGCTCTTTTACGCTCATATTACAGCGATTTTGCACCAGAACTCACTCACTCACACACTCTCTTTGTCGATTAATCATCCCCGTTTGGTTTGTTTCCACACTTCAGCCACGATATTTTTTTTCAGCTTCAAAAAAGATGATTCTTGGAAAAAAAATTTTTTCTATAAATTATTACTTGAGGCTTTCATTGAAAAACAAGGACTTCAACAAATGAGTGTTGAGGTTTCCATGTGAACGTTCAAAGTCAATTCTACTGCTAATTTTGTGTAGGAGAAGTTAACCTGAGACCACTTCACTCGTTTTCTGGCAATTTTGGGGAGATTTTTTAAAATTTGTTTTCACATTGTATTTGTCACCATAATCAACATTTCCGTGCAGTTTCACTGATACTCCCCACCGTGAAAACTTCAACCTCTAACATCAGAAATAGATCCAAGAAAATATATTCATTTTTTCTTGAAAACATTACAGTTTGAAGAGAGGTCATTTCACAAAGTCTCCATTTAAGTTTATGCTGTTGATTGTTTGAGCACATGCCTGGAACTGACACAACATTTTTCATGAAGTTGCACACGCACATTCGCTCGCTCACATGCTTACATGATGACATATTTGCATGTTTTATGCACACGTGGTACTTAAAAAGAGCAGCTATTCGCTTGGCTGGCCGGTCTAGCATGCGCGTGAGAACACAAGGAGGAGGTGAGATCTTGGTATATGGAGGCCGCTGACTCTGGCAGTGAGTGTGTGTGTGTGTGTGTGCTCCGTGTGGCCAATCTGTCATGGGCGTGGTGGGTCTTGGGACTGAAGGGCGTGTGTGTGTGTGTGTGTGTGTGTGTGTGTATGTGCACCTGCATCTCCCTGTATATGGTTGAGCTGCTGTTCTCTTCACTGATTAAAACCAGCCCCACAGAACATACTGCTCACAGTCCAGATATGACAAAGCAGCACTGCTCTCAGAAAATATTCCATTCTGCAACAATAACAACCAAATATCTCTCCTTCACAATACCTTAATACCAATATTGCCATCTTCACCATTCACATATTCACATACATGTGCAAAAACCAAATGCCTTTCTGGAACAACATCCAAACACAAAATTTCCCCTCTACAATGGAAATTACAGCAACAATAACCAAACAACCAAATACCCCTTTGATCACTATATAGGTCTACCAGTGGTTGAATTTCAGGGCTCAGAAAGTACAAGTCCTGCCTCATTCTACCTTCTTCATGTGCATGACCAGCTGATTTCACTAATTAGTTCAACCTTCGGGCTGAAGGGTTGTTCTGATTAGCAAATTCAGGCAGTCCTAAAAATACTGATGGGGTCTTTTACTTTCTAAGCCTGTATTGTCCACCTCTGCTACTCACTTAAATGCCACAGAAAACACTGAGCCACTAAAAATGTCTCTTTATGCTCATCAATCATACAAAACCCAAAACCAGTGAAGTTGGCACGTTATGTAAATCGTAGATAAAAACAGAATACAATGATTTGCAAATCCTTTTCAACTGATATTCAATTGAATACACTGCAAAGACAAGATGTTTAATGTTCAAACTGAGAAACTTTTTTTTTTTTAACAAATAATCGTTAACTTAGAATTTAAAGGCAGCAACACGTTGCAAAAAGGTTGGCACAGGCGCCTTTTTACCCCTGTGTTACATCGCCTTTCCTTTTAATGACACTCAGTAAACATTTGGGAACTGAGGAGACCAATTTTTGAAGCTTTTCAGGTGGAACTCTTTCCCATTCTTGCTTGATGTACAGGTTAAGTTGTTCAACAGTCCGGGGTCTCCGTTGTCGTATATTACGCTTCATAATGCGCCACACATTTTCAATGGGAGACAGGTCTGGACTACAGGCAGGCCAGTCTAGTACCCGCGCTCTTTTACTACGGAGCCATGCTGTTGTAACACGTGCAGAATGTGGCTTGGCATTGTCTTGCTGAAATAAGCAGGGGCGTCCATGAAAAAGACGTTGCTTGGATGGCAACATATGTTGCTCCAAAACCTGTATGTACCTTTCAGCATTAATGGTGCCTTCACATATGTATAAGTTGCCCATGCCTTGGGCACTAATACACCCCCATACCATCACAGATGCTGGCTTTTGAACTTTGCGCCTATAACAGTCCGGATGGTTCTTTTCCTCTTTGGTCCGGAGGACACGACGTCCACAGTTTCCAAAAACAATTTGAAATGTGGACTCGTCAGACCACAGAACACTTTTCCACTTTGCATCAGTCCATCTTAGATGAGCTTGGGCCCAGCGAAGCCGGCCGCGTTTCTGGGTGCTGTTCACCCAGTGAAATGGCTTTCACTTTGCATAGTAGAGTTTTAGCTTGCACTTGCAGATGTAGCGACGAACTGTAGTTCCTTACAGTGGTTTTCTGAAGTGTTCCTGAGCCCATGTGGTGATGTCCTTTATACACTGATGTCGGTTTTTGATGCAGTACCGCCTGAAGGAACAAAGGTCACGGGCATTCAATGTTGGTTTTCGGCCTTGTCGCTTACATGCAGTGATTTCTCCAGATTCTCTGAACCTTTTGACGATATTACGGACCGTAGATGATGAAATCCCTAAATTTCTTGCAATAACTTGTTGAGGAATGTTGTTTTTAAACTGTTTGACAATCAGCTCACGCATTTGTTCACCAAGTGGTGACCCTCGCCCCATCCTTGTTTGTGAATGACTGAGCATTTCAGGGAAGCTGCTTTTATACCCAATCATGGCACACACCTGTTCCCAATTAGCCCGTTCACCTGTGGGATGTTCCAAATAAGTGTTTGATGAGCATTCCTCAACTCTCTCGGTCTTTTTTGCCACTTGTGCCAGCTTTTTTGAAACATGTTGCAGGCATCGAATTCCAAATGAGCTAATATTTGCAAAAAATTACAAAGTTTACCTGTTTGAACATTAAGTAACTTGTCTTTGCAGTGTATTCAATTGAATATAGATTGAAAAGGATTTGCAAATCATTGTATTCTGTTTTTATTTACGATTTACACAACATGCCAACTTCACCGGATTTGGGTTTTGTACAATAACCCTGTTACAAAACAAATAACTGATCATGTAGCTTAAGAGTTGTATTCTTTCTTGCACAGTTCCACCTTGCTACCTTTAATGATTTTCCTGTTGCACCTGCAGTACATCCCGGCACCCGTAACTGATGCACCTGCAATTTGTGCGCCGATGATTTGGCCTCATTTGGAGCTCCAGCAATATCATCTTGTTTTGGAGACTGACCAAATAAAGTACTGATGGTTAGACCTCTTTTAAGAACATGCTTACTGCTGTATAACATTCATATCAATAGGACTGTGTAATGCCCCTTCGCTTTGGCATTCCTTTGCCTGGCTACCTGCCCTTATTCAATGATTCAATTGTCCTCAGTTCTCTTCAGTTAATGTTTGTCACCTGTTTCCTTTCAATTAATTAGATCCCCTTTTATATTTAAACCTTAGTTCCCACCTTCAGGGCCAGGTAGTTATAGTCTGTTGAAGTCTTATAGTCTTCCTTTTTGTTTAGTGAACTCCCTTTCAGTCATCCTGAAATGTTCTATTTGTTTTGTGCACCTTTATTATTTCATAAACTCCACATTCCTGCTCATGGGTCCTCAACTCCAATTCTTGACCTGGGGCCCTGTTACCATCTCTGGGTGCCAGGGTGTGACACACTGACACGTAATGCTTTTATATATTAATTTTTTAAGTGTATTTCAGAGTTGAGGCCGATTTTCAGGGCTGCTTCCAATATACTATCTAGTCCAGTGTTCCCCAACCCTTTCCTGGAGGTCCACCTATCTTGCTTGTTTTAGATCTCTCCCTGCTCCAGTACAGGTGATTCACATGATCAGGCTGTCATCAATCAGCTTTAGGGGGTGATTAACGAGCTGATCATTTGAATCACCTGTGCTGAGGCAGAGATAAATCTAAAGCATGCAGGACAGGTGGGCCTCCTGGAGAGGGTTGGGGAACACTAATCTAGTCCATGTAAATAGACTCCCCACTTAAGCCTTTGGCGGGCACTCGCCACTCTTATGTTAAAGGGATACTTTGCTGATTTTCATCCAGCTTTGCATAATTGCAATATGGTTAGTGTATGCTAGTATGTTATATGTTAGTCTGTCATCATATCATCAAGCATATCATTCGTTAATCCTGTGGTTTTTTTTTTTTTTTTTTTGGATGGCTAAGTTGCCGCTCTGTAACAATGTCTCCTCCTTTTGAGGTTATTTTTGCTCTCTGCTCTGTTCTATGGGGAGGTTAGTTGCAGCTCCCTGCCTTCGGTTCCGCGTTTGGACGGGCAGGCATTGCTCAGAACAGAGCCATGTCACCAAACCCAATGTATGCACATATGTCTGTGTGCCTTCAACAATCGCTTCCTTATTTGACAAGGTGGTCCTATCAGAACTATAATAAACCACCTTCTGTAAGCCAGCTGGGTGAAGCTGATGTTTCTTTTAGATTAAGTGCAGTAGTGACTGTTGTCTTACTAACATGGCAGTATCACAGTATGAAACATGCAATGCACATTTTTATTTACGACACTCAAACTATCTTGGTACTTTGCAACACTGGAATTGCCAGAACTCGACTGGGCAGGCCAAGAAAATCTTTTTAAAACAATTATCAGTCCTGACTTGTTCTCAATCATTTTTTCTAATTAAAAATGTACATTCAATTCAAAAACACCTCACACCATCAGGTGTTGCAAGTTCTCGTAACTGTGGTGAGACAATAATCATTCATTTGGACATGCGATTTGGTGTGTTTCAATCAGCTTTATTCCAAATTGTGCAGGGGTGTTTCAAATCTTTGTCTTTGATTTAATTTTTAATCATAAGGCGCAGGTTAGATCACCTGATCTGTCACTGAAGTAGCGCAAAAGTTCCATTGCAGTTTACCTTTTGAAAAACACAGGCCTATTTATGAGTAAATTATCTTTCTGAACTGAATTTATGCTGTTATTTAATCACCCTTCGATCGCATTAAGAAGGAACATGCAACCCTATGCGGCCATCTTGGGACAGCGAGGCAGTTCGCAGCTCTCGTCCGAAGCAAACACCTGTCAGCCGCTGCCTCTCATAGCTTGAAACTTTTTACTGACGAGCGCTCGGCTGGCCAACAAGAGGCACTTGAGCGACGAACAACACTGTAATTCTATTAGCCCAAACTGGCAGTCTCTCCCAATTTATTTTCCTGCAGCACAAAGTTAGTTGTGTGCTGCTCAGCCACTGCCGGCTACCAGCCACTGCTGGCACTGGCCCGACCGAGGCACTAGTGATTGTTGTAAAGGGATTTTCTGTGCCTGACCAATTTTCAGTTCTGGGAAAGCAATGCACCCTGTGCATTCTGGTTATTGTAGGTTTTCTACCTTATGTGCAAAACAAAGTACCACAGCGATTTTCCTGTTTTCTCAGGTCATGGAGCACCAAAAATGTTTCACCTTTCTACTGCACACACAGCAAAATTTTCTGCAAAGACCGTTTTTTTTTCCCAGTGGAGAAATACTTCAAGTGTACAATATTCTCTCGTGTACAATTAGCACACTTTCTAAATAAGAATCCTTCCCTGAATGCCAATTTCAAAATTACTTTTGATATGGACTGAATTCAGCTTCAATAAGCCTGTGTTACACGCAAGATCACAAATTTGAGGGCACAACATTCATACTCGATATTCAACTGATTACTCTAATGCTGGTGTGGCTATGTGGCTCCAGAGCACATGACTAAAACGATGCACTCCTTCTCATGAAATGGTTCAAAAACAGTTATTTAATTATTATTTTCAAAAGTCAAGTAATTTTCTCACCACTGGTGTAACTCACCCTCCCTGGACATTTGAGGCAAAAAATGTTCATATCTGATCTTCTCAAGCTGGTTTAGTCATTAAAAATTTTCATAAATTACCCAAAGTATATTTGAAAAGTACAAGCAGTGTGCTTTTATTGAGTATCCGCTGTACCAAGTGTGTCCTTTGCCTTCAATGAGCTGATCAGTGGAATCAGGTGATCCAGAAAAGTTCAGCTGAATCCAGGAGCGGGGTGATAATGTTCTTTGTGGTAGATTTTGTGGCCAAGTAATTTTATTCTTTTTTAGCATGGTTGACTGAACATTTTTGCGTTTTTTGTGATGGGATCTTGATGCTAGCCGTCTACTCCCCTCAAATAAAGATATGAACATGTTCCACTGAGGATATCCTCATCCAAACCAATAAAGTTTCAGAAATTGCTCCAAATGTTTCGAAATTTCCAAACAACTTAAGTCTTGATAATTTGTTTTATTTCGTTATCCACGTGGACGAAACCACCTGGAACACAAACAGCTGCACGTAGCTGCTTTCATTCAAATAAATAAATGTCCATCCTGTTTTTTTTTTTCTTTTTGCTCCCAGATTTTTTACTGACCTCCTCCAGATTACAATTAACGGGTTAGGACGCTTTCTGAATACCTCAAGGTTTGGATGGCAGTTGCTGAATTTATCTTGGACATTTATCTAGGAAGATTATAATTTTGATTTAATGGAAGTCAAATTGGAGTCCATTCATGTTAAATCCCCATACCACCTCTCATTTTCACATACGGGGCCCTAATGAGCTCGAATGATATCATGCAATTTCCCTTCACGTCCTCCAGAGAAATTCTCTCTAAATTTCACGAGGAGTCAAAAGCCTTTAAGTCTGATCCGATTTACCATTTTAATAAAAGGTAATTTAGGACTGTTGGATCTCTGATCCTAGGGAAACTGCCAAGTCTTGAAATGAAAAAAGAATGCTGCAGTCTGGAAGATTCTGGACTGTAGCTATAAAATGCATGGTCATGTTTTAAAGTGAGCTTGAAAGTCATTTCATTGAAAAAGAAAATTATAGTTCACAAGAAGCATACTGAAACAGTATATATATAAATATATATATATATATATATATATATATATATATATAGTATAGTATATATATGTATTTTTATGTTTTTTTGGAGTTCTTACATTCATGTTCATTTTCTGTCAAAGACTATATTTTATACCGTTCTTACACTCATATACTTTTCATAATTTGCTTACACTTATCGTCAAAGCAATGAAATGGCTCAATAAAATGAGGCAGGATCTTTGAGCAGAGATGAACATCTGCCGAAAATATGGGGAAATAATTTGAATTGAGATCTGGCATGTAGGAAAACAAATTCTAAACATATGCCGCTCATTGTGTGTCCAACTGTAAAACTGGTCAGATGTGCAGCAGTGTCCGATGATAGCTTGATGGTTGCCCTTGGCTGGGTAAGCGTGGGAAAGAGTAACCTGTTTGGTATGAGCCTGCCATTGACAGCAACCATCTCCTTTCTTGCCACGTTACAAAAATTGATCGACACAGGAAAATAGTCAACAGTGGTGAGGGTTCAATACTGCTCCTGATGACACTAAGCTTAGAGTAAATAACTTTTGAGTGAAAACAAAAAAAATAAATTATTTGTCATGAGGGCACAGGCCAAACCTGGCGATGAAACTATTTTTCCGTCAATTGTTCAGTTACATTTGAGCGTCTGAGAATGGCGAACAACTAAATAAAATTGGCTGTACCTCCTAAACAGTTAATGCAGGATTTTTGTGCAACCTCTTGAATCAAAGCTGAAAGTCCACACTTCAGACACATCTTGACTGGTTCCTTTCTGATCCATGTGGTGGTGTACTGTGGCAAAATCAGCTAAAAATCCCAAATCAAAGTAAACTTGAAAACAACCAGGATAGTCAATCTAAAAGGATTTGGCAGTTCTGCTGATAAAAAAAAGAGGTATCCCTGTGTCATGCTCATCTGACATAGTTAAGTTATCAGGGTAATTGAAGCCTTAAACGCCCCCCTGAGGTATGCTTTGCAGTCAGCAGAAGTGAAGATTATGTTCTATGTTCTTTTATATATATTTTTTTTAAAGTCGGTTTTATTGTTGTTTTATTTTATTTTAAAATTTGTAAATTCCTTTAATCTGGAATTGTTGTTTGTGAATTTTGTGTATTTTTATCTGTGTTTGTCTTAAACCGACCGTTATAATTGTTTTACTGTATTCAGGGCTCCCCTGCAAAAGAGACCTCGGTCTCAGTGGGACTTCCCTGTAAAAAGGTTATTGATTGATTGATTAATATGTGTTTTCTCAAAGACAAAGACCATGTTTTATTTTAAATTGTTAAGTTTGATGATTTTCAGTCAACACAACTTTTTACGCTCAATTTTAGACATGGGGTCAGCATACAAAGTTATTTAAAAATCCCGGGTGTTGCTTGGTAACCTAGCTTTAGAAGTGAAAAAATGGGGCTCCCCTGTGCTGATATAAAGTCAGAATATTATGGGTGCCTCTGTGTGGACCGTGGAAGTCTCACAACGCTGTATACGCCCAATATCTCCCCGCCCTGGCAAAAATCTGGGGGTCAGCAGCTGAAATTCTCATCACTTTTTCCCCAAACAAGCAGAAATAGTGTTTTTTTTTTACTTTCCTCACCGTAAAACTGTGAAAAAACTGGCAACCCAGTCTCCCCTGCGAGCTCATGCAGAAGACGTGCACGCACGCTCACATACACCAACCCCAGCTGGACTAATCCTCTGAAACATGCAGCACTCTCAATTCACATGGCCGCACGCGCACACACACACACACACACACACACACCAACACAAGCACACAGAGGCATACATTCACAGGGATACAGAGGCACGCACTCGCACCGAAACACTATTACTGTACCCACCCTCTCCTCTCTCTTTCATGTAATGTCATCATATGTCCAGCGTTGTGTCTTGTAGCCATGCCCTCGTCTCAGGTCCCACTCGGAAGAGGCCCTCCTCTGAAGGTGGTCTATGGAGGGGACAGTCTGTGATGATGTGGTTGGCAGTCTGCTCAGGCTCCCCGCACTCACCGGCTCCCTCTCCAGACTGCCCCACACGATGCTGTAAAAACACAAATCAGCACAAACTCATGCACACACCCTTTCGCTCTTCTCAGGACATCACTCCTGTCTAACAAATGCATCACATATCTGTACAAACAAACACACACACACACATACACACACACTCACTCACAAACACACATACAGCCTGCACCACCTTCCCGGCATGATTTTGATCCTCCTCCAAACAACATGCTCCTCCCCTTAATCCACCATATTAAGAACAAGAGAGATGTCTTCCCAGAGGAGTCACGAACCCAGCCTCCCCGCCAAACCCAGGGCCCTTAATCTAAAGGTCTCCCCATCAGCCAAACCCTCTTCAGCTATGGCAAGCAGAACTGAAGAGCCACATTCAACACACTTTGCAAGCATTCACCCTACGATGGGGCGGGGGGTGGGTTGAAGTAATGACTTCTTCCCTCAAAAGCTGGCGATTCAGGGTCTTGGTATTCCCTTGTCGCTCGTCTCCTCCATAATCTAATAATGCATTTGAGGGAATGTGGGGGAAAAAAATATCAAAAGCCTGCCGTGTTACAATGAATGTGTTGGATCAGGTTGCCTTGGTAGTTTCCCTGAGAAACTAAATCTACCTCTGGACTTCAAACATTGGTTAAACTGTTAAGTTTAATTCCATTTGATTTAATTCGGTGTCTTCTTGATGTAATTGCATCAAGATGGAGTCCTGTAGCTTGGCTACAGTAAAAATACAATATAAAATATAATGTAAGGCTTAGCTTTCAAAGTGCCGGCTCATGCCTCGAGGAACGTGCATGTGCACGCGTATGTGTTGCTGGGGGGAATAATGTCGTTTTCACCTGTTGCTGACCAATAAAATGTTCAAATGCAACTGCTGCCGAATTTTACTTTGAAATGATTTGTTTGGAGCCACAATGGATGCTGTTCCATTCCAGTTTCCACTACACTGAGCCGAACTTTGTCTTCGTCAATCATCTCTGCCTTTGCCTACACCTTTGTATTTCACCAGAAAGTGAGACAAGGGGGGAACTCGCGATTGGTTCCACTCATTTTACCAGGGTCAGAAATACAATATAATAATACTATGACAGCCTGGTTTCCAGCTTCACAGGGGCTTTGTAAATCTCTTGAAACAAGAGCCAGAGATCAACCTCTTCCTGTTCCAAAGACTACTGTTGAAGGGAGGGAAGGATGGCATCAGGATGCAGTTTCCCCTGGAATAATCAGGCTAATGACATAAGTAAAAGCAGACCTTTTCAGCAGATCAGAGGCCGGGTAACACTGCGCAGATTTGTGATTCTGCTTACCCAGCAAGCCATTCTGCATGGCACATCATATCAGAGCCAGATTTATGAGCTGCACACCACAGCCAACATTCACATTATCAGCACTGGCAATAAAAGAAACTCTGTATCCTCATCATCTACCTCTTTTTATCCTTCATCGTAACCTTCATCTCAAGAAGTGTCATAATAACTGCATTCTCATCGCTAGCGCTACATTATCATTACTGTCTTGAGTCACTGTAGTCATGTCTTTACCATTTTTGGCATCAAATTGGTTGTAATAATCATCAGGACCATTATCTTGACCATTAATGTCATACTCATGGCTATCATTATCACAAGCATCGTCATCACTGTCATCTTCATCATCATTATAATCACCAGCAGCATCGTCACTGTCATTCTCACCACCAGACTTATCATCAGCATCATCATTACTGTCATCCTCAGCACTACCGCGATCACCGCATCAAAGAGATAATATTCAATTACAATATGTTTATGGAACAGAGTACAGTAGAACTTGAGCAGTTTGGCAGTTGAGGGATCCTGCCACAGCAAAATGTTGAAGTCCCTCAAGAATGAAGAAGTAAGAGAACTATAGGACCTGACCTGAGGGATTGCCTAACACAGACTGAAAAAAAATAGGCGTGCAATGCACGGAATACCCCTCAGCCCGATGTCAAAGTTTTTGGAGACGCCCGCTCGCCGCCCGCCCGCCCAACCGCACGAAGGATAGCAATACCCCGTCAGCCTTGAGGGCTGAGGGGTACCAAGAGGGATATCGTACGACCTCTGAGTAACACAAAGCTTGAACCCCTTAACATAAGGCTGACATAACATCACATGCAAGACAGGAAGCCATCATAATTTTTATTATATATTTACTGTCATGGCTTCTACTAAAAAAATGCAATGAAATTTGCATTATATTTGACATAAACTGACTTGCTATGGTTGCCCATTCATTGGCAGCACTTATGTTTTGCACAGGACACCGTTATGTCTGCCTAACATTGAAAGGGTGCAAGTAAATTTAGACTAGACGGTTGGTTACTATAATTGAACTATACACTTAGAATCTATTGAACCAGATGGGCCTGTTATGTCCGCATAAAAGTCCTTAACTTTGTCCTTAACTTAGTTGTCTTCAAGGTCTAAATTTGGCATCAGACTAACTTGCTTTGTAAAGGCTCAGTACCACTAGGCATTTTTTGCCTTGGTGATATACTCCCGATGGAAATTGATGAACCTCGGGAGTCGTCAGTAACAGGTTCTCCGATGTCCCGGGGAAGCTTCGGGAGCATCGCGAGCCATCTGGAACCATCGTGAGGCATCAGGAGAACTGCGAAAAATTTCAATACTTGCATTGAAATTTTTTCCGATGTGTTCCCGACATTTTGTCGGGAAAACAGGCCGGAGAGGCCTCGCCGGAGCTTTCCAGAGCCATAGAAGCTCCGGCCCGAGGCATCCCCAAAGCATCGGTGATGTCTCGCCGAAGTATCAGGGGACCTTCAGGGATATTTGAATCTTCGGTGAAAATTCGGCGACCTTTCGCTGACACATTCCTGATGTTGGGGTTGCATCCCCGAATATTCGCCGAAATTTCGGCGAGGGTTGAAGAGTGCATTCTTCCCATGGCGCTGATTGGTTGGATTTTTCATTTGCGCATAAGTGCATTTCATATTAGTATATGCCAGAGAGAGAATGACGATGAGCCCAATAATGTGCATACATTATAGCATATATATCATATTATACTGATTATAAATTAGTTGTGTTCAGCTCCACTACAGCATTTCACGTAAAAATAGTCAACAAATCCACGAGAAAGTAAATAACTTGTATTGTACCAACAAAGAAAGAGGCGCTTGTGTTCGCTCAAATCATAGCATTATTAACATCAAGAGAAAAAATGAACAGGTTAAGGGGAAAAAACACATCTATCCGCGGAAAATAAATATCCTAAATTGCAGGCCCCAGCCTAGAAACCTGCAAGAAAACTAAATATGTATATCCAGCCGCTCAATAAAAAAAAAAAAGTTGATTTGTCTCTCAAGGAAAAGATCGGGCCGCTGCAGTTCAGATTATAACAACCAGATGCGCTTGCCAGACGCAAGTCGCGGTCTGCTAAATAAAGCACTGCCTGACAGCCTTCTCGTTATTAAACAAAATTCAGTTACCTATGAAAATTAAGAGGAAAAATTAAGGAAACGAAATCATAAAAATAAAAGCCAGAGGGGGAATGTCAGAGGAGGAAACAATGTTCGAAGTAACTCAGGGCAGGAGTAAGTGGAGTGAATACGAGTGATTTAAAAAAAGAGAGAGGTTTCATTCGGCGATATCAGTTTTTGTGTTGGGATGAGTTACAGGGAGTGCGCAGGGAGGTTGGAGGATTTTTCAGGAAAAAAAATGCTTTCCCAAACCCTGCTTGGCGTCTCGCACCGGATTCCCATCCAAACTGTTTGATTATTATATAGTCTGGTTGCACCTTGTAGCTCGCTACAATATATACCTCCCCAATAACCCTTCCCCAAGGCACCTGGGATGGTTCGCAAGTACTCACCGATGCATCCCCTAATCAACGGGGATTTTTCTCCGATGATGTTTCAAATTCGGGGAGGTTCCGGGGAACCTTCGCCGATTATTACCATCCCCGATGCCTAATAAGAGCAATTTCTAATGCGACAACTCTGTTTTTTTGGGTTTTTTTTTTCTTTGCAAAATCATCAGGAGCATCGGGAGAAAATTTGTCATTTTCCGCATCGCCGATGATTTTTCCCCAGTGGGACCGAGGCATAAAAGGACTGCTACCAATTTTGTGGATTCTCAGTTTTTTTAAACTTTTTTTCCAAGTGAAGCTGTACTTCATCGCCTTTAACTTAAGATGGGAGCACATAAATGACCACTTTTTATGCGGATGCACTCACGCATACCTGTCTGTCTGTATCCTTCAACCTACATTGTGTTTATTGGATCAGATCCTGCAATCCCTCCATAGCCTGGAGCCAAAAGTTTTTACACATGATGTCTTACGTTACATGGTCAGTAACGCAGCATATGGGGAAATACACGCTCATTTTGCCTATTGGGGATCACAGCTTTATGACTTCATAGAAAGCGATTGGGTTAAGAAAGCGCATCAGGAATGCAAGTTGCCATGATAGCCACTTGAGTCAATAATCTTGAGGAAGAAAACAATTGCGACTCTAGTACCCTTATGTTTATTGGAGAGGGATATTAGGTGTCTTGAGGGCCTGGTGATAGGATTGTTAATCAAAGTCTGTGGAATCACTGCTAAAAACAAGCAACATTGCCCAGATTATTTTGGGAAAATGTCATACTGAATGCAAAGATTGTAAACTTCAGTGAGCTGTGTAAATCAGTCCGGATATAAATGACAGCAAAATAAAATGTAAGATTATGAAGATTTCTGTGGACAATATGTTAGAGGAGAAGAGTAAAAGATGCCCTGGGGTAATAAAAATCCCCAGAATGTATTTACTGTCCTAACTCATAAATACCACCAAAAGTAATGTCAGACAGCCCCCCCCATGGTTTCTTATCCCACATGGGGGGAAATCTGACCGCAGTGATCTTCAATGCCCCATTAAATGACTTCAGTTTTGTGTTGTAGCTACAAAATTTGCTACTGTAGCAGTTCATTGAAACTCAAACTTAGTTTACTACACTTCAACACAAAGTGGACACTGTTCTGAAGGTGGGCATCTTCCCCCATCTTCCCCAACCTGTGCCTTTTTCATTGAAGCCGAAAAGCTGAATGCTAAATTCAATATGGCACAGTGTGGGATAAGCTGTAAATCTTACACTCTGCAGCGCTTCAGTGCTTGCGATTTAAGATCGTTTTCTTATTGTTTGCCGATTGTCTTAAATGGTCTTGCCTCCAAGCACAGCTCATCCTCTTGCCTTTAAATCACTCGTCAGGTTGCAAATAACGCTTCCCCCACGCGTCTTCAGACAATGATCACACCATACAGTCGGAGCAGCGCCCTGCAGCCAGCTGGCGATCTCATCCCTTCCAGCATAGCGCGGCCAATTTTCGCGGCTTCATCTCATCTGTGCTCTCATCCCACAATGCTGGAACAATATCTGTACACATAACTTGCATCCCACTCAAAATGCAATAAACTCTTTCATGGACTTCATCCATCTTTATTGCCATTCAAATAGGAACTCTTTCACCGTTCATTAGACCTGTTCCCACTTTAGAATCAAACACACACACACACACACACACACACACACACACCTGTAAACATATAAAAAAGCACACAAAAATACACACACGCACACACACACACACACACAATCACTCAAAAAACACACAATGACATACAATACGCCTGTGTCAATTTTATTCCATGAATACATCAAGCAGACAATTCTTCAAAGGCATAGCTTCTGAAAATCCACTAGTCTAAATCACATATATTGGTTTAGTATGAAATTCATGAATGATCAAGATCTCATTTCTCAACATGTACCATTGAATTCACTTTTAAGAAAACATGACTTTTTTCTATTTCAGCAATGTACACTGAAATGAAAATGAAAATGAACTGGAGGTGATGTTGCACTGGAAGCAATTGCGTTCGAAGAGAGTTGACTGCTTTAGTGCATGGGCATCCGCAAATTCACATGGAGACGCACAAATTAACAAGCAGGTCCACACACGCAGACACGCATGGGCGCCCGCGCATGTTCTTCCACAAACAGACACATACAACCAAACACACACTATTTGCACACAGAGATACAGAAATACACACATATCAAGCAAAATGATAAAACCCTCCCTCATCTGCTGTGATCACTTAGAAGTGGGGAAATGCATTTTTCATTCAGTATTAATTCCCATTTTGAAGAAACATGTAAATAAAGATACATTGTTTGCTAACCTAAGCCATATACTGCGACATTCACAACTTACATTATTTTCCCAATTTTTTCCATCAAATTTGTGGTTGGAGATTATAAATTAAATCCAAAAAACAATAATAGGCCCATAAAGACTGCACTTTGTCACAGTTACATTGACCAATATATAAATACTAAAACTGTATCATCAGATTACAAAATGATTGCCAGTTAAATATTATTTTACCTTTAGGTTAAACTGTAGGAAATTGCTGGTACATTAGATAGCTATATTTTAGTTCACCTAATGCTTATAAAAACATGCCGTCATCTTCCTGACCTGAACTAGATCACAATTTAGGGTGAGGGAGGAGTTCTGGGGTGGAGGTGGTGGTGGTGATGGGGAATGGTGGTGGTGGTGGGGGGATTGGGGGTTTAGAATATTTGGGTTCCCATTCCACTGCTTTATTCACACTCCTGGCAGTCACAGCATCCCTCATGCTAAACAACTAATATTACAGCCATTACTCTGATCACAAATAATAATACTTCAGGTAATTGCCCAAAATATCCCATAGTACTGAAAGATTCATTGTCTAGCACTGGTTAAAGAGTTTAATCCCCTCTCAGTTCACAACTTGCCGCAGCACTACTGTAGCTGCTGTGAGGAAGACTGACTTAAGTCATATATGAGGTGATAGAATAAAATAAGGGTTTGAAAGCTGGGCTCTGAGACTTCTCTTTCACTCAAGACTTCTAACTGCTCGTATGCAAAGCCTGTTTTTCTTAAATATGTAAATTGATTGCAGGATGTAGGGCATTGTCTTAACAAGCACATCCAGCTGCCCAGCTTTAATCTTTGCCAGTTCCAGCTTTTTAAGCATGACAAGTTGAGTGCCAGACAGGCAAACTAATCACACAGAAATGTGAGGAAGATTCCGATTCTGTGTTCTCTGTTGGAAAAGAGAGGCTTTCTGACTGGAATGGGCCATAGGCCGGACAGTTCAGAGCCTTGTGGGATATTGGCAAATGGAACAAAGTTGGAGGCAAAATGGCCACGTGGGCCTCTAGAGAATGCAGGTGACTTCTCTGTTTCGTCTTTTTATTGATGTGTATACAAGAATAACAAAGTCGACATACAACATGTTAGCATACACCCTTAGACTTAGATTTACATACATAAAAATAAACAATTACAAAGAACAGATAATAGGCCTACAATAATGATAAATAAATAAATAAATAAAATAAAAATAATAATATCCAATAATAATAAACAAATAGTATTAGACATAGTCTGTGGAAAGGGGGGACAGAAGAAAGAGGAAGGGGGGGGGTGGGGTGGTTACATCGTCGCAAAAAAATCCATGAGCGGTTGCCATTTGTTATAGAATTTATTCAGGTTTCCCCTTCTTGAATATCTGATTTTCTCAACTTTTAAAAAGGACATAGCCTCTTTAATCCATTGTGTACTGGAAGGAGCTGATGTGGATTTCCAGTTAAGAAGGAGGTGGCGCTAATGCAGGTGACTTCTAATAAAGTCATTTGAATTCTGAGAAATATGATCATGATATACAGTTAGTTCATATTAATAATGTGAAGCTTCTCGATATGGGTTGAAGCTCAGCCTGCATCCTGACCTTATTTGTTAACAGTTGAAAGGCACACATTTGGGAGACATTAGAAATAAAAAAGTATTCACACAGCACGCTGATAAAACTGTTTTAAAGTTATGTTGTGATTTCATATATCAGAATATATGAGAAGTACACTAGTTTGCAGTGATGATTATACACTTAACAAAATGAAGATAAATCAGAAACCAAGTACTATTCAAGTATTTGTTTCATTTAATATTGGTATGAAAATAAGTAAAATGATAACAATATACAGCATAAACAAAAATAATAATGTGTATATGAGAGAAAAGGTCAATATACTGTAGCCACCATTTGCTTTGATTATTGCATTTCATCTTTCAGGCATAGTTTTCACATTTTTTTATTTTCTCACAAGCTAAGCCAATCCATATGCTTTGAAGTTAATTCTAAAGAGATTCTTTCAATATTACAACAGATTCGCTCAATCGTTTTAAGGTCTGGACTTTGAGCAGTCCAAGTCATAAGTTCTAGGTGACCAGATGTTTCTTTCTGACTGGGCTAATTTTAGCACAACTTAGAAGTGTTTTTAGGTCACTATCTTATTGAAAATAAAATCCCAGAGCAATCATCTCTTTCCAGCTGGCAATGCGTGCCGTGATGCTGTGATACTTCTTTTGATCCACGATACTGTTGATTTTTATGAGATCACCGGCTCCTTTCGAGCAGGCTGAACCCCATAATATTAGCACCTCCATGTTTTACTGAAGGGGTTAACTTATTAAACCCTGAGCCTCTGGCTTGAAAATGCCCAAAAATGAATGTCTGCAACTACTTTGTCAATTTGAATAATCTTGGTGTTCATAATAAAGGTAACATCATGGAGATTTTTGTCATGGTGTAAAAATGACTCAGTGCATTTACATGACGTTAGAGAAAATCAAATTATTGTGTTAGTCCAACTATAACCGGACTTTTAAATTGCATGTAAACATGTTAATCCGACTGGAATTGCGCTAAATCACATTTCTCATAGTCCGACTATCACAAGCCGATAATAGTTGCATTATGCCTGCATGTATATGCTTGAATCAAACCGAACTGGACTATGGAAGGAAGTCTTGTGGACATGTAAACACCAAACTGCTTCGTGAGAACTCTGAGCTCTGACTAGCTAGCAAATTTGTACTAAACAGTAGCAATCCTCATCTGCAAGGGCATTGGTGCTTGAACAGTAACGCCTTGGGGTCTTTTAACCTCTAATTTGACCTCTAACCCCTTAATTTGCATGATTGATGTAATGACTTGCACGTCATCTGAAAATTTTCTTTCCACTCGCCATCAGAAAAACGACACTCTCCCACCAGTCATTTCTCCTGACCCGCATCCAACATGCACAGGAACCCCGGGAGTGCATTTCCCGAAAGCACAGATGCTAATTTACATAGTTGGAACCACAGACTGAGAATGGACAAACTATGTTAGTTCCTAGTGTTATGACTTGAAAATCATAACAAAGAAAACCAGCAATGACAACTTAAACAAATTTATTCTTCACTCATGAAGTCCAAAAATTTCTTCAAATAATCTACTGTGCAATCTTAATAAAAATAATAACACTCTAATGCCACTATGTAACTCTGATGCCAAAACAAAAGCTCTTTTAACTGACCTAAATCACAGTATTTATAAAGACTAGGATCATTCTGGAAAGATCTACAAGAGTCCTGGGTGATTCAGTCCCTACCAGGCAAGAAGATGCCAGGAACCTCCAGAAAGCACTTGTCTATTTCATCACAAAGAAGTGGTATTGCATCAGATCATGTTTTTCTACAAACATACCACCAGAGGGTGCTAAATGATGAACAAAATAAACAAATAGCTGACCAGTAAGGCAGTACAAATCTAACAAATCTCCATTTACAAATGATATACAGTGCTGTACATGAAACACTTATACATAACACTAGCAACTATGCTTCAACAACCTGTATTCATTGTACAGAGCTGTAAAGTTATCCTTGTTCTCGCCACTTGATCTTGTATACAGTGGGGTACAAAAATATGGGCACCCCTGGTTAGCTCAGTACATCATCTGGGGCGGCATGGCTCAGGAGGTAGAGCGGCTAGGCCTGGTTAGATCCCCGGCTCCTCCAGAGAACATGTCTTGAGCAAGACATTGAACCCCACGCTGCTCCTGATGAGCAGGTTGGCACCTTGCACGGCAGCCTCTGCCATTAGGGTGAATGACAGGCATAATTGTAAAGCCCTTTGTGTCATCGGACTGTAAAACGCGCTAAATAAATGCAGTTCATCTAAGAAAACCATAACGATGTAGCACAACTAGATAGGTGGTTGCATCAGTAAATTCGCTATAAAACGGAAACAATTAAGCCAAATCCTGGGATAGCTTAAATCACATAAAAATCTGGGTTGATATTCTCGTCATCTGCTCAGCATCTGATATAGACAGAAGCAAAACCGTTAGTGTTGAAGCAACCCTGTGTATTTCTGAAATTACTTAACACCATCTTGTGCTACTAGCTAATGGGCCATAATGACACTATCCAACACAATAACAGCGCATACCTTTGGGCGAAGGTTTATGATTCTTGGGCGATGTTATCTCGCCTTTGAAAACAAAAATTCCACATTTTTGGATTTTATAATATTTATTTACTAATTATGTTCGTATAAAAGCATTATGCATTAGCCCTGAGTTCCCCTTTAAATGTCTGTTACAATTAATCTCCAAGTGATTGAAAGCAAACCTGAACACTAAATGCGAAAGAGTTAAACATGACACATTTCATCACATTTTAAAGCAAGAATAATTTTTATTTTTAACCTTTTACAATTTTAAAATAATAAAACAAGGAAAAAGGTGCGAAAGTTTGGGAACCCTGTCAGCTAGTACTTTGCAACTCCTCTTCAGGCAGCTATAACAGCTTGCAAGTGCTTCCTGTAGCCAGCTAGTCTTTCAATTCTTCTCTTTGAAATTTTTGCCCATTCTTCATGACAGAACACCTCTAGCTTTGAAATATTCTTCGGCCTTCTTGCATGCACGGCATGTTTGAGGTCTCTCCACAGATTTTCAATAATATTCAAGTCTGGGGACTGTGATGGCCATTCCAAAACCTTCATCCATCTTTCCTGGAGGTACAACCCCCAATTCCAAAATAGTTGGGACAAAGTGTAAATTGTGAATAAAATCAAAATGCATTGGTCCTCATTTATCAAACTCAGGATCTGGTGTAGATTCTGGTGTAAATATCAGCGTTCGCCAGGTGTCACGTCTGATTTACTAAAAGTGTGTACAGCGCTGATCTCGGTGTAGAACTGGCGTGGCATTGAAAAATCTGGCGGCTGAAACCATCGTAATTTACATGACACGCCCCTATAAAGTCATGCTCCAGGAGGCATAGTCCTGCCCACTTTATGACATGGACTCTAGAAAGACGGCAAAGAAGAAAGAACTTCACTGAGGAGGAAATATAAATTATCACGTCCGAGGTGGAGAAAAACAAAATGATTTTATTTTGGAGCCTTAAGAGTGGCTTAAAGGGAGCCCAGAAGGCTGCAGTTTGGAAAACTATTACTGCTGTGGTAAACACCGTTGGGATGGAAAATCGGAGTGAAGCAGATGTTTCATTTAATTCATTAATAAATCGAAGTGACTATTTAAGTGCGTCCAAGTACAAAGACTGATCGAAATTTGCATTAGACGCACTTATAAGTGTGGCCAAAATGCACATTTTTCCATTGCCCTCACTTATTTTAAGTGTGTCCTAAGCTAAAATATGTTTTTCTTGGCCAAACTTGTTTTAAACGGTACTTTATAAGCAGCACTGGAATGGTCATGAACTGGCGCACTCATATGTGTGGCCAAGAAAAAAAGTCAGCATTGGCCACATGTATATGTGTGAATAACATCGGCCTTAATAGATTCCATTTATAGATCCATGATATTTCATGTTATATAGCCTACATAACTGACAATCCAAATCAAAATCCTTTTTGTAGCCAATCATGTTACACACCTGATGCCAGTTAACTTAATTACTGGCTAAATGTTCTTTCAGCTGATTATCTTTTATATTAATTGCTTTCTCAGCCCTCTTTTTTGCCTGTGTCCCAACTTTTTTGAGACCTTTTGCAGCCAGAAATTTGAAATAAGCTCATTTTGTGGATAAAAATGTAAAATGTTTATTTGAAATGTTATCTATGTTCTGCTGTAAATAACATATTGGCTCATGTTCTGAAAGTCATTGCATTTTGATTTTATTCACAATTTACACTTCTTCCCAACTATTTATGAATTGGGGTTGTACTTCATGGAGGATTTTGAGGTATGCTTCAGGTCATTGTCTTGTTGGAATACCCAACGTCTCTTCAACTTCAATTTCTGGATTGAGCTTTGAACATTAGCCTCCAGAATGTCTTGATATTTGGTGGAATCCATTCTTCATTCCACCTGCACAATATTGCTTGTGCCTCCAGCTGCTCCACAACCCCAAGGCATAATGGATCCACCTTCATGCTTAGCAGTTAGCAATGTGTTCTTCTCTACAAATGCTTCACCTTTTTTTCTCCAAACATGCCTTCTTTGGTTGTGGCCAAAAAGTTCAATTTTGTTTTCGTCAGTCCAAAGCACATTGTTCCAATAGGCTTGAGGTTTCTCATGGTTTCCTTTTGCATACTTCAAACGCTTAATTTTGTGTTGAGGTCATAGGAAAGGCTTCTTTCTTGCAACTCTGTAATGTAGGTCTTTGTTGCTTAAGATACACTGTATTGTTATCCTGGGAACAGCTAGACCTGTGTCTTTTTTTCTTGGTCTTCCAGATCTTGCCTTGACTTCAATTGTTCTGTTTATTTTCCATTTTCCTAAAATGTTTCTGACAGTAGAAATGGGTAGTTTGAAACATTGTGAGAGTTTTTTGTAGCCCTCTCCTTGTTGTGTGGAAGTGAATTATCTTGATTTTGACATCCTTGGAGGTTTGTGCGATTATGGTCATTGAGGGCTCGTTGGAAACCCACAGAGCCCATAGAATCAAATGGCCGCCCCAAAATCAAATTGACCGCATCACAAGCCAGTTACAGAGGAGAACATGCATTGTTCCAATGGGAATGCTCAGGGCTTGTCGATTTTTGAAACAGTGCTCCGGAAAAAAAAGCATGCATGGAGACTGGGAGATGTAATTTCAGTATTACGTGGAAGCATTGCACTGAAAAAAGACAGCTCAGATTTAGCCTTGAAAGCAGTTTTTTATAACAAAATAGCAAAGTAAGGAAAAAATTTTGCTCATCGCTGTAGAATGTAATGTGTATGCCTGTTGTTCTTTGCGTGTGGTGTCAGTTTAAAATGACAAGGCTTAAATCACTGGATTCTGTGGACTTTCCTCTTTCATTTGATGTATAGTTTGTATGCATAGCACACATTCAGTGGAAATTCTAGGCATGGAGCACTGATATTATTTAATCCTATGTTTTGCTACATGCTTATTTACTTGCTTGGAGCTAGTATTGTGTTCGGTTTAGATAAAATTGGTCATTGTGTGCTTTTCACCGAGTTTCCTCCCTTTAAGAAAATATGCTACATTACGATGATACGATTGGGAAACATGCTGTATTTATTATGTGTAGTGTTGGGGCATTCGGGTTTAAGAGGTTAAATAGTCTTTTTTAAACATTCTCCAACTCTACTGCTCACATCAGTTCTGCGTTTGTGTAAGAAAATTTTGAATTTTGATTCATTGGCCCAAAGGAATTGTTCCTAGTGCGTTGGTGTCCAATCCTTGAATTTCTAGGCAAACTGAAGTCTTTTTGATATTTTCAGCTTTTAGCAGTGATGTGACTAATCAGACAATTTTTGCGCAGTCATATGGAAATAGTAGATCTTGATACTTTCATCTCATCACTTCTGGCACGACAAATAAAATCACGGAGTAGTCGTACTGTCAACTGCTGATTATTTTTACTTGTCATACACAGATAACTAACATCAGAGGCACTTAACTTCTGTTTTGTACCTCTGTTGCCTCTAGCTTTCACGTCTCTTTGAAAAGCTTGATGGTGTTTCTTACAGTGCCCTGGCAACATTTAACATATTTAGCATCATGTAAGGACACAATGCGGCTTTAAACAACAGAGCTTAGAGAGCTCCTTCCGTTGTGTCATCGTGTTCAACACTGTGACACTGCTCAAACTTCATGTCACCTTATGTACTGGAACCACTGACTATCAGAGGTAATTTTGAAGAATAATATTGCCTTAAACCTTTTTAAAACAATACATTTTGCAACACCTTGTAATTGTTTTAAAAAATGGATGTTTTTAGTGTTTTTGTTTACCTATATTTTACCTCAATATACTTTTGGGAATGATTTTTTTTGTTCTTGTAGCCTACAATAGTATTTTTCAATACTTTGTCACCAAAAAATTGTAGAAAAGTAAAATATTAGGGCCACTTTTAGAAGAGATGGTGGTGTTTAATCATCACTGCACACTATTGTATGAATATCCCCTATTGAATTGATAAAGAAATGGTATGAATTATAGTGATGCTATTTCAGTAGTTACAAGACAGCTGTTATCCATCTAACAACCACTTGGTGTGCCCTGCTGCAAAATGAATTTGGACTTTTAAAGAAAAAGTCACTTTTTTACCTAATTTGGTCCCCTCTCTTGCCAAAACGTTAGGGACATTCCCACATTGGGATGTGGATTTAATAGTTAATATATGTCAAATTTTTATTTGAAAAAAGATTTTTTTTTGATACCCTGCATATCATTCAGAGATTAAAACTCAAATTTCTATCAATTGTATGAAAAATGCTGAGAAAATATTTGATAACCCTCCAAGACACTTTTTTGCATGTGTTTGTGATCACATTTATTTCACCATAAATTGACATGAATTTAAAATAGCATTAATGTGACGATAAGAGCTCTATTTTTGATGCCAACCATTGCAGCATCCTCCCAATGAGCACAATAATGCTAGCTAATTAATATTATTCAGGGTTCAAGCCCGATGGGGCTTGGAGCCACTGCTGCAACTGCAGTACTGGGAACCCAACAGTTTTTTTAATTTATTTTTTATTATTCTTCTGCTTCATCATTTTTTTCTTCTGTAATTAAAAGTCATACTGCAGCCTAATCCATCCAAGCCAAGAATGAGATATTTTGAGTGCTGGTGCAAACTCCCGCTCATACCTCAGGCACCTAAAATGACACAGGCATCCTCCAAACTTGACAAAGACATTCTATACATAATGTTTGGTGTGAATTATGATCAGTGTTCAGATTCGTCAAATGGTGTGTCTGCAGGCATTGTACCATATGTACAACGTATATTTATTTAAATTCATTGAGCCTTGACCCAAACTCCACCAAAACATTTCAGAGTACACTGGAGACAAGCTGGATCATGTTTGATTTTTTTCCCCAAATGTTTATCTCAAACCATTGCAATATAATGAATTTCTCAAATTTTTGGCAACTCTGAAAAACCCATTTTGAAACCCTCCAAGGTCACTAATGTAATCTGCATCCACACATGATCCTGACCAAAAGTTACAGTAAGAATTTTCACGTCAATTCATTTTTGGAGTTGTAAATTTTTTGAAAAAATTGCTTTTAAGCTAACTTAAACTGCTCAAAAAAGAAATCGTTAATTTAATGTTTCTGGTCTCTGAGCTGCTCTCAATCCAACAACAGCATTGCGCCAGTGAGCCTGAGAGTACGAATCGCATTCCCCCTGTGGGCCACCAGGTGGCAAATTGCATCGGTGGCTTGGACCCCATTGATACCTCCTCGGCAGGTCTAGTGACACAGTGTAACTGCTATTGCAGGTTTATTGCACCATTAAAACCATCCATCTGTGCATCATATCTGTCTTCAGGTAAATATTTCATGTTCCCCCACCATTGAATTATTTTCCTCTCAGTTGATCAGTCAGAAAAACACAGTGACCCAAGTCCTGGGTCAAGACGAGCTTGATAAACTGCATGTACCTGATGGAATATAAATAATATAAGAACAATGAGTGCTGACATGAATTTACATCCCTTTGCAGCAATTAGCATACATCATTACCCACAGCAACTCTGATTACATTTGTAGTACATGTACATTACATGTAGTTCTTTACAGATATTGGTGTTTCTTCACAAGCAATTCAGATGAAGCTTGCTGATTTACAAAGTGCAAGCTGAGTCACAAGCTCTCTCTGCAGAACAGCAGAGTGGTGTAGTGGAGTAACCGTTAACTTACCGCGAGAAGGTTGTATTTACATTCTAGTTTTGAGCCTCTCTGTTTGGAGTTTGCAAGTTCTTCACTGTCTGTGTGGGCTTTCTGCGGGTACTTCTGTAACTTTCCAACCACACTTTAGGCTAACTGGTGACCCTAAATTGCCTCTTTGAGCGTGTCAATGAATGATGTGTGATCTCTACGATGGATCAAACAGTACTAACACCAGTGAAAATAATGATTCTAATCTTGGATTCAGATTTCTTTATGTAAGATGCCTGAATTACAAAGCAGGTCTTAGAAACAAATTAATTTCCGTTTATTGTCTTGATGTACTGTGAATCAAAGAAACTTGGCTAAAACCAGATGAGAACTTTCTCTAGAACGAATCCTCTCCACTTGCTTTTATATACATTTATAATCCCCATTTGGCGCTACTGAGGCTAGTTACAGCCTCCGCCACTGCGGAGGTTAACATGGCATTGTTGGCTCATGGTAAGTAATCCACTGGCTCTGAATAGCCTTAATGGTGCAAGTGAGGCTAGTCACAACCTTAGTGTGCAGGAAGGTAACACTGACTAGTGTTAAGCACATGGTGTTCACTTTCAGTCCAAGGGGAACTAGATGCACATAAGCGATACAGCTTGGTGTGAGTGCTGGTTATCTGAAGTACAATAAATGGAGGGAGAAAGTGAACTGTTTTTGGACTGCATGATCATCATTTGCATTTTTATTTTCAGTATGGGACCTTGACCTGTCAGTAAAGTGTGAAGATAATGGATGGATGGATGGGTGGATGGATAGATGGATGGATGGATGGATGGATGTTAAAATACATGGCCTTTCTAAAAAAATGACACCTGCTTATTCGAAGGTCAGTGTGACACAGAGAACTGATTCCACTGCGGGACTGGCAGAATATCTCATTTTGCATGCATATGTGCAGATGAATCAATTTTTTTTTCACCGTTGGGTGGAGCCTGTCCCGCCATCAAATGGGTAAGGGGTAGGAATACACCCAAGACAGTTTTCCAGTCAGTCACAGAGCACTCACTCCATTCAATCTCACACTCATACCTATGGGCAGTTTACAGTCACCAGTTATCCAAACATACAGGTCTACAGCCTTCTGGCAGCAGGGCTACCTACTGCGTCACTGTGGTTCCATTTACATATAATTTTCTACAAAATATGAATTGTTCCGCTGTTATTCAGATTCAAAGGCACAGATGTAGGAGATAAAATCTAACTAGATTAGTCTTTGATATCCCGTACACGGCCTTTTATTGTTCCCATTAGATGATAATATGTCTTTCCCCTCACTTGGAGGGCTTATATACCAGACATACGTTAGCTACATAACAACGGGCTACTTCAGGATTAAAAACATATATTAAAACACTGTGCAACAATCAACATTGGTGTTTGATGTTCACTACCATCATTCAGTTTACACACGTAGTATGCAACTAGAATGTTCTTGTCTGAAAATTCTTCAAAAAAAGAGTTCTACAACACCACTTTGTTCATCGTAGGGCTTGGAGAATGTCATGAAGCTGCTTGTGGTGCGGCAACTTTTTTTTTTGCACTAATGCTATAACCACAACTTGCCGCATTCGCTATTTTTTCAAAGCCATCCGCTATTTTGTGGAACCGTTCAAGAATGGTTAAAGGTAAGGGTAAGGCCAGCTGATCAGGCATTGTATAGAGTCGCTGGCTTCATCTAAATACCAACACTTGCCATTTTTGTACTAAGTCGAGTGGCCGCTTCACTGACGTATTTCCGGGATCTTGCCAAAGTGTATCACTTAGTGTACAGACAGTGAGTGCAGTGAGGTTTCGTCATCTCATGTAAAGACGCACTTGGCAAAAGGAAAATGCTCCAAATTAAGGCAGCAGATGGAATAGTATATGAGCCAAGAATGACATAAAAAAGGTATGTATTCTGTGTGCATTAGTGAATAAAGGCCCAATTAACAATCCAAAGTTTAAAACGACAACCATTAAAACATTGGTCAAAATCATACAATGCCCTCCATAATTACTGGCACCCTGGGTTAAGATGTGTTAAAAGCCTTAAAATAAATTACATTTTTATTGCAGAAGCATACTCTCACACTGAAAATTGTAGAAAAATGTAATCTACAACTCAAGTCAATTTTAAGGGAAAAATAAATCCCTGACTAAGAAATTTTTTTTCATAAAATCATCTGTTCCACAATTATTGGCACCCCTAACAATTCCTAGGAATTAAATGTAATTGAAGTATTTCTGTCATTTCTACAGTAGTTTACAAAGTATCTGGGAACATTTCATTAGTAAATCATCACTTCCTGTTTCCCTGGGGTATAAATATGACCTGACACAGAGGCTATTTCTCTTATCCACTCTTCCACATGGGAAAGACAAAGGAACACACCATTCAAGTAAGGCAGATGTGGGTCGACCTTCACAAGTCAGGCAATGGCTACAAGAAAATAGCCACTCGCCTGCATCTGCCCATATCTACTGTCAGAGGAATCATTAAGAAGTTTAAAACAACTGAAAGAGTGGTAAACAAGCCTGGAAGAGGACGCAAGGTTATCTTGCCACCACGCACAGTGAGTAGAATGGTAAGATAAATAAAATGTTCTCCAAAGCTCACTGTTAAAGAATTGCAACAAATGGTAGCTTCTTGGGGTCACAAAGTCTCCGAAACGACCATTAGGCACTATCTACATGCCATCAAGATGTTTGGGAGGCATGCACGGAAAAATCCTTTTCTCACTCACAATCATAAACGCAAACGTCCGGAGTTCGCTAAGTGGTTCTGGGACTTCAACTGGGACTATGTGCTTCGGTCAGATGAAAACAAGATAGAGCTTTTTGGCAACAAACACTCTAAGTGAGTCTGGCAGATCACAAAAGATGAGTATACAGAAAAGCACATCATGCCCACTGTGAAGTATGGGGGAGGATCGGTGATGCTGTGGGCCTGTTTCTCTTCCAGAGGCCCTGGGAACCTTGTTAGGGTGCATGGCGTCACGAATGCTTTGAAATACCAGGACAATTTAAATCAAAATCTGGTGGCCTCTGCCCGAAAGCTGAAGATGGATCGTCACTGTGTCGAGACCTCAACCCCATTGAAAACCTGTGGAGTGAGCTGAAGAGGAGAGTGCAGAGGAGAGGACCCAGGTCGCTGGATGATTTAGAGAGATTGTGCAGGAATGGTCGAAGATCCGTTTTTCTGTATTCTCCTATCTTGTGAAACATTATTGGAGAAGATTAGGTGCTGTTTTGTTGGCAAAAGAGGATTGTACAAAGTATTAACATCAGGGGTGCTAATAATTGTGTCACACATGATTTGATGTAAAATAATTACTTCTTAATGTGGGATTTTTTCCCACTGAATAAATGCACTTGAATTAAAGGTTGGATTTTCCTCTTTTTTTCCATTGTTGTCCTATATAATTAAAATTTATTTAAGCTAAAGAACACATCTTAACCAGGGGTGACAATAATTATTGAGGGCGCTGTATACAATTACAGCAATTAATTAGATAATAAAGGAATTAATAAATTAGCGAGCAGTGATATCACAGTTGGTTAATTTACACTGAGCAAATTGCCAAACGAAACAAGCCTCAGAAGCCTGATATTACTATTTGCATTGGTAAATTTTCTTACCTGTCATCTTTATAACCTCCGTCTCCTTTCTGTGTAAATAATCCTGATGAATTGTGGGATGCACTTTGCCCTCTATGGTAAGGTGTTGCCCTACAGCAACGAACCCATTTTTGGCCTGTAGTATCTCCACTATGCACCCCCTCTAATGATACAATGGGGCTGTCCCATTTCTCCACACTTGGGTGAGTGCATTAGTGGTGCACACACCTTGGTGATGTTTTGCCATGTGGAACGTACATTTGCCTATATTGTGCTAGCACGTATTAAGTGACCAAGTACCCGGCAATATTTATAAGCAATTGGGACATATTTGATAAAGCCCCTTACCTTGCGCATTGGATTGCTCTCCACAAAAATGCAGCTGATCGTCCTGGCATTATTTGGCTCTCTGCATGACTAGATCCTTTGGAGGACCAACCAGATGTTAAGGACCAACCAGGCATAGGCTTAGGCGAAGAGAACAAATCCACACTTTGACGTTCGAGTCATGTAAACACACGAGGTAAGCTTAACACATACACATACACACATAGCTTCCACATCATTCATTATGTCTTTGGAAAAGAACTGAAATAGTTTCCCATTTAGACTCTTTGTTCATATATATCAGTGACAATAAATAAAACAATAACAGAACAATCACTATTTGTCTTACAAGCTTAGGCTGTATCAGAGCTGCCAAGTCTCGCGCATTGATGAAACTCACGCATATGACCATCTCCACACGCTCTCATGACAAGCCTCCTATTTCTCACAATGCAAAATAAAAAAATATAAATAATAACAACATTTTATTATTGAAAACATGGTGGATCAAACCAATCTGTACTCTGCCCAGTGTGATCCAGACAAGCCACTGAATGTTACCTGCTATGGAGAAGTTCATTAGCTTCTGTTTCTACAAGTCCATGTATGGCTTGCCAGGATCCAGAATGTACTGAAATGCATCCACTAGGGTTGGCTGTGTGGCCCTTGTCATGTCAATGCATCGTTGGGAGGCAATAAAGCGCTACATCCACTTCTCCGATAATGCGCAGCCTGGGCAGCCTGGCCATGATGGGCTTCACAAGGTGCGTTCCCTCCTGTCATCACTCCTGGAAAGTTTCAAAGTGATTCCAATGGATGAGAGGTTCTGTGTTGATAAGTAAATTGTGCCATTCAAAGGGAAAAGTGGCCTAAAGCAAATAACCAAAAAAAACAAAGCACTTGGGTTAAAATATATGTGTCCTGACTGACAGCAGTGGGATTGCCTACAACATTGAGGTCCACACAGGCCCAATCTCACCAATGAATGGCATGCCAGATATTGGGGCAAGTGGCAACATTGTTTTGCAACTTTCAAGGATTGCTCCCATCAGTCCCACAAGCTCTTCTGCGATAACTTGTTCACCAGTGGGGACCTCCAGACGATTCTTGAAAAGAAGAAGATCCATTGTGCTGACACAGTGCGTCCGAATCAAAGAAACTAGGAAGACGGGTCGGCGAACCTTTGAAGAGGAAGCTGCAACCATGATGGAGTCCAACTTGGCACCATGATATGACACAATAAACGCGCTGTTCACAATTGCCTCAGCCCACCCAACAACCTCCGTCCACAGATAGGATAAGAACAGAAATGCAGCAGTGCAGGTAATTTTATTTTTTTTTAACTAAATCTCTCTCTGTGCTTTCCTTTTCTCTATTCAATGTAAAGAACTTTTAATTGCCACTGTGTCTGAAATGTGCTATTAAACTTGCCTTGCCAGGTTACCTGCCCAAGTATTGTCCAGGCATACAACAAAAGTCTGGGTTGAGTGGATCTTCTGGACTCACTGATACCTCTCTGAAGAACAAAGATCTGGTCCAGAAGAATGGTACCACAAGATTGTGTTCCACATACTGGATTTCACCTTTGTGAATGTGTGGCTGTTGTACCGAGGGACTGCATGAACTGAGGCATCCAGAGGAAAGATCAGTACAGCTCATTAAAATTTAAGGCTGATGTTGCAGCTTGGCTTTGCAATGAGAGGAAGGTCCTGAAGAAGAGGGGGAGACTCTCAAAGAATGCTGATGGAGACCTGGCTGCGGAGAGGCAGAGGGGCCCGACATCAGGCACAGGGGCCCCACATCACCAGCGCCATCACCACCTGAGCATCAGGACAACACTGGCCATTGGCCTATATGGGAGGAGAAAAAAGGCTGGTGCAAATACCCTGGATGTAAGGGTATAGTGAAAGTGCTCAAAGTGTGTCACTTACCTCTGCTTCATTCCACACAAGAACTGCTTCTTTCACTTCCAGAAGCATTGAGCAGCAACACAACAAATGTTGGCAACGCATGTCAGCAAAGACTCAGGAAGCAACGATGATCAAACTCTCAGCTTTGACACTAGTTTCTTGTTTTGCAAATGATTATGTGGTTTGCTTGGATTAATAGTACATGTAGGCTAATGTTCCAAGAATTATGCTTAGACTCTTCGACACATTCATTTCAATGGGTTGGTCCACAATGGTACGATGTTGCTGACAGGCAACATTCGCATATGAAATTTATGAAATGAGTTCCTTTTTTACTGCTTCTGGAATTTATAATGTTCTGAATTGTAACCTGTTGAGGCCTGTTGATTTCCCATGTGTTTATTAAATAAATTTTGTTCAAATTGGAAACAAAAGCCCCCTCTCTTACTTATGTACAAATATGGTACAATGTTGCTACTAAGCAATGAACCCTAAAAACTTCCAATTAAAAAAAAGAATTCTATAGATTGTGTTTATTTAGTCTATTTTAAAACGAACAAACAAAAAACAATTTTCTTCTTCTTTGCATCAAAATGCATATCATAGAGGGTTAATTGCACTCATTAGGATAAGGGTTCATAAAGTGTGGATTAAGTGCGCCTGAGCATGGGCACTATGGGACCATGTTCCATACTTAAGCGATGGGACTTCAACGCGTATTCGGGATCGCGAGACTGCAATTGTGGGTATTAGGATGCAGCCTATATTAACGGCTTTGCTTGCAACCAATGAACTCAATCCTGAAGCCTTCGAGATAAATGAGAGACGTGGCAACGGCAGAGGTGGTTGGCAGAAATAATGACGCGGCAGAGCCCTTCTACAACGAGCCTACCCACTTCCCATTGCTGTCGTTGTACTGATGTTGGCTGAAATTCACTTGTAGGCCGTTTGGAAAATAGTGCTCAATGAATGTGAGTGAAAGACGTTAAACGACTAAAATAATTATTCTCACCTGCATCACGTAAAAAGCTAATATTTATTTTAGTTCTGACAAATATAGTATCGATAATAAATCATAATTGATATGAAAAAATAAGTTGTTTCATTTTTCTTACAGTGATGGGCGATTTTATTTATTTCTTTTTTTTTTCCGCGAAACGCAGGCATTATGCTTAGCCTGAATGTATGACTTAACAACTGATTCGACCTAACACTCTCCCTTGACAACACCCAGAGCCATCAGTTTGCAAGCAACGTTACCTTTGACTAACTTACATGCTCTACGACAATTATATGAACACAATCACAAGAATTATGTTATCTGCTTTTGAGTGAATTAAATTCCTTATGTATTTTCCAAACAAACAACAGACGTTAGGGGTGCGGTTAAAAATAATAAATAAATAAATAAATAAATAAATAAATTAGAAACAAACACATAAATAAATAAATAATTATACTAATAATGCTACTGCTTATAATAATAATAATAATAATAATAATAATTTTAAAAACTTGCTTAGGCTTGGTGATGTACTACAAGCAAGCGGCTGGAGTAATGTTATGAAGTGACTCGTGGTGCGTGACGTCAGTACAACGCACAAGAACGTATTTTACTACAGTTGAAAGCCCGGATGGAAATTTTAAAATTGAAATATATCAATTTTCTTGACCCTTTTAAACATACACATAGTGAAAATTTACAGAATTTTTTCTTCCACAATGACCATTTTAGGCGCTGCCATGGCTGCAGCTCTTTATAGGCTCTCATTGATTCACTGTCTCGCTAGCGCCCCCCCTTGAGTGAGGAAAGTCTGGAGAAATTTTCCAGACACGGCTGAACCACTGCCGGACCACTGCCGTTTTTCTTTGATGCTCTGTGATGCGTCTGTGAACTTGCTCCTGCGCGGCTGCATGAAACGTGAGCAACAGCAGATCTGCCTCACCGATAAGTTATTTACCATTCCGCTAATGTTGGACACCGAGGAGCGTTCTAATCACGTGCTTGTGCTTTCACCCTTTAAATGATAAAATGAAGAAAAATTAAGGGTTCAACTGACGTAAGTCAGCTGGAATTTACAAATGTTTTTTTTTTGGTATATCACTCACAACCCAATTCAGCCATCCCATGCTCGGCAAGCCGTTTTCATGAAGCCTACAGAAAGCCTACAAGGGGTTATGTTGACACTGCGCTGCACTTAACTTTGCGGATGAGTGAAATCTGATGTGAATTGTTCTACTAAGATATATAAGTGGTTTGTGTTGATGCACAGCCTACTGCAGCAGTAGGCCTCCTTGAGGAGGTCAGTCACATGTGAGGACTGGAAAGAAAGCTGAAGGCACACGAGAGCTTGAACCATTCTTTTGCCTGCACTCTGTTTTTCCTTTCTCTCTCGGAAATGTAAATTATGCCTCACTCGTGTTTTATTATATGCAGGCTTAAAATACTTTATATGCTTCTGCGGCAGAAATAGTAGATTAATTTCCGGGGTCAGCTCTCTTCAACTTGGTTGAGTGACGCATCTCAAAACTCGGGCCAGCGATTTTCTTGTAAAATACACTGACAATGCACTCACTTTGCTCTTGCCTGCGTTCCGATGCAAGCTTTTAGTCCTACGCACCAAGTGCGCACATGCACACACTTTTCAGCGGTGGTAGACAGGCCACCCGCATGCATCGACTGCCCATTGACCTATTTGTTTACATAGCTTAAAGTGACGGAAGGCCTTACAAAACAAATATTTTTTCCACTTCATTATGAATCAGGCTTAGTTTATAAAGAGAGCAGCGCTGTGACCTATATTTCATTGACAGAGAACTGAGTTTCCTGTCATCATCGTCTGGATTTAAATCGTCAACTAATGAGTAGCTAGTCTTGGAAACAGGAAGACAAGGGCACGACTGTAAACTTTATCGCAAACAATACCAGAAACAATCTGGTCAGAGCAATTTTCAATAGCCTAAGTACATTAATTCAGCGGCAAAATTTAACTAAGCCCTATTGGTGTCCAGCAGGTGGCACGTTTTGTACATTTTTTGCGTAGTTGCCAGATGCAGGCAGACGCTAAACCCTCTGAGAACAGTTCAATTAATACCGACATCGATGATGATGACGATGATTATTATCATCATCCTTTCATTATTATCATTATATCAACGAACTACATATGTTGTATCGATCTTATCCTGAACTATTAATATTTAACTGGAAAAACGTTTGTAAGATGAACATTATACTGAAAAATATGAATGATTGCCCAGTGTCGGCTTTCAACCAAAAGTTAAGATTAAAGTTAATGATACCTCGCTATCTAGCGTAAAAACATATTATTTTCTGCTTTAGGTTCTTACATATGTATGAAACTGAATGAACGCGTAACACGCTGACATGTGCATTGCATTGTACAGAACTAGAGCACCGCTTGCTTGCGCATGCTGTCAACTTAACTGTGAACACTGAAATCCGTTTGGAAATTTCATATTATAATGTGGTTGATTGCTTTCCTTTTTGTTCCGTTGTAAATGACTTTTTATGTCATGTAAAAGTGAAGACTTGCTCTTGATCTGTCTTTGTTTTCGCAGGGGTGAAAAATTGAATAATTGTTTTTGGTGCTTTAATATGCGAAGACCATTGCTTTTCTTTTTGCTCCCAAATGAGAGTGGCAGTTGTGTGTTTACCTTCATGACAGAAAAGCGCAGGTTGATTTGTGAGCCCTCCACCACATACGGGAGCGAGTTTCTTGCTGGAAATCCTGAGGGGTTATAGAATAAAATTTAAAAATAAATAAATAAAAACAACATCAATTTACTTAACAACTGCCGCTTGAATTTTCCTAGTTTATTTCCTTTAATTTCGCAGCCAAACTTGCGAAACTCTGAACACAAACCTATTGATGGAAACAATTTGTAACGAATGTAACGGATGAGAGTGACAACACATTTACCTCCAAATAGAAAATTTATGCGAGCCAATGTGACATATTTTATCGAATAATAAAAATAATAATAATAATAATAATGCATTAACTATTGATAGTTGTGAGACTATTTTCAAATAGCCTATTTGCCAAACCACTGATCTCTCGCGTAGTATAGCAAATTATAACAATTAAAATTTTCATATTATTTTATTATTATATTCTACCTGATTAATTTGTATTACCATATTAAATTTGTATTTATAAATAGTACTACTCCTCCTGACCTGAGACAGTCTTGAGGATATCTTTATTTTTGTTTTGTATTTCAATCGTTTTAACCTTTTTTCCACCTGGGTACAAGTTTTCGTAATTAATTTGTCAAGTTGCCTATCCATTCTGCCAGATTACTGTAATAGTCAGATATACATAAATTATATTAATATTAAAAACGATTTAATATGTTAATTTGGGTGCGGTATACATAAACCCTTAGTTGTGTTGAGATTTAATTTACAAGTCTAGTTGTAATTATGCCCCCGCCATCAACTCCCCCGGTCGTTCTGCCCGCTCTTTAAAATAGTTGACATCACCTAGGCAAAGTCTTGGGGCTCTCGGTCCAAGTAAGAACTCGAGCCGAGTGTGAAGCACTCCTTTTTTGGACGGGGGCTGGCTGAATTATGCGCATGTGCAAGTGAAAGGGTTTGGTTGCAATAAAGAGGCGGTTTGAGCGCAGACCGAAGGATAGTGCTTGAATGTCTTTCACTCGAATCGCAGCCCTTGGGCGCAACGTACTTCCTTTGCATAGCTGAGAACTTCAGGCAGTTTGCAGCGCTGTCACTTACAACTTTTCACCCGAGATTTTCAGGAGATCAGAATTGTCCATAAACATTCAAACGACACCTGCAGCAGGCTACTTCTGCATTGATTTGCAAAACTTACCGACTCCTGTGAGGAAACTTCTTCCAGCCTGACCTTGTTGGATTGATCGCCACTGACTGGGTAAATATCACTGATGGATGTTTTATAAAATAGGTCTCTTCACTCTCTTGTAAGTTATTAGGACTTCGGTTGAAGTTTCTTTTCTGCCTTTAAGGATAGGGGCACGCGCAATTGCCTGATCTAAATTTTAATTGACAGGGATCTTAAGAGATACGACAGATTTTTTTTTTTTCTATAGACTGTTAACACTTGATTACGGTACTGCTCGGATTGTGTGCCGAGGCAGGATACCTCAAAAATGTTCAATCATTAGCCCCTTTTAGAACGCGCCGATGATCTGGTATTGAGCGCGGCACGTGCAATTTCGACTACTTTCGGGACGGAGAAGTGCGCGCTATCAACAGGTGTGAGGACACAGGGGAAGCACCGACCCAGTGCACGACTCTCTTGGTGGAATTCGTTTTTTCTAAAGTGTAAATTTAGCATTAAGTTCAGGCTATGTAGATTCACTAATATTAAATATATGGCCGTGATTCACGGTAAACTACTCTGTTATAATTGCTTGATTATGGGGAACGATAAATACTTGCACTGATAACATGACAGTCTTACTGACGCTCAAATGACGTTAATAACATGAGATCTTAACGAAAACAAATCGATTAGTAACCTATTGCCTAAAGGACAGATGTTTCCAAACATGCCGAACAGGATACATATATATATATATATATATATATATATATATATATATATATATATACACATATACACACTTTTTTCTAATTGCTGTCATTTAAACAGAGTTGAGTTAAAATACGCTACTCTTTCGCTCAAATTCATTCTACGATTTCCTGCCCCCTCAGGAACAGCATCAAAGGATGCAGCAGTTTATAGATTTTGTAAAGGTGCTAATATATTCTTTAAAAGTGTTGCGAGGAATTCGGCCATCTGCTATCGCGTGTTAAGTTCTCTAAATGATTGTATAATTTCTAGCTCGTTTGGCTTGAAATTTGGGTGAACAGATCGGGTAAAGGTGGATACCTCTTTGGTAGAGAAATATTGAATAATCAAATAATGGCTAGGTAAAATCGATATCTTCAGTGCGTTTTATAGCCTACTACCAACAATAATAATTATTATGTTGATGCTGCTGCTACTACTACTACTAGGCTACTACTACTGCTACTACAACTACTACTAATAATATGATGGTGATGATGACGATAATAATAATAATAATTATTATTATTATAATATCGACAGTCTCGTTGCTGTCATCATTATAGGAGCCTCTGCGCTCCAGTGTTTTGAATTAGTGTTTATAATCATACCTCGGTATCAGGTCTTTGAGTGATTATTAGTTTGTCGTACTGTGTTGAATTTTGGCAACTGGCACGCCTTTACCACATTTTTGTATACCTGTGGATGGAGTATCAGAGATACCTTTAAGCAGGCTAAGCCATAATTTTTTTGTCCGGCAACATGGACCCCGTAAAAATGGTCTGATATCTGTGCGAAGAGATTTGTTTTGCTGAAACCAGGACGTAAACGAAGTAATCTATCAGATAAACGAATTCCCACAGGGCTCTTGGTAGTAGTTTAGCTACTGACAAACAGCCTCTGGACACTTGGCCCTTGTGTGAAGCACTTTTTGAAGTGTATTGAATGAAAAGAAAAGAGGATAGCACTCCAAGTTTTAAGAAGTGTATTGAATGACAGTTACAAAGTGATTTGTTTCCCCTGACTATAGTACAGGTCATCGAAGTAGCGAAAGGAAAAGATGTGTAGCTGCTTCATGTATGTTGGTATACTGTGTATCAGGCATCTGGTGAAATGCCTGGAATTTTGAATCAGTAAAATCTTTAGGCATTTCATAAAATGACTGATTACACAGTTTGCCTGTAACATAGGCTGTATGAAGTCATCAATACTGTCCCATTTTTCTCCCGCGAGGTCAACACCCGATAGTATTTAATATTAATATGTGTTTCTGCGTGAAAGCAGTAAAAAGGGAAAATAAAACCGTGTGATGAATAGGCCTAAATGATACATAACTAAACGCATCTTTTAAATACCCGGCATTTATGGCAAGTTCTAACGCTTTGCCAAGTTCTTCACTTTCCCTCGCCATCGGTTTTATTTCATTGCAGTCATGCGCTCATGCGCATCAACGCACGAATGAAGACAGACGCACGGACGATCATTACTGAGCGATTAAGATTACTGAACAATTCACTAAAGGCTATAGATTAAAGTTCTGCTCTGAAGTTAAGTTTGAGGCAAATGGGCGCGCGCGCAAACACACACACGCGCGCGCGCGCGCACACACACACACAGACTCTCTCTCTCTCTCGCGCGCGCGTGCACACACACACACACACACACACACACACCTTGACCAAACCAATTCACGTCAGAAATTTAATCTCGCTTCTTTAAATCTTTGATATGAAATCCGCCAGTCAAATAATCTAGCAAAAATGGTTAAAGTGTCCACCTTCGTTTTAATGAATAGTTGTAACACTGATTTATTCAATATCGTGATGATAAAAATAAATACTTTTTCGTTGTAAAATATGTTTATCCGACTCAGAGTACATGTGTCTATTTGGGCCAAAGTGAGTCCTTTTATATGTTGATACGATGAACATTTTACTGTGTGCTACATGCTGCTTCTATTACTTGGGCCCTTACTACAACTGCCAATACTATTACGGCTAGTACAACTACGATTGCTGACGCTAATACTACTACTACTACTACAGAGACTATAATAATAATAATAATAATAATAATAATAATAATAGTGATGATAATAATAATAGGACTATAACTTGTATAATTCATGTATAATTGTTGGGCCATTAAACGATCGAATCCGAAAATATTATTGGTAAAATGAAAATATTTGTACTGCCATTATTTTTTGTTGGCAATTGACTTTTTCGCAATATACTGCTAGGCATTTTCACCTATCCTGTTAGAACAATACCCCTGATCAAGGCCGTTTGCGGCAATAGAAATCACAAGTGATCTATTAGCCCTGTCATCACCTAATGGCTTGCTGTATTTGTGAGGAGAATACAAGCCTAAAGTTTATGAAAGTCAGCGTTTGAGTTGCTAAATGGGCACTCTGGTGTGACTTCTCTGGCCAGTATCAATGCAAAAAAAAAAAAAAAAAAAAAAATCACCAATTAGCGAGCAACTTCTTGGCCGAATGTCTCGTACGGTTAGTGCGGGTCGCCAGTTTGGAGATTCCATACGGTTGCAACGTTCTCACAATGAAACTACATATTGACATATTTTTATTCTATTGTGTTTAAGATTTCGTTTGAGGTTGTATCACAGGTCACAGTTTAAATATGCGCTATACTTGTGCAGCTACTGGCCCCCGAAGTCCCTGTTTTGAGAATGTTTTGACTTTTTTGGCACGTGATTTGGATTTGTGACGCGTCTTGTTGCCTGCAAAGGTCAGGGATATTTAAAACTCGGAGCAAGCTTCTATAGTTACTTCCTCTCCGCCCAACTTCCTTGCAATGCACGGTATATTTCACATCAAAGGGTTAAAGATGCCAGACGGCCCGGGAGCAAGTGCTGATCTCCTCTAATGACCCAGTAAGTAAAAGTCAATTACTTCTGCGTCATGATCAGAAAGTAGAAATCCTCGGGGGACCTTTGAGCTCTAGCTGCTCTAATTAGTATTATTTCACTTTTTATTTACAAGGAAACGTCCCCCGACCCGGTCCCACAATGTTCCTGAACTTTTTTTAATGCTTCAAAAAAGAATAAATCATTGCCAAAATCATAAGTGACGTAGTGTTTCGCTATCACATTTTACAAATGCATTCACTCAGCAAATAAACCATTTAAGACCGGCCAAAAAAAAGTTTATTTATTTATTTATTTATTTTTGTGCAGGTCGTGGAGGGTTTTATACACGATTTGATGATGGGCTGTACTCAAGTGGGGAAAATATGCACACAAACTCGTAAAAATAATGGGAAATATAGACAATTTGTGCGCAAATAATTCTTGGCTTGCAAGACTTTCGATGCACGAGCATTATTGTAAATGTCAGACTTCTTAATTTATTCTACGTCCTACTTCGTTTGGGGGAGAGAAAAAAATCTGAAAACTAAATTTCGCGCATGTACTTGCAGTGTGTCACTCATGAAACAAAGAGACATTTGTGCTTTGTATTTATTCATATCAAACTAGATTCAACCGTTCCAAGAGGTATTTTACGTGGTGAATAGGTCGTTTCTGTGTACCTGTTCCAAATGGCCCGGGGCGCATTTTATGCAGACTAAAAACGCCCACGCCAAACACGCGCTGCTCTGAAGCTCGCGCTTCGTCTACAGAGTGACAGAACTTCAGCTTCTCGCGCCTCCCGGGCCTCGCGGACACGTCTAGTCTTTGCAGCAGCCGGTGCCCTTGCGCACCTCTTTGTAAAGGTCTGAATACACATGAATTGGCTACTTAAGAGTTAAGAATACTGACATAGGGGCTGTTCCATGAAATAACGCCGCCTTTTGTTTGAGAGTAGAAAAGGCACATTTGTACACCTCAGCTCTTAATCCCCAGGTAATGAGGCCCCTGAAAAGATCAAATGGCGTTTAACAAGGGAGTCAAGAATAAGATTTCATTGTTTGTGTATTGGCTGTGCGTGCTCTCCGGCAAAGCTCCGTAATTAATGGCTGTTTAAATAAGGGGAAATCACTCATTTGATCACTCACAGACATAGTATACTTGACCTTTATATAAAAATAAATAATTGATAATCTGTATTGTTGTTATTATTATTATTATTATTATTGTTGTTGTTGTTTTTGTTGTTGTTGCTGTCAAATGTGGAAAATCTAGAGCCACAAAGTGAAAGTCCTTCCTATTATTTTGTTCTGATCTCCAAAATTTCCTTGAGAAATCCTGAACTTTAAATGTTGCAACACTGCTATCGTTGTCAGCTGTACTAAATCATGTGTTTTTCTTATTTTTCTCTCAAAGGAAAATCCATTGTCTGCTGATCTTGATTGGCAACCCCCATCAGTCAAAAAGAAAAAATGGGGAGCAAGACCCTGGCTGCACCCGTACCCTTGCATCCGTCCTTGCAACTTGCAAACTACTCCCTCCTGCAGACATCTAATGGAATCCAGCTTCCCCCCGACCACATCCCCAACATCTACAGCTTCAGCGCCCTCCACGCTGTTCAGCTGCACCAGTGGACGCTGGGATACCCTCCCATCGCCCTACCCCGCTGCACTTTCTCCAAGCTGCCAGCACTGGTGGACGGGCGATTCGCCCTGCCTTCCCTTCTGCCCCCCTTCTTCCCCCACATCATCCAGCCCAAACAGGACTCAGTGGGCTCCACTGGTGGCAGTGGAGGTGGGGGAGGACAGGCCAAGAACAAGCCCAGGTTCGATTTCGCCAACCTGGCCGTTGCGGCAACCCAGGAGGAGCCCTTGAAACCAGAGGACCTGAGCTCTCCTCCGGCCCTTGGCTCCCTGCTGGACGTCACCAAGCTCTCTCCAGAAAGGAAGCCCGGTCGAGGCCGTCTGCCCTCCAAGACCAAGAAGGAGTTTGTCTGCAAGTTCTGCGGCCGGCACTTCACCAAATCTTACAATCTGCTGATTCACGAGCGTACGCACACGGACGAGCGGCCCTACACCTGCGATATCTGCCACAAGGCCTTCCGGCGGCAGGATCACCTGAGGGACCACAGGTATGAGGGCCCTGGAACCGACCGGTTACATGCTAGTCCATGTCCGCGACACTGGCTGTGCTCCATGTTTAGCTGCCTGCACCGTATTGCATTACAGGCATTTAGCTGCCACGCTACATTACAGGCATTTGGCTGAGGCTTCACATCACATTTCATGCACTTGGCTGCCGATGTGGCATTACATTACAGATATTTTGCCAACTTCTCATTACCATTACAAGCATTTGGCTGGCAACTTCACCTTTCAGTACATGTGTTTAGCTGCCAGTGCTATGTTACTTTACCGGCATTCAGCTGCCAACTTCTTATTACATCACATTTATCATAAATTCCAATGCAGGGCAGAGTTTAAAGTCTAGGGGGTCAGAGAGTTAGTCCTGCCCTGGGTTTGTTCCACCCATTAACTCAGCCGGCTGATTTCTCTCATTATTTCTACCTTCTGGCCAGAGAATTGTGCTAATGAGCAAATCCTGGTGGTTGGAATAAAATATTGGAGAGACTTTTATTGTTTGAATCTGGATTTTACAGCTTTGACATCTCTGCAAAAATTGAAAAAGTCCACTTTTGTAATTATTGCATGCCAGTGACCCAGAAGTATCGATCGAGCAAATTTTCACTATTCCGCTAGTCATGAAATTTACGAAAAACAAAAATGCCTACCATCCAAGTTTTCTTTCTTTTTTCTTAAATGAAGTGTTATTTTAAAATTTTTATATCAGGCATTGATTGATTGTCTTTGCTGATTTTTCTCCCAGGTACATCCACTCCAAAGAAAAGCCATTCAAATGCCAGGAATGTGGAAAAGGCTTTTGCCAATCCAGAACTCTGGCAGTCCACAAAACCCTGCATATGCAAGTCAAGGAACTAAAACCATCAAAGATAAAGTGATGTCCTCGATCCAGGACATGGCGTGGAGAGTGTTAGGGGGGACACTGGAACATTATGGACAAGCAAAATGGAAGAAAACACAAATAAAAATGGACAAGAGAAGGGAACGCCATTGCTTCTGTGTGCCTTAACAGAAATTTAGCGAGAAATGCGTTTGTGTGTCCGAGCAAGGAAAGTGGCCGCACAATCAACTGTTCGGGGAATGTGGACGGAGTTTCAGGAGATCTACATCACTCCGCCTGCCGGAAAGGCATCATTTTTTTCTCATTAAAGTGATAATTCACAGATAAAGAATACATAAGGTTTGGACCAAAAAAAAAAAGAAGAGCTTATATTCTCCACATAAAGGAGTTGGACTGAAATGAAGATGAAATTATGCAATGTCTTTTTTTTTTGTGGAAACACACCAAGACTTCATAAAAAGAAGCATATCAGATCTGTGTGTGTGTGTGTGTGTGTGTGTGTGTGCACGTTTGAGAGAGGGAGAGAATGAGATGCCTAGCGCAATGGACTGTAGACTTAAATGCAGAGAGAGGACTGATGGATCTGTAGCCCATGATCTGCAATTTTTGGCAGCGTCATGGACACAAAAATCTCACTTTTAATCTGAACGTCTTGAAATTGATGTCTGAGTCTTGTGCAGTCTGTGTAATATAAAATGATGACATTCCTGGCAGCAGACGTCTTCTCTTACCTTTAAAGCTCACATTCCGATTTTTTATTATTGTAATTATTATTGTGTGTTTTTGTACAGATTTCCCTTATGAAAATGTTATTTGGCACTTTACTCTGATTATTGAATATTTACATATATCACTGGATTCCTTAAACTTATTTTTAAAATAAATAGTCATTTTCTAAACAACACTCTTTTGTTTCATTTACAGAAAATCTGAAAAGCATTCGTGGGCAAATTGTTAATTTTGTACCGATCTCTGTACAGAGAGGTGCATGAATATGAGAAACCGAATATTTTGTCGTTATGCATATTATTATTATTATTTTTTTTTTATAAATTAGACATTATGGGCATTGGAAAATGAAATTGGACACAGCTATTTTCCCAAGTCCATACATCCATGTAGAAAATATTACACATATTTACTGAGAAGATGCTTTTACGTAAGGTGATGTACAGGGAAGCAATTATATAAACACATGCAAACATGTATGTGAATTTAATGAACCCCTCTCCTGTCACTGCATACACAGACAATTAGCCATTGCAAGCCACTTCATGATCTGTTCCTTTATGACATCACATGGGGAAGTGACCACCTGCAGACAAGAAGGACTAATCAACTTCAGCCAACCAGTTAATCAGTTCCTTCATTGTTCTGGGAGGCCTCAGATTTTGAAATGGCTTGTAATGCCTGTTTGGCAATGCACCTGGTACCATGATAGAGGATTTAAAAAAGAATGATAAAGGCATGCAGAAGATAAAAACATTATTATACAGGACAAGATTTTTTATGTTTTTTTTTATTTTATTTTCTAAGCATGAATATTTTTAGTATGACAACTGGTGGGGTTATCCATATCAAAAATCACTGGATAAATATCAAGGATAATTTGATAGATAGACAATCTGCTGCTTATTTTTCAGTTTAATAAGCTACTTAATTGGAATGTTCACACAGGAGTCACAATACGTCAAATTGGTACTTTTATCATTGCGTAAACATGCTAAACACGGCAGCAACTGGGGGTGAATAAGTTTTAAGACAGAAGCTAATTTTTATCAACAGAAAGTCTGTATTTCTTTCTTTTTTTATTTCTCCTTCAAATGCAGCGCAGGAATGACATTCTCTTTAGGCTAATAGTCCTGAAAAAACAGACCCTTAACAGTGTGACCGAAGACACCAGACATGTTTATTGGGAACATTAAAGAAATGGGCAAATTGCACATTGATGGACACGTTAGCACATCACCTGTCTTGCGCCTTTGAAGTGGAAGGAAGGCGCTGGAGTTAGAGGAGTTTGTCTCTCGCTGACAGTGTCTGTAGTGACAGAGCGAGCTCAGGATATCAATCATCATCAACGAGCATCAAATGTTTGTCTATCAGCTGATTAAAGGACCCTCTCGGTGCTCTTTTCTCCTGCAGGCCACAGCTTAATCCTTTGAAGAGTGATTTTTAAAGTATTCCGACCAAGTAAGTGTTAAAGACCTACACTGCTTTCAGTGACCTATAAGTGGTAGACATAACTGCATCAAAATGTTGAGTTCAGAACTTTCTGATCTCAATTTTGTGAATTATCTCTTTCAAACCCAGGTTTCATGTTTTTATTTATTTTGATTTTAATTTATATTGGGATCTAAAGAGTCTGCAGTGTCTGAGTGCAAGCAGCGTGTAAAAACACAACGCTCAGTTTTTATAGGACTGTGCCAGCTTCCCGCCCCCTCCTACCTCATTTCTTTTTTATCTGTTATTTTAGGATACCTTCCTAGGTCTGCAGTGTGCTAAATGTGGCAGCGTGCCTTCAGGTGCTGAAAAGCACGCTGATCAGTCGGTGACCCCTTCTGTGGGGCCTGGGTTTTGGGGATTCTGTTGATTTCATGCACTGCATTCATGGTCGAGATGCCAGTCCACATCAGGGCTGAGTGAGATTGATCACTGCCTCAGCAAGTTTGGTCCATCCTCACTGCCTCACAATTTTTCATTCATACTGGATAGAGCAGCACGGGCTGTGCATTTTGGCGCATGGTCTCACCTAATATGACTAATGCTGACTGTAACTCCCCTGACCCACGGATCCACTTCATCTCTGCATTTTTTTTTGCCATCCTGAGCTATTGCACCAGGCTAGACAGCAAAGCAGACTCCCCCTCTATAGCTGGATTCCTACTGGAATTCCTTCCCATGTTTCATGAAACTTTATCACACTCTTAATTCTCGCTTAATTTTTTTCCCACAGTTCTACACCTAAGATATTCCAGTCTTCTTGTTTCCATGTTCATGCCTTATCTTACAGAGGCTGTTTTCTTCTCTAGTCTGTGTTGCACGATGAGAGTGCTGCAGTTATTGCATGTAACAATGATTGCTAAATTTATAATTTTATTGTAATTTATTCAGTGAGTCACAAATGTAAATTAGAACCCATTTGAATGTTAAATATTTGTTTTAAGAGAACACTCAAAAGGAAATTAAGAGGAAGGTATTGTTAAATTGTTCCTAATGATAGTAGGATGACATACAGATGTGACCTCTTGATAATTCACAGGCCCTCCTCTGTCTTTCTTATCTTAGAAGATCTCAGGGTTACTCTTACTTGAAACCATAGATTCTTCACTTAGCTCATATGAATGAACAGGAAAACGCAGTGTTCATAAACTCACATTTCATGCATATATCCAGCTCTATGAGCCCACATTTGTTTACAAACATGTACAAAAAAAAAAAAACAACAACAATAAAATAAATTGGATAAAGCATTTTTAAATGACAAAGCATCAAATATAGTGCTCATTCCATGACCCATACTCCTTGGCAGAGATCTGACCTCATAATTAGCTTGATTTTCATAGGCCAAGTGGAGTACTTTACTCCATAGCTGTCCTGGATAGAACTCCCAATCACTACCTCAGGTCATGTGACTAGCATCATCCAATAGCACAGAGGCAGCAGTTATAACTGCTCTCTCCACACACATATGCTTAAAAATCTAAAAAGACACTCCACCCTTTCTGACTGCATATAATTTATGTGTGGTGTGTGGCTTAAGAAAAAAAACTGCCACACACAAAAACGTCAGTTCAAGATCCAGTGATGTGTGAATTCTTTCCAATTTCTGATGCGTTGCATCCATATATATCTCCGTACAAAACAATTTCAACAATTCAGACAACAGCTCTTTAACATCCTTCAATTTGTATTGTCTGATTAATCAGTTGCAGAATGCAGAAGGAATGCATTCAAACTATTTTGAGGACTGAGGCAGCAGCATGTTTAATCTCTGGCTAAATCTCTAGCAATTTTTTTTTTTTCACTGTTTCCTTTTTCCATATAATGACATTATATCATTTTGGGCAATCACACCAAATACTAAATTTAAAAATGTCTGTTGTAAGTCACTGAAATGGGTATCCTATGCAGTTTTTGATCAGTTTGTAGTGCAGCAATCTTATTTGTAAAACGCTTGAGTGGGATTATAAAACTGCAATCATTATTTCACCCGCATCTTCATTATTGCAAATCAATGGTCATGCAGCGAATAAGTGAACGAAAACAGATCAAATATCAATGAAAATGGATAAATGCCTTATAATACACTCTGCAAAATGTGTCTGTCTTAAGAAGTAATGTAATCTTATAATGAGACTTCTTAATTTTTTCTTTCACAACTAGAAAATATTGGTTTGAGTGACCGTGTACTTGACAATTATAATTTTCCTTTCCCACTGACAAGTTTAGAAATGAGTCAAAATAATTTCATATCAGAGCAGCATTTTTAAATACATGATCATGGTTGGTGAGATTTATTATTTTATTTATTATTATTTTATTTATTGCAATGTTTAGTCATTTGGCTTGTCTTGACCAAGACATCCTTTTTGGTGTCTCAACCCGCCATTGATAAGACTTTCTGTCAGTTATGACAGAATGCTTCCCTTGAAATTGACGGAATATTTCAGCACTGTTACAAGATGGGGGCACTGTTACAGATTCTCTGGCAAATAGGCATTGAAAGATCATGGATGGCAGCTTAAAAAATACTATGGCAAGGAAAGTGTTCAGAAACTTCTACTATGGTTGAGAGACACATTCCTAAATTTCTCAATGAGATAATCATGAGCTTGGTTGGGTTCCTTCTTAAAAGCACAGGGTTCTAAAGTCAACTAGTTTTTCTTAAGGCATGTGTTTCAGCATATTTTTGCCTGGTGACAAGATTTATGTATTTGTACATTTACAAAGATAAATACCGTTTATTTCATTGCAAAGGCTAAAAACTTGCATGTATTTTATAGCAGTTGTCTGAAAGAAATATCACTTCACCCATTAAAAAATGTGAAACAGATCTTACCATCTGAATGGCTGAACAGGCCTGAGCAGCATTTCTTCAGATCTCAAACTCAAACTAGAATCATGAAAAAAGCTGAAATTCCTGTTTTGAACCTGGCCAGCTTATATAGTGTGTCCTAAAATATATAGTGTGATATACAGTTTGAGCAAATATTTGAAACACATTCAAATGTACGACTGCTCACACACATGCACTCACACACACACACACACACACACGCACACACACACACAAGTGCACATGCACATATTCCATACTGCCCATCCACTTATTTAAAAAAAAAAAGGCAAATTGCAATTCAGAACACATAAACGGCCAGTGTACGTATGCAGGTGTGGATTTACATATATATATATATATATATATACATACATCCACTATACAAATGCATTCTCACCACAGAAGCTGGGTGATTAACTTCACTAAAAATAAGTCAACTTATCAGTACTTTGTGGCTAGCATTCATTGCTCTGTCCTCTGAACCCCTGAACTTGTTGAGTGGACTCTTAAGGCCATTTATACTGTTTGAGGACAACTAGGGGGTCAAGGTAAAGAGAAGAAATAATGGCATGTCTGCTTTTGTGACACGCCGAGGATGAGTCTATACCATCAGAGCCAGCATGGGGAAACATCCTTAAATGGGCAGCCCCCTCTTTCCGCTAACATTTCGACACTCATATTGTTCCCTACCTCTCAAGGTCAGAACATATGAATCAGTAGAGACTATGATTCACTCTCTCTCCCCCCTCTCTTTTTTCTCCCCCTCTTTCATTCTCTTACCACACACACACACACACACACACACACAGAAAAAAAAACCTGCAAATCCGCAAACAAATTCCACCCCATTTTACAGTGAGAACTGTTTGACTCTATCTCTCCCTCTGTATTTGTGTGTATCTCCCTCTCTCTGTCATGGTAAACACTGTTCCCTGCTTTTAAACAAAAGGAAAGGGGATGATAGTTATAGTTAACTCCCAATGCTCAGCGAGAGTAAATATTTCAGTGCATCTGATCTCAGCCTTTTCCTGAACTTCGCTGTTTCGGTCAGCGGGGACAGTACAGAGCTACTGTTCTTTCCCATCCTGCCCTTCAGCTCACCGGCTCAGCCTGGTGCTGTATTTTATCCTGTTGTCTTTTGGGCTGGTTGTATATTTATTATCCTTTTGTTCCTCCCTTCTTTTTTCTGTGTTTTCAGCAAAGCTAATATCATTATTTAGAACAGGGAATGTTCTCTGTCAGTGATCCTGAACTTGATGTCCTCGATTTTCTCTATCTCCATGACTTTCATGTTATCTTTCTCTCCTGTTCCTCCTCCTTCCCTTGGTTTCTCTGCATTAGGGGGTTAGTTGGGTTTATTTTGCAATTTTCTTCTTGGTTTTGAGTTTCCGTAGGTCTTGTCTTTGAGCAACATCCCAATAAAGGGGCTTTTAAAATCAAATAAATCTCTCTCCCTCTCTGGAGCTGTCTCTGCTCTCTCTCTCTCAGCCTCTCTCCCCTCTCCAGCCTGGCCTGGGAAACTGTTGGTTGAAACCACAAGGAAAGTGCGATGGTAAGTTAAACCACAGGGATAATGGTGCGGCAGTAAACCTTTGGCAGATCTCTGCCTCCCAGTCACTTCTGTGGGCTTGTAATGCGGTTCTCCCCATTCATGGGTCTCTACAGGCCAGAGCCTTTCGCAATCAGGGAAACACACAAAAATGCTTATAATCACAGTAATTAAATGAAGTAAATGATGATGATGATGATGATGATGATGATGATTATTATTATCTTTATTGTTATATATACATTAGTTTCAGTTTACTTTATTGCATCTAACTCAGATCTAATATTTGAGAAATAATAATAATGATAGTAATAATAATCATTATCATCATCATCATCAGCATGACCTAATGTTCAAACAAAGAAAAGCTCTCAGCCAAAATATGAAGGCATTGTTTTAAATAATAGACCAGTGATGAGATTTATGTGTGTGTGTTGTGATTTAGTTTCTGACAGGATGCTCCCCTTTCTTTGTGGTCGTGAGCTCAGCCCTTTCACAGAGCAGGTTGACTACCTCAGCTGAGTTTCTTTTTTTTTTAAAGATTTTTTTTTGGGTATTTTTTTTCCTTTATTTGAAAGTCACACAGTAGAGAGAGACAGGAAAACTGGGGAAGACATGCGGCAAATGACCCGAGCCGCAATGGAACCCGGGTCGCCGCAGGAAGGCCACAGCCTTTATGGTGCGCACTCTTAGACCAATGAGCCACCGGGGCGCCCTCAGCTGAGTTTCTCCTAGCACAGCTCAGTTTATCAGAGTCCATGCTCCGCATTCGAGAGGGTTCTGGGTTTTCCTTCGTGCAGCTCAGTGATCCTGTCATTATGACACTGTCCCACAGTTTGGCCATAAAGAGGAGGCAGGAAGATGGTGAGCGTGTCACCCCCCCCCGATGTTTCTGTCCTGTCCTTCCTGAAGGCTCTGTCCAGTGCACTCCTTTGGAAAGCAGGAACTCATTACTCTATCATCATGGCCATAACTCCCCCCCCACCACACACACCCCCCAGGGAGAGCCAGGGATGACTGCAGATGCTCCCACCTCATCCTGCGCAGGCGGCGAAGGGGATGGGGGTGGGGTGGGGGTGTGCTCAGATTTTTTTTTCTGCTCTCTACTCATCTTGCCTGAGGCCTTTGAGCTTGCTAGGAGCAGTAGATGGGCAGGGTTTGCAGTCATTGGGATGAATTATTTTGGAGCAGCACACACCAGGCAAGAATAGTCAAATGCAGAAAAGCATTTGAATCCAGCACTCGCGTCAGCTGTTGCTAATTTGAGTACGCGCTCTTCCCAGTTTCTCTCTGCCAGCCGAATGTTCTGTTCTCATTATGCTCTTTAATTTAGTATTTTCCGTATACCGGGCAGTCCAAAATATTTGGACAGTGTATCAGTTTTCGCTGAATGGCTCTCAGTTCCAGCTTATTCCATGGGAAACCAAATTAACGGCAGCGTAGTCTCCATCTGCTTTGATTTGCAGGCATTTACAGCAGTATGGGGCAAAATTTGTTGGAATATCAGCGCCTCATATGCAGCGCCATTGTCCAAATACTCAACCCCCCCAATTTTTTTCTTTGTGTGTGTGTGCAGGGGGTGAAAGGGAGGTTTGGGCTGAGTGAGCAGTTCCTGTAGGAGGCGTGTGAACGCATGGTGCGGAACAGACGGTGGCGATACAGTGGTGACACGTTTAGTGCCGTGTCCAGGGTAGAGTGGAGGCCAACAGGATGGGACGACGGAGAGCTGACAGACAGCTGGACACTACAGGCCGCTCCCCTGTCCTTCCTCATTCACGGCAGGGGAAGCCAGCCCAGCAAGGTGGGGCGCTGGTTTTAAAAAGGTACGGGGAATCCAGGAAGGTGAACTCTGGGCTCGATGAAAATCACTTCCACACAATCCCATGACTCTTCGCCCTCTGGAGTCACAGAGACGTAATAATCGCTGAACCGACCGTACCTCCCTATTAAAAATGTGTCCGGCCAGGAGAATTTCCCTGGCAGTTTGAAGGACTAGAGTTCCCCTGGGCGAACCCCAGCTGACACGATTTCTAAACAACAACAGGACAAGCTTATGAGGCGGATAATACTGATAGGCTACATCATCTCATACTGGGCGCCTCTGTCCCAACACCATTAGAGAATTAAAAAATACAGTAGTTGGTCCACATTTCATGATATGTCAAAGGAAGCGTCAAGTGCTTTATCCATCATTGTTTTCCCATCTGAAAGGAAATGGAATTTCCTCAAATCCTCACGCTGTTATTCACCTTGGTCAGACCTGAGGAGAACGTCTGATACCAGGTCCAGATCCACAGGAATGGCATTCAGCACACATTATTTGAGCATTCTGAGAAACATGACTACATTTTCAGTTTTAAATCACCTTTACATACCTTCAAGGACAAGAGCTAGTCAATAATTTATTGGGGAACAATCGAATATCAGATATATTGTGATATGTACTTATGCTGAATTATTCACATCACGATGAGCTTTTCCTGACGACTTTTTGCCGGTTGCTGTTATTCAGAGAATGATTACAAATTGCCAATCATGAGATGCTTTTTCTGAAAATATCACTGGAGCACATTATTGCACAAGCAAACAATAAATATGCAGCTCTTTCAAAGGCAAAACACAATTATCCACAATGGCCATAAAACCCATGGCTTTTGCTCAGAAATGCAGGAAAATGTCAGAGTTGTAATGATTAAAATAACGCATTACAAAAAACGTGCTGTCCATTCAAAAGCAAAGGTATTCCAAATGTCAGAGTGTTCACCCGGGAACTCTGAATTAGAATGTGTGAAGATGCTGTCGGCTCCAACAGCAAGGGGTATATCCCCAAAGTCCCCAGTCCTCAATGGTTGAAACCAAGTATAACAATATAAAGTAATAATATAAATTGCCCATTGGTATAAATTAATTTCATCTGCTTTGATTCTTTTGCAAATGACATGAGATAGCTGAAAAATTGCTGAATGATTCAATAAACAATAAAGAGTCAATCAACAAACAATTATCTAACTTTTCTTTAAATCTACATCGTACTAATTGTAAGAAATATTGCAATGACAATAGAAATCTGATTGTAAAATTCCACAAGGAGCAGTATTAATTGATAAGAAACATAAATTAATGCTGACACTCCAGCTTGTTTCTTTCACAGGTAACTCCTTCTGTATACCTCTTATTCTAGTTTTGTTTTTCATGCTTCCATGAGATTTTTCCTGGAAATAATTTTGTGCATTCTGCAAGTCACAATTAATGTGATATTATTGAGGCTGTAACATGCTTGTGAGATTTCAAAGTGTTTGAGGCTTCTGTGATACTTTATTCAAGCGGGGCAAACAGATGAAAAACGATAATCATTTGCTGACACTATTTCTTTTACAAACAAAGCTTGCTTTAGAGTCACTAGCAAATAAGAGTTAGAGTCCATTTTTTCAATACCAAACCTGCTTTTGTGATCGAGGAAGTAAAGCAAGTGCAAGTTACCTATGCCATGTGCTATAATGCACCCCTATACAATAATGGGCGCTGCCTTTTGAGCTGGGCTCTGATAATAAGTTGGATGGTCCCTCTCCTCTTTAGCACCGAGGATGTGGCATCTATAATTTCCCAAAACAATTTCACATTTTTGATCGGTCAGATCACAGGGCAATTTCCCACTTCTCCCCAGTCCATCTTAAATGAGCTCGGGCCCAACGAAGGCCATAGCACTTCTGTACCTTGGTTCAATTTTTGCATAGCAGAGTTTTAAAATTTGTGGATGCAGCGACAAATGGTTTTTACAAACAATGGCTTATGGAAGTGCCAATGCAGTGCTTTCCACTTCAGAATCCTGTCTGTTTTTAAGGCAGTGCTGCCTGAAGGCTGAGGAACATGGCCATTCAATATTGGTTTTTGGTCTTGTCCCTTGTTTACAGAGATTTCTCAAGATGCTCTGAATCTTTTGATAATATAATGTACTGTAGAGGATGAAATCTCCAAATTCCCCAAAGAAACGTTTTTTTTTTAAATGGTTGAACTACTTGTCCATGCAGTCTTTCCCTGAGTGTTGAAGTCAAGGCCATCTTTATGTCTACAAGACTTTTTATCCCCAATCATCTTACTGACCTTTTGCCAATTGACCTTATTTGTTTTCAATTTTTGTTTTCAGTTAAATATAGGGTTTACATGAGTTGCAAATTTATTTACATTTATTTACATTTTACACACTGTACCAACTCTTCTGGGAATATGGCTGTAATAATAATAATTAAAAAAATAATAATAATAAAAATAATGATGATGATGATAATGTGCATTATTAATTTTATATTGTTATATGCTATTTTAACAAGCACATTAAAGCAACACAAGAAGAGGCACACCCTTTTTTAAAAAAAAAATCTGACAGCTTAACCACACCGTACTGACTCATCAAGCAGTCTGCTCGCAAACATAATGCGCCGTCTCAGGGAGAATAAATCATGCACATAGTAGTTTACAACACCCTTGTTGATTGGGTGTCACATTCTGTCAGTACGGTTATTATTAGCTGAGCTTCTGAATTCCAGGGCGGAGAAGGAATGCCGTTTTTACATGCCTGAACCGCCGATTACAAAGATCATCAAGCACTGTCATGAAACCAGAATTTATTAATGAAACCTTAAATATGGATTCTTCAGGAAAATCCCCTCTCGGCCAGCCCCCACCCATAGACCATTGCTAGATGCTAAAGGGTTCTCAACTCAAACAACTGAACTCAAATCCAGTCCTGTGATTCTGCCCTCCCAGATAATCAGCTTAATAAGTGCTACCGATTGGCGTGAATCCCAGGTAGAGGGAGGGTGGAAAACCCGCCATCTTTAGCCCTCAAAGTCAAAGATGATGATTTCAAAAATAAGGGCGGGCACTCTGTCAAGCTAGCCTTCACCAGAAAAGTTCACAGAGGTGAACGGTGCACTGATCAGAAAGTGAAAACCATTTTGTGAAAAATAAAGGAATAAGTCATAGGTCTCTTCCTCTAATGAACTCAACCAACCGATTTAACTTACTAGTTCTTCCACCTGGCAGAAGAATTCTTCTAATTAGCAAATCCAGGTGATTGGATCAAATTGCTGAGCAGGGTTTTTATTTTGTGAACAGAAGTTTTCCACTGCTGCTAGCCAAACACGTGACCTTTTTGGCAACTGAGGCTTGAGGTGAAAAATTCATTTTTTTCATTCATGTTTTTTCGCTCCTTTTGCACTCAGTCACGATGACGATGCATGACTGTCTGGTGAACCCTTTACTTTCCTTGTTTTTTTCTTTGTCTTCTGGGTGAACCCTATTAAATGACTACAAGGAAGGTATTTCATTTCCAAGCAATGATTTTGTAGTACACACCCCCACACATCCACACGGACATGTAATATTTCTTCTTCGAATGTGTGCCTGTGTGTGCGCACGCGCGTGTGTAAACATTTATGCGAGCGCCTTTTTTGCAGTCTTGTACGTCGGTTTTGTCAGAATCAAAGTTCTTAGTAGTACTTAGTCCTCGATCAAAGAGTAAGTGGTTTCATATTTATGAATTGATGTGGGCCCCGGGCAGTTACATTTGGCAGGCGCCAGGCAAAAGGCCACAGTTAAGCTTAAGTAATAAATGCAAAGCACACTCTGTACTCATCAGGAGTGTCAATTGTTGCAACTGTAGTAATTAGTAATTAATGAACTCCAACCCCTAACATCCCCCCCCCCCCTCAGAATCTCTGCCCAAGTTTCATTTCTTAAATTCCTGTACCACATATCAGTTGCTATTTGATTTACACATAACATAACATTAGGATGTGCCTGCCTGAGACAGTTTATATGCTCCTCAATAAAGACCTGCCCTGGGGAGGGGTCTGCCTAAATTACAGTTGCACAAAATCCCAACTGTAGAGGGCCGGGCTAGCATTACCATTTAAGCGTTGATTGACTGGCTATAGAAGTATTTTGCCTGTTACAGCAGGGAAAAAAAGGTTTTTTTAATGCAGAAAGCTGCCACACTCAACCACCCAATTATTTTTAATATCATCTCTATCTTTCCAATGTGAATTACAATCAGCGCATGAACCTGCATGAAAAAACCATTTATGCAAAAAAATAAACAAAGAAAATACTATATTTCTGCAACTACTGGAAAATGGCACACCCTACAAGTGTTCCAGTTATGGGTCCTAAAAGGATATTTACGCAATCAAGTTTGGCAGAACTTGAATTGATGGATTCAATTATTAAAACCTCACTTTTAACCGCTCGTGAAAAGTCATGATGCCAGAAAGTAAAACTACTGTCTTGTATTACATTCACAAATAAACAGAGAAAACTCCTGTGACGATAGAATTGGTGTCCAGTCTTGGCTCTCGAGGCCCATTGTGTTTGCTGGTTTTGTTCCAACCACAATTACAACTGCAAAATTTTAACAAGCTATTATTTTTTCTTAATTAGTTCCTTTCAGGCCAGAGAGAAGTTTCACCCTCTCAAATCACGTTGACAGAGATGGGTATGCATTTCATGATGTTTAAAAGCCCAACATTCATGTTGTGCTTATTTAGCAAAATTCCAAGTAAATAAGCTAAGCCAGCAATATATTTTAAGTGATCAAATTCAAGACATTGGTGAATTTATAAGCTGCTAATAAAAATTTTGAACAAGGGCATTTCATTTCTTTACGATTTTTTTTTTTCCTGAAACAAAACACAAACTTTACACTTAATAGCTTGAATTCATTGCAACCAGCTTTGTAAAAATTCTTAATTACTAAAAAATGGTTAGTTTAATAACCATGTGCCTGTGATTTCAATAGGTATGATTCTGCAATTTCAAGAGTCACAATTTTTCCCTAATCTTGTGCAATTAAATCATTTGGAATATAGTATAATTTGAATATGGAGCTCTGCACGGCTTGCAGAGCTATTTCTGACATAATGTGCCTAAAAGGATAAATAATCTCTTAAGAAAAATTGGCAACTCATTTTAAATTACAATTCTAAGATTGCAATTGTGGTTGGAATAAAAACCGGAGGACACAGCAACTCCCTGAAATCAGGTTTGTGACCCAATAAACTGTATAGTACTGCCGGGCTGAAATTCAGGTGACTAGAACAAAATACTTGGTTGGATTTTTAATTTCCAAAGCTGGATTTTTTGCCTCTGCTGTCCTATCTATTTTCCACCAGCCCTGATGCTCTCTGGTTACCAGCCGCACCAGATGCCCTGGCATGATAAGCAATGGGTACTGCAGCAAAAAATGTACAGAAAACATTTGGTTCATTGAAAAATATTTGTTTTGCTGGAAACATCAGTTTAGAAATCCTAGATAAATAAATAAATGCATACATACACACCTACATACATATAAAGCCAACTCAGTTTGTGCTTGGTTACATTTTTTCCCTTAATATACATATACAGCACTCTCCATAATAATTGTTAAAAGCCTTAAAATAAATTCAATTTTTATTGCAGAAGTATACTCTCACACTGAAAATTGTAGAAAAATTTGACCTTCAACTCAAGTGAATTTTAAGGGAAAAAAAATCCCTGACTAAGAAATAATTTTATTTCATAAAATCACCTGTTACACAATTATTGGCACCCCTAACAATTCCTAGGAAATAAATGTACAATTGAATTATTTCTGTCATTACTGCAGTAGTTTAAAAAGTTGATCAGAGTATCTAAGAACATTTAATTAGTAATTCATCACTTCCTGTTTCCCTGGGGTATAAATATGACTGACACAGAGGCCATTTCTCTTATCCACTCTTCAACATGGAAAAGACAAAGGAACACACCATTCAAGTAAGGCAGATGTGTGTCAACCTTCACAAGTCAGGCAATGGCTACAAGAAAATAGCCACTTGCCTGCACCTGCCCATATCTAATGTCAGAGAAATCATTAAGAAGTTTAAATCAACTGGAACAGTGGTAATCAAGCCTGGACAAGGACGCAAGGTTATTTTGCCACCACGCACAGTGAGGAGGATGGTAAGAGAAATAAAATATTCTCCAAAGCTCACTGTTAAAGAATTGCAACAAATGGTAGCATCTTGCGGTCACAAAGTCTCCAAAACAACCACCAGGCACAATCTATATGCCAAAAAGCAGTTCGGGAGGCATGCACGGAAAAATCCTTCTCTCACTCACAATCATAAACACAAACGTCTGGAGTTCGCTGAGCGGTGCTGGGACTTCAACTGAGACCGTGTGCTTTGGTCTGATGAGACCAAGATAGAGGTTTTTGGCAACAAACACTCTAAGTGGGTCTGGCGGAACACAAAAGATGAGTATGCAGAAAAGCACCTCATGCCCACTGTGAAGTATGGGGGAGGATCGGTGATGCTGTGGGCCTGTTTCTCTTCCAGAGGCCCCGGGAACCGTGTTAGGGTGCATGGCATCATGAATGCTTTGAAATACCAAGACATTTTAAATCAAAATCGGTTACCCTCTGCCCGAAAGCTGAAGATGGGTCGTCACTGGGTCTTTCAGCAAGATAATGACCCTAAACATGTGGCCAAATCTACACAGAAATTAGTTATGGATAACTAATAACTAATTATCCAGGTCGCTGGATAATTTAGAGATATTGTGCAAAGAGGAATGGTCAAAGATCCCTCTTTCTGTATTCTCCCATCTTGTGAAACATTATAAGAGAAGATAAGGTGCTGTTCTCAACGGGACTTCCCTGTTTAAATAAAAAAACTTTCTTACCAGTTTATGTCAATTTTATGGTGAATTACATATTTTTCCATTGTTATATCATTGGTATTCTGAAAGTATTGAGTTAAGGTGGGTAGTTTGGCATGTAGGGGGAGGGGTATATTTTATTCAAAGGGCCATTTAGGTACTCAAAGAATAAACAAAGTGCTTGACGCAAAAACATGGTTAACAATTTTAATTAAATCATTCTCTGGAGGCAATTATCCATGGGGTCAAATTGACCCCAAGGATAAAATGTGTTCATAATATTTGAGGATAACAGGAGGGTTAAAACAGAGAAGTACCAAATGACAACAAAAGTATAATTAATGTCAGGAGAAAACAGAATCACAGACACAGACCAGTAGGACAATGGAAGACCACTTAAGCTGTGAAGAGGCACACAAAAATTTGTCAAATGCTGTCAGAAAATTCCATAGAATTCTGGCCAGACCTCAAGCCTTGAATTTCTGGCCTCATACTCTAAAAAGAAGTGTACAGTGAATGGTCATGTTCGACTCAAAAGCCAGTATAAATCAATGGAATTGCACAATAATGAAGGCACTCATCCATTTTAAACAAGAGGCGAAGTGCCAGAAGTTTGACTTGTCTTTGGTTTTCAACCTCCCGTAGAAACACAAGAAAGTACAGCATGTGGACTTTGCTCTGGGATACTTCCCTACCGTGATGTCTCTCTTACAATATTTACTCAACAATTTATACAGGAACTTTGCAGGCATCTTAAAATATTCTCCAAAGAGGAAAAAGAATTCCCTCAGCCACCCATTGCTGGTATCACACACATCCATGAGGATGATGGATTCATGACTGATTTGAAGTGCCTCTGCACACCCTCTTGGCATGAAACAAATGTACATCTTAAGTTTATGTATCTCTTATAAGTCAAGACTTGCTGACATGTGGGAATGATTTGTATTGTGTTTTTATATGTTCTAAGCCATGACAGCCTTTTTTTTGTGGTAAGTAGCGCACAATAAGGTGAATCCAATTAGTATTTCACAAAGGATTACTTAGCTGAATAGCTGCACTGAGTGAAACCTAAAGCACTCTGGAACAAACCTAGAACAAGGGTAGAAGAGTGTTGAGATTTACACTGTGGAGTTATCTAGCTAACTCAGTACTCCTGCTTTGTTGCATACCCTTTGGGTGCCTCAGTGCTAGGTGATAAACACCAGCACCCTTTTCAGGGCCAGCTAGATCAAATTGGACTCGCCTTGTGTCCACAGTTGACAGTAGCAGTAAGCTTGCGGGGTCAGAGGAGGGTCACAGAGTACTGGATCTCACCCTTAAAACATGCTCACTGGTCTCAGTTATCACAGTTGATATCCATTCATGCAGATCGCAAGATGATTGTATCTTTGCTGAGTGCTTGTCTACGGCACTGAAATTCAACGTTTCGTCTGAGGGGTGGGATCTAAGGCCCAAGGAAAATGCAAATTGGGTGTGCAGCTACATGAAGTTTTCTTCACCAATCAGCATTGGCCTCTCCTTTACTCACTCTTTGACCCGACCAATCGCATGCAAAAGGCCGTGAAGACAAAAAACAGATTTTCATTTCTATAAAAATGCCCCCCTCTCCTTAGGGCTTCCACAGGGAATTATGGATCTTTTCAGTCAAGTGCGTATGGTTAAGGGGAGGCTCAATCAGTGCAGTCATGTGCATGCTTTTGAATTAGCACCGGAAAAACCAACCCATGAGTCTTAAGGGGTCGTTTAATTAGTCTTAAGGATTTCGGTCTCGGACTTTGCTTGCGTTTGCTGGCTGGGCCGCAACACACAGTTCAACTCTGGAACCGAAGTGTCGACAAGGAGCAAGTCTACTGGGTCACCCCTCAGCTTGCTCCTGATCACCACATTACAGGCCGTAAGGGGGTTTTTGAGTCATGTGCTCAGATTGGTCCAAATACCAGTGGTATTGTAGCATGGGAAAGGTTCCTGCCAAAGAAATCTGAAAATGTCAGATATCAGATATGTTACATTGCTGGACTGCTCAGGTGTAGACTGGCCTGACAATCCAAAACCATAAATATATGCACTCACGCAACACTTAATGCAGTGATTGGTTACAACCCCCCCCCCCCACCCTTTTGGTAATAGTGGCAGAAATTCTGCATTTCTGTCCAATTTGAAATTTGTGTTCATTTTCTGGGCTGGTTTCACCCGCTACGTAATATTCAGTCAACACAAAGAACACAAAGCAATCTTGCTTTTACCATCGCCCGACCTTGCATTTGGAGCAATTTACAATTCAAGCACAGTTGATTCACTCCTTTAGCCATCCAATAGCTCCATCAGGTTTTACTACAACCTCTGTGCAGAGGGAGTCAAAATAAATAATAAAACGTTTGCCAGTTTGGTTTGTTTTAAGTTACAGAATGGACAGGTGCAGCCACAATTTAGGAGCTGGATGTGCCAACCAAAGTTGATTTGAGTTAAGAATTTCCAAAGTTTGCCCCAAAAGCAATCCAAGTCTTTTGGGTCCATTGAGAAGGAATGAAAACTGACTTCAAGCAGGTTTTGCGAGCTGGCATGAAGCAAACAGATGACTGCAATACAAACATGTTTGTTTCATTAAGTTGAAAGCACAAGAAGCTGGCAGCAGCCTGAAAACCAGAGCGAGTTTAAACAAAGCGCTACTCTGAGCAGCGAACAGATATTCTTTTTAATATAACCATAGGTTTCTTTTCAGTTGGATACCAGCAGTGAGCAGCTCCACAAGGACGCAGGTACAGTATCTTCCCTGAGGTGTAAAGTCCAGAGTCATATAAATCCTGGCATGTGTGTCCTCCATCCATGACCTCAGCCAGCTGATTTCAATAATTAATCCTACCTTGTGGCTGAAAAATTGCGCTAATTAGCAAATCCAGATGATTGGAGGGAAATGATTGGAACCTGATGTAATGCTTTGGAAAAGCATTGAGCAGCCATGCAAGGGTGAGATTTTGAACGTATAAATATGTTTGGCTCTATTTTTCCATCCTGATGATTAGTGTGTAATTCAGAAATCAAAACTGCCTGTGCCTATCTCAGCATCTCTATCTCAGACTTCAAAACGCCACCACTAGCAACTTAACTAAAATCATTATAGCCAATCAAAATGGACTGTTTATTCATTTTACTAATGTGCGCACATAACTATGCATAACTATGGCTATGTAGCCCAACCCCAACCCTAACTATAGCCACAGATTCATAATATTAATTAATTGTCTATTTTTGACAACTTACCTGAGTAGCTAGTTGTGGTGCTGCAAGGTCTCTGCCCATGATAGTGGGAGCAGCATAGGCAGTTTTCATTTCTGTATAATGTGCTAATTACCAAATCCAGATTGGAACAAAAATACCGAGGAGGATTTTTTTTCATTGAACTTTTTCACTAATTTTCCAATTGTGATACTAACAGTGCTGTCAATCCTTGAGGGAGAAATCTGGTTTGCAATCAGTACCTTTAAGCATATATACTGTATTTGTGTGTTGTACATATGCGCGCGCGCACACACACACACACGCACACACAGTATATCATGTAACTAAATTTCGGCAATAAAAATGTATTTGTGCAAATTTTACGTGTATTTTGCATTCAGACATGGATTGTTTTACAGCATGGTATTCATCGAGTTACTGTAATACTATTTGAACATGTTCATATACAGTGAATTGGGTGAATGCAGTATCTGAGTCCTATACAGAAGGACATATACCGCGACCCTCTCTGCTAAACCAGAAAATCAGATAAGTGTGTTTAAAGACTAGAGCTGAAGATGGGGGATTTAAAGAGCTTTCCCATGCGGACGTTTTCCTTTATTCTACTTCCTCCTTTTCCATCGGGTCAAATGACCAAAACCCTCAACTTGTGTGGTACGCTCACGGATGATATAAAGGTCCAGTAAGTGCTTGTTTCTTTAGTGTCCCCGTTTACCGTGGGTGCTGGCATGTGGCCCTTAATTGTGTCGTAATTCTAAACAAACAGTGTCTTCGCTCTCAAGGAGAAAAGTGGGGTTTTGCAGGCTCTTAAGGGTCCAGTCCAGTGAAGTGACGGTTCAACGCTTCCCTGGCTTGTGGGCTCACTCCTCCCTCTTCAGCAAACCCCAATTTACGGCTCGGTTTATGGAAGGTCCCCTCCCCAGGGACACCCCCAGAACAAACACAGTGCGGGACGGCATCACGGTGGGGTGTGTTTGTGTGTTTTGCTTTGCAAAAATCTCCACAAACAAACCCTGCACAACTTGACGCTGTTTGTGGCTCCAGCATCCTAGGGGGTCGTCCTTCAAGGCCTGAGGACACTTTTCATTCCTGATAAGATCTTGTCAGAATTTTTTTGAGGGGGGGGATGCTCTGGCTGTTCCTATCGCTCTTCACTGCAGGGTAGAACTGATATTTTGGGGGATAGGGGAATATACAGTCATAGTGGTAAAGCGTATGGTCTTCATCATGAACTTGCATAAAGCTAACTTATAGGAACTATTTAAAAGTTAGTTTGGACATCATTGATCTATGAAAACAACAAGTGAACATTCTATAGTTCCAACTAGAGGGGCATTTGGTAGAGCGCATACCTCCGCCACTCCATATTTTAGTATTATTGGTTCTTCATCCACAAGAATATTATCCAGATCACCTACAAATATAATCTATTCTACATTAGTGTAGGTTCTGTTTTTTAATGAAAATTTTATGAAAATCTGTTCATTACATGAGGGACAGTCATTCTATTCAATTACATTTTAACTTCTCCTGGATCTAGAATCCAGAATATGTTGTGGATAAATTCCAAAACTGAATCACCTCACCCTTGGACGACCACTAACCATCCTACCAAATTTTGTCCCAACCTGCTCCTGGTAACCAACAGACAAACCAACAAACATGGCTAAAAATATAACTTCCTAGGCAGAGGTAATTGAGATATGAACAAAAAGCAAGTATTGAGAAAATTGTTAACTACTTGTTAAGCATAGCATATGCCTAACAAATGTATAGATGATCATTAACGACTCCATCAGGTAATGATTTATTCAGCAATGAAGATTTTTTAAAAGTATTTGCTCAATAAATGAATGAGTGAATGTAAACAACTAGTTAATGCCAAGTCATGAAAAAAATAACATTTTTTAATCTTTATATACAACTTAGTTGTGAGGCAACATTCCCATCGCAGTGCACAACAACATAATTATGCGCCTGCCATACATTTGCATTTGTCCTCATTGCTCTTGATACATTTCAGATTTTACGGCAGAGTGACTATAACCATCCTAGTATTACATTTCAGTTTTCAGGCAGTTTTGCTCTTGCGGGGACTGTTGATGTGTGTGTGTGCGGGTGTGTGTGTGTGTGCGGAGGGGGTTGGTGGATGCCGGCCTCCCATTACAGATTTAGTTTCTCACTAAAACCTGGAGATGTCTCTGCTCTCTGTCAAACCGTTTTTTTCCCCTTTTTTTAAGGAGGGAGGAAGTTGAAGAATAGTACAAGAGCAAGGGAATCGGACAGAGATTGGCAACATTGAGAGAGACACATGGAGAAAGAAAAAGACAGAGACAGTGAGAGAGAAAAAGAGAAGCAGAGAGAGAGTGAGAGAAAGAGGTAGATACAGAAAGCAAAATGTGGGGAGGAAGAAAAGCAGTGAAACTCAGAGTAAAAGACTGCACGAAAAAGGGGAAAAAAACTTGAGAATAAGATATGAAGAATGATCAAAAAGATTTTAAAATAGCGAGTGAGATCAGACTGGACGCTGAGAGACGCTGGACGCTGAGAGACATAAAGAGGAACATATAGAGACGGAGGAACAAACAAGGGACAGACAGATACAGCGCTGTGAAAAAGTATTTTCCTCCTTTCCCAGTGCCTTCTATTTTTGCTTGTTTGTCATACTAAATTGTTTCAGATCATTAAACAAATTTTAACACTTTCCCTGCCAGTGTATTTTTTAAAGTTACTATCCATATTCTCTGATCTTTCAATAACTATTTTTGTCAGAAGATCAGTAACCGCACCCACCCGCACCATATCACAGAGAAAACACTTATAATCCAGACAGGGAACCTGACGCAGATGTAATCCAAGGAGGAGTATTTCTTGATGGGAATACGGTAAAAGCGGTGGAGTTGGCCGAAGCCCAGAGCTGTGAATGGGGCAGTCCAGCTTAGTTGGTTTTCACTGGAGAGGGTTGTTTGCGCCTGCCCAGTGGCCGTCCCAGAGCAGAAGCTGGTAGGACTGCTTGACGACAGGACTGAAGAATTTAGCAGAAAAGCAGTACCAATCCTGGAGACCAATGAAGGCTTGGGAGGTGTTCTTAATAATCTGGCCTAGTGGAACAGACTGGAACAGACGGTTAACAGGAATGAGATGGAGATTAAGGCCTGGGAGCTCACTCCTATTTATAAGACCCTGAAGAGTAGTAACACTTTTCTCAATCATTAAAGAAGTGATCAACACAAGAAAGAAGAGCTTTCCTGATAACTGAGGACTAACTGACTGTTAGGCATAGTCAGACAAAGCATTACAAACCAACCACACAACGAAACAGAGAATAAGCTTTTATGCACAGTCCGCACACCCAGAGAGAGGGGAAAATAATGGATCACACCTGGGCGTGCAGAAAAAGACGACAATGAATCAATTAAAGGAGAAAAAATCACAAAACCTGGCCCAATTTGTTAAATATTAAAATTAGTGTTATGACCTTAAACATTTAATTGTGATGAATATGCAAAAATATATGAAATCAGAAAGGGGGGTAAATATTTTTTTCACTGCACTGGAGATAGGAAAAATGGGATGTAAAGAAAGTGAAACAAATAAATGGAAGAATGAGAGAGAAGGGGGCTCACAGAGGAAGGAGACATAGAGACGCTGACAGAGAAAGAGAGAGACAGATATATAGGAGAATGCCAATGCAAAATGAGACGGCAGGAACGGCCTGCAGGAGGGTGAGGTACAATGAAGAAAACAGGACATAAAAAGTGAGAGCTGCTCCTTATTCCTGCAGTAGTAGTGAGCAGCGGCTTTCCTGAGCTGAAGACAAGTCTGATTTTAGTCACTCCGTCATTATTACTCCTATTATTGCCAGTTAAAATTCCTCTGCCTGAAACTCCCCAGGCCTGCTTCACCTCCATCGTGGCGGCTAGTTGACCTGCGTAGGTCCTTGGCATCGGAAGTGTCCAGCTGGCGCAGGGCCTGGCTGGGGGCCGGGCGCGAAAGGAAAACTGTGGGAAAAGGGAAAAGGGATGGGACTGCAGGAGTGCTGGAGTGATTTTTAGCCACTCTGACATAACGGGTCCCCGTAGAACCAGCCATTAACAAGTGCATGCCATAAGCATTAAGTACAAGCGAGGGGGGGGGGGGGGGGGTGGAGTAGGGGGTGTGTGTGCGAGATGGAGGCTGGGATCCAATCCACACGTGTCCTTAGTTTTGGCAGACAATTAAAAGCAGGGGATTTTTTTCCCCCCAAAAAACCATTGTTCCCACAAACTTTCGCGAAGAAAAAAAACTCAGAAGCTGAACTTGAATTGTGGGAGAAAAATGTAGGCGTACTGTTTACTTGTAAATAGTGGCATAATGACAATTGTTCATAGATTCAATGCTGATCCATAGAGAAATTAAAGAGAAGTATTCTCATTATATTGTATTTTATTATATTTAAACTGTATCCCTTATTATTATCATGTGGGGATCTTTTTCCAAGTTACAATACTGGATGTCCAAAAGGGATGTTTTGAAAACAGAAAACAGAAAAATTATGTTTTACGCTATTCAAAAACTTCTGAGAAACAGGCTGTTCTAAGTGTGCGTCCCCTCTGTGAAATGAGTTCTGTTCAGGTCGGCCAGCGAACAAAACGCCGTGTCAACGGAGAGCAACGATGTCATAATCTCCCGGCTATAGGCAAGTAGATGACTGAACAAGTAACTTGCTACCTCGCTAGTAATCAAACTTGCAATACAATGAGTATGGGACGGTAACACCTGCAGGCTAGGCAACGATGGTCATTACATTCATTATTGGAAATGTCATCACCATAAAAATGTAACTACAATTGGAATTAAGTCTGTAAAGAATGACCCACGATTAACATCTTGACGGTAATGGAAAAACCTAGTAAGTAACAAAAAGCCAATTTTGAGATAAAGCCAGAAAACTTCATTCCTCTGGGATTTAGCTCTTGTCCGATAACGGAACTGACTTGATAGTTATTCTTTAACTAATGAGCAATATTGAGGGTGGGAATTTTTCTTCTTTTGTCAGTATCCATGGCAATATGATTAGAAAAATTTTACATACTAGCTGCACAGTGTAATTACAAAGGATACCTGTTTCATTTGAAAATAGTCCAAGGGCAGTAAAAGTTAAATAACACTTTACCAGCATCTGGTGAGTATTTTAATAATTAAAGGCAAAAATACAAGGGAGAGTGACGGATGTTAAACAGGCCCCAGCAAATTGAATAGTTCAAAAAATGTGGCACTGAGATGATATATCCTGATTCTTCTTATACAGGTGTCACGTAATACAGCATCGCATTCTGTGCTGCTCTCATCAAACTGGATCAAGGTTGGATTATCTTCGTTGCTTTCCTCATCCTGAATGAAGAATCAGAGAACTTGACACCATGCTCACAGAAGATGCAAAAGCCTGGCAGCCCATTTCAGCCAGGGTAAAATACCACAAACAGCACCACAAATACTTCTGTCCGATGTGTAGCCTCTGTGTACAAATATGTATGTGCTATTTCTGCCAGTTGTACGGGTCATAAGGAAATGTGCCCTGCAATATTGGCATAAAATGATTTATTTTGGCCTCCTTAAAAATGGCAAGGCCATTTTGGGGTGATCAAACTCTAAGCATGCACAAAGTCCTCGGTTACTAGGGCAACCACTCACTGTGTCATTCTCTGACTTCCAGCTGTGATTGATCTGACTTCCAATTGTGATTGATCTTAAACATCTTTAAAACTCACATTTCACCTCTAGATGGAGTAAATGATCATTTCACAAATCAGTTCACATTTCATTATTTTATCTGAATATGTTTGTTTTGCCAGAGGTACTTTTGTTATTGCAGCAATCATTTGAGTTGTGGATTTCTCCACTTAAAATGACCGCAATGCTCCATCTCCTCAGTGCAGAGACTGTGAATGGTAATATCATGCTTTAATATGTTTTTATGTTCTATAACACTGCAGAAAACTTATGCTTTTTCATTTGAAAATAGTCACCTATCATTACATGAAGAAAAAGAACCACATAAACTTTCCATGCAAAGCCTCTTTTGTTCGTGTTTACAGGTACATCATGACTGACAATGACATGAGGGAGGACAAGGCAATGCACAGTCTGTTTCCCCATGCATAACCACTGTTATGATGGTTTCATTTCTTCAGGTAATGCAAACGTTTTCATGCAGAAAAACGTCAGAACAACTCAATGGTCATGTTTTGCAAAGTTAATGTAAAGAGAAGCTGGTTCCCTCTGCTGCCATCTAGATAATGTGGATGAACATGACTATCAGAGCCTGACTCTTAAATCTTTTAATGGAGACTTATCTGCATTCATTAAACGTGTCATCAATTTTCTGTCATATTTGAAGTGACTGGTAAATTACTGATAATATTTCAATTAAAAAAATTACTTTTATTCACTAAGATCAGCGTTTTTGCTTGCATCATCCAATGGTGTCTGACACTGAGTCCTTAGTTACCCAGGCAACCAAGGAGCTATTCCCAGCCATCAGTCAGAGATCATGATCTATCATTATTATCTACTTCTCTTTTTAATTTAATTTTATTTATTTATTTATAACATTTTTAAATAATCACATTTCACCTAAAAATCCAGCAAATAAAAATTCAGCTCAACAAAAAATCACAACAAACCTACTATATTTATTTTCTATGAAGTAGCTAATTAATTGCCACCATCTTTAGTGTTGCTGATTTCCCCATTCAAAACTACCATAGTAATCTGTCCTCTCATTCCCAACTGTCTCTAGTTATACTTTCATTGAGACCATTTTGCTGCATTTCCTTTCGAAAAGGGCATTCATTGCTGGATGCTGCAGCAGGAGAGTTGCTGTCAGAGTTAAAAAGCATACAACAAGGTCGGAAGGTCCTTGATCCTGCTGAAACAGTCTGCAAATATTTTTGCAATAATTTTTTATGACAAGTCCATTTCGTCTTATTTACAGCTTCTGCCACGCAGTGCAAGAGTAATTACCCACAGGGGTATTCTCCTTGTTGTACCTCCACCAGTACCCTTGAACTGCACCAACCAACTTACAGGATATGTTGCCGTAATTCATCCCTCACACCAAATGCAAGCATGAGTTGAGTCCACCTGTCAGACCCAGGCAGGTGCACATCACCTCAGATGCCTTTAGGCTGTGTAGAAAGCAGGCATGTCTCTGAAGTTAGCAAATCAGCACAGCCCATCGCAGATGTTTGACTGAGCGAGGGCCACAACAGCAAGATGGCTAAACAGCAGCATTCCACGGTTCTCAAGCCACTATCCGCTATATCTGCTATCAAGATACCCAACAGTGTCACATTTCCAGTTACTGCAAAAAAACAACAAGCAACTTCAACCGATCTGTGTCCAACTAATACCGGCTACAGGTATTGATAGTTCATTCCTTGTTTATTGGCAATTCCACATGACCCGTCTTAGCTTTTCAGCCATCACCAGGAGTTTCCCTTTTCAGCCTCTCCTGCCAGCTCCCTTTCCACTTCCTTTAGCTTTACTTGTCCATTGTCAGGTCCCTTTGATTGTGTACGGTTAGGCTCCTAACAGTGTCCCTCATCCAGTTCCTACAGGGTAGATCGGGGTTCTTTTATCTTCTTCTCCATACTCAGCTGCCAGGTCACTTGGTACCTAGCTCTCTTTCTTTCATTGACTGTTTTGATCCCATCCTTACCTGGTATGGCAAGGTCAATTCGGAGGACTCTTTTGGCTTCCCTGGACGACAGCTACATGTCAGGTCATACAGCTGTGCTATTACTTTCCTGCCCTACTTCCTCCTTCCTGCATGCACTTGAGCAGTCACATTCTTCATGGTCTGGTCACTAGATTCCTTCAACTACAAAATCAGCCACTCTCTCTCTCTCTCTCTCTCTCTCTCGCTTATAGATAGTGTTGACAGTTTCTTGGCAAGAACTGATTAAAATTTATTTGAGAAATAAACTTGTTAAAATTTTTTTTTTAATTTGTCGCAAAACAGAAACATTTTTGCCTAAGTACCAATGTAGGCCAAAAGGAGGGGGTAAATACTTACGTGAAACAGATTCCTCAGTTATCTTAATTTTATTCCTCACACATACATTTCCAATATTTCCTTTTAATTTCAATAGAGTAGAATGTCTTACACAGACCACATATAAAAGATTTTTTACAAAGATTTATTTCGAGCATGCCTCCAGCTTCTGACTATCAAAGCGTTTGACCCTGCAATCAGCTGAATTAAATTTTGCGTTTCATTTATTCACTTTAAAGTGTAAGACTGTAAATATGTGAGAATTCACTGGAGTTGTAGAACCCAGACAATGGACAACCAGAGCACAAAAATATTTTGCAAAGGGGTAATGATGAACATCAGCAATTCTGTTCAGTTCTGTTTCATTCTTTTCTGCGTGCAAGTACATAAAATGTAGGAGGACTTGCATTGGCATCAATTCTTTGTCTGGTGCTAATTTCTGAATGACTACAAAAAATAGCAACGGACAAATATCCAGAGGGGGGAGGGGGGTTGGGGGTGGATATAGAAGTTATAAAAATAGATTTTCGAGTGGGATGAGCATTTTCAGACCACAGCTTCGACTCATCAAGCTTTCCCCGGCGGGCAGCAACCCTTTAGAAGCTGCCCTTCTTTAGCCGCTCCCTCCTCTGAACAATGCTTGCCGCGTTGCTAACGTGTAACCGAGCATGACAAAACGCCAGTAAGATCTTATTAATAAATCCCATCTTTCGGAGCTTAATCTGTTACATCTGAGCCAGACGTTTTTAAACAATAACAGAGCCCAGGCAACAAAGGAATAGGGGAAAAGCACAGAGTGGGATCAGTGGTGGGAATTCTTATGACTGTGGAGATATTCCCGCCATTTAGGCTAAGTTTGTGCATCTGCACCCATTTTACTGTCCCTGTGCCAGAGGTTTGAAGAGGGTTCTATGAACTTAGGAAAAGAAATGTACCAAATCGGAATGCCCCACAATCCCACGGCCAAACAGACGTTCAGTAACAAGGGCTGTTGTCTTGCTTCAGACATGGATGAGCTCGCATCATCCCTGGATTGCATCTCGATCTTATGGCATCAGGAAACTGATTCTTGTTTTCTTGACGGAGGTTCAAGCCAAAACTCTGGCCTTTACGTGGCTGGGCCCGACAAAATAATACATCCTCTTTCATCCATCATTTCAATCTCTTTGTTGGTTTCAGTACTACAATCCCAATTCCAAAAAAGTCGGGATGCCTTGTAAAATGTAAATAAAACCAATACAATGATGTGCAAATCTCATAAACCCATATTTTATTCGCAATAGAACATAAAAAAAACAGTGAATGCTGAAAATGAGACATTTTACAATTTAATGAAAAATATTAGCTTATTTTGAATTTGATGGCAGCAACACATCTAAAAAAAGTTGAGACAGGGCCATGTTTACCATTGTGTTGCATCCCCTCTTCTTTTAACCACAATCTGTAAACGTCTGGGAAATGAGGAGACCAGTTGCTGCAGTTTTGGGAAAAGAATGTTGTCCCATTCTTGTCTCATGCAGGATTCGAGCTGCTCAACAGTTCTGGGTCTTCTTTGGCAGATTTTCCATTTTCCGATGCGCCAAATGTTTTCTCTTGGTGAAAAGTGTGGACTGCAGGCAGGCCCTTTCAGCACCCGGACTCTTCTACTGCAAAGTCATATGTGAAGGATGCGATGGTTTAGTATTGTCTTGCTGAAATATGCAAGACCTTCCCTGTAACATATGGTGCCTAGATGGGACAATATGTTGTAAAACCTCTATATACTTTTCAGCATTGATATTTCCTTTCCAGATCTGTAAGCAAACCGTGCTATAGGCACTAATGCAACCCCATACCATCAGAGATGCAGGCTTTTGAACTGTGCACTGATAACAAGCTGGATGGTCCCTGTCCTCTTTAGTCCACACAACACAGCGTCCGTGATTTCCAAAACGAATTTAAAATTTTGATTTATCGGAACAGTTTTCTATTTTGCCTCAGTCATTTTTAAATGAGCTTTTGGCCCAGAGAAGACGGTGGTGTTTCTGGATCGTGTTCATATATGGCTTCTTCTTTGCATGATACAGCTTGAACTTGCATTTGTGGATTGCACGGCGGACTGCGTTCACAGACACTGATCTCTGGAAGTGTTCCTGAGCCCCTGCAGTGTGCCTGCGTTTAATGCAGCCCTGCCTGAGGGCCTGAAGATCGTGAGCATCCAATATTGACCTTCGCCCTTGTCCCTAGTGCACAGAGATTTCCCCAGATTATCTGAATCTTTTGATGATATTATGTACTGTAGATGGTGGGACATTCAAAGTCTTCGCAATTTTACATGGAGGAACATTTTTCTGTTCCACAATTTTTGGATGCAGTTGTTGCCAATTAACATAATTAGTTGCAAAATGCTCCTCCAACTGTTTTTATAAGTATCACTTACCCCAGGCTTTTGTCTCCCCTATCCCGAGCTTTTTGAGACATGTTCCTGCCATCAAATTCATTCGAATATTTTTTTTGATGGTAAAATGTCTCACTTTTAACATTTGATATGTTGTCTATGCTCTATTGTGAGTAAAATGTGGGTTTATGGAGATTTGCAAATCATTGCATTCTATTTTTATTTACATTTTACACACCATCCCTTTTGAACTTTTTGGAATTGGGGTTGTATTTATCATGAGATTATGGCCATGATTTTCATCCTTTTTTTGCATCACAAATATGAAAATGTTCTATTATTTCTACAGGCATGTGTTAGTGTTGGTATGTGTGTGTTTGTTAATGTGTGCTTGTGCGAGTGTGTGTGTGTGTGTGTGTGTGTGTGTCTGTCTGTCTGTTTTTTATTTATTCTGAAATCTTCGCTCACAAGGGTCATGGAAATTCTCAGAAAATATATGCTACCATTTTTTTCCATTTTTTGTTTGCAATGCAAGTACCAGCTCCCAAAGGAAACTGGTGGTAGGACCAGTATACAATAGCAAGAAATATATTAATCTGCCCATTCACCCATCTACTCACTATCTAACCCACCAACTCTTGGTCAGGGTCATGGGATGGGGGGTGAGGAGTAGTTGCTGGAGCCTGATTATCTTTGGACAGGGGAAGGGGGGGGGGGGGAACCAGAGTACACAGAGAAAACCCACGGGAGCAGAGGGAGAGCATGTGACCTCCACACAGAAAAGCTCTATTTGAACCCACAGCCTTATATCAGCGTCATCCACAGCACCACTGTGCAGCCCAAAGTAAATATAGCTGCTTTAATTGCATTTAAAATCCCAAACTTGAGAGGTCTCACTGAATGAATATACTTTCTTCACAGTCAGTGAGTTGATGCAGAAGCCAAAGGTGCCGACTCATCATTTATCTGTCATGTTTTTGGCTCCATCGGGTTTATTCTACATCCAGAACTTACGTCTGTGCTGCTGTCTGCTTTTGATACCTCGTCGGCCTTGTTTTTCCTGAAATTTCCTCGGCTTCGTCTTTGCCCAGTTATGGATATGGTTGACATCTCTGCATTTCCTCCTCTGATGTCACAATGTTGGCAGTCCGCTAATTTTGAGTCAATGGTAAATTTTTGCTAAAAATACTCCCTGCTCACTGAAAAAATATCTTTATATTAAACAGAGACCTTGTCATGTTTTTCTTGCCTGTTATATATCAAGATATGTAACAGTTGGGGCCTTCCATGCACTATATGGGGCAAAAAGCTAAGCTTTTCTCAGTAACCTAACGTATTGTGCTAAACCATCAATGTTTAGCTTAGTAGCCTTGTGCACAAAGCTGAAACTTTATTTTTCAGTTTATTAGCATGTAAAATATTCAACATAGATGAAACTTTGATTTTCAGTGTATTACTCCAGTGTATTGGGCTAAAGCTTTTTAGCACAGTAACTAATTATTATTATTATTATTATTACACCGCCCTGCATTTTGAAACTTTCTCTCTGCTGATTTGATAAACTGTGTTGATTTTATATAATTTGAAGGCGCTGATTTCAAATTTGCCCTAAAAATTTGTGTATCACATAAGGTTTTATGACAAATCGCGAATTCTTTTCTTCATATTGATTTATCTAAGAATACACAATGATAAATAAAAGCAGAATGACACAGTTAGATTTTAAGGATTCTGCAAGATGTAATAAAACAAAATGCAGCTTACCTAAGGATTAAATTTTCTTTTCTTTGATTTACGGGAATAATTTTGTTTGGGGCAGTCTCTCTGTAGGCAACCAGCCAAGTAATCAGCCATCATGCAACAGGCACAAGGTGAAAAGGGGATTGGCGTAGGCTACTTGTGGTGTGGTTATTTTCCATGATGATGCAATACTTTGTGGTGGTGATTCTTGTTATACCAAGGGCAATGATTTCTGACAAAACCTGACGTGATTGCCAAAAAATCATGTCATATTTGGATTCAGCGCCCCAAAATTACTTAAAATCAGGTATCAGCTCTTACTCAGCAAATTTCATGCAGGGCGGTGTTATAATTGTCTCCTCACAGAGGCAGCCCATTGTACTTTCATACGCTGGATGAATTTGCCCACATTTGTATGCATGAGTGTTTGTATGCATGCCTGAGTGTAAATCTGAAGTAGTGAGCATTTCAGGACATGTATTATTGCTTCCATAACCTGAAATGATGATACAGACCCCTGTTTTAATAACAGTGGCCCTTTCTGTCCCAAAGTAAAACCAGCAACCAGCCGCCACTGCCAGTTACCATGAATAACACTGTTACTCATCTGACAACCACGGGCCGAAAGGAGCTAGACAAGGTTTTGACCCCTGATTACAACGATGCGCAAAGTGTCCTGTACCGGACAGTACGAGCTGGTATATCGTACGCCCAGGGTGACTGTACTGGACTGATTTACTGACAGGCTATTATTCTGCACAGGCAGGGCAGGCAAATAAGACTGATAATTGCTGGGATATAGAACATGCAGAGTGGCTGAATTAGACTGACACAAGCTGGGATGCTGTACATGCAGGGCAGCTTGAATTAACAGGCTGGCATACTGTATGCGCTGAGCAGCTGAATTAGACTGACAGGCTGGGATACTGTACATGCAGGGGCAGCTGAATTAGACTGACACAGGCTGGGATACTGTACATGCATGGCAGCTGAATTAGACTGACACAGGCTGGGATACTGTACATGCAGGGCAGCTGAATTAGACTGACACAGGCGGGGTTACTGTACATGCAGGGCAGCTGAATTAGACTGACAGGCTGGGATACTGTACATGCAGGGGCAGCTGAATTAGACTGACACTGGCTGGGATACTTTACATGCAGGGCAGCTGAATTAGACTGACACAGGCTGGGATACTGTACATGCAGGGCAGCTGAATTAGACTGACACAGGCTGGGATACTGTACATGCAGGGCAGCTGAATTAGACTGACACAGGCGGGGTTACTGTACATGCAGGGCAGCTGAATTAGACTGACATAGGCTGGGATACTGTACATGCAGGGCAGCTGAATTAGACTGACACAGGCTGGGATACGGTATGTGCAGGGCAGCTGAATCAGACTAATGAAGCTCAGCGAAAGTTCAAGCAGGAAGACTCTCTTTCTTTCGCGCTCGTCAATCCCGTCTATTTTGTTCATGCATGTTCACTCCTGATTCTCCGCAGACAATATCCGGGGCTGTCAATGAGCAGTCAGCTGGCATTGCAGGTGATTGCTTCTATCCAACCAGGGCACACCTCAGTCGCGGCGCTAGCCAATCATTCTTCTGCCATCTTTTTAAATATGTTATTTTCTCCGCCCTAGTTCACCCATGCTGCCGCTTGCTGACCCTCCTCCGCCCCAACGCCACCCTACTCATCAGACCTCCCGTTCCGCCACTCCAGCTTCGCCTGTCTTCAGCCACCACCACCACCAGTGTCTGGACTCTCCGGGGGATTTCCTGCGGCTGCTCTGGGCAGTGCTCCTGATCTTCGAGCCTCCCCAAAGAGTCCAAGCGCCAAAGACTTGATTCGATTATAAGCATGTTACCCCTTTATGCTCAAAGGATAATAAATATTTTCTTGATTTCACTTGAGTCTCTCCTGGTTGAAATACAAGCTTATTTGTGTTGAAGACAGTCATTGGCATGGAGTTAATTTTCAATGATTCAATCAATGAGGGAGATTTGTTGAAAAGATCTTATTTTAAAGACCGGATAACCTTAAATATTTTAATTATTTTGAATTACTGATTTTATTTCTCCATCACATTAAACATTGTTTGTAGCAATTGATGCTATAGCCAACTATGAGTCAATGGATGAATGAACAAAAGAATATGAATTTGTCAATTGAGGATATTTTTATAAGCTTTGCCAGTAAAATCAAATGTATCAATTTGTGAGTCAATGAATAAACAAGTCAGTCAATCAATCAATCAATCAATCAATCTACTTACCAAGAACAAATGGGCATTTTCTGAAATATGATGATATTGCAGACATTGTAACAACATTAGATTTAGCTGTCTGAAGGTCATTTTGTAACTGTCTTGCTCAGTTATCTCACTGAAATTCAGTCTTCCAGGATGTTTCTGTGTTTGGTGCCGATTTGGAAAGACCGTTTCATGAAAATAGATTGCTAATGTACCACAAAATTGGCAAGAATAATACAGTTTAGAGACCCCATTAGCTGTGCTGAGAAAAGCTGGTTGAGGCTCTCTTTTGTCGCTGCCGTTCATTGGTTTTAGACACGGCATTTATCAGATTATCACAAGATAAGAGGAGATATGTGTGTGGCTTTGTGTTTCGGGCCAAGTGGATGGAGCCTCCTCGATTCGGCTGGGGGGGAAACACACGGACACATAAGCCTATCTTATCCTTGATCATCAGAGCCACTGCGAGCAGTGCGATGTGTGCTTAGCGAAGTCTAAATATTATTTCCCCTCCGGTGTCTATGATGATGCGATTTCAGTAATAAAGGAGGCCTTGATTCGCTCCCGGGCCCAGTGTATCCCCCACTGCTATGCCGCGACTCTCCCGGCTGTCTTACAAACAAAGGCTTGTGAGCGGCCGGTGTTGACTCTGACAGTAGGAGACTTTGATGTCAGAGAGTTCACAAGTTCTTCCCCTGGATTAACAAGAGGGAGGTCGCCTTTCTCTCTCTCTCTCTCCATCCCTCCCTCCCTCTCCCTGTCCCTCTCTCTCTCGGGTCTGTGCTCCAGTTGGCAAAAGACTGAGTCGTAAGGGGTACAGGTTGAGAGGGGTAAGGGGTTGGGGGGGGCAGGAGGTTTGCAGGGAGAGCAGCTTTCCGTTGTGCAATCAGAAGATTATAGAGTGCTTCTTTTAAATCTCCTACATCAAATGTAATGGTTTATATGGCTAATTTATAGCAGTAAATGTGTCTGAAGAAAATTTTGGGACATGGTCTTATGTTGTTTGGTTTACATCAAGTGATTTATCTTTATTCTAACAGGTCCCCTCATTCCAGAGCATAGCACAGCATGGTGCGTGTGTGTGCGTTTTCATGTGCCTGTATGTATCCATGCACATACTTGTGAGTGTACATTTGTGTTTCCGCACAATTGAGTATGTGGGTTTATCTGTGTGTGTGTTTTCGTAATTGTGCTGGTTTTGGTCTTTGAGCATTTCTGTGTGCGTGCATGTTATGTGTGTATTTTTTTAACATGTGTATTTGAGTGTCTTGTATGTGTTTGGGGCTTGTGTATATGCCTATTCATGCGTTTATGTGCGAGTGTCTGTTCATCTAAATATACTAGTGTATACATAAGTGCGTATGCATATATTTGATGGGTGTGACTAAAGAAGACAGGCAGCAAGCCTACAGCCAGCCAGGTACTCCGGGCCTATCAGAGGCGGAAATGGGGCTCACCGTTCGTGAGACACAGACCTGTCGTCCTGTCAAAGGGTCGCAGCATTCAGGACGTGTTACCGCGGCCGTTTATTTATCCACACGCTGTTGTAAGTGCTGCTGATTAATTACCTCACCCCCCACACCCCAACCACAGTTACCATCAACCCCCCGCAATGTTAAATCTAATTACCCTGTCTACTGCAGGGGTGCTACGAGGCTGCAGGGCACATTGGGGGTGAGGGGGAGAGAGAGAGCGAGAGAGAAAGAGAAGATGAGGGAAGGAGGGAGGGAGGGAGGGAGGGAAATGGAGAAAGATGGAGAGAGTAGAGAATGAGAGCAAGAAATTGATAGCGTGAGAGTGAGGGAGAGTAAAAGATAGATGGAGAGGGAGAGAGGCAGAGAGAGAAAGAGAGGAGAGAAAGGGAGACGAGACAAAAAGATGGAGAGAAAGTAAGAGACAGAGAGTGAGGGAGAGAGACAAACTGGGAGCCAGGTCAGACGAACGCTCACACTCTTCACCCCATGGCTTATTTACTTTACCCCTTGTTTGCTGACACTGCCTCCTTCATTTACTCCCATGGGTTCTGAGGACCAGGCTGTGACCAGGGCAGGGGAGTGCATGTCTGTGAGAGAATGAGAGAGAGAGGGGGGGGAGAGAGAGAGAGAGAGAGAGCTGATAAATGACTTCCATGAAAATTTTGAGACACTTTTAGATCAGATTTCTCACGGGGCTTCGTAAAAATGTTCTTCCAGTGACTTTTTCTTTTATCCCTTCACATCTTTTTCCCCGAGAGAGAGAATGACTGGGGGATAGAGAGAGATCTAGCACTGGTGGAGCAGAGACTGCTGGCTGTAAGTATCTCTGAATCCAGTAGGTGATATCGGGAGGGTGGAGGTGGAGGTGGGGGTGGCGGTAACACAAGTAAAGTATCTACAGAATCCTCGCCTGCTGCCAAAATGAACAGATACATGGTATTCGGTATCAAAGTTTTCAATATTTGGCTCCACAAACATGGCCTCGATTGTAATAACAAAGCTAAGGAGTTCCTGCTGGTTATTTAAATAGAAATTGTTTAATTATGAACATTTGGGAAATGAAGTTATGAAGCTGAAGCCACGTTATCTCTGTCTCATACATGGCCTGTGTTAGTCCCGCTCTCCCACCATCCACCACCGGGGGCACTCTGGGGAACCTGGCCTTTCCTGGTGAATTCTAACACACTGCCAGAGACATGAGGCAATTCTCTCCTAAATGGATACAAATTTGTAAAGATGGAAAAGGAAAACATAATAAAAGAACAGATTGTACTTAAAGGGGACAATGGCTTAAAAACCAGCAACTTGTTCAGCTTGCTGGTGGAAGCATTTAAAGCAAAAAAGTTTGAGGCTCACACTAATTACACCATTTATCTACTTCACCGCTTCATTTAAGTAATTTGGGATTTATCGCTAATACATTAACTGTTTTACATGCAATCATTTAAAAAGTTGGATTCAATCCAACTCCAATATTTTAAACTCCATTGTTATAAAAGCCGCTTTAAAATAAACAAGTAAATAATTACAAGCAAGTTGCATGCTTCATTAAATACGTAAGCATTTATGATGAGCGCAAAATGGTATTACGATAATGTATCAAAGTTAAGGAGAAACTCTGTTGTGGTTAGATTGAATCTGTGCAGGCAGTCATTCGGTTCTGGATGGTCTCTTCCCAGCATGAAGAGAAAAGACATGCAGTTCAGTGACATGGGATCTAAGGCAGCATTTGACATTCATTACAGTAGTAAATATTGTGGTCTGTTGCATAAACAAGGGCCTGGAACAATTAAAAATGAGAACCCCTCAGAAGATTGCATATTATTGAATTACAAACCCACAATGTGATTTTAGGTTGCAAAAAGCTCTGAGGGAACAGCAGTTAAATGTAAGATGCTGCCTTTGAAGCGAAGAGGTTGGCTGTCCTTTATTGCATGTAGGGTAGATTGACAGTGTTCTTCTACCACAGCCATACTCCCTTTAAACATGTAAATGCACTGGGGAAAGACAAACTGCCAGATTGTATTTGTATTTTTGCTTAATTTCTCGTCTTTGCCAGGTGCACCGTTTAACCACTGCTCCCGCTCTCTGACACTCTGTGTATACATGCATTAATCACATTTTAGAAGCCCAGAGGTCATAATTAATCATTGATTTTTGCACTTTTGAAAGAAAAGCACATGAGCATTGTTAGAAACCCGCTTAATGAAGAATGACTACACAAATAAACCTACCCTGTTCAGTATTAATTGGTTGTTCCTATCACAAATCGACCTTTTTCAGATGTGAAATCTTCTAAATGTTTCCCCATCAGCATTAATACTCTTAATGGTTATAACAGAGACAGAGACTGTGGCCTCCATCACGTCTAGAGCATATTTACATCTAAATGTCCTTTCAGTATTGTTTTTCTGTGAGTTTTTGACTTGTTTGTCATCAAATGGACTTTTCTGTTTGACTCCAGCACTCGCTGATGTTCACTGTCCATTTGAATTTGAGTAAAAGATTTTTCATTTGTTTATAAACTTGCTGTGGGCCCAACACAAATGCACACACACTGCTTTGAGTCAAAGTTCATTTTATATCCGAATGATCTAAAACTGCCGATATGCATTTGTGTTTTTTCTCAGTTATATGTGTCCCCTCACATTTTATTTCAAACCTAAAAACTGCACTACCAGTTGAATCTGAAAATGCAGTCACAGAAATGTGAAAAAGTGAGGCACGTTGTTACGACTGAAATAAATGTTTTAAAATCCCTACGTCAATTGCAAGTAGTACTGTGTGGGTTTATTGGAAAATAATAAATGCTTCTTCATAAACAGAGGCTAAGGCAACCCAGGTGCGTTCATTCAAGTCATTATTATTGCTAAATCAAGATCATATGACACATAACTGTAAAATAAATCTTGTTTGCTAAAAAAAAATAAAAAATCAAGTTCAGGGTTAGCAAGGTAGCTGTTAGGCACAAACGTGAATTAGAAGACGATACATTTTTATTTAGTTATTTATTCTTTCATTGAGCCAAAACCTTCCAAACTCAACACAGACATAATAGCAAACAGAACCCTATGAAAAACGAAATGCATAAATGACTTTTAAAATTGCTTATTTGACCCGTAAAGACGTTGTCACTCAAATAATTTGGCAGGTCTGACTCCTCTCTCGATGTGAAACACATGTCTGCACACTATAGAAGGCTCTCACACATTTTTCGGGTGAGTGGGAAGATCGCTCCCGAGACGACAGAGAGAAGAGAGGTAGTGTTTCAGATTGTTCACAGAGCGTAGATGCGATTCATCCTCACCGCGTGTCGTTATCCCAAGTTGCTGCTATTCACTGATAATACCTGAATAAACAAATGTCAGACCACAGACCAACATAGACACTCCAAAAGAACCTATACCTTTCCTTGTTGTCATTGCTATCTGATCTATGCTTCAACCACAGGCATTTGAGTTAAAATTTAGCGCTAACATTTATAAAACATCCCAACAGTTTCCTTGACTTTTTATCTTAAGCAATCTACCATTGATTAGTCTAACCAGGGGCCAATTTCCTCCAGGTCAGTGTGGGGTTAAGGGCTTTAGTGAAGTACTCAACAGCTGCCCTGATCTTACTGTGGGGACAATGGGGCTTGAGCCATCAACCTTCCTTTGTCTCTAGGTTATGAGCTGCACCTCTGTTTTAATGTTTTACAGAGGTTTCTGGTCATGACATAATATGAACACTTAATGAGGAATCCCCAATGGATTGTTTTGAATGTATAATAGAGGGTTTTTTTTGCAAGCTTCCTAAAATGCACAAAAAGTCGTTGGGTTTGTACACAGGTATATTCTAAATGCTTTTTTTAAATGTTCCCAAAATCCAGCAATTTATGAGTCTTAAGCTCAAAGTATTTCACACCAAAACCCGAACCACAAAGGACATTCAATGAAAATAAACAAAATATTGTTATATAAAATATTATGACTGTAATGATCTTCTGTCATCTAATTTTCTTGTATCAAATAAATTTAAGATACTGAAAAACTTTTTGTTTATTTTTTTTTTTCTTGCCGGGACAGGGTTGTACGATTACAGATCAATATAACGTTTCCTCGTGCGTAAGAGAAGGGATATGCTCCCATCCGAGGTGAGACCCGAGGTGAGCTCCCATTCAGGGAGTCCCGTCTCGCATTTTGTTCCAGTCACCTGGATTCGCGAATTAGCAGTTTTGAGGCAGAATGAAATGAGCTGGCTGCGATCATGGTGAAAGGAAAATGCGGCTCGATGTTGGCTGTTCGACCCCCAGACTTTACACCTCCTGTTACCCAATATATTACATTCATGCACACCCAGTATTGGGAGCTCTTAAATCTGCTCTATGTGCGTTACATGCAGGAAACCTTATGCATACTCTCAACCTTTCTGTGGTTCATTTTGTCTTGCATAATAGAGAAGCAAATGGTATGGATACAGCTACATATGCAATACTTCTCTCATGAATGCATGTATTAAGAAGTTCCTGTTCTGGAAGAGGTTTTTTGGTGGGGGGGGGGGGGGGGGGGGGATGAAGGTCTAAGAGGAAGACGGGGGGGGTGGGGGGGGGGTGCGGAGGAAGAGGACCAGCGTCTGGTTTTGGAGGTGTGAAGCCAGGCTGGAAGTGTGGGGGTGACATTCCTGGGATGACAGGAGCTCAGCTGTGCCTGATCCGGCCAAACTGGCTGCTGGCCGCGGCGCTCCGAGCTGCAGGTGGCTTCTGCCACAGTCCGCCTCCTTCCTCCCCAAAACACACAAGCCATTATCAGCGCTAGTTCGACCCAGCCAAACATAACAGTTACCATACCTCCACCGCCCGTGCCAAATACGCTCTTTTATCTGCCTTTGCGCAGAAAGAAACAATATTTTCAGATATTCGTTCCGTCGGACCTCTGAAAAGCTTGAATTGTTGTCGCTTGTTTACGTTCGTGTCTTTTTTGAGATGCCCTTTGTTGGCTCGTGTGTTTCTTGGAGGTGCTTCGAATGTGGAATTAATTTCGATGTGCGTGGGCACTGGAACTTTCTCTGCGCAGATGGTCACACTGCTTCAAGGACCAGGAAGATTTTTTTTCTTTAATTTTTTTCTGTTTTCCTTACCCCCGAAAAGAACACAGCTTAACCGAATTCCTTCTTGACGGGGTACGGTGGTACAGGCATTTTCTTAAAGTACGAAGAACAGCAAACAAGAGATGAAAGACTCGGAAGGGGCAGGAAAGTGTGTCGTCCCTTTGATCAGAAAAAAGAAAACACAATCAGGGTGATGAAAAAATTGAAAGGTTCTGATGTAAGACTTGTTAGGTTCAGTTTTTATTTCCATCAAACATCATCTATGAATCACTGTGGAAATCATTTGAAATAAATTCCACTCTTTTGTCCTCGACGCAGTTGTTTTGGGTGTGTAGAAAGAAATCATGTGAAATCATTCTACAGCAACTTGCGAGGCCAAAGGCCAATTACTGAAGTCTGTTACTTCAGTTAGACTCGGTGATGAACATCAGTTGTGCATGAAATATCTTTATTTATTATTTTAATGCTTTAAACTTTGTGTTCATAATCACTGGGTGCACTATTTTAAATATGTGATGTATTATATATTTAGATAGACATCAGCATTGCTGTGATGACATCAGCATGCCTTGATAAATCAACACCTCTTTTTTTTGTCAGTCCTTTCCTATGTATATTCAACATATCACATACACTCTCCTGCACTTTTAAAATGTATCTCTCTCTCTCTCTCTCTCTCTCTCCCTGGGTGTGTGTGTGTGTGTTGGCTTGTCTGCCTTTTAATCCCTGCCTATGACTCTATCAGTCACTGATTTGGTATACGGATTGGTCTCATTTTAACTCACTTTCAGTCCTCAAAAAGTAGAAACATCACATTGGCCAGCGAACCACTTGGAAAGATTGAGCCACAGCATGCTTACAAACTATATAATGTTACCGTGGCGACTGTGGACCCCACAGAGGGGGCATCACCCAAAACTATGAATTCAGAGAAAAAGATCAAACACAGGACATTGCTAAGCAACTGCCATTACGACTCATAAGCCGAACAAACGGTCAAAATGGACTTTTTCCTCATAATCATAGGCAGCACAGTGCGGATGCATAATGACTCGTCGCCATTCCCTGAGTGTAGGTGAATTATGGATGCTCGTGTTCAACAGGCAGGTAAATCACATTTTACTTATAATTGTGCAATGTATGCTTAAGGACTTCTTTGCGCACACCTATACACGCATGTTCAGGATTTCAGCTGGCAAGGCTTAGGCTGCCTTGATAGGTACCTATTTGAATTTATTCTCTGATTCTGATGAGCTTGACAGCTAAGAGCCCACTTTTTCATCAGCCTTTCAATATAAAAATTTTGTGATGTCTTGTCTTGGCATGAAAATTGAAGCTGCTCTTTTGAAGAGGCAGTCCGATTAGAGTATTGCTCTTAGTTCGTCATGTACAACTGGCATCAATAAATTAAGCAGTTATGTTGAATCATGGTGATGGAGTCAAGGACAGCAGGGCTTGACAATTCACAGTTCTTTTGCCTGCTTATTCATTAGTGGGTTTTGTTAGAGTGATTGCCTTCTCATCCTTTAGATATCAGAATCAGGGAGAGCTCACCGATGTGATTGAAATGTAGTTTATGCATGCATTTTAAAATGAAAAATGTCACTTTTTTTTCTTTAAACTATGCCAGATGCGGTTGCCAAGTCAATAACTTCCTGCTAAATTTAAAAGCAAAGTACTCCACAGCACAAAAAAAAAAAAAAAACATGCATCAAGATCGTTCATCATCCTGGGTGAAATAGCAGATTCTTGCAACTCCGAGAAGACAAACTTCAGACAGAAACAGAGGGGGGAATCACAGTGGAGCACACGCTTTAATGGATGCTGGGATTCCTGTTTGAAATGTACCCTAAGCCATCTACAGATGTCTGTAAACAGCCCTGTGTTTCTTCTTTCGGCTCCCTGACAGGCGTGTAATGTGACTCCGTAGCATAATGACAGATTATTATACTGTAGTATGACACGGTTTTTAAAAGAGCTGTAGGAGGGCCACTGACAAGAGGAATTGCCATTGTCTGTCTACAGGTGTACAGTAATTGTATTAATGTAGGGTAAAAAGAACATCTGATGTGCCAGGATGGAAGATGGTGCTGATAGTTTTTACTTAAGAGAAAAAAATCTGAATATCTGGACTCAGTGCAGGTCGAAAACACTCACTAAGATTTGTTTTTTTCTTTTTTCTTTATTTCCACAGAGCTCTTAGCCAGTTCTTAAAGTGCTTTTATTTACTCTTTTTTTTCTAAAGAATTGCTGCTTGCAATCACCTCCCGGCACTTCTTTGGAGTAGCGGTTATCTAAACCAAAACATAATAACTGCAGCTGAGCACGGGACAATGCTGTCATCTCCCGAACCCGGCGGTTTGATCCAACTCCAAGCACAATCACTGTAACCTCTGCTAAGCAGCCGCACAGCACTCCTGAAAAACTCTCCTCTGGCCCAAGGTGTCTGATGAAATGGCTGAGCCGACCATAGACAAAACACTGTCACGCTGATCTGAAAGGTGCCCATGAGGTGAAACAGCACTCTGGAATTCCTCTTATATCATTCCTATTTTTGTTACATTATTTATTTTTCTTCTTTTTTTGTTTTTTTTTTTACTTCAGCAACTTTAAAGCAATTGGCATTTGAAACGAAAGAAGGGTGTCTCACAAGCCGCGATTATTGACTTTGAAAGCACTTGAAATAGCTTCAATAAACAAAAAGGTGTTTTCTTCATTTTTTGTTTCAGTTTTATTGTAACATATAAAGATGAAAGGAATTTTAGCAGCAGGTGGATGATAATTTTTTCTCTTAAGTTGATTTTTACCATTATTTATTATGGAGTGCGCGAGTCTTTCAAAGTTAAATGGTGAATGATTGAGGGTGAATGATTGAGTCTTTACAGAGTGTAACTTTTCCCAATAAGTGCATGAAATTGATAGGCATTAATCTGGAGATTTTTATACTTTTGTGAGTTTTTCTGGGGGGTCCATACACCCGTGGGGGTGAGTCTTTGAAGGCACACGATGATGCCCTTGGCCAAGTGTTCCTGTATCCATATTTGCAGAACTACTGTATTTAAAAACATGATCCATTTTAAAATATGACTCCTTTCAACTTGTGATGGGGTCCCCTGGATGTCTTTTAAGTCAGTTGGGGGTTCCTGGATCACAAGCAGTTGAAAACTTCAACTTTAAACCAGAAACATCCGTCTGCCTCCATACCAGCTATCGCAGAGCCTGCAGGTCATCAGAAATTTCTATACACATCAAAAGCATTATTCATAGCGAACAAAAAACCTTATAGGCCCATGTGAGGCATAGGCTAAAACTGCACTAAACTTGAAAAGTCATACATCTATTTCACAATGCTGTCATTCATTCGATTCTGCCCGGGGATGCGCAGTCTCAAGCCTGGATCTGCCCCAAAATAGCTTACAACCTGCTCCCAATATACCTCCCTCTTCTGAGTCCTGAGACAATCTACCTGATTTCAGTAATAGCACACCTGCTCTGACTACAACCAACCCATTCTCCATATATAGACTACCTATTCATGGAGTTTTTTTTGTAAATTAGCCTACCTCCTTTTTGGTCGTTCTTAGGCATGGTCTTTAACCTTTTCCCAATGCATTGTAAAACTGATTTGATTACATCTATAAAGGGTTAAGTCCATTCTGTAATCCAGTTGCTTGCCTTATATTTGGCTGCTGACCCCATAATATACTGGTTTTTACTGAGGCATTGTGTCTGCTTGCTCATACCAAAACATATTCTGCAAGCAGCATTATATGATCTAGCCCAGTCACACTAATCAACCTGGTAAAATTATAATACACATTGTAATCTAACTGTTATTACTGTTCACAACCTGCTCACATTATAATGTACTTCTCTGTACTGCAATCTACCTGCTCCCATTAATCTATGTGTTTGGATTATAAACTGCCTGTTTGCTCTGTAACCTACCTGCACGCACCATTATCTATGCAATTATTTCACTGTAGTATCAACTAGCCCGCACTTTAAAATATTTGTTTCTTTGTCCATCTACAGTTCTGTGTAAAAGTCTTAGGCACCCGAAACTTTTTCAAGTTTACATCTGGCTTTAGATATTTACTTTTTGGCTACCAGTGTGTTGCTGAAGATTTAAAAAAAAAGTATATTTGAAATTCCAAATGCTAATTTAACAAATTGTTTTATGAATGAATTTTGTATTTCATTGAGAACAGTTGATACAGATAATATAGTCTTGCCAGAGCCCTGATGTCAGTATCATCATGGCACCGCAATTACTTGGTGGGATAGATGCAAGTGAGACAATCAGTCTGCAGTAGAACAGTGGCAAGTTTTCCACTCTCTGCTTGGAACAAGCAAAAAGGCAATCATCTTTTAAAACTATAGCACAACAGGACAGAGTCGCAATTTTTTAGGGAAAGCATGGTCACACAAAATATTGGCTTGATTTTGTTTCTAACAGTTTGCAGATCTGTACACTACCTTTCTCAATTATGACAAACTTTTACTTTCATTATTTTTGAAAGCATACTTTCCAAACAGCATTGTGTTAAATGTGCAGGAGACATTTGCACAGAAATGTACTTGCCTGCACAATTATTTCCTGTTAATATTAGTATCTACCTATTCACACTCAAGTAGTGCTGAGCTCTCCAGCTTCCATTCTGTCACATGCTAAGCACTCCTGCTGCTTGTGCTGTGTTCCCATTAGTGGTGCTTCTGCAAGCAATTTAATCATTGTCCAAGCTGGGCGTTTTCCCCACTCTGTGTGCATTCTCACTGAGTTGCATCATCTTGGACCAGACCTTCAAAAAGAATCGGCAGGAGAATCTTCAGGATCTTCAAGGCAGTGAAAGGCAAAATGACTTCTTTTCACCCACTGACCCCAGGGGCGCCGTGATACCTGCAAAAGCTGAGTTTTACGACAAGCATGAAAATTGGTCACTGGCGTGTGGCTTGCTGTTTACTCCAACACCACAGCCACTTAAATTTTCTTTGTGACCACTTCAAACCTTCCTCGATCTTCACTCTGAGAGAGCTCCCTTTGGGTCTTCAGAGTGTAGACCTCAAGGTGTTCTGGCACATAGGAGTAAATGAAGGGATGTATGAAAGAAAAGTTATATCAAGTTAAAAACAATCTCAAACTGTGCTTAGTCCTGGAGTGGTGCTTGGTGGAGTGTCATAGTACTTGCAAGTTCAACAGCTGGGTCAAATTTTGGGGGCCTCGTTAGAAAAATCTGCTCAGATTTCATATTGAAATGTTGAGTACGCACAAAAGAAGAGAAGTTCTTCATGAAAAAACAGCCTGGTTTTTAACCTTGAGAATACGCTAAACTCGTGTAATTTTCAATGTGAACTAGAATCAACTTAAAATTTTGAATACGTGCTGTAGCTTATAACCTGCATGTCATATGTAAATTTTGCTCCTATATAGCCCAAATCTGAATCTGATACATCAATGATGTAGCATTACAGCACACTGACAGTAATAAGCCTCAAGACCAGAAGACTAACCAAGTGGCTAATATTGGAGTCACAACCCTCCAATGAATCAGTTTTGTTCTACTTCCAATACAGCATCTATAGCATATGTGTCTTAGATGTATTGTCTCCTTTGATTGGTTTAGTGTCTTGTGTGCCATTTTTGCCAGGTGTTAGATATTTGTGATTCGTGTATGTCTCTGCAGTGAATCTGTCAAGTTGCATAATTGTCCCTTGCAATATGGGTGAACCAGACAGTAATCTTCCAAGTTTGTGAATTTATCATCTTCTGAAATTATTTTAATCTTTAATGATAGGGAAATACAGTGGAACTCTTCTAATTCTTATTAATAGGAACAAACTCCCAGCCCTATTTACCAGTTTTGAGGATTTACCTGCATCTTCAGCCAGTTCTTCCTGTTTATTAGGAACTCCTCCAACGCCCTCTGTGGTCATCAGGATTCGAACTGTGCTCCTACTAAACTGTCTGAACCTGCCATCTGAGAGTTCTGCTCTGGCGAGGGTGATCTCCATCTGGCTTCTACCCCAGGATGCCACTTGCCGGGTGCATACATGCCACTTACCTTAGTTCATTACCATCTGAACTGGGTTGTCCCCATATTACCCCGCGCTCCATTGTCACCTCTCATCACCATAATCCTATCAATAAATCCTATTGTGGAATTGTACTCTGCCTTTGCATCAGGTTCCTTTTCTGAATCATAACAGTACAATCTAGCCCAAGGAATGGAACCAGCAGAAATACCCTGCGTAGTTGAGGTCTGTGAGAGAGGAGCTGTGGTTTCATTTTTTTGACCACTCATACCTATATATCCAGACCTGGCAGGGTTGCCCCATCTCCACCAGGGCCTAAGTTGAATCAGGAGTCATCCGGAACTTTATTTATCCTGCTCTTATTCACTTCCTTAAGGGTCCCAACAGATCCACACCCAGCACCCCTTTAGTTCCAAGGCCTCACAGGGATCACCCTTCCTGACATCATGGAAGTAAACAGACCACTGTCCGTGCTGACCTCCAGTAACTATTCCAAGAGTTAATCTTCTTCATCATGGAGTCACCACATGCCCCAGTGGCGTTGGGAAGGCCTTGACTTAAGCGCCAAAACCCTTGCGTGGACTGGCCATCCGGATCCATCCTGGAGTGGAGTTTGTTATGCTCTCAGTTCTGTATTCCTGCTGATTCCAGTTTGATTGTACCTCCTTCCTCTGACTACAATGCACGGAAGACAGCATGTAATATCCCCTTTTCCACTTCAAATACCTAGTGATACCATTTGGGCACACTAAAGTCCCTGCTGTGCTCCAGTGTTTCATTAATGATGTCCTTCAAGGCATAGTCTTCCGGTTCCTCTGTGTTTACTTAGACAATATTCTGGTTTTCTCTCCAGCCCTGGAGGACTACACTCCCTATGTCAGCCTGGTTATTCAAAGATTGTTGGAGAATCACCTCCTTTGACAACAAAGAAAAGTGAATCCCATTCCGCCAAGCTCAAGGTGGAGAGCAAAGTCGTAGAGGAGTTGTGGTCATGGCCCCTACCATCACACACTCAACCCATTTGTCTCTTCATTCCTGAAAGTTTAAGAGACAATGTCCTTCCCTGAGCTCACGCTCCTTGGCTGGCATGCCATCATGTCATCTCTTGTACTCTTGCATTCGTCAGCCCTTCTGGTGGCAACACATCTGCCAAGATACCAAGGAGTTTGTCACAGCCTGCACTGTGTGCGGTCACTGCAAATCAAGTAATCAACACCCCTGCAGTCGAGTCCTGCCTTTGGAGGTTCCTTCTGACCATAAGCTAGCATTTCCATGGACTTTGTTACTGGGTTGCCTTTGTACAACTAGGTTTAGCCATCCTGTCAATTGTAGACCATTTTTTTCTGGCAAGAAAATTTACAGTTGATATTTCCTTTTTGCCAATCAGTGTCTTTCTATATGTACTGACTTTGTAATAATACACCTTTTTGACAATATGGAAATATTTTGTTGATCAATGTATCCCAAACTCGGTCCTGGGACACCCCTCTATATGCTGGTTTTTGTTCCAACCACAACTGCAATTGCAGGATTTAAACAAGTTGTCAATTTGTCTTTATAAGGTGCATTTATGTTTGGAACAGTTATTCATCCTCTCACATTTGGATAGATTTCCATGAATGCCATGAAGAAGAAAAAAATCCATATCCATACTGTGACATATTAGAAACAGTTGCATAAAAAGGGGACAAAAATTGAATGCATTAAAGTAAATAACTAATAGGTTCTTAACTGGCATAACAATGGACACATGGTAGCAAGCAAATGATAGAGTCAAACCTGCTTTGTGTCATGTTCATGTTATTTGGTTCAAGCAAATGTGATGGGATCTGGGAAAACCAGTCACATGGTGAAATTTGACCGTGTGGAGATTCTGATACCAACTGAAAGCTGATTTCAAGCTGATTTTAAATCTGCTTTCATTATTTTCATACATTGTCTGTGTCAAATGTCATGGCCACCCAAAGTCAGCTGATCAGACGGATTTTCCCTCATGAAATTGTGAGAAAAATGGGTTTAATGTCAGGGATTCTAAATGGAATCAGGACAGCAAGGTTCCAAAACAAACATGTCAGTCATTTTCCTAAAGTAAGTCAATGTACATGCTGCAAAATGTACATAAAGTTGATTTTGGCATGAAGCAACACTCAATCATAAAGTAGTTGAAAATTCTGTGTCTCTATTTATGAAGACATTCAGTGAATTTAACATAATGCCAAAGTTTTGTCACTTCATGGAGTCGTCGTTTTTTACGACTATTACAAGAATGAAAAAAAAAACAAAAAAAAAAACTATATTTCATATTGATGAAACATACATACCATAACATCTATTTTATAAAAACAAAAATATGGTTAAGCTGTAATACAGTTTTAGCTTACTAAACAGTAAGGCTATACGTACCAGTATTATGTACAGTTACTATAATAACAGACATTACTATTATACAATATAGGTTATTAATGAAATATTATGCATATCTCACATGTGCATATCAGGCAAGCAACAAACAATTTATTTCACACTATGTCTTAAAGGAGCAATACGTAAGAAATATATGTTGATTAATCATGAAATGGCCCTGATATGTCACCAGACATTAAGGAATGATGTTAATTTCAAATACTTATTTCACTGACAACAGCAGTCCAGCCAAAATATTCTCATTACAAAACCGAAGTTGCAGCCCACAACTAATGTTTATGTTTTCATTTTGTGTTTTGGCCAGTCGCGCCACCCTCCAACTATCTCCCAATCACGAAGTCAGTAGCGTTTCGGCATCCAGGTGGCCAGTTACCACTGAGCTGCAGCAACCAGCGTTTTGGAGCACAAATGTCTGACGTTACTAAACCTAAAAGGCCTCGTTATGATTCCAAAAAATGTCGTGACAAAGTCAGAAACAAAACAAGGATCTGTATAGGACATGCCTTTGAAAGATGGAGACGGTTGAAAGCAGAGAAGAATTCGAAGACCGATGCCGAAGTTGCTAATTTTCTCCTAGGCAGGTAAGAATTGGCTCAGTTTGGCTAAATTAATTCTATTTAATGTAGGCACGGATATTTCAAATATTCTCTACCAGAGATGCCAAATCTCACGCATTCAGCGTAGGTCTTTCGCATTTTTTAGGCTTATTTGCCGAAGTCCGTAATTATTCATTGAATGCTTCATGAGATACTTCCCGTACTTCTCTTTACTCAGGGATTGGAAACAATGCATGTGTTTCATGATCGTCTAAATTGTTTTAATGAAATAAGACCATTTGAAACGTTCTTATGCAATTCCTTTGCTTTTAATCCCCCAGTGAAGACAAGCCTGAGAATTACCGAGTGATAATCGATTTCCGTGTCATTAGTGGGGAAATCCACCTTAATGCACGTGAAACTGATTAACTTGATGCACAATGACTTAAATCCCGCGAGTGAATTTCTTCACTGCGCTTTGATTGAATAATATTGCTGACTACGGCACAGAAACGTGAATGGCAGCAAGAGGAGAAACTCACGCCTAAGGCGTATGGCATCTCTGCTCTACCGTCAAATAACGTTATGTATGTTCATTCATGTTACGTTAGTGCATATGCAGGTGGGTCATCGAACTTACAAGGTAACAAATTGAGAAATAAAAAGCGTGGCTCTTCATTGCTGACATAAGCAATGCATTATTAGTCCGTTTATCTGGCATTATACTGAGACACTGTGGAAACCGTTCCAACATTAGCACAGCCATTATGGCAATATGAAATGTAATTGAGACAGTACATCGGTCAAATGAGTCCTCATTCATTCTTTAAGCATTTTACAGTATGTACTTTAGCAGGCTATCCACACAGAAGAGTGACGAGCAAGTTGACCAATATGACCATTGCTAAAATTAGTTAGTCATTAGTCTCAATCTTTTCTGAACTAAACTGAACACAACCCTGTGAGAACAAATCATTGGTGATATTGAAACGTAGCCACAGTAGCTCCGTGTAGTAGATGTTCTTGCTGGATTGGGCAACCTAGCTAAAAGAATGAGATCCTCCAGGAAACTTTCTTACCCAGTCAGATTCTGGAGTAGATTAGCTTGAGTGCTATCCATAGTAGTAAATTATAGTTTGATTAATACAGAAATAAATAAGTCACTCGAAGGCAATGGCCATTTTGATGTTTTATGAAAGATGACAGACTTCATTGTTTTGATTACAACCAGTGGCGTAGGTATTGCCGGTGCCGCCGGTGCGCTGAACTGGGGCCCCGACAAGTGCTGAGGGCCCACGGAGATTAGCTAGGCCCCTCTTCTTATCACATCACATCGAGAAAATTTGTATACTTTCATGTCATCCCCGGGATATTCGTATTACTATAGCGCATTACATTTTCCATAGGTAGTTGATGGCTTAATATATTGCTCCACTCTTTCATACAACACAGTCATGGTAACAACCCCCTCTCCCCCACACACATACTGGCCATTTTTCCTCTTTTCTTTGATATATGTCTTTTGTATTACAGTAATGATACATTGTCCATTATAATCACAAGTACTAATCATATATTTGATTGTTTTATTCTCAACATTTTAAAAATAACATGGCCTGCTGGGAAATGTGTTTGTCCAATTAGGTGACATTTACTTAATCCTTTCTGATCGTAGCTTCGTAGGCTACACGCTTGCTCGTGAAGTGTTCTTTTTTGGGAGATCAGCTGAGCTAACCCATTAGCTTAGTAATAGAGGTGAAAAGTCTTGAGCACCATGTTGAGCAGCATAAAAGCGGTGCTCAAAACAGAAAAGAAAAAAAGAGCTCGATGTACGGTACTCCAAATTGGCGAAATTGAATACATTTTTCAATCAGTCACCTGGTCCAGATCCAGCTCCTGCTAGCGTTGTGAATGATAGCGGCGACACGCAGCAGTCAGACTTAGAGGCTAATGCTACCACCTCATTGCCCTCTTGCTCAACGACTTCGCAGAGCAGAAGGCACCCAGAGTTAACTTCTGAATGGGTGAGTGCAGTTTTTTATTAGGCTACTGCAAGTGATCAGCTTGCCGGTTGTGGTTAAATGGCTGCTGTGCCAGGATGTGTGTCCATCTATCTGTTTACTTTTTGATTTGGCCACTGTTGTGCTGTTAGGGAAATATGGTTGACGGTTCAGCCGTATGGATCTTTTTTGCATTTTGATTGGCAATGTATTGTCACTGTTGTTCATGGTTCAAATAGCCTAACGTGTTGTGTGATGTAGAGATGCAGTGCAAATATTCATTGTCCAAATTACTGATTTGGATACCTACTGGCTCACTGTAGCTGAAGTGGTTGGCTACAGAGGACGATTGTTTCTGTGAATATCCAATAACTGATGCGGGTGGGCCATCTAGTGATAGAATATTGTAACTACGTGCATAAATTTGCAGCTCCGTGTCCCCGCACTAACATACCCTGCTGCCGAGCACCGTTGTTCTTCTCGAAGAGCCAAATCCAGATAAACCTTAAACGATGAATTGCGTTCATATTTTAATTTGTAACAAAGTGGCTAGTGTCAAAGTAACGAAGTAAAATGATAATTTTTAAGTTTTAAATGTTGTAGAGTAAAAGTCGAGGTTTAAAAAATAACTCGGGTTAAGTACAAATCCTCAAAATTTGAGGGGGGGTTGGGGGCTAGCGCCATTCTCGCACCGGGGCCCAGCGCCTCTACGCTACGCCACTGATTACACCCTGTATGATCAGATCGCCAAGCAGGCTGACTAGGTGGGATGGAGGTTTATGTGGTTATGTGGTTTACTTTGACTGGTGAACTGTCTTCATAGTCTCCGTAGACAAGCAGTTATGGGTGATTTTCACGCACCTCCACAACTCACAATTTCAAAGGTAGGAGGTAATGACAATCACACAGACACAGAGTGATGAATAAAATTAACTTCGTAAACATATTAAATGAACGAAAAACAGTGAGATATTTTCAGGGATGATAGACAAGATGTTGTAGAGTATTAATTTCATGAAAACCCAATTTCACCAAAATATTGACTTTCGACCCATTTTCACTATTTCCTGGAAAAGTGCCAGCATGACATCTGACGGGTTTTCCCAGATTCCATCACAAATTATTTTGAGAGAACTCAAACACAAATTAACAGCTTAATAAAATCTTACCATAGCCATTGTGTTTAGAACAAAAAGAAGCATTCATAAAGGAGCCCCTGGCCAGGACCGTGTTTGGGAACCACTGTTGTAGATTAATCGGGATCAAGTAAAGTTGCTGTAGCTCACGTGCATCTTAGACAACTTGTACACCATGGCTTTACTGTCCTTGCTCTGAGTCTAATTTAATATGTAACAAGGTGGTGCTCGATTCCAAACACCTGTCACTAATCCTGAAGAATAGCAATGGGTGATGCCACAATGACTTAGTTCATATTTGTTCCTTTGTTCTACGGATTTAATGTAGACACAACTTTTTTTGTTTCAAACCAATGGGCAGCAACTGCAACATCAGAAACATAAAACAGTGGCTTGAGTTTTCTTTTCAAGATTACAATCCAGAGCTCTCGCACTGCCATTGTTCTGGTAGCCGTGGGAGAAAAGGCATATTTGTTTCTGACCATATGCTACTAATTTTGGTTGGAGTACATGCGTCAGACCTGACAGCTGAGATGGTTAGCCTGTTGTATTCAGCTTTTCTTTTTTATCCATAATGTTGGACCTATTTCTTGAAAATGTTTTCATTAAGCATTGAGACAGCCATTCATGCTTGTGGATTAGGTTGTCTTTTTCTGGCTAAATGTTGGGCCGAGGAGTCGTTAGTCATGAGAAGAGTTCTGTTCACTCGTAATTTTTTTTTTTTTAAACTTTATAAAAAAGTGTTTTTCTTTGTGGCAAAAACAAGTCCTGGGCAGAGTATAAAACATTAATCTACATTTTCAAACTATCCTCTAAACTGGAGATGTAATGAGTTTAAGTCATTCCCTATGGTAAGCCGGTGCCAGCGGCGTGGATGACCATTCGCAGTCCGATGAAAACACGAAATCAGTTGACGATTGCGGTGATGGGCCACCTGTGTTTCAATACTTTATATTGTGTAATTTTCAGGAAAAGTATTCCATACAAATGTACTTTTTTATACTTTTATTTAAATATATTCCATAGGGAATGAGCTCATGGTTTCACTAATTAATTTTTATATATTACCATTATTAAGCTGATGCATTTATCCAAAGCAATTTACAGTTGATTCGACTCAGCGAAGGCTATTCCATGCAGTGTCAGACTAAGGCTCTTGTTCTTTACCTCAAACACTCTGAATACAAGTAGACTATCTTGGAACCAGGTTGAATGCTGACAAATGCTTCACAGTATAGCATGAGAGGTAAAACCGTGTTTAAACCCTGGATAAGGTAGTCCCTGAACAGGCATTCTGAGGGGAATGAGCTCATCTGATTAGCTCGAATCAGCCAATAGCAATTGGCACGACTTGTTCATAACTTTATCTTTCAGTAATGTGTCTTTCAGTTGAGATATGAACCCGGTCCTTGTTTATTTTTATTTACATCATCCAAGAACTTGCTGAGACAGAGCACACACACAAACAAACACGCACACGCGTGCGCTCGCTCACTCACAAGCTCCCACACGCACACACACGCAGACATGCGCGCACACACACACACACACACACACACACACACACACACGCACGCACACACACACACACACACACACAAATGTGCACACATGCATACACACAAATACATGCATATTTGTTCGCATACGTATAAACATACAAACACACACGCACGCTGCTGCCGAATGAAGGGGTACTCCAAGCACAGGAAACAGGTACAATGCAGGACAAATGACGTGTGTTTTGATGAATATGGCACTTATTTCACATTCAGAACACTCACAGGGATATACCGCCTTGTTTTGAAATCCCATTTTACAAACCGTTCTGAACATGATAAGAGTGTCATTGAAAATGTGCTCAAAAACTGTTCCATCTGACACAGGTGACTGCAGACCAATGGAAACATTTAAGAGCTTACAAATGGCGAAAATCACCGGGAAGCCATGAAAACCTGCACCGTTTGGCATTTCCTCAGCAGCAGGAGACTCTTAGAGACATGGCAAAGTATCCTCCTAGTATAAACACCGGGCTTTCAATTAAATAGAACTCGGGCACTGTCGCTCGGTTTGAATGCATATTGTTTTTCTTTGTGTGTGTGTGTGTGTGTATGTTTTTTAATAACCTCAGGAAGTGGAGTACGTCCCTGTAAACTGTCAGGCTGTATCATAAAAGCGTCTTTGTTGAGCTTGTCCCTGCCTTGTTTCATTTAAAGATTAAAGGAAGCCATTGTTGAGAATAACATTTTGGCCACACCTCCTTTCCAGCCCGGGTTATTTTTGCTCGGCAGTGCTCTTCTTTGCCCCAATTTGCCTGTGTGTCTTTCTCACCAAAGCTATTATCCCATGTACATTGTGTATACATTCACCCAAATGCATGCTGCGACTCTCTGTAATCTTTACTCTTGAAACAGTCCGTTGTTGTTATTACTGCTATTTCATATTTTTATAGCCTCTAAGACTTTGATTTTCTCATGAGCAAGATATTTAAATGTTTAGCTCTTTTACAAGGACATTTGTTGAGAATGTCCAGTCCTTTAGCCCATTTTTAATGGGAAAGTTGAATGCAAAATCTCATTTTAATTCATTATGTCTGCCATTCTGAAATGAAACTTCATGGTAAGGTGATAAATTATTTGGGATGTATGCCCTGCTTTGGATACAATACTGAACAATTTTGAACACTGGAGTCTATTTTTACAGCTATTACTCTGGAAAATTATATTATTGAATTAATACGGCTGTCTTCAGTAAATTTTGCATTCAAATTCCTAGACATAGCTGGCACAGTTAGCAGAGGAACATTGCAGGAATAGAAACCTGATATTTGGACTTGGCAAGGCAGTGAATGTTACTTCAGGTTCCAGCTATGTAAATCCTGGATTTCTTGTTACCAACAGACATTTCCACGTGACTGAGTGATTGCACCAAAAAAAAGTTTGCAGTGAAATGATTTAGGAAGAGATAAGCAGAGATTTTAATTTCAGCTGGTTTCCTTCACAACGGTAAATCTCCTTGAGCAAACTCCTTTGGATAAACATGTTTGCAGAATTGCAGAATTGAAAGAGAATGTGTTCTCTAGCACAGGCAATGCCTTTGCGTGAATTTATTATTAAAACTGTAATAACATATGAAACATTATTTTCAATATGTTAGTTTTTTTTTGGGGGGGGGGGGCGTAAAACTTGTACTGGATAATACATGAGTTCATTCCTATCCAAGAACTGTTTATGTTTCTGCTGTGGTGCTTAAATGCAATTATACTGCGTAACTTTACATCTGCTGGTGATTTGTATGACTGCTCTTTAATTAGATAAATGGTCACACACTTTACAGCATCAACACAAACACCAAAAGACACACTTCGGTAGCCTCGCTTGACCTATGTAAACTGTGGAAGCAAACATTGTCACAAATGTGTGAAGCTGTCTTAATCGTTGGGTAACGATACTCTGATGTGGTCAACTAAGTGTCATTCTGTGAAAGAAGGTTCCCCTGTTTTGCCTTATTTACCTTGTTATTCTTATGTGCTCCACATAAGCCCCACAGAAAAGTTATTTTTGCACATGATACACAAGGATTTAGCATTTCCCCGGTATCCTGCATGTTTTGGCATGATAGCAACAACAACAACAACAACAACAACATCAATAATAATAATAATAATAATAATAGTTAGAAGAAGAATTTTATCAAAAAAATTTTAACATCAGGCTGAAGCAGTGATGTAAACAATGAAAAAAGACACAGTTTTTTTATCCCATGCTCAACCTGACATTGCTCACACATTACGGCCACCAAATTTCCTTGCTTGCCTTAAATATGCTATTTTCAGTCTCATAATTGAATTTCATTTTACTGCTCCTTAAATTTGTGATATTGCCAAACTAAATACACCGTTAGACATCCACACGCTGCGCTTGCGCTCGTCAATCGCCACATCACCATAGGCGCAACCATATTCTGTATGGCGATGGCTTTTTTAGCCTGTTTAGCCACTGTGGCGAAGCTAAAATCTACTGAAAAATTTTTTAATGCTGCTTTTCATTGAGCGATAAACAAGGAAAAGCAAATGCTCCTCATTTTTGGAAGAGCGCATCCGAGTACACCCGACCTCACGGAACATTTCCAAACATTTTGTCCAATCAGGAGAGCGCGGTATTTTTTGTCTCGTTTGCACCATTTCCTCCAAGGCGTGCGACGAGTCCACACGTAAAGATGAATGATCGAAGTTTTACAAGTTATAACCGAAGATTGGGATGACATTTTACACAAAATAAGGAAATTTTATGCATGCAAATTCTGTGAACATTTTCTGTGTTTCCCTTATCGTGAAGTTGAAAACATCCCTTAAGAATCCCATATGTAGAACTTCAAACTTATAAACCGTAATTTACAACCCAAATTCCGAAGTAGTTGGGACGAAGTGTAAATTGTGAATAAAATCAAAATGCAATGACTTTCAGATCACATGAGCCAATATGTTATTTACGATAGAACACAGAAAACATTTCAAATATTGAAACTGAGACATTTTACTTTTTTATCCACAAAATGAGCTAATTTAAAATTTTCCTGGCTGCAACAGGTCTCAAAAAAGTTGAGACACAGGCAAAAAAGGGCTGAAAAAGAAATTAATATATAAGAGAATAAGCTGAAAGAACATTTAGCCAGCAAATAAGTTAACTGGCATCAGGTTTGTAACATGATTGGCTACAAAAGGGATCTCTTAGAGAGGCTGAGTCTCTCAGAAGTAAAGATGGCCAGAGGCTTTCCAACCTGTGAAGGTTTGCATAAAAACATTTGTGAAATACTTTAAAAACAGTGTTCCACTGTGATGGCAGCTGAAAGTAGACGCCAAGAGCAGCGGCCAGAAATAAAAGGCAAAACTCACAGCGCACTGAGAGACTAAAAACAGATAGAAATGACGAGACTCACGTAACCAACGGACTAGACGCCATCCGTGGTAGAAAACAGGTGAGCTCGAGGAAAACAAAAGAAAAGGGAAAATAAACCAAAGATTCCCTTACTCACTAACAATAATCCTGTTATGCAGCTAAGTCCCTGACAATACTCACTCTAGAGACCTTACCGGCTAAAGCGCCAAAGAAACACTGACACTCTAGCAACGAGAGCGAGGCAGAACAGGAGCTTAAATAGAGTCCGGGTAATGCCCCCAATTAATGCCAGCTGGCCCAGGAATCCGATAGGGCGTACAACGATATCGTCCCGGACGAGAGGAACAAAGCTCTCAATCCTTCCAAACCATGACATCCTCAACGTCAAATTGCAAAGGCTTTGAAGGCGTCATCATTGACCGTGCATAACATCATCAAAAGATTCAGGGAAACTGGAAAAATCTCATTGCATAAGGGACCTTGACTGGATGCCTGTAATCTTCGGGCCCTCAGACACCACTGCAACACTCACCGGCATGATTCTGTCATTGACATTACTAAATGGGCCCTGGAATACTTCAAGAAACCACTGTCTGTAAGCACCGTCCGCCATGCCATCCATGCATGCCACCTAAAACTCTATCATGCAAGAAGGAAGTCATTGTTTAACATGATCCAGAAGCGCCGCCGTGTTCTGTGGGCCAAGACGTATTTAAAATGGACTATCGCAAAGTGGCAAAGTGTCCTGTGTTCAGAAGAGTCCAAATGTAACATTCTTGTCGGAAATCATGGGCGTCGTGCCCTCCAGGCTAAAGATGAGAAAGACCACCCCTCCTATTATCAGCTTTCAGTTCAAAAAGCTGGGGATGCATTAGTACATATGGTGTGGGACACTTGCATGTTTAAAAAAGCACCACGAATGCTGAAACGTATATAAAGGTTTTAGAGCAACATTTGCTCCCTTCCAGATGACATTTATTCCAGGGAAGGCTTTGTGTATTTCAGCAAGACAATGCAAAACCACATACTGCAGCTATTACAACAGCATGGCTTTGCAGGAAAAGAGTCCGTGTGCTGAACTGGCCTGCCTGCAGTCCTGATCTTTCACCTATTAAGAACATTTAGCGCATAATTAAATGACAAGTCTGTAAAAGGAGACCCAAAACTCTCCAGCAGCTGGAAGCTTGTATTAAACAAGAGTGGGATCAAATTCCAATGGCTAAACTCAAGAAACTTGCATCCTCAATGCCCCAACTCCTCCACTCTGTGTTAACCTCTTAAACTGGGGGACCAATTGGGGGACCCAGAGACTCATTGCAGCAAAATACCTACAACGCCGCGCTAATTAAGTAGCAATATAGTCATATTACACATCAAATGAAACAGGAGAGCCTCTGCTACAAGCACATATAAGTCATTTTTACATACACCAAGCACAACTCAAACGCCAAGCATATTAATGTTCAAATATCAAAATCCAAGTAGCGTCAGAAAATCAACCCTCTCTCCACATTTCCATGTCTCCCTCTCTGATACTTCATGCTACACAAACAGAGATTTACTCTATTCATTTTGGGTATGTCATTTTCAAACAGATACCTAAAAAAGCGGCTGGGGCTTAAGAGGTTAAAAAGAAGAGGGGATGCTACACCATGGTAAACAGGCACCTGTCCCAACTTTTTTGAGACCCGTAGCAGCTAACAAATTTGATTTGAGCTCATTTTGCGGATAAAATTGTAAAATTTCTCAGTTTCAACATTTGCTACGTTATCACTGTTCTATTGTGAATAAAATACTGGCTGGTGTGATTTGAAAGTCATTGCGTTTTGATTTTATTCACAATTTACACTTTGTCCCAACTATTTCAGAATTGGGGTTGTATAATTAATACCATAGTTGATGTGAACATCATTTGTAAATGATTAACAGGTGCATTACTTAAATGTTAATTAAATGACTTTGATCCTCCCTCAAAGTGGGTATTAATACCGGTTCTGCTCAGGTCTCAGATCATTCATCAGTTGTTTCTCAAACACTGCAATACTACAGTCGACTATGGTTGCCTCTAATAATGCCTCTAGGTGTAAGTCCTATCCAGCTAGGAAACAAGCAGCTGATCTGTCCTTCAAAATGAAGGATAACAAGCGGAAACCTCTTGCTAGGCACAAGGACACTGAGGCAACTCGTACCAAGGAGCGCGCCCGCAAAGCTGCTCAGAGAGCAGCTAAGAAGAAGTCTAATTAATTTCAGAACATTTCAACTTCAGATGGCGTTACGTTTTTCAGATACAGTTTTAGTTTCATGCTATTTTTAAGCTTACCGTAAGTTGTTTTTCTACTGTGTCGTTTGATCCTGTGAAACGTATTGCTGGCTGTCCGTTTAACCTGCATTTGTTTACATTAACTTTTCCTGCCAGAATGTCCATTGTGCAGCTATGGGAGACCATGGTAGCTATGCCTGTCTTGTTTGTTGCCTGCGAAAGCAAGTTCGCCGGCTGGGCTAAGCTTACCGTTAACTAGCTATAACTTCACAAAAATGGGTATAGCGTAGAAAACTCTGGTATGCGCTGCCAGGTCACATAGCCAACATTCTGTCTTTCATCTTCAGTTGTGAAACATTGCTTTATTTAATGCCAATAAAATGTATATTTTCTGACAAATGTCTTTGTGAGTTTCTATTTGCGGTTGCATTACTGCCTAGTCTCAATCCTGTAGCAGCCAAGTGCTAACGATCTCTTGGGAAGAGCGAGGAACCACGTAAACCTGAGGCAGACAGTGCATGTGGATGCCAGAACTGGAATTTTGGGGGACACAGCATCCCTTTAAAACATTATTATTATTATTATTAGCCCTGACTTGTGCGCAATCATTTTCTAAATTAGAAATACATTCACTCTGAAAACACTCCACAGTATCAGGCGTTACTAGTTCTCCCTGTCAAGTAATTAGGACGAGCACTTTGATACATTTAAATCAGCATCATTGAAAAAAGGCGTTTCATTGCTGGTTTACCTCATTTCTGAAATTTAAACAATCGTGGAAGGCACGGTAGATTGCCTGATATGCTGATAAAGTAGCTCAGAAGTTCCAGAGCAGTTTGTCTTTCATAAAGCATAGGCCTGTTTATAAGTAAATTATTTTTCAGTTCTGAATTTAGCCCATTATTTCGCGGCTGTTAGATTGCAAAGGGGGAGTGGCTGTGTCTTCAATTGCCAATGGATCATTACTATGATTGAAAAACTTGTCTATCTTTTCCGTTATTGACTAACTAGGCAGGCTGTTGTATAAAAAAAAAACGAATGCGTCTGTGCTCCTCCAAGTCCAGTTCTGGCACCTACACTGCCCCGAGGTCAATAAAGCCCGCAATGTGACACATATTGCCAACATATAAGTCGAACAAAAGGAATATAATGCTTCGCTTTATGTTTAGACAGAGCAATGTTGGACTATGTAAGCGAGGCAAACCAGTAACGTTGCATGTCCCGCCAGCTTTCCCAGTTAGAGACCTAGACGAGCTGCTAATGAGCTGAATCAGGTGTGTTGAATTAGGGACAGAGTAGAAAGCTTCAGGATGGTCGATCTCCAGGAACAGGGTTGGACAGCCCTGCTCTAGAACAGAAGATGTTGAAATACCCTAATTTTCTGGAATAGGCCCATGTTACGGGGCATTTTCTTGGCTTCATCATACTTCATCATACTATAATTTCAGGAACGTTTGTCTGTCTGTCAGTTTGTCTGTCCGTCTGTCTGTTTGTTCCCCTACTCCTCCGAGGTCCTCTGACGGATCTTCACCAAACTTGGTGGGTCTATGTAGGTTGTCCCTGGAATTGTCCTTGAGGGGTTAGTTTTTGGAAAGGTCAAGGTCACTGGGGTCAAAGGTCAATTTCTACTTTGGACACTCCACCACCCCCATACCAGACAAAACTCCCCTTCCTCTTGGGGATAAGGGTGTGGCATAGCCCTTTACAAATGTAACTGCTGCATTTCCATCTCGATGCTCGCACAGTCAAAATTATTCTCGCCACGGGTAATTCACTAGTTCCTTAAATACAGACAGCAAAACGCTTTCCACATCACTAGATAAAGCGATGTCACTAGATTAGTCTCCTTTTTTGTTTTCCACTGCACTACAAGCTGCATCAAGAAACACTGCAAACAAAACATTAAACAAAACATCATTGCTTACTGCTACTGAACAAAGCCTAGCTTTGCTTATTCACTAATAAGGCATTGGTAAGTTCAGTCAGAAGGTTGCAGTTGGTTAATTAGGACTCAGTCACCAATGACGTAACCTTCAAATAATGCTGTTGCCCTTAGCTTGAAGTAATTTAGCCGTTAGCAGGCTGGTTACCCCTGCGACTGGGTTGAGTCAAAGAAACCTTTAGTGTGAGTAACAGCCAGGGGTTCAAGTCCTGCTTTGGCCCCTGAAACTCTTGAGTTCCTCTACGAATTTGTATAACATATTTGTTTCCTTTGAGTTATCTCAAGGAAAGTGTGGATAGTCGATGTCCTTTATCTTGATGTTTGAAACCAAAATCAAAAGGCCATTAATATAACAAATTATGAGGAGTTAAAATAAACTTTACAATCACGTCTTGGATTGAGCAAGACAAACACATTGTTAATTCTCTGTATACCCAAATGACCATAAAAACTCTGAGCCAATTACAGACCATGACAGCATGTGCCTGATTGCTGTAACCACTGAGATGGTAAAACGCTCAGCTTATCCCCAACTGAGTACCAGTGGAACTATAGAACAATACACAAAACAACAATTGAATAATAAATACACATTGCTCACACATTCTGGATGGTTGTTTTATTTTAGCAGATGTCTGCACAGCTGTAAAAAGTCACCCCAATGCCCTCTTCATCAACCATTCTTCACTGTTAGTTATGTCTTCCTTTCAGTTATAGAGGCCCTTTCTTCTCTGACAACAAGAACAGTGTCCGCTCATCTAAGCATGGCAGCATAAACCTATGAAAGGACTATACAAACGTACTGGGAAAATGAAACACTTGGACTGTAATTTTAATTTTAAGGCCAAATTTGATCTATTCCTCTTGGGGAGGCTGACAAGAAGAAAAGAAATTCATCTGTTGGAAAATAATAACAACGTTAATAACTGTAATTGTGATAGATTGTCCCATGATTTCAGTAAAAGCACTGGCGCGAGGTTGAAAAAAAAAACACACTTTCTTAATTGAAAATAATGGCTTCTGGTAATGCAAATATGCAAATGTGCGACAGCATTCAAGGGGCTATCATTCCAGAGATCACACCTACAGTCCATCTTGGGGCCAAAGCCATCTATCGTGAACCTGAAACCATTCTTATTCTTGCAGATGTTCGCAATAAGAGAAAGAGTTGGGCAGAGAAGGGGGGCTGTGAGAGAGAGAGAGAGAGAGACACTGAGAGAGGGAGGTGGAAAGGTAAAGAGCTCTATTAAGCAGAAACAGCCCTCCGAAATGACGCTGGAGCTCAGTAATCACGCAGCCTGCTGGTGTAAGGCTCGGTTTTGCACTTGCAGGGCTGCACCTGGCTTACACATTTATTATCCTGTTTAAAGACGCGGCCGGGGCTACAGTGTCTGAGAGGGGCACTCAGTCACTCTCTCTGGCTTCAGCATCTCAAGGGAGCACACAGCAGTTTAGCCAAAAACCTACCTTGTTCAGACAACTCGCTATCTTCCTTTTTCAACCTCTGTTCATATTTCATTTATCCATTTCTTTTTTAATTCATTTAACATTTCCTTTCTTTCCCTCATTCTTCATACCCCTCTATCATTCCTTCTTTCTCCCTTCTTCCAGGTCATTACAAGCACACCTCTGCTAAGCAGACCAAACTTTTATCAAGGATGTAGAACCATGGTGAAGACTCTTTCCAGTGATCAGTGGCATTAACTGGAAATCAGGGAGCGGGGGCCCTGGGGTCAACCCCATGACTGTGGGCGCAGTCACTGATGTCTCCATATGGATTAAGGGTGGATAGCTTCCCTAGGCTGTGACCTGTTCCTACAACACATAACATAGAGGAGATCAGGAGTGAAACTAGGGTAGGTAGCCTTACATACCCACTCAGTGGTTAAATTGTTTTCCCCATTTCTTTGCTGTCTGATAGATGACATTCAGACTCATAGGAAGTATAGTACACAGGAAAAAATGTTGTCCCAAAGATTATTCAAACAGCAAAATTGTATGTATTAGTGGTTGCTTCAGGAGTGACATGCATGCATGAAGGCTGTCTCCTAGAATGACCATATGCATTAAGACCCTGTTATTTTTTTTAAGGACAGGGAGTACAAAGCAAACACATGTTTTGGATTTATTTCAAGCTGTTACACACGAGTAGAAGTAAATGGTATGAACCTCTCTGACACTGCCTTTGTTTTTTTCTGTTGGGAGTTGAGGACTAGTATCTGTTGCACTAGTACCTGACACATTCCAATAAAAAAGGTAAGGTTTTATGCCAAGTCTAATTCTACATCCTTGGCACCACTTTTCTCTGCACCATGATTGCTCGCTGTTTGAAAAAATAATACCTATACTAAAAGCAGAGAACATGTTTTGCGTTTTATGTTTTATTTAATGTGCTAAAGGCAAAATACTCAATGTAGAATGTTCCAGAAGCCTGCTACACAGATGCCTCCTTTGGTTGATGTCACTTGATTTAGCCCCCCCCCCCCCCCGGCAGTGATTAAAACAAAGACTTCAAGTGCCTTTTCATATTTCTTGAACTGGTGCTTGAGCGACATAATCAAACCCATGCAAGCTGGAACAGAAGTTTTTTCTCTGGTTTAACTCTGTTTCAGCTCAGGAATAAAATCAGAAGCTTTTATGAGCATGCAAAGCTTCCGAGGGATTCCAAATGATATGGATTTCTTCAGAAAATACAGCACTGGTGCATGACATCACAGAATTTCGAGACGTACATACCCCCGTGGAGTATGATTATTCTTATATAATTCTTGACATAAAGCACTGCGGTTGTAACAGAGCATCTCTGACAGAAAGACTACATATTGTGGATTGTATTTTCTTTTAATCTTCGTCAGGAACTGACCAGGTCAGAACTGTTTTTTTTTTGTTTGCTTTTTTGTCTTATTGCAAATAGATGGTGCTGACATATTAATGGATGATAATGAATGCGAGTGGAACTCAGCCCTCATTCAGTTCAAGAGCCCAGCACTTAGGGTAACAATAGATTGAGTGGAGAGGAGAGCCCATTGATGAAAACTCAGAGAGGAGCAAACGTCTTCACTGATAATCCTATGGTTAACGCTAAGATCCGCGCTCTGAGCCGAAGTAACCAAACCCCACACGCGCACCGCATTCAGCCCTGGCTCGACATGCGGGGAGCCCTGTTTTGTGGCTGCGGAAATTCTTGAGGGATATAGAAGCAATTTGCCTGGAATCTGCTTTTAAAGACCCCGTGTCAGCTTGAGGAAATTCCTGCAATCTCCTCTCAGGAATCGACTCATACGCGTCCGACAAGTTCTGCCTCCCCTTCTCCCAGACTACCTAGAAATCCTTTGCTTCTTCCTCCAGTTTTCCACCCACAGATTAGAGCAGTACTGGGCTGACAGAAGCAGGCGCTCTGATGGATAAACTGTTCTGACATCAATGGAATATGGAACAGACAAAATTCCATCAGTGTCTTCATCCACCATGTCCACACGTTCCATTTTGGAATGTAACACGATTTCGAAGAAACAACTGCACCTTTTTTGTTTGAAGACTATGCAGTCAAAGCGCAGTTTAGGGAAGGAAAAAAATCAGAACATCTTGAATATGAAAAATATCTTGAGGAAAACAGACACATGTTGAGGGGAGTCTCACCCATAAAGTTTGCGCATGCTTTGGATCAGTGTAGCTGCCATCACTAGAAGCGAATCATTGCAGTATTTTCAAACCCAACACAGTATTTATGTGACGCGGTACCGGCCGATAGGAGTGTCTACATTTTTAATGTTAAAGGCCGGGTAAAGAAAATGAAGCCTTTTTGTAACATTACACAACATCTGATTTTTGGCATTATTTTTGTCTTATATGATAACCAACATGCCATGGATATCCAGTTAAGACATATCAATATAAGTAAAGAGAAACGGACCAAATACTGCACTTTGAATTTAACATCAATTTAAACAAAAAATGCGCTACGCTCCCGAGTAATGCTAAAAATCAAATGTTGTGCAAAGTCATGAAAAGGCTTCCTTTTTTTGACCCGGCCTATTACAATGCTGGTGCTGAATTGGTCAAATAGTGACCTCAATCCAATGCATTGTTAACAAGTACACCGTAAGTACTTAATTGCATCCAGATTAAAGATTACATTGAAAAAAGATGCTAGAAGTGGGTTTTTGTCGGGGGGCAGGGGTTGTTTGTCGGAAGATTGGTGGGGCACCTGACGTCATTCTGAGTGTCATAACTAAAGCAGATCCATTGCTGTGTAAATGAACAGTGGCGTCTGCAGGGGCTTGTTTTTACGAGCATAGCGGCACGGGCCCACATAAAAAAGGAAGACAAGCATGTGTCAGCACAACAGAGTCACAAGGCATCCTGTTCCTAAACCCCTCTTTCAGAGGTCCGTCATTGAGAGATAATTACAGCAACTCACCCTGCTCTGGAGAGCTCACACCAGCTATTCACACTCAGCCTGTACTGTTCAAACAGAAGCCAAGGTTTGCAGCTAAAGTGCAGCTTCTTAAAACAGGACAGAGAGTAGCACTGTGGAGAGAAGAATGCACTCTGCATAAGCCTGACGATTCCTGAGGGGAAAATAGACTGGATTAGGCCGTCTGAACTTTGTCTACCAAATGCTTGAAGCGATTTTTTTTGCTTGAATTCTTTTTTTTTCACAGAATTTGAATCCCATTTCACATATTCATAATTTTTGAGCTTCAATGTACAAAGTTCAGATGGAAAATTATATGATTTTCCATCTGTTTTCATGATGGAATCCATGCTGATAATTACTTTTGTCAAAGAAATGCCTGATTGACAGATGCATTTGATTTAACCTGCTCGTTGAATGTTGTAGGGTGATACAACTCAATTTTAGCAGCGAAAGTCTACTGAGATCATGGAATGAAAACAGACGATATGAATTGCAATTATTATGATGAATTTACTGTGAAATTTATGGAAAACTATCATTTTCAGGTTCACATATTTCACAAAATACTGTAATGTGTTCAATTTCCATAAAGGCGGAATACAGCAGTTCCATTCTCCACTGATGGAAACTGAACTTGGAGTATCTCCAGATGATGGCCCATCCTTTTCAGTTCTTGACTTTTCCCAGGGCATTGTGAGGTCAAGTTTGAGGGTTAAATGGGGTGACACACACCTGAGGTTCAAATCCCGCTCATGGCCTCACTGCCAAAGAAGGACACATTGCAAAGCGTGGCAATATCTGCCCATGAAAAACAGTCCATATGTCTGCATTTATTTAGACTTTTAAGCAAAGCATTGTTTCCCTCAAAGGTGATGGCAAGTAAACACACTGGTGGGAACAAAGATCAACATGCCATACTCAGTTTGGCCACGTTGTTTCAAGAAGTTTCCATATTCTACTTTGTGGCAAGTATCAGAGTTTCCATCAGTCTAATGCTGCATATATAGGCCTGAGAATTTTCTTGTCCGGATTGCAGTAAATACACATAGAGACCAGGATTGGATTTAACAAGTAAAAGAAACTATATATATGTATTCACCACCGCCCATAATTATTGGCACCCCTGGTTAAGGTGTGTTAAAAGCCTTAAAATAAATTCAAATTTTATTGCAGAAGCATACTCTCACACTCATATGCTGAAAATTGTAGAAAAATGTAACCTTCAACTCAAGTAAATTTTAAGGGAGAAAAAAAGAATCCCTGACTAAGAAATAATTCTTTTTCATAAAATCATCTGTTCCACAATTACTGGCACCCCTAGCAATTCGAGGAAATAAATGTAATTGAAGTATTTCTGTCATTTCTACAGTAGTTTACAAAGTTGATCAGAGTATCTAGGAACATTTAGTTAGTAATTCATCACTTCCTGTTTCCCTGGGGTATAAATATGACATGACGCAGAGGCCATTTCTCTTATCCACTCTTCAACATGGGAAAGACAAAGGAACACACCATTCAAGTAAGGCAGCTTTGTGTCGACTTTCACAAGTCAGGCAATGGCTACAAGAAAATAGCCACTCGCCTGCACCTGCCCATATCTACTGTCAAGGGAATCATTAAGAAGTTTAAAACTACTGGAACAGTGGTAAACAAGCCTGGATGAAGACGCAAGGTTATTTTGCCACCACTCACACAGTGAGGATGATGGTAAGAGAAATGAAAAGTTCTCCAAAGATCACTGTTACAGAATTGCAACAAATGGGAGCATCTTGGGATCACAAAGCCTCCAAAACAACCATCAGGCACTACCTACATGCCTACAAGCTGTTTGGGAGGCATGCACGGATAAAACCTTTTCTCACTCACAATCATAAACGCAAATGTCTGGAGTTCGCTAAGCTGTACTGGGACTTCAGCTGGGACCGTGTGCTTTGGTCAGATGAGACGAAGACAGAGCTTTTTGGCAACAAACACTCTAAGCGGGTCTGGCAGAACACAAAAATGAGTATGCAGAAAAAGACCTCATGCCCACTGTGAAGTATGGGGGAGGATCGGTGATGCTGTGGGCCTGTTTCTCTTCCAGAGGCCCTGGGAACCTTGGCATCATGAACGCTTTGAAATACCAGGAGATTTTAATCAAAATCTGGTGGCCTCTGCCTGAAAGCTGAAGATGGGTCGTCACTGGGTCTTTCAGCAAGATAATGACCCTAAACATGTGGCCAAATCTACACAGAAATGGTTCACCAGACACAGAATCAAGCTCCTCCCATGGCCATCTCAGTCCCCAGGCCTCAACCCCATTGAAAACCTGTGGAGTGAGCTGAAGGTGAGAGTGCAGAGGAGAGGACCCAGGTCACTGGATAATTTAGAGAGATTGTGCAAAGAGGAATGGTCAAAGATCCCTCTTTCTGTATTCTCTCATCTTGTGAAACATCATAGGAGAAGATTAGGTGCTGTTTTGTTGGCAAAAGGGGGTTGTACAAAGTATACTCTTCCAAAAAAGAAACTATACAAATATTGAATTATTGATTACACTTTCTTTTCAATGTTTTCCACATTTGTCAAAACATTTCATGTATGATAAATTGATCCTAGCAACAATGTATAGTTTCTTTTTTGGAAGAGTATATTAACATCAGGGATGCTAATAATTGTGGCACACATGATTTGATGTAAAAGAATTATTTCTTACTGTAGGATTTTTTCCCACTGAATAAATGCACTTGAATTAAAGGTTTGATTTTCTTCTTTTTTTTCATTGTGGTCCTATATTATTTAGAAAAAAACTGTATTTATTAGAAGCTAAAGAACACGTCTTAACCAGGGGTGCCAATAATTATGGAGGGCGCTGTATATATATACACACACACAAACACACAACCCAAATTCCGAAATAGTTGGGACAAAGTGTAAGTTGTGAGTAAAATCTACACTCAACAAAAATATAAACGCAACACTTTTGTTTTTGCTCCCATTTGTCATGAGATGGACTCAAAGATCTAAAATTCATTCCAGATACACAATATTACCATTTCTCTCAAACATTGTTCACAAATCTGTCTAAATGTGTGATAGTGAGCACTTCTGCTTTGCTGAGACAATCCATCCCACCTCACAGGTGTGCCACATCAAGATGCTCATCAGACACCAAGATTAGTGCACAGGTGTACCTTAGACTGTCCACAATAAAAGGCCACCCTGAAATGTGCAGTTTTTGCTTTATTGGGGGTCTGGGGACTCAGAACCAGTTAGTATCTGGTGTGACCACCATTTGCCTCATGCAGAGTTTATCAGATTGTCAATTGTGGCCTGTGGAATGTTGGTCCACTCCTCTTCAATGGCTGTGCGAAGTTGCTGGATATTAGTGGGAACTGGTGCGCGCTGTCGTATACGCCGGTCAAGCACATCCCAAACATGCTTAATGGGTGACTTGTCCGGTGAGTATGCTGGCCATGCAAGAACTGGGACATTTTCAGCTTCAAAGAATTGTGTACAGATCCTTGCAACATGGGGCCGTGCATTATCTTTCTGAAACATGAGGTGATGTTCATGGATGTATGGCACAACAATGGGCCTCAGGATCTCATCACGGTATCTCTGTGCATTCAAAATGCCATCAATAAAATGCACCTGTGTTCTTCGTCTATAACAGATGCCTGCCTATACCATAACCCCACCACCACCATGGGCCACTCGATCCACAAAGTTGACATCAGCAAAGCGCTCACCCACACGACGCCACACACGCTGTCTGCCATCTGCCCTAAACAATGTAAACCGAGATTCATCCGTAAAGAGAACACCTCTCCAACGTGCCAGACACCATCGAATGAGAGCATTTGCCCACTCAAGTCTGTTACGGCGACGATCTGGAGTCAGGTTAAGAGCCCGATGAGGACGACGAGCATGCAGTTGAGCTTCCCTGAGACGGTTTCTGACAGTTTGTGCAGAAATTCTTTGGTTATGCAAACCAATTGTTTCAGCAGCTGTCTGAGTAGCTGGTCTCAGACGATCTTGGAGGTGAACCTGCTGGATGTGGAGGTCCTGGGCTGGTGTGGTTACACGTGGTCTGCGGTTGTGAGGCCGGTTGGATGTACTGCCATATTGTCTGAAACGCCTTTGGAGACAGCTTATGGTGGAGAAATGAACATTCAATGCCCGAGCAACAGATCTGGTTGACATTCCTGCTGTCAGCATGCCAATTGCACACTCCCTCAATGCTTGCGCCATCTGTGGCATTTTGCTGTGAGACAAAACTGCACATTTCAGAGTGGCCTTTTATTGTGGGCAGTATAAGGTACACCTGTGCACTAATCATGGTGTCTGATGAGCATCTTGATGTGGTACACCTGTGAGGTGGGATGGATTGTCTCAGCAAAGCAGAAGTGCTCACTATCACACATTTAGACAGATTTGTGAACAATGTTTGAGAGAAATGGTAATATTGTGTATCTGGAATGAATTTTAGATCTTTGAGTCCATCTCATGACAAATGGGAGCAAAAACAAGTGTTGCGTTTATATTTTTGTTGAGTGTAAATGCAATGACTTTCAAATCACATTCATCATAAGACAGAGACAACATAGCAAATGTTGAAACTGAAAAATTTTGCAATTTTATCCACAAAATGAGCTCATTTCAAATTTGATGGCTGCTATGGGTCTCAAAAAAGTTGGGACAGGGGCCTGTTTACCATGGTGTAGCAGCCCCTCTTCTTTTTTTTTTTACAGAGCAGAGGCATCTGGGCATTGAGGAGCCTAGTTTCTTCAGTTTAGCCATTGGAATTTGATCCCATTCTTGTTTAATACAGGCTTCCAGCTGCTGGAGAATCATCTGGAGGGGAGCATATGTTGCTCTAAAACCTTTATATACATTTCAGCGTTCATGGTGCTTTTTAAAACATGGAAGTGTCCCACACATTATGCACTAATGCATCCCCATACCATCAGAGATGCTGGCTTTTCAACTTAACGCTGATAACAGGAGGGGTGGTCTTTCTCCTCTTTAGCCCAGAGGAAACGATGCCCATGATTTCCAACAAGAAGGTCAAATTTGGACTCTTCTGACCACAGGACACTTTGCTACTGTCCATTTTAAATGAGCCTTGGCCCACAGAACACAGCGGTGCTTCTGGATCATGCTCAATAATGGCTTCCTTTTTTCATCATAGAGTTTAGGTGGCATCTGTGGATGGCATGGCGGACTGTGTTTACAGTCAGTGGTTTCTTGAAGTATTCCTGGGCCCATTTAATAATTTCAATGACAGAATCATGCTAGTGAGTGATGCAGTGGCGTCTGAGGGCCCGAAAATCACGGGCATCCAGTAAAGGTCTTGTCCCTTACACACAGAAATTTTTTCACTTTCAAAGCCTTTGCAATTTGACGTTGAGTAACATTGTTTTTAAAGTATTCCAAAATTTTTTTTACGCAAGCCTTCACAGGTTGGAGAGCCTCTAGCCATCTTTACTTCTGAGAGACTCAGCCTCTCTAAGACATACCTTTAATAGCCAATCATGTTACACACCTGATGCCAGTTAACTTAATTACTTGCTAAATGGTCTTTAAGTTGATTCTCTTATATATTAATTGCTTTTTCAGCCCTTTTTTTGCCTGCGTCCCAACTGTTTTGAGACCTGTTTCAGCCAGAAAATTTTAAATAAGCTCACTTTGTGGATAAAAATGTAAAATGTCTCAGTTTCAACATTTGAAATGTTATCTATGTTCTATTGTAAATAACATAAATGCGCATGCGATCTGAAAGTCATTGCATTTTGATTTTATTCACAATTTACACTGCGTCAAAACTATTTTGGAATTGGGGTTGTGTGTGTGTCTGTGTGTGTATACATACATATATATACATATATATTTGCCCCCCAAACACATTTTGGCAGGTTCAACAGTCACTTAAAGTAATGAATATACTGATCTTATGGGAATACTTGAGGGAATGAAAAAAAGTAATTTACTTCAAGCACAGACTTTCATTGAACACAGGGTGGAGCCTTTCCGGTCTGACAGTTGAAAACATCATAAATAACTATATTATTCTATTATAAAGCCATATTATATTGTAAAGGTTCTTGTCATGATTCCTACTTCAGCAGCCCCCAGACTGAGGATGTACTTCAGGTAGTTTTATTTTTTCATGGTTTTTGACAGCAATCTGCCCTAGCTGTTCTCACTGAACACCGGTAAGACCCACAGTTCAGAACACAGCAGTGGAGTCACTGTCCTGCATGCGCACCGGAGACTGACTCACAATCAGCCCAGGGTATTTGTGGTCACCTCAATCAAGCCATTTATAAACTTTGATCACTATATGCCTGGGTCAAACTGTAAGGAGACTCTGTGGGAATGCGAATGAATGTCAGACCAAGCTGCTTTGTTCTGTTGATAACTCTTGTGCCAGTTTTTATGTGTGAGGCAAAAGGTCTGTCACCATGTTCTGTTGGACCTCTCCAGAAGCATGTTTCTGCCAACCACTTTAGTATAAGGCCAAGAGAAATCACCTCTTCAGCGGACTCCCTCCAGCAGCCGTGCTGCCCATTCAATCTGCTCTCAAAAGATATGGCTTCCAGAGAAGCTCCGTCGTAGGTCTTAGTCATGTGATTGACAGAGCCTGTCCGTGACAATCCGTTCCTGGCCTTTCAAGAGTTCTGTGTCCACTCTTGAACAGCTGTTTATTGCCCTCCTTACCCTGACCCAAGGACAAGGTGAGACACTGGCCAGGACGACAAGGCCACGCTGTGCCTGTCTAACCTTTGTCCTAAAGAGACAGCGAACCAGTGCTCCAGCAGTTTTTTCCCTGGCCGAGCTCCAGATGTAGGTTTGTGATGGGCAGGGAGACACCTACGCAATAAACTCAAAAGTTAAGAGGTTTTAAAACACCCAGAAAAAGTTATGCGCCTCCTCCCACCCGACCAGCAAGGGAACTATTTAGCTGTTGCTACTGAATAAATTCCTCATGCAAAAAGTGTATCAGACTTATCTGATGATCTCAAGCATCCTCATCAGCTTTGTCATTAAGCATGAGTATCTCTGCCCCTGTGACAGTGGCATGCGACCATATGGACCATTTCTCTTCCATACCTATGTACCTATATCAGCAGAGCATCAGCATATCAGCAAGCACTGCAGATAACCGCCGTGGAGAGAGGCGTCAGATGACCTCCCGCTGTGGTAACGTGCCAAAAGGCACAGAGATAAACAGGCGACAGAACTCCGTTGCTTTGTGACATTATCACCGCAGGAGGTACAAAGATTGTGGATCTATGGTGTCTGCGGTGTACCTTTGTTATTTTGTGGCTTTGTGACTTCATCCTAGGAGGGGGGACAAAGACTGTGGCTCTGTGGTGTACATGGTATAACTTTTTTTTCACATTATCACAATGGTACAGGCTAATGAAAGTCACACCGAGGTAATGCCCAGCAACCACTGCGGGTGAGAAAAAGATGAGATGGGAGCAGTCACCGCTGGTGAGGATTAAGTGGGATAAATGTGAGGCTGTGCTCCTGTAAATAAACCACACAAATTTCCTTATCAGGGCTTCTGAGGGGACAAAGAGGCAAGTGCTGGCTCCAAAATGTTATACGGCCATCAGAGAGCTATAACACCTCTGAGCACTGAGAGGGGTGTTCATATTCATGACAATGGACTCACACATATGCTTCTCGTCTGTCTTTCAAATTCTTCTTTGTTCTCTACTTTCATTCCTCGGATTTATTTATTTATTTATTTTACTTTTGCTCCAGCAATAACTAAATTGATTACAAGCCTGATGTTTTTCTGAAGGGGGAAAAAATATAAATTAAGATCATGCATTTAAATAAAAAAAGAGAGAAAATATATATTATTTGGACTTCTCTCATACTCATCTTACCTCACATGACATCTAGCAGCGCAGGAAGGTTGAGTTCAGACACAAGGTAGGAATTGTTCAAATAAAGAAAGCCATGTAATTATGACAAAGGTGTCACTACCCAGATTTTACGATGCTAAATCAACTAAGATTAAATGAGTAAGGCAGGGTGACAGCTCTTTCACATCATGAATAGAAGGCCCAACAAAGACCCTAATCCCAGCATATAAGTGATCGCGTATTCATCTTAAGCCTGAATCAATGGGTGCATTTATCAAAAAAGTGCTTTGGTGATGTCATAAACTGGTTTATTCAGAAATATCAGCCAGCCCTTGACATGTCTCTCCTTCTCACACAGTAAAAATAATCTAAGGATCTGTTATATGACATGAAAAAGCCAAGACTTCTGGAAGTGTGCAAAAAGTCAGTGCACATTCCTTTACAAATGTGCGCACACAAACACACACACACACACACATATACGGGAGTGCTCGCACACACACACGCACACACACACACACACACATATACAAAGGTACACATGCATATATGCACAACAGCATGCACACACACACACACACACACACACATATATATGGGTGTGCGCGCGCACACACACATACACACACACATATACAAATGTACACACGCATATATGCACAACAACATGCACACACACACGCACACACACACACTCTCACACACACCTATGCATGCATACAAGCACATATGCACACTCTCAGGCATGCGCACACACGTGCACTGATCTGCCGTGACATAACGACCACCTGCCTCATACTGTGCAGGTCTCCCTGTTGACGCCAAAACTGCCCTGACCCATCATAGCCGGGACTCCACTAGACCTCTGAAGGTGCGCTGTGGTATCTGGCATCAAAACATTAGCACCAGATCCAGTAAGTGCTATAAGTTATGAGGTGGGGGATTGGACTTGTTTGTCCAGCACATCCCACAGATGATCAATATGTTTGAAATCAGGGGAATTTTAGGGCTTTGAACGTATTGTTGTGTTTCTCAAACCCTTCCTGAACTATTTTTGCAGTGTAGCATGCTGCAGGGTTTTGCTGAAAGAGGCCACTGCCATTAGTGAATGCAATTTCCACAAAGGGGTTTACTTGGTCTGTAACAACGTTTAGACAGGTGTTACATGTCAAAGTAACATCCACATGAATGGGAGGACCCAAGGTTTCTCAGCAGAACATTACTCAAAACACCACACTGCCTCCGCTGACTTACCTTCTTCCCATCATTCTGGTGCCATGTCTTCCCCAGGTAAGCAACGCACACTCACCCGGCCATCTACTTGATGTAAAAGAAAGCGTGATTCATTCAGGCCACCTTTTTCCATTGCATTATGGTCTGGCTCTGCTGCTCATTTGCTCATTGTAGGTGCTTTTGGTGATGGACAGGGGTCGGCGTGGGCACCCTGACTGATCCGCGGCTACACAACCCCATATGCAATGAACTGTGATGCACTGTATTCTGACACCTTTCCATAAGAACCAGCATTAACTTTTTCAGCAATTTAAACTACAGTAGCTGTCCTGTTGGATCAGACCACACGGGCCAGTCTTTGCTCCCAACACGCATCACTGACCCCTGGCTGCTCATTACACTGTCGCCGGTTCACTGGTTTTCCTTTCTTGAAGTACTTTTAGCAGGTATTGACCCCTGCAGTCCGGGAACACCCCACAAGAGATGCAGATTCGGAGATGCTGTGACCCAGTCCTCTAGACGCAAAATTTGGTCTATGTCACAGTCGCTCACATCATTACGCTTTCCCGTTATTCCTGCTAGCAACAGATCAACTTCAAAGTCAAATTGTTTACTTGCTGCCTGATATATCCCGCCCACTAGCAGGTGCCATTTTAATGTGATAATCCATGTTATTCACTTCACCTGTCAATGGTCATAATGTTATGGCTGACTGGTATATAAACACTCACATTTTCTAAAATCACACAGGGACAAGCACATATAAACGCACAAACATGCATATGCACACACACACACACACACACACGCACGCAGGCACACACACACACACACACACACTTATACATAGAAATTGTCTATACATGAAAAACATCAGATTTGCACCCTGTTGTACTCACACACAAATGCACCACCATTACAAACAGGCAGTTTTCAAACAGAATTTAAGAAAGAAAAAAAAAGAAGATTGCTCACATAGACAAATGAGTTCTGGCCTCAGTATGAGAATCAATATGTGCCTTTTGTGTAAAGTATACAGGAAGTAATACTGCATAAAAAGCGAAAAGAAGACATTTATTGGGTCACAGGCACAGTGAGTCCAAAGTAAACACAGATTTAGAGTCAGAGGAGAGATGAGTGGTGTGGAGGGGAAGGTACCCTGCTGAGTGCGGTCTCTGTGCTGTTATTGCATCCCCCGTACACTCTCCCCAATCCTCTCTGCTTCTGCTCATGTGCTCTTCTACAGTGAGGGAGGCGAAGGGTGAGGGTGGATATCTGTGTGTGCTTAAATATGCATGTGCATGTGTCTGTGCATGTGTTTGTGTGTTTGTGGGTGTGGTGTATGGGTATGTGTGGTTGTGTGGTAGTATGTGAATATGTGTGTCTGTCTTTATGTGTTTGTGTTAGCATTAGTTCATGTGTGTCAGTTTGTGTTTATGTGTGTGTGCCTGTGTATTTGCGCGTGTGAGTAGGTATGAGTGCTGATTAAGGTCTGCTCCTCGGGACTGATGTCATGAGAAGAGAAACAGGGTTTTTCATCTTCCAGGTTAAGATTTCTATCAATCTATCTATCTATCTTCTCTCTCTCTCTCTCTCTCTCTCTCGCTCTCTCTCGCTTCTACTACTCAGAAATTACTGTTGCCCATTTATCAGAGTCCCATGGAAAATTAATGATTAACCTGAAATAACCGTTCTGAAATGTAAAAACAAACTAGATGATGCGCACTCTATAGAGATGCTAACCCACGCCTCTTGTTGACCTTGACCTTTGACCTTTCAACCTCAAAATGCAAATTTGGACAGGGTACCCTAGGATCATCAACCCCAAAAAGTTTCAGTGGTGGCCGAGCTGTCGCGGGGACAGACACACACACACACACACACACACGCACACACACACACAGACGGTGCTAAACTGTATACCACGCCCCCTCGTCGGGCGTGGGTAACAAACAAACAAAAATCCAAATGTGATTCCTTTTACAAAACGCAATTGGAATGATAAAATTGGCGTGTTTGAATGGGGTTAGGCTACAAGCCAAATGGGGTTAGTCATTCTGAGTACTGTATTGTGTGTGCATGTCTGTCAGTGTATATATGTGTGAAGTGTATGATTGCGTGTGTGTATGTGTGCGTGCTGTGAGAACCTGCGGTAAAACAAGAGTGAACAGCAGTGCTAGTCATCTCGTAAATGACTTGCGAGTTTAAAGATTTGTCTGAAGATCACAGACATTTAATTACAAACCATTTTAGCGGGAAAACAAAATACTTGTTAACTCCTTTAAATTGGAGAAATACAGAGTACTTATTGGAGAGTTGTAGCAGACACAAATTCAACCACTAGGATGGCTGGCCAGCACTGTTTTTAAACACCCCTGTTTAACAGCATGACAAAATCAGACTTTGCGAACCTTGAAACACAAGAGTAACAACTTACATGTTGTTTGTGTCTTGCCACTGGAACTCTAGCCTCGGCACCAGGTGCAGAAGGCCTAGCAGGGCCCTAATGGACTAAGAAAGTATACATCAGGAAACAACAGATTGGCACTGTGTCCATTACCACCATCAAAAGTGTTTATCATAAAAGCCGACCCCAGGCTTAAGTAGTGGTTTGCACTTTTGGAAGTCGTCAGTTGCGTAGTTAGAAGCTTAAAGCGAACCGCTTGTAAAGTGAGACATGGTTGAGAGATCGAATGGTTCATACTTGTTCTAATTTTAGCACAAGAAAGGGGCTAAGTAGTCTAGGAAATTCATATGTGAAATCTTCAAGTTCCTACCCCATTTCCAAAAAAGTTAGAGCAAATTGAAAAATGTACATAAAAACAGAATGCAAAGATTCACCTATCATTTAAATCCTTTGCCATAATCAACTAAAAATTGTACAAAGACAAAATAACAGGGGCCATATTCACAAAGAATAGAAGCAGCGTGTATCAAAGTTCAGACCACTTTGCTGTTTGGCCAACAGAAAAATGCAATGTGGCTCAGAGAAACTGGGCAAATCTCAGGCATTCTGAGTATGATCATTCACCAAACCGTCAATGCACTCTCAATATCCCACATTAATAAGAATTTTATCTAATTCCCTTTAAAAAAAATCGCCTACTTTAAGGAACAAAGCTGCTATTGTGGCAATTGCTGGACTAGCGAGTATAGCAAGATACTGTATACCAAACAGGCAATTTGTGAAAGGCTGTGGTACTGAGCTTCCCCCGAGATATTGATTTGTTCAAATTCAAAAAAGATTACAGACATGTAGCATAATTTCTTCTGTGATTGCTTGAATGTTTAAGATACATCTAAAAGTAATTTTTATGCTGAAGGTCTAGTCATGGAAGTTGAGAGACTGGCTACACTGTAAACCGCGAGAAGTGTGGTGAAGTCAAATATTTTGTGGAAACCGATTACCTTGCAAAAATTGTATACCTCAACTTAATGATCTTGTGTTCGGAGCACTCAAAAAAACGTGAAAAATTACTTTTACTTATTTTCTTTCAGTTCCTTCCACACAATGCAACTAAGTTGGAAAACAATTTTTTTTTGAGGCCATCAGTTTCACAAAACATTTGAGTTCACTACACTATCAGGGTTTACAGTGAAATGTTTGCCCATTGTAATCTGCAATTTCTGCTCTTGCCTGCGACTGCGTGGAATATCGTTGTCGATCACTCTCATCACTGAATATGCAGAGGAAGGGAGGCATTTATGTGGAAATGTGTCATTCCACGCATCTCCTTTTGCTTGCAATGTAATGTCTGATCCAGACTTCCGTGTTGTCATTATTTTTTTTCTGTCATTGACATGTTGTCCCAGTGACAAAAGTTGTTCCTACGTCCAGCTCACTTCTCTTTTACATTTGTAGACAAAACAATTGTCTTTGTTGTTTGAAAAAAGCCAAACATTTTGAGAAAAGTCACTGTTTTAATGCGAGACATCATTCATATACACATTATGGCAGAAATGTCAAAATGATGAATGAATAGATTTGACAGGCAGTTGTCAGCAATGGACTCAGCACCCCCACCCCTTCTACCAATCACTGTGGATATAGTGGATAAGCATACAGTATAAATCAAACATGATGTCATCCTTGGCAACAAGGTCCACCGCACTCCCAGCTCTTAATTTAGGAGTTTGCCCAAGTCCGTTGTAAGATTTGCTCTTAGCACCTTTGCAAATCACTTTTAAGTACTAACTCTTGGTTAGAAACTTACTGCGATACTTAGGAGTGCTCTTAGCCGTTAAGGTAAGATTCTTTGTGAATTCAGCCTTAAATGTTGAAATGAAGAAATGTTTTTTTTTTTTTTTTATTTGTTATTTTAATATATGCTCATTTTGAAATTGATGCCAGCAACACATTTAAAAAATGTTGAAACAGGGGTATGTTTATCACTATGTCGTATCACCTTTTACAGCATGGCTTTTGGGGACTGAGGAGACTAACTGGAGTAGATTTGAATGCAAAATGTTTTCCCATTCTTGCTTGAAGAATAATTTCACATGCTTAACACTTCACAGCCTCTTATATTTTATTGGCCCGAATTGGCCCAATATTTTCAGTTGGTGACCGGTCTGGACTGCATGCAGGCCATTTTAGTGCCAGAATACGTGTAGAATATGGTTTTTGGCATTGTCTTGTTGAAATAAGCAAGATCTTCCCTGAAAGAGATATTTGGATGGCAGTGTACTGTATGTTGTTCCAAAACCTCTGTATATAGTTCAGCATTAATGGTGTCTTCACAGATGTGCAAGTTACCCATGCCATGTGCACTAATGCACCCCCGTACTATCACAGATGCTGGCTGTGCCCCGATAACAAGGCGATTGGTCCTCCCTGATACAGCCCAGAGGACAAGCCATCCATGATTTCCAAAAACCATTTCACATTTTGACTGGATTAAACAAGAGACAGTTTTCCACTTCCTCTCAATCCATCTTAAATGAGCTTGGGCCCAGAGAGGGTGGCAGTATTTCTGGACATTTTTTATACATGGTTTTGTCTTCACGTGGAAGAGATTTAACTTGTGCATGCAACAAGAATCTATGGTCCCTGACCGTGGTTTACAGAAGTGATCTTGAACCCATACATTGATTTACATGACAGAATCCTGTCTGTTCAAATTGCATTTCCACCTGAGGGCCTGAAGATCACGGCCATTCGGCATTAGTTTTTGGCCTTGTCCCTTGCACTCAGAGATTTCTCTGGATTCTCTGAAACTTTTATTAATAACATGCACAATAGAGGATGAAATCCTCTCAATTTTACATTGAGAAACGTTATTCTTAAATGTTTTAAGCCATTTAAACCATTTTACCCATGCAGGGCTTTTCCACATTTCACAGAGTGGTAAAGCCCTTGCCATCTTTTCTTCGTTACCCAGTCATGTTACTGACCTATTGCTATCGGACCTCATTAGCTGTGAGATATTGCTCCAACTGAAAAATGATTAGCATCATGTGACTTTTGCAGTCTTTCATTGCTCCTGTCCAAACTTCTTTTGAAATGCATTGCAGGCATCAAATTCAATATGAGCTGATATTTTTTCACATAAACAATTAAAACTTCTCAGTTACCACATCCCAACGTTTTTGAAAATGGGGTTCTGAGTGGTTGTTTATAAAAATAGGCCACATGTGGTGATATAAGTCAGGGCAGGCAATGACAAAATCATTTGAAACTATGAAGAGGGTCTAGTTTAAAGGTAATGCCGGGCAATGAAAAATCTGGAATGGAAAAGGTTTCACCTCTAATACATAATGAGCCAAGCCAAACTTTCGATAGAACATTGAGCTTTTGCAACTGCAGAGACAAAAGTAAACATGGAGTTAAATCAATTTCACTCAGATCATCAGCACAGCCTTCATAAAAAATCAGAAAGAAAATCAACGATGGTATCCATGCACACTCCACTATCAGAGGCTTAGAAGGGTTTCAATAGTGGTTGTCTTACAGCAACAAAAAAAAACACACCTTTTTCTCAATGCAAAGGATGTTTGAAAGGAAGAAGTTGGATTTAAATCTGTGAAAATTAAAGGAAGCCTGAGCGTAAATGTGGGAAACTCCAAATACAAGATAAATTTTTAAGAAATCACTCCTTTTCCGTTTCGGAGACACGCTATAGCTTTGCAGATTTAACATGTCATGTAAAACCGTTTCATATGGGATCGCTATAAAAATAGATCATGTCACACACAGGAATGTAAACTCTAACAAGGGAGCAAATTAGCTGGCCGCAAATTATTGTTAAAGTATGAAGTTTTCCACAGAAAATTCCCGGCGGAATGTCTTCAGCCAAGGGCACAGAACTGAAGCTACACGTGTTTTCATTTGAACAGATGGCAATAGGGGATTATGTTATGCTTACGAGTTAGAGAGAGAGTGGGGAACACGCACTGTTACTGGCTTTCTGCTCTCCGGTCGCTCTCCACGGTACGATCAGCTGATGACGATTCAGACAACCACTTTCTTCTCCTGCTCCCGCAACGGTCGTCAGACTCAGCTCACACTCGTCACACAGATGCGATTCAATACGGTTTGAAAGGGAGGGTTGTTAGAGACGGCAGGAACATTGATTTTGTTTATTGAGAGTCAGTCCACCGTAATTTATACTTTTCTTGTTGTGTTTTATTTTTACATTCATTTAAAAACCTCTGACCATAGCAGAGCATCAAAGATAACCTTAGCTGCTGTGGCTGTCTTTGCTTAACATTGTGGGACAGAGGGTGTGTGTATGTATGCATGAGTGTGATTGGAGGTGATGGTGTGGACTGCCCGAGCAAGGCACAACGCGAGCAATCTGAATATCGGGTAGTTTCTGCTGATGTTTGGGGAGTGTTTTCATTCTGAGCCAAATTACTTCTCAGATGAACGTGAAGCCCAGTTTCTACCGCTGCTATGAATACAACTAAAAGGCCTCCTGTGGCTGAAAATAAATCCACAACTACGACTAGGCCTACCACTACAAGTACTATCACAATGAATACAACTACTACTACTACTACTAATAATAATAGTAATAATAATAATTGTCATCAGGTTTTGCGCATGTGAGCATGTGTCTCTTGCTGATCAAACACACATCTGGAACTGTTGTCTCTGTTTGCCAGGTTTGCAGTGGCTACGATCAGCCCGAGGGCAAGAGACCAGTCAGCACAGTCTTTGCGGCTTGTATAAATTCTGCATCTCAAAGGCATTCACAAAAAAAAAAAAAAAAAACTGCTTCGGGTTTTTGAGAAATGGTGGTATCTTCATTCGAGTAGACAGGACAGTAATGAAAACAGCCTCAATCGGACAGCTAGCTATGCTGACGATGCTGAATAGGCGCCCACAGTTTAACCGCTGCGCAAAGCTAACGCATCTGTCCTCATAATCTATTACAGAGAGCTGTCAGCTTTAAGGAGCAGTCTCACGTCAATCCATCACTCTTGATGAGCTCATTAAGAGTCTTATTTTGGCATTGCCTCTCTCGAGTCTGGTTTCTTCCTGCTGGCTTGAAAATGAGGCGCTGAGTAATTATATTTATATTTAGCAGCAATGCACCCTGGGAAATGGAGTTTTTCAACATGGGATTGCGTGGCTCAGTGCCTATGTCTCTCATGGGTCTAATGTTGCAGTCACTGCCCTGAAATTTAGGCGGAAAATTGAGTGATACACAAGTGAAATTGCTGAAGCTGACAATCATGCAGTTTGATATGAGGGAGGGAAAAAAGACACAAGTCCAAAACTGACCTCATTATGGCTGCTTGTGCTCTCTCTGATGCAAGATTACTGCATCTCAGGGCAGGGCGAGAGGGTAGAATAGCCCAGCATAGAATATCCTTTGATTTGAAAGCCACCTTCTCTTTGAGTTACTGCTCCACTACCATCTGGAAGCAGGGAAAAAGGGGGAAAAATAATTTCAAAATGTACAACTTAAAAGAAAAACACACTTAGGAAAATATTTTCTTTTCTCAATACTAATATAAGGTCTATTTCAAATAAACAGTGGTGAGCGTTTGGGAGTCCGGTATCCCTGCCAAGTTTGATTAATGAGAAGGCTCCGGCCCTGTGATTGAGCCTGCGGGTGATTGGCGGGTCCGGCGATATTGGTTACTCTGCTAGTAGCCGGTGATTATAATTTGCTGACAATGTGGTCTGACTCAGGGCTTGGTTGACTGGTTGATTACCCAAATAATGAGGACTAGAGAAGGTAGCCCTTACCTGACATGTGGCTATACTGCATTTTTTATTTATTTTTTTGTTCAGGTTTTCTCCTGGATTTGAAATTCCACATCACATTTATGTTTGCTCGCCACTTCAAAGCGCCACTATCAGTTTGAGTGATGCAATACTGCTGGTGCTCATCGCCTCAAATAACAATGCTCTCACTGCGTCACTGCAGCATTATGGCAACATTCTAACAGAGCATTGTTGAGAATATGTTGCGTTAGCTTGGGCACCACAGCTCTCTCGCTGTACTCTTATAGACATAAATCAGCAGAGGAGGCCCCAACAGCCACATTGCCACTGCTATAAGTGGAGATAGTCTTTAACCAATGCTTGAGAGCTCACAGGAGTGCATTTCACCCGGCTACAAACTGGCAACCTAGCAAAGTTTTGGCAGCCAGTAAAAAGATAGCCAAAGGGTTAACCTCAGAAAGAACACTGGACAACATGCATGTTCTGGCCCCTGCTTAAGAGATCACTAGCTGCACTCAATCATTTTTACTCGCATTCGAACGCCTCTGCGACACACGCAATGCCCTGAGGGTTGAGATTTGCGGCTGCATTCTATTTTATATCTGATCCTGATTAATACCAGCGACTGAAAAACCCTCCATGTCTGTGAATAGCCTTATGTACTGGGCCAGTCCTGCGCCTGTTTGTCGAAGGACAGGGAGTTTTCCCATGTGCAGGGAGAGTTGATTGTGTCTCAACTGTTTTGTCGGTTAGCGGGGAGTGAGGGGGCCGGACGTAGGGTGGGGGTGGATAATTTTTAATTCAATTTATATATTTATTTATTTTTTACAATACAGCAATGGTTGTTTTTGGCCGAAAGCCACTGGGAACAGAAGTCGTAACTCTCCCTGAAACTTTACAGAGGCTTTTACGAAATCTTGTAAACATTAAGGAGAGATCAGGAAATGAAATCAGGTGTTGATCACTATTCCTGTTCAGTATTTTAAAACCAAGATTCAATCAATTTATTTGTGACCAATTGTGTTCCTTATGTAACGGCTCAAAAAAGGACTCCAAGTTTATGTTATTACAGAGATTACATACATTTTGATCTGTTATTTTACTGAAAATGACAAATGTTTTGAACGAGTTTGACACTCAATTTCCCAAAAAAAAAAAAAAAACTTGTAACTTTTATCTCAAACAAATTACAAAAAATAGACTTGTAATAACAAATAAGTAATAACAATGAAATTTTTAAACAATGTTACAATGAGGATATTTCTTCAATCTGAGACTAAATTCAAACAAATCTCCCCGTTTTATGCATTTTATTGATTTAGCATTTTCATGGTTGGACATCTCATAATAGTGGAATTTCAAGCCCTACTGAGATTTTGTTTGTCTGCTCTTTATGACTGTAGGCTGCCACCACTGGAAAAATGCAAATATGTTTGCAATAATTGTAACCAGGCTGAAGAGTGCTCCCTTGCCAATGAGCTGCAATGAGTTACAATACATGGTAAAAAACAAAGGCAGGGCCCATTGAAATAGATGTATATGGGGTCAAGCACATAAAATGGTGTCTTTTAGAGCAAAGCATCCTAAGCTCCACCAAACAGACAGGTGGATTGTTTCCTGCGGGTCTGGTTAAGTCAGCAGAGGGGACCTGAATCGGCCTCGCTTAGGGAGGGAGAGAGGATTGATGATGCTCACCGGTGGATCCCGGTGCACTGACACGAGAGCAATGAGGCCCCTAAAGTGCTGTCCAGGTCAGCAGCCTAATAAGGACAGCAAAAGCTGGAATTTCATCATCTGTTACTCCAAGAATAAATCACCGGGAAATGCTGAACTACTGTTGGGGAGAAAGGGAGTTCTCTTTGTCTGTGGTAAACTGAAAACCCCCTCCATTCAATCAGAGAGCCGGAAAACACTGAAGCATCCTGGGAAGGCAAATTTCATGGAGTCAGGTGACTTGCCTACTACTACGTACATATGTGGGCTAAATGCAGTAAATTTACGGTTTCAGATTTTTTGAAAGTTTGCAGGATTCTTTAGTAGAGACGCCTACTTAGAGTTCTAAGTAGAGACTCTAAATTACTCACAGGTCTGAGTGTGTGAGAGAGTAGTATGCGAGCTCCACAGTTTACAGCCGAACTGTCCTCGGTTTTCTCCAGCCTTTCACCCACTGTATGCAGGGAAAGGCTCCAGCCCCACTGTGACCCTGAACAGCAATAAGGAGGTCAGATAGTGAATGAGTGGTTGAATGGAAACAGTCTGTTTGCATGGAGATCCAAGGCTTTGTTTGTTGCAATATAGTTACCCAGTCACTTTCAGTTCTGGTGGGTCAGTGGGCTGGGGTGTATTTGGAAATTCTTATTTGGACTTCATGCTGTGTCATGTGAGCAGTTCTGTAAGTGCTTCTCCTGTTCTTACAAATGATGCCATTCCTGTGAGCCAAAGTTGCCATTAATGGGGCATTTAAGACATGTTTTCTTGACCAAAAAAAAAAGCAAATGCCTTGCGTAGCAATGTCAGGACATAATAAAGCACAGCACAGCACTGTACAAGCACGGCACAAGCTAGCAGGCAGGACTGTATTTACTTTGAGCACTGGCCATTGTAACATAAGCCTGAAAATATTTTAGAAAGCAGCCAAATGGAGCTGTAATTAATTGCTTATGAAAGTCTGTGCCAGCCAAAGGCTATAAGAGAAAGTATTTTTTTTTTTTTTTGTCAAATTTAGCATCATAATGTTGGAATTTCAAATATATATTACCCCTGGGCTACGTAGTGTGCTGATTACGACAGTTATAAATAAAAAAATTCAACAGGTTATTTTTCTGTACTACCTTACTTCAGATGTACGTGCAAGCAATTTGTGTGTCATGGTTATGGTTTTTGTGTTCATGTTTTATGTTCAGGATTATTTTTTCTTTTTGGTTATTGTACTTCTCAGGTTTCAGTTCTTGCCATTTTCTGTTTCATTGCACTTGTCTCCCTTGTAATGTCTCTCTTGTAATCTAGTTGGTTCAGGCCGTGTCCCCGGTCTGTGTGCTCACCTGCTGTGGGTGATTTCAATGGATTCTGGTGATTCATATTATTCCTTCAATTCTCGTATACCTCCTTCGCCTTGCTGTTCTTGATTACTAACAAGACTAACTTTTGCATTTTGTATCATAGTCTACTAACCCAAATAATCTATGTATATATTACCAACTCTCTAACAAGCACTCTAGTTAAATCTGTCAAGTTGCCCTGCTACTAATCAGCACTAATTCCCTCTCAGCAATCGCCCTGTTCTAATCTCCGCCTCTTGCTCAGCTGTTCCTGTCTTCCCCTGAGTTTCTGCGAGATCTCTCGCACGTGCTTAATTGCTTTCCTGCACTCATTGTCTGTGCACTTAGAACTCCTTGACCGGAGCTGTTTAAACGTCATAGGCTGTGTGCGTGACTCCCGTCCATGTCTTTCACCAGTTTTCATGGTTAGGATTCTGTCGTGTTCCTCCCATTGTAATTAGCTCTCATCCCATTCACCTGTTCCCTGCATAGCATGTGACTTCCCTTCCGTCTATTTAGAGTTCTCACTGCTGTTTTGACTTTGTCAGAACGTTGATCAATATTTCATTGTGCAGAGCTTCTCGGATGCTGTAGATTATTGATTTTCTTCGACTGTTTCGTCCAACTAAGATTCTTGCCATTGCCCTTTTTGTCTTAATTTTGTCTTTCTGGATTTCGACCCATTTTTGTACGACCACGATTTCTGTGTTTGGATGCCTTGTGTATGACCCACTGCTTTGGATATCGACTACGACTTTTTGCCTGCTGTTTATGTACCTTTGCTCCTCTGTTTTACTGGTTCTGACCCCGGCCTGTCAAGTCGACTTTGTTTTTGGATTTCGTTTTGTGGCTTGGCAATTGTGTCTTTTGGTACTGACCGGGAACTCGTTAAAGGCATAGGTTTTTTGGATTTATCTCTCTTGGTTGTGGTTCCTGAATGCACCATCACATTCTGTGTGTGTGTGTGTGTAAGACTGAACATGTTTGTGCATGTAATATATGTGCTTGTGCACACACGTGTCTGTGTTAATATATGGTAAAAGCAAAACATTACACATCATTGCTTGTTCAAATTAAAAAAAGTAAGCTGGCATGAATATAAAGTCTAAATACAACCAGTCTACTCCCTCATGCTAACAGCTACTTGTGAATAACAGGTGTAATGCGTACTTGTGTCAAGAAAATGCTCCTGCCCAGGACGACGGAGATTAAAACATCTCATTGATGGTCCGAGAGTTGGCTCTGCAGAAATGTCAAGCAGTCTTGGTGCTCTTCTTCTTCTCACTAGTTTTCTCCGCATATATCAGGGCCAAACTGAAACTTTCTTGTCGGTCAGTTCCTTACGAGGAGGGAAAGCTTCCATCAACCTGAGCTGCGCTTCAGCTGCTGACATTCAGCGGACGAGGTGAGTTTTTGACAGATCGCCACTGAAAAATGGGGAAAGAGCCATATTCCTAGCTATAAAGTAGTTTGGAAACATACCTTTCCCTCCCGTGTGCTATCAAATGCCCTAACTCATTCATGCGCACACACATGCACACTGAACACACAAACATGCAAACTAGTACACTTCACACATGCAAGCTAACTCACAAAACACAAAAACACGCTCAAAAATTTGTTAGTCGCACACACACACACACACACACACACAGACACATACACACACACACACACACACACACACGTGAGCAGTACTTCAGCAATGTAAACATTCACAGAATCGTTTCAGTCGGTCCTAGCTGCCCACTGATAAATGTCTCAGTAAAATGTGTGGCTGTGCTGAGCCAACGCTGGATTAGAGGCAGAACAGGGGCGTTTTGAAGACATCTCAGTGGCACTACTGATGACGTTTCCTTTAAAAATGACTGCACAGCTATTTATAGAAGGAGGAAAACGATCGGATCATGTTTGAATGTATCATGCAATTTAAAAAAGGCTGGAATGTTGACCGTAATAAAGTTGCCCACATGTATACATCTTAATGTATATGAGAACATATGTGTGTGTATGTGAATGTATGTGTATGGAGGTGTGCGTGCATGTGTTTGTGTGCCTGTGTGTGTATGTGTGTGTGTGCGTCCATGTGTTTGTGTGTGTGTGTATGTGTGTGCATGCGTGTGTTTTTGTGTGTGCGTGCACTTACATGTGCTTGTGTGCCTGTATTTGTGTGTGTGCATGTGTTGGTATGCCTGTGGTTGTGTGCGTGTGTGTGTGTTTGCGTGTGCGTGCTTGCGTGCATGTGTGTGTGTGTGCCTGTGTGCATGGGTGTGTTAGTATTTATGCAGTGGTGCAAAAAGTTGGTTTGCAATATATGCAGTGCATAGGGGCGCTAAACGAAGGGGGCGCTAAAACAATTGGCCACAAGCAGATGAAGATACAAGATTATGATACATCATGAGAAGAAAATATGTTGTTGCAAATTGCATTTTTCAATGAAAGTCGGTACATGCGCTGGTTCAATCAAAGTTGGTAGGTGTTGGCGCTGTTGTTCTCTTTGCATACCCACCAAAAATGGGTAGCTGCACCTCTGTATGTATGGATAAATATATGTGCAAGTGTATGCCTGAGCAAGTGTGAGTGGCATGGAGTATGTCTGTGAGTGCATGTACGTGTGTATAGTAGATGTCTGCAGTGACATGCTCTAATGCAGGAGAGGTCATGAGCTCCTCTGAGTGCCAGGTTGGGATTTGAAGTTGAGGTGTGACAGAGCCGGCACGACCGCCTTGTGCTTTGTCAGCCAAGTGTAGCGTCAAGAAAAATAAAAAAACACACTTCTTGTGTAAATTCTTCTTGCTTCCAGAGAGCCTTCAAAGGGGAAGTCCAAGTATTGTATCAACATATTTTCGAGCTCGTGTAATTTACTTCACAGGCCAGCGTGAATAGTTTGATTCCTAAGCGTCATGAGAGTCAGTGTCTCTCCATGGTAACTCCAAGTGTGTTTAAGTTACCAAAGAGAAAGAAAAAATGCAGAAAACAGGCAAATATAAATAACAGGAATGAAAATGAGCAATTCTTTCTCAAAGAAAAAAGAAATTAAAAAAAAATTATTAATAAAAGGAAAATCTGGCTGCACACTGTGTTCATGCAGCTACAAGATATGATGAATAACCCATAGACAAATCATGACATTATTTATTTAGTACAGTATAATTGTTGGACATGGCAGGGCTCGTAACTGCAAGCACACATCCTAGGCGGGGCACTGCCGTTGTACCCCTCGGCAAGGTAATTAGCCTGAATGACTCCATTTAATATCACTAGCTGTATAAACAGTCTGAATGTTTTAAATATCGAAAAATAAAGAAAATAAAAGTAGGCAAGATGCTGGTGAGGTATAAGGATCTCCATTTAACCCCTTGTGCTCGTAGTTTACCTTAAGTTAGTTTAAAGTCAGAAACAAAACTGTTCTTTTCATATTGTAATTTCTCATACATATTCTGTCGTTGCTCATTGCAGGGCTTCCCTGATGCTACATCAGACTTAAATTGAGAAAAATATCCAGACCCAGGATGTCATGTTTTTATGGAAATGGAAAGTTGAAATGGAAAAATATCCACATCTTATACCTAATTTTACACACATTTCCCTGTAATTACGCTGGGCATATTTGGGATTTTTGAGAAGCACAGAATCTCCAATAGGATTTAAAATAGGCCTGAATTTTTTTAATGCAGCAGCTGTATTCGACAGACCCATATGTGGGTCTAAAGGTGTTATGGGGTTAATGATCAATAGGCTGATTTATTATTTACTGGGATTAAACATGACTGACAGATAGAGGCTAATGCTATCAATGTAGGCTGACGCAGGAGGACGCAGACATGGTATTCGGCCCTTTTGCGGGTGGAGGAACTACCATCATCCGTCTCTCAGTCAGCTTGACGATGTCATCCCACAAAATCACAGCGATGTTCCCATACACCACAATCTCTCCTCAGAGCCGCCTGTGCATTTCCTTTCCCTCTCTTCCTGCTCACTTCGTAAGCCTCTGTCAGATGAGGGATGAAGACTACAGCAGCCAGTCAAAGCCTCGGCCAAGTAAAACAGTACACTAAACCACCGAGCCATGCTGAACCAATCACCTGGCCCCAATCTACACTGTCCTGACGGGTTGGCTCGTACACGGCAGGTTAACTCTGCTGGATGATGTAATTCATTCTGTATGTTAGAAGCCAAGCCCAAACTTGGTCAATGCCACATTACCTAAGCACGAAACAACCTCTGTAAAAGCAAACAAAAAAACCTTGCACTGTTATATATTGCATTTTCCACCCAAGCATACTATAAAAACATCATGTTTCAACGACCTACTGCAGCATCAAAATTTTGTCAAATTTTTGTTACAAAAGGATTGCTGTGATGGGCGGTGACAGGACGCCAGGTGCTGCGACCAGTGAGAGAAAGAGCTGAGAGCAGCTCAGATAAGAGACAAACACAGAAGAGGGACACACCTCCGGTAAAACCTCTCGCTTCTAAGGAGGAATAAAAGTCTGCAACACAGAAGCAGTGCAAGAGAATAAAAAACAAGAGACAAGAGAGAAAATTTCTAAAAGAAGCAATTCCTAACAATAAATGCAATATCACAAATCACTAGGAAATCTGACTAGAGATTTTCTCCGGCCAAAGTGCTAGAAACAAACAGACACTCTAGCGATAGGTGTGGCGAACCCCCAGCCATATATCTAGAGTCCGGAAAACTCCGCCCCAGATCAATCAGCCAGCTGGGCCAGGAATTTGATTGAAAAGAAATCTGATATTGTCCCAGACAATAGAACAAAGAAAGGTCCAACAAACAAACGCACGCCTAAACCATGACAATTGCATCATCCAAAATCTGGAACAACATCTTTCTCAACAAATGCACATTTGAAATAAGGAAAGGTAAGGCAGATTTATATGAAAATGAAACAATAAAACAAGAATGATTAAAAAATATTTTAGAAGGCCCTTAAATCGTGGAATGGTACCCAGTCTACTCAGGAGCTTCCTTCTTGCATTGTTTATTCTCACAAACTATTGTAGACAAGGTTAAAATTATTTATTGCTTTAAAGAGCACTTTTCCATTCAAATACATTGATTGATAAAATATAGCATTCACATGTGGCAACCAGTGGGTATAATCTCAATTCTCTCAAAGTTCTCAATTCTCTCAAAATTCTCTCTCAAAGTGCTTGACAGGTTTATTTTATACCAATGACCCACTGAAGCTCACAGAACCCTAAAAAAAATTACATGTTGTACAATTGCCTGGCCCTGACCATTTAGAACCATTTTTTAAAAATTGCTGCTGATTTTATCACCTTTCCACTGATTTACATCATTTCAGTGATCACAAATGAAATTGCCAATATATGGAAGGCAACACTTATCCTTTCTCCTTTGAAATTTGGTGATCTGGCACTGCTCAATAATTACAGGCTGTTATGCAAGCTGCCACCACAAGCCAAGAGTTTGGAATCTCTGGTTGCTGATGAGTTAAAATCATACTTGATGTTGAATAATATTCAGTCTGATCAGCAGTGTGGATTCTGGAAAAACTTTCGTACAATAGCTGCAGCTTTTATTGTAGTGAATGACATAGTTTAAACTTTGGATAGTATTAAACACTGTGCAACTCTGTTAATTTATAAAAATATTTGAGACTGTAGACAATGTTTTATTGAAATCTAATTTGCTGAGTATTGGTATGTCTACTACTGGTTTGTAAATTATTTGTCTGGTCATGTTCAATTTTTAAAGGCCAGCAGCACAGTCTTCACTGTGTACCTCAAGGGTCAGTGCTGTGTCCTTCATTGTTTTGTATTTATATAAATTATCTTTCTAAGGCTGTTATTAATGCAAAGTTTCACTATTATGCAAATGATAGTCATATATTGCTCTGCCTCGACACCCACACACTCACCTAACTTCAGCTTGCTTTTAGCAAATTACAAGAGATGCTGTTTTGTCCAAAGCTGGTCTTGAATGTCATTCAGACCAAATTCATTAATTCTAAACAGGAATGATCAGATCATCAAACTATCATGGCACGCAATGGCAACCCCATTGAAATTGTATCTGCTTACAAATATTAAGTTTTTATCTCTTAGTTTGCATATTATTAGGGCTGTCAGAATAATTAATCGCGATTAATTTAAGCGCAATAAAAGTAACTGCCACTATGAGGCAGACAGACAGATTGCTTATTACCTTTTCTATGACACATACCTAATGCGGTCATTTGAAATGCTTCCGGGAAGAAAACTGTGATTTGAAGTCCACGAATTACCAGCCAGGTTGGACAGCCTCCATCGCCTTGGCATAATTAGCTCACCTTAAATCATTTCCCGCGTACTTTGCCTGACTTGCAATCAAGCCATTTATTCAGCCAACTGACTAATCAAAATCAAAACGTGGCATAGAATGATTAAGAAGTGATAATGAGAAGCAGACGGACCTAACCAGGTTGCCGTGTTAGATTGGAAAAATTTCAATAATCTGAATAAACAGCAGACCTCTGAATTCCACCTTTCATCAAGGAATTTTGTATTGTTATGGCCCCAATTTGTTATTACATTTATAACACAACAGCAACAGCAAGGGATGACAAACACAGTTTTAACAACTAAAACACATTTAATTTTTAACAAAGACAAAGACTAATAACAACCTACAACTAAAGACCAAGATTGATAAATAAGAAAAAACAGAAATAATTACAGTCCCTTTTTGGTGGGGTGGCTTGGTGATGTCCTGGATGAAGAAAATGCTCAAACACAGGCAAAGAAATCCACAAAAGAAACGTCACAGGTCTTGAACAGAATGGCAGGTCTGGTCATCTTCTTGCAATTTCTCCTACCACTTTACTGTCTCAATTCTTTTCCTTATATACTCTTTTGCAGACCCCACCCACATTTAGACCTCTTTTTTTTAATTTTCTGAGACTTGCCCCAGACATGTCCAGGACATGTCTAAACATGACTTCAGTCTGAGCTTAACAAAAAAAAGGTAAATACTGCCATCTAGTGGCCTATATTCACATTACACCTCCATTCCAAAAGGGAAAAATTTTGACTCATAAAGGCAAAATTTTTCTTTTCAATACAAAATGGTTAAGTGAACACTTGTCTATATATACATATCATACAATATTCAAACACATGATATATATATACACATTCAAACACGGGATAAGCAATCAGCAATTACATTGTCTGTACCCTTCACATGCTTAATTTCCAAGTCAAACTCCTGTAAAATCAAACTCCAATTCAACAATCTCCGATTCTTGTTTTTCATCTTACTCAAAAACATTAACGGATTGTGGTCAGTGTACACAATCATTGGCTTTTGTCCTGTACAAACATAAACCTCAAAGTGTTGTAAAGAAAGGACCAGAGCCAACAGTTCCTTCTCTATTGTGGAATAGTTCCTTTGGTGGCGATTGAACTTCCTGGAGAAGTATGCCACCGGATGCTCAATGTCATCAGAGTCACTTCTCTGTAGGAGCACAGATCCACAAGCTTGGTCGCTAGCATCGACCGCGATGGAGAACGGTTTGTTGAAGTCAGGAGATTTGAGCACGGGGAAGTGACACAGCAGAGACTTCAGGCGATCGAAGGCTCTCTGGCATGCATCATCCCAGGTGAACTTTACGCCTTTCTTCAGTTGGTTAGTTAGACTGAGAGCAATCTCAGCAAAGTTCTTGCAGAACTTGCGGTAGTACCCGATCATTCCAAGGAAGCGGCGCAAAGCTTTTTTGTTGTCAGGAACTGGAAAGTCCATGATGGCTTGGACTTTAGCATTTATGGGTGCCACCTTACCCTGGCCTATGACGTAGCCAAGATAGGTGACAGTAGCACAACCAAAGTCACTCTTGCTCAGGTTAACAGTCAGGTTAACCTGGGTCAGGCGCTGGAACAACGTCTTTACATCTTTTAGATGTTCTTCCCAGGAGTCACTCCATGTGATCAGGTCATCGATGTACGCACCCGTGTGTGGCAATCCGGCGATTGTAGACTGTATCATCCTTTGGAACGTGGCTGGGGCATTTTTCATGCCAAAGGGTAGGACTTCATACTGGTACAATCCAGATGGTGTGGCAAAAGCAGAGATGCTCTTGGCCCTCTCAGTTAAAGGCACACACCAATAACCCTTCAATAAATCAATCTTGGTCAGAAACTTTGCTTGACCTACACTATCAATACAATCATCAATCCTAGGTATTGGAAACACATCAGTTCTAGTTACAGCATTGATTTTGCGATAATCTGTACAGAATCTAGTACTTCCATCAGGTTTTGGAACTAGCACACAGGGTGAACTCCAATCGGAGTTGGAGGGTCTGATAATATCATGTTTTAACATGTACTCAACCTCTTTCTCAGCAATCTTTCTCTTTTCAGGATTCATCCAGTATGGATGCTGTTTTATTGGTTTGGCATCACCAACATCTACATCATGAGAGGCTATAGTAACTCTCTTTGGAACATCAGGAAACAAATCCTCATATTTCTTGATCAACCTTTCAAACTGATCTCTCTGTGAGGGTTCTAAGTGCTGGAGTTTTACATCAAGATTTTGCAACACTTCAGTGTTTGACAATTTACATGAAAGAACTTCAGCTTTAATTCTTGGTTCATCATCTTGAAACTCCCCCTCATCTTCACACGTTTCGACCATTGGAGAATCTGAAGTGACAGCTGCAACCCTAGCATTTCTGTCATGATAAGGCTTTAGCATGTTAATATGACACAATTGTTTTGGTTTTCTCCTATCTGGAGTCTTCACAATGTAATTGAGATCATTGAGTTTTGTCAGAATTTCATAAGGACCATGAAATCTAGCCTGCAATGGATTGGACTGCAAGGGAAACAACACAAGGACCTTGTCTCCTGGTTTAAACTCACGGCTTCTAGCCTTATGATCATACCAAGTTTTCATTTTTCCCTGACTTGATTTCAAGTTCTCTTTGGCAAGGTCACAAGCTGCACTCAATCTTTCCTTGAACTTGCTAACATAGTCTAACAGACTGATTTGCGGCTCTTCCTCTTGCCATTGTTCACTCAATAATAGCAAAGGTCTTCTCACTTCATGACCAAACACTAGCTCAAATGGACTGAATCCAGTAGACTCCTGCACTGCTTCTCTAGCTGCAAACAACAGCAAATGAACCCCTTCATCCCAGTCTTTCTCATGGTCATAACAATAAGTCCTCATCATTGTCTTGAGAGTGGAATGAAACCGCTCTAAGGCACCCTGACTTTCTGGATGATAGGCACTAGAAAGAATCTGTTTTGCTCCTAGTTCATACACAACCTGCTGAAACAATCCTGAAGTGAAATTGCTACCTTAGTCTGACTGAATTTCCCTGGGAAGGCCAAACAACGTGAAGAACTTTATCAAAGCCTTCGAGATTGCAGTTGCCTTGATGTTACGTAGAGGTATGGCTTCGGGGAATCTGGTAGATGCACACATGATTGTCAACAAGTACTGATTTCCAGATCTAGTCTTAGGTAATGGACCAACGCAATCAACAATGACCCTAGAGAATGGCTCCCCAAATGCTGGGATAGGCTGCAATGGAGCTACAGGTGGGTCTAACTGGTGTTTTCCAACTGCCTGACAAGTGTGACAGGTTTTGCAAAAGTTGGAAACGTCTTTCCGAAGCCCAGGCCAAAAGAAGTGTTTCATGATCTTATCAACAGTCTTGTTAACACCAAGATGACCTCCTAAAGGTAAACTATGAGCCATTGTTAAGATCTCATTCCTGTAGACCTTCGGAACAACAATTTGCCTGACCACTGCCCAATCTGCATTGGCAGGGATATCAGGAGGGCGCCACTTCCGCATCAACACACCATCCTTGAGATAATACCCAACTGGAACTGCATCTATTTCTTTTTCAGGAAGGGCTCTCCTCTTTGGTACACCAATTTCAGGATCATTAGTTTGCTCCTCAATCAACCGCTTTCTGGACAGAGACAAGTCTCCAGACACATCAGAATCACCAGACCCATCCGGCTGGCTGAATAGAGAACTGATAAAAGTATCTGATAAGTCCTCAAACGGAGAAACCATAGTGGGCCAATCAGAGTCATGAGGCGAACCACCTGAGTCCTGACTATTCAATGTACTGGACGGCACCACATCATCTTCTTCTTTAGCCTTCTTGGCCATAGCACGAGTCACTGCGCAAGAAGGATACAGAGATGGGTCCTCATCCCCATTTGCAGTGCTCGGCTGTGAAGTAAGATGTACAGGGGGAACTACTTTGCCCCCAGCCAGGTCATTGCCTAGCAACAGAGAAACACCCTTTATAGGTAGACTTGACATAAGTCCCACCTTTACCTGTCCTGTAACTAAATCTGACTTCAAGAATATAGAGCGCAGGGGTACAGATACAGTCCTCCCTTCAATACCTTGTACAAGTATGAAATCCCCTGAAGCGGTCTCATCACGTAACTCCAAGGAGTCCATCAACAAAAGTGACTGAGAAGCTCCGATATCCCTTAGGATATATATGGGGACAGGAGTAGTATGCTCATTCAGAGCCACAAATCCCTCTGACACAAATGGAAGAAATTCCTCCCTCACGAAGTCAGCTGTATCAGGCTTTTTAGCCCCACAAGAAGCAGGCAATTTAGCAGATTGGTTATCTACTACAGGGGTTTCTAACCTTGTTTTCACAAAGGCATTTGGTTTGGTATCCTTTTCTTTTTCTTTCTTAGCTTTAAGGAACCAACAGTTAGTTGTAACATGACCAGATTTCTTGCAATATCTGCAAACTAGACCACTTCTGTCACTGTCAGCTTTCACACTTTGATCAGACCTGTTACTGGATTTCTGAGCACCATCACCAGATTTGTCTTTGTCTTTGGGTGAGGAATCTTGGGTATCACCATAACCCTTTTTCTGAAATTGGGACCATCTATTGTTACTGCTAGACTGAAATTTGGACTTATGTGTGAGAACATATTCATCTGCAAATTTGGCAGCTGATTGCAAATTCAGTGCTTGCTTCTCATTAAGGTAGGTCTTAACATCATCCTTAACACAGTTCTTGAATTCTTCAACTAACACCATCTCTTTTAGTGAGTTGAAATCATCCTTGACCTCCATAGAAGTACACCAGCGCTCAAAGCAAACCTGCTTCTCATTAGCAAATTCAACATAAGTCTGATTTTCAGATTTCTTCAGACCTCTGAATTTCTGTCGGTAAGCCTCTGGAACCAACTCATAAGCTCTCAAAATAACCTTTTTGACAACCTCATAATCAGAGGAATCATCTGCAGACAAAGCCGAATAGGCTTGTTGAGCTTTACCCTTGAGGACAGTTTGCAACATCAGAGGCCAGTGTTCCTTTGGCCACTGGCAACTCTTTGCTACCTTTTCAAAACATTGGAAATAGTTGTCAACATCCTTTTCCGAAAATGGAGGCACCAGTTTTACCTCCTGACTAGCACAAAATTTATTTTTCATTGCTATTTTAATTTTTAGTTGCTCCATTTGGAGTCTTTCTTCTCTATCCAACTTCTCTAATTCACAATCTCTCTGTCTCTGTCTCTCTCTTTCTGCTCTTTCCTCTTTCTCTCTCTCAAATTCTCTTTGTTTTTCTTCTCTTGCTAATTTTTCTAACTCAAACTGCCTTTGTTTTTCTTTTTCTTCCCTCTCAATCTCTAGCATTTTTAATTTAAGTTCCATTTCTATATTTGGATTTTCCACTGGAAACTGTTCCAGATCTCCTGGTGCAAACACATTTTCATCAATGTAATATTCAACTATCTCTCTAGCCAGTCTTGCTTTTCGCATGGCTGGTTTTACCTCTGTCAGCTCCAACTGTCTGCAAATTTCTAGCAGTTCTGTCTTTTTAAAAGACTTCAAAAGCCCTACGGTTGGTGATGCCAAGAAATCATCCATTGATGTTGTCAATATATATCTAGGAAAATTCACAAAAACAATTTCACAATTTGGAATGTTAGATTTTCAATAAATTACTCACACAATGGTCTATCCCGGACGAGCCCCCAATTTGTTATGGCCCCAATTTGTTATTACATTTATAACACAACAGCAACAGCAAGGGATGACAAACACAGTTTTAACAACTAAAACACATTTAATTTTTAACAAAGACAAAGACTAATAACAACCTACAACTAAAGACCAAGATTGATAAATAAGAAAAAACAGAAATAATTACAGTCCCTTTTTGGTGGGGTGGCTTGGTGATGTCCTGGATGAAGAAAATGCTCAAACACAGGCAAAGAAATCCACAAAAGAAACGTCACAGGTCTTGAACAGAATGGCAGGTCTGGTCATCTTCTTGCAATTTCTCCTACCACTTTACTGTCTCAATTCTTTTCCTTATATACTCTTTTGCAGACCCCACCCACATTTAGACCTCTTTTTTTTAATTTTCTGGGACTTGCCCCAGACTTGTCCAGGACATGTCTAAACATGACTTCAGTCTGAGCTTAACAAAAAAAAGGTAAATACTGCCATCTAGTGGCCTATATTCACATTACAGTATGCATTATTAAAGATATTAAAAAAAAAAAAAATGAAGTTATTCAAAGATGGCCCTGGTTTTAAGAGCTTAAAAATATAGGCTACGTGAAGTGGAAAACATTTTGTGAAGCATACCGAACATGAATGTGAGAGAGAATACGTTTGCATTGCAGGCAATAGTCAAATGCACCGAAGATTTGGCAACTAACGTTCAGGCGAATCTTTGCCGCAAATTTGAGGCATTTTTTATTAGATAATTGAACGAGAGTAGTTTAAAATAATGTAACTCATAGCACTTGATTTTATTTACTTTTGAGCATCTAAATAACCAACAGTAAAGGTGGAAAACATTTTGTTTAAGCGTATAGAACGTGACATGTAAATTGTTAACGAATTTGAAAATCTTTTAATATAACCTTAATTGAATTAAGGTGAGCTAATAATGCCAAGGCGATGGAGACTGTCCAACCTGGCTGGTAATTAGTGGACTTCAAATCACAGTTTTCTTCCCGGAAAAATTTCAAATGACCGCATTAGGTATGTGTCATAGAAAAGGTAATAAGCAATCACGTCTGTCTGCCTCATAGTGGCAGTTACTTTTATTGCGCTTAAATTAATCGCGATTAATTATTCCGACAGCCCTACATATTACAAAACCCAAAACCAGTGAAGTTGGCACGTTATGTAAATCGTAGATAAAAACAGAATACAATGATTTGCAAATCCTTTTTAACTTATATTCAATTGAATACACTGCAAAGACAAGATGTTTAATGTTCAAACTGAGAAACTTTATTTTTTTTTGCAAATAATCATTAACTTAGAATTTAAAGGCAGCAACACATTGCAAAAAAGTTGGCACAGGGGCCTTTTTACCACTGTTACATCGCCTTTCCTTTTATGGACACAGATTTTTTTTTTTTTCACTTTCTCTGAATCTTTTGATGTTATGCACTGGTCATGAGACCTTTGAATCCTTTGCTATTTGAGGTTGAGGAACATTGTGTTAAGTATTCCACGCAAGCCTTCACAGGTTGAAGAGCCTCTGGCTATCTTTACTTCTGAGAGAATCAGCCTCTCTAAAACATCCTTTCAATAGCCTGTGGTGTTACACATCTGATGCCAGGTAATGTAATTACTTGGTAAATGTTCTTTCAGTGGATTCTCTTTCATATTAATAGTTTTGTGACACCTGTTGCAGCCAGAAAATTTGAAATGAGCTAATTTTGTGGACAAAAACGTGTCTCAGTTTCGACATTTGAGATGTTATCTATGTTCTATTGTAAATAACATATTGGCTCATGTGATTTGAAAGTCATTGCATTTTGATTTTATTCACAATTTGCACTTTGTCCTAACTATTTTGGAATTGGTTGTACAATTCTTTGAATTTGTGGGGTAGGACTCACTTGATAAAGAGATTTTAAATCTCAATTTGTTTATCCTCAAAATAAAGGTTAAATCAAATGATTTTCACTGACTAGAATTCAGCAGTTTTTAATGTTCACTTGCCATGCATAAAATATGGACTGTAACCAGTTCAAATTACTTGCAACATTGTACTGTGTGGATTGTCTAACATGACACCATGTCAAAGCCTAGACTGAAGCCCTCTATCTTGTTACAAATTGCATACTTACAGCTCAGGGTGGGCAGTTTTATGTTGAACAGAGCTCTGAGTATGCATCTTCTGCACATAGTATAGAATTAAAAGTAAGTGATTCATCTGCTTGTCAAAGTGAGTCACTCCTTGACAAACCCCTATTAGATAATGATATCATTGTGGCAGGAGAAAGCAAATCCTGAGGTTCATAGGTGTGGTAGTGTTTTCACCAACAAAAATTGGTCCTCCTTCTGTAATACTTCTTCTGACTGCCTTTGTCACAGTTTTACCAAAATAATATTGTCACACAGTCTCCAAAGTTTATTTTTATCTGAAAAATAAATTAACGCTTCGCAAAAATAATTTGATTACCATGTTAAACACAGGGTCATTAGTTGCTTTGGTTTTTTAAAAAAACAGCTTGTGAAAACATTTTCATCTTCCACTCCTGACTTGCCATCTGAGGAATTTTTGTACTACTCCCAGCATGTTTTTAGGCGCATTGCATCTCCAAGCCTGCTGGCATGGAGGTTTCTTAATTAGCAACTGAGCGTTAATTTGTTCAGTTGCGAAGATCAATCCGTATCCATTTCCCCTCAGCTTGCCCTATTGTTCATAGCGATAATTATCACGCATTTACCAATCCACATTAATGGAAATATCTGTCTTACGAAGCTTCTGAATTCCGGCAATTCGCAAAATGGTAAATTTTTTTCCAAGTCCATGTCTGAGCAGCTTGATATGCCTAAGCAAACATTCCTGAATATGCGGTTTTGCCAAGTCACGTCCGCCTTTTAAGTTTGCTTTCATAAAAATTAAACTCTGGCTTCAACCTCTGACATACCATAACACAGGTTAACGCTCAACCTGTTTCCAAGTAAGAATCGGATTATTAATTGAATTAATTTACTGAGAAAATAGACTTCTAATAGCCTAAGCTGCATTGCCATTGACAATTAGGACATACAGCATCATGTTGAGGAAGGCTACAATATGAGATTTGCATGGATGGAAATAAGCTGAAATTTCTTGAAATGCCATCTTGAAGTAGAATAATATCTAGTAAGTGCTGCTGAAGACGGTATTTAGATAACGTTTAGATTGGGTGTCTAATTAATTAGATAATTGATGTTCATACAATTGCATATTATAGCCTTCCTACAACTTTCCCAGAAGCGGAAGTAAAAACAGATAAAGACTTCATGAATGACTTTGCCTCCCTGAATGTTTAATGCATGGCATGTATTTAAAATTATTTTTTCGATTCGTGGAACCTTCATGATGCACTAATAACCAATTTACTCAATTTTTCAATTACCAACAATTTGCCATAAGAAGCCTTGGAAATAAAAAAAAAACGAATTATTATCACTTTACGTGGCAATTAGTGTTGCTTCCCCGCAAATACAGCCTATTCTTTGGAATGCTGAAACCATTTTGATTTGGTGCAATCTTAAAATAAATCAGTTTGCAATGCTGAAAAAAAATTCTAGAATGAGAGATGGAATTCACGAAAAGCAGTGGGTTAATAAATTTAATTATTTTTTTTCCATCCACATAATATCACTATTAAATGCGTCGTCAATGTAGCCCTTCAGTGATGTGTCATTTTTTTATACTTTCTTAATAATTATAGGCTCATATATTGGTCTTGATTATTCAATAAATAAATTGTGTGATTATTAATCAAGCAATCTTAAGCAGGAACAGCAGTTATGCATTTGAGGGTCAGAGGCTCACGGAAAGCTATTTGAAAATCCCGTAATGCCGGCGCTACCCCCAGGGGGACGTTGGGCTTTAGAAAGTTAATGCAGGCATTCCTGGGTTTGAAGCCCCAGCTAGTATTTACAAATTAAAAAATGTACAAATTCCACTGTGGCTTCCAGCCAAAATCTCAGCAACATTTGTTTGAAGAGTTTTGTGAGTAAACAAAGGCATCCATCCACCCATTAACTATATTGCCTCTTCCTCACTTGGGTTGTGGAGGAGCAGGAGTGTATCCCAGCTGACTATAGACACGGGGCAGGGGCACATGCTGGACAGGTTGTCAATCTATTGCAGGGCACACTCACACCACTCATGCACACATGCTCATACCTACAGGCAATTGAGAGTCTCCAATTAACTTTACATGCTTGTCTTTGGATTGTGGGAGGAAACCGGAGCATGTAGAAGGAACCCACTCAAATACAGAGATAACATGGACACTCCATTCAAAAAGGCCAAACTAGGGCATAATCCAGGTTATATTCAAGTACTGAACTGAGCACTATGGGAAGGAGCAACCCAACCATAGTCAGGGAGCCTATTCTTCACCGGCTGGAAAATTGACTTGGTTCTAAATGAGCCCCTCAGAAGCATACCGGGCCGACCCATGTTAAGGTTCTTTTGAGAATATGGAACTCAAAGTTCCCAGCCTCCTGTGTCATCAGAGTAACCGGTGACAAAAAACACTGCATATGCTACCAACTCAAGATAATGCAAAATTATGCACATCCACTTCTTATGAAGGTTTTGGGTGCCCTTCTGTTTCATTTAAAGTGAAAGGTACCTCCTTCTGAAAAGGAACCGTCATCTTCTGATTTATTTGGGACAAACTCTGGGTCTCTGTCATCTTCCACTTCACCACCATCATCAATCATAGCGAGCAATTCCTCAGCAGTGAGGTACCTAGCCACCATGTTTACAATGAATTATGGGAATGTTGGGGGATAGCCCACCATAGCTTTGGCATTGCAGTGCATACGTACAGTGGCAGAGAAGACATTTGCTTGTATTAACAATCCATGTGTGCAGATTAGGTTGGCCCATTTAAGTAAAGTAGATCTGTTTTCTGCACATGCTGACTATCTCAGCTCTATTTCTCCAAAAGTGCGGGATGGCCCGGTATGGCTCTTAGGGGCTTAAATGACAGGAGGTCTATCATAATTATTCATATGGGTTGCATTTTCATCCCTTCGGTAACTGAACAGGTTGAGATAAAGGACCACAGCACCAGTAAAACAGATCCTGGATTAACCATGAGAAGATTTTTATTTGCTTTGCAGTCGTTGTCAGGGAGACAGCAGAAATTTGGCTTGTGTTGGCTACTCACCTCCCAAGTTACAACAGTGTTTCGATAAATAAGGCTCGCGACTCAACCCAATTAGGATCCAGGTGCTGGCGCTCATTTGTGTCCAACCGCATGCTTCCTTGTTGACGGTTATTGTTTTTCACATTTACCGCTGATGTCACGTCGTCAGTGGCAGACAATTTACAGCTCTAATAAGAGAATGACATGCTTTGAGAGCCAAGAGCGCATAGGAATGTACTCGAAACCTTTGGTTTTTTTCTTTTTTTTTTCTAGCTGCCAAAGTCCTAACAATGCGTAATTGTACACGATACATTTGGAAAACACCTCTCATTCTTGTAAATACTTTGGGATTAATGTCTGCTGCTTGTACAGACAATATTGCTGTGGGCTTTTGTTTCAGTCTTGTTTTATCTCCTCCACTGAGGTACAGGTTTTTCATACATATAAAACTTCCAGAACACACACGCAATCACACAGATACATACACACACACACACACACACACACACTCACACTATACACTCACACACACACTCACACACACACACACGGACACGCGCACACACACACACACACAGAGTGAGAGGGACAGAAAGAGCTTATTGTCTCTTCTACTTCTTCTGACTACAACTTCAGTATAGAGGCAAAAGATCAATATCAGCAACCAATAACATGAAATATATGGACTACTTTACACATTTATGCATTATGATTTTAAATGTTCTTTCAGCATGCCTTAATTCAGGCTGAAATGTAACAAATTTAAGTCAGTTCACAAAGGTCTAGACAAAAAATAATTTGGCAGCAACTGCAGTTTCAGTAATACAGCCCTGAAACTGGGTAGAAATGCCGAGTCATATGAACTGCATTACCCAGGATAAAAGAGTCTTTAGTCATAGGGAAATTACACAAGGATATGGCTCTGTCAAAAGTTCACACATAGGGAGGTGATTGGATTACTGGGCATACCTTATTAGGGGGTTATTTTTGCGCTATTTCTAAAGAAGGTCCCCGCCCCACAAAAATAAATAAATAAATAAATAAATACACTCATGCACATGCATATGAGGAGTTTGTTTCCAAAATGCAATAAGTGCCAAAATTACAAAAATTAAGATAAAACCGTCGAGCGATAGCCCTGGCCTTCTTACACATGGTACAAAAATCTGTTTTCAGAAATTCATACTATAAGGTGTATTTGTTCACAGTCAAAGTTTGTGTTTATCTATAAAATGCAAATTGGCGTTGACATAGAAAAAGCTGGTTTAGTCAAAATGAGTAAAATGGATATATTGCGTTTTGGAAACAAACTCCTCATATGTACTCACACATACACAGGCACACCAAATGTGCACTCATACACACTCATGCATTAACACAAGCATATACACAGACGCACACACAAACACATATAAACACTTCAAAAAGGGACAGAAGCTCAGTGTTCAATTGAACACCTGGTCACAAAAGCATCAGTGTAACCTTATGACACAGTAAGAGAAGAAGATTCTGCCTGAGAGTGTGGAGGTGATCAATGAGCTATTGTTTTAACACCACTAAAGGAAGTGATATGTCTTAAGAATGAGAGAGGGCAAACTTTGACGTCTGTCAGGAATGACAGGAAGCGCATACTTGCTCCCATTCCCTCTCACCTGAAGGAACAATGATGGCAACAGAGGTACCTTTATTATTGGTTTGTAAAGTGCTTGGTTTAAACTTATATAAACTCACTGATAATCCCATTTCTTTGAGCCTTCACTTGGCCAGTCCAAGGAGGACATTCTGGACCACTAGCTGTTTGTCACGTGCTGAATGTTGGTAAAGCTGGAATGATAATGAATGAATGGATTAATTGATCCTCCGTCTCAATGACGCATACGGTGTCATAAACTGAATTCCTATTCATCTTAATGTAGTAACACCATTGAACTTTTGTATGTTGGGTAGTATTGTTTTTCAAGCCAAGGAGACTTGCTACTCTCAAATATATGAAATTAACCAACAAAAAAATTAGGGTTGAGTTTGAAATGCATGTTGCCACAGAATTACAGCAGTAAAAACACCACTGTAATGAATGAATCCACGTCTGAACATGTCTCAACCAAAACAGTACAATAAGAGCTTCACAAAGCTTGTATTTATGGCAGCGTTTCCGATGAATTGTATATTCATTTACTATACATAGTCCTACCTGTCTATATTATTCTTCATCTGTGGCAGACAAAACGCTGACACCTCAAGACAGTTGCCAGTTACTGTGCCAGGCCCTACCTGTTTGGTCATGTCAATCTTCATGAAGGGCTGAAAAAAGTGGGAAAAAAAATCCGAAAACAAAGCAGTCTTTCTTCTAAGCCATGGCCATCACTGCAGTGAGTGAGAAAAATCCCAGGTGTTTATTATTGTTTTAAGAATCGGGCTGTTAGCTTCTTCACATTCCCCCACCCCCATTCTGCCCCACCCTTCTCTCTCATAATCAACCCCAACCACCACCAGCACCACCCCCCCTCCAGGCGTGCTCCTGTTAGGAATCAACACGCACGTCCGTCTATTTTGGACTTTGTGTGGAAGTCATGGAGCAATCTTTCTGCCCTTTGCGACATTGTCACATTTCACCATCATGGCCAACTGATCGAAAAGGAAAAAGGGAGGCATGCTTGTTTTGTTTCCCTTGCAAGTAAAAAACAATTGAGGAAAATGAAAGTAGCGATTATGACTGTGGGCTCCGTATTTAACACTTGGAGAGGTAATACCTTGTGTATCTGTCTGCACATACTGTTTCTCTATTTTGAGAACAATATCAAATAGAGCAAAGAGTGCAGATGCATTCCATGTTTTATTAGTTCTGTTTCTTATCCTGCTCAAAACTGACATTTGTTTTCTTTATTTCATATCATTATCCTTTGACGTGATGCGATATGGCCTTGCGCAGCACAGCACAATGAAAATGTTTGCGTATAACTATCTAAACAATGAGTGAATCAACCACACAGCGAAATATTCTCTCCAGGCTTGTATGACCTACTGACAGGGAGGTAGCACAAAACCCTTTTGTTCGTATGGGAGAACAGAAGTTGCATTGTGGTTCATAAAATTCTCTGTTGAAAGACACAGGCTCAATCATACATGAGCCAAGCCTGCCAACACCTATTTTGAGAGCAGATGAGTAAAAGAATGTATTCAGAGCAGTAATTAGCATATATTTGCATGTAAGCAAGAAGAAACCAATGTTTGAGAATGCAGCATGTCATGGTACCTGAAGAATTCAGTTTCTTCACAGTTACCACAGGCAAAACTATTTCAGTAAATAGCAGAAACATGCGCATATTCCAGTCCTGACAACCACTTCGGACAGCGTCTTTGAGTCTTTTCTTGCTGTTCAACCCACCCATCAAGGAGACAAGAAAGTTGAAAAATGAAGTGAAAAGGGGGGTATTAACAATATATGGAATGTCCTTGCAACCTCAAACATCGTTTCAAAGTGACGTCAGTAACAGACGGTTACAGGCGTGGCAGATGCTTGGCTGATGGGGAGTCATCGATTCATAAAACGATGATATATGAATTGTGCGTTCTCGACTAAAAATAAATAATATTAACTAAAGTTGCCCTGAGAAAACCAGTATTCCTTTTTGCTGACTAATATACTTGATTGTAATTGATTGTTCCCTCCTTCATGATGGTGGACCTGGGATCGGTTTTTGGGTATGGTACAAGGACAGAATAAAGAGTGATTTTCTATCAAGAAAGGATCAAACCTGTAATTGTATACCAGTTAAAAGTTACACACATTTTCTTTTAGCAAAATGTATTACATATTTAAAAAAATAATAATTAAGGCACAAAACCTTGATTATTGGAGTCAGTGGCAGAGGTGTATAATCCAGGGGTCAGAAAGTAAAAATCCTATCATGTTTTCATTCCACCCGTAAACTCCTGTCAGCAGATTTCACTTATTAGTTTTACCTCCCAGCTGAAGAATAGTGTCAGCTGCCAGGTCTTTTGTGGCAGTTCATCCACCTTTTCACTCATGATTTAACTCTTTTCCCCAAAATGACTACATATTATGCTCATATGTATATCAATGGACCTTTTTCCCAGCATGCCCCTTGGTCATCATTTGTTGTCATTATGGGGAGAAGTAGGGTGGAGTACATGAGGAAAAGCGTTAACGCAGTTGTTTGGGTGAGATGCAGGAACACACCCCCAACAGTCTGCCAGTCCAGGTATGGCACACACGCACACACACCATTCACTCACACGCTCATACCTACAGAGGAAATGTTCGTTGTCTGATGAGTGGAACCTGACTGCCTCAGCTCTATTGACAGAATAATGGAGTAACTACAGCAACAGCCTTAAACTGAAACCCTGGAGGACTACTGTGGCCGCTGGTTTTCGGTTTGTTCTGGGACAAGTGCTGGATTTTGTCATTAGCAAAGAAGTCTGCACACCTTGTTCATGTGGCCTGAATTAGACGCTATTTGATTTGAAATGCTAAAAACCCAAGCACACTTTGGCCCGCAAGAACTGGAGTTTGAGACCTCCAAAAGTACAGGAAACTGTGGCATTTTATGCGAAAAAAAAATGTTGTGAGCTTTTGGGCCTCACATAAAAGGTCTTCCTCTGATTCCACTCTGTGTGAGCCTGACTGCAGTCCACCGTATGAAGAGAAGCATCTGCTGAAACCCCATGTTTCACAGGAGAACCATGATGGTCCTGATACTCCTACATCAGCAGTGGGGTTTGGCCATGACTGCGGCTGCGGTTGCCAAACGGACGTTCCAAATTAGGGTGGGAAGTGATATATCCAGGTAAAGAGTTTACTCAAATTTAATCAAAGTTTTTTTTCTGTCATTAATTTAAAAATGAGACTCTTCCAAACTTCCTGAGCAGCCAAAAGGTATTGTGTTTCCATCAATATTGGAAAAATTGGGGCTATTTAAAACAGGTGTGTCACCTGTAAAGTAAAACATTCATTGTTTAGTCAATGCTCTCCTGAGGTAAAATACACAATTCAAAACAGACAAACAAACAAACAAATAAATGAAATCACTTTTAACTTCATAAAGCTGAATTTCATGCTTCCTTAAAATTTCTAATTCAGTGACTTCAAGTTTTTCACAGTAATTAGAGCAAATTAAGTTGAGTCAATGAAAAATCGGTTTGAAACTACCTTCTAAAGTTGAAACAAAATGTTTTTTTGGTGTACATACTTCTCTGATACAGTACCTTCAGTGCCCATTTCACCAGCACAAGCGGTGTTAAAGGTGAATTGACATACTTAGCATTGCTCTGTGTGTGTGGAACTCGGTTGGGCTGTTATTCCTCAGTCATCTGATCACTGGCCTCTGGCTTCCAGAGAAGAACCCCAGCTCTTCTGTCCCATATAAACACTTTATTAAGGGATGCGCCGCTGCGTGGGGGCTAGAACTGAAGGGACTCTTGTCGCCCCACGGCCTCTGCCGCTGTTCCTGGAACCAGCGTGTATCCCGCGCTCTCCTCCGGACATCTGAAGAGCGGATTAACTCATCCTCGCCACACGACACAAAGACGGCCGCGGGGGCAGTGTTGATATTCACAATATTTACACAACTCTGCGACTCCGCGTTCCCTCACATAAAAGTTTTATGATGTTTGTCCTGTAAGAGAAAAAAAAAATGGGGAAAAAGGATCATGGAATCAGGCAACATAAAATATGTGTGGCCCCCCAAAAAGAGCCCATTTTACTGGAGGTAAACAGTAGGGGCAAGAAATAAGGTCTGACTTTGGGGATCTCCGCTGAGCAATCCTTTTTTTGCCCATAATACCCTGCACGTATTCGGCCTCCATTCTGTCCTGGATATTCTCTGAGGGCCATCATGGAGAACCATTTCATTAAGCGAGTTTGGAACTAGAAATTAGGAATTAAAAAGATATGTTGGGCGATTGAAGAAAAGATAATTCTTTAGGGATCTACCTCTCCCCACCGCAGTGCCTGCGTCTGATGTCTTTTTGAGCTGAACATTTCAATGAGTGAAGATGGCCTATTTCGCCAATTCACATTTCTTCAATTTTCGGTCTTTGTTAAATCTCTATTTCCTTGTCTCCCGGATGAGTGAAGTGAAAAGTGTACGTACCTTTGTGTGTGTGTCTGCGTGTGTGTGTGTGTGTGTGTATGCGCGCTTGTCTTTACGCACGTGTGTGCATGTGTGTATGTCTCTATATGTGTGTGAGCGTGTTTGCATGTGTCTATTTGCGTGCATGAGTATGTGTGCGTCTTTAAGTGGGTGTGTGTCTTTATATCTATGTGCGTGTGTGTGTTTGGGGGGTTTCACTCAACCATGGCCAATTTGTTGGCTGCAGTTGCATCAATAAGGAACAGAGGACATCTCTTTCATACAGTAAAATTCATTAAAAAAGAGAAACGGTACCCAAGAAATACACACTGCGGTGCTCTCTCTGTCAGGCCCGCCCCAAATTCCCATCCCCTGCCGTTTCCACGGGGACGAGAGCATCACGGCTGTGATTGGGCCCCAGCCACTGAGACCTGCTCTTACAGCGAATTCCACACAACCTTGTCTAAACAGGAAAGAGTTTGAATCACTTCTTCTTTGTAGTTGGTTTCTCTGTGGGCACAACTCCAGCTGCGGAGAGGCTGCTGGGGGAGAGAGATGGGAAACAGTGCCTGTGTGCCTATGTGTGTGTGTGAGTGTGTGTGTATGTGTGTCTGTATGCGTGTGTGTGTGTTTGTGTATGTATATGTGTACGTGTGTCTGTGTGCGTGTGTATGCATGCATGTGTAGTTGTGTCAGTGGGTGTGTATGCATGTGTCTGAGTGGGTCTCTTTGTGTATATGAGTGTGTGCTCGTGTGCGTGCGCATTCTTGTGTCTGTGTGCATGCTTGTGTGTCTGCGTGCATCCATGTTTGTATGAGCAGGGTGGTGTGGGTGTGCTTGTGTGGATCAGCATGTGTGTGAGCGAATGCGTGTGTGAGTGTTCTTGAGCGTCCATGTTTGTATTAGTGAGTGCGTGTGTGTGTGTGTTTGTATCGCAGTTGTTTGTGTGTTTGTGTATATGTCTGTCAGTTTGTGTATCTGTATTTGTACATGCCTTTGCATGCACCTATTTGTGTGCATGCATGTCGATATGTCTGTGTTTTAACGTGTGTGCATCATATGTGTATATGAAAATTTAAGTGAGCATGTGTGTCAGTAAGTACGTACGAGTCTGACTGTGTGTGAGGGCATATGCAGGTATATGAGCATGTTTTTGAGTGTATATAAGTGAATGCATGGTGTGCGTGCTTTTGAGTATGTACTTTTTATGCCTGTATGTGGGTACACATGTGTGCGTGTGTTCTGTGTATGTGAGCATATGTGTTTGTGGATATGAGAGTTTGTGAGTGTGTGCGTGGGAATATGGTGTATATGATATGTGTGTGCATGCACGGGCGCGCGCGCGTGTGTATGTGTGTGTGTGCACCGTGTGTGAGGACATGATGAACAGTGGCTCTGCAGAGGAACTCCTTGTCAAACACAGGAGCTGCTGATACTAACCTGCCGGATGGAGCTGAGGTATCTCCTGTAGTGAGATTATGTGACACAGAGCCAGAGTCTTCTCTCTCTCTCTCTCTCTCTCTCTCTCTGTCTCTCTCTCTCTGTCTCTGTCTCTCTCTCTCTCACACACATACGCACAGAGCACAGCACATGCCTACACAGACACATTCATTCATATAGCAACATTTTCACTCTGCGCATACACACACGTACACATACAAACACTCACACAAAAATGCACCTTTACACACACACACACACACACACACAAACATATGCACACGCATTCAAACTCACTCAGCCATACATGCACAAGTACACACAGCCGCCGCAAGTCTGAATGGGGGACACACAAATCTGTGTATTGTTCCGGCCACCATTTTGAGCACCCACCTGAATCAACGACCTTCGAAATCACCACTGAGCCGGACACCAGAGTACCAATCCCATGACACTGCAGTAATCTCTGCAGCCGCTCAGTTATATAGATCTCAGCAGGTGACCCCATTCCTGTCATCCCGCTGCTATTTCCCAAAAGAATTTGCTAGTATAGCGTATCTTGTGTCCACATTGTATCCAGTGTATTTAGGTGGGCACGGATTGTGGTAAGAGGAAACCATTTGCGAGCGAAAGGCAAACACACTCGAGCCGTTTCTGGCGCGATGTGCTGTGTTTGCGGACCCCGGGTTTTAAGCGATCTCCTATACAGTCTCCGGACAAGAAGATGTTTGCACTATCTAACAGAAATTCCACAATGGAACACTTTTAAAATGTGATCAGGATGTCAAAACCCAGAAGAAAGAGGGGACTTTTATTTCTTCCACAATTGTTTATTTCCAAACACTACATGATGATTAATGGATGAACTGCTGACCTCTTTCTCCTTTTTGACAAGCAATGTGTCTTTTGTCAAGCGAGATAATTTCTGGAATGGAAATTGATTTCAAATGACACATAATGAAGCAGAGCCAGATCTTATCCAAACACAAACTGACTTTTTAAAAATTAATGCCGTTTTTACTTCGCATTTTTCTCGCCCCCCCCCCCTCCTTTTTTTGACATGGTCTTGATATTTCCCCCCCCTTTTCAATATCTTTAAATCCGAGTTGTAATCAGCTGAGATTAATATTTAGCCTCCAACAATATCCAGCTTTTCAGTCCAAATCATTCCGACAGCATTTTTTTAGAGGGAAGTGACAGGGGCAAATGTTTTCCCGGGCAGAAGTTCAGAGACGCACAAGCAGCAATGAATGGGGCTGTTTTCAGCGACCCTCGGAAACTCTTCTTGCAGGGAAATCCAGAAATGACTAAACTGGCTTTGCACTTGTTTTATATCACCAATAACAATTCAGCAGGTGAACTCACATCCTTTCAATACAACTAGATGATGCACACTCTATAGAGATGCTAACCCCCGCCTCTTGTTGACCTTGAACTTTGACCTTTCAACCTCAAAATGCTAATTTGGACAGAGTACCCTAGGATCATCTACCCCACAAAGCTTGGTCACCCTAGCTTCAGTGGTGACCGAGCTGTCGCGCGGACAGACACGCGCACACACACACAGACAGACAGACGGTGCTAAACTGTATACCCACGCCACCTCGTCAGGCGTGGGTAATAATGCACCCAAATGCATCATTAACAATCTTAATATGCAGAGTGACATTTTTTGCACATTCAGTGCATGCATCATGTTCTGAGGAAACTCTAGCCACAGCTGTCAAACCAAAATTTTGAACATATCATAATCAGCCTCCTTATCGCTGCGCTATAAGGTTTTTCAAATCTGAACGCAGAAAATCAAATAAATAAATAAATAAATGATACAACACTACATCTGGGCTGCTCATTGAGATCAACTGTCCTGCAGGTTTTCATTTCAAAAAAATGTAGAGTTACCAAATATGAGCTAAACAGGACCTAAACAGCTGTTGAAAGACACACTTTTTCAGAAGTGCGGAGCAATAACCTACAAGACAGTAAGTCTTCAGAGACAGGATGAGGTAGCCAGCATGCTATTATATCATAAGAGGAGGAGGTACAAACTCAAGTCCTGTGGTTGACTGTCACTCAGCAACCAATCAAGGCCACAAGAGCAAGAGTGAGCGTATTACCAGCACTTTTTGCATGGCTTGTGTACTCAGAGTAGAAGCGTACTTATTTACTCAGTAGTTGGCAGCTTCGTCTGTGACTGAGGTAAATTTGATGTTGATACATGCCTGATTCCAGCAGATACTGCAGCCCTTTCGGAGTGAAGTTTTACACCCTTGAGGTAGAAGACCCTGCATTACCTCTGTGCATCGGCTGCCCATAGGATTTGGGCATTTTATCAGCAGGTTGTGACCGTTTCCATAAACGGCTTGAGGAGCTTTCACTGTGTCTCCCTTGCTTATTTCATTGGCAAGCCTGCAAACATATGGCCATAACATCCAATTCCCTTCATTTGAAAAATACTTCACTTGGCAAGCTGCCTTTTTCCGACAACGTCAGCAGTGGGATCTCAATCCTATCGTCCCCCCCAACCATCCCAGGCCTACTGTTCAAATGCCCAGACTACTACATGTTCAATTATGTCAATTACCGTCATAATAGCGTTTTTGATTATGCTTGTTTAACCTGCGCAGAGAACGGAAGCATGATTTATGGAATAGCCACTGTCAAGTCAAGATTGGCCACAAGTGAGACTGTTTGTGAATATCCTTGGAGAATTGCTCAGGTTCCTGTTACACATAAATCACAACAAATGGGCCATTTCCAGGGGCAAATAGAGTAAACCCGACCCAGTTTTTCAAATTCAAGTTTTTTACTCATAGGTTTGTTTGTGGCAACAAGGTAACCAGTCCTGAAAAGATCTCCTCATATATATTTGGGTGATGAACTAATGGATGAAAATGTGCTTCACGGGAGAGAAGGCAATACCCCTCAGCCCCAACACACTGAGTAAAAGGTGAGGGTATTTGAGTCAGAGTGAAAGGTCATTGTGATACAAAACCTGGACGAGGCACGACTACCCACCTTGGCAAGTCCACATACGCAAAATCCAGTTCCTAAACCAAGCGGTTTGAGAGAAATGGCCCGGACAAAGTTTTTAAGTTTTTGAGACACGGCAAAAGGTCACTCGGGTACGAAACCTCGCAAAGGCACAGCTACCCACCAAGGCGTGTCCACACATGTAAAATGAAGTTCCTAACTCTGCACCGGTTTGCAGTGACTCTATCGCCTTTAAGGGGATGAATGGACCCTAGCTATGCCAGGGAAATTAACAGAAGCATCTGGTTCTGTTGAGCTTGTCCATGAATTTATTGAAGTATTTTCCTTTAATTTGTCACCTGTCTGTGCATGGCACACAAACCCGCACAAGATTGATTTTTGAGAGCGCCAGACTGCTGTTCTTATTCATGTCCACTAGTGGGAACCAATTGTAAAACACATAGGAAATCAGGTACATAATAATTGACATCCTTGATAAATGAAGATAAAAATTAGAGAAAAAGAAAGCATATAATACACAACACAGTAAATAATTAGGTCAAATGTATGGGAAAAGTAGTTATTTTCATAGTACATTTATTCTCACAAAATAACCTTTACTGTAAAAGAACACTTTTTTTATGAAAAGCATAGGTGTACACATTATTGGCACCTCAGGTTCAGTACTTTGTGTTAACGCTGCTGGCAACGTGCCAGAGCGAGTGAGAGAGGCAGAGAGAGCTCTTATATTCTCAGAAATGATCAAATCCTTAAACCCGAAGACTAAAGAAAAAGTGCAGCATTTACACCAAACAAAATGACTCAGCAGGAGCAGACTCGGTGAGTCATTTTGGTCTCTGTCCAAGGTGCTTTAATGTTAACTCATTAATGCCCAATGCCAGTCAAACATGACCAGTTAAACTTAATGATGAAAGTGATCAATTATCAAATCTGTTTCTCACGTAATTAAGTCACTTTAAGTAAAGGACCAATTAAGGATGATTAACTGCAACAGTTTCAATTATGGCTGAAATGAACATGAGCATGTACCATACTGCACTCCCGCAGGATACACATAGGGCTCTAATTTCCTGGCGCAGCGCAGCTGGCGTAGCGAGGCGCAGCCCGCGCAGTGGTAATTTCGTACGGCGCAGCCCGTGTAGTGGTAATTTCGTGAGGTGCGCAGCCTTCGGTAGACGAAGGTGCGCCGAGATGGGTGTGGCGGCGTAGTAGGGGGAGGTGTCACATATTCATCAAGACGCAGTGACAATTTCGTAGAAAAAGTCTCCGCTGGAGTTGCGCAGAAAACTCGCCAGCTCCAACCTGGTTTAATTTTCGTGCAGTGGTAATTTGGCTGACCGGCGCAGAGTGCGCACACGTCACCGAAATCTCACAGGCAGGTTTACAGAATGTCAGGCTCATTTCAATGCAAGAAAAAATTACAGGAAGCACTATTTAATGTAACTATCTGAATAAGGACATAAATTATTGTATCTATATCGATTGTCCTGATGTCAGGCGGTTGCCACGCGTAATGGAAACTTGACCTGGCTTAATCAACGCAACTGAATCTGTGATGCAAACTAAGGACTTCACATCTTTCTCAGCCAACCACAAACTGTATAATATATATATATATATATATATATATATATATATATATATATATATATATATATATATATATATCGAATGCTTGCGTCCTATGCTCATTAAAGCCGCTTGCACACTGGACGCAAAACGAATTTTTCGCACGACTGATTACAGACAAAGTCAATGCAAAGACGCGATAGTCGGACAGGTTTTTAATATAGCTCCGTGTCCGAGAGTCATAAAAGTTCTAGTTTTTCCGAGTATTCCAGGAATTATTAGACGTGCAAACTTGGCTATGTTTGTGTTCGGCCTTCACAAAATGCAAATTGATAGCTATCGACTTTTCTTGGTCTTTTTAGCCTTTTCATCTGTTTTCTTCCGTTGAAGATAGACATCAGTATTTATTCGGTCTTTCTTTTGAAAATTAGTCAGATGGATCGAGCACATTATTATTTCCACAGCAGAGATAATATAGTACGTGAGCAAATCAATTCCATGACCACTGACAGAGTGAAGAAATCATCGCATGCACGATCAAGACTGTCCGACACGAAATGCAAATTACTCCATGTCCAGCAGCCAGCAAAAAGTAAAAGTATTGATATGAGAACAGATTTATAACGAAATAAAGAATAAAAATATATCAGCAACAAACGTGATATCAAACAAAGATGACCCGCCAATAAATAAATCGCAGTGTTCACTGGATGCTCTGTTGTTAAAATGTTTCTTTTTATTCTTTATTTCATTATCAATCTGTTCTAATCGTCCTTTTTTTTTTTGGCTGTCAGACACGGAGGCATTGTACATTGTCTCGCGCCAGTGTCGACTCACTTTATTGCGCAGAGCTTACACAGAAACATTGATTGAAATTCTCGGTACTCATCTTGAAGAACTGAACCCTCTTATCAAACGTTAACGTTTAATGTCTGAAAGAGTCAGTAGATTTGAAGAAATTAAAAACAATAATAGACTGTCGGACACGACGATTTATTAAAACCCTGTCAGACCTTTGGACACAAGACGCAATCTGTCGAGCGAAAAATTCGTTTCGCGTCCAGTGTGCAAGCGGCTTAATACTAGGCTAGTATTATTATCACTTTTGTTTTATCGTCTTTAGTGGGGGAAAGGAATGCAGCCTGATTGCTATGATCTCGTACTGAGTTAAGATCACATGTTGGAAATAAATGTGTAACGTATCTTGCTTTGTTGTATATGCATGTTAATCCCAAAATTTTAAGCAGCTACAGTTTCTAATAATAGGAACACGCTATCCATCGTTTCTCTTGCCAGTGAGCAATATTTGACTCGGCTGGGTCGCCTTCTATATTCTAACACATTAAAGGTGAGGTGAGGAGCTCATTTGACTGGTGAAGATTTGACTCGGCTGTGTTATACCAAAACACGCCTTCTTTGCCAACTTGCGCTGGAAGGAGGGGCAGAGGCGGGACAGAGGAGTACTTGCGCCAGGCTATGCCGGGCACGAAATTGCCACATACGCCTGGACACACCCCGTTGGCGCGGCGCACCCCCCATGCGCCGCGCCTGCGCCTGGTCTACGAAATTAGAGCCCATTGAGTGTGTGTGTGTGTGTGTGTGTGTGTGTATGCGTGTGTGTGTGCGTGTGTGTGCATGTGTGTTGTGCACATGTGTGAGTGCATATTCTGTGCTAATGTTTGTGTCAGATATTAGATTTTTTAAATTTTGCAGCAGTTAAGTTTTTTGAAGCTTAGATTTCAATAATACAATACCTGCAAAAAGAGGGAAGTCACCTCATATAATTGCACCTTCTGGCCTCTTTACGGTGTGAGCTCAGAGGAATAATGATCTCACCTCATACTGACTCTGGAACAAAAAAACGTTTCTCTTTTTTCGCTTTTTGAAAGGGTTCATCCAATAGCTCAATGCCTTATGCAGGTGCTGTTAATTGCCGGTGATGTTCATAAACCCCAGAGTGTTGATAATGGATGTTGTTCTACACTTGCATATCATTATACAGGAATTTTAGTTTCCAATCCATTATTCAGTGCATCATTTTTGGTGAAACATTACTTTGCAGTGATGATTCTAGAAAATGTCAAAAGTGGGCCAACTCCCCCCCCAACCCCCGACTGAAAGAAGTGGGTCAATGGGAAAACAAGTGGGCCAACTGGGTATACCTGGTAAAATGCCATATATCAAGTTTTTTAAACAGAACAGTCTTCATAGGTGTATGTTGAGCAGCGCGCAGAGACTCACATTTTTACCTACATTTCGTTTTATTCATTCAACCGAGGTCTGAGCCACGTTTTGGTTTTTAAAACCTATAAGCAAGCCTTGTACTGCTTCAATCTCAAGCGATGCCATAGCTTGCGCACCAGAAGCTATGACTATGACTATGGCTCCAGCTCCAGTACCCTCCACAAGCACTGCCCCAGACCAGCTCCCTCTCTCTGCTGCTTCAGCCCCGCGTCATGCGGTTAGCGACTTCAATGGCGATGCTCCATCCCAGCCAATATAAGCCATCTACCCAAAGTGTGCATTCGGTGCTTTATGGCGATCCTTCAATTCAGCCGGGTATCCTACACGACTGTGGATGGAATACTCAGTTCAGCGGGATGCATGCTTTTGTCATGGTTTGGAAACGTTGAGAGCTCTTTTTGTTGCTCTCGTCTGGGACGATATCGTTTTGCTCTCAGTCGGATTCCTGGGCCAGCTGGCATCAATTGGGGGCGTTACCCGGACTCTATTTAAGCTCTAGTTCCGCGTCGCTTACGTTGCTAGAGTATCAGCGTTTTTTGCGCTTTAGCTGGTAAGGTGTCTAGAAAGAGAATTGTTGGGGCCTTCAGCTGCTTAATTGAGGGTAAGTGGTAGTGAGCAAGGGAATCTTTGTTTTATTTTTCCCTTTTCTTTTTGTCACCTCGAGCTCGCTTTGCTTTCTACCTCGGACGACTTCTAGGTCCGTTGGTAGCACGAGTCTCGCATTTTTATTCTGTTTGAGTCTCTCCTTTCTCTGCTGTTTTTGCCTTTTAATTCCGGCCACTGCGTTTGGCGTCAAATACTCCATGCCCATCACAGCTTTCTTCCTGCAGGAAATATGTTACTGCCGGGGAGAGGGATGCTGTTTTTACCTCGCATGGTTTTACCAGCTGGAAAGCAGCACTCAAGCATGACAGGGGATTGCAGAAACATACATCCAGCCACAGACATATACAGGTATATACAGAAGTGTCTTGCTGCAACATTTTGACAACAATCTTTGCAGTAGGTTGATATATTTGTTCAATAAATGCACGAAAGTTTGTTATAGACAATGTTTTCATATCAATCTACGCACTGCAACAAAGGATCCACGCCAAATCATATATGTAATGCATAGTTGCTGGCGCACTGAATTCTTTGTTTAGTGCCAAGTCTGTCAAACTTGCGGGATCCCATGAATTAAGCGTCCTTAAATCATCACTGCGTTGCATTTACCATTTGACAATTTCACTGTAATTTGTTTGAGTCACTTCTGAGAATTTTGATCGAGCAATTTCCGAAAAATCTGGCAGCATTCTGTTAGATTGTGTTACATCTCGTCTTGACCTCCTTGCCATTAGTTAGTAAAAAAAGATAACTTCATGACAAGCCCACCCAAAGGTACAGTGTTTCCTGGGGTTCACACCAAAATGAGTTGCATGTGGTCCAGCAAGGGCCATATTGCTGCCGACTGTGACCAAATCAATCATCCATTTTACTGAAAATTTCTGGCCAGAGCTTTGCTTCGATTATGGTTTGCTTGGTTTTGTTTGCCATTTTTGGTTGCTTTTGTTTCAGGATGAATATGCCTCGATTCATTAAGGATGAAATCTGTTTCTGAAAAATATTCAGGCCATGGCTCCAAACACAATTCATCCTCTACAGAATTATTTCAGGGAGCAGTGTAATAAATGAAATAAATGTATCCTCTACAAGTTATTATTGCAACAGTCATCATATTTATTTATCTGCATTTAATACCAATGGAAAAATGTTCCGTAACTGCATTGGTGGAGTTGAATCCATACTTCATTCACCTTAGCAGGTTTCAAGGATCCAAACTGATTTCTGTTCCTAGTTTGAAATTAAATTATTTTTTATTTGCATTCATATCCTTTAAATAATACTAAAACATCAAAAGGACCAACAGAGCAATAAAGGATATTCAGTCATTTTATTTTTATTGATTAAATCCATTATTTCTTAAGTCATTATTAAAACCATTTCAGGTTTCTGTTTTTCAAAGACATCCTTGGATAATGCCAGTGCACATGAAAGCCTGCCCCAGATGCATGTCACTTGCCTCAGGCAAAGTTGCACCATGTATATTGCATCAGGCAATATTACGCCGTAAGGGGATGGTTTTTGCTGCGTAATCCCTTGTGACAGTGCAGCAGCGTATCTAGCATGCCAGATACTTTCACATCACGTGAGGAAGTTACTCACCGTGTGGGGGCTACCTGCTGCAATGTTACAAATACTCGACCAATCACAACGTGCAGACCCGTCATATGATGTGCAGACGAGTCACATGATACAGAAAAATGGCCACAATTCAACTAATTTATCCTCGGTCCAGGATGTCTGTTACAGTTTCAGAGGGTGCCGCCATTTTTCTGAAGCTAAGCAGATGTGGGCTTGGTCAGTACTTGGATGGGAGACCACCTGGGAAAATCAAGTTGCTGCTGGAAGAGGTGTTGGTGGCCAGTAGGTTTTGATCTTCCCTCTGGTGGAATAATCCCCAGTGCAGAGACGTTAAACCGAAGTTCTGACTCACTGTGGTCATTAAAGATCCTATGACACTCTTCGATAAGAGTAGGGGGTTCCCCGACGTCATGGCTAAAGTCCCAATTGGCTCTTCCGACCTGCCACCTATTCATCCTCTGGTCTAATTGGATGTGCAAATTGCCCTCAGCCCCCAGTACTCCCTTGAAGAAGAGATTTCAATTTCAAGGGGACTTCCCTGGTTAAATAAGGGTTAAATAAAGTAAATTATATATTCAGTCAGCGCGTTTGAAAGAGATTCTCAGGTGGAATTGAAGTCCTTGTGCATGGAGGTTTATCAGTTTCACATGGGTAACAGTGGATTTCACCACTAGTAACATGGAAATCAATTATGACTCCTGACTTCTCACGCTTTTCTTTACTTGGGGGTTGGAAGCAATGGAATTACATAAAAACGTTTTAATTGGTCTTATTTCATATATTTCTTTTTCATTTTTTTCTGTTATTTCCTGCCACCTTTTTTTTCTTCTCAGAATTCGTGACTGAATTCTTTAAAGCAGCACTATGTAGTTTTCCAAGATCATTCTGGCGATTAGTCAACTCACAATAGGTCGAATGACACTTTTGTCATGGCTTGATCGTGCCAGCATCGACTTCACTGGCACTATGTAACTTTGTGTTTCTGGTAGGAACCAAGGCCCAAAAAGAACTACAAACTACAAACTGCTTTGCGGCATACGTACCACAATCCCCCTCCTCCACATCTCTAAAGACCAGCGAGCGAATGTAGAATGAAGCAGAGTCGGAGGTGGTTGTAATGGCTGTCTGAAGCGACGAGGAAAGGTGTTGTCTCAGGAGACATTAAAGAGAAAAAGCAAAAGCAATAATATAAGATCTAGGACTGGGGTCAACATTGGACCGGCTTTCAGTTGCTGGTGAGAGCTGAAAGACAAGAGGATGAGGGATGTCCGACCGATGGCAACCTGGCGTTGTTACTTTCGGACAAGTACATACAAATTGTTGGCTTAAGCCTTCATTCTAGTTCTGGTTCTAGTGCGTTTGAACTTACTTTGTGTCAGGCTGTGTCATTTAAATCATCTGGTACCCCATTTATGCTCAGTCAAATAATCGTCTCCAGCAATTTATCTAGCTAGCTGGTATCTGATATGCTAGCTAGTTGTCATGTTATCATAAGTTGGCGAACATTTCTAAACTAGTCCTCAGTTGAAATGTGTGATCATAAACGTTGTAACGAGTATGATCAACCGGTATGCGTGTGTGACTGAATGATACAAGTTCCCTGGAATCGATGTGATGACGTTAATTTGCATGCAGTGTGATGATATACAAGGATCTGGTGTTGTGAGAGTGAGAATTAGAGTAGGAAAATGGTGGACCACTCGTTGGGCGTTACACATAGCAAACGAGTGCCTTAATAAAGTAACTGTCTAGCCACACCCCAAGTTTGAGTCCGTCTCCTTTATGTTTTTGGATCGGGTTGCCTACCCCACATTCTTACTCCTCTCACTCCTCGGTGCAGGAGCAAGCCCTTCCCAGTGATTGCGACGTACCCCCCTCAGCCACAGACAAATTCGTCATAACGTGTACTTTAGTCCCATATGAGTACTAAAGGTGGAAAATTTGTCATGTTTTATTTTGGAAGGATAAGTTAATGATCTGAGTAAGCATGTACTCAAGCTGTTTTAGGAATTTTCTGTCAACTCCCTGCCGCCCTCTTGTTTTATTGCACAAGGTTCTGTACATGACAACTTTGTGGTCAGATTCTGCAAAGGGACTGCCTATTCGAACAGCGACTCTGCATATAAGTGTCCTCCACTCACTCTTTAGGACTGCAAAAATGTATTGATGCCGGTTAGGGCTAAGATTAGTTGTAGCAGCAGTGCATGTAAGTGACGCCAAATTCTGTGTTAGGTTCTGTATGTTGTGTTTCAGGGTTCTGGCCTTTGGCCAGAACAGTATTATTCATGGTTTTAACAGTTCCAAGTTTCATAGTTCATAGTTCATAGTTCCATAGTTCATGTTCATGTTCATGTTCATAGTCATAGTATTTCATTATCCATGTTCCATGTCCATGTTTTTACTTTTCCATGTTTTTGTTTTCGCCAGGTCTGCCATGCCACTCCACCGCTTGTCTGCGTTCCGCCCCGTGCCTTCGTTGTTGCACATTTCTGAGCTCTGGTTGGCTTTGGTATTTCCTCTTCCTTCTGTGCTGTGCTGATTCGGGGCTCTCTAAGCTTAATTGGCAATTAACTGTTTTTAAGTTACTAACATTTACTAACACTCACTGGGTGGTGTAATTCTTAGATAGGCACATTACTAATATTACTAATTTAGACAGGGAGTTTATTGTCATGATTCCTGCTTTGCTATTTCAAGATCTTGCTGTGCTTTTCTGTTCTTAACATTCATGCTTGCTTCCAAACTGCATACTTAATTGGTACTTAAGCTGAGCACGCTCATTCTCTTAATGAGCAGGTCATGTCATCCAATCTCTGTCCATGTCTTGATCTTGCCATGCCTCTTGTTTCTCTCTCTCCAGGTGTTACCCCTCATGTCATGATTTTCAAGCCTTTATCTGGATGCGGTGGAAGTTGGCTGGCAGACAGTGTCTCAAGTTTGTTTCTAGTCGCGTCTCGTTTAGCCAAGTTCTTGTCAAGTTCCCTAGTATTTGTCCTAGCCTCTCGTCTTGTGTATATATATATATATATATATATTTAGTATTGTTATTTATTTTTCTTGAGTATCTTGCCTGGAGTTTCCAGTGCCTTTTTGTTTTTTGCCTTTTTGCATTTATTGTTTATAGCTCTGTGTAGCATACTTTAGTTTGTTTTTTGCAACCCTTTGGGCCAAGTTTTTTGTTGGCCCTCGTGCCTGTTTTTGTTTTGTTTGGTAATAAATCCTCATTCCCTTCTCCCCGCATCTGGTGTCTTACTGATCCCATATCAGTAGACACTGTCTCCCAGACACCAGCGGGATGGAGTGCAGGATCGCCCAGCGAGAGGCTGAGCTGCTACATCAACGGCAGCAGATCCAGGAGCTGACAGCTGCGCTGGCCACACTGAAAGCCAGCCTTCCCCGGGCAAGTAACAGCCAGGGTCCCATCATGCCAGCTGTCCAGCCCCGGGCTCCTGCAGCACACCAGCCACCCATCACCCCTGTGCGCCAGCCCGGCACAGAAGCACCTCAGCTGCAGCCAGCTGTCCACCCTGGTTCTGAGCCCTGCCTTCCACCGCCCGAAAGGTACGGTGGAGAACCAGGGTTCTGCAGGGCTTTTCTCACCTCCTGTGAGATGTGTTTCGCTCTGCAGCCCTCCACCTTCGCCTCAGAGCCGGCCCGAGTCGCCTTCGTCCTCTCCCAGCTGACGGGGCGGGCTCGCTTGTGGGGAACTGCCGCATGGCAGGCTCGGCAGCCCTGCACTACCACCTACCGGGCCTTGGCGGAGGAGCTACTGCGTGTCTTTGACCGCTCCAAGCAGGGGAGAGCCGCAGGACGGGAGCTGCTGAGGATGAGGCAGGGGAGGAGATCGGTGGCGGACTACGCCATCGATTTTCAGACGGTGGCAGCCACGTCAGGCTGGAGCAGGGAGGCGCTGTGTGACGTGTTCCTCCAGGGGCTGTCCGAACCAGTCAAAGACCGACTGCTCTTCTGTGAGATCCCTGAGTCTCCAGAGGCCCTTATAGACCTGGCCCTGCGCATCGACAGCCGCCTGGAGGAGAGGGCGCTCACCCTTGGCCCTGGCCGACGCTCTACCCCCTCTGGCCAGATCCAACCCCCGTGCCCTGATCGCGCGTCGCCTCAGGACCAGCCGAGGGGGGACGCCACCACACTCTCTCCTGGAGAGGCATCTCCCTTGGAGATCGGGAGGTCCCGGCTCACCCAGGAGGAGCGCCAACGGAGAAGGAGGTCGGGGGCGTGTTTTTACTGCGGCCAGCAGGGTCATGCGGTCCGAGGCTGTCCATCAAGACAACGCCCACTAGCGTCTGGAGGAGTACTAGTGGGTGCTTCAGCCAAGGAAACCTCCTCCTACCGCCGGACCTGCATCCCGGTGACCCTGACCTGGGAGGGCTGCTCCCGCAAGACCACCGCCCTCATTGACTCAGGAGCTGAGGAGAGCTTCATTGACGCCAGAGCTGCCGCCGAGTGGGGGGTTCCCCTCTCCCAACTTCCCAGCCCATTGTCCATCTCAGGGCTGGGTGGGCAACCCCTTGCTAAGGTGTGCTACCAGACCATTGCCATCCAGCTGCTGGCGTCAGGCAATCACCACGAACAGGTCCGGCTGTTCGTGACCGAGACACCCCGCTCTCCCATTGTCCTGGGTCATCCGTGGTTGGCGTTACATGGGCCGGTGATCGACTGGGCCCGCCATGAGGTGCGGGAGTGGAGTCCCTCCTGTTCGGCCAGCTGCCTCCTCGACTCCCGACCCTCCTGTTCGGCGGGTGGACCAGCTTCCGAGGGGAAGCCAGATGTCTCCAGAGTGCCCCCTGAATACCATGACCTGGCGGCTGTCTTTAGCAAGTCCCGTGCGGTATCTCTGCCCCCGCACCGGCCATATGACTGTGCTATTGACCTCCAGCCTGGTACAGCACCCCCTAGGGGGCGTGTCTTCGCCTTGTCTGAGCCAGAGAGGGGGGCCATGGACAAGTACATCCGGGAGTCCCTTGCAGCTGGCATCATCCGTCCATCCTCCTCTCCCGCGGGGGCAGGCTTCTTCTTTGTCAAGAAGAAGGATGGCTCCCTGCGCCCCTGCATCGATTACCGAGGGCTCAATAAGATCACGGTCAGGAACCGCTACCCGCTTCCACTGATGTCCTCGGCATTTGATGTCATCCAGGGGGCGGCCGTATTCACCAAGCTGGACCTGCGGAATGCCTACCACCTCCTGCGCATCAGGGAGGGCGACGAATGGAAGACCGCTTTCAACACCCCTCGCGGCCACTGGGAGTACCTGGTGGTTCCATTCGGCCTGACTAACGCGCCCGCAGTGTTCCAGAACTTGGTGAATGATGTGCTCGGCGACATGATTGGGAGGTTCGTCTATGTCTACCTTGACGACATCCTGATCTTCTCCCGGGACAAGACGGAGCACACAAACCATGTTCGCCAGGTGCTCCGCCGCCTCCTCGAGAACCGCCTCTTTGTCAAGGCTGAGAAATGCGAGTTCAGCACCACCACTACCTCCTTCCTGGGGCACGTCATCTCACCTAACCACCTGGGCATGGACGAGGAGAAGGTCAAGGCTGTGGTGGACTGGCCCGCACCCAAGGACCGCAAGGCCCTACAGAGCTTCCTGGGATTCGCCAATTTCTATAGGCGATTCGTCAGGAACTACAGCACCGTGGCAGCTCCCCTAACGGCCCTTACCTCCATCAAGGTGCCATTCCGTTGGACTCCGCAAGCCGAGGTGACCTTCTGTGAGCTGAAGAGGCGCTTCACCACCGCGCCCATCCTCACCACCCCCGACCCCGCCAAGCAGTTCATTGTGGAGGTGGATGCCTCCAATGTCGGGGTTGGTGCGGTGCTATCTCAAAGATCCAGCAATGATCAGAAGGTACACCCGTGCGCGTTCTACTCCCACCGGCTGACGCCTGCGGAGTCCAACTACGACGTCGGGAACCGGGAGCTGCTGGCGGTGAAACTGGCCCTGGAGGAATGGAGGCACTGGCTTGAGGGGGCAAGGGTTCCGTTCCTGGTCTGGACGGACCATAAAAACCTAGAGTACCTCCGTTCTGCCAAGAGGTTGACACCCAGACAAGCCAGATGGGCCCTCTTTTTCGACCGGTTCAACTTCTCCCTGGCCTACAGGCCGGGGTCCAAGAATACCAAGGCTGACGCGCTCTCCAGGCGTTTCGACGCTTCCTCGGCCAAGGGAGAGCCCAGCTCCATTCTGCCCAGAACATGTTTTGTCAACAACGTGTGCCTCCGGATCGAGGAGCTGGTCCGCAACGCCCAGAACGGTGCAGCTACGCCCAGTGCCTGCCCTGCCAACTGCCTGTACGTCCCTGCAGCTGCCCGGTCTGACGTTCTCCAGTGGGGCCACTCCTCCAACCTGTCATGCCATCCTGGGGTCGGCCGGACCCTGCGGTTTATCCAGCGCCGTTTCTGGTGGCCCAAGATGGCAGCAGAGGTCCGGGGGTTCGTTTCTGCCTGCTCAGTCTGTTCCCGCGCCAAGTCCTCCCATGCACCTCCCTCTGGTCTGCTCCAACCACTGCCCATTCCTCACCGTCCCTGGTCCCACCTAGCTCTGGACTTCGTCACTGGCCTGCCCGTCTCCCATGGAAACACCACTGTCCTCACCATAGTTGACCGGTTCTCCAAATCTGCCCACTTCGTGCCCCTTCCCAAGCTCCCCTCTGCTAAAACCACAGCTGACCTACTAATCCAGCATGTTGTCCGTCCCCATGGCATTCCTGTGGATATTGTGTCAGATCGTGGTCCCCAATTCACCTCCCAGTTCTGGAAAGCATTCTGCACATCCCTTGGCACCTCCTTCAGCCTCAGTTCAGGTTACCACCCACAGACCAATGGACAGACTGAGCGGGCCAACCAAACCCTGGAGACGGTCCTCCGATGCGTGTGCTCGACCAACCCAAGATCCTGGTCTACCATGCTACCCTGGGTCGAGTACGCCGTAAACTCCCACGCCGCCTCTGCCTCCGGCCTCTCCCCCTTCGAGTGCTGTATGGGCTACCAGCCTCCACTGTTCCCCAGCCAGGAGGAGGAAGTCGGGGTGCCTTCAGCCGGGGCATTCATCCGGCGGTGTCACCGTGTGTGGCTGTCTGCTCGCCGCGCCTTGGTTCGGGCGGGCAAGACGATGAAGACCACGGCAGACAAGCGTCGGCACCCAGCCCCTCACTATCGGGTCGGCCAGAAGGTCTGGTTGGCGGCACAAGACATCCCACTCCGGGTGGAAAGCCGCAAGCTGGCTCCTCGCTTCCTGGGTCCTTTCCCCATCCAAAGGATCATCAGCCCCACGGCTGTTCGGCTCAAGCTCCCATCCACCATGCGACGGCTCCACCCTGTGTTCCACGTCTCACGCCTGAGGCCTGTTGCCACCTCCCCCCTCATGCCCCCACCTGAGCCTCCGCCTCCTCCTCGGCTCATCGACGGAGGGGAGGCCTACAGTCAAAGCTCTACTGGATTGCCGACGGAGGGGCCGGGGCCTCCAGTACCTCGTGGATTGGGAGGGGTACGGCCCAGAAGAGCGTTCCTGGGTCCCGGCCAGGCACATCCTAGACAAATCCCTCATCCGTGACTACCACCAGTCACACCCCAAGCCATAGTTCCAAGCCATAGTCCCAAGTCCAAGCCCAAGCCATAGCCATAGCCCATAACCATAGCCTCAAGCCATAACCATCACCCCATTCCCATAGCCCAAGCCTTAGCCCCAGCTTGCTGGAGACCCCAAGTAATCTTGTTTATGTTTAATGTTTCTTGTTGTACTGTTTCTAGGTTAGGTGTTTTGTGTCTTAGGGTTTTTGTCCTTAGTATTTAGTTATTTGTCTTGTGGGATTTGTTTAGTTTTGTGCGGCTTCTTGTATTTTAGTTCTTAGTGTTTGTCAGCGTCAGGTGCCGCTTTTGTAAGGGGGGGGTACTGTTGTGTTTCAGGGTTCTGGCCTTTGGCCAGAACAGTATTATTCATGGTTTTAACAGTTCCAAGTTTCATAGTTCCATAGTTCATGTTCATGTTCATGGTCATAGTATTTCATTATCCATGTTCCATGTCCATGTTTTTACTTTTCCATGTTTTTGTTTTCGCCAGGTCTGCCATGCCACTCCACCGCTTGTCTGCGTTCTGCCCCGTGCCTTCGTTGTTGCACATTTCTGAGCTCTGGTTGGCTTTGGTATTTCCTCTTCCTTCTGTGCTGTGCTGATTCGGGGCTCTCTAAGCTTAATTGGCAATTAACTGTTTTTAAGTTACTAACATTTACTAACACTCACTGGGTGGTGTAATTCTTAGATAGGCACATTACTAATATTACTAATTTAGACAGGGAGTTTATTGTCATGATTCCTGCTTTGCTATTTCAAGATCTTGCTGTGCTTTTCTGTTCTTAACATTCATGCTGCTTTCAAACTGCATACTTAATTGGTACTTAAGCTGAGCACGCTCATTCTCTTAATGAGCAGGTCATGTCATCCAATCTCTGTCCATGTCTTGATCTTGCCATGCCTCTTGTTTCTCTCTCTCCAGGTGTTACCCCTCATGTCATGATTTTCAAGCCTTTATCTGGATGCGGTGGAAGTTGGCTGGCAGACAGTGTCTCAAGTTTGTTTCTAGTCGCGTCTCGTTTAGCCAAGTTCTTGTCAAGTTCCCTAGTATTTGTCCTAGCCTCTCGTCTTGTGTATATATATATATATATATATATTTAGTATTGTTATTTATTTTTCTTGAGTATCTTGCCTGGAGTTTCCAGTGCCTTTTTGTTTTTTGCCTTTTTGCATTTATTGTTTATAGCTCTGTGTAGCATACTTTAGTTTGTTTTTTGCAACCCTTTGGGCCAAGTTTTTTGTTGGCCCTCGTGCCTGTTTTTGTTTTGTTTGGTAATAAATCCTCATTCCCTTCTCCCCGCATCTGGTGTCTTACTGATCCCATATCACTGTACCTGACATTCAAAGTGCATGCTCAAAGTGCTAAGAAGAGCCATCCACTCTGAGAAAGATAACTATCATGATAACATAATGATTCAAGGATTGACACTGATGAACGACATTGTTGTGTAAACATTGATGTTGTGTATTCCAGCTGTCTCAGAACTCTTTTGTCTGTGTAATGTCATCTGAAATGTCGAATGAACGCGAAGCCCTGTAAATTCAGACTGATTTCGATTGGTGGTCAGTTTTCCTAACATGCATTAAATCGCACCGAAAGTGACGGCAACGATGTTGTTTGCCATTATCATTTTAGTTGTAGTGTGGACTTCGCCATCTACATGAGTTAGACCGATTATTAAGTCTCCCATACCTGTTATGAAGACATGGTTGATCGGATCGCTCATTACATGTCCTGCTTCAATTTCAGTTTTTTTTTTCAGACAGTTTGCTGGTGTAGTTGGTTTGTCATTAAATGGGGGTAGACAGAATTTACGGCAGTTTATTACAGACAATACCATTTGTCAACGGCGGGGGGACACTGCGAGCTAATCCGGCGAAAACTACAATCTGCGGCTTTAAAATAGAAAAAAGAACTAATTTGTTTGGGTTCACCTCATCGACCAACAATTGCAGCTAATTAGCTGTAAATTGTGGCTTTCGTGTCATTTTTAGTGCATGCTTAAAGTAAATGCCCACTTGTAAAAGGGCTTAAGTAGTGTCAAGCCTCTATAAGCAGCAGGTTTTTTCTCACAGATTTTTGACTGGTTCAAAATAGTTTAATTTGCCAATTCACTCGCGTGGGGGTACAAAGGCAAAATAAAGCGTGAAAAAGCATATCTTTCAATACTCCCTTCATGCATGTGTGATTCTCGGCGTATAAAGATACAGAATTCTCAAGGTAGTCTTCTTTTTAACTTACATATTGAATGAAACAACATAAAAATCTCTTAAATTATTCAGTGGATTAATCAAAAATTCCCGAGAGCTTTCGTTGCCATAATGGGGAAAAAAAATGAATGCTTCCGCAACCGGGGATCAAACCCCCATTAGTGTGTGGAGACACTTTTTTTTTTTGGATTTTCTCCTTCATTTGATAGCCACACAGTAGAGAGAGACAGGAAGGCCCGGCAGAAGAATGGGGAAGACACGCGGCAGATGAACCAAGCTGGAATCGAGCCCGGTAGCCGCTGGAGGGCCACAGCCTCCAGAACGCGCACCAAGACCGACGAGCCACCGGGGCGCCCCCGTGGAGAGCACATTTTAACCCAGTAAGAAATCCCAGATGCCTATGTCAGTTCATACCAGCCACTGAACACTGAACAGTTATTTATGGACCAAAAAATATTTAACTCAATATAGTGTCTAAATCGAAGAGCCAATTTAACTGCTGGGAAATGGCTAATAGTTCTATTTTTTCCCCCATTGTCAGTAACATTGTCTCTAAAACCATCATTAGGCTATTACTATTTTTTATCAAACCAAAAAGGATTTTTTGTAAATAAATATTGTTGTTGCTGTTGTTGGTAAATGATTGCACTTTAAATTGCCAAAATGACGAATAAGTGTTGTCAATTACAACTGTGGTATTTAGGCTCAGTATTACAAAGTTTGCAATCTTCATGGAGTGTAAGTCAGACCGGCGTGCTCCTGGAAAACATTGTCAGCAGAACAATAATTGGTCAAGCCAACATGGCTCAAACTAACATCGTCCAAACCAACATGGTTCAAACTACCGTGGTACAAATAAGGTACAACGGTTTGAGGAAACCGTCGTTGTTCTGCTGTTAGTTAGTTTAACGATGCATCATACCATGTTAGTTCAAAGCTAACTTCCGTCGTTGTTTGGGAAACGCACCCCAGAACAGTTAAAACACACAGCGTTTATAACCACGCAGAACAGTGAAAGCACACGGTGTTTATAAAAACACAGAACAGTTAAAACATACAGCGTTTATAACCACGCAGAATAGTTAAAACACAGCTGTTATAACCACGCAGAACAGTTAAAACACACAGCCATTTAGGTGTAAATGTACTTCAGAAATACTTCCTTTGCAAGCTGGGAAGCACCCTCTTGCCTTGCGGGCCAAATAGAGGACGCGGGAGTAACAATTTCAAGAGCAACTGCACACAGGCTTGAATGGATGCATGCATGTGCGCACTTTGAAAATGAATCAGTAGTTGGGAAGTAGCCAGGAAATTTGATGGGACCAGCAAATGTGAGATAAATACAAGGTACATCCAGTTTCTCCTGCAAACGCTCTTAAATCTCCAAGATCAAATGTGGAGTAATCTCCTGAATTTAAAACAGAAGATACATATGGTCTGTGGCAGGTCCGACTTGAGAATGGTGCAGGAAGGATGTTACTTTGGGCTTCATATGTTTACCATATACCTGGCAAAGGAGCTTGTTTCAGACTGCAGCTTTACTGTGCAATACAAAGTTTGTAAAAGCATCAATAATTTATAGCCAAACAGCACAAAAAAATTGTGCTATAAACTAAATCATGCTCAAAAACTGTTTCATCGTAATAGTTTGCATTTATAATAATCATAACATATAGAATCTGGTCCGCACTTATGACTTCTAGGAGTTTCATCTTGTCAGAGGGAAGCTTGCATGATAGACAGAGCATAATCAGGTCAGTGATTGACCTCTGCTGGTGAAGCTTAAGCCAGGATAGGACAGTTAGGAGTAGCCTGATAACTTCTACAGCTCTCCCCAAATTGGTAAGTTTTATACTTCTACATGTACACAACCGCCAAATCTCTGCAATTTCCATTATCTTCAAATTAACACAATGACCACAATCTTCAAATTTACTCAAATCAGCACAATATCCAAAATCTTAAACTCTGCGCAAAGTTCACAATCTCCACATCAGCACAATGTCCACCATCTTCAAATCTGTGCAATTTCAATTTTCTTCAAATCAGCACAATAACCTTGAAAGTCTATTAATGTATAGCCCCTTGAGATGAACCATCTCGTTTTCAAGGGGGTCCAACAGAAAACATACAATATGAGCAACTGACATGATCACATACCACATACACAAGGCTCTCATTTACCAACCCACCCACACATCATTCCCGTAAACCCACAATACCCACTCAAGTATATGTAGATACTGCAATGTATATTGTACAGCAATAGTAACAGCAACACTACCTGTATATAATAATAATAACTATTATTTTAATAATACAACAATATAGCTCCAGTATTATAATAAAGGCAATAATATTAATATTACCATTTACATGATCATGTTATCTAACAATAAACATTAGATATACACAATAAGAATAGCAAAAGCACACAAATTCCACACAATATCAAAGAAGCGAAAGGACATCACCATTAGAAGCAACAGCATGCTGCTTTAAGAAAAGATAATAATCAGCTATTAAAAAGGTGAAATGAGGTAATTGTTCATATATTAATAGGCGGATTGTTCCAGTCTGAAGGAGCTTTGAATTTAAAGGCATGTCTGCCAATTTCTTTATTTGTTATGGGGACAGAAAAGAAAGGTTGCTGAATATGTCTAAGAGGATATGAGGATGTGTATGGTATTAGATATTGTTTTGAGTGAGAATGACAATTAAAGTGGACACATTTGAATATCCATTGGACCCAGTGGTAATGTCTTCTTGCACTGAGGGGTAACAAGCTTAAGGATTCATATATAAGAGAGTGGTGGGTATGATATGGACACCTGCAGAGTCTGTTGTACATAACGTTGAGGGGTTGAAGATTTGTTTCATAAATGTTCTGATGGATAGTATCAGCATAATCCAAAATGGGTTATAGTAACTGTGTGGCAATTCTTTTACTTATCTGCAGGGTAAAAATGTTTATGGAACGATAAAGAATACCTAGACTGCAACTTAATTTATTTATGATGGATTCAATGTGATATTTGAAAGAAGGCAATGGATCAATCCAGAGGCCAAGATGTTTAAAGGAAGTCCCCTATTCAAGGGTAGAGCCATCATTAAAAGAGATAGTGAGGTCTGAGTTGTCACCAAGACCTAGTCTGGTTCCAAAGAGCATATTAAAGCAGGGGTGTCAAACTGGTGCCATGAAGGGCTAAGATGCTGCAGATTTCATTCAAACCAAAGACTCCACAAGGTGATTTCACTGATTAGTCCCTTCTCTCTGTTTGAAGGTGAGGTAATCAGTGAACTAACCTTGTGGAGGTTTTGATTTAAATGAAAACCTGCAGCCTCTTGGCCCTCCAGGGGACCAGTTTGACAATTGGCATCCTGCATGATTTATTTTAGTGCAGGAGTAATTTATTTGATGTGAACCATTTCTGAACCATGATAAACTTGTTTTTTAGGGATCGCTTGATATCAGAATTGTTGACAGTAGATGTATATGTAATGGTGTCATCAGCATATGAAAGTACTTGACAGTCAGAGCTGAGCTTAGGTAGATCATTGATAAAAATGGAAAAAGGAATTGGTCCTAGAGACGAGCCTTGTGGTACTCCCTTCTCAACAGTTAAATAATCAGATTGACTTCCACTGAGTCTGACACACTGACGTCTATTATGAAGATAAGAGTTGAACCAAAGTAAGGTATTTCAGGAGACACCAATAGAATAAAGTTTATCAAGCAGTACATAGTGATCAACAATGTTAAAAGCCTTAAATAAATCCAGAAAAATTGCAAAAATTGTTTTCCATTCTCAGAAGCAGTAAATACATCATTAGTAAACTTTAGGAGAGCTGTAGTGGTTGAGAAGTTGGGTCTAAAACTAGACTGCCATGGAGATAGGATATTTGATTCAGTCATATAGCGAGAAAGTTGATTGAATGTTACTTTGTCGAAGATTTTGGCTATGGAATTGATAATAGAGATTGTGCAAAAATGATTGATGTTGTGTGGGTCTCCTCCCTTATAAAGTGGAGTAATAATGTCCACAATCTTCAAATCTACACAATCTCCATAATCATAAGATCGACACACTGTCTACCATCTTCAAATCAGCGCAACGTCCATGATCCTCAAATCCCAACAATCTTTACAATCTTCAATTTATGATGTCCAAAATCTTCCAAACACCACAATGTCCATTATCTTCAAATCAGCACAATGTCAATAATCTTAAGATCATCAAGATGCCCATGGTCTTCAAATCAGAATCATGTACATAATCTTCAAATTAGCACCAGGCTCATGATTTTCGAATCTGCACAATATTTCACAAACTAGGAGTCTCATATAGTGTTATAAAAGTCCTAATTTTGTATTAGCCACTACCTGCAGTCAAACCAACTAATGTGACATAATACTTAATCCGAATGTTGATAGTTGTAGTTTTTTTTTTTTTTTTTGCATTGTTCCAAGTTTTTTTTTTTTTTTGCTTTTTTCTTTTTTCCTTATGCATGAACACAGTCTTCACAGGTTACTTACTTGTGGTTACATAACACTTCCATATTCCAGAACTACGAATTATGTCATTATTTTGTCATGCTGCCGGATGCAATATTTCCGTGAGTCTGTTTCTGTGTGACATTTCCCAGGAAAAATGGGGTGAATTGTGCCACATCTTGTCAAATCACAATAAAGTGATCAACTTTTTGGACTGAAACAATTGCCTTGACTGGGCAAACACAACTGGAAAGCATATTATGAAACTCCATAATTTTTTTACATCAATGAAATGTGACAGAAGGGAAATAACAAAGAGCAGGGTGGTCCCTGTGTCCCACCTGGTATAGTGTGTGGGAAACAGTGCGCTCATAAACTGGTTCCACACCAGCATGAGTCCATTACACTTGTAACATGTGGGCTAACTTGGATATCATTGCCAAAACACACAGAAACACAGAAATGCTTGTAGCTTTGATTTTATTGTAAGCATACTGCTACATGTTTTTTTTTAATCCTTGTAATTTTATTTTATTTTATTTTCTTTAGAGGGTGGTTGTACTGGAAGTTACAACTACCTCTGAAGATATGGCTGCCCAGAGAATTTCAGCCAGTCTGACCCCACCAGGGAAGGCAGGTAGAGGTTGTTTTAAAAAAATCCCGCAGTGTAGCAGTCAGAATCATTTAACTTTTATTTGTTTCAGAAAAGTCAAACTATAAATAAAAGCAGTATGAAATTGTTAAGTACTGTACATTTCACAGAGCCCAAGCCAGGAATGCAAGGTTACTGAGTTGTTACTGCGGTTTCTCTCCCTCTCTTTAATTAGGTTTGGCTAGTACTTCTCAATAAATACGTAAAGACTAGCTGCACAAGTCTCATTTGAAAGAGGGTGGAAGGTGGTCAAGCCATTTGGTTGGTATGGTATTTTCTGCAAACTCAGCGTGCCATGCCAGTCAGGCTCTTCTTTTGACTCAAGCGAAATCTGGCTTAGATGTTAGTTTGGAAGCACCAAGCCCATCAAGTTGATTGATCAAGCCGTTTGGCCTGCATGGCACCTTCTCCGATCGGGGGGGGGGGGGGGGGGGGGTTCTTTTCACTCAAGCAAACCTGGCTTAGATGTTAGTTTGGAAGCACAGGTATCACTGTTTGAAATTAGAAAAAAAATCCATGCACAAATATGGCCGTGCATGGCGAACACACAGACACACTCAATTTACTTTGCTGTGCTTCAGCAGATTCTCTGTACCTAGATAATCACTGTTGTAATGTGTGCCAGCTTTAGAAGGCTTTGCAAGTGGACTGCTCATTTCATGTCACCAGATCTGCCCAGAAGCCCATCAGGGCCCAGCTATTTAAAATCAGAAATATTAAACGTTCAAAATTTACAACCTAGTACTGGGTGGAGAGTTGGGGGGGACACTTAGGACCGGGGATGAAGCAGTCCATGGATTCTCACCCGGGAAGGACCGATAGCCAATTAGGAACCAGGTTGACAAAAAAGAAAGGATTCCTAAACAAACTGAATGTAATGGTCATCATGTTTTTTCACTCTACAGGCCCGCTTTTTTCCGCAGCTGTGAAAGATTTCCAGTTCTTGAGTTGGGACCCTCAAATGGAATCTCTCAGTGATGAATTTGCTCTCCATGCACCAGAGGACCAAAAAAAAAAAAAACGATGTAATATATTGTTTATGTTGTTAAGTGAAATGTCCCCCATGAAAAACATCTGATAAAACTTTTCAAAAATCTGTTGACATGGGCCAGGCTTAATGTGAGGTCATGATTGGAAATTTTGGTAACTGAACATTCTAATGCTGATGAACCGTCACAAATGGTCATGACATATAACAGAGTTCTGTATCACTGATTTAGACACTGACTTTTTTGCAAGGAGGGAACTCTAAAAACGGTAATATTCATAAAGCGTTAATACAAGGAGACAACGAATAACACAGAAAAGCAAAAGAAAAGAGCATTAGAAAATCTCCAGTCTGCAAAATATTATATGCAAGAGAATATGCTATTTCAACATGTCAAGGTACATTTCCTGTAAGTTTTGTGTGATTGCTATCCATCTCTGCAACTGGGTTGTCTATTGTTAGCTCAGATTTAGTGGCTGCACGTTTTCTCCATAACAAACTCTCTCAAAGCAGGCACACACTGTTAACATCGACAGCCAAAGTCCATGGGCTGGAAAACTGCTGTTTCTCTCAAATGGACGGTGAAGGGAAGGAATTAACTTTAAGTGTGTTGTCAAGGACACTTGCCGTACGAGCCTCCATGTTCCGTTCCCACTTTGCCTCCGCCAACCCCCAATGCTCTTTTCCACACGTGCTCTCTTCACGAGATGGTTTACACAACCTTCGTTGTTATGGGTACCAGTGAAAATATTACATGGCTTCCATGGAAAAGTCATTCCCTACCATGAAACGGTCACAGCGTCACAACGTGTTACAATATCCTGGCGTCACTACTACCCCGGTGAGGACAACCTGCTCAGAAAACCACAGTGCAACAGGCTTATTCCACCTAATATCATTGACCACAAATAATGTTACTACTAATGTAATATAAGAACGTGATTGTGACTTTTGTGGGACTCTGTGGAAGGATTTTTTTTGTTAACTGAAATATTTCCATAATTCAAGTTATAATATGCCTTCCAGTTCTGAGCGATTATAACTGAATTATTAAAAACATTTGAGCCTTGGATAATCATTTCAACAGTTTCCGCTACCCCCGAGTGGAGTACTTTCACATGATCATGCGCTGTGTTCGTTCCATGCCTACTCTTGTTGTCTTTGGGTGGTAGAAATACATGGTTATTTGCCAGAGGGATTAAAAAAAATACATTTGAACATAAAAAATGAAATTGGCTGCCCAACCATTTCCATATGGGGACCTCTGAACTCACTCTTTTCATGGAGGTCCCCTAAGTTCAGCATAGATAAGCAAGCACTGATGCAACAGCCAAAGAAACGAATGAACGCAAGGTCACATTTTAATAAGTTTGGTTAAACAGAATGACAAAACTTGTTTTAGCATAATCTGGTCAGTGTAGACCATAACAGGACTTGGGCTCATTTAGAATTTTTCATTACTCAACCTTTTAACAACTCCAGTGACTTACATTCAGTGACATAATAACAGCACTGAAGTTCATAAAGATTGGAATACTCATTAAATAATCCCAAACAGTTGAACCAAGATGGCCTGATTTTTATTGATACATTTATTTTTTTAACTAAAGGGTGTTCCCGATAACAGAGGTTAATGAACCAGACCATTCCCATTGCACCTTCCTATTCGTCCGCACGCCTATATATACCGCCTTTATTCCCACATCACCCTCGTTTCGTTTCATTGACCCTCCCACCCTTCCCCTCTCGTTTCGATTCCACCTCCCTCCCACCTTTCCCCTCTTCAAGATGGAAGCAAGAAACTGCCACCACCTGGGACCTTGGGGGGTTTAGGAGCCAACGCGGACTCCACCAAGAGATGCGAGCCCCACCCTGAGTCTCGCCTCCCAGGGGTTTCCCAGTATTCGCACAATCACTGACCAAGCCCATACAACATCCATTCACCCCGATCCCCCATCCCAAGCTCCTCTCAATACTCTTCGCTACTTTGAGAGTGGTCCAGAGTTCATTAAGCAAGCATAATATGTTCTCAGAGTATAACACTAGTAAAGAAATCTCACCAACATGATGTAAATTTTGTGTCAGCTGAGATGCCGACAAATCTATCCATCTGTCCATCCATCCATTATCAAAACTGCTTCCTCCTTATCTGGGTCACAGGGGAGCAAGAGCCTATCTAAGCAAACTGTGGGGGAAAGGGAGGAATGCACCATGGCCAGTTTGCCAATCCATGGCGTACACACCATTCACACACTGCTCACACACACACTTAAACCTACGGGCAATTTTACGAGTCTCCAATAGTGTCCGCAGCCGAACTCTGAAATATCACTTCCCAGCAACCACGAACCCCGGAACTCAGACAAACAAACAATTCATATTCAATTAAAGTCTATGGGCGATCAACATGGTGAGAGAAGGTTCAGAGATTCTGTTCAGCAATCATGGTATACATCAAACATTATTGCTATGGTACGTGTGACAGTGAAAGCAGATACACATATCAGGAGAGAAATAAACCTATTTTCAATCATAACAAGTGTTGCCACTAAACATGGCCATGTTCCCCACCAGGTCACAGAAATCGACTGGGGTCGGCGTATCATACTAATACACTTTGAAGCCAAAGATGAATGAAATCGGTCAAACTGCTCGAGATATCGCGTTCACTACAAACGGGATTTGACGAACGGATGGAGCTGAGTATGTCCCCCTCTCCACTTGCTACCACAGCTGCGGGGGACAATTAAGCATTTTCTGTGCCTCTATGTAAAAACACTTATCAAGCCATAACCAGTGTTACCTAAAATAACTGCTAGAGACTCAAAACATTCCACGAGTGTAATTTTACTTGAACCCAAAACTTATGCAAAAGCTAAGAATGTAGCCAGTTCGAAGGGGAATATTTTAAATAACTAGATGCCATGTTGGCATACACTTTGGCCGCCCTTGACTGAGACGGAGAACTCCAAAGCAAAACTCAGTCTGTGAACTCAGGAAAAGGATATCACTTCGTGTGTAGCCTCATTTTCATGACGCGATACCCCAACGCTTCTGGGTAGTTTCCAATTCTTGGAGTAGAAAATAGATAGATAGATAGACCCAGACTTGTCAACCCTACAGGTAGCCTGAGTAATAATTAAGCAATTTCTTACTGCATATCCGTTAAATGAGCTGAAACATACCTAAAGCGATAGGTAGAAACTGAAAACGTTCCATGATTATGACACATAATATAGTGCTAATTAAATCCAAAAGCTTGAAAATGCAGTTATTGCTAGATGGGAAACACTCAAAACATTCAAAAAGGATTTCTTTTCCCGCATCAGCTGAATGCAATGAAACACGTAAAATGATAGCTTGAAACCCTCCATGATTAGACAATGGCTTTCTTTGAGCACAATCCAAAAGTTTGAAATTGCAGCTGTTGAGAGGGTATTTGCTTTAAACAGGCAATTCATAAAGTGTTTTCTTTCCTTGTATCTGGTCAACAAGCTGCAGCCTGACAATAGCTATGGACTCCTTAACTTTCACAGAAAGGGGTAGACTGTAGTGAATATTCATGGGAATTAATGGTTTGTTTAGCAGATGTGCCCACAGAAAACTCTCCAATGGCTATTTCCATTCTTCTCAAGCATGGTTCGAATTTAGGAGACACGCTCCCCTTAAAGCCTCCCTTGAAACACTTAGAGGGGAGCTCTGAAAATTGTCCACTTTCGTGTGATAGATTATAATTTTCTGCACTTAAAGGTTCCTAATATTAATATGTCAATGCTGTGGGTTTATTCACGCATTACATTTAATTTTTGAACATCTGTCTTGGGATGGGCACAAGTTATTTTCCCATATTAATTAGTCGCATGAATTCGGCAAGCATAAATCGATTCCTCGAGGTGGGAAAACTAGTTTCAGAGCGCATGTCAAAGACAACAGAACTGGTGCACCTAGTATATGGCTGGGCCACCTCTTCCCTGCCGGCCGACCAATCGCTGAACTTCTTCTCCGCGGGCCGGCCAATCGTTGAACTTGATCACTCAGTCATTCGCATTTATAACATAGACTGTATAAAAAGATGGATGAAGCTACCGTGACATCCCCCATTGGTTTCAGCATACCATAAAGGAAGCCTCAATTTTGCCAATTTGAATTGCGCCATGTTGTCATTTTGAAACCGGATGTGACTTCTATTGGACGAGAGCGTGTATTGAAGATCCAGGCAGGACCGTGACTCTGGATCTGACCATATTGGACCAGAGGATAGCGACGCCCCTAAAGCATATTCTGGCTTTATCCTTTATTCTAGTCTATATGGGACCATAATTTACAAAAATGAACATCATGATATATCGAAGGAGACTGGGAAACTTGCTATAGCTACCAGAATATAATGTGAAAAATCATTATTTAAATGAAAAATCGGGTGGGAAAGTAGGGTCATTTTCTCGAAGACTTCTATAGCATTGAACTTCTTACAGCAACCACCGACGTCGCTATCTGCTGGCCAATAAATAGAATGCCATTTTACGGTACTTCATCTTTTTATACACAGCCCAAAAACTGTGTTCAGCAATACATCTGATGCATGATCTAATGCTTATTTTCAATCTAAACAGGCAAAGTTGCCATTTGATATAATAAATTTATTCAAAATTTTAAAGAACTGTGCATTAGAAAAGCATTGTATAATTGACCTAATAGTCAACACAAAGGTGTGAACTATCAATCGCGGTGATATTCCTCTTTCGGATGGGATCACAAGGGCCTCTCGTGGTAGTGAACGCTGTTATCCCTGGCTGCTGCGAATCTATTTTGGAAAGTGAGGTTCCTTTTTGCATAAACAGCACATGCTGATGCATTGTATGGCATTGGACCTTATTATTGTGGTGTCAAAGACATAGATTCACAGTCCGCAAAACCAGCTGTCCAGAGAATGGAACTTACTTTGCTATGCTTAACATGTAATTTGTACATAACCAAAATCAAAAAGAGACAAAATTTTTCCTGCAAAAAAATCTGTGCAGAAACTACCGGAATGATAACCATGTCAACTGAGTTTTTGGGCGTTTTAAGCGACCCAACTATTGCAGTAGTGGAAAAAGAGTTGGCAATAAATGAGGATGGTCAGGGCGTCGTGAGCAAATTATGATTTCATTGATCTGTGTGTCTTTCGGTAACTCTTGGCTGTATTTACAAAGCTAATTACTTATTTGGTACTCATTTCCTTCCCAGAAATTTGACGTTCGCTTCTGTCATTTAAACAAAACTAAAATCCATGACTGACAACAAAAACAATGTAAGAATTGATTCATTCATAAACGTAGCAAGATAATCGGGTTTGCACAACTGGGTCACCGGTCATACTTCTACTGCTATGGGGCCTCTATGATAGGTTACTGGCGGTATTAACTGCTTCCAGTGGTATTATTACAATTTTCTTTGTAGTAGCCCTTTTATTGACCGTGCTGCCTCCTCCATGGCTGCTACACACTTGAAATTATGCATGTGCATCTGACATGTTTTAATAGTGATGCACACTGGAAAATGCCTCGATCGAAAGCTATAGGATGGAGTAACTGCAGAAAGCACATTCTATTGCACATTTAGCACATTAAGCTGAGGTGGGCAAAGAAATGCAAGTAAAATATTTCCCTTTTGATATGTTCTCAAGGCAAGCTTTAGGATAAATGTGGTATTATGGAATAACTATGAATGTGAGCAGTTTGGAGTGTTGACTAGTCACTTTTGGTAATTAAAACCGTGTTAAAGATTTATAAATATGTTAAACTCGCAGTATATTTAATTACAAATAGATATGGCTTCCATCACCGGATATACGATAAAAGAGAATGCTATCGTGGTCATTGCTAGTCATTGCTTCTCTTGGTTGAATCAGTCCTTCTTGCTTGCCATGGGAAATCCTCAGCAGTCAAGCCATCTTTTCAGTTGTTTCACACCGTGACAGTCTATGGCAGAGGTCACCATCCCTGTTCCTGGAGAGCTACCATCCTGAAGGTTTCTGCTCTACCTCCTATTCAGCACACCTGATTCAACTAATTAGCTACTGAACTGCCCAGCTCCTGATCTTGTTGAGTAGCTAATTAGTTGAATCTGGTGTGCTGATTCCTACAGGATGGTGGCTCTCCAGGAACAGGGTTGGTGATTCCTGGTCTATGTCATGTGTAAAATGTTGCCCTGGAACCTCATTTGTAGTACGTGTGATACAATCTTTACTAGGATCAAATATTGCTCATAAACACTGATTGCAATAAAGCTGCTTCTAATTTCAGAGTTTCAGGTCGACATGAGAAATGTGACGCATGTGAGATGTTATCGCCAAGATCACTGCCTGATATGCTTGTCTTTGGACTGAGCGAATAAACCACAGTGCCCAGTGGAAACTTACACAAACATGGGAGAGCATGCAGACTCTGCAACCAACACATTTCTCATCCCGGACTCGTCATATATTGACGCTACCAGCCGAAACGTCAATATATGAGGCAGAAAGAAGCTTTCGGCGTCATTATTTGAGGTTTAGGGGTTAGAAGCAAGGTTTATATAGTTTTGATTTTCATTAGTTTTTATTTTTATTTAGTTTTACAGTTTGCTTTTTTATTTCAGTTTAGTTTTAGTTAGCTGAACAAGTGATTAAGCAGTTTTAGTTTAGTTTTTATTTTGAGGAATTCACTAGTTTTAGTTTAGTTTTTATTTAGTTTTAGTCTTAGTTTTAGTTTTTCAGCTATTAAGAGGAAGGCCTTAATTTGTAGAAGCTGACAAGGATAAAAGAATGTATGACAGCAAATATGTTTTTACCGAGTCCTTTATTAATCCTGTATTCTTTAACCATCATATTTTTTAACATGTGACACTGATGATACTAATATAACTGGGAAAAAGAACCAATCCATCTCACCCCATACAGTCATCATGCTCTGTTATTTCCACAGCTTTTGCCATGTTTGAGAGCTAACCATCTTCTTCACTGAATTTGCGCAGGGCAGTTGCTTGGAATTCTGGGGCCCCTAACAGAATATCAGTGTGGGCCCCCGCCCCCGGCTTTTCATTGCCACTCTTTAACGACAATATATCATGATGTTATTCATTATTTTTCTGTTTCTCAGTGTTCTTGACAGTGCCTAATGCAATACACCCAATTTTTCCTTTTTTAAAATTAACCACTCAACAAAGAGAGTATCATCATGTGAATAATGAATTATTAGTTGTCTTATTCACTAATTTACTCACCATCAAAAACATATTCAGACTGCTGGTGGTGAGGATCTATTGCTGGGTCAGGTTCAGATGAAGTGACTACAGCTGATTCTGAAGTTGCAGGGCATAAAGGTTTAATTGTTCCATTTCATATTACTTTCGTAAACATTTTTGGTTATGTTCCATGGAACAACTGATGAAGATCTAACCTACCGAGTCGTGGAATAAACAGAATCTAAATGGGCTTCCCAGTACCATAGCTCTAAGCACCCAGCTTCATTTTGCTATTGTTAGGAGGAGGGCAAGCTCTGCAAAATTACCCCCCGCGTGAGCAAGACTTATGCCAACAGGCTAAAGTAGCAGTTTAGTTTTAGCAAAAAATTAAGGTAAAAGTAATGTCAGCCTCGACAAGCGATTATTTAAGTTACACCTAAGGTTACCGCACTGACTACATGTAGTTCGCTAGCCAAACCGAGCGTGTACAGTCAATTACAGCTAGATAGCGCTGAGTATGCAGTAAACACTCATAAGAACGGAGGAACGTGTCCTAGGCTGCTGCTACCAAATTTTTTTGACGGTATATTATGATGGCAGGCGAATGATAACCTTACCGATCTTTTCTGTAGATGATACCGTTAATAACTGAGTAATGTCATTCTTGCCAGGCGATTATTTACTCAGCTGACTGCATGTTCCTGTTGTGATTCTGCTATTTGCTCATGTTCTGTTCTGCATTGCCCATATTCATGCCTTGAATTTCTGACTGATCTGTGTTTCTGAATTATTGCTCCTGTCTGACCATTCTTAGGATTATGTATTGTGTTTTGGTAGTTTGGATTTCATTGTGTTATTATGTTTCATGTCTTAGATCATTTAGTTTCCATGCCATGTTTTCATTTCCATGTTTTGCACTTGGTCTCCCCTGTCTTGTCATGTGTGTATCTTTGCTCACGGTCCCTTGTCTTGTGTGCCACTCATTCGGGTGATTTATTGGTTTCTGGGTTTCAATCTTCTTTCATTATCTCGTGTTCTTCCTTCCTCTCTCTTTTACTGTCTTACTAACACATACTAACAGTTTATTGTTTTTGCTAATTACTAACCACACTAATCTTGTATATTTTTACTAACTTTCTAACATGCACTCGTGATTGTATAGCTGCACAGACTAATTGACTAACGATCTCTCAGCAGTCGCTCAATTCTAATCTCCGCCTCCTTGCCTATCCCTAATTGTCTCTGCTGCAAGTTTCTGTGGATTTCCACTAATACTTTGTGCTTTCCTTTTCTTTTATCTTGGCACTTTAGTACTCCTTAACCGGAGCTGTTGTGTTGTACTTAGGTTTGTCTTGTGATCCCTGTCTGCGTTTTGGCTACAGCCAAATTCATGAAATTAGTTTATTCCTCATGTTTCTCTCCCTGATCATTGTTACCATTGATTGCACCTGTTCTCCCTGGTTATGTGTTCACCCCGGATGTGTATATAAGATGTCTGTTTGGTTCAGATCGTTCTTCCGTGTAACCTGTGCTATGCTTCTCTCGCCTTGTTTCATTGTGATTTATCTTTCTGACTGGACCGTCCTTGATATCGAGCTTTGCCTATTCCCTGTACTTTTGCCGCATTCTTGTTTTTTGACCTTATTTGTCTGACTACGATTTTTGTGATTGGTGCCCTGTGTATGACTCTGGATTTTGCCCTTTGGATTCTGATTTTGGATTGCGGACTTTGTACTGTTGCCAGCTCTGTTGGGGGGTTTCCCCCTTCAGAAATAAAGCCTCCTTTTGCATTTTACTGGAGTTTGCTCTTGGTTCATTTCGTAAAAACCTCACAGTTCCTTTAACTTAACGTTAGCAGCTGAATAGCCAGCCTGAACAGCTAACATAGCAAGCTAGTTTAATACTCTCACCTCTCTTTGAAAAGAATTTTGTAATGTTCTGGACCCCTGCTTTGCTCTTCCTGTCCTCTCTAGTCGTTTCTGGCGTCCAGATTTGTTTGTTTGCTCTTGGACATCATATTCGCAAGGACTGTGATCCCTGTTTGCTGCCTTAGTTCACGACCTCGCCAGCAAAAACGCACAAACAATTTTCCAATACAAGCATGAAGCATGGATTGAACAATTATTAAAGAAGGGAGTAACTGAAATGTATTTCATCAATATTGCATGCCTTAATGGCTTTGTTTAAACTCTGATGCATTAGTATTAATATTAGGTAAATCTATGCAAAATTTTGTCATGGCGTTTACTGTGGGTTTTGTGGGCCCCAATGGACTGTGAGCCCTTATGACGGCGCTGAATTAGAGAAGCAGTGGAGCTCCACTCCCGTGCGTTTGCAGCTAGACTCTTTTGGCTGAATTGTGCACGTGAAGCATCATCTTCGGCTGACGCATGCAGCAACTACGGCAGCTAATAGCTGCTATGCTTCCCCCCCCCTCTGGAAGCAACCGGTTAACTGACTGAACAGGACAGTAATCGAGGGAGAAAACGAAACTATCAATGAAAACGAAGCTAATTTTATCTGCAATTTGGTTTTAGTTTTGTATTGTCCATTGTAGTTTTAAGTTTACGTTTTTTTAAAAATTGACGTTTTTATTTTGATTTCAGGTAACTTATTTTTTCAGAGCTAGTTTTAGTTTTAGTCTTAGTTTTCGTTAACTATAATAACCCTGGTTAGAAGGTAGGGTTCATTTTACACTGGCGTCAATAAAGGACGCTAAAAGCGACCTTTTGACTTGCATATCGACGCTTGGTCAGGTAGCGTCAATATCTGACACGTTGGGATGAGAATGGGCTTCTGCAACGGAAAGTCTCTGGCCAGAATCAAACCATAATCCTGAGATGCAATGGCACTACCCACTGCGTTTCCCTGCCGACAGATCACTGAAATTAGAAGTATTCAATATGATGTACAATTTTTTCAGATAATTCTGTCGAGTCACTTTCTCAATTTCTAAGGACTCTTAATACGCATCAATTTTTTTTTTCCTGTCAAATTTGCATATTAGATTTCGTAGAGGCCTATTTTTAATTCTACAGACTTCCTTCATGCACTATGGCATTTTACCAACCTAAAAAAAAGGTTTTTTGGACCATTGGCACTCATAGTTTGAATATCTTAAAGGGTGGTGGCAGATATGAAAGCCAAATTTATAAGGAAGTGAGTCTGTTGGCATTTAGTGAGTGATCCTGCTTTGATCGCTTTGCCGCTGTTTGCCATCCTTAAAACATACTATTGATTTGCTCATTCAAGCCTTTTTTACTCATGATGATGATTGATTAAAACTTGTCACATCAGATTGATGTGGCCTGAATCAGTTGTTGAATATTAACTGCCGCCAAAACATGCAAATCAGTCAAAGTCAATTTCGATCAGAACCAATTATGAAGTAAGCCACATCAAAGTAGGCCAGTTTAGTAGACTGAGGGGAGATCACATTTTCCTTGAGAGAACCATGGAGATGATTTTGGTCTCTTTTCTTCTTTCTCTGGGTGGTGTGCTCAGGATCTAGCGCCAGTCTTCTTTTTCTCAAAAAGTCTAATGAAAATATGAGAGCGCCATGTTCTTCAAACCCTTACTTCCTGGGAGGCCTGTCCACTCCCCTTAACCTCTCGTTTTATAACAACCAATAAATGCCCTTTCTGACCTCAGAAGTGTTTGGCCCTTAACCGACTGACCCCCTGTTCTCCCAGGGAAATGAGGGGGTGAGGGTGAAAATGGGATTCCCAGCCTCTCTCTCTCTGGGGAGGGAGATTTCTCTCTCTCTCTCTCTCTCTCTCTCTCTCTCTCTTCCTCTCTCTATCCCCCCCCCCCCCCCCCCACACACACACACACACGCATGCACATGGTGCGTGAAAACTCTCACACACTCACACATTTTTGGATATCAGAGCATCACTTCCTACAAATGAACATTCACCTGGAGATCCATGCAACCTTAAGCCGAACAGAACTGGGAAGCTGCCCACAGAATTAATGATCCGCCCGATGGCCACTCGACCCTGGCTGAGCTGAAGCAGAACTGGGCTACACTCGCCGATGAAAATCACGCTGATTAACGGTGGCCGATAAAAGGGATCCATCCAGACAGTGGGATTTTGTCATGAGCGCCCTCCCACACCCCTCCACCCATCCGCATCTCTTCTTCATTCTTGCGGATAGCAAAGGTCAGGTGACAAGTGTAGTCTCGGCAATGTTTAAATCAGCCCTGACAAATTCCAGATGCAACCATTATGGACACAGAAGTGCCACTGATATAGCTGGTGGATGCAGGAAGGGGATATGAAGGAGCAGTGTTTATTGCCACTGGGAACGCACTGTGGAACTGAGGCGTGAGCATATAAAGATGGCTGAAGAAGTATTGGACCTCCTCTGCATTAGCTCATCTGCGCATCAAAGCCTCTTGCTTATCTATTCCACATGAGTGTCTCAGTTAATCTGGCCGATGGTCCAGAGATCTGACTTTCCCAGCTTCACATCTGGGCCAGAAAAAGAGAAATAATTGATGGTTAAAAACTGGATGATTCATAACCGAGATGGGCTTTTAAGTGACAAAATTAATGAGCACTGGCCAGAGCGACCACTCTATACTTTGTATCTGGGTAAAATCAAAATATAAATTTTTCAGTGATTCAATGAATTTTTAGTCTGTTATGGAGCAGACACATTTGGACTTTCTCACAGTACTCATCCTCGATTTTCAGTATATTGCATGGCTATAGATACCAATATATGTGGCAGATCAAATCTTCCTTTATTTAATGTAATCTTATGCATACAGATCTTTCATATTCAACTGCTGTTCAAGCTTATTAAGGAGGCAAGACTATTTGCTTGCTTGGATTCCTGAGGGTATGGATTTGATTTCCATGTGGAAGTTGGTGCCATTTACCTCCAGCCAAGTGATTTTATGAAAAGAGGAACACAGAAAGGACATACGTGTACAAACCGTATGTAAAATGCACAAAAGTAGATAGTGTGGACACAGATGGATTGACTAGGGCTCCCGTTTCACAACGGAGTCATCCAATCCACCCATCTTCTTCCTTGTGTTTAGATCACAAAAACCACAACGTTTTGTATCATAACAGAATACGCTCAGGCAGTGCCAGATTTCAGCATTCTCAGAGTCTGCCGTGATAGAGAGTGCATAAGTTACTGCTGAGAAGAAGGAACGGTTTATGGTGTTCCACAGGGGTCAGACCTTAGACCCCCTTTTTCTCTTCATCTATAAACAATTTGGTACACTCAAAACTTTAATCTGGCAGCCCAGTGCCAAACACAAATATCTTTTTTGTCAACAGTCCGTACAGTTTTTGCAATTAAAATAAACCAAAGACAGATTTTGTAAATAGAAACGCTCTTTTCTTTCCTTTCCTTTTTTCCTCTCTGATACAACACAGCTCAAGCTGACAAAATCGGCCCAGTGGTGATGTTTATTTATGAGATGGGGGGGGGGGAGCTAGGAAGGAGGGGGGATAAAATCTGAACAAATGTTGCCTCCGCAGGCTTCTGGGTAGAGTTGTGCATTAAAGCTTAATTTTCTCTCATGTGAAAAAAAGAATGTCTTTCATCATCCGTCGCTGCTATTTTGAGTGGGAAGATCCTTCTCCTCCTGCCATACTGCTAAAAGCCATTCGGCAAACCTCCCGTTCCGCTTCTGTTACATATTAGTCCAGCTTTATCACAGCATGTGCTAGCCCTCCTCAGGGAAGCCACTTTATGGCAGAACAATCGCTTGTATATTTTAACTGCTGTGTTTAATTAATTGAGCCTGGATTCTGCAAAATTCATAATTTTTTCATTAGCTCATGCGTCCCATATGAGATTATGATAAATTAATTAAGCATCTTGGTGATGATTCATCGCTATTTGTATGAGATAGAAATTTAGTGCATGTTCTCTGCAGAACATATTATCTATATTGGTATGAATCATTACGTTGTAATTTAAGATCACTGAGCAATAAGTAGCGATGCAAATGTCTTGGCTTTATAACGGAGCACGCCCATTGAAAATGGATGATCAGCTGTGTTCTTTTTTGCCGTAAGCACAACACTGTACACTGAAGGTTGAATCAGGCATGTGCACCATATATCTCTCCCTCCTGCCCTGGAAACAGTTTCCCCCTGTGACCTGCATGGTGTGACCTGTCAGGTAGGAGCAGGGGTGGTGAGAGAGATGGGTGATGCAATGCCAGAAATAAAACAGCCGCTAGTGGCTGAGCCATCTAACAATGCAAAACAACAACCCTCAAATAACGCTCTGTATGCTTTGCGTACAGAGGGCTGTTGCTACATCAGGTTCCCAAGAGGAATTTCATTGTTTGGGATGCAGGCTAAAAAGGCCGGCCTCGTCCCCATTATGTTCCAAAGCATCACCAACCCCTTGTCACTCCTTCACAGTGAAATAAATGACGCGCCATGGCCGTCCTTTCTCAATGTAGGTGAGCTGGACTAAAGGGATTTTCCATTTAGAGGCTAAACTGAGCTACCCAAGGCCTTACCTGGAACGGAGAAGCTTTATTGGGAGTGTTTATAAGCCAACAAAATTCCAACCAACCAAGGAAATTTCCACAACGGTGTTTTGGTCAATTTCCAGGGTGTGTCACATTCTGTTGAAGCAAAAGTGGGATATCAGATAAAGTGATTAAGGGGTTTAAGTGGACAAAGGACTTCAACATTCTGACAGAGAATCTATAACATCTGTGTAACAGTTTCAGCAGTGTGATCTGCATGCATTCAATTCACCTGCCCAATACTGTTAAGTTTAAATGTACTCACATGCTTCTCCCAGGAAGAATCTTTCTTGCACTGTATGATGGAAAATTTTCATACTTCTCAGGGTAACATTAAGGTATTTTTTTTGTTTTTTTTTTGAAGATTGTGACCATTGTTGCCCATGGTTCGGCTGCATCGGTGCTCCAGGCTGTTTCATTGAACTGGTCGTTGTCCTCTCCTATGACGTGACGTCACCCTGATTCCATGGTTTACAAGGCCCAAGAGACCTTGCAGTATCGCTCAAAGTGTAATTCTTTATCCCTCAGTTTAAATGAGTTCTGTAGGTATTGTTAGGTTGTAGCATGAACTGCAAGACAGATTTTAGAATAATAACTCTGAACAAATGCTTATCATGTGCTGTGCAATGATGTTTCAGAAGGAGTTAGATGTTCTAATCATCAAATACCTTCTTAACTTCAGTTGTAACATAACAGAGTTAATCAGAGAACAGGATACTCATCCCAATGAGCCTCACCATTTTGAATGAATTAATTATTTATTTTGGTCCAGATTAAATATTATTATAATTATTATGATATATTTAAATATTATTACATATGATTCAATAATTTTTATTATGCAACCCTACTTTAGAGGTACTTACAAACAGGATAACAAATCAGAAGCAACAGTTCCAAAATGTTGTACTTCAGCTACTCATCAACAGGCTATATCAATAACAGAGCATTAGCAAAACACAAGTTCCAAAATATGAATTATATCATGGCATTTATGTCTCAGTTTTATATTTTTTATTACCTTATTTTGAACATTGTTTTTTATTTAGAAAGGGAACTTCACATCCTTAATTCTTGGTCACTGCTATTCCAGAGATTTTACACCTTTCACAGATATGCATCTGCTCTTTAAGTTTGTCCTCACCTTTGTTTTGTTAAACATGCCTGTCCCCCTGGGTTCAGAGTAGTTCTCCCTAACTTTAAACAACCTTTGAATACAGCCAGCAAGAGTATTATCGTAAGCTTTGTATACTACCCCTGCTGTTTTAAGATCAACCAAATCATACAATTTTAAGGTGTGTGGATTAATGAATAACGGATTTGTTGGTTCATGATAATGAGATCAATGTATTATTCTATAGCTTTCTTGATCAATAGTATTAAATGCTTTCTTTTGGTCTATTAACACTCATATAGTATATTCTTTTTTTATCTATGGCTGGTGAAATATTTTCTATCATTTTTATCACAGCCATTGAGGTGGACCTGTTTGTTCTGAAGCCGTACTGATGTTCACTCAATGGATTATATTTTTCTACTTAATTTTCAAGCTTTTTTACAAATAGTTTTTCTAGAATTTTTGATAATTGGGATAATAAACAAAGTGATCTATTATTGGAAAGAAATGTTTATCTACACTTTTTTAGATGGGGAAGACTTTTGTTATTCTTATTCTACTGGGAAGTGCACCTCTTTGGAAAGATTTCTCGCAAACATGAGTCAATTTCCCTACCACTGAAGTTTACCAAACTCTATGTCTAATGTGATTTATTTTTTATTTATTTGCATTTATTTTGAAGGGTAAAATAATGACGAGATGATTACCAAATCAATGATTATCTCCTACAAAGTCACTGATAGACAAAAAAAGAAAAAAAAAACTATAACAAGTACTGTTTGCAACTCAGTACAACTGCTCCAGCAGTGTCGGAAATGAAGGAAGTAGCCAACACTCGGGGACGTTACTCCTCCACAGCTGCTACATATTGAACCAAAGTTCAAAGCTTTATTTTTTTTTTAAATGAAGACACTGGGGAAGAGAAGTGGAAAATTAGTCAGATAATGTTGTCTTTATGGGGCTGTTCTCTGCCACTAAGGAGCTCGAACAGGGCTCACGGCCAGGGTGGCGATATCTTGAGGCGATCATGAAAGCCTCCAGAATCTTCGGCGGTACATCTTCTTGGCGCTTCACCCAAAGCTGCTTTTGCCACTAGCGCCTCAGCCGCAGGGCCTTGTTTGTTTTGCCACACTCTGTTATGGTCTCTCAGACAGTGCGTTTTAAAACGATTTCGTTGATAAAAAGTGCTATTCCCCACTGACTCTCAGCCGCTCCGTGGGACGGAGGGAGCAGAGCGGGCAGTGGAGGGGGGCCCGGGGTGCTGAGCGGGTCATGGCCTGCGGCCAGGATAGCAGCGTTGGGGGTTTGTGATCAGCTGCCAAGCCCGCCGGTGGAGGAGGAAGCTTTGGTGCGATCAGCGAAATGCCGCGGCGAGGCCGAGTCACTGCTATATGCTGCGCTGTGCACATGCACTTGCTATTCTTTGCTGCTTGGGACGTTTGTGTTTATGTATGTGTGTGTGTGTGTGTGTGTGGGTGTGTGTGGGGGGGGGGGAATTAAGTGCAAGTAGGCACACACACAGCTGTGATGCTGAGGGCCGTGAGTGTGTTTGAGTCAGCATGTTGGTCAGGGCGACGAATAGGAGTATATGTGTATGTGTGTTAGAGTGAGTGCATGTGATTGTGTGTGGGTGGATGTGTATGTAGAAGAATATGAGTGTATAAATGTGTGAGAAGGTGAATGTGTCAGTGAGGCAATAAGTATCCGGTGATAAGTGAGGGTGAGAGATTTGTGAAGTGCCTGCATGAGAGAGAGAGAGAGAGGGAGAGGGAGAGAGTGAGTGCGTGTTGGAAGGAGTGTGTGTGTTTGCATGTGAGAGTTTTAGCGTGCAAGGTGAAAGTGTTAATGAGAGTGGAAGAGGAGGAGAGTGTGTGTGTGTGAGAGCGCACAAAATGGAGAGCGTTTTGAAGGAATTAAGTGTTTGCACAAGTGTGGGCGAGTGTGTATTTGTGCAAAAGAGATTGTAAACATGGGAATGTTTGACTCAGTGGATAGAAGAGGGAATGCAAGTAAATGCTGTGTGTGCAACTGTGTGAGAGGGAGCACTTTGTGTTTGTGTGTGAGTGTGTGAGTGTGAGTAACTGCATCTGTGCATGTGAGAGGGAGCATGTGGCGGGTGAGTGTTTTTATGTTGTACAGAATGATCTGCTTCATGTTTTGGGTCTTCTGTTAAATGCAAACCGAAGTCTAACCTGAATGCTTTCTTAAACTGCCATGTGGAGTTTTATACGGGCGCATTGATTTATCGGCCGAGGGTTGTGACATACAAGCTAAATACGTACTGCATGTACTAGTTATTCCCCGAGTGCCGCACGTATAAGATTTCTTGTAAATTCAACTCTTGTCAAAGAGCCATTTTAGCAAGTCTGTTTGAGCCCATCCAACAGACGAACAAAAGGTACGACGTAAGAGTTGTCGCTCCTGGCAGGGTGGAATAAATCACTCTTGTAAAGTTTCTTTTGTCCTTCTGAAAGGACAGTTTCGAAATGATACCGCGCGTCAGCTTTTCGCCAGCTGAAGAAGTTGTATGAATAAGTGGGTCAGAGGGGAAGCTTGCGAGATTGAAACCACACGTCAGGCACAGCAATCTGAGTTTTCATAGACATCGTCTCTTGGCATGGACATGCAGAAGCACTTGAGTCCCTTTCCACTTTTTTTTGTGCACGATGGCTCTGCATTCATCTGGATTCACCAACTGATCACTAATGGTGCAAAAAGAGCTGCAAAAAGATTTTATTTATTTATTTTTAATTTCTATTTTTTTTCAATAACATGAAATATTGATTTTGGTGAGGTGCTATATTTGTCCCACTGTGACAGCAGCTGATAGTGCAGACACACAAACATACATACAAACCACACACACACACGCTTACATGCACTTACTCACTCACACACACACACACACACACACACACACACACACACATTCATCAACCAAATTGTTCGAACCCATTAAAGCAGTACTGTCATGGCTGAGCATGCATAATAATCATAACAAAAAAATGGCCAGTTTTTTTTTCCAAGTTCATCACTGGAGGAAATTTCCAGCTTAATATTACAGTGTGGTTAATCGTAGCTGTTAATAATCAAAGTTGCTCTGTCCAAAAATTAATTACTTTTTATGGCAGGACTCACAGTACATTTTACCTCTGTTGTTTTCAACATCCATTTTGCTTGTACGAATTTTGAGGTGTTGGTTGAGTGCTGCTGTGTCTGGCCTTGGATATTAGAAGGAAACTCGCCCTGACTTCACTGTCCATAATACTCAATTACATGCGATATATTAGAAAATAAACAAAAGGGAGGCCAAAAAAAGAAAAGTTGCTGGTATGCGAAGGAATTATATTTTCAGTTATATTGCAAGAGACCAAAGTCATGTTGCCCACACTGAAACCAAGATCGCAGACTGCTGAACAATTTCTGTGATGACCGATGAGGATCTGCAGCGCATCCTTGGCCATGAGAGGAACAGTTTACATACATGAGAATAGCTTGTTGACCCTTGGTAAGGTTTGTAATACTCTGGGAATGAGAGAGCCTCCATTTCCTCGTCAAATTTAATTTCTATCCTGAGAATGCTTATGTGAATCGGAAACCCAGCATTAGATTTAGTGAGCTTTCCAGCTTAACGCCAAGAGGGTCCTCAGGCATTTCAAAAAGGAATTACACAACCCATTAAAAAGAAGAAGTTGCTACCAGGTGCATTATGAGAATTGAAGCCTATAGACCACTTGAATATGATTGGTTATCAGTAATGGTTTTATGTCTCTGTACGTCATAATCTTGACTCTGATTGGTTTGCCCCTAGACTACCTGACCGAGAAGGAAAAATGTTGTGCACGGTTTCGTAAGACGGCTTTGCTTAACTGATAGCGGGTGCACATCTCAGCTGACTGAAATGACACCTTTTGTCTCAGGGGGAGTAACGGTGCACTCAACATGTCAGCCTGAGGGGAATAATTAACTGACCTGTGCGCGCTGTTGTAATGACTTATTGAACCAGGGAAAGGTTTCAGTGGCGAGTACATTGTTATTTACTTTCCAGCCATGTGCCGCCTGTGATATATTTAAACTCAATGATAACTCTGTTCACCTTGCAAATGCTTTCTCACTTGGCAAGTTAATTCATGTCATTGCTCTTAAATACATGGAAAATGCATGTGTGGCATTGGTTCATCTCTCCACTGAAGTGATAAATATGAGCCATTGATTGGCTGTTGAGTCTACATGGCTGCAATTTGCTGCTGATTCAAATGAAATCCCATATGACAGCAGATACTGGAGTTTGAGAGCCATTTTACAATGTGTTCAACAATACATGGCTGCTGAGTGAAAAACCGGGGGAACAAAAACCCCTTTAAACATACTGACGATATGTCTTTACCCATTAACTTTTTTCATTCAAAAGTTTCCCAATGATTAGCATAATTCATTGGCAGGTAAATACAGATTCTCTATGAATGCAATAAGGGTGTAAACAAATGCTATTCAGAGAAGTAGCTATTTTATCCAGAAAGTATGCTTTACAAAAAAAGATAAACAACTCTGAACATTTTCTGCGTTAGCTTGTAGCATATGCCTTAATGCAGGCTGCTTAACCTGAACTTTTTGGTTTGAATTAAATGATTATTATCTGCCCATATCTTTAATTTTGAAGAACATTGAGTATGTTTTACCCAATTTTACATGCAAATAAAGATTTCTATTTTTACCGTAATGAGAAGAACTGGCTACATCCAATAGTGTCCAGTATCTTCAGAGTAAACACATTATTAATCAAGGAAACTGATCGCAAACAAGTCAAGACTCATCATAAGTTTAAAGGGAATTTTTCTTTCCTCTATTTTTAGCTCACCAGTTGCCAGCCTTATTCAGATATGCCTGGCAAAACAAAAACTGCCCCCTGAGGTCAATGTGTAGCAAATCCCTGAACTGAATTTGATCAAAGAGATTTAAAAATCAAAACAACAACTGGTTGGAAGGCAACACCAAGCAGTACATAAAAAGTCTGTGAATTTTTTGAATGGACCAACAATTTATTTATATGGTGCAACAACAACAACAAAATAGCAAAATCAGGCTTGATATGAACATTACATGCAACTTGTTTCAAACTTGTTGTTTCATTGCACATTTTGTGTTTGTGTAATTCAGTTATTCATTTTTCTCTCTCGCTAAACCTACTCTGAATTTTATTATCAGAAAATGGTTGTTTAGTTCTCTTTTTTCATAATCAAAATAAGAAATTCAGGCCCTTTAGTAATCATAAGGTGAATTTTATCTTTATAATCTTTATAATTCCAATAATATGACTTTATTTGTCTCTTTAACTTAATTACCATTTTGCTTGGGGTATTTGAACCAGACAAGAAAAGGACGATGGAATAGATGCAAGGCATGATTGGTATTGGATAGGCTTTGAAAGATTGACAGTCTCCAAAGTCAGAGATTATTCTGAGTATACACAGCTACTGGTTTAAACCACTATTTTATACCTCAATGTTAAGAGCCAAGTGGATTGTTAGTTTTATTTAAAAAACGTATATTGAAGCATTTTCAGATGTTTGAAATCCCCCTCACCAGCAATGTAATTCTTTGTTGTAACAGAACAGGCAACAAAAACAAAAATCCGTTTTTAAGAGGCTTTTTAAAAGTGCGGTAAACTTAAAGGGCTTACATTCCTTTGTGCGCTCAGTTTCACCACTAGAGGGCGACGTTTTCTCCTCTCCAGGTGCTTGATTTCTCACGCAACACCAACTCGCTCTCTAAACATGTAAGGGCCCGCTTTTGTCTAATCCGCCCTGTTCCCGTGGACAAATTATATTCTCATAATTCAAATTGCATATTAAAAACGTGATTTCATTCATGTGATCTGTATGCCTTGCACATTTAGAAATTTAATGCGTGATCTGTCCCTAAGGATTTTGTGGTCACGTCCTTGGAATTTTTAAAGAATTTTTATTTTTTTAAGTCTGTTGCTGTCTTTTTGCTTTCATGCTGGTGTTTTTAATTGCTGTGATTGCTGCTGTTTTTTAGCACCTCAAACCAGGGTTAAATTTTTTTAAAATCAGTGTATTGCAATGCCTGTGCTTCTCAAATTTAGCATTTCGACTGATTCTGCACTAACATTGAATAGCCTTTATTCAAAATCTGGTTTGGGAATCATTGATGTCCCCATTGAGCAGCCTTAACAGGACAGAGGATGTAAATCACATGACACAAGCTAATGTCCCACTTTCACAACCAGCTTCCTTTCGTGATGTAAATGGAAGATGTTGTGACTGGACATCGAAGACAGTGGGTGTCCTTCTAGAATGTTCCACAGAGGAGGGGTGATAGCTCTGGGTTCATACAGCTTCCCCTTTACCAAATCATCGATGGTGATGGCAAACATTTATTTTCCTGCCTCATACTCCCGAGGAGGTCAGCAATCCTGAGAAAAGCTTAGCCGCTAGCAGTACAGTGCTGCATCAGTCCCTCAGTGGCACCTCACTCTTATTCTCCAGTTTTGTAATTCATTTACAAGTTTTCTTTAAAAAGACACGAGCAATGAACATAACAGGGAAAAAATGTACGAAAAAAGACCACATTTTTTGCCAGCTATGACCATAAAGGAGAGCTGAAAGTGGTGAGCAAACAAGCACAGCAGCCACTGCTAATAAATAAAAAACGGCAATTAGATAAGCAGAATAAAAAATGGTGCACGATAAGCATGTCAGATACCGCAAATTTCTGCTGGTCTGGAGAGGTAGAATTCATGCATAAACACAGTATATCATTCCAGACCATTCCAAGTCCGCACTAATGAAGTGTATAACATAGCCAGAATTAGCTTTACAGGGAAAAAAAGCAAGAGCTGGGGTGAAGGAGAGTTTTATCATCCTGGCTGGGAAATGGCAGTGGGATTATTGCTGTTGGCTCTATGCTGTGGTCTTTTTTTTTTTTTGGGAGGGGGCTGATTAGGTACTGCAGGCTCGACCGTCACTTTTCTATGAAGGGCGCAGGACTTTGGCATGACTGTTTAGGCTTGAATAGGGAGTTTGGTTAAGGGCCGAACTGACCCTTTGGCCCATCCAACCCCACCAGACCCCAGGCAGGACTGGTTGGTTTTGAATCCCAAACTGGAGTAGAACAGTGCTGATATCAGCACGAAGTAAAAGATAAGAAACCTTCAAGGCACATGCATTTCCCATTTTAACGGAAAGTACTCATGTTCATGAATTCATTACTGTGTTTGCTTTCATTTATTAAATACTTTGTCTTCAAAACAGTTTTCCAACCTAGGAGGAAGAAAGTGTTGACGTATAAGATTAAACATTATCACCGTTCATGCCATGGTATGGATTCTTGAGTGGAAATATATAGCACCTAAACACCGTGTTATCATTTATTTGGCATTGTTTGACACATGGTCATACAAAAGACATCTTAAATGTCTACTATTTCTCATCATCATTTTTTTTTTGTACTAAACTTCTTCCAGCACATGTACAAGCTGCAGTGATAAAATAATAATGTAGTATGACCGTTGCTGTCGGCTTTCCTAGGACGGCTTGGATTTAGCTTTGAATGAATATGTAAACTACAATAGCTTGCTTGACATCAACTTAAACCATTCAGTATCCTATATTTTTATCATAAATTTTGACATTTATTTTCCCATTCTCCCCCTGGAGTGAATATGAAAACATACTCACTCGGAAATCTTTTATTTGGATTCAGCTGAGGGCATTCAAAGATGCACAGTAAGGATTTTGGGGTGAAATTGAGGTTCTGTTGGAATAGAGATTTTTGCTTGGGAAAGTTCTTAAGTTCTAAAAAATAATGCACAGTATTTTCGTGGCAGCCATGATTTGTTTTTTCAAATTCTTTAAATGCAAAAAAAAGGTGGCTCTAAGCTTCCTAACATACTGGGTACACTGAACATCCCTGACAAAAAGAGAGGAGATGATACCATCCCACAATTCTTCAAGGCAGCATTATTTTAAGCGATGGCCATCCATCTGGCCAATCACACACACAAAAAAACAAAACAAACAAGAAAGGCAAGACACTCATGATCATGTTGCCAAGTAGGCTAAGTCCATTCAAACTCACTTAGCAGCGCAGTTGTCGTTTTTCCTAAGTAATTATGAATTTCCCTTTAGACCTTTTCTTAACCCCGTAATGTTTTCCATCAAGGTTAAAGTGGCTAGGAATAAGAGGTATAAGGGTTGGCACGAAGGCCAGGAAAACGCGGACTGGACTCAAGTGCAAAGGTGGATTTGGTTGTATGTTTTGGTTTGCCTTCCGCGCGGGCAGAGGGCATATGCAAAACATTTGCTAACAAAAGGAAACGAGGTTCCTTAATGAAAAGTAAATCATTAGTATAACAGGCGGGACACTGACTAATAACAACATTGTATCACAGAAATTGAAAAAAAAGGAAGTTTCCTTAAACAACGTGCTGGAACTACGCAGAACGATATCAGAAGGTTTTAGCTTAACATATATATGTATATATATACACAATAAATGACCATTACAGAATCTCTGCAAACTCTCAACATTATCAGATGTGGCCAGTTTTCATTTATAATGCATACCGATTACAACTCCTGACTTCTCGTGGTTTTATTTACTCAGCGGTTGCAAGCAATGCATTCTCAAAGTCAGTTTTCACGTCACGGACCTGCCGCCATCTCGATTTGGGGAAAAACAAACTGATACCGCCCCCTCTTTTCGCGCAGAGGGGAAGATACCCTACCATCACTGACACAAGCTAGCGATCTCTCTCCTTATTTGTTTTCCTTCTCCAATATCATTGCATTACGATATTTAGACTCAGTTAAAGGAGATGGATATATCAAGGGAAAAAAAATGAAATCTGATCGTTCAAACTATAGACTGTCTATGGTTCACTGGGCATTTCTGGAGAACAGGCGCCATGGCCAAATTACATTTTAGATTAGTTTTTTTTTGTTTGTTTTTTTCTGTTATGAGTACAGCCAGACACAACAATTTTTTGCCAATAAATGCCAATGAATGACAGATACGCACGCACTTTACCCACTGTTGGTACATTGATCAATAAGGGAAATTGACAGTTCAGCCTATCTATCTCGGGATCTGCACTAATGGCTAACCAACCACTAACCAGACCCTAATTCCTTAAGTTAGCTAGCTTGAATTAGATGGCTTAGGTGTCCTAAAGACAACTAGGAGACCGTGCTTGGATAAACTACAGATTCCTCTAGAGCAAGCTAAGTTTCAGTGTGTTCTCATCTAATACCACTTGCGATTCAGAGTTTCACGTTGTTGTTGCTGCAGAGCAATAATTCAGCTTATTACTCTCAGTTTTGCTTTTTATCGCGGGTGATCTGCTGTTTTGTATAGTAATTAGCAAGGCTTTTAAGTACTGCGTCAAGCAACTTTATTAGACCAGCTGACTGTTGAGTGCTCAGTTAAGTGCATTAGGCGGTTGCAGAGGCTAGCAACAGATTCCTCCTTCAGCAGTCTAAGTTTCAGTGTTTTCTTATCTAATAGCACTTGTGAGTTAGAGTTTTACGTTGTTGTTACTGCAGGGCACTTATTCAGATTATTATTATCAGTTTCGGATTTAAATGCATGCGATCAGGTGTTTTGTATAGTAATTAGCGAGGCTTTTAAGCACTGCAGATTTTGTATGGACAAAGTACAAGACCGATAAGTTTTAATTTGGTCAAATACCTAGCCTCCCCATCTCTGTTTAGAGTTTCTAGATACTGGCAGGCCATGTTACTAAAAAAATTAATGGTTCAGGTGAAAGCGCGCAAGACAAGACACTAGTATCTTATTTCCTCCGCATGAAAAGAGGGGGATGCGGTCAGTTTGTTTCCCCCCAAATCAAAATGGCAGCGCATCCGTGAAGTCAACGCTGACTTCAGAATGTGTTTTGCGATTAAATGAAATTAGATCATTTGAAATGTGTTTTTGCAATTACATTGCTTCCTGCCCCTCATGCTCAAAGACTTCAATTCCGCACGAGAATCTCTTACATAGCCTACGTGTTGATTGAATAATTGCTGACTACAGCAGAGGAACGTAAATATGCATCTTAAACTTACACCGAATGCGTGAGAGTTGACAGGTATGCATTATAAATGAAAACTCTCCACACCTGATAATGTTGTGAGTTTTCAGAGTTTCTGTTATGGTAATTTAAATGAATGATTGAAAACAGGTTGTGACAAATCATTCATTTCAAGGGATTGTTTGAGCCTTCCCAGATGCCAGTTCATGAGCCGCCACTGAGCCACAAGAGCTATCGCTGTCAGCTAGCTAGCTTGTGAAGCTAGCGCAAAAACCGAATCACAGCGATTAAGTATAAAAATGATGACAAACATTTCCCCTCACTAGCGTCACCAGGGTGGGAAGACGGATAGCGTTTTATCTGGAGTAATGTAATATGCTACGCATGGAAGGATAATGGTGCTTTAATTAGCTATGAAATAACATGTCTTTGGCTGAACTGTCAGCTTGTTCTTTAGGTAAAAGAAGCAGCTAATCAATGGTAAAATTGGTCATGTGTGAGACATGGCATTGAAAGTGACAAATCAGAGCTGTAAGAGATTCTCCAGTAGGCATCATAGCTAGCTAGCTGTACCAAAGCGATTGCTTTTAGACTCACTCGCATGCTAGCTAACGTCTCTCAAATCTGCAAGCGCACTTGGGTTGCAGTTGCACAACACTGCCGCGAAGGCTTGGATAGGTTTGTGCATATTACAGCCAGCTCAGTTAATAGATTTGGGGCAAAAATCAAATCCTATCGCTTTAATATGATGATCATTCACAAAGATTTTCCTTAGTTAACGTTAGCTAGCATAGCTGCCGAGATGGCTACATCCAAGGGGCAACGTAGCCTAATGCACGATGGCACACAATAGCCTAACCAGAAGCTGATTGGTTGGTATGCAAATGAGGAACATGCTTTTTCTTCGCACCCCTAATGTGTGACGGCCTAGCGGAAGACCCGCTGTGATGAGACGCAAACAGATTGCATTTTAATTTTCATTGCGTCCCAAACAGAGCGTAGTGACATGTATTTGAAAATGCAATGTACTGGGAGGCGCTGTTTCCCTTACTGCATTTGAATATTGTCCCATGTATTGCAGGATAAGTCTTTGAAAATGAAATGTCAGATGTCGTCATCATTATTATATGATTATTATTTCCAAGTGATTAGAAAACAGCATTTTCTTGATGTTGGCCCAAAAAGAGCATGATGACATGTATATGTAAATGCAATAGACAGGGAGAGCTGTTTATCTTATTGCGTTTGAATATTGTCCTCAGTAGAGCAAGTTAAGTCTTTGCAAACTAAATGTTGAATGCCGTTTTCAATATCATTTTCAAATAGTCAGAAAATAGCATTTACATTTCCTTGTTGATCTAAAAGAGTGTGTTGACATGTAAATGTAAAGGCAATAGGCTGGGGGCGCTGTTTTGCTTATTGCATTTGAATATTGTCCACTGTATTGCGGAGCATGACTTAGAAAATGAAATGTGAAACAGCTTTTCCTTATCAATTGAATATAGTCATAGATTTCCCAGATGTGTATGCGAAAATGAAAGTGATAATTGGATTAAAGGGATAGTCCATCCAAAAACTATAATTTGTATATCAATTACTCACCATTAGACAAAGTTGTTTTTCACCTGGTGCAACTTTATGGCCACTGGAGAGTTTTGAAAAATTATCCAAATTACTTTTTTGCTGGAAGCAAATGGGGTCACCCAGTAGCAATGGTAAAAAGTCCACAAAATGTCAGTTGACAAACTTTCAAACCATCGTCGAACACATTGTCCAGAATAATCCAAGCCTGCTTTGTCCACTCTATGCTCAGAACTCTAGAAACACGGTTATTTTTCTCTAAAAATTATAAAAATACCACAGTTACGCTTCAAGTAAGCTCGCGCATTCAACGGAAGTCCCACCTCCTTCCTCGTTCCCAGACACTAATAAAGTTTTTGAGAGAAGGGAAATGGCGTGATTCAAAAACTTTATTAGTCTCTGGGAACGAGCTGGGAGGCAGGACTTCCGTTGAATGCGCAAGCTTACTTGAAGCATAATTGTGGTTTGCTGGCAGTGTTAGAGATGATTTGAACAGTGTTTGTGTACGTTCTTTGGATGAGAAGGGCAAGTTACTATGGAAATATTGTTTAAGAAATATTTGGTTATTATTCGTTAGTCCATTATCTAGCAGCAATATCCCCGAGCAGGGTTGCAGAAGAGCTGGAGTTTAACCCAACATACAATGGGCAAGACGTATTATTCTGTTATATACTGTATATTCTTATTGATTGTCCCTTGCTGCATGGCTTTTCGTTTTGTAGAATATGTACAGTAGTGGTGGAGGTGATGATCACTGACTCTTGTTCTCCACAGTGGATTCTCAGACTATAAGAGATGTCATTAGTACCGCAATGACCAAGCAGTGTTGTTCCATAATAAATATCAGTATTTCAGCAAGGCCCTGGATTTATGCAAACATGTAGTAAAATCAGTAGCTGTAGAGATTTCATCCAAAATGATTAACAGAGCTAGAAACCAATGAATATTTTACTGGCTGATGATGATGATTTGGTTTTTCTCCCACCAACAGTTTTTATTTCCCAGTGTTTTGATTGGTCAGTTAACCCACACTGTACATTGACCTCACAGTTACAACTCACCAATGGCTGACTTCTAACCCTCTTAAAACCATATTGCCTGATTTTATTGACCATTAGAATAAACGTACAGAACATTTTTGAAAACAATAATAGTTCTTAAAAACCCACAATGGTGCAATTTTGTATAGTTTTAAAAGGTATTTTTGGGCCAGAGATAATATCTCTCCTGCTCTGGGAATTATGTGGTTTGAACCACAGGTATTTTAACAACAGGTACAAATAAAGGCATAAGCATTAATGTAATTTCCAATCCTTTTTTATAGTTTAGTGGTGAATAACGTATTACTCGGCTCACTTCTTATTAGGAGGGAGCATTTATCATTGATGCTTTTCTTTCTATGGTAAAAGAAAGACACATTACTCTACACAGCATGGAGTCTGTTCACTCCAAGAACTTTTCATAAAAGATTTCTGACAACTGAAAAAAATTTGAATACAAATGTAGGAAAAGTGTATCTCAGCACACGTAAAGAATTATACGTGCGTCTGTGAAAATGTTCACACACATACAAACACACGAACGCCCATGCACCTGAAGAGGTATATCTACAGTTGAGCATAATTATTTTCATCAAAGGCACTGGCGTTTCTTAAAAACATTTTAAACTCTGTGAACATTAGTCACTCCTAAATGACACCAAAGATGAAAGATTGACCTTTTCTTGGCACCAAGTTTAACATGATTCATAATAAAATACTGCTGGCTGTATCCAAAATCGTAAAATAAAATTGTGTTTTCCCTCCCATTCATCACATTGAGGGGACAGCAGATGAAAATATTTCAATACCCTTGTGCTACATTTACAACATAAGAATATCATTGGCTGTTTATCACACCTTGAAGAATTAATTTAATTTCATGACACCTGCAGGATTTTTTCCTTGAATTGATACAGCTTAACATAGTTTGCGTGAAAGTGTTTCACAGTGGGAAATGAGTGCGCATTTTAGTATTTCTATTGTCCATATATGAAGTGTTCCGTGAGAGTGTTTATGATTTATCTTGTCTGCGTGGTAATGTGTGTGCCACCAGTTTGCACATTCATAAGCATCACAATTAATTAGCTGATACTTTTGTCCAAAGAAACGTGCAGTTGCTTTAACTGAGCGAGGCCCAGCCCCCATGGAACAACGTTGAGTTTAGTGGCTGCATGGATCGTATTGTAGCTATCGCTGGACTTAGTCAAGAATCGCAGCGTAATCGTATGCTATAGGCTGAGGCCTGGATGTATTTTGCGCGTACGTAAGCTTATCTGTGAGTGTGCACATCTGAGTGCAATTGTGTGCATGCACAAATTTTAGTGTGTATATATGTGTTTGTGTGACTGTCTCTGTCTGTGTGTGTCTGTTTGCGAGTATGTGCATGTAAGTGTGCTTGTCTGTGCTCACGTTTGAGTGTGTGTGCCAGTACTTGAGTCGCATGCATATGCAGTGTGTTTTTGTCTGTCATTATTTTCTTGTACATGACATTGAGAGGAACAATTTAATTTTCACAATGCTAGTTGCTCATAAATGACCCAGAATGGAATGAGCAGCTGTGTGGTTTAGCATTATTCAGAGCAAGGGCACTACAATATTAGCATAAGCAGACATAATGAAGCAGCTACTTAACACTGTGTGGTATAACTGGTCTGTCCTGGCATAGTGCACAGGTTTAGGGGTGGAGATGGGATCAGTTGCCGAGGATCAGTGGCCCAGCATCAGCGCACTTCGCCTGGCCGATGTACAGTAAACACCCACTACTAAGTAGCGGTTCCTGAGAATTAATTTGGGTTAAAATACACATACTTCCACACACAGACACAGACATACACACTTCCATCCTTTGCATTTCACAAAGAGAATTCCCAGCCCCCTGAAATGAATGTTTTATTCATTTAAACCCATATATTTCATGACCCAGTCATTTTCAACCTGCTATACTGACAATATGATATTATTTTTGTCCCCTAATCACAACTGCCAAGGCAGTCAGGCATGTATTTGACCAAAGCAATTAGAAAACAAAAGTCACATCAACATCAATTAAAATTACAATGATGACCATGAAACAAATGCAGCCAGTCTTTGGTTTTTGCCTGTTTTCATGGTAAGCATGGCATTGGAAACCACCTTGAATGCTCACATCTCAGACCTGTCTCAGCCACATTTGGAGTGCTGAGATTGACATAGGGCCTGATTGACAGGGAGTGACAGAGGGTGCAAGAAACACACACACACACACACACACACACACGTATATACATATGTACACTACTGCACAAAAGTTTGGGATCACGTGGAAATTTTCTTGTTTTCCATGGATTCACACATGAAATTAGTCTGAATAGGAAATATAGCAAATGAACAGAACATGCTGACATTGTCTGAGTTAGAAATAATGATTTTAATGGAAAATGATGAATATGTAATTCAAACTTTGCCTTCATCAGAAAAAAAAAAGACCTTCACTGTTGATACTGAAACTGGTGTTTGACAGGAACTATTTAGCGCAGCAGCTAGTTGACAGCCTGTGAGGCGTCTTTGTCTTAAGCTACACGCTCAGATATTTGTCTTCTTGCACAGTTGTGCATCAGGGCCTCCCACTCCTTTTTTCTGTCCTTAAATGCCAGTTTGTGCTGCTCTCTGGAGGGAGTAGTTGACAGCATGGTAAGAGATTTTCAGTTTTCAGTTTCTCGCATTGAATAGCCTTCTTTTCTAAGCACAACAATAGACTGACGGGTCTCTAAAGGAAGTTCTTTCTTTCTGGCCATTTTGAGCCTGTAAACAAACAAACAACTGCTGATGCTTCAGGTACTAAACAAACCTCAAGAATGCCATGCTCCCTTTTGCGCTCCCTTATTAGTTCAACGGTTTTCAGCTGTGCAACACATTTGCAGAAGGGTTTTCTTATAATCAATTAGCCTTATATAATGCTTAACTTGGATTAGCAGTCATACCAGGAGATTGATGCAGAGGACTGACAGTTGCTGATAATAGGCCTTTATGCAAAAATGCACTGACCAAAACTTCCAACGCAACACTCAGGTTTATTGCAACACATGTTATTTTCTTATAATAAATTTAACAATACACAACAAATATCAAGATTAAAATCAAAAACACAGTTTTAGAGTCAGGAATGAAGAACAGATTTTTCCTGGTTTCCCATTCATTGCATTAGTTGAAGGCGCAATTCTGGATCGCCGAAGTCAGTATCTTGTATGGCCTCCTCTGGGGTCACACACAGCCTGGATTCTGCGATGCATAGAGTCAATCAAATGCCGAATTTCAGCCTGTGTGATGCGATCCCATTCCTCCTGGAGTGCTTGACGCAACTGTTGGCGTGATCCAGAACCAGCCACAGTCCTTCTCACCTGGCGATCTAGAATATCCCATAGATGTTCTAGAGGGTTTAAATCTGGGGAATACGCAGGCCAATCAAGACACTGAACATTATTCTACCTCAGGTAGTCCTGACAGACGCTGGCGACATGCGGTCTTGCGTTATCCTGTTGCAGCATCAGGTGATAGCAATGGACAAGTGGAACTGCGCCAGGGGTAAGGATGTTGTCCTGGCAAAGGGCCGCACTGAGGTTTCCATCGATGAAAATGAGGTCTGTCTTGTGTGCACTGCTTATTCCAGCCCAAACCATCACACTGGGTCCATCCCAGCGGTCATGCTGCAGGATGGTAGCGTCAGTATAGCGTTCCCATCGCCTACGCCATACACGCAGTCTTCCGTCAGACACACTCAACTTGAACCTCGATTCATCGGAGAAGATCACCCTGTTCCACCTGAGAGCATTCCAGCCCAAATGTGCCCTTGACTATCGCAGACGGACGCGGTGACGTGCAGGAGTCAACACCAAACCACGTCGGGGACGTCAGCTGTGCAAGTCGGCTTCACCCAGGCGGTTGCGTACGGTTTGGTCGCTAATCCAGTTCTGGTGACGACCTCTGGTCTGAGCAGCAGTGACTGTAGCTGGCAGGAAGGCGGCAGCTGGCAGCTGGAGGCGAATATGGCGATCCTGCTGAGGGGTGGTCTGGGGGCATGTGGTCAATCACCAGTGCTTCCTGTTTCATTATACCGGCTCCAGAGACGTGATATGGTCGACACGTGGACGCCCAGGTTCCTTGCAGCCCGTTTTTGTGACATTCCACCAGTGAGCATACCAATGGCTCGCTCTCGCTGATTTTGACCTAGGCGCGGCATGGTCACACGTTGACCCAGGATAATGCAAAGGAATATTTAAGTTGCCCATTGCTACTGCTATTTATCGACCAAATTCTTGAAGGATTGGTCAATGAGTTCTACTCAACCTGACGGGATGGGCAAAATTCTAAACAATGTGCAATCAAGCGGAATGAGCTGCCCACACGACAAAATCAAAACAATTTTCAGAGCTTTTAAGTTGTAGTTGATGTATCATGGCTCAAAACCAATATCCCATTTTATGTACACCAAGTATTTCAAAATTGTATGTGTTGCATTGGATGTTTTGGTCAGTATAGATCATTCTTTGAAAGTCATTTGATTAATTTTAATTGTTTGTGAAATGGATAAGAATGTTTGTGAAATGGAAAAAAAAAGTTTGTGAAATGCATGAAAATGTATCTTTCTTCGGAAAACAAAGAAATTTGCAAGTGATCCCAAACTTTTGAGTGGTAGTGTATATATATATATATATATATAATGTGTGTGTGTGTGTGTGTGCTCTCTCTCTCTCTCTCTCTATATATATATATATATATATATATATATATATATAAAACCCCAATTCCGAAATAGTTGGGACGACCATGCAGTATATATGTAGAGAGAGAGAGATAGAGAGAGAGAGAGCGAGGAATCAGAACTAGTTCTTGCTTTACTGATTTAATGATGGTTCAAATGGTGAAATGTCCTACCACTCTGACACAGAGGCAAGCCCCAAACGTCTCAGACTCTATCACAACACAGGACTTGCGATGAGTTATCTTACTCGTGACTGGATTTCTCCACAAAATTTATGAATTCTAGTCAGCGCAGTGCTTGACACCTAAGTAGAGGCTGCATGAGTGCTGTACATGTTAGATGTCAGCCTTGGCACAAGTGTTTACAGGAGATCTGGCATCCTGTGTGTGTTTCCAGTCTCTTAATCTCTGTGATTCTCCATGCTTCAATACAGGAGTGCTGTAATCACTTGGCTCCTTTCGGTGGTATGACCGACTATAAACCCACCCTGTTACTCAATAGTTGATGGGTCATGTGTGCTTAATTTGAATATGTCATAATTCATATATTCAACTTGAGATATACAGTACTTAAGATTCACAGAGATGCAGTCTTTTCACTGTTTCTTAGAATGCACATGATTTATTGTAAACCCATTCAATAATAAAGCTCTCTATTTTAAAAATATTACAAAAGATCAATTTCAGCAATAATATTTGAAATAAGTATATTTAAGTAAGATTGTTAAAGAATGTGGCAAAATATTCTGGCAAGAGAGAATAGTGAAGACAACATCTGTGATATTTTTACATTCATATTATTTTTATACATATTTTGAGTGATATTTCAGCAATTGATAAACCTTTGGCAATGGCCACGAACAGGACAAAATTCAAAACTCAGAAACTGTGCTTAAAATGTGGATTAATGTATCCAAACAAATTGTGTGGCATCTAAGCGTCTTCAGATGATTCAAAAATTTGGATTTAATTTTTTTTTTTTTTTTTCATATTCTCAAAAATAGTTTTTGCGGCTCTGGTAAGGCCACTATTTCACGCAATGGCATGGAGCAGTGATGAATGACATAAATGCAGTGCTCAATTTATTAAGCATGTCTGGGCTTTTACCGAATCTTGACAGTAGCCTGACTATGGAGTTCAAAGTCTTGAGGCCGTAGTGAAAGTCCAGCAAAATTTTCATCCACTCATGACCTCAACCAGCTGATTTCACACAGGCTGAGGGGCTCTTCAGGAATTTCCTGCATTTTGCCTGGATTGTCTACCTGTTCCTAAGATTGCTGCACAAACTGGTATCACCATGTTGTTCTGGTATCAATGGTTGTCCAGGATTAATATTAGTCAACCAATGAATAAAAATAAAATGTCATTCATTTTGTCTAAAGTTAGTCAGCTTCAGTTAGGGGGCTTTTCATGCAGATAAGCAAAGGTGCATGTTATCCTGAAAACCTAAAACGTTTTTTTGCCTTGCTTTGTGAATTTTATATAATTTTCATATCACTTTCTCTGTCAAATTGCTCACCTTCGGGGATTTCCCTCATTTGAACTGTTTGCCAGAGTTTCTTGCTAGCCATGTGTGATGCATTGCTTAATGCAGTTGTGCTTTCGTGATGTCATCATAGCAGAACTGCTAGTTACTGGTGGACTATAATGTTACTCTTAGACAAGCATCACTTCGTTCATCCTGGAACAACACTTTCACGGCGATATCCGGTGGTGCTGAATTGTTTTCTATCCATCATAGATAGTCTTTCCCTGATGGGTCTCATCGCAGCGGCTCTAAAAAGAGATGGAGCGTCCTGGCCACCCTTGTGATAGTTTCTTCACATTAGAACATTGCATTGGAGCCCAGCACACTCCTCAAAGGATCAGACTTTGTTGGTTGGGGTAGTATCATAATTTTTAAATCCCCAAACACTATTCTATGATTGTCGTCATTAGTGTTGCTCTCAATGGTGAGATATCTGCTGGCCATTGGCATATTGCATCACTCATCACACTCCAATTTCTTTGCTTTCTTTGGGCTTTCAAAGCATTCAAGCTGTGAAAATTGACCAACGTTTCGTTCAGGTCAGAGAGAACAATAAAAGCTGAGGTCCACCCTGACTCAGTCTCTTTTCAGTGAGAAGTGGGCCATAAATGGGAGTTACGTCTTTAGTTTCCCGCTTCAGAATGATTTAAACCCCATGGGAAATAATAAAGAAGATGAAGCCGAAAAGGAAAGAACGGTTTTGCGCTCTATCCATGCTGGAGATAAAACGGTGCATTACGCCATCAAGCCAACTGCGTTATCAGAAGAGACTTGCTTGCTAACATCACATTTTAAATACATTTATACAGCTGGATATTTACTGAAGCATTTCAGGTCAAGTACTGTGTTCAAGTGTATAGTGGCAGGCACCCAGCTGGGCGTTGATCCCACAACCATTTCTTTACAAGCCAATGATCCAGCCATTTCAATGCGCGGCCCCCGAACACACCAAGCTCATCGGCCAAGCGAGGAATAACAGATAAACACTCTTCAGATTGAATTATTTATCTTGAAACTGTGATATTCACTGCTTGGAAGCTGGAAAAATCCCCACCCTGATGAAGGTTTAGAAGGAACTTTCCCAGCCTTGTAATAACTGTTCTTTGCCAATAGACACAAACACGCAAAAAGGGACGAAATTCTCGTGGCCTTGCCAGATATTTATATTTGAACTTGAAGAAAACAGAAGCTTATTTCGCAGTTTCATGGAACTGACTGAAGAACAGGTTCGAAATTAAAACAACAGCCATTTAACAGAGAACAAAATGGGACAGTCAATAAAATTATCATTTCACACACAATCCTCCTGCCTTAAGATATCAGCTTGTGGAAATCATTCCATCAAAAGCCTGACTTCTGTAAAAGATAACATGGTGCACAAAATGTGAAGAGTGTACAGTTTTGAAAAACTCCTCAGGAGGCATGCGCTCGGGAAGATTTTTGAACTGGGGGGGCTGCCAACCGAAAGTAGAAGAGTTACGTCATTAAAAAAAAAAAAAAAAAAAAATATATATATATATGTATATATTTTTTTTTAATACCTTTGCATGAGGGCGTCATGACAATGTTGATCTTTGCCACAGGGGTCATAGCAACTAAGGGTGCAAACGAGTACTGGAATAAAAGAATACTCGCCATATAAATTATAACAAAAATGATAATTTATTCATCGTTTTGTTGTCTTAGGGCTTGAATTATTTAATACGTTTTATCCAAATAAGTTCCTTTGTTTTGTACGCACGTGTCATTTTTCTTGTAACCTTATTTGTTTCAACCTCTTCAACCCCAACTCCTGGTAATGCTGCCGGGATTTCCCTGTCTCACACATGAAGGCTCACAACCCCTCCCAGTTTGATATTGCATGATTCACAACCAAACAATTTACGATTTGAATTAACAAGACCAATATATAATCCTATAATGATTAAGAAATTATTAATGAGGAATAAAAAACCACCGACAGGCTACATTGTAAACGTGCACGAAATTATGGCAATGACAAGTACCCACCTTCTCAGGAATAAAATCCTCCAAAATATAAAGACGAGCATCCCCCTTTTTTTTAAAGATTATTTTTTTGGGAATTTCTCCTTTATTTGACAGTTGTACAGTGTAGAGAGACAGGAGGGTTGGGGAGAAGAATGGGGGAAGACATGCAGCAAATGACCTGAGATGGAATTAAACCTGGGTCTCTGCGGGAAGGACACAGCCTTTATGGTCCGCGCTCTTGGACCGTTGAGCCACCGGAGTGCCCTCTGATCCCTCTTTTAAAATTGTTCAGGAAAATAAAAAGCTTAAAAAAGTTGAGGTTGGATACGGAATTATTTCCCCATCTCTGAATTCCATCTCTATTTCCAGCATTTTTCACATTTAGAACAGAAACATCTTCCTGTCGCCTCCTATAAAACATTGGCGCAGGACTTCCCTTTGTAAGCCTAGCTATTAACCGCTGTTTTATAAGCTACAGGAGGTTGTCAGCCCCAAAAATAAACAAATAATCCTTGGACAAAATCCTCCATTTGAACATAGTGATTCATCGCATTAAATTACGTAATTTTTAATTCAATCAACTATCCTTAATGAATGTGGCTTGTCAGTTTCGCCAACATCCAGGCTGCGGGCTATTCCCTTAAAAGGCAAAAATAATCGTTCACTTTGGGATCATAATCAGTATTCTTAAAATTCTCCCAAACCAGCGATTTTATGATTATCTTTTTTTTATCTTTTTACAGCGGCTAAGTTAAAGCCATTCTCGAGTTTTCGGTAAAAAGTGCATTCTGTCACACAAGCTGCTGCGGTATGTGTCGCGATGATGATGCCTTCTGAGCGGTATTCCTTCATGGCCCAGGAATTTAGCCGATCTGAATAAATGTTACAATGCTGTCCTTGCAGAATGTTGATTCCAAGCTGCAAACTCCCACAACATAGCACTGACCGGAGTTACTTAAAGCATCGCTAACACACGTAATGTATCAGAGTGCAGGTCTGACAACTCATGCTGACCAAGTTCTTTCTTTTGCCTCTTCCCAGTTGCTAAATCCCCTTTAGCAAACAAATTGTCACTGAGGTTGAGCAGATAAAACAAAGAATGACGACGATTTCTTTAATATACTGCAATCATCTCCATTTTCAAACAAACCTCATTGAAACGATCTGTCAAATCACACCGTGCCGAATTTGCTTCCAGGAAATATGATGTTCTCTTGCAAGGATCCCGAGTGTGCGGCAGCGCGAAAGTGAGTGAGACGCTGCTGATACCCTCTACCAGAGCGACAAGCATGCTAGTCCTGGGTGATAGCTATTGTGATGTGTCGCTTCCATCATTGGTACTCCACAAGTAATGTAAATGTTTGTATCACTTACTTTAGTTTTCTCTGAAATATTGTTTGGAGGAAAAAAATCAGATATCCCTCTTTGCTTGCTGTTCGCCATTTTTGCTTGCCAATGTGTTTGTGTCACCGCCTTCCGCTTCTTTGAGTAGGCGTTTCCTCAATACATAAATGAATCATTTGAAAATATTTCAACCCAAATTTTTTTAAACACAGGTATTTGACATAGACTGTATCAAATTGATGTGTTTATTTTTGTTTTAATTTTTACTGTTAAAATTACTGTGACATCCAAGATGAGCCTGCAGCTGACATCAGGAGGGGCTGCAAAGGGAGGGAGGGCAACCCCCACTTCCCGCGAATATGTCAGGAGGTCAGTAATAGGGATAATTAGGAACAGATGCAAGGGGCGCGTGTAATCCAGATGTCCAACTGACAGCTGTAGACGTAAGTTCTGACTGGGTTAAAAGCAGTGGCAGAGTATCTCCTTTTGATGGGGTTTTGTGTTCCTGTCATCTCAGTAGTTTTTGCTCGCAGGGAGGATCTCAAGATAAGATCAGCAGGAACGGCCAATGCATTGTCTTCACCGACGTGCTGCTGGCTTTTGTTGAGAATGCAATTTTGTACTTCTCAGTAAATCAGACATTTGCTTAGCTGAGATGGGAATGTGCTGAAAATTGTTGATATTGTTAACTACCGGAGGGAGAAAGCCATTCTGTGGAGACGCTTACATATTATAAAATGACTTTAAGAATTTTTCAGTCCAACATGATTTACCAAGATATGGCAGGAATATCCCTTAACAAAGAAAGCAGCACTTAAATGTCCATCAGCTTGTGTATGTTATTAGAACATAAAGCCTTTTTAAGAATGTGACTCCTGTAGCTCCTGGGGGAGAATGGCCTTTTCTAGTCAGATTCAACAAATAGCAACAGAACCTTACTGGTGTGATGGTTCTTAGGATAAATGAATTCCAAGCTGACAGCGCTCTGGAGCAGGAGCTATCATGAAGTCTAAGAAGGCAGGTTTTAACCTGGCCTGGGCCTTGCTCAGTTGTGCCTGCTTGTTCTCTCTTTGTTCGCATTGGTTTCCTTTAGGTGTTTCAGTTTCTACTAGACTAGTACGGTCAGTTAATTGGTGGCTGAATTGCCCATAAGTATAAATGTGCGAGCAAATAGGATGTGATTCCTACTGTGGATTAGCGGGTTTCCCAGCGCGCATACCTGCCTCTTGCTCACTGCATGCTCGGAGGGGCTGCAGCCACCAAGAAACCCACCCTCCCCAGTTCCTGCAGCCCTGACTGGGAAAAAGCAAGTTCAATAATGGATGGATGGATGGAAGGATTGATACCAAGCCTGTCACACCTGTACTCATCTGCTCTCCAAGACCAGAAGTCTTATCTGGGGCAAAACTAGCACATGGATAGCACAAAGTTAACATAAACTTCCTGATAGTTTAGTACTAGCCTTGTGATAGGTTTAACTAAATCTTGCACAAACTTGGTGGCCTGTTTGCAGAGGAGAAGCACAAGCCAAAATCTGAGGGTTTCCCATAGCCAAAATATGTGTGCGTTGGCAGACATCATTCACGGACGGCACTGCAAATGGAATAAGTTGTGGTCGTCATCCAACTGGAAAAGTTCACTGTAATTCATGAAGCTGCAAGAATCTGAAAAATTAAGAGGGCTATCTATAGTCTGTAGAGACAGTGTATGCCAGCAGATAAGTGCACAGAAATACTCAGGCATGAAATGAAAGAGCAAAGCTAATACTGCAATCCTTTGCACTCGGAACTCAGAAAAAAAATATTCCAACACAAAGAGCTGCATGGAACCGCATTTTTACTTTAAACTCCAACTCAGAAACTCGAGCAAGATCCAGCCAGCCTGAGTTCGCCGACACACCTGACGTCACACCAATATGGCGGTGCACACAACAAACTTTGATGTAGTCACTTCTAATTTCATTTCAGTGATCTATGCCCGAGCAATCCTAAAGCGCTCCTCTTCATTCATAAATCAGGTTTGAAACATTGCTCTGGGCGGAAAGATAAAAAATAAAACAAGCATGAAATTCTCAGATCCTCTGTCAAGGTTTTGGCCTTTTGGCCTGGAAATGAAGCACGATGGAGGGATGGACAGATGGACGGACAGAAGGGCTTATTGTAGCTATAAGATGTATCTATATCTCAATTTTTGTGGAAAAATTTAAAACGGTTCAGAAGTTCTGGCGTGGAAAAGAAGTGTGAAGGATGCAGACATGCAGATAGACACTTATTCTATATCCCCCTTCTACTTCATGGCACGGGATAATAACAGAATATTTCGCAAAATTTAATTATCATTAATCGTGCTGTGGTAGTAGTAAAGCTCCTCAGCGTTGTTAGTGGAGCGCTGAGACATACCAAACAACATGAGTTTGCGGAGGGCCAGCCTGTTTTCCCTAACAGATGCACTTGGATGCTCTTAGTTCCGAGTCATTATTTCTTATGTCCCAACTATCGACTTCCGAAATCCAGCGGACTGCAGCATAAACAAGTCGACATGGTCTACAACATCCCCCGCCAATCGTGTGCGTCTTATTTTCGAACTCCATCAAGGCCTTTTTTGGTCTGAAGCTACACCCCAAATTTGGTTGTCCTATCTGTAATAGCTTCTGAGAAAAGTTGTCCCCTTTCTCTCGGACGGACAGACGGACGGATGGACGCACACACGCACGGATGGATGGAGGTCAAACCTATATCCCCCTCCCACTTCGTGTTGGCGGGGGATAATAAAACAAGACAAGGTTTCATATACCGGACACAAAAGGCAAAAATCTTCATAAATCTATGCAATATCTTTTCAAATTTTATGTGCACATTTTAGATGCAAAACAACTCAAACTTAGCAATAATTCATATTTCATTACACTGTGGTTGTGTTGTCAAGCTGCAATTTGCAAAGGCACTGCCATTAGAGCTCCAGATGACCAACCCAAATTCACACCATGAAAGTCCTTCGCAAAGAGCAGTATAAAACTTTAAACTTTTCAAAGAGGGCTATGTTTGCTAAAATCCAGGGGCATTTAAACAGTAAAGGGGGAGATTGATAAAATCACATATATTGTAGACAACAGGGAGGTAAAAATGAATAAATAAATAAAACAAGAAACCAGTTAGAGCCCATTACATCCTCGGGCCAGGCAACAAATGTCAAAGACTGCATCGTGATCACTCCTCGGTAAAGACTCAGCTGACAAAATAACAAAAATTTTGTTTGAAATAGTTTGTTTGAGTTTAAGAATAGAGATCTTGAGGAACATTTTGGTCCTTTGCCCTCCTGAATGTACTGCCCTGATTGCAAGGGTAAGAGGAGGCGTATATCCCACGCAAAAGTTCTGTTCACTTGTAAGACTCAAACCCCACTTACATCCTCGACTGACATGGGCACCGCAGAACAGGGAATTCAGTCCATTACTAAAAACCAAAGTGTTATCTCATCACAGGCAGTGTAGGAGTGTAACTGTCCACCCATGAATATTTCTTTCACAGTACTGTCCGCTTCAAGAAAAAACACCAGGTAGGTTCTCCACACTCGCGCAGTCGCTTTTTTTTTTTTCTTTTACAGAAATCAGTGACTCAACTCTGCCGCTTCCCAAAATTGGACTGATTCAGCTGAAAACCACAGGAGGCAAAGCAATTATTTTCCTTTATATTTTATTTCAAGGAAAAAAAAGCTTACTCCTGAGAATTTTATTAATCAGGCATGACAAGAATAATTATTACTTTTTCAGATAGAGAAAGAACCAGGCAAGAAAAATAAATACAATGGCTTCTTGAAAATCATTCAGCATTTATACTTCATATTGGCATTAACTTGAATCATACATGTTTTTCTTCGCTGTTTGACTCTTGACAAACATTGGCCAGTGTTATTTTAAAATTTTAAAAGGGTCACTAGAAAACTTAGGGCTGGTAAGGTAAATCTCCTTGTCAGAACGTTTCTCTCGGTTTACCTGTGCTGTGACTGTTTATGTCTTGTACTCTCTGTGATTCACTTCTGACTGGACTGTCCCTCATTATGATTTTGGCTTTGTCTTGGATTTGTTTGCATCTGTGAAACGTGCCTTTTTTGCCCGACCACAAATTTTGTTTGCTGCCTTGATTACGACTTGGATTACATCCCTGCGCGTGATGGCCATTGTATATTAGACACCAAAAGCACCAGGATTAAAAGGCAAAAACAGCTGAAAACGGGGAGACTCAAACAGGATTAAAATGCGAGACTCGCGCTACCACCGGACCTGGCAGTCGTCCTAGGTAGAAAGCAAGCGAGCTCGAAGGTACGAAAAGAAAAGGGAAAAATAAAACAAAGATTCCCTTTCTAACTATCAGTAAACCTCAAATATGCAAGTAAAGTCCCTAACAATTCTCTGTCTCGAGACCTTACCGGCTAAAGCGCAAATGTAACACTGACACTCTAGCAACGGAAGCGAGGCAGAACTAGAGCTAAAATAGAGTCCGGGCACCGGCCCCAATTAATGCCAGCTGGCCCAGGAATCCGATTGGGAGCAAAACAATATTGTGGCGATCCTGTCCCAGTTCATGTTTGTTAAACTAAGAAAACAGCGGAGTATCGCTATTGGCTGCACCTGGGGAGGGAGAAAGAGCCAATCCGGTGCGGGGTGGGGGGTATAAGAGGGCTGACTTTCCAGCACAAAAAGTGCTGCTGCTGTGTGTTGTTAAAGAAATGAGTGTGTTTGGGAGCTGCGAAGAAATGGCCCTTTTAAGGGCCGAACAGCAAATAAAACGAAGCCCGCCCCGGGCGATGCGAGAACCGCTATTCCTGCCTCAGTCTCAGTTCTTCGGTAGCGAGATGGCTACAATATCATCCCGAATGACAGCCACAAAAAGAAGTCTCAATGCTTCCCAACCATGACACTAGGATTCTGATTTTTGGTGTGGACTTTGTACTGTTGCCTCCTACTCTGCGGGGGTTCACCCCCTTTCCTAATAAAGTACAACCTTTTTGGATTACTTGGTTCTCGCGTCTGGTTCCTGAGTATAACCTCACAGAAACTGCCTCATAAAATAATTCCCTCATGAAATGCATCAAATTGAACATTGTCAGTCGGCTTTGGGAGAAAGGATTTGTTTTTGGATCTGAGTTTCTGGGTAAAAGTGCAGTGCTTGTAAAAAGAAAAGAACAAATGTTGCAAACTGTAAGGAAAAGCAAAGAGGAAATTAAGCACTGATGACTACATTTCTTTTAAACAAAAGATGGCATTTATATGAATGGCCAGTGTACAGTGTTAACCTCTAGGCTTGACCCAATACAGAACATTCTCTGACAAACTAGAGTTAACATACTAAAGAGGCCCGTTCTTGTCATTACTTTTCCTTACATTACTAATGAATATGTACATTTCTGTTAGAACACAAACATTTAAGTACTGAACCAGATGGCGCTAATATCCCCACTGCATATATTAAAATATCTTTTCTGGCATTTGGCTGGTTCACGTCAACTTTAAAATGCATCAATAAAACGAAGTGTAATACAGACAATATGGATGTTTTGGATTTAAATGTTCCCTTACAGGACCATTTTTTCAAAATGTGGCTTAAGACCGTAAATAACTACTTTAAACATGAAATGCACCTAATTTGGACAAAGTAACAGCTTAGTAAAATCCTGCAATTGTAATCGCAGTTTGTGAAGCACTAATGTGAGAGAATATTGCCCCAAGTATTAAAATATCAAGCCCTTCATTATCACAGAAAGGGAAAAAAATGAACCTCTACTGTAGCTTATTTTTCTGTTAGAAAGCCATTGATGACAAAGCTACAAATTTAAATAAAATATTTGCTGCTTGACGTTTGCCTTGGTGAACACTACTGGTTACCTTCTCAGAATGTCTCCTATTACAACGTGAATGTTTACAGATTTGCAGTTAATATATTCCCCATTTCTCCTGTGTGTTCACCCCATGTTTCAGATTGAGCCTCCAGGCGCCAAGTTTTTTTGCTGCCCTCCTTTTTCATATCCTCTCCCCTTGTGCTCTTTTTATTTATAGGTGAACTGTTTCATAAGTGCATATGTGTGTGTGTTCCAGAGTTTCCAAATGGGAATGAACCATACAAAAGGCAACCGGCAAATCATAGGTGTCAATTTAGGGGGGACAGGGGGGGACGTGTCCCCACCACTTTTTGTCAGAAGTCATTTTATCCCCCCCTACCCCACACTTTATGTCAGTTTTTTTTTTTTTAATTCAATGAAAAAAAAAATGTTCATGCTTATCATTTTATAGGAGAGACTGCGAACGGCCACTAAATGTACCTGCATAGAAACAGTACTGGCTGCCTGCATAACGCAACATCATAACAACTTCAGCCAGAATAACAAAGTTGCATAGACCCAGACAGACTTGAGTAAAGAGTTCAGACTAGAATTTCTGCAACAAAGTAACTGCCAGGATGTGCTCATCAGACCGAAGTTTTAAACTAGCATGCTATTTTGCGGTTTTGAAATTAGCCCGATGTCAAATTAGCCAACTATTCTTGCTGTTTCAAGACATTTCCCCTAAAAATTTCTCCCAAAATCTTGGTCTAGTTCCCGAAATAGTGTGCAAATTCGGGAACTCGCCAATCAGCCAGGTAATCTATCTGGATTCCGTCTTCGTAAGAACGAAAATATTTCGATACCATTCATGCTCTATAATTCAAAATAACCATACTCCTAATTACTCCATAACACCGCTAGTTAGCAAACTGCTTCTGCATTAAGAAGCATACTACCAGCAGTCCTGTAGTGATTCACTCGTGTGTCCATTTACAACAATGAAATATTAACCCTCACGAAGCCAAGCCTATCTCTAGTATGGGTTTCTTACTAACAATAATTCATTGCATTTTATGACATAGTTACTTGCTTAATCTGCACACATTTTAAAAAATATTAATCAAATGAACAAGTTTCTCATTTTACTTTATTTTATTTTTTATTTTTCTTTCACACTGGTTTGCAAATGTTTCAAGGTGATAGCTGGGTAATGTGTTGTCCAATGTCAAGTCTGTATTTGATTTGATCATGTGACCAGGGTGACAGTTCGAGCCAAAATGTGAAGATCAGACTTACTTGCAAATTTTCTAACTTCCATTCAAACATAAAGCAGTTGTCAATAAAGAAAAGAAAATAAAGAACAGGATGAGAGGGTACGGAACCTGCCAAAAGTAAGTTCATTCGGCTTTTTACAAGCAGTTTCCGCACCATGGACGACCCTCCGTCAAGCAACGATGCAGCCAGCTGGTAACAGATCAAGCTAAGATAGCACTTGACCTAAATAATGATAACTTTCATGGCTATTGTATGAATTTCAAGACAAGGTGTGGAATTTGCTCAACGCAAAGCTTGCCAAATGCCATTTAAGTAGGTAAGTAGGCCTATAAGTGACTTTAGTTTTAGTCCAGAGTCGATTTTATATAAAGGATGTATGACAGAAATAAGGCCATCTGTGCAGTACATTGATCATTTAATGGGGTTTATGCCAACGATGTTCAGCTGGGCCATTTGGGGGACATGGTGGCATTGCTTCAAATATATGTAAATATTGTCAAATATTACAGCTTTCGTCCATCTCGTTGTGTGCTTTTTCAAGTCACTATCATATTCTGCCTTTATGTCAAATAATGCCCTAGTGAGGTAGCTGCACAAAAATGCAAGTTTACTGATGTTTTCAGTGACCCAATTATCGCAGAAGAGGAGAAAGTTGCGCATGCCCTGGGATCCTGATATGTTATCTGGAACATCTGTTGCTATTAAATGCTATTACCGTGTACAGCAGCACTAGAAATTAAAATCAAAATTTTCTTGACTGGATGTAGTCAACGGACCCGAATGCATCTCTGGGTACCCAAACATCAAGGTGAGCCGAAAAAGTAGCCTACTGATTTCATTTAATATTCCCAGCTGATGACCAATTTCGTTCTTAATTTCTTCTCAGAAATTTGACATTCGCTTGTGCCTCAATGAAATATTACCTGCGGTATTAACTGCTAACAATGGTATTCCTTCAATATTTTTTGCAGTAACCTTCTTAATGACCGGGCTGCTACACACTTATATTTATGCACGTGCATGTGACCTGGTTTAATAGTGGCGCCCTCCAAAAAATGGGGCTCCTTCGAAAGCCAATGTGTAATTTGCACCCTGATAGTAACTGTTACCCCTTTCCTACTACAAACTGCGTAACCCAGGGATATGCCGCCCCGCGTTAAGCCTTTCCTACCCCGGGGCTCGTTAACTCCGATATGTGTTCCCATAACCACACTGACGTTTCGGTGTTCGGTTGGCTCCTTGCGATTTCCCATTTCTGCTACGTTAATTGATAAACGCCAATTTCTGCAAATTACTTAATCAGGTTTGCTGGTAACTGTTCACCATCACTGGTGTTGGCTTAATCGACAGTTTATTTAAACAATGGAATGCAATGTAATTTCCAGGTATCAATCCTGTGATTGAATTCCCTGCGGTTGAAAAAATAGACTAGGTTTATCTTCTAATTCAGTACATGACAGTCATCGGGTTTCCATCACACAGTTTTTATGTGCATTTTTTTCTTGATCAAATTGCAACCTCTTCTTCTACTGTTGTAGTGTAGGGCCAATATGTGGTACACAGGTTACAAGTGATCTCTTGCTAACTTGTGGAAAACCTGCCTTAATACATTGGTTTATTTGCTCCAAGCCGGTTGATTGTAACGCAGGTCATTCGCATTTCCTTTGAAACGAATTGTCTAGAATTAGGCAAAATATCGCTTGATATGAGATGGAAACTCGACTATGACTTAAAACATGAAATACGCTCATGCATGTGATGGTAGCGTTTCACCAAAAGATAAAACATTGATTAATGTCATTGTCCCCACCACTTCTCAAAACGCACTCATTCTGATAGTTATCGTCCCCACCACTTTCCAAAACAAACTGACCCATGTGGCGAACGATGGGCCTACATGTTGCATCAGCTGTCAGAAGATGTCGGCAGGGAAGCACAAAGCATGCTGTAGTTTCCCTCCATTTTTCATTTGCCGTTTGATGAGGATTCTTGTCAAAAGCTTGCATTTATGTTCAGCATGTGTATTGCACACATTTATTTGAATTGTTTTTATCCCGCTCACTGTGTGGTAAAAGTGAAAGATGGTGGAAAAAGAATCCCTTTCGATATCTGAGATATACTTGTCACAGAAATGAGATTTACTTTTACTTGTAATTTCCATCTGCTTTTGGTCATGAAAATTTTGAGGGAAAAATAAAATGGGGGGGGGGTTGTGGTCTGGTCTGTATTGGGAAAGGGGGAGGGCGTAGTCCTCCTTCTTGCATATCACTTCCAGTCAGTGATTATTATTAGCCAGCTACATGTTCTTTGACAGTGAAGTAGCATGGCAGCAATGCAGCTTAGAATCTTCTGGAGACTCTCCAGCACACCTTCACTATCACAGCCAGTCAGCAGGAAGCATTTGCACCATCAAACTAAAATCTTAAAACACCCCCACCTTTTCTACTCAGGCAGACCAAGATGGAGGCGTGTGGCCCAACTGCCCATGGACAGGTGGGTTTTTTTTTTTTGAGGACCAGGGACAGCTGTCAGATGTGTAATATTATGCACTGGAACATAGCCCAGCTTGTGACTAAAGCTAGTCTAAATTTTACTGTATGCGGTTTTACACTATAAAGTCAGGAGGCCAGTTTCACAATCACAAAGCACTTGATGAATTCAATTTTGAATTGAGACTCACCATACAACACTGATTGCAGTCCAAGCCTGAATGGAACCTTGTCTAGTCTTCCGTATGACATTCATGACCCTCTCTTAGGTGATGCATTATAGGAACTGAACTGTACATTCAGATATTGTAGATTTTTTTACCTTGTCTGGCCAGTTTTTGTTGCTGGTTCAGTGACCACCTGAATGTGCATAATACAAAGCATTTCACTTTTACACAGGATTATACATCCATCATTCCATTGTCAAACACACATATTCCTGACCACAGGTGCAGGGAGAGGGGACTGTAGCATTTTGTGTACTATGCTGCACTGCTGTCGCGAGTCAGTAGCATGCCAGTGCAGTTAGGGGACTGTCTCAGAGCACTAAGCCACTGTCTTGAGACACTTGAATTGTATTGGCATTACTGGCCTGCTCCACTGGGGAACTGGCTTGAGACAGCCGCTCAGTCTTGGGTCACAAATTACACTGTAAATGTCCGCCCTACTCTACCGGATTATCAAACGTGAACCGTACTGACTCACCGAAATTGTGGGCTATGTCACCTCTCTAGCTTGCCATTTATGATGTGATCCTGTTGGGTCTATAGTCATAAATGTCATTGTTTAAAATACTTCAAGCAGGTACATTTTGCTGTTCATGATCAATGTGGCAACTGCCGCACTTGTTGCTTGTACTATAGTACTCCTCCATAAGTTAGCTAATCACATTTTTTTAAAAGCCAGATGAATATAAGATAGTTATAATAACGGTGTGGTCATGACCAGCTGGATGGTCCCTCTCCTCTTTAGCCCGAAGGCATGTCCAGGATTAATATGTAATATGTAACATACAACTATAAAATGTACAAAGTGCTAAATTTGGACTCTTGTTTTTCCTTTGTGGTCTTCATATGTATGTCAGGAAGGTTACTGTGACTTTTTCAGTATATTTCCAAAACAATAACATTTCATGGTTTCAGCATTCGATATGTTGTCTTTCACCTATTTTTAATGAAATATTGGGTTTAAGTGATTTGCAAGTCATTGCATTCTGTTTTCATTGACATTTTACACAGCATTCCAACTTATGGAAATGGGGTTGGACCAATCAGCCACGTTTCTTCGTTATGTGTTGAGCGGCAATGGAAATTTTAAACTTTATGTACTTGTATATAGAGGATCGAATATATCGAATAGAGGATAGAAGTGAGCTCAAGATATGAATTTATGAAACAAGAGTAGTAATTTTCATGGATAGGCTATAAATATAAAATAAAAATTACAACTCTTGTTTCCGAAATGTGGTATCTTGGGCTCATGAATTTGAGATCCTATTTATCCCATAAATGTACGAGTCATTTTACGTGGAAAGTGGAAAAATGAAATCAGTTTCTCCAAAGGGTCAAAAAATTAGCGCGCATTAATAATTGAACTTCTAGGTCAGTGTAAAGCACCCAGAAGACTAATCACCATTCAGTAAGAGCGCACAAGGATAAATAACACAGGTCATATTTCGTGCCAGTTTCAATATGACACTGCAAAAATGACACAGGAATATTATTTCAATACGTGACAGTGCCGTAAAACACTTCTAGCGAGACAAATCGCTCAGTGACATTTTCATTTTTTTAAAATTAGAAACTCACCCTAGTGAAAAAGTGCAACATGACCTGATATGCTTAATTGCAAAGTTCTACATGAAGGTAAGCGTGAGCATGTGCGACATGTAACCAAGGTGTAGTAATGTGAAACTAGAACAATGTACAGAATTACGGAATGGAAATCTCATCTCAACCATTTTAGTCATTGTCCTCCATTTTCAGAGGTAAAAGGTAACTGGACAAACTAAGAAATTATAATTATAGGATTCATTATTAATACTACCTTGAAAATCCCTGGCAATCAATGACAGCCGCAAGCCGTGAACCCATGGACATCACCAAATGTTGAGTTTCATCCCTTAAGATGCTTTGCCAGGCATTTGTTCCAGCCACCTTCACTTGCTTCTTCCTTGTGGGTCTTTCTGCCTTCAGTTTTGTCCTCAGTGAGTGAAAGCATGCTCAACTGAGCTGAGGTCATTGCAGAATATTCAATTTCTTTGCCTTGAGAAGTTCTTGGGTTGCTTTTGCAGTATTTTTTGGGGGTCATTATCCATCTGTACAGTGGAATGCTGTCCCATCACTTTTATAGCATTCTGCTGAATCTTAACAGATAGTAAAGCCATATATACTTAAAAATACATCTGCATTCACATACCCATTCCATAACTTTGGCCGCAATTTGTATTAATCTCAGCGCAAGGACTGAAGTACGAAGCACAATTGCATTTTGCGGGTGGAGAATGACCAAAAATTTTGATTATGCTACCTTAACCCCTTGCGTACTATCTGACTGGAGTAAAAATAGAGTACTAAAGTGATGACATCACACTGGTGTCGGAAAAAAAATTTCCCATTTAATCCATAGATCTTTTTTTTGTTTACTTTTGAAGCACTTTCCTTTGTTTTCCAGCCTCCATCGATTTCGAGATTTTATTTCATATTTCTGAGTAACAAAAAATGTCATTTTTCTTGACCAGAGTCAGCTACAATTTTAATAATTTTAATTTTCTGCCACCATGCTAGTCCTATTTGGAGTCTAAAAACTACATCTCCCATGATCCTCCTGATTCCCGGGTAGAACGAGTTTAAGGGCGTATTCGAATCCCTGTTCTTGTCCACTCTTGGGTTGACTCAATACAAGAACGACGTTCCAAACAGTGGAGATCCAACCCGAGAACGCGTTCTTACCACTCTCCACTTTTTGGATAGTGTGACGAGTGTCGTCAAGAACAAAGATGGTGGACGCTGGATGTGAAATTTTCATCAATTTCACTGATTAATCTTGTTAATCTATTCATAAGAATGAGTAGTTTCAGTGGCAATTAACTATGTATAGAAGCATGAAGTGACTTTCAGGCCCGGTTACTAGGGTTGAAAATTTTGTAAAAACCGTCAGTATCGCAATAATTCAATTCAATTCAATTTTATTCTGCATAATATGCAGCCCCATGGGCTAGCCTGAGTTGGAGACGGACATCCTTCACAGCCGCCATTTTGCCATTGATCGAGAACACCCGAACTCGCACTTCTGTGTTCGGAACGAAAAACCCAGCACCTCACACTCATGTTGACTTGTGTTTGGCATTGTAATACGCCCAAAAATGCATTACAAATTACCTGCACCTTGCCAATTGCCATAACTATTTGTTTTGCTTAGCTTGGTGAGACTGTGAATTCATCAGCCACTCTACGCTCTACTTACTTATATTTACTTGCCAGATATCAAGTTTTACAACTAGCACCAATTTACTTTAATAGCCAAGCATCTTTAGCCATCGTTTGTTTGGTTAAAAACTCACTAGCTAGCTAGTGAACAAGTTAATCAGCTTTGTCAACACATAAGTGACCGAGCAATGCGACTACTTCAGGTCTGCTTGCTCATCTAACACTAGTTAAGTGCCGAAATATTCGCAATTAATTGTTTATAGCGATTAATATTCACCATGCGAGGCAAGCCGAGCAAGCAAACTGACTTTTAGCTGGCTAACTTGGCCAATGAGCTAGTTTACCAATTTCGGTGGCTTAATAACATCATGTTAGGTGGCAATATGTAAACGCCAACAGTGTCCTGCCTCAATACTAGCTAAGTAGCCAAAAATGGTTATTCACCATTTTTATTGACTTAACTAGCTCGTTAGCTAGGCTAGCTTGCTAAATGACAGTAAGTGACATTAAACATTTACTGTTTCTTTTGATTTAGCAATGTGCACAAGATGTAATGAGCTCACTAGCTAGCTTGGTGTTTGCTAGCATGGCTAAATGCTAGCTAGCTAAATGGCGAAATAACTCATCGTGACCCATTCATTTATAGGCATATAGCTAACTATTAGTGGCCCCCTATGAGGTAACAGATGCATGGACATAGACAACGGCAATTTAAGGCTCTGACCGGCTACCGTACCGCCGTTGTACGTTGTGAACGTTTGCAGAAACTGAGGTATCCCATTGGCTGGGAACAAATCATGGGGTACTCACCAGCTTATGCAACAGATATGTAGTTCGCAGAAGTGGACTACAAACTGGACTACAAGTGCAAAAGCATATAATTTTTGGCAATAAACAACAAATTTGAAGTGATCGTTTGTATCCGTATACTCCATAGGCTAATCTCGGAGTGAGGCGGCTCATAAAATTAATACGAGTTCGAGCAATGCCAGAAAGTGTCCATACCCCATTATAAATTTCTATAGGGATTTTACTTCTGACACCAGAAGCTAAGTAGCTGTGACGTCATCACTTTCGTACTCAACAGCTTGCTTCTGCTTGGCTGACAGTCAAAGGTCAAGTCAGATAGATGGAAGAAATTCAAATTAATACTAGATGGTGACAACAATGCTATTCGGTTTTTTGCAGCCACTAAAAGGGGCTGCTTTTCAAAGCCATTAAAGCCACTTTGTCAGCCAAACTGTAAATAATAATAAAGACATTCCAAATTAAATGCTCAGTTTTGTATTTGATAATAGAGGTGGAACAGATGGGTTACAGGTCAGATTCAACGTTGATTTTTCAGGTAATTGCAGATAAAGAGTGGTCCCATGCACGACTCATCCAAAGTGCATTTTCAGCACTTCAAACATTTATTCTGTTACAATTTATGTTTTGTGTGATGGAATGAAAATCCATGACTGCTAATACATAGGTTAATCATTGTCCCTGAACAGCCACCACTCCAGGTGGGATGAGTGGGAATGACAGTACTCATCAGAATATCAAGGATTCGTGGCTTTATCCAGAACAATTATTTACAAATACCGACATGCATAACCTCACAAGTTTAATCCCAAATTATCTTATTGAACAGGTTCCCTTAGATTTAAACAGCCTGCATCATAGCATGCGCTTATCAGGGGCCTTACCAAGGCGGGGCAGGGAAAAGTTCTGCCCACCCAATGAAAACTCAAGAAAAAAACTGATGTACTACTACTTGACAGCAAACATGCGATATCCCACGTGATTCACAGTCGGACGTATACAGCCATTAAGAGAGAGCTTTACTTATGCTTCATCTATCTATCACTATGTGTGACTGGTGAATTCCTTTGCCAGTCTATTCTGATGTGAAACTAACCAATGGGCACTCTCAAATTATTAGGGACCCTCCCATTCTCTTAGACCGCCATCTTCACTCAGTCTGAGGTCACGTCTACGCTGCTCACATTCACCTTAATCCCTGAACGCTCTACCTGCCCTGATTCATAGTGGTTCAACGGACTCACCGGTCTCCTCCTTCTAGTCAAACTGTTGCTTACATCCGTTTTCAGCGGACTGAGTAGTAGCTTGCGGCTAGTGTCTGTGGTACAGCAGGATGTGTACATACACATACATACAGTGCATATTCAAATGTAGAGGCAAGCTAATGTATTTTTTATTCAGCCAAAACATTGTTTAGCTTGATGAAGACAAGATATTTATTTGGGTGGCTACACATGTTCCTACAGCCAAAGTAAAAAAAAAAAAAAAAGCATGACAAGATGGCGATTTGCAATTCATATGCAGGAACTGATTAGCTAGCAAACTGTGTATCATAATGCTTTTGATTCAGCAAATAGTCTGGCAAGCAGTTTCTTTGTTTGCACAAGGGTAAAAACCCAACCGTCACCCGCTTCACTACTGAATGATATCACATTCAACCATTCATTCCAGCGAATTCTGCATTTTGATTGGTTAACACCAGGTATCTATTCACCGGTAAACTACCTCACACTGGGTCAAGACCTCGCGCTGCGTGAAGAGCTCTCGCTTCATTATCGAGCCGCTTCAGTAGAAAATGTAAGCCAACTCAGAAGGTTTTAAGAATCTAACGCATTCAAAGTTATGAAACATTGATGAAATTGTATTGTATTGTACTGTGATGTGCATCTATTTTGTACGCAATCCACACTGTACTTCCTTCGTCAGACAACCTCCAAACTCCCAACTTTGCGATCAAAAATATTTTCGTAGCGGTGTTGGTCAAGAGTCATGGTAGAATGGAGATAAACCTACAGTTCTTTTCGAGCATGCGGTAATTATCGTAGGCTAGATACCTGGAAATTTACATTTGAAACCAAATTTCCTGGTATCTATCCTACGATAAATACCTAGTGTTCTAAAAACTGTAAGTTTATCTCCTAATTAGCTGTGGGCAACAATCATTCAGAGCACGGAGGTACAGTCTCCAAGCTTCACCTTGCATGCTGTAAATCACCAAAGCACGGAACGAAATAAAGATCTCAGTCCAATCCTTCACAACTGCTGTAGCAGACAAGCCAAATATTTGCAACAAGAATATAGTCGACTAAAGCTGATGTTTTTACAAAAGCCAGGATTACAATTATGAACCTTTCAATATTCACTAACGCTACTGGTAAGCCTCTCCACTGCTCAGTGTCAACTTGTTCAAAAGTGCTAATGTTAGCCTGTATAACTGCTTAATGTGTGGGTTTCAGTATGCATCCCGCCTGTGACCGTAGATGGCCACTAATTACACGGCAAACGCTGGTTACTTCACCGGAAAACTAAACTGACCACTGGCTGACAATACTGCTTTTTGTTCGAAAAAAAGGATACTTGTATGGATCTTTGAAATGACATATCAGGGGACTGTGTAATGTATAATACAGCCGGATCGGGATGATCATCCCGTTCATCCATTGGGAGCTTTTTTTACAGAATGGTGTGAGCATACGTATATCCTCTTGGGGGGATACTTCAGTCTTAGCGCAGCTAGCCACTCCAAGCACCTACTCACTGGTATCGAGTGTAGACTGTAAGGTGCTGGGTAAGGGCAGTGTTTCCTCATCACCCTGTAAATAAGGCTCTCTGTCTCCATACAAATGTTTTATGTTTCTTGAGTTATTGGTACAACCAACAATGGAACAAGTGGAGCCTGAACGCATTCAGCCTGCCGATCTCTCTTCAGTACAGCGAAGCAATGACCGGAAGTAGGAGACCGTCAGGGTTCTCATGGCGGCGTGCATCGTTAGAACAGGAATTAGCTTCCGATGATCTTATTTCATTTAAACAGTTTAAACGATCATGAAACACATGCATTGCTTCCAACCCCTGAGTAAAGAGAGTGCGAGAAGTCCGAAGTATTAATGCAGGTGAAACAGATAAATCTCCATGCATAAGGACTTCAATTCCATGTGAGAATCTCTTACACATGCATTGAATAATTTCTGACTACAGCAGAGGAACGTAAATATATCACTAAAACTCACGCGGAATGCATGAGAGTTGACGGGTGTGCGTTATTAATGGAAACTGACCACACCTGTTAATATTGAGAGTTTTCTGAGCTTTTGCAATGGTAATTTAAATGAGTGATTTAAAACAGGTCATGACCAATCATTTATTTCAAGGGATGGGTTTGAGCCTCTCCTATCGCCAGTTCACCAGCCACCACTGATTTTATATGAAGTTTCAAAATGTTGCACATGTTGTATTTTTTAGAGGTTCTTTTTTTGCCCCCCCAAAGAGGACAAATGCCCACCCAAGCTTGGAATCCTGGCAATGCCTCTGGCGCTGATGTGTGGACGTCAGTTGCACTAACCATTCTGACATGCATTAACAGAAGGTTCACTCTGAGAGCACTCCACAGTTATCTGGTGCTGCTTGTTCTCCCCGATTAGGTAAGACAACAGTCATTCATCTGGACGTGCGTCTCTCGGAGTGAACCTTCTGTTAATTATGAAAATGACTGAGAACAGGTCAGGACTAATAATTGTTTTAAGCGGAAGTTTTGTGCAACCCAATTCTCTGTTCTTGTTCTGCAACTTTACTGAATTTAGCCCATAATTTAATCGCTGTTAGATCACATATGGAGAGAAACTGTCTTTGATTGCCAATTATGATAATTGAAAAAAGCGTCAATAAAGGAAAATGATTGAACAACTAATTGCAGTCAAAAAGGGACGTGTCTTAGCACCCCCGCTGGCTACGCCAGTGGTTATATGCATCTAAATAATGTAGCTAAAATAACTGTTTGGTATTTTCAACACAGCACAGGTTTTCAATTAAATTGACTGTAACTTTCCTGAAATGTAAATTGGGCTCTGTAAGGCAGTCCAATCTGGGCCAAGTTCCCCTGTGGAGGGTGAATGTCTTCATCACCATGACCCTCAAAAGGTTCTGTGATCTGTCTCGCCTTGCAAATGTTGTGTAGTATTGCACAGGCTATGATGACTTTATCGGGCATCAGCCACAGCTCTCCGTGCAGCCCATGAAAGCACCTCTTCAGTTGGCCAATACCATGCTCCACTACTGCCCTTGATGTCTTATGGGCCCTACAAATTAATACAGAGATCATCAGAATTTAAGTCAAAACCACTGGAAATGTAAATACATGACAGTGTACATTATTTGAAGGAAATATTTTAAACTATTGGGATACTCCAACATGCTTTTTACATTTTTATTTTCCATTTATAATTCTATATTGTTTGGGTCACCTGTTGTAGTTTAGTTGCGGCCCTTGGTTTGTATGGAGGTAAGGTGTTAGGAGTCATGGTTTGCATGGGTAGCTAAATATCTTAGTGCTGTGATAACTTTAAATTCCGGTGATATTGCATTGTGGTGTTGAGTTGGAGAAGTGAGAGCATCACTAATGAGATCTACCACAAACATGATTCCTGCCTGATCCAATCTGTAGCGTTCAATTTACTCACTATCACTGAGTGTTTGGAGAATATTTCTCCTGCCTCTTTCTCCTTTGGCCATTTTCTCCTCTGCTTAAGAAAGTCTTAAGCCTTTCCAAGTCCAAATCAAACCAAATCAAACCAAAAAGGTTTGGTTTAGGCAATGAGCTGTACTTTTTCCTCTTCGCTCTCTACTCTCTCCATCATTCAGGAACAAGTTTATTTTGGCCTCTGCAAGAACTGTTCAGGCATTTTTGTCCCCCGCTGCCGCGGTAGCAAGCAGAGCGGGGGACAAAGTATTCAGCTCCGTCCGTCCGTCCGTCACGTCCCGTTTGTTGTGAAAACGATATCCCAAGTACGGTTTGACCGATTTCATTCATCCTTGGCTACTATCTGTATTAGTGTGATACGCTGAACTCAGTCAATTTCCGTGACCTGGCGGGGGACATGGTGACGTTTAGTGGCAACACTTGTTGCACATTTATGGTCATGTCAGGGTAAGAAAGGAAGCCCATGAGGCAATGCACCCATCATGCATACTGCCCTCTGCACAAGCTTCTGAAGGCAGTGTTATAATGTGGCATTAGTTCAGTTGGTCACGTCTAGGCTCAGCACTGTTCTGCTGCAACAAAATGAATTCAGGAGATTACCTGAGTACGCTGAATGACCAGTAACCCATGAATAGACTTTTTATTCCCTGATGGCACAAGCACATTCCACAATCATAATACCAAGATTCATCGGACTCAGATCTTGAAACCACGGCTTATCATGCATGAGCAATCATTTTCGCACATGAATGGGCCACCTCCGGGTCTGGACCTTAACCACTTGAAAGTCTTAGGATGTGTTGGAGAAGGCTTAATGGAGTCGTTTGACTCAGCCATCGTCAATATGATATCTCGGCCAAAAAATTAATACAAGTTTATTCGGCAATGAATGTTCTAACATTGTATAAGATTGTCAAAACAATAACACAACGAATGCGCACTGTGATCAAAGCTAGAGGTGGGCCAACCAAATATTAAAGTGTGAATTTTTTTTTTGGACAGGCAGTGTATAAACTGTGTGTGTGTGAGTGTGTGTGTGTTTGTGTGTTTGTGCGCGCGGCGTACATGCGTAAATCTATAAATATGTGTCCATGCAATTCTAGATGTGCCAAAAACACACCTTAAGCCATCCTTTACCATCTTAGCCAACTGGTCTTTACCAGAATTTCCGGGCGGAAAGCCAGGCATAACAGTAAAACTTAATCCAGGAGGTTTACAACATACTTATCATATCAGGATGAGAAAGCTTATTAGTGGTTCTTGCAGTTCAGTTGCTATTAAGTCTAACAGCAAACACCTTCAACAAAAAAGTCTCCAGTATTCTTACACCCATCAACACCCTGTCCAGGCCAATAGAAAATTCTCCGAAGGTAAAAGCCAACTCAGCCCAACCTATTTCTCATCCAATAGAAAAGGTGTAAAGGGACTAATTGGACTTTTTTTTTCTCTTGTGGGTTTTCAGCGCAGATTTACGTAGCATTCTGGAGCAACAGAGAGCTCCATCAACGCAGGGAAGAGTAAGTATAAACACAGAAAAACACCAAGAAAAACATCACTCTTTGAAGTGATTATTGCTGTTGGGGTGTGACTCATGTCAGTGATGTTTTGCATAATCAGTGAGTGCTCTAAGAGGCTGTCATGGCAACATACAGGCTGATCAAGAAAGGTTCAAATTCACCATCCCGAGCTTTCCCAATGTTTCTGACATTTACCACAAAGAATCACCTCTCTTCCTTGCGGAGGGAAAATCAAAACTCAGTTCTGAGAAACAGCCTTTGTTCTTTTTTTTTTATTCAGAATGCATTTTACACTTGCATATAAACGCACATGGCTGTCCAAAGTATGAATTACTGTTGACTGCTTTCTCAAAAGGTGATAAGAAATATTACTAGAAATACTAAAATTACTGCTGCCTTAGTTACTACCACAGCAACTACTACTATGTACTAAACACACATAATACTATTTCTGATAATAGTAGTAAATCACTTGCAAGTACAACCCATTTCCAAAAAAGTTGAGACACTGTTGTTATGGCCCCAATTTGTTATTACATTACAACACAACAGCAACAGCAAGGGATGACAGACACAGTTTTAACAACTGAAACACATTTAATTTTTAACAAAGACAATAATGACTAAACAACTAACAACTAAGACCAAGATTGAATTATGTACAAAACATAAATATTTACAATCCCTTTTCGTGGGGGTGGCTTGGTGATGTCCTGGATGATGAAAATGCTCAAACACAGGCAAAGAAATCCACAAAAGAAACGTCACAGGTCTTGAACAGAATGGCAGGTCTGGTCATCTTCTTGCAATTTCTCCTACTACTTTGCTGTCTCAGTTCTTTTCCTTATATACTCTTTTGCAGACCCCACCCACATTTAGACCTCTTTTTTTTTAATTTTCTGAGACTTGCCCCAGACATGTCCAGGACATGTCTAAACATGACTCCAGTCTGAGCTTAACAAAAAAAAGGTAAATACTGCCATCTAGTGGCCTATATTCACATTACACCTCCATTCCAAAAGGGAAAAATTTTGACTCATAAAGGCAAAATTTTTCTTTTCAATACAAAATGGTTAAGTGAACACTTGTCTATATATACATATCATACAATATTCAAACACATGATATATATATATATACACATTCAAACACGGGATAAGCAATCAGCAATTACATTGTCTGTACCCTTCACATGCTTAATTTCCAAGTCAAACTCCTGTAAAATCAAACTCCAATTCAACAATCTCCGATTCTTGTTTTTCATCTTACTCAAAAACATGAACGGATTGTGGTCAGTGTACACAATCATTGGCTTTTCCCCTGTACAAACATAAACCTCAAAGTGTTGTAAAGAAAGGACCAGAGCCAACAGTTCCGTCTCTATTGTGGAATAGTTCCTTTGGTGGCGATTGAACTTCCTGGAGAAGTATGCCACGGGATGCTCAATGTCATCAGAGTCACTTCTCTGTAGGAGCACAGATCCACAAGCTTGGTCGCTAGCATCGACCGCGATGGAGAACGGTTTGTTGAAGTCAGGAGATTTGAGCACGGGGAAGTGACACAGCAGAGACTTCAGGCGATCGAAGGCTCTCTGGCATGCATCATCCCAAGTGAACTTTACGCCTTTCTTCAGTTGGTTAGTTAGACTGAGAGCAATCTCAGCAAAGTTCTTGCAGAACTTGCGGTAGTACCCGATCATTCCAAGGAAGCGGCGCAAAGCTTTTTTGTTGTCAGGAACTGGAAAGTCCATGATGGCTTGTACTTTAGCATTTATGGGTGCCACCTTACCCTGGCCTATGACGTAGCCAAGATAGGTGACAGTAGCACAACACAAAGTCACTCTTGCTCAGGTTAACAGTCAGGTTAGCCTGGGTCAGGCGCTGGAACAACGTCTCTACATCTTTTAGATGTTCTTCCCAGGAGTCACTCCATGTGATCAGGTCGTCGATGTACGCACCCGTGTGTGGCAATCCGGCGATTGTAGACTGTATCATCCTTTGGAACGTGGCTGGGGCATTTTTCATGCCAAAGGGTAGGACTTCATACTGGTACAATCCAGATGGTGTGGCAAAAGCAGAGATGCTCTTGGCCCTCTCAGTTAAAGGCACACACCAATAACCCTTCAATAAATCAATCTTGGTCAGAAACTTTGCTTGCCCTACTCTATCGATACAATCATCAATCCTAGGTATTGGAAACACATCAGTTCTAGTTACAGCATTGACTTTGCGATAATCTGTACAGAATCTAGTACTTCCATCAGGTTTTGGAACTAGCACACAGGGTGAACTCCAATCTGAGTTGGAGGGTCTGATAATATCATGTTCTAACATGTATTCAACCTCTTTCTCAGAAATCTTTCTCTTTTCAGGATTCATCCGGTACGGATGCTGTTTTATTGGTTTGGCATCACCAACATCTACATCATGAGAGGCTATAGTAACTCTCTTTGGAACATCAGGAAACAAATCCTCATATTTCTTGATCAACCTCTCAAACTGATCTCTCTGTGAGGGTTCTAAGTGCTGGAGTTTTACATCAAGATTTTGCAACACTTCAGAATTTGACAATTTACATGAAAGAACTTCAGCTTTAATTCTAGGTTCATCATCTTGAAACTCCCCCTCATCTTCACAAATCTCGGCCATAGGAGAATCTGAAGTGACAGCTGCAACCCTAGCATTTCTCTCATGATAAGGCTTCAGCACGTTAATGTGACACAATTGTTTTGGTTTTCTCCTATCTGGAGTCTTCACAATGTAATTGAGATCATTGAGTTTTGTCAGAATTTCATAAGGACCATGAAATCTAGCCTGCAATGGATTGGACTGCAAGGGAAACAACACAAGGACCTTTTCTCCTGGTTTAAACTCACGGCTTCTAGCCTTATGATCATACCAAGTTTTCATTTTTCCCTGACTTGATTTCAACTTCTCTTTGGCAAGGTCACAAGCTGCACGCAATCTTTCCTTGAACTTGCTAACATAGTCTAACAGACTGATGTGCGGCTCTTCCTCTTGCCATTGTTCACTCAATAATAGCAAAAGTCCTCTCACTTCATGGCCAAACACTAGCTCAAACGGACTGAATCCAGTAGACTCCTGCACTGCTTCTCTAGCTGCAAACAACAGCAAATGAACACCTTCATCCCAGTCTTTCTCATGGTCATAACAATAAGTCCTCATCATTGTCTTGAGAGTGGAATGAAACCGCTCTAAGGCACCCTGACTTTCTGGATGATAGGCACTGGAAAGAATCTGCTTTGCACCTAGTTCATACACAACCTGCTGAAACAATCCTGAAGTGAAATTGCTACCCTGGTCTGACTGAATTTCCCTGGGAAGGCCAAACAACGTGAAGAACTTTATCAAAGCCTTCGAGATTGCAGTTGCCTTGATGTTACGTAGAGGTATGGCTTCGGGGAATCTGGTAGATGCACACATGATTGTCAACAAGTACTGATTTCCAGATCTAGTCTTGGGTAATGGACCAACGCAATCAACAATGACCCTAGAGAATGGCTCCCCAAATGCTGGGATAGGCTGCAATGGAGCTACAGGTGGGTCTAACTGGTGTTTTCCAACTACCTGACAAGTGTGACAGGTTTTGCAAAAGTTGGAAACGTCTTTCCGAAGCCCAGGCCAAAAGAAGTGTTTCATGATCTTATCAACAGTCTTGTTAACACCAAGATGACCTCCTAAAGGTAAACTATGAGCCATTGTTAAGATCTCATTCCTATAGACCTTCGGAACAACAATTTGCCTGACCACTGCCCAATCTGCATTGGCAGGGATATCAGGAGGGCGGCACTTCCGCATCAACACACCATCCTTGAGATAATACCCAACTGGAACTGCGTCTATTTCTTTATCAGGAAGGGCTCTCCTCTTTAGTACACAAATTTCAGGATCATTAGTTTGCTCCTCAATCAACCGCTTTCTGGACAGAGACAAGTCTCCAGACACATCAGAATCACCAGACCCATCCGGCTGGCTGAATAGAGAACTGATAAAAGTATCTGATAAGTCCTCAAATGGAGAAACCATAGTAGGCCAATCAGAGTCATGAGGCGAACCACCTGAGTCCTGACTATTCAATGTACTGGACGGCACCACATCATCTTCTTCTTTAGCCTTCTTGGCCATAGCACGAGTCACTGCGCAAGAAGGATACAGAGATGGGTCCTCATCCCCATCTTCAGTGCTCGGCTGTGAAATAAGATGTACAGGGGGAACTACTTTGCCCCCAGCCAGGTCATTGCCTAGCAACAGAGAAACACCCTTTATAGGTAGACTTGACATAAGTCCCACCTTTACCTGTCCTGTAACTAAATCTGACTTCAAGAATATAGAGCGCAGGGGTACAGATACAGTCCTCCCTTCAATACCTTGTACAAGTATGAAATCCCCTGAAGCGGTCTCATCACGTAACTCCAAGGAGTCCATCAACAAAAGTGACTGAGAAGCTCCGGTATCCCTTAGGATATATATGGGGACAGGAGTAGTATGCTCATTCAGAGCCACAAATCCCTCTGACACAAATGGAAGAAATTCCTCCCTCACGAAGTCAGCTGTATCAGGCTTTTTAGCCCCACAAGAAGCAGGCAATTTAGCAGATTGGTTATCTACTACAGGGGTTTCTAACCTTGTTTTCACAAAGGCATTTTGTTTGGTATCCTTTTCTTTTTCTTTCTTATCTTTAAGGAACTAACAGTTAGTTGTAACATGACCAGATTTCTTGCAATAACTGCAAACTAGACCACTTTTGTCACTGTCAGCTTTCACACTTTGATCAGACCTGTTACTGGATTTCTGAGCACCATCACCAGATTTGTCTTTGTCTTTGGGTGAGGAATCTTGGGTATCACCATAACCCTTTTTCTGAAATTGGGACCATCTATTGTTACTGCTTGACTGAAATTTGGACTTATGTGTGAGAACATATTCATCTGCAAATTTGGCAGCTGATTGCAAATTCAGTGCTTGCTTCTCATTAAGGTAGGTCTTAACATCATCCTTAACACAGTTCTTGAATTCTTCAACTAACACCATCTCTTTTAGTGAGTTGAAATCATCCTTGACCTCCATAGAAGTACACCAGCGCTCAAAGCAAACCTGCTTTTCATTAGCAAATTCAACATAAGTCTGATTTTCAGATTTCTTCAGACCTCTGAATTTCTGTCGGTAAGCCTCTGGAACCAACTCATAAGCTCTCAAAATAACCTTTTTGACAACCTCATAATCAGAGGAATCATCTGCAGACAAAGCTGAATAGGCTTGTTGAGCTTTACCCTTGAGGACAGTTTGCAACATAAGAGGCCAGTGCTCCTTTGGCCACTGGCAACTCTTTGCTACCTTTTCAAAACACTGGAAATAGTTGTCAACATCCTTTTCTGAAAATGGAGGCACCAATTTTACCTCCTGGCTAGCCCGAAATTTGTTTTCAGTTTGAATTTTAATTTTTAGTTGCTCCATTTGGAGTCTTTCTTCTCTATCGAATTTCTCTAATTCAAAATCTCTCTGTCTTGCAAATTTTTCTAACTCAAATTCTCTTTGTTTTTCTTTTTCCTCCCTTTCTATTTTCTCTTTTCTTGCTAATTTTTCTAACTCAAACTGCCTTTATTTTTCTTTTTCTTCCCTTTCTTTCTCTCTTTCTTCCCTCTCAAATTCTCTTTGTTTTTCTTTTTCCTCCCTTTCTTTTTCTCTTTCCTCCCTTTCAATCTCTAGCATTTTTAATTTAAGTTCCATTTCTATATTTGGATTTTCCACTGGAAACTGTTCCAGATCTCCTGGTGCAAACACATTTTCATCAATGTAATATTCAACTATCTCTCTAGCCAGTCTTGCTTTTCGCATGGCTGGTTTTACCTCTGTCAGCTCCAACTGTCTGCAAATTTCTAGCAGTTCTGTCTTTTTAAAAGACTTCAAAACCCCTACGGTTGGTGATGCCAAAAAATCATCCATTGCTGTTGTCAATATATATCTAGGAAAATTCACAAAAACAATTTCACAATTTGAAATGTTAGATTTTCAATAAATTACTCACACAATGGTCTATCCCGGACCTTGAGCCCCCAATTTGTTATGGCCCCAATTTGTTATTACATTACAACACAACAGCAACAGCAACAGCAAGGGATGACAGACACAGTTTTAACGACTGAAACACATTTAATTTTTAACAAAGACAATAATGACTAAACAACTAACAACTAAGACCAAGATTGAATTATGTACAAAACATAAATATTTACAATCCCTTTTCGTGGGGGTGGCTTGGTGATGTCCTGGATGATGAAAATGCTCAAACACAGGCAAAGAAATCCACAAAAGAAACGTCACAGGTCTTGAACAGAATGGCAGGTCTGGTCATCTTCTTGCAATTTCTCCTACTACTTTACTGTCTCAATACTTTTCGTTATATACTCTTTTGCAGACCCCACCCACATTTAGACCTCTTTTTTTTTAATTTTCTGAGACTTGCCCCAGACATGTCCAGGACATGTCTAAACATGACTCCAGTCTGAGCTTAACAAAAAAAAGGTAAATACTGCCATCTAGTGGCCTATATTCACATTACACTGTAAAATGCACAAGAAAATACTCTTGCAAATCATTTAAAGGTACAGTGTGTAACTTATTTGGCATTATACAATGAGCAAAAATCAAATATTGCTTTCATAAATACTTATTCATCAAAGTGTAATCACAATTGCATACAAATGAAAGCTTCTCGTAGCTCGGAATGAGTTGTTTACGGGCACACAGGTGCTGGTGCAGCCACCGGAGGCATCACCATCTTTGAATGCAGTAGCTGAAAGGGGACAAACTTGGTTCGCCTTCGTTTTTTACCTTTAAATCCCCATGTCGGGGGCCGGGAGGAGAAGCAAACAAAGACGACTGTGTTGTTGAAAGCGCCCTGCGCCTCATACTTGCCCTTTCTCTTGAAATGGAGGACATGGATACTCTTTGCCCAGTGAGAGGGAAGTAGTTAGCATTATGCATCATGCATCATGAAATATACTAAATAGGGAAAATCTGTCATAAAATATTCATTGGTTTTCAGTTACAGCACAGCATGATGGAGTCCATGCCTGCAGTGGACACAGGCCTGTCAGGACATGGTAGTAAGTCTACAGCTAGACAAATGAATGCATAATTCGGGCAATGTGTTTTATTATTCCTTCCTGAAATGATACTGAATTGGCTGAAATTAAAAGATTACTTACAAAATATCACATTTTATTTTAATGGCTGATAATTTCATTGATGTGGCGATACACTTATGCGTGAATATGCACATGGAACTTCAGGACATGAGATATGACGCATAATGAAAGCATTAAAAAATTGTTATGCAGATGTTGAATTGACTTTGCATTGCATTATCAGGTAAAATGTGCGGCTTAATGGAAATAGCTACATCCGATGTGGGGAGCAGCGAGCCAGGCGCACCATGTGCAGGAGTCTCGGACTGCGGGCACGGTGCTCGTGGCTTGGCTGTGGAGGTCTGAAGTGGAAGACTCTTCTCAGGGACTGGGCAAAAAAAGGGAGAAGAGCAGGCCCTGATGTCCAGCTGATCCACTGCGCCGGCAACGACCTGGGCAGGCCAAAGCAGTGGAGCTTGTAGCATCGATGAAGCAGGGCCTGCAGCACCTTCGCCAGAGCTATCCAGGAATGAGAATCATCCTGTACTCCATCACCGAGAAATGCTGGTGTAGGGCTGCTTATCTAGGGAGGATGAATAGGACTAGGCCATGGGCGAACGGTGCAATGGCTCATCTGCTTTGCCCGCCGGCTCGTTGTCCTCTGCCGGCTGGGAAAAAACATGACACATTTGAATAGTCCAAAAATCCATTTCCGTTACCCAGGAAGGACATTTTTTTCGGCAGAAACCATACGATTCACCAAAAAGTTTTAATTGAATGCTGAAAATGAATCCCTGTTGTCGAGTTGTATACATAGCACTAATAAAGATAGAAAGAGTTGAAATGGCCAATTTCATTTATTTTTTCTTTTTTTTTTTTCTTTGACCCTTCATCCTTTTTTGCAAAATTTTGGATTATCATTTCCAATGAAAGACATGGAGTCACAGGTTTTAGTGGAGGACGAGGTTATTATAGTTTTGAAATTTTCTTAGTTTTTACCCCTCAGCCAACTCTGGCCGGAGGGGCATTGTCGTCACCTGTGTGTTCGTCTGTCCATGATTTTGTCCGGGCCAGTACTCAGCAACTAAGATCGCAGCTTCACCAAATTTGGCATGATTACTCACTATGACCCATAGATGTGCAAGTTCAAGGTTTTTTTCCTGGATTTGACCTTAGCTCTGTGTCCTTGACCCTGGAAACCTTGTTCGGGACAATACTCGGCAATTAATCCTCACAGCTACACCAAATTTTGTCTGGTAACTCATTATGACCCTTAGATGTGCACTGTCCGTCAGGTTTTTTTTTTTTGCTGGATTTCACCTTCGACTCATGCGCTTTGACCTTCACCTCAGAAATCTTGCCCGAGTTAGTACTCAGCAACTAATGATCGCAGCTTCACCAAATTTGGTATGGTATCTCACTTTGACCCATAGATGTGCATCATCAGGTTTTTTGCTGGATTTGACCTTTGACCTTAGCTCTTTGACCATGAACCTGGAAATTGTCCAGGTCAGTACTTGGCAATGAATTCTCACAGCTTCACCAAATTTGGTATGGTTACTCACTATGACCTATAGATGTGCAATGTCAGGTTTTTTGCTGGATTTCAACTTTGACTTTAGCGCTTCGACCTTCATCTCCGAAATTTTGCCCGGGTCAGTACTCGGCAACTAATTATCGCAGCTTCACCAAGTTTGGTATGGTAACTCACTATGACCCATAGATGTGCAACGTCAGGTTTTTTGCTGGATTTGACCTTTGACCTTATCTCTCTGACCTTGACCCCGGAAATCTCCTACGGGTCAGTACTTGTCAACTAAATATCGCAGCTTCACCAAATTTGGTACGGTAACTCACTGTGACACATAGATGTGCGAGGTCATGTTTTTGCTGGATTTCACCTTTGACCTTAGCGCTGTGACCTTGAGGCAGGAAATCTTGTCTGGGCCGAGGGGTATTCAGTAACATGTTATGTTTCAGTTTGCTTTTATTTCAGTTTAGTTAGCTGAACAAGTGATTAAGCAGTTTTAGTTTATTTTTTATTTTGAGGAATTGACTTGAATTGGCAGGACGCATTAACAAAAAAGTCAAGTAAAGAGAACATGAACTGCTCGTGATCGGTAACAGCTGCTGTTCAAGTTCTCTGGAAGATGAGATTGAGTGGTCTAGAATCTGGGTTTAAGTTCATCTGCCATGTGGCGAATGATTGCAGCGTAACACGCCCATGTATGTTTTACCTCAGAGCCTTGAAAGACAGCGCTGCACATGTATCAGCCTGGGCAGTGTCACAATACTGTAAGTGCTGAGTCAATGGACACTTTGTTACAGGGCGATGCCCATTGTTAAGGAAACACGTGTCGAAAATGTTTACAGTAGGTTTTGTAAGCATTTCTTGAAAAGGTTATCAGCCGAGTTAAATTCAGCATGCAATTTCATGCATACAGAGCTTTTGGTAATTACAGTTGGTGCAAAGACTTTGGATTCCTGTTCTATATTGGTGGTTTACATTTGCCCACAGAGCTATTTTCTGTGTAGTTGTGTTAAATGCCTCAAAGAAACAGCAATGCATCTCCATTCGGTAACATTTATTTTCTGTGAGGTCGTAGTGCATTGAAACCAGTTGCTTCAAGCCATTGGCACTCGTACTAATGCTAATGCCGGCCTTGGCAATCTCATTAAAACAACACATTTTTGATTCTACTTTAGAAAGTTGCTCTTTGCCTGCGACAGTCATATTCGTAGATTAGATCTAATCCCATTCTGTTGCTTGTTGCTTAAATGATTTTTCCATCATTTAAAAACTTGTTACTTTTGAGCTGAAGTTTGCTGTTAGTCTTTACTTTCATTACACGAGCATGGCTAAACGACGATATGGCAGAACTGAGGGTGACTAGTTCTCCAAGAGCCAGAATATTACTCATCCTGCATCTCTGAAGTATCCTCATGGAGAGTCCTCTGGATAGCGCAACAAGGGAACAGGTCAGGCGTTGCAGGAGGATACCACAAAAAGGCCTCATCTCCTCGGGCCAACACTTATTCGCTGGGGTGTGCTGCATCTCAGGCTCTGCCGCTGGTTATAGAAGTCGAGGTCATTGGCCTCTGTCAAACGTAATCACAAAGTAATCTAGTGCAGTGAACAAAATGTCAAGGGAAAGGCTTGAGGATGGGGGGTGGAGAGTGGGCTAAAATTTGAGCAGCACACAAAACATACACATAGTTGCAGTCAGCGTGGGACTACAGGACCAAGGTGAGAGTTAGGAAAAGGCGAAACTATTAGCTAATTGTTTAAATATTGCATTACGTATAGCACCAATCCACAAATTCGTGCCCATGAATTAAAACCAAGGGACTCCAGTGGTCAGACAGGTTCCTCTTACACGTCTTCTGCAGAGCTCAAGTTTGAATTACGGAGCAAATCAGTTAAACCAACAGACAACCTTAATGTAATTAATGTGACAGACCCTAATCAAGTTCACATTTTGGGTTGTCACGTACAGCAAAACAAATTTGCGGATAGGTTTACAGTTGGATGATGAGGCAAAGTGCTTAGCTGGGTGCTGTGCTCCCCTCTATTCCACAGAGCACTTCCTTTCTCTTTCTGACACAAATCAATTCTGCGCTGGAGATAGTGAAACTAGACGTGATTCAGTCCTTTTTGGCGCCTTTCTTTGTACGCTCTCATTTTCACTGATATCAACTAGGGTGACATTGAGTTTTTTAATGTGACGGGGAGATTAAAGTGAATTGGACTGCTAAAATTCACAAAGAAGACATCCAGTAGGGGAGAAAGTAGCCCCTTTGTTCTTTGAGACGAAAAGCAACTGGAACCACGGATAACGAAGGGTCACAGTTCACAGCAATGGAGGGTCAGCTGAGGGAGAGATGCTGTCTCTCATTGTCTGGACCAGTGCCAGATAATTTCAAGGATACCAAGCAGGGGTCGAGTGCATCATGGGAGAAATTTACAAGGGCTTCTGTTTTGAAGATTGTTTCTTAGGTAACCGAATAATAAGACAGCGGGGGGATTTGTTAAAGGCCTCAAACATCTTGTGGCCTGGGTGCCGGAAATGAAAACGTAATACCTTGTTAAAATCACTATTGTTTAGTTCCAGAAACTCACGTATTCTTTTCCCATGGTGTAGTTTAAGGCTAAAAAGGCAACACATGTATGCCAATCTTGGAGATGTAAAAGAATAAGATTTACTGCCTCTCAGCTGTTTTAGCCTAAACCGTTCAGCGCGTGCTGTGAGATTGATTGCACTGACTTGTAGATGTCATCCTCATGCAAGTTTTTTTCTCCTCATAATTTCCCCATTTGATCAATGCAACAAGATTGACAACACCCAAGCCCCTTGATATATTTGTTGATAAAGAGATCTCTATTTGCATGTTCACTTACTTTTGTCTGATTTATTAATTAAACAGCAGACAAAATGCTATTGACATAAACTAAAATCATGGCAAACCTGGCTCCAAATATGAATTTAATTTAATTAAATCTACATGGTGTTTTTTCCTCAACTTAGTGCACATGCTGTGTTTACCTCCGGCAAGGATGTTGTTTTCACCCGTTTGTTTGTCATTAGTGAGATTCTAAGCTTGCTCATGTTCGGGTATCCTCCGCCCTCGTTCTGGACTTGCGATAGTTTCGACCAATGAGTGTAAAGATGCAGGGGCTGACAGCCACATGCTTCGGAGGAGAGCCGCAAATTGTCTCTCTCTCTCTCCTGAGCTGGCAACAGGGGGTTGCATGAGCAAGCCGTGAACATAGTTCTCGTATTGGGCATTCCAGTTGGGATTGGAGATGCCAAGTTCTGGAAAAAAAAAGACACTCGGGTGGAATAAGGACGCAGTAACGACCTATTATAGTTAAGTCTGTCTGGGAACTGGAAAGATGAGGCAGAACGGTACGAAGTTGGCGTTCAAACGTACTTCATATTTTCCCCTAACCTTATGCTTTGTTCATTCTCAATACGTTTCTACTACAATCGAAGTACGACAACTCTGTTCACAGAACGTCAATCTCGTTTGCAGTAAAGTCTTAATTTAGGACGGAATGGCTGGGAGAAATTTTTGGACACGCTGAACGTTCTGGAGCACCCCACCCGTCCATGCTTCTCACTGAGGTTCTTCCTCAGATTGTAATAAGTGTCTAAAACGTCCAATCAGTTCCCACTCATTCTTAGCCCATTCTGTCAAATTTTTGAGAACGTACTGAGAACTACCTTGGTGTGATGGGGGTATTAATAACAGTTTGGCGGAATGATAGGTGGCAGTCCGAAGAAGAGTTGATTTGATTTTGGAAGTGATCTGGAACATATTCTGTATCCAAAAGAACAGATATGGTGTGGCAAAGGAATGCGCTCTACTAGGTGCCCTCTAGTTTTATTTTTTAATTCTGGGTTTGCACTGGAAAAGGTCTTTAAAAAGGAATTTACAGAGATTTTAGTAAATCAAAACAAAACTTGGAAACTTGAGAAGAATTGGCAAAAAAAAAAAAAAAGCCTGGCGATCATTATGTCCCAGAAATGCCCACCCTGCCAATGATATTTTTCTTATGAACTATCGACCTATAAAAATTGTATTATTTTACCAACTTCAGTCTCACTTAGGCATCAACACTGACACCAAAACCTCCTGGTGCCTGGGTTTAAGCTGTGATCGCAGACTGGCAGATTCCTTACTAAAAGCAGTAAAATGCCATAAGATGCCATGCACTGGGTCATCAATCTGGACGACAAAGCTCCAAAATTATTTAAAAAAACTTTAAAGGCATGCAGGTAGTCAGACCTGATATCCTCATGTTGACGTTTTGGCTAGAAGTTTGTAAAACATGGGCCAAATTCAGATTCTGACTGCACTTAGTAGCAATGCAGTTCAGACCTACTCAGCCAGTTCCTTGTCTCTGGGCATTTGTGACTGGAGTTCAGAAGTCTCGTTTGGTACCTGCCCGTTTTCCAGCTTCTAGATGAAAATGTACAAGGCCCTAACTTGGAGAAAGATCTGAAGATAGGAAATGCAAAACCAAATGGACTGGCACTGATCAACACAAGGCCTGTCCAAATTAATTTAATCTGTTTAACGATTGTGGAACAAGTTGGAAGGGAGCTGGCCGTCTCACCCGAGATTATGTTTAATGGTTTGCAAAAGTTTGGCTGCGCTCTAACTGAAAAGGGCACCTGTCACATTAGCTGCAGAGCTACATCCAGACCTCTTGGCATGCTATACCATCTGTGAGACACTCCCACAGTTCAAGAGAAGTCTTGCCCAAGTCTGCCCAGCCCAGTTCTAGGAGATTTACAGTTCATGGGTTTTTACTCCAAGCCTAAAATAGCAAACCCTATTAACAGGGAGATCAATCTGTTATTTGTGGGACTAAGAAGTAAAATATTATTTAGGCTATTTGAATGTTATCAGTTGATTGAATGGGTCTCATCATCTGTATATTAGCACCACCTAATAGTTGGTTGATCGTCTTTATCATCGATTGATATCGCTGATCAGTTACATGGAATTTGCATTTTGACTCTGCTGCAAAGCAGGAATTGAAATGATGTGAGTATGTAAAGCAAAAGTTTGCATTAGGATGGAGGCTGGGCTTGTTGGATGGGCATGAAAGACAAAGAACTTTATTCCCACAGGATATCCAGGGTTCACCCTTGCCCCTGGAAGCTTAAAAATGATAAGCAAGGGGTACAGTTGCCTTTAAAGAGAGTGAACTGTGTTATAAAAGCACAATTGCCTTTCCCATATCCTCAGCTATAACCTTAACATTTTAATAAGCATGATCTCCTTGTCCTGATCCTGAATTGTAACCTTAAGATTTAAAAAAGCATAATTGCCTTTCCCTAATACTAAATTCAAATGATAACCTGTTAAAAAGCATGATTTCCTTTCCATGACCCTGAAACATACCGTTGACATAATAAAAAGTGGAATTTTCGAGCCACTTTTACAGGCACAGCAGGGCCAGTCGAGCCCATATCAACGTCATTGATTACGGACGATAACGCCCATTCAATCAACTGATAACATTCAAAACGGGTGCAACATTACAGTAAAAACAAAAACATTCAGGATGCAGGATCTCCACAAACTGGGTAGGGCAGCCCTGTCCAATGAAAACATACTACGTGCGCTTGGGTGGGCGAAGGAGAATGGCCAAACGAATACGAATACTTATGAATATGACAAACATTTTAAAGGCTTTAATGGCATACTTTACATTACATTTACATGCATTTATTTAGCAGACGCTTTTCAATCAATCATTCAATCAATAACCTTTATTGCAGGGAAGTCCCTTTTGCAGGGGAGCCCTGAATACAGTAAAACAACGGTAGGTTAAAGACAAACAGCACGGATAAAAATTCATAAACAACAATTCCAGATTAATGGAATAACAAATTGTAAAATAGAATTTAAAAAAAAAATACATATACAGTCCTGCACAAAATTATTCATACCCCTACCCATTTTTGAGTTTTTTCAAGATATTTTTTGACAAATCAAACTTATTCTTGCACAAATGACATTGTGAGTTGACATAAGGCGGTAAGAATTACAGTAAACAATTTTTCGAGAAATCCAATACTTTTTGGTATTTTATTTGACAGATTTACAAAAAATGCCATGTCCAGAATTATTCATACCCTTTTCTCAGTAATTCATGGCAAAACTTTCATTCACGATTACAGCCTCCAAACGCTTCCTTTTGTTGATCACAAGGTTTCTACACATTTCCACTAAGATTTTGGCCCACACCTCTTTGCTAACTTCTCCAGGTCCTTGAAGTTTAAGGGTTGCCGTGCCATGACCTCGGTCTTCAGTTCCCTCCTCAGATTCTCGATAGGATTGAGGTCAATGCTCTGGCTTGGCCACTCCAAATGTTCACTTTTTTGTCCACTAACCGTTTCTTGACGGATTTGGCCGTGTGTTTGGGATCATTATCCTGTTGGAAGATCTATTCCTGCCCAAGACGAAGTTACTCGCTGGATTGCTTGATGTTTTCACTGAGGATCTGGATATGCTGGTCCTGTTTCATGATGCCATTAACTTTAACAAGGTTTCTGGGCCCATTCGCTGAAAAGCAATATATGAAAGGCTTGCACAGGACCCAAAGTGACCTAGAGTCCTCACTGAGTGTTTGCATTGAGCTCGGCGGCTTTTAAAATCATACTTGATATTCCTCAATGGCCTGTTTGCAAATCATCGCAAGATGATTAATGGTTGGACTTCAAACATGACCGTTTGTTTTATGGGCCCAGCTCGCAATGAATGAGGAATGGCGTGGACCTTACTTTTGTCGTAAACCAGATGAACAGCAATACCTTTTGGGATACCGAAACCAGCCCACAGGTGGTAATCTAGGGCCCTGATCACCGCTCTGTTTTTCCATGAACACAAAAGCACTGTAATTTTCCTGAGCAAAAAAAAAGTGTCTTCCTCAAACAGAAAGTAGAACACATTTTCTACGCATTTTCCAGATCTCCGCTGCCATCAATCAGTATTGTCAACAGGCTTTGTGCCGACACTGCAGTCACTTTCTTGCAAATTTATGACCCTTTTTTAAAGTATGGAAAGGAAATGGCTCTCACCATAGCATATTTGTTGCACCATCTTTAGTGAGAATTTCCTCTGCTTTCTCTCCCTGTTTTGCCATTTACGCGCAACCTGAAATTAACTGTTGTGACTGAACCCATTTGGACGTTTACACTGGCTTTTATGAGTTTCATTAGAGTGCAGCCCATGTGATTTTTTTAAAAGCCCTAGGGTCCACTCTAACATAGTCCTGAAGGATCCTAGTGAAACACTCCCTAGCCAGCAGCAGCACTACCTACCTCTGAATGAAGACTTTTTGTGCCTCCTTCAGTATTGAAAAATGTTATCATGGGTTGCAATAAATGTGAAGAGAGAATTCTATTCAACCTCCTAAAGCCCAACATCCTCTGAGTGGTAACTCTGGCATTACGGGATTTTCAATGGCGTGGTGTGAGCCTCTAACCCTTAAATGCGTAATTGCTTTCAAGCTGTTCCTGTTTAAGATTGCTTGATTGATAATCACACTACTTGTTCGCAGAATAATCAATATATAAGCCTGTAATTATCAAGAAGTTACTGAGAAATGACCGAGATCACTGACGGGCTACATTAACAACATACTTAATTGTGATATTGTTAGGACGAAAAGGAAAACAGTTATTGATTAATCCAATACTTCGTCTGAATTCCATCTCCCCTTGCAGCAATTTTTTTTTCAGCTGAGCAACTAAATTTATTTTAAGATTGCACAAAATAAAAATGTTTGCATGCCCGTTCTTTCTAATGCTGCAATCTCATGTTGTAGCCTTCGTCTTCATCTTTGCAAAGCTGTATGTCTTAGTCATTAATGGAAGCGCTGCTTATTGGGAGCCTGTTTGCTGAAGAAATTCTTTTGATTAATTGTCTGATTCTGAATCGGAAACAAGTTGAGATTTAATCCGCATTACAGTTATGTCACTGGTTGTAGACAGTGTTTTAGTTTTACATAAACAAAATTAACGCGTGGACCTGAGTCAGCAAAACTGCATTTTTAAAAACATTTTCTTAAGCGTATTAAGCTGATTGTACACTGACACGGGGAAAAAATATGACATTTTGTGAGCTACAACAATTCAGAAGCTTCAAAGTATATGATATTGATATTTTATATCGCCATAAGTGTGGACAGGAAAATGCTTGATAACTACTGCGATGAACAATATTACCAGCTGAGGGGAAATAGACAGTAATTCTACCAATTGACCTCACAACTGAAACATAAATGGGAATGGCTTTGGAGAAGCATTGCGCTTTAAGGCAAGGTGAGAGCACAGATGTAATCCCTCCAAAGGCAAGTCCAAGGTTGAAGAAGTTAATCTGAGCCAATAATATTCGGTTTCTGCGCTTTCAAAAAAGTTTATTTGTTCAAGAAAAAAATTTAAACGTCAAACAAGTGTTGCCAGGCAAAAAAACCTCGCCCACCAGCACTTATTTTAGTGCTTTTGATACTGACTCAGCTTGTCAAGTGTGACCTCAGCTGTTGTCAACCTTTAGTCCTTTGAAAATCTGAGACCTTCAGTTTGACCTTTCAAAGTCACTCAAGGACAGAGGTCAAGGTGTCAACTAAAAGCCTAAACAGGAGTTCCTAAATGCTCATAATATTAAACACCTGTCTGTCTCCAACCGTTTTTGAGTTTTAATGGAAAATATATAATTTTCACCAATGATCTTGACCCCCTTGACATTTAACCCTCAACTGCTACAGATAATTTTAAAGATAGCCAATCACGCAGCATGTTATTGGAAGCAGAACTGAAAGATGCACATTTTGGTTACGGTTCGAAGTCAGTGTGATGAATTCGAAGAAAATTATTCCATAAAAACGATTTTAACGTTTCTGATTACCTTGACCCTTTGACTTAATCAGGTAATCAATGGACCATTGCCCATCATCTCAAAGAGTCAGTCAGCGCAACCATGTAGATGCTAGATTGTTAGCACACAGACACACACACAAACTAACAAAAAGACAAACAAACAACACTGATTACAATACCTCACCCAGCTGACCCCGCCCCTAACCTGGCCCTGACCCCTGACCTCATTAAAATACCACGCCACAGCGGGCGACGTAATAAGTTGCAGCAAATTGAAGCAATATTTTTACTTTGATCCAAAGTCTCAGTCTTACAGTGAGTTTGAATTCGCGCACAGTATGTTATCACAAGAACTGAAAAGGGAGTCTCCATACTTCATTCCTTACTCAGAATTTATCTGGCAAAGATGTACACATCATAAGGTGGGGACTTAATTTTCATCTGAATTGTTTAAAAAAAAGTGTTGTTTTAAACAGAAAAGGGAGATTAATTTCTTTTCTCTTCCTGTGTCTCAGAATTCATTGCCAAAATGTCTGTACATACATTGTTGAAATTTCTGTTTTCCTCCTGCAAATAATCCTAAAATTAACAGTGCATGGAACATTAGCAATTTTCTCTCTGGCCAAATAATGTATACGGTAGTTTGCACTCAGCAATCAATTAAAATCTAAATCAAGATGGGCTTCTCATAGTTACATTACAGTTGATTAACCCCAGTATATTTAAATGAGTGTAAATTCACGGCAGTGGAGAAAAAAATGTGGAAAAAATTGACGAGAACATTTAACCCTTTGAAGAATGTTTTTGCAAATAATTGTTTATAAACCAGAATTAAAAAACTGTTAAGAAACCAGTGTAATAAACATCCATTAATTTCAATTACCAACAGTGATGTGACATCAACATTAGATTGTGCCATCCAGAACATTCTAATCATGCACTTGTGATCTCATGGCTTTAAATTGTCCAAAATGTGAGAGAAATTAATACTGTTCCCACATGCGTGCAATCAACCATCAAACTGTGGGAGGGTCTGTTTTCTGTGACTGAAAAAACGTCTTGAGTGGCAGGAATGAGTCCAGAACCAAAGGAAGGATTTTAGGACTGAAAAGTTCAGCACTCTGACCTTCTCTCAGTCCTGAGAGCTCATTTGCACATGTGAGTTCTGCTTTCTGACAGGGCTACTTAGTTGAAAAGCAGCAATATTGGATAGAGCTACCTCTTTTACAAGCCAAGAAAAATCTTTCTGTAAATTAATACATTTAATGATTCTCTTTTTCTCATGCGCGCACACACACACACAAACACACACACACACACTCTCTCTCTCTCTCTCTCTCTCTTTCTCTCTCTCTCTCTGTCTTTCTCACACACACACATGCATTGATATATATTTAAACAAACACATGCACACACATTATACCCATGGACACGTACATCCACTCTCACACACATACACACGCATGCACTAAGAAACAGTCGTGGACATAAATTATACTCACAAGCACAGATGACAAATCGGTAGGTTCCTGAGAAAGGGAACTCCCAATTCTTTTGTGATGACCATCATTCCTCCTGCTATGCCGTCACCACAACATTAAGTCCCTCGACTTCAACAACATCAGTCTGTGACCAATCAAACACCAGCAGGGTGCAGTTCCTGCAGAATAACTGAGCGGCAGATGGCAGGATCAAGACTGACCATTCAGATTACCAAGGGGAATGAATGCACCACACTGGCCATGCCCTGCACACTATAAAATCGTCAATGTGGAAAGCCAGGGGTCAGTGTCTTTGGCAGGACAGTATTGACTGGCTTTGAATAATTGTGACAGAGTCAGTGTTGCGAATCATGACCACAGAACACATTTCACATAATATTTAGGATGTTGCTAGCATGTTCCACTCCACCTTTAATTGGGCACAAACCTGAGGTTAATCAGGACAGAGGGAGATGTGTCATCTTGTAATCCTTTTGACTATATTGCATTTTCACCTCTTTCATTGGCTATGATTGAAGTATTGTGACACAGCTAATGTTGTAAATAATTGTTGTGGATGCACTGGTGTTTCCTTTGGGAAATGCTCATCCAGTTATCATGTATTACTATTTTTATTAGATTTTCACAAAACATGAAAATGGAATGGACCACGAAGTGGAGGAATCTCTATTCGTGGGACAGTTTGAAAGTTATTTGAAGGAGTGAGGGGTCAGAAAAGCTGAGCAAATAAAGAAATTGCAACAGGCTACCAAGACCTCAATTCATTCACTATTTATTTCTCTGTTTTACAGTGGTTCTGAAAGGTCTGTTTTCTTTTTAGTTCTCAAAGGCCCTTTTAAGCATTATTGCAAGCGGCCTATAAACATCCAGCTGCCTCTGCGTGGCTTAATCACCATATGGTTGCCCCCAAATTGTTTTTCCATCGAGTTTCCTCTTCTATTGAGCAGTGCAGCTCATTCTGCATTAGGATGTACAATGCACAGCTCTCTCCCCATGCCATACAACAGGCTTTTATGTCAGAATGAAAAATGATAATGCATAAATTAATAGCAACCACATGTTTTCGGTTATACGTCCCTCAACTCTCAGCATTTGTCCAAATATAGGTCTGCCTCTTTCACATGCAGGCACACACACTCTCACAAACACACACATTCACATTACATCCTTTTCTTTCTCTCTCTCTCCTAAAACACTCTCAGTTGCACAAACACTCACTCCCCCCTACTCTCATACACTCACTCACACTCTTCTTCACGACAATTTCACTTTCTCTCACACATCTTCTAACTTTAACACACAATCACATTCCCTTTTCCTTTCACATTTTCTCTCTCGCACACACTCACCCTCGCTCTCCCCAGCTCTGTCACATGCTCTATCTTAGATCCACACTCATGTTTTCTCTCCCCTAAACCTCTCACACTCTGTCTCTCTTCCCTCACTCTTTGTTTGCCTTCTGAAGCTAAATAAAGACCTGGAAGAATAATCTTCCCTGGGCTGGATTGCATGTAGTAGGAGATTCAGTTGATGCCACCCAGGCATGGCCTGACCTCTCCCACCACTGCTTTCTGGGACAGCGAAGTGCCAACAGGAACAACAACTTAAGTAGTCAGTACATTCAGAAATGAATTCGGAAAGTAGAAAACACAGGCTTTCTGACAAATTTAAATGTACTGCACTGCTAGCATCATGACTTGATAGCTTATTGGATATTTTTGTTTGCACATTATTACTTAATTTCAAAATTATCGTGAGCACTTTTTACATCATCTCTATGTTTCTGTTCAACATAATGGACATATGTGAAAGATTATACCTGTCACCCAAATGTCATGGTTGTTAACATGCTTAACAGAGCGTGTTCAAATCAAGACAGAGAATGGTCTCTGGACAGTTGAAGCAAAGATCAGCCACCAGACAGCCATCCCAGATTGTTGTTTCTATTATTTGCACAATCCCACAATTCTTAGCACTAAAGATTCCAGTTCAGATCAGCACAAATAGGCTTTTCCCTTTCCAGACCCTTAATTGTAAATCATTTCGCCATTTTATTGAGAATAAAAACACTCAGAGAAATCAGCAGCCAAAGCTGGCCGATATGACTTGACTCTCGGATGAACTTTGCTACCGCTAGGCCATGGATTCTCAGCTGCTTTCCTGACCAAAATTAGTTCATCGTGTCATTATTACAGGCATAGTCTCATTCAATTGCTGTTGCTTCTGGTCTATTTGAGTAACGTCTACTGAGAAAAATTCAGAAGGCCCTTCAACCCTCCAAAATAATGGAGAGAGTTGATTATTGATCTGACAGCAGGAGATGAAAGTTAAGTTCTTGGAAAAAAAAATCAAAACCATTCCTGGCTCATTGTGTAAAACATAAATGTAGCTTACCTCCCTGTGATCGCTAATGATTATTGTGGCCCAATCTCCATCAGAAGGTCAATTTCCAAGTGCTCTTGAAGTATGCTGTTAAATATTTCCACATGGCATAAAAACTGCTTAAATAAACATCACACCTCCAATTTTTCTCCGCCTTTTTCCGGCATTTTTGTGGTCTCCCACATAGGCATCCGCATCACAACGTTTTACGCATGTCAGTGGCTCTAACCCAATGTAAGAACACCATAACCTCAGAGGAAAGCCGGTTCAGCCAGGTTTTCCTTTTATACATGCTCACGCTTCCCCTCCAAAAGTGAAATCTCAAATGTGATAACTGCCATCATTAGTGCCATTAACAGATTACCGTCTCTTGGTGGCTTTGGCAAATGGAATTTTTTCAATACAAATCCATTCATATGTCCTTATAAATTAATTTATGAAGTCAAGCCTAAATAGCATGGAAATGTGCATAAGATTTCATTGCTTATTGTCAAGGCCCCGTCTGACTATATCACATCATTATGGTGCAAAAAGGTTACATTAATTAACATTTTTAGCTCACCTGACGACGAAGTCAGATGAGCTTATGTCATGGCCTGTTTGTCCGTCGTTCGTCGTCATTCGTCGTCGTCGTTTGTCGTCCGTAAACATCTTCTCCTCCGAAACCACTTGGCCTATGAAGCTGAAACTTGACAGGTACCTTCCTACCCATGAGGACACCAAAGTTTGTTCAAGGCGTTCCGATCCGATCTCAAACATGGCTGCCACAGCGGCCATATTGAAAATCACATAATTGGCCATCTGAAAGCTATTTATGCACATATTCAGCTGAAATTTGCTATATAGTTAGTACATGGCAAGATTCATCAGATATCATCCGTATTTCGGATTATGACCTTGCTTTCACCTTCAACTTTATACAACCCCTGTGAGTCACCTTGAAATCTTTCAAAATCATCTTCTCCGAAACTACTCGGCCAATGAAGGTGAAACTTGACAGGTACCTTCCTGCCTATGAGGACACTAAGTTGTGTTCAAGGCGTTTTGATCCGAACTCGAACATGGCCGCCATGGCCGCCATATTTAAAATCACATAATTGGCCATCTGAAAGCTATTTATGCTTGTGTCTAAGACATTCAACTTTAGACACATCCAGTGGAAACAGCTTGACAATAATGAATATATGGGCACATTTCCTTGTTGTGCAATTGTGCAGATGTCAACTGACCTGCCTTCAAAATTGTTGCTCTTAGTGTACGTGAATTAGGAGATACCATGTAAATAGTTTCTCAATTTGCTAATTACATGAAGGAGATTACACTAATGCAGGGGTTCCCAAACTTTTCCAAAAAAATTTCTGCGGCCCACCTTTGTCCTATAAACAGTACAAAGACAAAATTATGCATTCTCAGAACACTTAACAGCAACAATAATTGTTGTTGTTGTTTTTTATTTATTATTATTATTATTATTATTATTATTATTATAAAGATTCATGATTGAAATGAAAGCAGGGGGATAAAGGAAGCCTAAACGTTTAATCTGTGGTGTACACACAAGACAGAATTAATTATAGAACACAGTACGCGCTCCTCAGATTATGACCCCCGGTCATGATGACCAGAAAGCTACGTTCCGATCATAAACTATATAAGGTTCCTAAAATATTGTGAGGTCAATAACACTCGATTGGTTATTACTTCTAAATATTTTTTAAATCGTGCAATAAATATTTTACAATAAAAATAATAAAAAATCATATTTGCAAAAATGAATCATATTTTTCATGACCTCTCACGGCCCACCTGCACACCGTTAAGTTAAGAACCCCAAGTACAGGATTTCTCTGTCTGCTGACCTTTGTGCTCAGAGGCCTGAGAGCCTCAGGAATCCATCTGTACACATTGCTGCCTACATTGAGCCGATTATTGCGTGATGTGTCCTTCTCATGCGAAACTTCGTGAGAAGATAAGAGCCAGGAGGATGGGCGGGGGAGGCGTAGCCCCCGCCCAGTAAGGTACAGTAAGCATATTCTATACAAGTCTCTCATAAGGGAAAGGATGTAAGGCGAGGACAATAGGATTATCAACTGGGCTTCATATATGGTAAGAATTAAGAGACCTTCACACTCCTCGTGGGATGTTACAATTGTGAGGAGACTGAGGAGAAGGGCGTATTATATGTTAATATTATGTGCCTACTGCAATGCAGACACATATTACAATCCCGCATACTAATTTATTATTATGTGCCTACTGCAATGCAGACACATATTACAATCCCGCATCCTTATTTATTATTATGTGCCTACTGCAATGCAGACACATATTACAATCCCGCATCCTTATTTATTATTATGTGCCTACTGCAATGCAGACACATATTACAATCCCGCATCCTTATTTATTATTATGTGCCTACTGCAACGCAGAGACATATTACAATCCCGCATACTTATTTATTATTATGTGCCTACTGCAATGCAGTCACCTATTACAATCCCGCATACTTATTTATTATTATGTGCCTACTGCAATGCAGACACATATTACAATCCCGCATTCTTATTTTATGTGCCTACTGCAATGCAGACACATATTACAATCCCGCATCCTCATTTATTATTATGTGCCTACTGCAATGCAGACACATTTTACACTCCTGCATACTTATTTATTATTATTTATAAAACGGGTGCTTCCCATCCTTAAATGTGATTGGCTGAGCTGCGTTCCATGCCGGTCTAAAATCACTGTAACACTCACTGCATTCTGAAGCAGACAGCAGCAAAAATAACCGTGCGGGCAACCAGCTACTCGGCGCTGAACTGACTCGTTAGGTTACGTTTGTTTCAAGATTTTTTGCTTGCTATTTCAGTGCTATCGAATTTGAGCCTTTTTACCCGCAAACCAGTTGGCTATCTACCTAGCAAGCTATTCCATTACAGAGTTCGATATCATTTTAGCTTGCTAGCTATGTTGCTAACTAGCTCGCTATTTCAGTATTAGCGATAAATTGTTGATTTTTTTGTTGTGTGTTTATTTTATGGACCATGTGTAGGGTAACCACATCCATTGTGGTGAACGCTAGCAAACTAATGCACAATTCAACATATTTTTCTGGACACTGGCAAGTGTTGAGGACAAAAGTCAAACTTGTTCCTTATTCTCGCTGCTGGTTGTAATGATATGGCCGATCGGCGTGAGTTGAGAACAAGGAGACTCGAAAACTGAAACGAACGTAAAATTATTTAACGGGGCCTTAGGGAGATCGAAGGAGACATTCCAAATAGCCTGCTTTCATAGTATATCTACATTAACAAGCCCAAATAGCCTGATGTGACATAATGGCGCTAGATGAAAAAGCAATCTTAGCGTCTGTGTTGCTTGCTAACCATTCTCTACACTCTATCTTGCTTGGTGGAAGAACGAATATTTCTCAAATTTATTGTTGAATTATTACCTATAAATTGTTGATTATTTTTCTTGTGTGTTCATTTAATAGGCTAATTGTAGGGTAAACATTTTATAAAAGCAATAAGCCCCTTGAAGCAGTGGGTTATAGTGATTTTATAACGGCGGAGGGGCACTAAGGCACTCAGCTGCGCGTCGTGCCTTAGAACGCCCCTCTGCCCTTATAAAATCACTGTAACCTACTGCTTCTGGGGACTTATTCCTGTAGTGCCTAATATTCAGATACGTATCTCAATCCCGCATACTTATTTATCATTATGTGCCTGTTGCAATGCAGACACATATTATAGTCTCGCATACTTATTTATCTATAATATACTCAGCAACAAAAGTTTCTGTGACACCAATATTGTTAATTATTTTTCATAACGCAATTATGAAATTGTCATACATGGTGATATCAGACTGAAACAGTACGCGTAAACACAACATTGAAATGGAAATCATGAAAATGCGAGAAAATGACTTTGCACGTGAAAATGTGCGTAAATCATGCTTGTGGATGGCAATAAAAGAGGAGAATTTTTGGAATGTTAACATTGTGCCTGATGAACGACGGAAGCATCACTTATCGAAAACACAGCTATTCCGGATCAGGAACTCTACCCTCTAAATGCCAAGACTGTCTGAAAATGATCGGTGGAGGGCCATTGGGATGATTGAATCCGGAACCTCGCAGAGGGAAGTTGCTCATCGCCTGAATGTCCACCGAAACACCATTTGGAACTTATGGCAGCGTCATCAGCAGACAAGACATGTCAGAGACCGTCCTCGCAGCGGCCGTCCACGAGTAACCACTCCCAGACAGGACAACTGGATTCGAACAACCCATCTCCGAAATCGATTCCAACCTGCAACCATAACTGCAAGAACGATACCTGGTTTGAGGCGACTGTCTGCACAGACAATCCGTCGCCGTCTCTGTCATTTTGGCATTGTCCCACGTCGGCCAGCAAGACGTCCAATACTCACAGTACAACACCGACGACTGCGTCTACAGTGGGCACAACAACATCGACGGTGGATCCAACGTCAGTGGGATCTTGTACTCTTCACTGATGAATCAAGATTCATGCTTAACCGATGTGATGGTCGTTTACGTGTATACCGTCGACGTGGAGAACGTTATGCCAACAACTGTGTTCAGGAATTTGATCGTTTTGGAGGTGGTAGTGTCATGATTTGGGGAGGGATCACGGCTAGAAACAGAACAGATTTGCTTGTTATTGGTGGAAATCTGACAGGTCAAAGATATCGCGATGAAGTGCTACGGCCATTAGTGGTACCGTTTTTGATGCAACATGGTCCCAGAATAACGCTGCAACATGATAACGCCAGACCACACGTTGCAAGGATTGTACAGCAGTATCTGATGCAACAACATGTCAATGTCCTGCCATCGCCAGCCAGATCCCCAGACATGTCCCTAATCGAGCATCTTTGGGACGAGATGGATCGACGTTTGCGGCGGTTGGATAACCCGCCAGCTACACTCCAGGAATTGCGACAGCGTCTACGTCAGATTTGGAATGACATCCCACAGCAATTTCTGGCACATCTGATTCGGTCCATGCGCCGGAGATGCGTTGCTTGCATCATGGCACGAGAAAGTCACACCCGGTATTGAAGTGTGAAGGTCACAATTGGTTAGACGTCAGACAAGTGCTTCATGACGCATGAAAATGACATTTTTCGTTTTGAGTGACGTTGGCACTGAAAAGTCAGTGTTTCTCCTGTTAAATAAACATATTGATTGCATTGAGATCTTTGCGTGTCATTTATAACATACACATAAATGGTGTCACAGAAACTTTTGTTGCTGAGTATATAATATGTGTCTGGTAATTGTATTCCTGATCCATGTTTTTCGGGACTAACGGATTTCCCAAAATTCCAGAAAATTTCTCCCTAGCAACCGGCAGAACACCATAGCAACTGCCTTGCTTTGCACAAGCAATCACCTACACCACCATAGCAACTGCCAAGCAATCCTTTAGCAACCATTAGGAACACCATAGCAACCACCTGGCAAAGCCCTAGCAATCACAAGGAGCATCATGGAAAGTGCCTAGCAATACTTTGCCAACAACCCAGAGGTCCATAGCAACCACCTAAAAATGCCCTAGCAACCACCCAGAACACCATAGCAACCGCCCAGCAATGCCCTAGCAACCACCCGGCATACCATAGCAACCGCTTACCAACGCCCTTGCAACCGCCTGGAACACCATAGCAACCGCTCAGCAATGCTCTAGCAACCACCGGAACTCCATAGCACCTGCCTAGCAATGCTCTAGCAAGCACCGGAAACACCATATAAACTGATTCCAAGAACCGTAGTAAGCATCCCAAACACTGTACATATAGAGCAGCAGGCACGTTCATTATTTCTTCCAGAATTTTCTAGTTTAGAATTAATATTCCGGAATATTCATGATCTCTGTTAAAAAGGGATGTTTGGTGGCTCAAGGACAGGATGGTCGTTATCAGAGCAGCTGCCTCGAGGAACTGCAGTTCTCGGTACTAAGACAAGGCTTGCAAATACTGATTTGATGATCTTTGGGGTGTGTGATATCAAATAGTTCTGTTGTAATCAACCTCAAGACTGTCTCAGCGGCGATCTTTCCTTTCTTCAGCACTACACCACAAGAGGCCTGATTGACATCAATAGTTGAAGCCAATAGCTTTCTATTACACTTGCTGTCATGTCTGCAGCCCATTTTGTTGATGAAATAAGCCTTCAAATTTATAACTTCAAGGTTAAAAGGTCATTAAAGGTTATTATTTCACAGTATGAGCCATGTAGAGTCTGATACTGACATAAATTACTCTCCAGGTCAAGACCTTTCCAATAATATATTGGGTTTAGTACTATGTGAAAGTTTTTTATTTTATCATTTCATGGACACAGGCCATTCTGACCCAAGTTGCAGGGAGCACTTGGAAGGCTCAACATAGAAAATGATTTTTTTTTTAGAAATCTTCTTATTTTTTAATTTTGTAGTACAGTGACCAAAATGAGTCACCTTTGGAGATAATACTACAGAATCTGTTTTTTATGCACTCAGTTTTTTTTTACTTTTGGTCAGGGCTCCTTTTGCACAAATGACTGCATCAATGGAGGTGATCAGCCTGTGGCACTGTTGAGGTGTTATGGAAGCCCAGTTTGATTTTTGATAGATTAATGATATCTATGGGGTTCAGGTCATGCCAGTTGGCTGGCCAATCAACCACAGTAATAACATAGTCAGCAAACCACTTACTAGTAGTTTTGGCAAACTGGGCAGGTTCCAAGTCTTGCTGGAAAAGGAAACCAGTATCTTCATAACACAGACAGAAAGAAGCATGAAGAGCTCTAAAATCTCCTGGTAGATGTCTACGTTGACTTTGGACTTAATATAATAAAGTCAATCAATCAATCAAATTTTATTTGTATAGCCCAATATCATATTTACATGTCTTAAAGGGCTTTACTGGCCCAGCAACTCAGAACCCTCTGACCTAAACATTCAGTGAAGATGAGGAAAAACTCCCACAACAGAAACCTTTCAACAGGAGGAAAAAAAAAAAACAATGAAAGAAAACTCAGAAGGATCCCCCAACCAGGACGGTCAGTAGTGCAATGGTAACCAATTAAGCTGGTTGATAACCTTATATCATTGACAGTCCCTAACCCTCACCTAACCAGGATGGTTAGTAGTTCAATGGGAACCAAGTAAGCTGGTTGATAACCTTATATCATTGACAAACCCTAACCCAACCAGGATGGTCAGTGGTGCAACGGTAACCAAGTAAGCTGGTTGATAACCTTATATCATTGACAGACCATTACCCTAACTCAACCAGGACAGTCAGTAGTGCAATGGGATCCAAGTAAGCTGGGTGATCACCTTATATCAATGACAGAACCTAACCCTAACCCAACCAGGACGGTCAGTAGTGCAATGGTAACCAATTAAGCTGGTTGATAACCTTATATCATTGACAGTCCCTAACCCTAACCTAACCAGGATGGTTAGTAGTTCAATGGGAACCAAGTAAGCTAGTTGATAACCTTATATCATTGACAAACCCTAACCCAACCAGGATGGTCAGTGGTGCAACGGTAACCAAGTAAGCTGGTTGATAACCTTATATCATTGACAGACCATTGCCCTAACTCAACCAGGACAGTCAGTAGTGCAATGGGAACCAAGTAAGCTGGGTGATAACCTTATATCAATGACAGAACCTAACCCTAACCCAACCAGGACCATCAGTAGTGCAATGGGAACCAAGTAAGCTGGTTGATAACGTTATATCATTGACAGACCCTAACCCCAAACCAACCAGGACGGTCAGTAGTGCAATGGGAACCAAGTAAGCTGATTCATAACCTTATATCACTGACAGACCCTAACCCTAACCCGACCAGGATGGTCAGTAGTGCAATGGGAACCAAGCAAGCTGGTTGATAACCTTATATCAATGACAGACCCTAACCCTAACCCAACCAGGACGGTCAGTAGTGCAATGGGAACCAAGTAAGCTGGTTGATAACCTTATATCAATGACAGACCCTAACCCTAACCCAACCAGGATGGTCAGTAGTGCAATGGGAACCAAGTAAGCTGGTTGATAATGTTAAATTAGTACAGAGCCTCTATCTGCCATCTTCAGATGGTCTTTAGAAACTGGAGAAATACTAAATGATTGGAAACAGGGCAATATAATATAGTGCCCCCAGGAATCCGCGATTCCGCGATCGCGGAATTTACCGCAGATTTCAAAGCCCTCCGCGGAAATCAAAGCAGTCTGCGGAATATAGGGCGAGGTGCAGAATTTTATATTTTACATGTATTTTTCATCCCGGCCGCTAGATTTTGCGGTCAGATAAACGGGATCTAAGACTCACAGCCGGTGCTGCCGGTTACGGAAACTGATTTTTTTCTGCTGTATGCAGCATAAACTATATAAAAAGATGGACGCAGCACCCTGATTTAAAAAAAGAAGCCCATGTGGAAGTACCGTAGAATGGCATTCTATTTAATGGCCAGCAGATGGCGACGTCAGTGGTTGCAGAAAGAAGTTCAATGCAATAGAAGTCTATGAGAAAATGATCCTACTTTCCGACCTGATTTTTAATTTAAATAAAGATTTTTCACATCATTTTATGTCAGCTATAGCAAGTTTCAGGTCTCCTTCGATATATCATGACATTCATTTTCGTGAATTATGGTCCAATATAAACAAGAATAAAGTATAAAGCCAGAATATGCTTCTGGGGCGTCGCTATCCTCTGGTCCTCGTCCGATACGGTCAGATCCAGAGCCACGTTCCTCCCCGGATCTTCGATTCACATCTTCATCTTCGAACCAGCGGGTGACATCACGGTTGCTTCATCCATCTTTTTATACAGTCTATGGTATGCAGTAACGTTTACAATATCCTGAGGATACAGTGAATAGTGTACACTTCTTTAAATCTTTACTTTGATCTTTGGCACTTGTTCAGTTACTAAGCCTCGTTCACCCATAGTTTGTTGAAATGTTTTGCACTTTATAAGTTATGCAAATAAATCTGCTCAAGAGGGACAAAAAGAAAATTGATGCTGCTTATTTTATAACCACAATGTTTCGCAGTGTTTTGGTATTGCAAATAATTTCATAAGATAATTTTTGCTTCATTATTACATTAATTTGCTTTATAACTGGTCATTTAGGTTTTTTTTAATGCCGGCGGAAAATAAACTTTCAAGCCACGGAATCAAGAATTGCTCTCCGCAGAATCAGGAATGTTCTCCGCGGAATCAACACTATTTCTCTGCAGATTCCTGGGGGGACTAATAATACCAATATATAAGAAAGGGGACCATACCGAGCCAGGAAATTACAGGCCAGTCAGTTTAGCTTGCATTGCTTGCAAAATATTGGAATCTATCATAAAAGATGAGCTGGACTTATTTCTTGAACCTAACAGTATCTTGAGGGATAGCCAACATCGTTTTCGTATGGAAATCATGCCTGACAAACCCTCTGGAATTTTTTGAAGAGGTCACCGAGACTTATGACCAGAGCAGGGCTTATGACATCATATACTTGGATTTTCAGAAAGCAATTGATACAGTACCGCATAAGAGACTAATTTTTCAAATGAGCTCCATTGGAGTTACAGGAGGTATTTTGGAGTGGATTCAAAACTGGTTACAAGACAGAACACAAAGAGTGGTGGTCAGTGGTATCTTATCTGAGCTAGGTATGGTGGGAAGTGGCATCCCCCAGGGATCGGTGTTGGGACCCCTGCTGTTCCTCATCCACATTAATGACCTTGATAGGAATATTGAGAGCAGATTAGTTAAATTTGCAGATGATACTAAATTGGGGGGTTTGACAAATAGTTTAGAGTCCGCTAAAGTGATTCAGGATGATGTGGATAGAATCCAGAATTGGGCAGAAATGTGGCAAATGAAATTTAATGGAGCGAAATGTAAAGTTGTATATGTAGGTATAAAAACATTAGACGGGATTACTTCATGGGAGGTTTAAAACTGGAATGTGCTGCACAAGAGAAAGATCTGGGAGTGATTGTTAACCAAACCCTCACAGGCTCTAGCCATTGTGCTGTAGCAGTTAAAAAAGCCAATCAGATTCTGGGATACATTGCAAAAATTATTGAGCTCAAATCTAAGGAGGTGATACTTCTTTTGTACAACACATTCGTCAGACCACATCTGGAGTATTGTGTACAGTTTTGGGGACCATACTTTAAGAAAGATATACAGGCTCTAGAGAAAGTTCAGAGAAGAGCCACTAAGCTAATTCCAGGTATTGAAGATGAAAGCTATGAGAAGAGGCTGAAGATCCTTAATCTCTTTAGTCTTAGGAAAAGGAGACAAAGGGGTGATTTGATTGAGGTCTTTAAATATGTTAAAGGGATTAACAAAGTGAATTATGTAGGATTCCTTTGACCAAGTGTTGTGAGTAGAACGCGGGGTCACAAATGGAAGTTGACCAAAGTTAAATTTAGCACTGATATTCGGAAATATTTCTTCACCCAAAGAGTAAATTCAATGTGGAATAGTTTTCCTGACCATATTGTTGAGGCAGAGACCTTGGGGGTTTTCAAGGGCAGGCTTGACTAAAAGCTAGATACCATCGAGTATCTGGAGGAATATATTCACAATAGTATAAAGAAACTGGCGAGCGTAGTTGGGCGGAACAGCCTGTTCTCGCCATTTATGTTATGTTATGTTAATAAACAGTACACTGAGTTCTAGATATATAAACTAGATAACAAATATGTAGCATTAGAAATATGATCAAGATAGATCAGATAAATGTACATATGTGGAAACACACAAGGACTGAGTGGAAATAGACAGTGCATTGCTGTCCACAGCAGATGCCACACATCTGAAACAGATCAGTCTGTACATCAGTCAAGACATGGCCCAGTGGGCGGGCTGTGGGGTCCTCTTTTTCTCCTTCTGTCAATGAGTGTCATCTGGACAACTTTCAAGTCAGCAGTCTTTCCCTTGATTATGATTGTGTGTAATGAACCAGAGTGATAGATTCATGGTATTTATACTGCATAAAGACTGATTTAATCAAAATAATCTCCTAATGATAATTTTTTTAAATTCTTTTAGTTGTAGGCCATATCAAAATAAAAAGAATTAAATGCTTGAAACATTTTAGCTAGCTTATAATTAGTCTAGAATGTGACCAATCTTCACACTCTGCACTGACTGACACAAAATATGAATTTTTTTAAACAATATTCAAATTTTCTGAAATGCACCACTATTTCTCAAGTTGACAATACAATGTGATGCCAAATTAAACCAAATTCCACAAATAAATTTGCTCAGTTTATGTCTTCCCCATTTTGTCTGTAGCTGTTGTATTTTTCAGTGATAATGCACAATAAAAAGGGAATATATGGTTTTTTAAAATCTCTGAATATAAAATAAAATGGGAAAGTAACACACACCAAGGGTTGTGGTGAGGTGCTGATGAGCGGAAGTAAACCAAGGCAAAGAAAATAGTGTCATACACTCTGGATCCACATGTATTATTATTTTAATAAGATGACAATGTTTCTTCAACATCAACAATAAGAAAGGACACAGAAATTTATATATGTACTGGCCCAATTCCAAAAAATTGGGGATGTTTTGATAAATGTAAATAAAAACAGAATACAATTATCTGCAAATTTCATAAACCCATATTTTACTCAGAACACAACATAGAAAATAAGTCAAATATTTAAAGTGAGAAATTGTACCATTTTAAGGAAAAAAAAGGTAATTTTCAATTTGATGGCAGCAACACATCTCCAAAAAGTAGGGACAGGGCAGTGTTTACCACTGTGTAGCATCCCCTCTTCTTTTAACAACAGTCCATAAAACATCTGGGAACTGAGGAGGCCAGTTGCTGGAGGTTTGGGAGAGGAATGTTGTCCCATTCTTGTCTGATATAGAATTCTAGCTGCTCAACAGTCCTGGCTCTTCTTTGTCTTATTTTTCGTTTGATGATATGCCAAATGTTTTCAGTTGGTGAAAGGTCTGGACTGCAGGCAGGCCAGTTCAGCACCCGGACTGTTCTTCTACAAGGCCATACTATTGTAATAGATGCAGTCTGTGGTTTAGCATTGTCTTGCTGGAATATGCAAGGCCTTCGCTGAAAAAGACATCATCTAGATGGGAACATACATTGCTCTAAAACCTCTATATCCCTTTCAGCATTGATGGTGCCTTTCCAGATGTGCAAGCTGCCCGTTCCATAGGCACTAATGTACCCCCATACCATTAGAGATGCAGGCTTTGGTACTGAGCGCTGATAACAAGCCGGTTGATCACTCTCCTCTTTAGTCCGGAGGACGCGGCGTCCATGGTTTCCTAAAAAAAAATTAAATTTTAGATTTGCCTAACCATTTGCCTCAGTCCATTTTAAATTAGCTTTGGCCCTATATATATTATATATATATCCCACTCCCTTGTTTCACATGTGCTGGTGATTAGACAGGTATGTTCAACCACTGGTGTGAGAAAAGATAAGAGGTCTAAGGAGAGTCAAAAACTCCAACCAATAATGACCTGGAAATACAAATTACAAGACTTGTTGTGATTTGAAGTGGCACAAACCATTATGTCTCACATCACATATAATTCTTTAACATTTCAATTGTTATAGGTTTAAGCATATTCAAACATTTAAAAAATGTAAATTTGCAAAAACAGAATAAATGCACGCACATCCAAGATCTGATATCACAGGTGCAGGACCCAAAAAAAAAAACACACTAGAAAAGAATAAAAGTCCGCACACTGTTTAAGTTGCTATCAGAAGACTTTATTCTTTTCTACCAAATACATAAATTTGAAAATATTTCTAATAAATATACAGATAAAGTCTGACCCTCACTCTAGCAACAGATGTAGAAATTGAGAAAATACCCTTGAGAATCCAGAAGGTTTTTATGTACTTCCTTCCACCAAAATAAATTGTACATTTGATCTAAAATGAAAAGTACTCTCTTTACTACTCATAAGACTGGTCAGTCTTTTAAGGAATTGCCGACGAAAACTGCTCATTAACAGCAGGGCAGAAAATAAAGAAACCCTCATGATTAAATTTTCAGTAATGTAGCAGTAATAGTGTAAACAATGAAAAAGAAAAGAGAATGAAAGCAATACAGTTTCTGTGCTCCCACTTTTATACAGTATAAATTATTATAATTGGGGGTTGGGTGGGTGGGTGGAGTGTCTTGCGTAATGATGTCTTCTGCAGCATCCTCAACATGCTCAATGTAGGCAGCAATGTGTACAGATGGATTCCTGAGGCTCTCAGGCCTCTGAGCACAAAGGTCAGCAGACAGAGAAATCCTGTACTTGGGGTTCTATCACCAGTATAAATACGGTCCAGAGGCTACGGGGGAGGGGTGTCTTGCGTAATGGTGTCTTCTGCGGCATCCTCACAATGGTAATGGCCGATACTGCTCATGGGTACTGTAGTATTTCCTGTTAGATTTGAAGCACCAAACTCAACGGGGAAATGGTGTTTCTCAGAAGATAAAAAACAACTAGCGACCGCAACATTTCTCTGCAGTCTGTTTTATCAACTGTGAGAATATACGTACTGTATTTTGACTCGAAGGAATCGCTGAGAAAAATTGCTCATTAACAACAGGGCAGAAAATAAAGAAACCCTCGTGATTAAATGTTCAGTAATGTAGCGGTAATAAAAGAATAGGGAATGAAAGCAGTACAGCTTCTGTGCTCCCAGTTTAACACAGTATAAATAGTTTTATAGAGTATGAATACAGTCCACACTAACAGAGAGAAATACGTGTTGCAGGCACGACCGATACATCTAATTGAAATATATTGGTTTTAAAGTAGTGCTCAGGGTCACAAAAAAAACTATAAATTTGTGTCCATGTACACGATTCAATAGATTTAATGTCCTGACTATTTCGCAATCAGCCGTGAGACTGGGTTGAACCAGCAACATTCACAGACCAAGCCAATGCTATGAGCTGCCATTGCTTGGGGGAATATTGTTGTTCTCTCGGTTGGCAGGGTTGGAGAGTATAGTGTAATGTGAATACAGGCCACTGGATGGCAGTATTTACCTTTTTTTTATTCAGCTCAGACTGGAGCTATGTTTAGACATGTCCTGGACATGTCTGGGGCAAGTCCCCGAAAAATAAAAAAAAAAGGTCTAGATGTGGGTGGGGTCTGCAAAAGAGTATATAAGGAGTAGAATTGAGACAGTAAAGTAGTAGGAGAAATTGCAAGAAGAAGGATACGTGTGACCAGACCTGTCATTTCTGTTCAAGACCAGTGAAGTTTCTTTTGTGGATTTTTGCCTCAAAAAGAGCCTTTTCCTCACCCAGCACATCACCAGAAAACCCAAAAGGACTGTAAATATTTCTGTTTTTTTTTTGTTTTCCAATCAATCTTGGTCTGTAGTTGTAAATAGTAGTTAGTAAGTTGTTATTAGTCTTTGTCTGTTGATTAAATGTGTTTAAGTTTTTAAAACAGTTTCTGTCATCCCTTGCTGTTGCTGTTGCTGTTTGTGTTGTAGATTGTAATAACAAATTGGGGCCATAACAAATTGGGGGCTGAAGGTCCGGGATAGACCATTTTGTGAGTCATTTATTAAAAATCTAACATTTCAAATTGTAAAATTGATTTTTTTTAATTGAATACATATATATTGACAACAGCAATGGATGATTTCTTGGCATCACCAACCGTAGGGGTTTTGAAGTCTTTTAAAAAGACAGAACTGCTAGAAATTTGCAGACATTTAGAGCTGACAGAGGTGAAACCAGCCATGCGAAAAGCAAGACTGGCTAGCGAGATAGTTGAATATTACATTGATGAAAATGTGTTTGCACCAGGAGATCTGGAACAGTTTCCAGTGGAAAATCCAAATATAGAAATGGAACTTAAATTAAAAATGATAGAGATTGAAAGGGAGGAAAAAGAAAAACAAAGAGAATTTGAGAGAGAGAAAGAGGAAAGAGCAGAAAGAGAGAGACAGAGACAGAGAGATTTTGAATTAGAGAAATTCGATAGAGAAGAAAGACTCCAAATGGAGCAACTAAAAATAAAAATTCAAACTGAAAATAAATTTCGGGCTAGCCAGGAGGTAAAACTGGTGCCTCCATTTTCGGAAAAGGATGTTGACAACTATTTCCAGTGTTTTGAAAAGGTAGCAAAGAGTTGCCAGTGGCCAAAGGAACACTGGCCTCTGATGTTGCAAACTGTCCTCAAGGGTGAAGCTCAACAAGCCTATTCGGCTTTGTCTGCAGATGATTCCTCTGATTATGAGGTTGTCAAAAAGGTTATTTTGAGAGCTTATGAGCTGGTTCCAGAGGCTTACCGACAGAAATTCAGAGGTTTGAAGAAATCTGAAAATCAGACTTATGTGGAATTTGCTAATGAGAAGAAAGTTTGCTTTGAGCGCTGGTGTACTTCCATGGAGGTGAAGGATGATTTCAACTCACTAAAAGAGATGGTGTTAGTTGAAGAATTCAAAAACTGTGTTAAGGATGATCTTAAGACCTACCTTAATGAGAAGCAAGCACTGAATTTGCAATCAGCTGCCAAATTTGCAGATGAATATGTTCTCACACATAAGTCCAAATTTCAGTCAAGCAGTAACAATAGATGGTCCCAATTTCAGAAAAAGGGTTACGGTGATACCCAAGATTCCTCACCCAAAGACAAAGACAAATCTGGTGAGGGTGCTCAGAAATCCAGTAACAGGTCTGATCAAAGTGTGAAAGCTGACAGTGACAAAAGTGGTCTAGTTTGCAGTTATTGCAAGAAATCTGGTCATGTTAAAACTAACTGTTGGTTCCTTAAAGCTAAGAAAGAAAAAGAAAAGGATACCAAACCAAATGCCTTTGTGAAAACAAGGTTAGAAACCCCTGTAGTAGATAACCAATCTGCTAAATTGCCTGCTTCTTGTGGGGCTAAAAAGCCTGATACAGCTGACTTCGTGAGGGAGGAATTTCTTCCATTTGTGTCAGAGGGATTTGTGGCTCTGAATGAGCATACTACTCCTGTCCCCATATATATCCTAAGGGATACCGGAGCTTCTCAATCACTTTTGTTGATGGACTCCTTGGAGTTACGTGATGAGACCGCTTCAGGGGATTTCATACTTGTACAAGGTATTGAAGGGAGGACTGTATCTGTACCCCTGCGCTCTATACTCTTGAAGTCAGATTTAGTTACAGGACAGGTAAAGGTGGGACTTATGTCAAGTCTACCTATAAAGGGTGTTTCTCTGTTGCAAGGCAATGACCTGGCTGGGGGCAAAGTAGTTCCCCCTGTACATCTTACTTCACAGCCGAGCACTGATGATGGGGATGAGGACCCATCTCTGTATCCTTCTTGCGCAGTGACTCGTGCTATGGCCAAGAAGGCTAAAGAAGATGTTGTGGTGCCGCCCAGCACATTGAATAGTCAGGACTCAGGTGGTTCGCCTCATGCCTCTGATTGGCCTACTATGGTTTCTCCGTTTGGGGACTTATCAGATACTTTTATCAGTTTTTTATTCAGCCAGCCGGATGGGTCTGGTGATTCTGATGTGTCTGGAGACTTGTCTCTGTCCAGAAAGCGGTTGATTGAGGAGCAAACTAATGATCCTGAAATTTGTGTACTAAAGAGGAGAGCCCTTCCTGATAAAGAAATAGACGCAGTTCCAGTTGGGTATTATCTCAAGGATGGTGTGTTGATGCGGAAGTGGCGCCCTCCTGATATCCCTGCCAATGCAGATTGGGCAGTGGTCAGGCAAATTGTTGTTCCGAAGGTCTATAGGAATGAGATCTTAACAATGGCTCATAGTTTACCTTTAGGAGGTCATCTTGGTGTTAACAAGACTGTTGATAAGATCATGAAACACTTCTTTTGGCCTGGGCTTCGGAAAGACGTTTCCAACTTTTGCAAAACCTGTCACACTTGTCAAGTAGTTGGAAAACACCAGTTAGACCCACCTGTAGCTCCATTGCAGCCTATCCCAGCATTTGGGGAGCCATTCTCTCAGGTCATTGTTGATTGTGTTGGTCCATTACCCAAGACTAGATCTGGAAATCAGCACTTGTTGACAATCATGTGTGCATCTACCAGATTCCCCGAAGCCATACCTCTACGTAACATCAAGGCAACTGCAATCTCAAAGGCTTTGATAAAGTTCTTCACGTTGTTTGGCCTTCCCAGGGAAATTCAGTCAGACCAAGGTAACAATTTCACTTCAGGATTGTTTCAGCAGGTTGTGTATGAACTAGGTGCAAAGCAGATTCTTTCTAGTGCCTATCATCCAGAAAGTCAGGGTGCCTTAGAGCGGTTTCATTCCACTCTCAAGACAATGATTAGGACTTATTGTTATGACCATGAGAAAGACTGGGATGAAGGTGTTCATTTGCTGTTGTTTGCAGCTAGAGAAGCAGTGCAGGAGTCTACTGGATTCAGTCCATTTGAGCTAGTGTTTGGTCATGAAGTGAGAGGACCTTTGCTATTATTGAGTGAACAATGGCAAGAGAAAGAGCTGCATATCAGTCTGTTAGACTATGTTAGCAAGTTCAAGGAAAGATTGCGTGCAGCTTGTGACCTTGCCAAAGAGAACTTGAAATCAAGTCAGGGAAAAATGAAAACTTGGTATGATCATAAGGCTAGAAGCCGTGAGTTTAAACCAGGAGAAAAGGTCCTTGTGTTGTTTCCCTTGCAGTCCAATCCGTTGCAGGCTAGATTTCATGGTCCTTATGAAATTCTGACAAAACTCAATGATCTAAATTACATTGTGAAGACTCCAGATAGGAGAAAACCAAAACAATTGTGTCATATTAACATGCTAAAGCCTTATCATGACAGAAATGCTAGGGTTGCAGCTGTCACTTCAGATTCTCCAATCGTCGAAACGTGTGAAGATGAGGGGGAGTTTCAAGATGATGAACCAAGAATTAAAGCTGAAGTTCTTTCATGTAAATTGTCAAACACTGAAGTGTTGCAAAATCTTGATGTCAAACTCCAGCACTTAGAACCCTCACAGAGAGATCAGTTTGAAAGGTTGATCAAGAAATATGAGGATTTGTTTCCTGATGTTCCAAAGAGAGTTACTATAGCCTCTCATGATGTAGATGTTGGTGATGCCAAACCAATAAAACAGCATCCATACCGGATGAATCCTGAAATGAGAAAGATTGCTGAGAAAGAGGTTGAGTACATGTTAAAACATGATATTATCAGACCCTCCAACTCCGATTGGAGTTCATCCTGTGTGCTAGTTCCAAAACCTGATGAGAGTACTAGATTCTGTACAGATTATCGCAAAGTCAATGCTGTAACTAGAACTGATGTGTTTCCAATACCTAGGATTGATGATTGTATTGATAGAGTGGGGCAAGCAAAGTTTCTGACCAAGATTGATTTATTGAAGGGTTATTGGTGTGTGCCTTTAACTGAGAGGGCCAAGAGCATCTCTGCAATTGCCACACCATCTGGATTGTACCAGTATGAAGTCCTACCCTTTGGCATGAAAAATGCCCCAGCCACATTCCAAAGGATTATACAGTCTACAATCGCCGGATTGCCACACACGGGTGCGTACATCGACGACCTGATCACATGGAGTGACTCCTGGGAAGAACATCTGAAAGATGTAGAGACGTTGTTCCAGCGCCTGACCCAGGCTAACCTGACTGTTAACCTGAACAAGAGTGACTTTGGTTGTGCTACTGTCACCTATCTTGGCTACGTCATAGGCCAGGGTAAGGTGGCACCCATAAATGCTAAAGTCCAAGCCATCATGGACTTTCCAGTTCCTCACAACAAAAAAGCTTTGCGCCGCTTCCTTGGAATGATCGGGTACTACCGCAAGTTCTGCAAGAACTTTGCTGAGATTGCTCTCAGTCTAACTAACCAACTGAAGAAAGGCATAAAGTTCCCTTGGGATGATGCATGCCAGAGAGCCTTCGATCGCCTGAAGTCTTTGCTGTGTCACTTCCCCGTGCTCAAATCTCCTGACTTCAACAAACCGTTCTCCATCGCGGTCGATGCTAGCGACCAAGCTTGTGGATCTGTGCTCCTACAGAGAAGTGACTCTGATGACATTGAGCATCCCGTGGCATACTTCTCCAGGAAGTTCAATCGCCACCAAAGGAACTATTCCACAATAGAGAAGGAACTGTTGGCTCTGGTCCTTTCTTTACAACACTTTGAAGTTTATGTTTGTACAGGACAAAAGCCAATGATTGTGTACACTGACCACAATCCGTTAATGTTTTTGAGTAAGATGAAAAACAAGAATCGGAGATTGTTGAATTGGAGTTTGATTTTACAGGAGTTTGACTTGGGAATTAAGCATGTGAAGGGTACAGACAATGTAATTGCTGATTGCTTATCCCGTGTTTGAATGTGTATATATATATCATGTGTTTGAATATTGCATGATATGTATATCTAGACAAGTGTTCACTTAACCATTTTGTATTGAAAAGAAAAATTTTGCCTTTATGAGTCAAAATTTTTCCCTTTTGGAATGGAGGTGTAATGTGAATACAGGCCACTGGATGGCAGTAATTACCTTTTTTTTATTCAGCTCAGACTGGAGCTATGTTTAGACATGTCCTGGACATGTCTGGGGCAAGTCCCCGAAAAATAAAAAAAAAAGGTCTAGATGTGGGTGGGGTCTGCAAAAGAGTATATAAGGAGTAGAATTGAGACAGTAAAGTAGTAGGAGAAATTGCAAGAAGAAGGATACGTGTGACCAGACCTGTCATTTCTGTTCAAGACCGGTGAAGTTTCTTTTGTGGATTTGTGCCTCTAAAAGAGCCTTTTCCTCACCCAGCACATCACCAGAAAACCCAAAAGGACTGTAAATATTTCTGTTTTTTTTTTGTTTTCCAATCAATCTTGGTCTGTAGTTGTAAATAGTAGTTAGTTAGTTGTTATTAGTCTTTGTCTGTTGATTAAATGTGTTTAAGTTTTTAAAACAGTTTCTGTCATCCCTTGCTGTTGCTGTTGCTGTTTGTGTTGTAGATTGTAATAACAAATTGGGGCCATAACAATAGACACATTAATTTCAAGAGTATGTACACATTAATTTTCACCCAAACACTCTATCTGCCAAATGTATGAGAAAGCAGTTTTTTTCTGACAGATAACTGGTTTGTTTTCTCTCATAGGAAAGTATATTCCATCAAGGCCTAGCTTAAAAATAATTACCATATTCGGGGTAAGGTGAAATTGACAATTTTCTAAATGTTTGGCTGATTTGCATGGATTTGGTGCAACACAGGCAACATTAAAGGAATTATATCCTGTATTTCTATGCAATATCTACAGTTGTCTAAGTTTCTCAGTCATGAAGCGGATGATTTTGGATCGATATGTATCTTTGAGAATCATGTGAAAAATAATATTTTATTTTTGCGAAATTAATAAATGTGCTTTTGAATTATTAGTATATCCTTTTCATAAAAATAGTGCTCATAAATATCTTTAAATTAATTTGAAAGATTTTCTAAGAACTGACCCTGCCCCGCATGTGGGCGCATAATTTACACACAAGGCCAGCAGCTTCTTGCGTGAGCAGTCAGCTGGGGATTGGGTTATTACGCGGTGTCCTAAGCTTATTAACCCGCTTTTCTGGGTACAGAATATACCGCATAGGGAAGACTTGGGACTGGAGTAGTTTGGGCTCAGCTTATTGACAGATGGCTTATTAAGAGGAAATTTCAGCAATTCATATCCAGAATTTTCCTGTGACTCGGAATCTGGCTGATAAAAGCAGTCATCAGTGATGTGTGTTGAGCAGATCACCAATCCTGATCCAGGCTTGTGTCAAATTGTGTTTCCGCGAGTGACGCAATGCAATGACATCCCTAGATAGTGTGGAGAGCAAATGTACATTTTTGTGCGATCACTGCCAAGCAGAAGAGTTCAATATTGCTCAAAGGACAAATTGCAAGAGATGGCAGAGCATCTTTATGAAGCGTTATCTGTGATCAATTTCTTATGAGTGAGCTAATTCATTGATGCTTGTTAGTTTAATTCTTTGATGATCTTCTTAAATCAGCGACAGCATCACAAAATTTCTCAATGCAGGAAAATTATTTCATGGGGCAGCAGAATCAGACACGACACCAGGCACCAGGAAATTTATGGACAATGATGCTTCTGCTTGCATCGCCCTTATTGTTGCAGCCGTAAACCAGGCTGAACGAACATACATAACGTTATTCGACGGTAGAGCAGAGATGCCATTACGCCTTAGGCGTGAGTTTCTCCTCTTAGTGGCATTCACATTTCTGTGCCGGAGTCAGCAATATTATTCAATCAAAGCGCACTGAAGAGATTCACTCACGGAATTTAAGTCATTGTGCATCAAGTTAATCAGTTTCACGTGCATTACGGTGGATTTCCCCACTAATGACACGGATATCGATTATCACTCGGTAATTCTCAGGCTAGTCTTTACTGGGGGATTAAAAGCAATGGAATTGCATAAAAATGTTTCAAATGGTCTTATTTCATTAAAACGATTTAGACCAGGGGTGGGCAATCACGGTCCTGGAGGGCCGGTGTGTATGCAGGTTTTCATTCCTGTCAATTACCCTGACTAATTAAGTTAATTGAATGCATGCACAAATATAGATTTTTGCAATGATTCGATCAAAGGAAAATGCTTTATGAAGGGAGACAAGACTATTCTTTGTAGTTTCATGATAATTTAAAGAAATGCGCATGAAACTTCAGATTTCATAAATGGTCTGGCTAATTGAGACAATCAACTAATTAAAAACCAGACGTTGGTGTGAAAACCAGGGACAGATACGGCCCTCGCTGCCCACCTCTGATTTAGACGATCATGAAACACATGCATTGTTTCCAATCCCTGCTTAAAGAGAAGTATGGGAAGTCCGGAGTGATAATGGCTGTCCATGTTACTTGTGATGAGGTGCACCTTTGTGCAAGTGAAACGGAAATTTCTTTGCACAAGGATTTTAATTCCGCGTGAGAATCTCATTAAGCATTCAATGAATAATTACGGACTTCGGCGAATAAGCCTAAAAAATGCGTAAGACCTACAATGCGTGAGACTTGGCATCTCTGGTAAAGAATATTTGAAATATCTGTGCCAACATTTAATAGAATTAAGTTAGCCAAACTGAGCCGAATCTTACCGGCCCAGGAGAAAATTAGCAACTTCGGCGTTAGTCTTTCAATTCTTCTCTTCTTTCAACCGTCTCCATCTTTCAAAGGCATGTCCTATACAGATCCTTGTTTTGTTTCTGACTTTGTCACGACGTGTTTTGGAATCATAATGAGGCCTTTTAGGTTAAGTAAACATTTGCGCTCTGAAACACTGGTTCCTGCAGCTCAGTGGTGACTGGCAACCTGGATGCCGAAACGCTACTGACTTTGTAATTGGGAGATAGTTGGAGGGTGGCGCAAACGGCCAAAACACAAAATGAAAACATAAACATTGGTTGTGGGTTGCAACTTCGATTTTGTAATGAGAATATTCTGGATGGACTGCTGTTGTCAGTGAAATAAGTATTTGAAATTAACATCATTCCTTAATGTCTGGTGATATTTCAGGGCCATTTCATGATTAATCAACATACATTTCTTACATATTGCTCCTTTAAGATAGCCTGGATGTGGATATGGATAGCCACCATATTTCAAACATTCCCTCTGGAAAAATATCAATCGCTCAGGGGTCCGTTTCCCCAAATCACAGATGCTAACTTATGTCGTAGGAACCATTGACAATGAATGGACCTACCATGTAAGCCGCTAACTTAATTAGCAACTAGGCTTTAGTAAACGAAATAGGTGATAATAGACAGAAATGGGGCAACAAGCTGACTCTTCTCTAATTACGGTCAGAAAAAGGCTGGAAATCAAAATGCAGCTGAATGAGTATTATTGATATTTACCAAAATATTAACCAGAGTGTATTTGATTACATAGGTTCCAGAGGCAGGCATGGTCGTCAAAAGGTGGCGGCCAGCACTGCACACATTGGCTGATCTGGAACGAACAACGTAGCGCCTCTAGTTTATATATCTTGTCGACTGGCGCACGGACCGCCATTCATATACTCAGTTGAATAAAAAGCCTCCACTGGACACGAGCATCTGACATTCTTTGTAGTATTCTGCTACAGACAGAAAAGCTCACACATTTTATAATGGTAGTTAGACTTTGTTTTTTGAATGGGAATGATTTATGATTTTCAGACCAAAATTGAACTTTTCCGTGGAAAATGTCTTATTTTCTTATAAATGGCTAATTATTTTGAGCACTTGGCCACTATGGGATAGATCTGTAGGTAGTGGGGATAGAATTGTTTCGTGTAATTCCATCGTGCAATTCGCTACAAATCAGTGATTTAAACAAGCATGGTTGCCAGTCAAAAAGGGCCTCTAATTGCTTTGAACTGAAGAACACACAGCCTGCGGATAGTGGATTGCTATTGGATGAAAATAGATTTTTTCAGCGTTGGAAATTTGATATACTGTAACACGTTACTAATGATGTTAGATATAACATTGCGACTTTATTATGGGAAATTTCCGTTAAGACACCTCAGTTTAAGGACGGATTACGAAGCTTAAGGGATATATCGTTGAAACAGGACAATACTTTCTTCTAAGCCAAAAAAGTAAGTAATTCGCATGTAGCATCCCGGGGATTTTGAATATTTAATACAGGCCAACAATGAGCTTTTATGTCTTGTATGACATCGTCAATCCTAGGTTTTAACTGGGATTTTAGCTACATTAGCAATTTTAGCTGCATTAAATTACCCATGAAAATAATGGTTTCTGGATTTGGCCCCGGTTCGGTAGCCTCCGCAACCAAGTCCGTCAAAAAAGTTTCTGTTCAAATGTGATGAAATTTCACCAAATTTAAACTGAAAAATTAAAGATCACGTCTATTTATATTCCAACTGTTCATCGAAACAGATAATGTGCGCAGGTCTTTAAAATTCAAAGATTAAGCTAAAAAGGCAGTTTCCGCTGCCGGGTGGCTCACACGGTTAAGGCACTGCGCTGCAGTGCAGAGGTGATCATCACGTCGCGGGTTCGAGCCTCGGCGTACCCACCGGCAGGGGTCGGCAGCTTTTTCAGAGTAGCGCACAATTGGCTATCGCGCTACAGGGTTACAAATTGGGAAGGGACTGCCAGATTTGGGTATTCGATATCAGCTTTGTTCGTTGCTCCAGCGCCTCCTGTTGGCCAGATGGGCGCTCGTCAGGAAGACTCCGGTTTGGTTCATGTCCGGGTATCCTCCGCCCTCGCTCTGAACTTGCGAAGATTCAACCAGCGAGTGTATAAGAATCAGTGGCTGACAGGCACGTGTTTCGGAGGAGAGCCGTGAACTGTCTTCACTATCCTGAGTTGGCAGCAAGGGGTCGCATACGAGCAAGCTTTGTACATAGTTCCCCAATTGGGCATTCCAAATTCGGGTGGGATTGGAGATGCCAAATTTATAAAAAAAATAAAAAATAAAAAAAAAAGGCAGTTTCCAGCTGCTCTATATTCAAGTAGTTCCAGGGAATACCTCCAACAAAAGGGCAGAAACAGCATTTGGGAAGAAAATAACTGATGCGGACCATTCCGATTTTCACATAGCTATGATAAGGCAGCTTCCATGCCATGTGGTCGTTCGAGAAAGGCAGCGTGTTTTGGCCAAAAAAGTTCCATCCATCCATTTTCTATACCCGCTTATTCCTCACTAGGGTCACGGGGCGAGCTGGAGCCTATCCCAGCTGACTACGGGCAAAGGCAGGGACCCACCCTGAACAGCTTCCAAAAAAGTTCATTTATATTAATGATAACCATCGTAGCAAGTTACTGATCCTAGAAAGCAAACACCTGGACCCTATTTTTGAGTTTTCTCAGCGCGGCGGGATGGCTTGAACCCTGGCTAGCATAACTCTTGGTGAAATCGAGCCTTTATCAGGCTTCGACTGAATTGCTTACAACCCTGCTGAAAATTCCAGCTTTGAGCTGTTTTGGACAGTTTTAGTTGGTCAACCAGCCCTTCACCATCTGACTCCAGCTGAAAATACCAGCTTAACCAGCTTTGACCACCTTCATCAAGCCATAGAGACCAGCGAGACCAGCTATGACCAGCTAATAACACAACTCAGACCATCTTAAACCAGTTTAGAATTCAGCAAATTCTGACTTTAATGCAAAACTATCTGATCTGTGAGTCTCCTGATCCAGCTGATTTTTTTTTTTTTACTCCCAGCTGAAGTCGATACCGACTGACGTCATGGCTTTCCGCTGGAAGTGTTCTGGGAAGACTGCTCTCATGTATCCTTGCTCATTGGCATGTCAGAGCTCCATTCTCCCTCCTCTCACTCCACACAAATGAGCACATGAAGATGGCCAGCAAGGAGGGAGACACAGAATAATTTCCATTTTAATTAGAGGATAGAGTACATCACAATTAAGTGAGTTGAGATTCACCCACTCTTAAAAAGTCTTGTCAACTGGAGTTTAAAAGACGTCCATGTATTGTCGCGTTTCACATGCATACATGTCTCTGTGTGTAAAACCCCATAGAGTCCATGAGAACAAACAAAGCGTTTTTCCTCCAATGGGTCTATTCGTCACAAATCTCTTAAAAGACAAGTTAATCGTGTTGTCCGCAAGCTAGTCAAACACAGCATGTTCATGCCTGGCAGGGAAACTGACCCACCTACAACGACTGTGGACTTGATTGCAAGACATATTCCTTCCACTTGATGTTGTAAGAGTAAATGACAAAGCAGGTAATTAGGGCACATTTTTTCTATCAAAAGTGCATTTCTGGCAGCCTTGTGAGGGAGGTCAGTTTTAGGTGATGTCAGAATTCTGTTCTGATTGAGATAATGACTTCTGTGGATCATGTTACTGCATTCTGGCTCCCTTTTATCGGATTACATGGCTTTGCTGGAACTGAATAAGTCAGTTCCTTCACTCACAGCTGTGGGATGATACTGACTTCTGCCTTTAAAAATGACGGGAGATGTGATGTAGAATTTACCTATTTAGAAGATAAAACAAGATAACACTGACATGTGACATTTCTGTCTTAATAGATGATGTTTAGTACTGACCTCAAATGCCTTTCTGAAGCCTGGAATAAATTGTTTCTTAAAAATATGGTGGGTGATTCAAAATCTACTCAAACTGTTTGTCTAAAAATAATTTGAAGTGGATTATGTCACACAACACTGACTGTAATCTATAGTCCAAGAGATGGGCCACACAATTTTTCAGTTGTACGTCACTTGCCGATTCTTGGTTGTCTTGGTTGTCACTGGGGCAGTACCCTCAAAGGTACTGCTGTTGTACCTTAGAAGTGGGTTTTTACTTGTTTTGGAACATAAAAGTACCTTTTAGACCCTAAAAAGGTTCACACAGGTACCTTGAGGTCCTATTATTAGCCCTAAAAGGTGCATAATACCTAGGGGACCAGAAATGGAGAGTGTGGGGACGGAGGAGGCTTTTTATGCAATCCCCCGGTAACTTGTAAACGACCTGGCATATGACCACCAAATTGGCTGGAGATGATGTACACGTAAAACTAAATCACTACAATCATTTTGGTATTATTATGACCTATTATTACATCATTATGACATCATGCTTTGATTTTTATTACCCAGAATGCTTTGCTTATTTTATCCCGTAGTGCACCAGCTCCGAGAGGCCATAAAATGCTCAAAATTCTATTTATGTTCACTGAAAAAAATTGAGACTTCGGATCAAAGTGAAAAAAAATTGCGTCAACTTGTTGCAGCTAATTTTTTTAGTTTTTCTCAATTGAAAATTTTTTTATTTTTGCTTTTAATTTCTTCAAATCTACTGACTCTTTTAGATATCAAACGTGAATGTTTTGATAAGAGGGCTCAGTTCTTCAAGATGAGTACCAAGAATTTCAATCAATGTTTCTGTTTAAGCTCTGCTCAATAAAGTGAGTCGACATTGGCGCGAGACAATGTACAATGCCTCCGTGTCTGACAGGCAAAAAAAACAAAAAAAAAGAGAGGACGATTAGAACAGATTGATAACGAAATAAAGAATAAAAAGAAACATTTTAACAACAGAACATCCAACGAACACTGCGATTAATTTATTTGCGGGTCATCTTTTTTGGATGTTCTGTGGGTTGGTGATGTATATGTATTTTTATTCTTTATTCTGTTATAAATATGTTCTCATATCAATACTTTTATTTTTTGCTGGGTGACGGACATGGAGTATTTTACATTTGGCGTCGGACAGTCTTGATCGTGCATGCGATAATTTATTCACACTGTCAATGGTCATGAAATTGATTTGCTCCCTGATTGCAAGCACTATTTTATCTCTGCTGTGGAAATAAAGAGTGAATCTGTTCGATCCATCTGACTAAATTTCAAAAGAAAGACAGAATAAAGACTTGTCTATCTTCAAAGGAAGAAAACAGACGAATAAAAAGACCAAGAAAAGTCGATAGCTCTTTGCATTAACTTTGACTGTAATCAGTTGTGCAAAAAACTTGTTTCGCGTCCAATATGCAAACGGCTTTACCGAGCAGAGAACGCAAGCATTATATACGCACTGCCTGATGCCGAGGCAGTTTGTGGTTGGCTGAGAAAGATGTGAAGTCATTAATTTGCACCATTGATTCAGCTGCATTGATTAAGTCAGGTCGAGTTTCCATCACGCATGCCAACCGCCTTTGATCTGACATCAGGACAATCGATATAGATACTATAATTTCTGTGCTGATTCACATAGTTACATCAAACAGTGGTTGCTGTAATTATATACTGTATTGAAATGTGCCTGACATTCTGGAAACCTGCCTGTGAGGTTTCAGTGACGTGTGCACACTGCGCGCCGGTCAGCAAAATTACCACTGCACAGAAAGTGAACCAGGTTGGAGCTGGCGTGCTTTCTGCGCAACTGCAGCGAAGACTTTTTCTACGAAATTGTCACTGCGTCTTGATGAATGAGTGACACCTCCCCCTACTACGCCGCCACACCCATGTCGGCGCATGTTCGTCTGCGCACGGTGATGCACCTCACGAAATTACCACTGCGCGGGCTGCGCCTGACGAAGTTACCACTGCGTGGGCTGCAGTGTCCACCCTGAGAAAAACTCTGCCCACCCAATGAAAACTCAATAAAAAAAAACTGATTTACTATTATTTGACAGCAAACGCGATATCGAGCTGATTCACAGCTGGAGGTAGACAGCCATTTAGAGTGAGCTTTACGTATGCTTCATCTATCTGTCACTATGTGTGATTGGTGGATTCCTTCGCCAGTCTATTGTACTGTGAAACCAATGGGCACTTTGGAATTACTAGAGACCCTCCCATTCTTTTCGACGGCCGTCGAAACTCATCAGTCTGATGTCACGTCTACGGCCCTGCGCTTCTGTCAGGGAATTAAAACTTCGCCCATCTCTCTTTTGTTGCTACTTCTGCCACCGCTTATTTTCTCAGGCTTCTTGTTTGACATTAAGGTAATTTGTGTACTAGTTTGTCATCTGTGTTGACTCGTGTTGTTATAACCTGAGTTTGCTACTGAGTGAGCCCAAGCAGATGGCCAGCAGCTAGTCTGGAGCTTCCGGAAAAAACTTGACTGGCATAAGCTTTTTCGGTGACATGCTGCACGGAGTCAAGTAAAGGACTAAGGAAGGCAACCCTTGGACAAGTAAACGTGTTCCTTTTTACTTTGCTTGATTGGCAATGAAATGGTGGATACGTTTACTCTCCAAGTTGAATGAGTAGAGCTGTTTACTTAGACAGCATTTTTGATGCATTTCGAAATTTAAATAGCCGTAGAACAGCAGATTTTCATGAACACGATGTCATTGCCACGTCATTTCGAGCAACTGATCATTTATATCCCAGATTCATGTTTCATCCGCGCTTCTGAACGTTTTCGACCTTGTGTATTTTCTATACGCTTAAAATCAAGGGCGGTTTTAAAATAAAAAATAAAGAGATTTGTTATATCATTATAGATCTCCTAAAAATACTACGAGAGATGAAATGCTGAATAGGGATGTGGCGATGTTGAAGGAGGATTTTTATCTCCCGCTGCGCGATTAGCGCGAAGCGGGGATATAGCATTGGACTCACAAAGTTGAGGCAGCGGGGGATATTGCCATGTTCGTGGCAAACACTTTTTTAAACACTTGCCGTCATGGGGTGTGTAGGCAGTCGCGTGTAATTTCTTTTAACACACATGCCTGAAGCAGCTTAAAATGATTTAGAATGCCGCCGGGAAGAAGCTCGAGGTTAGATTTCGCTAATTGCAGGTGCTCCGCCCTTCCCAAGATCTTCTCCCGTGTACTTAGTCTAAATAACAATCAAGCAATTTCTTTTGCTGGTAACGATTAAGATGTGATGGTGAAAAAGCAGACAAACCTAATTGGGCTACGATGTTAGATTGAAAGAATGCCAGTTTGAACAATTATTAAAAAAATCTTCCTCTTCCCCAAAAGCGGATGATACGTGAATGTGGGATATAAATGATCAGTCACACGAAATCGCGTGGCAATGACAAATGTGTTCATACAAATCTGCTGTTCTATGGCCATTTAAATTTCAAAATGCATCAATCAAACATGCTGTCTATACAGCTCTACTCATTCAACTAGAGTAAACAAATCCAACGTTTGATTGCCAATAAAGCAAAGTAAACAGGAACAGGTTTGCTTTTCTGAGAGTTGCCCAATTGGTTAATGTTTGCCCTTTAATGTTTCGCGCTTTCTTTCAACCTGCATTGGGTTTAATGAAGGGAAAGGGAAAGCTCGGATGTTCGCCCCATGGCAGCAGGTGGTGGTGCAACGCCTTAAAACACGTTCACTATCGGCACAACCCTAGTGTGCATAATTAATGAAAACTGATCACATCTGTTAATGTCCCTCACATATCGCCATTTCACCAGCCGCCACTGATTGTATACATACATATATATATATATATATATTTTTTTTTAAATTTTACCGCGATTTAGAAGTTCTTTTTTTTGCCCCCCCCAAAGAGGACAAATGCCCACCCAAGCTTGGCATCCTGGTAACACCTCTGGCATCTTACATCAGGTCCAAATGTCATCCTGGTTTCACCCATTTTACTTGACATTGCATTATTGAGATTTTGCACAGGCTCTTATCCAAAGTGATGTACAACACAAACTGTATTCAAGGTAACAAAGTTGCTGATCATCCTAGAGGGGAAGAATAATCAAAGTACCAGACCAGAAACTACATACATACAAACTATTTGCATCCTTTTCGAGTTCCTCTACTTTTGAATATTTGTTACGAGTAAATGTTTCAGGTCATAAAAGTAATTTTATTTTTACACAAAAATAACCTCAGTAAACTGTCACAGTCCTCATGTGAATTCCTCCCATCCAGCATCTTGCGCTTCATTTTCCTGTAATCTCTCCTGTGATTGGTTGGTGTCCCACGTCTGTTTTTCCTGTCAGCTGCAATGCATTTGGGTTCCTTATTTCCTTACGTATGTGTAGGCTTACGTATACCCCATACTTTGAGTTAGCTAGTGGCTGGACTGTCACATTTGTTATATGGCTGTAAGCATTCAGTCAGCTTCTCCCTTGTGTAAGTCTATCCTCTTCGTACATTGTAATGTTTTATCGTTATATTTATGTTCTTTGGAAATGTAATTATAGTCTTTAATGGTGGTAATATACGGGAGGACTCTTCCTTGTTTAGTTAATAGGAATTAGTTTCCACACCTTTCTCCAGGATAGGAGACTGCGATCCTATTTATATATTCTCAGTTAGTTCCTCTGCCCAGTTTATTAGGAACAAGCTCCTGAGCCTTTTCATTTTGCGGGATTGGGACTGCATTCCTGCTGACCACTCTATCCTGTCTTCGTACAGGTTGGCCCTGGCAAAGTGTGCACTCCACCAGGCAATCTCCCCGGAAATCCGCTGACTGGAGATTGGCAACGCCTGCATTTCTTTGCCTATTACATCTGAACTGAACTGTGCTATTCTCTACAGTGCTCTGTCCCACTGTCTGCTGTATTAAAACCAATTAACCCCACTCTTGGATTGTACTCTAGCTCCACGCTTGATTCCCTGTCTGGATCATAATATTAACAAAAAATGCAGTCTTTAAATGATGATTTCATTTATTGAGGGGAAAAAGCTATCCAACCCTACCTGGTCTTATATGAGGAAGTAATTGCCTTCTTCGTTACTAAATCAACCACCTATACAAATTTAATTGACAATAGGGTTCAATTTCACTAAACACGCCTAGGCAACTTTACTATGTGCCCTTTTGAACATCTTAACATCACTTAATTAGAATCTGTTTTGCTATGTTAAAAAAAAGGCAAAAAGCAAAAGATGATGCTACAATCTGAGCAAATTCATGAACATATGAGAAACAAAGTCATTAACACCATTTAGTTTATAAAGGGTTAAAATGTATTTTCTTAGGCTCTGGGACCATGATAAGAGCCATCACTTCAACTGGAGAAAACTTAGAGGTGACCCCATCCCTAAAGTCAAGAGCTGGCTTGACTTAAAGCTTGATATTATTCAGTCATTGAGTATCTGAAGTGATATATTCATGATAGTAAAAAGAAACTGACGAGCCTAGGTGGGCTGAACGACCTGTTCTCGCCACTCATGTTGTACTATGTTAAAAGCGGCAAACCTTCCAGAAATTCTCCAAGTGCGCATTGACAACTTATCCAAGAGGTCACAAAAGACCTCAGGCTAACACATGAAATACTGCAGGCCTCACTTGCCTCAGTTTAGATCAGTGTTCACAATTCCGCAGTAAGAAACATCTGGGCAAAAAAACGCACCCATGGCTGAGCTACAGGGCAAAAACGACTGCTGACCAAAACGAACACAAAAGCTGGTCTCACATTCGCCTAAAAACATCTTGATGACCCCCAATACTTTTGAAATAACATAGAGTCGACTAATTAGTCAAAAGTGGAAATTTTTTGAAAGGTCCCGTCACATCAGGCACAAAGCTAGCACCGCATTCCACAATTAAGAACATGACTCCAACAGTCAAACACGGTCGTTGTAGTATGACAGTCTGGGGCTGCTTTGCTGCTTCAGGACCTGGGTAACTTGCCATAATTGATGTAACCATGAATTTTGCTTTCTATTAGAAAATCCTGAAGGAGAATATCGAGCCATCGGTTTATGACCTGAAGCTCAAGATGGGTTATACAGCAGGACAATAATCCAAGGCACACAAGCAAGGGCACCTCGAATAGACTCTAGCAGCAAGTGCTAATATAACTTCATTTTAAAGTGAGTACATGACGCAGTATAAGTGCGGTCGCGCTGATAGCGAGCAATGGAGAGTCAGTGGCTGTGCATACGACCATTGCCAAAGGTGACAGATTATTAAATGCTGATATTATGGATTTTGTGTCCCACAACTGTTTTGCAATTTTCTTGCTGGCTTTGTTGACAATTCTTGTTGGACAGGTATCGCAAATCTAGCCATTTTTCATCATACATGCAAATGTAAAATGACTGTTGTGATTGCTGTAATCCTTAGTATTATACGCGCGACTAACTGACAGTTCCAGTATACTCATACTACATCAAATAGAACCCTTTTTGTTTTCTTAACGAACCAAATAAATCTATATGAAATGTTGAATTAGAACTTTTTTTTTTGTTCAGAAATGAATACAAAAAATGGCGCAGGTAATACATAGTTTACCGTGCTCGTGTTTGTAGCGTCTGGGGAATTTCGGAACCGCAAAGGGATGTTTACAGCCCTCGACCTTCAGTCTTGCGCAGTAAAAATCCCTCTGCGGCCGAACTCGTTCTGAAATTCCAATCTGCTACAAACACTAGCACCGTAACCTATATATATATATATATATATAGGGAAAGAGACTGAAGTGTTGAGTCTTAAGACTACACTTGAAGGTGGTCAACATCTCTGCTCCTCTGACCTCTGTTGGAAGGTAAGCCTGATATGCGTGAGCCAGAACAGACATGATGCGAGACTGGAAAGCACAGGTATGGGAAGGGAGAGGCGCCAGGCATCCAAAGGTGGCAGACCTGAGAGGTCATATCCACTCCCTGTGAAGCTTGAGGAATCCTTTGGTGGTTTTGCTGCATAATTCAGTGTGACTCTCTGCCTTTTCTGCTTGAGGTCACAATGACGAACAACAAAAAAAAGAGGCAGCTTTGACAGACACTGTGTAGGAAATGAGAAATAGAGGTGTCTATGTGGGTCACCCCTGCAAGGAGATTGTTCATGACATTGTCCACATTATTGTGATCAGGAGAGATGGGGCCTTTATGAACCAGCCTATTTCCCCTCACCATATCCACTCCCCCTCTGTTTGCGTGTTGCCACGGAGGGTTTGTGATGTTTTTATTTCTATCAGCGCTGAGTGGATATAGGTTATAAAACCCCTCGCAGTGAGTCTGCGCTGACGCTGGCTTACAAACCATTCCTTTCTCAAATGCAACACTTATTCTGTGTCCACAATGGAGGAAACCTCAGATAGCTACAGATGGGTGTTCTGTGCGGTTATTTTTGAAAAATAAGTAATAAATTGCCATTCCACAAACTGGCATTTGAAAGACAGTTTTGCGCACACATCATGGAATTAAAGGTTACATTATATTTTGGAATGAAAATGCTGTTGTCTGCCCAAAAAACAGTACAAGGGTTGATTTGACTTGACTTGATTGCCTGTATTGTGTCATTACAAGTACTGTGGAAAAATTACGAGTGTGTAACGAGGGTGCAGTGTCATTGCATATGCACTTTCATTTTTGTCAATGCTGCATATTGAAATGTCTTTTAGATAAACATTTCTTGAACTACAATTTCCACCTGAAATATTTTGGATTAGAGGTGTATCATAAAGCAACTGGACTGTTATAAACAACGCACATCGATTGGTAGGCATGGTGGTGACTACTTCTGCTTCCATTTGGATAAAGGGCAACAGCACCCCTTCCCCTTCAATAGAGTTCCCTTCAAAGCTGTGAGGGAGACTTCACACTGACCAACACTCAGTAGTGATGTTTTAGTGGCGAGGGAGCGGTTTGGGAAAAGAGCGGCCATGGTGAGAAAGTTACAGATGAGCCAGGCAATCAGATACAATATCACCAGTCCACTTCGACATGATCATGGGAGACAAAGAAAGCGCATGGTTTGTGAGGCATGCGTGTGTTTTGGACTTTACTTTGTTACTCTCATCCCGGGACGAGATCGAATTCCTTTTCTATCGGATTCTTTTCCCAGCTGGCTGATTGAACTGGGGCGGTGCTTCCCCGGACTCTATATAAGGCAGAAGCTAGAGTGTCTGCTTGTAACAAAGCACTATAGCTGAAGATATCTCTAGTCAGGATTTGTGTGACTTTATATCTTCCTGTTATTTTTGGAGTTCCTTCCTCTTTAGGAAATTTCCCTTTTCTACTTTTTTCTCTCGCTTTGCTTCCATTTTTTGGATTATTATACGTCCTTTGGAAGTTCGAGTATTTTCTGGTGGTCTGTATAATTCTGTGTTCGTATTGTGTCCATACTGCTCGTTCTCTCTCTGGCCGCTGCACTTGGCCTCTCTATTTTACCAGGCTTTACTGAAAGAGCCATAGATGAGAGAGATAAGATTATTTTGTGCAAAGCTTCGGGCCATTAAAGTTACTCATAAGAAAGCTGGCTGCATATTTTTTTTAGGCCCGGTCAATACTTGTTGGAAATTAAAAACTTTTCTTTTTTTTCTATGATGCAAAAGACACTGAGAGTAGTCAAATTCTCAATTAGTATTTTCATTATAGGCAATAATAATCAGAAAATTTATCATAAAACTGGAGAGGAGGAATTTTGAACTTTATGCAAAACAGCTCCTCTAGTGGCCAGTTTGATGACCTGCATTTGTGCCACATTAGATGAAGACCAGACAGTGTGGCTGTGTTTTTATCCTTTCAAACATAAAAATGACGAATTCTTTGGGGAGAGATCCATATTCATTGCGTTCTAATGATCCGCAGTCACACTTGGAATTTAAATATAACTGCTAAACTGTGTGCCAGAGGCTTGAATGGAGCTTGTCATATATACATTTGTGGCCCTTTGATCATTGAAAAGGGGGAAAAAAAGAAAATAGCTAGATTCAGCTGTGATTAAGTGCAGGTCTGTGTCTGCATAGTGTTGGCCTAACTTCCACTGGGGACAGTTTATTATTATTATTTTTTAAATATGTATATTTAAAAGCTGTATTTTCTGTCACTCTCACACTCAGACTACTGCTGATCTATCCCTCAAATTCCCCCTCTGTCTGACAGAGAGCCTCAGAGAATCACACAGAATGAAGTAACTGAGCTTGTCCATAGCCCATGCAAGGGCTCTTGTGTCACATTGTTTATATCACCCCTTTTACAGACTGCGATTTGACCCGAGGGTATAACCTAAGAACTACATTTTTGGGTAGTTGGCGGCATTGTACATTACCTCTACAACTCCAATCAGTGAGTAGAATCTGCATGTTGGCAACACTAACTCTCCATCACTGCTGCCTGCTCAGGGAAACATCCAGGGTTTGAATTGTGCTTATGCCCAGAATACTTAACACTAGCCAGGGCATAACTAGATGATGGATAAAAATATTAATAGATGAGGGTGCCCTTTAATTCCTTATTACTTGGAAACTTCTTCACTTATCTGCCTAAGTGAGTGGGATGCAATTCCTAAAAGGATTTTCCCGAAATTTTACGCTGCCAATATTAGTTTTATGAATCTGATGGTTGTGTGGACAGGGGGTGCTGTTATGATTGCATATTAGAAGGTGTTCATTTTTTAAAAATCCTCACTGTGCATTCTAGCTGATCACCCCAAGCTACACCATGTACATACTGTCTTTTCTTGTGGTCACAGTGTATGCCTGTACTGGGCCCTGTGGTTGAACAATCTCTCGCAGTGGTCAGGACAGCAGAATTGTTGAGCATCATCTCACAGAGGCAGTAGACCCTACTGAGTAATTCCAGGGCTGCTGATTTCCTTGTGTAACCTGAATTTTCAAAACTTCATGCTAGTGACACCTCAAGATGACTTCAGCTTCCTTAGCTTTTGTACAACTGGCCAAAAAATTTAACCTTGACTGAGGTGGTAAAACTGTTTAAATCTGGAAGGTTCAGCTGAGACCCAAATCCATAGATTTCATTCATGTCCAACTCTCATCATCCCATTCAAACATCCACCTTTTTAACTAATTTTTGACTTTTTAACTATTTTTATAGTTTTATACATTTTAATTGGATAGTTATGTATTATCACTGCAGATTCAGAATTTGTATTATGAATGATAGTCATTTTACTTTTTGTATCTACAGTAAGTGCTTTGAGCAATACTTACTGCCAAATCTATAGTTACTAGGCTGGAAATGCAGTTAGCCTGGTTTGGAGATAGAACTATAAATCAGCTGAATACTCTTCCTTTCAAAAGAGACCATCTGTGCAATAAACGTCTTCTATTTTATAATTTAATTTACTGTTATTTAACCAAGAAGTCTCTTTGCGATATGGAATCTCTTTTGCAAGATAGACTTGACCTAAGTAGCAGCCAACGCCATGCCAATATAATACAATACATCACATATAACATTTGAAATTTAAAATCAGAGGAGACCTTGGAATGTGCTTGCTTCTTAATAAAAAGCATTGACATGTTTCAGTAAGAATATTTGGTGTAGTGCACTTAGTGCCCTTAAACTCAGCCATGGATATGAAACAGTCCAATATAAGCTCCATTGTAACTTGTTCCATGATCAAGGTGTTTTACAACCCCAATTCTGAAATAGTTGGGACAAAGTGTAAATTGTGAATAAAATCAAAATGCAATGACTTTCAAATCACATGATCCAAAATGTTATTTACAGTAGAACATAGATAGCATTTCAAATGTTGAAACTGAGACATTCTACATTTTTATTCACAAAATGAGCTTATTTCAAATTTTCTGGCTGCAACAAGTCTCAAAAAAGTTAGGACACAGGCAAAAGAGGACTGATAAAGCAATTAATATATAAGAGAATCTGCTAAAAAAAAACATTTGGCAAGTAATTAAGTTAACTGGCATCAAGTGTGTAACATGATTGGCTATAAAAGGGATGTCTTAGAGAGGCTGAGTCTCTCAGAAGTAAAGATGGCCAGAGGCTCTCCAACCTGTGAAGGCTTGCGTAAAAAAATTGTGGAATACTTTAAAAACAATGTTCCTCAACGTCAGATTGCAAAGGCTTTGACGATCTCATCATCGACAGTGCATAACATCATCAAAGATTCAGAGAATCTGCAAAAATCTCTAAGCGTAAGGGACAAGGCCGAAGACCTATACTGGATGCCCGTGATCTTTGGGCCCTCAGACGCCACTGCATCACTCATTGGCATGATTCTGTCATTGATATTATATTTTTACTTCAAGAAACCACTGTCTGTAAATGCAGTACCCCAGGCTATCCACAGATGCCACCTAAAACTCTATCAGGCAAAAAGGAAGCCATTGTTGAGCATGATTCAGAAGCGCCGCCATGTTGGATGGGCCAAGGCTCATTTAAAATGGAATTTAGCAAAGTGTGCTGTGGTCAGACGAGTCCAAATTTGACATTCTTGTTGGAAATCATGGGCGTCATGTCCTCTGGGCTTAGGAGGAGAAAGACCACCCCTCCTGTTATCAGTGTTATCAGCGTTGTGCAGGACAATGCAAAACCACATACTGCAGCTATTACAACAGCATGGCTTCATAGTGGAAGAGTCTGTGTGCTGACCTGGCCTGCCTGTAGTCCTGATCTTTCACTGATTGAGAACATTTGGTGCATAATTAAACAAAAAGTCCGTCAAAGGATATTCAAAACTCTCCAGCAGCTGGAAGCCTGTATTAAACAAGAGTGGGATCAAATTCCAATGGCTAAACTAAAAAAAAACTAGTCTCCTAAATTCCCAGATGCCTCCACTCTATGTTAAAAAGAAGAAGGGATGCTACACCATGGTAAACAGGCCCCTGTCCCAACTTTTTTGAGAGCTGTAGCAGCCATCAAATTTAAAACTAGCTCATTTTGTGAAAAAAATTGTTACATTTCTCAATTTCAACATTTGCTATATTATCTCTGCTCTATTGTGAATAAAATACTGGCTGGTGTTATTTGAAAGTCATCACGTTTTGATTTTATTCACAATTTACACTTTGTCCCAACAATTTTGGAATTGGGGTTGTATAACTATATCATTACCGGGGGGAACTGGGGTAGTATAAGCTCATAATTTAAGCCTCTTTTTTAGGTTTGAAATATGCATGCTGTGAGAAAGCTTGTCATCTCTCCATATGCCCATATGTAAGAGTGGATCAATTCAATGGCATTACCTTCACATGCATGAATGCTAAAATTCTCCGCTAACTGGGAACAAGCCCTTGAAAAAAAAAACATGAATTTTGCTTATTTTGCATTTTAAACCAATTTCAAAGCAAGCAGAGTTGTCTGTAAAGAATGGCATTCTGTTTGAAGCTATTGATCAGCCTGGACTTAAGAGTTTGCATAAGTATAAATTATAGTATCATCTGTGTATAAATGGATTTTTGCTTGAAGGCCTTTTTATAGATCATTGATAAAAATAGTGCTGCCATGTTTCAAATTAGGCTGTCATAACAGCGACTGAGGACACAGCTTTATTCTTTACATGAATTTTGAGCATGTTTGCAGCAGGAACACATAAAACATGTATCTGTACACTGTCCAATATGGATTGCAGAAAGTCAGTCAAATTTAAATGACAGGCAGAATATGACAGTGAATAGTAATGAAAGCATCGCCACAGCACTGTAATATATGGTGTATGACAGTAGTTTGGCCAAGGTTATGAACAGCATACACCAGATACCTTTTATGTTGCTTCAACAGTCATATGACACCAAAATGGTTGCATTTATTGCCCTTAATAATATGAAAATGAATAAGGAATGTATGTGGATTGAGGGATTAAAGAAAATTTTTTCACTGAAATTGAATGAGAAATATTCAAAGTGAAAAGTACAACGTAAATTCGAACAATGACTGGTTCAACAATTGAAAAGCACGTGCAGGTAAGGACAGGAACTTTATGAAATCAATCATGTTCTGAAAGCAGATATACAGGATTGGTGTGTTAAAATTCTTACTTGCCAAACTTTCAGTTTCTAAAAGGCTGATTTGTACATTAAATAACTGTGAAACAGGCCATGGGTGAATTTGAAAGGTCACACCAAGGTGAAATTAACAGTACACAGTACTAGGCTTGGTACCTGGTTTTTATCTATCAAATTTTTTTTTCTGGAAATAAAGACCTTACGTGGCATTTTTAAGATTGACATCATGGGAACTATATATCCAAATCGGATTGGAATGGCGCAAACAAACTTTAGCAACAATATTCTAATTTGAAATTGGACTTTCATCCAGATCTCCAGACTAGTAAAACGATGCCTATAAGTATTTAGCTTCATTATTCTAGAAGTTTTAGGAAGAATATTTTTAAATATTCATAAAATTTACTGGCCTATCAAAATGACAGAGGTCAAGTGAGGGTCAAAAAACATTGCACAGCAAAACCCAGAATATGTATCTTGAGTCTTGCTGTATAGTATTGAACATCAGCTAAAGTCCTGCAAAGATATTTGACATATAGGTCAAGAGGGAATTTTCAAGATGGCTGCCGTGGCATCCATAATAAAAAACAGATCAAAACGCTTGAACAACTTTGATGAGCTCATGGGTAGAAACGTGCATGCCAAGTTTCAGCTTCCTCAGTGAAGTGGTTTTAAAGAAGACTTTTGGAGATATTCCCAAAATTTGAGGGCATGGCCTTATAAAAGAGGTCAAATGAAGGTCAAAATGGAATGGATCCATTCTCCAGTCTGCCTGAAGTTGCTGCTTGCAAAGGTCTGCACTTCGGTCATCTTAATATCAGGAGCCTTCTGCCTAAGATTGATGAGTTCCGGTCCCTCATGTGTGCTTGGCAGGTGGGAGTATTTCGTATTTCAGAGACCTGGCTTGATAACTCAGTAAGTGATTATGATATTCGCATTGACAATTATTCTTTTATAAGGAAAGACCAAAATCATTACGGAGGTGGGGTTTGTGCGTTCATTCATTCTGATATAAACTATATGCTGAGGTCTGATCTAAATGATGAAATTGAATTGTTTTTGATCAACATCTGGCTTCCCAAAACAAAACCCATGCTGGTGGGCGTGTGCTTTGGTTCAAGGCAAAGGCTAAACTGAGAATCTGCACTGAGCATTCAGATTGAGGGGAAATCTAAAGTATCAAAGTCTTCTGTATGTTATCTAGGATGCACTCTTGATGGGAATCTAGGGGGGGCTTCCATGGCTCTGAAGATTTTGAGTATGGTGAATTCCAGAACACGGTACTTAGCCGGGAAAGAAATATTATTGGATAGAGGATCCTTGAAAATGGTGGAGTCCTGCCTTGTGTAGAGTCACTTGGTCTATTATCCTATTAGTTCATGATACTGGGGCTTAAATAAGCTCCTGAAACAGGAACTCCAAGTAGCACAAAATAAATTGGTGAGAGTCGTGCTGGGGCTGGATTACAGGAGCCATGTGGGTAGAACCCAGTTCCAGCAGCTCGAGTGGCTTCCAGTTGTACATAGAACACGTGAGAGTCGACTGAACATGGTCTACAAGATTCTGAATAATAGAGCCCAAGTTACTTCACTAACTATTTTACCAAGTTATAAGATGTACATACATACAACACCAGAGCAAGGGCAACTAACCTGACACTCTATAAATGTAAAACTATTATGGGTAAAGTTTCCTCCTTATATGCTGCTGCTACAGAGTGGAATAAGCTGCCGTCTGAAATAAAAGAGGTGCGTAACATAAAAATGTTTAAGAAAAAGGTCAAGTACATGTTGCTAGATAACATCCCCCGATAATGATCAGCTTCGTTTAATTAATTTGATACTTAGCAGAATACTGCTGCTTATCCTGCCGCATGTAATCATGGACATTGACCAACTGCCTCCATCTTGTACATTGAGTGTGTGGACTTCATGAACATCAGGGGCCACAATGGACATAAGTCCTGGACTTTTTCGTGTCATCCCTGACAATGTCTCATACATGTGTTGACTGTTTTTTTATTATTAGCACTTATATTTGTAATTGTCAAATAAACTAAACTAAAATAAAACTAAACATTTCAGCTGAATTGCAGCAGACAACTGAGGACAATGGGCTTGCAAGTCACAACATAAACCCACTGGACCTTCAGCCCAGGTGAGCTAATGAATATTCAGAATAAGACAGGTTCTTAGATGGAACCTTGTGGACTGCCATTACTAAACTCAAGAGCCTGAGACTTGTGGCCTTCTGTTCAGATACACTGAGTTCTGCCAGCAAGATCATTTTTAAACTATTCTGTTGTCATAGGACTAAACTCAACATTGCTAAACCTGTTTAGCAGCAATTCATACAATGAGTGCCATGTTGTGTCACATCTCAAAAACACATTGACTGTGTTCACATCATCATAAAACAAATTACCCATCCCAAAACAGTTTTTTATTAAGTGGAAAATGTGTGATACATTCACATCATTGAAAACAAAAATAAATTTAATATTCCACAAATCGTAGCTGGAAAAACAGTGATGTACTCCAAATACACACTGATCGACAGGTTTAAATCTTTTGTGCTGGAAAGTTATACATAAGTGTAAACAAGTGTAAACAATCCCTCATGACCTGAGCGTTTCCTTATTTTTTTCCTGCAGTCCAGCCATCCATATCAATTTCATTCCCACGTTTTCATTTTCATGTTTATTAATTCTGATTATCTAATTATTGTGTCATTCCAATCCCATCCCAGAGTGTTCTCTCTGCATGCTTGCACATTCCTCACCAATCTGTTACTTGTGGTCCTTTTGTATTTAAGTTTCTGTGTTTCGTGTTTTATTTGTTTGATTGTTACCTTTCATTGTGCTTTGTGCCTTGCTCAGTCTAATCTCACTAGTCTTTCATCTTCGGTATTATAACTTTAGGAAAGAAATAACTGTTTATTAAGGAACTATTCCCAGGGAGTAACCCTTCTTCCAGCCCCTCCGACATTTGAGTTTGCGAGAGTGCACCAGCTCTGCATGCCCTGAAACCTAAGGTTTTCCATCCTGATTTCTGACCTTAGACTAGCTTCCACCTCTACACCTTGACTTACCTTTTGTGATCCTGTCTGCCCTACCAGGCTTTGGACCGTCTCCTGAGAATTCTCTGCTAAAACTATGAGTTTTTTACCTGTTCATTAAAAGTGCCGACTGTAGCTTAATTTGTGATCTGGATTCCATTTTTCTGTGACTAATAACATAAACATCTTTAAAACTATTAAGATAAGAATATAATTAAAAATTCCATAATTAGCATAAATTTTAATTCATCTTTTAAAATACAATAATGTTATATGTGTATTTGGACTATGTTGGCTTTAGTACTCCACCAGCACCCAAATCAGTTTTATTCTTCAGTGAGACCTCCCAAATCTTCCTGCGTTTGTAAAAATTGTTGGTTAATTACGTTGTAATAAAAACCCATGAAAGTGGGTTTTTATAACAAAGTAGCAAAAAAGTAGGAAAACGTTTATTACACAGCTGGCCGTGGGAACAACAGCATGATGCAGAGTTCAAAATTAATTAATTTTGTAAGAAACTTCATACATGTAAAAATACAGACATTTGCATATGACTTCTTTAATGTTATCAGGAGTTGTTGCTGATTGGTCCTGGGGTTTACACATTGATAAAAACGGATACTGTACAATTGGGCCTCACCTGAATCTGTCAACGTAATTGGTCCAATAGACTCCCAACCCCCAGAAGTGAGCTCCATATGTGGGCATACGGAACCTCCAACTGAAAGGCGCTTGGGCATATTGCATCCTATCGGAACTGAAGACAAATGGAGATCCCAGCTGGAATTAGCAAATAGGTAATATGCCCTGTTGCACCCAACGGCTTTTCTTTATCTCCTAATACACATTCAACCGTCTGGCTCACCTCATATTGCCAATACCCAAAAATCTTGTTTTCCAACAGTGTGCATCTTTCTTTTTGGCCATTAGGCACAGTCATGTTATCTAACACTTACCTGAATGGTACCCTGTGGCAGTACTTTTTCACACTTGTCAGAGGAGAGCTTATCTTTCTGTCATATCCTGATGAACAAATTGCCTCAGAATTCAACTGACAGTGTGTCAAGATTTATAAGAAGCCTCTTGCTGCTTTCTTCTATGAGGATCCTTTGAAATGTAATATCATAGTAGACATGCCCAGCCGTTAAGTGGCCCTCGTTCATGAACAATAACATTCGTAAGAAGCATCTGTTCAGGATAAGCCGCTGTTTAATTCCCAAGGCAAACAAAGGTGCTGTAATTTCATATTTGCCTTTTTAAGGTACGCTTCACCTGGAATAGTGTTTTGACAATAGATCTAAAGCTGGACCCTGTAAGTTCATCGTGCCAGAGGAATGCCACTGCAGTCTACCTACTTGGATCTACTACAACTTTTAAGAGCTTACAGCCATCATTATTTTCTTTGATAACAAATGAAATGCAGTTATGAAACAGGCTAGGGCAATATAAGTTCTGTAAAAGATTTCTAATGGGAGATTTAGGCCTGAATTCTGGATTTCCTGACCTGGAGTCTGGGGTTGTTCCTCTTAGTGCTCTAGGGTCAGACAGTTGTCTAAGATCTCAATAGAGGAAGGCTGCAGTTTGAGCCAAGAGCATTTCATTACATCACAATCCCATGACTCTCAATTGCCTGAAGGGAGGACTGGAGAGTCTTACGCACATACTGTACATGACAGTCGTACCCTCTACCAGCACGTCAGAGCTGTGTAAAATGATATCTGTCACCCACTTTCCAGACATGCCCAGCAATGCCCAGCAAACTTTCTAACTGTTATAAGTATTTCTCCCTCTTACCCATTCCATGCTGGGATAGGCTCCAACTGCCCTGCAAATTTAACTAGGAATCTGCAGGTTAGATAACGAAGGATGCACTTTCTGGAAAAGTAATTAGCTGTGCATTTTCAGCTGTAACAGGGGTTCCAGGGGTTCCCTAGCAACCTCGGTTGCTGTAGTAACACTGTAGTACCTAAATTTGGGGATGAATAACCTTCTAAAAACTAGCAAGTCATTTTTTGTCCTTTGTAAGGGGACGTAATCTCTGGCCTGTGTCGTAAGAAACGTTTACTTCTCTAAGCAGAAGCCTACATAATGCAAAGGGTAAAAATATATTAAATAGTTCGCAAACATGAATGACACTAGCCCTGGACAGAATTCAAAGTTAAACGCTGTTTTATAACACCAATGTCAGTTTTCGCCCCTGGACTAAGCTTAATCCTTGTCCATGAAACTGGCTCATAAGCACTGAATATGTTTTCACGGGAACATGCTTTTCCATCCAGGGCACTGCCATGTAATATGAAAAAATTTTTTCCCTCCCAGCCAGGTCTCATGAGGTTACAGCCGAGCACAACCAGCAATCTTTCACTCTGTTCAGCATGAGAACAACATATGCGTCACACCGTGGCTTGTGTTTGGCTAATAACCTTCGGAAGAAGCAAAAATACACAAGGACATTTCAGGACAAACATCAAAAATAGAAAAGGGAGCACAATGTTTTTCTGGCGGCTTTTCTTTTTGCAATGGAATTTATTGCAATAAAAGATTTAGCCGTGACACAACGCAAGTACAAAGAGAGGCATAGCACTCAGACTGTACAAACTTTAATGTCAACAAACATAAGTGCATTAGTCACTAGTTCGCGAAAATCACAATAACTACAAAGACTTGATTGTACAATGCTTCACGCAATGAGGCATAAATAGTATTTTTCCGAACATGTTTGCAGAGGAACAGGGAAAGACCTACTTCAGTAAACTTACACCAGGCCTGTGACTCAGCAGTGATGATATGAAAGACTTAATGCTGATATTTTAATCTGTGTTTTAGGCCTGCAGGATTTGCTCTGTTGCAGAATATTTTAAATAAAAACACTTAAAAATATTACTGCAACATGAATGTACAAATCCATCCTATCTACATACAAATCTATCCTACCTTTATACAAATCCACCCGCCATTACTAAATTTTCTAAATTTTTGGTTAGGGTTTTGGGCTGGAGCCTGGCCCATGCAATAGGAGAGAGGCAGGAATACTCCAATCCATCGCAGGTCAAACACATCAATTCTCTACTTCACTCATATCTATGGGCTGTCCTGCAGTGCTATTTAGCCTAGCAGACATACAAGACATGTTACTCTGCTCAGCACTGCAAAAAGGTTTGTTTTACAGGAGAATTCCGGTGTGAAATTGACTTGGGGTGTATTGAAACATGATAACGAGTACAAATTTCTGTCGAATACCCCATCTCCATACGCACGCAACATTTCGAAATACATGGCTTTTTAGCCAAAGCTCCCAACAGGCTTACAATGGTAGTGAATGGGGAATAGTGTTGCCATGCAAAGAAACTGCTATTTTTTCATCATTATCAAGGCTCAATGTAGCTCAACACTTCATTGGTAGAATTCCGAGGGCCCTGACATTTAAAACGAGGCACTGAGAACTTTGAAAATGCAATATCTCATGCTTTCGAAAAGTAAGGAATATTATGTTGTGATAAGTAACGGTTTGCTTAACAAGTGATATTTTGTCACCCTATTGGAAAACTTTGAAATTAGCCAAAAAAAAAAAAAATCTTGTCTTGTTGGGGGTACGTTTGTCCTATTTTGGTAGAAAGTTGCAAAAATTACGAGAGGCACTCATAGAGTGCAAACCTCCGCCAAGGCAGCACAATCCAAATCTTCATGAGTGGGAGCAAAGTTGAGTTATCGCGTGTCATTGGATTTCAAGATGGCTGCCGTGGCGGCCATATTGTTTCACTGATCTGGATGAAAATCAGTAAGGTCCATCCTTGAAGTTATAGCAATCCACCCACAAAATTTCAAACAAATCCGTATGCAACTTTTTGAGTTATGTTGTTCACAAACAAACAAACAAACAAACAAACAAACGGGCAAAAACATAACCTCTGCCCCAACTTTGCTGGGGAGGTCTTAAGGAAAGTCTAATTCTTGTTCTTGACTAGACTGATTTTTTGTCAGTTACTTTGATTTCAACTGTGGGAACAGCCCAAGGAAGGATTCAAACCAGGGATTTTCTTGCTGTGAGGCAACAGAGCTACCGACTGCACCACTGTAAATTCCTCAAGTTGTTTTAAATTAAATGATCAAAACTATGAACGCATTTGAAAAGTAAGTGGGCCTTTCTAAAATTAGCAACAAGCGCACTTGTTGAGTGAAAGTCTCTGTACATTTCTCCAGACTTGTATGTCGGTTTGCAAGATAAGAATGTATGAGGTATGTAATGTGAATATAGGCCACTAGATGGCAGTATTTACCTTTTTTTTGTTAAGCTCAGACTGGAGTCATGTTTAGACATGTCCTGGACATGTCTGGGGCAAGTCTCAGAAAATTTAAAAAAAGAGGTCTAAATGTGGGTGGGGTCTGCAAAAGAGTATATAAGGAAAAGAATTGAGACAGTAAAGTAGTAGGAGAAATTGCAAGAAGATGACCAGACCTGCCATTCTGTTCAAGATCTGTGACGTTTCTTTTGTGGATTTCTTTGCCTGTGTTTGAGCATTTTCATCATCCAGGACATCACCAAGCCCCCCCCACGAAAAGGGATTGTAAATATTTATGTTTTGTACATAATTCAATCTTGGTCTTTAGGTTAGTTAGTTGTTATTGTCTTTCATAATTAAATGTGTTTGAGTTTTTAAAACTGTGTCTGTCATCCCTTGCTGTTGCTGTTGTGTTGCAATGTAATAACAAATTGGGGCCATAACAAATTGGGGGCTCAAGGTCCGGGATAGACCATTTTGTGAGTAATTTATTGAAAATCTAACATTTCAAATTGTAAAATTGATTTTTTTTAATTGAATACATATATATTGACAACAGCAATGGATGATTTCTTGGCATCACCAACCGTAGGGGTTTTGAAGTCTTTTAAAAAGACAGAACTACTAGAAATTTGCAGACATTTAGAGCTGACAGAGGTGAAACCAGCCATGCGAAAAGCAAGACTGGCTCGAGAGATAGTTGAATATTACATTGATGAAAATGTGTTTGCACCCGGAGATCTGGAACAGTTTCCAGTGGAAAATCCAAATATAGAAATGGAACTTAAATTAAAAATGCTAGAGATTGAAAGGGAGGAAAGAGAAAAAGAAAGGGAGGAAAAAGAAAAGCAAAGAGAATTTGAGAGGGAAGAAAGAGAGAAAGAAAGGGAAGAAAAAGAAAAACAAAGGCAGTTTGAGTTAGAAAAATTAGCAAGAGAAGAGAAAATAGAAAGGGAGGAAAAAGAAAAACAAAGAGAATTTGAGTTAGAAAAATTTGCAAGACAGAGAGATTTTGAATTAGAGAAATTCGATAGAGAAGAAAGACTCCAAATGGAGCAACTAAAAATTAAAATTGAAACTAAAAATAAATTTTGTGCCAGTCAGGAGGTAAAACTGGTGCCTCCATTTTCGGAAAAGGATGTTGACCACTATTTCCAGTGTTTTGAAAAGGTAGCAGAGTTGCCAGTGGCCAAAGGAACACTGGCCTCTGATGTTGCAAACTGTCCTCAAGGATAAAGCTCAACAAGCCTATTCGGCTTTGTCAGCAGATGATTCCTCTGATTATGAGGTTGTCAAAAAGGTTATTTTGAGAGCTTATGAGTTGGTTCCAGAGGCTTACCGACAGAAATTCAGAGGTCTGAAGAAATCTGAAAATCAGACTTATGTTGAATTTGCTAATGAAAAGCAGGTTTGCTTTGAGCGCTGGTGTACTTCTATGGAGGTCAAGGATGATTTCAACTCACTAAAAGAGATGGTGTTAGTTGAAGAATTCAAGAACTGTGTTAAAGATGATGTTAAGACCTACCTTAATGAGAAGCAAGCACTGAATTTGCAACCAGTTGCCAAATTTGCAGATGAATATGTTCTCACACATAAGTCCAAATTTCAGTCTAGCAGTAATAATAGATGGTCCCAATTTCAGAAAAAGGGTTATGGTGATACCCAAGATTCCTCACCCAAAGACAAAGGCAAATCTGGTGATGGTGCTCAGAAATCCAGTAACAGGTCTGATCAAAGTGTGAAAGCTGACAGTGACAAAAGTGGTCTAGTTTGCAGTTATTGCAAGAAATCTGGTCATGTTACAACTAACTGTTGGTTCCTTAAAGCTAGGAAAGAAAAAGAAAAGGATACTAAACCAAATGCCTTTGTGAAAACAAGGTTAGAAACCCCTGTAGTAGATAACCAATCTGCTAAATTGCCTGCTTCTTGTGGGGCTAAAAAGCCTAATACAGCTGACTTTGTGAGGGAGGAATTTCTTCCATTTGTGTCAGAGGGATTTGTGGCTCTGAATGAGCATACTACTCCTGTCCCCATATATATCCTAAGGGATACCGGAGCTTCTCAGTCACTTTTGTTGATGGACTCCTTGGAGTTACGTGATGAGACCGCTTCAGGGGATTTCATACTTGTACAAGGTATTGAAGGGAGGACTGTATCTGTACCCCTGCGCTCTATATTCTTGAAGTCAGATTTAGTTACAGGACAGGTAAAGGTGGGACTTATGTCAAGTCTACCTATAAAGGGTGTTTCTCTTTTGCTAGGCAATGACCTGGCTGGGGGCAAAGTAGTTCCCCCTGTACATCTTACTTCACAGCCGAGCACTGAAGATGGGGATGAGGACCCATCTCTGTATCCTTCTTGCGCAGTGACTCGTGCTATGGCCAAGAAGCCTAAAGAAGATGTTGTGGTGCCGCCAAGCACATTGAATAGTCAGGACTCAGGTGGTTTGCCTCATGACTCTGATTGGCCTACTATGGTTTCTCCGTTTGAGGACTTATCAGATACTTTTATCAGTTCTCTATTCAGCCAGCCGGATGGGTCTGGTGATTCTGATGTGTCTGGAGACTTGTCTCTGTCCAGAAAGCGGTTGATTGAGGAGCAAACTAATGATCCTGAAATTTGTGTACTAAAGAGGAGAGCCCTTCCTGATAAAGAAATAGATGCAGTTCCAGTTGGGTATTATCTCAAGGATGGAGTGTTGATGCGGAAGTGGCACCTCCTGATATCCCTGCCAATGCAGATTGGGCAGTGGTCAGGCAAATTGTTGTTCCGAAGGTCTACAGGAATGAGATCTTAACAATGGCTCATAGTCTACCTTTAGGAGGTCATCTTGGGGTTAACAAGACTGTTGATAAGATCATGAAACACTTCTTTTGGCCTGGGCTTCGGAAAGACGTTTCCAACTTTTGCAAAACCTGTCACACTTGTCAGGTAGTTGGAAAACACCAGTTAGACCCACCTGTAGCTCCATTGCAGCCTATCCCAGCATTTGGAGAGCCATTCTCAAAGGTCATTGTTGATTGTGTTGGTCCATTACCCAAGACTAGATCTGGAAATCAGTACTTGTTGACAATCATGTGTGCATCTACCAGATTCCCCGAAGCTATACCTCTACGTAACATCAAGGCAACTGCAATCTCGAAGGCTTTGATAAAGTTCTTCATGTTGTTTGGCCTTCCCAGGGAAATTCAGTCAGACCAGGGTAGCAGTTTCACTTCAGGATTGTTTCAGCAGGTTGTGTATGAACTAGGTGCAAAGCAGATTCTTTCTAGTGCCTATCATCCAGAAAGTCAGGGTGCCTTAGAGCGGTTTCATTCCACTCTCAAGACAATGATGAGGACTTATTGTTATGACCATGAGAAAGACTGGGATGAAGGGGTTCATTTGCTGTTGTTTGCAGCTAGAGAAGCAGTGCAGGAGTCTACTGGATTCAGTCCATTTGAGCTAGTGTTTGGTCATGAAGTGAGAGGACCTTTGCTATTATTGAGTGAACAATGGCAAGAGAAAGAGCCGCATATCAGTCTGTTAGACTATGTTAGCAAGTTCAAGGAAAGATTGCGTGCAGCTTGTGACCTTGCCAAAGAGAACTTGAAATCAAGTCAGGGAAAAATGAAAACTTGGTATGATAATAAGGCTAGAAGCCGTGAGTTTAAACCAGGAGAAAAGGTCCTTGTGTTGTTTCTCTTGCAGTCCAATCCATTGCAGGCTAGATTTCATGGTCCTTATGAAATTCTGACAAAACTCAATGATCTCAATTACATTGTGAAGACTCCAGATAGGAGAAAACCAAAACAATTGTGTCATATTAACATGCTAAAGCCTTATCATGACAGAAATGCTAGGGTTGCAGCTGTCACTTCAGATTCTCCAATGGTCGAAACGTGTGAAGATGAGGGGGAGTTTCAAGATGATGAACCAAGAATTAAAGCTGAAGTTCTTTCATGTAAATTGTCAAACACTGAAGTGTTGCAAAATCTTGATGTAAAACTCCAGCACTTAGAACCCTCACAGAGAGATCAGTTTGAAAGGTTGATCAAGAAATATGAGGATTTGTTTCCTGATGTTCCAAAGAGAGTTACTATAGCCTCTCATGATGTAGATGTTGGTGATGCCAAACCAATAAAACAGCATCCATACCAGATGAATCCTGAAAAGAGAAAGATTGCTGAGAAAGAGGTTGAGTACATGTTAAAACATGATATTATTAGACCCTCCAACTCCGATTGGAGTTCACCCTGTGTGCTAGTTCCAAAACCTGATGGAAGTACTAGATTCTGTACAGATTATCGCAAAGTCAATGCTGTAACTAGAACTGATGTGTTTCCAATACCTAGGATTGATGATTGTATTGATAGTGTAGGGCAAGCAAAGTTTCTGACCAAGATTGATTTATTGAAGGGTTATTAGTGTGTGCCTTTAACTGAGAGGGCCAAGAGCATCTCTGCTTTTGCCACACCATCTGGATTGTACCAGTATGAAGTCCTACCCTTTGGCATGAAAAATGCCCCAGCCACGTTCCAAAGGATGATACAGTCTACAATCGCCGGATTGCCACACACGGGTGCGTACATCGATGACCTGATCACATGGAGTGACTCCTGGGAAGAACATCTAAAAGATGTAGAGACGTTGTTCCAGCGCCTGACCCAGGCTAACCTGACTGTTAACCTGAGCAAGAGTGACTTTGGTTGTGCTACTGTCACCTATCTTGGCTACGTCATAGGCCAGGGTAAGGTGGCACCCATAAAGTCCAAGCCATCATGGACTTTCCAGTTCCTGACAACAAAAAAGCTTTGCGCCGCTTCCTTGGAATGATCGGGTACTACCGCAAGTTCTGCAAGAACTTTGCTGAGATTGCTCTCAGTCTAACTAACCAACTGAAGAAAGGCGTAAAGTTCACCTGGGATGATGCATGCCAGAGAGCCTTCGATCGCCTGAAGTCTCTGCTGTGTCACTTCCCCGTGCTCAAATCTCCGGACTTCAACAAACCGTTCTCCATCGCGGTCGATGCTCGCGACCAAGCTTGTGGATCTGTGCTCCTACAGAGAAGTGACTCTGATGACATTGAGCATCCCGTGGCATACTTCTCCAGGAAGTTCAATCGCCACCAAAGGAACTATTCCACAATAGAGAAGAAACTGTTGGCTCTGGTCCTTTCTTTACAACACTTTGAGGTTTATGTTTGTACAGGACAAAAGCCAATGATTGTGTACACTGACCACAATCCGTTAATGTTTTTGAGTAAGATGAAAAACAAGAATCGGAGATTGTTGAATTGGAGTTTGATTTTACAGGAGTTTGACTTGGAAATTAAGCATGTGAAGGGTACAGACAATGTAATTGCTGATTGCTTATCCCGTGTTTGAATGTGTATATATATATCATGTGTTTGAATATTGTATGATATGTATATATAGACAAGTGTTCACTTAACCATTTTGTATTGAAAAGAAAAATTTTGCCTTCATGAGTCAAAATTTTTCCCTTTTGGAATGGAGGTGTAATGTGAATATAGGCCACTAGATGGCAGTATTTACCTTTTTTTGTAAAGCTCAGACTGGAGTCATGTTTAGACATGTCCTGGACATGTCTGGGGCAAGTCTCAGAAAATTTAAAAAAAGAGGTCTAAATGTGGGTGGGGTCTGCAAAAGAGTATATAAGGAAAAGAATTGAGACAGTAAAGTGGTAGGAGAAATTGCAAGAAGATGACCAGACCTGCCATTCTGTTCAAGATCTGTGACGTTTCTTTTGTGGATTTCTTTGCCTGTGTTTGAGCATTTTCATCATCCAGGACATCACCAAGCCCCCCCCCCACGTAAAGGGATTGTAAATATTTATGTTTTGTACATAATTCAATCTTGGTCTTTAGGTTAGTTAGTTGTTATTGTCTTTCATAATTAAATGTGTTTGAGTTTTTAAAACTGTGTCTGTCATCCCTTGCTGTTGCTGTTGTGTTGCAATGTAATAACAAATTGGGGCCATAACAGGTATGTATAATTTTTTGTCTTTTGTGCAGAGTGCAGTTGCATGGAGGACAGGAAGTTGAGGACTGGACTCAAGTGCGAGGCTTTGGTTGTATTTAATAACCAATGGCAGTAGGCACAAATGTAGAAATACAAGACAACAAGGGACAGAGGTTCCCAAATACCAGCTCTATGAGTGCAACAAAGTCTGGGCTACGCTACAGTAACACTGTAATTCACATAGGAACAAACTGGAAACGAGGCTCCCTAAATATAAACATGCTGGTAAAACAATAAACAGCACAGTTTCAAGGTTTTAGTTTAAGTTCGCAAATGTGGGGAATAAGCCTTACAAGACTGAGATGTCAAACAGGCATGAGATTACACAGACTTCACAAAGAGACAGAGGGAAGCTCATTCTTAAATACACACTGCTACCACTCAGTGGAAAAGAGAGACAGGTGTTGATGATATATGGATAATGACTGAAGTGCGATACGGGGTTTAGTAGACTGGTGAGCTGGACGGCTGGAGGCGGGGCCTTACAGTATGTTTGTTAAGACTGAGAAAATGACTAGTTCAGATTTGGCGCCAGGACTCAGTGTTTTAACAACCATGCATGATTTTATCGTAATAATGTGCCCGCTTAATGGATGCTGAAAAATCCATACTTAGCTAGTGTCCAGTACTCGGTGCTGGCTAGCAAGCACAGGGAACATGCTAATTTATCCATAGAACACAAGAACGATGTGTGACTTACACTTCCTGACAAAAGTATTAGGACGTCACTATTTATGTGTGTGATTTTCTTACAGTGCAGTTGAAAATGGTGAATGTATCATATTTGGAAATAGTTGTTTTTTCAAATAAAAATACAGACCCCATTTTGGATACACCAAACTGAATTATTCTAAGTCTTGACCCTCCTTTTATAGAGAATCAAAATCACCCCATGTGCCACACCTGATCATATTGATTGAACTAATAGCAGCCGTGGTCTTCCATTATAACAAAGACACAATTCCAAACTTGTTAATTTGAAGATTACCATCTTGCAAGCACTATTTATTATAATATCTCTTATTTATTACAGACCCAAAGTGAGAGTTTTTTATGCAGAGAAAAAATATGCCAATTTGTATATCTGTAGCATCCCCAAATGTTCAAATAATGTTCTGTGATGTTTACATGTACATTTTAGGACACCATTAAATTCCTACAATGCTCACATGTGTAATATAGCACGTACATCAAAGGTTGAGTGAGAATGAGGATCGTCCTAATACTTTTGTCAGGTAGTGTATATGTGATGGAACCTGAGAAAACCCGTCGGATGTCACACTGGCACTTTTCCAGGAAAGAGCGAAAATAGGTTGAAAGTCAATATTTTGGTGAAATTGGGTTTTCATGTAATTAATACTCTACAACATCTTGTCTATCATCCCTGAAAATATCTCACTGTTTTTCGCTCATTTAATATGTTTACAGAGTAATTTTTATTAATCACTCTGTGTCTGTGTGATTGTCATTACCTCCTACCTTTGAAATTGTGAGTTGTGGAGGTGCGTGAAAATCACCCATAACTGCTTGTCTACAGAGACTATGAGGACAGTTCACCTGTCAAAGTAAACCACATAACACAAAGATGAAGTAATAATACAATAATATTACTTCATCTTCATGTTATTTGGTTTTAATTAATATTATTAATGTGCATTTTCCCGCCAGTCTTATGTGAGCTACGCATCAAATTTCCTCAGTTGATGATCAGATCTGCGACTGACGAGACGATACAGAGATGGCAGAGCCTCAAGCGAGAAGGGAGAGCGAACTAGCTGCCCAGTTAAACGAATTAGGATGAATCAACCTCGTCAATTCAGGAGATACTAATGACTTGCATGATGTTATAATGGATTATTTCACATCCAGTGAAGATGAACGAGATGTTGACTCTGATGATTATAGTGCTGAACAAGAGCAAGAGGAGTCTGATGAAGGTCAGCTGACTACGGTGTCCACAGTGCCCCATCCCACCTAGTTAGCCTGCTTGGTTTGATCATACAATGTGCAAACAAAGCAGTCAAGTCAGTCATCTTTCGTAAAACAACAAAATGTTATTCGAAATTTGCTATTGCCTGCGGGCGACATCTCTTTCTGTATTAATCATAGACCGAAATTTCCTGCTATGAATAGCACTCAAGCTAATCTACTCCAGGGTCTGACTGGGTAAGAAAGTTTCCTGGAAGATCTCGTTCTTTTAGAGTAGTCAAGCAAATTCATCTATCACAAATTATATATTATGTACAGTACATGTATTTTTTCAGACCAGACAGAATGTTTTGGTGGCACCTTGTTGAATGACATGATTACTGTTGGTGATGATTAGCTTAGTGTATTAGAATTAATATGCTGCATTGTATTAGTATTTCATTTTTATTGCAGTTTTGAATACCTGGGGCTATTGCATGAAATTACTGTTTATCTCAATATTTTGATGTGTCTTTTGAAGAAAAGGCCTTTGTCTTGGCAAAAGTTTAAATTTTGTAAAGGGATGTATCGGAAAGTTGTGGTTTGTGTCTATATGAGATATTTAATATACATTATAATTTATGATATATTTAATGTAAAGTACATAATTGTTTTAGACATAGTGTGTAATAAATTGCTTGTTGCTCGCCTTATATGCACATGTGAAATATGCATCATATTAAATTAATAACCAACATTGTATAATAGTAATATCAAAGGAAACAATTACTGTACATAGGACTGGTACATATAGCCTTACTGTTTAATAAGGTAAAACTGTATAATAGCTTAACAATATTTTTATTATTATAAAATTGATCTTATGGTGCGTATGTTTTTGATATGGAATCAGTGACACCAGATGCGGGAAAAGGGAATGAGGATTTATTTAAACCAAAACAAAACAGGCACGAGGGCCAACAAAAAACTTGGCCCAAAGGGTTGCAAAAAACAAACTAAGGTAAGCTACACAGAGCTATAAACAATAAATGCAAAAGGCAAAAAACAAAAGGCACTGGAAACTCCAGGCGAGATACTCAAGAAAAATAAATAACAATACACAAGACGAGAGGCTAGGACAAATACTAGGGAACTTGACAAGAACTTGGCTAAACGAGACGCGACTAGAAACAAACTTGAGACACTGTCTGCCAGCCAACTTCCACCGCAACCAGATAAAGGCTTGGTAATCATGACACAAGGGGTAACACCTGGAGAGAGAGAAACAAGAGGCATGGCAAGATCAAGACATGGACAGAGATTGGATGACATGACCTGCTCATTAAGAGAATGAGCGTGCTCAGCTTAAGTACCAATTAAGTATGCAGCCTGGAAGCAAGCATGAATGTTCAGAACAGAAAAGCACAGCAAGATCTTGAAATAGTAAAGCAGGAATCATGACAATAAACTCCGTCTAAATTAGTAGTATTAGTAATGTGCCTATCTAAGAAAAACACCACCCAGTGAATGTTAGTAAACGTTAGTAACTTAAAAACAGTAAATTGCCAATTAAGCTTAGAGAGCCCCGAATCCAGCACAGCACAGAAGGAAGGGGAAATACCAAAGCCAACCATAGCTCAGAAATGTGCAACAACGAAGGCACGGGGCGGAACGCAGACAAGCGGTGGAGTGGCATGGCAGACCTGGCAAGAACAAAAACATGGAAAAGTAAAAACATGGACATGGAAACATGAAATGCAAAAACTGTGACATGAACTATGAACTATGAAACTATGAACTATGAAATCTAGAACATGAAACTGTTAAAACCATGAATAATACTGTTCTGGCCAAAGGCCAGAACCCTGGAACACAACAGTACCCCCCCCTTACAAAAGCGGCACCTGACGCTGACAAAAAACACCAATAACTAAAATACAAGAAGCCGCACAAAACTAAATACGAATCCACAAGACTAATAACCAAGTAAATACTAAGGACAAAAACTCTGACACAACACACCTAACCAAGAAACAGTACAACAAGAAACATTAAACATAAACAAGATTACTTATTTCTCCAGCACGCTGGGGCTAAGGCTTAGGCTATGGCAATGGGGTGAAGGTAACGGCTATGGCTAGAGGCTATGGTAATGGGCTATGGGCTATGGGCTTGGGGCTGTGGCTATGGCTTGGAACTATGGCTTGGAACTATGGCTTGGAACTATGGCTATGGCTTGGCTTGGCTTGAGACTATGGCTATGGGCTATGGGCTATGGGGTTGGGGCTGTGGCTATGGCTTGGCTTGGCTTGGCTATGGCTATGGCTTGGGGTGTGACTGGTGGTAGTCACGGATGAGAGATTTGTCTAGGATGTGCCTGGCCGGGACCCAGGAACGCTCCTCTGGGCCGTACCCCTCCCAATCCACGAGGTACTGGAGGCACACGTTGTTCACGAAGCAGGTACTTGGCAGGATGGAGCTGGGCTCTCCCTTGGACGAGGAAGCGTCGAAACGCCTGGAGAGCGCGTCAGCCTTGGTATTCTTGGATCCTGGCCTGTAGGCCAGGGAGAAGTTGAACCGGTCGAAAAAGAGGGCCCATCTGGCTTGTCTGGGTGTCAACCTCTTGGCAGAACGGAGGTACTCTAGGTTTTTATGGTCCGTCCAGACCAGGAACGGAACCCTTGCCCCCTCAAGCCAGTGCCTCCATTCCTCCAGGGCCAGTTTCACCGCCAGCAGCTCCCGGTTCCCGACGTCGTAGTTGGACTCCGCAGGCGTCAGCCGGTGGGAGTAGAACGCGCACGGGTGTACCTTCTGATCATTGCTGGATCTTTGAGATAGCACCGCACCAACCCCGACATTGGAGGCATCCACCTCCACAATGAACTGCTTGGCGGGGTCGGGGGTGGTGAGGATGGGCGCGGTGGTGAAGCGCCTCTTCAGCTCACAGAAGGTCACCTCGGCTTGCGGAGTCCAACGGAATGGCACCTTGATGGAGGTAAGGGCCGTTAGGGGAGCTGCCACGGTGCTATAGTTCCTGACGAATCGCCTATAGAAATTAGCGAATCCCAGGAAGCTCTGTAGGGCCTTGCGGTCCTTGGGTGCGGGCCAGTCCACCACAGCCTTGACCTTCTCCTCGTCCATGCCCAGGTGGTTAGGGGAGATGACGTGCCCCAGGAAGGAGGTAGTGGTGGTGCTGAACTCGCACTTTTCAGCCTTAACGAAGAGGCGGTTTTCGAGGAGGCGGCGGAGCACCTGGCGAACATGGCTTGTGTGCTCTGTCCTATCCCGGGAGAAGATCAGGATGTCATCCAGGTAGACATAGACAAACCGCCCGATCATATCTCCAAGCACATCGTTCACCAAGTTTTGGAACACTGCGGGTGCGTTGGTCAGGCCGAATGGAACCACCAAGTACTCCCAGTGGCCGCTAGGGGTGTTGAAAGCGGTTTTCCATTCGTCGCCTTCCCTAATGCGCAGGAGGTGATAAGCATTCCGCAGGTCCAGCTTGGTGAAGATGGCCGCCCCTTGGATCACATCGAATGCCGAGGACATCAGTGGAAGCGGGTAGCGGTTCCTGATGGTGATCTTATTTAGGCCTCGGTAATCGATGCAGGGGCGCAGGGAGCCGTCCTTCTTTTTGACGAAGAAGAAGCCTGCCCCCGCGGGAGAGGAGGATGGACGGATGATGCCAGCTGCAATGGACTCCCGGATGTACTTGTCCATGGCCCCCCTCTCTGGCTCAGACAAGGCAAAGACACGACCCCTAGGAGGCGCTGTGCCAGGCTGGAGGTCAATAGCACAGTCATACGGACGGTGCGGGGGCAGGGACACCGCACGGGACTTGCTAAAGACTGTTGCTAGGTCGTGGTATTCGGGGGGCACTCTGGAGACGTCTGGCCTCCCCTCGGGAGCTGGTCCACCCACAGAGCAAGAAGGTCGGGAGTCGAGGAGGCAGCTGGCTGAACAGGAGGCACTCCACTCCCGCACCTCATGGCGGGCCCAGTCGATCACCGGCCCGTGTAGCGCCAACCAGGGATGACCCAGGACAATAGGGGAGCGAGGTGTCTCGGTCACGAACAGCCGGATCTGCTCGCGGTGGTTACCGGACGCCAGCAGCTGGATGGGAACGGTCCGGAAGGACACCTTAGCTAGGGGTTGCCCACCCAGCCCTGAGATGGACAATGGGCTGGGAAGATGGCATAGGGGAACCCCCCACTCAGCAGCAGCTCTGGCGTCGATAAAGTTTTCCTCAGCCCCCGAGTCAATGAGGGCGGTGGTCTTGCGGGAGCGGCCCTCCCAGGTCAGGGTCACCGGAACGCAGGTCCGGCGGTAGGAGGAGGCCTCCTTGGATGAAGCACCCACCAGTACTCCTCCAGATGCTAGGGGGCGCTGTCTTGACTGACAGCCTCGCACAGCATGACCCTGCTGGCCGCAGTAAAAACATGCCCCCGACCTCCTTCTCCGTTGGCGCTCCTCCTGGGTGAGCCGGGACCTCCCGATCTCCATGGGAGATGCCTTCCCAGGAGGGGGTGTGGTGGTGCTTCTCCTCGGCTGGTCCTGAGGCGACGCATGACTGGGACCCGGGGGTTGGATCTGACCAGAGGGGGCAGGACGTCGACCAGGGCCAAGGGTGAGCGCCCTCTCCTCCAGGCGGCTGTCAATACGAAGGGCCAGGTCGACAAGGGCCTCTGGAGACTCTGGGATCTCACAAAAGAGCAGTCGGTCTTTGACTGGTTCGGACAGCCCCTGGAGGAACACGTCACACAATGCCTCCTTGCTCCAGCCGGAAGTAGCTGCCGCCGTTTGGAAGTCGATGGCATAGTCCGCCACCGATCTCCTCCCCTGCCTCATCCTCAGTAGCTCTCGCCCTGCAGCTCTTCCCTGCTTGGAGCGGTCGAAGATGCGCAGCAGTTCCTCCGCCAAGGCCTGGTAGGTGGTAGTACAGGGCAGCCGAGCCTGCCATGCGGCAGTTCCCCACAGGCGAGCCCGCCCCGTCAGCTGGGAAAAGACGAAGGCGACTCGGGCCGGCTCCGAGGCGAAGGTAGAAGGCTGCAGAGCGAAGCACATCTCGCAGGAGGTGAGGAAGGCCCTGCAGAACCCTGGTTCTCCGCCGTACCGCTCAGGTGGTGGAAGGCGAGGCTCAGGACCTGGGTGCGTGACTGGCTGCAGCTGGGGTGCTTCCGCTCCGGGCTGTAGCACAGGTGCAGGGGTGGCAAGGGGCTGGGTAGCAGGCATGGTGGGAGCCTGGCTGGAACCCGCCCAGGGGAGGCTGGCTTGCAGAATGGCCAGCGCAGCGGTCAGCTCCTGAATCTGCTGCCGTTGCCGCAGCAGCTCAGCCTCTCGCTGGGCGATCCTGCACTCCATCCCGCTGGTGTCAGGGAGACAGTGTCTACTGATATGGAATCAGTGACACCAGATGCGGGAAAAGGGAATGAGGATTTATTTAAACCAAAACAAAACAGGCACGAGGGCCAACAAAAAACTTGGCCCAAAGGGTTGCAAAAAACAAACTAAGGTAAGCTACACAGAGCTATAAACAATAAATGCAAAAGGCAAAAAACAAAAGGCACTGGAAACTCCAGGCGAGATACTCAAGAAAAATAAATAACAATACTAAATATATATATATACAAGACGAGAGGCTAGGACAAATACTAGGGAACTTGACAAGAACTTGGCTAAACGAGACGCGACTAGAAACAAACTTGAGACACTGTCTGCCAGCCAACTTCCACCGCAACCAGATAAAGGCTTGGTAATCATGACACAAGGGGTAACACCTGGAGAGAGAGAAACAAGAGGCATGGCAAGATCAAGACATGGACAGAGATTGGATGACATGACCTGCTCATTAAGAGAATGAGCGTGCTCAGCTTAAGTACCAATTAAGTATGCAGCCTGGAAGCAAGCATGAATGTTCAGAACAGAAAAGCACAGCAAGATCTTGAAATAGTAAAGCAGGAATCATGACAATAAACTCCCTGTCTAAATTAGTAGTATTAGTAATGTGCCTATCTAAGAAAAACACCACCCAGTGAATGTTAGTAAACGTTAGTAACTTAAAAACAGTAAATTGCCAATTAAGCTTAGAGAGCCCCGAATCCAGCACAGCACAGAAGGAAGGGGAAATACCAAAGCCAACCATAGCTCAGAAATGTGCAACAACGAAGGCACGGGGCGGAACGCAGACAAGCGGTGGAGTGGCATGGCAGACCTGGCAAGAACAAAAACATGGAAAAGTAAAAACATGGACATGGAAACATGAAATGCAAAAACTGTGACATGAACTATGAACTATGAAACTATGAACTATGAAATCTAGAACATGAAACTGTTAAAACCATGAATAATACTGTTCTGGCCAAAGGCCAGAACCCTGGAACACAACAGTTTTATCATTATGAAAGATGTTTTGTTTTTTTCATTCTTGCAATAGTTGTAAAAAAATGACTATGAAGTGACAAAACCTTGGCATTAGGTTAAATTCACTGAATGTCCTCATAAATAGAGACACTGAATTTTCAACTAATTTATGATTGAGTGTTGCTTGATGCCAAAATCAACTTAAGTACATTTTGCAACATGTACATTGACTACACATAGGTGTTTTACTGAAGGAAAGTGACTGACGCGTACCTTTTAGAACCTTGCCGTTCTGATTCCTTTTAGAATCCCTGACTTTAAATCCATTTTTCTCAAAATTCCATGAGAGAAAAGCCATCTGACTTTGGTAGGCCATGACATTTGATACAGACAAGGTACAAAAATACTGAAAACATTTAAAATCAGGTTGAAATCAGCTTTCAGGTGGTATCAGAATCTCCTGGTGGTCAAATTTCATCTGGTTTTCCCCGATCCCATCACATATTGCAATAGCATAACCTGTTAAGAATACATAGAAACATTGGTCTCACATCATTTGAATTGGAAAAGGGCTAAAAAATCACCCAACTGCCTGACATCTGTCATTGCAACAGACAGTCTTTCCTCTGAGTTATAACGGGTACTGCTATTACTACAACTACTACTACTACTAATGGTGCTACTACTACTACTACTACTACTGCTAATAACAATAATATCCCTCACCGGAAAGTGTTTGGGAGCTTGATCAGGCCTTTGAACTACACCACATAATGCAACGTGCCCCCCCCCCACACACACACACACACACACACACACACAGGCTTCCTCTGATGCATCACCATGCCAGTATTGCTTCACACAGCCCCCACTCTCTTTTCAGCTGCTACTGATAACCATAACTCACAAGCCAGATTCCACATGCATGAGTGTGCAATGAGTGTGCTTCTCCCCAGCATCTGTCGTAACAATCAATCTGCAGATGGGTCTCTGCCTCCCTCTCTCGCCCACCCCCGGGAGATGAGTGTATCTGTATCTCAGCTCCACCCCACCCCACCCCACCCAATTTAACATGCTCAAGGTGTGAAAAACACTCTTTTCCCTAATCAGTATGAACAAGTATACTGTACTTGTAATCAGTATGAACAACAGAATGTGGAGAACAGCAGATGGAGGCAAATGTTGTGAGATACGTACATTTTTGTCATCATTTATTTTTATGAAGATTGGGATGAATCCCTATAGTGATATAAAATGCATGTAATATTGTATGAAGTGATCATAATGCTTCCGTAATCAAGGTTCATGTTCAAATTACTAATAATTTTTTACATTCTGACTCATGCTGTTTGATTAGCCAGCAAAAAAGTTCAGTTTGAAGTTGCACTGCTTCTCGTTTTTGTGAGGTTAAGCATGACGTTAAGAGTGAGGTCAATTTATTCTCACCATGGGATGGATGTGCTCTACACACTGATTAATGATATCCACAGATGTATAATGAAGTAATTGAGGTAACACACATACACACACACACATATGCTTACATGCTTACATTGCCATCCTTGTGAGGACATTGTATTTACTTACTTACAAGCAGTGGCGTCTCTGGAAGTGATAATTGGTGGGGCCCGGACCATGCCTTTGCGTCAATGATTGTTCCTGGCTTGTACTCAGTTATTTTCCGTTATTAACACGTTTTCCAATTTTGACAATAACCTTCTGGCAATTAAAGTTACGGTTTCTCTCTCTATTGACGACTAAATAATGGGATAAATTGAGATCAGAAAAATTATTTAGGCCCCTCAAAAATTGTTCAACGCTTTATGAAAGGCAAAATCCTCTCAAAGGTCTGCGCTACCTTTTCCACAAATCAAGTGATTTAACTGGCACTTCATGATCGTTTTGTTTAAATAAAATAAAAGACCATTTGAAACGTCTGTGTGCAATTCTGAATAATGCTGATTTAAATGCACGAAATTACACGCCCAGATTAATGATTGTCGCCGTATTGAAATGTGCAGTACTGTACCGGCGTGTTCTCGAAGTGAATCTAGTGCTCAGACCCTCAAGGAAGTTGCATGTCGCGTTTGCAACTATTAAAGCAAATTCAACCAATCCACACAAATTTCTCGCGGACAAAAAAATAAATCGCCAAGACTTTGCAACTTTCATTGCCACTTTTTGAAAAAGTTACCGCAAAAAAAAAAGAATAAAAAAGCCAGGAAAATCCTGGAAGGATTGTTTGCCAATTATGCTAATGATTGCGTGCAAGTCAGGGTTAGTAATTGTTTTAAAGGGGAGCTCTGGGCCCCACCAATCTTTAGTCCTAGAGACGCCCCTGCTTACAAGTAGTTGAGTTTGTTTCCAAAATGCAATAAGCGCCAAAATTACAAAAATTGAGATAATACTATAGAGTGATAGCCCTGTGCTTCTTGCAAATGGGGAAAAAAATCCATTTTTAGAAATTTATACCATAAGGTGTATTTTTTTATGGTCAAAGTTGGTGTTTTTCTAAAAAATGCAATTGGCACCAACACCAACAAGATATTTCTTTGCAACCATCTGCATGATTTACTCAACCATCAGTGCAAGAGGGAACTAACCATTTTGAGACATAAATCATACGCTTCCAAAGTCCGCGGCTAGCACGCCATGATTTGTTTTGCCATGACCAGAAGTTGAAGCCAATTTGACATGACTGCGCAAAGCCCCCTCGCTCTAGATTTTTTTTTCTTCGTCATTGCCCATCCTCCTCAGGATCACCATCAGAATGAGAACTAAGGCTGACATCACTTCCTGTGGCTGAAAATTAGCCTTCTGCTAGCCTTTTTAGTGTTTCACAAGCTTGAAATTCAACTCCACCTTAAGAAAAAAAAAAAAAAAAAAAGCTGAAAAAGAGGAAGAATTTAATTTCTTGAAAAACCATCTGAACTATGTAGCCTATGCCACTGCCCATTACTGTCAGAGTGCAAGGGAGCAGGCTTTCATCTCAAGTTGTGTTGACTCACTGGACCCCTGCAAAAAAGGTAAAGAATGCTGGCTCTAAATTTTATCATGCAGGGTCACACCATAAATCAAGACACAGGGCCCTTAGTCTCACTCAGGTGATGACGTAATTACATTTGTCACAGACTGTCACAGAGTTCAGGCCTCCAGCCCACCAAATTGCAAAGCTTTGTACTTGAGAAATATTGATCCGTTATAGCACACGCCCCATCATTCAATAGACCGTGAAGTGAACTGCTGGCACCCTAAGCGGCAGCCAATTTGTTGAGTGGGGTGTTTGAGGTCCAGGGATGTATTAATATGAAAATTTAGAGTGGGCCACCACTCCCACAGAGACAGATCCACTACACAAGTCATGACATGTTTCTTTATTCTGCTGCATAAAATTCAGATGCTATTTGACACATCTTCAGAGATTGACAAAAAATAATTGTAGGTCACAGCAAAATGGCCTCAAGGCATTACATTTCCATTGACTGATTGAACAATATGCCCAGCTAGACTGATTTACATTTTATTACTTGCAGTATTTTTGCGAAAAAAATGTTTTACTTGTTAAAAAGTAAAAATGTTCCTACTTCCTTTTGAGCTCTTGCAGGTGAAGTTGACCTTTGGCACATTTACAAAATAAATTGAATAAATTGATGAAATCATGTGTAATTTACTTCATGTGGCATTCTATTATGACAATTTAATATGTACATGGTGCTGAAAATTGAAAGGAATCCAAGCAGCCAAATGTGTAGTACTGCACAGACCATAAAATATGCTTATTCAGGATAATGTTGCATTACACAGTGTGTTAAATTTTGAAATACCGCACAATGATCTCAAAGCCATAACGTAAACAAAGGCATGTTCCCTTTAAAATAAGTTCGCATGTCAATGGTACTTTATTTAACCTCATGAAAAACTTCACAAATAAAAGGCTTCAATAGAAAACGGTGTGCAAACTGCATTCTACCCCTATGATCATAAAATAATAATGTCGGTGATACGTTTCATGACATGATATTTGAATAAGGACTGTAAGGACTTGAGGAATGTTTGTTTAGAGTGAATAAAAAACTCATTAACTTAATGCCAAGCTAAATTACGGCAACCAAAAGTTCTATTTAGACAGGAAAATTCCTACAGTCGTGTGTCCGTGTGTGTGGTGGGGGTTTACTGATAAGCTGGATGAGAGGTGCTAACAGCGGACCCCCTTTGAGGTGGCAGGAGGTGTGCAGGCGCTGATGGGGACATTGTCGTGATTTAATTCACTCACCAGGTCTGGTAAAGCATTGTATTGTCCACAGTTTTCTTCTCATACTATGGACCAGTTTAGAAAAAACTGGTCATCTGAAGTCACCACTTCTTGGGCTCTTTCTTCCTAACTACCAATCACTGATTAAAGCACACATGGGCGCGCTCTCACACGCACGCACACACGCGCGCACACGCTCACACACATACACATACTCATATACATTTCCATCCTTGTGAGGACATTGTATTCACTTACATTAATTCTGTACAGCCCTTGTCAAACCCAAACCATAAGCAAATAATGCCTTTCTCTAACCGTAACCGAACCCTAAGTGTTGTCGCAACTTTAATTTTAACCAATCAGCCGTAATCCTCTGTTAGGAACCATCCAAAATATCCTCACATCCTGAAATGTCCTTGGCAAAGGCTGTTTCCCCAACCGGTGACTGACAGCTTTTGGTGAAACTTTTTGGCGCCATTTCAATGGTGCGTTAGATATACCGGAGGAATTAAGAGCAACCTTCCCCCCTGTTCCACAAACGGTTGGGGGAATGAGAGCAACTTTCCTGTATTACCAACGATTGGGTGAATAGCCACTTGGAATGTGCTCACAACACTGTTGTTTCTCAAGAGTTGGTTCTCACTAGTAAGGCGATACACGCGCTCACACACACACACACACACACACACACACACAATGCAGTGAGTTAAAATGAACACCAACTTGGAATGCAGGGGCAAAACACAGGTTAAGTTACTCAGAACAGGCCAAGAAAAATACAGGTGAAGCAACTCAGAATGGACCATGACAGCCAAGCAATGCAGGGAGAAGGAAGCCTAACCTGCCTCCAATAAAGCCCTTATATACATGCAGGGCCACCAACCTGTGACGCCACTCCACAAACATAAATGCAGGCTGTGGTGAATCTCAAAATACCATTTTTCTTCTGGAATAGGTCAGTCTCTATCCTTTCCAAAGCCTTATATTGTGCTTATCTTAGCTGCTATCAGCCCACTCCGACAGAGGTAAGCTATAACATCAGCCACCCATATATGCCCCCAATGTATCTCCAGACTCTCTCCTCTCTTGATAATGTTGGAAAAAAACATTGCAAAATTTTATGTAATAATGAGTTCAAGCCAATCAGTCATCGCTGTATCTTTAGGCTAGAATCATACTATTTGTCTGCACACTGTTTTCTGAAACAATTAAAATGAAAAAAAAAAAAAAAATCAAACAGCAATGTAGAGACACAAATAAAAAAACATTCAAATCAATGTAATTTACGACAGAGCACTTTTTCTGGTCTGAAAAATTGTGACAACTTTTCCTGTGAGAGTCTATAAAATGTCAGATAGCTTCCCACTAATTTATACAGAGAATAATTCACTGGTAGCATAAAACAGATGCCATTCAATGGACAAACAGGTGATAGAAGCTGGAGTCAAAGAAAGATGACCCTGTGACTCTCCAGAAAAAAAAGGAGAGCTTCTCATATGTTCTACATTCTCATATATTCTATGTTCTAAGAAAACAAGGTTAACTTACAACAACAAATGTATTTAAAAATAATAAATCATAAAGTTTTACCTTTAACCAGTCTTAATTTATCAAGGGTTTGTGTTTATATGATGTTCATTTCTTGAATAATTTAACTATATGGAGTCTTACCTAAGGTCTGAATACAAACACATTTTTATAACGTTAAAGATAGACGGAGCGAAATTGCACAACCTGAAGGTTTACTGTGAGAAAGTGTGTTTCCTCAGCAGGGGAATGATAAATGAATTAGTTCTGGGTCATCCTCCTCGAAACAGGCCTTTTATCGGGTGCTGATACCATGATGAATTGGAAAGAGTTCAGCCACAGCAAAAGGAAAACTGCTAATAAATAATCATGCATTACGCAATAAGCTGCCAGAAAATCGCTTACATACAATGAGAATTATGCACTCTGTTGCCGAGCAAGGAAGATAGCTCATCTCTTCCATCCAAAAATGTACGCCATTTTTCATTTGCACAGTACTAAAGGAAACGTCTTGGGAGCTTACTAAAATTAAGTTGATCATGCCCAAGAGGAGGAATTAATCAAAGTCCTGTTGGACTTACGTTCACTTTCACAAAGATTTCAAATCGTTTCATTTTGTTTGCAAAATGCATATTCTCACAAGAAGAACTTATGAGCAGAGTTTACAATATCTAAATTTAGTCAGCTTTTCAACATGTTCCCGTACTCAATGAAATTAGTCTTATAAATTAAAGCGCAAGGCAGAAATTTTCTTTATTTCTAAAAATATGTCATTGGCAAAATCAAACAAAAAAGGACAAATGGATTAATGATCAGGTAGTCTGTCTGCTCAGTTGCCCAAACAGCCATCTGGAAATAGTTTAACACAATGAAGATGGTGCTCAGTCAGCTCCTTATCACATTCGTAGATTACCTAGCAATCCAAGCGGCTCTGTTTCAAAGCCCCAGTGACAAATATCACCGTTTTTATTATTTAACGATGAGGAAATCCACCCATTAGGCCTGTGAATACCAGCCAGCGCAGATAACATCAAGCCAGGAAGGACTGAGTCATTCTGTGTGTACGAAGAATGGATCCCATTGGGATTCTGGCGTCCAAAACATATGAGTTCTTTGGTTCTATCACTCTATTATTATTTTCTTATTGCTATTTTCCATTTTGCTTTGACAATTTCTTTTCTTTCCATCAGGAACACTCAGTTAAGTTTGTACAGAAGTAAATCCCTCACATAGATAAATATAGTTCCTACATTTTTTTATTATTTGTTAACTTTTTTAAAATAAATATATTCACATAGTTGTCCGCCAAGTAACTTTTTCATGTTGTGTAACTTTTCTGGCCTACAGCCTACGAATGCAGTCCGCTCTTGGCTTCATCATAGGATATCATGGCAACAGAGCAGGTACACTTCTGAATCATGAAGCACTGGTGGTCTGGACCAATCTCATAGGGCCATTGACATGGATGCTAATCCCAGCGGATTTCCTGGGTTTCAGGAGTTGGGGGCTGCGTCCGAATAGTCTTTTTCTGCTAAGGAAAGTTCCTAACTCCTATAAAACGATCCGGAAGTATTTACGTGGCAGCCATGATAAGTGTGTTTGGATTCTTTAAAGGTAAAGGAAAGGTGCCACAATGCTTCCTAATTTATCACCTTTAGCACAAGGTACACTGAACCATCCTTTTTGAAAAGAAAGGGGGAAATGCTATCCCGCAATTCTGCAATGACCATCCATCTGGCCAACCATGAAAACAAACAAGCATGACGGGCAGATGATCACTGTGCCCAGTGTAAGTGCATTCAGGTTCTCTTATCAGCTCAGTTCTCTTCCTAAGATGACACATTTTCTTGGCCATTTGGGCTGCGTAATCAGATTAGCAATCTTATGAAATGGTGCTGGAAATAAGCACCCATGGAATGCCATTTTTATTGATGGCTTCGGTCAATTCCGTACTTCATGGCCTGAAGTAGTTGCCCTAGCATCTCCCACTGAAAGTAAAAGGGGTGGTACTTCCGCGCTCTCTCCAGTTCTATTATACCTCCATGGTTCTATTATATATCTCTATGGTTTCTACCTTAGTGAGCAACTATGCTTTTGAGAAATGCACTCGTGGTTAGCAGATGGTCAGTTGGATCACCTGTGTCAATCAATGAGGGTGACTAGCACTTAATTGGTGATGGAGAGCAGCTTAGTGCATTTCCCACTTTGTCAATCAAGGCGACAGCATGTGCCTTATTTAAGGCTGGGGAATAGCATGTCCTGGTTATTTAGATCCTTTCCTCAAAAGATTAATGCATGCCTAATCTTAGCAGATATTTTTAGCTGGAAACCCTGGTCTGTTTAGGCCTTTGTGCGAGTTCTTTGCTGTCTTTGCTTTTCTGAGTATTTTTGAGTTTTCTGGAGCTGAGTTTTAGGGACACTGAAAGAATCCCCTTTCACTTAGGTTACCTACACAACCCAGATCTACCGGTTATTGGTGGAAGGTTTTTTGCTTGCCTGAGCACATTTAAAAGTTTAATTTAGTCGGTTATTTTCATTGAAACACTTAATACATGTCCTTTGGTTAAGGTAATTTGGTAGAACTTTAAAGGATGGCAAAGGCAAAACAATATTTGTAATTAAAGAGCCATTTGCTCATCATTATTAAAGAGAAGTTTGTCCTTTTGTCATGGTTTGTGCGCCTTTCGCTTTCTTTGTTACTCTCGTCCCTGACGAGATTGTTTTCTTTCCCCATCGGATTTTTCACCCAGCTGGCTGATTATTCCTGGGCGGTGCTTCCCCGGAGTCTATATAAGCCGGAGGTCCGCCACGCCTCCTTTGCTGGAGTGTCTGCTTTTTAGTTATTCGCCTCAGCTGAAGATATTTGTAATCAGGGTTAGTTTGACTCTTTTATTCTCTATTTCTGGGAAGCTCTGCTTCTTTAGGTATTTTCAGGCTCTATTGTGTGGTGCCTTCTTTTCTCGTTTGTTAAAATTTATTTTTCTCTATTTAGGCTCGCTTTGTTTCTTGCACTGAGTCATCTCGTGTTTTCAGAAACCTGAGCCTTCCTCCTTCCATTTTCTCTATCTATTTCTGCTGTGCTAGGCTTCAGGCTTGGTACACCTTGGTATGGTATGGAAGGAGGGAAAGATTATTCCACTTTCTAAAGACACTAAATTAACTTTCGAAGGCCCCAACAGTAGGCCTATTAGCATTCCTCCTGTTCTAAGCAAATTATCAGAAAAGATTGTGTTTGAGCGAGTTCGTGCCTATTTTTCAGCTCATTGTTTAACTACTGAACACCAGCATGCATACAGGGCCGGTCATTCAACCAGCACTGCTTTGACACATGTCAGATAGTTGGCTTTCAGCTATCAATGGGTCAATGCTGGAAGGTGCTGTCATGTTAGACTTCAGTGCCACTTTTGATTTGATCAATCATGATCTTTTAATACAAAAACTCATCAGCTATGGTTTTAGTAGCGCAGCTATTTCATTTTTCTGGAGTTATCTGTCCTCTCGGTCTCTGAGGGTCTATTTTAATGGTGCTTTCTCAGGCAGTAGAGGGTTAGATTGTGGTGTTCTACAGGGGAGCTGTCTGGGGCCCCTCTTATTCTCTATATTTACAAATGATATGCCATTTTCTATTCGACAGGCCAGTCTGACTCTGTATGCTGATGATTCAACTCTTTATTATGCTGCTACTACAGTCTCAGAGATTAATCAGGTTCATCCAGTGATCTAAAGATTTTATGACTGGATAGAAACTAATAAGTTGGTGCTTAATATTTCCAAAACAGTCTGTATGGTATTTGGTTCCTATCAAAGAATTGCACTTGATCCTACTCTGGTTTTACAGATTGCAGGTCAACCTACACAGCAAGTTGAAAAAGTTAAGCTTTCAGGCCTTTGGTTTGATTCATCATTATCATGGTCAGGGCACATCGACAGAATTGTTTTTAAAATGGGCAGAGCTATTGCCACTGCAAGAAAGTGTGCAACATTCCTTCCATTTGAACTGAGCAGCCAACTTCTTTGTGCTTTAGTTCTATGCCACTTGGACTACTGTTCTGTTTTGGGGGCTCTGTTTCTAGGCGGCTACTTCAGAAGTTACAAGTTGTCCAAAATAAGGCAGCAAGGCTTGTTCTTGGCTGCTTTTACAGAACTAATGCAGTTGTTATGCATGAACATCTTAAGTGGCTGAATGTTGAAAAAAGACTTTCTTACAATTTACTTATATATTTTCAGACAGTTATTCTAATTAACATTCCCAAATTTATCTCTAATAAAATTATTTACAGCTCTAATGTGCATATGCATTTCACCAGAGGGGCAAATAGTGGGCTGATTAGTCTACCACGTGCAAAATCTAATAGTATGCAAAGAACTGTTTTATACAGGGCTATTAGGGCATGGAATTGTCTTCCATGTGGCAATCGTAACAGAAAAAGTATTGCACGCTTCAAAACAAATTACGGTCACACAAGTGAGCCAATGAATATGCAATGAATATGTAGTGTTATGTAATCTCTTCTATACCTTGGTGTGTTTTGTTGTAATTTGTTTGTGTGGTAATGTGGTTATGTTTCCTTGAATTATGTGTCTCAATATGTTTTAATCTAGTTTTGTTATAATGGTTTAATGTTGTTGGACCCCAGGAAGACTACCTGATGTCTTGCGTCGGCTAATGGGGATCCTTGCCAATAAACAAAGAAACAAACCTCTGCCGGCCGCCACATCTGAACTCCACTCTACCAACCTTTACACCTTTAAGGTGATTGTGGGGCCTGTTTCTCCGAATGAATGTTATTTTTGCAATTTTATGTGGTTATGACCTGGCACTCCAGTTTCAGCCTGATCAGCTGCGAATCAGTAACGCTACAAAGCTACATCCCGTAATATATATGGCCAACGAGGCAAACTCTAGTCCTGTCCACAGGTACACTGGTATTTTTGGAATTGTGGCATTTTATGTGCCTTTCAGCCGCCATTCCATACACGATCTATGTTTTAGTCACTGAAAATTGACGTTTTTAAAAAGCTCCCTCCAAGATGAAGACTTCCAGAAACTCAATTTTTTTGGCTAGTAGCCTAAGAGTGTGTACATCTTGTAGCAAGTATTTAAGTCTTGTGATTGGCCTATATGGCCTTACATGAAATTAAATCTTTGCTAACCTATGGTTTGGTATGATCTTGACATTACTTTAACTGTATCTTTGCGTCTTAGTGTGAAGAGATTTTTTATTTTTTTTGGAAAATTAAGTGGGAAAAATTCAATTTTTAAAAATGCACATGTACATTGCACTAGGCCTCTATTTGTCTAATCCTGGACTACATGCAATTTTCAAAGGAATTTCTTCTTAGTCTTTTTCTGTAATGTTCTGTAAAAAAAAAAGTTTAAAAAAAGATGCACTTAAATTCACTTCCGCAAGGGCATGTTCCAATCTTTGAGAGACATTTTGGTCAAATTAAAAAAAAAATTATCCAAATAATCAATATACCTTTTTACAATCAACTGTGTTTAAATTGCAAAACTGTCCATGGGTGGCAGTTCTAGATGTTTAGATCCTTATCCCTAAGCAATCAAGTGTCACTGTAAACAGAAACTCAATTCATTTCAGCTGCTGTAGATTAGACAGCCAATATAAGCCTAATAGTGAAAAACAAACATCCCTAATCTGCTGCTTATCTCTTCAGATTAGCGTTCAACTCTCTCGCTGAACTGCCTCTACAGTGTGGGACAGCCATGTTTGTTTTTCTGAGGGAAAAGAGAGGTACCTACTAGATTGTCTCCCTGAGTTAGATGGATGTCCCGCCGTCTTTTGTTTGGATGAATCCACTGAACTACCTATTTTTACCTTTCATTAAAAAAGGGGAATCTGCAATTAGTGAATAAATTAGACTCTTGGAGAAAAAACTAATCAACAAAAGAGAAGTTGATTGTCCCCTAAACCCCCAGAGATCAATTATCTGTGTGTCTTAATATTAGTTGGGACCCTTTTTTTTTTTTTTTTTTTGGTGGCCTGCCCGTGGCTACCAGGAAAAGGGAGAACCATCAAGATTCCCGTTCAATCTTGGAGGTTTTTGTGCAGAACCCCAGCATTTTTAGTTTCCAGCAGTGATTGCTGCATTAGCACTGGAATGGTTTCCAGTGAAGGGCATTTTGGAAAATTAAGCCTGAAACAATATCAGAGATTAATGTAAATACAGTGTGCTGGACCTCTACTTCTGAAATGTAACCTTAATGGCTTTGGGGTAAGTCCCCCGGTCAAAATTTTAAGGAACTTAACCTGATAATGGCCCTCACAGGTAGACTCTAAGCAAGCACCACCTGTCGACAGGGTAGAGACTCAATGCTAGTCCTCCTCCCGTTCAGGTTCCCCTGTCTTTGAACATTAGCCTTGAATGCCTTTGCACCAATAGCCTATTTGATGTGTTGCACAAAAAATATAATGTGTTACATTATATTTGCTGTGCGGTGGACTTTCTAAGGGGCAAGAAATCCTCCAGGATGCCACACAATGGCGGGAACATGGGGCCCCCAGGAAAAACAAATGCAGAAACTCTCCTCCAACCCTGCCGCTCCGCCCAGCTCCTTTCAGCTTGGCCCTGTTTGCCCACTGTCACAGGATGAGTCAAAGGCTGCTCTCCAGGATGGATGGCTGCGGCGGCTTCTTAAGAACCTTCCGGCAAGGAGGGAATGGTCACAGTTGTGCACCACCAGAAGGAGATAGAGGCTGGTCACCGGTAATCTGGATTGTCCGTAAATGTGCACCCTCAGCCAACTGAAAATGAGGATTTTATTTGTTTTGCTCTGTTTTTTAACGATTTTCATCTTCCTTGGCCAGTGTTCAAGACCTGTTATGTCAGCAGTATTAGAGTGTTCAGTGGAGAACATTCCGATAGCATAGTCATGATCTCACGCCCTAAAAAGGTTTAATGATTAAAGGAGCTTTCTCAATCGCCCCTCTTTTGTTGGTGACATGATTTTTATAAATGGCTGTGCAAATAAACAGGGGTCGCGGACTGCCCTGCTAAGGAACAATGCCAAGAAAAAACCCATAAAGAACAGAGTAGCCCCATTTGATGACCGATGACCACTCTGCTGTTATGGCAATTAGATCTTGTCAAAGTACACACGCAGGAACTAATGTAGACACACGTTTTTGCCCGGAGCATCAAATTCCCTTCTCCTTTGGGTGATGTGGAAATAAATGACCAGGTCTTGACCCTCTTGTGGCCTCTCTGAGATAAGCCTAATGAATCAGGCCACTAGGGGCCTGAGTGCCTCTGTGTTTACACTATAAACAGGCTCTGGCCCATCTCTCAGCGTACAGCAGCTCCAACAGCCAATCAGACGTGTGCTTTGATCTCGCACTGACTCTGACTACTGCATGCTGGGAACCAAGGACTTAAACAGAGTTAGGCAGAAGTGCATCAGATGCAATTACGCACTCTGAATGTGTACATGCACATGTACACGCAAGCATACAGTCACAGACAGATATGTGCAGGGGCGGCCACATAAACACCACAACACAAGTGTGCGCGCACATTTTGTACACATGTATGCTCAAGGGCACACATTCGCTGAGGAGATTACTAATGCACACACACACGGGGTGGGCTGGAAACTGGTATGGCCACAGTGGTACATCAGTGGTAAAAGGTGTCCTCACACTCTGAAGTCCTCATCCAATCTTGTCACAGTGCTCAAGGATTTGAGAGATTCCAGCACCCGTTGTGGGTGTGTGTGTGCGTGTGCGTGTGTGTGTGTGTATGTGTGGGCACTCAAACTGTCTGAAAAGACATGGAAATATTTGGCCTAAACTCATCCCCAAGCTTGTCTGCCAGAGGCCTACAGACCACTTTTACTGCAATAGAAAAAAACAAACACACACACACAAACACGCATACACATACACACACACACACACACACACACACACACACACACACACACACACACACACACACACAGAGGTGGATTCAGAATTCAGTCAAGAATTCAGGTTTTCGAATCTTTCTGTTTTTAAGATTCTTTTCTCAGTTTTGTGTTAAATATTACATGCCACATCCAAAAAAGAAAAAGATGAAGGAGGCAGGACACAATACAGAGTGAATTTACTGTGGTTGGAGAACGGGGAGTCTGTACCAGAGTCTGTATGGGGAGTCTGTATTTTTAAAATCATTTATCACAGTTTTTTCACCCTTTGCTTGATATAAGGTCCACCTGGTGGTTGAAGAAGCTAGTGAAAGAGTTGTGTGGTTGTGGGGGGTGGTGGTGAAAGAGAACGCATTCCTAACCTCTGTTTGAGCAGGAGCAACAAAACGGTTTTCATGGAGGCTGCGATTTTTGTTACGTCACTTCTCCTAAATTGTGGCAAATCTCATTGTTTTCTTTGCAATTTTCATCGCTCAACATTTTTACCACCCGGACACGTGGGAATCAATCACAGTTGCTGCTGTCTGCATGCCTAGAGAGCAAAGTTCTGGGGGTTAAACATGAAGAACAACACAGCCTTGCCTGAGGAATGGCCTTGTTGTCTGGGTGTGTCATTAATCATGCTGTAGGTGCAGCAGTACAGATGTGAGTGCAATTTCTGAGTGACCTCTGTGGTACTGTGCGGAGTTCAAGGCCAATACAGTAACTTCTGGCCCTCTCTTACTGTACGGACATAAATGATGTCCAGTGGGTTCAAAAGGATACAAAGCATTGCCGCTACTGCGTGGCTGTCTGTCTGTAGGAGCCTTAAGGAGCACTGTGGAGTCCGTGTGTGTGTGTCGGTGCTTGCCTGTGTTTTAGCATTCAAAAGCTTTCAAATTTTCTGAATTGATCATCACATCAGTATTACAATGTTCAGATAACATAATTAGGAACTTACAAAGAATTGCAGGTTTGTGACCTTATGGACCAATGGCCTGGAAGCACAGACTTTGAAGGACTTCTGTCCAACGTCTTATCCTTCCCCGCCTTCAGCAACAAGTCAGGGGTCATCACTCCCCATGATTTACCATGTCCCCCTTCCCTCTGAAGGAATACTTAATTACAAGATCTAATTCAGACCAAGGAGGTTGCCAAGCTGCAATTTTGATTTGTTAATAACCTCAAGATAATATTTATGTCTGCAAAAACAGTGTTACTGGGCCTATGTTTTGCATGTACCCATGCAAGGTATTTCATTATAATTAGCTGGGTAAACATTACAGGGTCTGAGTTATCACAGTGCACCAATTCTGTGAACTTTTGCCACATTATTAAAATAATTTAACCATCCTCGGTGGTTTAGCTGGTGGGACAACATTAATTACTGCACCATTACACCATTCCTAAGTCCAAGAATGAAGTTTGCTTCATTCATTTGCTTTTGCTCTTGCTGATAAAATAGCACTTGCTAATTTGCCTCAATTTGTAGAGAGAGCATTCTATTGTCTAACACTGTGCTTGGCACTAAATACCGCAGTTTGTTTTGATCATTGTAAAATGTTGTGTATTTAAACTGTACTGCACACTGTGATCACTGGGTGTGGTCTTAAGGGTAACGGATGGTGGGGCGAACTGTCCAGTTTTAATTGCATCTCAAGCCTCCTTCGCTTGCTGAACAGTGCTCTCCAGGTCGAAAGGTCTGAGGGTCAAGGGTTATGACTGGACTCATTGCCTTCTATAACTGACACAACGGATAGAGGAAATCCTACAATTATATGTTTAGACAGACTGGCGTTAAGCACTTTAAACACCACCAGTGGTCATAAGTACAGAGGCTGTCCTGGTATCATAATTTCATCCTCCCAATAACTCCACCCTACCACTCTCTCCCAACACCATCACCTCCTGTAAGGGATTCCAATGTTACCCGAGTTTGTTCTGGTCTTTATCTCTGGTGTATATTTCCATATGATCGCTTTTAAAGGAACAATTTTAAAGCTATTATTATGGGGTTGTAATGAGTGATGGGAGGTCTGCCCAAGTGCTGAATAACTGTCATTTTTTCTTTTCCTTCACTTCTGACAGCCTTTAAAACAATCTGCTGCTAACATGACCGAAGATAAGATCAGAAAAATCACAAGAAATGTACAAGTTATGCAATAAATGTAAAGCTTCTCACGAGAGCGATAGCATAGCTTACCTGTAGGCAACATGAACATATTTTATTCAGTATTTGTACTGTTTATATATATATATATATATATATATATATATATATATATCTGCAATGTATAAATTTGCTCTCTGAGTGATAAATCCTTTCTAAATACTTAATATATTTACTTGTATGAGGCACACATTGTCATCTGCTTCAGTAATCCCTTGGTACAATCATTTTATTTCATTCATTATTATCGTGTTATTTCTGTTTTTAAAATTATCCACTAAGAGGAAAGTTTATCTTTCCAAATTTCAGAATGTAATTCTTCCTTATAGCTACTTATAATCAGTCAATCATTCATTCCCTCAATGGCTCTCCAAGATTTCTTTTTTTCAGAATTTGTGGTCAAGTCTTAAAAATGCTCTTTAAGTGTTTTCAAAACAATAAGTATCATTGATAAGAACATATGTCAGACAGTAGGTATTTTCTGAAAGTAATACGCTTGAAACCTGAGGCGCTGCAGTAGAATGCATGTGTGTGCAATTTTAAGCTGTCATCACTTTAATGGGGATGTAACCTTAGAAATATCACCTTTTCATTTATTGGGAGTGCCAGAGAATTAAACCTCATTACATTTCTTGTAATTAGTATTGTGTCGCAAATATTTCTTAGATGAAATGAAGACCACACTACCTGAAGTTTATCACAACAGAAAAAGTATTCCAAGTTTTGGGGGGGGGGGGGGGGGGGGCTTGTTGGAGCACATGTGGACCAACAGTCAAAACGGGGTATTATAGCACCTAGGTAATTTCCAGTTTCGGGGGGAATGGGTCAGACTCAGAAGCTTTGCTATCATTTTGAGATGGTTGACAGTGAGGCCACCTAGAGGTATATTGCTAAACTGCAATGTCAAAAAAACCAACATGATAAATGCTTGACTCAAAATACATAATAAAGCCAAAAAATATTCATTTGGCAGGTGGTAACTTGAGTTTCCATGAAGCCTGAATCAGTGAACTTATGCAAGTTTTTGAGGCCAGAGTTGTCTCATTCTCAGAGGAATGTGTGACAATTAATTACTGTTTTCTTTTAATCCATTTACCACAAATACGGGTCAATTTTGTGCGTAAACCACACAGCCCTGTCCATTAGATCATGTCGGATATTTTATTTATTTATATTTTTAAGTGTGTGGGACATTCCTGCCTTTACTGTACCTTGGCACAATTACAATCAGCTGCCCTGCTCCCGTTTGACTGGTCAGCGGCCCTTCTCCTGAGGGACCTGCCTTGTATTTATTTATATGAAATTATGGCGGAAGGAGAGCCTCTTTGTGATGTCACTTTTCATTTTCTTTCCACTCCTGAAATGAGGGAGGTCCTCACTTTGCCCCTCTCAGAGCCCTGACACACTGCGATACTGTTGAAATATCAGAAATACATGGGGTAGCCGCAACACCCTGCTTAAAAATGGCCCACCCCAGCAATCACTTTCTTGAATTACCTGAGAGGGAGAGGAGAGTTTGCCAAAAGTTTGTGTCATAATACAAATATGAGACAAGTGTTCCTACCCAAACAGTCTACATCAAATTACACAATGACCACTAGTTACTGAAATCGATGGAGTTCTGGAGCATTCACTTAAATAATAATAATAATAAAAAATATATGCATAAAAAAAGCATTTAAGGCATTTAGAAAACAACACTCTTCAAGAGGTTACATTTTCGTCACAATAAAAGAGCATTCCCATTGTTGCTTCAATGAAATATCTCATTATCGATTATGATCTCACTGAAAGTCAAACATCACAAAAAGATGTTCAAAACAGACCCCAGGTGAATAATAGGGCAAGCTATGCAATCTGCTGAACAAATTTTTATGTTATCATAACATGTATGAATGTTTTTTGGCCTTTTTAAAATGTATTTTCGAAATACGTTCACATTTTTGTCATCAAGCACTACTGATTTTATTTTTACATTTTATATACTTTGGAATGCGCTTGGAATGAGATAAAAAGAATAAGGGAGGCCCACAGGTAGAAAGCCACCACTATCCAGACTGTTTTCTTTCACATATTAAATATCCTTGGTGCAATTTTAATGGTGAATGTCATAAATCTAGTACAAGTCACATGAGTTTTTGGAATTTTACGTCAACCTCTCGTTTTAATTATTATTTATTTTTTTTTATTTCAACAACCATATCAGGTCACATGTAAGTGTGAGACCTGATATTCAAATATTATTCAATTTTTCCATGTTACATAAAGATTTTTGCACACAACTTTGTGCCCACCCAAAAATCAAGTCTTCCATGAAGGCCAGCAGCCAGTGGTTTACGTAAGGCTGTTTTCTATCATATCGCTGGAGTCTCAACCAAAAAAAACACAAAAAAAACTGGGCTTCGTTTCAACCAAATACTTCACAAATACTTCTACCGAACAGTTCTACGAAGATGGTTAGCGAGCCTCACAGGGTGGGAAATGATGCCGTTAACATTACTGGCAAGTTAGCTCAGAGCTAATGGTAATGTTAAGAGAAGCACCGGGGCTTGTCACGCATGATTGTGAACTAATGGCAAAACTTCATAAGCAGATTGCTTCTGAGCACAGATCCTCTGTTGGTAACAAATGTATATTTATTACAACAGCTTTGGATGAACATTAGCTATATACCGTTGGTTATAGAGAAAAGACAAGGTAGCTACTAGTCATCTAAAATGATTGTTAAAGCAAATCACATAATTTTATGCAAAATTCTGTCACCAGGCTGGTTACATAGCTAACTAGTTAACGTTACCAGGGTCATCGTGGACTACACGGGGAGCATCACTAACCTTTTGCATCACATGAATTTACCAAAATGCGCAAAAATGAGTGAACATGAGAATATGTAACCAACTGGCTAACGTGACATAGCTAAATAGGTAGTTAGCTATTCTTTCCATAAGCTTCAGATAGCAAAAACAATGCAACAAACTCAGCTACAACCGCTGAAAGTAGGCAAATGGTACATTAATTCCACGATTGTGTTATGAGGTTAGAATAAAATTGCTAACGTCAGCTTGTAAACAATAGCCAAGAGTGGCAATGTCTTCACTTGTCTTGGTTTGCTTAAAGCAATGACGTTAGTGTATGCTCACTCGGAGTCACCATTATGTCCAAAGCCACCGCAGTTTCTTAGACAAGTTTCATTATAATGTAAAATAATGACAAAACTCAAAGAGGAAAACAAGGGTACGGGTGGAGAGAACCAGTGCTGAAAGTAGATTTCAGTATTTTAATCATAACATTAATCATTTATAAATACCTGTAATCAATAGAAAGTAATGAATCACATTAAGAATCAAAGAGCTATGCACCTGGTTATAAAAAGAAAAACTTTTCCAAACATGCGTCAATGGCAATCTCAATCCATGTTTAGGGTCATTGAACATGTAGTATCTTGCCAAGAAATGTATACTGTGCTTGTGAGGTCTTTGTCCAAAGTGGAAGTCTCCGAGGAAAAAGACTGGAGGTCATTGCAGCTTTGTGTCATAAGAACAGCTGGAGATATTGACCTCAAGGTCAATAACAGGCTGAACAATTACAGCACAAGACTTGCAGAAAACTATCTGGATTCCTCTTGTTCATTAAAGAATGAGTCAACTTGGAGAATGTGCAACAATCAGTGTACAATTATGCAGAATGTTTCTCAAATTTCTTTGAAGCTGTGAGGTTGGACTGAGCTGCATGTGATTTTGGTAGGTGATGACGTGCTGGAAGAACACTGGCCCAGTTCTGTTTCAAAAACAATTTGCAATAAGGAGGAGAACGGGTATGGGGGATTCATGGGAAATGTAGCCCAGCTTTGTGAAGCTCATGACTCTATCGTTTTGAGCCTGGTTCATTTCTTCGATGATTTTTATTTTTCGAAGTTTTGCGGTGATTGGCAGTTATCCTGCTACGGATCTGTCTGTCTCTCTTGGAAAGCTATGACCTCTGGTCACAGTTCTGTTTTTAGTGTTGCTGTTTTTTTTGTGTTTGGAAAATTCGGCCATAATTTTTGACACAGTTCCCCTTGTCACCTTGAATAAAATTCCTGTTTTTTGATAAACCCACTTTGGGCAGCAACCAATTGGCCCCTTTGGAACTCTGTTAACCCCTTTCTGCAGATGTAGACGCTCGCGTCTATAGATATGCAAATTTAAGTACTTTGTTACAGTACTCGACCACGAGATGGAAGCATATGTCGTTTGATTTTTTTCTGAAAGTGACGTTTCTGTTCTGTTAAAATAAGGTGTATTTCAGAATTCAGATGTTACTGAGTTAGTGACTTTTTACCCTTATAAGGTGTAAGGTTATGAGCTCAGATGTGAGAGCAGTCAGCTTTTCATTGCAGCGTGAATGTTATAGCTGTTTAATCAGCACTTTATTTAATGCTTGGGAGACTTCGAAGAAAAATGGACAATATTGTTAACTTTATTATGGAGAAAAGGCATGTTCAGTGTTTGGAGAGGTTACTGATGACCAATAATGTTCAACTGCTCTGATATTGATAAATTCAAGCGAAACTCAACCAGAAAAATCATTAGTTCATGGTGTATTTCATGCCCCAAAAGTTAATTTGTGTTAAATATATGATTAGTGTATGATTTGACAGTGAACCATTTTGATGAATCTCAGACTTTGGGGAGACACCTGGTTAGCTGTCCAATTTGGCTAATAGCAAGCAGGTAATCTAGAATGTAATGTGCAAGATGAATTGTATTTGTGGTCAAGAAGTTTATGATCCCAGAAATGTATAGATTTAAGCCCCAGCAGTTTTTCATTTGTCAGTTTTTTGTTTTTTTTTTTGCTATTTCAATGGTCAATTCTTGTGAAGATTTTTTATGTTTGCAGCCCCTTTTCTCCACCAAAATCATAAAAATAAACAGAAATACGATGGGAGTCTAAATGCTTCAAGTGTCTAGACTCAATTTTCTGTCTGTGAAGCTGCAATCTTGAATTATAAAGCCTTAAATCAGGTAACACCTAAATAGCCAGATTTGGCTTCTGCGCAAAGGGGTTTATATCCTCATTTTGCTTTGGTGAAATTATCGAAAAAAGTGCTGCTGGTTAGACCTCTTGAATGCAGACACATGCAGCTAATTAGCATTAATATTAATAGGAATGACCTTTGTAGATGCTATTGTAATTGTGGTTTATATACAAATAGTTGTTTATCAATTTCTGCTTCAGATAATTTGTAAAACCCTGTATTTTCATAAGGCAGCTGGTTATTTAACAGAAACCAGTGATAAAATTGCTCCTAAAACAGTCAGGTTCACATCATGAATGTTACAAGAGCCCATCTGAAGATGGAATCACACCAGGTGCATTAAAAAGCTAAAAATTTAAATAAAATAATTAAAATAATTAAAAAATTAAAAGCTGTATTCACCCACTGCATCTATGTTGGCAGTCTGAAATTTTGCCCATAGATAATGGCATCTTTATTAGCGCACTCCAGCCCTGAAATCTGCCCTTAATGCAATTTGTGGTATGGCAGGGTATAATGTGTGCCACATTGATCCGTAGTCAATGGGGTAGTCTCACCGCCAGAGCTACTATGCTGGCCTGGGTCATGTGACAGGAAGCAGTTCTCTTGAATCTCAATGCCTGTGCTCTCAACTGCTCAACGCAAGAGGAGACCAAGAGAGAGAAACGGTAAAGAGCGACTTAGCCACCTGTAAAAGTTTTGTAAAAACATGTTCTTCGTTTCAATTTTCTTCTATTTTGTGCTTTTTTATTTACATTTATCATTTATTTTGTTTGTCTTGAAAGTAATTGTTTTTGTCACAACTCTCGTGGGAATGCCTTCCATCTCTCCTTTGATTCAGCAACTTGTATGTCTGTTAGAAGTACTGTCTCCTTTGATTGGTCGTGTGTGTTTCCCTGATTCTGGCTGCGTCTCCTCTCATAGTTAGTTAGTTACTTTCCCTGCACTGACTCTGTGGTGTCATCGACATGCTGCCAGGAACATTGCCTCCCAAGAGTCAGCTGTATTCCCAGACCACCCAGGAGTCCCAAGCTATGGAGGAATCATACCTGCAAACTCATGAGGGTTAATAAAGGAGACAAACTAATCGTGGACACCCCCCCCCCCCCCCCGGCACAACCAAACAAAATTAAGGAAAAAGACTATATTTTATTTATTAATTTATTAATTCTTATTCTTGCAATTTTGAGTTTTGGATCTCACACCAGATTACCAGACGCAGCATGACGCAGGAAACACTGCTCAAACTATATGAACATAAACTACAGCTTTATAATCAAGTTATATTGTTAGATTGCTAGTACAAGAGATCACAATATACATCTGAAACATAAAATCCACTGAACTCGCTGGAAAGAAAGACATTTTTAGACCTTTTGGCCTGACCAAGCCGTTCAAGGGCACGTTTGCGCTGCTTTGCCATGTGCCTCTTTCGGGCCATCCTCTCCTTTTCCGTAACCTCTGCCCTATTACCAGCAGCACTGGTAGGCGACTAGCAACCAAATTCGGCCCTTACGTATTCCTTCAGCGCATGACATTACATTACATTACATTTGGCAGATGCTTTAAAACCCCATGCGACTTTTTTTTCTCTCTCTCTCTCAGATGCGAGTTTACATTAGGGGGTGTTCAGACGTGACGCTTTTTTTTTGCAGCCGCTGGTGGATGCTTTGCATTATTTTCCTATGGTACCCGGTGTTTTGGGGGGGAAAAAAAGCGTCCCGTCCTGGGCGCTTTTTAAAACCCCGCCGCTGGATGCTTTTGCAAGTTGAGAAATTTCAACTCTCTTAGATAAAAACACCCTAAGTCAGATGCTTTTATTAACAGCTGACCAATGAAAGACGAGAATGAAGTTCGTCTTCAGAAAAAAAAAATGGCAACCTATAGATCAATACCACAAAAATGATAATGTTCGGTGCCATCTTCGTTAGCTTCTAACGCAAAAACAAGGGCTAATTCGCTCATCCTTGTCATGGCAAATAACAATGACAGTTACTAGTTAAAAGTTAGCCAACGCCAAGAAAAGGAAAAAAAACCACTCGATATCAGGGGCTTTTTTGTAGCCTGGTAAACCCGCCGCAGTGAATTACGAGGGGCGGGTTTACCAGGCTACTTTTTTGATAGCTGACCATGAAGATACTTAAGTTCTTCCAACAGAAAAAAATGACAATCTACCGCACTCAGTTTATGACATAAAAACACAAACAGTAATTGTCATTTTCGCCAAAAACAAGGGCTAATCACACGCCCTCGACGTGGTAAAGAACAATATTAGTTGCTAGTTGACGCCAATAAAACTTTAGCTAACGTCTTTAATACGATAGCTTACTTGTGCTCAACTACTGCTGCTTGTGCAACAACTGCTAAAACAAGCAGTTGTCATGGCTATTTGAAAAGACTCTAGGTTGCTTATTTTAGAAAAAAAAAAACCCGTCTGCTTTCTGTCTCTCAAAAAACGCTCTGATCGAGGGCTTCCTGTATTTGAAAAACATTCAATGTGACAAGGGAAATTCAGGGTCACACCACTGAGCTTATTAGCGGTTCGTTTTCATATCTGACGGGTAGGATATCATCTTTAGACGTCTGGAGCTAGCTGACATATTATGTCTTATGTTTAGCACGTATAAGGTTGAAATATAATTTATGCACATATTTCTGGCACTATACAAGACTTACTCAGCCCACGTAACAGCAACAAAATCCTTTGTATATCATCCCAGAGCAGTTGTTCAGGTTGGCACTACAAAGTCGATCAAAAGGCGACTTTGCTGCAGACACAGGGAAAGTGACAGGGGTTTGTTTGCGGTCTGAGTCTGGAATATTCGTAAGCAGTAGCGGCTCTAGACCCGGGAATGGCGGGGCGCACTCACGTCCCTTTATGACAATTAGTCCTGGGTAGTTCGCAATCATTTTCCTTTACTGACGCGTTTTCCAATTATCGTACTTGGCAACTTAAGACACGGTCTCTCCAAATGTGATCGAACAGCGATGAAATCATGGGCGAAATTCAGCTCAGTGGCGGAACCTGAACTGAGAATTGTGACAAAACATCTGTTTAAAACAGTCGTTAGTCCTGACCTGTTCTCAGTCATTTTCATGAGTAACCGAAGGTTCGCTCCGAGAGCACTCCACGGTTAACAGCTGCTGCTTGTTCTCCCCGATTACGTAAGAAGACAATCATTCATCTGGACGCTTATTTGCTGTATTTAAATCAACGTTAGTCAAACTTGCATACCTGACGACTCTCACGCAAAGAGCTTGAGCAGCACGCTGCCTATTTAACTGCCAAGTGCCACTTTTTAATCAACCCACACAATACCGAGAGTGAAAGGCGATATTTAACTGGAACACGGACCTGATCAATCAACGCGAAGCACTGGCCTATTAATAAGTAAATTTTTTTTCTGTACTGAATTTCGCCCATGATTTCATCGCTGTTCGATCACATTTGGAGAGACCGTGTCTTAAGTTGCCAAGTACGATAATTGGAAAACGCGTCAGTAAATGATTGCGAACTACCCAGGACTAATTGTCATAAAGGGACGTGTCTGCGCCCCGCCATTCCCGGGTCTAGAGCCGCTACTGTTCGTAAGCAACCAGAACTCCAATGGAAAGGAAGCGCGTGTTACTGCGCGAGACTAGGTTCTAACTTTGTAACTGGCAGTAATGGAACGAAAGGCCGACCAACATTATAGAATATAATACTGTATGTTGCTCAACAATTAAGTCCGTAGTCTGTCTGCCTGCCTACCCCCCCCCCCCAAAAAAAAAAAAACTCTTCGGATCTACACGATTCACGTAAGTGACCCATTTTGGGATCAAAACGGCGAATTTCGCCGAAAGGTGACTAGTTTGCAGGTATGAGGAATACATGAATCAATCCGTGGCTTCCGGAATAATTTAACCTTCTTCATCACCTGCTGAAGCTGGTTTCTTCTTTGTTGCCCAGAAAGATGGGTTTCTACATCCCTTTATCATCTATCATGGACTTATTTCTACTACTAATAAGAATTGTTTCTGTAGAATCTGGAAACGCTCCTGCGTATGGCTGATAAAGCCTGGTCCAGAGACATGCCTGATAGCAATAAAACTTCTGTGGACTTCCCCCCAGGATGCTCGCTCAGCCTGCATGTGGAAGGTGTCGATGGTCTTTCTGTTGCTCTGTATGGGGGGGTAGTTGCAAAGCTCTGGCTGACAGGTCAGCCCTTACTATCTTCGGCCTTAAGTTAAAGTCCAGTTATATGAATCTGTTTAAAATTATATAAACCTCTGGGAACTTCATAATATGCTTACATGTTCAATATCCTATCCTATCACTTCTGTACTTATAACCCAATTTACTTATATACTAATTCATCTTAAGACTTTTTCATGACAACTGCATCCTATTAGTACATATTCATATCATGTTTGGTCTCGTTAGTCTTAGGGGAATCCAAGGTGTTGACTGGAGTATGTTTCATTCCCATTGAAATTACGGTTCATTCCCTTTTGGAAACTCCTGAAAATTGGTCAGAATCCTCTCGGGTAATTGCCCTATTCTCTTCTCTCAGCTGAATCGCTTTATTACATCCTCCAAATGGTGGAAACCCAAAAACCAGATTCGACCCCCTTCCAGGGTGTTTATGGCCATGCCGCCTGGATCAAAGATGTGGTTTGGCTTAAAGGAAGGAGAAACTTTCCATTCGGGGAGAATCGTATCCTATCTCTCCCCGCGCACGTGAGTACGTGTGTAGTACCCAATCCATTCTGGGAAGTTCGTACCCCACTTCTCACACTTTGGTCCGAGCGTATTTCTAGCTTAGTGAAGGTTCGTAATTTGGATTTCCCGCACGACTATTTGTGTGAAGCCTTTTCCTCCAGGTATGACTTTATTCTCTCTTTCTAAATTTTGTGTTAACTTGTAGTTGGCTTAAAAATCCTTAACACTCCGGGAAAATTCGCCTAAAATGCCTATCAAAAGCGTACCCAAAGAAAATTGAACGCTGTTCTTGTACAGTTTAGACTATATGGATGGTTATGGTCTCGTTTGAAAGAAAACACTCTGAAGTTTTTCCTCCAGCTGACAGAGTCACTCTAAGTGCTACTGTCATTGAGTAATCCAAGCTGGAACACACTGAAGTAGAAGGTTTTTACTCTCGCCAAAATTTTTTTTTTTTGCAAACAGATGCCTGCAGATGAGAGCAGCTGGGACTTATTAGCTGAAAAACACAATGGGACCACAGCATGAAGCCTTGGCGAGTCCCAGTTCAAATTTGATAACAGTCCTACAGAAAATGACCATTCTACACATGTTTTTCTAAGGCCATGTATAGGTGTTTCCAAAAATGGCCATTTGGAGACCCTAGAGGGACCGTTGGATAACCATGGTCACATACCTAGGATGAAAGGGCATAACTCTTGAACGCTTCAACGTACAGTCATAATGTTGGGCTCTAATGAAAGTTGACACTTAGAGGAATCCAATCTTATATCCAGATTCACTATCAATATTGCTGAAAAAAAGTTACTGAAGCATAAACTCAAATTTGTGCACATAGGAGATAAAACGAGTGCCGTTATGTAAAAACAAAAGCTTTTTGATATAAATATGTAAACAAACAAATAACCATTACACAGCAAACTCACTGCAAACTATTTACAATATATGATAAATAAAAAAAATTAAAAGTTACTGAAGCATATTCTCAAATTTGTGCATATAAAAGTCAAAACGAGTGCTGTTATGTAAAAAAATGTTTTTTCATATGAAATGTAAACAAACAAATAACCTTTCCATAGCAAACTATTTACAATATATGATAAATAAAAAATTTTAAAAATTAAAAGGTTACTGAGGCATAAACTCAAATTTGTGCATATAAACCCCAAAGGGGAGGAGATTCTGACTTTGTGCTTTTACATATATCCAAAGCATATGTTCTTGCTTGTTGTTCTTGCTTGTAACGAAGACCCTATGTGGCACATAGTAAAATGGATCCTATTTACTTACTTAGTCTCACTCTGATTTCTTACAGGGATGAAAATTAAAATTCCCACAACAACCAACGCCGGCTAAAAAATCCACCTTCCACCTACGGTTACGGAGGTAATAATGCGTAATATGGCAATAACATAATCTTAATGATATCAGCATAATACAATAATATCCTTTTTCCGTATCCTGAACACAGAATTACAGAATAACAGACAAACAGAATTATCAACGCCGGTTAAAACATGACCTCCTTTCACCTTCCGTGACGGATGCAAATAATAAGTAATGTAATCATAATAATAATAATATTAATAAAATATAAACGTAATATTATTATATAATGAAATATAAGTTATTATATTAAACTTACTTGTAAAGAGTAATGTCATCTGCCCCGAGAAACATTTCCTCTGCTATGGAGCCATCACGGTTTTGGTCAGATATTTCTTCCCCTGAGTTATCACTTGCACGCCGAGTGCACAGCTCTGCAGCTTCTGAACTGAAAAAGATTTTTTTTGCAACCTTTTTGCCATTTTTTTTTTTCAAACTCTGTTAACAACCATCAAACATTCGCTGGAGATCTCTCTCTGCCTCGCTGTGGTTTGCGGAACGTGCAGCACGCATTACGCACAGCTGAGCGATATTCTGTACTTTCACTTACGCAAGCAAATGGCAGTGTCAGCTTTGTAGCCACCCCATCAAGATATATATCGGTGTTTTCAGAATTTCGTTGGCTATACAATGCAACAGTCTCAATTGGTTGCTGGTTGCTCGGGCTACACGCAAAAAAAGGAGGCATGAGCTTCGTTTCAACACAGGCACTCATTGGCTATAGCAGGCTGTAGACAGGGCTAGGAAGCTAGTAACTGGTCGAGTGAGATGTCAATCGAAAGGTTAGAGTGCAGACTCCATTTTGAATTCAATGGCTTTGTACTCTTTACATGTGCACCGGACCAACGACTACAAATACAGCAAACTTTGTGGATTACCACCGACTCATTTCAAACGATGCAGCAGCTGTTCATGGATATTTACCAGTGAAATTGTGTGTTTTGGATTAAAAACTTTACTGGGTTGGATAAACTGGAACTTCCGGGACGTAACAAGACCATGTTTGAGGGGATGTGTTGGACTGGAGGAGTACAAGGAGGCTTCATTGGTGAGATACATCAGTTTTGTAACTGTTTGTTTGTTTGTTTGTGGTCTGACATAGGCGTTGATTAAAGCTGCTGTGATGATTATACTTTGAAATTGTTGGCATCATTTGAATCTCAAGAATCTTTGCTTTCTGACGATATGTGGCATGAGTATCTCAGTTACATACAAGCTGTGTAAATGACGTAGTATGTTTTTAACTTCCCTGACGGCCCGAATACGAGCTGTCGGAGAGGCAACGGTCAATGTTGATTTGTTTGATTTAAGCTCTTGCCTACCTGGTGAATAATTTATTGTTATTCTTGTTACGCTTCTATGGTCTCCGTGGCTCTTAACACCAGTATATTCTTTCTGGCCGCGTTGCGACGGATTCCTAGGGGTTTAATCCCTAGCGAGGAACGACGAGCCAGCGGTTTGGTATGGGAATTGGTTTTATTAAGTTGGAGAGACAATCATGATCTACTTATATAAAGGGTTTATGTATTGCTGGTTCTGGGATTTTAACCTTAAGGAAACTCTCAGACGAAAAGTCGGTTATCTGTTAGAAGTCCCTGAAGGAACCCACGGATGTGTATAAATCAGGGTTCGCTGTATTTATGCCAAAAGATGCTGTTGCAGTGATGGCTGACTTCCAACGTCTAATCTAACCAACGAACCGGGGATCCGGACATGGTGTTAAACCTGGGAACATTAATGGAGTGACGGCGGTTGTCTTTTAAGAGTTCGAGGTATATTCGACCCGAGATTCACGCATGTGTCCCTAAACTATAAATTCTAATTCTAATTTGGAGTCAGATAATTAACGAGGGTATAACTAAATTTGGTATTCTAAATGTATTATGGGGTCAGATTAATTGTAACCGTTGTGCTTTCATGCCCTGTTCTTCGAACTGAGAAAATACATCCATTTTATTGTGATTCATATCAGCCAGGAGGTCGCGTGAGTTAATGCAAGCCAAAAGAACACGTGGACCCTTCGCTCCCTGCAATCTCCGTCCTTGGTATTGTTTTATGGGGTTCTACATTACCTTTGATAATTTCTGATTTTATGGGCTGCCGCTTTCGCACCAAGCTGGACTTGTGCAATGCTTACCACCTGGTGTGCATACAGGAAGGAGATGAGTGGAAGACAACATTTGAATACTTGATGATACTATTCGGGCTCACTAAAAACCCTACTGTTTTCCAGAACCTCTTAAATGAGGTCCTTCAAGACATGGTCCTCCAGGTCGTCTACATGTATCTAGACAAAACACTGGTCTGCTCTCAGACTCTGGATAATCATCCCGCTAATTTCAGCTTATTCATTGAAAGGCTCTTAGTGAACTAAATTTACTTAGAAGCAGAAAAGAGCAAATTCCATCTCACCACTGTCCCCTTCCTGGGCATCGTAGTATCACAGGGAGCTTTGGAGATGATTCACCAGAATATACAGGCTGTGCTAGATTGGCCTGACACTACTTGCAAATTTCTACCCACAATAAATTTGAGGGTCCTCTACTGTTGCAGCCCCTCTAACAATGCTGACATCCACTAAGGTTCCCTTTGCCTAGACCCCCTTAGGCGGCCTTCGCCTTTCACCATCTCAAGACGCAGTTTACCACTGGTCCCATCCTAAAGCTCCCAGACCCGCAGTGCCATTCGTCATGGAAGTCGATGCCTCTGACGTGGGTGCAAGGGCTTTCCTCTTTTAATAAACTGATGATGGCAGATTACAACCATTTCTAATAGGCTGTCTTTTGCTAAGAGGAACTATTCTATTGGCGAACAGGAACTGTTGGCAGTGAGGCTCACCTATGAAGAGTGGAGGCACTTACTAAGCTCCCTTTCTACATTTGGATTGATCCTTGCAACCTGGAGTACCTCTCGACTGCTAAGAGGCTGAATCCCAGGCAAGCCCGTTCGTCTATATTCACAAGAAAGAACTTTGTCTTAATGTACTACTTTTGAACTAAAAATACTACGCCTGACTCCCTGTCCCATCAGTATCCTTCAGTGCTCGAGGATGTACTAGACACAATTCTCCTGAGTAGTTGTCTTCTGGCCATCACCAACCTACAAGTGGACAGTGAGGCTGAAGAGGCTTTCTGGTCTTTTTCCTTTCCTTTGATACGCCACGCAACTGTCTCCAGCAGAGTGAGAGGTGCATTAGTGGCCTGCGGCCGCGATTCTCTGCTGGCATGTCATCCTGGCATCTCTTCCACTTTTTCCATTGCTCTTTGATGCTTATGGTAGCCAACCGCCTGACTGGATGCCCAGGAATTTTTTGCAGCCTGTACTTTGTGTGCCTACTTCAAATCAAGTAACCAGTGATCCTACGGTCTACTACAGCCTTCAGAGGTTTCCAACTGACTGTTGCCTGCATAGCCATGGATTTTGTCATGGACTGCCTCCCTCTGACGGGTTAATTGTCATCCTAAACATCGTTGATTGATTCTCTAAAGCAGCCCATTTGATGCCATTGGCTATGCTGCCCGCAGCCAAGGAGATTGCTGAGCTCCATGTGATCAGCCTTCAAGTCATACCAAACATTTTGTCTCTGACTGCAACCCCCAATTTACCAGTCACTACTGGAAGGCTTTCAGTTCCCTTGTGGGTGTCACCCCTCGCCTCTCCTTGGAATTCTACCCAGAAACCAATGGCCAGGCAGAGAGGCAGAGCGAAGAGTTGAGCAAGACACGAAACAGCCTGACAGGAGGTTACTCTGCCTGGTGGTCTCATCTGTTATCTTGGGTAGAGCTGGCTCACAATTTGTTACCAGTCATCTTGTTAGTTAGTCTTGGCATGCCTGCTTTTCAATGGTGTCTGGGTTACTGACCATAGCATTGCCAAACTGCCAATCTGAAGAGAGAGAAGTAGCAGTTCCTTATGCTCAGTTTCTGGTTTGCTGCCCTTGACGCCTGATGGGGCTTGAGAAGAGCCCATGCTTTGCTACTCAAGCATGTATCTGCCTTCCAGAAGTAAGGGAATCGTTGTCAGTGACTAGCTCCTGTCCAACAAGTGGGACAAAAAGTTCAGCTCACTGCAAAGGATATCCCACTCCAGGAGACACCAAAGACGTCCCCCCCCCCCATCACTGACCCAGTCACCATTTCAAGAATCCTATCCTCATCCACTGTCAGGCTCCTCCTTCCCCATTCCCTTTGGTAGAATTAAACCCATGTCTTTTTTTTCCCTACAGTCCTCCCTCCTATTCCCCTCCTCCTCCCTGGCTCATCAATAGTGGCACCGTCTACACTATATGTCCGGGTAGGGGTTGTGGATGCCAATTCTTCGTGAACTGGGAGAGATATAGGCTCGAGGAGCATGCCTGGGTCCTGGAGCAGAACATTGTAGAGCCCTCCCAGGTCCATAATTTCCCGCACCGGCATCCAAGATCTGCCACTGGGAATAGGTGGCATCCATCGGGGGGTGGGGGGTACTGTCACAACCCTCATGTGAATTTCTTTGGTGTCGTCTCACATTCAGCCACTGGCATGTGGATTTGAAGTATCGTCTCCTTTGATTAGTTTGCGTCTTGTGAGCTGCCCCGATTCCGGCTGTGTCATCTCATAGTTACCCTTGCAGAGGTGTGTGAAACGCATCTCTTTCTTCCTCTCCATGCAACATATGTTTTGTTTGATGTTTTGTTTTGGCTCATTGTCCCATTGTATTACTTTAAGTTTAGTTATATTTTTGTGATAAATCCTTCCGTTTTCCTTTTACGTTGTGTGTGTGTGTGTGTGTGTGTGTGTGTGTCTGTCTCCATTTTTGGCATGATGAAAAGCCAGACCATACCATTTCTGAGCTGAACTGTGCAATTCTCCTCTGGGCTCCATCCCACTGTCTACATATTAAAATCAATGAACCTTAGTATAGGATTATACTTTGCCTTGGCACTTGATTTCTGGTCTGGGTCATAACTCATTTTATATTGGAGTAAGAACATTTTTGCCACCAGTTAAGGAACTAAAATATTAATTTCAATTCTCATGTTTCTGTTTGTCAAACTCCTGGTTGTAATTCCCACTTCACATTAGATGAAAGACATTGTGCCTTTTTTTATTTTTTTAGAAATCTTTGTTTAATAGTCAGAGGGCTTGATATGTATTGTTCACTCTGATATTTGCTGAATTTTGTTCACCTTCTATATGACATGATGGAAAATCTTGATGACAAAATAATCTTCCTAATTTAATTTTAATAGAAACTCTGAAGATTCTTCTTAGCAGTGTAATAGCAAATCATACTGAGAACTGAGTTACACTTCGTGAATATCACTCATAATTCTTTGTGAGTACATGCACACATGCATGCCGAATTTGTTCTCCTCTGTTATATTAGTACAAATGCATAAAATGACAGTTTTGACCTGAGTACAAAGATTGCGCGTGCTTAAAGAGAGATTTTTATCAAGACAAATTCCACAGCTGACCATTGTCAATGTGTTTCAAATTAGACCTACTCAGCACTGGAAAACAAGAGTATTCTATGTGGAGTGTTGGTGTTTGTTCTTGCTTTGTATCAAAAGCATTTGGTGACATTCCTCTCAGGATAACACTGATTACATGGAGTTTATAGAAGTATTTGGCCACAGTTTTATACTTTTTAAACTGACTTATTGGCCATGTTGGTAATCACGATCTCATACCCTGAGCGAGTCAGAGGAGAATGAGCTTCCCCCTTTCAAGCCTGGTGTCATGAATTTCAGAACAGAAGCAAGCACAGATAACTGTTAATGGCCAAAATTGGCATTTGGAAACAAGATGGAAGGAAACCCGAAAGGCTGTCAAATGTGGAATGTATTTAGAGTCAGCTGGGAGCAAACAGGAACATGAGGACAAGGGCAAGGTGTCATTGAAGAGACTGGTTCGAGATCACTAACTGCGATGGCAAGCCAAAAGAACCAGGGTGCTCTGGGCAGGTGCACAAACTTGAATTGGGAGAGCCTCTAACCAGGACTCTTGACTCAGGAAGAGATTTTCCTGATAAATAGATTCTTGGTTTTTTGAAAAATTAATATTTAGGACACTGGACAACAAACCAGCAAAAGGGAAATTGAGCCAGGAACTCAATACACAAGCACAACAATGGACAGATTGTGACAAGTGTGCTACACATGAGAAGGGAATAACTACAGGAGGGGTCAGGAACAAAACAATAATTAAATAACGAGAAACGATTACCAAAGCGAAACTGAGGCTGACAAGGACGACCGAAAATGCGGGGAAAACAATTAACACTGGGAAAAACAATAAAACACTCAGGATATGACAGCTGGTTCCTCCCGAGGATTTTTTCTTGCCGCTGTCACCACAGACTTACTTTCTATGGACGTTCAGGCAAGTATAAAGTCCATTCTGACAAATACTTGAGAAATGCTCCATTAAAGTAAAATTTTATTTTACATTACTACAAGCCGTCAACTGTTTTTCACATTTTATCCTTAAAATATGAACTTGTTTTGCCAATCAAGAGCAGATGCAGTATTAACTGAGTTCAATTGATTTTAGAAAGAGTACACAAAATTCTTACAGGAAGGTTACCAAAATAAAACACAGCCCTTTAGAAAACATCATCCATATTTTCTGAATGTTTCAGGCCTGTCACAAATGCATTTATTCCATTCAGTGGGAAATCCTGTGAAATTCTGCATCTGTACCACCCAGAACTTCGGGGAAAGAATTTGTTTGAAAGTATTTTGAAAACATTTCGCTGGCGATCGGATGTTCGTGGTAAAGAAAGCAACGCGCGGCCATGAGACCTCAATCCTGATGATCTGTAGGAAATTTGCGAGGGAGGGAAGAAAAGAAAGTAAACTTGTCTCTCTCCCAGACCTACCGTAAAGGGGAGAAGCCAAAGTCTTTCTTTTTCATATAAACTGAGAGATGCAGCTTGACCTCCCAGGCGTTAATGGACCACAAAATCACTCTGTGGCTTTGGCCAGAATTACTGGGAGTACAGGGTGAAAAAAAAACAGCCTCTCACCACATCTTTTTGTCAAAAGGTGGGCTGCCCAATCCTGTTCTTGGTAATCTACTAACCTGTGAATTTTTACAACAGCCCCCACTGAGAAGTCAAATGGAAGGGTCAGGCGTGCCAAATTAAGGTTGAAATTAAAACTTAGAGGAAGGAAGATCTCTAGGACCAGGGTTGTAACCACAGGCTGAGGGGAGCATCTGTGATGATAAAGTCACGTCTTTGTACCCCTGAGCAAAGTGCTTCTATTTACCTATTTGAATAACAGACGTTATGTAAAAAATGTTAAAAAATGTAACGAGGGGCGCCCCAGTGGCACATCAGTTACGTGCGAATACCACACTAAGGCTGAGTTCTTTGCACAGTGGCCTTGGTTTGAATCTGGCCCAGGCCTTTTACTGCATGTCTTCTCCATTCTTCACCCCACGTTTCCTCTCTATCCCTACTGCATTGTCAAATAAAGAACAAAAACTCCCCAAAAATAATCTTCATTAAAAAAAATGACAAAAAAATTACCTATTAGTTGTCTGAAATATAATGCAAAGCAAAAGGCTGCTCCTCTATTTTGTTACGATCTAGACAATGAACCAGATGCAGAAGCAGAGTACAATCCAAAAGTCGGGTTTATTGATAGAAATATGGTCATTAATGTGAGGGATGGAGCCCAGAGCATAATCACACAGTTCAGGTCAGATGGAGTGGGCTTGGTTGTAGGGCGTGAATGCGCATGGCCACAAGCATCCCGGGGGCGGTAGCCAGATGGCGACGACTCTTGACAGAGTAGAACTGTCAGAGTTTAATAGGAAAGGACAGAAGCGTTTAGTAGGAATGCAGCCCCAATTCGAATGACCGCAAAAGGCAGGGGAGGTGTGCCTAATAAAGTAGGCAGAGAAATGGACTGATGAGTGATTAATAGGATTGCAGTCCCAATCCTAGAGACTGAGAGAGTGGCTAGGGAGCCTGTTAATATCAGCAAGGCTACATAAAAAACTTCTCAATTTAACCATCAATAACAATTACAAATTAAAGCTTCGAGCAGCGTTGAAAAGGCCCTCGCACCCCTCGAGCACGTTAGGGGTGGTGGCAAGATGTTCACAGGTGCAGGTGTGCATTCACAGCCTTTGTACACAGTCTAGCAGTGTCCAATGTGTTTTCCAGAGTGGAGTGCAAACAACATTCCTGAAATCAATAGGTGGAGTACGTTAGTGTGACGCCTGTTCATGAAAAAAAATTTAAATTTCAAAAGAAAATAATGGACGCTCTGTTGGGTTCAGGTCGTGGCACTATATAATTTTTTTATAAGTCTTGGCATTTTCCATGTCTCCACCAAATTTTGTTCATGTAGGTGAACTGAACCATGAGAAATGTTTTGTTGAAATTTTCTGGAGGGCACTATGATGCCATTTTGATATGCCTGTGTGCAAAACCTATACCATAGTAATGATAATACCGGGCTCCACGAGTGTGTTGATTTTTGTAAGTTTTCAAGCATGTTGAGACCCTCAAAAGGGCAATTCTTTTGAAAAAATAATTAGGGGGCGCTATAGAGCCATTGTGCCACATTAATTGCCAATTGGGGTATTAGGTAAATTGAAGACCATGAGGCACTTACAATTTGTGCAACCTTTTGCAAGTTTTCGAATATCCAAAGGCCTTTAATTGTGTGTTTGTAAAATTAGGAAAAATGCAGCAAATGGTAAATAGCTCACTTCCTCTTTGGCCAAAAAACTTTAAAAAAAAATTACCATCATCCTACATCACAAATTAAATGATCACACCCAATTGCATGAACATTTAAGCACTTTTATCTTAACACAGCCGGGGCTAGAGGGCGCTGTGGAGCCACCTGGTCACTCCCCGATCTAATATCAGCATATATTTATACTTGGGAGGAGGTTCTTACCGAGCTTTCGGGCAAATCTCACAAAGTATTTGGGAGGAAAAGCAATTTATTGTTTCACGGCGGAACATAAAAATTCACCGCGACGCCACGGATACATTGCTCGATTAATCTAAAAAAACTTTGTAATTTAACATCGGAAAGGTCTTTAGATGTCACATGCCAAATTTGAAGTTGATCCGAAAAATCTAAAAAATTTGCAATTTCAATTAAAAATGGCGGACTTTCTGTTGAGTCTAGGTCATGGCACCAACAGACTTTTATTTTTGAGTCTCAGCGTAACCTATATGGCCATCGAATTTCGTACATGTAGGTAAAACGGGCTGCAAGGGTTGCTTCATTGAAAGTTTCGAGGGGGCACTATTCTGCCATGTTGCCACGTGTGTAGGGGGTGCTGTAGAGCCACCATGTCACACCTAGTGCCAGATGGGATATCAAATGAAATTGCATCATATTTTTAATCTATGTGCCAAGTTTGGCAAGCTATCAGATATGCTAAGGCCCTGAAAAATGTCTTCGTAAAATCTGAAAAAAACCCGGGAAATGGCTCATAGCCAACTTCCTGTGGGGCGAAAAAATATCTAAAAAATTGACAAAAAACTTCATTATGACTAATATTCGTTAGAATCTGAGCAACTGCGTTCCAAAATGGCAGCGTGTTTGGTGGTGCTACAAAGCCACTGAGGCATGCTCAAGCACAAGAATAACAATAATTTCTCACACGATTTTGTCAGCAAATTTTTGTGCATTTTCGGTCATGGCAAAGCCCTCAAAAATGCATTCTCGCAGCAGAATAATAATAATAATAATAATAATAAAAATCCCATCAAAAGCAATTTTCCTTGCACCTTCTGCACTAGTGGGTGCTTGGGCCCTAATTATTTCCAAAGACGATAAACCATAAACTAAGAGGATACTGACTGCTTGCTGAGGGGCATATAGCAAGCAACAATCCAGCAACTGCACAGTCAAAATAAGGGTTGTATATAAACCACTCATGCGGAAGGGAATGGGGAACATGACTGCACAACACCTGGCGGGGGAGGCATGGGGGACGTCAAACCAATCGAGTTAGACAATGTATCTACATGCAACACTTTTTATTCTTCTCTGATACTGAGATTTGCTAGCTGAGAGCAGAGGACCCTGGGCTGTAACAGCAAAGCGGCATTGTAAAAATTCATAGAAATGTAGAAATATCGGTGAGAAATGGTCTTGCAGTTTGCTGATGAACTAAACGCACGCAGTGGAGGGGCATTATAAATATTTCCACACCATTTAATCTGTGCCCTGTGCTGCATGGATAGAAAGCCCTTGAATGAGGAGCAACTGCAGTGATGGGAATGTGGATGTAAGAACAGGTTGAGTGTGAAACATCAGGAATAGGAAGTGCTGTAAATAAGTGCAGCCATGAAGAACACAGAGTAAAGTCCTTCTCTTTCAGGCCCTGAGCATAGCCAGGCCTCCATTAGGCTCCACAGAGGAAATCCAGAGCTGCAACCATTAGTGGGTTGATCGTTGATCGGGGGGGTGGTTTGACAAAAAACGGTTTCAGGGGCTGGGGGCTGGGACAAACATCAGAACCACATGGGATTGGCCCAATGACCTGCTATGACCTGTTATAGAGATTTATACAGTTCGTGAGGACCTGTCCAGAAAAAAACGGCTGCCGTCACCCCATTTTGAAGTGAGGGAGAAACAGAGAGAGAGTGAGCACTATAGACATTGCAAAATTGTAATCTACAACTTCCCCTCAAAAGTATACGCTCTCTCTCTCTCTCTCTCTCTCTCTTCACCAGCACAATTATTAGTGGATTATGAGGGCATTATCAACTTACGGATGTTTGGCCTAAAAAGACCCCCCCCCCCAAATAGCACTACTGGGTCTGTTGATGAGATGGTAGTGGCCTCACAGAATGACATGATCATGAGGTTGACCATCGAGCCCTCTTCACCACCCCACTCAGGCTCCAACACACACACACATGCTCACACACAAACCCCTGGCCATTTCCCCCCTTACCGACAAGAGGTTTGCTTTAAGAAAGAAGGAGAGAGATACAAGGACAAACACCTCTCCACCCCCATCTGCTGTTCTAGTTCAGAGGCTTTGACTTTTGATCAGACTCCAATGATCCCATGGTGCAGGGGAGTGGAGGTTGTTCTGGGGGGCTTGGTGTACCCCTGGGGTCAGTCTGTGGTTCCTCTGTCACATCACAGTGTGAGACATCTGACCAGAACCACTTGGGCCAGTCAAGTTGTGAGCTGGGCTTGGGACCCATTGTAGTGTATGAGTTATTGTGGGCTGTGATGTTGATCTGTCTACAGGGATCATATTTAAAAAGCCTCTCAGAGAACAGAGTTTTGCTTTGGTGTTCTGGGATCAGCTTTGCTTTTTGATTCATGCTGCATGGTTATATTAGATATCGACAGAGGAAATGCGATCGGAGATCAGCTCCTCTGCTCTGTAACATCTTATAAATACGAGCCCATGGCTAAAGGAAGTGGTGGTCCAGCACAATCGTCTGAGAACTAGGCTCGTAAATTCAATATGATATCACCTCATGTAAAGGAGGTTCTGGCTCATTTCTTCTGCTGGGGCCTTTCTGTGTAGAGTGTACAAGACATGCATGTCACAGTACATGATGGAGGGGGACTCATTCCCAGGGCATTGCTGTGACTACACAGTTTTAATCTCTAGTGTAAAGGTTTTTTCAAGTTCATTTTGGTTTTGAGGCGAGCCTGGTTGCTGCTGCTCTGAAAGCTGTCTTCCTAAACTTCGTCAAAACAACACACTTTAGGAAAACATGCTCCTTATTAATTAAAAATAATAAATTTAGCAGCACACTTATAGCTATGCACTAATTTTGAGGATTCAGTCGGTTGTTTCAGTTTCATTCCTGCCCTCTTTAGTAGCAGTAACACCAAGTTCATTTGCTGAAAAACAAAAGGGCTGGCAGTCAGAAAGCCCTCAGTGTACTGTACAATAGGTGTGTCATTCTCTTTATTAACTCTTGTCATAAGGAAACACTTGGGTATTACTTGTATTATGCAAATCAGTTTTTTTCCTGTTGTGCATGAGCCTATTTGTGGCTGTATAATTCTGTATTTTTGGCACAGAGACTGGGGAAAATTATTCCAGTGAAGAAAGACATTTGGAAATTCAATTACAGAATTATTTGGCAATTAAACTACGGAATTTATGGACGCTGGTGTGCATTGGGTTTAATTGAGGAAGCTCAGGTTTTGGGGCACCTCTCTGAGAGTGTTTCATGGGCTGTGTTTTCTATTCCAACACCTCTGTGGTCTGACTGACATTGAGGGGATGCTGTAGTCTTAAGGAGCAATAAGTTCAAAACAGCAGTGGCTAAATGGCTGCCTCTCAACTATCTATTTGTTTGTCTGTTGGCCTCTTTGTCAGTCAGTCCATCCATCACTTATTCTTTCATGCTCATTATCTCACTCTGTCAATTTTTCTCCCAGTCTCTCACTCTTTAGAGATACTCCCACCCTGCCAGTTATCAGGGCCTCAGATCTCAAGCAGGTCATTGCTGGACGACGGAGGGCGAAGCGAGAAGGGCAGCGGTGAACTGCTGCACCAGCCAAAGTTCGGAGATTAAAAAGCTGTGCCTGTCCTTACTCCTCCCGAACACCACTGATTTCTGATGTTTCTTGTTTTCTGTCCTGTGATGTGTGAATGAGAAGAGAGTGCATGAGTGTGCAAGAATGTGTATTACGGGTGAGTGTGCAAGCTGTGCATGCGTGCTGATGTGAGTGGCTGTGCTTGTGTTTATGTGCAGTTGTGCACGTATGTTCGTGTAACTTTGCATTTGTGCGTATGTTTATGTGCGTGTGTCTCAGTGTACATGTGTGCATGTGCGTGAGAATGTATTTGTGTGTTTGCGTATGCGCGGGTGTGTGTATTCATATACATGAGTGCATGTGCGTGAGTCTGTATTGGCGCGTATTTGTATGCGAGGAAGTGTTTGTCCGTGTGTATGTCCGTGTGCATATTTAAAGTTTTTGTGGCATTTCCTGCCGTGGCACAGATTGGCAGTATATTTCAGTGTGGCACAGGACACACAGGCATTGTTTATCAGTGTTTGTTTGTTTGCCCGGGCAGAAAGGCTAAAACTGAACAGAGCACCTAACTTTGGTCTCTACTGGAAACAAGCAAATATTGTGTGTTTACTGCAGATGGTCCTGTGAACCCCTGCATCATGTGGAATAATGGAAACGTGCTGTAGAATTTTGTCCCCGTGGATTCTAGAATCTGGGCGGCAAAATTTTAATTCATCCCGAGCTGAATTTTAAAAATGTAAGAAAAGCCTTAGGTTTTATTAACTGCATGTCTGTCACCTAACAGTGTTTTCCCCTGAAAAGGAGAAAAAAGAGCTCATCCATGTATTTTATAAATGCCATTTATTGAGAGCAGTAGGGTGAGGAAGTAAATGCCAACAGACTAAATACCGACAGAGAAAACAAACAGATCCTGGTTTGCGAGTGAACCTATTAAAAAGCTGATTTATTTCAGGTGCACGAGACGGTCTGTTTAGAGGCGACGCTCGCGGTCGAGCATGGAACGTTTATTTTCCCTCATTTTCCAGCCTGACAGTGAGGTGATGGATGAGCGAAGCGCTCTGTGTCTCCGGCGGTGTCATGAGTGAGGAGCATCCAGGACAGATAGCAGCCACCCAGCTTGCACAGTTCTTGCAATGTTGAAGGAATGAATTGGGAATTTTAGAATATTCACAATATATTTCAGTTACACTGCGGGAACATTTGGTGTTTACAATGGAATCTTGCCGCAATGAGCCTCTGCCTCGCCACATGGTCAGTACAAACTCTAGTGCTAATGGTGGGAACGGCTCATACCTGCAGGTCCTATCCCACGTCATTGACCCACCCCCTGGTCCTGTTTGCCTCTCCCATCTTCCCGGGGGGTCAAGCCCGGCCCTGAGCCGCCATCCTGATCTGGCCCCGTGCTGTCGGATGTTGAAAGATTCTCTAAGCAACAGCCTCTGAGTTGGAAAGCCATGGGCTAAACAGTTATCAAGCCTTTCCCGAGCACCTCATCCACTCGGGCGGCCTTGGCAAGGTCAGGAGTGGGCCAAAGGCACACATCAGCCGAAATAAACATAATTTATAACCTCCGTCTGTGCCAAACAATCTTTCCAGCCCCTAAGCAGCCGCCACTTTCTGCCATCAGTAGGACTGTTAAGCGCAGAGGATGACTGGGGCTGGGAAGCACAATGGAGACTGGAAATAAACCTGATCATTTGCCATTGGCTCAAAAAAAAAAACTAATTAAATAATTAACATGGAACTGATTGCAAATTTGATGATATTACTCAGTGTTGCTGAAAAACATACTCTAAACCAATCAGACAAACAATCCTAAAAAGAGTCACTTGGCATTCTTTAGTGCGCTCAACTTTCACAAACTAAGGATTATGGCAAGAAGGTTATTCTCCAGTTGTAAGCAACACTGCAGGAAATAATACCTTGAAGTGGCATATGAGCAAAACTTTGCATTTTTTTAAGCTGTAGCCATCATCTATGTATAATTACAAACCCTACAATTTCTGTGGTGGCCCAGCTTGCATCTACAGTAAATGGACTACAGAATAAATGTGTCAGGAAAGCTGCTTGTCTGATTAATGGGATTTTTACCACTAATCCAGCACAGCTAAGGGACTGTGTTCAAGATTCCACGGGGGTAATGGTGAATAAAATAAGCTTCAGCATGGTGTGATGAAACCTGTTGCCAATTATAAAATGCTACCGACCCAGGAGAAAACCTGAAACTTGTGGGCAATAGATATCTAAAATGGACTTGTCAAAACTACAAACATCATAAAAATGTCATGTCGACTGGTTTTGGAATGAAACAATGGTATATGTGATATGTGAATGAAACAATGGTATATGTGAGCACTTCTGTTTTCTGAGTGTATAGATGACTCAAGAAATCCCATCAACAATACAATGAACAAATATCCCACTGATACCTCAGCAGGGTGCAGCCACGGGTATAGAAGAACAGTAAGGTCAACTGAGTCATCCTACTTCAACCTGGAGGACTAATGTTTTCTTTCTCTGTGGTTTCAAGGAGTATCTGTCCAGTATCTATTTCACTAAGATATTGCAATGCGTGGGGAGGTGGGCAACAAATCGCAGATGAATGGATAACAGAAACTAATGGCCTGGGAATGTCTTTCATTACTTTTGTTGTCTTAACCTTGCTTTGGAGAAAGAAAAGCTAAATAAAGGAAGATTGACTTGATGAAACAAAATATGCCCTGATGAGCTGTTGCACCGCTGCTTTTGGGGGTGACGTGTCATCATTTGCCCAATGTCAGAAGAGAAAAATAAGATTTAATTGTTCCCATGGTTTTTTACAATGTGCATGCATTAAGGGTGCCTACATTTGTTCAACTCACTGATTTTAATTCAGCTTCCTTTTTCACAGATGAATAGCTCTTTTTATAGATACTTATTATTATTATTTTTATAAGCATAGAATTATTCCACAAAAATGTATTTGAGTGTCCTGACTTTAAAATTCCAGTCTTTTCAGAATATTCCCTCTTCATCATAGTTTTATTTACAATAACAGTACTTTTTTTTTCTGTGCTGCAAGTTTTGTGTTACATACATATCAACACAATTTCACTCATGATGGTTCACGGGGATGCATCCAGGGCTGACCTCAAATCCAACACAGTACACACAAACAATTCACACATACACACGCACACACACGCACATGCACACACTCATGGTTAGACTACCTGTTTGTCTTAGGAGTTTCAGAGGTAACCACGATGCCAGGAGGGTGCAACATGCAAAATCCTCACAGGGAGACCCAGGGAACAATTTTTCATAGTTTTTAAAGGAGCAGTATGTAAGAGATGTATGTTGATTAATCATGAAATGGCCCTGATATATCACCAGACATGAAGGAATGATGTTAATTTCAAATACTTTTATCACTGACAACAGTAGCCCAGCCAGAATATTCTCATTACAAAAGCGAGGTTGCAGCCCACTAGTAATGTTGATGTTGTCATTTTGTGTTTTGGCTCGTTGCGCCGCCCTTCGCCTATCTCCCAATCACGAAGTCAGTAGCGTTTCGGCATCCAGGTTGCCAGTTACCACTGAGCTGCAGTTACTTGTGTTTTGGAGCAAATGACTGACGTTACTAAACCTAAAAGGCCTCGTTATAATTCCCAAATACGTTGTAACAGAGTCAAAAACAAAACAAGGATCTGTATAGGACAAGCCTTTGAAAGATGGAGACGGCTGAAAGCAGAGAAGAATTTTAAGACCGAAGCCAAAGTTTCTCATTTCCTCCTGGACAGGTAAGATTCAGTAAAGTTTGGCTAACTTAATTCTATTTAATGTAGTCAAGGACATTTCAAATATTCTCTGAAGTCGAACAACGTTATATATGTTCGTTCATGGTACGTTAGTGCGTATGCAGGTGGGTCATCGAATTGACGAGGTAACGGATTGTTTGAGAAAAAAAACTGTGGCTCTTCATTGCTAACATTAGCAATGCATTATTAGAGTCTGTTTCTCTGGCATTATGCTGACACGGTGTGGAAACCGTTCCAACATTAGCACAGCCATTATGGCAATATAAAATATAACGAGACAGTATATTGGTGAAATAAGCCCTCATTTATTCTTTACATATATTACAGTATGGACTTTTGTGGACTATCCACACAGAAGAGTTATGAGCAAGTTGACCAATAAGACCATTGCTAAAGTTAGTTAGTCATTAGTCTTGCTCTTTTCTGAACTGAAATGAACACTACCCTGTGAGAGCAAATCATTGGTGATATTGAAACGTTGCCATGGTAGCTGCGAGTAGGAGACGTTCTTGCTGGATCCGGCAACCTCTCGTCTGGGGGAGAGAAGGAGGAGACACTGAGCTCTGCACTATTTTGAATGTGATTGCACTACCAGTTTTGGCCACAAACTTGCATATGGCTCTTTTAAAGCATTTGTTGCATCAGAGAACCTTCCTCAAGGTTTTTGATTACAGTGAAGCATTTGGACGCTAGCACAAGCTCATCATGAATGTAAAGAGCAGGCAGTGGGAGCGTCAGAGGGAGGTTTAGATCGTGATCTGGTGATGAAGTCTGGGTGGTGTGTGACTCCTTCCTCTCGCCACTCTGAGCCGTACTCCTTGTGCAATAAGTCAGGTAGGAGCATGAGACATGAATGTGGGAAGTGCAATGCTCCAGATAGCACACAATGAGAGGAGCGGAGGCCATTCCTGTACACGGCTCTGCATGCTACCAGCTACCCATTATACCTTTCACCAACTTAGTCCAGTGTGAAGATTTGACCTAATTTTAGATCAATGGAGAGGATAATTCCAGCAAACTGATCATTTTCTGTTGACAGTATTTTTATGTATCACATCGATAATACGGGCAGCATGGTTGTTCAGTGGGTGGCCGTGTTGCCTCAGAGCAAGAAGGTTATGGGTTTAAATCTGGCCCGAGACCTTCTGGGGTCTTGCTTGTTTCGGATGATGAGGATTTGGGATGGATGGGGTTCCGGTGTGAATGGTAAAAATGTAATTTGTCTGTTGTCCTCTCTCTCTCCCTCCCTCTCTCTCTTTCTGTCAAGCTTACGCGTACACAAACTCAAGCCATTTGTGATGGGTAGCAGTGATTGCATTCGTTACATTTTCAGTCAAATTTTGTGATTTATCTGCATGTCTCTCCATATCAGTTGCAGAGTAGGTGTACAAGTGAATGCTTGTTTCCATATGTTCATGTGTATATACTTGTATCCTGGGTTAATCTCAGTAAATGTGCTTCATAAGCGCTCCAGAAATCCACAAATGAAAAATCTGCAAATTTATTTCCCAGCATAACAGCTTTTCCATATGATGGGACGGGACTCATTTATAATGTGTTTTCCACTTCTGCACTGCTCTGTTTCTCCAGGAGCTACCGTCTTTAAATGTTCGAGTGTTTAAGAGTTGACGGTTGCTTTGAGATGATGGTGCATTAATGAGTGGTGAAATTCAAATTGTCCCTCACCTCAGCTTTAAAAAAGAGTCAAATCCTTTCACTCACCACACAGAACTCTACAGGTTTTTAGCCAAGCAGAAATATCCACTTTTACAGAGCCCCATGACTGAACAGCCCCTGTTCCACAAAGATCAGCACAGCAGTGTAATTTTAGTTTTTTGCTTATTTTCAGGTTTTTTTCTTGAATTTTGTGTTCCATCTGAGATTTCTTCAGCTCAGTGATCCAATTGGAAGGTAATTTAGATCACCTATGTTTAGCAATGTGGGGGACTGGCTCTTCATTGATATCTGAGTAGAGCTGTGGTGAATTCCCCCTCAGTCCTACCAGGGTGTGACGACACCCTTATTCTTAGACTTTTAAAAGACAGAAATGTGCACCTCTAGTGAGGTGCACATTTTGGTCCCACCATCAGTTGTGAGGGTTCACATGTCCAAGGGAAACTAAAATTGACCGATCCCAAGCCCCGCCCACTTTCGGCTACGTCACAACAGGGCAAGCAGGGTTCTGACCGAACCTCGGACAAATTTCACCTCAGGCAGCTGTCAAACTAGGCATTCTGGGTTTCTGAAGATGGCAAAACGATGTCAAATGTAACAGACACTCGATATGCCGACCGTGTTAAAACTGTGTTTTTTTTTTATTCCATTTCCAAAACCATAATAAGCTTTTAATTGCATTCCTAAACTAATTTAAAAAAAGATCTGAAACAGTTTTGAAATTTGTGTCTCTTTCATTGGTGATAAATCTCACAAGATAATTACAATTTACAACACAAGAATATTACAGGAGGCACTTTTATCAAACAAGCCTATGCAGTTGTATTCTCATGCCTTTTGCAGCAATATTCATTTGAAGGGCTGTAATAAAACGTTTCATGCTAGCTAGCTAATTAGCCGTCCCATTGACTTGAATAGATCGCTGACGAACAACAAATGCTAGCGACTGGTAACGGTCACCAGCAAGCTACCTTGGTACCCTTACCGTCACTGGGACTGCATTAACTGAGCAGTTAATTAAATTAACAAGGTGGCTAACAAGCTAGCTGCTTATAACTGACATTCAACGACAATACTTCTCACCTGCATAATATTTAAAACAGTGGACAAGTTGCTTTGTCTGTTTATACAGAGTTCAAAAAGACAAGGAGGGATGAAATCAGGAGAAAAAAGTTTTCTGTCCCTTCGATCAATGCTGTGCAGTCATCATTTTTGAGAGCAGTATTTTAACGGGACAGGGGCAAAGATGAAGCAGAGGAAAGGAGTAGCCAGTGATAATTAGCACTTCCTTTACCAATGATGGTATTAGCCATATGATTCAATATGAACAATTCGGTTGACGGCAAATGTGCTCAACCAGGGTACAATAAAGTGAGGAAACCAGAGAGTAATTTGATAACGTATACGGACATAACAGGGAAAACTTCCAAGCACATATCTTATTAGAGGATCATAAAAAGACTCGGTCACATTAACTTAACTTTTCTGCTCGCACCGTTGACACCGAGTCATATTTTGATCTTCCTATTAGTAAGTGTACCGCTTTTCATCCTCCAAAAAGCACATATTTAGGGAGACAAAATGTTGATGCCAAAATAACACCGACTCGCATGCAGCACATCTGTGAACGGAACGAGCGCCACTATGCTTGTTGTTTTGAACTCAGGCAAGGCTGAAGTTTCCTGGTTAGTTGTCCGACCCAGCAACAGTAACAATGGGAGGCGGGGCTTGGGATCGGTCAATTATTGATTGTTTATTTACTTTAAAATATCTTAAATTAAGGGAACCATATGTAGATTTTTCTCTTGAACCACTTGAGGCTGTATTTTAGTTCAGTTTTAAAGAACAACACACAAAAAAAATACATATTATGTGACTGTGTCCTGAGAAACATCTCTTTGTGCCCCAACCGACCTACTCACAAGTCCTTCAGTGCGGTCACTCCTCCCTCCTACCTGGGCATCATTGTATTAAAAGAACCCGGGCCTTCATCTAACAACATTTCTGGTGGGAGTCGATGGATGAAGACATTAGGTTCATCCAAGTCCGTTCCATTTCAACCACCTGCAAGTCCTCTGATCAACCACCTGCAGGCCTGCTTCAACCCCTTCCTGTGCCCCACTGCCCCCTTGGTCCCACATTATACTCAGTATCATGAATGGATTACCACCATCCCGGGAAAAGACGGTCATCTTAACCATTGTGGATCGGTACTCCAAAGTGGTCCAATTTGTTGGTTTGGCAAAGTTTCCCTCAGCTAAAGAGGTGGCAGAGATTGTGGTAGCTCACGTTTTCTGCGTGCATAGTCTCACAGTGGACACTGTGTCCAATTGAGGCCCCCAGTTCACATCCAACTGCAGATAGGCCTTCTGCAAGGTACTGAGGGCCCCCTTGAGCTTCTCCTCTGGCTATCATCCCCAAACTAATGACCAGATGGAGAGGACTAATCAGCTGATGGAGACAGCGCTTCGTTTCCCCACTTCAGCTGAACCCTCCTTCTGGAATCTGTTCTTACTCTGGGCTGGATACACAGTTAACTCTCTCTTGTCTTCATCCACAGGCCTCTATCCATTCCAGCGTTGTCTCAGTTACCAACCCCAGCTGTTTTCAGCTCCAGAGAAGGAGGTGGGGGTGACATCCACTGAACTCTTCATTCAATGGTGTATGTGGATCTGGAGGAGGGCTGGAGTGGCCCTCCTTAAAGCCATCCACAAGATGAAGATGGCTGCCAACTGCTGCCAGATTCCTTGTTCCCAATATGTCCAAGGGCAGAAAGTTTGGCTATCTTCCTGCGATCTCCCCGAAAAGTTGTCTCTCCCAAGCCCCTCATTTGTAGGTCACTTTCCCCAAACCAAAGTGGTGAACCCAGTGGCAGCCCGTCTCCAGCTCCCACAAACTCTCAGGAGAATCCATCCCACATTCCATTTCTTGAAGTTTAAGCTTGTTTTACGGAATCCACTCGCCCCTGCTGCACCCTCAACCACCTGTCTGGTCGACGGAGCCCCAGCACAAATAGTCAGGCTCCTCCTGTACTTGAGATGTCAGGGGCTCCAATTCCTCCAGATTGGAAAGGCAACAGACAAGATGAAAGTAGCTAGGTCCTAGCTGGAGATATTATGGACCCCCAGCTCATCAAAGACTTTAAAAGCATTGTGTATTTGAGTAGTACTGCGTATTTATAATCTTTCTATTTGACCAAATATAACTTCTGCTGTTGATGTATAGAACTGCTGCTTAAAACATCTGTGTCACACATCATCATCACCGGAATGTTAAATTGTAATTATCTCCTAAAGCACTTATGGTATGGTTAGGATTGTCATGTAGTTTCAGATGTTTTATTTTTCTTTATTTTAGGAGACAACTTTCGCAATAATATTTTGATATACAGAACTACCGTATATAACACCTTTGTGTTATACATGTTATGCATACATACTATCATTGGTCTAAAAAACTGCAATTAGTCTCAGGATTTTCTACTCCATGGATGTTTCATATTTATTATGTATGTACTATGCGATGCTTGTTGTTTTATGTTGAGTTTTCAGATGTGTTATTGTGATGCTTGTTTTATGATGGGTTTGTTGCCATGTCTTTTGGTATGCCATGTGACATTTCTGTTTTTTGTTGGGACAGATGGAAATGAGCTTTCGGCTGAATCTGGTGGACACATCTCATTGTTAAATGAGTAACTGTGCGCTGCCCTTTTAAACTTAAAAAAAAAAAAAAAACTTTCCCAGACAGTAACTCAGTCTTCGTCGGCTGCCTAGTGGTGGCCGTAGGGGTCGGTGTGTGTGTGCGTGTGTGTGTGCGTTTGTGTGTATGTGGGGGGCAATTAGTACTGCCAGCGTCTGAGTCAGTATAATTATGTTTATTTTGTATTTTGTCTTTATTATTTTCCATGTGTTTGTTTATTTTAGTATTTTTTTGTGATAGTTTAGCTATCTCATGCATCAGTCATTCCTCCACATGCTTTTTGTTTTCATTTCCTCAAGCATACTGTACCTTGCTGCATTTTGTTTTGTTTCCCATTTGTAGCCACACCGCCCTGCATGCTCTCCAGCTCCACTCACTGGTTCCCCATTTGATCTGCTCCTTAGCTCAGCATGCATATCACAAGTTTGTTATCCAGTTTTCTCTGCGTTACTTACAAGCATTTTCTGATTCCTGAATTACTGTTTGCAGGGCTGGATTTTTTTTCCGATTTATGATTCTGCTTAGCCTCTCGTGTGCGATTGATGCCCATGTTTGATTTCTTGTTTGGCCTTCGATTTCCAATCAGTCTCCTGTTTTGGCATTGCTGTACCAACTGCCTGATTTTTGGCTTTTGGACTGTGCATTCATTATGATCATGGATATATTGTAGTACAAGTACAATTAATGTTTATACTCCCTTGTAAATATTACGCCAGTTATATCTATATCTGTCTAACAATAGAGGTTCTGAACCGGTTCAGGCAGTACATGTTGATAAATGCGGTCGCTCGCTAGCTTGGTTTGGACAAATAGTTCATCTACACCGGTGCTAGAGCGTCCAAATACTATACAATTGCCAGTGCAACTCTTCAATAAACGAAGATAAAGTTATCATGAGTGTCCAGCATGATCATTCACCCTGAATGGAAAAGCACTTACTTCCTTGTTAGTTGGACAAGCTCTTGCTATGCCGCGGGTATAGGAGCTGTGCAGCTGTCAACTTGAAGTTACAATAACGAATTTGGATTGAAGAGGACTGAAAATACAGACTTCTTACTTTTAAAAAAAAATGCAGCAAAAAAAAAAAAAAAAAGGAAACCAGGAAGCTAAGTTAATTCAGCTGCCATTTTAGGTGGAATGATAAATTTGAATCAGAAGCTGGCAAATAAGGAGTGAAGTTCAGCCTCTTTATTTTAATTAGCTGGTGAGGGAGCCTCATTGGACAAAGTTGGAAAAAAAAGTTAAAAAGTGGAAACGAAAGACTTTTTTGATTAATGATTTTTTACAATTATTTTCATCCCTATAATATCACATGTGATAGATGAAAATTTGGCTGAGGAGTGGTTTTTGGGTCATTTCAGAATATATTAATGAGCTTATGTATTACTAATGGATTTCTGATAAATTGATTGGAGATTTAAAATAAATAAGTACATAATTAAATCAATAACAATGGCGGATGAGGCAAACCAGGGAGCAACAGCAGCGCCCTCAGATCCGAGGGCCGCCTGCCTGGCTAAAATCATTATTGGATCACTAGGTTCAACAGCTTCTGCAACATGTGTCAGCAGAAAAAAGGGGAACAGCTGCAATGCCCATAGTGACGAGCACGCAAACACAGCATGCTGGCACAATCCCTCCCGCATCACTAATGCAAGGCACCGCCGACCAATCCAACATTGAAGCGGATGCACTCTTCGGAGCTGAATTGGAGGTAATTCGACAAAGATCACGCAATGCAGGCCCCTCCACACCCTCAAACATAGCTGACCCAGTTGTAAGACGCAGGGACAAGCCACTACGATGCAGAGACGAGCCCCAGCGTTTTACCCCAGCACACATGGTACCACCGCCTCCTGAAGTTCCCAAAGTCAAATTAGACAATTACGATGGCTAAGAGGACTGGGATTCATTCCTGTTGCCTTTTGAGCGGCAAACACGCAAGTCTGGCTGGACTGGTGCTGAGCGTGTTGATAGACTTCATGAGAGTCTCCGAGGGGCTGCTATCCGCTATGTCTGTTCCTTGCCTGAACACATTCATAAAGATTACACCCTTCTTAAGGAACAACCTACGCAACATTTTGGAGTAACAACTGTCCGCAGAAAGCTGGGAGAGCTAGGGTAAGGAAGGGCCAGGTGTATTTCCTGGGCTGATGAAGGTGACTTCCCGGAGGAGCTTGTCTCCAGACGCCTACAGAGTCCCAGGTATGTCACTGAGGAACAATTTAAAATACTGATGGACAAAATGGAGCATTTGCACCTTAAACTGGAGCACCTGCAGCCTTAAGCGAAAGACTATAGGGGTATAGAATCCATGGAGCGCCCTGTATCACATAGTGACGAAACATCTGATAATGAGAGGGGAAGGAGCCTTGAACGTCAGCTGCCACCTCAAAGCCCGAGAACGCAGTCACCAAGCCCAAACTATGTGAGCAGAACTACCTGTTTCTGTTGTGGAGAGGCGGGACTCATGATGTGGAGTGCTCGTCACCAAGTCCAACTCGTTGCTGCGACAGCTCCATAAAAAGTAGGCAGGAAGCTCCCAGAAGACCTAAAATTAAAGAGGAGCAATTCCCCACCCCACAACCAGACCAGAAGGGGCCCCAGCTTGCAGATTGAAATGAATGTTAATGGTGTACCAGTAAGAGCAGTCATTGACACTGGTGTCGAAGCCACAGTGATATCTGAAGGGGTCTACAATATGTTGCCAATGGAAGCACAGAAACTCTCTCCGGAATGCCGGAGTTGGAAGCAGAATGTCCGCCTTAGGAGAATTAGAGGTGACCCTGGGAATTGGGAGCCACAAGTTTGATTGGAAAGTCTTCGCTGGCCTGATCCACGACTCCTCTTGGGCCTAGATGCAATTCAAGCTGCTGATATGATGGTCTTTGCTAGTCGTCAGGTGTTTGTTGGCAAGGAGTCAGTGCCAGCAAGGGTCATTCGAGGTGATGGGGAAGACTATTCTGATTCACATGTGCTCCTGGAAGACAATGTCACCCTGCCACCTGAAAGTGAGTGCCTGGTCTGGGGAAAAGTTGATCAACTAAAGCCTGGTCTTCCTGCAGTCCTAGAGCCCCTAGACATAACCGACACTGTCTTGTCAGTGTTGTCATCTACATGGACCCCAGAGTTCCTGTGAGGCTCTGTAACTTCTCTTGTGCCAAAGCATGTCTGCCCCATGGAGTTTGTGTTGGCATACTAATTGAGACTTTCTGCGATGATCTATTAATGCTTGATGCAGAGAGTGACTAATAGAAAAGTAAGACTGAGGAGGTAAACAGTGTAATGAATAGGCTAATGGTCAGACGAGTGACAAGGAATGCACTAGATTTACCAGAACACCTGCAAGCTCTGTACGCGTCCTCAAGTGAGGTTCTCAATGAAGATCAGCAAGAGGCATTGATCACACTTCTTCTAAACTACCAGTGTCTCTTTGCAGTCAGTGATACTGACTTTGGCTATCTCTCTGCCGTCACCCACAAGAACAACACCAGGGCTGCCAGTCCAGTATGCCAACCAGCTCGACGGACACCTCTAGGGTTGCAAGAGGAGGAGGAACAGCACCTCAAAGACATGCTTGAAGCTGGAGTAGTTATACCATCCTCCTCAGAGTGGGCATCACTTGTCGTCCTTGTTCGTAGAAGGATGGCAGTGTCTGGTGTTGTGTTGACTATCGCCGTCTAAATGGCCTTACAGTAAAGAACGCTTACCCACTACCAAAAATAGATGAGTGTCTTGAAGTCCTGGGTGAAGCTATTGTATTCCCCACCCTGGATCTACAGTGTGGGTATTGGCAGATTGCAGTGGACCTTAAAGACTGTGACAAAACCGCATTCAGTACCCGCGATGGCGCTTATGAATATACCAGGATGCCTTTTGGCCTCTGCAATGTGCCTGGTACATTTCAGAGAGCCATGGAACTGGTCCTCCGAGGGTTTCAATGGAAGACGCTCCTCATCTACTTAGATGACATAATCATCCTGGGCAGAGGGATGGAGGAGAACCTGCATCGCTTAGGTAATGTCTTTGAACGCCTTCATAGCTATGGTCTCAAACTGAAGCCTCAAAAATGCCAGCTGTTGCGAGACAAAGTTCTCTCCTTAGGACATGTAGTAAGTGGAGAAGGGATAAGTCACAACCCGGCACTGATTAAAGATGTGCAGGAGTGGCCGCCGCCTACAAACACTCAGCAGTTGAAAGCTTTCCTAGGGCTATGCAATTATTACTGCCCATTTTTTCCTGCTTTTGCTGAGATTGCTAGCCCCCTCAAAAATCTCCTCAAAAAGTCAGCTGAATTCCAGTGGGGAGAAACGGAGCAGGAAGCCTTCCTGCAGCTCCAAGCGAAACTGACAGCTGCCCCAGTTCTGGCCTACCCTGCCTCTGCCGGTGACTACATCCTGGACACTGATGCTTCCAACCACAGCATTGGAACAGTGTTGTCGCAGTTTCAGTGGGGGGAGGAGAAAGTAATTTCATACGCCAGCAGTCATCTCACCCCTGCACAGCAGAGATACTGTGTAACTAGATGGGAGCTGCTGGCCATTGTAAAATGCACTAGGCAGTTCCGCCACCATCTCCTGGGTCGAAAGTTTCTCCTCGAACAGACCCCAGCAGTCTAACGTGGCATTTCCGTTTCAAACACCCAGAAGGCCAATTAGTGCGGTAGCTTGAGGAGCTCAGTCAGTATGACTTCAAAACTGAACATCACATGGGGCGACAACATGCAAATGCCAACGCGCTGTCAAGGCGCAGTGCGGAAGGCCCAACAGACTGTGACTGTTATCAAGCAGGCAAGGAAGTAACAGAGTTTCCTTGTGAAGGATGTTTGCCTAGTCAAAGACTGCACAGGGAGTGGGCAAGGTTTGAGGAAGATGTGGACGATGTGGTGCCTCTGGTCATAAGGCAGATTACTGTGCAGGAGGCGGAGAACAGTACTGAACAACAGCAGCATGTGGAAGGAGATCTCCACACTTCCACCGCTAACTGGCTGCAGCCACTGAGCCCCCAACAGCTGGCGACGGCCCAACGAGATGACCCAGTACTCTCCATCTTGCATGGGAGGAAAGAATCTGGAACCCTTCCAACCAGAGAGCAAGTAGCAATGCAGGGACCTGCAGTGAGGAAATACTGGCTCTGCTGGCCACAATTGGAAATTCATCATGGCGTCCTGTATTACCGCTGGGAAAATTCTGGGGGATGCAAGCCATCTTTACTGTTGCTGGTCCCCACTGCACTGCAAACTGAAGTCATGCAGGCCAGTAATGACCCTCCTCTGTCAGGACATCTAGGAGAAGCAAAAACCCTGCAATGGCTCCAGCAAAGTTATCACTGGTACAACATGGGCAGTGATCTTCACAAATGCATTCCCTCCGTGCAAAGCCCAGAAATCAAGCAGTCCCACACAAAGAGCTAAGCTGCAAACTAACAAGGCTCCACCGGGAACAAGTACATCCTGGTCATAATAGATCAGTTCACATGGTGGGGAGAGGCATTCCCAATTCCAGACCAAGGAGCAGAGAAAACGGCTAAGACCCTACTCTATGACTTTATTTCGCGCTTTGGAGCCCCATTTAGAGTTACATACGGACCAGGGCCGTAATTTTGAATGCACACTGTTCAAAAATATCTGCCAGCTCTTTCAAATCTCCAAGACCAGGACCACACTATATCACCGCGCCTCAAATGGCCAGGTGGAACGATTTAATCGTACACTCCTCCGAATGATCTGCTGCTACATAGATCAAAACCCTAAAAACTGGGACGAACATCTACCCCTACTGACAGCTGCATACCGTAGTGCACAGCGCTCAAGCACCAGCTTTACACCCAACATGCTCATGCTGGGAAGAGAAGTCAATCAACTGCAGGACATCTTGTCTAGGGTGGCAGAGCAGAAATGTGATGAAAAGGAACCCCCTGAATATGTGCATGACCTGGAAAAGTGCCTTAGTCAAGTCCACAAGATGGCTCGCCAACATCACCATGCAGCTCAACTGTGACAAAAGAGAACTCATGACCTACTGGCACAGCAGCACAGCTACAATATCGGAGACCTGATCTACATCAGGGACAGTACCAAAAAGAAAGGCTTCAGCCCCAAATTACAAGCACCCTGGAAAGGACTATTCATAGTCAAAGCCTGCTGCGGCCCAGTGTTTTATGAAATTCTCACCCAACGCAAGTCAAAAGTCCTGCACCACAATCGGATGAAGCCTTATACTGGTGATGTGATCCCTGCATGGATCAGGCGACAGCGACACACAGTCCTTGCACAGTGCCATGATTCAGCCACAATCCCTGCAGGACCCGCAAAGCCACCCAATGCACCACAACCTGTTTCTACTGACCACTGTGCCAGTGAACTGTCAGTGCCTGAGGTCGTCCTGGGCAGCAAGGAGAAAAAGACAAGCACCAGGGCGCAGCCCGCAGGCGGAGGCGCTGCACTACACCCGCCACCCGAAGACGTGCATATCGTTGAACTGAATGAGGATGTTCAGGTGCCTGCTGCAAGAAAAACAGTTAGTGGACGAGAAATCCGGGCTCCAGCTCGATACCTGGACACTTAGATTGAAACAGTAAATGAGAAATTGCCAAATATTTCAATATTTGAGGTTTGCACAGGCAATACACTTTTGAGTTAATAAATTATTACTTGATGAAATGTTTGTGTGGTATACGTGTAGTGTAGTACCGGTACAATTAATGTTTATACTCCCTTGTAAATATTACACCAGTTATAGCAATTCACATGTCCATTATATTAGGATAAATACGGTAATGTTGCATCCTTACTGGAACAATAGCGGTTCTGAACAGGTTCCGGTTCAGACACTACATGTTGTTGATAAATGCGGTCGCTCGCTGGCTTGGTGTGGACAAATAGTTCATCTACAGCGGAGATAGCGCGTCCAAATACTGTACAACTAAGTTGTTAGTTGGATAAGCTAACAATAATCACAGATGCGTGGTAGATAGAAATTTGTTGAGACTAATAACTTTAACAACTGGTAAACATCAGTGGCTAACGTCAGAGGTTTGGAGTGGTCTTCGGTAATCTCACCTTATAACGCATGATTGCTCTCAGGTTGTTCTCACTTAAGATTGCCTGACTAAGGACTTCCACTGACGCTCAGCAGTGATGCACGTTTAGCACTTTAGCTTTTCCATGTGATCCACCGATTCTGACTTTTATGTTATTTCTTCTATATTCTATATTTATTTCAATCTGAATAAATGCAAAAACTCTAAAACTTTCTGCTTTCAATCTCTGGTTTTAGGATTTTTTCAGCAGTGTAATTAATCATAAGATTGCACGTGGTTTCTTCAGTGTCATATTCATTCAAAATAATATATCTGAAAAGGTAGAAGCCTTAAGAGTATCAAACCAAACTTATGGGCTAATTACAGTGAGTATTGCAAACTCATTCATGCAAATCTCTATCGTATCATAAGCTACTTGATTTCAGAATCTTCGAAAGACGATGACGTTTTACATTGTCATTTATGTGCAGAGGAAAACTACTCATAAATTTGTGATTCTGGGTACAATAATGCTATCAAATATAAATAGGACAATAATTCCACCAATTAAGCTCTGCAACTGTTGCTAGTCCAGCAAATTAAACTGCGACAGCTTTAGGTAATTCAGCGCTGAAGACAGAGGTCTGCAAAGGCCTTTGAAACTGCTGAGGGACTGCCTCTGACATGCGCACACACACACACGCACGCACGCACGCACGCACACACACACACAGCAACGTGTCCATTTCTGCTGAAGCAGAGCATGAACGGTGGAATGCAGACCATATCTAGTACTGTATTGCAGTAAAATTTTACACTGTACACTTTGCTACTGTGTGGAATGTCCAGTGAAAGGCTGGAGCTATTATTACCCAGATCAGATATCTTATGTGTCTCAGATACACACACACACACACACTTGTCAGACACACACAAGCATGCTCCCAATCACACTCAGAAAAAAAAATTGCTTCCCTCTCAGGAGGAAATGCCATTCATCACTATCGCCACACCAGAGTGATTTATAGGACCTCCTCCACCCCCCCCGCAAGCATTTAAAAACTCACGTCTTCATGAACCGCCACTTAGAAACCACCCGTGACCTGAGGACCTGGGTTCAAAGCATGCTTGGCTGAGATTCTAATGCTTTTCTGGGCTCTGTTGCTCCTGCCTGTTACCTTTGTGTCTGCCTGGAAGGTTTATTACTGCACACACACCCTAAAAAGTACAGAAGCTCCACCTGAGTCAATTTGAAGAAATTCCATTTTCATTATTTAAATAGTCACATCTTGAGAATTAATTTATAACCTGACAATAAAAGATTAAACAAAAATGTCAAGAAAGATGAAGATTCCCATGCCCCCAATTATGAAAGGTCTCTGAATACTAGTTGGCTCTTCTCCCTTTCTTGGGTGGCGTTCAAGTGGCAACTTCCTTGGCAAAATCTGCACTTTTGGGATGACTTCCAGAGTTGAACAATGTGGGCTCAGTCACACTCTGAGAGCTATTTGAATCCTAAACAAATGCTATTGAGCCACCCCCCTTTACTAAACCCTGCCCCTTGTCCTCTTATGGGACACAGACTGACATAACAACTCCCCCATCCTATTGCGGATCATCTGTCAACTGCACCAAGTGAGCGCTTGTGAATCATTACACGCTACATTTAGGACCAATTCACGACTAATTTTTTTTTTTTAGGTTTTTTGCACGAGGCAAAGAATGCACTGTACACAGATTGCATAAAAGAGATATTTGCTAAAAAGCCTGACGGACCTGCAGCCACTGGCCTGAAGAATATTACTGTCATTGTTTTATAATGACTATTCGTTTTTTTTTGCGCTGGGCCGAGCAGCGGCCCGATCCCTGTAAATATGAACGTCGGGGAGTGAGTGAGCGAATGAGTGGGTGAGTGAGTGAGTGACTAGCTGCCTGAGTGATCTAGTTCAACAACTGGCTGGCCGCCGGGGAATAATGCTGCGTTCTAAACAACTCGAAGGTCAGATCTTTCCGACTTCCGACTTGAAAAAGTGCACTGGAATGGCCACTAAAGTCGGAGCTCCGACTTGGAAAATTGGAGAAAAAATCTACCCTGACTTCACCGAGATTGGTTCATCTTACGTCACACGAAAATGGCAGCATCCACTGAACAGCCACAGCAATGCAACTGAAGTGTTCAGCTACAGTGACATTTGGCAAGGCGATTTATTTTTGAGACTATAAATACAACGTAAAATTAAATATATAAAGGCGTTTTACCTTACATGTCGTTTCATCCCATCTTATTAATTAAAATATGGCAGAAGGCTGAAGTTATCCATGTATAATTGCCTTGCCGCTCGCCACGAGAACATTCGCTTGTCATTAACTGCCTTTTTTTTTTTTTGGTTTACGACTAACACAGTACGTCTGGAACGCTCTGAAGTCGGAAATTGGAGTTTTCAACTCGATAAGATCCGACCTCCGAGTTGTTTGGAACACAGCATAAGTTCAGCTATTGGTCGGCCAGCGTGGAAGAACTTCAACGATTGGCGCCTGAGTGATCAAGTTCAACAATTGGCTGGCCGGCAGGGAAGAAGATCAGCGATTGGTTGGTTGAGGGAACACTTTCTCATGGAAGCGGAAGGCGCTGACACAAACGCAGTGGGAAGCAAAGACAGTGAAAGACAGCAAGCAGAGAGGGATATCTGTTTTTCCCCTCCAAACAATTTTTCAAAGAAAACTGAAGTAACTGATACAAGCACTTAGTTACTCGTGGACACAAGGACAGTAATGAAAATAGCATTACAGATGATAGAAGCAACAATACTTTCACCGCAATAGCTTGCACCAGGCACCAGATAGCTTGTCGCTCCAGTAAACATCATCAGCAGCAGATCATTAACTTTAGCGCTGCCGTGCTCTTGGGAAGCATTGCATCTCTTGGAAGCAAATTTGGCAAGGTGCGATTTGACAGATCCTTTCAATGAGGTTTGTTTGAAAAATGGTTGCATTGTGTTAAGGAAACCAATGGTATTCTTTGCTTTATCTGCACAACCGGATTCGCCGGTTTGAAAGATTTCAAGTAGCAGCCGGTCTGGACGGTAAGGATGAGTTATACCAAGGGAATTCTTTAATCTACACTATAAAACTGATGATATTTTGGACACGTTGGGATTGCGTTCGGATGACTAAAAGAAGTATAAGGTGGTGAAAGAACATTAATATTGATAAATATTTCATCTGCAAATATAATGTCATATATGAAAGGGCTCGTTTCAATAGGAGAAGCCAAGAGCCAGGGGAATCGGCTGAGTCCTTCATCTCTGCAGTTTATAAAAGCAGAAAACTGTAAATAAGACCCACTGCAGGAGGAAATGATTCGAGATAGGTTGGTGGTAGGAATAAAGCATCACGACCTGTCTGAAAAATTACAACTGGACAGTGAATTAACACTGGAAAAAGCAGTGACTGCAATCAGGCAGCATGAAGAAATTAAAAAGCAGCAACCCATAGTGTGCGAAATAAATGCTACAGAAAAAGGGGCAAATGTGGACTTTATGAAATATAATAAAAAATCTCAAAAAGAAAACCAGACAGGGACAACAGCCTACAAAAAGGGCCAAAAGCACTTCCAAAAAGACCGCTGTGCGTGATGCGGTAAAGCACCAGCGCACTCCCTGAACAACTGCACAGCACAGGATGTTGAATGCAGAAAATGTCGTAAGAAAGGACATTTTGCAGCGGTCTGCACATCAGGTCGAACTTTGGAAATTTTCTTTAGGTGGAAGAATAAAAATAGGCAGATGGATTTGATATCTGCAACAAGTGATTTGCAAATCACTGTGTTCTGTTTTTATTTACATTTTACACAACGTCCCAACTTATTTGGAAATGGGGTTGAATTAACGGAGATTGGAAGCACCTAGCGAGCTACCTACAGATTCTCCTTGAAAATAAATCCAAGCCACCTCCTCTTTGTTTTGAAATTCATATTATGTCCTCTCTAGTGTAATTTTAAAGTATATTTTTAAATCAATTAATTTTTTTGGATAATTTTTGTTGCCAGTCCCGTATCATGCTGATTTAGATTATTATTATAAAGCAGTCATAAAAGTGCATAGAACGCAGTTTTAGGTTTTTACCAATAAGCATTGCCAGAGGGAGATGGTTAAAATATTGAACCAGAGGCTTAAATTACCTTATTTTGTATTAAATTACAGTACAAGACCAAACAAAGAGAGACCATGGGACAAATATTTTATTTCACACAAAACAAAAAACATCCTTTCTTGACACTGCCTACTCACATACTCAGCAAAATGGGAGGAGTAAATTTGCATGCTTGCTTGTAAGAGCTAAAAATATAAGGGGACCTATAATGCTATTTTTTTTTCTAAGTTATTATACTCTATGATTTCTGAAAAGGTTCATACACATTTTGCAAAAAAAGAAACAAAAATTCCATGATTTTCAGGCAGTTTGATTCCTGCCGTTCCTCACCCTTGAAATAACAGGCTGTTCTGTGTGGGTGTCCCCTCCATGAATGAGCTCTGTTCTGATTGGCCAGAAAATACAACTGCGATGGCAAAATCTCCCGGCTACAGGCAAGTCTTGAAATACAGACGACTGAATAAGTAGCTTAACAGCGAGCTATTAAACTAGCGATACAGAAGGAGTATGGAAAGGTAACGTCTGCAGGTTACAGAAGGATGGTCCCTATGTCTGTCAAAAGTCAAACCTTGGATTGGATTTCCATTCCATTATTAATATATTAATTCGCACACAACAAAAAGTGGCATAATAATATTACAATAAGTACAAGTACAAAAACACAAAAGAAAAGAAAACAATTAAAAAGAGATACAGTTACATTTTGAAGACTACAACATCAGTCTGGAGGGTTAATTAGTACATACGGTTATTAAAATGGAAAAGTGATCCTGTCTCAGCTGTCAGGAAATAAAGATAATTTTTGCTTTATTTCCTTGAAATGGCAAAATTATTGTACATATGGCCACTTTTTGGTATTCTTGTTCATGCATTCTAAATAATTACCCTACAAATATGATAATCCTACATTATCCTGCATCTGGCAACACTGTTGCCCATTGAAGCTGGGATGTTGCTGTACAAAAATAAATACAAGACATGGGTGGAGATAGTATTCCCATGAGGGGCAGAATAATTCTCAGGAGCCTGCATGTGACATAGGAAAGAGAGCCGAATCTGAATGCCTTGCCAAATTTTTTATTTTAAAAAAGGCATTTTTCCATAAAAAGCTGACTGGGTCATCTTATTTCACAGTTTTAGGGTTGGTAGTCACTCCAGACACCAAAATGTATGTGCGTAAGCACTGAAAAAGTGAGTTTTTCAGTGTGTCCCCTTTGAAGACTTTACTCAAACCTCAGTCATTCATAGACCCAAAACCTCACTGTAACCCTCATTTTTAAAAATCATTTTTGTAACATCTGGGCCCCCACCCCAAAAAAAAAACTAATGCAAAGTTGGGACTCATTCATATAGGAGATTACATAAGGGTAATTAATGAAAGACATTACCTGCACCAATCACAAGTGGACGCAATGAAAACACAGCTGGTGATGAAGACGGATGCAAATTCTTTGAAAGATGGAAGGCAGCTGTGATCTCTGAAGGGGGTACATTAAGCTTGACGCTCACATTTTGTCCTGTTCTTTTTTCCCCGTGTCTCAACATGTCCCTTTGGTCCTGACAGATGTAAGACATTTGTTTGTTTTCAGCACACAATCCACTATGACACATTTTTTTCAATCACACGAAAGTAAGCCAAATAACACTTGCTGGGCCTTCGAATTGTTTTCCCTTGTTTGCTTTCTGATTTAATTTTTTTCCTCTTAGATCTGAGTGTGGTTTGGCCTCCCAGGTTTTCCTGTTATAGCCAGGACATTTACACCAGGCGCAACCATAACAAGCTGTCAAACAGCTTGAGTTGCCCACAGACTGTCAACAAGGACAGCGTGGAGGTACAGCGGGAGAACTTTGATGGGGTTTCAGCAAGCGAAAGGCAAAAATTCAGCTGCTCCTTGCGCTTGTTCTTGACGGAGAGAGAGAGAGAGAGAGAGAACGCTCAGAGACCCCCAGCGCACTCCATCCCATTCCATAGGGTGCTGTGTAATTAGGGAGAGTGTAATTTATTCTCTTAAGTTAAGCCACCTGTCTCCCCGTCCGACGGTGGGGCCAAATCGGTGACATGAAGAATGTTGTGAAAAAGCATTTTTTAATTATTATTTCTTTCCGATGTTTATTCAGCTTAGTCCAGTCAGCGAGACCCTTTGGGAAGTGTATTATTTTTTACAATCAGGCCTCTTGAGATCCGACCCCCTCTGGAGCAGAACCCCAAAATTTTAGCGACTAAACCTCCCTCCCCCCACACCACCACCTCCCTCTGGAGCTCCCGTCTCCGAGTACAATGGGGGTCAGCCGAAAAACTTTAGGGTGACTCCGCGGGGCTGGCATGAAAAAAGCCGTTTCTGCTGGGATTACGAAAACGCAAGGCAGAGGGACCTTTGAAGTGCAAGATCAGCTCCCATTTGGGAGCATGTCAATGCAGTGGAATGCTCCAGAAGGTGCTGGATTGAATCACGGTCCACGTCTCATCAAACTACCCCGTTGCACACATCACAAGGGTTGTTCTCACACTTTTCCTGCTAAACTGAAGTGAATTCTGACGCTGAGGCATAACAGTGAAACTGTTCATCATCAGTCAGGCAAGGAGTTCCACTAATAAGTACTGATATCAGAAGTCTCATATCTAGACGTATAGTTGAATGCAGAGTCTCATGTTTACACATTTCCACCTAAAATATGAACCTCAGTGCTCTCATGAGATTTTTCTCAGTGCTAAAGAATTAACAAATCAAATCAATTCAACTGGGAAATTTTTTTTTTACCCTTTTTATTATTATTATTATTATTATTTTATTTAAGAAAGCAAAAATGAATCTAGCCATTAATCTGTTGAATTGACTACTGTTTCCAAAGCAGCCAGTAGTAGTGATGATGCATAGTTTATAGACAGCATAGTGTTCACTGAATTTTAATTTTCTACATGTGAATTAGTCTTTTAATTGCATTTAGTACAGTAAATTAATGGAAAATTGAATGTCATTTTTTGTAGTGCTTGGCTCAACAGCTGTTTCTAGTTCATTGTAATTTGTTCAGAGTTTGAGCTGGGTCTTGTAAGTTCAACTCCCACAAAAATATTTGTTAGTTTTTTGTTTTTAAAGTAAATACACTTTCGGTAATGGGAACAATTTGAGCTTTTGGATGGCTGATTGCATTCTCTCTCTCTCTCTCTCTCTCTCTCTCGCATTGCAATACATATGCTATTCTGATAATTTTCCATTGCTGTACAGTTTATTGTAAAATGGTAAGCAGGTGCAATCAAAGTCTCTCATGACAACCACACTCATTCCAGCTCCACTTGCCAAGCAATAGGGGGAAATACATTGAAGCCATAACCATATGAATAAAATACCTTTTTAAGCCTTTAAGATATGTACAATACATTATGAACAAATCTCAAGTTCACTAACCTGAGTAATTTTAATATAGCACCTGGTACATAATTATCAGATTTGAAATGGTTGTTAAGAATTACAAACAGATATGAGGACACTGTGCAGATAGTGAGATTTCTGCACAATATGTTTTCTTTTGAACATGACCCAAAAGCTGGTTCATTCTCACGCTCAAAAAATGTTGGCTTTACTTACAAATGTCAACTGGTTCCATAAAAAAAGTTGAATGACTTTTAAATGGAATTTTTCATTACCTCCTCTTAGAATGTCATACAATTCCACAGGCAGTGTTGACGCAAATTCAACATTCAAGTTTATAGTACTTTTTTTTGCTTTTATTTTGAGTCTAAGCCAGGCCTTTGACCCTCCCAGGTAGTCAATTTTATATCAGTGTGCTTCAAAAAAAAAAGTCATTTAGTGATGGCGAACTGGTTACCCTTTTTAAAAGTGGTAATGCTGCAAAACCAAATGCTCACAATGCCTGTACACAAACACTAAATGGTGCTTTGCACAGGTCGAAGGGGCATCAATAATAGCTACAGAGGTGATGACTGAAGTTACTTATAGCATGTTTACGGGCTATTTTGAGCCCTGTTGGACAACCTGAAAACTCTTTCTGACCCTCTCCTTACACAACAATACAAACAAACACTATCTCATCGAAGAATGGTACTTAGAGGCCAGTCCGAAGGTAGAGTGTAGCAAGAGGTAATGAAATCTCCATAGTAGCTGCAGGCCTGCTGAGGGAAGCCTGTATCTGTGGTCATGTAAACACAGCTGAAGAGTATCTGAAATGAATGAAGTCCCCATACTGGCCACACACAGTAGGGGTGTGCGGAGACAACGCAGTGTCTGTGTCTGTTTGAACATCACCGGTTGACGTCGGTGAGAGAGGAACAAAATGGTACATTGTGTCATGAGTGGATTTCCAAGCAGTGTTCAGAGTTAAAGAAAAACACACTACACACCGATACCCGTAATATTAAATCTACTTAAAAGTGAGATTTGCAGTAAGCACCGTGGACCATGATTATTTTCATTTTGCACTCAATCACTTACAGTTTGAATGGATGCAGTGATAATGAGGTTGCGTTGCAGACAATCAGGTCTCACTTGTGGGTATTTTCACCCATATCAAATGAAGCATTTTGAAATGACAGCACCTTTTTGACATAGTCACCCCAGTTTTGGACAGTTTAACGTAGTATAGAATTAAGTCATTATTATTATTATTATTTTTTATAACTTTATTTATCAATAAATTTTACAATTTTATATGCTCAGCTCAGAACATGAACAGAGCCCCATCCTCCCCACTTCTCATCCTTCCCCTATACCCACAGCATCCTTGAAGCAAAAGGGGGGAAAAAAAGATACAACAAATTCACATAATCATTCACAGGATTAATTAATAATGGAGATGAAGGATGTCTAAAAAAAAAAAAAAACTAAATTAATTATTTTTTTCTCTTTTTTCTTCTCTCCTTTTTTTAAAAAAATGGACTGAAAAAGCAGAGGTACGTAACCATGAAAAACATGAATACCTACAGACATACATGTATATCAAAAAAATTATACAAATGCATCAATACATGTTCACGCACCCAAACAGAAATTTGTACGCACAAAGGTGAATTAAGTCATTATTTTTAACTTTTCATTGCAGATCCTTTGCACACAATGACTGTTTGAAATCTGTGACGCATTGACATCTCCAGATGCTGGGTATCTTCCCTTGTGATGCTCTACCAGGTCTGTATTGCAGCCATCTTCAGTTCTGCTTATTTTTGGGACTATATGCCATCAGTCTTCCCTTCTTCTTATTTTTTTGCATATTTATCACACTTAAATGTTTCAGATCATCAAACAAATTTTTATATTAGACTAAGATAACCCGAGTAAATACAAAATGCAGATTTTAAATTATGATTTTATTTATTAAGGGAAAAAAAGCTACCCAAACCTTCCTGGCCATATGTGGAAAAAATAATTGCCCCCCCCCCTTGTTAAATCATTAATTACCTGTGATTAACCCCAGTTTTGAGTTCAATTTAACTAACTAACAAACTAACTTAAACAGGCCGTTAATGCGCAAAAACCCTCCAATGTGGCTGAATTAAAACAATTCTGCAAAGAGAGTGGGCCAAAATTCCTCCACAGCGATGTGAGAGACGCATTACAAGTTTACGCAAACACTTGATTGCAGTTGGCACAACCAGTTATTAGGTTTAGGGGGCAATTACTTTTTCACATAAGGCCTGGTAGATTTGGATAGCTTTTTCCCCCTCAATAAATGAAATCATCATTTTAAAAACTGCATTTTGTATGTACTTGGGTTATCTTTGTCATATATTAAAATTTGTTTGATGATCTGAAAAATTTAAGTGTGACAGATGTGCAAAAAAATAAGAAATCAGCAAGGGGGAAAATACTTTTTAACAGCATATATATATATATATATATATATATATACACTACAGTGTATATATAAAATATTTGCTAAACTAGTGTGAATCCTCAGACGCTCACCGGCTGTCTCAGAAGTTTACAGGGTTCAGGGACACTGCGGTATGGTCCACATGCCAGGCACGAGCCTTTTATGCTCAGTCCACCACATGGTTTCAATAAGCTATCATCCACCACGGCCTGACGCAGTCTTACAGCGCCACGTCTCCCCACAGAGTAATCGTTACGCAGAGCACCACCGGCAAAAATGATTACACTCTGATTATATTTATAACGTTTTTATGGGTCTTCATTGACGCCAAAATTCGGTTCAGATGCGTTGCTGGTTGGACTTCCTTCATGACAGGACCTCTTGCGCACGGTACTGAAGTGTAATGGCTGTTCGTTCCAACCTTTGTCTCATTTTTCCTTTCTGGAAATCCCGACACAGCTTGTCGTTTCTTTTTGCGGAGTGATGTTGGGCGCACCCCTTCAAAATTGGCTAAGGAAACCCCCAACGAAACGCGAGCAGAATTATAAATCCATGAAGAACCCCAAATGTCCTATCCGAACGACGACCATCAATCGTCTGAAGGCGACAGGTAATTATGATGGAGTAGTCAGAAACGAGCAGCGGTTTTCTGCACAACATTTGCCTTGCCCCGAAGGTTTCCGCTTGTTTCAGCCGACGGGGATATTGATGGAGCAGAGCGTGTCAAACTTCCCTGATTGATACACACCAAAATTACCAAGCGTAAATCTCATGTTGTGTTTTACAGCTCACTTATTTGTGGCTTCCAAAAACGCTGTAGCTAGAGAGGCTTCTTGGACGTCTGAGCCTGCCAGCTCAGTGAGCTAAGCTGGTGCAACACTGTGGCCTGCGGTCGGGGAACTGAATAACGGCTTTGCTGGTGCCAGCAGCGGCTCTGACTCACGCAGAGAGATGCAAAACCAGCTATAGCAAAGCGCAGGGAGGGAGATTAATCACAGTACATTACATTTATTTAGCTGATGTTTTTTTCCAAAGCGACTCGTAATTGATTAGACTTCCAATCTTCCAGAAGTATTTAGTATGAAGCCCTTGCTTGAGTGCCAACTGCTACATCCTATATGGCTGGCTGCGCTAGTGTTTGACCTACCAACCTCCAAAGTTCCAATGAAACACCTTAACCACTGACTGCGGGCCTCGCTACTACACTGATCGTTAATTCAGCATTCAGAGCATTCTAATCCCACATTTGTGACAAATCCCACATTTTCTTAACCCCTAGAAAAGCAGATTTTAAGAACCTTTAAGAAAACTTTTAAACGGACTTTCTTGATGTCAGTGCACTGCAATTCCATCCCTTTATCAGATTAGTGATTGAAACATCAGCATTTAAGAAAATTGCAATCACTTAATTATGATCTTACAACTTAAAAGGTAAAGGGTAACACAGGATATTTTTTCTATGGAGGAACAGGGTCAGTCATGTGTCTGTTTTAGCGAGCATCTGTAGTCTTCCTGTGGCATAATATTGCCAATGATTGGGAAAGGGTGCCAGAGAGACACTTTATGTGTGGACCATCAGTGGCAACTGGTGAGAAATTACGAGCTTTTCAGCCCCCAGCACAGCCTCATCCTTCCTGATGTTTGGTGAAGTAATGCCGATCGTGAACCAGCCCGTGGAACTGCTGGCCAAATTTGGCTGTGGCACGGTCAGCTCAAACTCAGTCCCAAACCATGGGGTCCAGCAGCCACGCATATAGACTGCCTCAGCTAGCCGAGCCCTGCAAAGCATTGCGAGAGGGCCAACCAGATGCTTGTTATATACAGTGTGATGCAAGTCCAGCCAGAGCACTGCGCTTTGGATCCCACTCGCCGCTGATGTTTTGTCATGTTGTTTCTCAGCCGTTAATGGGCCCCCGTGAAATCTGCGCTAGGACGACAGTGTTCGTGACGGACAGCGGCTGCCGAGTCTGAGTTTATACAGGCCAGTTTATACAGACTGTTAAAGTGCAGTGCAGAGTTGAGGCCCCCCTTCCATGCGCCCCTGAGCAGGAGAAAGGAAGGGACCGTCTGGATGATGTAAACACAGAGAGGAAGGTCGGCTGCAGTAGCCAGACGCGCGTTTTAAATGTCGGAGGATGCTGAAACGGTTACATACACAAGCTGTAACGACGGAAGTTTACGCACAGTAGTTAATGACTCACTCAGAATACTTGGCTCCTAATGTAAAAGGGAGCTTCACTTATTTAATTCATTGAAATGTTTACTATTCCATCACATTTATAATTTTTTATAGCCCTCTATTTAGCATCTCTGCACGGTAGCTGATGATACACTTGAGGAACAGACAGGTTCGAAGACATTGTATGCTTGACTTGCGCATTGAATTTGGCATAATTAATCAACCCATATTAATTCTGTTCAAGGTATTTAAGATTTTTTCCCACATTTTATTGGATATTTGTGGTCAAAAGCTTCTGACACTGTCAGCTACAAACACAAGAATTACTTCGCTTTTTTAATTTTTTCTGCAGACTGTTGCATGCTTAACTTCTATACTGTTTGATTTCGATTTTTTTTTTTTTGCAGTAGTTTATGACCCACTTATAAGCAGTGGTAAATGTACACTGCTTTAGACAGGGTATTCACATATCCAATATATTCTGCTATTAACAGTTCACTAAATCCAGTTTTTCTCTTGTGCTTAATTTAGCATTTGAGCCTAAAATACTGCAGTGTTCCCTCTTTTGGGTCATTGTTGAGGCTCAGAGTTTAAAAACAAGACCTGCTGCAGGAAATGGACACGGTTCATTTCCTTTTGTCAAAGTTGATTTCGGCAGATGATGATCTTGCCAATTTCTCTCCTTAATAGGCTTGACGATTGACTGAATGCAAGGCCGCAATATGCGCTGGGGGGGAGAGGGCTCCTCTGAAGAAAATGTTGTATCAAAACAATTTTACCAAAGGTGTCCTATTTTAAGGACCTCCTGCAAAGAATCAGATAAACTAATTGCCTCCTAATTGATTGTGTGTAACGGTCAAAAGTCCAACAGTGCTTAGTTTTGCCATCAAAGCTTTTCTGAACGCGAAACGGGAGGCTGGCTGCATTCAGTGGAAACAAAGGGCACGCCAGATGGTTTAATCGTGGCGCATGCTGTGTTCAAATGACTTGAAATGTTCCAGTTCATTCTGGGTATACAACAAACAACAGAACTGTGGTATCTGTCGATCTGGAGACGCCTGCAAGCAATTAAAAAATGGTTCTTTGAGAATTTTGCAATCATGCTGATTTTATTTTTCTAAGGCTCACAACTGTAATTATGTGAAATAATGCTATGGCATTCTTTGCACACTTGTGCCTTTTTGTAGAGTCTTGAAGGTTTTGTCACACACCGTTACCTCCCTGACCTCCAAAGAATGTAGAGCATTTCAGTTCAGAAGCAAAGCACCATGGGACCGTGCGATGGAAGTCCTAGTTGGGAAATAAGCGCAAAATTCCTCTAATAGACTAATTTCCACACCAGCCTGCCCCCTTCGCTTAACATTATGTGGCAAAACAAACAGTAACAATTACCAAGGAGCAAGAGCATTCTCGGGTGAAATGTTCCGATCATTTACTGATTCCCACACACACACTACTTTTTTAATCTCATTTCCAACTGATTCTTAACATTAGAAAATATCCTGTTTCTTTGTGTACTGGGACAAAATTACATTAACTGTAACACCATACATAATTTACCAAATGCTGCTGTGACCTTCGAACTGAGGGGAGTCCCTTAAGCCAATGACAGGCCAGGAACACTGTGTGTTATCGCTATCATAGCGCAGCTGCTGGGGTCGGGGACATCCCGGGGCATGTAGTACAATGTGTACATAAATCTCAGCCACTGAGTTCACTAATTCAACAAAACTTCAGGCTTTTTTCAACTGTTTTTTTTTTTTTTTTTTCTGAGATTTGGAGCGGACCTGCTTCCTGTTTGTCCATGTGATGACACAGGAGATCTTCCACCCTGGGCCCAGAGCCGATTGCCACTCACGCACACGGTGACAGAACCGAGGAGGAAAGGGAAGATGAGCCGAGACACAATAACCTTGGATCCCACAAAAATTTGCTTCACTGTTGGAGAAGCTTGCTGCCCCTGGTTTTCTGGTTCAAACTGGAGGGTTGGGGTTTCATGAATGATGTATTGGGTGGTGCTGCAAATGAATATCAGTCATTTGTGTATTTCACCACTGTTCACTGACTCCTCAAGGTCTCCTCCCTCCCTGACCTAAATTAATGTTGCGATGCTGGGCATCCTGTCGCTGTTCATTCCCAGTGACATCATGGCTCTTTAACCAGGAAAGGTTAAAGAAAATGTCAAAGTAACACCAGTGTGTTTACAACATTATATTGCATTACCAGAGATGCCAAGGCTTACGTCGTGTAGGCGTGAGTTTCTCCTCTTACTGGCATTCACGTTTCTGTGCCGTGGTCAGCAATTATTCAATCAAAGCGCACTGAAGAAATTCACTTTTGGAATTTTAGTTATTGTGCATCCAGTTAATCAGTTTCACAGCAAGGTCGTGGGTATGAATCCGGCCTGTGGAGCTTGCATGTTCTCCCCGTGTTCGCATGGGTTTCCTCTGGGTACTCCGGTTTAGGAACACTCCAACCAGCACCCCTGACCAAGGAACTGGCTTTAGAACTGGGGTTGGTCCCCGGGCGCTGCTCTGTGGCTGCCCACTGCTTCTAACTATAGGATGATTCAAATGCAGAGGACAAATTACCCCATGCGGCTCAATAAAGTAAAGCTTAAAAGCCTGGTGAATTTATCAGTGGTTAATATTCTTGGGACTGACCAAAAACTTTTAGATTCTGGACTTTTCCCAACCAAAAAATGAATAAATAAAAGCTTGATTTTGACAGTTCAAATAACTGTAATAGCTACTGTTTTAAGATTCCCACCATTCTTTACTGCATTGATGTTCTAACTCAGTTTCTCCAAAAAGTGGCGTATGTACTAGGTTTTTCCAGATCACAGGAGAATTAGTGTCCTCAGTTCCAAAACAAATACTGAGTATTATTAAAAGAAAAGGCAATGTTGCGCAATGGTGAACGTGAACCTGTCCCAACTTCACTGGAATGTGTGGCAGACATTACATTGTGAAATAGCTATTCTCAAAAAACAATAAAGTTGATGAGATAAAACATTGCTTTTCTTGTCTTTGTTCCTTTTCTAAATTGAAAACGGATTTGCAAATTACTGCTTGCAATTTTAATTTCCATATTTCCTTATTTTCTCAGTCCTTCTAGAATTTAGGCTGTAGAGTTAGGAACCAGAGTCTGTGTAGCTGGTTATCAGGTGTTAATTCAGTGCACCTCATGCAGTTGAAGCCAGGCTTTTATGTTGAAGTTACCACTGAACTGAATGTTAAACAGAGTGAAAATGACTAATGCTGGAGCTAAGCACAGTGGTCCTCGTGATGTCCTAACTTCCCTCAACAAGATCAAGATTTAAGCCTTGAAAACAGAGCTTGATTGTTGCTGAGACAGCAAGTCTCACGCATTCGGCGTAGGTCTCATGCATTTTTTAGGCTTATTCACCGTAATCCGCTATTATTCAATGAAAGCTTATTAATGAGATTCTCACACGGAATTAAAATCCTTGTGCATTTAAGTTTCACTTGTGTAAAGGTGGACCTCACCACAAGTAACATGGAAAGTGATTATGACTCTGGACTTCGCGTGCTTCTCTTTACTCAGGGGGATTGGAAACAATGCATGTGTTTCATGATCATTTAAATTGTTAAAATGAAATAAGAGCATTTGAAACGTCTTTATGAATTTCCTTTGCTTCAGTGGCAGGTCTATAACTGGGAATTGGGGTGCCACAGACACATTCTTTTTAGTCCAGGCAAGTTCTCAAGCATTTTCCTGTATTGACGCGTTTTCCAATTATCGTAATTGGCGACTGAAGACACGGTTTCTCTCCATATGTGATCTAACAGCGATGGAATCATGGGCTAAATTCAGTACAGAAAAATAATTAACTTATTAATAGGCCAGTGCTTCGCGTTGATTGAACTGGTCCGCGTTCTAATGAAATATTACCTTTCACTCTCGGTATTGCGTGGGTTGATTAAACTGCACTCAGCAGTTAAATAGGCTATAAAAAGCCTGTGGCTCAAGGTATTTGCTTGAGAGTCGACAGGTATGCAAATTTGAACAACATTGATTTAAATACATGCCCAGATGAATGATTGTCATCTCACCTAATTGGGGAGAACAAGCATCAAGCAGCACCTTTTAAGTGTGGAATGCTGTTGGAGTGAACCTTTTTTTAATCATGAAAATGCGTGAGAACAGGTCAGGACCAACGAGTGAAAAGGTAAGCAGAGCTTACTAATACCCCCAACGTCCCCAATCATTCTGTTTTCGTTGGTGATTATAGAAATTATCACATTCCAAAAATCAACTTTGACAAAAGTAACAACACATCTATGACACTTACCACTGCACCTCTCCATATGTCAGAAACTATGTGTGGAAAATTTGAAAAGAATCCATTAAATAATATTTGAGATATCAATCAGACAAATTGACATTGAACCCACTTGAAAATTTTTACAAAAACAGGAAAACGGCGATGTTTTTGTGAAAAATCATCTCAGATGATCGAAACTTTGCACTGCACCTCTCCCTGTGGTAAAGAATATGTGTGCCAAATGTGAAAAGAATCCAATGAATAATATTTGCAATATCCATGGGACAAATTGATATTGAACCCACTTGAAAATTTTTAAGTGCAAAAAAAGGAAAACAGTGATATTTTTGTGAAAAATCATCTCAAATGGCCAATACTTTGCACTGCACCTCTGCCTGTGGTAAAGAATATGTTTGTCAAATTTTAAAAGAATCCAATGAATAATATTTGAGATATCAATCAGACAAATAATGTCTTCTGACGGAATGACGGACGGAATTCTTGGTATATAACTATATACCCCCGACATTTCATTGTTTGGGGTATAAAAATTGTTTTAAACGGATGTTTTCTGCACCCAATACTCAGTTCTGGCTTCGCCGCTGTAGCCTACTGAATTTAGCCCATTATTTCATCACTGTTAGATCACTTATGGAGAGAAACTGTGTCTTCAGCTGCCAATTATGATAATTGGAAAACGCTTCAATAAAGGAAAATGATTGAGAACTTGCCAGGACTAAAAGGGACGCATCTGTGCCACCCCAATTCCCAGTTCTAGACTAGCCACTGTGCACCAATGTCATTGCTCCCCTCATTTCCTATCAATGTGCTCTGAAGTTCTTCTATTCTTCAGTGCTCTCTCCTGTTACAGCAGCAAGCCATATGCCTACTATATCCAAAATTATTCTCCTTAACTGGAGGGATGTGTTGGAACAAGTCAAACCCTAACAGGCCAAATTTATTTTTATAGTGTAAATCAGCGGCCTGCAGGTGATTTGTACATTTAAGGGTATGACTGGGGAGACATAAAACAAGCAATAAAAATGCATCGCCCCCCTAAATCATGCTAACTGCATCAAATGAAACTTCTGTGTATTTCAACTCTTTGGAATTCATTCACACTAAATAGTCGCTAACATTACTCTTTCTCCTATCATCAAGCACAATAGGGGGCACATGCAGAACATGAAACCGCAGAGCTTGATTAAATTTGATGGATCGATGGATGAGATGTTCTCAAATTTGGATCAAATTCAATATCGGCTGTTCCCATGCGTGGGTGTGATGTCTCTTGCACAGAACAGGTGTGGAGTAAAAAGCTGATTTGAGCAGGCCAGCTATCTTCTCTGGCTAATGAGAGCTAATGTTGATAAGTGTTGAACTCAACTTTTTGAAAGTCAAAGGACAAATGCCAAGCGCTGGCTGTCTAATCCTTTCCCCTTAAACTGGAATCCCAGTACTGAAGCTTGACTTATGTTTATATGAGCGACAGTACCAGTGTCACTTGATAGTAGAAATATAAGGTTAAACCAACACCAGCAGTGCTCAGACAACTACTGGAGTTGATCGTATTCAAATTTTTTTATGTTCTGAAGATTTTTGTGTGCATATATCTGGAATATTTATTTATTTTACCTAAAACAAGTGTCTTGGTTGAAACCAGTGTTACCATGAACTTATTACCTGGCCCCTCCCCTAGGGGGCCATGTTAAGCAATGATCATGTCTGTGTGTGTGTGTTTCTGTCACTCTGTCTGTCAGCCCGTGGCTGGGGCCAGGTCTGCTATCTCTGATTGCCTTGTTTTGATTTCAGTATTTTGTATCTATTGAGTGCCCCTTGAAGTGCAAGTTTCACCGCATTACCGTATATCTTTACAGAGGCTAAAACCAGTGACATATGTCGCCAACTGTGGAAAATTAATTCCTTCATCAAAGGAGGATACTCCATGATTATACACAATCTTAGTCATCCAGAATCAAGATAACTTTTTTATTTTATTTTTAAAAATATTTGTTTTAGGTCATTTAAATTCATTCACGGGTTAACTTCTCCCATGTCTTGGCAGTGAAATGGTAATGTGCAGACACGTTATGCCAATACAACGTATATGTTAGTACATATTTTAAACTCCTCTGACACTGGGAGGATAGTCTTTAATTCACTCACTGTAGACCAGCATTAGAGAGCCATGTGGAGTCCATCTACCCAACACCTCCTATTGTTTTAAGCAGGCAAAGACACTCTCTTCCAGAATGTACGCCTTCACAAATAGGTGCAGCAGTAGCATTGGAAAGATTAATTACCCCACAATTAACAGTAGGTGCACTTGAAAATGCCTCACTGGACTACGTTTCTTTTTTCCTTCCCTTCCTCTAAACACTTGGCTCCCGGGGGAGTGAGGGAGAAGTAAAATTCAAGCCAGAAACATAAAACGTTGTTTATATTCGCCTAGACTGGGAGTATCATCCTTTAGACTTTTAACACTTTACTCCAGAGTTCAGCCCAGGGACAGTTTATTTGTGTTTATTCAAGCCTCTGGGTTTGTCTGAGAAATGTATCTGGGCTTCCTCTGCCAGATCTTGCAAGCAGTGACCGAAATATAGTTATTAGACCTTATCACTCTCTCCCTCTATCTCTCTATTGCTTTTTCTCTCTCTGCCCCACCATAGTCTATGGTTGCACAACCATATCTCTGTTCTCATCGTATATCTTGTCCAACTTCGTCACTCCAAATAAGGGGGGAAAAAAACAGCTCAGTCACAGGGTCATTACACACAAGCACTTCTCCAGCTCCCAACAACGTGAAAGATAGCATTTATATTAGCTTTGATTGATCTGACTTCTCCCGTATCATTAGCCTCTACATCTAGAATGGGAAAGTCAAGTTACTCTGCCTGCTCTCCAGCCTGTCAGGTGCAATAAAGCAGCGGTCAGTCTCGGGTTTGAATAATAAGGCTCTGAGGATCCTACAAAAGTGCAGTGTCCCCCTCCCCTATGCACTTACTTGGCCACCATTTGTGAAAGGGGGTCTAATAGATTGGGGGCAGATGGCATATTAATGCGTTGACTTGATGGATAGGGTGCGCGCGTGATTGCTGTTGCATTGTGGGAATTGAAGTCATGTTTTGGCCAGGTTTCCTCACAGGCAGGACAGTTCACCTGATTAGCCTGAGAGGCCTGTTTTTGGGGGGTGCCTCCTTTGCAGAGGCTGCATAATGTGGTTTAGCTGCGCATTATTAATAATTGCATTAGAGAGATGATCAGTTTCATCATCTGGCATCCAAAATTAAAGAGAAGAGAGACAGAGAAGGTGGAATTCTGGTAGGAAAACAAATCGCTGGGCTCGTTTCGGCTACATGCACTGAAATATCTCATTATGAGTCTCTGGAAATATTGACTTAGCCTTTAAGCCCTGAGAAATCAGAGAAGGCTTTTTATTTTATGCAGCAATAGAACACATTTCTACATTTTTTTATGTGCGACGTTCATATCACACATCCCAGCCACGAGGGGACAAAGTACATTGGAAAACAAAGCAAGTGGTTAAACATCTAGCCTGGATGTATTTCAGTCGGTATAACAATGATTTATTATATCCAGGGTAAAAAGTATGTGCATGAAATTGAGATTTGATTGTTGTCTATGACGGCAGCCAGCAATGAAAGGAACACAGCAAAAAAAAAAAAAAACTCCACTTGTTATATATTTATTTATATCTTTTTCTAACTGCTTTTTGGGTGCAATTTACATTGATTTATGCCTTGGAGTTAATGAGTGACAAGAATGCGTCTGGCAAAAACAGCCACACTCTGAAGGCTTTCCTTGTCGACAAACTTCGCCCTTTGCCTTGTTCTTACCACTGAAGTCATCTCTTGGGATTGACCCTTGATGTTAACCCCCACTTCTCCCCGGGCTCACACACTTAATACATGTTTTATGTCTGGGAGAATGGCATAGTCTTACACTTACCAATGTGTGTAGGACAATCGCAGAAGAACTGAAAATACATATTCCCCAGATGGAGGGTTTGAGCAGTTACAAAGGAAGTCCTTGTCACGTCGTAGGACTGCACTTTTTTGAGATCCTGGGATATTTCACTTGGACAGGCTGATTATACACAAAATTACCCTCATATATTTGCTGTAAGGGTCATGTGGGGGTCACATGCTTGGTTGCCCAGCCATGGTTCTGAAGCTCCTAAAACTCTGAACTTTTAGAGAAACCTTGGAACACCTGGTAATTGGAGCCTCAAACTCTCAGTGCTTTGCATGAAACGATTGAAACTTGTAACCACGTGTCAAGAGATGACCTGCGAATCCAAACTTCAAGGTTGTCAGGAAAACATAAGTGGTGTTTGACTTATTTTTTCCCACTAGAGGGATACCAGGAAAGACAGTTGGCCGCGCTGGTGGTTGGTGCAGCTATATACTTTGAAGCTGGAATAGATTGTTGAATGTTGTACTGGGAGAAGATAAGCCCAAGACACCTTTGTGACTGTGCCTTTTTTGGCTCTACACATGACTTCAGTGAGTAATTACTTTATCTTCATTCACTACAAGTTCCAATTTCTCCATGACTGCTTCTGGCACTTGGGTTGCTATTTCCCTCCAGGGTTCTCAGCACTTTTGCTCCTACTAACTGCATGTTGTGTCATAAATCGCTCAGGATAATGGTGTCTTCTGAAAGCCTGTGATGTAATGATAATCTTTACACTCTCTTCTCTAGTCCACGATAATAGTGATGTAAAAAGGGGCCAGGGAAGCTTCTAGAATGGACAGAGAGCTGTGACCATTCCTCAACAGACTCTTGGAATGGCTGCTCCTTGGCCCTTTCAGCGACAGACTCTCGCAAGGGAGCACTGGAGTCCATCTCCCCATCCAGCTGGCTGCAAATCAAAGCGGCCATTATCAAAAGGGATGATGCAGACTCTTCATAAACTCCCCGCGCGCCCAGTGGCTTCCCGCTGTGTTCACACAAACGAACGACTGCGAGGAAAAAAGAAAGGGAAGAAAACCAGAAAAACAATCAATCTTCAAATGATGGCTAAATATTTTTTGTTTTTTTGTACCGGGTGGGGAGGGGAGGTTCTGCCTTGTGATTTATTGCGTGACACTTGTTTGAGGATGTAATTGGGACAGTCGTATGAGCATAAACACAGCCTGGTTTGGCCCACAGCTGGGGAGCTGCCTCAGTGTCCTCGAATACAACAGCCTGCTGCACCACAAGACTATGAAGAGGGACTCAGGCAGCTGCTGGAGATCTGACACAGTCGATGGATTTAGTTCTGTGTATTCTTCTTCTAAACAGTGCTTTCCTATAAATCTGGAATGTTTGATCCAATCCAAAAAGGGGATGTGAATTTTTAAAAGATTTGAGTGAATATTGTGGCTTCACCTCGGTGACATAGCAGCTAACAGCAAAGCTGTTTTGTACCTTGACAAAAAGACTGGTTTGAATAGGTTGTCCAAGCTAGACCAACAATTTCATTTAACATATTATTTCAACTCCTTTTAATAAGTGAGATCTCTATTATATGATTTACCTTGCTCTTGATCGAATGCCACCGAATCGAAGTGGTAATGCTGACCAACAGAGTATAAGAAGCACTAAATAACTGCCTGAATTTAATCAGGGTTTTACGGGGAAATGATCACAGCATAGTTTCGATAAGCAAAAGCTGAAAAAATGATAAGTTGATTTACACCACAAGCTCATGGCATATAATAAATCTCATGTACGTATTCCACTGTAATTTCATATGATGATTTAAGTGCTTTAACTCAATCATGAACTAATTTTAAGAACAAAGTAGCAAATTTCAAAAACACAGAAATTGAGGTTGTATTTTCTTGGGCAGTTTGACACTACTCGGATGGGCAGTGGTTTCCTTGTTTGGGTGGAAAATATTACTTAGTGTAAAACTGAATTGAAGTGTATGAATATATCTTGGGGAGAACAATGATACATGAAGAGTTGGAAGTACCCGCATAGCAGAGATGGAGTTACCTCTTTGAAGAATCTTTTTGCAAAGACAGATGTGAAAGGAAAATGTCTGATGCATTTAGAATGGAATATCAATCAGTGCTTTCGAATCATCACATGAAATATCCGTCTTTGTAAGATGTATTTCTTGATTATTCAGTGTAATTGGGCGGACTGATTTATTGTTTGCCCTGTTTTATATTATGGGAAGGTCGTAACCCCCATATTCCCCATAAAATACGCCTAAATTTTGACCCCAACAACTCTCCCTTCCTTCAATGAGACACATCTCACTCTCGCTCCAACTCCTGCCAAAATAACCCCTTTTATTTACATCTCCTTAAGGAGATCTACTATTCTTGCAAGGCCGAGTATATTTCAATTCGCACATCTCCATCTGGACTGAATGACGCACCTGAATGGTAGAGTAGATGGCTTTTAATAATACAGGTGAAATGTGGAAGCTGTCGGGAGGGATGACTAATACATATCTGGCAACAAGTTTAAGAAGCCCATCCATGTCTCCTCTACTTGTGGAAGTGGCTGCTGGAGAAGCATTTTGCCTCTGGAATTAGGAGTTTGGGGGATGGCTGATGCGGGGGGTCCTTTTTGTCTAAAATTATCAATGTGACTTCATCATTGATTGATTCATCTCCCTCCTCATTCCAGAGCATGATAGTGCAATCGTGGGCAAGTTGGTATTAAATTTACTCACTCAGAATTTGCTTCTTTTCTACTAATTTGGGCTTTGAGTATCCAAGCTGTCATCTGGAGAGTATAGTCTGGTTTCTTTCGTTGTCCTGTGAAAAACATGGTGCAGAACTCTCAAAACTCTTGGGCAAAATATTGCTGAGAGCAAATAGATATCATTACATGAGTGGTACTGGCATTTCTCAAGTTTTCTGTCTACCCAGAGTGAAAAAATATATTTGAGCTAATTAGGGAATACACAAGCCAAGCAGTTTCTTGGATCTTCCTGAATTGCCCTTTCTGAACGTCTTCTTATTTTTCAACCCTTGTCCATCCTTTAAATGTTCTGTGAGCAATTCACTTTGGATAAAAGATTAGCAAATTCTCATGCTATATGCGTTGCCATGTCAAAAAAGAGTCACCGTTTGAATTTAAATGAGCAAATTCTTAAGAGCCTATGACTGAATGATTATTGCAGTGATGAAAGAGTTTCAGCTCGAGATAACTCTTTTAACCCTGATTCAGTGTGTTGCTTCTTTTTTCTTACACAAGGCATATCTTATGGTTGTTGAAAAGATGTTACTCTGTTCCAAGAGAGACAAATTACAACCCCAATTCTGAAATAGTTGGCACGAAGTGTAAATTGTGAATAAAATCAAAATGCAATGACTTTCAGATCACATGAGCCAATATGTTACTAACAATAGAACATTGATAATATTTCAAATGTCGAAACAGACATTTTACATTTTTATCCACAAAATGAGCTTATTTCAATTTTTGTGGCCGCCACAGGGCTCAAAACAGGTGGGACACAGGAAAAAAAGGGCTGAAAAAGAAATTAATATACAAAACCCAAAACAAGTGAAGTTGGCACGTTATGTAAATCATAGATTAAAACAGAATACAATGATTTGCAAATCCTTTTCAACTTATATTCAATTGAATACACTGCAAAGACAAGATGTTTAATGTTCAAACTGAGAAACTTTATTATTTTTTTGCAAATAATCATCAACTTAGAATTTAAAGGCAGCAACACATTGCAAAAAAGTTGGCACAGGGGCCTTTTTACCACTGTGTTACATCGCCTTTCCTTTTAACGACACTCAGTAAACATTTAGGAACTGAGGGGACCAATTTTTAAAGCTTTTCAGGTGGAACTCTTTCCCATTCTTGCTTGATGTACAGCTTAAGTTGTTCAACAGTCCGGGGTCTCCGTTGTCGTATTTTACGCTTCATAATTCGCCACACATTTTCAGTGGGAGACAGGTCTGGACTACAGGCAGGCCAGTCTAGTACCCGCACTCTTTTACTACGGAGCCATGCTGTTGTAACACGTGCAGAATGTGGCTTGGCATTGTCTTGCTGAAATAAGCAGGGGCGTCCATGAAAAATACGTTGCTTGGATGGCAACATATGTTGCTCCACAACCTGCATGTACCTTTCAGCATTAATGATGCCTTCACATATGTGTAAGTTTCCCATGCCTTGGGCACTAATACACCCCCATACCATCACAGATGCTGGCTTTTGAACTTTGCGCCTATAACAGTCCGGATGGTTCTTTTCCTCTTTGGTCCGGAGGACACGACGTCCACAGTTTCCAAAAACAATTTGAAATGTGGACTCGTCAGACCACAGAACACTTTACCACTTTGCATCAGTCCATCTTAGATGAGCTTGGGCCCAGCGAAGCTGGCGGCGTTTCTGGGTGCTGTTGATAAATGGCTTTCGCTTTGCATTGTAGAGTTTTAACTTGCACTTGCAGATGTAGCGACGAACTGTAGTTACTGACAGTGGTTTTCTGAAGTGCTCCTGAGCCCATGTGGTGATGTCCTTTACACACTGATGTCGGTTTTTGATGCGGTGCCACCTGAGGGATCGAAGGTCACGGGCATTCAATATTGGTTTTCGGCCTTGTCGCTTACGTGCAGTGATTTTTCCAGATTCTCTGAACCTTTTGACAATATTACGGACCATAGATGATGAAATCCCTAAATTTCTTGCAATAGCTCGTTGAGGAATGTTGTTTTTAAACTGTTCGACAATCAGCTCACGCATTTGTTCACTAAGTGGTGACCCTCGCCCCATCCTTGTTTGTGAATGACTGAGAATTTCAGGGAAGCTGCTTTTATACCCAATCATGGCGCCCACCTGTTCCCAATTAGCCCCTTTCACCTGTGGGATGTTCCAAATAAGTGTTTGATGAGCATTCCTCAACTCTCTCAGTCTTTTTTGCCACTTGTGCCAGCTTTTTTGAAACATGTTGCAGGCACCAAATTCCAAATGAGCTAATATTTGCAAAAAATTACAAAGTTTACCTGTTCAGACATCAAGTAACTTGTCTTTGCAGTGTATTCAATTGAATATAGGTTGAAAAGGATTTGCAAATCATTGTATTCTGTTTTTATTCACGATTTACACAACGTGCCAACTTCACTGGTTTTGGGTTTTGTATAAGAGAATCAGCTGAAAGAACAATTAGGGAGTAATTAAGTTAACTGGCATCAGGTGTGTAACATGATTGGCTATTAAAGGGATGTCTTAGAGAGGCGGAGTCTCTCAGAAGTAAAGATGGCCAGAGGCTCTCCAACCTGTGAAAGCTTGCGTAAAAAAATTGTGGAATACTTTAAAAACAATCTTCCTCAACGTCAAATTGCAAAGGCTTTGAAGGTCTCATCATCGACAGTGCATTACTTCATCAAAAAATTCAGAGAAACTGGAAAAATCTCTGTGCATCAGGGACAAGGCCAAAGACCTTTACTGGATGCCTGTGATCTTCAGGCCCTCAGACACCGCTGCATCACTCACTGGCATGATTCTTTCATTGACATTACTAAATGGGCCCAGGAATACTTCAAGTAACCACTGTCTGTGAACACAGTCCGCCACCATCCACAGATGCCACCTAAAACTCTATTATGTGAAAAGGAAGTCATTGTCGGCATGATCCAGAAGTGCTGCCGTGTTCTGTGGGCCAAGGCTCATTTAAAATGGACTGTAGCAAAGTGGCAAAGTGTCCTGTGGTCAGAAGAGGAGAAAGGCCACCCCTCCTGTTATCAGCATTCAGTTCAAAAGCCAGCATCTCTGATGGTATGGGGATGCATTTTTGCATATGGTGTGGGACACTTGCATCTTTCAAAAAGCACCATGAATGCTGAAAGGTATATAAAGGTTTTAGAGCAACATATGCTCCCCTCCAGATGATATCTATTCCAGGGAAAGCCTTGTGTATTTCAGCAAGATACTGCAGCAGATTTCTGCAGATTTCACATACTGCAGCTTTCACAACAGCATCATTTCTTAGTAGAAGAAGTCCATGTGCTGAACTGGCCTGCCTGCAGTCCTGATCTTTCACCGATTGAGAACATTTGGCACATAGTTAAATGAAAAGTGCGTCAAATGAGACCCAAAACTCTCCAGCAGCTGGAAGCCTGTATTAAACAAGAGTGGGATGAAAGTCCAATGGTTAAACTCAAGAAACTTGTCTCCTCAATGACCAGACGCCTCCACTCCGTGTAAAAATGAAGAGGGGATGCTACACCATGGTACACAGGCCCCTGGCCCAACTTTTTTGAGACCTGGAGCAGCCATCAAATTTGAAACGAAAATTTGAAAATTTCTGTTTCAACATTTGCTATGTTATCTCTGTTCTATTGTGAATAAAATACTTGCTGCTGTGATTTTGAAAATCATTGCGTTTTGATTTTATTCACAATTTACACTTTGTCCCAACTATTTCGGAATTGGGGTTGTATTCACCAGCAACAAGCAAAGAAAACAGCTAAGCAGAATGTCAAAATCAATGAACTTGACCATGATGTTGAATTATCATGATCATGATTAAAGATCACTAAAATGCCCGGCGAAGTCTAATCATAAAAATTCAACAGTAAATCTCAAGGCAATGTTAAATTGTGAAAGTAAGAACTTTTATATCTGCACTATGTGACGAGAACTTTGAGAAATGGGACTGAACAGCAGTGTGGCCACAACAAAGTGTAATGCCCCTCCCCTTTGGCATTCCTTTGCCTGGCAACCTGCCCTCACTCAATCATTCAGTTATCCTCAGTTCTCTTCAGTTAATGGTTAGCGCCTGCTCTGTTTTAGTTAATGAAGATTCCCTGTTTTATTTAAAGCTTAATTTCGCCTTTCTCGGGCAGGTAGCCATAGTCTCTTCCCCGTTTTTATTGTTTTTATTGCACTCCCTTTAAGTTCTCCCAAAATTTTTGTATTTGTGCTTATTATATTGCACTTATTACTTAATATAAAGCATGTCCTTGCACATGAGTCCTCAGCTCCACTCCTTGCCCTGCCACCATTTTAACATCCCTGGGTGCCAGGGCGGGACAGATGGCTACCTAAGGACCCAGCAGGGACTTTCACACCTACCCATTCTGGATCACTCCCTCCCTTTCTATTAACCTTAGAAGCCGGGAGTTTGAGTGCTGCAGGTGCAATTGCTGCATTCACCGGCTTTTCTATGCCCCGCTCCAGTTCTTCCGGGCACATGAAGGCCAGTTTGCCCCCTCAGAAGGCCAATGTGCTCCTGATCCAGTAGTCTGCTTCCCTCTCAGCTTCAGCCTTCAGCCTGCTGTTCCCTCGTGGCCCTAGCAGTCAGCCTGTCAACCCAGCAGTAAACCTGCCGCTTTAACAGAAATTCTGTCGCCCAGCAGTGAGTCTGCTGCTCCAGCAACCAACTTGCAGCTCCAGCAGCAAGTCTGTTGCCTCAGCAGTAAACCCGTGGCTCCAGCTGTCAGCCTGTCACCACCAAGTGGCTCCAGCATTCAGCCTGTCATCCCAGCAGTAATCCTGCAGCTCCAGCAGTTAGCCTGTCGCCCCTTACGGCGATCACATTCATTTTGTCATCCCAGCAGTAAGACTGTGGCTCCAGCAACCAACCTGTGGCTCCGGCAGCAAGTCTATTGCCTGTTGCCTCCTTGTAGCTCCAGCAGTCAGTCTCTCGCCCCCTTGTGGCTCTAGCAGTCAGCCTGTCTCCCAGCAGTTAGCCTGCGGCTCCAGCCCCCCCTGACTCCAGCCCATTCTGCAGCACACGGCCTGACTCCGGCCCAAGCTGCAGTGCCTATCTGGAAGCTGTGCCTTGGGGGTTGGGGGGTACTGTAATGCCCCTCCCCTTTGGCATTTTTTGCCTGTCTACCTGCCCTCACTCAATTATTCCATTATCTTCAGTTCTCCTAAAATTCATGATCAGCACCTGTTTCCTTTTAAAGATTATTAGTTTAATTTATTATTATTATTATCATTAATAATAATAATAATAATAAATGTAACTTATATAGCACTTTTCATAACTCAAAGTCGCTTTACAGGGAGGGCAAAAACAAAACAGAACAAAACAAAACCAAAACTAGGCAACATTCATGCAGAGATTGGGGGGGAGGGGGCTAAGGATAGGCAGAGGTGAAAAGATGGGTCTTGAGGCGGGACTGGAAGATGGTGAGGGACTCGGAATGGCGGATCTCAAAAGGGAGGGAATTCCAGAGCCTGGGGGCTGCCCTGGAGAAAGATCTGTCTCCAAAACTGCAGAGGTATGAGTTTTTGGTGCTGAGGAGACCAGAAGATGAGGATCTGAGGGACCAAGAAGGTTGGTCAGGGGAGAGGAGGCCAGTGAGGTTTGCACTTATTACTTAATTAAATCCACATCCCTACACTTTGGTCCTCAGCTCCACTCCTTGCCCTAGCACCCTTTGAACATCTTTGGGTGCCAGGGCGTGACAGACAGCCACTTCTTTGTGAGACTAATCAGGAAAAGATTACTTCAATTTGCAAGGAAAAGGTCATATGATCTGAAGAGTTCCGATTTACTCTATTCGAGAGCGATGGGTGCATTATGGTAAGTAAGTACACCCACGAAGCGATGCACTTGTCATGTTTAGTGCGCACTGCACAAGCCTCTGGAGGCAGTGTTATGATCTGGGGTTGCTTCAATTGGTCAGGTCTAGGGTCAGCAATGTTATGCAGCAATGAAATGAATTCATCAGTCTACCTAAATATACTGAATGACCAGTGTCCCATCAATGGACTTTTTAATCCCAAACAGCACAGGCATATTCCAGGATGACAAGGCCAAGATTCATCAGGCTCAAATCGTGAAAGAGTGGTTCAGCGAACCTGAGGAATCATTTTCACACATGAATCGGCCTCCATGATCTGGACCTTAACCAGCAGAAATGTGCTAGATGTGCTGGAGGAGGCTTAGCACAGTGGTTTGACTCCCTCATCTTCAATACAAGATCTCAGCCAAAAATGAATGCAAATGTCGTTGCAAATAAATGTTGAAACATCGCATAAGATAGTCAAAACAATGCCGCAACAAATCGTGCCAGAATCAAAGTTAAAGGCAGCCTGAATAAAATACACCTATGCATACATGCACGCACTCACGCACACGCACACACACACACACACACACACGCACACACACACACACACACACACGCACACACACACACACACACACACACACACACACACACACACACACACACACTCTCCACACAGTAATGACTGAACACTGAAGCAGTCTTCAGAATTACTTTCCTCCATTTAAATATCCTTTTACTCCCTGTATTTCTTTCTGTACTTTTTGCAGTTAGCAAAAAAAGAGCAGAATTAAAAAAAAAAATACTGTTTATATCTATTTTTGTAATTTGTCTTTCATGGCATGTGGTTCTTACTCTTTAAAATGCAGTCCCTTTTTCGGCAAACTTCCTCGCGAACTAAAATGCTTAGCTACTGCTCTTCAACCACATCGATTACAGCCTATAATCATGATCTCACTCGAGAAGTGACGCTCAGTAGATTGCTCTCCAAGTCAGAATTGCTGGGAATATACTGTAAATATAAGTTTTTGTCTGACAGGTATTTTTTAGGTTTTTTCTGCCCTTATACTGCTGGGACCAAGTCTCATCAGCCTAGCAAAATAATACAGCCACAGCCAGAGGCCCAACCCACTGCAGGGTAAAATAATATGATTGTGCCCAAAAATGAATATTTTACTGATTTTTTTTTTGGGTATGTTCGTCTATGTTCCAACAAAGAATTTTGGAGAGTCTGAATTTCTATGCGTTCCTAGTCTCAATCACGTTCATTTTAACAATAGTTTTAGAACTTATGGGACTGAAAGGTCAGGCTGAGGGTTGCTATGACATAATATTGAATGCATTTTCTCTATCATATCTCATCTTTCCCATTCATTTTGCTTTAATTCCTGCACATGTACCAGCCCTTGTTCATTGTTTGCCTGCTTCCCATTTGAAGCCACACCTCCCTGCACAAACCTTTGCTCCTCACCCCTGAACCCAATGTAATTAGGCTCTTTCTTTCCCTGTATATTCAACCAGTTGGCTTAAGCCCAGAGTGAGTTTGTTTAGCCTCTTCTCCAGGGTCTAGCTCATGAGCTGGTTTCCTTCTGAGACTTCTGTGCGCATGATTTTTTTCTGGTTTTGATTTCCGCTTTTGTGTAACCCTTTGTGTATGATTGATTACGCGTGTTGAGTTCGATGCAGACAACAAATTAAAAAATTAACAAAAACTAAGTCATGCTAATTGCAATTGATAATAGGAAAGAGGAAAATTGCAGAACTTCAACTACGGCAAGTAGGCAATATCAAAACTAATTGGTTGGTGAATTATATATTTCTTATAATTGCAAAAAAAAAGACTACTCCCTAAAACAGGTAAAAGTGCAAAGAATATTTTTATACATTTGCCTCCTTCTTTTCTTTTTTTGGGCGCTTATATTTATCTATGTGAATAGTAATAAATCTACACCTTTATGGGTCAGGGTAGTTTTTTTCTTTTCTTTTTTTGTGGCATGCAGGTACCATGTTTTCATTTCATTCAATTAGCTCCATGCAGCTACATCACTTAGTTGTCCAGTTTGTTGACTTGAGCACATTTTTCTCAGTTTTTGTAAAAAACTGAAAAATGAGATGAAAAAAGATACGATAAGTGATGAATATTTGATAAGACATCATTGAGAAAGCTTTGATGGTTTTATTCAAGTGCTATTCAGGGCGCCACTTTATGCATGACCCTCAATTGTTTTGAAGTGCAATTATTTTGAAAACTTAAAACAACGACCAGCAAATTACACTTGGCCTGTTGAGTGTGAGGAAGAAGGAAAAAGCAGCGCACGCAGGTTTGGTCCAATCAACTGGTCGCTATCCAGAGTTATTTAAATTCCATTTTAAAAAATAAATAAATAAACAAAAAGGCGCAAGCTTTTTTCCTTCCAGTGGAATACGGGGAATGACTAATCAGAAGGCCACCTTTGGTGCGGACGCATGCATTCATCATCATCCCTGCAATGCCACTCCGTTTGACCCATTCACAATCCCTCCCTGTTTCCAGCTCTCTTGGCCTCCTGAGAATCCGCAAGCCAATTCCCATCACTCCAGGATTTTCTCTCCTCACCAATAAGTTGGGACGAGGACACCACTGTTCTCCCCAAGAGTTGGTCTCTATTTGGGCAGAAGGAGAAAGCGAATATACAATACTCCAAAGCCATGAGGGTCAGCATCCTCTTCAGAGCGGGTAAAACAGACCTCCCGTGTGTCAGATCTCCGGAGAGCGCAATCAAGCCTCTTTTAATCCTCCTGAGTCAAATTTGGGGTGAATACATGAGTAATTCAGATAATGGCGGATCAATTTGCAATAAAAGGCACCAATATTGCTGTTGTAATGATGCACAATTTACTCTTTAACTGTACGACTCATTTCTGCTAGGTCTAATAGGACATTAAACTGTTTCTTTTTTTTCCCCTTCTTTACAACTATCCCACAAAGATTTTAAACTCAGCGTGATATTTCAAAATGCCACAGTGAACAATGGCTCGCATGTGGTAGCTTGTGTATGCTCTGCATGTGTTCTGTACTGAGCTAATGCTACAGAGGGGCAAAGACCTACCCACAAATTTCAAAGGAAATGTATCCTCCTGATAGTCATAGTTGGTTATGTTACGCTTGAAACACAAACATGACGGCTGACGCCACCATGTATTCAGTTTCGGGCCAAGTATTACTTAGTTTTATTTTTTTTTAAGTGTGAGCATGTAGAGCCTTCAAGGATTTGGCACCTGATTTCCTTTATGTTTTGAAGTCATTTTCACGGAATCAATGATAAAAATCTGCTGGCCCAGAGCAAACTCTAGGAGAGTTAGCCTTTTTTTAAAGAGAAAAGAGCAGTTTTGTGGCACTCTTTGAAAAATCAAAGGGGATTTCAGGGATGTATTTCTCAGTCAAATTTTACCATGCTATTGATTAAACAGCCCTGTTTCATTTTGTCTCGCCTCCGGCTTCAAATATGATTGGCAGCATTACCCATGACTGATGGATCACAGAGAAATATGCTGCCATGGTGTTTGCTTTTGCAACCTAGTATAATCACCAGGCCACCAAACTGTCTCAATGTCCCACATGAAGACCAGTCCCATGAGGCATATTCAAGAAATGTCTGTGTGAAAATTCCTTGAAGTGGTCCAAGGAACATCTGCAAAGCAATGAAAACCAGATCCACTCTTTCATGTTCTTCTGAATAATTGGAAATTCTGAGTGTTTGTTGTCTCCCGGAGTATATTTCAGAACATGTGTTTGCCTCATTTGCATGTAGCTCATTGGATGAATCAGACTTAGATGCAGAGGCAATGTTTAAAAAAAGAAAGGGATGGGGAGGGAGCAAGACTGCTTTTTCGATCAGAAATTTTCCTTTTTGGGCTGAAATAACCACAGACCACATTCCTGCCTTGGACCTCAGCGCAGGTGCGGCCTTCGATCTCAGGGGAGACCTCGTCGGGTGCGGTTAGCGCGATAATTCTCACGAGCGAAAACCAGACCTTGATTGCGTTTGTATCCGTGGTCAGGCAGAACTGAGAACATTTGGTGTATCTTAGCTTCACCTCAAGTGAATAGAGAACATGTGAGCTAATGAATAGCACCTGCACTACTGTGTAGACCCACCTCCCACTGGGCTCTGGCCATTTCACTCAAATTCCTCCCAAGCCCAACCCAATGAAGGGGGTGGGGATGTGAATATTCCCTTCCAGGATGTCCAGATCAGTGGTTACACCAACATTTACTTCCCCCACAGTCCCCTAGTGGCAGCGAGGATTTGCGGATCTGGAGGAAACAAAGGTCCGACCGAAACGCCGCCGAGTTTGACTCTGCTGTGGACGGGCTCTGCTTAAATGAAACTCTGATCCCTGAAATTCTTCAGCAAACATACAAAAAAAAAAAAGTTGATGTACAGTACATGAAAAATAAATTAAAATTAAAACACTTAAACTATGTTAGTCGCCCAGGGTATGAGCACATTGGCGGGGAAAATAAATAAAGTAACTTAATGCGGCGATGGACGTGGGGAGCGAGTCAGAGGAAAAGGCGAAATATCCACATAGTTTATTTTTCTAGCAGACATCGTTATCCAAAGCACTCGTGTTTTCGCAGCTCCATAGCTCCTTCTCGTATGGCCGTGTTTGCACAGCGCGGTTTCGGGGAAGCCACTCTGCTCTAAGTGCTTTTTGGTAACGGCCACTTTTCCAGGCAGTATTAACACATAGTAAAAAATCCCCAATTCTACCTTTACCCAGTGCCCCCCTCCCCCCCAACTACTACCACAGGCCTGGTTTTTTGCACTCAGAAACAGACAGTACTCTAGGAATCCTTGAGAGACTCTTTTTTACAGGTTTATTGAATGTGACAGTTTGCAATGAGGCCTCTTCCATTTTGGGGAAATGATCCAAAGACAAGTAAGCCTCATGGCTGTCAGGTATATTAAAAAAAACAGCCTAGAAAACATTGAAATACTGCAAAAAAAAATTAGACAATGGGTTGTGGGCCAATGGCGTAAATGAGGTAATATATTGCGTGCATCTTATTTTGTTTCTGTTGCGGCTGCTTCACAGTATTTGGCTGACAGTCTGAGTGGGCTATCTTTTCCTGCAACAATGCACTGGCTAAATAAATGTCCAAGAAACCTCAACCCATAGCAAGTAAGTTTGTCCCTGCAGCTAAATATAAAATGTGGCCCACCCAATTTGCCATGATAACCACAAACCTGCATGGTAAACAATTGAAGGTTTGTGCAGGAAATGTGGAAAGTGAGATGGGGAAAGATAATTTTGTGCCGCTAATGTAACGAGAAATAAAAAAACAGATCACTATCGTGAATAAATGTGTTCGGAACCAGGTCAAATCCTGCTCAGCTCTGAGTTTTCCTGAAAACCATTCATCTAAATCAAGAGCGTGACTAAATACTCAAAAACTGCAACCTAAATAAATTATTTTGAAATATGGCAAAATAGTGAGTTTTGCAAACATGGTGTGAGTATGACATAAAGCGTGAAGCCAAAGTTGTTCATGGTACTTTTTTTTTCTCACAGAACATTAAAGATTGGATTGTTTTAGTGTTCTGAACCTCACAGTGAAATTTCTGCAGTAGTGTGACTCTTTTTCAGCTCCCACGGAGGTCTCCATATTCTTCAGTCCAAATTTAAACACAAAAAATTTGTTGGATATCTCCTTTCGTTTCTGTGTTTGGGTCAAAAATGATCGACCTTTGAAAATACATGCCATTTTGACGAAGAGAGTTTTCTGAGTGAGTTGAGAAAGAAGTTCCGGCCCTTTCTACCTCTCTGCGCTGAAATGTGAATAAATGTGAACGACCTACATGCAGTTATCATTCCACTCCACTCTGCACTTCTGAATGTGGGAATATACAACATGACACAGGTGTCAGATCTAACCGTTTGTCGAATGCTTGACGGACACGCGCCTCATAGCCCTGACTTTATGATTCTCCTCACGAGGACTCTAATTCCCCTGTGTCAAGATGCAGAATTTGTCTCCCAGTTGCGTGAATGCCAAGGCTGGGTATAATTACTATTACAGTAATAACCTACTCAAACAGAATAGATATGTCAATTATAAGGCAAAGGCCTGGGTGAAATTTCTTGTACTTTTCATTTTTTTTTCTTTAATCAGGGGAAAGCTGAATGTGAAACTGCACAGCTAAAACAAACTCCCGCACCCCCCAGCGATGACGTCTCCTGTTATTCTGAACATGCAAGTGACCAAACATGGTGATTAATGAGGAAACTCAGAAATAAATGCTGTTCCAGTCATCTGTTTCCTCAGCGATGTTATGACAGGCATCAGCAAGCAGGTACTGCCTGGCTTTCACTTCCACCTCCTTAATTTGCCAGCCTTTTCTGATGATTGGGAGGATCTTTTGCACCGTGAAACAGGGTTGGAGGTGTGCATGGAACACGTGTCAAACATTTTTCCCACACGCTCAAGCACGCAAGTTCTGCCTGGGATTAGGGGAGGGTAGGTGGGTGTGGGGGGGGGGGTTGGCAGCTCAGGTGCCAAACTGAAATGAAGGAAGGGTCATTGAGGAGCTTGTTCTAGGCTAGAGGTTCTCAACCTCATCCAGAAAAGACTGATATGAGTGCAGGCATTTCATTAATTTCAGTTCAACCAAGCCATTACGCACTTTCAACAAATTAATGTCCTGAGCTCAGACTCTGAGGGTTAATGAGTGGAATCAGGAGTGTAACTGCTGGCTGTAACGAAGGCCAGCGCTTACACTGGCTCAGTCTGGATAAGGCTGAGAATCCGGATCTAGGCCTCAGTCTGCAGCAACATTTGAATGCTGGTTTCCCTGCTCAATGCAGGGGTGTGGAAGATGAGAAAAAATTGAATGTTATTCTCATTAGCATTTTAGGAGAGCATAAGTTGAACAAGAACAGCTTTTAAAGTGGAGGGAAAAAACAGCATCCTCAAGCATTGCACTGCGGACCTTGGCGCAGATTTAATTAGTGTTTTTATTTCAGAACAACAATTATAACTTTTTTCCTAAGAAAAATAAATTTAATTTGTTCAAAAATGAGAGATTTGAATTCTAAATATACAACAAATGAGATGAATTTTTTTTTTTTTTTTTTTGCAAGTCAGTGCATGTGTTCTCAGTCCAGTGTTCTTGTACATGGCTCATATCACACAAGTGCTACATTAAGTCACTGTTCAGGCGATTCACTGAATGTAACCACAACTTTGAATGGAAATAAACAAACTCACATTATCGCTCAACTGAAAATTCTGAAGTCTGTTAAAAGTGAATATTAAAAACTAGCATTAAAAAAGTTGAACTGCCTGCATTCAGAATGTAATGAAAGCGCACAAACCCACAACGCAGACAGACAGATAGACACAACCCAGACAGAGAGACAGACAGACAAATACACACAGACAGACAGATGAAATGTATGGCCCATGGTGGCACTTTGCTGCTCCGTGAGGAAAAGATCAACAGAAGATCACTCAGTTTTGAATGGTGTGGGGTAGAATGGTCAAACTGAGTGGCACAATCAAGACCATATTTCAGGTCAGCTGCGTAGTTTAGACGGGTTTTTCCATGTTTTCCATAACTCTTGGACCGTAAACAAGCTGCAGACAAGGCTCCTGTAAACAAAATGCCATCTGGACCCCTTGCGATGTCATCCCCCCAAACAACAACCTTCTATGGGGAACATAAATGATGACTCACTGCTCAATGACTAAAAATAAAAAGTTGACCAAACTTGAAGTAAGGCTATTAGCTGCAAAACATTTGTCAGTTCGCTCAGCTTCAAGTTGCAGGTTCTTTCGTAAATGATTTTTGCGAAACTACTGAGACTTGAAGCTCAGCAAACTTGAAAGTGCTTTACGTCTGGTTTGCTTACTTTTTAGAAAATTAGTCAACTTTTTTTTTTTTACTGTGCAGTGGGCCCACAATTTTTTAAGCTGTGTGGCCAATCATGAACTACCATTTCCTCTCCCCAGGGTTAAATATAATTAATTTTAATAATTTTGACTTCTCCTCTCTGTATATCCATTCTGACATTTTTGAGAAATTTATAAGGGTAACCAAAATACTTACATACTCACTTTGGAGAATTTCAATCCATATTCAAGGGAACGAATGTCTAACATTGGACAGTCTCAGTCTATCTGCGTCCTGTGCGTGCTCATGTATATGAATGTAAATACGTGCAAGTGCGTGCATCTGTACGTGAGTGCATGTGGCGGCACATACGCATATTTGTGTGTGTGTGTGTGTGTGTGTGTGTGTGTGTGTGTGCGCGTGTGTGTTTTGTGCATGTGTGTGATGGACAGAGAAAGATACCTTAATCCCTTACCCCTGACAGAATGGGTCAGCTGTAGGGATCCTTGTAATTTCCTCCCTGTTATTTCCTACCTGTGGTTTTCCAGACCTTTCCATCGGCTACTCACTGGCTGAAAAATCACTCCACATCAATTTTTACACTGCAGGCATTTTAGTGAAACCACATTCAGCCGTTTCCTACCTTCAAATTTATTTTCAAATCGGCCTCTCTCTCAGGTCACCATCCAGAAACAAACTCCTGTGTCTGTTCAGCAGAGAGAGGCAGACAGAGAAAGGAGGAAAAGATGAAATGAAGAGAGAGATAGTCGGCCATAACACATCTCCTGGTGTTTGCAGCTGGCCGCAGCTTCTGATGAGAAGGAATCAGGAAGATCAAGGACTGTTAGTTTTAGTGGAGGCCTATGAGGGCAGCCGTGCTCGGTCTCTCCCTCCCACTTTACCCCCTTTATCAACAACCTGTCAGCAGCCACCATCTTGCATTACATTACAGTTACTCAGCTGACACTTTCATCCAAAGCGACTTATAGTTGATTTGACAAAGCAGAAACATGGGGTCGAGGTGTCATTATCGTACCCGGCAAAACTAGGCTTCTCAAAAGATGCCTTAGCCTTATTTTGTATCTTATTTTTTCTGTATAAAGTAGAAAATATCAACGTTGCAGTGTGCAAGTACAACTAATATACCCCGATGGCAAATCGCAAAATATAACAGATTATGCCAAATGCTTGTCTTACTGAGCAAAAGAATAGGTTAATGTCATACTGAAATTCTAGACTGACAGGTTTTGGTGACTGCAGTGTGCATTCAAGTCGAACCTCGGATCTTTGATACACCTTCATCCCCCCCTCTGTAAAATGGTTGGGGTTTTGCCGCAAATAGATTTGTCTTGACAAATGTTTCTTTCTTCACTGCAATGAGATTTTAAAAATTAGAATATTACTTGGTTTACATTTTTGCAGGAGAAGCAAAATCAGTCTCATCAAGAAATGTAATCTAGTACACAGACGAAAACAATTTCCCTTTTTTCGGTGAGATGAAAATTCTGCCAATCTGGTAAGATAATTTTGACTCATTTCTTGATCAGCCAATTGAATAAGAAAATTTCACGTGAAGCATTTGGTAACATAAATTATGCTGGCGTACAGTCCTTGCTATGTTAGAGAGAGATTGCTTCAATGACATGAGGACAGAGCTCACAGTGTCAGGAGTACAAAGTCAAGTATCTTGCTGGTCTATGTACTCCACAGTACCGCTGGGATCTCAGGCGGGGGTAGCCGCCAGGTGTCAAAACTCAGTTTATCGGGCGGCCGCGACTTCAAAAATCTCTCGTCCCTAAGAGCCCCCCCCACCGCCGTCCTCTCAGCTGTATTCCGCAGAAGCCTGAGACCTCCGACCCCCCTTCTGCAGAACCCCCCCCCCCCGTCCAAACACAGCTCAGATAAAAAGGGCGGTGTTTATTATAAGATGAAGGGGGAGGGGGGTGGTAGGGCCTTGCGGCTAACAGGTGGTATGAGCAAACATGGCAGTACGTGATAGCCATGTATGCTGGAGTAAAGGAGAGGCACAGAGAGGTAGGGAGAAAGAAAAGAGAGAGGGAACAGAGAAGAGCAAAGGGGGAATGGAATGAGAGAAGGAGAAAGACATGGAGGAAGATGGAGAGAGAGAGAGAGAGAGAAGAGTAGTTCTCTTTAATGACCTTTGACATTTGGCCTCCACTCACTCCTACTACTGCCGCTGCTGTTTCACATGGACACAGCTCCCTATAAGACAGGGAAATATGTTCTAAATCCAAGTGCCTAATCAGCGTGCAGTGAATATGCCCCATGAGTAACACCAGCAGAGAAATACCACTTCTTTTTCTAAAGAACATCAGAGTAATGTGCAGGGCTGGATGAGTTTGAGCAGTTGAAAATGATCACTGTCCTCCCACATGGCTCAAGTTTACATTACTTTGCTGGCCTCCAGGTGCCTGTGCGGAAAACCTCAGCACTGTTGCTGTTCTCCACCCAAAACAGTGTTCTTAAGCAACGGTCAAATAGAGGAGCATAGAGAAAATGCAACAAGGAAAAGCAAACTATTAGAAATCAAATGAAAGCTCGATGGGAGGGAGAAATGACACACTGGTTTTTAGGGGGAAAAATACGGTCTGCACACAATCCAAAATGCTCCCAAATTCACTCCGCCAAACGGCACCATTAATATTTCCTTTGAAAAAAAAAGTCTTGCAATAATTTCTTCCACATATCTGTCTTTCTTCCATCCTTTATTCTTATTAGGGGGGGATTTTTTTAAGAGGGGGAAAGAAAGTGAGTTGTCGCCACCCTGTGGTCAACATTAGACATTGTCGTCTAATTCATAAAGGCAAAACGAGCGCTGAGTAAAGAATTTAAGCGTGTAATTAGTGAGAGTTTAATTAGTGACACTCACACATATAGACACAAATAAACAAGCATGCATGCACGCACACATATGTGCACATCCGCACAAACACACATGCATACAAACCAAGTGAAAAGCACAGTGAAAGCAGTGCAAATAAGTCTCTCGTACCAAGCACCCATTATGCACTGGTTCTATGGAGGCAACTAACAAGCAGATGGGGGCAGCTCTGAAATACCCTCAGAATGAGCACATCTCACCAGGGGGTACGGGAGCTACCGGAGGGTTCTCGAGATGAACTACTGAATGCCTTAATTGCAAAACATTGAGACATAAGTCACGATTAAGTCGAAAAATAGCACAAAGGAAGCATTTAATCCCAGACACAACATAATAACCATTCCTTAAATAAGTTTAACTGGATTGTGCTTGGGTAAATGCATTTGAGTTGCTGTGATGGGTAGACAAGTTATATGTCAGATTTATGAGAAAGTTTTTTGGAATGAATATGATGTACCGTAGAATTTCGCGGGGAGGGGGCACAGTGGGTAGCAATGTTCCCCCACAGCAAAACAATTGTGGGTTTGAATTTAGTCAAGGGCCTTTTTGAGTAAAGTGAGATGTTCTCATGATCACATCCATCTCTCCCGTGAACTATGTTTTCCTCTCATAGTCCAATTTCAAACATGTCAGGCTTATTGAAGACTCTAAACTGCCCGCAGGTGTGAGTGTGTGAATTGTGTGTGTGCGCCCGTACAACTGTCCAGGGTGTGTCCCTGCCTGTCACCCACTATTAGCTGAGACAGGCTCCAGCTATGGATGGATATGATGTATAGTATACAATGGTGAATGGGAATAATTTTTCATCTTCTGCAAACACTGTATATTGGTAGTGATTTGAGTGGGATTTCAGACGAGTGGTACATTCAAGTGAAAGAACCTATTTTTTTGGAGTCAGAATGTTTTACTGGTTATTTCCCATTGAAAAAACTCAGTAAAAACCGCCAGGAACAAGACTCAATAATCAGAACTGTAAACTTGTCATTTAAAAATTTTTTCTTGCTCAAGTACATGGCAAGTAACCCAGCACAGCTACGTATAATAGCAGCGACAGTGACGAACGATAGGGAGATCTGTTTCAGAGTGTTTCATTTTCCAGTTACATGAATGATACTGACCCTGATGGCCAATCAAAATCTATCTGAACTTTTAGGGCACTGCATTCAAAATGTCAGATCATACAGCCGAACCTTATCAATCATCAGTGCGAATGCTCATAGCATAATTGTCATAGTTGTCTATATCGTTGCATGATATGGAATCAGTGACACCAGATGCGGGAAAAGGGAATGAGGATTTTATTATTAACCAAAACAAAACAGGCACGAGGGCCAACAAAAAACTTGGCCCAAAGGGTTGCAAAAAACAAACTAAGGAAGCTACACAGAGCTATAAACAAAAAAATGCAAAAAGGCAAAAAACAAAAAGGCACTGGAAACTCCAGGCAAGATACTCAAGAAAAATAAATAACAATACTAAATATATATATACACAAGACGAGAGGCTAGGACAAATACTAGGGAACTTGACAAGAACTTGGCTAAACAAGACGCGACTAGAAACAAACTTGCACATGCGAGACGCGAGAAACAAAACTTGAGACACTGTCTGCCAGCCAACTTCCACCGCATCCAGATAAAGGCTTGATAATCAGAACACATGAGGGGTAACACCTGGAGAGGCAGAAACAAGAGGCATGGCAAGATCAAGACATGGACAGAGATTGGATGACATGACCTGCTCATTAAGAGAATGAGCGTGCTCAGCTTAAGTACCAATTAAGTATGCAGCTTGGAAGCAAGCATGAATGTTAAGAACAGAAAAGCACAGCAAGATCTTGAAAAAGCAAAGCAGGAATCATGACAATAAACTCCCTGTCTAAATTAGTAGTATTAGTAATGTGCCTATCTAAGAATTACACCAACCCAGTGAGTGTTAGTAAATGTTAGTAACTTAAAAACAGTTAATTGTCAATTAAGCTTAGAGAGCCCCGAATCAGCACAGCACAGAAGGAAGGGGGAAACCACAAAACCAACCAGAGCTCTGAAATGTGCAACAACGAAGGCACAGGGCGGAACGCAGACAAGCGGTGGAGTGGCATGGCAGACCTGGCATGAAACAAAACATGGAAAAGTAAAAACATGGAATGTAAAAACCTGATACAAGAAACTGTTAAAACTATGGCTATGAACTATGAGCATGAACTATGAACATGAAACTGTAAACCATAAGCAATACTGTTCTGGCCAAAGGCCAGAACCCTGAAACACAACAGTTGCAGTTCTTAATGTCCACAAACCTTATCTCTACAATCCTGCATTTTCATACCGTTTCTTGTATATCTGATATTTTTGGTTCAGGTACAGTGCTATTATTTCCGCCATGAAAAAAATCCTTAACTTGATCAACTGTAAACAGAACGCAAGCGATCATGTCTTTGGGCCTTCGAAAGAACATGTTTTTATATAATACCAAGATATTACACTACACTTTCATTTCTAGAACCGCACTGTGTACAAAAAGCGCATATAAAAACATTAAAACTTACTCTACAGCCATAATAATGTCATTAGTGGAAAGTTCAGAAACACAGGAAGAAGATAGCTAAAAATGGTCATTTGGGACACAGTGACACAAGCGTTACGCAGGCATTATCTCGCTCTTGTCAGTAGTTCGGAAGCTGGCTCGTATAACATCACATTACACGACAATCATTTTGCAGACACTGTTATCTACAGCAGCTCTGCAATTAGCTCCAGTCTTACTCTCCTACATCCCAAATGCAGGCCAGAGCAGGGGATATGACTGATCACAGGGTCTTTACATTCACAGGGGGGCGAACTGTCCCGGCACAAGAGTAGCAGCAGGTGGAGGTTAGATCACTGTTTCTGGCAGCCGCTGCTGGGTGTTAAGCACCCTGGTGGTTGAACCTGCTCCATAAAATGCAGTCGTCCCTCCATCACTCATTAACGAGTAAACAATCAAGTGGCGTTGCTCGGCCATTGCAACAGCCAGTGGAATTTAAGTCATGGAACGGGGATAAGTATATAAATAAGCTGTTTTTTTTTTGCTTTATGGATATAGGAGTGTGATAGAGGGGTATGGGTTCCCTTTTTCCCTCATGTAAAGTGAACCTGTCCCTGCTCGAGCTGGATCATCTGTCCTGCTCTCAGAAGCAGTGAAAACAGGAGGGTGTTTACCTTGGAGGAGCGGAGCTGGAGTGAGACTGCAGGTGTAATGTTACCTGAGGCTAACCTACCTTGAGCAACAGAGCAGTGCTGTTCTGGTGGAGTGTAAAAAGAAAAAAAGGGGGCCAAGCCAAAAATGGAAAATATGAAGCTTTTAATGGTCTTAACTAGAAGTCATTGGTGTGTAAATTTGCCAGGATTAAGCTTATACACTCCCGAGACCTTCTGTGCAACCATTGCTCTTTAATTATTGCTGCAGTGAACTGTTTGGGAAAAAGGCTGTAAACGGCTTCACTGTGCAGCTGAGCTCTGAGCTGCTTCGCTGTGAAAAGTCAATTTATGCTTTAAAGTACAGGAGATTATTGCACAAAGGCTTGCTTCCCACAATAAAAGTTTTTTTCTTTTCAGATCAGACCTAATCAGATCTAATTTTAATAAAAATACATTTTATTTATATGCGCCTTTCAAGAAACCCAAGGTCGCATGTGATGTAGACAAATAGAAGAACATAGGACATACATAAAGAACATTTGTATATAACGTCAACAGAAGGCTGGCCGCTAATTTATCCATAAGGCTTAAACATCTAACGAAAATAAACAGACAGAAATCTATCCTGTAGCAAGTTACTTTACCTAATTAATTCTTGCAAATTTCCTGACCGATCATTTGTTGCTACCATTAAAACCTTGATATTTTGTTATATTTGGCTTCGCCCTTTTTTTGTCTATGAGTTTAAGGGTCTCACACACACACAAACACACACATGCACAGATACGCACACATTGCACATCCATGCACACAAGCATACACACACGTGTATGCAGGCATGCACACAACCAAGTTTGAACGCGCGTGCATATCACAGCATACACACACAAATCGAACGCATTCATCTCAAACATGCATGCACACATACACGCACGCAGACACACAAACCGGACATACATGTGTGTGCATTGTAGGATGCATAGGACGCATAGGACAAATATTTGTGTACACAAATACATACACACATCACACATACTGCATACACACTCGCACAAACAAAACAATATTATTCTACTTTCGCCCGATACATTCACAGCTGCTCAAAGTGACATTTATTCAGTGCAGTAAATAAAAACTGAAGATTTTTACAATGTCACAGAGTCGATAGCAGAATCAAAGCTGTATTACTGACACTGAGCTGAACATATCTGAAGAGGCTTAAAGCATTAACAACTATTCGACTCATGCTTTCATCAAACGTGGCTTACAGTTGACTAGACTAAGCAGAGGCTAATCCCATTAAGGAGCAATGTGAGGTTAACAGCTGTGCTCAGCAGTGGTTATAGCAGGGAGTTGAGCCATTGACCTTTGAAGTCACAGTCAAACACCTTAAGCTCGAGAACACTGGCCACCCCAGTCAGCTTTGAGTTAATGCAATACAGCAATATGGCCGTAGTTTCACAGGAGCATTACAAGGAAAGTACAAACTCTACCACTTAAATGTAAAGGTGATAATTCTAACACAAAACCACAACACTTATGGTTAAAGGTTCAGCATTATGCGTCATATTACACTGCATTGCAGTGTCCCCCAGGACAGCATACCCTGACCCACTAAAAAGACAGGGGCTCATTCAAATCAGTTATTTTTCAAATCCTACCTCGCTTTCTTTCCTTCCCTCTTTTTCTTGCTGTAAGCTCAATACTTTAGGGAGGCAAGAAAAGGCAGTAAAGGCAGAGGAGGTAAAGGCTCAATCCCAAATTACCTACCTTCACGTTCACATCGAGGGACCGTCATGGGGAGGTCTGTCTCAAATGAAATTTAAAACTCAGATAGTGACACTGCATCGACGCTGACTTTGCCATCCCACTCTCCCTTACTGGAAGCAGGACGACTCTATACCTAACCCTAACCCTAACCCTCCCCCCGCAGTCCGCAATGAACAGTGGCCTCCAAAGCTGTGGGGGAGTCTTCACTGGAAGTGAGACTCAGTCCTGAAATTCTAGCTGTGACAGAACAGAACCAAAGCTGCAGGAAGTGGTGGTATTGGAAATCCTTTCTCTGTCAAAATTCTGTTCAAACCAATGTCAGTTACAGGTATGAAAGATGGAGATCCACTAGTCAATCTTTTAAAGGGACAGTTTGGGTTTTTTTTAAGTGGGGTCATATGAAGTGCTTATCCCTAGTACTACCAGCGGTAGATATTGGTCAGCCTGTATTGAATATATTGCTATGGACAAAGACAGAAACAAAACGTATGCCAGCCACCTAAAAGAAGACCCAGCTTATAAAAATATTAGTCTCGGTCTACCACTTTACCATGCCACCAGGCAGGCCTTTCCTTTGGCAATACATTTTCTCAACCGTTATAGAAGTTGTGCCATTGGGAAAATGTAACACTAGCGCCAAATGCAAGGGCTGTAAGAAAACAATGTAAAATGCTGAACTGATATTGACTTATTTTCGGCAAGTCTTCTTTTAGGTGACACACATTTTTATTTTATTTCTTTCTCTCTCTAAGGCTCAAAATGGCTCCAAAAGGTTGTTTTGGGCCCTCTTCGGAGAACTAATTGTTGGTTTGGGGATGGCTTGTGGTGATTAGGTGCTAATTTCGGGTCCACATTGTACCCCAGTACCCCTTCTTAGCCAAAATTTCTAGATATTATAACCACCAACACATAAACACAATCAGTGAAAACTGAGGAACATGCCCAAGCTGTTTGTCCATCCTAGAAAACAGCCGTAAAGGAGGTAATGACTTGTAATGGACTGAGAGGGGTGAGGGGAACACTCTTCTGCTTTAACTTCTGATACTCAGCAAGCCACAGCAGTGAAAGGCAATGATTGATTAACTTGCTCCCCTAATTATGGCTTTAATCTCACTATGCGGCATGCTATGCTACAGTTAGGATTTCTCGCAAGCTACCAGAGAGCAGAATCACCAACTTTGATGGTTGCTTTGTGTGACCAAAGGCTTGTTTCTAGAAAGGACTATCATCAGGATTGGATCAGCAAAGGCGAACAATCCAAACTCGGAAAATCATCAGTATTTTGATCCAACGGAATGACTTTGCCGACGATTAGGACATCTTTCAGGTAGGCAGTAGAATTAGTGAAATAAACCGGCTGAGCTTATGGGTGTGCTGTGATTTTAAGAAGCCCACCCCCCTCTTCAACTCTTCAAACCTTTGCATGCCCACGACAAACAGACAAACCTCCCTCCCCCACCACCACCATACCTAAAAAGGACAAGCCTGCCAGCAGCCAGTCCAAATTACTGGACCCATTTACAAAACAATCCAATGGCAGTTCGTGAGCGAGAAGCAAATTAGCTACTAGCATTGTCTGATTCGTCAAAAGGGCCTCAGCCAAATAGCCCGAGGACAATATTCCGAGTTCTTCTGGCAGTGGCTGCTGATTGTAAGCAGATCTGGACTAATCATCTGTTTAATGGGCCGTTTTTTGCCTCTTCATAATCTCAGTTTTTCAGCTGCTGCCACTGACTTTAGATTATGCTTTGTTAACAGAGTTTAAACTACTTTTGCAGTGTGGAACTACTTACCAGGCTGGTGGCAGAAACTCCATGGTGGCAATAGTGGAGGGCTCTCTGTGACACACTCTGCACTGTTCTTTCACTGTGTTCATTTTTTTAATTGCATTACTTAAAGCTTTATTCAAAGCAATTACATGTTCACATATTATTTTGGACAGGCCTCTACTACTAGAAATAAGGAAACAAACACAAACCACGCAGACCCACGACTTGTAATGCGCATGCATCCTACTAAATATCCTTACTAAATGTCATCGCTAAACGTTGAGTGAGTGACCAGTTTGCAAGGAGAAACCATTCAAACATTTGCATGCTAAGGTAAAAAAATAAGGAGAGTTGCTTCAGTACCCCCACTATGGCAAATGGAATGTCACAACTCCTACAGCCCAACAAGAGATTATGAGGTTGGTCAGCTGGACAAAACCTTGACTACAAAAAGCAACTAAACTAAAGTTGACCGTCAAGAGGGTTGAGTAATTCAATCTAATGATAGCTAATACACTGAACAAAAATATAAACGCTCCATGTCAAATATTGATGCCACATGGAGTTAACAACTCAACTGAGCATATGCTGGCTTATAGTTGTACAATAGGGATATTTCCCTTGATTTGTGAACCATTTTTTACTCCATCTCTCTTAGTGACCATTTGCTCAGTGATGCAGTGATTTCACTCTGTACATTGGTGTGGCATTCCCAGACGGTGATCAGACAGAATGAGCAGTACTCAGACACTCTTTATACTGGAAACAATAAAAGGCCAGCCCAAAATATCAAATTTTGTCAAAAGTCATCATGCCTCAGATGTCTCAGGTCCTGCAGGAACGTTCCATTAACATGCTGGATGCAGGGATGTCCACCAGAGCGATCGCTGTGGAGCTGAATGTTAACTATCAGACGATAGACCATTTCCAACTGACGGGCAGTATTGTAAATCGACCTCATCCACATCGGCCACGTGTGACAGCACCAGCACAAAATCGCTACATCCAGCTCGTCCACCTGCGGGATCGGCTCAGATCAGCGAGACGCACAGCGGATGAGACCGTTGGTCTGCACGACAGACACACCACACCACAGACAGTCCATAACCGCCTGCGAGAAGCCAACTTGCACGCTCAGCGTCCTCACCCTGGTCTGGATCTCACCGCTGTCCGGCGTCAGAACTGACTCGCATGGGCAGACGCACACGTTCGATGGCCCTTGGCACGCTGGAGAAGAGTGCTATTCACAGACGAATCCTGGTTCCAGTTTCTTGTTAATGAAAACTCAAAAATTTGACAAGGTGCGTTTATATTTTTGTTCAGTGTAGATAGTGAATGTATCAGTTAATTGAATACATAGTTTGTGAAATGCAAGTGTTGTATCCCCGTCACCCCAGATTGGCGGTGCCACTGGGGTGCTTGGACGGCATAAACCGCAGTGGCACCGCTATAATCTCCATGGTTCCTCAGTAGTTCCGCAATTGATTGTCGTAGCACTGCAGAAAACTGTCAAAACCACAGACCTCCACGGTCGTCAGCAGACAAAATATTACAATGAATTTTGAACTAAAACCATCTCCCATTTATAGCCAAAATGGAGCCACCTTGCTGCCGCAGCACCACCGCCGTAGCACCTCAGTAACACCGCCATCTCCGCAGTAGCACTTCACTGGCCCCTCAACGCTGCCGCCAACACCGCAGTACTGCCGCAAATAATCTCCGTGGCACCGCCATCAAATCGTAGTGGCAACTCAATGGGAGCGCCATGTCCTCAGTGACCCCACCCCATCCGAGTACACTTGACCCCAAAGTGTAGTTCATTCGGTAAGTGTGAACACAAGCGTACCGGTACAATTTGCGAGTCCACTTGGAAGGGGTGGTCTTGGGCATGGTTCATCTATTCTCTTACTGAATGTGAAAGCAACTGCACTTGAACACAGAAGTGGACAGTTATGTGACCACTTAACTACTCAAATTTTTTGTTCAAACAAGCAAAGAAATTAAACGCTTGCTCAAAATTTGGGCAGATGAAAACATAAAATCACAACTGGATACTACACACAAAAAGCGGAGATTTTTGGAATAATATTCCAAAATATTTACATTCACGTGGTTATGACAGAACAAAAGAACAGTGCCGTGTCAAACTAAAGAAAATGCGAAAGTCTGGCAACTCAAGAGATGAAAACAAAAAATTTTCATGGTACGAGGCAGTGGGCAGCATAATCGACCCAAAACCAAGGAGTGAGGCGAACGTTATTGAATCACACCCATCTCACCACCTACAGTGCCATCTACATGGTCTTCACCCTCTGATCAAGAAACCATGGAGCCTGTTTGGTTTGCTTTTTGTTCTTTGTGTATATTTCCACATTTAAAACCACACTAAATGCATACTGCCACCCACTGTATCGGAATTTTGACATACACAAGTAATAATAATAATGCATCAATTTCATATCGCGCTTTTCTGCTTTTCTAGGCACTCAAAGACACTCTACAATGGATTTATTATTCATTCACTCACACATTCAGGCTCTGATGGTGGTAAACAATGTTTTTGTAGCCACAGCTTCCCTGGGGCAGACTGACAGAAGCGTGGCAGCCAGTATGCGCCTATGGCCCCTCCAACCAACACCAAACATTCACACACAGCCACACAGGAGTGTTCCTATATTGCATGTTTTGTGGGTGGGGGAAACCGGAGTACCCAGAGGAAACCCACGCGCACACGGGGAGAACATGCAAACTCTTGAATCCAGGCCAGATTCGAACCCTCAACCTTCTTGCTGTGAGCCATTAGTGCTAAGGCCTGGAATATACTTGCTGCGTGACCGAACGGACGCGTACGCAGTGTGCTTCGTGAGTGCACATACTTGCTGCAGCACAATGCGTCCAAAACGCATAGTATTGGAGGTCTCCACTAGAGGCAGACAGCAGCATATTGGACCCTGAAATCGCGAAAACAGCGGGCGGTATTGCCCGGATATCGCATACACTGTCACAATGGATTCGGTCGCACAAGCGCCTCTAGCGGTCATGTCAGTACTGCATCTTGCGCACACGGCACGTTACCTCTCGTCAAGATGAGCGACCTCTACGCTCACGAACGTAGAATACGCGTAGCAGCCATAATGCTTAAGCGCACGCGTCGTGAGCCGCAAGTATATTCCAGGCCTAAGCCACCCAAGTGCCCAAGTGTACTCAGGTATGGAACATTACTAGTGTGAAAGCTGACCAGTGGGGGTAGAGGAGAGAGGAGACAATCGCACTGTGGCACAATACAGAACAATCATACCTAGTGTGAAATCACCCTTAGAGACAAGAGCTGCACATGCATTTACCAGACCCATTTCTAGACTCCTATAATTGGGGGACAAATAAGAGATGTAGTTTGGACACCAACTGCTGTTGTGTTGAGTGCCCATGGGATTACTTTTTTTTTGGCCAATCCAGGCATGAGAATTATTGTAGTTCTGTTGGCGAAAGTCTGCCGCTGTAATGTCAGAGAAAATAAACAAAAGGAATCATTCAGTCAACTGATGTATTTTTAATTTAAATGTGAAGGTACAATGTAAAAGAGACTGAGTAGTAAGCAAGTTAAATGAAGACAAAGTCACTGATCTTCCTGCTATGTGTCCATTTTTATATGACCAACCAATCAGATATAAGTAAACTTTTAAAAAACGCCAATTCCAAAAAAGTTGGGATGCTGTGTAAATTGTAAATAAAAACAGAATGCAATGATTTGCAAATCTCAGAAACCCATCTTTGATGGTATCGGGTTGCATTAGCGCCTATGGCGTGGGCAGCTTACACATCTAGAAAGTCGTTATCAATGCTGAAAAGTACATAGAGGTTTTACAACAACATATTCTCCCATCCAGGCAATGACTCTTTCAGGGAAGGCCTTGCATATTTCAGCAAAACAATGCCAAACCACATACTGGATCCATCACAACAGCATGGCTTTGCTATAGAAGAGTCTGGGTGCTGAACTGGCCTACCTGCAGTCCAGACCATTCACTAATAAAAAACATTTGGTGCAATATAAAATGAAAAATTTGGCAAAGAAGACCTAGTACTGTTGAGCAGCTAGAATCCTAAATCTGACGAGAGTGGGACAACATTCCTCACGCAAATCTCCCAAAGCAATTGGTCTCCTCACTTCCCAGATGTTTACAGACTGTTATTGATGGTAATGCTAAACATGGCCCTATCTCAACTTTTTTGAGATTTTTTTGCAGCCATCAAATTCAAAATGAGCTAATATTTTTCATGAAATTTCTCACTTTCAACATCTGATATGTTGTCTATGTTCTATTGTGAATAAAATGTCAGTTTATGAGATTTGCTAATCATTGCATTCTGTTTTTATTTACATTTTACAAAGCATCCCAACTGTTTTGGAATTGGGCTTTTAATTTCAATGTGGCATGTTTATGATTGGGCAAATCGACAACGACAAAATAAAATACTTTTCGGTAATATAGTGGCAGTAGCGTGTGATGATGGGCCCGGTAACAAGATTGCAACAGGGCCAGGGTACTGATTGCAACAGTTAAGATGGTCACTCAGTACAGAAGGGGATGGTCACAGCCCAATCTTGTTTTCCAGCCCAGAGGACTGGATCCAGGCTTCCCTGCCCATTGTAGGTGAGCTGTGCAGCCTGGAAATGGCTCTGTTGTTGGGTAAAAGGGCCCAAGACACTCAGGAAAAATGTTATTTAGGTTCACTCTATTGAGTTCACTCTACCCATTTTAGTCCTTATGGGATCTCCATTAGATGCATTAAAAGAAAAGACAAAAGATGCCACATTCAACTACTTTTCCTGATAAAGAACCCTGATTAAGCATAGCAGGTGCCAATGGGCTGGACTTTGGGGTTCGGTGGCCTTTTAGGTTGGGGGAGGGCAAAATATGATCTTGTAAGGCACAATGTTGCCGTTAAGGTGAAGCAGTGATGCATGGTTGGGGAGCATGAAGGGGAGGGGGGCTTTCGGGGGCTACTCCATATTTCTTGACCTCATTGCGTAGCACGAACAATTAATCAAAACTCTGCTCTCACCCAGCTCCACTGACAGACCAGTGCTGCTGCTGTCACCCAGGCCATACATCACTCCCACAAAAAAAATCTGCTTTCTATTAGGAAGATGAAAGACGCCTCCTTAATTGTTTTTTTTTTTTTGTTTCTGTTTTGTTTTCAAAATGGGAAAGAGATTGAAGGGAACTGCTGTAGAGTCATTTGGACTTGACGCTGTTCGTTGAATTTGAATTATAGACAACACAATACTTAGTTCCACAAAAAAAGCACTCAGAGAGTGCATACCTCTGTCAATACATTTATCACTACTAACTGAACAAATTTGGACCCATCCTAAAAATGTAATACTTTGCTCTTTGGCCCATGATCCACATTTTCATAAAATATCATTGAAACTGATTGATATATGTGAGAGATAAACAAATAACCAATACCCAACTTTGTTGGTTGTTGGAGGTAAGTAAGTGGAGGTATGGGAATGGCTATTCTATCTCCACGTATTGGATATGGAACAGAAACAGACACACCCGTTAGGGCTACCAAGGATGTCAGTGAACTCTTTGGTGTATTTTTCAGACAATTCAACTGTTCCAAGTGATTATGGGCGAGTTTTCACAGGCAACAGATCAGACTTAGTCCTGGAATAAACTGAGTTTGCTACTTTAGCATGTGAAACCAGGCAATAAACTCACTTAAACAGTAAGCACCGTGAGTCACTGGACAGCGACACAGACAGTATCTTTTTTTATTTATTTATTTTTTGTTCATTTGGTTTTGTGGCAGATTCGGCCACAAGATTTGAAACCAATTGAACATGCATTTTTCAATCAGATGGGTAAACTAAAAGGCTCCAGAAACAAGCTGGAACTGAAAATTGCTGTAGCACAGGCCTGGTAGGGCATCTAAATGGAAGATATTCAGCGTTTGGTGATGTCTATGTGTCACATACTACTTTAAGCAGTTACTGCATGGAAAGGATACGCAACAAACAATTAAAATGATTACTTTATTCTATATTATGTTATACTGTCCATTATTTTTTCTTGCAAAGTGGGGGGATTATGCTACTCACTGTCATTATATTCCTTCAAATTCAAAGCGCTAGAGTACAGAGCTAAAATAAAAAATGTTTCCCTGTACAATGAATTGTGCTGCTCACTGTGGATGAACATTTCAATTTCAAAGAGCAATGACTACCAACCTACTTCACGGTAGCATTACACATAGGAGAAGTGGGTGTAATGCGGACGGTGTAGCCCGCGCTGGAGCCAGATCAAAATGATCATTCTGTTTTGCTCTCAATTTTTTTTTTTTAAATTGCCACTTATTCTCTTTTGCTCTCAAATTTTGGTTGCAAATCTATTCTATTTGATTGAATAATAAAGAGATAACTGTGTCTCATTAGTATTGCACCTGACCATCTCAATATTTTAAATATTGTTTTATTTTCATGAGAACTTGGAAACTAGAAAAATGAGAATAAAGTCTAGCTTTGCTGAATAAAAGATGAAACACACTGGTTTGAACGCTTTGAAGAAAAAGAAACTGTAGACTTAACAGCTTATAGTGAACTGCCACCAAAATAACAATGTAAAAACAACTCAAGTGTTTCAACTCTTTCAATCAGGACTTGTCATAGGGGGATAATTGCATGACTCTCACCTCGCCTTAAAGCGCATTACTTCACCAAATTTGTCACAGAAAAAAACCAAAAAAAAAAACCAAACACCACACTCGTCCATGGTATCACTCAAGGTGCGTAGAAATCCAAAAATAAAATATTTTTAATATCGGAAACGTGACTTTGCTTGGAAGAGGTGGTCTCGCACATGGTTCATCCGTACTCGAACCAAATGTGAACTCGTCATGATGAGAGAGGGCTGTAACATTTTGTGTACTGTACTGTCCTGTAACATGGACTGCTGCAATTACTGTCCTGCTCCACTAGGGGACTGGTCCGGACCACTGGTCCCTGGAGCACGGACCACTGCAGTAACTGTCCTGCTCCACTAGGGGTCTGGTCCGGACCACTGGTCTTTGGAGCACGGACCACTGCAGTAACTGTCCTGCTCCACTAGGGGTCTGGTCTGGACCACTGGTCCGGGGTGTCTCGAGACAGTGAAATTTTCAGTCTTTGCTGGCCTCCCACCGAGGTAAGGTCTAGGAACCACTGACTGAGCTGTCCATTCTCAGAATACTGCGATTAGATGGTTAATGCCTGCCTTAAGCTCAGCATAACTGTTGGCCAAACTATTTATCTAGCCTGCCATTTTCATAAATAAATTGCAATGAATGTGATTGTTCAAAATGTTTGAAGCCGGTAGTCTCACAGTAAGCAGCTCATTGCTTTTTCTATACTGCACTAATCTGGCAAATTAATTAAGCGGCTAGTGACACCTAACAAAACTCAATGAATATGACGATATTGCGTCATCTTATTCTCGAAAATATGAATGCTCTGAACAGATTATTTTTATCTAGCCTAGATGGAGAGCATTAAAAATGATCGGCAGGTTTGGAAAGTAATGTTAATAAATTGCAGCCTGTTCATACATTGCTGTCGGCTGTTAATTTCGGGTGATTATTGTGCTTTCTTTCTCTACCATAAAAACATTATTTTAAATAGAAGGCTATACTCAGGCAGAGGGATTTGATACAGCTTTATCAATTTATAGCCTACTTGAAATGGAGCTTCTATTACAGCTCCGTGTAATTCATTTGAAAATGCGGTGGCCCCTTTCCGAAAAGTAATTTGGCTTCTAAGAAAACATGAGAAAATGACTTGGTTTTGAATGGTTTTTCATTCAATCCCTCCGAAAAACGAGTAATCTTTCAACATAGCGTAATTGCGTAAAACGATTTACCACAACTGGTAGTAGGCTACAGTAATACATCGACCAAGATTAGCCATGAATAACTCGGGTCAGTGATTATAGTGAGACTGTTGTTAGGCTACGACCAAGCTTAGGCTATTATATTTATCACCGAGCTTTGTTTTCATGTATTTTCCCCTTCTCTTCGGAAATGGCCACCGCATTTTCAAATGAACGAGGCTTAAAAAGTTTTATAATTAAAAGTCAATTGTAACATAACATGTTTCTTTGCAGCAAAAAGAAGCACCTATACTGACGGAAGATAAGCTGGAAAACGTGTGATTAGAATTCATTAATGTGACACCTACTGGTCATAACTTGCCGAATATTTTTATAAATAGACTACATAAAAAATCTATTCGGAGCATTATGATTTTAGTCCATAAGCTTGTACAATTTGAACATTTATTTCATATTCATCTGGCTTTAATAAGTCATTCTCATAAGTACATTATGTTAATGAATTATAATAACTCTTTTCAGTTGGTATTTATTTCAGTAGATAGTGGAGATTCTAATCAGCAGCATAGAAACCAGTTTACTGTGGGAGAGGCGATAATGATTTTACATTGAAATGAAGCTTTTATTCCAACTTTGTGTTCGTTAATTCATTTGTAAATGCGGTGGCCGTTTCCGGGAGGAAAATAATAAATAAATAAATAAATATATAACAAGAGGTTGTCCAATTGTATATTATTTAAACTTTGTTGTAACAACAGTCACTATAAACACTGACCCGAGTTAATAAACTATCCAGAGACACCAAACAAAACTCGATGAATATAGAGTAAAAAAAATAACCAATATTGCCACAGTTTATTCTCGAAAATTTTAATGCTCTGAACAGATTATTTCTATCTAGTCTAGCTAGAGAATGATAAAAATTATTGGCAGGTTTGGAAAGTTGTGTTAATAAATTGCAGCCAGTTCACATCGCAGCCAGCTTTCTGCTGTTAATCTCGGTTGAATATTGTGCTTTCTTTCTGAACCATAAAAGCAAAATTTTAAATAGAAGGTTATAGGTATAAGCTACTCAGGCAGAGGGGTATGATACAGCCTATGATGTAATACCCGAAATGGGGTTTTGATTATAGCTCCGCTTAATTCATTCGAAAATGCGGTGGCCATTTCTGACGAGTAAATTGGCTTCACAAAAATGGTTTTACCATTCAATCCATCAATCAATCCATTCAGTACCCTATATATAATTTAATTATAATAAGGTCTCTGCGCTGTCAGTTACTGCAGTGGTCCGTGCTCCTAGGACCAGTGGTCCGGACCAGTCCCCTAGTGGAGCAGGACAGTTACTGCAGTGGTCCGTGCTCCTAGGACCAGTGGTCCGGACCAGTCCTCTAGTGGAGCAGGACAGTTACTGCAGTGGTCCGTGCTCCTAGGACCAGTGGTCCGGACCAGTCCTCTAGTGGAGCAGGACAGTTACTGCAGTGGTCTGTGCTCCTAGGACCAGTGGTCCGGACCAGTCCCCTAGTGGAGCAGGACAGTTACTGCAGTGGTCCGTGCTCCAAGGACCAGTGGTCCGGACCAGTCCCCTAGTGGAGCAGGACAGTTACTGCAGTGGTCCGTGCTCCAAGGACCAGTGGTCCGGACCAGTCCCCTAGTGGAGCAGTGCTCCGTGCTCCTAGGACCAGTGGTCCGGACCAGTCCCCTAGTGGAGCAGGACAGTTACTGCAGTGGTCCGTGCTCCTAGGACCAGTGGCCCGGACCAGTCCCCTAGTGGAGCAGGACAGTTACTGCAGTGGTCCGTGCTCCTAGGACCAGTGGTCCGGACCAGTCCTCTAGTGGAGCAGGGCAGTTACTGCAGTGGTCCGTGCTCCAAGGACCAGTGGTTCGGACCAGTCCCCTAGTGGAGCAGGACAGTTACTGCAGTGGTCCGTGCTCCAAGGACCAGTAGTCCGTGTTACAGGACAGTACAGTACACAAAATGTTACAGCCCCTGCTGATCTTGAGGCTCCTTCAGTTTGAAGGTCTAAGAGTAGGCAATAATTTTAAGCATCACCATCATAAGGGTTATAGTTAATAACTATATTACTCAAGAAACTTAAACTAGAAGAATTAAGTGAGAGCCATTCTCACACAATTCATTTTGTATCAACACACCCCTTTTAAAGGTTTACAATGGTAGGTTGATGCGAGTGTTCAGAGGAAGATGTTACCAGTGTCGACACATCCTGGTTTTTTCATTGAATGTTGGCCATACTCTAGGGCAAATTTCAGCTAATCCCCTTAGTGTGTCATGGCTGGGAACTTTGTCAAATGTACCATCGTTTACACATGTGCCCGCTGGAAATCTCCATTTCAGAACATATTTTTTGAGCAAATATCTTCCAATCTCGGCAGTATGACATCAATTTCAACAAATTCTTTTTTCATTCATTAGGAGAATATATCAGCTAAAAAGTGCATTGAGAAGCACGATTATAATCATTGGTGACACTTTGTGGGGCCCCAGAATGGGCGGTCCCTTCTTAAAACTAAAACCTGTTAAAAATATAATTTTTTGATATTGCAGGTTTCTCTGGTGGATTCATGAACACCATGGGGTGGTTTATCAATGCTGAAAATGATTTTTAATTTGGTGGTTTGGGCCAGAAAACGCCCTTAATGGGACTCCACCGTTCCGTGGTATGAGGCAGTGGGCAGCATAATTGATTAAAAAACAACATGAGCTGAATGTAATTAAATCACAACCCATCACAGCTACAGCACCATCTACATGGTCTTAGCCGTCTGATTAAGAAAGCATGGAGCCTGTTTGGTTTAGTTCTTATTCTTCTTTGTGCATATTTCCATATTTAAAGCCATCAAGATTCATACTGCCACCCGCAGTAATGGAATTTTGACATACGCAAGTGTACTCAGGTATGGAACATTACTAGTGTGAAAGCTGACCAGTGGGGGGAGAGTCAATCGCACTGTGGCACAGTACAGAACAATTATACCCAGTGTGAAGGCCCCCTTAGAAACAAGAGCTGCACATACATATTCCAGACCCGTTTCTAGACTGCTTTAATTTGGGGACAATAAGAGATGTAGTTTGGATGCTGTTGTGTTGAGTGCCCATGGGATTTCTTTTTTGCTGGCCAACGAAGGCATGACAATTATTTCAGCGCTGTAGGCAAAAGTCTAGAGGTACTCTGCCTCTGGAGTGCCAGAGGAAAGAAACACAAGGCATAATTCAGTCAACTGACGTATTTTTAATTTAAATGTAAAGGTACAATGTACAAACCCCAATTCCAGTGAAGTTGGGACATTGAGTAAAACTTGACTAAAACAGAATGCAATGATTTGGAAATCTCATAAACCCACGTTTCATTCACAATTGAACATAGACAACATATTAGATGTTGAAAGTTAGACATTTTACCATTTAATGAAAAATATTGGTTCATTTTGAATTTGATGGCAGCAACGCATCTCAAAAAAGTTGGAAAAGGGCCAACAAAAGGCCGGAAAAGTAATAGGTAGCATTGAAAAACAGCTGGAGAAGCATTTTACAACTAATTAAGTTGATTGGCCACAGATCAGAACGAGACTGGATATAAAAAGAGCATTTTAGAGAGGCAGAGTCTCTCAGAAGTAAAGGTGGGCAGAGGCTCACCAATCTGTGACAAACTGAGTCTAAAATTTGTGAAACAATTTGAGAAAAATGTTCCTCAATTTAAAATTGCAAAGATTTTGCTTTTTTTTATCACAGGTGCAGGACCCAAAAAAACAGCAGTGGAAAAGAATAAAAGTCTGCACTCTGTTTAAGTCGCACCCAGAAAGCTTTATTCCACGCAGCGTCTCGCCCGTGTCATGGTTATGGTTTTTGGTCATGTTTATATTCATGTTCAGTGTTCATGATTTTGTCTTTTATTTATTCTTTTTGGTTATTGTAATACTCAGGTTTTTAGTTCATTCCATTTCTCAGTTCCATTGGGCTTGTCTCCCGTCTTGTGATCTAGTTGGTTCAGTCCGTCTTACCTGTTTGCGTGCCCACTTACTTCGGGTGATTTAAATGAATTCTGGTGTTTAAAATATTCCTTTGATTCTCGTTTACTCTCTTCATCTTCCTGTTCTAATTACTAACAAAACTAACGTTTGTAATTTGTATCATAGTCTACTAACACAACTAATCTATGTATATAGATGACTAAATTACTAACGAGCACTCTAGTTAAATCTGTAAAGTTGCACCGCTACTAATTTAGACTAATTCCCTCTCAGCAATCGCCCTGCTCTGATCTCCGCCTCTTGCTCAGCTGTTCCAGTCTTCTCCTGAGTTTCAGCAAGATCTCTAGCACGTGCTTAATTACTCTCCTGCGCTTGTTATCTGTACACTTAGAACTCCTTTACCGGAGCTGTTTAAATGTTATAGGCTGAGACCAGTACTACTGTTCTCAAGTGCTGCTAATACATCTAAATACAATATTAGACGCCATATTTGGGTTTATGTTCAATAAAAGCTGGTATGGCATGATCAATTACATGTACTATATTTTTTACCTCAGCCAAGGAGGTTATGTTTTTGTCGGCGTTGGTCTGTCTGTTTGTGTACAAGATAACTTCAAAAAGTACTGAACAGATATCTCTGAAATTTAGTGGGTGGGTTGCTATTACATCAGGGATGGACCCTATTGATTTTAACCTCGATCGGTCAAACAATATGCCCAACACAGTAACCATCTCAAAATCCTATGTTGCAGACATAGAGGATCTTACTAAAGTGGGCGTGTCGTATGAAAGTTATGAAACAAGTAAACTTTGCATTTGTTGCAAGCTTTTGGATGCAACAAACCTAAAATTTACTCAATGAGTTTCATAACTTCCTCAAAACACAACCAAGAGTAATAGATTCTGTTTATCACTTAACTGAATTGCGTAATTTAATGGAAAGCAAATGTAATTTCCGTTAGCACCCATTGCATGTTAGCACTGCCTGAACTACATTGCTCTGCTGAGTCACAGACATCCCTGCTTTGATCTGGAACAACCTAGAATGTAAGTAAGTAAGTAAAGTTTATTATCCCCCGCCAATACGAAGTGGGAGGGGGATATAGGTTTGACCTTCCATGCGTCCGTACGTCCGTCCGAGATAAAGGGGACCGCTTTACTCAGAAACTACTACGGATACAGAAACCAAATTTGGTGTGTAGCTTCAGACCATAAAGGCCTTGATGGATTTCAAAAATAAGAAGCACATGATTGGCGGGGGATGTTGTAGACCATGTCGACTTGTTTATATAGCACCTTTCACAGACAGGGTCACAAAGTGCTTCACAGTTATTTACAGAGTGAAATGAATAAATACAATAAAATACAATAAAAATATGGATAGAATAAGAACACAGAAAGAGTCAAATGCCAGAAAGTCCAAGTCAAGTTCATGAGTAGAATGAAAGATCAGCTCCCAGCCTAATCCTTTTCCCCACTACAGCAAATGAGGCAAAAAAAAACTCCCAGTAGGGAGAAAAATCATCAAAACAGTGATGAGAAAAAACTCCCCAGTGGGAAGAAATCTCAGGAGGAACTTGGCTATAGCGGGGAAGCCCATCCTCCGAGGGGTAGCTAATTAATAACAAAATAAAGTAAAGCGGGATAGAAATGGAAAAAATGATCCATTAAAGTCCATCTAAACAGTGGCATGGGTGGCTCCAGGAAGTGGCATATAATGGATGGTGCAGAATTAGATCAGGACAGCAGGACAGCAGCAGCCAGCGCTTATGGTGAGGGACAGGGCTTGGATGATCCATGGGCTCAGGATGGGGGACAGAAAGATCCTCGGAAAGAGACAGAAAAAAAGTGGATTGAGGCACTGGATAAAACTACTGCATGTTAATTAGAAAATAAAAAAAACCATCCTGTGACATGTGCCAAGTGGGGAATTATTAGCAGACTGGTCAGGAAACAGTCAACACTCCACCATCCACTTCCTGCAGCACAGAAGCCTAACACTTACACCAGGCTGTAAGATCACTATTGATTTACTAAACACTACCATATGGACCTCCCCAGTGACTAAGGCTGTAGCAAGCCCCACTGGCACCATTGATGCAGGCTCAGTGCCACCGGCTCCACATGGATTTACTTAACACTACCACCAGTACCATATGGACCTCCCTGGTGACTAAGGCTGTAGCAAGCCCCACTGGCACTGCTGATGCATGTTCAGTGCCACCGGATCCACATGGATTTGCCTAACACCACCACCAATACTATATGGACCTCCCTGGTGACTAAGGCTGTAGCAAGCCCCACTGGCACTGTTGATGCATGCTCAGTGCCAGCAGTTCCATGTGGATTTGCAAACACTACTACCAGTGACACACGTAGAAGAACAGACAACTAGACAAATGCCTGACTAAACAAATGAGTCTTTAGTTGCACCTTAAAGTTTTCTACGGAGTGTGCAGTTTGCAGCTCTTGTGGGAAAGCATTCCAACATTAGGTGCCATTGTTTGGAAGGCACGATCAACTTTTTTTAAATTAAGATGTGTCTGAGGAACAGCCGGTAGCTCCTGAGTTTAGGACCCAAGTAACCTGCTAGTGACATATGGATGAAGTAGGTTGCAAATATAATTAGGGGCCTGACCATGACGGGCTCTGTACGTAATGACCAGGACTTTAAATTGTATCCAGAAAGTGAAAGGAAGCCAGTGTAGGGAATTTAGGATGGAGGAAATGTGGCATGACTTCTTGGACCTAATTAACAGCCCAGCAGTGGCATTCTGAATGATTTGCAGATGATCCAGAGACGCCTTGCTGAGGCAAGTGAACAGTGAATTGCAATAATCAAGGCGAGATGACACAAAGGCATGAATGATAATCTCTAACTCTGCATGTGATACCATAGCTCTGAGTTTTGCTACCAAGACTTCTTAAGTTTGAATGGACATTGGCACTCAAAGACTCAAGGGTATTAGTGACCTTTGCAGCAGTATCAGCAGCAGCAACAGTGAGAACTTCTATTTTATTTTCATTCAATTGTAGAAAGTTTCTGGCCATCCATGCCTTAATTGCAGACAAGCAGTCAATGCAAAACAATTAGTTCCTCTGTCTTGTCTGGACTGAAAGAAAAATAAAGTTGAATGTCATCTGCATAACAGTGGTAGGAGATGCCCTTAAAATTGGCAATAATGTGTGCCAGGGGAAGCAAATATAGTGAAAATAAAATTGGGCCCAAGATAGAACCCTGGGGCACACCACAGGATACGGCGGCGGACTCTGACTTATAAGGGCCAACAGAGACAGAGAAATGTCACGCTTAGAAGACATTGAGTTTGACCCTTTTTTTTACACTAATTAAGGATGGTGAAAATCTGAAAACACTAGTTAATATTGTTATCTGAAATGTCTAAATCAAGCTATTCTTATTTGTTCAGAAAAAACCCAAATTGAAAAATTTTCCTCCATTTGCAAGAAACTTGCTCCAATGAAGTTGCTGGGTTTTTCCAGATCACAGGAGATTCAGGGCTGAACAAGCAAAGGTTTGTAAATTCAGTCAACTTAGCAGTTAGCTAATGTTAGCACGCTAACAAACTAATGTTACATAATGGTTTTGAGAAAGTAACTAGCTAAGTTACGTAAACTTAGTTATGTGAGTGGCGCTTAACTAGCCTGCTACAGCGCTGAGCCATACCAATTTAATAAACGATACACTCGGTATTCAGTTTGGCTAAGTATAAACAGCAAGACGTCTTAAAGGAGGTTGAACAATATGTGAGACTGCTGTCTTATTCCACTAAAAAAAAGTCTGTCAAAACACTTAATGTCTGCATGTTTTTTAATGTTTTTGTCAAATGTAATAAACCCCTGGCTCCTTTATTTTTTCCTGGTTAATTGTCATTGTATACTGATTGCTGTCAAAGTTATACCTGTTTTAAAATCCTCTGTATACTGTATCTTTGTTAAATTATCAATAAAGAAAATAAAAAAACAAAAAAACAGCGAGACATTACACACAAAGCAAATTTTTTTCCCCCACGCTCTCAGCCAGTGAGATTTTGGCAAAAGTGATATTACCCATGTGCAATATCAGAAATATATTATGAGCTGGGCTATGGGAAAAGTACTGCAGTTATGTGATAAACCTTGCATTTCTTATCAGCCATGTTCACTATGCAAGATTTCGACTGTGCTGCTTTGACAGAGGTTTGCACTCTTGGCGTGCCTCTAGTTTTTACTGTTATTGACCTAGTCCGGGCCTCCAAAACAGCTAGAAACAGGGATCTAGCTGCTGGCCCTCATCAAAAAAACCATTAGGCCCCCGGGCCAATTTTGGTGTATGTTTTTGTGCTCTTTAGTGAAAGAATTTTTGGTCTTCCAATGAAGGCAGTATATTCCTAAGGCCATGTCCACAAATGAACCAGTGTTCTTGGTAGTCTACAACCAACATACTGACCAAAGGTAGAAAATAAAAGGAAAAAAAAATTTCCCGTAGAATGCAGAGTGATTTAAGTTAAGAAACGCAAGTTAATTAAAGGCAGACTGGAAAATAAGTTTGCGCATAATTATTTCAGAAAATCAAATTTATTACCAACGCGTGCACATTTACGCTCGTTTCATCAAACTTTTTTTTATTTTGTGGTCACTTTGACCGAGTAACCATATGATTACATTTACTAACTAGCTAACTTGCGTTTCTTTTGTTGCTCAGTATTTATAGGCCTACGGACACTTTGACCATGATCAAATTTTGATAATGGCAGACCTTGTATTGTCAGAGGAATAAGCTTCTGTCCGACGTGAGAGGAACTTTTGGCACAGAGAGGATCTCCTCCGGGAAAGTGACGAGTGGCTGCTCGTTTTGTGTGGCACCAACAAAATGTCATGGAGTAATACTAATAAAAGTACAATTAAGAGTGATCTCTGCAGACTGTATTTTAACAATTACCCTCATGCAGCTCCGATCGAGGCCGTGGGGACTCATCCATGTCCCCACCGCCTCGTATTCCCACGATAAGGGGGAGCTCTGTTGCCAGGCGCTCCTCGAACGGTGACAGCTGTAGGCTTGAGTCTGTTTGGCCTCCACCTGTCCGTGCGCAAAATCGGACCACTTTTTTTTAACCTACATATAAAGCATTTGGATTGTCAATTATGTCAGCTATACTTTAACATGAAATATCATGGATTTATAAATTGAATTTGTCAAGGCCGATGTTATTCACACTTTGAATTTTTTTCTTGGCCACACTTAAGTGCCAGTTGGTGACCATTCCAGTGCTGCTTATACCTGAAAATAAGTATAAGCCAAGAAAATATTTTTAGCTTTGGACTGTAGTGCGAATAGAAGCCACTAGATGGCAGTATTGACCGTCCTTATGTTAAGCCCAGACTGGAGCTAGGTTTGGGCATGTCTCGAGCATGTCTGGGAAAGTCCCAGAGAATTAAAAAAAAGAGGTCTAAATGTGGGAGGGGTCTGCAAAAGAGTATATAAGGATGAAAATTGAGGGAGTGGAGTAGCAGGAGAAATTGCAAGCAGAAGGATACATTTGACCAGACCTGTCACTCTTTTCATGACCTGTGTAGTTTTTTGTGGATTTTTGCCTGTGTTGGAGCATTTTCCTCACCAGGAACATCACCAAGCAACCCAACCAAAGGGACTGTAAATATTTTTTTTGTTGTATATATCAATCTTGGTCAGTAGAGTAGATAGTACATTAGTTAAAAGTCTTTGTTTGATAAAATTTGTTTAAGTTTTAAAATTGTGTCTGTCATCCTTTGCTGTCATAAATGTAATAACAAATTGGGGCCATAGCAGGACACATTTAAAATAAGTGTGGGCAATGGAGAAATGTGCATCTTGGCCACACTTATGAGTGCATCTAACGTGAATGTCGATCAATTTTTGTGCTTGGACACACTTAAATAAGTGCAAATAGTCACTTCAATTTATTAATGAATTAAATCAAACCTCTGCTGCACTCCAGTTTTCCACCCCAACGGTGTTTACCGCAGCAGTAATAGTTTTCCAAACAGCAGCCTTCTGGGCTCCCTTTATGCCCCTCTTAAGGCTTCCAAATAAAACTATTTTGTTTTTCTCCTCCTCAGACGTGATAAATTATATTTCCTCCTAAGTGAAGTTCTTTCTTCTTTGCTGTCTTTCGAGAGTCCGTGTCGTAAAGTGGGCAGGACTATGCCTCCCGGAGCATGACTTTATAGGGGCGTGTCATGTAAATTACGATGGTTTCAGCCGCCAGATTTATCAATGCCACACCAGTTCTACACCGAAATCAGCAACGTACACACTTTTTGTAAATCAGACGAAACACCTGGCGAAAGCTGATATTTACACCAGAATCTACACCAGATCCTACACAAGTTTGATAAAAATAGGGGCCATTGGCTTTTGATTTTATCCACAATTTACACTTTGTCCCAACTATTTCAAAATTGGGGTTGTACATCAGCTAAAGCAATGCCATTTTTGACATAGGTGAACCAAATTTTTGGCATGAGTGTCAAGTGAAATGGCAGCTGTCTCCTTCCACAAGCTTGGTGTATAAGCCAGCATGTTCTGAGGCGACCTGAGTGCTTTGTGAACATTAGCAAAACATCCTGCGCGCCAGTTTTTCTGAGCAGAGCCATGGCTGCCGCATGACTGGGATTCTTCAACAGAACAATGCAAGCTACTGGGTGCACTGTAAACCCTGATAGTGGTGAACTCAAATGTTTCGTGGAAACTGATTACCTCATAAAAAAATTGTGCAGGCAAACTAAATTGCATTGTGTGGAAGGAACTTCAAGAAAATAAGGTACAGTTATATTTTACATGTTTTTAAGTGCTGTGAACACAAGACCATTAAGTTGGTAACTTAATTTTTTGGAGGTAACTGGTTTCCACAAAACATTTGAGTTCACCACACTTGTCATGGTTTAGAGTGTGGTATTTCCCTTTAAACCTGTCTCTTAGCAACCTTGGCCCCGGTCAAAAGTCCTATTGTCCCAAATTATTTATCTACTGAAACCTAAAACTTAGCAAGCCTCCACCGTGCAGATGCCTCTCTCCTCACAACTGCAGCATAGGCCTACTACTGCATCTGGGAGAGACTTGATATGAAAGACTTTTCATGAACATTGAAATGAATGAACTGACAATGAAATAAAACATGAAATTCGCCATTTATTTATCCTACTAACTTCTTCTTATTATTATTATTATTATTATTACTACAACAACTAATCGGCACTTTGTTAATTTAGAACGCCATACATTTAATTTCCAATAACAACATTACACTTTCTTCCTTTGTTATATTGTTCGTAAAATCAGCTTGGCTTTCAGCGAATGCTTAAAAATGTGGAAATTTTGACAGTTGTACGAAAATATTAAAACGCCGAATAATTGGCTGGCGCCATTTGAGCCCACCCAGTTCGAGCCGCTTAGCTGATGCTATGCCATTTCCTTGTTGTTGTTTACTTGACCGAGCGCCATGGGAAGGGACGCCCATCTCCGTATTCTTGGTACCCCCGCATCCGCGCCGCCAGGGAAGCATCAGTAGGCAACATCGGCAAGTGACAGGCATAGTTACTTAATCACTGTTAATAATCTACACGATGAGTGCCAACAAAATCAACAATAGCGAAGAAGACACGGATTGGGCAGCAGCTAAGGTTGCTTTCGACAACCTTAAATCCTCGAAGAAGCCCCGACCAGTGAGTGATATAACCTGTTTCGAAGCCAGTATGAAACGAGACGCAATTCTTTGTCATCCGCTATTGCTTTAATCATACGTTTTAAATTGTGAAGTTCTCCCATGGATTTGAATTTCGCCTGAAATAATTTCAATAATCTAATCGTTTGATTGCAGCCCAAACCTGAGCATGCTGTCACCATCGCAGTATCTTCGCGCACTTTGTTTAATATGGTCAAGGAAAGGAAAATGTACGAAGAGGAGGGGTTGGAGAAATACGTTGCCTTCCAGCAGCAGCACGAGGATGAGCCGCTGATGCCGGGAGTGGCGTTTCCGTTCGTGAAGGTATGTCAAGTTGTATGCCAGAGATGCACCGCGTTTGCGCTGTTGAGCTGCATACTGCCTCTTAATTAACTATTGTTTTAATTGTTCGCAAGAAAAAATTACAATTACTGACTTTTCTGAAATGCTAATTCCTCCCCAGTTTTATGTCTTCAAGAGATGTGCGAAGACAGCGCAATTGTGTACACGCAAAACACAAATCATTTCAGTGGCTAGTGACTTATCTCTGAAATGGGGATGTGTATAGTGTAAACTTGTTAACAGCTTCGAGGGCGCTGAAGCACGTGTTGGCTTTATAGGTCAATTATTGCTGTTACTGGGTTATTGGAGCTATGCTTGGCTTTCAGCCCTGTCTGTGATGACAATTTATGACTATTCTTGGGTACAGGTGTGACTGAGTTCTCTTACTTTTTGTGTTCGGAGGGATGGTGCTTTTTGCATAAAAGTCTTTGATACATTCTTGGAATCCCCAACAAATTGTCCATCCACCCCATCTATACCACTTTTTCCTCACCGGGGTCATGGGGAGCTGGAGACTATCTCAGCTGACTGTGGGAAAAAGACAGGGACACACCTTGGACAGCACACTAATCAACCACAGGGTGCACACATCATTCACAGCAATGGGTAATTTGGAGTCTTCTATTGCATGCATGTCTTTGGACTATGGGAGGAAACCAGAGTACCCAGAGGAGATCCATACGGACATGGGGAGAATATGCACAACCCACACAGTTTTCTGTCTTCTGGGCAGTCACCCCGAGCTGATACATGCGTTCTCCAAAGTTCTTTATCAGGGATTTAAGAGCAAGAGCCAGATACTCACAGAAAATGCCCAAATGGGCTTCTTTATTAACTGAAAAATGCTTTACTCAAAGCTCTTTTGAGGAAACTTAGGCAGCAAATGATCTTAAGTCAGGTAGGGGCAAACAGTATGATGGAAGGGGGGGGGGTGGGGGGGCGGGTTTTGGTTGGAAGGGGTCAGGCAAGGTGTCGTTGAAGGGGCTGGTATGAGGTCTGCAGCCCATATGGCAAAATGAGTAAAGCAGGGAACGCAGGCAGGTGCACACGTTCGAACTCGGGTGTCAGGGAGACTGGAAGGAGCCACTCACCAGGACTGCAAGCATGGGGAAGAGATTCCCTATTCATTTTTTACTTTGTTTGTGTAGTAGTGCATTGGAAACATTGGATTACGCAAAACTGTTGTCTCACAGCAAGAAGGTCGTGGGTTCAATTCTGGCCTGGGGCCTTTCTGTGTGGAGTTTGCATGTTCTCCCCATGTTCGCGTGGTACACCGGTTTCCTCCCACAGTCCAAAGACATGCATGTTAGCTGAAGTGGAGACACTAAATTGTCCATTGGTATGAGTGTGAGAGCAATGGTGAGAAGATTTGAGTAGTGTCTTGTAATGAACTGTGGAGGGCAGCATTACGCTGGACGCTGTACTTCCACCGGAATCTCAAATGAAGAAGAAGAAGAAGAAGGAATTAAACTAGGAGGGAGCAGAATGAGGCAATGATTAAATAATGAGAATAAATTAACAAAAAAAGACTGAATGTGACACAGATGGCTTGGTTGTTAGAAAAACAATTAACAGGAGGGCTAGAACAAGGAAATTCTTGTCATTATCAGAATATTTTCTGACAGTCCTCAGCTGTCCCATGACAAAGTTTTGTTATCGCATTAATATGGATGGCTGGAATGTTATCAAATCTCATCCCTTTCAGTTTGAGTTAGATTTTTCAGAGTTTTTAGAAAACAATAGCAAATCAACATCTACTAAATACTATAGGCCTCACAATTTTATGCAAAACATGATGTTCATGTTGTTCATTTTTACCCATTTTTATTATGACAAGGGGCGACAGACATTGTTTGAATATTGTTCTTTACAACGCTAATATAAGAAATTGCTTGTTCATGGGGCAGATTAGTAATTTGTACACATCTCCCTGAAGCTCACTGCTTCTGTATAGAGCCTGTGACAGAATTCTTAAGGGATGTTTATTAGTCATCAACCAGACACACATGAGACACATGCACTGGTAATCACAGTGGGTAATACTGTCTGTCTAATAATGTCTTTCACGGAAGAAAGGAGGACACTTTGCTCATTCCGGTTACTTTTTTCCTGTCTTGCTTACTGTCCTTCCTGCCTGTCCTCGCTCTGAGGCACGCACATTAGGGTGGCAAAAAAGTAAGAAAAGATTGTGAAGATGGGGGGGGGGTCAAGGAAACATGAATTGGCAAAATTTGCATCAAAGAGTTGATGTGGTAGTTGAATGGCAGATGTGCATTCAGAGGTAAATCATTTACATGTCACGCATTCCAGAAAAAATGACCTCCCAAAGGATGGTCTCGTCTTTCTGTGCCTAATATATCCTTGGGAAAACCTAGCATTCCTTTTACCAATCCTATTTAGGGGACTGTAATCACCTAAATTACAGCAGACCTCGATCAATATCCAGATCAGGTGCAAGAAATGAAGAGCAGTTGTGAAAAATAAGCTCAATAGGAATGAGCCCAGTACTGGGACACACTTCTGGAGTGTAAGGTTGGCGGTTGAGGCTGGTTTACAGTTGAAAACCGTGTTTCCTTGGAATAGGCCCTGATGTCGGTGAATGCGCGTTTGCGGGAGCTTTACCCGGATAGCGAGGAGCTGTTTGACATTGTCCTGGTGACCAATAATCACGCACAAGTAGGAGTACGCCTCATAAACAGCATCAACTACTATGGTACGTACAGCATGGTGTGTATGAGAGAGCTGGAGTGTTTGAGCGGGTGTGTGGGCAAGAGAGCGTGAGCAAGTGTGTCAGTGCGACTCCGTGTATATGTGTTCGTGTGTGAGAGATGGAGTGGGAGAGAAAGAGTGTGCGTGCATGAGGGAGTTCATGTGGGAGAGTCTGGGTCAGACAATTATGAACAGCAAATTGTGAGCAAAATCTGTCGCTCTTTATTTATGAATGGACTGATTGCAGCCCACTGTTGAATTCTAAATGCCGTTCACCACTTTTACAACGATTGGGTAGCTTCTCATCAGGCTGAACAAAAACTTCATGGAATGTGTCGCAGTTTTGAATCTCCCTGCAGACATAATGATCCTGTATTGATTATGTTATCCTTCATATGCATGGTTGTCGTAACAGCTGCTTATGCATGTGATTCCAGATAAGGTTGCCCTCTAAATGATTGTAAAGAGCAGTATTTGAAGCATGGCCCACTGAACATTGTTAGCAGTATACTTGCTATGAGGATAAAGTTGAGCGTTATTAACTGGCACATTGTTGTGGTGCACCATGGCAATACAATGAAGTGCTCTTCAGTCAGGAGGAGCCACTCACATCTTATCTGCATCAGATTGGGCTTAGACTGATTCTCGGGTGTTATCTCAGGCAGAATCATTACATTAAAAATTCATCAATGGCAGCTCATTATAATCATGGAGTCGAGTAATTAAATGAACAGCTCACTGAATATAAGGTAATTGAATGGCATGTCATATGCAGGATTACAATATTGAATATTGTGATTATTTGATGTTTTACTCAGATGCATATTTCTTTTTTTCCCTATTAGATCTAACAATTGAAAGATTCTGCATGACTGGAGGAGAAAGTCCGATTGGTTATCTGAAAGCTTATATGACCAACCTCTACCTCTCCAAGGATTCAGAGAAAGTACAGGAAGCCATTGAAGAAGGTAGCCATTTTGGGTTTTTTCCGCATAGCATGAATTATTTAGGGCAAAAAGTAAAACAAAAGAAAAAATATTCAAAGCTCAGTTTCTTTGGCTACATATGCATGCTGCAAACCAGTTATTTCGCCTCATCCTAAAGTTCCTCCAATGGATTGAGAACAGGTGACTGTGCATTGCTGAAAAATGAAGTCAATGTCATGTTCATGACATCAGCCAGAGATGACACATGCTTCGTGAAATGATGCTTTGTCCTGCTGGAAGTAACCATTTAAAAAAGGGTAAACTGTTGCCCAAACATATGACTTTTTGTCAAATTATTCATCGGGCCAACATTGCTTAATAGGCTCTGGCATGCAAATGATCAAATTATATGAATCAGCCTAATGTGTGCCAAGAGAACCGTCTTCACTCTTACTCTGCCAGAACCACCTGCGCTGCTTAAATGAGCGAGGATGGATCCAAACATTCCTACTTTTTGCACCAAGTTATGACCATAACATCTGCATGTCGCAGCAGTAGTCGTCAAGATATATGAGACCTGACATGATCTTAAATCAACTGAATTTTAGTAAAGCAGTTGCCTCACCTCTCTGTTTTTTTCTGTCACACGACTGTAGCCTTGTGTTTTTTTTGTTTTTTTTTAACCTCAGTCAGTCAGGATCTTAAGGTCTTTCTGTTAGCCTTAATTAGTCTGCCCCAGCTCTTCTGACCTCTCCCAGTTACAAGGTGTGCTGTTTGTTTTACCATCTGTAAACTCCAGAAACTGTAGTGTCTGGCAGTAATCCCAGGATGGAAGCTGTTTTTGTAATGCTGCACTAATTTCGCAACTAATTAGTCGGCACAGCTGAGCTTAATTATTTGCAGAACGATCAATAACTCAGTGTTCTGCAGCTTCATTGCCCTCAGTTTACAGTAGCGATTCCAACGTCAGCATAAAAAATTCTTAATGAGAATATTATAACCATGTTTATGTTATAAATGTTTTTAAATGCTGGCCACAGAACTTGAATTTAATAGAATGGATGTTCCACTGTTTGCCTTGGCAATTCAGCACGTACCCCGTAAAATGACGGTTTTAGGATGTTTGAGGGTTAATTGCTATTCATTCAAGTGGTAACTCCAGTGGGTAGATAGGCTGTAAAGTCTTTCATAATTGCTTGAGAACTGTGCTGATGCGTTGCAGAGTGCAGACTAGAGTGAGATTAAAAGAGCTGAGAACATTGGAATGTGTCCACGGAATCAACATGGCATACAGTAATTATTGTTTGTACAATTATACTGCATTTCTCTCGCCAGCCTCAAAATAATCATATTGGCAAAACAAACTGGTAATAACTAAACAGGCACCATTACCTACACATAGCTAACACTAAAACTGACATAGCTTTAGTGAAGAAAATCATTTTGTGAACAGTCACAACCATTTACCAGCGCACAGTTTGGTAACATATCAAACTGTTAACAAATTTACTGTTACAAATATGTAATTTAAGGTAAAGCATACAGTACCAGTCAGAAGTTTGGGCGTACCCATATATATGTTAAATAAAGAAATGGGTACCACTTACTTTACAAAAAGATCTAATTCTTAAATCCCCATCAAACTAACCAGCATTTTCTGTCATATTTACCGAGCATACTAACATTTTTTTTTACAAGAGCAGTTATATGGCTATAGTGAGTTTGCTGCTGAGCGGCCGTCTAAGTTCCCAAAGATGAGCTGCACTTGTGGTTTGCTTTTCATTGACTTTTTTGCCCAGAAAGTTCCAGAACAGCTTGTCTTTAATTTAGCTGTTGGAAAATGGAAAGAGTTTGTTTTTCTGCTTACTTTGCAAAATATGGCTTCTTTGAGAATTCTACATTTTTGGACATTCAAACAATGAAATTACTCTCTTTTAACTTCTGACTGTTTACCACTTACCAGATTCCATTTGAGATTATTTAGAGTAGTTAAGCTATTTAAATTTTTCTAAAAACAGAGCGCTGTGACATTATCAAAGTGTGTCCAAACTTTTGACTGGTACTGTAATTTAAGAAAAAAACTTGTCTGCCCAATGTCAGGTACAATTTCAGTAAAATCGTCTGGGAAACAAAAGTAATGCAAAATTTCTGCTGCACCACTACAGGGATTGCAGCAGCCACCATGTTCAGTACCAAGAAAGAGAATCCGCTAAGCGATACGCAGCTTCGCGTTGCTTTCGACGGAGACGCCGTCCTCTTCTCCGACGAGTCCGAGATCATTGTGAAGAAACATGGGCTGGACACCTTCTTTGAGCATGAGAAGGAGTTTGAGAACATGCCCCTGGCACAGGTGAATGCTAATGTCTGATCTGTCTTGTGGTTAAAGGCAGAGTATGAAGGAACTTTGCCCAGAATATATTCTATTACCATGTTAAGTTGTGTCTGCAATGTACGAACAATCTCTTTGCACCTTTCCCTCCTCCGAGGAGTTTACGTTTTGGGTGTGGTTTGTTTGTAGTTTTCCGCAGGGTGATGGAAAACCTACTGGCTTGATTTTCGTGAAACTTGGAGGATAGGCAGGGGAAGAACCCTTAAAAATCTTGGAGCAAATCCAAATAATTTGGCTGATAAACAGATTTTTCATTTTCATTCATCAATGAAATCACTATGAGAGAGGGCATAATTTGGCCTTGGTGGAAAAAATGCTATACATCCTAAAATCTAGTTGATGATAGTGAAGTTCAATAGTTACAAAACATCACCAATTTAGAAGGGTGGGCTTCGGGCCTTGGCAAATGTTCGCTCTCTGAGTGGCTTTCTTGTGCCGGTAGGCTTTTGATCTATGGCAGGCAACATATATACACAGGAATTTAAGTTTTGGGATGCGACAATGGATTCCTGTTTGCTGTTGTTTGATGTCTAGATGGGCAATTTGTGAGATCGGTGTAGAATCGCAAAAAAAAAAGTACTTACCATTTCTCATATTTATTTTTATTTATTTATTTATTTGAACAAACGAGCAATAATATATATAACCAACAGTAACAGAAAAGAAAGATAATAAAGAAAATAAATAATTCTCAACAGAAAAAAAAGAAAAGTAGCTTGCTTGCTGACACTTTCAAAAGTGAGTAGGAAGAACTAAAGACTTATTTACTCCTACCCCCAAAATTAGATATATTGTGATCAAATAATAAATTTAAAAAATTAAAAGGGTAACCAAATACCCAGTCCTGAGTTATAACGTATGGTGCTCTTACCATACAAATAATACAGCCCATGTGTTCATATAAGTGTGCCATACCTACACACATATGATTGCTTTCTTGTGTGAGTGTATATATATTTTTTACCATGGTCTGGGTGAATACTTTTTTCTGATTGGCTGGCAGGTATGCATTAAAACCGTGGAACCTCACAGGTAGTTCGGCTACGGTCGTTTCACCATTCGAAATTCATCCACTAGCCAACTTGTAACCCTAGCAATGCTAGATCTGGTATTCGCTTAGGTACAACGGAAATCTAGCTGCTCATTTATCTCCAGTAAATTTAGCGGCGTCATATAAGTTGCGTCCTGCGGGGCGGTTAACTTTAGGTACTCAAGCAATAATGACCGGAAATATTATAGCAGCGAAGTAATCAGGCTTTATTTATTAAACGATTGTCATTGTGTGCGGTTACAAAGGAAGCTAACTTATCCACTTCATGTGTCAGCAACTGCTGACAATTCGCTAGCTACGTGCGGTGCCAGCAGACTGATTTCAGCTGGCTGACTGCGGAAACCGTCATAATTTCATTGTAATTGTGAGTAGCAAGTTAGCTACAGTCTGCATAATCGCACATAATGTTGCGTTATTCATAATCTCCATTTCAGCTGGAATCAGTTATCAAATCAGCTGGTAAACGGATGTAAGCGTGTGCAGAAAATTCCTTCTCCATGAACGTAAGATGAACTAAGATAGCTGGTTCAATTTAACTTGCCCTACAGTAGGCTATTGGGTATGAGAAGGCGTGGCGCCTGTTTAATGATTACCACATTGTTGTTTTTTTTTTTTAGAGCAAAACTTTCACCAAAAATTTCTGAATGCTGCAATTTGATATTGCTGGCAACTGACCATGGTATAAGCGGGATAATCAACTCGAAGGTGAGCATTCCACGGCTTTAATGCACTTCGGGGAGGCAGCCACCCAACGCAAAATTTGCCTCCGCGTCGTGCATTAAAACCGTGGAATGCACACCTTCTCGTTAATTATTTCTTACATATACACTCACACATGCAAATATGCACCTACACACAGACACACACACACACACACACATATATACAAATACGTATACATACATGGAGCCCTAGGATCAAGAGAAGAGGATCCGACCCCAGTGACAGTTAGATTCACTCTTCACTATAAGCTTTAAAAATCATATGTTTGTACTTAAATCGGATGATGCTTGGACATTGCTTTAGTTCCACATCCAAACTATTCCAGAGTCTTACTTCATTGATTGTGATATAAAATGTTTTTTTGAGGTTCGAAATCTACAAACCTTGAAATTCAAAGGTTCCCTTAAATTATATTCCCCCTGATTTTATAAAATTATAGGTTTTTATAATTTTAGGATAATTATATATTATTATATAATTATACTATAATAATAATTATAGGATTTTATAAAATATAGGAAATTATATTTCCTATATTCTTTCATAGAACATACTCTGTAAGTTACCAGGTAAAACATTGTTCCTTGCTTTGTATAAAATTTGAGCTGTTTGAAATTCCACAATGTCCTGGAATTTCATGATCTGGGACTTTGCAAATAATGGTTTGGTGTGAGTCAGGAATTCTGCTTTATGAATTGTTCTGAGACATTTTTTTGCAGTATGAATAGTGGCTGCAGGGAACTTTTATAAGTACTGCCCCACACCTCTGCACTGTAACGATATACTCGGTGGAACCAGTCGCAAACTCAGGGATAATCCAAAAATCGTAAGCCTTTATTGCAAAAAGGGTCAGGACCAGAAGACACAAGAATTTCCAAGCCAAAAACAAGGTTCAAAAAGCAAAGTCGACCAGACAGGCAGGGGTCAAAACCAGTGAGGCAGATGTGTGACGGTACATAGACAGTACACCAAAATCGTAGTCGTAATCCAGAGCAGAGGGTCATACACAGGGCATCCAAAACAGGTCAAAATCCAAAAACGATAAAACAGGAACAGAAGGGCAAAGGCAATCTCAAGGTCAGGCGAAACAGTCGTGAAGAAGCAATAGACAAAAAGGCATGCGAGGAGCTCTGCACAAATGAACATTGATCAACGTTCTGACAAGGAATGAACTGCAGGGAAGACTTTAAATAGACAAGAGGGAAGTCACATGCTAAGCAGGGAACAGGTGAATTGGATAAGACTAATTACGGAGGTAAGCACACATGGGTAAGTCCTAAACCACAAAAAATGGGCAAAAACCAAAATGCAGACAGAATCCACGGAGACAGCCTATGACAGATAAACAGCTCCGGTCAAGGAGCTCTAAGTGCACAGCTAAGATTCCAGGACAGAGAGAGAAGCTCACCTGAGGTGCTTGAGCTGTAATCCAAGCGGAGTGCAGGGAAAGCAATTGGGGCAGAGTTACAGAATAGAGCAGGGCAGAGTTAGTTATATTAGTAAACAGTGATGTCTACACACCTAATCAAAATCCGTGAATGTTAGTTAGTTAGTTTATGTACAGACAAAGGGATTATTCTAGAGTAAAATTACCAATACTAACTAAGCAGCCTAGCAGTTTATTAATTTGATAATTTCCGAAAAGCGGGAAGGAAGGTAAAATGAGACTTGAAGGAAGTTCGTGAAATACCGAAAAACTTCCGAAATCGCCCGAAGCGTGTCTGCATGCAGACAGGGGAGTGCACTGGCACGATAACACAAATCACATCAGACATTACAGGGGAGACAACGTGCAATGCAATAATGGAATGAATAAATAAACATGAAAAAAAAAACACAAAACCAAGACAGATACAGAATCATAACATGCACTGTAATTTAAATAGGGTAAGACCAGTGAACGGAATAGAATATGGAGAAATTTATAATCTATGAAGTGCCGTGCTTTGGAAATAATAGATATGCTCCTAGATACTTTACCACAGTTGTGTGTAATGTGAGATTTCCAGCAAATTTTGCCATCTGTTATCACCCCAAGGAATTTAGTTTCGTTTACTTTTTCAATGTTAATACCCCCAAGTCGTATCCTTGTTTCATAATTAACTTTACTATCACTAAATATCATATATTTAGTCTTGCTGAAGTTTAGTGATAATTTATCACTGTCAAACCAGAATTTAATTTTTTTTTTAAATTCGAAAGTGATTTTGTCCATAGGTTGCTGTAAATTCTCACTTGAACCAATGATGTTTGTATCATCAGCAAATAGAATAAATTTGAGAATTCTACATATTGCACATTTGTCATTGATATACATGATAAATAGTTTAGGTCCCAACACTGATCCTTGTGGTACACCACACACAATGTCCAAGCATCTTGATTGATGTTCACACATCTTCACAAATTGTTTCCTGTTCTCCAAATAACTTCTCACCAGGCATGCAAACTGGTCATGGGTGAAAAAGGTGAGAAGGGCGCACAGACACACGGCGCGAACGGAAACGTAAATTTCATAGTCTGCATTATAGAAACATGCATCACCAGAGGCATCTTGAATAGAATACTGTACAAAATGACTTACCATATACAGTACATCTCTTTTTTATAGAGACGACCATTCAAAACAACTATAACTTATGCACTTATGCCGGGACAATGATTACATGCTCTTTTTACCATGAACACCTAAATCTAAATCAACAAGTTATGCACATCATTTTTTGTTTTGGCCTGGACAGAGATCACATGCCCTTTTTACCATGAACACCTAAAAAAAAGTCAAAAAGTTATGCACATGTCAGTAAACGGTAACATGGGAAGTCACTTTTTAATATGCACACCTTATGCATTTTTTCATGCCTTTATCAACCTACATTAAACTTAACCAAGTTCCATACTTCTCTAATTTCATTGATCATACTGGTTAAAACATTTGCACAATTGTTTTAAAATAACCACAAAAAGCTATAGCTATTGATAATTTATTATTTTAATTCAAGAAAACAAGATGTGCTTAACTCATCAGGGTGAGGTCTAAGCAATACCACCCATCGCCACATGGCGGAGAGTTGAAACTAATTATAAAATTCGTGACTGAGACGGTAGGCCTATTTAGCCTTTTATCTGTTCCCAAAAACAAGTCTCCCTCGAAATTATAAATGCAAGGGAGATGGCCTGCGACCTATTTAGACTTAAGCTACTCTTAAAAGAGTTGTTGAAGAGACAGGCTTGCTCGTCTAGCTAAAACTTTCACAAACATCACGTCGGTAGACCTGCTGTGCAGTTCATTTGATAGGCCAGGATAACGTTATACGAGGTGGTCAAATATCGAGGAATAAATTTGTTAATTTACCCTCATGGCAACGTTCTCTTTCACTTTAACAGCAGCCTATTGTAGGCTATACAATGGTCTGTTATCAATGTCACAGTAAAATGTTGGGAAGTGAATAGAGCATTCTACAGCATTATAAAGAGCCGTGTAGCCTATTAATGGCAGAATGAATTTCGAACAGCACAGTAGGCACGAACGAAACCAGCGCAAGTTCCAAGTGCAGGAATTAATCTAATGACAACACTGACGTCTGATTTATGAAGCTGTTCATAGGCTATCACTTTAGGAAATGTATAACTGTATAATTTATGCCTTACCTTGCCACAAGGTCCATTTTCCACGATAGAGGCCTTGAGCCGATTTCTTTCGTGGGTAAATTTGGCAACATTGGAAAAAATTAGGAAGAAGTGAGCGCCTTGCTCATTCCTGATTGGTGTAAATTGCCGCTTCAATTAGAGCATCTCGTCAGTCATTTGCTCTCACGAGAAGAGTGTAATGTAGGTCTACGTAGTTTTCTGCGGTCCACTGTTCTGCTCGCTTGCTAACCCCCCCCACAAAAATTTCTCCTCGGATCTGCGCGATTCACGTATATGGCCCATTTCGAACTCAAAATGGCGAATTTCGCCGAAAGGTGAGGAGTTTGCATGCCTGCTTCTCACCCACTGTAAAGCCATTCCCCTGATCCCATATAGTTCCAATTTGCTAAATAATATTTCGTGATTTGTAGTGTCAAATGCTTTTCAAAAATCTATAAATACCCCCACAGCATAACTCTTTTTGTCTGTAGAATTGCTGATTTCTTCATTGAGTTCAATTAAAGCATGTGATGTTGATCGCATACATCTGACACCATATTGGCTATCAGAGAGTAAGTTATGTTTCTCAATGAAATTATCTAGTCTGTTGTTGAAAAGTTTTTCTAGAATTTTAGAGAATTGCAGGAGAAGGGAAACAGGTCTGTAATTTGAAAACCTGTTTACAGCGTTCAGCTACCCATTTTTTGGGGGGTATGCAACGACATCAGCAGCGCACCCCCACTGAATTTGTTAGGTGGTTCTTTCACAGAAATAATCTTTTCAAGTACTTGATTGAAACAAAAATAAACATTCATTGCATAAGATTTGGATTAAAAATTGCAAAAAAAAAAAAAAATTGTGTCCAAAATTGATATATTTTTTTTTATACATTTGAGGCCCTTATTAAGTGCTGTAAGAAAATAATGGCAGTATTCACATAAAAGTGAGTTGATTGGATGCATGTATCAATTTTTGCAATATGAATGTTGACAGTTTGCTACTCCATAAAATACTGTCGGGTCATGGTTAAAGATGTGCACTTTTGCCTATCCACAGCAAGATAAAATAAGTTTTGGTAATTGATTATATGGTCAAAACCAATAAATCATTTAGCAATCAATAACTTCAAGTGTGCTTTTTTTTTTTAGCATGAAGAGAATAATGGGTGTGTTACACTCCTTACAAATGGATGGATCAGCAGTTTACAAAAATAAACTGAAATACAGATCCTTACTTAATGCCTCTGTCATTGAGCAGAATAGCCAAGCATTTCAAAACCACAGAAAGATAAAATCTAAGCCCAAAAATAACTTTATATTCAACAGTTAAGTACAAATATGAGCAAATGATTATTTTTAATCAAGTAGCCTTGATATAATTGCACAGGATTGTACAAGTTTTTAACATACTGTGTTGTTCTAGGCATCAGTGGCGGCCCGTGACAAAAATTACCGAGGAAGCCAGAATGAACAACAAATTTAATTCAGTGTTTACGTGTTATTTTCATGGAAACAAATTAGCCTACTGTTACAGTACCTTTATTCTACCGACTTCTCATTCATTTTAGTGATAAAAAAAGAGGACCGCGTGTGTGACAGAGAGTTAAAGCGCGAGGGAGAGCTGTGGATGCGCTCTTCGGGCTGTGCGCGTGCTCATGGCTCTGGCACACTGTAGTATGTGATCAGTTAGAGGAAGCCCATGCAAAGCTGGTAAACGTCTCATAGCTTTATTACAGCAGAAAGCTAAACACACAGCGATCAGACGGCAATTATGACAAGATCTAGATATAACAAAAACATTTTAGCCATTGCTTTCACAGACAGTATTAATGAAGTTCTGTTTTGTGGACAATGCTTCTCTCTGACTCATATTGAATTAATTGGCAACAAAAGCATTTGCAAGATCGCCGTGGACTATTGTACAGAAACACAGGCAAACCCCTTCCACCAACATTAGAAGTAACAATGTCATGTGTGGCAGCCTCGCAACTGAAATGAACAAATCACAAGGATACCCAAAATTCATACGTCCAAAAACACATTCAACATGAATGCACAGCCCGTGCGCAACGTCTGAATTACATAAACTAAATATAAAACACATAGTTACAAAGGTTTATATAAAAATTGATAACAACTGTGCGGCGGCACTATCAACTGTAAACCTTACAGCTGTCAGCTGATAGTGCAGCTGATGTCAGCGGACCTAAATGCAATCTCGGTAAGGATTGAGAGTATAAAAAAACAGTACAGCTTAGCCATCATGCTCTGAAATCCACTAGACACGACAAGAATAATAAAGAACAAAACTCCACATCTTATGCATCACATAAGAAAAATGTGACAACAACCCGGTCATCAAAAAAGCCGGTTAAGCTTGGCACTTCCTGTTAGCCACTCGTTTCTAGCATAGTTAGCTACACAAAAAGAGCAAACTTTTCCATCAGCTCTCCCCTTAGTTAAATTGAGCTTTGGAGTCGGCCTACCGTCCCGCTTGACTTTTGGTTGAACCTCAAAAGGAAGTTTTGTGAAGTCATTTTTTACAAGAAACTCAAGGTCCCTGTCACCATCCATTCTCTGACTTAATGGCTATACTTTCTGTGTGGGCGAGCTGGCGCCTGGCGGGACAGTTGAATCAGTGTGTGTATTTTCCGTAACAGTTTGTGATTGGTTGGAAGCCAGATTTGATCTGGCCTCCCTCCTATTTTTTTTAATGATGCATCGACCATTAAGCGATAAGCCTTGCTTCAATCTGATTGGCTAATACGGGCTGGTTTTTTTTCCAAGGGAGGCAAAGTGAAGCTGGCCTCCGAACTGACAAACGGGGCGGAGGGCATGAGACACGAAGTGTAATACACAATGAGAGCTTGACAGGAGGGGCGCTGTTTTGCTCCTCACGCTCAGCCAAAGCAGAAGTGCGCTGATGTAGTGTTTTGACAAGGAAATGACAACAGTATAAAATACATTGTGGTGAAGCTTATTTCTATTTTTTCTTTCTTGCAGTAATCTTTGGGGAAGCCAGGCTTCCCTTGGCCTCCGCGATAAACCGCCACTGATAGGCATTACAGTTAAATGATGCCAGCATGATGTCCTTCAAATCAGTATCACCTGAAATGACAAAATATAGTTAATTTTGTATTCATGTGTTTCAAGGTAATGATGAAATTTTATGTTGTCATGAAATTTACATTACACTCCTGACAATTTAACAGCTTTAAAATGCAATATTTCAGAAAGTATCATTCTGATTCAGCTGAAATTTGCATAGTATGTTCTTCCAAGTTCCATATATTTTACACCTAACAATACCAATATTTCCCTGGAATAGAAAGAATATTCTTGTCAATAGTGAAAAATTCAGCTGGAGCCATATTTTTTTACTCAGGTTAGAAACAAAATTCTTTTTTGTTAGATTCTGTTGGTCAAAACCAATCAATCCATGTAAGCCGCACCCATTTCTGCATTTGCAAACCATTTTGAATTGTTTGTGAACCCTTTCATTTTTATCTCCTCCAAAGCAGTTATATCAATTCACTCAAAAGTTAAGGACATGACCTATATTGATGTAAAGAGCTGTAAGAGATTTTGTATCTTAATGGAATTTATTCCTGGTAAAATAAAGGTTAACCTTATAATGCCCAGACACAGACATCATTATAGGAAAAATATGACCCAGTCATATTTTTGAAGTATGGAAGAGTAGTATTCAGATCCACTGTTCATCATTAGGTTTTGTGACAGCAAAATATACATTGCTGAACAGAACAACTTCTAATTCCAGGAGTATCATATCTGATACAGCCAAAAATCAGCACCCCTCCAGAACTCAACACTCGAAATTTCAAATTATTTATATGCTCTCTACTATCTATAGCTATCCCTTAACATGTATAAAAATAGGTTTATGTGTAATATTTACCTTGGAATGCCGAACTTCACTGTCAAAGTCCAAGGAAATTCATGAATTCCCATTCACATGGGAGCTACTACCTTGAAGTGAGCGACTAGGGGAGGGACCGCTCCTGTAATCTCACTTCTTTCCTCCAGGTGGCAGCACTGTGTATCAGATATGATACAGTGAGCAGTAGTGGTTGTGTTGCATCATACCAGGTGGGCATAATCCTTCAAATTTGGTGTATCATATATGATACATGGGGAATTATAGGGTTAAATAAATGTGTGAGCAATTTATGTTGCATGCTTCATAATGGTAAATCTATGACATATTTCAGTTTAACCCTCTCCAGCCCAATTTATTATTTTGAGATATGAAAAATCTTTCATTCATGGAGACTAGTTCTCATACACTAGTGGCTGCAGGTGGAAGTAGCGGTGTATTTTTGCAATACTGAGCTAGAAGGGTAGCTTTATCAAACCATTTCCCATCTGGCCTTTGTATTTTATAGTCAGTCATCAATTGATTTATTGTTGCAAATTTGCAACATGAGCCTGGAGAGGGTTAAGAGGATTTTCTTGACTGCTAATTTGTGAATTTTGGCAAATAACAACAGTGCACTCCGAGAGCACTCCACACTTAACAGGTGCTGCTTGTTCTCCCCGATTAGGTAAGACGACAATATTTCATCTGAACGCATATTTGCTTAATTTAAATCAGCGTTATTCAGAATTGCTCTCGGTATTGAGTGGAAAAAAAACACTGGCACTCGGCAGTGAAGTAGGCTATAAAAAGCATGCGGCTCAAGCCATTTGCGCAGGTATGCAATTTTCAATAACGTTGATTTAAATTAAGCAAATATGCGTCCAGATGAATGATTGTCATCTTACCTAATCGGGGAGAATGTGAAAATGACTGAGAACAGGTTAGGACTAATAATTGTTTAAAACAAATTTTTTGTCCACCCCAATTCTCAGTTCTACTGAATTTACCCCATGATTTCATCACTGTTAGATTGCATATGGAGAGAAACCGTGTCTTCACTTGCGATTACGACATTTATATATATAAAATATATATTACATTTAAATATATTATATTTCAGTTGCAATTACGATAATTGGAAAACGTGTCAATAAAGGAGAACAATTGAGAACTAGCCAGGACTATCCAAATTGTCATAAAAGGACGTGTCTGTGCCCCCCCAATTCCCTGTTCTAGCACAAGGCCTGCATCAGTGTGTCTTTACACCACTAGCATTAACATAAAAAATCATCTGTCAGTTACTGAGCAACAACAAATGAAGCGCACATCTTACATCTGCCCCCACACAGTACAATCCAGTCAATAGGGTATTAACAGTGGTACAGACCCCAGAGCAGAATGGTACAGGTGCATTTCAATTCAGATGGTACAGGCCTGGGCGCGAGGGCATATCCATGCCCAGCCAGTGGCTTTCCAGAACAACTGCCAGATAAAGTGCATATTTTTCCATAGGCAAACTGTCAAATGGTTGGAGTTTAGCGGGAACATGGTCCCAGCGCTGATGACCGCAGGCGACTTGGGAAGAGAATTTCCATATTTTATATCATTAAAGATAATGAATAATGTCCAAAAATGATAAGCTATTACTAGGAAATATTGACTGGTTGCTGAAGGGCATATAGCAAGTAACAATCCAGCAATTTGAACACTCGTAGTGAAGTGTATAAATATGCCAACACACACATTAGGGAAGGGGAACACAGCTACGCAGCCGGTGAGGAAAGCACGCGGGGCATAAAAAAATCGAAAGAGACAATGTAACTAAAAGACACACGGGCTGCTGGATGGGAGGAGACACAAAAGGGAGTCACACCAGGATTGTGACAATATGATGTGCAGGCAAAGGTTCAATGTTCCTGCTCTCATCATATTTTCTTGACGTGAAAGTGATGAGACAACTTAGAAAGAGAAAGAAAGCTAATCATGAAGTTCGTAGTATGTTTGATTGTTTCAGGCTGCAAAATGGTTAGTCCTTTGAAGGCTATAGGCATACTGCCGTTCTGACCTTTAAGTTGGTAACTTAGGTCAAGGCAGCCACGCTAGTGCTATGTGGCTTCTTTAGTCAAGCACCACACTAATAATAGATTATTATCCCCCACCATGAAGTGAAAGGGGCATATAGGTATAACTGTTGTCCTTCCGCGTGTCCGTCTCCCCATCTGTCCATCTCTGTGTCCGTTGTTACAGGAAAAATACTTTTTCAAATTAAAGCATGCTGAGCATCGTCCAGTTTAAACACAGATCCACTGCAAAACCTCCAAATAACTCTTTTATTCATGTGCAAACCAAACAAGAGAGAGGGAGAACTCTTTCCAGTGAAATCCATCATCACATCATAAAAGCTGGTCTGCTATTGACACATCCCAGTAGGCTTCCCAGATCTCAGGTCCCCCCTCCTCCCTATTCAAGACACCTAGTCCAATGGCCTTGCCATGTTATTATTTTGGCTAAGAAATTAATGTTGACTGGATACTTGTTATTGCCAGGGCAAAGACCTCTTGGCATATCTTCAAATTAATGACAAAAACATTCATCTTATAGACTGTACATCTCACAGGTGAAGGGGAGAGAGGCCTAATTTGAATTAGATTGCATATGTTTTACAAAGTATATTTCTAATAATTTCAGTTGGTATGTATGGTATAATAGTAATCAAAACTACCATATCGTCAATCAAAAAAATACTCTAACAACATCCATAAATCAGGCCAGAACTTCTAAACAATTTTCCACAAAATCTAATATACAGATACATGTTATAGTGTGGAAGTGCATTTTCATATTTCAATCCATCCTCTGATTTTCAGTCAACAGATTTTTAAAATTTTCTTTAATCCATGTGTACGCCAAAGCTCTTCCATTAAGTCTTTGGTCTGCTTGAATTTCACCCGTGTCAGTAACTTGGATAACTTTCTGGTCAGTAAAATTCTATTCCTGAAATTATATCCTTACTTCTGTATTTACTTTTGAGTTCTGAAAACTGAACAAAACATGCATTTTGTTGTTCATTAAATTCAAAAGTAAAAATCAGTCATCTGTACTGAAGAATAAAGAAAACGTACTGTATAATTTGCAGTTCTTGCAGTTTCAAACCTATTTCTGCCAAATCTTTCCACTTTATTTCTGAAGAAGGACATTTAATTGAAAGATTTTGAATGTAAATTCTTCATAAAAAAAAAACTGCATTTACACCAGGACTGTGTTTAATCCACATCTATGAAACTTGCCCATTATCTTTTTGCATTGAGAAAACTGTAGGAGACAAATTAATTGAAAATTCTTTTCTTTGTACAAGATAAAAAAGAAATGGACTTCTTCATGCAGTACACCTGCCCTTTGAACTTTATTCTCAGGGTCCTCTGAAGTGCTTTCTGGAGGCGCTCGGGAGGCTCCAGCGGAAGTTCTATACCAAGAACGAGCGGATCAACTGCCCCGTGCGGACCTACTTAGTGACAGCCCGGAGTGCGGCCAGTTCTGGTGCCCGGGTCTTGAAGACGCTCCGAAGCTGGGGCTTAGAGGTGGACGAGGCCCTCTTTCTGGCCGGGGCCCCTAAGGGCCCGCTCCTGGAGAAGATACGGCCCCACATCTTCTTTGATGACCAGATGTTCCACATCACAGGGGCACAGGAGCTGGGCACCATTGCTGCCCATGTGCCTTATGGGATAGGTCAGAAATACCACAAGGGTAAACTCATCCAATAGAGCCCAAATGGACATTACAGTAATGTGCAGTGATGATTATACACGACTACTTTCATCTATAAAGGGTCCTAATATATTACTTCTCTATTTTTTTTGGTGAAAACGTATTGAAAAATTCTATTATTGGCAATAAGAACAAAAAAATTCCCACTAGCAGATTGAGGTAAAACTGTGGGTAATAAACAAAAACATTGTTTATATTAATCACAATTGAAAGTTGTCGCAAAACGTTTTTGAATGCATGTTTGAAGGTTCATTCCATGATTATTGATGCTAAAAATGTGTCTAAACTGGTTTGAGGCAACATAATTATGCAAAATTACCTCTGATGGTCAGTTCTTCCAGTATATAAGGTGACATGAACTTTGAGCTGAGTTATTTTATTAATCACGATGGCAAGATGGAAGGAGCTCTCTGAGATGGTTTGTGGCCACATTGTGGCCTTACATGATGCTGAAGACAAATGCTGCCGAAGAACTGTAAGAAACATCATCAAGCGTTTCAAAGAGACAGGTTTGCTGAAAACTAGTGGCAATAGGAGTGCTACACAGAAGTTAAGTGCTTCTGATGTTCGTTATTTGTGTATGACGAGTAAAAAAAAAGGCATTAAATGGCACTCTGTGATGATATTATTAGTGCCAGAAGTGAAGAGATGAAAGTATCAAGATCAAGATCTAGTATTTCCAGATGCCTGTGTGAAAATTGTCTGATAGGTTCTGTTGCTGCCAAGAGCTGGAAACATCAAAAAAAGACTTGAGTTTGCCAAGAAATTCAAGGATTGCCATCGAGAAAAAGACTGATTGCTCGGGGATTTTATTTTCAATAAGATAATGACCCAAAACACACTTCTAAGTTGTGCTGGAAGTATAAGTTGTAGAAGAAGTTATAATTTGACCATCTGAAAATCCAGACCTTAATCTGATTGATCAAATCTGTTTTTACATTGAAAGAATCTCTTTGGAATGAACTTCAAACTATATGGAATGGTTTGGCAAGTGAGGAAATAAAAATATGTGAAAACAATGCCTGAAATGCCATAAAATAAGCAAAGGGTGGCCACGCTAGATATTGACATTTTCTCTCACAAAGACATTATTATTTTTGTTTTTACTATATGTTGTTATCTGTTTACTTATTTTTATCTAAATGATGCAATATTAAATGAAATGAATACTTGAATAGTGCTAGGTTTCTAATTTATCTTCACCTTGTTAAGTGTATAATTATCAGTGCACACCACTGTATGTTTTGTCACATAACCATTTTGACGTGAAATGAAAGTGAAAGAGGCATACATATATTTTTTTCTGCATTCATTCTTGCCCACAGGGTGGGTTTAATGGTTTCTGTGGTAACCAGAAGTTAGCATTTGTGAAAACATGGCCATGCACAGCTCAGTAGGCAATCAAAGTTCTCCATCTTTCTTTACCAGCAGGCTTGTGAAAATTTAAGAGGTGCCTGACAATTTGGCAAAAATTTCCATTGAAAATAAATGATTTTCATTATATGACACCTCGCAACTTCAGAATTACAGGGTTCTAACTGAGAATTTGGTCAAAATTGAGTTAACTATTGCACATAATTGATTAAAGCTGCTGTAAGTGATTTTTTTTTTCTTAAGAGTTAAATAGCTCCACGTTCTGATCGAGATCATTGATTAAGAATATCTGGTCCATAACACAGGTCTCTCAGGGACTGTGCTCTGCAATAAAGCAGAAAATAAAATTCTGCAGTTACCCACTGCCTCTATCCAATTAGGTGAGAGAATGCCATAAAGAGGCGGTCCTCTCTGCTTGTGAATACGCAGAGAGCTGAATATGTGTTTGCTATTTATTGGGTTCTGTGACGTCGGGGGCGATATCCTACAGTATCTGTATGTGGGTGCTTGACAACAGTTGAGAAGAAGAGCACTTATCTTTGATAACCTTTGCAGAGGAAGCCTCTGATCCCAGCAGAGAGATGGCATACACATCAGCCAAAGCTCCAATAATCAGTAGAGAAACAGATGGAGTCAAGGAAGAAAAAACTGGAGATGGCCAAGAGCTGAGAGTGTATACATGGTGCCGCTTTCCGGAGGTGGAGAAAACTAAACAAATCTAAGGCCGGGTTCAGACTACAGAATTCTCTGGCCGTTTTATCCCCGATTCAGCCCTCCCAATAATTGGAGGAGAAATCTTGTCTGGGACCTTGGTTGGTTCCGATGTTCAGTCCAAATTATCTGGTAATGTGCGGGGCTTACCGATCCAATCTTAACCCTCCCGATTTGCTCACCGACTGATCGGGACTGCCCCGATAATTTTCAAACATGTTTGATATTTGGGAGTGAAAATCTGGATGATTATGTCATTACTTTCCGAACGGAACCACAATAGCCAATGAGAGACAAGACTCAAGCTGACAGAGCTGAATGAAGGTAGTTTGAAATGGCGACGGTGAGCAGACAGCCACAGCAATGTGTTGTATGGGTGCGTTGAACGGCTGACCGCGTCTCCCCAACCATTTTCTCACCCAGACCTGTTTCATTTTTTGTTTTCTCTTCTCACTGCAAGTGATCATAATAGCAAGTGTGTGCTTCATGTCACTCTCCACTTTTACATTTTTAAATCTCTGTGCTTCCCCTTGAGATCATGTGAGATCACATTGGGTGGAACACTGCTCTCTCTGGCACGATAGTCTTAACAATATCCTTTAGTGTGAAATGCACCATAATTTTCAAATCCTGTAGTGTGTACGTGTTTAAGATTAGACAGCAGATTATCTGTGAAGATTCTCCTTATGTGCGTAATGCAACCTGATTTCAAAATCGGTTAGGATTTTAAAAATCCTGTAGTCTGAACCCAGCCTAAGCGATGTGCCACTATCCTTGTGGCAGGTAAGACATGTTATACTCTGTAGTAGTTTTGCAGTTTTATTTGACTCGGGTAGTCCTCTTGGTGGTTTTTAATCCTACTAATGTTAGTTCATAAATGTATAGTCGTCATTTGTGGCCGAATACAACTTGATAAGCTGCGTAACGACAGTAGCAAAACATGGTAGCAGTAGTTATTTGTTCTGACATGAGGCTATTGTGAAACTATGATGGTACTGGCATGTATTTATATGACACAAAAAATGCTTTAAAAGGGCTAGCAGAAAAGTGTTTTTATAGACGATTGTGATTTTTTCTGTATCAACGATCTCCTCACAATATTCAGAAATGCCATTGTGCCTTTTACTGTTAGTATGGCTAAAGGACACAAACTAGCTTTAGCTAATACCTTCAAAAAGCCATTCATACCGAAGTTTCTGTATGGATGTAATGTATCGTTGGTCCATGTTTTCAGCGTGGCTCTCACATGAAAATCACTGAGAGTATTTGTTTATATTGTACTTATATTGTACCTGAGTCGCTCTCATGGGCGCTGCTTTCCATCTCTACCTCTGTCGGAATCCGATACGTGTTCATGTGAGGCTTGGGGATGAGTGGTGGAGACTGCTTACTAAGGCCAGCTCAAATGACCAAATCAGTTACAGCAGCTTTAAGTATGGGTATGCAGTTCATTTGTTAAATTGGATTCAGATCAGAATTGTAAAATTCTAGTTCACTAAGTGTACACTGAGCGGCCAAACTTTGCAAGCAAGTTCCTCAAAACTTTGTAAATTTTTGTTAGAATCCTGTAATTCTAAGGTCTCGACCTCTTGAGAGGGTTGTGCAGGGAAGTATAAATCAGGTATTAGCCTCAGGGCTCATTTTTGTTCCTCAAATTTATATGAATTACTTTAGCCTCCTTCTGCAGCCAAGTGTCCAGAGTTTAAGTGGAGGTTTCCAAAATATGGGTGTGTATACACGCTCTTTTCTGTTTTTGCTCTGCACCAAGACACATGATTCAACGCAACTGAAGATGAGACCTGGATTAGTAGGAACAGGTGTAGTTGTGCCGAGGTGAAACATTAATTCCTACGATGGCCCTTTTCAGATAAGATAGACCATCCACAGAATAAAGGAACAATCATATGATGACTAAAATGGAAAAATAATTAGTCACATTGTGGAGAAATGACAAATGAAAAATTCAAAATCTTAGAAACAATGCACTGAAAAGATATGCAAAATCTATGAAATATTATAATAGTACTGCATATAATATATAAAATATACAAAAATACAACATTTGGACTGATCATTTTTCCTTTGTGGTCTTCATATGCTTGGTAAGAAGCGTAAATCTTCATTCAATGCCATATCCTTGGAGCTGAAAGTGTCCTTCACTATCTGGCTACTAACTGTTAAAACAGTTGAACACTTTATTTACAGTTAAAAGAAAGCTACCAAATGGAACATACAAAGATGATGGGGTCACTTCCATTTGCAGACTGAATGATGTATACACTCGCATCCTTTGTTGGGTATCATTGAGACACCCGCAAATGTCGCTGTGACATTGCAGAAATTCATTATATAAGAGCTAGATTGTTTCTAAGGTTACAGTTTACTGAAGAGGTGTCGAGAGAATCTAATTTTTAAAAAATGGGTGGAATGTGTATTACATGGAGTGGTATATAATTTTATTGTGTTGGTGTTTAGTCCCTTTTCTATATCTACCGTGTTTTAATTTTATCTTAGTAATGAGTTTTTGAATTTTTTTGACGCATGTGCTTATTTAAACTGTAATACCATGCATGTCTGTGTTTTCTTCATCTGGTTGTAGACTTAATGTTGCCTAAACATTGCCCATTGTAAGTGTATCCTGCAACTTTGACGGAAAGCCCTTTAACTCATTCCCTATGGATTCGTTTTATATAAAATGGTTGCGTTGCATACTTTTCCTGAAAATTACACCATATAAACACACATTTAGTTAAATGTCTGTATTTTCAAAATAAAGGTTTTTAGCAGGTTCAAATGCAAATATCAAACTAGCAGGGTCATTTTGGGTATTTGTAACATCATTCCAATTGTGATTTTGGTTGACTGCTACCAGTGTTGGAGTCGAGTCCACCCAATCCGAGTCCGAGTCTGAGTCCCTACCTTTTGAGTCCGAGTCCGAGTCCTTGGTAACCGAGACCGAGTCCAAGTTCAAGTCACAGTATCCGAGTCCGAGTCTGAGTCCTCGAGTCACTGTGCAAATTTGGCATGTACCGTTTAATGTGAACTATGACCAGAATGTTAACAAAACTACCTTTTACCTTTATGACATCATTCATGTTTCCTTGCAAAACTATTCTGGAAGGCCATCATTGATGCAAACACATCTTTTGGAACAGAATTTTCCCTAGCTTTTAGGCAGCAGTCATAAGCAGGCTGCTTCCATCTGTGAACTGGTTAGTCAGATAAATTTTTACAACACTCCAGCCTTTAACACGTAAGTGTAATATAATGTCCTTACGATTTAATGTATGCTATTAGTTACTCAGAACATGAAAAAATAGGAGAGTAAAAAGGAGTGCTGTAACAGGCAAATTAAATTTTGAAACGACCACTACAAGAATTGTCGCCAGTTTAGGCAAGTTGATCGCAAATGAGTCTTTGAACATTGATTTTACACAGCCCCCCCCCCCCCCCGGTCCACTAAGTGCCAGCCAAGGTTTTTTGTGCAAGATCTGTGAGGACATTGCTTCTAGTAGAAAGCAGTCCTGAAATGACAAACATAATAGATTACATGTTGGTTAGGCATTAGTAAATTTATAGCCTAATTATGTCAGGCAATTTATTATAAACCCCCTTGACAATGAGACATGGTTTATTTTGCCTTAAAAACCATGTTAAAACAAGGAATGAACTATTTTAATGGAATTTGCAGAACCTGTAAATAATTATGTGAATATAATTATATACATAAGAACAAGAAGTCCAAATCTCAATGGCCCCCCTTTTTTATCCCCAAAATTATTCAAGAGATGTTTCTCACCTAATTAGCACAGTTTTTCAAAAATTTTAATATCATGAATATTTATTAGTGTAAGGGGGGGGCGGCATTCAGATTTGGACTTGGGTAGTTCTTGTTCTCATGTATTCCTAAAAATGTGTGAAAAACACCCACAGCAGCCTTCACAGCTCCACGTAATGCAGTTATTGCACGCACTGTGACAAGTGCAACATGGCTCTACAAATCATGTTCGTTACACTTAAGAAACATTAGGGTTTCCATCATCTTTGATGACAGACTGGTCCGTTGTGTTCTCATCAGGATCCCCCCTCTGCTAAAGATCCGCTCAACAGGGGCACTGCTGGCTGGGACGTTGAGAACCCTCATTGCCAGAGAGTGCAAGGATGGGTACTTCAATCTGGCATGTTTAGATTGCCAGAACTTTATTGCATCCACCTCCAGCATTGCCGCCTCCCTCCAGATATTTGGCCAGCTGGACCCTTGAGGTGTCCCTGTCCCCACTCCTACTTCTTTTTAGGGTGCTGCGGTATTTTGCCGCCAGTCGATAAACCTTCTGTGGGGGCACCTCTTCCTCACTGCTGGCACTCTCAGCGCCCTCTGCCCGAGTGGGTTCTTCTGCATCCGAGCTCAGTGCCTCCGCTTCGCTCATTACCACTTCTGTAGGGGAGAAAAGATTCATCAATTTACTGATTTGTCACAAGGCTGTTTATTATTATTTGAACTGTAGAAAATGAACTTGCATCTGAATTCAAACTGTCAAGACATTTTTCTGTCACCCTTTTTAAAAGCTTGGGCATTTCGCCTCTTAGGTTCCACCACATAGGTGCAAAAATACCCTGTGATCAGTAATATCACTAACTAGTAACTATCCCCTTCTGTTACATCTTTTGGTACAGACCACACCCTCTTACAGTGCCCTCCATAATTATTTGCACCCCTGGTTAAGATGTGTTCTTTAGCTTCTAATAAAAGTTTTAAATAAAGTTTTTTTTCTAAATAATATAGGACCACAATGAAAAAAGAGGAAAATCCAACCTTTAATTCAAGTGCATTTATTCAGTGGGATAAAAATCCCACATTAAGAAATAATTCTTTTACATCAAATCATGTGTGCTACAATTATTAGCACCCCTGATGTTAATACTTTGTACCCTTATGCCAACAAAACAGCACTTAATCTTCTCCTATAATGTTTCAAAAGATGGGAGAATACAGAAAGAGGGATCTTCCACCATTCCTCTTTGCAAAATGTCACTAATTCATCCAGCGACCTGGGTCCTCTCCTCTGCACTCTCCTCTTCAGCTCACTCCACAGGTTTTCAATGGGGTTGAGGTCTGGGGACTGAGATGGCCATGGGAGGAGCTTGATTCTGTGTCTGGTGAACCATTTCTGTTTATATTTGGCCACATGTTTAGGGTCATTATCTTGCTGAGAGACCCAGTGACGACCCATCTTCAGCTTTCAGGCAGAGGCCACCAGATATTGATTTAAAAATGTCCTGGTATTTCAGAGCGTTCATGATGCCATGCACCCTAACAGGGTTCCCAGGGCTTCTGGAAGAGAAACAGGCCCACAGCATCACCGATCCTCCCCCATACTTTACAGTGGGCAGGAGGTGCTTTTCTGCATACTCATCTTTTGTGTTCCGCCAGACCCACTTAGAGTGTTTGTTGCCAAAAAGCTCTATCTTGGTCTCATCTGACCAAAGCACACGGTCCCAGTTGAAGTCCCAGTACCACTTAGCGAACTCCAGATGTTTGCTTTTATGATGGTGAGTGAGAAAAGGTTTTTTCCATGCATGCTTCCCAAACAGCTTGTTAGCATGTAGATAGCGCCTGATGGTTGTTTTGGAGACTTGTGACCCCAACATGCTACCATTTGTTACAATTCTTTAACAGTGAGCTTTGGAGAACTTTTTATCTCTCTTACCATCCTCCTCACTGGCGGCAAAATAACCTTGTGTCCTCGCACAGGCTTGTTTACCACTCTTCCAGTTGTTTTAAACTTCTTAATGATTCCTCTGACAGTAAATATGGGCAGGTGCAGGCGAGTGGCTATTTTCTTGTAGCCATTGCCTGGCTTGTGAAGGTCGACAGACATCTGCCTTACTTGAATGGTTTGTTCCTTTGCATTTCCCATGTTGAAGAGTGGATAAGAGAAATGGCCTCTGTGTCACGTCATATTTATACCCCAGGAAAACAGGAAGTAATGATTTACGGATCAAATGTGCCTAGATACTCTGATCAACTTTTTAAACTACTGTAGAAATGACAGAAATACTTCAATTACATTAAATTCATAGGAATTAAATGGGGTGCCAATAATTGTGGAACAAGTGATTTTATGAAAAAGAATCATTTTTTAGTCAGGGATTTTTTTCCCCTTAAAATTCATTTGAGTTGAAGGTTACATTTCTCTACAATTTTCAGTGTGAGAGTATGCTTCTGCAATAAAAATGTAATTTATTTTAAGGTTTTTAACTCATCTTAACCAGGGGTGCCAATAATTTTTGAGGGCGCTGTAGAAGGACCAGAATATCCAGTAGTAACATGTTCCATTTTTAATTCTGTGACATGACCCAGCCTGGAGTCAAATTGACTCAAACTCTGGTCCAACTGATGCAGCACCCTGCGGGCTGGGGGTGATAAAATAAAATTGCATAAGCATAGGATTGTGTAAGGCTGACAAGGATTGCACTGAATACCCAACTAACTAAGCAAGTCACTCAATATATTAGCTGTTTTCTTACCTGTCAGGGTATCTTTCACATGCTGTCTTTTGGCTTTGTTGGTGGCAGCTGCAGACCGATCACTGGTGCCGATGACATCCACATCCACCCAGTGCATTGCATACTGGGGATCCAGGATGGCCGCCAGCATGTACAATCTTTCTCCGAAAGGTTTGTCTCTCACTTCTCCCTCGGTGTTGGCAGCTAGTGAATATGCCTCTGAAACGCTTCATTAAAGAGGCCATCAGTGCCTTGACCAGCGGCTTCAGGGACTTGGCTTCTTGGGCAAACTTCCGAAGATGTGACACCAAATCAAGAACGACTGTACTGATGGTGATGCATTGGTCTCCTGTAAAAAAGGAAGAAATAAGGGATATAGGATTACTTTGATAGACATGAGCAACAGGTACTTGCTGCCATCTTATTAGACATTTAGGGCATGGGTTAGCGACACCTCAAGTTCGTCAACACGTATGTGTATGCACTATGCAGTGTCTTCAAGTGATAAAAAATTACAAGGTAAGGGATGGGAGCACATTAGGGGTAGTTAAGTGTGATGCATGCTCACTTGATGCTGTCTGCATTGAAAGGGACCCCAACTTTTATAGTAAAGATGAGCCTGTTGAATGATCGCAGGTGATAGCATCACATCAAGAAGTATCCAGATCTGCATTCTTATCAGGCATTATCATAGTTTCAAACCTTTGTGCTGAAAATACATGAAAGGTTTTTGACTCACGCACCAATGTGCTCGATAGACATATTCTTACCAGCCGAACCTCATGTCTAAAGCTCCAATACTAACTAACTGACTGGATAATGTTGCTTAAGTATTTATTTGCAAGTGTCTATGCTGTTTGTAGTATATTTTTACTGAAGCCATTTAGAAGTCTCATAAAAACATCTCTTGGTCTGACCCCTCATTTAAGTAATATTGAGTATCAAATAAAAATTTTACCTTAAGTCAGATTGGTCGCCTCTGCAATTGGTTCCAGGATCTGACACATTTCCGTTAGCTGCAACCACTCTCGATGGGTGATGGCAGTGTGGCGAAACTCGTTTGTGTCCCAGAAGTCATTAATTTCTTGTTCGTCAAACGACAGCAGAGATTTAAATTGTTGGAAGGTCGAGTTCCATCTTGTTGAATTGGCCGCTGGGATGGTATGTCCCTCTCCCTTTCCACATCTCTCGTCAATCCGAGCAATATAAATGAACAATACAAAATGGAATAACAACATCTTCTAGCACGTTTACATCAGGTGGTGATAACTGCATTAGCGATATCAACAACTAATCACCACTCCATTTGGATAAATGGCAGGTAGGTACACTGTAGGAGGTTTAACAACGCACCAACACATCTGTGTTATAAAGTGTCCTCAAGCTGAAACAGTAACAGGTCCTTTTAGTCACCTCTTGCAACGGGCAGGGAATACCTTGGGGCCATTCTACTGCCCGGAACCCTCTAGGGGGCAGTTAGGGAGTACAGAGAGTATGACAGATGCACTCACTACCTTGGTCCACTCCATTGGATTAGGAAGGGGTGTGGTAAACTGGACTAAACAAAGCTAAGGTATTGAAATTTAGGATCATTGTACACATCAAGGTGGTCAACAGATGATTTTTTATAAAGCACTTGCCAGGCAGAGAATAGATTTTATACCAGGCTTAGCAAGGGTTCAGGCCTGGATACTGCACTGTTAGTCAGCTATAAACCATCACCAGGACACAGATTAAGGCTGATCTTAATGTAAAGGCGGGGGTAATTAACACCCAGACATCAACATACTAATATCTACCCCTCTTCAAGCAATGGAAATAAAGTACCAGGCTCAAGGACACAACATGGACTCAAACCACTGGATTGCTGGCTCAACACATTAGCCACTACGCACATACTATACTTGTGGGTGTGTTTTAATGCACCAGGATACAGTTCTTCGTATGTAGCTGTTAAGGCATGTGGCAGTTGCTCGATTTAGAAAAAGGATTACTAGTACTCATTATTCTTTGAAAACAGTACTCCTGTGGAGTAATGTGGAGATCTTGCATGACTTGGCGATGGCACTCGCAACAGTTTTCGTCACTCGCATCCCGTCGTTCACCAACAGCTGCAATGTGTGCGCAAAGCAGGACACACGCTGCTTCGAACTGACACAAAGTGTTTGGTGGACAGGCTCCAACTCTTCCTCTTAAAGTCCCTGCCAGAGATCCTCGTCCCTCTCATCCATCTGGTCTGCATTCTCCACCTCAACTTCTTCGTTCTCCACCGGGAAACGCACCTGGAAGGCTTTTTTCATATTTGAGGCATTGTCAGTGACAATATAGTCCACCTGAAAGTAAACATTATAGAAAAAAATATTTTTGGGTATGACTGTAGTATTTGATTATTTTGGTATATTGTTTTATTTCCCAGGCACATTTTGGAACCTATCGCGTGCAGCTTCAGTAAAAGCAATATAACTTGTTCAGTTTACATGTGTCTCATTGGACATTTATCCATACACAATACGGCGAAGCTATTCTGACGTTTTCGCTTTGGTCCAGCCCACATGTCGTCTGCTCTAGTTTTCTTATATCTCTGTGGCTATGGCTGATACCACTCAGAGCCTCGTTTTCAAAAACGGAAGACGCGCAGATCGTTTCAAATTCTGCAACTTGGGATTTGTCTACTGCGTTCATTGGGTGCATCTCAAAGCATAGGCTGCATTTTTAGGGGTCATCGCTCACTTCAATTCACTAAACTGACATTTAGGGTCAGGGATAAGGTTAAATTTAGGGTTCAGTTTTGGGTTAAGGGTTAGAGTTAAGGTTGACATTAGAAAACCAGCGACAACTCACTGAAACCAAGGCCGTTTAACCGAGATGAAATTACGTTACGTCAGTTCAGCAGATAGATTTACGTGACGACCCCTAAAAATGCAGCCTTCTTAGGATGCAGCCTAGGCTTTGAGATGCTCCCACTGGCCGTTTCTCAAAGCCTAGGCTGCATCCTTTGAAGGCTGCATTTTTAGGAATCGTCACTTACTTCCATCCGCTAAACTTACGTTTAGGGTAAAGGAAAAGGTGAAATTTAGCGGTAGGTTTGGGTTAATGGTTAGAGTTAAGGTTAACGTTAGGTAAACCAGTGACAACTCACTTAAACCAACGCTGTTTAACGGAGATGAAATGACGTCACGTCAGTTCGGCAGATGGAATTAAGTGACGACCCCTAAAAATACAGCCTTCAAAGGATGAAGCCTACGCTTTGAGATGCACCCACTGTCTGTGATTTTCTGTGTCTGTGAAGCCCATAGAGTGGTCGAGTTGTCGCAGGTTTCATTTTTAATTTGCAAAAGATATTTATTTTGAAAATGGCCATAAATGAAATGGCATGGTTAGCCTCACACAAACGAAGACTACATTACCCGTACTGCATTGTTTTTAAATCGGGGAGCGTTCTGGTTCTTGCGGTTCCTCGACAGAACTGTAGGCAGCCGTTAGGAGTTGGTAGCATTGATGTCTGCAGCAATATTTTTGGCAGCTGTACTTGGCGGCGGGGTAGTAATCATCGCTCGCTGTTTATTTTCTAGGCGTGCAGTCGTCAAGATGTTGCACTATCAGCCTGGTATGATGCATGGGAAAACTATTATTATAACCGGAGCGAATAGCGGCATTGGGAAGGCCACAGCAATGGAGCTGGTCAAGCTGCAAGCTCGTGTTATCATGGCGTGTCGTGATCGACAGAGAGCCGAGGAGGCCGCGCAGGAGATTCATAGCGGGGCCGGGCCTGAACAGGGCGAAGTCGTTATCAAACACCTGGATCTCGCTTCTCTGAAATCCGTGCATCGCTTTTGCGAGGAGATTATCAAGGTAGGTTGGCAGTGGCCGGTGGTTGCGTGCTCCTTTTCCTGTTTAGCTTAACGTAGCGCAAGCATACAACGAGTGCTTGCCTGCTACGGCTTAAAAACTGATGTTATAGGTGGCTGCATGACTGAAAGCAATAATATTGTTCAGCAGTCGCAGGAATTTGCTTGCTCGCTAGCGTCTACATTGCTGCTTTAGGCATTAAATTCTACGATTCGCCAGCGCTAACCGCCAGCCAAACAAACTCTGATTTATGTGCTTCCTGGAACAGCTGACTGGTTTTCATATGTGAATTCACCTAGACCTTAACGTGCTAATTTTATGTTACTTAGCTAATAATGAGCTTGACACGTATGGCATGTATATGTTTTATTCACCACTCCATTCTGCAATTTAGATGCACGTATTGGCCATTATTCCTTACGTGTGACCAAAAATGTAACAAACAGTGAAAAAGTCATTGTGGACTTAACTATTTGACTTCAAAAACGCAGTGGTTTAAAACAGTCAGTTCTTAAAAATAAGTTAATATTTTCAGCACACATTTATTATAGTTCTGGGGTATGGAAAATGGCAAGGAATAAAGTTGATATCTTACAAGTATTTTTAAATTGTTTCTATTTGATGATGTCTGGTCACCTGTGTGATATTTTGGGTGGTCACGTGTGTGATATTCTACAATCTTTACGGAATCATGTAGGTTGAGGATGATGGATCCATTTTCTGTGACTGTCCTGTTTAATCAAAAACTTTTTTTTCTTTGGTTGAAGAGCCAGCCTCTTCATCTATTTTACTGATACACATGAAAGGATCAACAGTGCAGGAAAACATTTTTTTTAATGATACTGGAACACATTGTTGCAGTCATGACGTAATAATAATTTTATTTTGCCCCGTGTTAATTAGGTTTATGTGTTACTTGAAAAACATTTTACTCTGGAAAGAATGGAAAAATCAAGTGGTGGTCACTGATAATCATTAGGTAGTTTAGTTTTTAGTATAAGCCTATAGCAGTTATCAGTGAATGGTCCACACAGCTTGCATATGAAGAGTCCACCGAATCACTTGTTTTGAAATAAAGAATTTTACCTGATGGAAGTTGTAAGCCTCACTAATTTCTCATCTCTCATTATGGTGCAATGAACAAAATATCTGGACCTGTATTCACAAAGCTTCTTATCTTACTGCTGGGAGTACTCCTAAGTCACGCTAAAACATTTTATGTGGGGGAAAAATTTGTAAAGTTATTCACAAAGCTGCTGAGAGCAACTTTTGGTTAAGAAAACTGGTAACTCCTAGACTAGGAGTGGGTCTGAGACGGGTGTGAGTAAATCTCCATTACTATGGATGATGTCACTTCTCATGCACGAGTCTTGGGACAATGAGCACAACGATTGGTTGTTTGGTGACAGGGCAGCCCATTGAAAAAAATATCCCACATAGAGCCCGTGGAGGAAAAAATGAGGAAATAGTCCAAGCGGCTGGTTTGTCCCATAAAATAATAACATGTTGAGCACTCCTGAAAATGCACTAAGCGCAGTCCCTACATATCACGCTCCAGGCAAATAAACATGCATAGGAAAGAGATTCTTGTAAAAACCCCAATAGCATAAAACGAGTCAATAATCAGACGCGTCATTTGCCCCAATAATTAGCAACTTATTACCCAATGAGAATGTATTGCGATCATTTAAATGTCAGGCTGTTCAAGTTTGCCCTAAACTGTCATGAATGAAAGTTAAAAAAGGATGCAAAACCCCAACTGGAGCCATGACCAGTTACTGCTGCTGGCCCAATTGGTGCTGGAGCGAAAGCATCTAATCAAAGGGAAATTCGGCTTGGGGGGTGAACAGCAAATCCATGCGGGATGTGTGGGATAATATCAGTCTACAGATCAGTGCTGCATTCCTCCCTCGTGTCTCGCGTGAAAGATGACTGCGAGAAGTGGTGGTATGGGCTGCAATCCTAGGGGAGGTCTGCTATTGAAGCCTATAAACGGGCAATAGCGACATTCAAACAGGAAAGCATTGTAAGGTTGGTTTGTAATTTTATAGCCTACAATTTAAATATGCATACAAAATATGACATGAGCTGGTATTATGATGATCTATTTAAATGTAACCCTTGCTCAATAACCTAATAAACTATTCAACTAAATAAGATAAAATCAAGTATGATGTGTCATATTGAAGGTATTAACTTGTTCTTTAATATTATATTATGAAAATATAGTTTTTGAGAAATTTTCATAGAAGAAACAAGCAAAAACTACTCCGTCACGGAATTGCACAAAATTGACTTGGTTTTTTTAATGTTGTGTTTAACTATTCAGAAAATGATGTTCCTTTCATAGTTAAGTTATGAAACTTCAATATGTTCATATTTAAGGTGTTTTTTGTTAATACTGCAAGTTATAGAAACAAAAATTGACTTTAACCCTGCTTTATGGGCAAGAAATTTCCAAAACTCAATGTCACGGAATTTCAAGAGGCAAATTGTCACGGAATGACAGCAATAGTAATAATTCGTTTCAATGTACTTATTTCAATATATTATACATGTATACATAATTATTTACATTTTTACAGTTAAGCAATATATTACAATGAGTTTTCCACTTATAATGACCAATCATAATACATACTTCAATTTGTTTTTTTTATTCTCCATGTCAACATTGGCTTGGCGGCCCCCTTCATGCATAGCAGCAGGAGGAGGTACAGCACCAAAGCCACTGTCCCTGAGCAAGTGGTGTCCCACAGGCACATAGCATAAGCTGCATTCCATTAAAATGTGAGTCATGCGTGGATCCTGGCAATTTCCCAACAATGTCCAAAATATTGTATTAGGCATCGAATCCCATCAGGTTGTTGATGGAATTAACATTTTTTCTATTTACAAATACCTCTTCATCTTGGGCCAGAGAAATAATTTGAATATGGGTCTAATCAACAGCACCGATGATACCGGGCATACTTGAGCTGTGCATAAATTCAAGTTTAATTCTGTGTTGTTGGCGAATGTCCATTGGAGACCGGATAAACCGTTGGATGATATGGGGTTCACAGAGCGCATTGATTGTTGATTTGAACGACTGACAGATGATTGTGAAATCTCTAAATTTTCCACGTTGCAAAGTTACTATTTTTCCGGTGGCCAAGTTACAAACTGTTGTCAAACATTTTATTTTGGGGGATATTTCTTATGGTTGGAGACCTAATTCTCTCCTTCACCAAGTCAACAACAAATAAAATCCCTTATTGGTCGATCCGATATCTTTTCAACAACTGTGCATCATTCAGAATTTCCAAGTCATTCCATCTTTCGACAGCAGCAGCCATTTTCCGATTCGTTGTGAATAGGTTTTAGTGAGTTAGGAGTCCTCTTGACTATTTTTAAGCTCTCCCAGACTTACGAGCTACTTTTAGGCCTAAAACACTTTCTGAATAACACTTATTTAAAAAAGAGTAATAAAAATTAGGAGTCCTGAATTTACGACTGACACGGCCCTTTTTTTTTTTTTTTTTTAGGAGTTTATCCTAAATGGGGCAGTTAAGACCTTCTTTTAGCGCTAAGATGCTTTGTGAATACGGGCCCCGATTGACAAAAATCAACCTTCATTGGAAAAAAGTTAATTGCCAAATTTTGATTGATTTGTCTGCAAAACCCAGTGCAACTTTGATTTTCTTGCAAAACTCAGTAAGTCCGTCTCTCGAAACTAGTCATTTTCAACTGTTGCAGAATCGGTGAAAACAATGATGCAAAAATGCAAGTACAATCCTTGATAGAATCATGAGAATATTATATAAAAATAATATTAAATCAAATGCTTATAGCAAGTTAGCTGTGCAAAAACTGCTGAAATCAAAACTAGAGATCGACCGATATGGGTTTTTCTGTGGCCGATGCAGATATTTAGATAGCAGGGCAGCTGATGGCCGATTTATAATGCTGATTTAAAAAAAAATTTTTTTAACAATAAATTACAGGGCGGTCCTATTAACCCCCGTAACTCCGCTGGGGTGCTGGTGATCCTGGCAGCAGTGTTAATATTTTGTCTCATGTTTGTCTGGAGTCACACCGTGGAACTTAATGGGGAAAACTGATCAGAAGCTTACTCTTTTGGCAATCTGCGGTGGACTGCCAGCAATTATATCCTTTCCAAAAGATTTTCAGTCCAGCCGTTAGTGTTTTTTCCCAGACACTAAAAGTTTTTGAGAGAGACTCGTTTCAAAAACTTTATTAGTCTCTGGGAATGAACCGGGAGGAGGGACCTCCATTGAATGCGCAAGCTTACTTGAAGCATGACTGTGTTATTTAATTATTTTTAGCGAAAAATAACCGTTTCTAGAGTTCTGAGGATAGAGTGGACAAAGCAAACTTGGATTATGCTGGTGTTCGACGATGGTTTGAAAGTTTGTCTACAGACGTTTTGTGGACTTTTTTCCGTTGCTACTGGGTGACCCCATTTGCTTCCAGCAAAAAGGAATTCAGATAATTTTTCAAAACTCTCCAGTGGCCATAAAGTTGCAGCACGTGATAATAGCCGTATTGCAAATATTGTATTATTTTGGAGTTATTTGCGGTTGCTCGGCCAAAACAAATCCCGGTTGCATCAACCAAACCATTGACCAGACCACCGTGGTGGCATTTCCAAATAAAAGATTACACCTTGTTTGTTCGATCCAAAATTAATCTGACCTGCTGTCTTTTGTCAGAAACCCGATCATGATGATTGATAGTGAACCATGAACCTTTACCTTCATGACAACAAAGTAAACAGTCTGACTAAGAGGGACAATTTAGAAATAATTTTCCAATTACATACCTGATCAGTATTGCAACACTTGGTTCCGGGACAGTGTTATTTGATACTACATACGGATGTGAGTCGGACGTGATATCAATGGACTTTGTCACAAACTCATTCGGCTGAGAAAATGCACTCCAAATCAGTCACCTGATGGGAATTTTCACAGCCTCGCAATGGTGATGGACTGTGCGAGGACCTGGAATTGGAATTAATTAATTAATCCATCGATTGAGCATCAGAACACACTCGACCAACTGCAATCATTGGAGTTTTTTTTTTTCTAAAGAATTTAAGTTCTGTATAATAAAAAAAAAATTAAGATTTACTTGGCACACGGGTGCATTCTAGGCCTGCTCAGTGCCTTTATAATGCGCCACATTTTGATTTTATGCACCATTTGCGCATGGCACGTGGCCTTCCCAACCCCTGGACAGGTTTTATCCCTATCTAATATAAACACACCCTTCATTTTGAGATAACCGTTTTGATTCTTTTTTTAAAAACCGGCCTAACTGCAATCATAATTGTAGCCCCCTGACAATGTTGAGTAGCTACTATGGATTCATGCTTGAAGTCTCCGCTGCTGCATACTCGTCTGTAGACACTTCCTGGTGGATGCTGTGCTGGCTGTAATTTTTGACAGATGTACTCTCATATTTGGTATGGACATGTGTTATACCAGCAGCCATGCCTCTATTCAGTCTGCTCCAGCTGCGTGATCAGTACTTGGATGGGGGACCACCTAGGAACACCATGTTGCTGCTGGAAGAGGTGTTGGTGTGCCAGTAGGTTGCGATCTTCCCTCTGCAGTGATGGGGACACTGTGCTGAAGGAGACGCTGTCTTTCGGATGAGACGTCAAACCGAGGTCCTGACTCGCTGTGGTCATTAAAGATCCTATGACACTCTTCGATGAGAGTAGGGGATTCCCCAATGTCATGGCAAAAGTCCCAACCTGGCTCTTTCGACCTGCCACATAATCATCCCCTGATCTAATTGTGCTGTGCAAATTTCCCTCTCCCTCTTCACCTAAACCGTCAGGGCTCCCTTGAAAAAGAGATTTCAGTCTTAACGGGACTTCCCTGGTTAAATAAGGGTTAAATTAAAATAAAAATACTAAGGTTTTGACGCCTATCCGAAAGGTGGGCTGAAACACAGATTTCCTTATGGACGCAGTACAGGCTGGAGGAGCGGGGCTACATCCATGCAGTCACGGGTGACTATTTTCTAGTTGATGAAAGGAGTTGCGCTCTGCGAGTGGGCTCAATTCTTAAAATGTTTTGGCTGCAACAGTTTGGAGTAGCAAACTGCTGGCGACTCCCCATTTCCTTGTTTGTTATTATGCACTCAAGAATTAAAGATGTTAAGAAGTTAAATTTGGTATCTTTGTCTATTTGTTTGGGATTAAAGAAATAACACTTGAAAAAGTATAACTGCACAACCCCACCACAGAAAAACAGTGATTGATGAACCCCTTTCTTAAAATTATGCCAAATTAGATGACAGTTTTCTGATTCTTTTTTTTTTTTTTTTTTAATATATTTATCTCTCAGGAAGAGCCCAGGATTGATGTGTTAATCAACAACGCAGGGATTTACCAGTGCCCCTACGCCAAAACGGAGGAGGGTTTTGAGATGCAGTTTGGGGTGAACCACCTTGGCCACTTCCTCCTAACGCACCTCCTACTGGACCTCTTGAAGAGGTCTGCACCCAGCCGAATTGTAGTGGTCTCCTCAAAACTCTACAAGTACGGGGAAATTAACTTTGAGGACCTGAACAGCGAACAGAGCTACAATAAGGGCTTCGCCTACAGCCGCAGCAAGCTGGCCAACCTGCTTTTCACGTGCGAGCTGGCCAAGCGATTGGACGAGACCGGTGTGACCGTCAACGCTCTGACTCCAGGGATTGTCCGAACCAACCTGGGCAGGCACGTGAATATCAATTTTCTAGCCCGGCCCTTCTTCAACTTAGCTTCCTGGGCCTTCTTCAGGAGTCCCCTGGAGGGGGCGCAGACCTCCATCTTCCTTGCCTGCTCACCAGACGTGGACGGCATACAGGGGAAGTGCTTTGCTGACTGCAAGGAGGAGGAGCTGCTCCCAAAGGCCACAGATGAGGAGGTGGCCAGGAAGCTGTGGGACATCAGTGAGGTCATGGTGGGGATCACGAAATGAGCCAAGGCAGCCACCACTGAATGCTGTGTTAATCAGCTAAAGACCCAGATAATGTGGCCAAACGCGTATGTGTGTGTGTGTGTGTGTGTGTGTGTGTGTACTGCGGCCATCTTGATTGGGTTATGAAAAAATGGACTTTGGGGTGTGGTGGGCAAGTGAACAAAATCTTTTATGTTCAAAGTCGTGTGGAATTGAAGTTTACACAAATATTGCACTTTATGTGTTTTGCAGTTATGTGATCTGATTATTTACATTGTGTTGACTTTTGTTTTGTGGTGGTGCTTATTCAGAGAGATTTGCCTGACCTGTAAGAACCGTTTTGCCTGACCTGGGTAACGACATTTCCCGGTCAAGCAAGTAAAGACAAAATCACAAAAGACTTGGGTCAAGGTAAGTGTTCTTACCAAGAGAGATCTAGTTCTAAAAACACTCAGGTGACGTCCATTTAAAACGAGCCATGCAGAGCGTGGCATATGCCCTCGCCTGTATGTAGATCAAGGGCATATTGAGATTGCTGCAGTGGCGGCCATATTATCGCACAACGCTGGTTTTCGAAAGGAACCTTCCTCTAGCCACTCCCAATACCCATCAAGAAATGGCATCAATCCTACGAGGGATTCCATAGTTGTCCCACGGAAACGAAAAGTTAACGGACGACGGACGGACATGGTGTTGACATAATGCCCTCTTTCCTCTTTGGAGGGCGGGGGCATGAAAAGCATTAAACTATAAAAATTTTACAGAAAACCTCTGGACATGGTCCATATTAGGCCCCAAGCTTCAATGAGGGAGTGGCATGTACTTGCTGAAAAGTAAAAAGGAAAAAAAAGTTCAAAAAATGTTTATCATAAGCATCTGAATTTATGGTAGAATACTTTTATAAGATGGAATGTGGGTGAACCACAAGCTGACTGTGGATGATTTCCAGTGTCTTGAATGATTAATTTGCTTGAATATTTTGACCACATTATTTTTGATATTGCTTCTTTGTTTCATATTTGAAATGATTGTTTAGCTTGGTCACTTGAGCATTTTTTAATGTTATCAAATGTCTCACTTCATTAAAAATGGCACAGAAGAATTTCAATAGGACTAATTATGAAATTAGTCTGTTTAGAGCGCTTTGTGATAACCATGTCTTAGAAGTTTTTGCCTTCAGTGGAAAACTGCTTTTGAAGAGAAGTGACCTTAAAATAAAATTTCCTGACTGCTGTGCAGAGTTGAATTAAAAAAACATTTGTTACTTTGGAATGAAAGTAAATGATCGATTTCAAAAATTGACTGATAATCAGTGAAGGTAATAAACAATCCTGATACCAAGTTCTCAAGCCATGTGTGATTGTTATTCTATAATCAAAGAAAGTTTGGTCATTTTTTTAAAACAAACTTGTCTGTACCAACTCAATACTTTGATTATGGCCTATGAAAATTTCATAATGAAAAAAAGTTGTGTAATAGAATATATAAATTAGATCTGCTTTCTTTTTGGTCTTTATTTGTTTTCAATTCATCATTTTAACCAGCTCAATTCACATACTAAGGTCTATTATAACACACTTTGTTTTCCTGGCTGCAAGAATTTTGCTTAATAATAAGCAAAAAACTTCCTTTCTTTATTAATGCATGAAAGCAAAAAAGTGACGAAAGTATTTGAATTTGAACTGGCATTGAATTCTTAATATTGAAGTAGAATTCATAGCATTGAAATTTTGGTTACACTTTTCTTGAAGGTACTGTCATAAGAGTGACATGACACTGCCATAACTGTTAAATGTGTCATGTGACAGTTATGACAGTCTCATGTCACTCTTATGACAAAGTTGTCATAATCAAGACAACCCATCATCTCAAAAACCAAATGACACTTAATGACAATGTTTTTGACATTGACATAATGTTTATCACATGTTCATGACTGTCTCATGTCCCTATTATGACGATACCTTCAAGTAAAGTGTTACCGAAATATTTTACCCTGAAAACTACCTGTCTGAATGTATTTGTTCTGAATTGATCTCTTTTGAAATAAAAATATGAATTGTTTTACTTCTGTGTTTCTTTTTCAATGTTGTAAAATTCAGATCCAAAAAAATTTGAGCTTTAGTATTTCAAAAAAAAAAAAATTACTGGCACAAATTCAATTGGTCAATTTCAGATTGGAAAAATTCAAGTTGAAAAGATTCAGATGCAACGTTACTCGAATTCGATTGGTCAAATTTGGATTGTAAAAATTCAAGGTAAATATTTCAGATGGAAACATCCTGGCTACACAGGCCTGCATGGGCAATCGACCCTGAATGGAATCGAACAGACTTCTGGCCCGTCAGAGTACGGTCTGTCAGAGATGTGATCTAAAAAAAGCGCCTCAGAATTCAAATGGGCCCTATGCATTTTGACTGCATGCTAGGCATTATGAGATTGAAGTGGCATTTCGCTTTGCATATTAACAAATATAGGGTAGCAGATGAGCTAGGATGAGAGCAGGACAGGAGACTGCTGCTCATTGCACCAAAAGAAATCAAGTATATAAATAGGGCATTACCAGTCACAGGGAAGAATTATTAACCAAAATATTGAAGTTCCCATATGAAAGAATTGATTGGCTTTAATGTTGTTTATACAGCAAAAAAATGGCCTGAAGGAGATTATTTTTCCTGCAAGTAAAGTAATGATTCTCATGTGGAAAATTCAGAAGTTTCCATATGATGCCTTTTGTTTACCGTAAAGTCTCTAATCATTTTACTCGTACCATGAAATGTATTTGTTGAAATACTCTCACATGGGACTGAAGGTAATAAGGAAGAGTCAAACACCGATTGAGACCGCTGTTGGCCAACAATTGAATTAAAACAAGTCATATTTTGATTTCAGAGAGATCAATTCAGTACAAATACTTTCAGACAAATTGTTTTAAGAGTAAAATATTTCAATGTTATGAATTTTAAGTGGTGTTTTATATTTCAATATTAAGAATTCAAAATTCAAATACTTATGTCACTTATTTGCGTCCATATTCATGCTATATAAAAACTTTATTTTTGTCCTAGTTTATCCTCGGCTATGGAATAATGAATTCCAATCTGAGATAAATTATAAACCCTTAATATCTGTTGTTATTCCTTATAATGTCAGGAGTTAATCAAAGAATGCCAATTGAGCATATAAAAAGCTAAGTGTCTGCTTATTTGAATTAATAGCTCTCATTTGCAGACAATTCAAGAAGCAATAAAGTGGTGTACTTTTAGAGTTCACTTGGCATCAAATCAACCGTGTCCAGTCATGGTGCTGCTGCCTTTTTTCACTGTTCCTCCATTTTTCAAACGAAAATGGTTGTTTCTTCATGTTAACAGTAGATTTACTGGTCCTCTCTGTGGTAGCAAATCCTATCCCCCACGGTCTCATAATACATTCCCCACCTGCGCTCTGCATAAGAACATTTTACGGATCATTTAGGGGGAATTGTGACTGGAAAGCTTGCGCTCGGCCCAACATCAGCTGAATTGCACTGATCCAGCCTTTGCAGCAACCAGCAGTCTCCGGGCTTTTGGCACAGTAGTTGTGACCTATTTGTTTTACAAATAAAGAAAATTACAGATATTATTAAAGTTAATGCCTTTAATGCTACGTCCTTGCGGCAATATTGAGGCAGCTGTGGTGTTTGGAGTCGCCACTATGTAAACGGTATTGTGGCTTGTGGCGGGATTTACTGTGCTACCTTCTTCAATCAGGGAGAAGATTCATTTGAGACAAGAAGAATGCTGTTTGCCAACTCTTATGTGACTCTGGCAGTCAGTGAAATTAAAAACACCAGAAAAGGACAATTTCCTGATTTTAAAAGACTGACAAAGGTGATTGTAGTTCTAACACAGTCCATTCTGAATGCTACACTAGCTTATTCCTTCTCAATGCACAATAGCCCTGTTTCACGAATGACAAACTTTGAAGGTTGAGAATTACTGGGCTTTCTCACCCTTGATTCACCTGGGGGTCAGGTGAACAGTTAGCCAAAATGAGCAGGTCTGACTGTCTAGGTCAGGGGTTCCCAAACTTGTTCCTGGGGCCTCCCTGTGTATGCTGGTTTTCTTTCTAACCATAACTGCCATCTTAGGATTTTAATAAGCTGTTAATTTTTCCTAATTAGGAGCATTCTGTCTTAAGCCAAATTTAAATGGAAATATCCATGTGTGCTGTGAAGAATAAAGGACCCCTAAATATACTGTTTTTTTTTTTTTTTCCTATGTTGCAAGCAATTTCAGTTTATAACATTTTTAATCAGATCAAGTGAGACACTGAGATAATCAGTACCCTCCAAATCAGGTTGCTGAAGACAGGTGGGTAGAATTCTTACAAAATAATTTGTTTGCACTCAATAACAAAACCATAACATAAAACAGGTTTGACTGTCATTTGCTTGTCTAGTAAACAGTTTTTTACAACCATGTGCCCACAGTTTCACCAATTAGGAACTCGTCGATTTCTTACCCTTTGATTATACATTTTTTTTCTCTTTTTTTGCAGTTGTGCATATATCACAATGTGGATGTGGGATTTATTCCTCATTGTATGTATGCATATCTGTTAACATACTGAATGTCAAGAGAGGATAAATTAGAGCTGCCAGATAGCTCATTCAGTTAAGGGACTGCATTGGAGTGCAGAACTAACTATCTCGTCGCGGGTTTGAGCCCCAGTCGTGCCAGTCGGCAGCTTTTCCAGAGCAGTGCACAATTGGTTATTGCGCTACAGGGTTTCAAATTGGGAAGGGACTGCCGGGAAAGGGAAATTAATAAATAGCTTTGTTCGTTGCTCAAGCACCTCCTGTTGGTTAGACGGGCACTTGTCAGGAAGATTCTAAGCCTGTTCATGTCCGGGTATCCTCCGCCCTTGTTCTGAATTTGCAAAGATACAACCAATGAGTGTATAAGAAGCAGTGGCTGACTGGCTCGTGCTTCGGAGGAGAGCCATGAACTTTCTTCACTCTCCTGAACTGGCAACAAGGGGTCGCAAACGAGCAAGCCTTGTACATAGCTTACCAATTGGGCATTCCAGATTTGGGTGGGATTGGAGATGCCAAATTTATTTATTTAAAAAAAAAAAGAGGATAAATTGCTGCTCTAAATTTAAATGCACCTGAAAAGCGCACCTTACCGAAAAAATCACCGAGGACTATTCCGAAAAAAAGCAAAAAGGCTGGAGCACGCAGAGCTCAGAACACAAACTCTTTATTGAAAAGACTGACATTTCGACATCCACTGACGTCTTCCTCAGAGTCAGATGATGTAAGAAAGATGACGCACCGGGGGGGTTTAAAATACCCTTCCCTGAATTACATCATACCAAATACAAGGTACGCATGCGATGGTAAAATAACAGGTAATGAAATCACATTACATAACATCATCAAGAAGAAAGAAAACCTGGTAATATTGCCTTCTGTAAATAACACAGATGCAAAGACAAAGTATAAGACATGCGTAAATTATAGAAAACAAGTCAAATTGAGGCCATCGTTTAACCCATTAGGCTCGACACAATTCAAAGTGTGTATCCAGAAAGCTTCCCGGCGAAGTAATTGCTGGACTATATTTCTGCCCCTTGAGGACACTCGCACTTTTTCAATCCCCCAGAATTTCAGAGACGAGACTGACCCATGATTAACTTCGGCGTAATGACGTGCGATAGCATAATCCGTATTTCGTGTGTGGATAGCAGTCTTGTGTTCAGCTATGCGCTGTTTTAAGGCTCTCTTGGTCTGGTCAATGTAAATTTTAGAGCAAATACATTTTAACATGTACACTACATGGGTGGTGTTACAATTGATGAATTCTTTTATTTTGTATTTTTCCCCCGTCCACGGGTGACAGAAAAACTTTGTGTCATGAGAATTGGAACAGTGGACACATCGACCACACCGGTAAAACCCAAGGGGGGGCGTAGGCAGCCACGTAGACAAACTTTGTGGGCGTGTCACATTGTTTTGAACTACTCTGTCTTTAATGTTGCTCGATCTACGGAAGCATACACGAGGAGGTTTGGATGTAAAACTTCTTAGCTGAGGGTCGCTCTGCAGAATAGACCAAATTGACAACCTGTTAAGATCCTATGATTGCAATCATGGGTGGAACAAAAACCAGCATACACAGGGAGGCCCCAGGGCCAAGTTTGGGAACCCCTGGTCTAGGTCAGTGGTTACCAGCCTTGTTGCTGGAGATGTGCAGTCCTATAGGTTTTCTGTCCAACCCTGATTTAGCATACCAGATTAACTAGTGGCTCCACACGCTTTCACTTAACTGAAAAATCTTAGCGTGGCTGGGGTTGGAGTAAAAACCTTCAGGGCGGTAGATTTTCAGGAACAGGGCTGATGACTTCGGGTCTTGCTAAATAATTGGGAGAAAGGAAAACCCAGGGCGAGTTTAGAATTTAAGGGCTTGATTTGAGGGTCCATGGGCAGTGGTGTGGACGTGTTGCATATGTTTGTTTTTTGCTTCATTCAAACTCCAAAACTAATTTTATGAGCATGGTTAAAATTTTAATTGGTAAATGCAAGGTCGTCATGTGATGAGTGTAATTGCAGGGGGATATACTGCAAATCAAGTTCAGCATAGCCAGTCTGTTCGTTAGTTGACTCGACAAAACCTAAAAAATGCAATCTGTGAAACTGTAAGTTTAGCATTACTGGTTGAAAGAGCGCCACCCTCGTGACATTGAAAACCCTGTATTTACGCTCAACATACCACACTAGCGTACAAATCTAGCTTCGTAATACACCCCTCAGATCTAAATCTTGTGAAACAGAAACATTACATAATGACACGTTGAATCATCATAAGCAAGCCGGGATCAGAGTCCTTTGTCCTTTTTAGATAGTGTCTGCTTTAGGGTGTGGCATCAACTGTCTAAACATGGTTTTCTTTTTAATATGGAAAATTACTTCAAGCAAAGAAAATATTTGTCAATGGTGCCTTATCACTCAATTTACTCTAAATGGTTTAGATAAAATAGGCTGCTACTTGGTTTGGGTGCAAAATTACAGTCCCAGCCTAATTATAAGTCTTTAGTAAAAATCAAACACTGTCCTTACACTAAGTTCATTGCTCAGTCAGTTATGTCTGCGCCACGGTACTTGCATATGGTCAAAATAAAATTTATTTGGGCTACAGTGTAAACATGAAGCAGCCGTCTCTGCTTTTGAAAAGTCTTAGTTGTAATGAAACATAGTCTTGACACTGAAAGCTTTACTGCCTATTTCAGTAAAGGATTTATTCTCGTTTTGTACTTTCTTTTGGAATTAAAAATAAACTTCAACTCTTCCGAAGCATTAATTCCAAACTGCAATGCAGCCCCAATTTCAGAACCAGCTGCTGATAGTGGAGCAGGAGGTCCCTCTGCTGATGGAACTGCTGAGAAACAACGCAAGGGCACGAAGTGGCCACTTGAGGCTGTTAGAAGCTGTAATCTTGTTGGCCCATAGGCAACTTAGTGCAATGGTTTTTTTCCCCCAGTTTTAAAAGCCGCAAGCTTTGAGGGACATTTTTCCCAGTGATTGTGGTTCTTTCAGCTATCCACTATGACTCAATTTTTTTGCACTTTTGCGCAGTGCCCCTGCTATATGTTTGTGGACCGTACATGTCGAACACTACTGTGGCATTAATAATGTTTACCTTTGAATTATGATAGTATTATCTTTTATAAAATAATAATACAGAAAGGAGTGGCTGCAATAGTTCGAAATGTAAATGAGGCAGAATGAGGATGCGAAAGGTCTACAAGAATGTCTCAAATGAGGCATTTCAAACGCTGCAGTCTAAAAGCGTATATGACTTATACCCCTTTCCCACTGCAAACTGCTAAATATGGAGATATGCTGCCCGGAGTTAAACTTTTCCTGTCCCGGGGCTCGTTAACTCCGAGTTGTGTTCCCATCACTACGCATTCAGCCTGAGTTTCACTTCGGCCGGTGTGAGCTTGCCCCAGGTTAGCGCCTTAACCCTAGTCGCTGGTGGGCTTTATGAACCCTGAGTTAGTGTTGATTTTTTTTTTTTTTTTTCTGCGTTAACCTGGGGCAGCTAAAGAGTTCTGGGAACGCTTGTGCTGGCCTGGGATATCTCAGGGTTAAGCCCTGCACTTACTCCCGAGAAAAGCTGGAGATTTGCTAGTGGGAATAGACTATCAATTTAGAATATTACTGGTTAAAATGCTGCATTACATTTTGCTGGTGACTACCCTACTAGCATGGTGAATGTGGACTTATTTGTAAACATTTTTAATTCATTAGGGTTGAAATGGCCCTCAAAATTTGCAACAGTGCTCAAAACTTTTGCCGTGATCAATTTTCCAATAGTGTCTTTTTTTGGGAAGGCTGGGGTGAAGGCCTTTGCTTAGCGACCTGACAGCAGAGTTCTTCCCGACTGTTGCCTCTGAAGCAGGTCAGAACCCCGAGCCCCATGGAGAGCTTAAACCAGCAACTCTACAGGAGTGACCAACCTCTGCTACCCTGCCACTCCACTCTGCCACCATGCTCTGCTTTGTTTAATTCTTAGACTAAATGGCTATGCTGACATGGAACACATCACTTCTGTTTGTCTTATATTTTCCCATGTTGCAAACTTGTTGCTGCTATGTTCTGGCTTGTCGCTGGACTTATATGTATGAAAGTTTTATGTATTCCAGGCAGGAATACAAATCATACACGCTTTTTTACAGCGAGCGCCCAACAACCCTGAAATAGCCTAGCATTTAACTGTGGCTGTACACCTGGAGCGCTCAGGGTAAACCCACTCCTACTCAGATCCTAGCTCCACACACTCTAGTTTGACAGAACGGCCCTGAGAGCAGCTACATCAGACTTGCAGAATAAAACAGTGGGTGCCATTTTAAATGTGGGAAGTTGGAACCAAGGACTCTGAATGGATGTGCTTGGACCTGCTGTATATGTGGGCAGTATCTGGCCTAGTGGCCTGGTGCATGCCTGGGGTTCTTAAAGTTAGTCAGCCAGTACGTTTATATGCAGTTAAGTCGAGCAACGGTAATGGCTTTATTAGGCTATTTAATTAGACTACTGCCCTTGTCCCAGTATACATGTTCGTGAGGAAACCCAATTTATTTATTGAAGCATGTCTGTCTCTGCTATGATAGGTGGCGATATGCCCCCTTTTAGCTTGCTCGTCTTCGACCTTTGGTTGACCCATTTCATCACAGACCAAACAATCGACAAACAAGTTAGCTATCAAGGCTATCAAGACGGTGAGCTTATGCACCTCTTTTGATGTATTTACATGAATGCTCTCTGGCTCTGTATAGATATACTATACCCTGGCACCTTATTTTTTTTTTAGTTTATTTTATTTACTTTTTTCTATGACTGTTTGGCTTTGTCAATTATGTAACTTGTCTATTATAATTTTGTACTATTATGTAATAAAGGCAATATTTAAAAAAAAAAAAAAAAGTTAGCTGGCAGCGAGCTGTTAGCATGTCAAGTTACGGCTCTGAACTTTTCATTCGGACTGTACGCTATGCTTTTCATACTATTGAGATGCATGCTACCCCTGATGGTTCAGGCGTTAGGTATTAAATCCTTGTGCCAGGCCATTATCCCCATATTGCTCCAGGGGAGGATTGGTACCTGCTTAGTCCAATCAACAGTAAGTTGTCTTGGATAGATGTGGCAGGTAATAGCGATGGCATTTTGCTGAACTTTATCAATATGCTGAGGATTGAAGGCAGGACTCCAGCTGAACTCACAAATAGAGCAGTGTAGTTACTTGGTGCAGGTTCAACAATCCTGTGAGGAGCCGCAATGTACTATTTAAGGGTATGATTCAAGGCGCCATAGATTTTTCACAGGCATTAGCAATTTCAATAAGTTTCCAGGTTAAAAAAATAAAAAATTAGATATTAAACAAGTTCTGCCTACACTTTTTTTTTTACTTTGTTATTTCCAGCATATTTCAGTGCTTTCCAGTTTTCACACATGGTAACGGTTATATGAGAGTAAATCTCTTCATGGGAAATGTTCAGGTTTTCCAAAGAATGGAAATCTTGTGTTCCCAAAGTCAGGCTGATTACGCTGTGATTTACACGAACAGAGCGTAGAACATGCCGGAAGCGGGTGCTGGTGGTCTAAGCAGAATCAGTCATTATTTCACATCTCTGGGGCCAAAGTTAGTCCAATAGTTCAGAATTATAATGGCTCCATGAGCCGAGGTTACCTCAGTGTCTCAAATCTAATTAGTGCAAGTGAAGGCATATGCTTTAGCAGATTTAAATACTTTCTTAAACATTTTTTAAAGGAGACAGTTCTTTTGCAGTTGATGCATAGTTATATGATGGATTTGCAAAAACCATCTCTCATGCTTTTGTTTAATTATGAGATTTAAAATCTATTTTTGTGTCAATTATTATTTTTTCAATTGCTGGGTGCTTTACAAATGTAAATTTCTTGCTCCAGTGGCAAATTTTAAAATGAATCCAATGGTCTCTCCCATCTGCAGATGTTTTGTCTTACTGAGCAAAAAAGTGATAAACAATTGATCTTTTTTATGTCTAATTGGGAGGCAAAAATAATTTTTGAGTTAAAGGATCGAGCAGTCAGCTTATGGTTCGATTTATTTTTGGTTTATTTTAAAGCATGGACACGGTTGTCAAGCTTTTTTGTGTCATAAAATCAGGATGGAAAATTGAAGTTCAGAATAAAAAATCATCCCAGAATTGTATTCCAATCACTGGGAGTTGCTAAACAGCACGACTTGGAGGTAGAACTAATCAGCAAAATCAGCTGCCTGTGTCCATGGGTGAAAGAACCACAAGGCAGACCTATTTTTTATCTGACCCCTGCACGTTCCGCTTCTACAGAGCTGGAAAGTTGTACTTGTGTTATTTCCTCTGAAAGTAAGACTATCTCTGTCTCCTCCTGAGGATGTCACAAATATGTTTCTGAGCAGAGTGGAGACTTTCAACTCGGTGAGTTCACTGAGACTCTCACTGAGCCCTGCTTTATCTGTGGGGATTTATGGTTATGGGAGAGTGTTAGTTCTGAGCTGGTGGCCCTTTTGCTTTTGCAGCCATTGACTAAGTGAGATGCTGGGGTACTAATGGTCTTTGTCTGGATGGTAACCGCAGATTTCTTAAATTCTCACACGTACTTTCTGCTCACTCATGCTGTCACGAGCAAAAGTTTACAGACATTTCCATTTATTGTTTTGTTTATTTTAGCGTGAATCTGAGTCTAGCCGATTATTCTGGTGGTTGCATAAGCAATGAGAAGAACTTAGTTGATGCATACAATGTTGTGGACAAACCCTTACCTGTAGACAGGCTGAGCAACATGTATATGCTTTGCTATGGCTCTAAAATGGAGTACTGAGGAATTAGCATAGCAGCTAGCTGGCAGACAAAACACTCCTTGTGGCTCGCAGGCAATGTTAAGTAGTGGCAAGGTATAACACAAATCTTACTGCAGCTTTTGAAATCTAGACTTACTGTCCAGATATCACTGATACAAATCACATCATTGACAAAATTGTTAAGTCTGTGGCACCTGTTTACCTGGATTAGATTTGTAATAAAAAAAAGTGGTTACTGACATCAGGATTGAGTCGAAGGGGAGCAAGTACAGTGGGGCTTGCTCAGCTACTTCACGAGCAAAACATAGTGACGTGCGTATGCTTCATGTATTACCGTGATAACAATCTCTGGTGTGGCAACTGTAAATGCAAATACCGAATAGAATAGCTTCATTTGTTCCGGGGCAGTTTCACCTTGAATAGTGATGCGATTGCAGTTGAATCTCTGGATGAGATAGAGGGCTGTCTTAGAATCAGGAAAGTTTCTAATTCATTATAGTTTCTGCATGCGAGGATGGGAGCTCGAGAGTCTCTTTCATATTTCAAACAATCATCTAATTCCCAAATTTCTGATGAGGGTTTTGAGGAGGTGGATGGTGTAATCTATCCCAGCATGCAATGGGAGAGAGGTAGGAACACGCCGTGGACAGTTTGCCCAAACCATCGCAAGGATACATCATTCTTGTACACAATCATACCTGGGGGCAATTCAGAGTCTCCAGATAGCCTGACATACATGCCTTTGGACTGTGAGGGAAAACCTAGATGGCTGGATGATTTGATGCCTGCTATTTGCCATTGTAATGGGCACCATCCCTCCCTTATGTCAGTCATTGTTTTCATGGGCCCAGAGGTGCATGTGGGAGTTCTGACTTTTTAAGTAATACATTGGAAATCAAAGAAAATAATTAAAAATATTCTGAGCTGCTGTTGATGCCTTCAGCTGTGTTTGCTACTCCAATGCGCTAAGTAGAGCTCTCTGCTCATTCCTGGGAGTAGCTGTGCAAAGTACTTATTCAGTCCTCCTGATATAGGTAACATCTGTGAAAGCAAAAATTAAACATGTTCCAGCATTATCTGGAGCCAACAAAATTGTGTGTGTGGGAGTGGATGATGGACAAACTGATAAAACTGGTGTTCTTGCAGTCTTGTGATACTGCCTTCACTTGGTGCGCCAATCTTGAATGATGATGCTTTTTTCAGGTTGTCACAGCGCCATGGTTGAAAGAATTTCAAAAGCTGAAATCAGGTTATCGAGGACCATGTAAGAGCATAGCTTACTGGAGCCAAGTGGCAGTTTGTAGATGTTTTCTTTTCAGCTGGCCAGAAAAAACATTGTTCTGTCCCTCTGAGATGTTGCATTCGGTTAGGATTACTGTTCAGTTGCATGAAATTTACTCTCAGAGCAACTGTTTTTCTGCAGGGCAGTGATGCTCTTAGACGCCAGGGTTGCAGTGGCCAATGACTTGTAATCAAAGGCATTTGGTCTGGTAATGATGGGAGCCAAAGGGCTGTAATTTGTAGGCCATTTTCCTTGGCAGACATGAAGCAGGTCCTGCTCAAAATGTATGACGCAAGGTGCGATTATTTTACATCTCCGATCTCATGATCAGATACAGTGTGTGCATGCGTGCGTGTGCACGTGCGTGCCTGTCTCTTTTCCATGAAAACTACAACATGGGTGAAATACCCAAATATCAGCGATTATATTATAGTGACTAAATGACAATTTTACTCCAAGTATGCAGTGTATAAATTTTCACTCCTAAGTAGGGTCCTCCTTCAATTGTTGTCAAAATTGTTGTCAATTCCCTGGGTCTGCTGGCTTTTAAACACACATGGGCATGGCTGTAAGTTTGTGTGCTCAATATTTTGTTATCATTTGCTTGGCAATGAAAAAAATTTAGCAGCACCCAAATTTTAAGCAATATTGAATAAAAGAAAATGATAATAATGAAATGGCAGAGGATATAGTCTACAGAAACAGAATGTATCACACAAACGCACGCTGAATACTAGACGCGTCCATTAATGCGTGCTTTGCGCGTCATTTTACACAATTTGTTTCCCGCAGGAATTCTGCGACTCAAATATTTTCAAAACTTGGCTGACTCTTTAGGGATGCTCTTTGTTGAATGAAAGACACTGGAAAGTGCAAAATTAGAATTAACAGGGTGTCGTAGAGGAATGCCTGAAAACTCCAGAATAAAGGCATTGGTATCTTAAGGGCAGGAATGAGCTGCTACAAGTTGGGCAGCACTTTAACGCCCACCAGAGCACCTTTTCACATTTTCAGACACGTATGACACAGACTGGAACCGTCAAAGACCGAACTCGCAGAGGTAAAACGTAAAACGGCGGCACATGATCTTTCTACCATGACTCCTCACGTCATCATTATGATGTAACCGAATGGCTTGCGGTTCAACAGGCCAGTGGGCATCACACTTGCAGCTGAAGAGGAACAGGAACTGTTGTGTGGGAAACTGGTCAACCCACCCTCATGCATTCTGAGTGACGCTTGTTCATCTCACTGATTTTAGTCCAAACTGTGTCGGGCATTCATGGATGTCTAATCGTTCCCTGTAATTGTCAAGACAATTAAGGACACGTATCACCGTTGTTAACTCATTTATTGTGCATTTATATCAGGTGCTGCTTAACTTACGGTACTGAGTGGAATAAATTGGCTGAGCTGAGAAATTCAAGCATCTCGTCTGGAGGTCATTTATACCCCTGTCTGACATTCCATTTGTATTATAGTATGCAAAGCATCTGGGGCTACTGAGTTGTACTACTGTATCATACAACAGAACCTTACTCTGATTACATTTTATCCTTATCTTGACTATTATTAATATCAATTGACCAGAAACTTTTCTATTTAAATACCCTATAGATTCATAACTGTTATGAGCAGTTTCGGCACCATAGAGGAGGAGGGTATCTGTGCAGCATGCTAGTGATTCTTACAGTGTATGATATAGATGTTATGGAATAAGGCAAGTAACTGCAAACCAAAGAATGCTTTTTTATACAGTATTGTTAAATTATGTTTGTTTGTTTTTTTTTGGCCATGGTTGTTAAAATGGTACAGTCCTATAGTCAATGGTACAGCCTGATTAAAAAATGTTGCCAACTGTCAGAAAGGAAGTTTTGTAAGGAAACAAATAACATGTAAAAATGTGATTGATTTAACATTGCTTTCTTTCATTTTAAAGTTGTAGACTAACCCAGTAAGCCTGTTTCCCAAGGTGGAAAATGGTGCGTTGGATTTACACGTGGACCCACATCCACCATATTAGTGTAGCTTATTGACAGCTGGAGCGCAAGCATGTTTGAATAGAATGTTTGAATGTTTTCTGCAATTAATTTTATGGAAACTTTACAGGCTGAATACCTGAAGGACATTTGAACAAATACCAGCCCACAGGGCCTAAACATGCTAAAGCAAGCAAAGAAGAAGACGAAGGACCCTCCGCAGTAGAAGAACAAGACTTTAAATGCATGGTACTTAACATTTAAAACATTTTACAATGGTCACAATGAGCCTATTCATCTTTATAACATCTTTCATAAAAATTGAAAAAATGAAAAGTGTAACATAATGCATACATCTCTGAAACGGATTATCTTAGTATTTGACAGCGCTATTTTAATGGACATTACGCCCCTCCCCATGTAAACTTGCACAAATGTTAAGTTAGGTTTGAGGTACACAGCAGCACTTACTGTAGGTTTCTAACAACAGCCGCTCTGGTTCAGCTGTAAGGTACTGTGATTAATATGGGCGGTTATTTATCCCCGTCTGTCACCATCTCTCTTAATGCCGTCTGTCCCGCAGCCAAGCCTACTGCTAGCAGAAGAACATCATGCCATTATTTTCTTTGGCTGCAGGTCCTTCTCTGGACTCCCAGAAAAAAGCAAAGAAGATTCTGCTGAACTTTTAAACTCCGATACAGATCGACGGACGCCTTCTTTATTGCAGTTTCTCAACAAGTTATTGTTTGATTGCGATCTGTAATTACAAATAAAATAAGTCTTCAGTGGCGCAATTTCTCAATGATAAATGAAGCTCACAGCTATACAAGTCAGGTTATTTTTCCAGGCCATCTGGACGGTTCAAAACCAACTTAATGTACTGATATGTTGATCTATTCCTAAAGGCCTGCATTTTAAGTCAACTGTGTACCCATGTTAGTCATATAAACAAGATTTAGGATCTAATTAACAGACCTTGAAAATGTGCAAAACTTTTAACTCAAGCAAAACCTGGTTGTGCAATTTGTTTTGATCCAACCAGTGATTTCATTGTTAGTTTTGCAACGTACCTTAAAGGTAAATACTTTCTGAAAAAGGCCCTTGGAAGAGAATCCAAAGCCTTGTGATTCTGTCTACTGTTTTACCACCTCCATAATGGCCTGGGAATGGAAAAGGCAAGAAGTGGTTGCAAACTAAGGCATAGCTAAGTACAGTTAGTTGAATAGTCTTGAAGACAGCAGTTGCTTTGACAACAGCATGTCAGTACCTCTCATTTAGGAAACAAAAGCCCCTTTTTAAACAATAGGAGACCAATTTACAGACATGCAAATGTTAGCGTACTGATGGGCTGTCCTCAGGAATTATCATTTTTCTGGAAGTTTGGCTGAGGCTTCCAGAGGAGCATCGGCTATTGGACATGAAATAAATCTGTATATTCCCACGCCAATCGGAGTACTAGCTTACAGTGCTAATTTAATGCTGTCCATATCCCAGCACCTCTGTCTGGCAATTGACACAAATACAAGTTTTTCGTTAATATTATGATAAAAGTGGAGTGGGAACATAGATCACTTTTGGCCTGTTGCATATTTTGAAGCAAGATTGTTAGCAAGATGACAGCACTGAGCAAAATCCAAAATACTGTCAAACCTGGTCTCATGTGAAAATGGGTCACTCTGGATTTTGCTCAGAATTTACATCTCAGTGATTCCAGTCCCTACAGTTAAGTTCTTCTTCAGTCGCTGCTGATGGCTTTTAGAATTTTATGTTGAAAATGCTCGTTTTATAAAGAGAAATGATGGGAAATCACATGGATTGAAATGAGATCAGTTCTGAGGATTTCTATATCTGCATGTTTTGTTTCAAGATGTAAAATACTCCAGTCTGTTAACCTGGTTTATTGAAAATGCTAAACATTCAAAATTAATGGTGCTAAAATTTGAGTGGAATCTCATCTTACAAAAAAGGACTGGACTTTGCCACGTCAACTTGGAGTTTGTCAGTCTACATTGTTTTACACTGAGTTAGCTAAAACTCATCTGCACCATAAAAATTGATGTTTGAAATGTTTTTATATATGTATGTGGCATGGCCGAACAGTAATTAGTTTATCCTGAGCACAACAAGTGTTTCCTGGGAGAGTGTTTGGGAATAAATTATAGGCCCTCTGGTCATCTGTCAGTGAGCATACCAGTTAACATACAATGCCCTGAGGTACATTGCACTAATTGGTTGTTTATTTTCTGTTTTACTGTATTTTCTTTTGTGAAGCTTTTTGAAGCTGTGGAGTAATAAACAGATTGGATTAATGCTGAGTTTTCAATAAGCTTTCAATTGTACTTTATCAATTTACATTACTTATTATTCTCATAACAAACTGAATTGTGGTGTGGTTTGAGATTGACAGAGAAACTGAAAAAGTAGATACAATCAGGGAAAGCAGTTTACTTGCTTAATTGTAGTTAGGACTGTAACTGAGGTGCAGGTTCCCTATGAAAATAATACTTGCTTCCCTGCCTCCAAGTGTGCATGTATTTTATTTCTAATGTATATGTCACAACCCTCATGTTAATCCCTAGGGTGTCCCTGCAATTCAAGAGCATCTGTGTCTATTAAGTCTATGTGTGTTACGATTGGTGTACATCTTTTGAGTTTCTCCACTATCAGCTGATTCTCGATATTGGCTCGTTTCGCAATGAGAGAGTGACAGATATTTTAAGCTGTTTTCGATTTTCGAAGTTGGGGCTGGGAATAACATCATACTCGAACTAACTGCATTCTAATAAGTAAGTTGGAAAACTGACTTTAGGTCAGTGGGGTGTCCTCTAGCCAAGATAGCCTTTGTTAGCTATTGTTAGCTATAATAGTTGATAACAATGCATTACTCGGTATTTTTAGCATGCAACCACCGTAGCTACAAGTCCATCTATAAACTCTATTCAGTACTGTAAGACTGATTAAATGAAAGAAAAAAATGCAGAATTGCAAATATACTGTTTGTTATCGCAACTTTTGCTTACTTTTGATTTGCGGTGCAGCCATCTTGAACTTGGAACTCAAGGTAGGCAAGGAATCTCCCAGTCTCCGATTTGGAAATCCGACTTCAGAGGGCATTCAAATTGAAATTTCCAACTGGGAGCTCGGAAATCCCGACTTCCCCGTACAAATCGAATTCAGCATAGACCCTCCAGTGCACGGGCTTGTCGCTGGATTGTAGCGAGATATTCACGCTAAGATTCTAGTCATATGTATGTTAAACTTCTTCATCTTTGTCATAATGCAACCAGTACTTTAATGGCTGCCAAGGTCTCTTGTAAATCTTTACTGCCATTAGTTAACAAGCTTCCAATCCTAATCAGTGTCCAGGATTGGGACCAAGTAATTCTTAGCTTAATTCCTGTTTATCAACTCTAGTTATCAAGAAATAGTTGCCTATGCTAATCTGGGTCAAGGACTGAGGCCATGTTCTTGTAACCCTTGCTAGTCTACTCTCTTGATCAAATTTGTCAGGAACAAGCTTCCACAGCTGAGCTGGGGCCAGGACTGGGACCGAATTCCTCACAAACACCAACCCTCCTCTTCATGGGCAGGCCAGTGCTGGCAAGCGCTTCAACGTCTGCCAGCACAATGGAAGTCGCTGGCAGGCAATAGCATCCTAAGCATTGCCTATTACATCTGTGCTGAACTGTCTCAACTCTTCTCCAGGGTTCCTTCCCCACCTATCCTTTTTGGAGTTCCGTCATCACTGTACTGCTGCCAATTAATTAAAAGTTGTATTGCAAGTCTGTCTCTGTACTTGATACCTGGTCAGACCGTTACAGAACGTGGATGAAGTAAGTCTGTTGTTCTAGTTGGACTGGGGTCAAAGGCCCTATATAATGTGGCATTGATTGTAACACATTATCCCTGGGTTTTGACTCTATTGTAGCCTGACAGCGGTGTCTGCATGGTGGGGTCTGACAGCAGCATCTGTATGCTGGGATCTGACAGTGGTGTCTGTACACTGGGATCTGACAGCAGTATCTGCATGCTGAGATCTGATAGCAGTGTCTGTACCCTGGATCCGGATTGTGGCGCCAGTATATTGGGGTTGGATAGCAGTGTCTGAAGAGTGGGATCTGATACTGGTTTCTGTATACTATTGTTTGTATATTGGGGTGTGATGACAGTACCTATATGTTGGGATCTGATAGCAATGCCTTCACTCTGGTATTTGATAGTGGTGACTGTTTATTGGGGTCTGATAGCGGTGCCTGTATTTGGGGGTCTAGTAGCAGTTTCAGCACTGGGTTCGGATAATATTGTCTGTATTAGGGGGTTTGACAGTGGGCTGTTTACTGGGTTTGATAGCGGTGTTTTTATTCGGGTTTCTAATGACAGTGTCTGTGTGCTGAGGTTTGATGGCGGGTTGGTCTGTGGATCTGCCGTTGTGTTCCCTGTCCATTTGCCTGCATATTTATGCTTCTGATCTCATGGTGTAGTCTTTAGTTGTATGGTGGTCATGTAGCCAGTAGTTCTTTGATTCTGACATGGTCTGTAGTTTTGGTTATAGTTAAATTTATAGTTCCGTGATGTTAGATAGATTTCAGTTCTGTTTGAGTCTGGTCAGTAGTTATTTGTGTCTACTGCATTGATCGTCTGTGACCTGGTTTGACCTTAGCGCATCATGTTGAGGATGACAGCTCCTTTGGCCCTAGATATTTATTATCCTCATGAATTGTAATTACTGATTATTTTGTGGGCATTTCCATCAGTTTTTCATTTGGAAAATGGAATGCCGTAAATTACACTTCACATGAGAAGAAATGCAAATGCACAATTGATTCATTGCAGCATGGACCGGGGCCGAACTCTGAGGTAAATGTGCAAAGCTGCAGTCACGTGTTGAAGGTTTCATGTTCTAGGACCACTCCTAAATTTTGGGCAGACCAACGACCCTGCCTAATCACAAACAACATCAGTATTCCTCTGGGATGATCTCAGTTTACAAGAATGCGGTTAGCTTCCTTGACCGCTTTGCGCGGAAGCCAAATCAGGCAATTTATGTATTCCCTAAGATATTATAATTCAAGATTTGAGCATCACAGAGAGTGGGAAAATAACTGAAATGAAGCAGCTTATTTCACTTTATTTTCATGATTTTAGTAGAGAATAGGGGCCGCAAACACAAAGAGTCTTCATGTAAATACAATTGTTAAAATGAAATACTGAGAATAATAAAAAGGCTCATAGGTAAAACAATACATTTCCCAGATCAAAAACTCCTTGACCACCATTGTAGTACATCCTGGTGTTATATTCAAAATGACCAACTTCTAGTCAGCCAAATAAGAGCACTCAAAGTTGCTCTCCAAATGGTGCATAGTCAAATAGTAAAATAATCATATTCAAGTGTTCCCGATTTAAGCATTACCCTAAGATTTTAAGAATGAAAATGCTCAAATCAAGCTCAAAATTTTGAGTTCATACGTATCAGTCACGTACCTTTTTTCCCCCACTGGATGCTCAACTAATGACCACTTGTCTCAGATAAGGGCCTAGCAGACAATGTGTGTTTACAGGAAGTTTGCTGCATCAAAAACGCTAGGAATTAAGTGAATGATTTGAATAGTCAGTTTATTATTTTTTTCAATCTGTTTTTGACTGTAGTTTAACTGTTTATTTTCAAACAATTTTGTCATGATCTAAAATTAGCTTGGAGCATTCTTTTGATCAAGGTCTCTAGAGTTTTCAGTATGACCTAAATTATAACATAAAGCTGATTTGAAAATCTACTGTATCAGTTACTCGGCCTGGCGAGCAATCTTAATGAGTCAATTTCCATATACTGAAAGTAAGAATTAATAGAATTAATTTTGAAAATGTATTCAGTCAGTCACAGCGGTCCTATTTTTTGACATCTTAAGAGGTTGACATTTTAATTTTAGTAATTTAATTTTGTAATGTAGTTTACTTTTTGGTCATCTAGTCATGCTGTTAGTGACTTCATTTTTTTCTTCGATCATGTTTGTGTATTCAGTGATCTTGTTGAGATCTTTTTCTCAATGCTATTTTTATTTACATGACAAATTGAAATGAAATAAGATCATTGCTCTTCCTTTATTTAGATTTACATTTTTAAGAAGCAAACTTGGACAAATTGCCAATTGCAAAGTAGTGTAAAGAGCTTGCAAACATTATAATAGTGTTGCCAAATCAATGTTTTTAAGTGTGTTACACTATATGAGGTGGGTTCAAAAAGTATCGAACCTTTGCTCATAAAAAAATTCTTGTATCCAGATACAACAAACTTAATCTCCTTCAATGTAGTCCCTTTAGGCTGCCACACACTTCTCTCGACGGTACTGCCACAGTCGGAAGCATCGCTGGAACACCTCTTTTGGGATGGCGCGCAGCTGGGCCGTCGCATTCTGCATGATGTCTTCTCTGGACTGAAATCTGGTCCCTTTCAGGGGCATTTTCAGCTTGTGGGAAAGCCAAACGTCACAGCGGCATGAAGGGATCGCAGAACCTTTTGCCAGTACTCCTTGGTGATGGTGGACTGCCGGACCTGTGGGCAGCGGGCATTTGGCAGCTCCATCACGATAACGCACCCGCCCATTTTTCACATTTGATACAGAGTTTCCTGGCCAAACACTACACACATGTGCTTCGTCAGGCTCCCTACTCTCCCGACATGGCTCCGTGTGACTTCTGGCTTTTCCCCAAGTAAGAGGCGTGCAAAATGACGGGGAAAACCGGGAAAACTATTCACAAGGAACACTGAGCTGCATATTCAGCCCTGAAGTGCTCCACTCCTCTGTAGGTCATGCCACTCAGGAAAACTATGTGAACCACCCTCCGGAAAAAACCAGGCAATATGCTACTCTAACTTGAATTGAAATTATCACATCGAACATAACTGCCAAATGCGTATACTAAAGCCCTCGAGCCATCTGCATGATAAAATAGCATAAAGCTATTGAAATTTGTTGAAGCAGTATAAATTCAAACCGATCGCCACACTGAGCAACATGCCACTACATTAAGTAGAAGTTATATCATTAGAAAATACTAACAGTTAGTGATAAACACCAATATGACTAGCTACAACAGAATCATGGCAGTGGACACAGTGGAAAATGGAAACTACATAGTAAGCTAAATAACCAAAATATTGTAAATTACAATTTTTATGCATTAAATAAAAGTGCTCTACATGATAATAGGCTTCCTCTCCCAGAGAATCAATGCTTTTAAAGTCCCCTTCAGTCTCTCCACCAGTGTCCACATCTGTAAGAGGAGTGTATGTATAGCTTTTTCATCTCGTAAAAGTACCGTGAACACTCTTTGGTTTTGTGTCTTTCAGTGTGCTCAGGTAATTCTAAAGCACAAAGTACAGGGGATGCGACCCAACTTGCTGTTACACTAGGGTTTACATACTTTGTCTGGCTGCCCATTCAGCTTATTTCAATTATTGCAAGGAAGTTCATCCGGCCCTCTCTGAGGTAAGTTGCTTGTCAGTCAACAGATTATTACTAGGAAAGTGTTAATGTGGGTGTGAACTAAAGCTGTGCTTTTATGTGGTACAGTAACAGCTATAACTAATGTTACTGGGTTGTTTGAGGTGATAACTGTCCGCTGAGTCTTGCAAAGGATGCATCTACATGCATGAAATATATAATGGACAGTTGAATGACGAATCCATGTCAAAAGCTGATTTTTTTTTTCATCCCTAAATTTTCATACCTTTGGGCCAGGGGTGGGACTTGTAAACGTGTACACGTGTTCACGGTTAGTCAATCATAAACATTTATTTAAAAAAAACACCAACCGTGTACACAGCACTCATCGGCTGTGTCTGAAAAGTAAAAAAAAAATAAAAATTACAACCTATAATCTAATTCCTATCCACTTTTCTTTAACCTGTGTAAAACGTCATGAGGTAAAGGAAAGGTGTAAAGGTGACTCTTTTGCAGCTTAGGAAGAGAACTGTGCTAATAAGAGAATCTGAACGCACTTGCACTAGGCACAGTGATCACCCACCTCCTGCCCGTCGTGCTTGTTTTCGTGATTGGCCGGATGGACGGTCATCGCGGCATTGCGAGATAGCATTTCCTCCTTTGTTTTCGAAAAGGATTCTTCAGTGTACCCTATACTAAAGGTGATACATTAGGAAGCATTGTAGCACCTTTCCTTTCCCTTTAAACCTCTCTTGGGTTGTTGCTGCTGTAGCCTACAGCTATGATCTGCTTCACTATTTCCTTCACTATCAGAGGTAGCCTTGCTTTGGGGAGATGGGCCTGGCTCTGTCAACAGGATGGATAGTGACTTAAGTAGACTTAAATAAATCCAGCCAATTTTGCCATTTAATTACATTATTTATTATTAAACTTTATTTAATCAGTCAAATCACGAGACAAGTCTCTTTTACTTGTGCGAACTGGCCAAGAGGCATAAAGTTTACATTGAATCCTACAAAGGACAAAACATTAAAGACATAACACACACCTCTGAACAACATACAACACAACCAGCACAATAACTACCTATAAAGAAAACAAATTTGAGAATTAAAAAAAAGAAAAAATATAAATAGAAAATTTTATAACAAGTAATCCTAACAAGTGAGCCCAAAGACCTAAAATAATAATAAAAATGTTGGGGAGATTATATAAAAAAGGGGGTTATACATCAAAACAGGAGCAGTGACTAGAGAGAGTATCCTTGATGATCCTTTTAAAGCTGGAGAGAGAAACCAGTGTAGCCAATTTGAGTTTAGACTGGAGGTCATTCCACGACCAAGGCCCAAAGTAGGAAAGACTTCTTTTCCCTGACTCAGATCTGAGTGGAGGCACAACGTAGCGTAGCCAAGAATTGGATCTTAGATTGAAAGAATTTTGAACCAAAACAAATTTGGCACAGATGTAAGAGGGGAGGTTACCGAGAATGGCTTTATAAATAAAAATGTACCAGTGTCGCAGCCTGCGAGATGTTAACGGGGACCAACCAACAGCAGAGTACAAAGTACAGTGGTGAGTCCTAAAAGCAGAGTTAGTGATGAACCTCAAGGCTGCGTGAAAGAGAGGATCAAGTTTGGCCAGTGTTGAGGCAGAGGCAAATCTACAGACAATCTCACCATAGTCCAGCTGCAACAGGAAGAGGCCTGTAACGAGCTGCTTACGTGAAGCAGGAGAAAAACACGACTTCATTCGATAATTCAAATTCAATTCATAATAATAATGATAATTCAAATGGCTGAGAGACTGACCTATATGCAAGTAATTGCCATTGGTACAACAGTTCACAAATAAATCTAAACAGCCAACCAGTTTCTGCCACACTCATTAACTCACTCACCATCAAAAACATCTTCAGACTGCTGGTGGTGAGGATCTACTGCTGGGTCAGGCTCAGATGAAGTGACCACAGCTGATTCTGAAGTGGCAGTACATAAAGGTGTAATAATTCCATTTCATATTGCTTTTGTAACCATTTAAAATTATGTTTTATGGACCAACTAATGAAAAACTAACATACATAGTCTTGGAATAAACCAAATTTAGATGGTCTTCTCTCTTAGTACCATAGCTCTAAGCACACAGCTTCACTTTGATATTGTATGAGGAGGGCAAGCTCTGTGATATTACCCCCCATGTTAACAAGACTTATGTCAACAGAATAAAGTAGCAGTTTAGTTTTAGTGAACACTTTTGTAAGAAAGTAAAATGTCAGCCTTGTCAAGCGATTGTTTCAATTACGCCGAAGGTTACCACACAAACTGCATGCAGTTCACTATCCACACCTAGCCTGTACAGTCACGAGACCCAAGTATGCAGTAAGCACTCATAATAGGAATGGAGGGACGAGTCCTGCTGCAACCGGATTTTTTGACAGTATACTATAATGAGTGGTATTCGATGATTTTCAATGCCATGGCTGTCAAACATTCAGCGTGAACGTGCCATTGGCATGCTGAATATGGAAACGTCTGTCAGTGACGTTGCAAGGGTTATGGCATGCAGTCGACGGACTATCCATGATCTTCGGACACGTCTCCAACAAACTGTCACCACAGCTGACCGACCTCGTTCTGGTAGCCCATGTGTGTCAAAAGCAGAAGACCGACAAATTGTCTTACGTCATTTGCATAATCGATTTGTCACTGAAACGTCCGCTAGGAATGAATTGTTTAGAGGTCGAGTGACTGCCCAAACCATATGTAATCGCCTGCGCACTGCTCTTATTCAAGTTGTAACTTACTATTTTTACTCTTGGACATTTCTGTAGCATTTCCGGTGCAACTGGTTACATTATGGACATTATTTTTTAGATACACCATCTTTAATGAGTACAGAATTAAATAAAATCATTATTTAAAACCTCATTTCTTGTATGTTCAACTTATCGACCTCCAAATGAGTGTGAAGTTTTTATTTTGGCTGAGTATTGTTTACAGGCACCGCTTCCTTGTGAATATTCAATTTACATTTTGCATCTAGCTCGAATTGTTTGGATACTGCAACTGAATGCATTAGCTCAGCAGCTCCATAGATACTAGCATATAAGATGAGCTCTTTTGTGCAAAGTGCATAAAGGTATAACTTACTGGATTTTCACAGTGCTTTTTATTTCAAAATTTGGCATCTCCAATCCCACCCAAATCTGGAATGCCCAATGAGAGAACTGTGTACCCAAGCTTGCTCGTATGTGACCCATGTTGCTATTGTGGGAGAGCACAGACAGTTCGTGGCTATCCTCCAAAGCACATGCCTTATTTTAACTCTCCTAGCTCAAAACTCCGCAAGCTCAGAATGAGGACGGAGGATACCCGAACATTTGCAAGTTCAGAATTTTACTTACAAGCGCCTGGCTGGACAACAGGAGGTGCTTGAGCGAACGATGCTATAATCCTATAATCCCCGACCGGCAGACCCTCCTAATTTATTTCCCTGCACAGCAAAGCCAATTGTACGTTGCTCTGAAAAGGCTACCAGTCACTGCCGGCACTGGCGCAATCACAGTGAAATTGTAATAAACGCATCCATACTGACTCAGTACTATTATGTATAAGCAATCTGTGTTTCTGGTCATCTTCACCAGATAACTTGCATGCCTACCTGTATGTTTTGTTTGTGTTTGGGGATTCATTGCCATTGCCTAAATCTATTAGTGATTCTCTTCGAAGAGCATGCAAATAATACTAGGTGGAGGAGATGTGTACGGATTGGCTGTTACATCAGCTTGGTTACCCAGAGATAACTTTTTTGCAAGAAAATAATTCCTGCACTGTTTGCATTGAAGAATATTGCCAAAGATGTCGAAGGTGATATCATGGGGCTTTGGTAAGTGGTTTGATGGCAGTAGTAATCTGTCTGTAACAGTAGTTTAGTCAGTAGTAAGGAAGCCCAGTTAGTGGTTCTATAATGTGGAGTGGTCAGTGGTATATAGCCTGGTCAGTAGTTCTCTAATAGCGGTGAAATCTGTGTTCAGTAGTCTGGTCATTATTACATTACATTATTCTGTAATAATGGTGTATTCAGTGATTCTGTGATAGTATAGCAGTCAGTGGTAAGAAGCTTTCGTGCCTCACTTGCAACACTCCTCATCACCAGAGTACTGATCACTGGCCTACTCCTGCTCCAGCTCTCCCATTACCTTCGCCTGTACCTTATTATCCAATTAACCAGTTATCTGCATATATACCCATAGACTGTATAAGAAGGTGGATGCAGCGCCTGAGTCTGAAAAGTGAAGCCCATGCAGAAATCTCTGAAAATTGCATTCTATGTAATCAGCAGCAGATGGCGATGTCGGTGATTGCAGAAAGAAGTTCAATGCTATAGCAGTCTATGAGAAAATGACCCTACTTTCCCACCTGATTTATTATTTCAATAATGATTTTCCACAAGTTTCAAGTCTTCTTTTAAATATCGCAAGTTTCAAGTCTCCTTTGATATATCATGTTGATAATTTTTGTAAATTATGGTCCTAAATAGACTAAAGGATAGAATAAAGGATGCGTTCAGCGGTTTCCGGGTTCCCGCACTTTTCCAAAGTCAAAATCATCACATCTCTTATCAAGGTGAATTTTCAAGCTTTTCCAGCACCTTACAGCAGTGGTCAACAGTTCAGTCAGATTGCCATTTATTATGAAATTAATCCAAATAAGGCTACCATCTCAAGCACTTTCAAGCACTTTATTCAAAATCTAAGCATCTTTCGAACCTTGAAAACACCACGTTAAAATTTGAGTGCACAAGACCCGTACAAACCCAGTGGTTTAGTAATGGCCTCTAGCCCCGACAGACTCAGAGGCAAGGTATTCAAAGACTGCTCCTCACAGCTTGGGGGGGGTCCTTACCAGGCTGTTCCAGGACCTTCTGGACTCTGGCTGTGTCGCCAACCAGTGGAAGGAATCTACAATAATCCTTATCCCTAAAAAGACGCATGCAAAAGACCTGAAGGACTACAGGCCAGTGGCCCTTACATCCATCCTGGGTAAATGCATGGAGAGGGTTGTATGTGACCACTTGGCCAACATACTGTCTGACAAACTGGACCCTTTTCAATTTGCTTATAAGGCGAGACGTGGCATAGAGGATGCTAGCCTCACACTTTTACACACTGTCACTAAATACATGGACACCCACACACTAGGATTTTATTAATGGATTTCTCAAATACTGTACACACAAACACCCTGCTGCACTGCCTCTCTAACCTCCAGGTCCACCCATGCTGATTTTATGGATTAACAACTTTTTAAAGGACAGGCCACAAAAGGTGTTTTTAAATGGGTTTAATTCCAGTAAGTTGGTTTTAAACACAGGGCTCCCCAGGGTTGCGTTTTATCTCCCATTTTCTTTTCTATATATGCCAACAACATCTCCTGCAGCAGTGAGGGAATGTCTCTTTTTAAATATGCAGATGACATGGACCTGGTGGCTCACCTGACTGACACGCACGCTCTGTCACAATACCAGCAAACAGTTCTCAATCTGGTCCAAACATTTGGTGAAAACTCAATGGAACTCCAAAATATTTCAAAAACCAAGAGGTTGTGCTGTGGATGCAGAGAAAACCCCCATCAGCTCTGTCCCAGCCACTCTGTATCCAGGTCAGCTGGTGGAGCAGGTTCAGTCTTTTAAATACCGGGGTACAGAAATAGACTCCGCCCTGTCCTTCACACAACATACAGAATATGCGCACATGAAAGCTCAACAGTGCCTCCACCTACTGAGGAAACTAAGGTCCTTCAATGTCAACAAGGACATTTTAACTCTGGTTTACTGTTCACTCACTGAATCCATCCTCACCTTCAATATTACATCCTGGTATAACTCTTTCACCATTAAACATAAAACAAAACTTTTACGCATAACCAATCAGTCCAGCAAAATAATCGGTTCACCTCAAACTCCCTTATCTGATCTATATATATATATTCTCAGTGATCAGGAAAGGCACCCTGATCAGTGAGGGCCCCTCTCACCCCCTCCACCCTGATAACTGAGGACCCGTCTCGCCCCCTCCGCCGCTCCTTCACGTTACTCCCATCAGGCAGACGCTGCAAAGTCTCACTGGCCTGCAAAAACATCTATAGACTAGAGTGCCAAGGGCCCTGAAGGCTGCCGGCAGTTACAGCTCCAACAGGAGAAAAGTAACTACTATCAGTCCGCGGATACAACAGCAAGCCAACAGGAATTCTTGCAAAAGCAACACATTGTCTACACGATATTGGCGTTAAAAAGCTCCAGCTTAGACATCCGCGAAAAAATGAAACCTGTTTAATTTTTTCGCGAATTTCAGCAGTGATGGCGAATGGTCTCGTACCACTGCGAATCTATTCATGGTTCTTAGAATCAATTCTTCTCTGAGAAAGAAGAGAACTGTTTCATCCGCACACTTCCGCTGGCCAACGCAACCCAAGTGCCAAAAATGGCCATTTTCAACATAAAAATGGCTGCCAAGTCGAAACGATTCAATCAAAAAAATTTTAACTCGGGCATTAACTTGATGACTGATTTGATCACATCCCCAAATTAAAAAAAAAATCATCTGACCGTTTTAGAGATACGGCTTTAAACCGACAACGCCGCCAGATGCAAAGTGACGACAATTGGTTACTGGCCTACGGCTGGCAACCTAAAAAATAATTTATTCCATCCGCAGTAACCATCCTGAACAAACAGACATAGACACAGCACACTAACCTGTTGGACTGCATGTATTTTTATCTATTTATTTTTATATGGGTGTTTTAACAGTTCTTCCAATGTGCATGTAAATATTGTGTTGTTTTTTTAGTGTGTTTTAAATGTGAATTGTGTATTCTGAGCTCTGTCAACATTTCTGTCACTGATAGGGCAGACAATAAAGATTATCTATCAATCTATCTATCTATCTATCTATCTATCTATCTATCTAATGGCAAAGTGGTCATTGCTAAGTAGCCCGATCAGTGGTTTGTAATGGCGGTGTGGTCAGTGATTGCAGTGCCCCGGTGAGCTTGTTGTTCTGAAGGCCACTGAGGCATATGCCACTGCCCAGAGGGACACATACATCATCTGGAAGGGTTTACTGTGAAGTAGCAGCAGAGTTCAGCGGTATCCCCTCCCCATTCACGTACACACACACGCGCCCATGCACGCACAGGCACACACACACACACGCACACACCCCGAGCCGTGCTCAGCCAAGGGGATTTGTTTGGTTTAACAGGCCTTAACAGTCCATAGAAGACAGAGCCAGGGCTATTACTAGCTGTCTGTAGTGGTTTTAGTCAAACCTCAAGGATGTGCTGCTCTTATTTCTTAAACACTGGCTGTTTTCCACTGCGCAGTACACACGCACAAACACACACACACACACAAACACACACATACACAATTGCACGTACACACACAATATGCACACCAGTGACGTGCCGTTGGAGGTCAGTTAGGGTAGGCAGAATCCTAACCGTTCGATAACTATATTACTTTGCTTGATTAGCAATCTGAGAATTAATTAACTAATTTACAAGACTACACGGCAGAATGGCGTGCCAGTTCCATCCATGACATTGCTCAGTGTATCGAACTTAAAATGTTCATGAGACAGCAAGTTTGTTCATATTTGATTAGAGGAAGCTAATGCAATGCCATTAAAAAATATTAAAACATGCCTTATGCAGCTTTCAATGTGTGGTCAGTATGTTTGCGATAATATTTTCCCCCTTAAACACGTACTTTTTAATGCCATTTTTTTTAAATAGGGAGTTTATTTTCAGTCTTCTTTCATAATCCGATTAACAAAAGATCAAAACAATATATGGAATTACCGCAAGAGTTGAGATTTTTTTGCTAATTAATTATTAAGATTTATTTCCTTGCAGTCTCGAGTCAAAGCATAAAGGTAGATTAACCTTTCCGTCACTATCACCTCTTAATCATTACAGGCTTAATTGAAAAAAGGTCAAATTGATTGATTGACAATGAGGCATAGTACACGGAAACAGGTTGACAAAATCGAGCGATAAAAAAGGAGAAGTCACTGCCTACCCTGACCGCACATCCCTGATGCACACACACATACACACACACACACACACACACACACACACACACACATACACGCATGTATACACACACAAGCATGCTTGTACATGCACTTAAATACACACATACCCAAACACAACACACATGTCCATGCCCACATAAACACCCCAACATCATGGTTCAGCTGTTTTACCCCAAAAACACACACATACCACAAATACACACACATACACATAAATAAATACAGTCATACTCATACAAGACTCATACACATGCTCACATGGACACCCCAACGTGTTTTACCCAAAAACACACTCATGCACGCACACACACACACACACACACACACACACACACACACGCACACACACACACACACACACACACCATCAGGGCTTGCTGTAATCAAACATGAGGGTGACGAGTGAAATTGAACCCAATTATCAGTTACATTAATTTAATTGGTTGTTTTATTGACTAAGGGGACAATTATTAGTTCACATAGGACCAGGTAGGGTTGGACTGCTTTCCATCAATAAATCATGGAAAAGGGTTTTTTTTATTTCCATCTTTCAGATGTGCCAGACTGCGTGAAAGCAGTGTCCTCTGAAAACACCCCACATTACCTCTGTCTCTGACTTATTTAGCATGATAAATTCTAGAGCCACAATATGTGCCCTTGACATCCCCTTTCAGGTTATGACAGCAGACCCAGGACCTCACCTTGAAAGACTCACTTTTCAATCAGCACCTGATGCAGAGGCAGATGTCAACTTGGTCAGATGGAAATTTTCAAGTGTTGAAGCCTGACAGGGATTTTAATTTATTGTTAAGATCAGAACTATATCACCCCAGTCTCAGTCCTCTAGCTGCAAGTAAAATGTCAGTGGTCCACCAGCCTGGCAGATAGACCAGATTAGGAATGGGATATGATAAGAAAATCTTCTATCGTTCAGGAATCTTAAAGGTCTTGAGGATCATACTGTTGACAGACACTATTTTCTTGCCATTTTGCGAGTAGTGTTGGCCAGCTGACAGATTTCGCTGTAGGTCTCCAAAACAAATCCTTGAGAAAAAATAAATAACACACTGACTTATGGCACAGTTCAGTGCATTAGCTGGAAGATCTCTAATACTGAGTGATGTTTTGAAAAGGTCAACAGAAACAAAATTACTAACAGAAACATGGAACATTTGTTTTTGACCTAGCACGGTCTGACCGCCCCTCATGACTCTGACATTGACAGCTCTTTTGGCTCATGGTTTTAATTATCATAATTAATTTTAATCACAGATGGTGTTGAAGGCACTGCCACAATTTATACTTAGAATGAGAACAATTAAATTATGATCACATACACAAATGATTTATTGCAACGCACGGGCCACGGCCCAGCTCCGTGGTTGCTGCATGAGGCCACAGTAGCGTGCACATGTTCCCCTGGCAGGGCCACTCCATAAGTTTAGACAGACCTCCAACACTGGTTACGTGCAAATAACATTTGGCTTTTACGATGCACCATTACATCTGCCACGAGGCTGTGAATCCCAACCACCGGGGTTAACTACTTTTAACATAGTATATGTCCTTAAGAAAAGTGTGTATTTTATAAAGAGAGCAAGATAAATGCTTTCCTCCCTAAGGTATAACAGTTGTAAAAAATTTAGAGCATGACTTTATTAACAAATAATAATAATATGCTATAATATACAGTAATATAGCAGAGACCGTGTCGCAAATAACTCAGCTCTGGCCCCAGGTGACAAGTCACATCTACGAGCACTTCTCCTCTGAAAATAAATGCAAATATAAATGACAGTAATAAGTCATGTTGGGTTCAGCAAAGAGGACGCATGGAAAAATACGGAAAGATTTATGCATAAGGCAATAGTTGGGATAAAATCTAAAAGCTGACCTACTCTGAGGTCACATGTTAGCCACCATAAAAGTGCGTTGCTCCCATGTCCTACGTCAAAGTCATGCAGAGTTATAGTCCGTGGGATACTTGCTGCTGTCCAGTTAGGCAGTTGACTACCCTTGCAAACAAATATCAGTCGTTAGGCAAACACTTTAAGTGTCATTTTCTTTGAGAAGTGAATATTTGACGACTATTTATGTTGTATAATAATATGCATTTCTCGTAAGGCTGGACCATATTTAATTGTGATTAATCCTCAGACACTGCTGTGGTTGTACCCGAGGTTGCTGCAAGGACTCATTTGGCCCCTACTGCGCGGCGCTATATTCACTTTTTTACCTTGAGCGATGCGGGAAAATATGATTATTATCATTTTAAATGGAAAGCAGGAAGGACTAAGCACTAATTTAACAAGAATAAGAGCTAATACAATATAACATTTTTTTAAGCTGGCCATGCATTTCCTCCTTCTAACATGAAGATTATCCCTGTCTTCTTTTACTCTGTGCAGTCACCCCATCAGTCACTCACAGCATTCAAAGTATGACAGTCAATGCGCAATTTGCTCGTACAGATACAAATGCCCCACCAACCATAAATGGCCACCAGAGAACAATGAGGCCAGCACATTTCAACCAGTTTAATACACATCATCCCCAGTGAGGGCTTGTTACTGCAAACTTTGAATACCCAACCATGAATGGGGCTCCCAGATGAACATCTAAGCTGAGAGCCACTTGGTGGCCCTTGCTTCTTATATGTTTGATAAAATTAAAAAACAAATCATAAATAGCACTGCCAAGTCAAAAGTAGTGCATGAAAAAAAATCTATAATAATAATAATAATAATGACACGATATGGAGTCTCTCTTAGAAGTGCTCTGTCTCCCTCTACTGGACAAGAGTGAGAACATTCATCTCCTGTGCGCAGTTGTTCTGCATTTGTTTAGCCTGCGTAGCTGCACACAGCACATGTCCCATGTGCATGTGCATATGCGCGTGTGTGTGTGTATGTCTGTGTGTGAGTGAGTCATAATGAGAGAGAGAGAGAGAGACAGAGACAGAGACCATGCTGAGGCACAGCTGTGTCCATGAAAGAAGAAAGGGAACAAATATGCATTAACAGGGTAAATTAAAGTCCTGTAGTGGTGGCTGGGGGTGAATGGGAGGGGGGTGGTGAATTCCGATCACTGCATGAGTCTAAATTGTGAGTATTTAACTCCTCTTCCTAATTTGCTCAGTCCAAAAGTTTGGAATACTTCTTTCTCCCCAGGGCTGTTAGAATTCAGCCAAACGAGTCCATCATTCTGACTATACTTTGACCAGGACACATAAGACTATTCTGCGGTTGGCCACACACCATCTGTGAAACGAGTTTGTTCAGAAGCACTGACACTAGCCCTGGACATCCTGCAGAGCTGACTCGGTCATGTCTCTGAGCCTACTTTCCTGACCTCATTCCAATCTTCCTCTCTTTCTGGAAACTCAAAAACATATCTGACAACATCTGGAAAGAGCAGGCCTTACACTCTTGAAAGATGTTTAAATTCACCAAAAACTATTTAGATATTATATTTATTTTCTCTTAAAGTATCTATTGAAATTATTTGCCACCAATTATTTGTCTGGTTCTCATGAATTTACTGTTATATAGTCTAGCATTTAGCTTGTCAGAAAATTAAATTTTGTTGCTGCCAACAGTTTTAGCAGTGTGCAAATTAAGAAAATATATATATATATATTTTAGAGATTCCGCATACTTCTGACTGCATGTTGACGCTGTGTTACCAAGAGAGAAGAGAGATATAACTATTGGGAAACATTCTGCCCAACAAATGCATTACACTAGATTTCCTGTACTCTACCCTGATACTCCTATATACAGTGTAAGAGGTGTGCAAACCTCATGGGTTGACATCTATACTCTCTGCAGGCAATTCCATCTTAAACAGGCACAGGTTGCTTTCGGATGTTTTCCTTCGACCGAGGCTGTCAGCTAGACCGCCAGTCTTATTGTCTGAGCCTTGAAAACTCTTGACCAGCCACCAATCAGCTCTGACTGGCAGCAAGTTTCAAAAACACTCTTTTACTCTGCAATAGGACAGTTTTATGAAAAGAACTTTTATCATATTTGCTTAAACTGTCACTCTATACTGACAGTAGTTTTGTACTTGAGACAGGAAATCAGTAAAAATAAATAAATAAATAAAAAATAAATGTAAAAAAAATAGTGTGCATTTGGCTTCTCCAAGTGCTTCTAATGGCATGTGCAAGAATCTCTGTGCCCAAACAAAATTAATCAATTAGAGCCAGAGGGTGTTTCTCATGCAGTGCCAATCTTATCTTATGCACATGTTGTCCAGCCTCTCTATTCTGCTCTTGCTCTCTTGTTTGGTTTCAGGAGGAGCTTTGAGATGAAATGGCAGAAAAACAACCACTTGGAATGAAGAAATATCCGATCCCTCCATTGCCAGCTGCAGCTTACATGACAAAAACAAGCAAGCAGAAGAAGACAGATGAGCAGCAGGCAAAAATAATGGCATTAAGGGAGCTGTGTCACAATTACTGCACATGCTCAGAACATTCTTAGCCTAATAAAGGCAGCAAATGAAGAAAATCTGCTTGACTGAAAATCGTGATATTATTCTATTGCTTCCAATCCAGTGGCGTAAAGTATTGCCGGTGCCGCCAGTGCGCTGAACCGGGGCCCCCACGAGCACTGAGGGCCCACGGAGATTATCTAGGCCACTCTTCTTCTTGTCACAACACATCTATAAAAATTACCAATGATACGTTCATTCCCCGGGAATGTAGCGGTTTCACTTGCCTACTAGTTGATGAGTTAATATATTGCTCCACTGTTTCATACAACACAGTCATGGTAACAACCCCCTCTCCCCCACACACATACTGGCCATTTTTCCTCTTTTCTTTGATATATGTCTTTTGTATTTCAGTAATGATACATTGTCCATTATAATCACAATTACTAATCATATATTTGATTGTTTTATTCTCAACATTTTCAAAATAACATGGCCTGCTGGGAAATGTGTTTGTCCAATTAGGTGACATTTACTTAATCCTTTCTGATCGTAGCTTCGTAGGCTACACGCTTGCTCGTGAAGTGTCCTTTTTTGAGAGATCAGCTGAGCTAACCCATTAGCTTAGTATTAGAGGTGAAAAGTCTTGAGCACCATGTTGAGCATGTAAAAGAGTTCGTTCTGGATGAGGGCAAGGTGTACAGAATGACAAAGGATTGCTCTAAAAAAAGTTTTATTTTCTTCATGCAAGAGATTTAAAAAAAAAAATTATTTCAAATAATGCCTCAAAAAAAATGTAAGCTCAAAAATAAAAAAAAAGGAAAATCAACAAACAAACAAGCAATGCTTATTCTCAAGCAAACAGTCTGAAGAAACTGCTGTCTTTGCATGACTGTAATCCAAGGCAGAGCTCACCAGAGCATTGTGCCTCACCCTGTAATAGCCCCTCCTTTTCTCGCGACCTAAGGCAGACTAATCTTATATGCTTTACCCTTGGGCTCTCTTTATTGGACCAAACCAACTGTCTGAAGCACAGGACAAACCTACAATCTTCACCTACAACACAAGTGAAATAAATCAAAGAAAACATTTCCAAAACCATACAAAAAATAATATGCATCAGCAAGTTGTATTTGCAGTTACATCAGCAGTTCATATTTGTAACCATACATCTCTGTACTTTAAGAAAATAACAGTTTACAGGTTAATGGAAACCCCCCCCCTTGGCTATTGGTATGCCCCAATGACATCACCCTCACTATAAATGCAGCACTGCACACCAGAGTCACTCATTTGTCAGTCTGACTAAATAACATGATTTGGTAAGTTGAATGTCTGTAGAAGGGTTTGAACCTGTATTGCATTAATAAATGTATTTTTGAACCAAACCTTTGTCATGTTATTTGTAATATGGATTTAATTTGTAGAATGTTTTACAGATCAAGATTTAATTTCAAACTCCCTGAATACTACATAGCATGCATAGTAGCAAACAGATTGTTTGGATCACATGGTTGAAAAATTAAAGGTGAATATACTGCACAAGAAGAAACGAGTGAATATGCATGAAAATATGTATGAGTATATATATAAAAAATGAATACACTGTGTTACTGAATATAATGTAGGCAGTTGTAAAGGTTAAGTGGGGAAAGCGGGCCCTGTCTTTACCACACATCCCCCCCCTTAAGACCTGTCCCTCACATCTCCGTACGGGACAGGAAATCTGCCACAACATTGTCTTTCCCAGCACGATACTTCACAGTGAACCCATATGGCTGCAAAGAAAGGTACCACCGTGCTATTCTCCCATTTGTGTCCCTCATCCTGTGGATCCATTGGAGGGCTCGATGGTCTGTCTCTAGCACAAAGTCTTTGCCTATGAGGTAATACCTCAGTGTGTCGAGAGCCCACTTGATGGCTAGACTCTCTTTTTCAATAGTGGAATAGCGAGTCTCTCTAGGATAGAGCTTTCGGCTCACATATAGCACCGGCCTCAGGTCTCCTGCTCTCCCTTGCAGCAACACTGCCCCCAAACCAACCATAGATGCGTCGGTCTGCACTGTAAAGGGCAAAGAAAAGTCAGGGCTCTGCAAGACAGGATCTTGGCATAAACACCTTTTGAGGTCTTGAAAGGCTACCTCACAAGCTGGTGTCCATTTCACCCTCACAGGACAGGATTTTCGGGTTAGAGCCGTGAGTGGTTCCGCTCTGTCTGCAAAGTTTGGCACAAATCTTCTATACCAGCCGACTAAGCCCAGAAACGATCTGATCTGGCGCTTAGTGGTAGGCGGTGGGCAGGATTGAACAGCTTCAAGTTTATCAATTTGTGGTCGAATTTTGCCCCCTCCAATCACATACCCCAAGTACCGTACCTCTGACTTGACCAGCTGGCATTTCTTGGCATTGACCACCAGTCCGGCCTGTTGTATGCGCTGGAACACGTCGGATAGGTGCTGGAGATGTTCTTCCCAGGTGGAACTATAGATGACCACATCATCAATGTAAGCGGCTGCGTAGTCTTCAGCCCCTCTCAGTACCATGTCCATGAGTCTTTGAAAGGTTGCGGCTGCTCCCTGTAGACCGAAGGGCATCACAACGAAGCGGTACAACCCAGAAGGCACTCTGAAAGCTGTGATGTCTTTGGCTTGCTTAGTAAGGGGGACCTGCCAATAGCCCTTACATAGATCGAGAGTAGTCAGATATTTGGCATCCCCTAGCCGCTCAATGAGTTAATCTACTCGCGGCATAGGATAAGGGTCAAAGGCTGAAGCGTTGTTGACTTTAATAAAATTAATACAGAACCTTAAATTGGGGCTGTCCTTCTTTGGTACCAACACCACTGGACTGCACCACTGGCTGGAGCAAGGCTCGATGATGCCCATGTCCAGCATCATGTCCACCTCCTTCTTAAGTGCTGGGACCAAGGAGGCTGGAATGCGATAGCTGGACTGACGAACGGGTGCTGTCTCTGGAGACAATAGCTGGATGTCATGAGAGATGAGGTCAGTGCGCCCTGGTCGCTCACTAAACAGTCCTTCAGGAAAACAGTCTTTCAGTTCATTCTGCATTTCAGGAACAAGATGACTCATGTCGGGGAGAGTACAGGACTGGGCGGAAACAGGAAAGTATTGCTCCTCCACCTCTTTTTCATCGTCAACAGCTCTGGCCAGTAGCTGCTGGGACGGCGTATTTCTGTCCTTCCATTCCCTCAACAGATTAACATGGAAAGTCTGGTGTTTCTTTCTCCGTTCTGGCAGGAGAATCTCATAGGTCACTGGTCCCATCTGGCGTGTGACCTCGAATGGACCCTGCCATTTAGCAAGGAGGCTACTCTCAGAGCTAGGCAACAACAGCAGCACCTTCTGCCCAGGTTGGAAAGTGCGTTGCTTGCTGCTCTTGTCATAGCCCCTCTTCTGTCTCATCTGTGCATCCACAATGTTAGCATGTGCAAGTTCAGTTAGCTGCTCGAGCTTGTCCCTCATTTTCAACACATAGGACAGGATCCCCACTTGCTTGGCTGGCTGCTCTCCTTCCCAGGCCTCTTTCAATATGTCCAAAGGCCCTCTGACATGACGTCCGTAAAGGAGATCAAAGGGAGAAAACCCGGTAGTTGCTTGGGGTACTTCTCTGTAGGCGAAGAGCAGGAAAGGCAGCCACTGATCCCAATCAGCACCCGTACTGGAGACAAACTTGCGCAGCATAGCCTTCAAGGTTTTATTAAACCTCTCGACCATGCCATCAGTCTGAGGATGATAGGGGGTGGTTCGTATACCCTTAATGCCCAACAAGCGATAGACCTCCCTCAGAAGCTTTGATGTAAGGTTGGTACCCTGATCTGTAACTATCTCCCTGGGGATCCCCACCCTTGAGAAGAGTTGTACCAGACAGTTGACAACCTGACGGCTCTTGACCTTTCTGAGGGGGAAAGCTTCCATGTATTTGGTAGCATAGTCACCTACAACAAGAATGTATCGGTTGCCTGCTGAACTGCGCTCCAAGGGGCCAACCACATCCATTGCAATGCGTGAAAAGGGCTCATTTATCACAGGCATACTAATTAAAGGGGCTCTGTCACCTATCTTCCCTGGCGCAGTTTTCTGGCACTCTGCACAGGTTTTACAATATTGTAGAATCTCTAGGCACATCTGGGGCCAATAAAAACGTGTAGATATGCGATCGTAGGTTTTAGTCTGACCTAAATGTCCTGCCCAGGGTATGGAGTGACCCAAGTGTAAAACTGTGGGCCTCAATTCTTTTGGTAACACTAGCTGGTCACCTGCACTTGTACGTCTGTACAGAATCTGCCCCTTGCTTACAAATATTTCTTTGTCAGTAACTGAACTTGCTGTGGCCTCATCTACACTTTTCCCAAAAAGTTTCTTAAGGGTCTCATCTTGCCTTTGTAATTCACTTATGTTACTGGGCAATACGTCCAATGCTACGTTCGGTACTTTTGGTTCTGACTGGGCTAGTTTAGTTCCCCAAACCTTCTCCTGCCGTTTCTGACTGCGAGTTTTCTTTCCCCTGCTTTGCCTGACCAACTCCCTAGTAAATGGTAGCTCCCCCCACCAGGGATCTAAGGCTGAGCTCTGGGATCTGGTCACTACCATGGCTTCTCTGTGGCTATTAGAAACACATTCAGTGGAACTACCATTGTCATAGACCTGGAAATGACTTAGCAGCTCATAAAGTATTGGAAGATCTCTTCCTAGTACTACTGGGTATGGTAAATTTGATACTACTCCTACTCGTAAGAGGTACTCCTGCCCCTCTATCTCAATAGAGATTTCAGCAGTAGGATAATGCTTGCTATCACCATGAACACAGGTTACGTTAACCCTTCCTGCCTGCATTAACATCTGACTGGGTAAATGGTCTTCTCTCAATAGAGTCTGGTCACTTCCTGAATCTAATAGGGCTTTGCAATAACGACCTGCTAGACGAACCTTAATCACACTGTCAGATGTGTGTATTAGCTGATCAGGGGAAGGTGAATAGCTTAGCTGAGACTTCTTAATGGTAGCAACTGGGCATACCATTTTAATGTGACCTGATTGACCACAGTTGTAACACACAGGAGGATCTTTCTTATCTGGTCTCTTACTGGCAGGATCTTGACTGAGGGGCTTGGTTTCTGGAAATTTATTAAAAGTCCTAGACTCATTAACAGAACCACCCCCTGGTTTAGAATGATAAGAAGAAAGCGTGTGCAACCTGCCCATCTGATAGCTTTTGGAGGTCCTCCGGGCTGCGATGTAGGTCTCGGCTAACTCAGCTGCTTCTCGTGACGTTGCGGGGTTGTGCTCCTTGATCCAGGTCCGCAGCTCAGGGTTGAGGATGCGCAGGAACTGCTCAAGGATGATGGCATCTCCAATCTCCTCCTTCGACTTCTGGCTTGGATTCATCCATTTTTCGTAGAGGTCCTGCAGCCGTGTCTGAAGTTCTTTTGCAGTTTCGCCACCCTCTACTCGACTGGAACGGAATCTGTCACGGTAAGTCTCTGGATTTATCTCAAACTTTTGCAAGATGGCTGCTTTCACCTGGTCATACTGCATAGCTCGACCAATGTTCATGGCTATGTAAGCTGCCCTAGCTTTGCCGGTAAGAAGGGGAACCAGATGAAGGGCCCAGCTGTCCTGGGGCCACTGACAAGCCATTGCTATGCGCTCAAAAGTAGTAAGATAATGTTCAATGTCCTCATCCTCCCGGTAAGGCTGCATTTTCGGCCCTTTCCACTGGACTGGGATTGTATGGACTGATACTGTTGCATGTCCTGAGGGAGAACCTTGAGCCCTCTGGTCGACAGGAACCCCTGAAGACTCAGTCCTCCTGAGAGGATAAAGCTCCCCTGGCTCAAAATTTGGGGGCGTTGCCTCCCCCGCTGCCCCCACCGGCCTTCGCTCCAGCCTGTCCAACTGGATCACCTGCTGCAACTGACTGAACTGGTGCTGAAGGTTTTTCATACGGAGCTCCTGGGCTTGGGTCTCACGATCCCTCTTAGCGTCTCTCAGCTGTTGGTCGAGGAGGAACTCTTGGAGGGTCCGACTCAGGCTCAGGCTCTCCACTGGATCTGGCATTTCTCCACCAGTGGCTCCTTCCTCCTCTCTCTCTTGCTGTCCGTCCTCTTCATAGTACTCAGCAAGTGACGTCTGCTGGCCGCCCTCCTGACGGTTCTTGCGTTTGGAGCTTTTCTCCTTGGTTGCCATCCTGGTTCTGTCACCCTTGACTGCCACTCATCCCACTTCTGACACCATATGTAAAAGAGTTCGTTCTGGATGAGGGCAAGGTGTACAGAATGACAAAGGATTGGTCTAAAAAAAGTTTTATTTTCTTCATGCAAGAGATTTCAAAAAAAAAATTATTTCAAATAATGCCTCAAAAAAAATGTAAGCTCAAAAATAAAAAAAAAGGAAAATCAACAAAAAAACAAGCAATGCTTATTCTCAAGCAAACAGTCTGAAGAAACTGCTGTCTTTGCATGACTGTAATCCAAGGCAGAGCTCACCAGAGCATTGTGCCTCACCCTGTAATAGCCCCTCCTTTTCTCGCGACCTAAGGCAGACTAATCTTATATGCTTTACCCTTGGGCTCTCTTTATTGGACCAAACCAACTGTCTGAAGCACAGGACAAACCTACAATCTTCACCTACAACACAAGTGAAATAAATCAAAGAAAACATTTCCAAAACCATACAAAAAATAATATGCATCAGCAAGTTATATTTGCAGTTACATCAGCAGTTCATATTTGTAACCATACATCTCTGTACTTTAAGAAAATAACAGTTTACAGGTTAATGGAAACCCCCCCCCTTGGCTATTGGTATGCCCCAATGACATCACCCTCACTATAAATGCAGCACTGCACACCAGAGTCACTCATTTGTCAGTCTGACTAAATAACATGATTTGGTAAGTTGAATGTCTGTAGAAGGGTTTGAACCTGTATTGCATTAATAAATGTATTTTTGAACCAAACCTTTGTCATGTTATTTGTAATATGGATTTAATTTGTAGAATGTTTTACAGATCAAGATTTAATTTCAAACTCCCTGAATACTACATAGCATGCATAGTAGCAAACAGATTGTTTGGATCACATGGTTGAAAAATTAAAGGTGAATATACTGCACAAGAAGAAACGAGTGAATATGCATGAAAATATGTATGAGTATATATATAAAAAATGAATACACTGTGTTACTGAATATAATGTAGGCAGTTGTAAAGGTTAAGTGGGGAAAGCGGGCCCTGTCTTTACCACAGAGCAGCACAAAAGCGGTGCTCAAAACAGAAAAGAAAAAAAGAGCTCGATGTACGGTACTCCAAATTGGCGAAATTGAATACATTTTTCAATCAGTCATCTGGTCCAGATCCAGCTCCTGCTAGCGTTGTGAATGATAGCGGCGACACGCAGCAGTCAGACTTAGAGGCTAATGCTACCACCTCATTGCCCTCTTGCTCAACGACTTCGCAGAGTAGAAGGCACCCAGAGTTAACTTCTGAATGGGTGAGTGCAGTTTTTTATTAGGCTACTGCAAGTGATCAGCTTGCCGGTTGTGGTTAAATGGCTGCTGTGCCAGGATGTGTGTCTATCTATCTGTTTACTTTTTGATTTGGCCACTGTTGTGCTGTTAGGGAAATATGGTTGACTGTTCAGCCGTATGGATCTTTTTTGCATTTTGATTGGCAATGTATTGTCACTGTTGTTCATGGTTCAAATAGCCTAACGTGTTGTGTGATGTAGAGATGCAGTGCAAATATTCATGGTCCATGGTTCTAATAGCCCTAATAATTATGGGTGTCTACGTTTTTCAGAAAACTGATTTTTCTTAATTACTGATTTGGATACCTACTGGCTCACTGTAGCTGAAGTGGTTGGCTACAGAGGACGATTGTGTCTATGAATATCCAATAACTGATGCGGGTGGGCCAACTAGTGATAGAATATTGTAACTACGTGCATAAATTTGCAGCTCCGTGTCCCCGCACTAACATACCCTGCTGCCGAGCACCGTTGTTCTTCTCGAAGAGCCAAATCCAGATAAACCTTAAACGATGAATTGCGTTCATATTTTAATTTGTAACGAAGTGGCTAGTGTCAAAGTAACGAAGTAAAATGATAATTTTTAAGTTTTAAATGTTGTAGAGTAAAAGTCCAGGTTTAAAAAAATAACTCAGGTTAAGTACAAATCCTCAAAAAACTAAAGCTCTGTTACAATTTACATGTATTTCGGGGGGGGGATCTGGTTTGGGGGCTAGCGCCATTCTCGCACCGGGGCCCAGCGCCTCTACGCTACGCCACTGTTCCAATCTGTCTTTGCTTTGTATTGTCTGTATATATTTTAGTTACTCAGGCATAATGCTTTCGATATTAATAAGTTTTCCTTGGAAATTTTCCTAATGGAATTTGCTGTAGATTAACCCTTTGATGCATAGAATACATACAAATGCCTTGGACCATTTGTTTGGATTTTTTTGGGGGGGGGGTGCAAATGGGTGATCTGTCTGTCCATTATTTTGAACATTGTGCTTGTGGGATGCACACTGCCATCTGGAATTTTGGACGTTATATATGTGGAGCGACAGAAATAATGTGAAGTTGAAGATACCTGGTCATTGATATTCATGATGATCTATCTGTATTCTGGACATTGCTTATATGAACTATTTGCTCGATATGCATAATGTCCAATATTTTTGCTAGAGCATAGACTCAGATGTATTCCAACAAATAGACATGCATTTCATAGGTTATGTGTTTGTGCTATATAATGTATTTCCATCCCTCAACAGAAAAAAGTCTGATCAAAACTTGAACAATATAAGACTATTTCCAAACCAGACACCCCCCCCCCCCCCCCCCCGAAATACATGTAAATCGTAACAGAGCTTTAGTTTTTGGAGGATTTGTACTTAACCTGAGTTATTTTTTTAAACCTGGACTTTTACTCTACAACATTTAAAACTTAAAAAATATCATTTTACTTCGTTACTTTGCCACTAGCCACTTCGTTACAAATTAAAATATGAACGCAATTCATCGTTTAAGGTTTTTCTGGATTTGGCGTCTTCGAGAAGAACAACGGTGCTCGGCAGCAGGGTATGTTAGTGCGGGGACACGGAGCTGCAAATTTATGCACGTAGTTACAATATTCTATCACTAGATGGCCCACCCGCATCAGTTATTGAATATTCACAGACACAATCGTCCTCTGTAGCCAACCACTTCAGTTACAGTGAGCCAGTAGGTATCCAAATCAGTAATTAAGAAAAATCAGTTTTCTGAAAAACGTAGACACCCATAATTATTAAGGCTATTAGAACCATGGACAATGAATATTTGCACTGCATCTCTACATCACACAACACGTTAGGCTATTTGAACCATGAACAACAGTGACAATACATTGCCAATCAAAATGCAAAAAAGATCCATACGGCTGAACAGTCAACCATATTTCCCTAACAGCACAACAGTGGCCAAATCAAAAAGTAAACAGATAGATAGACACACATCCTGGCACAGCAGCCATTTAACCACAACCGGCAAGCTGATCACTTGCAGTAGCCTAATAAAAAACTGCACTCACCCATTCAGAAGTTAACTCTGGGTGCCTTCTGCTCTGCGAAGTCGTTGAGCAAGAGGGCAACGAGGTGGTAGCATTAGCCTCTAAGTCTGACTGCTGCGTGTCGCCGCTATCATTCACAACGCTTGTAGGAGCTGGATCTGGACCAGATGACTGATTGAAAAATGTATTCAATTTCGCCAATTTGGAGTACCGTACATCGAGCTCTTTTTTTCTTTTCTGTTTTGAGCACCGCTTTTGTGCTGCTCAACATGGTGCTCAAAACTTTTCACCTCTAATACTAAGCTAATGGGTTAGCTGATCTCTCAAAAAAGAACACTTCACGAGCAAGCGTGTAGCCTACGAAGCTACGATCAGAAAGGAATAAGTAAATGTCACCTAATTGGACAAACACATTTCCCAGCAGGCCATGTTATTTTGAAAATGTTGAGAATAAAACAATCAAATATATGATTAGTAATTGTGATTATAACGGACAACGTATCATTACTTAAATACAAAAGACATATATCAAAGAAAAGAGGAAAAATGGCCAGTATGTGTGTGGGGGAGAGGGGGTTGTTACCATGACTGTGTTGTATGAAACAGTGGAGCAATATATTAACTCATCAACTTGCTATTGTAGAGAAACTGCGATATTCCCGGGGATGAATGTACCATAGGTAATTTTTATAGATGTGTTGTGACAAGAAGAAGAGAGGTTTAGATAATCTCCGTGGGCCCTCAGTGCTCGTGGGGGCCCCGGTTCAGCGCACTGGCGGCACCGGCAATACTTACGCCACTGGTGTCACGTCTGATTTACTGAAAGTGTGTACGCCGCTGATTTCGGTGTAGAACTGGTGTGGCATTGATAAATCCGGCAGCTGAAACCATTGTAATTTACATGACTCATTCCTATAAAACCATGGTCCGGGAGGGATAGTCCTGCCCACTTTACAACATGGACTCTCAAAAGACGACAAAGAAGAAAGAACTTCATTGAGGAGGAAATTATCACGTCTGAGGTGGAGAAAAACAAAATACATGTATTTGAAAGCCTTAAAGGGAACCCTGACTATTATGACTTGTAGGTCTTAATAAGCCACAATTAATCTCTTATATGTTGTTACAAACATGTGAAATATTGTCATTGCTTTAAAAATCCTCAATTTTAGTTCATATTTTTATCTATGGTGGCTACCATGTTTTACGCACGCGGTGCACTCTGAGAGTGATGACGTAGAAAGGTTGCACTCGGGAGAAGAGCCGTTTACGTCAGTGTGGAGTTTAATCTGCCATTGAGAAGAAGGTACTACAATGCCACATTGTGCTGCTTTTGGCTGCAATTTCCAGTCAAAAGGCAACAAGTCTAAAGACGTTAGTTTCCATAGCTTTCCTACTGATAAGAAGAGGAGGAGGGAGCGGGAAAATGCTTGTGGACGTACACAACTTCCGAAAAGACCTGCGGCTCTGTTCTCGCCACTTCTCACCTCATGCATTTGAGGCCTTTAGCTGCCCATAGCTGCTACAGGAGCTGACAGGAGCTAATGGTTATAATCAGAGAGTAAAAGCAAATGCTGCGCTGACAGTTTTCCCACATGAGGAGTCTAAACGGCCTCGGGAAGCGAGTATAATGCGGAACGGCACATATTATAATGTTCTTTGCACCAAGATGTAGGCATAGTCCTACCTTGAAATTTAATAAGCTAACCCATTTAGTTCTGTCTGTAGGCAAATGTTACTGTATCCTATTTTGAATTTTTGCAATAAAACTTTAAAATAAAATTACACTGTTTTTCTATAGCATGGACTGTAAATAAAAAAGTAATTAGTCTAAAAGAGGCTGAATTGATGTCATTTTTCTCGCTGTAGAGTCACAACTATGGTACCGGCGAACTGACAGAACTGAGTTGAGCAGCGATTTGACGTCACTACCCAAACTGCATTGCGACGTAAACAACAATGGAGACCTACGAGTAAAATTATATTTTTAGATTTTATGAAAACAAAGACATCTGGGATATTTTTTGACTCACATTAATATGACTGATGCCAACATTAATCTTATGAAGCCTACAAGTCATTATAGTCAGGGTTCCCTTTAAGAGTGGCGTATAGGGAGCCCAGAAGGCTGCAGTTTGGAAAACTATTGCTGCAGCGGTAAACACCGTTGGGGTGGAAAACCGGAGTGCAGCAGACATTTGATTTTATTCATTAATAAATCAAAGTGACTATTCACACTTATTTAAGCGCATCCAAGCACAAAAACTGATCGAAATTCGAGTTAGACACACTTATAAGTGTGGCGAAGATGCACATTTCTTCATTGCCCTCACTTATTTTCAGTGTGTCCAAAGCCAAAAATATTTTCTTGGCCAAACTTATTTTAAGCGGTATATTCTATAAGCGGCACTGGAATGGTCATCAACTGCCGCACTTTTATGTGTGGCCAAGAAAAAAATTCAGCATTGGCCACACGTATAAGTGCAAATAACATCGGCCTTAATAAATTCAATAAATAGATCCATGACATTTCATTTTATTTATTTATTTATTATTCAAAACCTCCAGAAGTGGAGAATACATGAAAAATTAAAACATCAGAGAAGAACATACACTGCACCAAAAAACAATACAGAAAGAAAACTATAAAATAACTTTAACACCTTAAAATGCTCAGTTGTGGTTGCACCAATGAGGATTTCACGCCTCAGTCAGAAAGATTGCCCAAAAAGTCCCGTCATCCTCTGGTCAAGAGAGTTATGACTATTGAATCGATGAGGAGTGGAATAAAACCCGTAGTGAGTCGGTAATACTGTCCTCCTGGCTGGGGACTTTCTTGCACATTTTATATAGCCTACATAATTGACAATCCAAATGCTTTACATGTAGGTAAGAAAAAGTGGTCCAATGTTAAGATTGCCACCAAAAAATGCGTTGTGGCACTTAGGCGCAGCAGCGCACGGACGGGTGGAGGCCAATTAGACTCGAACCTCCAGCTGTCACCGTTCGAGGAGCGCGTGGCAACAGAGCTTCCCTCCGTCATGGGAATACGAGGCGGTGGGGACACGGATGAGTTCCCACCGCCTCGATCGGAGCTGCATGAGGGTAATTGTTAAAATACGGTCTGCAGAGATCACTCTGCATCGTATTTTTAGTAGTATTACTTACATTTTATTGGGTGCCACACAGAACGAACAGCCACTCCTTACTTTCCCGGAGGAGATCTTATCTGTGCCAAAAGTTCCTCTCATGTCAGACAGAAGCGTATTCCTCCGACAATAGAAGATCTGCCATTGTCAAAATGTGATCACGATCAAAGTGTCCGTAGGGCGTCGTGTCCTTCAGGCTGAAGAGGAGAAAGACCACCCCTCCTGTTATCAGCGTTCAGTTCCAAAGCCAGCATCTCTGATGGTAAGGGGATGCATTAGTGCATATGTTGTGGGACACTTGCATGTTTTAAAAAGCACCATGAATGCTGAAAGGTATATGAAGGTTTAAGAGCGACATATGCTCCCCTCCAGATGACATCTATTCCAGGGAAGGCCTTGTGTATTTCAGCATGACAATGCAAAACCACATGTGCAGCTATTACAACAGCATGGCTTCATAGTCGAAGAGTCCATCTGCTGAACTGGCCTGCCTGCAGTCCTGATCTTTCACCGATTGAGAACATTTGGCGCATAATTAAACGAAAAGTCTGTCAAAGGAGACCCAAAACTCTCCAGCAGCTGGAAGCCTGTATTAAACCCGAGTGGGATCAAATTCCAATGGCTAAACTCAAGAAACATGTCTCCTCAATGTCCAGACGCCGTCACTCTATGTTAAAAAGAAGAGGAGATGCTACACTATGGTAAACAGGCCCCTGTCCCAACTTTTTTGAGACCTGTAGCAGCCATCAAATTTGAAATGAGCTCATTATGTGGATAAAATTGTAAAATGTCTCAGTTTCAACATTTCCTTTGTTATCGCTATTTTATTGTGAATAAACTACTGGCTAGAGTGATTTGAAAGTCATTGCGTTTTGATTTTATTCACAATTTACACTTTGGCCCAACTATTTCGGAATTGGGGTTGTAACTCGCAGTGTCTAGAGATACAGCAGTTTTTATTAGTACGGACATCGATTTGAGGGGATTAGGATAAGGATAAGGGATTATGGTTAGGGTCAAGGTTAGACTTAGGGTCAGGGTTTAGTTTGCCCAGACACATGGACTCTTCTACTACGAAGCCATGCTGTTGTAATAGCTGCAGTATGTGGTTTTGCATTGTCTTCCTGAAATACACAAGGCCTTCCCTGGAATAGATGTCATCTGGAGGGGACCATATGTTGCTCTAAAACCTTTATATACCTTTCAGCATTCATGGTGCTTTTTAAAACATGCAAGTGTCCCTCACCATATGCAATAATGCATCCCTATACCATCAGATGCTGGCTTTTGAACTGAACGCTGATAACAGGAGGGGTGGTCTTTCTCCTCTTCTGACCACAGGACAGGATGCCCATGATTTTCAACAAGAATGTCAAATTTGGACTCGTCTGACCACAGTACACTTTCCCGCTTTGCTACAGCCCATTTTAAATGAGCCATGGCCCACAGAACACAATGGCGCTTCTGGATCATGCTCAACAGTGGCTTCCTTATTGCATGATAGAGTTTTAGGTGGCATCTGTGGATGACATAGCAGAGTGGCTTCTTGAAGTATTCCGGGGCCCATTTAGTAATGTCAATGACAGAATCATGTCGATGAGTGACACAGTGGCGTCTGAGGGCTCGATGATCACGGGCATCCAGTAAAGGTCTTCGGCCTTGTCCCTTACGCACAGAGATTCTTCCAGTTTCTCTGAATCTTTTGATGATGTTATGTACTGTCAATCAAGAGACCTTCAAAGCCTTTGCAATTTGACGTTGAGGAACATTGTTTTTAAAGTATTCCACAATTTTTTTACGCAAGCCTTCACAGGTTAGAGAGCCTTTGGCCATCTTTATTTCTGAGAGACTCAGCCTCTCTAAGACATCCCTTTTATAGCCAATCATGTTACACACCTGATGCCAGTTAACTTAATTACTTGCGCTAACAAAATGTTCTTTCAGCAGATTCTCTTGGATATTAATTGCTTTTTTCAGCCCTTTTTTGCCTGTATCCCAACTTTTTTGAGGCTTGTTGCGGCCAGAAAATTTGAAATAAGCTCGTTTTGTGGATAAAAATGTAAAACGGCTCAGTTTCAACATTTAAAATGTTATCTATGTTGTATTGTAAAATACATATTGGCTCATGTGATCCGAAAGTCATTCCATTTTGATATTGTTCGCAATTTACACTTCGTCCCAACTATTTCGGAATTGGGGTTGTACATTTTGTGTTCTCAGGATATCTATGAGCCTAGAGAAAATAGACCCCTCTTAACTTTGTTAAGTTCACTTTGTTAACCCGCCACAAAGTGGATGTGGATGTAGCAGTGTTGCCAACTCTCCCAAATTTTTCGGGAGTTTTAGTAAAGATTTTAGTGAAAGATTCTCACGTTGAATTGAAGTCTTTCCGCATGGAGGTTTATCAGCTTCACGTGTGTTACGGTGGATTTCACCTTTAGTAATATGGAGGCTGATTATAACTCCTGCCTTCCCTCGGTTTTCTTGTTCTCAGGGGTTGGAAGCAAAGCATGTGTTGAATAATTTAAATGATACAAGACCGTGTGAAACATCTTTAATTGCTTCCATCCTCTGAGTAAAGAAAAGAGTTAGATGTCTGGAGTCATAATCGGTTTCCGTAATACAAGTGGTTAAATCCACCTTAAGACACGTGAATCTGATAAACCTCCTCGCACAAGGTCTTCAATTCTGTGGGCGAACCCATTGATAGATATATACAACACTAGATTGCTGATAGGGTACACTCAAGTGAAGCATCTGTTCTAAGAGCCTATACACCCGAAGTAAAATTCGCTCATAGACTCCCATTCAGTTTCGCCTACTTTAAAATTACATTTTCAAAAACAACTGTGTGCGAGTCAATGCTATTTTGGTATCGCTGTGCAGAGCAACATTTTGTTTTCGAAAATATGTGCTTTTCGGAGGATGGAAAGCGGCATACTTTATAAACGGAAGATCGAAATGTGACTCGATGTTAACGTCACTTCTCTGCTGCAGTTTAAGGTTAACGCGACCGAGGCTTTTACCTCTGATAATTGCTTGGAAGTTAGAAACGTTGATGAATGTCCGTATACGTTATCAAATTACACTCTGGTCTCCTCACTTCATTGTACCCTGGTTGACTATTTGACATCAACCGAATTGTTTATATTGAATCATATGGCTGATGCCAACGTTGATAAAGGGAAGCGCTAGTGAAGCCTTTCTCTCCCCTCATTATCTTTTGGAGCTCTGTATAAACAGACAAAGCGACTTGTCCACTGTTTTAAATATTATGCGGGTGAGAAGTATGTCATTGAATGTCAATTACAAGTTGCTAGCTAGCTTGTTAGCCACCTTTATAATTTTATTTACCACTAAGTCAATGCAGTCCCCGCGACGCCAAGGTAGCTCGCTGGTGACTGGTATCAGTCGCTAGCGTTCGCTTTCAGTCAGCGGTCTGTTCAAGTCAATGGGACAGCTAATTAGCTAGCTAACACAAAAAACGCGATTTTTTTCTATTAAAGTGACAACTTTGCGTTTATACGTTAACTTACGCATGAAGCGTTTTTCACAGCTCTTCAAATAAATATTGCTGCAAAAGACAGCCGCACATCTCGGCATTTTCTCGCTTTAATCGACTTGTTTGAAATTGGCCTCAGGAAACCATTCATTTTTTATGAAGAAGTGGGGTATATCAATATGGTGGCTACACTCCATCTGCAGTGGGTAGGTTATGTCCTTCTACCCACTGCACGCTTTTGTACTATTTCATAATAATGGCCACTAGGTCACATGATCACAACCATCCAATCAGCGCACTCATCTTGCCTTAAAATTCAGAATCTATGACATCTTTTGTCATTGGCTCCGGGCGACCCACGTGATCAAACATTATGGCTTCCTCCACGACAAGCGACGTCATGGACGTTTCGATGAAAAATGTCGAGGAAAAACTGTGCGGTATATGGCATATCGACAGTTTAAGAACCTACCAGATGGAAGCTATAAAGTCTGTGCTGCTGGGGAAAGATGTTCTCGTGTGTATGCCGACTGGCAGCGGCAAATCCTTGTGTTTTGAAGGACTGACTTCGGCGATTTCAACCGCTCGTGAGTCAGGCCTGTCACTTTTGTCACCCTCGGGCCAGGCTGCAGATCCAGCCGTGTAAGTCGTGTCTCCGTTGGTGACATTAATTAGCACCCAGGTTGCTCATTTGAGGAGCATCGGCATCACGGCGATCGATCTACATGCTGACAGTGACAACTTGGACCGGGTGTTGGAGACTGAGTCTGGGAACTGGTTCGTAAATCTGTTTTAATAATTGTCTAGATCTATAAGTATCATCTTAAAATTCAGTTCAGGCCGTGAAGTGACAGTCTAATTATCCTGATTTAAACAGGGCTCAACTTGGGTCATGATTACGCCGGCGAAATAAGGCTATGGTTTGAGCCTTATTCGCTAGCAAGCTAGTTGGCTACCTAGCTAATAATAGGATAGCTAGCAAGCCAAAGTGATGTCAAGCTGTGTGTCATAATCAGCGCGCCATTGTTTTAAGCTACATGGCCAACTAGCTAGCGAGCTCAAAGGCTACAGTTCGCTCACAATTTAATACTCGCGAGCGAGCTGTTTTGCTAGAGACATCGATAACTATAATATTTTAGCTAGCATGCCAATGTTACGTTATTTAACATCCTAGAGTCGCTTTCACACCGGACGCGAAACAAATTTTTCGCACCACAGATTACATTCCAAGTCAACTGATTATGAAACATGCAGCAGATGTAAATCTCCCGTTTTAGTGGCAACACGAACTGCCAGAACTCGTCCAAGTCTGTGTCCACCCATGTCAAAACCTGTTGCAAATGACTGTTTGCCGGCGATGTCACACATTGTCTTCCACGTGCGAACGTATTTCCTAATCTTATATCACACTGACATACCACCCAGAAGCATGAAAGCCCTTCGGCACAACGGTTTATCCTTTTTTTGGGAGTATTTTCTGCTATGATCATCGCGGATTGTTTACCGTTTACATATTGCTTCCACTGTTCCGTCTGCTGCTGGCGACGGATTTGAAAGCTTGGCGCTGATTGGTCCTCAGTCGTCGTTGACTTGCGGTTGCCACCTGGTGGCCATTATTATAAAAGAGTACGAAAGTGTGCAGTGGGTAGAAGGACTTAACCTACCCACTGCAGATGAAGAGTATATGGTGGCCGGGTGCTTCACTTTGGATAATGTAAATATGACGACATCAGCAATCTAGTGTTCTAAATATATATATCTATGGGCGAACTGCATTAATATGCGTTAATTGAATAATTGCTGAGTATGCCACAGGAACGTGAATGTGCCATTAAAACTCACGAAAAATTTGGGAGAATTGGCAGCACTGATACAGGAATGATAGGAATGTTGTCCTTCCACATGATTGGCCGTCTGCCATGGTTGCATTTTGGGCCAGAACTCTTAAACTTCTCTCTTAAATTTTGCTTAGAATGACCAACTTCTGTCCTGTGATTTCTTAAAAATTATTTCGGAATGTAAAATCGCAGGGTTTATTCTTTAATTTTCTCAATATTGTTATTTTTTGCTGTCTGCTTTTTTATAGTATTTACATGTATTTATCACCAGTTTGGTTCAGATTTTGGGCTGAAAGAATGGCAAAATAAACCAGATGTAACAGCAAAATGATGATAATTTGTTGGAATTTTCCTGAGAATCATTTCCTTGAAATCTCCTAATTTTTAAAAGTTTTTTTAGGATACAGAAGTTCTCAGAGAACAGAAGCACTGGTCTAAATGAAAGCAAGCTGTCACTGTGAAAAAATTAAGCATTATCCCTGTGTGCTCCTGCTGTAGCAATGAGACTGGTGGCCAATCTAGAATTTGTGCTCGCATCATCGCAATGTGGATTGAAAATCAGTCTATTTTCCTTTAACAGCGGCATCATTTTACGAATGAAATTAAATGTTTTTTCTCATCTTTTTCTCCCTAATTCCGCCTGCTGTAAGCACAAGGCTTTCATGGCATTGTTTTACACTTATGACTTTACCAACGCAGCGTATCAAATCCTAATCTATATTTAGCAGAATGGAATTATAATATTAAAAATCTTGGTTCGTTCGGTGGAAGACCTATCAAGCGAAGTCCACTTTCTTCTCAATGCTACTGACTGCAGCTTTATATCTGAAGTCTGAAACTTCAGTCATAGAGCGCTGCAGTGTCTGCTGGTTTTTACTGCATTTCCACTCTAATAATTTATGTCACTAATAGTAGAAAAGGGTTCATGTAAAGCTCTAATTAGCAGCTAGTTTGAAGAAGACCACAATAGCCTGCTGCCATTGAGGCCCACCACGACTGGAGTTAGACTACCTTGCTTCAAACCTTCTTTAAACAGCTTAGAATCCCATTTGGTTATAGTTGGAATTTTTAGCAAGGCAATAATCTCTTCCATCCTCTGCTGCCTTTCAGATAAGCTTTGCTATTTGTATTGCTTCTGGAATATTCTTCCTTAATCCATGGAAAGATGGATGTCAGTACTCTACTCCTTTTCTCAGAGTGAACACACCATTAAAGAGCATTTACTCGTCTCATAAAAGATAATCTAATCATAGCCCCATCTCCTTGGAACATCCATCTAGGATTGTAATGGGGCAGGAGTTTAAAAACAGAGCAGGTTGAATGCACTATCAGTTTCTGGGGGTAAGTGCATGTAATATACACGGACTGTCAGATGCTACTGTAAACAGGGATGCAGTGTTTAGGTTTCATGGAGTGGGGGAGGTTATAATGCGCATGTCTGGCAGGGAAGCACTCAGTGCTATCCCTGGAAATTCCCACTAGGTTCTCTATCCCTGCAGGTGTGCTTCCAGGGAGTCTTAATAGAGAGAAGGATAAAAACAAGCAGCCACCCCTCCACCCCCCAAACCCAGTCCAAAATAATGTTGGACAGTGGTGTGGGGAAAAAGGCTAGTCAAGCCTGTCAACACTGGCTGTGGTGGGGGTGCAGGGGTGGGATAGTCTCTCTACAGCCACCGAGTAAGTTCTCTGCTCAATAAAATTGATAAAGTTAATCCTGACACTGGAAAGACCAGCTGGTTTGCTGTTTTTTCTGTGTTTTTCTCACTTGTTGCTGTGATCCAGGATTCTCTGGCCCTCTCTTGCTCAGAAAATAAGAAGCATAAAATCATGAAAATATGGAAAATAAAGAGCCACGGAAAAATTTATGATGGTACAGCGCACAAAAATAACTACAAAGGCCTGAATCTTAATTTAGGATATTCTGGCACAGCGTGTAATATGTTCTGTGCTTTACATATTACTGTCCACCCTCTTTTTCCGAATTCTTAAACATCCAGAGAGCTAATCATAGGAAAGATTGACCTTTTGTATCCTTTCATTCAATAGTATTTTCTTCACAAGGGCGAAGGTTTGTACAACCCCAACTCCAAAATAGTTGGTACAAAGTGTAAATTGTGAATAAAATCAAAACGCAATGACTTTCAAATCAGACCAGCCAATATTTTATTCACAATAGAACAGAGATAACATAGCAAATGTTGAAACTGAGAAATTTTACAATTTTATCCACAAAATGAGCTCATTTCAAATTTGATGGCTGCTACAGGTCTCAAAAAAGTTGGGACTGGGGCCTGTTTACCATGGTGTAGCATCCCCTCTTCTTTTTAACACAGAGTGGAGGCGTCTGGGCATTGAGGAGACAAGTTTCTTGAGTTTAGCCATTGAAATTTGATCCCGCTCTTGTTTAATTCAGGTGTCCAGCTGCTGGAGAGTTTTAGGTCTCCTTTTATGGACTTGTCATTTAATTATGCACCAAATGTTTTCAATCGGGACTGCAGGCAGGTCAGTTCAGCACACGGACTCTTCAACTACGAGGCCATGCTGTTGTAATAGCTGCAGTATGTGGTTTTGCATTGTCCTGCTGAAATACACAAGGCCTTCCCTGGAATAGATGTTGTCTGGAGGGGAGTATATGTTGCTCTAAAACCTTTATATACCTTTTAGCATTTATGGTGCTTTTTAAAACATGCAAGTGTCCCACAGCATATGCACTAATGCATCCCCATACCATCAGAGATGCTGGCTTTTGAACTGAACACAGATAACAGGAGGGATGGTCTTTCTCCTCTTTCCCCCGGAGGACATGATGCCCATAATCTCCAACAAGAACGTCAAATTTGGACTCGTCTGACCACAGGACACTTTGCCACTTTGTCACAGTCCATTTTAAATGAACCTTAAATGAACACAGAACACAGTGGGCTAAGGTTATCAGTCTTTATTATAGGTCTGATGTCTTCACCAGCATTTGCTTGTTTGTTTGTTCATTTGTTTGTTTGCTCATCAGTTAATAGGATATCTCCGATAGTTATGTGTGGATTTCAATTAATTGTTGTTTTTTTGTGCTAACAGATACCGTGCTAAGTAGGAGCTGAATTAATTTTGGTGATCCAACTCATATTCTCGATCCAGTAACCCAAAGAATTTATGTCCACATGAAAATGGCACTGTTGAGACTCGTTGAACACTCACATTTAATGGCAATTCCTTTTGCGAACGAATTTCAAAATATTGGCGGTCATGCGCTCCCTGAGAACTTTCTAGTTTCAAAGTATGGTTAATATTCCAGAGAGTAACAGGGAGTTCTAATCACATGTATACATATATTTACATTAGCATGTTTCCTTTCCAGGAAGTACCAAAGGTCGAATGAAGTTTGATGTCGGAAATGTGTGTTCCTGGCGAGGGGACCCTGTTCATGTCATGAAACTTGTACCTCAGGTGTTCAGACTCAGAGAGTTGGTAGTTCAAGCTTGGTGTAGCCAAAATAAGATCAGTGAAGCTGCTGGGCCTGTGAGGGCTGTGCTCTGAGCACTGGTGATGTGCATGGAGGACAGGAAGTGGAGGACTGGACTCAGGTGCTGAGATGGACTTGGTTCTATTATTATGCCTTCAGCACAGCAAGAAGGCAAAACAGGATATAATACAAAATTACAAGGAATCAAGGTTCCTGGATAAATACTATAAGTAATACAGGCACTGAACTATAGTTGCAGTACAATCTAGTACAAATAGAACAAAAGAACAAGGAATTGAGGTTCCTGGTAATAGCGTTAAAGTGCTGGTATTAACAATGAACAGCACTAAGTTCAAATATAGTATATACACGTGAAACGCGGGAGATAAGTCTATACAAGACTAGTGAGTAAATACAGGATTGTGGCTTACAAGACTTTGCAATGACAAAGCTCGGTCTTAAATAGCACAACACTACCACACAGTGGAAATGAACAACAGGTGCATGCAGTGATTGTGGAGCTGAAGAATGCGGTCCAGGTCTTAATCGACCAGTGAGTTGGAAGGCTGGAGGCATGGCCTGATGGGGCCCTTAATCTTAAATTACTACCAAAGAGATTGCTTCCTGATTATTTTAACCAATTCCTTTTGAAAAAGATAATGGCTAAATTGCAATGTACTGTCCCATTGTGCTCTGGAATGTATGAGTAAGGAGCTGTAAATAAATTTTAAGCTGAAATAAGGCTCCTGTGTTGTAGTGTCTGCCATCTACTGACATCTGTCTATAATCATGCGTCTCTGAAGTTACTGGGGCTCTGTGAAGGATAATTTTGATTAGTACCTGCAGGCAGTGCTGTGACAAGTTGGGTCAGACAAACTGAGGGTCTGCATGTTATTCAAAGGGGCCACTGTTTTAAACTAGAGGAACTCTGAGAGTGCAAACTTCCACCGAGGCAGCAGAGTCAAACTCTTGCTGAGTGAACATGGCTCATAGAAATTTAGAAATTGGTTTCGTCCCTGATGCGAGACCAGTCAACTCACAAAATTTGAGTGATATCACCGGGGGCAAAGTTCAGTTATTGTGTGTCGTAGGATTTTGAGATGGCTCCCGTGGCGGCCATATTGTTTTACTGATCGTAGTCAAAATCAATTGGCTCCATCCGTGAAGTAATAGCAACCCACCCACAAAATTTCTGAGAAATCCGTTCATACTTTTTGAGTGATCTTGTACACAAACAAACAGACGGGCAGACAGACAAACAAACCACTGCCAGCAAAAACATGACCTCCGTGGCGGAGGTAATGAATGAACGTCTAGCCTCTGCTAATGAATGGTTCAGGCCTCCGAGCAAAAGCCTAGAGGTGCTGTGGAGAACGTGACTCAACTCACACACACACGCACACACACACACACACACACACACACACACACACACATTTATGAAAACTGACTCCTTCACTCACAAACACACATATGCACACTGACTCCTTCACTCACACACACACACATTTATGAAAACTGACTCCTTCACTGACACACACATATGCACACTGACTCCTTCACTCACACACACACACACACATATGCACACGCACATACACAAATGAACATACACACATATCCACTCTCAGACACACATGCATCGTCACAGCTCATGCACATACACAACTACTACAGACATACACGCACTCGCACATAAGCATGCCTGCAGACTTACTCATTCACACACACACCCACACACACACGTACACATACACACACACACACACACACACACACACACACACACACAATCAAACAGCAGGCCAGACTTATCGCCATCTTTCATTGACTGGGGCCTCTGCATTTTTTGCGCAGTTACCATATCTAATATTTACAGATCTGTTTGTTTTTCTTACAGTTCCACAGCTGTGCTAATGTTCCCCACTTGCCCCTGTGATCTCTCCTCCCCCTGACTGAAACAGATGTTCTCCTCTCTTTCTGCTACCCTTTTCCCTCTCTTCTTCTCTCTTCATTCAGAGCATTTCCAGCAGGGTGTCAGTTACACGGAGCGCTCTTCTCCTCAGCTGTGTTCTGGCGAAGCGGCTCACAGAGGGTCCGCTGCTGACCCGAGGTCCACTCTGATGCGCTGTAAACAAGCAAAGAGCCGAGTCTGGGGTCTGAGCTGGAGCCAGGATCTCTCAACAGTTGACCAGTGGGGGTATGTGGATCTGCAGGGACCAGATACACTCTGAGGGGCCAAGGTTGAAACACACGCATACACACACGCACACGCACACATGCTCACACACCCACACACTTTTTTGCGCTGTCTTGGTCTCTCTCCATTACACACACTCTCTTATTCTCTCTCTCCCTCACAGACACACTCTCTCTCTCTCTCTTTCTCCCTTACACACACATATACTCTATTTCTCTCTCCCTCATGATCACGTTCTCTCTCTCCTTCTCTCTCTGTCCCTCCTTCACCCAAACACACAAACAAACCTGCCCTGGAGAGAATTAAGGAGGACAGCCTATGTTTTGATTGGCTCCGATTCAGGGCTCCTCTGTTTAGCTTCTAAAACAGTGTGGTTATGCAATAACCTGCAAAGGCCCCCTAGGAATGTAGCCCCCTACCAAAGGTGCACCAGAGTCTTAAAAGGCCACGGATGTGCCCCCCTCAAAGGCCAGCTCTAACCCTATCCACCCCAGGCGTGTATCTATGCTTACATCCTCTCACTGTTTATGGACAACCTGGCAGGAACCGTCCACTCCGACCCCGTCCCCGGCTCAGATTTCGGTTCTGCGGTGGCTCAGCATGATGTAGAAAAAAGCACCCCTTCAATCCCTCTTGCTCCATCTGTCTCTGTAGCAACTCACATCGGAGGCAAAGAGCACTTCCTGACAGGCACTCCTGACATGGCCAGTTGTCTGCCCAGAGTGTGGCCTCCTGCTTTACAGACGAACTGTTCAAGTCTCTCAAGATCACATCTTAGCCTGGGCTTTAATGAAATAAAGCAGGATCGGTGACATTCGTGAACAGGTCAGCTGTTTTTTTCCCAACATCCCTCCTTTGCTGATGACTGTAAGAAGTCAAAGAGAATATTGCTAATACAACCTTATAACATAATTCTCCATAACACAACATTTTATTATCCAAAATTAGACGTATCGTTTTTTAAATTTTCTAATGTTTTCCTCAAAAAAGCCATCTGCCGGTCAGCAATAATTGGCCCCCGATTGTTTTTTGGTGTGTTGATTGTCATGTTTGTCTGTCTGTCTCTTTCGCTCACTCTAGCATCCACAATTTGTGATGTGGTGAAATTTACACTCAATAACGGATTTCACTTGTTTGTTTTTTTGTTTGTTTTTGGAGTGGTGCCAATTAAAAGCTCACATTTGGGAAAGAAGCGACACAGGTCTTCCCACAACAGCCTGATTCTTGTTCAGCGGCTGAAAGGTATATAGAGGTTTTAGAGCAACATATGCTCCCCTCCAGACAACATCTATTCTAAAGAAGGCCTGGAGTATTTCAGTAGAACAATGCAACACCACATACTGCAGCTATTACAACAGCATGGCTTCGTAGTAGAAGAGTCCATGTGCTGAACTGGCCTGCCTGCAGTCCTGATCTTTCACCGATTGAGAACATTTGGCTCATAATTAAACGAAAAGTCCATCAAAGGAGACCCAAAACTCTCCAGCAACTGGAAGCCTGTATTAAACAAGAGTGGGATCAAATTCCAATGGCTGAACTCAAGAAACTTGTCTCCTCAATGTCCAGATGCCTCCACTCTATGTTAAAAAGAAGAGGGGATGCTACATCATGGTAAACAGGCCTCTGTCCCAACTTTTTTGAGACCTGTAGCAGCCATGGGAGTAAGAGAGGTTTCAAGCCCTGAATGGTTTGCACTGGATTTTCCCATCTTTACCTCACCTTTTCCAGCTTTGTTTGGTTGTTTTCAAGCACCAAACACAGCCCCCTGAATGTGAGCCATCTGCAGGCCATATGGCAGCCATACCCAGAATTTATGTTCTTTTTCTGCAGACGAGAAGGTGTTTGTGCATTTCAATGAATGAATGAATAAACATTGCATTTATATAGCACCTGCACACAGATACTGGATGATGGGACAGCAGCCATTCTGCTCAAGAATGCTTGACACACATCAGCTGAGATTGACCAGGAGAGGTTATGTGCATTATTGTTATACAAATTAATTAAACAAATTAAATCGGATTGATTCGGTGGCAGGTTGAAAGAGCCAGTTAGGAATTTAGCCTGGACACTGGAAAATCCCCTACTCTTGTCGTAGAGTGTCACAGTGTCTTTATTGACCACCGTGAGTCAAAACCTTGATTTAACATTGTATGTGAAAGTTGGTGTTTCCTGCAGTACAGTGTTCCCATCACTGCCTTAGGGCACTGTGGTTTATTTCACCAGAGAGTCGCCCATCCGAGTGGCTGAAGCAGATCGAGGACTCTGGTATGGCTGCTGTTCACTGGAGTACCATAAGAGAGCAGCAAGCTTTCAGATCTATGAGAGCATGTACATATGCGATAGAGCAATTATTTCTTGCGTGCTTGTGTGTGTGTGTGTGTGTGTGTGTGTGTGTGTGTGTATTTTCATGGTCATAAGGGGTATTGTGCTCTTTTATATCTTTTTTCTTTATCAGGAAGCCCCATTGTGACTCATTCAAGGAGGACCTTACACATTAATAGTGCAAATTGATGGAAACTAGACAAGTCATAAGAGAAATAATAGTAAAAGATAATTAAAAAAAAAACCCACAACTTTCAGTGGAAGTAATAAACAAGAAACATTTAAATTTGTTTGGTATTAAAGTGTACTAATGGTATTTATACCATTACGATGGTATTGAAGTGTTCATATACTCTTCCAAAAAAGGAACTATACAAATATTGAATTATTGATTAGACTTTCTTTTCAATATGTTTTCCACATTTGTCAAAACATTTCATGTATAATAAATTGATGCGAACAACAATATATAGTTTCTTTTTTGGAAGAGTATATCAAGTTGGTTCACAAAATTCCATTGTTCCGTTTTTTGTTTTTTTCATGCAAGGTAGTTTAAAGACGAGAGCAAATGACCTGTGTGCAGGAACAAAACTGGTCAGTGCAGTGATTAAAATCCTGGCGATGCCATTCAAGGTAATGAGAATTGGCGTTAGGAAATGAAATTCCTAGGACCCAATGTTTACAGCCAGGAGTCATGGCTAACCCCGAGTGCACCACCACTTTCATCCATCCGCTGTCCGTGCATAATCCAGCCCTGTGAAGCATTTGAAATTAATTTACAATTCGACAGCATTATGGCTCCATTGTAACATGCAGGCCAACAGTAGAGCCCCCAGTGACACAGTGATAGATCAGGGTTTAATGCTCTGGCAGTGTAAATGAATTACACTTGTACACAGTATACTCACTTTAGTTCTTATATTGGAAGGTCAAGGTGATGACAGAGGGAAAGAAATAGCTAATATCACCACACCCGAGAAATTTTTCATTTTACCTAAGACAAATCTATTTATTCCATTTTTGACAAGAAGTTCTTTGATGAAGGAGCATTAACTCACTCCAAGTTTTCAGCACTTCTTATATCTTTTTTTTTTTTGGTTTGTTGAGCTGCAAAAGTTTCAGAGCCTGAAAGTAAAATAAACTCTCCCTCTCAACATCTTTCGGCAAACACTTTCTCACCATGCGTGTTTTCTCACAGAAGTCGCACATTTCACACAATACTCTGTCTTTTAAGCGGTCCCGGCACCGCCCAACTTCCCTGCTTTACCCTCCCGTTCGGACCCGTCCAGGCCAATCAGCAGTAGAACTTTGGGAATTTGCGCGAGGACAGATGCGGCAGCCCATGAGCTTTCCGGCTCTCTCTCATCTCCAAAGGAGAAATCACCTGGGTAAATCTTGCAGCCAGCTCAGCTTCCAAGGGCTCAGTTTATGATGATCTCAGTGACGGTTTTATGACTGTTTGTTCAACGCCGCTGTGCAAACTGCTCTCACGTGGCTTACAAGCGCCCCGGTTCTTTATCTCGTTTGGTCCGAGGCGCGCTTTATTGGCTTAAACCCAGTCCGTAACTCTCGCCCCCTCTGTCTCTGGAGTCCCATTTAAGCCACCTGATGACAAACAGGGGAGAAACCTTAGATTTTTCAAAAACATTCCCACATTGCAACACGGTTCAAGGCAATTAATACGCAAAACAACGGCAATCTGGCGAGGGATTTGCCCAGGCTGTTGAGTAACAACTACTTTTAAATTTTTTATTTCATTTCTGAAGTTAAAAAAAAACATAGTTTTTCAGTGCTGTTATGAATAATAAGGTAGCGGTGGTGCAGCCGTGCGAAAGCTGACGGTAATGAAACAAATCTCAACACAAAGCGTTGATTGCTATGCCTACGCCTGCCATAGTTTCATACACTCGAAATGTTGATCTTTGAACCCCACATACGATTGACCTTACGCAATCATGACCTTTACCCTATGACCTTCAAAACCTAATTAGTTCAGCTACTGCCTGTGGGGAGTTTGATTTGGAGAATATCCCTCATCTCCTTCAGTAAATGTAAAGTGGACAAGATATTTGTGATGGACGGCGTGACAGACACACGCACAGATGAACAGCCAGAAAACAGCGTGTCATCACCACTGTGTGTGGTGAAGCAATAATAGTAGTTCACTGTGTGTCTTCATGCATAAGAATTTTGAAGGGGACTTACAGTAATCTGTTGTCACGAAAGGCTCTGCTCGTGGCTTGATCGCCACCCACAGCATCTGTGTAATCTTGTCGCCTGGTTGGTGTCACAATGCTTTGTATCCTCCATACAATGATGTGCACTGATGATTATATACTTCACAAAATTGAAATAAATCAGAAACCAAGTATTATTCAAGTATTTATTTAATGTAATATTGGATCATATGAAAATAAGTAAACAAATAACGGTCACACTTTATTTGACGTGTTGCTCATATAGGCTTTATAGAGCATGTATAATGCCTTCATAAATGAGACATAATGTCTTCATAAATCACACATAAGCAAACGTCATGCTTTATAAAGGGTGAAATAACACATCCCTCTTCACCATGTGATGCCAGATGTGATAGAACTGATGATGTCACTTAACTAGTGGCTAATTGCAATAAAGGGCGACATTGTCAGCTAAGTGACCTTGTCATTGTCACATCTGGCATCACATCTGGAATAAGGATGTGTTATTTCACCCTTTACAAAACATGACATTCGCTTATGAATGATTTATGAAGACATTATGTTTCAATTATGTAGGCATTATACATGCTGTACAAAGCCTTTATGAGCAACACTTCAAATAAAGTGTGACCCAAATAACAGTACATACGTTGTCGCTAAAACAAAAATAATAATGTCTTTTTGAGAAAAAGTCAATATCTAGCCTGGCCACTCTTTGCTTTGACTACAACGTTTAATCCGTCAGGCATAGTTTTCATATATTTTTCATTTCCTCACTTGCTAAACCATTCCATATAGTTTGAAGTTCATTCCAAAGAGATTCTTTCGACGTTACATCATTTGCTTAATCAGATTAAGGCCTGGATTTTTAGCTGGCTAAATCACAACTTTTATGTCGCCAGATGTTTCTTTCCAACTAAGATAATTCTTGCACAATTTAGAACTGTATTTAGGGTCATTATCTTGTTGAAAATAAGATCATTGACCAATCAGTCTCTTTCCAAATAGCAATGCGTGACTCACCATGGTGCTGTGATACCTCTTTTGATCCATCATTCCGTCAATTTTTATGAGCTCACTAGCTCCTTTAGAGCAGACTAAAACCTCAAACCATAATATTACTACCTCCGTGTTTTACTGAAAGGGTTAAATAGCCATTTTTGAAACATTCTCCAACTCTACAGCGCACATAAGTTCCGTGATTGGGTGAGAAAATTTCTAATTTTGATTAATTGGTCTACAGGACTTGTTCCCAGTCCATTGGTGTCCAAACCTTGAATTTCTTGGCAAACTCAAGTCTTTTTTTGATGTTGCCAGCTCTTGGCAGCAACACGACTAATCAGACCATTTTCACACAGGCGTTCAAAAACAGAAGATCTTGATAATTTCATCTCTTCACTTCCTGCTGTCGTGCTGTCAACTGCCAATTTTTTTTTTACTTGTCATGCACAGATAACAAACATCAGAGGCACTTAACTTCCATTTTGCTCCTCTATTGCCGTCAGTTTTCTGCCAACCGATCTCTTTGAAACACTTGATAGTGTTTCTCACAGTGCCATGGCAGCATTTCATGTCTGCAGCCTCATGTAAGGCCACAATGGGCCACAAACAATCTCAGAGAGCTCCGTCTGTTGTGCCATAGTGTTCAACACTGTGACGCTGCTCAAAGTTCATGTCACCTAATATACTGGAACAACTGACCATCAGAGGTAATTTTGCAGAATAATGTTGCCTCACCCAGTTTAAACAAATTGTAGCGTCAATAATCAAGAATGAGCCTTCGGACAAGCATACAGGCTATGCAAGGATCAAAAAAAAATAAAAATGTAGCAACTTTCAATTATTATAAGAAAAATGTATGTTTTCGTTGGTTTTGTATATTATTCTAATATTATATAATGAGATATATGTATATTATCTTTACCTGAGTATACTTGTAGGAATTATTTTTTTGTGTGTTTTGTATTGTTCTCATTGCCTAGAATTGCATTTTTCAATACATTTTCACCAAAAAAATTAAAGAGCAGTGAAACATTATGACCACTTCATTTCAGGAGCGCCACACGAACATACATCTCCCAATGCTTCTTGGCATCTTACACTGCTTGCCAGATCAGCAAGCTTTACTTAATCACCAGGTGGAAATATGGGCACGGAGGGACAGGGGTGGTGGGGTGGGGATGGGGTCGGGGGAATTCCAGATTTCACATGGATCTCCAACGCTATTTATAGGAAATGTGAATAGAACAATTTGCAGAGGTTTACGGATATAAACTGGTGGTCGTCTCCGTTGGGAGTCTTCCTTTTACTGCTTATTTTCTTCCTGACCTTTCGAGAGCGACGGGGGCAATGGAATCTTTCCTCTGTTGCCGGGTGATTTATTTTCCATCCGTTGAAGCAGAAAATGCGTACCGCCGGTCGCTTCATCCTACCTTCTCCGCCAAACTCCGAAACGACTACCATATGGGTCTGGTAATATGTTCCTCCACACTTTTCATTGGGCACACTTTTGCTTTTGTTTTGATATGTTTTCTTATTTTATTTATTTATTTATTTATTTTGGTGTCCAATTCACATCATTATATTCCTTCAGCCACAGGCAGAACTAGCCAGTGTGTTTGTTTACCAAACAAGACTGGCTACTGAAGCTGCTCTCCAGCATATCAATGAGAAAGAAGGGGAAAGAGAGTTGGAGATACTGACAAGATAATAACAGAGAGAGAGAGAGAGAGAGACAGAGAGAGAGAGAGAGAGTTCAGGGGCTTTAGTATATGGGTTTTTTGCTTCCTACCACTCCATGCTCCTTGAATCAAAGGCGATTTCACTAATAGTATGTGCCAAGACATTATCAAATAGTGTTCCGCAAAAGATGCATGTGCAGTTAATGCCACTTTATTGTACTGTCTTATCAGAACTCAGCCTAAAGTGACCTGCCTCTTTGAACAAAGGTTACAAAAATACCTGAGTGAATCCAGCAACTGCTAGGCATTGACTGAAAAACCACCAGGACTGTCTTTGTTGAGCTGAACAAAGGGTTAAGAGAAGAGGTGAAGATGGTGCCACTGTGGTTCTTACTAGAAGTAATGTTGGGGTATAGTGATGTCAGAGGTCGACGCTACACCATAATGGCTCTATTCAGCCTCAAATTTTGGGCGCCAAAGGGGTGTTTCATACACTCCGACTGCATCGTGACTTAATTATTGACTTGGACAACGTGAACTACCTAATCTCATGTTCTTTCCTGGTCGGCATGGGTGTCCTCCTGCTACTGAGTTTCCCCCCACAGTCCAAAGGCGTGTGCACTGTATAGCCAAAAATGTCTGGACACTACACTTTACTGAAACCCCATTGACCTTCATAAAAAATGGACATTTATAAATACTAAAAATCTTACATTTTAATTGAATCTGGAATTAACAGGTCAGTATGAGTAGATTGGCCTCTGAAAACTGTGGCCAGAAGCTGTCTGTTGAAAGTCTTGCAATTCTCCTCTAGCTTATATCAGGCTGTGCTAACAGACTGCCCTTCAGTCTCTACAATTGCCCAAGTGACATATGTAGCTTGTTACCAGATGAAGGTAGCCTTGGTTTATGCAGAAGTGTTCAACGGGTAGCATATTACAATAATGTCCACATGAACTGGCAATATTTATTGTAGTTGTCGACATTAATTCATGATGGAACAACTTTCCAGTTGTTAGTAACTGCCTCAGTTCATGGCAAATCATGTGGACTCTACTGCTAACTGTTACCCACTGAATTCATCAAGAGTTAAAAGAAAGTGTGGTTCAAAGGTTGACAATCTTAGGATCACGTCAGGCATTGCAAATGCCGCACGCATATTGAACGATATATGTGTTTATTGTGTTTAAATTGTATCACCAAATTAAAGAAATATGAGGTGAATGAATAATAGCTTTTGACATCACCACTGCTATGTTTCCATTAGCACACCACTGTGAATTCATCCTGAACCACTGAGCAGAAAATGGGTCATGCTTTAGGAAAAAGTAACGCTCTGTAATCTGAAGCATACCAAAATGATATACTAAGTGGCAACACAATAATTTGTTCATGACAAGATTACATTTTATTTCTTTTTTGACTGCTGCTATGGATATAGATATGTTTAATGTGAGTTGCTACCCTGGCAAATTGATGCTGGAATTAATTTATGGAGTCCTGTGGTTTTAGAAAATATGCTGACTTTTAGTTTTCACATTGGCAGATTATTGTTTTCAAGACTGTTGGTAGACTTTTTGATGTTGGGTAAATTCATTCAAATGAAGGCATTGCAAAATTATCCCAGGTCATATCATGATTAGTTGTGAAACTGAAAAGGATTCCAATGGTCATGAGAAGCATAACAACGGTATTTTAAAATCAGCGTAACTTTCAAACATTAATAATTCAATTGTGGACTGGACAGAATTGTTAAAAGGCACTGGTATGACTGAAGTCAAGATGTGTCGGGGAAATATTCCAAACCTTTGAACTCACCATTGAATGGTGAGTACTTAATGAGGACAAAAGTACAAAGTAAAATGTCTAGTGTTAAATCAACTATTACAGTGTAAATATGCATTAATATATACTCTTTTAAAGTTAAATGAATAATGGACACCACTGTGTGTGAAATCCGGAACTCACAAGAACACCACTATGAGTGCGGCTGTCTTACCCTCCTCGAGTGCTACTTCAGCCTTAAAGTGCGAGTTAAATACAAAGTAAACCGTTGTATGAGGCTCTTATTCGTGCCACTAGGTGGAAGTATCAGGTATGGCAAATTAGGATTGAAGTGAATATCTCTTAGAACAGGGTTAGGACGAAAGCACAGTTATACCTCTATAACCTGATTGGTATCTGCCACAGGCCAGTTACATTCCTATGATGCAACAGGGCTTTTTTTCTTTCGATGCAGTTTCTCTGGCAGTATGACTCCTGACCGCCTCTTCAATTCCAGTCAATAAAAATGTGATCATCGGCCAGAATTGATTAAAATTTAATTATTTCATCTTCAGCGGTTTAGCATTTTCCAATCTTATTGTTATCCTAAAAAGCCATTTATGCCCATCTCATTTATATTTCTCTGGTCAGCAGAGCATAAAACAAACAGTAGAAGTACTAAACTGTGTAAACTGCTTTTGGAAAAACATGCTCAGTTGCATTTTTCTCATCGAAAGCACTGAAATAAAACTAACTGAGAAAAACCTCTTTCAGTCAAGAAGGCGAGGGAACAGCAGTTCAAAAATGCCCCTTTCACGGTGCATTGTCACAGAATAACGGAAAGATTATTTTGGTTTGATATTTCCATTTTATCCAAAGCAAAAATATTTTGATTCTTTTCAGTGTAAATTTTCACACACTGCTGATTTTGGAGAGAGTACAAGTCCAAGAAAAGCTGTTGGTGTCTTGGTGTCAACAGCTCAAGCGAAAATCTCAAAGAACAAGCTTAAAAGTACATGGTGAACTAGCTTTCTTAATAATCAAATGATGATGGCTTCTTGCTGGTAAAAAAAATGGATGAAGTTAAATCTGTCAGTGAGCAGGTAGGAACATGCAGGCACAAAAGAAGCATTTCAAAATCCAAAAATTTTATAGAACATTTATTTCAACTTCAGAGAAAGTCAGACTCAGACTAAGAGAGTGGTCAGTTTGACTCATGCGTCTCTTGGCTCCATACCACCAAGCCGCTCTGAAGGCTGTAGTTGCCAAATATTAACATAAGTCAGCTTAAATCAACGGCATACAGACATAGCTCAACAGGCGTGACAGAAAATACTCCCCCTCTCTAACCCTGAGACTGATGTGTCTTTCCAGTGGGGGTCCACTGAGGATTCTGGGAGGAGAGAGGAGGAGTGCAGTTTGGGACATGGAGTCCAAATGACTGATGGGTAAGGGAACTGCGCAAGATGGGATAGGCATGGGATATATGTGTTTGGACCATCAGGATAAATAAAGAATTGGAGCCAGCTTCCGCTTACCAGTTATATAGCTCCCCCAGGGAGCCTCTCAATTTACTAAAGATGCCTATTCATGGCACTGGAACAAATGACATTTTTGGCTCCAAAGCATAAACACTGGGTACAGAAAAAGATGAATTCGGGCGAAACTTGAATCAGAATTGTTTTCTTTTGAGCTCTGTGAAAAAAAAATCATCCCCAGAGGACAATGAGTTCACGGCAAATTCACTTACAAATATGAAATTTTTGTAAAAGAACGATCCAAAGTAAATAATTTTCTCACAATGACAATTTCAAATGGACTTCAGAGAGGTGATTTGCTCTTTGGTACCAGTCTTGATAAGCTGCAATACTGCCAGTGACCACTGGGGGATTGTTGGTGCCTGACAAGACTACACAAAGGCAGCCTGGACGATCATCACTTGTTTTCATCCGCCACACTAACATTTAGGGTTAAAGACAGGGTTAAATTTAGGGTTAGAGTTAGGTTTGGGGGGGGGGGCTTCAGGCAAGAGAAGAGAGAAGAGAGCTGGCAAGAAGCTCCAGGCTGCATCCTTACCTGCCTCATCCCTGATCACCTGATGCATACAGTGCCTTGTCCTCTTGCAAGTCCCCATCATACCATGTCAAAATGCGCTATATGACCACTATCCTACCTTGACTGTAGCTTGTATTTATTAATGAACAAACCCTTGGCCAGACTACCGTGAATTCTAGCTTGGGTAGGGTGGACACTGAGCTAGGGTCTGTTGGACAGAGCAGGATTACTAGGCTCACAGGATAACTGCGCAGAGAGAATTCTGGAATGGCTCATAATTCAGTATGTGTCTCATATTTGGGACTAGAGTCTGAGTTCAGAGTTGTAAACGTATAGTGTGTAAATCAATGATATTGGCAGCTGAAGGTACTGCAGGCTATGTGAAAATTTTACATTGAATGGCGTCAAACTACATCCCCAATTCCGAAATAGTCGGGACAAAGTGTAAATTGTGAATAAAATCAAAACGCAATGACTTTCAAATCACACCAGCCAGTATTTTATTCACAATAGAACAGGGATAACAGCAAATGTTGAAACTGAGCATTTTTATCCACAAAAGGAGCTCATTTCAAATTTTATGGCTGCTACAGGTCTCAAAAAGTTAGGACTGGGGCCTGTTTGCCATTGTGTAGCATCCCCTCCTCCTTTTAACACAGAGCGGCGGCGTCTGGACATTGAGGAGACAAGTTTCTTGAGTTTAGCCATTGGAATTTGATCCCACGCTTGTTTAATACAGGCTTCCTGCTGCTGGAGAGTTTTGGGTCTCCTTTGACAGACTTGTTAAATTATGCGCCAAATGTTCTGAATCTGTGAAAGATCAGAACTGCAGGCAGGCCAGTTCAGCTCATGGACTCTTCTACTATGAAGCCAAGCTGTTGTAATAGCTGCAGTATGTGGTTTTGCATTGTCCTGCTGAAATACACAAAGCCTTCCCTGGAATAGATTTCGTCTGGAGGGGAGCATATATTGCTCTAAAACCTTTATATACCTTTCAGCATTTATGGTGCTTTTTAACGCATGCGGGTGTCCCAGATGCTGGCTTTTGAATTGAACCCTGATAACAGGACGGATGGTCTTTCTCCTCTTCAGCTTGGAGGACACGACGCCCATGATTTCCAAAAAGAATGTAAAAGTTGGACATATCTGACCACAGGACACTTTGCTACGGTCCATTTTAAATGAGCCTTGGCCCACAGAACACAGCGGTGCTTCTGGATCATGCTCAACAATGGCTTCCTTTTTTTTTTGGTGGCGTCTGTGCATGGCACGGCAGACGTTTACAGACAGTGGTTGCTTGAAGTATTCCTGGGCCCATTTAGAAATGTCAAAGACAGAATCATGCCGGTGAGTGATGCAGTGGTGTCTGAGGGCCCGAAAATCATGGGCATCCAGTAAAGGTCTTGGGCCTTGTCCCTTACGCACAGAGATTTTTCCAGTTTCTCTGAATCTTTTGATGTTATGCAATGTCAATGATGAGACCTTCAAAGCCTTTGCAGTTTGACGTTGAAGAACATTGTTTTAAAAGTATTCCACAATTTCTTTTGTGCAAGCCTTCATAGGTTGGAGAGCCACTGGCCAGCTTTACTTCTGAGAGACTTAGCCTCTCTAAGACATCCCTTTTATATCCAATCATGTTTCACACCTGATGCCAGTTAACTTAATTACTTGCAAAATGTTCTTTCAGCTGATTCTCTTATATATTAATTGCTTTTTCATTCTGTGTCCTTACTTTTTTTTTTTTAGACCGGTTGCAGCCAGAAAATTTGAAATAAGCTCATTTTGTGGATAAAAATGTAAAATGTCTGTTTCTACATTTGAAATGTTATCAATATTCTATTATCAAGAACATATTGGTTCACGTGATCTGAAAGTCATGGCATTTTTATTGTTTTCACAATTTACACTTCGTCCCAACCATTTCGGTAATGGGGTTGTACTTCATTGAACTAAACTGAAACATTAGAGAATGCATTGGGCATTTCAAAGTACAACAAAAATGGCTCCTGTTTTATTGAAACACTGCACGTGTGACGCTGCAACACAATGCAGTTTCTCTGCTCTGAGATGGGACTGACTGACCTTGCACGTGAACCTAATATTTACGTGCGGCAATACCTCGCGGCGCTCAAGCTTGAATGAGCGTTTTTTTGAACTTCATGCATCTTTCGGAGATGCTGTCCCTCGATCGCATTCTGCGGACATTTCACGGCTGTGCCTCGCTTTCTCTCGCCCCTTGTGTTGCTGCTGAATCTACCGCGTCTCCGCTTGGAAGAAAGAGAGCGCATTTTAATGAGGTGCAATTTAATTTATGGCCCTCACTGCCTCTGCTTTATGTCCAGGAAAACGAGCAGCCTTCTTTTCTAAATCAAATACGGCAGTAAATCACAGACGAAGGTTCAGTATTGGTTCTTCTATTTTCTCTGCGGTATTCTTGATACGCTCCCGGCTGCCGCATTCTCCGGTCTTTGCTGACTGTAGCGGATTTCATATAGAATTCAGTTTTTGCTTTGCCACCTCAAATTAGACATCTGACTCTGGGACCATGATCCATGGACAGTCTGATGATAAGGCTGACCTCAGAGCAGTTGTTCTAAAATTCGGTCCTGGGCGCCACTGTATGCTGATTTTTTTCCAACCACAAAATTCAACAGTAGAATTTGCATTAGTTCTTAATTTCCTTTCATTACCCTTTTAAGCAACAATATCAAAAATAGCTATGCATGCCATGAATAATAAAAGTCCCTTATTCTCATTGGGCTATTCACAGATCAATAAAAATGGAGAAATTAAGAGTAAAATGTACCACTGGGGGAAGAAATGACGCTTTAAAAATTATTGACACATGGTCTTTAAATCTGACCATTTGTTAAATAATTAGGAGTTTGAAGGCAATGCATTTGATTATGCCTCCCTACTCTGTTGTGTTAATATTTTGTGGGGGAAAATTAAAGAACTAGAAGTTTGTGAGCAGCAAATTAGGAGTTCACTAATTAATCAGTAAATTTGTAAGACGTTGTGCAAGCACGGGCCATGCAGCATAATAACAACATGAACATGTGGGCTTGATACCACATGGTAGGTGTTGCTATTTGTTGTGTTCCGTGGGTCTGTGTGTTTGGTTAGTCAATTTTAGGTTTTTATTATTTTTGTGATGTCAGTTTTTAGTGTTTAGTGTCATGTCTTAGTGTTTCACATTTCATTCCTCTCCCGTGTTACTCCAGTCCACGTCTTACCCATGTACTGTCTTTGCTTTCTCCCCGGTCGCGTCATTGTTTGTAGCAGTTTTCTGTGTTAATTGATTGTGACACTATTTCGGGTGATTTAATGGATTCTGGGTTTCAGCCTTCCTTCTGTTCTCGTTTACTAATTTCCCCTTGCTTTTCTATATTACTAACCCCTACTAACAGTTTGTTGTTTTCTAGAATTTACTAACCAAACTAACATTGTATATTAGACTAACATACTAACGAGCACCCGGGATTGTATAGCTGCACTTACTAATTGACTAATAATCTCTCAGCTTTCGCCCTGTTCTAGTCTCCGCCCCTTGCTTTACTATTCTCTGGTTTTGCTAAAGTTTCCTGCAGACTCTCTGCATTCTTATAATCTATCCTGACTTATTCTGTACACTTAGGCGTCCTTTTATCTAGTTTATTTATCCCGTCTTTGGGATTGTCTTGTGATCCTCGTTTGTGTGTTAATGTTTATCTGTTTTCATGTAATTGGTTTCCCTTGTGTTCCACCCCTTGTTAATTATATTAAGTTGCTGCACCTGTGTCTGTCCTCGCCCCCTGCCCTATATCTGGGAGCCGGTTCTCCACGCCTGCAGATCTGACTTCCCTTTGTGCGACACTCCTTGCCCCTGTGCACTCCCTCTGGTCCCCTCAGTTCTCCTCTGTGTTCATCAGCTGCATACCCTGCCCAGCCTGCCCTTCCTGCTGCCTCCAAGCCCCTGGTGCCCCTGGTGCCCCCTGTCTCCTCCAGTGTCCCCTGTGCCTGTCTTGCCAGTCTGCCTCCACCGTCTTCTGTGCCCGTCTTCCTCGTCAGCGTCTCCGGCCCCCTGAGCGTCAGCGTCTCCGGCCCCCTGAGCTTCAGCGTCTCCGGCCCGTCCAAGTGCCCTGTGTCCTGTCTGTTCCCCTCCTGATGTTCTCCCTTACCCTTTTCCCGGCCAGCTGTGCCTTCCGAGTTGCCATCTGCCAGCTGTGCCCACTGTCTTGTCAGTGTTTTTAGTCAAGCCACAGCCCCAAGCCATAGCCATAGCCATAGCCCCAAGCCATAGTTCATAGTCTTTGTCCAAGCCATAGTCACAGTCCCTAGCCATAGTCTTGTCTGCCCCCCTGTCTAGTGTTGTGGTCTGCCCTAGTCTTGCGTTTGTTTTCCTGAGTTTTCTGGTTTCAGTGCTTGGCACGGTGTTTTTGTTAGCCTTAGTGCCCCCTTATCCCCTTGGTTTTTTCCCTGTGTTTATTTTAAATTATTATTTTGGATCCCCGCTTCTGGCGTCTCACTCCCCTTTTGTGTCTCCCTTTCGTTTCCAAGTTCTACAGAGTTCCCCTGTGTGCTTTCCCTCTTGTATCCGTAACACTATTTCTCCCAAAATGTGAAGTTAAAGGGTATTAAGATAATGAAATGCAATTCATTGAAACAAATTTATGGCGTATTAGAATTTTTAGCAATTGTGGTTGCGATGAGCAGTGAAAAGAAGCGCATGCAGTGTGCCCCCCCGCCCCCCCGGACCAAGTTTGAGAACCACAGACTTAGCGTAACAAGTACTGAAAAGTCTGAGCAGGCAAATCTCTACTATATTTCTGTAATGAGGGACCAAGCCAATAATGAAGGACACATCGTTAACCAGACTTTACAAAGGACCTCTGTCAGAAAATACTTTGCTTTGGTATTTGTTTTTAAAAACCAAAGTTGAATAAATTGTGGAAGATGTTGTATTTTACTCTTCCATGCACAAAGTCAACGGATCAATGAATTCTGTGATTTGTGCTGAAAATCATACCAATCAAAGCTCACAACCCACACTATATTGGCTCAGCTCTGACTAACACTGACCTTTGCGGTTAAATTGCAATGGCTCAGCAGCACATTATTAGACAGGCAGACAATTCAGCCCCCTACATCTAAGCCCTTGAGTTAAGGAGAGGGCCCAAAAGTGAGCACAAATGTGTGTGTCTGTGTGTGTGTGGGTGTGTTTCACTGCAGAAGTCTGTATTTGCTGTGGTCACCAAAATGTGGGCCTGTTTTTGATCAGACTGACAATGATCACTTTCTCTGGCTGCGTTTGCCTTTGCCACCCTGCTACGGCTTCTTTCTGCTGACTGCAGAACCATAAGCGGAGCAGCTTGATTGCTTTTCATGGGTCACTACATGCTTTTCAATAAAACACAGAGGCTGCTCCCCCACCATCCCTCCCTTTTATCCACAGATTGATTTTAATCCAAGCGACATGGCTTATTGAGACACCTGCAAAATGTTAACCTCTGCTACCTATTTGTTTGCACATTATAAGCAGTCAGTACAGTTGACAGGGAGAGATGCGGTAGTTCAGTGGTTAAGACGGCTTGCTTGGGATCAAGAGGTCCTGAGATTGAGTCCTTGCCACGACCTTCGCGGTGTGTTCTTGGGCAAAACACTTCACTCCCACACTGCCTCACTCCACCTAGGTGTACAAATGCGTACCAGCAAATTGTCAGGGAAACCTGAACCAGAGCTATGAGAGTATCTGCGATGGACTGGCATCCTATCCAGGGGAAGTAACAATACTCCGAGTTACTTCATGCCACGGAAACCGGGGTTAAGCACTGGCCTGATAGGCTACTAAGCTTGGAGCAGATTATTCTCGCACTCTATTACAGTTAACAAGGGTATAGCATTAGCAATACTCATGTCACAATTCAATGGATGAAATCTCAGTTAGAATAGAGTGTGATGTATTAGGTGGTCACTGGTGAAATCTCTTCTGGAACAGATTGAGGTATACTATGATATCACAGAACCAGTAAAATCTTCAACTGTACAGTGTCAAATACATTTTTAAGTCAACAAACTGGTGGCATCCCTCCACTGGAACAGACTGAGGTATAATTGAGAGAGGTCATAAATTGGGATACATATTATAATTCTTAAATTCCAGTTGGGAGACATGCTACTGTTGTTGGATGGTAGCTCCAGTAAACCCATCTGTGCAAACACAGGCTGCTGTATTTTACAAAATTGCATTAAAATTGCCCTGGGTAAACATTTCATCGAGCCAAATGAATGAAAATTGAGTGTGTTCCCCTGGGTTGAGTACTTGCACCATGACCACAACTGCAGATGGTTTTCTGGGCTATTACCACAATCATTTTGCCAAAAAGAGTTTTGGATGGGGCTTTATTGGCCAAAAATCATCCAGAAATGACACAAGATAGATTTTGCGGTTGCGTTTTTGTCATGGTCCAAAATTTCAGGCCAAATGGTTTACACATGCACTCACAGGAACGCACTCACAGAACCAGACAAATAACTGAAGACATGAGAATCAGGTATCACTCATATACACGCAAATATACATGTTCATGCAATACATGCAAGTACATTGAAGAACCCCAGGTCTAGAAGTCTTGGCACATAATGAGGAATGTGAACCAAATTCACATTCTACAATACTGAAAACACGACAAGAACATATGAAGAAAAGTTTCAATTGTTTTGATAAAAAAATACGCTTATGTTAAATCCGATGACTGCCCCAAAATCCAAAAAGGTTGGCATGGAGCAATTTATAACAAATAATGATGCAATAAGCTTCTTGGGTAATGTGAAACAGGTGACCTGACACAGATGAGCATATAATGTTAATAATAGCCTGAAAAAAGTCTCCAAAAGAAAGGCCAAGTCCCCCGTGAGCGAACTTGGTGGGTAAAGAAAGCTGAAAGCCAGCTCTGAATGCACTTCGCCTCTGATCCCTCTGATGTAACAGTCTGGAAAACCATCATGCGGCTCTAATGGATAACACAACATGTACTCGCAAATACTTTGGTAAACCTTTGTCAGTCAACACCATTCATCACTGCACCCTCAGATGCAAGTTAACCCTTTGCTGCATAGTGGTTCCGAACATAACCAAACCCACTCACCGCCCTTATTAGGCAACGAGGAGAAGAGTCATGCAATAAAGGGTTAAAGCTTTGCCATGCAAAACCAGAGCCATACATCAGCACAGTCCGCAAGCACCACCAACCTCTGTGAGATGCCATCTGAGATGGACAGTAGCACAGTTGAAGCGTATTTTGAGTTCAGACAAGTCAACCTTTCAAGTGGCTTTTGGAAAAAAGGCTGTGTTCTCCAGATCAAAGGTGACAGGGAAAGCCCAAGCTGTTTTCAGCACCAGGTCCAAAAGTCAGAATCTGTCATGGTATAGCGATATGCCATATTTTACATGGGTATCGGGCACATTTGCAAGGGCGTAATGAATGCAAAAAAAAATATGTAGAGATTTTTGAGCAACAATCTGTACATAATCTCTTCCAGAGATGTCCATGCATTTTCCAGCAAGCCAATAACAAACTACATTCTGCAAGGATTACAAGAGCGGAATTGCCTAAGCAGAGAGTGCAGGTGCTAGATTGGCCTGGTTGCAGTCCTGATCTGTCTCTGGTTGAGACATGCGCAGTATGAAGTGAAGCACTGCAATAAAGGCCCTGTACAGGTGTGCAGCTAAAACCCTCCGTAATGGAGGAATAGAGAAAAATTCTACTTGACAGACTTGACCTACCATACTCATGTCTGCAGTTTCAGATTGCTCAATTAGTGTGATTAACAAACATGGTGATGTTACGCAGTGATAAACATAGAACAGCGCCAATTATTAGGACTCAGTTCTATCAAATTATGCACACACAGAGCACACATGCTTATATAGGCACCCCAACATTATAGTTCTGCTGTTTTACCCCAAAACACACACACACACACACACACACACGCATTAATGCACACAAAACAGCGGTGTCATAACAGTTGCAGGAGCCGCACCATCACTGGTTGGTACTCTGGCCTGTTAATGTAAAGGGGGAAATAGTTTCTGAAAAGCTGCAGTCATATAATCCTCAGATTCTGCTCAGATATTGTCTCCAGGACACCTCTAGGTTTTTTTTAATGTAGTTGCAATAAATGGCTATTTTGACTTTTTGCATTTTCAGGGATGAGGTAAAATGCAATCCATCGTCAAAGTTCCATTCGATGTAGAAAAGCAAGAGCATTTTCGGGGCAGATGCTATTTTTTTCGTGCGGTTTCAGGCTAAGCAAATTATCCGCCCGAAGTATCCTGGAAACCTCATGGAATCTGAAGCCAGGAAACAAAAATACAAGGAGGAAAACCCCGCGTCATTTTTATAAATTCGCTACGGCTGTAGTATCCTGACTGAGGGGTTAGACCAGCAGGAGAGATGAGTAATGATGTTGGAGGAGCGGGAGGAAATGCATTAACGCCCTTCAGATGAAGATGTTTAGAGTTTGGTGAGAAGCGTGCTTTGACAGCGGCATCCCACAAGCCACATGGCTAACGAAGCCAGCAGTTTGTTGATAGGTTTGCTTTCCATTAGCACGCCCTGGAACAGCGAGTGGAACATCGCTAATGTATATACGCACCACCCAGCGCACCGAGACCACATAACGAACGGCGCTTCGATCCATTCCATGGCTCTCCCTCACCGCAAAACCAGCCTGAGCACGTTCTCCAATTCTCCAGGGTATCCCCATCAGCGACCGTCTGACCTCATTCTGCAAATTCATGACGGGGAATTAATGGGCTGCACTTACGTTGCAAAATGCTGCCACCTTGTGGTTACTAAATTCCAGTGTCCACATTTCTGATAAATAGCCCATTGTAAATTCCTGCTAGATTGCCCGTATTATTTTTAAATGACATACCCTTCAGTTTTAGGAATCTATTCCATGTTATCTTCTATACTCTACTTTATATGGAAAGAATTATACCCAAAACACTTGTGTCTGCATGCGCTTCTTCACCACAATCCGGTAATGCATGGATACCAGAGCATGCTGTGATATGAAGTGTCATATTGTGTATGTGTGTGTGTGTGTGTGTGTGTGTGTGTGTGTGTGTGTGTGTGTGCGTGTGTGTGTGCGTGTGTGTGTGTCTGAAATGAACTCCCATGAGCATTGTATTCAGTTCTGTGAGATTTGGTCCATTTAAACAAATTAATGAGTGATTTATTCTAAGCATTAACTTGGGCAATTTATCATCCCAAACAAGCAACAAAATGCAAAGGGTAAATGGTCCTTAGCTTGAGGCAGCTCTCAAGGGAGGCCTGGGAATACCAGAGTGGCATTGCAGGTGATTTTTTCAGGCCTATAGGGGGCAGGCTTTCACATGGACCAAGCTAAGAACCTGCAATGCAGGAGATGCTGTCTTCTGTGAAGTGAAATTCTGTGCAGTTGGATGCCTGCTGTATCAAAAATATACAGAGACACACGTGTTTCACAGTCAAAGCAGATGCAGTGAATAATGTAATCAATGACTCGCATTTGAAGAAACCAACCAGAGGCAGGGCTAAAGAAGGCTTTAATTCCTAAGTAGTTCCTACAGTGCTATTTTCAACAGTGCGTTAATTGCAGGCAGTCAGGTTTGAATGGGTTCTTTAAGAGTCTTTTACATTTCTCCGATGATGAATTCTTTTCAGTTTTCACAGCAGATGATAGGCAGGGTTGTTAATAAGATTTCTTGTCATTGGGAAGTTTTTTTTGTCACAATTTGAACAGGTTTTGTGCTTACGTTTTTAATCATATAGACTAGTTTAGATCAGCATAGGCCAATCCCCCGGTGATAATTCAGAGGTGAGGTTAAGGACCTTGCTTAAGGGCAAAACTGCTACACTCATATAATTGTGACTACACTAGGGTGTGAACCATCAACCTTCATAGGCCCAGTCAATCTGCACCCCAGCATGTGCGCTATAGGCTGCCATTGTCTTTCCAGCTGCTTTGTGAAGTGTACTTGTGCCTATATAAAAATCAGCATATAAAAACTGAATAGAACTAAGAGAGCTCACCTGCATCAACTCTCTTTGATTCCCTGAGTGGTAGATGAGCACATTTATTTCTTTTGCTTCTCTCTGATTGTGAAGGTTATAAATGTTTGCGTGAAATGCCAATACTATTGCTGGAGCTGGAATCGAAATTCGGGACTGTGGAACTGAAGGATGCCAGGGTATTATGTGCTGTTATGAGACCTGCGAACGGCATGATGCAGTGTTATGGAATGGAAGCAGGGTGAAGCTAACAGTCATGGTCCATAAATTCACCAAGGGTCACACAATGGGGCTGGAGACGGGGCAAATTGATCCATGCGTCACCAGCGGAAGGGCTCAGCTCCGCAGCGCGATTCGAGACAGGAGATTTACGGGGTTTTTACAGAGCTCTTGAAGGATGATCTCTCAGGGCGGCGTTAGCTCCCAGCAATAGCAACTGCGCCAAACCACCTAGGATTTCTTTAATGAGCTGCGTCACCTGACTCTTCGATCGTGGCCCTGGAGAATCATGGTCTGAGACACTGTCCCGATCCATCCTTCTATCCTTTCATCTATTATCTATGTCACTTCTTCCTGACAGGCTCCTGCTTCCTTGCAGCCCCAATCCCAGCTCACTATGGGAGAAAGGCAGGGACACACCCTAGACAGTCCGTCAATTCATTGCGGGGATCACACAACACTCACTTAAGCATTATTACACGCGCGGGTGTGCTTGACCGTCATTATTGCCATGACAGTGATGCAGCCAGGAATGAGGTGCTTGCGCCGAGTTCTGTTAGCATCACCGAAGTGACAATAATGATGGTCAAGCGCACCCTCGAGTGTAATAATGCGATTATACAACTATTACCAACAAAATAAAATGTATGATCAAAATGTATTCATACTGTGAGCATTTCGCTCTCAAAATATAAAAGTTTTTTGCTAGTATTCCCTCCGTTTCCGTGAAAAATTTTGAGTGTCAAATTAGCCTGACCTGCGTGTCTTTGGACTGTGGAAGGAAACCCCAGTACCCACAAGGAACCCAAAATGACATAGGGAGAATGGTTGTGTCCCAGTAAACCTTGTAATCATGCCCACCATCCTCTAGCAGTCATTTTGCACCATTGTGATAATCTCCATCTTGTAGAGGGATTGAGAGGCAAATGACATAAATGTAGCTGTGACCTTTTGGCCCTTGGATGGTGCCTCAATAGGCTTTTCAACATCTATTTAAGCAGGGATTTTCCCTGATTTGAGAACATGTTTCTCTCCCTTAAGGACACTCTGAGAGAAAAGCCAGACAGCTCAGGTGCGTGTGAAGGGGTAAAGAGAAACAGGGGTAAAGCCTCTGGAGCAGTAGGTGAGGTTAAGGGCCTAGCTCAAGGGCCCAAAGGCAGAGCTCTTCCCAACTTCTCACATCTGTCCAGATGAAGTCAGAATCCCAAAACCCTCTGGAAGGCTCAAACCAGCAACTGTGCAGTTATCAGCCTAGCAACCTACCGCTAGACTATCTTGCCGCACAATTACAAATCCATGCACCGAAAGTGAGTCCCACAGGCCTTCTCATTGTAATGCACCTCCTTTCCGAGGAACGGAACCACAAAAATATTCCAGGACTGGTGAAAAAAATCCTGGCTGTGAAATGAGGCACTGACTGCGCTTAATATATTTTAACTGCCACAGAAAATGCCTTTTTTGAAGGGCAATCACTCACCAGATAGTTTGTCTCCATAATGTACGCAAGCGTAAAATGAGTGAATTACCAGAGGAGAAAGGAAGAGAGGGCTTGTTTCGTGATTCAATCTGCGCATTTCAGTGAGATCAGATCATTAACACCTTACCGTTCTAAGAGGCGAGATAGAAGGTTTAGGGCCACGTTGCTCTCGGTCACCACGCAACGCGTGAATATTTATCGGCCTGTAAAGTGGCGCGGACCATTAGCATGTGGCAGCTGGCAGCTTCGCATGAATAGCACCCCGGCGTTAACAACCTCCTGTGTTTGGCAGCTCCTTCCTTTCTGTGGCTCTCTTGACATATTACAAATTTCATTTATTTATTATCTGACAGGTCTATCAAAGGCGACTGACGCTGGAGGAGAGTACACCAGGGCCAGCTGAGCAGAGAGGGACTGTAACTGCTCTGGGGCTGGAGCCAAAAACCTTCCAGTGTCCCAGTCAAACGTTGTAGCCAATAGGCCACAGGCTGAGCCATTTCAGGTGTCGGGGGTGGGGGTTGTGTACGGCCTACAATGAGGTATTGGTTCCTAATGCCCTATGAAAATTGCGTGCAGATTTTGCGAGGGTCACTAATTCCCTGCCACTTGCATCAGTACTGGCTTGATTTAATGTGGCTATGATCCCGGTAATTAGCAAATAAATGTCCAGTGACCCAGCCCTGATCAGCATGTCTCCATAGGAACGTTTGAGCCCAGTCTCATTGCGACTCGTCATAAAGTGACGCTACGTAACTAAGCATTGATATACAACGCAAATGGAGGCTTTTGGCATCCTTCTTTTGACGCCTTTTTAAAACGAATCCTATCCCCAAATCCCTAACTCCCTGGTCCTCAAGGTCTGAAACCTGCTGGTTTTCCACGCTCCCCTTACCTGGAAGTCTGGTGTGATGACAGTCTGGCCAATCAGGGATGCTGAATGTTCATTTACTTTACTTACCTGGGATAAAAGAAGACCTGGACTGAATTTGGATTTGCAGTCCAGATTTGAACATCCCTGCTTCACTCGAACCTTAACCCTGAATGGCAAATAAGGATGCCAAAATCATTGTATATCTTTATATGTACAATCTTAAGCATTGTATATTGACATTTGTCCTATAGTGACACTTCCTGACCAAGTCGGGATGAGAATGTGTTGTATGTTTATGTGCGATGTGTAATTTGTGATAATCGCAGCAAGTATTATGTACTGTAGACAGCAGTTTTGCTGAATCATACTTCTGCTATTCTTCCTGCCCTCATTTCCTTTTTTCAGCCCTTTTCCTTGCTCCCTCCCTCCTATTAAACTCCTGTTGGAACTAATAGGAATCAAGGAGAGGATGGAATGAACTAAAGGAATGAAGCACTTGGAAAATGAGCCATTTTGGAGTGAGCCCGTAGAGTGGATGGGTTCTGTCAATGAGTAAAAGGGCGTATATCGATCAGCGGTCCCACTGACAAATTAAGTTCCCCGAATCCCCTCCCCCTCCCACCAAGGACCAATAAATGAGGGCAGGCGTTATAAACCTGGAAGAGCAAAACCTCACAGTCAGCCAGTCAATTTGTCAAGATCTGCGCAATCCTTAGTGTGCCAGAGACAAGTGCATCTTCTGATGAGTGGTGCTAATGCGCGGCGGACCATGGTCGATTCGTGTTATATACACTCCATTGACTAAAGCAGCGTGGGTCATTTCAGATGGAAATGATCCTAATCTCTCTTCCTTTCTCCCTTGCGTCAGCAGTGTAAATCTAGGAGAACTTATGCAAAATAGATGTGAAACTAATTAAGCCCTCGCCTATTGGTTCAATTTGCACAGCCAGCAGGGCTTTTGGGGGAAAATGTGCTTCATGGAAAACCGATGAGGAAGAAGACAAGCGGAGGGCGAGTAGAGTCAGTTTGTTTTGGAGGGGCTGACTGTTAGCTGTTCTTGTCCACATCTCAAGCTGGCTGAAGGTTACCAGAGCGGCTGTCCTTTGGGATAATATAACAATAACATGAAATAATAAGTGGAACCACCATTCCAGAGATCCATAACCTGTTAATCATGGTTCCCAGGGACAAGGTGTTGAGTGAAGGGCCACGCCACACCAAATCTGCACTCTTCTGCTGTATGTACATGCCTGTGCACGTACACACACACACAGTCTCATACGTAATGAACGCATTTATACTCTCCATGCAATTATAGTTCATATCAACATAATGGCCCTCATTTATCACACTTGTAGGATCTGGCGTAGATACTGGTGTAAATATCAGCATTCATCAGTTGTCACGTCTGATTTACTAAAAGTGTGTACGGCGCAGATTTTGGTGTAGAACTGGTGTGGCGTTGAAAAATCTGGCGGCTGAAACCATCGTAATTTACATGACACGCCCCTATAAATTCATGCTCCGGGAGGCATAGTCCTGCCCACTTTTCGACATGGACTCTCGAAAGACGGCTAAAAAGAAAGAACTTCATTGAGGAGGAAATATAAATGATCACATCTGAGGTGGAGAAAAACTAAATAATTTTATTTGGAAGCCTTAAGAGTGGCTTGAAGGGAGCCCAGAAGGCTGCAGTTTAGAAAACTATTGCTGCTGCGGTAAACACCGTTGAGGTGGTAAACCAGAGCGCAGCAGACGTTTGATTTAACTCATGAGTAAATCGAAGTGACTATTTGCACTTATTCGAGTGCATCCAAGCATAAAAATTCATCAAAATTCGCGTGAGACACGCTTATAAGTGTGGCCAAGATGCAATTTCTCCATTGCCAACACTTATTTTAAGTGTGTCCAAAGCTACATTTTTTTTCTTGGCCAAACTTGTTTTAAGTGGTACTTTCTATAAGCGGCTCTGGAATTGTCATCAACTTGCGCACTTATAAGTGTGTTCAAGAAAAAAATTCAGCATTGGCCACACATATAAGTGCGAATAACATTGGCCTTAATAAATTCAATTTATAGATCCATGATATTTCAGGTTATTAAGCCAACATAATTAAACAATCTAAATGCTTTAATGTAGGTTAAAAAAGTGGTCCAATTTTAAGATCGCCACCAAAAAACGGGTTGCGGTGCTCAGACGCAGCAGCGCACGGACCGGTGGAGGCCAATCAGGCTCAAACCTCCTGCTGTCACCGTTCAAGGAGCACGTGACAACACTGATTGGTGGGGAGTCCCCACCGCCTCGAAAGGAGCTGCATGAGGGTAATTGTTAAAATACAGTCTGCAGAGCTCAGTCTTCAATGTACTTTTATTAGTATTACTCCATGACATTTTATTGGGTGCCACACAAAACGAGCAGCCACTCCTCACTCACCCGGAGGGGATCTTCTCTGTGCCGAAAGTTCCTCACACGTTGGTCATAAGCTTATGCCAATCAGAGATGCACCGATCCAGGTTTTTCCCCATCCAATCCGATACAGATACCTGGGCTGAGCATATCGGCCGATATCCGATACCGATCCGATACTACTGTAGAATGAATGAATCGCATGCCTTGCCATGTGAGCTTTCAAAAATACAAAATAAACAGAAGTAACATGTAAACATTTTGTTCAAACAGAAATTCAAAATCTAATCTAATATAAAATATAGCAGCTAACAAGTGGCTTAAATAACTTGTTCAAAAACACAAAATAAACAAAGCAACACTTCCATGTAAACATTTAGTGCAAACAGATATTCTAAATCTAATCTAATATAAAATATTGTAGCTGAACCCAAGAAACAGAAGTGGTTTAATTAGCTTTTTCAAAATTACAAAATAAACAGAAGTAGCCTAACACTTTCAAAACATTTAGAAAATTAGAACAGGTAACTAACTTAAATAAAATGTAAGCATTTTTTGCTCACCTGACCTGCTTTGTCATTAATGACTGAGAGGAGCTGCGAATCCAAAACAACAAACTCCATAACCTTCTCTGTTATGTTGGTTGCTTTCACGCTGCCGGTGTTCCGTGCCGAAAAACCTCGTGCTGGAAAACCTTGAGGTATATCGGCACGCACAATGTCCCGTGCCAAAAAGCCTCGTTTGCCCAGACGTCTCATAATGCGACGAGGCTTTTCGGCACTGAACACCGGCTTAGCTCGGAGCTCCGCATGCTTTTTAGCATGGTGCTTTTGGAGGTGCTTATTTAAGTTTGTGGTATTGAATTTATCACCACCCCTCGCAACTGTCGCGTTGCAGATATTGCATGTTGCAGTCGGACTTGTTGGTGTATTAACTTTGAAATGTTTCCAAATAGCAGACTTGGCTCGCTCCGGCGCTCACTCCATGTTGCTCTGTGTTTGCCTCACTAGCTGCTATGCGTGCTCTGCGTGATGACTTGACCGGCGTTGCAAACATAGAATTGAAGTGACTAGATGGCTGTAACTGTATTGCCGGGTATGATATTAATAAAAAAGAAATGACTGGATCGGAATGCTGGATTGGCCTCATTCATCCGAAATCTGATCCAGCTAATTAGTCAATGTCGAAACCGATATCAGATCCGCGTATCGGATTGGTGCATCTCTAATTCCAATAACAATAGAAGGTCTGCCATTCTCAAAATGTGATCATGGACAAAGTGTCCGTAGGCCTATATATACTGAGCAACAAAGAAATGCTAGTTAGCTAGTTAGTTAATGTTATCATATGGTTACTCAGTCAAAGTGACCGCAAAATAAAGGAAAGTTTGATGAAATGTGCATGTGATAGTAATAAATTTGCTTTTCTGAAATCAATACCCGCAAACTTATTTTCCAGTCTGCCTTTAATTAACTTGCGTTTCTTTTGTTGTTCAGTATATATCTGACTGGATGAGCATCTGACATACCTCACTGCATATCTGCCAAGCCACGCATTGTGCTTAATCAAATTTATTGTAATTGTCAGCCGTCTGGCCAGACAAGCAGGTTGTCTCAAAATATAGGTTTAATTCATTTCTCAATACAGTTGTCTTATTCATTCATTCATTCATTCATTTATTTAGCCGATTTATCTATTCAGCCTATTTATTCATTTTACTAATAAGAACAACAACAGCATGACGTCCGCATCGCTGCATATGGTTTATGACTCATTTTGACAGCTGCACTCGTTCCTACATGTTGTTCGCTGGTTTCAAATCTGCGTACACCTAGTCAGACCTGGCGTGCGATTTTTCAGATTGAGAAAATGCCGATCCTTGTGGGAGATTTGGGGTACACCCATTTTTTTGGTGCATGCACGTTTGATCAATAAGGGCCTATATAATAACCCTCCTTAATACAGGCTGAAATGATAGTTAAGCTTTAGTTAATAGTAATTTACTGTTTACAATGCAATAATAATTATTGATGTTTAGTAATTATTCATAATGCTATAATTTGTGGTATTTTCTGATTATCCCGCATCAGCTATGATACAATATATACTTTATTAAGTAATAAATTCTAATATTACTGTTATGATCCTGTTCTGCCTGACCATGTTTTTGTTTCTGCCTGACTCCCATGTTTGATGTATGAATTCTGCTTTGTCTGACCAGGCCTTGCCATGTTTTGTTTTTGCTTGGTCTGTGTATGTCTTCCATATTCCACTCCTGCAGTTATTCCGGTCCATGTTTTGACTCATACCATGTATTGTACTTTGTCTCCCCCTGTCTGGTCTTTTCGTCATGTGACTACTCACTGCCCCAGTATTGTGTGCCACACTTTCGGGTGATTTCATGGTTTCTGGGATTTCAACCATTCCTTCCAATCTCGTTTACTTCCTTCACCTGGCTTTTCTATTTTACGAACAATACTAACACTTTGTTGTTTTAGTTAAACTTACTAACCAAGACTAACAATGTTTATTGTACTAACAAGCACTAGGGATTGTATAGCTGCTTATTACTAATTAACCAACAAGCTCTCAGCACTCGCTCTGCTCTAGTCTCCACCCCTTGCCTTCACTCAATTTACTTTGCTGCGTTTCAGCAGATTTTCTGCACCTGGCTAATCACAGTTCTGCCTCTCACTCTGTGCACGATAGAACTTCCTAACAGGAGCCGTATGTTTGTCAGTAGGCTGTCTCTGTGATCCCTGTCCGCGTTTTGGCTTTTGCCAATTTCTTGTAATCAGGAACTTCCTCATGTTCATTACTTTGTAATTAGTTTGATCCAACTCACCTGTGCCCTATCATAGCATGTGACCTCCCCTACTTGTATTTAAGAAGTCTTTTCACTCACAGCTCTTGTCAGAATGTTTTCCCTGTGCTGTGATTGTTGATGCCTTGTACTCGTAGTGTTATACTTCTGACTGGAACATCCCAAATTCTGATTTTGGCTTTACCTGTGATATTCCTGTGCTCGTGTACTGTACCTGTTTTGCCCGACTCTGAGTTAGGTGTTAGCTGCCTTGTTAACGGTTCGGATTACGCCCACTGGATTTTGGCTTTGGACTCTCTGACAAACCCGTGCCTGTGTACCGAACCTGTTTTGCCTGACTCTGAGTTTTGTGATTGCTGCCCTGTGTACAGTTTGGATTATGTCTCTGGAATTCTGTTTTTGGATTGTGGACTCTGTACCGTTGCCTTCTGCCCTGTGGGGGTTAACCCCCCAATCTCAAAACTCATTTTCGCTGAAACTTCCTGGTCTCGCATTTGGTTCCTGAATGATACCTTAACACAAAGTAATGACAAAATAAATAATAGCATTACTAATAATTTGGATACATTATTTGTCATTCAATTGCTTCCAAACACAAAAATAACCATTCACCAAAGTTTAACTGTCATATAACAATTTATTAACAATGGTTCTTATAAAGCCTCACCACTTTATTAATTTCATTCAATATACGCAATAAGCATAAAATGCATATTTATTTCAGTCGTTTAATATACTCAGCAAGAAAAGTTTCTGTGACACCAATATTGTTAATTATTTTTCATAACGCAATTATGAAATTGTCATACATGGTGATATCAGACTGAAACAGTACACGTAAACACAACATTGAAATGGAAATCATGAAAATGCGAGAAAATGACTTTGCACGTGAAAATGTGCGTAAATCATGCTTGTGGATGGCAATAAAAGAGGAGAATTTTTGGAATGTTCACATTGTGCCTGATGAACGACGGAAGCATCACTTATCGAAAACACAGCCATTTCGGATCAGGAACTCTACCCTCTAAATGCCAAGACTGTCTGAAAATGATCGGTGGAGGGCCATTGGGATGATTGAATCCGGAACCTCGCAGAGGGCAGTTGCTCATCGCCTGAATGTCCACCGAAACACCATTTGGAACTTATGGCAGCGTCATCAGCAGACAAGACATGTCAGAGACCGTCCTCGCAGCGGCCGTCCACGAGTAACCACTCCCAGACAGGACAACTGGATTCGAACAACCCATCTCCGAAATCGATTCCAACCTGCAACCATAACTGCAAGAACGATACCTGGTTTGAGGCGACTGTCTGCACAGACAATCCGTCGCCGTCTCCGTCATTTTGGCATTGTCCCACGTCGTCCAGCAAGACGTCCAATACTCACAGTACAACACCGACGACTGCGTCTACAGTGGGCGCAACAACATCGACGGTGGATCCAACGTCAGTGGGATCTTGTACTCTTCACTGATGAATCAAGATTCATGCTTAACCGATGTGATGGTCGTTTACGTGTATACCGTCGACGTGGAGAACGTTATGCCAACAACTGTGTTCAGGAATTTGATCGTTTTGGAGGTGGTAGTGTCATGATTTGGGGAGGGATCACGGCTAGAAACAGAACAGATTTGCTTGTTATTGATGGAAATCTGACAGGTCAAAGATATCGCGATGAAGTGCTACGGCCATTGGTGGTACCGTTTTTGATGCAACATGGTCCCGGAATAACGCTGCAACATGATAACGCCAGACCACACGTTGCAAGGATTGTACAGCAGTATCTGATGCAACAACATGTCAATGTCCTGCCATGGCCAGCCAGATCCCCAGACATGTCCCCAATCGAGCATCTTTGGGACGAGATGGATCGACGTTTGCGGCGGTTGGATAACCCGCCAGCTACACTCCAGGAATTGCGACAACGTCTACGTCAGATTTGGAAGCCATTTCTGGCACATCTGATTCGGTCCATGCGCCGGAGATGCGTTGCTTGCATCATGGCACGAGGAAGTCACACCCGGTATTGAAGTGTGAAGGTCACAATTGGTTAGACGTCAGACAAGTGCTTCATGACGCATGAAAATGACATTTTTCGTTTTGAGTGACGTTGGCACTGAAAAGTCAGTGTTTCTCCTGTTAAATAAACATATTGATTGCATTGAGATCTTTGCGTGTCATTTATAACATACACATAAATGGTGTCACAGAAACTTTTGTTGCTGAGTATAATAACTGTATGAGTGATTTTATGAGTACTCAAGCTTGTTTGTGATGCCCAGTTAAACCCATTTCTTCCCAGGTTGGTAGCCTGACCTGGTAGCCTAATCTTCAGGCTGCAGTGGTGAGATGGTGTACCCACAGGAAGCCTACATGCGTACTCAGGACGGGGGGGTGCTCTGGCCTGAAATCAAACCCAGTGAGATGACAGTTCTATCAACTGCTTTGTTGTGCTGTTTGCAGTAATGGTGAGTCCCTTGGAGTGACGTCTCAGCCCTAGGACCCACCAGATCTTTTGCAGGGGCAGGCATGGCCTGGGAAGGTATTCGTGATTTTGGAAAAGGCCATCATCATGTACTCATGTACGCGGTATGTGTGTGAGATCTAAGCGTTCAACCCAAGAAAAACAGTTCCAACGGTCAAACACAGTGGCAGGAGTATCATGCTATGGGGTTGCTTTTCAGAGAATGGGCCCGGAAACCTTGTTAAAGTGCATGGCATTATGAAACTGGACCAGTATATCCAGATCCTCAGTGAAAACATCAAGCCATCTGCCGAAAAACTTGGTCTTGGGCAGGAATGGATCTTCCAACAGGATAATGATTCCGCACATATGGCTAAATCAGTCAAGAAAAGGTTAGTGGACAACAAAGTGAATGTTTTGGAGCGGCTGAGCCAGAGCTCCGACTTCAATCCTATCGACAATCTGTGGAGGGAACTGAAGACCAAGGTCATGGCTAGGAAACCCTCCAAACTTAAGGACCTGGAGAAGTTTGCCAAAGAGGAGTGGGCCAAAATCCCTGTGGAAATGTGTAGAAACCTTGTGATCAACCAAAGGAAGCGTTTGGAGGCTGTAATCATGAGTGAAGGTTTTGCCATGAATTACTGAGAAAAGGGTATGAATAATTCTGGACATGACATTTTTTGTAAATCTGTCAAAATACCAAAAAGTATTGTATTTCTCAAAAGATTATTTACTGTAATTCTTACAGCCTGATGTCAACTTACTGTGTCCTTTGTGCAAGAATAAATTTGATTTGTCAAAAAAGCTGTGAGCCAATCAAAGATCTCGCATGGATTTTGTGCGAAGATTTGAAAGTCAAACACTGGCCTACCGACTGAGGCCAGACATACAAGCAAGTGACCGTTGGGAGCGACCAAAGCTTGATATGGATGGATTCCATGCTACTGGATGCCCACCATCTTACATGATCTCCACCCATCCCCCAAACAACTACATCCTATGCCCCCTCCCTCCACCCTCCCAGGAATACAGAGAGAACAAGTCACTTTTATACTGTGGCTATCTCACAAGCTAAGGTCAAGGACTGGGCTATTATTTTTACAGTAAACCGGTCAATCATTCGTAAGGAAAGCTCATTTTACAGCTCCCCTTGTCTCGCACCAATTACAAGGCAATCCATCGCTTCACTAGAAATGCCTCTGACTGGCGCTGGACTGATCTGCTAAAGCTCCATTCAGTGCGGGGGATATTTCTCAATTTCCTTTCACCTTCAAATACCGTCTCTTTATTACCTGCTTAGTTTTCACTCAAGCATGTGAGGAGTTTGTTTCCAAAGCGCAGTAAGTGCCAAAATAACAAAATTTAGAGAATACCATCGAGCAGTGGCCCTGTGCTTCTTATGCCACCCTGACGCTTGCACGATTCTTGTTCCCGCAATGCCACGCAATGCGTCGTGGCAGTGATTAAAGTCTTCGGGAATGAGCATGAGGGGTATGTGAAGGGTGCGGGGATGTGTGAAATGTCGTAGGGGGAATTTTGAAATGTTCAAAAATTCGGCACGCATTGCACACGCAATTCTGCCTTGTGTGAAAATCGCGTGAAATGGCAACTATCCAACAAAATCGACCTGACTGAGTGTCACTTTATTCCTTGTCGTGGTAAAGATGCTCTGTCCTCTGCTGCCGGACTTATGACTGGTCTTCAGGGTCATGGACAAAGGCAATGATACTGCTGTAATTACTATTCCTTCTGGGTAGACAAGATGTGAGAATAGGGCTGCACAGTGGTAATTGTGGTTGAGGAAATGAAAAGACATTGCGTTCCCCATTTATTGTACTTGGCGATGGAATGCCAAAACCGTTTTAACTGATTGAAAACAAATCTAACGCTGAGAATGCTCCCCAATCTTAAGGTTTTCATGTCCTTATAGTATACGCCAGTGTGCAGTGAGAAATTAAATCATTATTTAATTCATAAAACGTTAAAAAAGAAAGGAACCGGTTCCAGCAGGAAAGTCAGGTCAGTCTACATCAGCAGACAGCAGCTTGGATCTGCAACTGGCCAAATTCGATACGCCAATCGGACGATGACAACAACATACAGAGTAATATGATGTTCTAGTTCAGAACACTCAAGCTCACTGACCACTGCTGCTTCATTTGCTACCTGCTCACGCACCAGGTGAGATTTGTTTTTGGTTGCTACTTTAGCCCTTCCTCCACCTGCTTGGTTCTGTCTGACATCGGCGAATCCATTTATCATTTAGAAGCTTTTTTCCCACTCAAAATAGCCGAGTTTTTGTTGTTGTTTATGATGTTAATGCTGAGCCCCTAGTTGGGAGCACCTCCATAGCGGAACCATCTGCCAAAGTTAATGTTAGGACAAGCATTCTGATTGGCTTATTTCGCATGATGTCATTAAGTCACCAAACACAAAACCTTGCTCGAGTGCGCAGACAGCGGTGTGTGAACAAAGAAAACCACATAAGACATCTGCAATGGAGGCTAGTATTACCCTAGCCTCCATTGCAGACGTCTTATGCAGTTTGCTCTCCTTACTCACCAATGTCTGCGGTCTCGAGCCGGGTTTGGTGTTTCAAGACATTTATGGCATTATGCAAAGTAAGCCAACCAGAATGGTTGTTATATGATAGTCCTTTTGGGTTTTTCCAGTCAAATATTAATGAAAATTGCAGGCACAGAAACCCCTAAAAAATTCACTGATAATGAAAAATTCTGGGGATAAAATTCTGGGGACGAAGAGTCTTAGAGCCAGGATAACATTACCTTTTTTCCAATGCCAAGGCTACTGGTTAGCGTTACCTTATCATCTTGCTTCAAAGTGGCTAAAATGTTTTTAAAGTGCTCAGGTATTGTCAGTTTGGAGTTTGTCTATATATTAATGTGTGTTTTAGTTATCAATTAACTGCATGGTAGCTAGTTGTTCAGCTAATGGAATTTACTGTAGGAAAATATATATTCCTGCTGGTCTGAGAGTGTTTCTGTCACTCCAAAGGCTGCAGCTGTGGGATTACAGTGTTAATATTTCACAACGGTAGCTAATCTCTCGCTGTCATGTTGAATACCTGGCCTCTTCAGTTACCGTGTTTGCAAGTCGGCAGATTCATTCTTTTCATATTCTCAACCAAAGTGATCTTTCTTCTCAATCTTACTGACTACAATTTTCAAATGGAGGCACATTTGCTGTAGTACATAGCTTTTGAGAGTTTACATTGGTTGCTGATTTTAAGATGGGAGGTCGAACTGAGGATCTGCGTCTTAGGTGTGTTTACTCTCAGACTGGATATATCACAAGGTATGAATTTGAGACTATGGCAATAAACCTTTATATAGTTATTTAGGGTCTAAATCAGTTACTGATTTTAAAGTGGGAAGCAGAACTTAGGATCACTGTCTCAGATGTTTTCACTCTCAGAATAGACATATCAGAGTGCAGTATGTGCAGTATTTGAGATGGTGACCTGAAACCATTTTTCATGCTAACATACATCAATCAGCCACAAAATTAAAACTACTTGCCGTATGCAGTGAAGGTTACCCTTGTGCCGTCAATACAGCTTCATCAAACTGACGTTACTTGAATCCCCGAACTCACTGTTTCCCTCCCGAACATTTTCCAGAAAATCTCCTTCCCCCAGCTTGTCTTCATCCGACAGTGCATCCTGATGCCATCTCTTCCCAGGAAAATGGTGCAGATATACCCAAGTGAAGCATATGATGTAGAAGAGGATGGGACTCACTGGACCAGGCGACCTTTTTCAACTGCTCCGAGGTCCAGGTCTAAAGCTCAGGTGTCCGTTTTGCGTGCTTTTAGAGGTGGACCGGGGTTAGGGGGGACACTTTGACTGATCTTTGGGCTAAGTGCAATACACAGCAGGATATGATTCACTGTGTGTTTTGACATATTCTTTATGTAAAAAATGTATTATTGAAATTCTCAGTGACTTGTGCCACAGTTGCCATTCTGTTGGTTTGGACCAGACAGGATTGCCTTCATAACCCTCACGCATTAATGAGCTTTGCTGTTGCTGGTTATTGGTTCGTCCCTTTTTGGACCACAGTCAGCAGGTGCTCACATCTACTGACAGGGAGCACCTCAGAAGTCTTGGCACTTCAGAGATTCTCTCAGCTACTCATCAGGCCATAATAATTTGGCTCTTGTTAAAGTCATTCGGTCCCTATTTCTCCCACACACTGAATACAAGAACCAAATTTTCACTCAAGGTCAAAGATCTGTCTGCAGACCTTGAAATGTGCCATTGTTATGAGATGATCATCATTATTTGTTGCATCTGTGAGTGGTTTTAATGTTTTGGCACATTGGTGTATACTAAATATAAGAAATTTTGCCCTAACAGCATTTCAGTGCTATTCATAATCAAGAAAATTCATTTATTAGAATGGATCCAGTGTTGTATCAATCAGGATGACCCATAAATGCGTGCACAAGTGTGTCTACTCATGTACTCACAGACAGACAGACAGACAGACACACACACACACACACACACACACACTCATCCACGCACACATAAATATAGTCCCATATTCTGTCGTCATGTTTCATGGGGATATCCTATAGGCTTACATTCATTCCCTGACCCTTTACCCTGACCTTCATCATAAACACTACATGCCTAACCGTAACACTAACCCTAACTTTAACCTTAAACTAATACTAGCCTTAACCTAACCCTAACTTTAAACTAACCCTAACCTTAATCCCTTACTCCAAAATAGCTCAGGCACCTTGATGGGATCAAAACATATCACCACTAGGTTGAAGAAATCAATCATTCCATCTGTTGTGAGGACATTTAGTCCCCACAAACAGTAGGAATATCTGCTCTCTCTCACACATACATGCACACGCGCGCACACACACACACACACACACACACACACACACACACATTTTTGGTTAGTTCTAGAATCAAGTTTGTCTTCAAAGACCCATCGACCCAAAGACCAATACTTAGTTAAATCAAAATAATGCAATCTATTGCAGTATTTGACCTTATATAAACATGACCATTGCATGTGGAAACTGCTTGTAATGCCAAAATGCTTGGATTAGCAAAAAATAAGCTGACCTCACTGACACTTGCAGGCTACATCTGTTTACCTGCTAAAGACTGTAAAAGGCAAAGCTGTTTTTAGGTATGATACATGCTGCTATATTTGCATGCAAACATTTATTAATTTAGGAAAGGGGTACTGAAAAAGCTATCAAATCGATGCATTAATTTCTCGTTTTCCTGAAGGCTGGATAAGATTTGATCTTCTTGCCTTGCTCAATAACAAAACAGCTCATATTGCATTCTTACCTGGCTAAAACTGAAATTTGATTTTATATATTATAGATTTAAGAAGCTGCTATGGCCATTTCGGGCAAAATATTTCCCCAGTAATGTCAAGCTAATCTGGGCTTTTTATTTTACTCACTGTGTGAAATGCCAATGATGATAGCACTGCAGAATGCAAAACAAATCTGACCATGATTATAGGTGGTGTGTTTCTATTTTATAGATCATTATATCCTCAGTTAAAATACTTTAGATGGTGCGGTCAACCAGGGCAAGAATGACCAACGATGTTAAAAGGAAAAACTCTTGAACCATGGAGGTTTTATGTGTTCTTGTAAAGTAAAAAATTAACAAGGATATTAAAGCCATCGATCAGTTTAACAGTGTTGTATTTGCCACTTGCCCTTGAGTATGGCTTTGCTCTACTCTTAGATGTTAATCTCTTTCCTGCTTTTCTTTCCAGTTCAGATGGACAAATTAGGTGGAGTGCAGATTAAAGTTTTTTTTTTTTAGGAATTATTTCATTCCCATATTTAAAAAAAAATTGCCCCCTTGCATGTGATTAACCTATTTAAGAATAGCCTACATTGCATACTCAAATGTAAGGCTTTGAATATCCACTAGTGTTAAAAGTTGCATTGCATATCACAGTTCCTGGGGATCTACTCTCTACTCTGGGATTCTACAAAATTAGTAGCTCATTGAAATCTCTATCTGTTTAATGAGGTATGGCAGGTCATTCATGGTGGCAGGTCTCTAGGAATAGGGCTGAGAACTGCAGCTATGCATTGTAATATATAGAATCATTGTCTGTTGTACATACCGTATATCAGTGTTCCCCAACCCTCTCCTGGAGGCCCACCCCAGATAGCAAGCTCCTCCGCTCCGGATCTGCTGCGGATCTGCCCCGAATCAGCAGGAGCCGGGGCAGATCCGCGGCAGATCCGGAGCGGAGGAGCTTGCTATCTGGGACCTGTCCTGCTTGTTTTAGATCTCTCCCTGCTCCAGCACAGCTGATTCACATGATCAGGCTGTCATCAATCAGCTGTAGGGGGTGATTAACGAGCTGATCATTTGAATCACCTGTGCTGAAGCAGGGAGAAATCCAAAGCATCCAGGACAGGTGGGCCTCCAGCAGAGGGTTGGGGAACACTGCCATATATGGCCAAATAATCGTCCGCGTGCAAATACGCGCCTGTGCGCAAAAAGCCGCCGGGGGTCCGACCTCATTTTGCTTATTAAACGCCGGTTCAATTAAACGCCCGGGCGATTATTTGCACCATTGTGTATAAACGTCTGTGTTACCCGGCGCTGCGGTAACCTAAATGCTAAAACAAGCTTCGGTTTGTGTTTGTATGTGGCCTGTATCTGATGTCAGTAAAGAAGGGGGGGGGAAAAACAGCAGACGCTCTTTGGCACAGAGAGATAAACTCTAGAGTGGACAACATCATTGGCTGGTCAAAAGCGCACATGGCAGAATAGCTCCCATCTTCTGTATGGATAAATGTCCAATGAGACGCATTTAAACAGTAAACATGGGTGTCGACAATTATTATTTTTTTGGATAGGGGACTTGTTTTCCGTGTTCTTTTTTATCTTTTCATACTTTAAAAAGGACACGAATAAGGAATTGTAAATCAACTATATTTATGCTCTATTATTTTGTTCATTTAAAGAATAAGCTCTACGATTGCCTTACCCTTTATATAATCGCTTAGTTACCTACTTTTTCATTTTGTTCAAAGCAAAAGCGTTTCGCATTCAGCTGTGCCAGTGAGTCTGACTAAGGTCTATAGCTACCTGGAAGAAACTAGTCATAATACGCATATATGAATTTATATGTATGCTTTGTGCATTAAGATTAGAAAAACTTCATTCTGAAATGTTCATACCTACTTGTTGTCTTCATTTAGTCTGTCTTTGCCCTGATACAATGGATAACAGGATGATACTGCGTGTTGCCCCAACTGGGATCAATGTAAAAGTCTCAAAACTAAAGTACCGTATGTAAATGAAACCGCGCCAGTTTCAGTTTCCGCGAATACACTGTTAATAAACGAATAAACTGAAGCCTTTTTTGCCAGGAAATTTAACTGGCACCTTTTAGCCAGTTATTTTAACTGTAATTTTACAATACGTTTACCATGCAGTTCAGTGTATGCTCAGTGTAAACCACGGTTAAATGCGCGCAGGACTCCACTTACAGTTAAAATGACAAGAAGACAATGCGATAATTTAACGGTTTAATTCAGTCAGTTTATAACTGTGTAGGAAAGCCGAACTGGCCTGGTGCAGGTCGGTGCAAAAACAAATAATGGCCTGTTGCAAATACCCGCTTGGTTCTTATAAATGCCTGGGGTCCAAGTCGATTTTGCGAAAGAAATGCCCAGGCTACTAAATGGTCATACACGGTAGTCATACAGTGTTTGATATATCACTGCACGATAAGACACCTTGGAAGTTCATGAAAGCTTGTAGTGAAAGCACAGTGCTGAAACTGATGTGAAGTCAGCCTTTTTTACTCATTGTCATTCCTATTTTACTCATGGTGAATGAGAAGACAGGCCTGCAAACAGTAAACTAACATTTTAGCGCTATTCAGACAACCTTTGGCTGGTTTCAATTGCTCATAGTTTCAGCATCCTTCCTTTCTCTCAACTTACCCATGTTCACTGTCATTATGGACATTGCTATCTGGAAAAATTACACATAAAATGAAGATAACTTGAGCAAGAAAAGATGAGGCCATCTTTCGCGCAGGTATTTCTTTGACCAAAATGTGGTGATGTAGAATGAATGATTGATCTGTGGGCCTACCCCTCCTCATCCAGCATGTGCATAGAGATTCCACTTTACTCATTCAGATTTATTTTATTCCGCCTTGTTAAGCTCTTTTCACACTTCCTTATCTTGTTTTGCGAATAGAAGGAGCAAAGATGTAGACAGAAAGCAAGGTAGGAGTGTTGTCAAAGATGAGTGAATAGATGACTCCATCACAAAAATGGTCCCTTCAAATAACTGGCAACTTTTCAGATCCGATCTTCTGTTATGCTGTAAATCATTTTGTATGGTGATACAAATCGAGCTGACTCAGCCCTGCCAATACTGTTTACTGTGTACATCTTTACTGCTAGTTGTCACAGGCCTGCGAAATGCAGTCAAAACATCCAACAGATAAATTACTAGCCACATATGCAAGCTTCACGCCTTTAAGAAGCCAATCCGATAGATGACAGCCATGTCGAAACGTGAAAGATGAAAACATATTTCAAAAAACCTGGAAATAAAAGCCACTCCTATTCCTCATTCATCAGGAGCTGAGGAGTACTTACATTGTATCTTTCAAGGTATGTGGCTATAACTCTTGCAGCAATCTCCGACATGCTACGGTTTGCAACTTCTGTGTGTTGCTAATACATTCACCATGAGCTTGAGTCTTCTCTGGCCGACTAAGTGAAGCTACAAGATATGCAGAGATGTGCAAAGCGTGTTCAGATGTATGATGCATTTTATTAAATCATCTGGAAGGTGTGAGAGGGAATAATTCAATAATGTGAATTGCGATCCGGAAAACAGAAAATTTTCGGTTTGCAAAAATTGTTTTTCAAGTTTGTTCATGGGATTTCATTTATATACTTGTTTATTTGCTTACTTGTTAATGTAGGGTGAAGTCAGGTAATTTGGGACACGTTTTGCTAGAAAGCTGAGAAAACCAACTAAAATTCTGAAGACTTCCTTAAGTGCAACTTTTAAAACTTGTTATGGATCTCTGCTATATTTCCAAAGAGGGCATATGATGCCAAGTAAAGTCCAGTGGACCTTCAAACATATAACCCTTTTATGGAGTGTGTGCATGTATATGTGATATTTACAGACACACGTGTGTGTGTGTGTGTGTGTGCGTGCGTGCGTGTGTGTGTGTGTGTGTGCGCGTGTACTTGCATGTGTGTAACAATGATGATTATTTCTGGACTATTCTGGTTAACATGAACTCACTGCATTGTCTTCAATATTTTTACAAGACAAAAATAATAAAATTTCAGTTATAATGCAGAAGAAATACAGTGCTGTAGTGACTCCTGTTCAGGGCACCTGGTGGCCCAGCAACATGCAGGTTTCACTTCAGAAGTGTGTCCTATTTTAGCTTAACTTTTTTTCCTATTTTGCCTAGCGCATTAAGGTAAAAAGGTTGCTTAAAACTCTCTCTCAGAAGATATAAAGTGTATTGTGAAAACATTTTGATTATGTAAAGCAGTTAATAAAATGCAACACGACACAAACTTTTTTGGTGTTAAACCCTTTTTGTTTTGGCTGCAGTACTCTTATTACGAAAACAAGAACATACCACGTGACTTGCTATGCAAGGTCAGGGAACAGTGATTTTTTGAATCTTTGCTCTGCCTATCCTATTTATCTCAGACCAATTAAAAAAGATTGTCTCACGTCAAAGACATTTGTAGCAACAATACAATAACATGTTCGGTGGTTGGCGATTATTTAAAGGGCCCAAGATATAAAACCTTATTCATCCCATTTTAACCGATGTCCCAAATTTCCTGACTTCACCCTATTATTTTTGACTGATATTGATTAAAAGTCACTCACTCTTATCAGTTGTATTTTTGAAAGTGTTTAATACTTTCTCCAAAAATGAAGGTTTTGAAGGGTTTCACAAGTTTACTTTGATTGCTGATATGGGCTTTATTTTCATGTCATGAATTAAATAAATTTTTAGCAAATAAATTGACTTTATGCAATAATTCAGGGCGGAATAACGCAGAAATGGCGTGATTTCTGTTCCACCTGTCATCAAAACCACTACTCAGCTACTGTTTCTCCAGCCTCTTAGAGATAATTGTTTTGGGTGTGTGCTTGCGTGTGCACGTGCCAGTGTGAGTGTCTGTGTGTGTGTGTGTGTGTGTGTGTGCGTGTGTGTGCGTGTGTATGTGTGTGTGTGTGTGTGTGTGTGTATGTGTACGTACATGCGTGCGTGCACATGTGATTGTGTGCATGCATCAGTAAGTGTGTCTGTGTGATTGTGTTCATGTGATCACGTGGAATTCATAACTGACAGAAATATTGATAGTTCCACTGCAGATGCATGGAGCTGTATATTGGCATCGTCAGAAACCAACTTAAGAGAGCCCTATTTATTTATGTGATGCTTGGCCACAACAGACTATATGGAGGCAAATGCATTTTTAGTAGCCTTCGTATAAATTGGCTTTGATTTGTAGAGTGAATTGAGTTTGAATTGAGCTCACTGACTGTAATTGCGTCGTACACAAACAGAAAATGCAATCACCTCGTGATCACAGGACGATCTTGTGGAAATATACACAATTTGCAGGGTAACTTTCTTTCATTACAGAGTTTGCCTGTCGTGCTCAGCCCCTGACATACAGTCCACTGATTTTCTCATTACTTAGAGGCAAAGCAGAACACGCCAACCTCATTAACATATAGATGACCATGATGATAATTATAAATTAACTTCCGTATGGCATTTTTTTGCAAGTAGAAATTGGGAAATCCCAAGAAAGAAATCAGCAAAACCACTGTGTTCCCAGGCTGCAGCTGACAATTCTGTAAACACCAATCAAGCAGCAGGTGTTTATTTCTAAAATTGTGTATATTTTGCAGTGGACAATTCCAATGTTTTTTATCATTAGTATTTTCCATTCTTTGGTGCTTGTCTACTACTCCCAAAGCAATGTAAGTAAATTTCCATTTTTTTATTTCCATGTTTTGAACTCACATACCAACAAAGTTCAGGCAAAGTCAACTTCACATTCGCAGTTTCATCGAGAAACTGAAAAAAAGAAGTTAAACTGACAGTTTAAAATGTAGAAATAAAAAAATGCAACCATTTTTAGCAGCAATCTACTTTCTCTCGCTGCCTATGTTCATTAAAGCTAAATAATGCTCAAATCTCTGCAGAAAATATCTATTAGAACATGGGAGATGCGTCACAAATGCTAGGATAAAGCCCTGAATGGATTCACAATCTGTCAGTCTATTTGGAGAGGAAGAGGCAAAGGGACAGCTGACATTTTAATGCAGATGATGATTATGCTGGTCGACAAATGAATTATTCATGATCGGCATTCTTCTTCCTTCAAGCAGGAGATGCACCTTCTCTTCTCCCTGTCAACTTTTCATGCTCCTCTTTTCTGTAACTTCTTTTTGGTGGCTTGCTCAGAATTCATTTTCTGTTCGTGGAGACCCAGCAACACCCCCCCCCCCCCCCCCCCCCCCGCCCACCCAGCCTTCAAATGGTCATGTGACAAGAGACAACTAATGAGACTGTGAGCAAACTGATAGAGAGTGCAATGAGTCAGAAATGAATGTCTACGGGTCAAACGTGTAATTGTGTCTTCATCTATAGTGGATTTAATCAGAGGAGAGGTTAAATATAGCTGGAAACGTCAGAGAATTACCATGTCACTGCAAGTGCGCTGGTTAAAAGGCAAGTTTAATTTTGTATTGTCAGCATTTCAATACAATTTGCCAGTGCAGCAAAATGCCATTTTGTAGAACACTACAATCAGCTGGCTTCCTCTGTATCAATCCATCAACCCAGACAAAATGATTCCAAATGCTAGCTCACACTCACACACAAACACACCCATAAATGTTTATACAGGCTCACTCTTCCTTCTCTCTCTCTCTCTCTTCTCCTCACGCGTCCCCACAACCTCTCTCTTGCACATGCACACATACAGGGCAAACACACTCCAGCCACATACAGAAACCATCTCTCCCTCAGCATATACATACAAACTTCTCTTTGTAAGTACATTAAAGATTAGTACTGCCATGCATGGGTTTCTCACTAATTCCTTGGTGTTGTAATACTGTGTTCCTACTCCAAATTGGCAGATAGAATAAGAAAACATGACATGCTGCCACTGATGATTAAATTTTAATATGGTGCTCATCTTCATGCATGCTTCATACTACACTGGGGCTGAGCTGAGCTATAAAAGGGTTTGTCTAAATTAATCACATCACTGCCTTCAACTATACAGTGGTGCTTGAAAGTTTGTGAAACCTTTAGAATTTTCTATATTTCTGCATAAATATGACCTAAAACATCATCAGATTTTCACACAAGTCCTAAAAATAGATAAAGAAAACCCAGTTAAACAAATGAGACAAAAATATTATTCTTGTTCATTTATTTATTGAGAAAAATGATCCAATATTACATATCTGTGAGGGGCAATAGTATGTGAACCTCTAGGATTAGCAGTTAATTTGAAGGTGAAACTAGAGTCAGGCGTTTTCAATCAATGGGATGACAATCAGGTGTGAGTGGGCACTCTGTTTTATTTAAAGAACAGGGATCTATCGAAGTCTGATTTTCGCAACACATGTTTGCGGAAGTGTATCATGGCACGAACAAAGGAGATCTGAGGACCTCAGAAAAAGGGTTGTTGATGCTCATCAGGCTGGAAAAGGTTACAAAACCATCTCTAAAGAGTTTGGACTCCATCAGTCCACAGTCAGGCAGATTGTGTACAAATGGAGGAAATTCATGACCATTGTTACCCTCCCCAGGAGTGGTCGACCAACAAAGATCACTCCAAGATCAAGGCATGTAATAGTCGGCGAGGTCACAAAGGACCCCAGGGTAACTTCTAAGCAACTGAAGACCTCTCTCACACTGGCTAATGTTAATGTGCATGAGTCCACCATCAGGAGAACACTGAACAACAATGGTATGCATGGCAGGGTTGCAAGGAGAAAGCCACTGTTCTCCTAAAAGAGCAATGCTGCTAGCCTGCAGTTTGCTAAAGATCACATGGACAAGCCAGAAAACTATTGGAAAAGTGTTTTGTGAACGGATGAGACCAAAATAAAACTTTTTGATTTGAATGAGAAGCGTTATGTTTGGAGAAAGGAAAACACTGCATTCCATCATAAGAACCTTATCCCATCTGTGAAACATGGTGGTGTCTCATCATGCTTTGGGCCTGTTTTGCTGTGTCTGGGCCAGGATAGCTTGCCATCACTGATGGAACAATGAATTCTGAATTATAGCAGCAAATTCTAAAGGAAAATGTCAGGACATCTGCCCATGAACTGAATCTCAAGAGAAGGTAGGTCATGCACCATGACAACGACCCTAAGCATACAAGTCGTTCTACCAAAGAATGGTTAAAGAAGAATAAATGTTTTGGAATTGCCAAGTCAAAGTCTTAATCCAATCAAAATGTTGTGGAAGGACCTGAAGCAAGCAGGTCATGATGTTATGATTCTGCTTTTGCCTGTCCATGTTTTTGTTATTACTCTAACTCCATACCATGTTTTTTGAGTGATTCCATGCCATATTTTGTATTTTGCCTGTCTTGCCATGTCTTTTTCCTACCATTTACCATATTCACTGTTCATTCTGGTTTTTGTATATTCTCATACCCTGCATTGCACATTGTCTCCCCAAGCTTGTCTTGTGTTCTGAGACACTTTTATTGCCCCAGTCTTGTGTGCCACAGGTGATTTCATGGATTATAATTTGTTCTGCTGATTATATTTATTTGGAGGAGACTTTTATTCAAAGCAAGGAACAAGCAAACTGCATACATATAAGCATACTGGTACTGCAACTCAACACAGGCCAGATGAGGAAAAGTTTGGAGAATATAGCATTGAACACAGTTATGAGCATCAAAATATAGATTGGACAATTAGTCAACTCAAGCTGAATGATTACAATAGATGAGTTAGCAAACAAATTAAGGAATGATTATAATTTGCAAAACAAAAAATCCCAGGAGCAATGTTAAGGGTCTTGTTCAAGGGCCAAATAGCTGCAATGAGCTGACCCAGACCAGAATTGTGTTTGAAAGTCCCAGTCAAGCCCACTAAAGAACAGGACAGCCCCAAATACACCCGTTCTAAATACACTGCCTGGCCGAGGAAGGCCCTGTTTGGATTAAAATAAGCAAATCTTAAGAACCTATGATTGAATCATTATTTGTTTCAGCTGTTGGTAGACAAACTATCCCAATGTTACAGTCAGAGGGAGCAAATTATTGGCCTGCATCAAGCAAAGAAAACAACTTAGAAGATTGCTGAAATCACAAAGACGCATTATTAACTCCATTAGAAAGTCTTAGTGATGTGCTGGAGAGGACGTTAGGGAGTGCTCCGACTCCCCTGTTGTCAATACAAGATCTTGGCCAAGAATTAATGCATCTCTGGATGGAGATAAATGCTGAGATGTAGTATAAGGTTGCCAAAACACTGCCATTCACCAATATCAAAGCTAATAACAATCCAGCTAAATGTTAGAGTGTAAAACCTTTTTTTTGGCCAGGCAGTGCTTACCATTCAATATCAGAACCCCACAAACATCTCAGCAGGGAATCTTCCTGACTCACCTGTTTCCTCAACCTCACCCCGCTAATCACAATACAGCACCACTTCTGAAAAGGACAAAACAAAACAGAAATAAATTGTCCCTCTGTCATAAAAGTATGGAGGTACCATTCTTTTGAGGCTAGGTGAGATTATTTAGTCTTGCTTTTTAACACAGCTGGACAGAATTGGTGACCAAAGCACATATCTGCCCAAAGGCCAACATTTCTCACTTATCACTCTGCCGGCAGTCATGATAAACCTGTATGATGGTTTTTGTTCCACCTATAATTACAGTCTCGACATTAAAAAGGTTGTTATGAACCAGACAAGGGACACAGATTCAGGATACAACCCAAAGAGGAGTACTATTGATAGTAATATCGTGATAGAGGTGGTGTTGGCCAAAGCCCTGAACTGCAGATGGGGTAATCTAGCTAAGTTGGTATTAACTGGAAAGGGTTGGAGGTGTGTCTACACAGCTTGTTGCCGTCCCAGGGCCAGGTGGTGAATTACCCTCACCGAAGCAGGATCATGTAATGGCTGGAAAGAGTGGAGTTTCAGATGCCGCGGCAGGCAAAGCATTACGATCCAGCAACCCTACAAGACAGAAAGTAAGGTTTTATACACAGAGCACTCATCCTGTTTTATACAGTCTATGCTTAAGACGAAGAACAAATTTTATTCCTATATGAAACTTTTAGTGACACCTGTAATAAATGATTCTTCATAGAAGTATCTGCTCGATGAACCTATCCAGGTTAAAAAACGTTGAAATAAAAATAAATTTAATGTTTTTGAACTCATTTATTATAACTGTATAGCACCTTTATAAGAACTACATATACATGAACAAATTTGCATTTCAGTATTCAAGTAGCTCAGATGGTAAGCAAAATGAGTCATGACACATTCTATTCATGGTTTCTGCAATAATTATCAATTAATTTCCATTCAATAGGCACTTATGTTTCCTGTAAAGGAGTTGCATGGAGCTACAAGTAAAAAAATCTAGTTCTCGCCTCTCAATGCACGATCAATAACTCATTGCAAATCAATATCTCCAATGCAGATTGAACACATAGCACCTTGCACTTCCTTGCTAGATCAATACATAAGCAGCGCATTGTCTCATCGATGCATTCTCTAATCATTGAACAGCCATCCTCAGCCCTGCCCTTCTGATTAAAGCATTTGTGTCAATCAAGGCAAGTGCCTGCCCTTGAGAACAATTTGTAAGTTGGGAAACTTTTGTGAGCTCCTGAGTGTTAGGTTGTAGGAGCGCAATTTACCTCACTGGAAAAACCAACAACAATCAGAAACAGCGACTGTACATAATGTATTAATGGAGGGTGATTAATGTGTTTTTATGTGTGTCAGGATACGTATGTATGTGAGCCTAACCACAAATGAAGTTCCCTAACGGGAAAAAAAAGTTGCCTTGATATACCACTTGATTCCAACAGCAATAGCAGATGACATGGCAAAACACCTGTGTGACTGAGCCAAGGATGGTCTTTCACTCTCTCACTCACAGTTTCTATCTCGCTCTTTCTGAATGAGGGCAGCTGCCAATTCCTTCCCTGCTAATCTTGTCTGACAGGGAGGACATGTCACTGTCCAAGTGGGTTAAGTGCATCACACTGTGACAGGAATGCTTTCACCTTTTAGGAAGCACATTTTGCAGTGGTTTTGTAGAGATAAAGTCGTAGTGCAGGTAAATTAGACAGCTTTTCTGAACTACTTTGGTGAAAGAAGAAGAACTACTACAACAGCAACAAAAGGAGGTGGGCCTATTTCACCGAGGCCTACCACCTCACCAGCTCTGCCGCCATCAAGTGCATTCTTCAGACAGCACCGGTCAGTGAGATCAACTGCTAAACCTGGGTGTAAATTGCTGCCAATGACATGAGTATAAAAAATACGAATGCAAGATGATAGTATCCCAGATAGCAATTACCTCCGCTCTGGATCTGCCCCGGCAGCTCCAGCTGATCCGGCTCAGAGCCAGGGAAGATCCAGAGCAGAGATGCTTGCTATCTGGGATGGTTGTTATTCCTCAAGGGGACCTATTACCTTGTCGTGATCTTGAGGCTCTTTCAGTTTTAAGGCCTAAGAATAGATAATAATTTGAAGCATAAACATCATAAGGGTTATAGTTTATAACTATATTACTGAAAAAACTTTAACTAGAGGAATTAAGTGCCATTCTCACACAAAACATTTTGTATCAACACACTCCATTTTAGGGTTTACAAAGGTTGGTTGATGCAAGTGTTCAGATGAAGATGTTACCGGTGTCAACACATCTTGGTTTTTTCACTGAATGTTGGCCATACTCTGGGGCAGACTTCAGTTGATTCCCTTAGTGTGTCATGGCCAGGAACTTTGTCAAATATGCCGTCGTTTACACACGTGACAGAAATGTAGCTGCCGACGTGGGACCCAGCCGGGCTGAGTGAGGGGAGCAGCGGCAGCAGTTTTTTATTGTGCAGGGCGTAGTTGGGGAGCAGCAAGGTCCAGAGGTGTGCGCCAGGGGTGTTCCGGAGGTGTGCGCCAGGGGTGTTCCGGAGGTGTACGCCAGGGGTGTGCCAGAGGTGTGCGCCAGGGGTGTTCCGGAGGTGTGCGCCATGCGTTCAGGGTCTGTCTGGTGCCATGCGGGCCCAGCTGTGTGTTCCCGGGTCTGGCTGGTGCCAGGTGTTCTGGAGTCTGGCTGGCGCCACCGCGTGTTCCAGAGGAGAGGGCGCCATGCGTTCAGGGTCCGGCTGGTGCCATGCGTGCGGGCCCGGTGGTATTTTCCCGGATCTGGCTGGTGCCAGGTGTCCCGGAGTCTGGCTGGCGCCACCGTGTGCTCCGGAGGAGAGTGCGCCGCCATGTGGTCCGGAAGGGGTGTTCTGGTGGCGGGTGCCGAGTGGTTCCGGTAGCGGGTGCCTTGGGCTCTTGGGGGGAGGGTCCTGTGATGGTTCTGCCTTGCAGTCCCTCCCCCCTCCTGCTATCCGCACCTATACTTCAATGAGCCACACCTGCTGCTCGTTGAGGTGGAGGTGCAGGTTAGATTATGTAAGCATGGCAGCGCAGCTACATTCTGTGTGTTATGGAGCCCTGTTTGTTGCCACTGCTCCTCTGTTTTTATTCTTTAAAATAAATATTTATTTATATTTTTACTCAGCCTGTGCCTTTGGGTCCCTTTCCTTGGTGTTGGGTACATGGTCCCAGTGCCCGCCGTCTTCATGTCTTCTGTCGGTGGGGGCAAAACCATGACAATTTTTTGAAGAAATATCTTCCTATCTCAGCAGTATGACATCAATTTCAACAAATTCTTTTTTTATTTATGAGGAAACTATATCAGCTACAATGTGCATTGCTAAGCACATGATTTAAATAATTGGTGACACTTTGTGGGGCACAAGAATGGGTGGCCCCTCCCAAAAACTAAAAAAAATAAATGTTAAAAATATCATTTATTGTCATAAATAAAATTGATATTGCAGGTTTCTCTGGTGGATTCCTGTACCCCATGGGGTGGTTTATCAATGCTGGAAATTATTTTGAAATTGGTGGTTTGGGCCAGAAAATGCCCTTCGTGGGACTCCACCTTAAAGGAACAATGATGATTAAAAGGAATACGGTCACAATCCTGGTGACCGATGTTAGTTGAAAGCTTGTTCCTACTAATAATAATTCAAAGAGTAATTACGTTTTTCTCTATCATTTGAATTCCAATAAGCGCACAAAAGAGTTTGCTCAAAACTAGAAGATATACTGACTGGTAGGCTAAGTAGGACAAAGGAAGTCCAACATCAAATTTATATAAAAGTAAATAAGCGTGCTTAAGACTTTTGCACAGTACTGTATATATATTGTATATTTTACCTCTGCATCTCTTCTGAGTTGGTTGTTTTACATTTTCATTGCGTGACCTTTATAGATATTCTAGCCAAGTCTGGATTTTTTTTTTTTTTTTTATCCAGGAGGTGCTTCCTTGTATTATTGCGAAATAAAGTAATACAATAACGTAATTTATGAATTTGTTAAGTATGTTATTGCTTTCATACAGTAAAAATGGCCTGCCAATACATCCTGTATTGGCCGACCCTGTATTGGCCGAGTTCAGCAAGTGCACAAGCAGTCGTGGACCTAGCGTTAAGGTCTTAAATGAGTCTTGAAGTCGCGTACTTCAGAAGCCATGGTCATGATATTGTCATGATAGCACAACATACTTAACCAATTAATAAAAATATTCTAAATGGCTTATTTTCGCATTGCCTTGGTATTGTCCCGGTATTAGCACTGCATAATAATATTTCACTGTAACAGGTATTACCTATCTAGGAGGACATTGAAAAACAATACCAGCTTGTACATTCAGGCTTGTGCAGCAGGTATGAAATATGACAGTAGCAAATATTATCAGCTAATTTATTACCTGTCGGCATCCTTTGGAAATGAAAGGCAGATCAATGTGTTCTTGAAATTACAGCATATTGCTGCTCAGAGCTTTGGCAGGTTTAACTCTACCACATCAGAGATGAACTATTGCTTGTCCCAATCAAAACAATAGAACTCTGGACACGGTATAGATTTAATTCTGGCATCCTATTTTGCCATTTGTGTTTATCCGCTAGCTTAATACCAGATATCAACCCAGTACAAGAGAAGAGATATCTGTTTGCCAGACCTTACGAGAGTGTGTTGCTAAAAGACAGATCTCGAACGAAGTTTATTGTCTCCGCATTTGTCAATTTTAAAAATGCCATTTCAGCATCAATATGTTCGAGAGTTATGCGGCTTGTGAAAAGTAAGTCCAATATTTACTTTGGTGACTATGGGGCAAAATAATTTATTATAATCTATAACAATGGACTCCTTAGCAGGAGCAGTGGAGTAGTGATGTAATTTAATTAAGTATTTCTTGTGTTGGACCATCCACTGAAAGTGCTTCTTCAAAGTTGGGAGATTTTCTTTAGCTTATCCACAAGTGCAAAACATGGAGCAAGTCTCACATTACATCACCCAACCATTCCTTTCAGAAAGCTTGAAGCTGAATGATCAGTCTGATATACTTTGAAGATGCAACTAAATAATGGGAGGGCAGAAGGAAATAAGATATAATTCTGTCAGCATCCAGAGATTATTGGCAATGGAAAAAATGCTGGCAGTAGTGAGAGCATTACGTTTGCTCCCTGAGATTGAATAACCAGGCGTAATGGGTGAAACCAGCAATTAAGAAAAGATTTTAAGGGATGATGTCACATCTTGCCGTCAGTTCGCATGCATTTTTAATTGAGCCCTTCCCGCATATTTTGAACTACAGGATGGCTACAGTAAAACAGGGAAGGGATCTTCTAAGTGAGGTCCATTTAGCATTCTGTTGAGTTAACTGAAAGCCCCAGCTAAGTGCAGGCCTTGTTATTTATGAAGAGTATCTGAAAGCTTCAAAGAAGGATGCACTGCATGAGATGTAGTCAATATAAGCACCTTTTGAAAAGTAAATTACAATTATCCACACTGAAAATGTTTACTTATTTTTATTATTCGTTGAGCTTGTGTGGGCTAGCGAGAGAAAGTGGGAAAATAATGAGCTTTGTTAGGGTTGAATGGCCTGTTATCGCCACTTTAAAGAGTTAAGTAATGCCTCTATAATACACATGATGACATTAGTGCTGTGACTTATGGTATACTGTATGTAATAGCATTTTAGAGTATGCTTCACTTAATTAAAATTATTCCAATTGATCAAAAAGCCCTTTATGGAGAGGGACGCACAGCAGGTAGCACATTCTAATAGCACATTTACGAAAAGAGAGTGTTAGAAATGTGTTTCTATGTGTATAAAACAATTTAAAAGGAAAACAAAATACTAATTTCTTACTCTGAGTACCCAGCACCAAACCCTTTAAAAAAACGGCTGCGTAATTACTGAGTGCCAGTTGGAGGACACACGCCGGAATGAAAGAAATGGGTTTTAGATAAATAGACCTAATAAATAGTGGTCTCAGCTGTGTACCCTTTATCTTGTAATGCTCATATATTAGGTTTACAGCACTTAGTAAGGTCAAGCAGTTCTGCTCCATACGTCTCCCTACATGCATTATCACACTAAACTTTCTATTCAAACTGCAAATTTCTTTGGAGTTATATTTGAAGAGTTCATTTGCAAAAACAGTAATGTGCATTTTGATTTATTTTTCTAAATCATGTTTTTTAATTGTGCATGTCATGGAATTGCAATCAAATTAGAGTTGGGTTATTTCAGAAAGATATTTAAAAATTAATAAAAAAACATTTTTTTTTACATTTTATTGGTTTTTTTTCCCCAATATAAAGACAAGACAAGTTGGGGACGTAAATATAAATAAAAGCAAAAATAAATAAATAAAAATTATATATATACATATCCATAAACATCCATATACACACGCATACACGCACACACACACACACACACACACACACACAGACACACACATACATATATATATATATACACACACACACATTCATACATACACACACACACACACACACACACATATATATATAAATATATATATAGACACAAAAACATGCATGTAAACATACATGCATAAACATTTACATACATAGACACATGCATATACACAAAATTAGCATATAGGGAAGAAAAAAAAAGTAAAAAAAAAAAATCATACATGCACATTTGAAAAAAAAAGGATACTCCTCCAATTCAGCCCCAAAATGCCTTATACAATTTACAGAACAACACCAGATGCATAATACCGTATTGCAAGTCTAAGACTTTGTTAACCATGTTACAACTGGGTCCATGTGTGCTCATATTGGTCCAGCCTGTCCATAAGTGAGTATGAGACCCTCTCATACCAACCAATCTGGGTGTATCTGCTTCTGCTTGCTAGTTATCCAGATACTCATATATTTTGTATTAAAGGCCCAGTGATACCACCTAAAATTTGGGAGGCCAAAACCCCCCTTGCTGTAAGGGCTTGCAATTTACTTATACTTAAATGATGTTGAGTGTTACCCCAGAGAAATTCCAATACTTGCCTTTCAATCTCTTTGAAGTAAGAATTGAAGATACTTAAAGGAATATGTGCCAAAATGTAATCGATAATAGGGGCAACCATCATTTTCAGAGAATTTATTTTACCCCATAAGGAAAGGTAGATCCTGGACCATCTAGCAAGGCTGGTTTTCATTTTCTGAAAGAGGGGTTTAAAGTTTTCCTGAACCATATCTTTAAAACTAGGGGTTATTAGAATGCCAAGGTATTTAATACCCTTGGGAGACTATCTGAACCTCCACTGACTAAAAAGGGTAGCTGGACAATAGCCGACAAGGGCAAGACCTCAGATTTGTCCCAATTAATATGATAACCTGATAAAGTAAAAGACTCGATACACTGTAACAAAATAGGTATAGAAATATTAGGTTGAATTAAAACCAACAGCATGTCATCCACATAAAGCAGTAGTTTATACTGATTGTTGACGGTAACCCCATGTATAAGTGGGTAATTTCCTAATTTCTGAGCTAAGGGCTCTAGAGCCAAAATAAATAGCCCTGGGCTCAAGCGACAGCCCTGCCTTGTTGATATATGTAGCCGAAACAAATCAGACAAAAGCCCGTTTGTTAAGAGACAAGCATAGGGAATATCATATAAGGTTCCTTTCCAATTAATAAAATTTCCCCCAAAACTAAACCTCCTAAGTGTTTCAAATAATATTCCCATTCAACACACTCAATGGGTTTGGCTGCATCTAGTGACAGGGTGAAAGTTGGGGAACTCAAATTCTGGACAATGCATTGTAAGTTCACTAACTTTCTAAGGTTGTCAGAGCTGTGACGGTTGGGTATAAACCCTGTCTGATCCATACTGATGATGCTGCCAATAGCCCTCGTCAATCTGTTAGAAATTACCTTTGCCAAAATTTTTTGATCATTGTTAAGGAGTGAAATAGGACGGTGTCCACTTGGGTCTAAAGGGTCTTTTCCTTTTTTATGGATAAAGGAAATAATTGCAGTATGCATGGAGGACGGTAAAGAACCAACTTCATATGCCTCCTTAAATACTTCTAGTAATATGGGGCTAACAATATCTTCAAATTTCCTATAAAAATCGGCAGAGAGGCCATCCAGCCCGGGAGTTTTGCCCAGGGGTGTGTTTTCAATAACCTGGGCAATCTCGTCAATTTTTATTGGACACTCTAAGTATTCTCAATCTTCATCAGAGAATTGTGGAAGATTTAGGCCATTGAAAAAACTATCAAATTTTTTTTGTCCAATGAACCTTGTGATGTATAAAGATCATTGTAAAAGGACTTAAACGCCTAATTTATTAGCCTATTAGAAGTAGAAACAGCTCCATTAGACATCTGTACACCTGCTATATAATTATATCCCCAAACGCCGAATGGCGTTCCGGGGGATATTATGTTTTTGGTCCGACCGCCGCCGCCGCACTGCGTGTTGACGCGATAACTGCAGTAATATTTCAATTACAAATTTTAAGTTTCGCACATAAGTAAGTATCATAAAGAGGAAGAACTGATACGATTTTGGACAATTTAAGATCTCTAGATTGGCCACCAGGGGTCAAAAACTGATTTACATGTTAACGCGATAACTGCAATAATATTTCAATTAGAAATTCCAAGTTTAGCATATAAGTTAGTATCATGAAGAGGAAGAACTGACTCGATTTTGGACAATTTACAATTTCTAGATTGGCCACCAGGGGCCAAAACTGAAAAAATCACTGCTTTTATCATATCTCTGGAAATATTTGTCCGATTGACCTCAAATCAAGTGCAAATGAAAAGTCATGACCTGAGAATGTGTTCGACGATGGCATTTTACCTGTTTGGTTCAAAATTTTGACATAAGTTGACCATTTTGACCATTTTTGCTATATCTTTGGAACTATTTCTCCAATTGATGTGAAACTATGTGCAACTGCAAGGTCATGACCTCACAATGTGTCACGTGAAGACATCATACCTGTATGGTTCAATATTATGCCACCTGGTGGCGCTTTGTGATGGAAAATGACCATTTTGGCCATATCTTCAGAACCATTTGACCGATTGACCTGAAATTAAATTCAAACGAAAGTCTATTCAAGGTCTATTCAAGGATTGGGGAATTGGAGGATTGGGGGCGTTCGGGGATATACCCCCAGCTGTCGCCTTCGACGGCATAAGCCTAGTTCAAACAGTTTTTTGCTTCAATCTATATGCTAGTAGACCCATCTCCCAATAAGACTGTTTAATCTCAAGAGAGCATATTCAGCCTTTCTGTGATATATTCTGTTTAACTCATATTTGGTGGCAATGATCTTATTTAGAGTAGATCTGTTACTGTTCTTTGAATTTGAAATTTCAAGTTTCTTGAGCTCACTCTCTAATTTGGCAGTTTTTTCAGAGGCAGACTTTTTCTTGAAGGAAGCTTTACTTTTCTTTAATGATGTTTTTGGATTGTGTTGTCAAAGGAATGTTCATCAAACTGCATATTATCTGCTTCAGCAAATGAACTCTTCATTTGTGCCTCAATCCTGACACGCTTTGAGCAAGCATGCTGCGGTTTCCCTGTGCACCGAGCATGAGTTTGTGAGAAGGCATAGAGTGAAACTGAGTGAAAGGGGTGCACAATCATATTGATCATAGCAAATATGCAAAGCCATTTGTTGAGCACAGAATAGATTTTTGTTTGTTCCATGTGAAGGTTTATTTGCTCATGTTTAATTTTTTCTCAAAACAAGATTTGTGTGATTGCACAAAATATATTTTTTGCGCTTAAAGTCTCCAATCGCTCGCTCAGTATTAAGGCACAAATATGACTCAACTGACAGATTTTGGCACAGTGAAAACAATTCTGGCTCATTGGCAGATGATGAACATTATGGATCATGGCTGCAAAAGCTTTCACTTGCATTTGAGTAAATGTGTGGTGGACAATCGTGGATTTGCTGAATGTGCTTTTTTTTTTTTTTTTACAGCGAGCTGCACCATCGTTTCTCAGTCACATGCTGAACAGATGAGTGGGTTTGCGGGTAACTCATGTCTTGAAGGGCAAAATTGTCTTCTCATTTTTGATGCGTTTCCACTCAGCTGATACATTTCAGTATCTGAGACTGCACGTCATGTTCTCTAGGCATTGGTTGTCAGCTGAATGAATGAAAATCAATTTACTGACACAGTCATCCTGCAGGGGCCACATTTCTGAACAGTGTGCAGGATTTTACATTTATAAAAACAAAGTTAATGTCAAAAGCATGCAAAATTTATGAGTATGCACATAGAAAAAATTCCAAGTTAATCATTAAATAAAAAATGGCAAGCAGCTTAATTTACCCACTGATTTATAAAATCAGACATTTGCTATTATATACAGCGTCCTTTTTGTGCGTACAAAGAATTTAGGTATGAAATACTCACAGATTTTTTAAAAGCCCCAGGACTGCAGTTTCCCTCTCATCTAAAACATCACACCCTTCAATGACCTGCTAATTCAATTTCCTCCAAAATTTTTATTCAGTCTTCTAAAACCCTATTTTTTCCAACTGCTACCAGTGATTTTTACACCAGCAGTAGAATGTCCTGCTCAGAAAATCAATTTTATGTCAAGAATGTATTTGGACTCAAATGTCAAAAGAAACTGCCGACGTCACATACCTCTTGTATTGTCGCTCCTTATTCCTGTTGCAGAAAAAAAAAAGGTTGGAAAAGAACTTTCTTTTCTTGTGTGATTATGTCAGTATTTACTAGTGCTGGTCAACGAATTAGAATAATTTGAAATAGCGCAATCGTTAAATTTTCTTGATGCATTTTTTGTGCAGAAAGCAAATCAGGTGTTCACCGCGCCAAAAAAACTTCAGCTCGTGACAACAAGCAGCTGAGAAAGATTGCAGTCAGCAACCGGTTCAAGTCCACTTCTGAGCTCAGCGACTTGTGGAATGAGCAGACCTGCGCTAACGTCTTGAGATCAACCACTTACCGTCATCTGCGCGATCTCGGCTTCAAATCTCGCGTTCCAGCAGGAAAAACCGATGCTTAATAAGAAACAAATGGAGAAACGGCTGAAGTGGGCCAAAGAACACGGCGAGTGGACTGCTGAAGACTGGCAGAAAGTGGTCTTCAGTGACGAATCACGCTTTTGCATCTCCTTCGGTGACCAAGGTCCTCGTGTCTAGCGTTGTGGTGGCGAAACCTACAACCACGAGTGCGTAAAAAGATGCGTCAAGTCTCCCCAGAGCGTTATGCTCAGGGGATGTATGTCCGCTCGGGGTGTAGGGAAACTCTGCTTCCTCAAGAAGACTGTCAAGGCTGCCGTATACCAAGATGTTCTGGAAACGTTCCTGATTCCGACTGTTGAGGGACAGTTTGGCGAAGAAGACCCCATATTTCAACAGGATCTTGCACTGGCTTATGCGCCAAAGTCGACCAAAGATTGGTTCGCCAAAAAACAGCTTGAAGTTTTGGCATGGCCGGCCAACTCGTCTGACCTCAATGTTATTGAAAACCTTTGGACCATCGTCAAGCGGAAAATTCGCGACAGAAAGCCGACTACGCTGGACCAATTGAAGCAGAACATCGCCACTGCCTGGGAAGCTGTGAGTGCGGAAACTTGTGACAAGCTGGTCAAATCGAAGCCGCAGAGACTTCAGGCAGTCATACAAGCCAAGGGGGCAGCCACAAAATACTGAGAAAGTGATGATTCTAATTATAATAAAAATTATTCTAATTCTGTGAAATGGTTTCTCAATTATTCTAATTAAATAAAACAACATTGTCACAGTTAAATGGCCTAAATGGGCCTTTTGGAAAGCTTAGCTGAGCAAATTTTTTACAGGTAGCGAGTTCTGTGATTACTCTAACAAGTAGGACAGGCGCGGTGAACACCTGATTTGCTTTCTGCACAAAAAATGCATCAAGAAAAGTTAACGATTGCGCTATTTCAAATTATTCTAATTCGTTGACCAGCACTAGTATGTTTCCAACGGATCATCTGGCTTTTTTTTTTCAGGAAAATGTTCTCTTCAGGGGAGATACTGCAAGAATTCATGGTGCTGAACTGATGCTCTGTACTAGTGAGGCTGTGATAGTGCTACTCATTTTGCATTGATTTCTGAAATAAAACAAGGAGACCTGCTGCTTGAGGAGGGGATAATTTTCATGTGCGATGAAAAAAACTGTGGCTCGATTTGGATCTTTGTAATGTCCTGGCACCCAAAGATGTTGAAAAGGGCGACAGGAGAGTGATGGAAAAGGAGGACCCAAGTGCAGCAATGTGTTTTTATTAAAGTGAACAAGTGTTTCCAATACAAAACGTCAAAGGGGACGACAAAAAGGGAGTGCTCTAAACTAAAGAGTGTTACTTGTTACGGCTACATGCCACTGAGGGGGAGAACTAAGGCTTAGACCGGGTAATGATAATTAACTAAGGGAAAACAGGTGATATAATTAACTGAAAGAACAGAGGTGATAATTGAATGATTGGGTGAAGGCAGGTGGCCAAAGCTCTGGAATGCCTTGGGGGGATGGCCATCACAATCTTGCAGGTGTCAGTCATGTTGAAATAAAGGAATGCCAAGATTGTGAGAGTGAGAGAACAAACAAAACAAATAGTTACCCTGGATGTAACTCCAGTTCTATGAGTACGTGCGTAGCCCTCTAACGGGCTTCGCTATTGGTTTACCGCCTCGGCGCCTGAGAAAGAAAATTGAACTCACCTGCTCCGTAGGGGTGGGTAGCATACTCACCCCCTATAAAGCCCCGCCGCTGTCAGTGCTCGTCTCCCTTTAAAACTCAGCATCTCACATCTGGGGGCCAGCTGGGCAGGCAGTTAGATGGCTACGCATGTACTCATAGAACTGGAGTTACATCCAGGGTAACTATTTGTTCTATTTCGTACGTGCTCCACCCTCTAACGGGCTTCGCTATTGGTTTACACCTACGGTGAAGGCCGTTAGGGATGAATGTACTCCCAGGTGGCCCCGCACCCTAGAGTTCTAGTTGGAAACCCACAAAGCCGTGTTTTTCCTGGGGCGGGCACCGCCAGGCCATGTACCCTGACCCAGGTCGTGACACACCAAACAACACCAGGCCCAAGCCGGTGTCAGACGGGGCCCCTTCCGATAAGGCCCCTTCTAGAATGAAAGAATGAAGGAATGAGGAGGGGGGGGCTTGTAGCTGTCATATCCCATCTACGCGCCCCTCCCCCCACACCTGCAGGCGAGGCGCCCCCATAGCGCATCGCCCCAGGGTGTGGTAACATACTAGTTAGCGTTGGAGGGGGATCCTGCTGACAGGGTTCCCAGGACTGAATGCGCGACCAACTGGCGGTCATGTTCCTAAGATATGACTGCGCGAAGGTAGATGCGTAAGACCACGAGGCCGCCTTGCGAATCTCCTCCACGGATACGCCCTAAATTAGCGCTGTGGAGGATGCGATGCCACGGGTAGAATGTGTAGTCACTGCCGAATAGGCTCTGCCGATAGCATCACAGATCCAGTGGGCGAGGGGCTGCGATAACGGAGGGGCCCGATGAGCCCGCCCCCCATAGCCCACAAACAGCTGATCTGCCTTCCTATGGCTTGCCGTGCATTTCATGTACAGGATGAGCGCTCGCACTGGGCCCAGCTTGTGCATCCATTCCTGCTCACTGGTGGCGTGGGGCGGAGGGCAGAAGCCCTTAACCAGATCATAGATGATTTGAAGGCTGTGGTGATGACCTTTGGTCGGAAGGAGGGATTAGGGCGAAGTTCCACTGACCCACTGTCCTCACTAAGGGTCACACATGACGGGTGCACAGAGATGGCTCCCAACTCGCTCACCCTCCTGGCTGATGCCAAGGCCAAAAGGAGGGCTGTCTTGACTGACAAGGTATGCAGGTCTGCCTGGTCCAGGGGTTCAAATGGTGGTCCTGCCAGGCCGTCCAACACCGTCTGCAGATCCCACTGTGGAACCACGCCCTGCGTCAGGGGTTTTAGCCTGCGGACTCCCCTCAAAAACCACTTTACCAGGGGGTGATTTCTGGCTGAGAAGCGGTCAAACCCACCATGACCTGCTGCAATGGCTGCCACGACTATGCCTAAGGTGGATGTTGCACGACCCCTCTCAAAGAGCCCCTGAAGGAACTCTAGCACCCCCTGAAGGGGGCACGAGCATGGGTTCAGGCCTCTCGCCTGACACCAGCCCACAAAAATCCGCCAACGTGTCGCACAAGCCTTGAACGTGGCCGGGGCACGCGCATACTGAATTGTGGACACTACCGCTTCTGGTAGGCCGATTCAGTTAACCTTACCCTTTCAACTTCCAGGCCAGGAGGAGGCAGGTGCGAACAGCGTTTGGCATACGAGTCCCAGTCATGGGGAGGTCCGGAATTTCCCATGGGCTCCCCCAATGCCAGCTGGATGAGATCCTGAACTATCTGGCGCTCAGGCACAGTGGTACCACCACAAACATGGACAGGTGCTGCTCCCTCACTCTGCGAAGGGGTGGCATTATCAGCCGCCGGGGCGGGACGCATATAGCAAGCCGGCTGGCCACGCTGGATGGGCCAACGCATCCACCCCCAGGGGAGGATTGTCGGTAAGCCTCAGGGAGAACTACAGCGGGCACAGAGCGTTCTCCCTGATCTCAAACAGATCCATCTTCGGTCGCCAGAACAGCCTCCAGATTTTCTCAGCTGTCGCCGGTGGGGAGGCTCCAATCCTCCTTGGGCAGCGCCCCCCTGGACAGCCCATCTGCCCGAGTGTTCAGGATGCCAGGAACATGTTGGCCTTCAGAGAGCGCAAGTGGAGATCTGCCCATATTTGGATGGAAGTCGCCATCTTGTGTTGGGCCACTGATCTGACCCTCCCCTTGTCTGTTGAGATAGGCTACCGCCGTCTTGTTGTCTGATCTCACAGGACGTACCTCCCATCCAACTGTAGGGGAAAAATGGTACAGCACCCTCTGAACTGCCATGAGTTCCAGTAGGTTGATGTGCCGCCGGGGACCCTGCCATGTACCAGCAACTGAAGCAAGGCCACAAATTCCGCCCCACCCTGTGAGGGAGGCATCCACAAATGCATGGGCATAGTGAACCAGGCACCCAAACCGAACTCCCTCGCGGAGCCGGCTGTGGGAGGCCCAAAACGCTAAGGTCCGCCGTGCTTGCAATAGTATGCGGAGCATGCGCTGCTGGTCTCGCCTTGGGTCCCGCCGAAGGCGTATGAACCAGCGCTGCTGGTCTCGCCTCGGGTCCCGCCGAAGGCGTATGAACCAGTGCTGCAGATCTCTTGTGCAGTAGCCCTAAGCGGGCTACTAGATGGGCAGCAGCCATCATCCCCAGTAGCGACATGACTGCTATTGCCCGCACTGAGACTGCGTCCCGTGGCCGTTGGGGACAAGACAGGATCGCTTCTGCTCTCTCCACCGACAAGCGTGCGGTCATGGTCCGAGAGTCCAACTGCATTCCTAAATACCGCATTGTCTGGCTGGGCTGCAGGGTGCTTTGTCATAGTTGATAGCCCAGCTGCGCAATATGCCGCATCACCAACTTCGTATGGGCGGTTGCCATCTGTTCGGAAGGGGCCAGGATCAGCCAATCGTCCAGATAGGTAGAAGCCACATCCATCTCAGCTGAAGCGGCGCTAGGGTTGTCTCCACACATTTGAACTATGTCTGTGGTGCCAGGGAGTATGGAACAGGAGGCGGCAAAACTGAAAGATCCGGTCCTGTAGCGCAAAGCGAAGGAACTTCTGATGGCTTCTGATGGCGCGGCAGGTTTGGGACGTGAAAATAGGCATCTGTCAGACCTATTGACGTCACCCAGTCTCCCGGCCTGACGCATTCCAGCAACGCCTTCACCGTTGGCATCTGGAATGGTCTGCGCATAATGTGATTGTTCAGCTCCCAAAGATCCAAAATGGGCCTCAGGCCTCCCGATTTTTTTGGGGATCCAGAAATATGGGGAGTAAAATCCTGCTTCAGTTTCTGACAGAGGAACCGGTCTTATGGCCTTTTTCCGTAGAGCTTCGTCCATACAATGCCTTTGAATGGGGGGGACGGCAGCGAAACTGCAATGCGTATCCCTTCCGCAACATTCTGTCCAACCACCTCGGAAGGGGGGCGCACAACCTCACCCACGACTGATAGTGATTTGTCAGTGGTGAAGCAGTTGATTCTATGGTTTCCGATAGCCCAGGGCCTCCTGCGACGCCCCGCCCCCTGTGGGAGGGTTCGACCGGGGGGCCCAGCCCGAAAGGGCTGATAGGCCAATGGCAACAGCGCATCCACTGCAACCGCAAGCACGTCACCTGGTGACTCATTCACCGTGGGTGGTGGGGGCGCAGCTGTCTCTGAGTCAAGCGAAAGCTCTTCCTGACGTTTACCCTCAGAGACATTAGCTATTAAACACATCTCGAGCTGTGGGGCAGAGCGAGCGACACTTTTCTCCACGGGTTTGGAAGCCCCAGTACCAGATTTACGTTGGCTTACACAATCCCGTCCCTTGCCACCGGGATGCATAGTGAGAATTTTGCGAGACCTCTGGAGCTATGGAGCCAAAATGGCAGCAACTCCCCTTCCGTGCAACCCGGAAGCAGAAGTGTGCTGACGTGTCCTAATCACGCTGCTGGAGCCAGCCCAGCTTGTGTATTAGCAACAAGCTGGTTATTAGTTTGTGAGCGTTTCTTCACTGAAAACACACCCGGGTGAAGTGAGTTCGCTAAATTTCAAGACTGAATTTGGACAAAACCAGCACTGAAAGATGGGAGTGCGTCAATTTTGGTCCGGAGCTCGTGTGCTACCGCCATGGTTAGAACATTCCTGGAGCAGAACGAGTGGAGGTCCTCTCCACAGATTCATAAGCCCCAGTACTAGAATTACACTTGTGTAAACATCCCGCCCCTTGTCCCCGGGATGCACAGTGAAGCGAATCGAAAGATTTGAGTGAACGCCCCTGCCACTGTAAGATGGGAGGGTATCATCGTCAGATTTCCGATTAGCTACAATGCTTGACCAAGTACTACCTCCGCTGGTAGAACACGCCAACTTAGCTGGCGCTTAGCTATCCACTGTTCCATAAACAGTTTATAGCTGGCGAAGCGCCGGTGTGTTGCAGACTTGTACTAACCGCCCCGCTGGAGCCAGTCCAGCTAGCAGCGTTAGGAAGTTGATGGCAATCTGCATCAGTTCGTGAACGTCTCCTCACTGGAGCTGCCCCATGACGAAATGAGTGCACCGAATTGAAGGATCTGTAGCGAACCCCCTGCCAGCAGCATGGTGGGAGGGTGTCATCGCCAGAATTCCGATTAGCCACATTGTTTGACGGTGTACTACTTCGCGGGTAGAACAACGCAAACCTTGTTGGTTGGGTAACCAGCGTTTCATAAATAAGCTTTTTAGCTACTGAAGCACCGATTTGCTGTTCTGTGTTGAATAGAATTGCTGAGGAAACATGAGCCTCACGCACCGTGTCCCTCTCACTGAGCTGGTGAAAAAAGGGGAAGCTACTCTGCTCCCCCAGGTAGGGTATCCCAATGACCATGAATGCAAACATCTGAAACAACCAGTGTGTCAGCATGTGTAGCATGGAATAACGATCTTGAAGCCAAATACAAATAATGCCTTTTATTTGTAAATCTCCCGGAAGTAGGGCGACCAGAAGCTGCGAGGCAGCAGCAGCAGTAGACGGGGGCTGGAGCCCGCAGATGGCTGGTCCTCTGAAGACGTGTGACGACGGCTGCCGAGCGAAGGCGAGACGACAGCTGCTTGCGGGCAGACTCCAGGCGGTCGACCATCGTTAGGACACGGTGGAGTAGGGCCCAAAGGAGATTGGCTGCCATCGGTTCATGGCGACATCTTCGGATATAGTACCCTGGGCCACGGTCTCCACTTCGGCTGGGCCAGCAGACCGATGGTGAAGTCGTCACTCAAGCACGAAAGGAGCTTGTCGTCCTGGAAGAGGGCGGTTGTCAAGGCTTCAGACGGACCGCCACCAGCTCTCAGTTTGGCCTCGAGCCAGCCTGGAGGGCGCACATACTGTAGCCGCTGTTCATGCCCCTGCCGTGGGGACGCTTGCATAGGCGGCACGGAGCAGCCTGCGCCTGGCGTCGCCTGCCAGCCAGATGCACAGTCATCGTGCTGGTCTGAGGGCGCCATGGGGGAGGCATATTAGACACAAACTTTATCCATATCTTTCGCGACACAACGATAGTGACTGAATTTGCGAGAGTCCAAAACTTTCATCAGGCTGAGTGAAAAAGGGAGACGAGCACTGACAGCGGCGGGGCTTTATAGGGGGTGAGTATGCTACCCACTCCTACGAAGCAGGTGAGTTCAATTACTTTCTCAGGCGCCGAGGCGGAGCCTCGGAGGGGTAAACCAATAGCGAAGCCTGTTAGAGGGCGGAGCACATACAAAATAGAACTAGCTGGATATTTTACAGCGAGTTATTTCACTCTTATTCAAAGTGACTGAGAGTCGATCGGACTGCACTGGGGCTGATCCCACTAAGAGGAATGTTGGATTCACGGCTTTGCTCGCGGGCCCTATGGGCACAATAATTTTACTGTAGGCTCACACCCTAAACCAGCACCCTTCTGAGTTCCTGTCAAACACCTGAACTTTGCTTTTTTGGTTCTTTTGTAACACCGAGGCAAATCAGCACCAAAAGTATGCCAAAGTCCAAAAAAGTTGGCACAGTCAAATTGCTTAGCACTTTGTAAAAGCACCATGTCTCTTAATCACGCCCATGGACATGAACACAAGTATCTAGGATACACCAGGTTGCCATTGCTGCCAAAGTTTTTCTGTGGAATAACTTGCTTTCTATCAGTCATGGTGAATGTATTTATTCTCCTCAAAGATTAATGTTCTCTATGGAAGCTAGATACAACAGTTATTGAAGCTCTGTGAGTATATCCAGTCTCTACACAATGTTTTGCTGTAAATCTAGAGAGCTTCAACAACCTTTGGAGACCTCTGTTAATACATCATATCCTACATCAAATCAGGTGAGTACTTCCTTTCTTAAACCTGAGTGATGAGAGGCATTTTACATTACACACAGCCAGTGCTCTGTCAGATATATTTAAGGGACGGTTGGGTGTGCTTTGAAGAGACTAGATGTGAAATGAAAAATGTCTTTGTTCTGATGTGTTGAAATATGGTGTTTTCTTTTCCCCTCATGGGCCTTGGCAGGAGACTGCCTCCCGAAAGCCTCCTCAGATTCCGTTAACCCCAAAAATACTCTTTTGGTATGTTGGCACAAGTTAATAAAACAATGCACTCAAAGAGGATTGTTACCCTTTCATGTGCTATCGTTTTTTTGCGTTGAACCTTATCCAGAATGGGCCAAAGTGGGTCCAGGTTTTTGTTCCAGCTATGTAGTTACACAACAGATTCTAGCAATCAGGGTCAGTGAAGATTTTGGGGTTGATCAAGTATGTAACTGGCTGGTTGGAATAAAAGCCTGAGTGAGTATGCCTGTGCTAGATGATCGTGGAAGTGTGTTAACAAAGGTTTCCATAATTTATGCCAGAACTTTGCATGGTTTTCGCAGCAAAGTTAACATCGATATAACAGGAACTATGTCTGTCATGGTGTCGGTTTGTTGGGCCTTTCCTTTTTAGACAAGAAAATATTGATGTATTTGAGCAGCTACCTTGGCTGGCACCTTCTTGCAACAGGGCTTCTATTTTTCAGGATGACTGCCTTTTACAGCCCCAGCTGAATTTGATCTGAAAAGTCCGGGAAAAAAAAGAATGGATTATGGGAGAAAATGCTTAAGCCCTTAGCACAGAGGGGCAGATCATAGATGCTAGTGTCAATGGAACTGCTCAAATAATGGATTCAGTGACCGTGTCCTTACAAAATGGGGTAAACACAACATTTACATTGAATATTCACAAAGAAGCAGTGTCCGCAAACCAACACATGGCCGTTTTAGTGCCACTATCGTCGCACATGAAAATGCTTCTTACTAAGCCTGATCTGCTAGCAGCATAACATACTTACCAAAAGCATCCATCCAGCACATGATAAAAATGATCTTTCAAAACAAATAAATATGGTTTTTGTCATAGCAGCACACAATGTTCCAAAGGTATGGCAGTTTGGTATTGCAAACAAACCAGTTTCTGACGCAAAAATTCAATATGGTATTGATACAATGTACTTTTACTGTTCATAATTGCAACCAGGAGTCTAAAAAAAAAAAATATGCAAAAGCATGTAACCCTACTCCAGATAGACATGGTGACATGTGCCTCACCCGATTCAGGGGTACGGTGTACATTTTAGGACATCCTCAGGTCTCAAAGTGAGGTATCAGGTCTCAGACAAAACGGCCTCATTTGTCAAACCAAGCAGCGTCATTTCTCAGACAAACCAAACGGTCTCAGGCCTCAAAATAAACAACATCAGATGAAACGGCGTCATCCAAAATGGCTTCAGATTAAACGGCTTTATCCGAAACGGCCTCAGATGAAACGGCTTCATCCAAAACGGCCTCACATGAAACGGCTTCATCCAAAACGGCTTCATCCGAAACGGCCTCAGATTAAACGGCTTAAAAATGAAAATCATCATTCAAAACGGTGTCAAAAAACGGCCTCAGGTCGTGAATCACGACATAACATTTTATTTTGAAGGAAGTGGAAGTATATGGTGGCAACCTAGCTAATGTTAGTTTGATTGCTTAGCTACCATGTTTGCTAGCCTAGCTAGCCAACAGTTTGGTGCACGGCTGTCAATAGAAAATAAATTAATCAATAAACATTCTGCTATCTCACTCAGCTAGATTTGAACCGGGAGCATTTGTTTTTATACCAAATATACCTACTCCTTAGCCTTAATGCGCTTGCTCAGCTTGCTAGTTCGCTATTGTCAGCCAGCTAGGCTAGCGAACTAACGTTAGCGAGCTAGCTAACGAACAGTTATATTTGGTATAGCATAAATGATAGCAGTTCACCTCTAGCTAACTGAGGTGGCGAAATAATGGATTTTATTTTATTGATGTATTTTCTATTGACTTCCGTGCTCCAAACTGTAGGCCGGCTCGGCTAGCACACTTGCTTGCTAAACAAGCAAACTAACGTTAGCGAGCAGTAATATTTGGTATAACAGAAATGATCGCGGCTCAAACAGTCATGGCTGCCGAAAAATGAAAGGCTCTGTGGTCACTGCGAGACTGGTGAGGTGGAAACAGAGATGCACTTCCTGTTACGCTGCCAAAAATATGCAGAATTGAGGAAAAAGTATTTCCCAAACTTCAAAACAAAGCTCCCCAAATTTGGAGAATTAGCCGAATCATAAAAATTATCAGTACTGCTGGGGGAGGGACCCACAGCACAGCTGGCAGCCCATTACGTACCGGCGTGCCATAGCCTGAGGGACAGGGACTAGGGAACTGTATGTTGCATATGTGCAAATATATTTATATGTTTACATGTGCATATGTGTATATGTATGTGGATGTGCATGAACATGTATGTAGATGTGGACCTGTATATATACACTACTTTTCCCCCATATGTTTATAATTACTCCCCCCATATGTTCATACATTAATTAGTTGTAAGAATATGTAACAAAAAAAAAAAAAAAAGCTGTTAATTTTAATTTTATTTTATTTCATTTATTCAAATAGCTGTTGCTACAATTGTGCCATGCTTTGGCAATACTTAACTTATGTTTTGTCATGCCAATAAAGCACATTTGAATTGAATAAATTGAATTGAATATATATATATATATATATATATATATATATATATCAATACTTTTTTGGGTCTGGAAAGGTTTCTGGAGAACATTAATGTTGTGTTCCAGGGTCCTGGGCCTTTGGCCAGGGCAGTGTGTTATGGTTTTAACAGTTTCATGTGCCAGGTTCCATAGTCATTATTCATATCACAGTTTTAACTGTTTCTTGTTTTAGAATATTGCATTTCATTATTCATGTGTATTGTTCATGTTTTTACTTTTCCATGTTTTGTTTCACCAGGTCTGCCCAGCCACTCCACCCGCTTGTCTGCGTTCCGCCCCATGCCTTCGTCTTCGCAGATTTCAGAGCTCTGGTTGGCTTTGGTATTTCCCTCTTCCTTCTGTGCTGTGCTGGATTTGGGGCTGTCTAAGCTTAATTGGCAATTAGCTGTTTTTAAGTTACTGACATTTACTAACATTCACAGGGAGGTGTAATTCTTGGACAGGCACATTACTAATACTACTAATTTAGGTAGGGAGTTTATTGTCATGATTCCTACTTTGCTATTTCAAGATCTTGCTGTGCTTTTCTGTTCTCAAAACATTCATGCTTCCTTCCAATCTGCATGCTTCATTGGTACTTAAGCTGAGCACGCTCATTCCCTTAATGAGCAAGTCATGTCTACCAATCTCTGTCCTTGTCTAATGATCTTGCCTTGCCCATTGTTTCTTCTCCAGGTGTTGCTCCTCATGTGGCCTGATTCTTTCCCTTTATCTGGGAGCGGTGGAAGTTGGCTGGCAGACAGAGTCTCAAGTTTTATCGTGAGTTTATGTGCCTTAGTGTGTAGTGCTAGTTGTCCATGAGTTTTTCTTGCCTACGATTCATGTATAGTGCTTTTCATATCTTCTGTTTTGCTTATCATTGTATATAACAGTAATTACGTTTTTTCCCTTATCCAAGCCAAGGCTTGTTTATTTTCATAGTCTCTTTATTCATTTCTGTTCCCGGTATTCTGCCTGGAGCTTCCAGTAGCTTTTGTTTTTGTCATTTTTGGATATTTAGTTATTAGCTCTGTGAAGCTTTCCTTAGTTTTTTGCAACCCTTTGGGCCAAGTTTTTTGTTGGCCCTCGTGCCTGATTTTTCTTTATTTTAATAAACTCCCTATTCTCCTCCACCTTGCGTTTGGTGGCTAACTGGTCTCGCATCAGTTGATGTCCATCCCCGCCTATTGATGGATTCATGCGAATTCCCACTTAAATCATTAAGTCAAATTGAGCATCATGAGTCAAAACCGTTGATTTGAGGTAATATATGATCATTTTATGATTTGACGGGTTATTTGATGATTTGCTGAGGCATTTGAAGACCAACTTGATGAGCACTCTTATTTGGCTTCATGGACAGCTGGTAATTTTTAATATCAAACTTAAATGTAACACACTTTTGGTCAAGGAGCTTATGGTCCAGGAAATGTATTACATTAACTCCAAGCCATTTTTTGATTCTCAATATTTTATTTATTTTTTTTATTTTTATAAATTTAGCATCTCCAATCCCACCCGTATCTGGAATTCCCAACTGGTGAACTATGTACAAGGCTTGCTCGTATGCGACCCCTTGTTGCCATTTCAGAAGAGTGAAGACAGTTCAAGGCTCTCCTCCGAAGCATGTGCCTGTCAGCCAATGCTTCTTATACACTCATTGGTTGAATCTTCGCAAGTTCAGAATGAGGGTGGAGGATACCCGGACATGAACAGGCTTAGAATCTTCCTGACGAGCGCCCATCTGGCCAACAGGAGGCACTTCAGCAGCAAACAAAGCTATTGATTTGAACAAAGCTATCCCAATTTGAAACCCTGTGGGGCAATAGCCAATTGTGCGCTACTCGGAAAAAGCTGCCGGTTGGTATGACCGAGGCTCAAACCCGCAACGTAATAGTATATTTCATTTTTAACAACTACAATGTTGGATTTTGTGGTCATGTAATGATGTACTAGATTAAGCTAAGCCATGTTGCCTCACAAGTTAGGCAGCCACAATGTTGAGTAAGTTGTAACAAAAAAGCAATCTGCGGAAAAGAAAGGAGGAACGAGAGCAGGAAGAGAGTTTAGCAAAGCTGTCAAAATTTGATCTTTCTTTTTTTTTTTTTGGCACCACCACGAGCATCACTTTCTGGTGACTCTTGGAGCAATGAAGACAGCCCTATACCGTTGGCTGACCTAACTTCAACAAGTCGAAGGGGCCCAGGTAGCACCTGAAGTTAGGGTGACCAGGTGTCCCGCTTTGTGTTGTATCACACAGAATTTTTATCTTGTGTCCTGCATCCCAGATACTGAGACCGTACTCAACCATTTGACATCATTGCTCCTAAATGCTGTTCAAAAATCAGGCGCTAATCCAGAAGTGTAGTGCTGTTCCAGAAAGCAAAGGTAAAGTCTGTACCGAGCACGTGTGGCTCATCAGGCCATTCTTTATCCCCGGATTCTGTGGCATTAAACAAATAGGACTGTTGCTTCCCCCATTGGCTGGGATGCTATTCCATCGCAGTTTGCCCCCCCCCCTTAGTCAGGTTTCCCTGACAATTTGTTGGTACCCAATCATACACCTGGGTGGAGTGAGGCATTTTTACCCAAGAACACACAACAAAAGGATTTGAACTCTGGATCTTTTGATCCCAAGTCAGGTACACTTAACCACGTCGCCACCATGTTCCCCATGGGATGCTGTCCCGGAGCTTAGTCATTATGCCTTAAAAAATACATTTACTTTAATTAAATTTTCCATTGCAACTTGAACATTTCTGACAAACACAATAGCTAATCCATGCTTTTAAGTGAAACACACACTGAAAAGTAATTAATAAAATTCAGAAAATATTCATTAATGCCTCAAAAGAATGGGCGATTGAAAAAAAGCTGCCACACAGCGGCTATATCGGACATTTAAAGGTCTGAGATGGATAATCACAGGTTTAATGGATGCTCATCAGAAAGCACAGAGATTGTTCAGCAATCAGTGATCTTGGTTTTCGAACAGAACTCTGAACAGACCATGATTCCTTAGAATAGGCCGACTCATGATTTTTATCATTTGGCTTCTGGCGAAATTCCATGAGAGTTACCTTGCATTTCTATCCAGTATCAATGGCCAAACATGCTATAAGCACACAAGCAATCATCTTAGACTTCCTGCAATATCAAGATATATATATATATATATAAAACCTGTTATTGGAAAGATCTATGATTAACAGCTACCGCAATATAATGTTAAACCAACCATTTCCACCGGTGACAAACTTACTATGCACACTTATCTGAGACAATGTCCATTTCAGGAGACATTGTGACTTAATCAACAGACCTTCAGTTAAGCTAAATTAACTTTATATTTCACTTGTATGTTGCTTGATAATCTGTATTCAATGAAGCACTTAGGCTCATTCTAATCACACCTCTCACTAATCAGCCTTCGCTCGGTATAAAAACATTTCAGATTTAATTAAAGGCAGTGATCTTTAGTGATCCAGTTTTTGCCTTTTGTTATGGTGATAGGGAAATATTTTACTTTTATTGTTATGAATATTTTTTTTTTATCGTCAGCCCTTTTAATTAAAAGGGCCATAATGTGACATGAATCAGGAGGATGAAATAGCAAAAGCTGGTGATGCCTGCTGATTTTATGATGGGCGGTATTAAGAGACTCATAGATATGGTAAATGCACTGACAGATAGACCCATAAATATTTGGACAGAGACACACTTTGCATGGTTTTAGTTTTGAACGTCACCCCGACAGATTTGAAGGGAAACAATCAAATTGTGCTTGATGTGCAGACTTCAGTTTAAGAGTTTTTCAAAAATATTGTCTGACCATTTATGAATTACACCCATTTTATACATAGCCCACTGCTATAGAGGCTCAAAGGTGACTGGACAAACTGACACAAATTACAATTAAATGGTAATTTTTTAGTGCTTGGTGGTAAACTCTTTGCAGTCAACGGCTCTCTGAAGTCTGGAGCCCATACATATCACCAAAGACTGGGCTTCTTCTCTGGTGATGCTCTGCTAGGCTTTCACTGCAGTTGTCTTCATATTCTGCTTTGTTGTTTGGATGTTTTGCCTTCAGCAAGTAAGATGTGTGCCCAATTGGATTCAGGTCATGCGATTGACTTGTCTATGGTAGAACAGTCCATATCTTTTGAATCTTGGGTTCTTTTTGCAGTACGCTTCCAGGTCACTGTCCATTTGCATGTAAAGTTTTCTCCAATTAGTTCCAATGCATTTGGATAAATATAAACATTTTATATAGCCCTGTACAATTCAGAACTCATCCTCCAGCTTTTGTCAACACTCTCTTCTCCAGTCGATACAAAAGAATTAGCCCCCATATGAGGTGGTATGCCGCAGATCACGAGTAGATTCTTCCCCTCTTCATATCTTTCTTTTCCTGTCAATCTAGTATAAATTGATCTTTGTCTTGTTTGTCCGGAGAATGATGTTTAGAGCTATACAGGCATTATTTATTTCTTTATATTGGCAAGTTTCTTGTTTTTCAGCCTTTCACTTTACATGTTAAAATGATCCCTCTTTATTTACTCTGTTCAGGTCTTCTCTTGATTATAGACTTTGGCACTGATGTGCCTACACTCCTAATACCTACAGGAGCTAATCAGCTTCAGGCTAAAGTATTGAGATGTTACAAACCAAGGGACATTATTGCAATGTTTATTCATCAGAATTTTAAGACTACCTTTCAGCATTGGCAAGCTGTTTGATGATGGGGAATAAGGGGCCCAACAGAAAAATTTACGCCATGATAAAACTTGCTAGGCTACTGGATACAACCCTCTCTGTCTCATTTTCTCTTTCTTCCACTCTCTCTCCTTCTCTCTTGTTCTCTGTCTGTCTGTGCCTCCATCAGTGCTATGAAAGAATTAAATTGCCCCCCATGTCAAAAAATTGGTATATGTTATTCCTGATAACCAGGAAATGTTGAACAGGATATTTCCCCTCTGTATTTACTCTATTGAAGTCTGACTACTGACTTTGGCACTGATATTCCTTACTCCTTAAGAATATTCTCGAACAGGAAAAGTGTTGTTAAGGGGTATTTCTGAACTCAGAAAAAAATTCCTCTGGCATCCACTACAGTTGTTATCTGTAGTTTTCCTGCCCTTTTTGTATTCTTGAACTCACCGGCGCATTCTTTCTTTTTGTGAATTACCAAAACGTTCAGTTGGCCGCACCAAATAGTAACCAAATGTCTTTTTCTCTGGAGGCTGGCTAATAATGGCTTGCTTTACTGGCACGGCCAGAACTTTGGATTTCATATTGAGAGTTAATAGCAATAGGTTCCAAATTTAAATGTTACTCTTGGTATGAACTGTAGACCTGTAATGTGTTTACTAATAAATTAAATTATTGGGTAATCAAACACTCCTGGGCATAAAGCAGCTGAATATTCAATTGACCAAATATTTTAGGTCCCTAAAAAAGGAGGACTTCTTCTAAATGTTGTAATGCATTACACTGTGCACCAAATTTATGATGTGTTTACATTCTAATTGAAGCAGCTTGTCCTCACTTTACTTAATTTCAATTCAAATATTTCATGGTCGACAGCTGAAACAATAATAGTGTTGTCAATGTTCAAATATTCATGGATGTAACTGTATTTTCAGTTTTTTTTTTTCATATTTTCTCTTTATGTCTATCTGTGTCTCTATTATTGTTATAACAGAGTGAAAGCGCCACCATGTCTAAGAATTTATATACCTTATTCCTGATGAACAGGAAATGATGAACAAGAAATTTTCCCAAATCTTGAATTAGCTAGATTACTGGACTCAGCAAAAACCTGGATTATACCTCAATCTGGAACATGGACAGAGTTAAAACATGCTGCTTCGGGTTGTATCTGGTTCCTGCTCGATGGATCAGGCCCAGGAGTGCATGATAAAATGATGAGCATATTCGTGGAGCATCTGCAAGATCCAAGTGTCAAAACAGAATTTTATGCATAAAGAAATAATTTTCATGTCAGGCAGAAATGTTATGGGCTCAAGCATGTATAATTCAGTAACTCCATCTTCTGGTAAGGGAGGAAAGAAATACATTTGCATAAGATTTGAAGTGGATTCAATAACTTGGCTGTATTTTTAGGATAGAACATATTTATTATTCCTTGAAATTTGCCAGGCTGAGCATTTATCTGAAATCAGGGGGAGGGTACATTCACTACTTCACATATGGGAAATTTCCAGATAGCAATGACCACAGGTCCCACATCTACCCAACACAAGGTTTTGTGCACTGCTGGCAGGTCACATCCAAACGTAGTTTACTTATCACTATTTGCCCTGTTCTGCTCAGTGGATTGATTAAAAAGTTACAGTTCATTGAATCTCTGCATTGACCCATCCAAGGTACTTAGGAACCAGCTCCAGTTCTGAGACACCATGCACTAACACAAGGAGACCATACATAAAGACTCACAACTCTCCCTCTTCGTGATGTAACAGCGCTAAAAACTGCTAACCACTATCCGATGACACATCTGAGCCTTATGGCCTGGTATGGAACAGAAATCAGGCTACTACAGTCATGAGCTTGACAGAGTGCTGCATGTCCAAGGGACAACTCTAATTTATTTATTAGCACTCCAGGAGATAACCAGAGATGGAACATTCCTGCAAAGACAGAAAATGCTCAATTATTAATTCTGAACTTTCATTCAGCTCAAATTCAGACTCACCCCTTCAAACAAAATGCTCCTTTTTGAGAAACTGTGACGTGGCCTGGTCAAATGGGGTCAATGCACTATAATCTAAGAAGTCAAAATAAATATCTAAAAAAATCAATTTATTACATTGCTATCATTAGAATTTGTAACAGTAATGATGATAAGGGATAAAAAAGAAGGAGAAGAAGAAGATGAAAAAGAAGGAGGGCTTATTTTACAGAAGCTTATGTGTGCACAACCCTTTAGCGTGTGTACAGCTAACGCGACTAATGATTGGTGTAGAAGAAACATTGTGACGAGCCATAGCACACGTTTCATGTGTGCTCACAGGTTTAGCAAATGAAGGTCTTAGTAAATTAAGCCCTGAAAAAAATACAAACCAGGACACTTAGTTTGCAGAACAGAATACTACTGTCGGCTATGGTGGGAAGTGGACCACTTGGGCATGAAGGCATATTCAGATGAAGCTGTGTGACTGGCGGACAGGCAGTAAACACAAAATGTTCCCTCAATGTTGCCGCCACCATGCAGTATCTATGTCACAGAAAGTTCCAGCAATATCGTGCGAGGACATTTCTATTAGCTCAATGTCCTTATGTAACGCTCAGCGAAACACATAAGCTGTCATTCCCATGCGCAAAAGACAGCAGGCATTGCAGGACGCATCTGGTGCAAGCTCTCGCCCAGGATTGGCATGAACAGGGCTGCTCTCTCTGTCCTCGTCAGCAAAGCGCAATGTCATAATCAGTTCAGCGCTAATTAATGAGGTGACTGACTCCCCCATTTAAAGAGCAAACACAGCCGTAACATATAATGGCAATAGAGCACACAATGGGCAACTATAAAAAATAGGAGCACATTAATTTATTCCGATTAGAGCCAGCCAGGTCTGCCACTGCTAAGACTGAAGAGAGTGGCCACTCACTCTGAATGAGTCAACTGGGCAGGCTGGGCTTCTGAATTTCTGGCTCAACAAAAGAATTTGCAGGATCTGGAATACGCAATTATTATCTCTTTGTTTCATTAAATAAGCTTATAGTCAATCTTGCCACTTTTTTCTTCCTGGTGCATTCATTGACCCGAGGTAAGCATTGCCATATTGTGAAACTTATCTTCTTCAAACTTAAAGTCAGAGTCTGGACCACCATAAAATATTAAAGTGGACTTGTATTGATTTTAAACTTTATAAAAAAATTATTGTATTTGGTATCATCTGAAAGGGCTATCAATATTTCCCATTGGGAGATGACAATGGAATGGAATAATGATGGATGTAAAACGGCTTTTAGCAACCCCCAATATCGTCCTTGAGCAGCACTGTCAATTGGGCCAAGAGCTGTAACACAACTCAGAGCAAATACCAAGGCTATCCTATGTGTTTTTTACAGGACAAGCAAGATGTCAAAATCCGCTAAAAATGTTAGAATTTTTTCAACCCCTGCTAGAATCCATTATTTCAACCCTGTACATCAATTAAATGGATGGCTAAATACCTGGCATTTTCATAATTAACGCGCTAATCCACAATACACTCATTCACTTACAGGCAGGACTGGCTCCAGAATTGAAAATTTGGGGGCTAAGATTCATTCTTTTATGAAAATAATTAGTCCTAGCTTGTTCTCAATTTTTTCCTTTTTTAACACGTATCCGATTATAGCAATAATCAAGTGGTATTTGAAGATGGCTTCTCCCCTTACGGCGACAAAATAATGGGCTACATTCGGTACAGCAAAATAATGCACTGGCACTCAATGATGGTATTTTTTTCCCAGCGAGCGGCATTTCAGAACTCTTCAGAGAACGAAGGTAATTTCAGTGACAAGTACGTACATTTGTATTTGCAGCACAGTCACTACCACTTGCTGTAGAAAAAAATAACCAGATTGGAAAACGTAAATGGACGACACCACGTACTTGTCACTGAAATTACCTGCATTTGCTGAAGAGTTCTGAAATGCTGCTCTCGCTGAGAAAAAAAGCCATGTCTTCAATTTCCACTTGCTTATTGCTTTAATTAGAAAACATGTTAATAAAGGAAATGTAACGGCTGGTAGAAGTGGAGTTTCAGATGCCGTGGCAGGCGAAGGTGCACTAAGCACGGAGCCGGCTCAGCTGAAAGTGGTAGAGCAAAAATTAGAAGGGAAAGGAGCTCGCGTTTGTGAATACATGAAAGACTTAAGTGTCAGAAATGAAGCGAGCAACCAGAGAGGAAAAGAAATCTCAATAAAAGAGAAACTAATAAGGCACTAGACAATTGTAACAAAAAACCTAAAGAAGAAAAGCTTCCCAGAAACAAAAATAATATATATACTGCCAAACCCTGACTAAAGATTTCTCTGGCCGAAGTGAGCAACATAACATCAGACACTCCAGCAAAGGAGGCGTGGTTACCTCCGGCTTAAATAGACTCCGGGGAAGGACCGCCCAGGAATAATCAGCCAGCTGGGTAAAAAATCAGATAGGGAAAGAAAACAATGTAGTCAGGGACGAGAGTAACAAAGAAAGCAAAAAGCACATACACAAACCACAACAGGAAATTGGATTGCGAATGAGCTAGGACTAATTGTTGTCATAAAGGAATGGATCTTTGCTCGCAAATTTTCAGTTCTGGAGACAGCCCTGCGTAGAGGAACTGCCTTAATTATCACTCTGAAACCTGAAGACTTCATTGTCAGATGGATGGTTTGGTGGTCCTGATTACATTTGTTAGGATTCAGTTACACTATGGGCACCTTCAGTACTAACTAATGACCCTTCAGTATAGAAGGGCAATAAACACCCCATAAAATGTTTTTAAACTTCATGCAAAATCATGACTCCATCCCAGTTAGCAGTTAGCAAGCCCAACTCCAGACAATTGTGATGCAAAATAGCTGCCCTCCAGTTCCACCATCCAAGTTTGGGATGCAAATAAAGTACTTCGGGAATCCAATGTACATAAAACATAAAACAGATGTATGTTGTATGTATGATGTATGTTGGTAATTATATGAACTACCGGTTTATTATAGGTTTTAAGGATTGTTTTTTGTTTCCATGAGGTAAACTAATGCAGACTTTTACAACCTAGAACTTTGTCAAGGTAATCATCATCAAGGCAATTTACATTTCTGCTCATTGCACGGAAAATTGATATTACACACTGTAAAAAAAAAGAAAATTGTCTCAACTGAAAAAAGTAATGTCCAGGCTGCCTTAAAATTTTAAGTTGATTGAACTTGAGATTATAAATTCAATATTACCTGAATTTATCATCTTAAATTCAGATAACTTTAAATTTTAAGGTAGCCTGGACACTAACTTTTTTCAGTTGAGACAACTTTTTTTTTTTACAGTGCAGGGATGTGTCCTCTACGTCATCAACAATAACATACGTTTTTATTAGCATAAATCTGATCCGGTAGAACTATAAAACGAAAAGAGATCAAGAAATGAACAAATTACGACAGGTGGTTGGAGTTATTACTGTCTGTCAATTATGTCATAGTTCATTATTGGTTTACCTCATATTTAGTTTATTAACTTTTTTGTTCAAGGACCAATGAAGTGGCTCCTTAAATAGCAGACAACATAGTTTGGTTCAGATCAATGGGTCATACAGTAGACCTCAACCAATCATTGATGTGCTTGAACTTTGAACCAATTAAAACATGCCCAGTACAGCGAAGGGGAAAGCTGAGATCAAATCAATGAGTCTCTCAATGACCTTTGGTGACTCTGACTATTTTTGGCTAATGAGTGGTCATGCTCAAATTGTTGGTTCCAACCACTGCTAATAGCAGAAATTGTTTATTTGGACTGCGATGCTGTTGAAGTACGAACAGCAAAAAAAAAAAAAAAAAAAGGGCTGTCACTCTGCTGTACCCCAAAAAATGCCCATCGAGAGTGGCGAGTACTCCTGCGCACCGAATTGCAGTTCTCTGGTGCTTCCTTGATTTACAGTCTAGAGTAGATTCTAGTACTGTACAGCTGCTAAGACCACACTTGCTTATCGTATTTGATGTAGTGATATAATCTACTCCAGATTTGTCCACTAAATATTTCTCCATTGTCCAAATAGCACATTTACTCTATAGCTCAGAGATTTAGTACCTCTCAGGCACTCATCAAAGCCCAAATGAGTGCATAAGTAAGTTTAAATGCAGAATCTTCAGAGGACTACAGCTATTTGAAAGAGTTTGAGGGAAAACGTGTTCTTTATGAGACAAACACAAAGTACAGTAATGAGAATTTTAAGGCTGAATACTGTAAAAGTGAGAAAACTAAGCTTTTGTATTTTTTTCAGTACAATAGCAGAAAAAGTAAAGTTAAGGAGGATGATAAGTCTCCTGTGATCTGGAAAAAGTTTATCAGTGGCAAAGATCTTGCAATTGAAAAAAAAAATTTAGGTTCTGGACTTCTCTTTAGAAACTGGACAAATACCAAATACTTGGAAGCAGGGTAATATAATTCCAATATATGGGAAAGGGGACTGCACTGAACCAGGAAACTAAAGGCCTATCAGTTTAACTTGCATTGCATATAAAGTATTGGGATCTATCATTAATGAAAAGTTAGCAGGATTTCTGAAAGGTCATAACTTACTGGTGGATAACCAACGTGGTTTCCTTAAGGGGGAAACATGCCTTCCAAACCTTTTGTAATTTTTTGAAGTGGCCATTCAGACTTCTGATCAAAGCAGGGCCTATGATGCCTTATACTTGGATTTTCAAAAAGCATTACAGTACCACGTTGGAGACAAAATTTTTAAATATGGACTGCAGGAATTATAAGAGGTATTTTGGAATGGATTCAGAACTGGTCATGGCAGAGTTGAGGTCAGATGGATCTCATCCGAGCTAGGCATTGTGGGAAGTGTAGTCCCTCAGAGTGTGTTGGGACCCCTGCTCTTAATCCCCTTGAAAGGAACACCGAGAGCAAATTAATCAAATTTGTGGATGACACAAAATTTGGACATTCAGCTAACAGTTTAAAGTCCACTAAAGTGATTCAGTATGATTTAAATAGAATTCAGAGGAGAGCAGAGATGTGGCAAATGAAATTCAACATAGCCAAATGTAAAATTATACATGTTGGAAATAACAACAATTGGAAGGGCTACTTAAGGAGGTTTATAACTGGAATGTATTCTACTTGAAAAATATTTGGGAGTGATTGTTGACCAAAGCCTTACAGGTCCTTGCCACTGTGCCATAGCAGTTAAAAAAGCCAACGGGATGCTGGGATATAAAGCCAAAAGTACTGAGTATAAATCCAAGGAGGTTATATTTCCCTTATGCCATACATTTGTCGGACCACATGTAGAGTATTGCATGCAATTGTGGGGACTATACTACAAGAAATTCATACGTAGAGCCTTTAGAAAAGGTTCATAGAAGACCCACAAAGTTAATTCCTGGTATAAAAGATAAAAGCTATGAGGAGAGGCTAAAGATCCTTAATCTCTTCAGTCTAAGTATATTGAGACTTCAGGGTGATCCGATTGAGGTCTTTAAATGTGCCACAAGGATTAACAAAGTTAACTATGTAGGATTACTTTGGCCAAGTCTTGTCTGCAGAACTTGGTGTCACAAATGGGAGTTTGCAGAAGGTATAGCTCTCATATTAGGAAATGGTTTTTCACAAAGAGAGTGATCACAGTGTGGAATACATTGCCTGGCCATGTTGAAGAGGCAGAAACTCTGAGGGCCTTATTTTAAAAATCTAAGCACGAGGTCTGAAGCATGTGGTGAAAGTGCATTTAGCTCAAGTCCAAATTCAATTTTGCCAGTTTAATGGTGGGATGTTTGGGTGCAAAGTAAATTGAATGGTTCAAAGGGGTTGGACTTAATTTCTTAAATAATCAGAGGCGTGATTTGGGTGTAACATGAAGTTTCATGTTCATGAAAATCAGAATGTCTTCTCCCATTCCATTTAGATACCAGATGCCCTTGCACCTTGGTGAATTATTATGAAAAGGAATTTTTGGCCTGGTAGCAGGAAAAAGCTGTACCCTGCAGAGAAAAGCGTCTGCAAAGTGCACCAGCAAACAATATGGAAACCTGACCACAATGATCCCCAAAAATGTAGTAAAAATAATTTTTAACAATACTTAAAAAGTATTTTCTTCATATCCAGATGTGAAACATCATCATAGTGAATTCCCGGGGCTGCGTTTTAACTTTTTCTCTTTTTTTTCTTTTTTCTGCTTTTGAACTTCTCATTACATTACAACTTGGGCTTAAAACAAGCAAGCCGAAAAAAAAGTTACTAATTCAGGGTTGTGGGTAAAAAAAAAATGTCACTGGTGGAGAATGTCCGAGAGAAATTAGAACCAGTACAAAAAACAGTTAGAGAGAAAGAGACAAAAAAATGTATTTTGATCATGCTATCTCAGCCCTTTGAATAATATCTGACAAGAGTGAAAGGAACTTGCTTCCGCTTGGCTGACGATTGAAGGTCTAGTCAGTTAAATGGAAGAAATTCAGATTAATTGTAGATGGTGAAAACAATATCAACTGTTGCTTTTGCTGTGACAAAAAAGGGCCACTTTTTAAAGCCACTTCGTTTGTCAGCCAAACTGGAAATAATAATAAATTTCAAATGAAATGTGGAGTTTTGTATTTGATAATAGTTAGTAGATGCAAGACAGATGGGTTGCAGGCACTGTGTTAATGAAACAAGTCAGATTCAAAATTGATTTTTCAGATGATTACAGATAATATGGAATCAGATTTCTGTCAAAATGATCAAACAAAAATGTTTTATATATTTATGTATGTGGATATGTAAATAATACGCAATTGCCTCAATAAAAGTGTTCCGTGCTACCGTATACGTATACATGTATACATATACCATCAAAGGACAGCGCTCTATCGCACGCAGAATTGAATTGCTTACATCTGGACCTCATTTTTGTTGTCCAGGTGGATACACGTTGAAGATCACAATCCACAGAATTTTCCCAACTGAGATTAAATTTAGTACAGTATTAAGTACAAGTGAGGCACATGCTGCATATGATTACATGTCCTTCAAATCCTTCCATCAATCATGCTGTGTTTAATAGTGCTACACGCTGCTGACGCAAGGTTGATAACACAGTTTCTGATGAGCAAAATCAGAGGGGAAGTCAGCTTGTGCGGTATGGCTGGCTGGGAGTCAGTATTTTGGCTCAGTTGACTGCTTGTCTTGTCAGATCTACACCTGCTGCGCTTGCTCTGTTTCTCCAACCCATGGAGAGCAACTTATCCTGTCAGCAACACATTTCCTCTGGCTTAGTTCCTTTTTTACTGAAATAACCAAAGTGAGGATCACTGATGATTACGTTACACATAGATTTCTAATCCAGAGCCGCTGTCAAATATGTGACACAGCCCATAAAATATATTAAGAGGATATGGGCTGGGTAGACATATTTCATATTTCTTGTGCGTAAACTCATTAGCAGGGTTAAGAGGGGGGAGTCTGTTGTCTGACCCCAAGTCAATCAGCCTGGAGCAGATGTTACATCACTGTTGCATTTCCATAGGAATGAGTCATTTTTTAACTCATTTACAGCCACCCAATTTTAAGTAATACTGTCAAATTATCATGATCAGGTCAGCAAATTAAGGACTGAGCGCGTGTGCATCCTAAGCTTATTTAGATTCATGCCAGGATATTTCTGTCAAAATGTCTCTTAGGAAGGTGAATAACTGCTCTCAACATGGCATGCACGTAATTAACACATATTAACAGCTTATTAAAATCATATGACTGCATTTGTGGTTGGAACAAAAACCACCATGCACAGGGGGGCACCAGGACCAATGTTGGCTTAGATGACAGGAGTGGATCTCAGTTGCAAACCCAAGCACTTTCAGGTTTGACATTTTGTGAATTCAGAGATGCTCCTTGGCATAGCCCTGTTATAATGCAATATTATTATTTTAGGTAGCATTACCTTTGTTGCGTGTCGGAACAGGATTAGACCCCAAGCGCAGAATAGCCGGCAGAACTGGTTTATTTGACACTCTCATGATCATACAAATACAAGTGCAGAATTAGAGAAGATGGCAAATGGTCCACAAAATACACAAAGGAATGAGAGCTCCCAAAGGGAGGTGTACTAGCAAATTACAATACAATAATTACAAAGGGTTTAATTACATGAATACACAAACTCCCAAAGGTGAGAAAGATAAAGAGTAGTGATATTACCTCTGATACCAAGGCTCCGACGCATGCTTCAAACTCAACAGGGTATTTTTCTGAAGCACTTTTCCGGAGTTCACTTCAAACCGGGAATAACTACAAGACTGATGACGTTCGAACCACTTCATTGCTACATTCAGACTGAATCAGCTGACCGGTTTGGTTCGATAGGGCGGAGCTTTGAAACATTGGCGAGATTCAAATGTATTTAAGATAGATGAAACTGTGCTCTGTTATGATTTAAAAAAAAATGCCTAAGTCACACAAACACACCCAGTATACAACAAGCACAATCAAAAAACTTAAGAAATCACATGTTTTTTGTACAGAGCAAACATTTACAGGATTCAATGAGGCTGTGGATGTAATAAATGTTATTATAATATAATATAATATAATATAGGCTAGAATTGTAGAATATGAAATCTTAAGGTAAAGAAGAAAAACAACAGACACATGTAAAATGAAGTCAGATTTCAGCTTTAGGTATTTTACACAAAAGAGCATACCCAGTGTCACCTTTGCAAGGCTGTGCAACAACCACTGTGCCAGCAGATGTCACCCACGTGCTCAATGAATGAAGCTTCAAGTAGTGAACCAGTTTTCAATACAATGGTCCAAAAGGGTTCAGCGCTTCAGGAAGCCTCGTTTGGCCATCACTAATAAAGAGTACAAATTTAGAAGCGCAAGAACGCGCCAGCATCCAAGGGGAAGCATATTGCTTCCCGAAAGGAGAAAAAAAGCCAAATGTGAGATAAAAAAAAGTAAAGTGAGTGGTATTACTGACAAAGGAAACTGCCACAAACCAAAAACTAAATAGTGAACACATACGCAAACTAAACGAATGAGAAAAGAGAACTAATCATTCAATAACAAGAAAAGGCTAAATTTTCTAAAGAAAATTTGTGTGCTTGCTTCAGCGAAAAAAGTTGAAGAGGTTTGTTTATAAAAAGAAGGTGCTTGGAAAAAACTGAAAACTGTTGAAAAACTGCTGAAATGTAAGCACAAGACTTTAAAGCTGAAAGTAATTGTTTATGCAATTCTGACTTTTCAGCTGCATCATGACGGAGTCCACAATACTCCGCTTCAACCCAGCTGTAAAAAAATGGTCAATTGGAGTCAATGAGGTTGACACATCTCTCTCTATGGCTCTGTGTATATCTAGGTCAACGCAGTGCATGCTTAGAAATTAGCTTTATGACAGAGCAAACATGGCAGGCCACATTGGCAGATTGCCGGTTATAGCTCATTGTCAGTGTCTCCCCTAGTCCCCAAGTATAATGCTGACCTGGCCAAGTTGTGAAATTCTACTTTTCACAGCCCCATGTTCATTTCTGTGCACTATGTGTTCGCTAGCTAAATAGCTAATAATAGCAAGCAGCAAGATATCATTAACACATGTTGTGATATTATTCATGGCTCTCTTTTTATTTCAGTGCTATTATTAGCAAGTTAACTTGTGAACACACAGTCCACAGAAAGTATTTGAAACAGGTCGAACTTGAGCGTTGAAATTGCCATCACTGCAGATGACATAATCAATAGCTAGCGAACGTTAACTATTAAACTATTCAAGGAGCATGGAAAAGTCTGCGTCTGCAGCTTAGCATAGATGGCAGTTTCGGTCATTTTGAAACCAATATTTCACCTGTTTTAGATATGATGATGAATATATCTAGCTAGTACGAACAGTTGCGACTGTATACTGGAATAGGAGCTTGAGCAATTCTTTTCTGCTTTGCTATTTTTTTTTACTGTAACATGTGCTCACATGGACCCACCCTGCAAAAAGACCGGTCTCACTGCCTTAAATGCCCTAAATACTATCTTGGAGCTGGTTTGAGCGACTGCGCAAACCACAATACCAAAAATTCTTTCACTTAGTTTGACGCAGAAGAATTAGATTTGTCTGACAGTCGTATCAATCTTAATCTGAACAAAAATAATTCCGACGCCAGGAAAAAGTCCAGCAGAGGGCAGAATTTAACCGCAATACCACTATGCCACAATTTCGCTGGGCCACTCTGAGCCATTTGAGCTATTGGGTCCAATGGAGATTTTAGGTGATGCATCTTTTACATACTACTGCCTCTACCTCAAAGAAAGTAAGTCCAATCTATGAAGTGGAGGTGCCATACAGAAGAGGAGAGTCTGCAGAGCAAAATATGTCAAAATTGTGAGTGTAGAGTCAAAAATGTGGGAACACGAGCAAGTTGTAAAAATGTGTTTTTCAGCTTCCCAACTGGAATTTTCTAGTCTGATTTAATATAGGAGTTAATGTAGTTCTGGTTGGTGCTCCTGATGCTTTTCGGCTCATACTGCCAAAACTGTCTGCTCGATTGTTTGTATAGTTACATTTTTGTGACCAGCCCAACATTTGCTACAACTTGGATATAAAAATATTTATGTGGAGTGAAAACTGTTAGAGTTAGAGCAAGTTGAAGAGAAGGCTTCTTGACAATTTTACAGCTGTCCGCCACTCTAACAGTGACATCACCACACTAAGTTCCCAGAGTATATTGTAACAAAAATTATTTAATAAAATTATAATTAAAAAAGTATAGAAGTTAATTTGAACAGTGAAGAAATTATATAAGCTTAACTTAACATTTTGCAGTTTGAATGACGTTTCTAGCTAAAAGTATGACAGAGTAAAAAAAATAGCTGAATCTACTGAATCAGCACAAAAATGGCTTGATTTAATAGGACCCCAAACAATGAATGAAATGAAATATCTCAAAAACTAAAAAGAAAATAAAAAATCTGGACAGTTGCAACTTAATTCAGAACAAGCTGAACTTTTTAAAGTTTGAACTGTTTCAATAGCTTAAATGGTGTAGGAGGAGTTAGTTGGCCAAATTTAGGCGGAAAAAAAAAAGAAGAAGAAGAAGTAAGAGAATAGAGCGTGCTGCTTTGCTGAAGCAAGCATACAGTAAGTGAGGGGGTCGGAAAACAATGCTGGCCGGGAGAATGACAAGTTTCAGCTGGCACTCGTCACAACCTTCAAGTCAGCTTAAATTAGTCTGGCCATCATCTGCTCTCTCTCATTAACAAGGCCTACTCCCTCAGAACTGCTGCTCTCTGGACCTTTTTTTTTTTTTTGCTCCATTCTTTGCAAATCCTGGAGACAGCTGTGAGAAAAATCCCAGAAGATTCCGTTTTTTCCCCCCTTTTTTTTAAATTCCAAACATTCCAACTGGCATCAACAATAATTCCATGGTCAAAGATATTGAGATCACATTAGTGCCTGATTCTGTTGTTTGTTTTGCACATCAACTGAACCTGTTAACAATGTTTTTATGATTTTTTGCAAAAAGTGGCATGCACCTGATTTGCTGATTAGGTATAATTAGCAAGCTGGTGCACCTAAAATGGTTACTGAATGTACAGTTTGGTAAACCAGTATTTGAGGGGCCAGACAACAGCACAGTGAATCTAAATTCTGGGTAAAAGACTTAGTTTTTGACCAGATGTGAAAACAGCAACAAATCAACAAAGAATTCACTGAGTGCAGTTTCCCCAGCCTTTAGCACACCATCTAAAGCACCAAAACTTAATTTAATCCATCTATAATTGGGAACAAATCAATTTGCGTTGGGCATCCATAAAAATTGCTGTAGAAAAAAGAGCAGATAAAGTGAATATAGTGAGTGAACTCATCAAGTTGAAGGGGGGGCTGTCTCTAAAAAAAACAAAAACAAAGAAATAAACACATTCTTGCTCATCGTTTTGGAAAATGCTAGACATTCCTCTATTGAAAATCCATAGAATTTCATTAGCGCCACTTGGAGGTCGATACACCTCTCCTTCCGCACCACAGCAGAGGTTAACCAGACTCTGTAACTGTAGACAGCTCCCTCCCAATCCAGTGACTCTTTTCTCTTTTTTATGTTCCCAAGGCAGGGAAAAATCTTTAAACCACCTCCGAGTCGGTAATTCTGCCCGGACCAAAAGCTGGACAGGAGGCCGGACTAGCCCACTGTTTGTACTGAATGTGTTTGAAGGCAAAAGGGAAGATGGGGAGGGGGGTGGGGTGGGGTGAAACAGGGACACATGGCAACAGGTGTATGTACTACCATGCCACACTCAGGCCTGATCACTGCCAGACCTGTTGAATCAAGAAATCACCTAAATAGAATCAGACATGATTCTAGTGAAGACTCAAGTGAAGTAAGCTGAATGATCTCAAAAAGCAACACATAATGCCGCAATCTAAAGAAATTCAAGAACAGATGAGAAAAAAAGTCACTGACATCTATCAGTATGGAAAGGCTTTGAGACTCAAGCGAACCACGGTGAGAGCCATTATTCACAAATGAAGAAAAGACCAGTGGTGAACCTTTAATTACTTTTTTGCATAGGCCCAGGTAGGTTTGGATAGCTTTTTTCCCTTAACAAATGAAATCATCATTTAAAAGCTGCATTTTATATTCACTCAGGTTATCTTTGTCAAATATTAAAATTTGTTTGATGATCTCAAATATTTAAGTGTGAGAAATATGTAAAAAAAAAAAAGAAATTGGGGAGTGGGGGTGGGGGATACTTTTTCACGGCACTGTCCGTACTGTGTACGGTGAGGTTTATAAGGCTTTGGATGCTCACACTAATATAAAGGGCTTCAATGGCTACTCAACTTGCTTTATATGAATGTGAATGCCCCAAAATTGAGGTATAGACTGCCTGCTTAAGCTTCAAGGCACTGTTGTCCATCGGGTAAGTCAGGAGGAAATTCATATTGGTGGAGTAAACCATGAGTGAATGACAGCCCTTAAAATCCATCAATATGCAAACTCTTCAAGATATATCTCTAAAGGTGCCCCCAATGAGCACCCATGCTACAGATCTGGACCCTGGAGCAGTTGAAGAGGGTTGCCTGGTCTAGTGAGTCCCATTTTCTCTTACATCATGTCTTTTGGCTGGGTACATGTGCACCATTTACCTGGGAAGGGATGGAATCAGGATACACTAAGGGGTAGACAAGCTGATGAAGGGAGTGTGAAACTCAGGGAAATGTTCTGCTGGGAAACCTTGAGTTTGGGAAATCAAGTGACGTCACTTTGGTGGAGCTGTTTTGGCAGCGCATGGAGTACCTTCACTATATTAGTCAGGTAGTTTTAATCTTGTGGCTGATCAGTGTCAATATTCTGCCTGTGACTCAGATTTACATGCCTGTAATCAAAGATGGATATTTCAGCATTCAAGAAAGCTAAATTTCTGCCTTATTTTATATCCAGCCATGAGCTCAGCCTGCATGGTTCACTAATTAGTTTGACCTCCAGGCTAAAGGGTTGTTTGAATTTATCATGCGTTCAGAACACAGGAGCCACGGAGAGACCACGGACAAGCCAGTAGGGCATCTTTAGTTAATGAAAGATAAGAGTTATCAATGACAAGAACTAGAAGGATTATCAGAAGACGGTCTGAGTTCACGCTATGCGCTATCGAAGGGACTGGTCTGAGGTCACTAGTCAGGGTATCAAGCCAAATGGATCAGGGCATGCAGGGCAGGCGCTCACTCACACACTTTGATGAAGAGTTGACTCGGAGAAGCCCCTCCCGCAAGGACCACAGGCACCAGGAAAAGTTTCCCAAATAAGTCGATACTTCACAGCTAGAGTTTAAACACCGAAGGCAGAGGACAACAGTGCAGCAAAGGGGAGACAAAAATCAGGAATTTAAATACTGTTGTGTTCCGGGGTTCTGGCCTTGGGCCAGAACAGTGTTGCTTATGGTTTTAACAGTTTCATGTTTCAAGATTTCTTAGTTCATAGTTTCATAGTTCATAGTTCATGTCACAGTTTTTGCATTTCATGTTTCAAATTCCATGTTTTTACTTTTCCATGTTTTTGTTTTTGCCAGGTCTGCCAAGCCACTCCACCGCTTGTCTGCGTTCCGCCCCGTGCCTTCGTTGTTGCACATTTCTGAGCTCTGGTTGGCTTTGGTATTTCCCCTTCCTTCCATGCTGTGCTGGATTCGGGCCTCTCTAAGCTTAATTGACAATTAACTGTTTTTAAGTTACTAACATTTACTAACATTCACTGGGTGGTGTAATTCTTAGATAGGCACATTACTAATATTACTAATTTAGACAGGGAGTTTATTGTCATGATTCCTGCTTTGCTATTTCAAGATCTTGCTGTGCTTTTCTGTTAACATTCATGCTTGCTTCCAAACTGCATACTTAATTGGTACTTAAGCTGAGCACGCTCATTCTCTTAATGAGCAGGTCATGTCATCCAATCTCTGTCCATGTCTTGATCTTGCCATGCCTCTTGTTTCTCTCTCTCCAGGTGTTACCCCTCATGTCATGATTTCCAAGCCTTTATCTGGATGCGGTGGAAGTTGGCTGGCAGACAGTGTCTCGCGTCTCATTGCATGTGCAAGTGTAGCCAAGTTCTTGTTGTCAAGTCCCCTAGCATTTCTAGTTTCTAGTCTTGTCCCAGCCTCTTGTTTTTCGAATTTATATATAGCCTGGTTATTTATTTTTCTTGTGCTTCTTGCCTGGAGTTTCCAGTGCCTTTTTGTTTTTTGCCTTTTGCCTTTATTGTTTATAGCTCTGTGTAGCTTACCTCAGTTTGTTTTTTGCAACCCTTTGGGCCAAGTTTTTTGTTGGCCCTCGTGCCTGTTTTGTTTTGTTTATAAATAAATCCTCATTCCCTTTTCCCGCATCTGGTGTCTGCCTGATTTCGTATCAAATACATAAACATGACTATAAACAAAGTGGAAAGGAACGTTCAGCGCATGGGGTGGAAACACAAGGAAAATAGAGTAAAACTAGAAAAATAATTAAATAATGAAAGTCAATTAACTGACAAAGATGGTCAGACTGAGGTGGAAAACAAATTAGAAAACTCTTATGGGACAGAATTGGCAAATCCAGGTATCCTGTGATCTGGAAAACCTAGTACATATGTCTCTTTTGGGAGAATCTGAGTTCGAGCCTCATTTGCAGTAATTAAGAGTGGTGAGAATCTTAAAACACTAGCTATTAGAGTTATTTGAACTGTCAAAATCAAGTTTTTATTATATTTTTAGTTGGGAAAATTCCAGAATCGAAAGGGTTTTGTTCACTTGCAAGAATACTTGCCACTGATAAATTCACTAGATTTTTCCAGATCACACAAGGGGTGTGTAGAACAAAATTTTGGGAGGAGCTTTTAATCTCTGAACATGAAATTTGTACCTCTGCCTGTAATTCATACATGGGAAGACAAACACACTCAAACTAAAATGCGGACTTTCAGCTTGAATGTGAAGTAAAGTACATCCATATTGATTGATCTGTGTATGAGTCATATCTCTGTCAAATTGTGTCTCCATTGGAAGACTAAAAGAGCTGGCTCTAGTTTTAATGCAAGGCAATAAAATTCTGTTAAAATGTCAATTTTTTTCTACATTCTCTCTCATAATCTCACATCACTTAAGGGTATCATTACTGTTTAATATCAGCGGGCAGCATTAGGATTCAGTTTTGGCTCAATAACAATTTGGAGCTTACAGTTGGATTTGAATCATTCACGCAAGTAATTCCTTAAATGAAGTGAGAAGCGGCTAAGTAGCCTTCTGAGGGCAGTTCATGTTTCTTTTTTTTCTCTCGGAGCTATCAAAAAGCAACTCAAGTAATTTGGCTGCTTAATTAGAAGGTCAGAAGGAAATGGTTTCTCATTAAAAGGAAATGTGGGACTGCTTTGTGCCCATAGCCCTGCTCTTTTTGGGCCTGGTTGTTTGTATTTGATATCCCAGCTAAATTTAATGTCTGAAGATAACAGAGTAAAAGCAAAGTGTGTATAGGCAAGTTTCGCCACTCAGCGGTCATCTTAGAAGTTATTTTAGGCTAATAAGACCAGGTTCCTGTCTAATTAAATGGGGAGGGAGCCATAATTTCACTTTCAGTGGTCACTGGGACATAAAAGCTGCACGAATAGAATAACCTGTCAAATCTGATAAAAACTGCTTATAAAGTTTGACCACTTTTCCCAAAAATAACATTTAAAATGTATTTCCCCCTGCAGCTTATACTTCTGCCACGCATTCGTAAGGTTTAACAAATTCAAACTGCCTTTACAGTGTGCTGTGATGAGACGCTGTCAGCTCATCCCTCTAAACTGAAAGGCATACATTCAATGGGCTCATCCCACCAGAGCTCTTGAATGCTAAACTGCCAACCAAATCGGTCGTACCATAACTGTTGTGAATCTGTACTGTATACTAAGTGTCAATGACACAGAAAATTGGCAAGATATACAGGAAAGGGTTGGATATGTCACAAGACTGCCATCTACTACTGTTATGGATTTTTCCATTTAAAATGCCTTAACTCTTTCCTAGCTGTCCTACATGAGGACCAGATGTCTAAGGAAAAACACTGCCACTCAAAAAATGTATTAGAGTATTTCATGGGGAGGCTGTCGATGTTTTTGGCTGTTCATCTAGATGACATATCTCTCTATTCTAAAGAATTTCCATTGAAAAACTCTTCTGGTCTACTGTTTCGGTCCAACTCAACTCCCTCTTAGCATTCATAACAGATAGTATTTTGCTGTCACTTTCCGTCATGTTGATGGATGTTTTTCAAGTGATTATGAGCAAAAACAAAGCAGGTTGCAATGAGTACACAATGTTTTCCATGTCTGAGCAATCGTAAACAATGGATTTTTTCTAGAAGATGACATCATATGCTTCCCGGAGCTAAACTGTTCTGAGGATAGCTGAACATTTTAGTTTTTGGGTATCATTGGAAAGGGCAGATATTCAGCTTTCTTTTGATGCATAACACAAAATTATCTATAATTTTTAAGAAATACAATACGGATTCATGGCTAAGTTCCAGCCCTCTGGCAGAGACATTCAGATTGTCAGCCAAAATATTCTAATACTTGGTGGAATTCATTCACCATACCATTAATCTTAATCAGCGCCCCCAGACCTTTTGAATAAAAACAGCCCCAAAACATGACTGACCCAGCATCATATTTTACTGAGGGTATGAAGCACTTCTCCTGCATCACTGTTTTGATGCCAAACACGCCAATGCTCCAAGTGCTTGTTCCTCTGTCTTCTGGTCAGAAAAGGCTTTCTTCTGGCAACCCTTCCAAAGAGCCTGTGGTTGTGGAGGTGGCGCCTGGTGGTGCTTTTTGAAACCTGGTTCCTCAAGATGCCACTAAGGCCTGCAATTCCATCACAGTGATTCTCTGGGATTTTGTTGCTTCTCTCACCATCATCCTATCCTAGGGGTCAAAATGCAGCTGCATCCTCTACCCTTGAGGTTTTCAACAGTTCCATATCTTTGGAATTTTTTAATCATTGAGCTAACAGTGCTCAATGGCATATGCCATCATTGGTGAAACTTCATGTAGCCATTCTCAGATTTATGAAGGTCTATGACCATCTTACTCTTTTGAACTGATAGTTGCTGTTTTTTCTTCATGATGTTGGATGACAAAGAGATATTGCATGTGTGTTACCTCATTTTTATACCCTGGTAAAATCGTAATTGATGTAATGGTGTAACATTTATGCTGTGTGCACAGTGCAGATGCAGAGAGGACAGGAAGTTGAGGGCTGGACTCAGGTGCAGGGATGGACTGGGTTGTATTTAGCCGTATTATGCCAACTGCACTGCAGAAGCCACAGAGACAGCAAAGCAAAACCATTAGGAACAGAGGTTCCTAAAATTAGCACTATTAGTAATACTGAGTCTGGGCTATGGCTACTGTATCAATGAATTACAAATAGGGAAAACAAAAAGAAAACAAAATTCCTTAAATATAATGTGTGTTACGGATACGAGAGGGAGACACACTGGGAAACTCGAAAAACTCGGAAACTCGGAAAACCTCGAAACAGGACGGTGACACAAAAGGGGAGTGAGACGCCAGAAGCGGGGATCCAAAATTATTATTTATTAAAATAAACACAGAATAAACCAGGGGGAAAAAGGGGGCACTCCGGGCAACAAAAACACCGTGCCTCGCACTGAAACGGGAGAACTCAGGAATCCAAAAACTCTAAATACCAGGGGGCAGACTCGGGAACAGAAACTCGGGAAGCTTGGGAAAACTCACAAGACAAGACAGTTGGCACAGCTGGCAGATGGCTAACTTGGGTAGCACAGCTGGCCAGGAGAAGGGTCAAGGAGAACAACAGGAGGGGAACAGACAGGACACAGGGCAGGCAGGAACGCTGAGGCTCAGGGCAGGCAGGAACGCTGGGGCTCAGGGCAGGCAGGGCGCTGGTGCTCAGGACAGGCAGGGCGCTGGTGCTCAGGACAGGCAGGGCGCTAGTGCTCAGGACAGGCAGGGCGATGGTGCTCACGGCAGGCAGGCACACTAGGGCTCAGAAGACGACAGGGGGCAACAGGGGCTTGAAGGCGGCAGGAAGGGCAGGCTGGGCTGGGTAATGCGGCTATCAAGAAACACAGAGAAGATGAGGGGACCAGAGGGAAGGTGCACAGGGCAGGGAGTGGTGAAAGCGAGCGAAGCGACAGCGAAGTCAGATCTGCCCGCGTGCAGAAAAGGCTCGGATATATAGGGCAGGGGCACACACAGACACAGGTGTTGAAACTTAATCTAATTAACAAGGGGTGGAACATTAGGGAAACCAATTACATGAAAACAGATTAACATTAACACACAGACAAGGATCACAAGACAATCCCAAAGATGGGATAAATAAACTGGATAAAAAGACTCCTAAGTGTACAGAAAAAGAGCCAGAACAGATTATACGAATGCAGAGATTCTGCGGGAAACTTTAGCAAAGCCAGTGAACAGTAAAGCAAGGGGCAGAGACTAGAACAGAGCGACTGCTGAGAGATAATTAGTCAATTAGTAAGTGCAGCTATACAATCCCGGGTGCTCATTAGTAGATTAGTATTATATACAAGGTTAGTTTGGTTAGTAATTTTAGAAAACAACAAACTGTTAGTAATGTTAGTATGTATAGAAAAGCAAGGGGAAACTAGGAAACGAGAACAGAAGGAAGGATGAAACCCAGAATCCATTAAATCCCCCGAAATAGTGTCATAATCAATTAACACAGAAACTGCCACAATCAATGACGCGACCGGGGAGAAAGCAAAGACAGTACATGGGTAAAACGTGGACTGGACTAACACGGGAGAGGAATGGAATGTGAACACCAGGACATGGACTAAAAAACCGACATACCAAAATAATAGAAACCTAAAATTGACTAATCAGACACTCAGACCACGGAACACAACAATGTGCTGGTAAATACAAGGAGTATGAAGTTTCTAGGCTTAACAATACAGTATATATTGGCAAATTAGGCAGAAGACCCTATACAAGACTTCAGGGTATACGAGACTTCAAAATGGCCCTCATTTATCAAACTTTCGTACACCAAAAAAATGGGTGTACGCCAAATCTCCCGCAAGAATCGGCATTCATCAATCTGAACGTGAGCGAACGGTCCGCAAAAATCTCACGCCAGCTCTGACCAGGTGTACGCAAATCTGAAAACAGCGAACAACATGCAGGAACGAGTGCAGCTGTTAAAATGAGTAATAAACCATATGCAGCGATGCAGACGTCATGCTGTTGTTGTTCTTATAAGTAAAATAAATAAACAGACTAAATAAATGAATGGATAAATAAACGAATAAAAGCAGGTTGTTTCTAAATATAAGTGTAATTAATTTCTCGACACAGATGTCATTATTTATTTACTTAATACATTTAATTAATAAATGAATTAATTGCACCTTTGTTGAGAAATTAGTTACTCTAAACAACCTGCTTGTCAGGCCAGACGGCTGACAATTACAATCAATGTGATTAAGCGCAATGCGCAGTTTAGCTGATATGCTGTGTATGTCAGATGCTCATCCAGTCAGATATATACTGAACAACAAAAGAAACGAAAGTTAGCCTAATTAAAGTCAGACTGGAGAATAAGTTTGCGCGTAATTATTTTAGAAAATCAAATTTATTACTAGCACATGCACATTTACACTTGTTTCATCAAACTTTTCTTTATTTTGCGGTACCTTGTTAGAGGAATAAGCTTCTGTCCGAAGTGAGAGGAACTTTCGGCACAGAGATCTCATCTGGGAAAGTGACGAGTGGCTGCTCGTTTTGTGTGGCACCCAATAAAATGTCATGGAGTAACACTGATTAAAGTACAATGAAGAGTGATCTCTGCAGACTCTTATTTTACCAATTGCCCTCATGGTGCTCCGATCGAGGCGGAGGGGACTCATCCATGTCCCCACTGGCGCGTAGGCTTTACCCACGATGGAGGGGGAGCCTATCAGCACTGTGCAGCTGGAGGTTCGAGTCTAGTTGGCCTCCACCGGTCCGTGCGCTGTTGCAACCCGTTTTTTGGAGGCGATCTTAAAATCGGACCACTTTTTTAACCTACACGTAAAGCATTTGGATTGTCAATTATGTAGGCAATATAACATGAAATATCGTGGATCTATAAGTTGAATTTATTGAGGCCGATGTTATTTGCACTTTTACGAGTGGCCAATGCTAAATTTTTTTCTTGACCACACTTGTAAGTGCGCAAGTTGATGACCATTCCAGTGCCGCTTAGAAAGTACTGCTTAAAATAAGTTTGGCCAAGAAAAAATTTTAGCTTTGACCGCACTTAAAATAAGTGTGGGCTATGGAGAAATGTGCGTCTTGGCCACAATAATAAGTGCGTCTAACAAGAATTTTGGCCATTTAAGTGCGTCCAAGCACAGAAATGAAGTGCGAATAGTCACTGATTTATTAATAAATTAAATAAAATCTCTGCCGCACTCCGGTTTTCCACCCCAACGGTGTTTACCACTGCAGCAGCAATAGTTTTCCAAACGGCAGCCCACTGGGCTCCCTTTATGCCATTCTTAGGACTTCCACATAAAATTATTATTTTTTTCTCCATGTATCGTCGGCCTGCTGATAAAACCTTGTATCCTCAAAATGATAAACTTTACAAGAGAGCAAAAAAAAAAAGTTTAATTTTGCATGTAAGAATGCAGTTGAGCTGTGTTCGGGTAGGATGACTATTTTTCCTCCAAGAATGTATCCAATCAATGAAATTTTGTATTTTGCAATGTTTATGCTATTATCGTGGACATACAAGTTCTTTTTTCTCATCAAATTGTAGATTCGAGGTTTATCAGCAGGCCGACAATGTTTCCTCCTCAATTAAGTTCTTTCTTCTTTGCCGTCTTTCGAGAGTCCATGTTGTAAAGTGGGTAGGACTATGCCTGCCGGAGCATGAATTAATAGGGCATTTCATGTAAATTACAATGGTTTCTGCCGCCAGATTCATTAACGCCATGGCAGTTTTACACCGAAATCTGCGACGTACACACTTTTAGTAAATCAGACGTGACACCTGGCGAACGATGATATTTACACCCGAATCTACACCAGATCCTACGCAAGTTTGATAAATGAGGGCCAATGAGACTGAGAGAAGCTCAACCTTAAATACACACTGCTACCACCCAGTGGTAATGAGAAACAGGTACAAGTAATAATAGAATAATGAATGAAGTCCAGTCCGGGATTTAGTAGTCCAGTGAGCTGGATGGCTGGAGGCGTGGCCTTACAATTGGCTCAAGATAGTTCCTTAACACTAAGATAAAACTTAATTAAGTGAAATTTAATGCCTGGTTTAATTTTGGTAGATGTTATTGACAATAATCTCTAAGGCTGCCATTAAATGTGAAACATTGATTTGAACGAAATTGACTTTCAATTTAATCAGTAAATGATTTTAGTTAGTTCCATTGGAACATTATTATTGTACAGTGTTTCTTACATGTAGCTATTTAGAGTTTTTCCATAAATATATTTTTTTGAAATTTTGGAAGTATTTTTCGAGCATTTTGAGTCAGAGGTTTCATTTTGGATCCCACTGTGTGACTATGTGTGTGTGTATGCATGTGCGTGTGTGTGTGTGTGTGTGTGTGAAAATGTTTACATAAAACTTGTATAATGTAAATAAAATGTGGGTGTATCTAAACCTTTGGTTGGTACCATAACAGAACACAGGATTCACAGGGATGATGGGGCCAATAATGGCATCATGTTCTATAGGATTTTCCATGTGTTCTACAGGAATTTGCTATAGAAACCTATAAAACACCTCTAGTAAGTCCTATACTGAGCATTAAGATTGAGGGGAAATCTATAGAATCAAAGTCCTCTGTAAGTTATCTAGTGTTATGGCCCCAATTTGTTATGACATACAAGACAGCAAGGGATGACAGACAAAATTTTAAAACTTAAACAGATTTAATTAAACAAACTAACAACTAACCTACAATTTATACTACTGACCAAGATTGATATATACAAGAAAAAAAATATTTACAGTCCCTTGAGATGGGGTTGCTTGGTGATGTCCTAGGACAGGAAAATGCTCCAACGCAGGCAAAAATCCACAAAAAACTTCCCAGGTCTTGAAATGAGTGACAGGTCTGGTCAAAAGTATCCTTCTCCTTGCAATTTCTCCTACTACTTTACTCTCTCAATTTTTCTCCTTATATTCTCTTCTGCTGCCCCCTCCCACCTTTTAGACTTTTTTTTAATTCTCTGGGACTTTCCCCTTCAGACATGCCCAGGACATGCCCAAAACCTAGCTCCAGACTGGCTTAACAAAACAAGTCAATACCGCCATCTAGTGGCATTTTTTCACATTACACTAGATGCGCTTTTGATGGGAATCTAGATGGAGGCTTCCATGGCTCTGAAGATTTTGGGTGAGGTGAATTTTAGAACAAGGTACTTAGCCAGGAAAGCCAGATTACTGGATAGAGGATCCTTGAAAATGGTGGAGTCCTGCCTTGTCTAGAGTCACACGGACTATGCTATTAGTTCATGGTACTGGGGCTTAAATAAGGTCCTGAAACAGAAACTCCAGGCAGCACAAAATAAATTGGTGACAGTCGTGCTGGGGCTGGATTACAGGAGCCATGTGGGTAGAACCCAGTTCCAGCATCTCGAGTGGCTTCCAGTTGAACATAGAGCACGTCAGATCCAACTAAACTTTCACTAACTATTTTATCAAGTTAGCAGACGTAAATACATACAAAACCAGAGCAAGGACAAACACTATAAATGTAAATCTATGATGGGTAAAGTTTCCTTCTTATATGCCGCTGCTACAGAGTGGAATAAGCTGCAGTCTGAAATAAAAGAGGTGCGTACCATAGAAATATTTAAGAAAAAGGTCAAGTACATGTTGTTAGATAACATCCCTCGATAATGATAAGGTTAGTTTAATTAATTTGATACTTAGCAGAGTACTGCTGCCAATCCTGCCGCATGTAATCATGGACATTGACCAACTGCTTCCATCTTGTACATTGACTGTGTGGACTTCATGAACATCAGGGGCCACAATGGACATAAGTCCTGGACTTTTTCGTGTCATCCCTGACAATGTCTCATACATGTGTTGACTGTTTTTTTATTATTAGCACTTATATTTGTAATTGTCAAATAAACTAAACTAAACCATAATAATATTATTGCTGTTCTATAAGACCCTCCTGCAGAACACCCTAGTCGAAAAACCTGTTCTATAGGACTTTGATGATCTGAATGGGAAAGACATCTTATGACTGCTTGCAATGCTCTGTCAAAGGGTCAATTTACCTTGTGTGTACCCAGGTTCCAGAAGTGAGAGACCGTACTTTGGAATGGAAATGTGCAATATGCAGTGATATCGGCTGTAGTGAGGAAGCAAGGAAATCTTGTCCCTTTTCACTTTAAGGTGTGCTTAAGCACATGGGGTACTAGGCACACACTAACTCATTGATTCTCTGTTCAGACGATTGATTGACTGACTGACCACACAAATTAGTAGTATTTCAGATACGGTATATGAAGACCTCTTTCCATTTCCTTGGCAGCAATTCAAAAATATATATGTAAGGCATTACAACTTTATTATGCTTTAATGGAAAACTTGTTTTCCTCTTTTGCTTACGAAGACACACAACGGGCCATCTGTTGGGTTCAGCAAAGCAATTTAAATTGATCAGGATCAAGTACAATTGACATTTTTCAATGGAAATTTCCTATAGAACCCGCTCTAAAGGTTATTTCTAAAAATGAAAACAAAAATACTGTGTGTGAGGGATGGACAGGAGGGAGAGTATAGGGACCTGGCGACCGCTTTCAGTGTCTGGAGTGAGAAGAATGGCCTGCTCTTGAACACATCTAAGACCAAAGAGATGGTCATGGACTTCCGAAGGTCCAAGCCCCCCCTGCTACCCCTTAACATCCGTGGCGAGGACATAGAGGTGGTGTCGACCTATAAGTTCCTGGGGGTGCATCTGGACGACAGGCTGGACTGGTTCGCCAACACAGATGCACTCTATAAGGAGGGACAGAGCAGGTTGTTCTTCCTGCGGAGACTCAGGTCCTTTGAGGTGTGCAGGGAGATGCTGGTCATGTTCTACCAGTCAGTGATAGCGAGTGCTCTCTTCTTCGCTGTAGTCTGCTGGGGGGGCAATACATCAAAGAAAGACACTGGGCGGCTGAACAGGCTTGTCAAGAAAGCAAGTTCTGTGATTGGACTGAGCCTGGACCCCCTGGAGACTGTGGTGGAGAGACGAATGAGGAGCAAGTTCCTGGTCATCAGGGACAATGAGAACCATCCCCTCCATCATGTCCTGGCTGGGCAGACCAGCACCCGCCGCTGTGGGTGGCTCATCACAATGAGGTCGAGGACTGAGTGGCTCAGGAGGTCCTTCATCCCGACCGCAATCAGACTCTCCAACTCTTGCAGTTAATAGCTTGTGCTGCTGCTTCCCGTGCAATAATTTTTAGGGATCTGTTTTTACTAGTTTTATTTATTCTATTTATACTTTTTTATTCAGTCTCATCCAGTCTTTTATCTTTTTTATCCCGTTCTGTTTAGTCACTCCATGCTCTTACATTGTACATTAGGCTAGCTCTGTAGTGTGGTGTGTTGTATTTATTTATGTTACACTGTTTGTGTTTTAACTGTCCGTCTGGATGAGCGAGAGACCTGAATTTCCCTATTGGGATTAATAAAGTGTAAAGTCTATCTGTAGTTCAAAACACTAAAAGAAATGTGAATCATATATATGTATATCACTGCAAATTTGCTTACACAGGATGAAAATACTATAAGAATGTGAATGATATATATGTGGCATTGCAGAGAGCCAGCCGCCAGATCTGTATTCTTACGGTGGAGCAGTTAACTTCAAACGGAGGTAAACTGAGGACACGTCTACATGCCAAGCTAAGGAATAAAGTAATGCTCTTCTGAGGGCCAGAAAATTAAACATGCTGCCGTACTCCCATAATGCACTTGGGCGAGCCGAATACTCTGTGGACCGTAGGAACAGATCGAAGCCAAAATAAAAAATCTGAGAAAAGTGGATTTGTGCATTCTTATGCATCACCAATGAAGAAAATACAAGGGGCTACACCTGCATAGAATGTGTGTGCTGCAAAGCAGGTTTACGCTCACTTCTAACTATTTGGGGGGGGGGCATTGAAAGCATTTCTTTTGTGTCATTGACTTTCCAAGCACTCTAGATGAGGAAAAAGCCAGTCTCTCAATGTCAGCCGAAATGAGTTTTGTGCTGAATAAACAGTGGACATTTAAATGGTGGTGGTGTAGCAAATAGAAGAGGGTGGACTGGGAAAGTGGTTATGCAGCAATGTGTTAATATGCATGCCCAGCAGTACTCACTGAGTCAGTTAACACAGAGCCAAACATGTAAATATGGATGAGTGAGAGAGATTTTGTGTACTCACGTGTGAATCTGTGCGTATTAATGCTGGTGTTTATACACATATGTGTGTGTGCGTGTGTTCATCTGCATATGGCTGTGTGCTATGTGTGCCTATATGTTTATAATGTGCGGTGCGTTTGCGTGTGTGCGTGCGTGCGTGTGTGTGTGTGTGTGTGTGTGTGCGCGTATGTGAAATGGCTTACGAGTGTGTCCAGAATGCACCATCGGGTTGAAGCCTATCATGAATCTTCTGGTTCGTTTTAGCTGCGTCATCACATGGTCTGTTCTGTACTGCTGAATTAGTCTAAATAAATTTATCCAAGACTGTGGTCACGCTCTTTATGGGTGGTGAGACACAGAATGGCTGCCCAATCAGGTTAATGCCAGTGAGAGCCATACTACTAATAATAGTAACCACAATAGCAGCAATAACAATAGTCATAATGGTAATTGTAGTAGGAGGAATCATAGTCATAGCAACAGTTCTAGTGGTAAAGGCATAATTATTAATTGTAGGAGTAGCAGTATGTGGCGCAGCTGTCGTCGTAGTTCAAGACGTTCGTCTCTGAAATGGATCGGCACTCACCAGTACTGAGTACTGACACTTTTGATTTCCATCTGGCAGATAGACAAGATAACAGACAAAAATTGTCACACAAAATTGATTGTAAATATGAGACAATGTGATGAGAAAGGAACCATTCAGAGACTTTTCTTGGTTTTTATTACCCCTCAGCCCGACACGGTCATTGTCGTCCCTTTGGCCGGCGGGCGGGCGTCCGGGCGGGCGGCTGCCAATTTTGTCCGGGTATTTCTCTGTAACCACTTGGGTTAGGAAGTTCATGTTGCATATGTGCACTCCCCATGGGGGGTAGGTATGCCTTTTTGTGGTTTTGTCCCAGTTTGACCTTTGACCTTGCAGCAGTGACCTTGACTTTCAAAACTTTGTCTGGGCTATTTCTCTGTAACCACTTGGCTTAGGAAGTTCATATTGCATATGTGGACTCCCCATGGGGGGTATGTATGCCTTTTTGAGGTTTCGTCCCAGTTTGACCTTTGACCTTGCCGCAGTGACCTTGACTTTCAAAACTTTGTCCGGGCTATTTCTCTGTAACCACTTGGCGTAGGAAGTTCATATTGCATATGTGGACTCCCCATGGGAGGTAGGAGTGCCTTTTTGAGGTTTCATTCTAGTTTGACCTTTGACCTTGCAGCAGTGACCATCGGGGCTGAGGGGTATTGCCCGCTTCAGCGAGGCCCTTTTTTTTTTCTTTTTTTTTTGATGTGACGAGCAGAAATTTCTTCAAAGGAAGTCAAATTTTCTGGTTTGACTTCCTATGATGTAAAATGGCAGAATTTAATTTTGCTGAAAAACAAGAGTAACCCTTTCAACAGTGATGGCCTCTGAATTGAATGGTCTGCAGGAAACATTACAAGCAGTAGCATCAAGTGATTTTTAGTCCGTAACTACATAGTAATACCCCATTAACTTTTATCTGCACTTTGCACTTCTACTTTATCTGCATTAAAGATTATACCACATTGCCATATCTTGGTTTCCATGTAGATTACATTAATTGCAGGCAATTTAATCCTTTACTTGTTTCCCATATTTATCTCTCCACTGTAGGTTATATTATTCCATTAAAGCTGCAGTAGGTAACTTTTATAATAACTTTTATCGCAATTGCTGAAACAGTCATTCTGACATTTGTACATGAGGCAGGTAATCTATATAAAAAAATTAGGTACACTTAGCTCCTCCCAGTGCTTCTAATTGCATTGGCATGAGTCTACTGCACCCAAGCAAATGACAAATTTAATCAATCAGAGCCAGGAGGAGTTTCTTACGCAAATGTTGAACACTTCTCGTGCACATTCTGTTCAGCAACCTTCCTCTGCATGCGCTTCCTTCTGCGCCCAGTTTTTGGGGGAGCTTAAAGTTGCAATTAGTAACTATTTTTGTGTTTTACTCTGTCACTTTCTTCTGAAGTGGTCAGACAGTAAATTTGGATCTCAGTATGGCAGACCCTGATAGTAAAAATTCTGAAACATCAAAATCTCATGGTCTACACTTCCAGTTTCTCCTTTGTCAACAACTGCGCAATATTAAATCCTTCTCTAGCAGTAAAAAAAGACCAAAGATACCAGCTGGAAAGCAGTCTAACACAAACATGGTGAAATTTGATTGTAATAATTGCAACCTGGATAAACTGAGCTTGTTAAGCATGTGCATTTGGTAGATCTGTTGGTATTGTGCTGATAAGAAGAACAAAAGAATGCTTTTATACAAGCATTGGTCTGCACATTTATTTAGCTACAGCGACTGGGCTTCATTTGTAATAATGTAAAAGCAATCTGTTTGCAAAAAAATGGACGACGGCGTGCAATACTTAGGAAATGTTGCTCGAATAAGTGATTCCTACATTTGTTTGATAGCCTAGCGTAGTGTCATACTTTTCGGTGAAGAAAATAGTCCACACAAGCCCAGATCTGTTAGTAGCTAGCAAGCAGCTGGGAAGCGAACGTTACTCTACTGTAAAGGATGCATACTAGTTGAAGACCTGGGTGCAAGAAGTACTTTAGTCACAAAATAACACTTTTGAGATATTAAGGGTCAAAGTTTTTGTAAAAGATAACATTCCGTGGTGCCTTTTGCTAGTCTCAGGGGTTATAGAAAGTAGACAGGCACGTTTTTGTGGAAAAATAATACAAGAAAATCAGTTTTGGACTTTGGTATTTCTTTCCCTAAAATGCCTGGACTTCGGCACTTATTGCCATGAAATACATGGACTTTGGTACTTTTACCACACAAATGCCGTTTCAATCATTTTCTGATTGCCTAACAGCCATTTTTGCTACGCTTTTGTAACTTGACACATACTAGCAGCTGATTGGACAGTCATGGACTTAAGCACATGTTCCTGGTGACCTCAAGGACTTGAGTATTTCTAGCACGAAAATTCAGTAGATTCAGGGAAGGCCGTATATCAGTATTGAGGACTTAAGTATTTATATTTGGAATTTTTTGGCTTTAAATGATGCAAATGACACTCTAGTACTTTTTGCACCCAGGTCTTCGGTTTGTCTTTTTGTAGTCCATCCTTTTCCCTTGTCCTGTGGTTGGACTCGGAGTGTAGTTATCACTGGAGTCAAGGCTCTCATCTTGTACTCACTGATAATATGTTTAAAAAAAGCTGATGTTATTCCTCGCCAGGCAACTTTTGTAAGATGTAGGCTATGGCTTGTAATGAGGTTCAGTAGCTAACGCCAGTGTTGTGAAGGTAACTTTAGTTTGCTCACTTACCTGGCTGATACATATCCTCATTTCACTATTACCTTTTGATTACCAAGCGCAATTACAATGAATTTGGATGACTTGGAATGTGTCTTTGAGTAACATGTAAATGCTTAATGTTTAATTTTTGTTATTACCAGTGTGTCTTACTTTGGAAAAGACATTCTGGAGCATCTCATATGTTTCTGTATGGGTACCGCTGGTGAAAAGAACTCATGATCAAGCATGAAGTGTTTGGAGGGAGGGGCCACAGGAGGGAGCAGTGAGGGAGGGGCCGTGGTGTTTATGGTCAAAATCTGTCTTGCTCATTTGTCCACAGTAACTGAAGGCAGGTTTAAAAGACAGTACACATTTTATCAAGCTAAACAGGCACTGTGCAAGGTGGAGAATCTCATGTTCAGCAATGTTTGCAATCAACTGCAATTTTTCTCCCACATGGCATATAGCTTTAGATATCAGGCAATGTGGCTTAGCTGAAGATGTTCATAAATAATTCCTTTAAGCATGAGAAGGACTTAATTAAGAAAAAAATACCATGACATAAAACTGTGATAGCAGAGTACATCTCTGCACAGATATGGCATGTTTTAGGGTTTTTACATGACTATCAATTGTGCAAATCCCCATTTTGATTATGGTTTTCAATTGGCATGAGTTTGCTACCATTAAGATCTTCAGTGAGATGGAACGAGTACACTCGCTGGGCTGGGAATGCAGTTTGACAGTCTGCTGAATTTGCTTACATAACTTGGTTGGATGACTTTATATCTCCTTTGATGTATAATCAGTCCAACTGGATTTTTTTTATCCTCTTCAAACCAGGGAAGTCCCATTGAGATTGAAATCTCTTTTTCAAGGGAGCTCTGGGGGTTGAGGTGGAGAGGGAGAGGACAAATTACATAACCAATTAGATCAGGTGATGATTAGGTGGCAGGTTGAAAGAGCCAGTTTGGGAATTTAGCCATGACACCAGGGAACCCCCTACTCTTGTCAAAGAGTGTCATAGGATCTTTAATGACCACAGAGAGTCAGGACCTTGGTTGAACGTGCCAACCGAAAGACGGAGTCTTCTTCAGCACAGTGTCCCCATCACTGCAGTGGGGCATTGGGGATTATTCCACCAGAGGAAAGATCGCAACCTACTGGCCCACCTACAGCTCTTCCAGCAGCTACTAGGTTTTCCCAGGTGGTCTCCCACCCAAGTACTAACCAAGCCGACACTTGCTTAGCTTCAGCCACATGGCCTGAACAGATTAAATAGTTGTATGGCTGCTGGATCAAAGCCTGCGCTGCATTAAGGTAATGTAATTCAGCAATACAACGCTTCATTCTTACCTATTGATAGTCAGTGGCTTGTCATTCAACGGATGTGATTGGAAAAAAAAAAGTTGTATATATTATTTAACCTTATTCGGTTTACTTGTAGAGAACATATCTTTGAAAAAACAGCCAAAAGTGTTTCAGAATGATAGAAACGAGCAACATACATTTTTTTGGGGAAAAAAAAAAAAGGCCCCAAAAACATTGATTCCCTTTCACGATTATTTTATTAGACAATTGTATTTGTTAGGCCATTGCAGCAACTCTTCCGTTTTGTTTCATCTAAAATGCAATCAAGAAAGTCCCTATATCCAACCATAAAAAAAAAAACACTGTCTGCAGTAATTCCATTGCCAGTGGCCCTACGCAAGCTGTTCCGTTATGCAATGACTGCAAATGGGGGAAAGCCCAGTTGAATAATTTAGCATAAATTGGAGGGCAAACATCTGTTTTAGTATATTTAAAAAAAAATGACATCAGGTTCCATTTAATTAAGACTTGAACACTGTGCAGCGCTGATCCTCATCTGACGAGCAAATTTATTTCAGCATTTACTCTTAATTAAAAGCTATTGACATTTTGATCATGGTGAGTGAAGTTCTTCTAGCAGGATCAGCAGCTATATCTGCATCCCAGTTTTGGCTTGTTCAGTATTGTGAGAAGCACAAAATGGCCACATAGATGGCTAAATGGCTAAATAGATATCTAAAATTTTAAAACATGATACATATTCTGGCAACACTTTACAATAAAGGTACAACAATTAATGTTATTTAACATTAGTTCATTAACTATCATGCGATAGGGAGCTGGATAAGCATTACGTAACTATAATTGAACATTTGTTAATTTTGTGTGTATCCCTTATTGTGAAGTTGAAAACATCCCTTCTGTATCCCCTATGTAGATCTTCAAACTTATAAACCATAATTTAGAAATTAATGCCTTAATTGATGTGAACATCATTTGTAAATGATTATCAAGTGCATTAGCTAAATGTTAATTACCTGTAAGTAAATGCTAATTACTGCATTAACTAATGTTAATTGTTGTACCTTATTGTAAAGTGTTACCCCATATTCATTGGAAAAATGTTGGCTCAAATAGAAATTCAAAGCTATTTTTTGCCCCTCTGAAAAGATAATTTGCTATCCTACATCCTTTAATTACTTCACAATGCAAATCTGTTGAAGATGAAATTTTCTTTATTTTGAGTTTAAGAGGAAAGAATTTTAGGTAAATTGCCAATTCCCAAAATATATATTCTGTGTAGTTTTGGAATCATGAGATGGAAGTGCCATCACTGAATGATAAGCACAGGACAAGAAAGCTTGTCATTATCCTATCAGTAAAGAGTATGTAATGCTCAGGTTAGGAAGTAGATAGTATCCAGCTCTAATGAGCTCTCAGTATGTGAATACATGGCCCATAACTGAAAATACCTGCCCATTTGCGTATTGTGTTTGTGCGTGAGACAATAAGATTCAGTTGAGAACCAGATCCTTTTGTCATTGACACCCTCTTTCACTATGCACCCTGAAACTACTCTAAAAATCGATTCAGAGCGCATTTCAGGGCAATAAAACACCCTTGATTGCAGGTGTGTCTCCATGTCTGATTTCTCCCCAGACATGGGCGGGCCTTAGATTTATTGGTTGGAGACTCACTCTCAATAGCTCCTCATTGACTATGCTATAAAATTCATGATTTTATTCAAATAAATGCATCCATGGTAGCTCCCAAATGAGCAGGAACATAGCAGATTTAATAAGGCTTTTTTAACTGCATTAATAAATCGTCATTTCCCAATCACCACTGCACCATCAAGTCAGCTCCCATCTCAACACACACTGCACAGCACCACTTACCTCCAGGGCATTTATACAAGATATATAATTGTAAAAAGGCACTTGAATTGGTGATATACATTTACTCCCTCTGTAATTGTCTAGGCTCATGGTTCAATGATTCAGGATTTTTCCAATGTCTTTTTTTTGTGAAGATGACTGCACAAGAACAACTGCACAGACAGGAATGAAATCAAAAGTTTCATTGATTTAGTTCTCGCTTTATTCTGAAAGGGAGAGGAAAGGGTTGGACAGAGAGAGAAAGAGAGAGAGAGAAAGAATATGAGAGTATCCTTCATAAATTTCCTGTCTTCCATCCAGTGTCCTTTGTAAGTGGCTAATGCTCAGAGTGAAACAGATCATATTTCATTTTCATGCTTTTGCCCATTTTCATAGGACTCTGTGAATGATCACAAACCTAACATAACAGCCCACAATGTCCATACATTGAGACAGCCAATAATAGGCCCACCATGAACGTATCATTTATATTGCTCTAATATGTATCCAAATTTGTAATAGTGATTGCTAAGTGAATTCAAGCCAGCACTTAATATAAATGACAATACTATTGGTGTCACTACAAAGTACATAAAAAGCGATTAAGCCATAGTATATGAAGTACATATAAATTTCCTTTTTTCCTTCTTCCAATCTTGGCTGTGTGGCAACATTATAGTGTGTAAAACCCATTTTTCTTGCCAGTATTACAAAGGTACCTGCCATTCATTCATCCATGATCCAAACCTCTTATGTCTGGGCAGGCTTATGGAGGAGAGCTGTCTATCCCAGCATACATCAGGTGAAATGCTGGACTACCTGATTCAAGTCCTGTTCACTCACATATTTGCACACTAAGAACCTACAAGATGATCAGGTAAGGAGTTTAACCAGCATGTCTCTGGACTGAACTAGGCAATAGGAGAGGATGGAGCCCATTCATTCTTCGTTGTGACAGCACAACACAATGTCACATTGTGTTAACCTTTTGTTAAAAATTCATAACCATTAAACCTCATTAAAGTCCTGGGTAAACATGAAGCATGCCCTCCAATATCTTAGACGCATCCAGCAGATTCAAAGAAATAAGATGTGACGTGATGTCAAAGTGATGATTCGAGCTGTGATCCAGGTATTTTCCTTTGGTTATGGTAGGTCAGTAATGTGCATAACTCTCCACACCATTCGGGAGCAGGACGCCTCGCTATGTTATTTTGTTCAGTACGTGTCCACTGTTCCTGAAGTCCTCCATTCATAAAAACGTTCCGACACTGGGAGGAGATCTATGGAAAACGTCGTTGGGAATGTCAACAACAAAAAATTAGGCCAGGAAAAGCATCCTTATACTGCTTATGCTTTGTAACACATGAAACTTCAAGTTTTCATCAGCATTCGTATGGTCTAAAATGCTACAAATGAGAAGACTGTCATGGCATGTTTGTTCACAAATTAATCTTCAGTCAGTTTGAATTAAATGGAAACTGACTGCAGTGAAAGGGTGAAGCAATGAAGAGTTGCCCACATAAAAAAAGAAAAAAATGTCCTCTATCCCCAAAACTTAAAAGCTCTTCATAACCGTCCAATGAACATGGATCATCGACACCCTTGAAATGGCCTTTTAAACAAGAGGTGTCACCTCAGTCCAGGAGGGCCCCGGGGGGTTGCTGTGTGTCAGCATTCGTCAGATATTGGTTCAAATCTCTTACTGGGGTCGACTACCCAGTAGGGTTTTCACTTAAGTCCTATCAAAGCATTCCTTTCCATATTTCTAAGTCGAGGAATTTTGCCGGTCAAATCGCAGTTGAGAAATCCGATAGTTATTCCAATAACTCATGAAAGAACTGCAGTTGGATAGCCTTGGGTGAAGTCAGTGATTGGCTAAAAAATGCATCAACCTTATTCTCAAAGCCTCAGTTAGCTGTTGATTGAAAGAAACCCATCAGGACTGGAGCCTGACATCCCAGTGCTGGAACAGCACATATCACACCTGTAAGAAGCAACCGAATGACCCAGAGCACTAGTTTTTGCTCTTGCCTGCCAGACTAACATGTGGTTAATACAAAACTCCCACATGGCGTTTGTCACATCTTGGCAGTGTACGTTCATCAATATGTAAAGCGCTCCTACCCACAATCCTTCACTGTCACAGGTCACAGGATAAGCTTTAGCTGTCCTATTGTTATTCCAGGGCTGTTTGCTCTGATTGATTGGAAATTAATGCGAGCTGTTGTTCCGTACTGCGAGTGTGGCCATTTTCTGTGCCTTCGCTTGACAGCAGGCACCAGATCAACATCCAATACTGATTGATTCTTTTGTTCCTCTTATGAATAGACCTGAGACAGTCACTTTAAAAGTATGGACATTTTCAAACGGTGGTAAAGACTTCAATATACTTGAACATTTTAGGAAAAATCTATTAAATGAAGTACTTAATGAAAAAGAAATTTCGGTCACACTTTATTTGAAGTGTTGCTCATAAAGGCTTTATAGAGCATGCATAATGCCTTCATAAATGAGACAGAATGTCTTCATAAATCATACATAAGCAAACTTCATGCTTTCTAAAAGGGTGAAATAACACATCCTTTTTCAGCATGTGATATCAGATGTGATATACCTGACGATGTCACTTAGCTAGTAGCTAATTGCGAAAAAGGGTGACATTGTCAGCTAAGTGACATTGTCATTGTCACATCTGGCATCACATCTTGAATGAGGATGTGTTATTTCACCCTTTACAAAGCATGATATTCCCTTATGTATGATTTATGAAGACATTATGTGCCATTTATGAAGTCATTATACATGCTGTATAAAGCCTTTATGAGCAACATTTCAAATAAAGTGTGACCAAAATTTCTCAGGATTCTAAAGGTGAAAGACCAGCCTAATATGACTATGTCAAGTTTTGTTAGCTTTTTGTCAACTTAAAGGTACTATCCCAGGCGGCTGGACTTGCGATTTTTTCGAATAGCACAACTGATAAGCACCCACCCCCTCCGTCCAATCAGGAATCACCCAAACTACGCCCCCACCACTCAGTTTGTGCACGTGCTTCTTTCCATCACAGCCAGCTGACTGGTGAGGCCGGCATTCTGACAATTTGTGCTGCCTTGTCAAAAAAATGCTACTATAATGCAAAGTGATTGTAAAGTCTTTGTTCTCACCGGAGTATTGCAACATGAATCAGCTTATAATAGTAACGTTGTCATTTGTTATTTTATTGTAACATAGGCAGATGCTATAATGAGTTGGATAAGTTTGTTTGAAGATATATGCCCATATAGGCCATATCATCCAATCTCTGAGTTTTCAAGAAAACCCAGTGTGTACATGCAAATATAAATACGCTAAAAGGTCGAAAGGCGAACCAAGAAAAGACGTATATTTGTAATTTTTTAAGATACTTTAAGATGTGAGCAAAGAAATAGAGCCCTAGATTTTAGGTTTGCACAAGCGCAGAACCGCGAGGTTGCATATTTTGATAGCACCGGAGACAACATTACAACACAGACAGCATTAGCAGCAGTGGATATCGATGGCGGTTGCACAGGATTTACAGCAATTGCCAGGGAATAATAGCCTACACACAAGTAGGCCACTGGCAGTCAGACCTAAAGTTACATCACACAAAGCCACTAACAACAACACCTGTATCTTTCAACACTGGATTCACAGCGTAAGCAAACATCAGCTACCCATTACTAGGCTGTAGCTAACATTATTTGTCTAACACCAAAAGTAACCTAGATCTTACTACTGAATGTGTACAAACTTTCTGTCTATGTACAGCATTCACACAGAAAGAAAGACAAGAAGCTAGCTTACCAGTCTAATGGCCGGTGCACACTAGACGATTTTGGGCCCTCCCAGAGGAAAGATGACAACCGTAGAAGAAACCAGGAGAAACCTTTAGTCGTGGCTCTTAAACGGTGGTCTTACATCTTACTGTGAGACAGGTTCAAGGACGGCCGTTGTCAGTGTCTTGTGACCAAAGATAACCTGAGATTAAATTCTGACGGTGTCAGAAATTTAGGATGTCTATCTCACAGTGTGACAGCTGCTACGACCTACGTCTACAAATCAGCCAACACAAATGCAGCAGGAAATAAAATGATAATCGTTTATTTTTTTAAATAAAATAAACAGAATAATTTATAGATTACGCATTAGCTGATGCCGACAGTGATTCATGTAGAGAGACATTGGCGTTCGATTTTAAAGGGCATTTAATTGCATACAATCCTTCACGTTTGCCATGCCGTGCGAACTAACTAAAATGAATAAAATACAAACCAATTCAATACAAAGCATTCGCGAAGAGAATGAGCATTAAAATATTTCACAAATACAACTTGCCAACCCATTGGCTTTTGAAGGCAATGAACCATTAACCTTTCGGAACAATTATTCTTCAAAAAGCATTTAAATGTTCACAGTGGCGTAGATGGTTCATCGTGTCATTATCGCAAGTACTGTTGATTGTATAACCATATCAGCTGCACGTTATCTTATCCGCATCTTACATTACCATTAAACTTGCACAGAGCTAAAATTACACTGAATACAATGAACATGGTAGCGCAGATGGATGTTGTGCGCTAATGATGTTGCATATTGACGTACGTCATAACTTACGATACAGTAAACGGCTATCGTATCGTGTGCACACATCAAACTTGACATCTTACCAAAGTTTATAAGATCCAAGTCGCATAGCGTGTCATGCAATGGTCTTATAAGACTGCTAAAATCGTACAGTGTGTACCGGCCATAAGAGAAACTCCACTACGAGTGTGTCGGTTTTAAAACCTTTCAGTTCTCTCCAGCGGTCCAATGCTTCTCTGCCAAGGGATACTCCAGGTGCATTTGCAATTTCTACATATTCTTGTCTCTCTTACATACTTTCAATGAAGGTTTTTGTCTTTTCAGCTGGTGGTTGACCGCTGGTTGCAGTTGGAGGTCGGAAAACTGGCTGCTTGTTCAGCTGCGCCATGACTCTATCTGAATGCCTAGCTTTCTAGCTATTGCTAGCTATGTAGCTACAGCCAAAGTGCGTGCACATTGGAATGCACGCACAGAACAGCATGCATGTTGATTTGGCAATTTGACTGACAGGCGGGCCATCCATTTAAAGTTGTCTGAGACTAATTTGATTGGTAGCCTAATTTTGGCTCCTGCTCTTTACACAGATGACTAATTTTCGTCATTGATATGTCAAATCACTTATGTTATCGATTACTGTGTAATACTTACCAGATATGCTCAGATTTTTATTATTTTGTGAAAACAGGAGCCGCCTGGGATGGCACCTTTAAGGTCAAATGCAGCCCATCCACTTGATAATGCTTGCCTGCCACACTGACTCTGATTACTATAGCTTGATTTAGTCTGGGCGGTGAACCTTATCAAACAAAAGTGATTTTTGTCATAGGGGAACCTGGGCAGAAGGTTCAAGAGGACCATCTTATTTTGTCCTTATGACACCAGAAATGCCTGCACCTCAGCTCTTAGGGGTTCCTGAATGTGCAGCTGTCTCCTTGCACATTCATTAGATTTGTAATTATATTACAAATGTCACCATAGGCTTGTGTCAGGAAAATATGTGTAATGTTAATGATGTTATGTTTTAGGAAAGTAGATGCAGGTAAATTGGATACGATACAAGCAGTTTTTCATTTATTTTAGCATTTTTATTCATTGTAAAAAGCAGTGAAATGTTTTGTATGTCTGTTTGTCATGTCCGTCTGTTAAGCAAGCAAGAAATGAAGGAAGCATGGGACAAATCAACACATGCTCTCCCCGACTCCTCATATAGTGATGCTCCTTGACCAGGCGTTGATATTCGACAAAAAAGGAGGGTTTTGGCCCCTTATTTTACATTAAGGGTTAGGGTTTGGGTTAAGGGTTTGGGGTTAAGGGGTAAGGTTCATTTGAAACTGGCATCAAATAAGGATACCAAAAGCCTTATTTTTCATCGTGTTTTGATGCTTGCTCAGGTTGCGTCATCATATGACGAGTCTGGTTTTAATGAGGAAGAGACTGGACTTAATGAATTGGCACTATAGAGCCCATAGACTTTTCAGGTCTCATGTGTAAAGTAGCTAAATTGTTCCTTACAGTCTTCCCTAAGTTTGGTATGTGAAAAACAATCAAACTAAGCAAGCTGCTCATCATATTCCAATGTTTTGAAACAAATTGCATGTGCCGAATTTTGAAGGCTGCTTAAATGCTGGGCATTTAATTTTACCCAGCTAATTCATTACCATAAGCATTTCGCCATTGTTTATTTTTTCCATCCATTCAAAATGGGACCGTAAACAGGACTGTCACTTGCATTTTCTCGTTGGGATCAGAATCCGTTAGTCTAATGAAGCTGATAATGAAGCAAGAATGCGTCTTTGACAGTGACAATCAGTCAACACGTCTCTCTTGTGGTGATACGCCTGTTTCTTCTCATCAGTGTCTGAGTTCCTGAAATAAAGGCAGCTTGACATTAATCGTGCAGGGATGAATTACAGACAGGATAACGGATCAATCTGTGGATGCAAGCTTGGGAGATCTGACAATTAGGCAGATAAATAGACAGAGGCAGCCAGACAAACAGACAGCTTTACCCAGAAAAGCACTACTTTTTTTTATTACATCCAAAAGCAGAAAAAAAATGACGGAAAATTCCTGGTCATGGACATGTGTAGCGATAAGAAGAAAGCAGCCTATTCATCTTTACAGAGAGCTGCATTTCTCCAGTTCAATTCATTGCCCCTGTCATTTAAATAAAATTTGTATTCCTGTGCGAGGCTAATGCATCCTTCAAAGTAAGCGGGAAGTGAATCAAGCATGATAAAAAGGCGACACTTTTTATGTTACAGAAAATGCAGTCATTTCACAGCTTCGAATCCGGTTCATCCTCAGTCCTGAGGAAACTAATCATCTGAGGAGGAGATGCACACAATTAACCTTTATTGGATTTTGAAATATTCCCCATGATGTTAAATTAAGATTTGCAGAGATTTATCTTGCGATACTATCCATTCAGCATTAGTACAAAACAACGAATGCAGCTGTGGAAGTGGGATTAAGCACATAGTTAATACTCTTTGGTTTCAGGAAGTAAGTTATCACATTAATAAAATGAATTTCTGCAGATAAGCACCTTATTAGTATGGATGAGGGAGAGAAAGAAATGCTGGGGTTTTTGGTATCTTTGCAAGCAACATGTCATACATTGTCGTTTTTTTACTCATGGCAGAAATAATCAAAATTAGAAAGAGAGACAATGTTAATTCAATATACAACGCAATTTCACCCGTTTAATCTTAAATTTTTCCCTGCAATGTAAGTGTATGAATTTAACTCCGTAGACCTCCCCAACACATTAATTGTGTGTATTTTTTTGACTTTGTGATGGTTAATTCAAAGTTGCATTTTTTACTACCAAAGCCAACAACAGCTCTGTTAGAGCTTTTAGAAGTAAAAAAAAAAAAACGTAATAAAAATCGGTTACAAATGTCACCAGTGGGATTGAATGGGTTAACGAAACGCTGGTTGTCAGTAAAAACTGTAATATAAACCAGGGCAAAGAAGGACAGAGTCCTATCCTCCCTAAACACCTGAACTGTACCCAGACATGGACACAACAATCACCTGCACCTTTTAGGAAAGTGAAATACTTTGCACAAAATCCAAATCCAAAAAAAGTATTCCAAAGTATATATCCTGGACAGTCCTCCCCAACTCAGCAAACAGAACCTCCCAAAACCCATGCATTAATACATCCATATTATTCCTTGTCATTAAATATCTAGTGAGAGAGAAAGGCAGGAGAGGAGGTATGAAAACATTATCCAAGTGATGTTGGTTTTCATACTAATATTCTCTTAGCTGCCCATGAGCAATGGGCATAAATAGGGTGTACGGGGGATGGAGATTAATCTTATTAATTGGGGCAGGGTTTTTCTTGTATTTCCAGAAAGGAAATCAGTCCTGTGGATTTTTCATAAGAGCCACACGGGTGGCTTAGTCAGCTCGTGTTATATTTCCGTTGGGCATATTAATTCATGCATAGCAGTGTGACAGTAGGGTAGCCTAGAGTTAGCTTGCTTGAATGGCATCTGTAGAGTAGCTGTTTTCAGCCAGTGGTAGGGTTTGGGATTCAGATTAGTATCCGAAGAGATGAAGTTGGGTAGAGCTCTGCTGTTGGACCCTTGAGCAAGGTCTGTTACCTCAACATCGCTGCAGGGTCCTTACCACTGGTTCTTATAGTTTCTAGTATTTAACTAAATGTATAAACATTTAGCTCAATATTCTATACTTTTAGTCATAAATTTGGCAACCAAATGTATGAAACATTCAGCCAAATGTAGGAAACATTAAGTGAAATATTTAAATAAATGTATAAAACATTTGGATAAATGTATAAAACATTTAGTTAAATATTTAACTAAATTCTTTATGCAGTAATAAATCTTTGAAACGCATGTTAATGAGCTACACCTCCAGGCGAAGTTTTCCTGTGGCTCAGTAGATAATGCTGCACTCTTTGCGAATGTGTCTGCCCTGGTTTGAATCCAATCTGTGCTAGTTCTCGTGCTAGCTGCATATAACTGGCGTTGCGCTGCTTGGCGATTTAAAGGTTTATGGGAAAGGTGCTCTTGTATATATTTTGTGAAACAGTACATTGTTAGTTTGGGAATGATTATTTTAGCAATAAGTAAACTGAGCTGGAGAAAACGAGCATTCAGCTCATTAATAACATTGGCATTTCTTGAGCCAAGCAGTTTGGTACTTGTTGTGCATTTACTGTGCAGATATGGAGGATTGCCAGCCTTCCAGTCAACAGTGTAAAACAGTTTTACATGGCAAAATAGCGGAGAATCGTCCAAATATTTCAGCATGCAGATATGGCAAACAGTTGTCGAAACTAGTCTATGGTAATTCAAAAACGCAAATATAATTAACAATGGAGGGGGAAAATGAACGTGTCTTTCACTAAATGTGAGAAATAAAAGGATATATGGTAAATATGAGAAAAAATGCAATGAAAAACAGCATTAAATGTCCCATTCGGCATCCCATTATAGTGCACCTCATTCTAGCAGAAACACAACGTGCTTTAACAATGTAAGCAAGCAAATATGTACATACATATTGTGGAATCAGACAATCATCTCTTAATAACTTCTACTATCTCATGCATTAGAGTATTGATTTTTACTTCCAAAGCTTGTGTTTGAGGAGGGGGGTGGGTCTTGAGGGAGTTGCCAAAGATTAAGGAATCCCTTTCCCACCTGAGAATGGCTGGGTAGAGGACTAGAGGTTTGAATATCGAATAGTATCATTTTCTTCCCTAAATGTCCCATAGTTGGTGCAGAGTTCAAACACCTTTGTCTTTATGCTCAAGGAGATCAGGACCAATTTAATTCAGAGCGGTTGACTGTGAGGGCAAAGAGGTAATAATCAATATATGGGTAATGGATAATAATGGCACAGTCCCTCGTGCTCACTGGTAATTGCTACTCTGTGAAGCCAAAGTTCTTTGTCTGACATTAGCATTTACGGTCTGGTGGTCACAGGTATGACGATGGGAGTCACTACACAGTCAGAGTTTGACTGTGTGAAAGGGCTATACACCTTTAATGTCTCCAGTAAGTGGTTCCAAATTGTTCTTTAGACCCTTTTGTGCTGTCATGGTGAGCTCATCTGTAACATCCTGCTCAGAGAAGCCAATTCATTTTTGTAAGTTGTCGTGGACACAAGCCACCAGTGTATCCTAAAACTAAGCACCCCGCAAAGCTAAAACCACATGACAAGGGGCATTCAGTAAAAATAAAAGAAGCAATGTTTGGGAAATTTGTAATTCAGCAATGTTCAAGATACTGTAACTATAAGCAAACAGGAATCATACTGTGGGAACCATATTTCATTGAACAGACATTTTAAGTCGGTTCTGTTTGACAAGTCAATCACCAGATCTGAATCCGATTAAACATGCTTTTTACATGTTGAAGAGGAAACTGGCAGTGGGTCCCTGAATGAGCAGAAATTAAAGATGTTTTTAGCAGAGGCCTGGCATTGCTTCATCAGGGAAAATACTCAGTGTTCGATGATTGCTGAGCATCACAGACTTCAAGCAGTCATTGCATGCAAAGGATATGTGACCAAATCTTAAAAGTGATTACTTTATTCAAAATATGCCTTATGCGCCTGGAAATGAGAGGAGTCTGCTCAAAAGGTGCAGTCATTCCCAAAGGGTTCATCCCATATGGATGAAAACACCCTCAAATTAAAGCTGACAGTCTGCACTTCAGCATCATTGTCATTATATCCCTTCAAACTCAAAGTGCTAGTGCATAGAACCATAATAAAAATGTGTCACTGTCCTGTGAATTATGTCGCTCACGGTATACAAGCCCTTTGCTGCCCATCAGATTTTGTTGAGGGTTATTTCAATTACTCAACATTGCATACACAAGCAATTTGAGGACATAAACCATGCAGCACTTGTCATGTTGGCTGAGATGTTACTTATATCTACAGAAATGATAATATATCACTACTAGGTCCTCCTTGTACCCGGGCCAGAAATAACGCTGAAAAACGACATTTTGAGTATGCACAATATTTCACTTCGATTGTACAATATGTATGGTAGAAAACTGAGTGAAAGGCTCTCTGTCTGTTAGTTTCACACCCATCCCTTACTGGGGTCAAACAATGGAAACCTTTTGATTTCAAAATACTGCAAGATTTATAGTTGCTTAGCTGAATTAAACTGAGGTTTTACTTCAGCAAAGAGCAATCTTCTTTCCTCTGAAACAACCAAAAAATAAACTTTTTTTTGCATCCTGAAGCCCAGCATCCTCCAAGTGGTAATGCCAGCGTTACAGGATTTTCAGTGGTGTGCCGTGAGCTTCTGGCCCTTAAACACATAATTGCTTTTAAGCTGTTCCTGTTTAAGATTACTTGATTAATAATCACAGAATGTATTCACTGAATAATCAAGTGCAATGTATAAGCCTGTAATTATTAAGAAATGAGAGAGATCACCAATGGGCTGCATTGTCAAAGCACATACCAGTGATATTGTCGGGATAGATAAAAATTTATCCAATACTTTATGCAAATTCTTTCTCCTGTTTCAGCAGTTTTTTTTAAGCTTGCACATAATCAAGGTTTGCGGCGTTCTAAAGAAAACAGTTGGCTACATTTGCGGGGAAGCGCAGTTTCACGCTGGTAACTGCTGTGCAATAACAATTAATTTATTAAATTGCTAATGCTTCTTATGTCAAAATGTTAGTAATGAATGTGGTAAATATTTTATTACTGCAGGGTGAAAGTATGACGCGTGGCACAAATTTAAAATAATTTAAAATGCATGCCATGCGTTGAATTTTCATGGTAGCAGCATCATTGATGAGGTCTTTATAGTCCAGCTTCTGGGAATGTTGTTGGATGGCTACAATATGTGAGTGTATGACTGAAAGGTATATATCTTCATCATTATTGGCAAGGTTGCTTATTGGTAGCCTATTTGTTCCGTAAATTAACTAAATTAATTGTCCGAGTCTTAAGCGGAAACAGTTTGAGAGTTAAAGGAGCTGTGTTATGATTACTGCGCATGCAAAGAACTTTGAAAACTGTTCAGCTGAACAAGAAATCAAAAAGAAATCAAAAAGTCAACGTCTGATTCCATCGTTGGTAATCCCTCATCATTTTACATTGTATTTATGTATTTTTGTTACTCAGACATTATGCTTTTTATGTAAATACGTTTTTAGTGGAAATTCCGGGATTCAAAGCATTATTTTACAGCTCTAGCCAAAGGATATGAAGAATGTAATCGGCTTTTCAACCACCAATAAGCATTATAGAGGAAGAGTGTTGTGCAATCAATATGCACTGAGAGCAAGTGACAAGTAGCTGTAGGCCCCACAGGGGTTGCTTAAGTGCAGAACTTTGTTGTCCTTGGTCATTGAAGTCCTCCATACTGTAAATCTCTAGGGCAACGTAAAATCAATCATGTTGGCGCTTCAAAGGCCTGTACTCAAAATCAGTAAGGGGCCATTTTGTATACTGTTTTTGTGCCAATCAGAATGGCACTGCCAACATTTGATGAGTAGGTTATTTTTCTTAATTGCACTATTCATGGTAATTGGGATAATTTAACTTTTTAAGCTAAATTACATCAGAAATAATTATACATAACCTGCAGGCTTCTATATTTATATTTTACTTTATAGCAAATTACTTTAACTTGCTTGTGCAAAGGGCAAATTTGTGACAATTTCTCTGTTAATGAAAAATTCACGGAAAAAGGAAGATATGACTCATTCAAGCCTGTTTATGTTATTTTTTGAGTTACATGTACAACATTTTGAATTAACTTAAAACCTGTTTGGAAGCTTAATTAGCATGTTGTCATGGAAAAATGAACCTCTGTTAGTATGCGCTGGCATCAGTGAATTTAGAGATGTTTAAGCCACTTCCCGGGGCTACGAATAATTTCCCGCAGTCCTGCGCTGCAAGTGCCAAAGTGCTGGCATAACATATTTCACACTTACATGACAGTCAGGCCACGGACTAAACATAAAAAAAAAAAAGACATATAATATGACTGTCAGACCCCTGTCAGACATCACCAAAATTTATGGGCAGAATCACATTTTTTTTAATACTCTGACACTGATCATTGCATAAAAGTATCAAGTTTTTTTTAGTGAGTGTAAAATTGTTCCAACCTGAGAACAAGTTGTTTTCCGGGGACTGTTAGGAGCTCTTGAGCTGTTTCATACCGAGTCCTTCAACATTCCTGTGCTTGATGTCTGATTCACCTTGCAGCTTAATGGAGAAATCACCGGAATTGTTCCCATACTTTTCATGCTTCCATTGTTTCAGAAATAGTTGACATACAATGATGCACTTGTTGCCACAGACATCATGATCATGGACAGAGGTGAAAATCATTGAACTACACCTCAAAAGACAAAACCAAGTCACTCAGGTTCACTGATTTTTATTTTAAACATAGTAACAGCTTTTTAATTTCAGCAGGTACTTTGATGAATTTCGCCTGCCTCCTATTCACCATGGGATGCTTTGATGGGCTCTTTTTGTAAAACCATTCACCCACTGAGCCAATTAATTTATTCCAATTCTAACCACCTCCACCACCCTGTAACTCTGATCAAGAATAAGCTGTATTTGAGGTTTAAAGTGGCATAATCACTTTATGAAAATATTTTCTTTTTAAATAGTGTCATTAATTTTGAGCAGTTATGGCCTTCATGGCATTTGTTACACAGTTGAACTTCTGCGTGTTTTTTTCAAAAACTATTTGCCAAGTGTTTGTTGACATTTTATATCTCGCACCATACCGGATGTGGCTATCGGCTATTCCGGAAACCCACAAAACACCACAATGTATATAATTTGTTCACTAGTGGAATTTTGAAGTGAGCTTCTGTTGAACCTGAATATTTGATTTGGCTCACAATATATGTCAAAAATCATATTGTTGGACAACCTGCCCATTACACGAGTAAAATCTGAATGTTTGGGTGATCTAACGCAATCCAGAGCCAGCAGTTAACTTTTATAATCCTACAGCCTGCGGGTGAGAGTGGCATCCTTAGTTCTGTCCACAGCAGGAAGCTGGAGCCATTACGTCCAGGCTGCCCAGTGTTCCTCAGAGTTCCATCACTGGTCCCATTGAAATTTAAGCCCAGTTATATTAATCTGCTTAAAACAATCTAAATCTCAGTCCAATTCATATGTTTATATTCGATATCCGATAAAGGAACCACTTATATATTTATAACACAATTGAACTGTAATGCTCCATTTCAAGGCTTTTCCATGACAACTGCATCATTTTAGCACATATTCATATCATTTTTGGTATTTTTATTCTCGGGGGAGTCCAAGGAGTTGAGTGGAACATGTTTAATTTCCCTTAAAATTATGTTTCACTCTCTTTTTGGAAAGCTCCTGAAAAGCTGGTTAGAATTTGCGCGAACAATTACCCTGGTGGTGACACCTTCGCGAGTGCAACCCTGATTCGGCCTCTACCTTGTTCGGACGCGTGGTTTGGAATCTTTAAAGGTACGAGATCCTAAAGGGGCGGGCTCTTTTTCTCTTCTTCTTTCCCTTCCTTTTTAACGTGAGCTGACGCTCGAAAGGGTAAGTGGGGGAAGTCACATGTTGCCTTGTTCTTAGCGTTGATTTGTTTGATCCAAGTTGTGCCTACCTGGTGAATAAATTATTGTTATTCCTTTTTCAGCTTGTCTGATTTTCCTTGATTTGTAACACTGGTATATTCTAGCCTTGTTGCGATCCGGGTTCTAAGGGGAAATTCCTACCAAGACATGTGTAGGTAACGATACTTCTAAGTTAGATTTGGGATTATGTTCTACCCCTTAAGGATTTATGTAATACCGGCTCTTAAGGTTTAGCTATTAAAGATACCCTTGCGCGTATATTTTATTTATATGCTGGTATCTGGTTGACTTTTCTAAGGAGCCCTTGGGTATATATAAATCTGGGTTCTTGATACGTTCACGCTCAGTGCTATTTTGTTTATTTCGATGCTGCTATCAAGGTAGTCCCGTTTAACCAATGGACTTATCGTCAAATTGATTTCAGGACAGTTGCGTTTAATTAACCCTAGGGACGTATTTACTGAGCAATGATGGTTTGCGCTGCCGTATCTGATGGCAGATTTGTCTCAAAATCCACGCAGGTGTTCCCTAAATTATCAATTCTAATCCTAATTTGGAGTCAGATATTTTACGAGGATACAACTAAATTTGGTATGCTAACTGTTTGATGGAGTCAGATTGATTGTAACCGTTGCGTTTCTATGCCCCGTCCAAAGACGGTGAAAATTATCCATTATATTGTGATTCGTACCAGCCAGGAGAATGCTCTAATTAAAGTTAGACCAAGAGAATACGTGAGTCCTTCACCTCGCTGCAATGTTCCGTCGTTGGTATTGTTTTGTGAGGTCTTACACTTCACATGGTTTTGTGAGAATAATTAATCGATCACTGGTGGATTAGACCCCATTAATGCTCCGCATATATGGTCTAGTTTATGTTTTAACAGCTGCCAGATTATTTAAATTATTTCTGAGAGTAAAGTGTTTTTTTGCATTATTTATGTCTCAGCTGCATTTAAGGGACTTATAGTTTAGCAAACAGTTTTCCAAGATATTTACTTTTTAAACTATTTTAAAACACTGAGTTTCTGTAGCATCACATCAGTGGTTGCCATGGCAACGGCTGTTTTAATGAATATATAGATACTTAGAGTAACACAGTTATTGAGATAACTAAACAGTGTTTGGTTATAATTTCAGCTGTAATGTGAGGGGAAAACATTCCTAATGTCACAGCAGAGCTTTTTTCCAGGTTTCTATGTTCTAGTATTGATTTTGACTCCCCCCAAATCAATTTTGGCGGGAAACAGCTGATTAATTATGCATGTTTTGATTTACTCATATTCAGAGGCACAAATTGCAAAAAGAGCTCTGTACAGACATAGATCATCACAAAATGAAGAAAACCAAATATGAAGTTAATTGGATGTACAGTTGCTAAGAAATCTGTATTTTCTTGTTGAAAAGCTGTATTTTTAGAAAAACATGATTTTAGTTTGGCAGTAATGATGTGATCGAAGTTTGACTGTCATGTTCTCAGGAGGAACACATTTAGTATTTTGTTTTTGGTGGTTTTAAGGATTTTTTTTACCTCCTTAAAAGGCACCAGCCCCATAAGTAACTCCCTTTACTTCAGTCTGTTTTTCCCTAGTTTTACATGTTTGTTGAGCGTCTATTCGTTTCTTTTTTCAAGTTCTACTGTGCGTTTTTCTCTTTGTTTCACACGTTTCCTGTCCATTTCGTGATGCCTTTCACTCAGTGAGTGGCTCCTGCCTTTATGCCAAGTTTCATCAGGATGGAGGCAGTTCCTCATTGGCCATCATTGAAAGTCACCACATTCATAGCTGTTCCAGCCTTGAAGACAGTGTTCATGACGAATGTTTCCTTCGGAACACGACTTCATATTATGGACTATTTGAAGGACCACTTCATGTTCTTACCTAAAAACTATAATTTTGAACCAGAATTGGTATTTTGCTTCGCTACAGGTCCCCTTAAAAAAACACCCACTTAATGCTTCTCTGGTCCATAAAAATATCAATTTCTTTCAAAATCATTGATTGGTCAGTCATTCTCAGTCATTGCTCAGGACTGTATTAGTAAAGCCTCTCGCTGATACACACAGTCCGTATCTTGGTCTGTCGGAAAACCTGTGGCATTCCTGTCCTCTGGACGCCTCTCTTCGGTCGTTAGCACAGCTGTGTCCCTCGCGCTTTATGGCTGCCATAAAACCTGTCATCTCAATTCCAAACAACCACTAAGCGTTAACTTAGCGCTCTGCCTGCTGAACATCAAATCCTTGTTAAATTAATCATTACTGGGCGTTCAGGCATGGCTTCCTTGCTCTTTCATTTTGTAATTGGTTCTGGAGAATTGGCTCGGATGAAGACAAAAACAAAAAACATGCAGCTTGCAGCCACTACGCTGCGCTGACTGTATATGAGATCACTTTACGTGTGAGGCATTTGGCAGACGTTCATATCAAAAATGGCTGATGCAGCTCATATCCTCTTTATATGGATTTGATTTTGAAAGCTGGCCATTGCAATAGCTAAAGCTGTTTGGTTAAAGTACTTTGAATTACAATGCATTGGCAGCTAACCTGGGAACCATGCCAGCAACCTACAGAAAGCCATGTTTCTGAACCCTTATGAACATGATATGAAGCAGTATAAGTACTGTATCTGTGGGTTAACCATCGCTCAGATGGAATGAATAGGCTCACAGCATACTGTTTTGGTTGATACTAGTTCAAGTATGAATTGGTCCAAATCTGTGGCATTTTTTTCGCTGTATTTTTGTGGCTGTGAGCAAATATCCTACCAAATGTCCATCTGTCCCTGTCGGAGAACTCTGAATTACAGCCACCGATTTTTTTTTGCTGTCACTATTTTTGGGGGTGCATACAGTATGCTGTCATGATTACTGACACACTTACCTTGGTACCTTAAAGGAAAAATTGGCCCTTTTGGAGCCGTTTGTACCACTTTTCAGATATTTTTAATGGGGCCTTCTGATATATTTCCACCTGCTATATAAGATAAGTTTTAAAAATGCTAATCGGTGAGCATATTTTTTGAAAATGAAATATTGCATTGCATGTAAGAAATTATTGGATGAATGGAAAAAACACTGATTAATAAAGTGATGCAGCCAACGCATAACAGGGCCATTTTATGGCTCTGTTTAATAAAGCAGGGAGTTGGAGTTAGCTGGATAACAGCACTGAGTAACACTTAGGACATTTCCAAACTTGGTACATGGAGTCAAGAAAAAAGAGAGTCTTGGTTTTACTCAATGTTGTTTCCTAGTACATCAGTATTCCACACATCAGCCAACTCAGTAATCCAGCATCCAGATAAAGGCCCCAACAATAAAATCTTCCCAGCTTGTGCTTATTTTTAATCATTGTATTCATAAACAAATTCATTTGTAAAATTAACTTTCGACCAGCCATGAAAAAGTATTTTATGGCACTTAAATGCCAGCTCGAGCCTTGTATTCAAAGGCATATCATAAAAATGTCTGTTGTCCCTGAATTATGTCTGAAGAAAAGCTCAAAGGACTGCAAAATAACTGCTGTTTGTTTGTAAATGAATATGTGTTATAACTGGATGTGCTGCTATGTTGCCTGCCTTTAGTACACTTTTTCATGTTTGTTTTCCTTTTGTTTTCCTTTTTAATGGAATTTTATGAAAGAACTATTTGAAAAGTCATTAGTGTCATGAATTTTAAAGCAAAATCCAAATTTCATTCATAAATACTGGCTTGAACACAGCGATTAATGAATCCTTGGAGAGATCTCTATAAAAGTTTTTTTTTTTTTTTCCTGGGAAATTAATCAAAAGTTGTGGCAGGAAAAGAGATAAATAGACCATTGGAATGCAGATGATGTGGTAGCTTTGGGTGGCTAATGGGGTCTAGCACATAAAATTAGTGACACGCGGAGAACAAGTGGCGCATAAACTTGAGCGGTGATCACGGATCACGTTTTTGCCCTTGCTTTAATTGCAAAGTCACGATTCTTATGGCTATGAGAAATAAGTACCCACATTAACGCACTAATTTCCTTTGGGCTATATTCTGATCGTGATTTTGTGAGAGCCTCTAGGCAGCTTTGGCACTTGGCAAGAAAGAACCAGAGAAGAGGCGTGCAGTTTAATCCCAAGGAAAAGGTGCTTTATTCACAAAAAGGGGGAGGGGATGCACAGGGTACAACAAATATCAGAAATTCTCCCCAGGCCAGGGTTCCCCTGCCTCCAGGGTCCCTCGGGGGTCCACACCGAGATCTCCAGCCCTTCACGGTGGAGAGCCCACACTCTGCTGAGCTTGGGACAGCCCTGCAGACTTAAGTAGACACTCGAGTGGGTTAATTGGCACTAAGCTCCCAGCTGCATGTCATGTACTGAAGCGAAGCAGCTGCATACAGTAATGCAGATACCCGACCACCCTTCCCAACTGCACTCGACCTGCCAGTGGCCAGGTGTCCTTGATCGGTTTGGCCCTCCCCAACTCTTTGGAGTTGCTGAGGGCCCGCCAGCACTCCACAATATCCCTTTGAAGATGGTAAATATAGCTAATTATTACGCTTTTTATTAAAAAATACTGTGTGTGTGTGTGTGTGTGTGTGTGTGTGTGTGTGTGTGTGTGTGTGAGTGAAAAATACCGTACGATATTAATGTTCCAATGGAACCAACCAAAATCATTCACTGATTTAATTAAAAATTAATTTCCTCCAAATCAAGGTTTCACAATTAATGGCAGCCTTAAAAGTTAACATAAATAACATCTATCAAAATTAAACCAGGTATTAAGTTCCACTTTTTAAACTTTAAGTGTTAAGGAACTATATTGAGGCATTACATCACTTCTGGTTGAGGTAACATAAATGTAAGATCCCTTTGTCATCCAGCAACATGGAGAAAACAAAACGACTGTCAGTTCAAAAGAGGCAGATGGTCATAGACCTTCATAAGTTTGGTAATAGCTACGAGAGGATTCAAACTGTTGAAACCTCAAGCGTAGAGGAAGCAACTATATTTTGCCCCCACAACACACTAAGGAGGATATGATATTTTTATAAACACACACTATTTTTCTTAAAATCAAATCTCACAGCAAGCTTTCTCAGCTATCCTAGAGGCAGAAATGGAAATGGCATTAAATGCTGAATTGTAGACATATTTAAAAATACACATCAATCTATTATCTATTCTTTGTATTCTCTGAAAAATTTATGTCCATTATTGAACTGAATAAATCGCCATTCGATCATGGGTTGTGCCATACCATTCACTCAGACATTCATACCATGTGGCAATTTAAAGTCCCTAATTAGGTTAACTTGAACATCTTTGGACTATGGGAAGAAATTTGACAAACAAGAGAAAATCCATGTATGTTTGCAGATATACCACTCAGACCTCCTTTAAAACTTCATCCATGTATAATCCTGTGTACACTTGCAGAAAAGCTGCACTGTAGTACCCTGTGGCAGGTATCCTTAGGCAAATGTGAACAAATCTTCTTTGCAGTAGAAAACATTGTGAAGGTGAACTTTTGGAACCACAGTTCTCTCTAATGTTCCACTGAGAGTGCACGAGAGACTGCGGTCATGGGGAACAAGTTTGTTCACCTCGGGAATTGTTTATTAATTTATTATTATTATTTTTTTCCCCCTGACCATAGTGGATATTGAGTTTCAGCACAGCTAAAATGTGCCTCTGGGTCAGTGACGGCTGCTTGACGCAAAAAATCCCTTTAAAGTCACAAGTAGTCTTGACCTACCTTCAATTATTGTCTTTGATTAACAAATTTTCCAATAAATAGAATTCTACATGAGCAGTGAAACACACAGCTTCCTTCATAATGTAATGTTACGGTGATTAAATATTCAATGAAATTCAGAAAAAAAATGATCTATTACTTTCCGAACAAAAAACAAAAAACAGACTACTCTGTTTACTTCTACATATGCAGGCTATCTCACCTGCGCTTTATGATCGTTTTAATGTCCAAAAATAAGACTAAGACTTGCAGCAACTTTCCCCAATTTTGAGTAATGTTGATTGAACTGCAAATTTGGGTTGAAATTTTACATCTTAGTTTTTGTCCTACCTTCACGAGAAAAACTGGCCACACATGACAGTGTTGAGTTTTTTTTTTTTTTTTTTTGAGATCACACAATGTTACATTTAAAAAGATTGAAAACAGGTCGAGACCAATCATTACTTGAAAGGGATGTTTTGTGCCTGGTTTCATCTCACCAGCCGCTACTGCTCTGGGTACCTCCAAAATGATCACCCCATGTACAGCCAAAGCATGCATAAACATACAGGAAATGTGTGTGCACATTTGCACATACACAAATACACACACACAGACACACGCAGGGACATGCACAAACACTCACACATATCAGTATTCACACACATGTGGACAGACACAAGAAAACACATGCTTACTAATATATAAACGCACACAGGAAGTGCAGAGGAACAGATGCATATACACACATGCAAATACACATACAGTACCATTCAAAAGTTTGGAATTACTGAGAAATTACATTTTGAATGAAAACCACCATTGTCTTCAATTATAATAAAATGCTATCGATCAGGAATACAGTCTAGCCATTGCTTATTTTGTAATTGACCATTAAGGCTGGAAATAGCTGATTTTAATGAAATGTCTACACAGACAAAATAGCAGCCCATTTTCAGGAGCCATCGCTCACCTGTTACAATGATACATTGTGTTTGCTGATCTCAGATTATCATATTAAAAGGCAAATTCATCATAAAAAGCTATCTTGCAATTATGTCAGGACAGCTGTGAACCGTTTAAAGAGGCAATAAACTGAGCTGACTTCCCTGGGCTACTTTAGGATCTGGGGCATCAGCATTTGAGCAATTGATTATGGTCTCAAAATGGCGAGAAAAAGCATTCCTTAGAAACTCATCGGCTGGTAGTTGTTTTGAGGAATGAAGGCTATTCCACACAAGAAATTGGCAAGAAACTGATAATATCTTTCAGGGGTGTGCATCACTCCCCTCGCAGAACAGTACATATGTGCTCTAATGTGGATAGAAAGAGAAGAGGAAGGCCCCAGTGCGCAACTATGGAGGAGGATACAAACATTAAGTTTGAAAATTAGACGCCCCACAGGTCCTCAGTCAATAGCTTAATTAAAAGATACCAACAAAATACCAGTCTCATCCACACAGCCTAAGTGAAAAGGTCTCTCTGCTATGCGGACCTTCATTGCAGAGTGTAAAAAAAAGAAGCCGTATCGGAGACTGACCAATAAAAGAAAAATATAAAATTTCATCCAATGACGGGACGATTTCCAAAAGCGCTGCCGCAAATAATTCAAGACCTATTTTGGGAGGAAGGAGTCAGCCAGTTCTCTGCTTGTAATCGATTGGCCATCGCAGTCACCGGATCTCGGTTCTATTAAGTTGTTGTGGGAGCCGCTTGACTGCGTGGTACAAAAACCATGCAGGCAAAGCTAGACCAACTGGTGAAAGGTGCTTCAAGAAGCATGGGGTGAAATCTCTCCAAATTACATCAACAAATTGACAGCGAGAACGGCAAAGGCCTGCAGGGCTGTAATAGCTGCAAATGGAGGATTCTTTTATGAAAGCAAAGACTGAAGGACAAAATAGTTATTTCAAGCAGAAATCATTGTTTATATTCTTGTCAATGTCTCCAATATATTTTATGTTCGTTTTGCAATAGGTAAAGAATAAAAGCATGAATGTTCACGGAAAACATGACATTTTCTGTGTGATTCTAAACTTTTTAACAGTAATGTAAATATACACGTGCACACACCCACACTCATAGACCATGCACATGCATAAGCATACAATAGTGGCAGAGTGAATCAGTAATGACAGCACCATTCTCTCAGTCTTTTTGACACGTTTCAGTCACAATCTACCAGAAGTGATTACGCGTTTACACACAATGCATCTTGTCATGGGCTTTAGAGAGAGTGAGGCGTTTATTGGGCGAGTTGGAGGTTTGACATCACAACACACTGTAGATAGCTCTAAAAGAATGGTTAGCCTTAAATGGTTTTATCTGGTACATATGAACCAGGCCTCAGAGCTTCATTTGCTTAATTTACTTCCTTTGCTGTCCTCTTCTGTATTACCAGCATGTGATATAATGATTTGTGACTGTGGTCTTCAGCTGATTGAGCATCTCGGATGTCTCCATGTTGACAGAAAATATGAATTATCTTCCAATGAAGGCACCACGTACACAGCGATGGACAATTCAGAACAGTGAAATCGCTGCACAGACAAAATTTAAAATACATTGCTTGCGCTCCAATTTATTTATATCCAATTTCAGAAAGCTTTTTACCTCTCTAAATAATTCATTGATGTTTGAAAATGAGCCAAGCCCAAGCCAAGTAAATAGCAAGCCTGCAATGTGTTGCTCATTCCCAGGAAACCTTTGCCATGGAGGAGCTCCCCATTTGGAACAGTATGAACAGGAGAGGGGCTTGCAACTGAACAGGCGCAATGGCGGCGAGAACAATCACGAGGAAAGGTATACCATGAAGCAGAGGGTGCATTCAAATTGTCTTAACCCTGAAATGCCATTTGTATCTGATTTTTGCACAACTGTCAGTCACCTCTATGTCATCCACATACTCAATACTTAACCTCAAAATCTGTTGTATGCAACATGATACATGTCATATGGTCATATGCCTCCTGGTGGACTATCCATGCACTGCAGGCGGTACAGGTCCGTTGAGTACAAAGTAAAAAAATGGCTGCCCCATTCACCTACCAGCAGGTTTTTTTTTTCACAGAAATAATTGCTATTTTTGACAAGGTTACGGTAAGATAATTTTAAGATTGTTGCTAATACTTCAATATGAATATTTCCTGGGTTGAAGCCACTTATCAATACAAAACATTTTGTTGCTTATTTTATGGTAAAATTGAGTTGAAAATATATGTATCAAATGTGATACTAAAGGTATTTAATCCTAAGTGATCCTCAGGAGTGCTGGTGATCTATGCCGACATTACTGTGTTTATGAGGCTCATTTGTAAACTAGCGCAAAGGTATCCTGTAAAACTAGAAGACCTAAGTCATGGCGCCCATGTCATGGTGGCCTGTAGGGAGGGAATGCTGCAAAATCGGGCCAAATTTTATCAAAGAAAAAAACTGTCATTGCCATTTTCATGGGGGTCCTTTTATCTCTGACCTCACAATATCCAACTGAAAATGGTTTACTCATGAGTTGCCACCTTACAGGGATGCTGTAATTTAATAATCCCATGTAGTTTTGCAGAGCAATGTATTATTTTCATCTATTGTATATGAATATTTCTGGGTACTGTGGTCCCTAAACAGTAAGTTCCAAAACAGTCCCCAAAGTGTCAATTTCATTGCAGTGAGACAGTTTTTGAAACTTGACCTCACTGTATAAAATATCAAATATGGTGCAAAATGAATTTTGTTTATGCAAATATTTTTTTCTAAATATATGTAAATATTTTTTTTTACATTTTGTTTAAAGGTCCAATAAATACTTTAATTGAATTGAAAATTTTCTGGCTATTTTTTCATGGTTCAGGCTTTACATGGTCAAACAGGCGGCCATTTTCTTCTCATCTCCACTGTTCCTTGGATGTGTTTCACAAGTCAAAGGAAAGTTAGATGGAGATTCTGAAGGTGTCTTTGGACATGCTTGAGAATAATTAGATCTTCTTTTTTTCAACTTCATAAGCTCAATTATAATTGAAAATGACATACTAACTGTTGTGACAGGAAAACTACAGCAAATGATGAATCCAGCTGTTACAGCTGTTGAGGACTGTGGTCCATAATTTATCATCCCAAGTTGAATGACAGCAACATAGGGGCTAATCACCTTCTTTCCTTCATGAAATAGACAACTCAGAGGCTTTGTCATGGCAGCCAGCCGATCTATTTCTGAGGTATATTCATAATTTAAAAAGGTTTTCTGCTCTTTAAAGGATTTCAATACCAAATTTTTACACATCCTCCGGTCCTTCCTTCCTTACGCCTGTCCCGGAGGTTTAGTGAGTTTCACCATCTTAAATGACAGATGAAAAGAAAGAAAATATGAAAACATTCACAAAGATATCTTCAGCAAGAAAATGTGACAGTCTTTCGCAGAAGTTTTTTCAGAATGGGGAATGATTGACCTGTGAACCTACCTCACCCATTTGGCATGCATGTGCCACAGCCGTAACTGACGTCACTGCAATCTGACATTTGAAGGACTGATTCACATTTCTTTTATTCCCTGAAGTTCATTTTCTTTCTTCAGTCCTTTTCCTTGTTTCCGAGATGGATGGAGCTGAGAGAGAGAGAAAAGGAAGGAAGGTTATGAGAAATAAATGATCAGAGTGAGCCCAGAGATCCACCCTCCCTTCAATTCATTTCTCTTCATGAGAAGTACTTCTTGATTTATCAGCAGATAGTGCAGTGAGGTAGCAGAGCAGTGAAAGTCAACCAGCCCAGAGGACAGGGAGTCCAGTTTTAAGCTTGACTGACCTCTGGACTCTAATCGTCTCTTGCACCCAGTTACAGTAATGATACCATGAATCAATTTGCGCAAAACTGAGAAGTACTCGACAAAATGCATAGAAGCATATAAGCAGGTGGGATCTTCACAGCGTGACTGTCTCAGCGGTATTATAGCATTGAACTGAAGCTCATGTGAAAGCGTGCTGAGGGATAGGCACAGATAGATTTCTATTGAAGGAGTTTGTCAACTAACCCCACCCATAGATGTGGGCAGCTGGTTACAATTACAAATTTGTATTAAAAGAAATTCTGCTAATCAAGATTCTGGATTGAAACGACGTAGGTAACTCAAGTCCTGGAGAACCACAGAGTCAGCTTGTTTTTGGTTTCTTTCCTCACTTGTGATTCAATTTAAGTCACTACTTGGCTAATGAAACCACACACACCTTGTTCTCAAAGCCTTAATTACATGCTTCGGGAAAGGAGACTGGTAGATTGAAGCCTGCAGACACTGAGGCCCTCCAGGAAAAAAGTTGCCCATCCCCTGGAAAAGTGAGTATGATGTCAAAGGGTTGAATTTCACATCAATTCCTGTTCTCCCTCAGTCAATAGTCAAATGGCTTCGGCCAAATTTAGTATGCCATCGTCTTTTTACGGTATGACAGCAAAGCCACAGTTTGTGTATTATGGTAGTTGACCTGAGGTAAACCTATGTACATTCAGTGGGAAACATCTGGGGTCCTGATAGACTGAACACACTCAGAGAAAATACGTCCTTATTAGCAGTAATTATGGGGCTTAATTTGAAATGGAAAGTATGTGGGTGAATTTAATTGGTGCAATTAGGATAAAAGTAATGACTCCAGCTTGCATGAACCTTTAGATCGTGCTATTTGTTCACCAGTGCCAGCTCTACGCCAAGGCTGAGAGTGAAACTTTCGATTTATGTCACATAACCAACTCAGCCGTTATTCTGGGTAAACCGTCTGCAGGAACACTCTCATATTTGTATTATTCTTTAAGCATATTATAAAGTATCAGCACGTAACTTCCCTCCTGTCTCTCTCATTGAGAACTGCTGACTTAAATTATTTGGTTAATGCAGTGAACACAGCTCTACAGCTCGAGCCTGACCCTTAGACATAAAGGCTCTGTTGAGATCAATAATCTTTAATGCATAGAGGCCACACAGTATATTGTAGGCGCCACACTTGATCCGTTAGCAAAAACTGGCAATTTTGAGAGACAGATTCTTGACTCCTTGTCCTGCTGTAATGGACGCTGTATTTCACTAATGACTTTGGGACCCTATGCTGACCTCCTTTTCCTGTGTTGTTTTTTTTTTTTTTTTTTTTGCTATGTCAGCATTATACCATCAATGACAAAGCAATCCAGTTCAAATGGGGATAATGCTTTAGCTGCAGACGTGCATCAGTTGTTTGAGTGTAGGGAAGTGAAACTTTTTATTATGAAGCCACAGGCAGAGTTTAGACTAAGAGTTCCTCATCCAGAGGGGGTCAGTGCGGGTGCAAGCTTCCATTCCAACCAAGCAGTTATGCACCTTATTCTGGTAATCAGGACCCTGGCTGCATTTTAATTGTCATTTTTGCATATAGGGAAGTTCTTATCTTCCCGACAATGACCTGGAAGTATATACTTGGCAGCCATCATGAGTGCGTTTTAATTCTCAAAATGTCAAGGAAAGGTGCTTCCTGTTTCCTGACCTGCAACTCCGGCAAGAATTATGGAATCGGCACACTTAGAGTATGTTCATCCTTTCATAGCAAATAAACAAATCGCAGATATGACACAAAACATTTTTTTTAATTAGCTTAATATTCAGGCACCGTGAATGACATCTCAGGCTAATTATATGAAACTATTTTAATGAATGGCATTTCTTTCATAAGTAAATAGAGAAAAAAAAAGAATGATGCAATGTTGAGTAGAAAAATATGGCATCACCTTGCAATTGGCATTTCTGAAAGACGTATTAGCTCAAATCTGAAAATGCAAATTAGTCTGCAGTTTAAAGAGAGTGCTTGCAGACTTTAACACGATGTTGGACTGGGCAAATTGAGAGGACGCATGGCACCAATAAAATACCTGGCAATCAAAACAATTGAAAGGTTTATAAAACTGCCCCAAGGAGGAGATGCAGCACAGAAAGTGATGAACAGTGTTAGTTATTCCAAGTCAGCTGTGTCTAAAATTCGGTGCAAGTGTAAACAAGATGGGAAGGTTGTAAAGGGAAAACATAGGGGTAGACCTCGAAAGATGTCAAAGCAACAGGACAGACAACTCAAAGCAATATGCCTTGCGAATAAAAATGCTCAACAAAACAAATGAAAAAACAAATGGGCAGAAGGAGAAGACAATGTTTTTGACAGAGCTGTAAGAAATTGGCGGAATGAAATGGGATTTATATACAGAAAAGCCAAAAGAAAACCAGCCCTAACAGGAGAAACCAAGGTTACAGTGGGCTAAAGAGAAGCAATCATGGAGTGTGGCACTCAGGGACACTCAGTGATGAATCACGAATCTGCATTGGCTAAGGCACAGATGCTGGAACTTTTGTCAGGTGTCCTTCCAATGAAGCATATAAAAAGACTGCTTGAAGAAAACAAGCATATTTCCCCATTCATTTATAATATGGGGTTGCAGGTCGGATAAAGAACCAGTGGAGATGGCAGTCATTGCTTCAACAGTCAATGTGCAGAAGTAGACAGAAAGTTTGGATAATTTTCTGGTTCCATCAACAGAGGATAGGGTTGGTGACGATGAAGTCATTTTTCAGGATGACAGAACATCTCACCAGCAGAGCAAAGTGTAAAAGCTTTTCTTCAGGAAAGGCATATAAACTCAAAGACATTGCCAGCAAACAGTTTGGATCTCGGTCCATTTGAAAATTCATGGTGGAAATGGTCCATGACGAGGCCCCATCCTGCAAAGCTGATCTGTCAATGGCTATTTGAGAAAATTGGATCCAGCTTGATGGAGAGTAATGTTTTTCATGAGTGAAGTCCATGTCTCAAAAAATTCAGGCCTCCATAAAAGCTTGAGGAGTAAAAAAGTACTAATTCTAATTAAAATTTTTCCACAGTTTTTTCCTCAACATTGAGGAACATGATTCTATATAATTTTTTTCTCTGCTTATTTGCAGAGAAAAATATGCTATTAACTTCCTAAAGCCCAACATCTGCCTCGCGGCAATGGCAACATTAAGGGATATTCAAATGATTAGCCATGAGCCTCTGACCCTTAAATGCATAATTGTTTTCAAGCTGTTCCTGTACAAGATCGCTTGATGAGAAATCACTCAATATATTTACTAAATAATCAAGACCAATATAAGAGCCTATGTAAGTATTAAATAATGACAGATTGCCAAAGGGCGACATGGGACATGTACTTAATAATGATATTGTATGGATGCAAAAGAAAAAAAGTAAAAATAATGTAAAAAAATCAATTAACCCAATTTCTCTGAATTCCATCTTCTGTTTTTTTTTTTTTTTCCGGCATTGCAGCCTAATTTATTTTAAGATTTCACTTCATCCTAATGCTTTCGGTGTTCCAAAGAGTAAGTTGCATTTGCACGGAAACAGTTGTACAAAGGTTGCCGTGCCAAGTGATAATAACTAATTTATAAAATTACCTTCTAGCTTCGAAGTGTTGGTAATTGAGTACATTGGTTATCAGTGCATTGTGAAAGTTTGACGGATGGCATGCATTTAAAATCATTTCATATGCATGCCATGCGTCGAACCTTCAAGAAAACAAAGTCATTCATGAGGTCTTTACAGTCTAGTCTCTGCAATGGCAATTATCTAATTAAACAAATTCTAAACCTTATCTAAATCCCACCTTCAGCAGCATTTACTACATTTTATTCTACTTCAAGATGGAATTTCGAGAAATTTCAGTTAACTACCATCCATGCAATCTCAAATTGTTGCCCCCTCGTGGACACAAAGCTGTATGTCTTAATTGTTAATGGCAATGCAGCTTACTGAAAGCCCACTTGCTCAGTAAATTATTTCAATCCATTACCTGATTCATACTCGGAAATAGGTTGAGTGTTAACCTGCATTATGGTAATGTCACTGATTGTAGGCTGTAATGTTTGAGTCACGTGCCCGGAAGCGTGGCTGCCAGTATGCGCCTATGGCCCCTCTGACCACCACCAAACATTCGCACACAGCCATACATCCTATAATGCATGTTTTTTGTGGGTGGGGGAAACCGAAGTACCCGGAGGAAACCCACGCGAACACGGGGAGAACATGCAAACTCCACAAAGAAAGGCCCCAGGCCGTATTCAAACCCACAACCTTCTTGCTGTGAGGCAGTAGTGCTAACCACTGTTAGCACGCTGCAACCACTCAGCAGTAATGGGAAACAGATGATCCTGGTTGTGTGATAAGCAGGCTGCGATCCGGGTCTTAATTGGCCGGCGTGAAGGCAAGGCCTGACATAGACAGAATTTTATTTTTACATGAGTAGCCTTAACACGTGGACCTGAGCTAGCAAACCCACATTTTTACTCCTGGTTAAGTTTAGGAAGGAGTGTTGTGATGAGACTCAATCAATCAACTTGCCGTTATCACGCTCTGGGGCATTAAGATTCACAAACAGCTGACCCAGGAGTTACAGATAGTGTCACTTTGATTAGAAAGGCCTTCTTTAGCATATGAAGCCAATCGGATGTGCACACAGAAAAAAATGCTGTTTTGCAAGCTGCATTAATTCAGAAGCTTCATAAGACATTGATGTTTTGTGTTGGGTCTACCATTAATGTGGATAATAAAATATACTCAGCGCCATTAAAAACGCACAGGTGAGGTATGGACTGTATTTGTGGCAAATTGAAGAATCGATTGTTTCAACTGGCTGCCAATCTCAAATATTTGCTACATATGATTGTATAAGCACTTTTTTTTTTATTATTCATGAAATTTTTAAAATGTGGCCGGTCCATTTCCTTGCGGCCATGGTGATTTGATGTGCCAAACGTAGGTCAGAGGTTCAACCCCCGGTGTAGCCACAATAAGATGAGTGCAGCCGTTGGGTTCTTCACTTTACACTGGTCCCTGAGATTTGGCCCTGGCTTAGTCTGATAAACTGAAACTTCCTTTTGAGAAAAAAATTCAGCTAAATACAGTAAATGCAAAAAAAATATAGTGTAGCATGCCCTCTACACTCAAAAAAATAATTTGTTGGGTGAACATAATAAAATTATGGAAAGTATTTCCACCCAATCATAATACGTTAATTTAGCAACAAATTCTTGTATTGAGTGACATAAATGTAAATATGCTGGTTCAACATAAGGTGTTGGTGTTACTCAATTACTCAACAACAAGGGGTAAGTCCAACATAATTATCATTTGTTGGGTGAACATACAAAATTTATGGAAAGAATTTCCACCAAGCATTCACACACAGCCATACAGGAGTGTTCCTATATTGCATGTTTTGTGGGTGGGGGATACAGGAGTACCCAGAGAAAACCCACACTAACAGGAGGAGAACATGCAAACTCCACACAGAAAGGCCCCAGGCCAGATTTGAACCCACAACCTTCTTGCTATGAGGTAGTAGTGCTAACCACTGTGCCACCATGCCACCTAACTGTGGGTGTTCCCAAGTGTGCCCAATCCAAGTCAATGGGGTAGGTTGAACTATATTTTTATACACAACTAATTAATTGTGCTGATCAGACAAGACTTATGTATGTTTGACAATCACAAATATTTTAGTTGACAGTCCTTTCAGTCATATGAAAATCAACAGTAATAATTCAATAAAAGTCAATTCTGACATCAATAATTGTTTTAAACAATGTAAACATTTGTTGTCCAAGTTTATGACAGTTGATATCAAGTTAGAAAAAAAAAAAAACCTAAAAGCAAACAGGATTTCTTGAGATTTAACTTGTTCGCCCGCCCGTCTCTTTCGTGCGTTGCTCTGCCCTCTTCTGCAACTTCCGGAAGTAAAGTTTGTAAATGCACTCCCTGCTCGCACACTACTGCCACCCTCTGTTCTGGAGTTGTACACGCCATTTGATGTCTTACCCAAAAAGCATTAGGTTCTGTCAGCATAACTGAATTTAGTAAATGTTAAGTTATTGCACATCATGCTAAAATAACATTACTTAATGATGTTCAACCACAAAACATGACTATGTATGGTAGAAGCAACATGTTACCCTTACATTAATTTAGCAGACACCCAATCTGGTTTTTTGAGTGTAAGAGCATATTAATGGGAAAGTGGTATTTTTGTTTGTCTATAAGCATAAGGAATTTCACTTTGGACTGAAAAGCCAAAGTAAAGGTTCATTGGCATTTCAAAGAAACAGCTCTTTCTTGAATTCACTCCCCCTTTTAATCTGTGCAGAATCAAGTAGATCAGAAGGGTGACCGTAATGCTCTGGAAACCAATAATTCTTCGCCAGGAAAAAAATTACCAAGAGCTGAGAGGTAAATGTCTGCTGTCTGCAGTTTACAGCCTGATTGCTTTCAGCTCTCTGTAACCATTCACCACTCACATTTTAATCAAGAAGATGCTTTTTTTCCCCTTGCTAAGCAAATGTCAAGAGAGCTTGAAGTATGAAAATATCTGTTCTATATACATAAGTGCCCCTTTGCAGTGTCTTGGCTGCATAATGTTTTACCATAAAAAATATTGCCAAAAATATTACGTGCTTCATTTTGAAGTGAATTTCATTCCTAATGCATGTTTCAGCAGAGTAGAATTTATGTTTCATAGAATTAAGGCCAGAAAGCGCATTAACTGTCAGGTATCCTGAAGATTAGTCTGCTGCTTTACATTGCATTAGAAACCAGCTGGGCACTCTGTAGAGCATATAGCCCAACCAAAACAAGAGCTCCAAACTTTATTTTTGAATTTTTATGAAAAAACTTTTAAATTCATGTAATTTTGTGTTACATCCTGTTTCTGTCTTAACTTTTCCTAAAGTCTGGCTATCTGCATCTTTTTTGATTTGAATCTTTGATTTCAATCATTCAATTATTGTCTCATGGCTTTACCCCTCCCCTCCTGCATTTGCCGGCATCCATCTCACCTTCTTTGTTAACTGTTGTCTCTGTGTGTTCAACCCCTTAAAGTTCCATCCATTCTTCACCAAATTTCCACCGAAACAAAAAGTGTTTATTGTCTCCAGCCACGTGTTTAGAGCGGAGTGGCAGGACACTGTATTCACAACCGTCTGCCCAGTCGAATTGTTGGCACGATATCTCAAGAATCAGTGATCCAAACTTGATAAAATTTGACATCAAGGTCTAGTATGAGGATTTCCCAACACTAGTCGATTTTGGTGACCTTGACCGCATTTTCAAGGTTCCAGCGTGCCTTCAAAGATTTTAATACTGAAGTTCTTGTTGGCATGATATCTCAAGAATCAGTAATCCGATCCTGATCAAATTTTATGCCAAGGTGTAGTATGGGAGTATCCAGACACCAGTCGTTTTTGGTGACCTTGACCTAATTTTCAAGGTCATAGCAAGCCCTCAAATATTTTGACATTGAAGTTTTTGTTGACATGATATCTCAAGAATCAGTGATCCGATCTTGATCAAATTTGATACCAAAATGTAGTATGGGAGTAGACACCAGTCATCTTTGGTGACCTTGACATAATTTTCAGGGTCACAGGGTCAGGGTCAGGGACATTGAAGTTCTTGTTCGCGCAACATCTGAAAAAGCAGTGATCCGATTTTATTCATATTTTAACCAAGGTGTGTATCAGGTGACAGAACTCCAAACAATACAATTACATTGAGTACCATATCTAAATCCTCCATCTTGATAAATGTTTAATGTTACAGGCAGTGAGTACGATAATTCATTTGACTGTAAAACAGTTTTATCCCCAGTTGGACAGACCCTCAATATGAAAAATTACGTTAGTTCTAAGTTATATTTATCTAAGAGTTAATGGATGGCATTTATATAGTCTAGTATTACAATAGTGATATCATAGTTATTCAAATTACAGCAATACAGTTGAGTGGACTATGGTAATATCATGGTGCTGTTGACTGTGGTAGTACTATAGTTATAATGTGATGACTATAGTATTGCTCCAGTTATACTATGCAAACTATAGTAATACTATAGTTATGTCATAAATACTGTAGTATTACTAAGAAATAACTGTAGGATATTTTCATAAGCAAAAGCCCAAAAGGCGGATTATGTTGTCATGCAATCTGCCTGTCTGTCCATCCATCTTTCTGTATTAGAAAGTACTTGGCTGATGAAATCAACTCCTGAAGTTTTCATGGGACATCCCTGAAACTTTGCACAAATGCTGCAGATAGACTGATGATACATTTACCGCAGTTGCAACTCTAGCTCCCGGAGCACTCTTTTTTTTTTTTTTTGGTTCAGTCCTCAAGCACTTTGGAAGTATTCCCTGGCAATGATGTCGAAGTGCAGGCTGACAGCTTTAATTTGATGGTATTTGCAGTCATTTGTTGAATCAATTAGAAATGACAGAACCTTTTGTACACAGCTCCCCCTATTTTCAAAAAACATGAGAAAGATTGAAGGTCTGCATAAACAACAGACGTTGGGGTATCTTCCCCAGTGACGCTCTACTGGGACTGTACTGCTGCCATCTTCAGTTTATTCCTATTTCTGATGGAGACTTTATGCGTGTGGTCTCCTCTTTGGCTTGAGAAATGGATATTTAATGCAATTCAGATGCTGCACTGATTCTGCTAACAAAACCAAAATAACAAAAAAAAGCCACTGTCCAAAGAATCATGGAGTTCTCTGCATATTATAGTGTTATGTCAGACTTATGTGGACAGGGCTCAAATAAAGTTTAACCTAAGTCTTATCTGGATAGGCAAAAGACGAAACGATCGCTAACTGATATTAAAATGCAATGCAGTACATTGACTGAGAATAAGAAGAGGGAATTCAAACAATGAAGGATAAGTACTTTTTGAAAGGTCAATACCACATGTCTGTTCCATTCTGCTACCACCTCTGACTGCCCACTGTGTTTCATCAATTTGCACATTGTACACACATTATTTTTTCTCCTACCTTGTTGCTGGGGTGAAGAGTAGATGCGCCTTCCCTCTCTACTGATCCTATGCAGTCAAGACAAGTGGCAGAGGGGTGAAAATTACATGGTGTCAAGGAAAAACCGCCATGCTTGACCTCCACGAGAGGTGGGCGGCCACGATTCCCACAGTCAAAACAGCGTTGACACTTAAAAGTAGAATTTATGGACTTGAGGAATCTCACTTTCTCCCTTTCGCATTCACACACACATACGAATGCACAGGCACTGTTGCTCTCTCTCACTCAAACTCACATGTTCATATACTCATATGCACACATATGCTCACTCTGTTTCTTTTTCAATCACTCTATACCTGTTTTAGTCATTCTGTCCATCCAGTATATTGCTGCATTTATTTGTCCCTTTTGGCCTCTCAGAATACTGTGCCATTGCTTCCCTGTTTTTTCACTACATAAAAAAGCTAAACATGCAATGGTCTTTCAACTTTTTGAATGACATATGGCCCCCATTAGACTTTTGAAACTGAGTTTAACAAAAACTGGGCATTTGACAAAGTATTGCCCACATCCTCACACTCCATTATCTCTCTGCCTCTTCATTTATGCCTCTCTCGATTTATCTCCCAGAATCTCCATCTCACTGTCTCTCTTCTGCTGACTCTCTCCATCTTTCATCTGCTTCTGTCTCTTCTGACTCCCTCTGTCTCTCTTGCTCTGCATTTCTCTCAGTCCCTCCCTATCTCCATCCCTCTCCTTCCATCCCCCCCCACTCCCTTACTTGCTCTCTCTCTCTACTGCAGTTCCGCTGGTCCTGGGCTGGTATTGGCCATTAGCAGCATTAGAACTCAAACCAGTTTCCATTAATCAACAGGCACAACAACACTGCGCAATTTAATCTTATCAACGCTGTGTAATAGATTTAATGCTGTCACCTACTTTTCCAGAGATACACTGTATTGATCAGTCGCTGAGCATGTGACGACTTGATTCAGAAACCCATAATCCAGTGAAATGGGGATATCTCAATAGAAAGCATATCATGACTCAGCATCCAGAATTCTATTTGACTCGTGGTTTTTGGGTCAAAATTTACCCCCTTTTCAAGTCTTTTAAAAAAATCTGAAAACCCATTTTACTTTGAGGAGCAAGTAAAATAACTAGTTTCCGTTGAGTACACATGCTGCACCCCTTATTAGACCAAAAAGTAAACAGGCAACAAGGGTTGAATTTTGTTCATTCTTTCAAAAAAAGGAGAGTAAAAGTTGAATTGCAGCTGAAATGCAGAGGGCTCCCTCAGGTACAGCAGGGTCTTACTGTGATTTAAACAGCTTTTCCTCCTTTGTCCTGCAGGCTCTTGTGTGGCCCGGCTGATGAACATCTGCGGTCCACTGCTCCTGTCCATACATTCTCTTTCTTCCAGTGCGTTCTCTCTCTCTCTCTCTCTCTCTGTCTCTCTTCAGTGCCGTGAAAAAGTATTTGCCCCCTTCCTGATTTCTTGCTTTTTTGCATATTTGTCACACTTAAATGTTTCAGATCAAACAAATTCTAATATTAGACAAAGATAACCCAAGTAAATATAAAATGCGGTTTTTAAATTATGATTTAATTTATTAAGAGGAAAAAGCTAAACTGTTTAAAAACTGCATTTTGTATTTAGTCGGGCAATCTTTGTCAAATACTAAAATTTGTTACATTTAAGTGTGAGAAATATGCAAAACAAAATAAGAAATCAGGAAGGGGGCAAATACATTTTCACGGCACTGTGTGTGTGTGTGTGTGTGTGTGTGTATTATATATACATCTTAAGCTGTAATACCACAGATCTGCAGCAATCAGTGGATTCCAATCAAAATGAGGTCTTTTCCCTTGAATCTCAAGTCATGCAAAAATTCAGCAAGCGTTCATTTTTAAGCACTACACGCTTAGTCAGAAATTAGAAGTAGAAATATTCAAACAGTCATGTCCTCATTCATATCAAGGTCATCCTTGTGATTTTTCATGAAGGTATCACTAAGTCTAAAACACAGCTGATCGTATTGCAGTCTCTGTGCATTCAGAGATGTGGTACTTTATGAACACACTGTCCTTGTTCATTTCTCAGTCATGCATGAGAAGATGGCTGATTTTCTCACACACAGGTGAGGAGGAGAGTGTATCATGTGTTTCTTACCTCTTGCCCATGTGACACTGTGTAGGAATTAGTAGTTTAGCCAATGGATGGAGGAATGGACAGGTTAAAATATGTTAATCAACCAATTTACACTGTGCTGTAGGAGATGCCTTCTTTGGGACGAGGCCTTTCCTGAGCTCCTGACTCACAGTGGGGATTAAAGATCTCAGGACACACAATGAGAGTGTAGAGTCTCTAGTGTTCTGGAACATTCCCAACCTGCCTCAGTTGGCCACCTAATCATCTCCTCAATTTAATTTGCCATGAAAATTTTTAGCCGTGTGGTCAGCTTTCTTGCATAAAATGGCTGCCATGCATCACCAAGATGTGTGCTTCTCATTGGTGGTGGTTGACATGATCTTCTCCCATATCACTGTAAAGTAATTTAATAAAGTAAAGTAATTTAATTCCCAGTGAAAAAAACTGCAAAATAAATTTCAATGTCATTTGTTCATTCATTCATAGATTCATTCATTCATTCATTCTCAAAGTACAAGAAAAGAAAACTTAACTTAGTTGATTTCTCATTGAAATCACCTCCACTTCTCCAGTATACCTCAGTCAGCTTCATCTCAATCTCCATGTGCTTATGTCCCTCTGTAGACCAGGTCTAATTATAAATTGCAAATAACATGAAGTGAAGCTAAAGCCGGTATTCTGAAAATCTCCGCGAAAATTTCAAAAATAAAAGATAATTTCAGGACTCACGTTATTTAACTGCTTTTTTCCAAGATGGAGTACCCTTGGAGACCATTTTTATTCACCAAAACACTCATCACATGCATGTGCATACATGTACATGCACACACACACATTTGAGACATATGATAGAGTCATGCTTCAGGCTATCAGGGCAAGTGACAATGAGGAAAAAAAAAAAATTACCCTTCATCTTGATACGGTTTGCATCATTTTAAAAGGCCGCAGGTGTTACCTTTGTTGTAATTACAATGGCCAGGGGGAAATGTGTTTGGACAAGCAGGAATAAGGAATGCGTTAGTGCTAATAGTTAAAATGTGTGTGTGTGTGTGTGTGTGGGGGGGGGGGGGGGGGGGGGCCTAAGATCTCCATTAATTTTTTTTTGTCCTTTTTTAATTTGAACTATGGGCATCACTAATCTGGGGACGTACATTCCAGTCAGGTTTTTAAATCATAAATCTCAAAAAGGTTATGGTGGGCAAACCAAATTAAAATGAGGAATTGCAGTAAATTTAATGAAAATGCTGCAGCCAGATACAAGCGATATGCTTATGATTGGGTCCACTAATCTCAGTTTGCCCAGGTAAAATTGGAGCCAGCCTACATGTAGTCATTGTACTTGATTAGCACTTGGACAAACTCAATAATGAGAAATTGTACCACCCATGGCTCAGGAGTTAGTGGAGTTTGAGGACACTTCTGTGCCATCTGAGAGAGAGATGCTCAGAGGTGACCATTTCTGAACTTTGCATTCCTTTTTCTCTCGGGAGCAATGGTTCTAAAAGGAATCCATTGATTCCAGAAAGGAACCCCATGTAGCTTGAGGGTTCTTTATTTGGTAAAATTGTCCATGAACTTGGAATTTTCAGACTTGTCATACTTATGAAACCAGGTTCCATAAAGGACTCCACGGTGAGATTCTGTCTCACTCAGGCAGCTTTAATTGGTTACAGAAATGTCCAAGTCATTTGTGCGCTGTTAGAGTAAGAAAAGCTTGTATTAATCTCTCCTTTTAGCCCTTAATTACTCTCATTTATACACCTGATTAAAAACAAAGCAATTTAATTGTCAAATAAGACCAATATGAAGCCTATAATGACTAAGAAAAGATATTGACAGATTGCTCAGTAGCTACATATATATATAATGGATTCCATTTTGTGGATATGGAATAATCTAATTGAAAACTTTCTGTGACTTCTTTCTCTCGTTGGATTTTTTTCAGCAGATATTGATCATAAATTAGCACTTGATTTTCTCAGAATAAATATTCCACAGAATTAATATGAAGAGGAAGGATTCTCAGGCATATCGAATCATACCGAACTTTCAGGCAAAAGGCTTTCATCACAATAAGCCTTGCAAACAAATCTACGCAAATTTGTGCTATTTCATGAGCTATATGTGTACAAAATCTACCAGAGACACATCAACATTTTAAGTCGTTGTTATCATGCACAGGAAAATGCCTCAATCATGACTTTGAGGTTCATTGTGCAATAATGCTATCAAAAATAAATCAGCCAGTCATTCCACCAATTAGTCTTAGCGCTTGCTAATCTGACGAAGAAAACTGTGGCATTAAGCATAGTTAAGCATTGAAAGCTGAGGTCGATGCAGGTGTTTCATATTGCCAATGGCACGTCCCTGGTTTTACCAATTTACTAACCTCATAAAATCTCAAAGTAAACACTATAAAACTTATCCCTTTTGACCACAATTCCTTGTTTTATATTTTTATTGAGAAATATGACACAAATACAAACAACATAATAAACTCCAATTAAGACTAAAATGCAAATGACAATAAACAAAAGAAAAAAAAATTTTTTTTAAATAAATTAACAAAATTATAAAAAATAAAAATAAAAAAGGAAAGAAAAAGAGGAAAAAGGGGGGTAGGGAACCATGAATCAAGAGAAAAAATAAAATACCCAATTCCACTGGGTTCCTTAGTGGACAAAATGAATGCATATTGGATTTCACAAATGCACAGGAGACACCTTCTCACAGCTATGGAGCCCAAGAATCCTCATTTAGACAGGTGGGATGCACTGGATAGAGCAGCACTGATTTAGACCCACTTTTTTTTTTGCAGCTATATCCCCAGTATGGTCATATTTTTGTTTCCAGGTAGTCTGGTTTCCTCTCTCAGTTCAAAGACATGCACACCAGGCTCTTTGGGAACCCTAAATAACCCACTGGTAATGAGCGTGCAAGTGAACTGACCAGGTGTTCCTGCCACTTACCCATTGCGGGGCTTGAAATTAACTTTTTTGCTTGGTAGCGCTGCACTCCCAAGTGCAAAAAGTTAGGAGCACGAGCCAAAATTTATGAGCGCGCACACATTGAAATCTAAGAAGCACCTATATATAGTTTTAATACTTAAAAAAACGACAATATAACACTCCGCAACAATAAAACTGTCTCCAACAAATGGCAGTTATTAAACAATATGAGAGTCTTGAGTTCATTGATTAACAAAGGTTTCCACTACATTGGCTTTATGCCATATCCAGAGGCCAGGATTTAACATTGGGTCTCCTTGCTCTCTGCCCTTCCATCCATCTCCTCACTGCCTGTGAGGAATCAAATATGTCCAGAGGAGGACCCTCCACACTGATCCGAGTCAAATCTTCAATTGTGTTAGGGCTAAATGCAGAAAGGATGTAAAGTCGTAAAGTCCTTGTTTTCGCCTCAATATTGCAATATGAATAAGACCACAGAGATAACTTTGCTATTTAATTTATTAAAACACAAGCAGATCTTATGGGTTGGATATGTTTTTTTTAAGATATAGTATACCACTCGCCAGTGTCATCCAATTTCTGAATTTTCAGGACAACGTTGCGTGTACATGCAAATATATAAACGTTTACTGGTCTAAAGACGCGCTGAAAAAAGTGCAGATAGATGATTTTTGCAGATAGGCTACTGAAGATATGAGCGAAGGAAACGAGAGGAAGATTTTAGGTCTGCGCAAGCGCAGTGCCGCGAGGCAGCATATTTTGATACGTTGCAAATATTAACAGAGCACCAAACATGCTCGTTGACGCACATTTGTCACATAATTTTTTTGTGTTTCGTGCTTTCTCTATGTTTGGGAGGACTTTCACTTTAAAGTGTTTGGACTCAGTAGAACGCGCTGTTCCCTGCGAGATCCGGGCCATTATCTTGACTAAGAACACGGTGCACTTCACCTTCTTATAACCTCAGCCATTCAAAATTTCGAAGCAACTCTTTGCGAAAATAATAAGCTGATTTTGCCACCGGTTCATCCGAATCACCATCATGATTCTCAGTTTCAGTAACTCTTGTAAACCGACTTGACTTTTTTGAACGTTAACGGTACCAAAAAGAGTCTTCCATAGCTTTTCGTTTCATTTTCTGTCTTAATCTTGTGTATAGTTACAATAATAACTTTCAGTACCGTGAAATGGAGTGATTGACAGCTAATATTAACCATTCTAGAATCAGTACTGAGGTTTAGGACTTCAAGCTCCCCTTTGTTTGGTCAGAATGGTCACTGTCAGCTCAAGGGTGCCCTCCACTCTTATACCGGTGCGCCCGGCTGCGGTATGTCCAGTAGATTCATGCACTGACTGTTCAAAAACATACGCCCATCTCTATTTAAGCTGAAGCAGCAGTTTGCATGCCTTTTGACCACCAAATGCACCCGCCAAGAGGCATTTAATTGGGGGGGAAAAGTAGTCGCACAGGTGCGATTATTTTAATTCAAAGGTCGCAGAGTGTGAATTTTGGTCGCAATTTCCAGCCCTGCATTGTATGCTATGTCAGCCCTCCAGAGACCTCATCAGACATAAGACGGTAAGACAATGGATGAGCATTGCCTGTTAAGACTGTCGTTTATATCCTGGTCAGACATGTGAGATCAATTATTAGTTCATTATATCCCCGAATGCCGAATGGCGTTCCGGGGATATTATGTTTTTGGTCCGACAGTCGCTGTGCCGCCCTAGTGTTACCGCGATAACTTCAGTAATATGTAAATTAGAAATTTCAAGTTTTGCATATAAGTAAGTATCATAAAGAGGAAGAACTGATTCGATTTAGTACAAATTTCGATTTCTAGATTGGCCACCAGGGGCCAAAAACTGAAAAAAAATCACTGTTTTCATCATATCTCTGGAAATATTTGTCCGATTGACCTCAAATCAAGTGCAAATGAAAGGTCATGACCTGAGGATGTGTCCCACGGTGACATTATACCTGTTTGGTTCACAATTTTGACACAAGGTGGAGCTTTGTCACATAAAATTCACCATTTTTGCCATATCTTTGGAACTATTTGTCCAGTTGACATGAAACTATGTGCAACTGTAAGGTAATGAACTCACGACGTGTCACATGATGACAACATACCTGTATGGCTCAATATTTTGCCACCAGGTGGCGCTTTGTGATGAAAAATGACAAAACCCAAAACCAGTGAAGTTGGCACGTTGTGTAAATCGTAAATAAAAACAGAATACAATGATTTACAAATCCTTTTCAACCTATATTCAATTCACTACACTGCAAAGACAAGTTACTTAATGTTCGAACAGGTAAACTTTGTAATTTTTTGCAAATATTAGCTCATTTGGAATTTCATGCCTGCAACATGTTTCAAAAAAGCTGGCACAAGTGGCAAAAAAGACTGAGAGAGTTGAGGAATGCTCATCAAACACTTATTTGGAACATCCCACAAGTGAACGGGCTAATTGGGAACAGGTGGGTGCCATAATTGGGTATAAAAGCAGCTTCCCTGAAATGCTCAGTCATTCACAAACAAGGATGGTGCGAGGGTCACCACTTAGTGAACAAATGCGTGAGCTGATTGTCGAACAGTTTAAAAACAACATTCCTCAACGAGCGATAGCAAGAAATTTAGGGATTTCATCATCTACGGTCCGTAATATCGTCAAAAGGTTCAGAGAATCTGGAGAAATCACTGCACGTAAGTGACAAGGCCGAAAACCAACATTTAATGCCCGTGACCTTCGATCCCTCAGGCGGTACTGCATCAAAAACCGACATCAGTGAGTAAAGGACATCAGCACATGGGCTCAGGAACACTTCAGAAAACCACTGTCAGTAACTACAGTTCGTCACTACATCTGCAAGTGCAAGTTTAAACTCTACAATGCAAAGCGAAAGCCATTTATCAACAGCACTCAGAAACGCCGCCGGCTTCACTGGGCCCAAGCTCATCTAAGATGGACTGATGCAAAGTGGAAAAGTGTTCTGTGGTCTGACGAGTCCACATTTCAAATTGTTTTTGGAAACTGTGGACGTCGTGTCCTCCAGACCAAAGAGGAAAAGAACCATCGGACTGTTATAGGCGCAAAGTTCAAAAGCCAGCATCTGTGATGGTATGGGGGTGTGTTAGTGCCCAAGGCATGGGCAACTTACACATATGTGAAGGCACCATTAATGCTGAAAGGTACATACAGGTTTTGGAGCAACATATTTTGCCATCCAAGCAACGTCTTTTTCATGGATGCCCCTGCTTATTTCAGCGAGACAATGCCAAGCCACATTCTGCACGTGTTACAACAACATGGCTCCGTAGTAAAAGAGTGCGGGTACCAGACTGGCCTGCCTGTAGTCCAGACCTGTCTCCCATTGAAAATGTGTGGCGCATTATTAAGCGTAAAATACGACAACGGAGACCCCGAACTGTTGAACAACTTAAGCTGTACATCAAGCAAGAATGGGAAGGAGTTCCACCTGAAAAGCTTCAAAAATTGGTCTCCTCAGTTCCCAAACGTTTACTGAGTGTCGTTAAAAGGAAAGGCAATGTAACACAGTGGTAAAAAGGCCCCTGTGCCAACTTTTTTGCAATGTGTTGCTGCCTTTAAATTCTAAGTTAATGATTATTTGCAAAAAAATAATAAAGTTTCTCAGTTTGAACATTAAACATCTTGTCTTTGCAGTGTATTCAATTGAATATAACTTGAAAAGGATTTGCAAATAATTGTATTCTGTTTTTATCTACGATTTACATAACGTGCCAACTTCACTGGTTTTGGGTTTTGTACCATTTTGATCTTCAGAACCATTTGTCCGAATGTCCTGAAATTAAGTTCAAATGAAAGTCTATTCAAGGATTGGGGAATTGGAGGATTGGGGGCGTTCGAGCATATACCCCCAGCCGTCGCCTCCAACAGCATAAGCCTAGTTGTTACAGGAAATTATTCAGCCATGTTATACTGTGCAAGGATTGTAGGATTGAAGCAGCAAAGGCAATGTGAGCAGCTAGGAAATTCAGTTTTATTTGAATACTTTTTATCGTCTTTCTAATCACTGACAGAAAAACTACATCAGTGAATATGCTATTTTTGTTGCGGTACAGAACAGGAATCAAGCGCATAGTCGGAAGCACAATCCAATTAGTAGTTTATTGAGGGCAATGTGGTGGAGACTGTAGGCAAAACCCCAAGATAGGATGGCAGGGACGGAACACTGAGGAGGATAGACAGTTGTAATCGGCAAAGCTTGAGCTTCAACTGCCGGCCAGGCCTCCGGAATCCTGCCAGGTGTTACACTGGCTCTGCCAGCACTGAACCGCTTCAGCAGGATGAAGAGGTTTCATGAGGAGAATGCGCTCCCAGTCCTGGTTCCAGTTCGGGATTTGAAGTTTGTTCCCAACAAACTGGACAGAGAGAGCGATCTCAGTCTTGCATCCTGATTAATATCAGAAGCTTGCTCTTGATAACTTGAGTAGAAGTCCAGGAACAGAGATGAATAAAATTAAAATGAACTCGGTCCCAATCCTGGACCCTAATTAGGATTGGAAGCTTGTTTGAATCAACTAAGTGATTAGAATGACCTCTAGGGAAATGGCTGCCACTTTTTTAGAACTACTTAATTAAACAAGTATGCGTGCTCAACTCAAAGTTTACTAGATTGTAACGGGTGCTGTATCAAAAGGGTTATACTCACAGTTGTACTAGAAACGTTGAGGAAAGCCTATGGCTGAAACACGTCCATTTTTTGCCGTCATGTATTGATAAATATTTATGTTTTGGTATGTGAGTGCTGATATTTTCCTTTACTTATTTAGAACTAAACATTGACTCGGATAACTTGCATAAGAGTGAGTTTACAATCCAGTAACTTGCACGTGAACTAGAGGGCTTAAAGATCTCCCCATTGTATAAAACATGTTTTTCCTTGCATCTACATCAGGGGTTCCCAAACTTTTCCAAATCAGGGCCCACTTGAAAATCTAAAAAATGTCCGCGGCCCACCTTTGTCCTATAAACAGTACATAGACGAAATTATGCATTCTCAGAACACTTAACAGCAACAATAATTGTTGTTGTTGTTAAGACAATAAATAAATAAAATAAATAAAAAACAACAACAATAATTGTTGTTGCTGTTGTTTTTTATTTATTTCTTATTATTATTATTAAGATTCAGGATTGAAATAAAAGCAGGGGGATAAAGGCAGGGGCGAAGCTAGAACCGGGAATTGGGGTGGCACAGACACGTCCCTTTATGACAATTAGGATAGTCCTGGCTAGTTCTCAATAATTTTTCTTTATTGACGCGTTTTCCAATTATTATAATCGGCAACTGAAGACACGGTTTCTCATGCGATCTAACAGCGATGAAGTCATGGGGTAATTTCGGTAAAACTGAGAATTAGGGTGGACGTAACATCTGTTTTAAAGAATTATAAGTCCTGACCTGTTCGCAATCATTTTCATGATTAACAAAATGTTCAGTCCGAGAGACTCCGCACTTAACATTTGCAGCTTGTTCTCCCCGATTAGGTAAGACGACAATAATTCATCTGGACGCGTTTGCATAATTTAAATCAAAGTCAAATAGAGCCGCATGCTTTTTAACGCCAAGTGCCACTTTTTTCCCACTCAATACCGAGATTAATTTTGAATAACGTTGATTTAAATTAAGCAAACGTTTCCAGATGAATGATTGTCGTCTTACCTAATCGGGGAGAACAAGCAGCACCTGTTAAGTGCGGAGCGCTCTCGGAGTGAACATTTTGTTAATCATGAAAATGACTGCGAACAGGTCAAGACTAATAATTCTTTAAAACAGATGTTACGTCCACCCCAATTCTCAGTTTTACGGTATTTACCCCATGACTTCATCGCTGTTAGATCGCATGAGAAACCGTGTCTTCAGTGGCCTATGACGATAATTGGAAAACGCGTCAATAAAGAAAAATAATTGAGGACTAGCCATTACTATCCTAATTGTCATAAAGGGACGTGTCTGTGCCACCCCAATTCCCGATTCTAGCTTCGCCCCTAGATAAAGGAAGCCCAAACTTTTAATCTGTGGTGTACACACAAGACAGAATTAATTATCGAGCACAGTACGTGCTCCTCCGATTATGACCCCCGGTCATGATGACCAGAAAGCTACGTTCCGATCATAAACTACATAAGGTTCCTAAAAGATTGTGAGGTCAATAACACTCAATAGGTTATTACTTCTAAATATTTTTTTAAATCGTGCAACAAATATTTTACAATGCAAATCATAAAAAATCATATTTGCAAAAATGAATCATATTTTTAATGACCTCTCACGGCCCACCTGCAGTACCACCACGGCCCACCAGGGGGCCGCGGCCCACACTTTGGGAATCACTGATCTACATATTTATTACGGTCGTCCTTCAACATAGCACACTTTGTGAACGTGAAGAGCGAAAACTCCTGTTTTGTTCCCATAGGTGTCTCGAAATGGCCGTTTTGATTTCGCTCCCATAGTCTCATGACAACAGGAGTCAGGCTATTGCGCCCGCCCATGTCCCCACAACAAGCCACCTGTGCTGTGGACAACTACTCCCACTCTTCCCCCTGCTGTCGATGGCCAAGCCATCATTGTTGTTCTTCACTTCAAATAGATTTTGGGATGTTGAAGGTGAGGGCATGACATGAGTGGGGCGAATTTTGGTAAGTCATCATTCTATGAACTTCCATTTTTTTCCATTTATAAATGATTATAAAGTACAAAATTACAGTTTTTACATCAGCAACACAGAAAGAATACCTTTCAAGAAGGAATAGAAGAGAGCGAAAGGTTAAGTGAGGGAGAAAGAGAGAGAGCTGAATAGCGTAACTGTAGATCAAAAAGGAAGATGCTCAGATGTCCCACAGGCTCACTGTAATATTTAGACCATCTGACAAAAACGAATAATCTGAAACAAGAATCACTTCCCCACCTTCATCAAAAACACCTACTAAACAAGCTTGAAACGATCAATTCATCTTCTCCCAGAGCCTGTGAAAAGGTTTGAAAAACATTTTTTGAGAACCGGCGCCATTATATCGTTGTTCAAGAAGTGAAGGGCAAAACTGTCGCTATACTCAGAGCTTAAAGACTAGATATAATGCTCAAAACATTCTGTCCTTGCATATTTTTGTGTATACGATACAAATGTATGCGAGTATGTGATGCGCGTGTGTATGTGTGTGTGTATTTGTGTGCGTGCGTGTATGCGTGTGCGGGTTTGTGGAAACTTGATAGTGCAAAAATTATGCTGACTCAAGGCATGGGTTTGCGCTAACGATCAAGGTGTGAAAAGATGATTTAATGCTCTCTTGATATCAAACCACTGACTGCTGTTTTATCTTCCTCTTCACTGCAAATTCACTTATTTATGTGTTTATTTACTGGCCAAACCAGAATAAGGATGGGAATCCGAGGTGTAATTTTTCAATCGGGGAAGCTGTCTTGAGGAGCGCTGCTGCGATCCCTAACAGAGCAGGCCCATTGAAAGGGTTTGCACTGGAAACTACAGAGAGGAATAAATTGTCTCGGTTTCGGATCACTTAGCAGCATGGAAAGCATCACCCCAGCATTTCCTTTCAATCTAAACACACTCATAACTCAGCCGCCGAAGCGGTGACTGAAGCTTTACAAATCGCCGCGGTGTTCGGCCAGGCATGTAAGGCCTTTGCGAGAACCACTTCTGAGTGCAGCCTTTTGATTTAGGTGCACATTTGCTCACTTTGATGGGATGACGTGGCGATCACTGCTGCGCAAACTTGCCTGGTTGTGTTTCCTCATGGCCGCACGGGTTGTGGAGTTGGGTGCTGGCAGCACGGAGGCGACTGGTCCATTTTTTTTTTTGTTGTCATTTTGTGAATCACTTGTCTCAGTGCAAGTGTTACACAAAATGAGTAATGCTCACAAAGAGCTAAGTAAGATCCACAATGTGTCACTGGAAGTTATTTTGAATATGACGCAAAATTTATAATTCATAATTTCCAGGCATTGTATAAACCTTAAGTTTAAAAATGTAAAAAGACAAATGTATATTGAATGCTGATACTAATGCTCCCTTTAATATTGTAAGTCATGTCATATGAAGTTAACTAAGACTGAGAGCTGCATTTCGCATGGGAGCACATGATATTTCTACTGTGTTGCACAATGTAATATAACCCCTTTTGCACAGAATACAAATAATGCTAATTTGTCCTGTTGTGCATGAGCCTATTTAGGGTTTATAACTCAATTAGTGTCACAGAAACTGTGGAAAATGATTCAAGTGAAGCAAGACATTTGGAAATTCAATTACAGAATTATTTAGGAATTAAATTTCGGAAAAGGAGTTAAACTTTTTTCGGTAAACATTTTAACCCCATCGCGAAAAAACAGATGCCAGCGTGTTTAAATTCTGAAATTTATTTGCTTAGTCAGTCTGTCATTGAATTTCCAAATGTCTTGCTTCACTGAAATAATTTTTCCCAGGCTTGGTGACATAAATACTAAGTTCTAAAGCATTTAATCGGCTCATGCACAACAGGCAAAATTGGCATTATTTGTATTATCATCAAGGGGTTTTAAACTGGATTACATCTTTTGTCAGACTGATGTTACTATGACTACAGTTCATTTTGTCCTTTTTTTTTGAAGTCCAGATGAAGTGCTACTACCAGCTAATTTAAACCTATGTAGCAGAGAGAGCAATAACACGCACTAAACGCATTAGTAAAAGAGTCTCATAGTGGAAAATAGATTTTGATCTCTGATGTCTGCCGAGAGACTTGGTTTTATGTCAGCTGTTTTCAAAAGTCTGCAACGAAGTTGACTGATAAAGTGCGCTATGTGTTAACTATGAAACAGACTGAGTTGTCCAGCACATGACAGGGTTTGGCCAGAGGAGATATATGAAGGGGCTCAGTGTTATGATCCTGATCTGCCTGACCATTTTTTTTTTTGTGATTCTGCCTTCTTTGCCATGTCTGTTTATTATTCTGCTTTGCCTGACCATGATTTTTATTGTGTTTTGGGATTCCATGCCATGTTTTGTTTTTGCCGTGTCTCTGTCTGTTTGCCATATTCCATCTGTGCAGTTTTACTCTGGTCCATGTTTTGTGTCTTACCATGCATTGCACTTTGTCCCCCCCTGTCTGGTCTTTTGTCATGTGATCGCTCACTGCCCCAGTATTGTCTGCCGCACTTTCGGGTGATTTCTAGGTTTCAGGGATTTCAACCATTCCTTCCAACCTCGTTTACTTCCTTCACCTTGCTTTTCTATATTACTAACAATACTAACAATTCGTTGTTTTAGTTAAACTTACTAACCAAGACTAACATTGTTTATAGTACTAACAAGCACTAGGGATTGTATAGCTGCACAATACTAATTGATTAACAAGCTCTCAGCACTCACTCTGCTCTAGTCTCCGCCCCTTGCCTTCACTCAATTTACTTTGCTGTGCTTCAGCAGATTTTCTGCATCTTGCTAATCACTGTTCTGCCTCTCACTCTGTGCCCTAACTCCCTAACAGGAGCCGTATGTTTGTCAGTAGGCTGTCTCTGTGATCCCTGTCCGCGTTTTGGCTTTTGCCAATTTCTTGTAATCAGGAACTTCCTCATGTTCATTCCTCTAGAATTAGTCTGATCCAACTCACCTGTTCCCTATCATAGCATGTGACCTCCCCTACATGCATTTAAGCAGTCATTTCACTCTCAGCTCTTGACAAAACGCTTTCCCTGTGCTGCGATTGTTGATGCCTTGTACTCTTAGTGTTATACTTCTGACTGGAACGTCCCCGATTCTGCCCGTGTACCGTACCTGTTTTGCCTGACTGTTGTGTTTGCTGCCCTGTTAACAGTTCGGATTACGCCCACTGGATTTTGGCTTTGGACTCTCTGACAAACCCGTGCCTGTGTACCGAACCTGTTTTGCCTGACTGAGTTTAGTGTTTGCTGCCCTTTGTACAGTTTGGATTACGTCCCTGGGATTCTGATTTTGGATTGTGGACTCTGTACCGTTGCCTTCTGTCCTGTGGGGGTTTAGCCCCCCAGCTTCAATAAAACCCACTTTTGCTGAAACTTCCTGGTCTGGCATTTGGTTCCAGTGCGGTACCTCACACTCAGCTTCTTTTTCATCCACATCTTTAATATTGTTTGTTTAAACTGAACACTGCCCAAATTATTTCCTTATTCCCCATGTTTTATCAATTGCGTGTTTGTTGTCAGCAGCCATGTGCTTTTGTGCATATCATGGTGATTGTGTCGCTGCTTTTCTTGTTTATGATGTATCAGTCTGCATTCACTCCTAGCCTGATTATGTGTACGCACACCATCTTTCTCGTCATTTGATTTCTGTGTTCTGCCTGCCAGCCTGTTTTGACCCTGTTTGGTTTTTGGATTTGTGTTTCACTACTTTTGCCTGGAGGCAACTTCTAAAGACTACTGCTCATTGTCCTAAGATTTTTTTTCTGGTCTTATGTTACACTGTTTACTGGCTGTCGACCTTGAGGTGTGTTCAACATGTTCACTGCATTAACGCATTAAAGAGCCATGCTTTAATCAAATTCTTGGTCTGTGCGTGGTCCCTGGCTCCCAACTGGGAATTGCGGTTCTGTAATCCTAAGCAACACAGTGAGTAATGTACCGTGGTATCCGCACTCTCCTTTTTGCATAATGTCTCGTCCTCAGCAGCTTGACCAGTACATCGTCAAGAAGACTGTCCAGATCCTTCTTGATAGCCTTTAGCTCTTCCACATACCCGACCAAAATGTTCCACAGTAATTCCTCAGTCTATTTTAAATCCACACTCAGCCATGCATCGCTTCCCAGCACAATAAGGTTTAAACAGGCTGTAAACATTTTGGCTAATGCCCCTCTCTAGGCCACTGTTAAATGCCATTATCTTACACTGCATGGCAAGTTCTGGTCAAGCCAAAATGCAGAGGACCGTGGAGGGAAATTCTTCCCAAGGCTGAGCAGACAATTGTTTTTAAAAAAGCATTGCTGCGTGCACACAGCCTGACTCTCAATGAAATTTTGGTGCCAGGTTTCATGGGACATATTGGGCATGCACTATTTGTTAATTTCTTACTGGGAATCTAGAACATCTGCTTGCTTCCTTACTGCCTAGTCTTTGCAAAGACGTCAAAAAATTCTTATTTTGATGATTACGATGAGCTCGATGAGCTATAGTACGCCTGCATGTTTCACTGTTCTGCTGTCGATCAGAAAAGGCAATGAGTGCCATTCAAGAGATTTCAAATGCTTCCACCAATCAATGACCTCTGTCGCAGATTACACATGCCCATTGGCAAGTTTTTGTCATGCTCGCAGCAAACAGAAAATATATTTATTGCCATGAATCAAATTCTTGGCAAAACCTTTTATCATTGCTCCTTTGTGCTTTAAAAGGTGGTTTCCCCCTCAGGCTTGTTACATACATATTGTATGATGTAAATGTATAACTGTACATGCACCAGCCCACCGTTGGGTGTCATCAACTATGGTCCTGCAGACCAGAAACCAGGGGGAGGTGGTGGGGGGTGGGGGGGGATGGTGATAGGGAAACGTTGAATAAAAGAGGGGAGAGGTTTTATGAGGAGTCCTTTATTAGGCCCTCCGGGGATGATGGCGCATTGGCGGCTAGGTTACATTTCACACATGCTGTCATTGTTTAATGTCTCCCTCTGGCCAGGCTTTATTAAAGATCAGCGGGTGCATGTTTGTCAGTGTCTCCTGGGGCGGGCAGCCAGCACAGCGGCAAATTTGCCGTTGCACCACACTACGCCGAAATGCAATTGGGTGTGGCGCGCGGAATTCTGGACACTTGTTTTTTTTTCGTTTGTTTCATCTGCATTATTTCAAACAGACTTGGAAAATGCTTGCGATCCTCTTCATTAAAGGGACGCTCTATGCTGTGTGCTAACCGTGACAATGAATTTCAGTGGACATGGCACTAATGGTCCAATGATGGCTACTCATGGGCATCGCAAGGTGAGCATGTAGTATGAAGTGTCCCGGCAATTCCGATCCGTTGACTGAAGATGAGTAAGAAATGAGCGTTTAAATAAGGAACAGAAGTTTCTCCAAAGGTATCTTGATTGAAGGAGTTGAAGACCATCCTTTGAGGAAATATTTTTCTGGAAATGGGTGGATGGATCTCCCTCCCCAGTCTGCCAGGCCTGCAACTGTTGCCATTTCAAACTCACATTTCACAGAGCGAGAAGGCCCCCTTTTTGCCGATGCATGTTGCTCCAGTTAGGGCTGGGCTATCAGTCCCGTCTTTACCTGCCAGTTGGGCCTGGGGCTAAGAGGCGCTTAAAATTGCATACTGAAGATAAATTTATCGCCCAGCCTAAGCTCCAGCTCCCCTGGTATAAGCTTGCTTTTCTAATGCATTTCCGTGCCCCCGCCAGTGGGTGGAGCTATGGACAGGGAAAAGGAGGAAGGGAAGGAAGGATATGATAAAAGCATATGATTGTAATGAACCCCAGCCCTTTGAGCACAAGTTCCGAATTATGAGCATGTTACAGAAGCATCCTGTCCATGTGCAGTTCAACAAATTCATCTCCACAGAAAACCACAGAGTGGTCTCCCAATGAAATTAAAGAAGAAAAAATGATATTGCAAACAGCAAAAATATGCACATGTACTCACTGCACCTGCATAATAGCATGTCTGGGAGGGGATGCATTATTTTATGATTCCTCCACAGGAATTTGTGACCTTTCCCTCCTCTGGATTTAATAAGAAAAATAAATACAGCCAAAAATTATACAAGGCTTGCTCACTGTTCCTTCTGTCACCCCAACAGCCATTTTCTTCCATTTTTGTTCTGATGAGTTTTTGTAATGAATGTGAGGTGCAATAAACTGTAGGTTGATAGCATATAGGAGCGGAAAGGAGCAAGTAGAGCTCACTGATCTGAATAGAATTACTAGATTGCTGATGACATCATAATGTTGAAGAAAAGCATGGTAATGTGGTGGCAGGTTAACAAAGAATAGTCTCACAGAACACTATGTTAAAGCAAAAGATCCCTCATTTAGGGGGAAAACACCCTTTCAAATACTTGGAAAAACAGGCTGCAATAATAAGGAAAACTAGCGACATACAGTACCTGTCAGAAATTTGGACAAGCTTTGCTAATGTCACAGCACGCTATTTTTAGAGAAATTCAAATGGCTTCTTGAAGGGGCTCAAGATTTTAAACTTCTTTTAAGATTTTAAACTTCTCTTTAAAATCTTAAATGGAATCTTGCAAAAGGTAACCAGTCAGAAGTGAAAAGAGAATAATGTACTTTTTTGAATAGTTGAATAGTGTTTGGAGTTCTCAAAGAAGCCATATTTTGCAAACTAAACAGACAAATAAACTCCTATTTTCCAAAAGCCGAATTAAAGTCAAGCGGTTTTGGGACTTATCAGGCGAAAAGGTTGATGAAGAGCCACCTCAAGTGCAGTACATCTTTGGGAGGTTGGACAGCCCTGCCACTGCAAATTCATTATAATCATATGATTGCCCTTGTTTTAACTAAAAAAATTAATAAATATGTGAGAATGCTCTGCAAATATGACAACAAATGGTGATTAGTTTGATGAATTTAAGAATCAGATCTTTTTGCAAAATAAAGGCTGCTTATTTCTTTATTTAACATATATTGTAAGAAAAAAGGCATGTGTTTCCAAACTCGACAGGTACTGTATCAACCATTGTCTTCATTTTAGAAACATGGGGTGTGACATGTATTTATGTGGAAGATATGTAAGTCAAAGATGTCTTTTTGTGTTTACAGTTCAGGGAACCTGAAGCAAGTGGGTTCTGCAAAGTTAACATTACATGAGCTTGGCAAAATAAATCAGTTGTTCACATGAAAAGAAAAAGGTTGGAATCTCTGAAGCTTTATCAATAAAGCTGGCTAGCCTGTGTGTAATAACTTTATCGTGGTGCCAGAAAGATTGCACTAAACTTCATTTTAGGCTAAATATTGTTTTGATTGTATAAAATCAATAAACGTTAGAATGAAATTGTATTTCCTCTCGACAGTTTAATATGTGCAATTTAATATCTGCATAGGTTAGGTAGACGGTAACATTGCATTGTAATGGGTGTTCAATCATGGCTTGGTGCTTGAATGATAGCTTTACTAGCAAAGTCCATTATATAACAGCGTTGAATACCAATGTTACTGGATTAACAAAGTCATGGTGAGCGATACTTGTCTTAGTGATAATGTCAGCTGCAGTTGAGAAGCCTAATCTAGCTGTTGGCTAATACAACAAGTAACTAACTTGAAGTATTCTAGAAAGGACCAACTTGGGTTATGTTGATTTGAGCAAACGTGTTAAGACAGTTAAGGTAGATTGCTAATAGCCGATATTAAGCAGTATATATGGGTCTGTCTCAGAATCTGGAATCTCAATTGTGACATTATTTTAAAAAATTATTTAAAAAAACATAATGTTTTTGGGTATTTATACATACCTCTAGGGCTCATCTTTCATGTTTGATAAGAAAAACAAAGCATCTTGTTTTATATGACCCACAATCTGGAAAACATTAATGACGTGTTAGCAGATCACTTGCGTGGAAACGAAAATGGAATGAAAAGTCTATTAAATAAAGATTATATAATTTTTATTTGCCATATTTTTGTTTCATTGGTAGAAGACATTAAAGTAAAATATATACTTAACACTGTTATCATTATTCTCTTTAAATTTAATCATAAGTTCAGAGGTCCATCAATATTCATCTTTTTTCTCGGGTTTATTTTTTTGTGTGTACAGATGGTCCTAGAGGTACAACCTTTTTTTGCACTAGATAAGTCATAATGATATTGACATATGGACACGTATATTTGAAATCATTATGCAAAGCCAATGTCAATTATTGAGTAATACACTTTGTCATCACTAACGTAACAAAGAAACATCAACATATTACTCATAGGTAGGTCTTATGGTCGTTAAACGCTACTTATTTAAGCTTATAATATTCGACGTGTACTCAATTTGATAGCCAGTGATCTCAAAATCAATCCGACACTGACATAAAATGAACTGCTAGGTAGTTTCGACAGTCAAGTCGAATACGTTTTAATTGTGGATATAAAAATGTAAACAATACAAACATGGAAGCAAAATGAAAAAAAATAAGCACTATTGTTCCATATACGTAGTGGATATTTAAAAATAATGAGTGAAAAACTCACCTTTAACGTGTGAATATTGTCGCAGACCAACTTGATAACCGCCGATATCACTCGCATAACAGCCGCCTCACATGCGGAAACATACACAAACATGACCTCTCCAGCGGGGAAATTCCAGTCTCGACAAACAGAATGTTAACTGATATCCTACCGCGCAAAAAAAGGACACCTTACAGTGAGAAATTATCATATTGATTATTATTATTATTATTATATAACTGATTATTATATATCCTTTTTAATAGGGGAAAGATGGTCTACTGTCGTAACATAATATCAAGGAAACATACACGAAACACATACTTTCAGCACCTGCTACCAGAGCCATCGTATAAGGGGGAAAGGTGATGACAATTATAAGGGCCCACAGCCCATCAGGGCCCACAAAACCCACAATAACCGCCATGACTAAATTATTATGCATCGACCTAACTGCTATTCATACTGATACACCAGAGTTAATCACAAAGCCACAAAGGCATGCAACATTGATTAAATAAATTTCAACAACCCCCTTCTTAAAAAATGGCTCGGTCCATGTTTCGTGCTCCTCTTGGAAAATTGTCCGTGCGTTTTTGCTTGCGAGGTTCGCAAAGTAGTTAAGGTGTTCAGACAAATTTTGCTACCTATCAAAATATTCTACCTCGCGGCTCTGGGCTTGCGCAAACCTAAAATCTCGGGCTGTTTCCTTGTTCATATCTTAAGTATCTTCAAAAATCATAAAAATAGAATTACTCTCAGTTCGCATTTCGATCAGCAAGGGTAAATATATTTGCATGTACACACTGGGGCTTCCTGAAAATGCAGAAATTAGATGATAATGGCGTATATGGGCACATATCTTCAAACAAACTTATCCAACTCATTATAAAACATGCGTATGTCTTAAAAAGCTAACAACTAATAAAGTTACTACCGTAAACTGATTCATATTGCAATATCAAGGCGAAAACAAAGACCTTGCGATCGCTTTGCATTAAGGTAGCATTTTTTGACAAGGGAGCAAAATTTGACAGAACAATGGCAGTCAATAGTACGCGCAGCCCACTCACACAAATCTGGACACCAGTAAAGGATAGAGAGAGAGGGAGAGAGGCCAGCAGAGCAGGGGCCCAGAAAATTACAAAATTCTTTTCAAAGAAAGGTGAGAGTATAAATTAGCTTGCTATGTTAGCTGTTCAGGCTGGCTGTTCAGCTTCTAACATTACGTTAATGTAAAGTGCGGTAAATGATTGCCTGGCAAGAATGACATGACTCAGTCATTAGCAACTGTATCATCTACAAAAAAGATCGATAAGGTTATCATTCGCCTGCCATTGTAATACACCGTCAAAAAATCCGGAAGCAGCAGGACACCTACCTCCATCCTTATTATGAGTGGTTACTGCATACTTGGCTTTCGTGACTCTACAGGATAGGTTTGGATAGCAAACTACATGCAGTCTTTGTGGTAACCTTAGGTGTAATTGAAACAATCGCTTGCAAGGCTGACATTTTACTTTCTTAAAAAAGTGTTCACTAAAACCAAACTGCTACTTTATTCTGTTGACATAAGTCTTGTTAACATGGAGGGTAATTTTACGGAGCCAGGCCCATCTCCCCAAAGCAAGGCTACTTCAGATGGTGAAGGGAATAGTGAATCAGATCTTAGCTGTAGGCTACAGCTACAACAACCCAGCAGAGGCTTAATTAGTCCCCCCAGGAATCTGCGATTCCGCGATCGCGGAATTTACCGCAGATTTCAAAGCCCTCCGCGGAAATCAAAGCAGTCCGCGGAATATAGGGCGAGGTGCAGAATTTTATATTTTACATGTATTTTTCATCCCGGCCGCTAGATTTTGCGGTCAGATAAACGGGATCTAAGACTCACAGCTGGTGCTGCCGGTTACGGAAACTGATTTTTTTCTGCTGTATGCAGCATAAACTATATAAAAAGATGGACGCAGCACCCTGATTTGAAAAAAGAATCCCATGTGAAAGTACCGTAGAATGGCATTCTATTCAATGGCCAGCAGATAGCGACGTCAGTGGTTGCAGAAAGAAGTTCAATGCAATAGAAGTCTATGAGAAAATGATCCTTCTTTCCAACTTGATTTTCAATTTAAATGATGATTTTTCACATCATTTTATGTTAGCTATAGCAAGTTTCAGGTCTCCTTCGATATATCATGACATTCATTTTCGAGAATTATGATCCCATATAAACTAGAATAAAGTATAAAGCCAGAATATGCCTCTGGGGCGTCGCTATCCTCTGGTCCTCGTCCGATACGGTCAGATCCAGAGCCACGTTCCTCCCCGGATCTTCGATTCACTTCTTCATCTTCGAACCAGTGGGTGACATCACGGTAGCTTCATCCATCTATTATACAGTCTATGGTATGCAGTAACGTTTACAATATCCAGAGGATACAGTGAATAGTGTACACTTTGTTTAAATCTTTACTTTGATCTTTGGCACTTGTTCAGTTACTAAGCCTCGTTCACCCATAGGTTGGTGAAATGTTTTGCACTTTATAAGTTATGCAAATAAATCTGCTCACAAGGGACAAAAAAGAATATTGATGCTGCTTATTTTATAACCACAATGTTTCGCAGTGTTTTGGTATTGCAAATAATTTCATAAGAGAATTTTTGCTTCATTATTACATAAATTTGCTTTATAACTGGTCATTTTAGGTTTTTTTTTAATGCCCGCGGAAAATAAACTTTCAAGCCGTGGAATCAAGAATTGCTCTCTGCAGAATCAGGAATGTTCTCCGCGGAATCAACACTTTTTCTCCACAGATTCCTGGGGGGACTACTTAATAGCCTTGCCAGACTTTCAGTTGAAAGTCAGTTAAGCAGATAGATGGACTTCAAAGACCCTAAGCTGTGAACAAACAAAATAAGCCCAAGTTGAGATAAGGGAAGACTTAAAATTATAGTTATTTTATATTCTAAGTAATATAAAATATAAGTAAATATAAGTAATTATATTACTAATTATAGATATTTATTTTACAAGAAAGTATTTCATTGTGTTGTCAATATTACTTGCAAGAAATTCAAATAGTTAAGTTACATAGCTACCTTTGTGATTTCACTATAACAGCTCTACCTTGTGTTGTATCTTTAGCCAGTATACTTTGAGTTATTGTCTGTTGCACATCAATGCTCGATGTTTTACAATAGAATACCCAGTACCCAGTTGCTGAGTGCTTTATTGAACATTTATTTCTGATCAGACTAGGTGTAATAATATGGTTTCAGGTAGCCCCTTTTGTGAATACCTGCCACATCTAATAATTCAGAATTTGCATAATAATACTCTTGACTCTGTCTTGAGTGGTTAATCATAAAAAAAGGAAATTTGGGAGTACTGCATCTAGCACAGTCAAGAACACCTAAAAACAGAAAAATGAATAACAGCCATTGTCATAATAAATGCCGGGGGCCCACACTGATATTCTTTCAAGGGGCCCAGAATTCCTAGCAACTGCCCTGCCTGCTACAAAAGACAAAATTGCGTGATAATAATTTAAATTCCATGAGGTGTGGTGATTTTCAATTACAATTTGGATGACATACATGACATCAAGGCTTCTCGTTTGAGTAAATTAACTCACATTCGTGGGGTAAGACCAGTCGGAAAAAAGGCGTTACAAAAGTGATCAAATGTTAGGAAGGTTTTAACTTTACTCACATGATTACTTTATGTGGAAACGTCAAAATATTTCATTTTGTAAAGTAATTCAATGAGATAACTTATATGGAAATTGTGAATGTTATAGTGGGCCACAAATATTTCAGGCAACAGAAATGAAATTCATCCTCTTCAATGTCACGGTACAAGCAGCCATTTTGCAACAAATTTTGTTTATTTTTTTCCAATCACAGAATGTAATATTCACTTAAACTACCCACTTTTGTGTTTACTATTTATTTTATCATATTTTAAATAAAAACAAATTCCACCATTCAAACTGAAATATTTTATTAACTACAAGTATTCGTAGAGGGGTACCCACTGATGGGCCCAGTTTGAGACGGACCCATATATATATATACACTTTTGTGTGTGTATATATATATATATATATATATATATATAAATAAAGCTATGAGTCACCGTGTATTCATCTTTACAACACCTAGTAGACTGGCATACCATGTATCCAGAAAAATTGCAGCAATGAAAAAAAAAAAGCGGTGTCTGCACTGCTGTTGGATGGACATGCAGTTGACTTCTGCTGGGCATTCCAATATGTCCGCTTGGCCACTTTTACTTGCCTCAACCTCCCAATGGAGTTTAACGCATCATTCTACAGTTTATATAACTTGATTCTGTGGCCCAGATGGATTTCAAGGACTCAGATCATACCCTTATTCATGCTTGTCATTACTGGGACCACAAAGAAACAATTACTTCAGTGAGAATTAACGTGACATTAAATGCTCCTGAATTTACGCATTACTCCTTAAAATGGAAGAGGCTTTTTCCTAATAAATGTAATCATTTTACATTTCCCTACATAGCTTGCTTTCTCATCCTATTGGCAGGGATCGTTTTCCATAAAATGCCCATTTCAATTTGAATTCAACAAAAGAAAACTAGTTCAATAATACAGACAAGTTATTATTTGGTTAATTGAAAGTCAGAATTCATCAGAATGGCTAATTTTAGTAAAACCTGTTGCTGTCAGGATCCATCATAGGTAATTAGATTTTTAGATTGCTTGATGCTGGCTGTAATTTTTAATTTACACCCTTCCAAGTGACAAAGATGAGCTCCATCTTTTTAACATCCATCCATCACCAAACTGGAAGTTCTGAGAGAATTGTGTTTCCCGCTGTAGATTGAAAAACAAAAATAATTTATGGTATGGCCGTGATCTAATTTGTGAATTATGGTACCCTATTACTATTCAAACTTTGCATTACTTGCTCTGTCTGAGGAAGAGTAACAGCCATCAGTATATTTTTCCGTTTGTATTAAGCGGCAGGCCTATAGCTATTGGCCATAGGGTGTTGAATTGGGGCTCAGAAGACTGGTCGTTTAAGTGCTGGCAAAATGAGATCAGCACAGCCATTTTAGTCCATAAGCAAAGCCTTTAACCCCTTTAAACACCAAGGCATAGGTCCCCTTCTCAGTTCAATGAGCTGTAAGTTGGTTTGGATCGAAGCATCAGCTAAACACAGTAACTGCAATGTGATGAAGTGTGCTCCTTGAAGGAATTGCTCACCCACCAATGAAAATGGTCATGACCTACTCACCTCCACTCCAGTTGAAACACGGGTGAAGTTTGTGAATCCAAAGCCTACAGCAAATTCGGAGTAAACTAACACATCTCAGTGGTGGCTTTCTCCAGAGGAACTGAAGTCTGTGGGGACTCAAACACAGGGCAGATGCAGAACCCAAATGCAGATGATAAAACCTGTGAGATAAGTTACTTGTACCTGAGGACAAACGATCTAGGTTGGTAACTGGTTGGGGTAATGTAGTACAAAGGAGCGAATCCAGAATTGTCGTCCATGTTCAGTCCAAAAATCTAAACACGCACACCAAAGCCAAATTGCAGAGACATCATAAGCTAAAAACAAACGGAAGTAATGCATGGGTAATCAATCAAACACTAGAGACAGGGCTGAATCATAAAGCCAAAAACAAACGAAACCATAATCAGGAGTACAAGGAATCATGGAATGCTTGTATGCAGGCATAGTAAAACTAGCGGACAAACTAGAGAGGGACTACACTTAAATGGGGGAATGTAAAGGGAAACTAAGAGGTTGATCACATTGGGAACAGGTGAGGTGAACTGGGGAACCCGCAGGGAGGTGTGGCTACAAATAGGGTAACAATCCAATGATTAACAAGGAACAAGGGGTGTTGCAAGTGCAGTGAAAACTGCAAGGGGTGAAAACAGAATACTGGTGACAGATCACAGGTGAATGCAAGAGCAACGCAGAGCGTGGTATATGTCCCCGCCTGTTTGTTGATCAAGGGCATATTGAGATGGCTGCTGGAGCGGCCATATTAGATATCGTACAATGCTGGTTTTCGAAAGGAACCTTCCTCTAGCCACTCCCAATATGCCATTAAGAAATGGAATCAATCCGACGAGGGATTCTATAGTTATCCGACGGAAACGAAAAGTTACTGGACGACTGACGGACATGGTGTCAACGTAATGCCCCCTTTCCTCTTTGGAGGGCGGGGGCATAAAAATGGATAGACTATCACAGAGAACTTCTAAAAGAACCAATTAAACCCGAAAAACACAAATACACAATAAACATGACAATACAGATTCAGACACTGACAGACTCTATTCTACTCCTGCAATAAAAATGTACACCGGATAATACCATTACAAAGGTCTTTTCCAGTCACAGTTCAGTTTTTAAGGGTTCAGGAGACTTGGATTACGCTGCATGGCCTCTAAAGAATGCTAACGACTGACTCCTCTTTGAATTCAGTTGTTTTGAAGGAGGCTGCTTTGGATTTGTGCGGGAATACCCCACGTTTGTTGCATGGATTTAAAAACTTCACCTATGTTTCAACACGCATGTAGGTGAGTGGACAATAACAGAATTCTCATTTTTGAGTGAACTGTTCCTTTAAGCTTAAAAATAAACATATTGGGACATTTTTTCTCTGACCTGCCACAGTAAGCCTATAGAACCTCAAACCTGAACCTGTAGTTTTGGAGCCCCATCAGTGTTCAGCTTCAAGACCTCAATCTTGGTGTCATATATATATATATATATATATATATATATATATATATATGCATATGTATATATATATATATATGCGTTTATGTCATGCATTATTCTCAATATCGTTAGCCTCATAGCATAATTGCCTGAGTCATAATTCTGCCTGTTCTGTCGTGTTAGCAAAAAAAAAGATTTTTCTACTTTTTTCTGAAAACAATAAAAAAAAGTTAAAAAGAAAAAGAAAATCCATTCTCTTGAACTGATTGGTTTTCTCTGTCCTTTTGTATCCAATGAATGACTCAACAGAGGGAGGTTGGAGGGATATTCAAAAGATAACAATGGCAGTGGATTGGTTGAATAGCCAGGTGGAGACAGAATGATGGATTAGGGGGAGGAGAAGAGTGCCATCTTCTACCATACAACTCTCCAGAAGACGCTGAAGTACTTAGTGGACATGTGGGATATCAAGAGCTGGATCACGGAAGATAAGGATGAACTCAAAGTACACATAGACATACACACCCAGCATATATTGGAGGACATTGTTGGCAATATTCTGGAAGACCCCTGGAGAGTTAGATAACCTAAATGATATAACCAGGCACTCGTAGTAGCCACTGGTGTGTTAAGTGCCTTTGTCCATTCATCTCCTTTCCGGATCCAGATGAAATAGTAGGCATTTCGAAGGTCTAGCTTGGTGAATATGATGGCCCCTCGGAGGGACTCTGACTCCAAAATTCCGACTTCCGAGTACAAATGGAACGCAGCATAAGTCCCGCAGCAAGAGCTGGGCCAGGAAACACTGAGGCAGGCGGTGATTGAAGCTGCTTAAGATGTCCAACGAGGAAGTTCATGCAGGAAGCAAAGGACTCCAGGGTCTTGGTGATGCTTTTCAGCTTGGTATGGTGTTATCCCAGGAATGCTCCTTGACGGTCAGACAAAGCATAGACCTGGCTGTTTTTTGCTGAGCTGTCCATGGTGAGTTCTGAAAGGGGGCAGGCTCAGAACTTGTGCGCAGATAATGTTCAGGTTCGGAAATTTTATTACGAATCTTGGTCAGACATTCCTCGTCAATCACAGGTTGGCAGAATGCAATAAATATGAGCAAATCCTCAATTGTAATTGAAGAACAGTCCAAAGATCAGAAAACCAGGAAGTGGGTATGCCAAAGCCAAAACAAAACAAGTCAGTATGCAGTTAGAAAAGCTGGAAATTAAACACAGGTAGACAATCGCATAATAGGGAGGAGACAGAATAAAAAAAAAACCCCGCAGGAAAGGTGCGCAGGAAAGGTGAAAGGTGTGGCTACAAATGGGGTACCATCAAACAATGAACAAGGGGCTGTGCGTGTGAGGGAGTGAAAACAGAAAGCACATGGAAGATGACACAACACTAACTAAGCAGTATATTTACTGCTAAATTTGAACTGCCTAAATAAACAATGAAACGTGAAAACTAATAAATGCAAATATAAAGGCACATAAAACATGACTTGACAAATTCCCGACAGGGTTGTTAGTGTGATGACCAGCCAGGGAAGAAAAGCACCTGTCTTGTTTCTCTCCCATCAGTAAGTTACACTCATACGGATTTCCATCTTAATGAAGAATTGTGTCAATCAGCAAATGGGTGATTCTCGCAAAATCTGGATTTAAATGTTTCCAACAACCACAAATTTAAAATGCTCCTATGCGCATAATTTTCTATCTACATATGAGATTAATGTCTGGTCTTACTATAAACATTATTTTTGGAAGATTTTGTAAATATGTTTTATATTTTATTTTCAAATTTTGAGATAAAGATCATGAAAAAATGATCATTACTGCAACAGAACATTACTTTAAATATATGGTTAAAAATGTGTCTTTTAGGATATTTCTTAACTAGATTCATATTAGACATGCTCAAAGCTATGTATAACTCGAGAGTGATTATTTTCAAAAAATTATTTATTTTTTATAAAATCCCTATTTTCCCATTACCGAAACGCACATCCTGATTTACAAACTTTTTTTATTTCGTCATTTTCCCAAACAATAACTTCATCATTTATGTGGCAGACCTTAGATTAGTGGTGTTGTGTTTATAATATATACATTTTCAAACTATACTCAGCAACAAAAGTTTCTGTGACACCAATATTGTTAATTATTTTTCATATCGCAATTATGAAATTGTCATACATGGTGATATCAGACTGAAACAGTACACGTAAACACAACATTGAAATGGAAATCATGAAAATGCGAGAAAATGACTTTGCACGTGAAAATGTGCGTAAATCATGCTTGTGGATGGCAATAAAAGAGGAGAATTTTTGGAATGTTCACATTGTGCCTGATGAACGACGGAAGCATCACTTATCGAAAACACAGCCATTTAGGATCAGGAACTCTACCCTCTAAATGCCAAGACTGTCTGAAAATGATCGGTGGAGGGCCATTGGGATGATTGAATCCGGAACCTCGCAGAGGGAAGTTGCTCATCGCCTGAATGTCCACCGAAACACCATTTGGAACTTATGGTAGCGTCATCAGCAGACAAGACATGTCAGAGACCGTCCTCGCAGCGGCCGTCCACGAGTAACCACTCCCAGACAGGACAACTGGATTCGAACAACCCATCTCCGAAATCGATTCCAACCTGCAACCATAACTGCAAGAACGATACCTGGTTTGAGGCGACTGTCTGCACAGACAATCCGTCGCCGTCTCCGTAATTTTGGCATTGTCCCACGTCGGCCAGCAAGACGTCCAATACTCACAGTACAACACCGACGACTGCGTCTACAGTGGGCACAACAACATCGACGGTGGATCCAACGTCAGTGGGATCTTGTACTCTTCACTGATGAATCAAGATTCATGCTTAACCGATGTGATGGTCGTTTACGTGTATACCGTCGACGTGGAGAACGTTATGCCAACAACTGTGTTCAGGAATTTGATCGTTTTGGAGGTGGTAGTGTCATGATTTGGGGAGGGATCACGGCTAGAAACAGAACAGATTTGCTTGTTATTGATGGAAATCTGACAGGTCAAAGATATCGCGATGAAGTGCTACGGCCATTGGTGGTACCGTTTTTGATGCAACATGGTCCCGGAATAACGCTGCAACATGATAACACCAGACCACACGTTGCAAGGATTGTACAGCAGTATCTGATGCAACAACATGTCAATGTCCTGCCATGGCCAGCCAGATCCCCAGACATGTCCCCAATCGAGCATCTTTGGGACGAGATGGATCGACGTTTGCGGCGGTTGGATAACCCGCCAGCTACACTCCAGGAATTGCGACAACGTCTACGTCAGATTTGGAATGACATCCCACAGCAATTTCTGGCACATCTCATTCGGTCCATGCGCCGGAGATGCGTTGCTTGCATCATGGCACGAGGAAGTCACACCCGGTATTGAAGTGTGAAGGTCACAATTGGTTAGACGTCAGACAAGTGCTTCATGACGCATGAAAATGACATTTTTCGTTTTGAGTGACGTTGGCACTGAAAAGTCAGTGTTTCTCCTGTTAAATAAACATATTGATTGCATTGAGATCTTTGCGTGTCATTTATAACATACACATAAATGGTGTCACAGAAACTTTTGTTGCTGAGTATATTTATGATTATTTAATAATGGCTTAATTTGCTGAAAAAACTCCTGATGCGGTAATGAGAATGTCATTTCGAAAATGAGAATGAGTGTTTCGGAAATGAGATTAAGTTAAATCCAGGTGAGGGGCATAAAATGCTGGGGATTTTTACTCTTATGATCCAGGATTATGCACCTTTGTGTCAGCCTCACCTTCTGAATGGACATCTTGGTTTGAAATAATAAGACTACAATGCATACAATGCAATGGAATACTACAATGCAGCAAAATGACTAAAATAAACTTATCTGACGCTTTTTAGAAATCTGCTTCATTGTGTTTAGAGGGGCAATCTTTCTGCCACAGCCACATAAGAGACATTCGTCACCTGGAGGATACAGGGTCCCTCAATTTATATCCCTGTCCCCTTACCCCCATTCCATATTCTTTCAGAACGACCCTAAAAACAGCCTGTACTGTTTATTAATTTCACACTCCATTAGCCTGGCCCAGGTTGCTAAACTCTCAGAGTGGTTCCAATAGCTGCCCAGTGATGTCATAGAAGAATGCGATTGAGTCCAGGGGTTCTCTGTTGGGCAAAATACTTCATTATTGGAGATTTTTCATTAACTTCAAACCAGCGATATAGAGTTCCATGAGTAAGTAATGAGGGTTCCTGTGAAGAGAAAAGCCAATGAATCCTTTTTTTCTATCTCATCCACATCATTGGATATCAGCAGACAGACTGAGAGATTGTGCCCTCAAGATGACGATAATTCCTGGGAATGGCTGCAGTAATGCTGAGGAAGTGTGGAGGACACATGGATCCCTCCAAATTTTCCAGTTGCCTGTTGGCAAAGTGTTGAGAGAGAGTGTGGGATGGGAGGTGAGTAATCAATGCACATTATAGCTGAAATATTTTCCGAATGAATAAAAAAAAATTTGTTGAAATTGATGTCATACTGCTGAGATAGGAAGATACAGGTATTAGTTATAAAAATATGTTCTGAAATGGAGATTTCCAATGGCCTACACAATGGTACATTTGACAAAGTTCCCAGCCATGACACACGAAGGGAATTAGCTGAAATTTGCCCTAGAGTATGGCCAACATTCAATGAAAAAACCAGGATGTGTCGACACTGGTAACATCTTCCTCTGAACACTCGCATCAACCTACCATTGTAAACCTTTAAAAGGGGTGTGTTGATACAAAATGAATTGTGTGAGCATGGCTCTCACTTAATTCTTCTAGTTTGTTTTATGCCCCCGTAAACGAAGTTTCGGGGGCATATAGTTTTTCACCTGTCCGTCTGTCTGTTTGTCTGTCCGAACTTTGCAATGGCTATAACTTTTGACCGGCTCATGATAGGACTTTCATTCTTGGCATATGCATTGCTTGTGAGAAGGCATTTCAGATGGGGTCATGACTTTTGACCTTCTGACCTTGACCTTGGAGCATGACGTTTTGTGACAAAAACATGGGCCATAACTTTTTATTAGCTAGTAATAGGCATTTGATACCCGGCATAAGTATTCCTTAGGATAAGGCCTTTCTGATGAGGTAATGAATGTTGACCTTGTGACCTTGACCTTTAACCTTTGATTGACTCATGATAGGCCTTTAATGGTTAACATGTGCATGTTATGCACAGGGGCATCAGTGTTTCACAAACACATTTTGTTTCAGTAATATAGTTATTAACTATGACCCTTTTGATGTTTATGCTTGAAATTATGGCCTGTTTAAACTGAAGGAGCCTCAAGACCATAATGAGGTGACAAGTCCCCTTGAGGAATAACTACCAAAAAAAGTTGAAGACAAATCTTTCTTGGGATCAGATAATTGCTATGACTAGTCTGTATAAAAAGCAGGTCTCAAAGTCATTCCATGCTGTGACTGAAGCAGTGGAGAAGACCATTATTCCTCATCATCTCGGTCCTGCTCATATATCAAGAGATGATGCTATATCACACAAGACTCCTTTCGCAAACACATTCTTTGGTGAAGTAGTCACTGTCATTATGGATGGGATGTATTTGTATGTAAATAAGAGTGAAGACCATGAACTTCAGAGAAAGTCCTGTTGCGGACACAAAAAACGAAGTTATTCGAAGTTCACAAGTACCCTGATGGCCATATCTTGGATTCAGTTGGTCCACATTATGGAAGTGAAAATGCTGCCAGCATATGAAAGCACATTTTTGACACACAGGACCATTTGAAATCCTGGATGGAGGAGCACGACACTGTGATTGTTGACAGAGGCTTCAGGGATGTCATGTTTGTTCTTGAGTCACATGGTCTAGATGTACATATGCCATCAGTATACACAAATAATAATGTCTATATTGAATACAACTCTTCTCATGAGGATGATCCACTCAAGGACTATTATTATGTTTGTGTGCTCATGTGGCCAGCATCCTGTATTATCTTGGATACCTCTACCACCAGTCAGGATGGAGCCACAAACAGCCAATTTCCAATCTGTGATAAATTGTAAATAGTTTATTTGATTTGTGTGAAATCTAATCAAATATGTATCAAAGATATCATATGTTAAATAGGCATGATGGCATGGTAGTTATTCCTCAAGGAGACCTGTCACCTCATCATGGTCTCGAGGCTCCTTCAGTTTGAAGGTCTAAGAATAGGCAATAATTTTAAACATCAACATCGTAAGTGTCAAAGATAATAACTGTATTATTGAAAAAACTTAAATTAGAAGAATTGAGTGAGAGCCATACTCGCCCAATCCATTTCATATCAACTCCATTTTAGAGTTTACAATGGTCAGTTGATGCAAGTGTTTGGATGAAGATGTTACCAGTGTCGGCACATCCCAGTTTTTTCAGTGAATGTTGGCCATACCCTAGGGCAAATTTCAGCAAATTACCTTAGGGCATCATGGCCAGGAACTTTGTCAAATGTACCTTCGTTTACACACGGGGCCATTGGAAATCTCCTTTTCAGAACATATTTTTTGAACAAATATTTTCCTGTCTCGGCAGTATGACATCAATTTCAACAAATAATTTTTATATTCATTAGGAAAATATATCAGCTACAATGCTTTTTGATAATCATATGATTATAATCTTTGGTTACACTTTGTGAGGCCCCAGAATGGATGGCCCCTCCCAAAAACTAAAAAAATGTTAAAAATATTCTTTTCAGTCATAAAGAAAAGTTTCTCTGATGGATTCATGAACCCCATAGGGTGGTTTATCAGTGCTGAAAATTACTTTTAAATCGGTTGTTTGGGCCAGAAAACGCCCTTAATGGGACTCCACCTTCGGAGATTAGGGAAGTCTAACCAGGGACAATCTTACCGAAAGCATTACTTAAGGGCCATAATGAAGGGTCTTGTTGGTTGTAGGGGCATTCCATGGTATTCATTTTGTAACGGACAGAACAATTAGAGAAGCAATTTTCTCATTGCAGCTACTAATGTCCAGCGGCGGCTCGTGAACTGGCAATAGGGGAAGCTCAAACAATCCCTTAAAATGAATGACTGGTCATGACCTGTTTTCAATCATTCATTTAAATTACCAGAACAGAAACTCCGAAAACTCTCTACTTTATCAGATGTGGCCAGTTTTCATTTATAACGCATACTGATTACGACTCCAGACTTCTCACGCTTTCATTTACTCAGGGGTTGGGGTTTGGAAGCAATACATTTGTTTCATGATCGTTTAAATTAAATAAGATAATTTGAAACGTCTTTATGCAATTCCATTGCTTCAAAGTCCTCCATGCACAAGTATTTAAATTCCACCCGAAAATCTCTTACATATGCGTTGATAGAATAATTGCTGTCTACAGCAGAGGAACGTAAAAATGCCACTTAAACTCATGCCGAATGCGTGAGAGTTGACAGGTATGCGTTATTAATGAAAACTGGCCGCATCAGATAATGTTGAGTTTTCAGAGTTTCTGTTATTGTAGTTTAAATGGATGATTGAAAACAGGTCATGAACAATCATTAACTTTAAGGGATTGTTTGAGCTTCCCCTGTTGCCAATTCATGAGCCGCCACTGCTAATGTCTTGGTCCTCTGAATTGTTTGAATGGCTGAATTAGAAGTACCCTGGGAGTATTCCAGGTGATATAAAAATGAATGCCATCGACGGTAATTAATGCACTTAATTACGTAAAAGAAAAACTGTTACGGACAGGACAGATTGCGTATTGTTTTTTTTTTTTTTTTTTTTGAAAAGTGGTTAAATCAAAAGTTCAAAAGTTATCTTCATTTAGGCGATATTCTTCACATTCAGCCAGCTAGTGATGTACCCTTATATCAAAGAAATATCAATATGTTGATGAGAGTCATGAAATCGATCACAGCTCATAATTGCAATGAGTGCAATGATCCATGAAGCAAAAATAAAATTTTCTGAAACTTTTGGATATCAACTCATACATCCACCACGTATTTCATGAAAATTCTGGGAAAAAAATATTTCTGGAGGCAAATTGCAAATATCATGGAATGCCCCTGTAGTGATCTTATTGTGGTTACTCTGAGGCTAGATACACAAACTTTCTGTTTCAAATCAAATATACTTGACATTAGGTCACTGGCCGCCCAATTCCCTTCTGCTCCAAACTTGTTAGAATCACCCCTCCCCATTCACAGTTACCTGAATGATGTTAATGGGCTGTTTTCATGTTGTCTTTTAAGACGAATGAATGACATATGCTTTTTTGGTTTTCTTGAAGACACGCAGTCCTCGTAATCTGACCAGTTTTTTATGGCTGTCCTCAAATTATCCGCTGGTTACTTGGGACCCTATCTCACACATACTGCTTTTCCAACGAGCTGGTTCCAGTGCTAGTTCGGAGCTAGAGTCTGACTTAGCACTGGTTCTTCGCTTTTCCACAGCCTAAGCACCAGCTCCTGGCTCTCAAAACTGGTGCCAGAGCAAGCAACAACTCCTTGCTGGTCTAGAGCCAAGCACCTATTAAGCCAGGAGTGGAGGCGGAGTTTTAGTGACCAATAAGACCAGCGCAAACACTGTACCTCCGTTTTTAAAACAACAGATGAGCGAGTGAAATCTGCTTTCGTTTTCAAACAAAGAAAAATGGAGAAGGCTAAGCGTAAGGCACTGCGGTCTTTTACACTATATCTGATATATACCCAGTGCAATATAGCATTCTAGTAGGTTATATTCCTTTCCCCCTCTAAAAATGATGAAACCTCAGTGACAATAATAGTATTACTGAGCATAGAAACACAAGCATTATTCCAGATTAAAATTTTTATTCATGGTTTCCCGCAGTCCATACTGTATTTCTGTTTTGCCAGATGTACTGACGTTATACGGTGACGTAATTGCGTGGCTCTTATTTGGCTGGGCGATGGAAAAGCAAACAGGTTCTTAGGAGGTGCGTGGGTTGAACCAACCAAGCACCAGCACGGCACTAGCACCAAGTTTTTTTTAGTGGAAAAGGGGTAACAGTAATTTCTCATATTTTCACATACACTTAGCAGATGAGCTCAGCTCTCGTCTCAGTTCAAATATTTCGGGAAAAAGTCTGTCCTAAGTTACAGAAGGACAACTGCAGTGCGCCTGCATTATAGTCTGACCCCTGGGCTTAGAACAAAATTACTTTGAGCCAGTTGCCAGCGAATGTTACTTCAATGATGCTTTACTGCCAATTATTGTTTTTGTTGTTGTTATTGTTGATATTTTATGACAACGAATATTAATGCATGGTGAAATGAAAATTAAAGTTAAGTTAATAGTAATGTACTGTTAGCAAACAATGAGAAGGTAATTAATAATGTTTACTCACTTTTAGTGATGCATGATTTGTTAATATGTCGAATATCTCCTATCAGTTACAATACAATGCACACTTTATTTAGTAATAAATATAATTCACACAAAGTAATAGCAAAATAACATAAAATACAGCTCTTTTAATTATTTGTAAACTTTAATAATCATTTCATTTTTTGAGAACTGTAAAAAAAATTATCAACTAAATGTTATACCATTCATTAGCAATGGTTATTATAGTGTTTTATTATTATTATTATTATTATTTTATTTTATTTTTTTTCCCCAAAATAGGAGAAACTTTTGCTGCTGCAAAATTCACCCAAGGGTGCATTGTTTTCCGAGATAGAAGAGGCACTGGACTGTTGCACCATTGATCAGAAACATTCTCGCCATTCCCTGGTTCACATTTTTGTTCCAACAGCAGCTCTGTCCTCCACCGTCCACACCCACAGACCTCAACTGCAGGTCAAAGGCATTAAGGAGAGCCCCAAACCCTGAATAACTCAAACCAGGCAATTTATAATATATAAAATCTAATAACCATCTTCCTCTGCGTTCATATCACACTTACATATATGTCATAATTGTATGGCATGTTTATTACAATCGCTGTTACGCATTTATGGGGCTAAATGTGTGAGTGGCTGCAACGTAATGAGTACGCAACGAGCCAGAAAGGCAACAGACAATGGTGACCCCTTTGGTTGGGGTGGAATAGGAGCAAAAAAAAAAAAAAAAAGGGATTTGCCCAGGACCTTCGACCTTTGACATAGCCGACTCACTGGCCAATAATACCCATTTTATTGAAGAGTTGCTGAGACCTCACTGATTCTTTTTTATGTTTAAATAATCATTTATTTTATGTACAACGAGCATTTTCATGGCAACACCACATAATTTTATTCTATTTTCAGAATATTCACACAGTTGCTTTGGAAAAAAAATAAACATGATGAAATTCATCCATCTAAAGTGTAGCTGTTTCTACCTCTACCACAGAAAGAGAGTGCTTTTTTTTCTTGAATCTAAAGGTACTGTGGTTTAAGGACTTCATTCTTTGAATTTCCTAAATTAGAGATTGTAATGAAAGGAAATAAATATGTTAAATTAAATTAAATGCATTGCTTTCCAATTTGCATAAATTAAAAACATATCATTCAAGTATATATCCATCACAATCATTGCAGGGTCCGCTAAGGTAAACAGGATGGCTCAATGTATCATTATTGAACCAAAAAAAAAGATGACCCAAGATGAACTTATTTGAATTGGCACCAGTTTTGCTGGTATCAGGACTCTTGAGGAATGCTTGCAAATCCAGCCAGCAAGACATCAGCAAAAAGGGATGTTTAAGTCCTCGTAGTTAACTGTATATCAGCCAACAAAGTGCTTACAGGTGGACAACATGGCCAAATGTATGTGGACACTCCTTGGTCTCGAGGCGGATGTACATGGTTTGGGCTATGTGCTTTTAGTCCCACTAAAAGAAAATCATGATATGCTCACATAAAATGGCATTCCATATAATTCTGAGCTCCTGTTTCAACTTGACGGTTCCGCATATAGAGTGAAGCCCTTACATGATCTTCTGGTACCACTTTACAATGCAGTCACATTAAATAACATTAGTTTATTTGGAAATTAGCATTCACTAACATTTAACTAATATATCTAGTAAATAAATGTTCATTTTAACAAAGGTATTAATAGATCCATTATTGGATTGTTGAATAGTTTGATGTGTTAAGAGATACAGAAGGGATATTTTCAATTTCACAATAAGGGAGACAAGGCTTATTAAAATGGTTATTTATGCTTACCTAATGCTTATTCAGCACTCTGTTGCGTTATTTAACTTACAGTTGATACTTATTGCATGAAGTTATACTAAATAATTGTAAGTGTCACCGATTTGTCAATAAAAGATGCCTTTAACCACTGCAGAGGAAACAATAAAAGTGTCATTCGGAAAATATATGGGTTAAGAAATCTCCCTTTTAGAGAATTAATTCTGTTGCTTTCAGAAGGCATATTCCCCGGAAATTACCCACTTTTGTTCAACTTTACCTTTGTTTCAGACTTTTGAGGAAAAGTCAGCAGTGAATCAATAATAACTACTTTCCCTGAGTGGATCTTTCTCAAAGAAAATAACATCTAAGTGCAGCAATAATCAAATCGGAAACATTTCCCTCAAACATAGACTTTTCAAAAATCAATGAATAAAATAGTGTGTGGTGCAGAAAATTGGTTTGAAGTAGTTTTGTCTAAATGGGGGGGGGGGAATCTAGAACAGCTGTAAAAAGCAGATGTTGAAAAAGCAAATAAGAGCTGCAATTGGATAATTGTTGAGGATGTTATCTTTAACATAAATATATCATTTTTTTGTTTTTTTGTAGCACAAAGAGCGGTCAGTAGCTGTGTTTCCATTTCCTTGTTTTAATGTGCATTGTGAAGTTTTGCATCCAAAAAGTAACGGAAACACCTTAATTCTAAAAAAAAATCCTCTGATTCACAAAAAAGTTTTTTACGCTTGCTTGAGGTGGATTTTGACTTACGCGAAAAAGGCTTAATGTACATAATCTGAAATGGAAACACATTTTTCGATTAAACTCTGACGTAGTGAGTGTTTGCCCAATAGACACTAGCTCATTTACACCGCTTCAGAGATCATTCTCCATTTCCGCTTTTGAGGTTGCCTGCATGTATTTATCTGACATACGTACGCAAGCATGTCATCGCCTATGTGTCGAAGTGTCGTTTATTTGCTCTCAACAGCTTGAGGGAAACATATGGAAACGCACTTAATTTAGCTACCTAGCTACCCTCAGCCTCTCCTGGTGCTGTTAACACACCAGAGGTTTCAAACTGAAATCCTGGAGGGTTGCTGAGTATTAGGGTTTTTGGTATATTCCTGCCCTTTATTTAACGGAAAGCCATTGTGACCCTGAGTTTAATGACTGTTTTTTAGACTATGAGGATAAAAATGCATTTATGGTGATATAAATCACATAAATATTGTACATCATGTATTTTGTTTGTGAAAACACAAAATTGCTTATTTCTACAATGAATTAAAGCCACCATGTTGGAGTGCAACTCGGAAAGCACAAGATTTAGCATGAGAATGACATTGCACAACTCCATCAGCCAGCTCTCAGCAATCTTTGCTCACATGCTATGCAGACAAAACCACGATGCGATATACGAAACATTTCAACTATGTACAACAAAGGCATTGGCGGCTATATGTACAAGCCTGAATGGCCAGTTGATGTTCTAAGATAGCAAGAGGATGTTGGAGTCTGAGGGTGTTTAATTTACATATAGGGCATTTTCCTGGTTTCTGTTATGTTCCATATTCATTTGCGTATTCCAGCTGTTCTGTGAATTAGAGATTCCCAGTCATCTATCATGTTTTCTGTTTTCACTCCCGCACGTGCACCACCCCTTATTCAGTGTTAAATTGTTCCCTCATTTGTAACCGTACCTCCTTGCACATTCCTGTGCTCCACATTGTTACAGTCCAGACCAGGAACCAAGTGTGGAGTAAGAAGTACAATTCAATTGGTAGTTTGACTACAATACGGCAGATACTGGGGACAGAATCCCAGTATCGGATTGTGGGAATGGAACTCAGCACAGTTGTCATAGGCTAAGCTTGAGCTGCAGTGGACCTTTCTGACCTGTCAATCAAGTATAGAATAACTACCGATCAGATTGTCTTATCTTACAAAGGTCCTGCCTACCCCGACAGCACCGCCATATTCTCAATGCACGCATTAGCTGTGTGTAACAGGCAAGGTATCTGAGTTTATTGAAAATGGTTCTTTGATGTGCTTGCGGAAAGTATAATACTGACGAAAGATACCCTGCCCAGCAAAAGGGCAAAAAAGCAGTTGGAAAAGTGTTTGCGATGGATTGAGGCATGCGCATGGCCTCCCACTCAACTCAATATGAATAAGATCAACAAACTAACAGCTGTTTGCTTGAAGGTAAGCAGTTAAAATTTCCCACTCACTGGTTAGTTACCAACAATCTATGCATATGTTTAGCTATGAAGACAGAATTACTCCAATGGTATATTGATGTATACGTTAATGTAGTATTGTTTTTCCCCATAAGACTTCTGCACGCAATACCAGATGTAGCTACAAACCAGTAGCGATTCCGCTGAGAACATGATTCCTTCATGCCACCCAGCACAGGCATTTGCAACAGTAGATAATATAAAACATTTAACCAGATGGTGAAGGCTTTTGTAATGGCATGATGTATTCTGCTTTAAACTTTGGTTGGCTAGGTAGCTAGCAGCTAGCTACAATCGAATTCTGATTGTCAATCGCTGTCCGAGTGGCGAGTTCACAAGTATTCAGCTTAGGCTCGTACCCTTGCCCTTGACACAAAGAAATTCCACCACATTCCTTTTAAGTTATGCACAGTAGAGGGTGAAATAACCAAATATCTTCCCATTTTTTAAAGAATATTATTTTTAAACTTTTTCAGGAATATTGCTTTTAACTTGCAACAATTTTCTTATGCTATTGTGGACAAATTGGCAATCCTTGACCCATCTTTGCTCCTGTTTCCTGGATGCAGCATTTGTACCAAATCATGATTAGAAAATCATGCTGACTTCATCTGTGTCAAATCACATCATTATTCAAATTTTTTACCTCACTGCTAATGCTGAATTTGCCCCATTTTCATAAAAGCAATATAGGGCACTAGGCTTGGAATTCTTAGAGCCCGGGCAGTATTTGAGAGCAAAATTAAACTGTGAGAAATAGAGGGACCACTGGGCTTGACTGAGGTTAAAGGAGAATTTCGGTGTGAAATTGACTTGGGGTGTATTGAAACATGATAACGAGTACTAACCTTTGTCGAATACCCCACCTCCGTACGCACGCAACATTTCAAAATAAATGGCTTTTTAGCCGAAGCTCCCAACAGGCTAACAACGGTAGTGAATCGGGCATAACGTTGCCATGCAAAGAAATCGCTATTTTTTTCTTCATGAACAAGGCTCAAAATAGCTCCACACTTGATCACTAGAATTCCAAGGGCCCAGACATTTAAAAAGAGGCACTGAGGACTTTGAAAATGCACAGGTAGTTTATTAAAAAAGACGGTTCATACAAACCTAACCTTGAGGTAGTTTCCAGTCGCCTCCATCTTCAAAGTCACAATAAGGCGATTGACAAGCACAAACGAATAGGACGGACAGGGGAACAGATTGTAATCTATTTGTTCATGCTCGTCAATTGACTTATTGTGAGTTTCAAGATGGAGGCGACTGGAAACTATCTCAAGATTAGGTTTTTTTCATAAACTACCTGTGCATTTTCAAAGTTCTCAGTGCCTCGTTTTAAATGTCAGTGAATCCACCAACATTAATTTTTTTCAAGAAAATCTGAGGTGGTCATGCGGGAAGAATTTCTGAAATTTGTTGAATTGACACGGAATGACCCATTTGTTCCCCCAGGGTGCATAAGAAAACCATGATGTCATTCAGGTGCACATAAACAAACCAGGAAATTATATCACACAGGATGATGTCGATCAAATTCTGAAAGACACTGAGGGCTTTAGTAAGCTCGAATGGCATCACCAGATATTCATAGCGGTGGAAGGGGGGCATTGGATCCTGTCTTCCACTTGTCCCCTTTAGGGATATGAACCAAGCGGTAAGTGTTGTGCAGGTCCAGCACAGTGAAGTGACTGCATCCCTGGAGATAGGTGAAAGCAAAATCCACGAGAGGAAGTAGGTAGCAGTTTGATGGTGGTGATGGAGTTGAGTTCCTGTTAGTCAATGTAGGTACGGAGTAGGCCATCTTTTGTAGCCACGAAGAAGAGTCCAGCTCTGGCAGGGGAGGAAAAAAGTAGATTTTCCTGGAAGCCAGAGCCTCAGAAATGTATTCATCAATAGCTTTGGATTCTTGTGCGATAAGGTAGTGCAGCCTGCCTCTCGGTGGCAGTGTTCCAGGACGGAGATTGATAGGGCAGTTCTAAGGTTAGAGTGGCAGATGTGATGTTGCGCGGGGCTTCCTGAAGGCCTGGTAGGGATTGTGTCAGTGGGGCTGGGCTGCTCCGCTGGCTTCTTACTTGGCCAGGCTGTTCTGTCATGAATGGCAGAACATCAGGAGCCAAGAGCATGATCAGTAGTATGATGAAAATGCGTTTTATTAACAGACGATGTAAGATTACAAGCAGGCTGTACAATGGAGTGCTGGCAGATTGCAGTCCAAGGACAGGCAGACATCGAGCAGTGGTGGGTAGTGTCCAGGGGATGAGGCTGGACCCTTTTCATTGTCGCTCGACCTTTGCCTTCTCTTGACTACGATCTGCCTACCCTCCACAGCGCAATCAGGAGGATTCAAAAGGGGAAGGGCTAAGCCACAAAACAATAATCAAATGATTGAAATTAATCAAAAAGGAAAACCTAAAAAGACGCAGATGGCCAGACTGTGGGGAAAACTAATTAACACAGAATCAAGACATAACACTGCGAGGAAAATGAGAGATCACTTGAAGATTATGTCATTCGTAAATTTAGGTTAATGATCAAAAGCACTGGTGCTTCACCTTAGTCTTGCATTTTAAGCTAAATGGCCCTCAGGAAATATTTTAACTTTGACGATCAGGTGTCAAAAGGGGAAAAACCACTATCAACTAAACAAAGTTTGTGCATTTATGTGTTTGGAGTTTCCTTCAATGAAACTGCTTTAGATTGTGTCCTAAATTTTGCTGATGCAAGAGGTTTTTCTTTTGAACATTTTTTGTATGACTTTGCATTGATATGGTTTATATGAATTTATCGATACCATAAATTCTGGTTTGCTGTGATGGTTTTACAATGTAATAAAAAGGGAAATGCAAAAGTTACTAACCCCCTCCCTTCCCCATTCCCCTCCCCCAACAAGGACAGCCATCAATCAGAACACTAAAGGGTTTCCCCAATGATTACAAATTTAGCGCAATATTGTTTCGTAGGTTTTTTCTCCTGAATTATAAGCCTGGGTTTTGATCTCTCACATTAAAGCAGTGGTTCCAATGCTTGGTCCTGGGTCCGTGTATGCTGGTTTTTGCTCCAACCACAATTGCAATCTTAGGATTTTAATGAGCTTTCAATTTGTTTTGATTAGGTGCATGTATATTTACAGCTGTTATTTATCCTCTTGAGCCTAATTTTGCCTCATATCTATGCTTGATATATAGAACAAAAAAAATTCCTTAGCCCTAGTATGAAATATTACAGATAACTGCATAAAAAGTGGAAAAAATTAACCAATCAGAGTAAACAATAGGTTCTCAATTGATGAAATGTTCATCAGTAAATCAGATGACAGTCACACCAATTGTTTTTGTCATATTTATGTTATTGACCCCTTTGTGCAGATGTGTCTGCCAGTGGACATGGAGCTGGAAATTTATGCATGCAGTTGCAATATTATATCACTAGATGGTACACCAGGATCAGTTATTGAATATTCACAGCGAGCGGAGCTCGAACACTTTTTAGAATATGGATGAGTTCACTGCCATCCCCGTTTTTCAGAGATGCATGAATTAAACTCCTCAGCTAAGTCTGATGTGCAAACTCAAAATACTTGCCCATACCATCTATCCAGCTGTTCAAAAAAAATGATCTCTTGTGACAGAAAAAATTGTTGTCCTCTGCAGCAACCTCCTCAGCTAAAGTGAGCCAATGGTATCCCAATTAGTAGTTAAGAAAAATTCTCCATTGTATTGATACTACTAACAATTATAGTTATCATACATAAAAAATGCGTAGTTCCCTCCTGTGGATTTACATGTAGATTCCTCCATTGACAAATTCAGCACTCCCTTATATCCTCCTAAGTACTGGTGTTGATAGCCAGTCACTCAATTATATACTCAGGCTCATCTGTATTACTCCACAGTTATAGCTCATGCCCTCGTGAAGCTTGCCCAGTAACAATGTATTCATTGACTTATTTCTTGCCCAATTCCTAAGTATTTAAACTTTCCACAGTAACCAAAATACATTTATTGGACAATCAGAGAGTATACAAGCCTTTGCGTATCAGTAAGGTAGATTGTATTTTCTCAATGTTGCGCATGATTGTGCAGCTGAAAATGACGCGATTTATAGAGAAAACGACTCCCAAAAATCAGCCTGAAGTGTTCAGTTATATTTACAAGATTTAAATGAGGTAAGGCTATGGTCAATGGGAATTATTACGAATGAAACAGGACTGGAGCGTTCCTTCTATCTGAAACATCTGTCTCTGAAGGAGGGATTCAACGAAGAAAGGTTATGCTGCTACTCTCGTAGCATTTTGCTCAATGTGGCTTTTTGTTTTGGAATCAATAATGTTTTCAACAAAATCAAATGCCAAAGTTTTTGCTCGTTTAAAACGTGAACTATTCAAACACTTTAGTCGACCTCCTGGTACGTTTATTGCACCATTCTGTTGAATCTCCGGCAGGATATTGCCTGATTTTTCCTTAAGGTGGAATGTTTGTTCTGTTAAAATAAGGCATATTTCAGATATTACTGAGTGAGTTCTACTTGTTCCTTATAAGCTGCAGAAAGTGTTTATAAAAGGTTGTGAACTCAGAAGTGGGAATTGCTGGCTTTTCATTGCAGGGTGAATGTTCTGACCGTTAAATAAGCAGTTCCTTCAACCCCTTTCTGCAGATGTAGACGCTCGCGTCTATAAAACTGCAAATTTAAGGACGTAGTTACAGTAGTCGACCACGAGATAACACCCCTGGATCAGTTATTGAATATTCACAAGCAGGCAGAGCAGAAACACGATTGACAGTATGGAGAAGTTCCCTCCAATCCCTGTTTTTCAGGAATTGCATGAATTAAACTCCTCAGCTAAGCCTGATGTGCAAATTGGTCAATATCCTTGCCCATAGTATCGATCCAGCAGTCTAAAAAAATTTTCTATTGCGACAGAAAAAATCGTTGTCCTGTGTAGCAACCACGTTAGCTACAGTGAGCCAACGGTATTCCAATTAATGGTTTAGAAAAATCAGTTTTCTGAAGCAAAAAATTCTACATGGTATTGATTCTCTCACATTCTACTGTCAATTACAGTCATCTCTTTCAAAAAATGCGTAGTTCCCTACCATGGATTTACGTGTAGATTCCTTCATCGACAAATTCAGCACTTCCTTATATCCTCTCGAGTACTGGTGTTGATAGCCAATCACTCAATCATACATTCAGGCTCTTCTTCGTAACTGCGCAATTACACTTCATGCCAACGTGAAATTCCCCTGGTAACAATGTATTGATTGGCTCGTTTCTTATCCAATTCCCTAGTATTTAAACATTCTTCAGTAAGTGAAACGCATTGATTGGACAAACACAGAGCATACAAGCCTATGCGTATCAGCAGGCTCGGTTGCATCCTGTCTACGTTGCGCACATTATTTGGCTGAAATAGACGCAATAAAAAAAATTTAAAAAAAACTGGCCTTGAAGTGTTCAGTTACATTTACAGGATTTAAATGAGATATGGACATGGTCAATGGGAATTATTTTGAATGGAACAGGACAGGAGGGTCCTTTCTACTGGATACATCGGTCTCCGGAGGAGGGATTCATGAAAAAGGTTAGGCTTCTTTTGCTTTTTACTTTTGCTTTTCGCTTTGGAATGAATCCTGTATTCTACAAAGTCGAATGCCGAGGTTTTTTTTTTTCCTGTTTTAAACGTGAACTTCCCATGCATTTGGATGGACCCCCTGGTACGGTTCTGTTGAATCCAGGGCGGAAATATATAGTTTGATCTTATCTGAAAGTGGAATGTCTATTCTGATAAAATAAGGTATATTTCAGAATATAGATATCACTGAGTTAGTGAGTTGTACTTGTTCCTTATAAATGTTGAAATGAGTTTGTGAGCCCGGACGTCAGAACTGCTGGTTTCATTGCAGAGTGAATGTCCTGACCGTTTAATCAGCAGTTTATTTATTGACTGTGTGTGCTGGCTTGGGGGACTCAAGGAAAAATGGACAAAACTCTAAACTTTATCATGGAGAAGAGGCATGTTTTATGTTTGCAGAGGTTACTGGTGACCACTGATGTCCACTCATGCTAAATTCAATCAGTTAATAATTTGTTCTATTGAATTTCATGTGTCAAAAGTTGATTTGTCCGTCCGCCCGTCTTCATCCGCTTATCCGGGGCCGGGTCGCGGGGGCAGCAGTCTAAGCAGGGATGCCCAGACTTCCCTCTCCCTGGACACTTCATCCAGTTCTTCCGGGGGTATCCCAAGGCGTTCCCAGGCCAGCCGAGTGACATAGTCACATCGTGTCCTGGGTCTTCCCTGGGGCCTCCTCCCAGTGGGGCATGCGCGGAACACTATCCCAGGAAGGCGTCCAGGGGGCATCCGATGGAGATGCCCGAGCCACCCCAGCTGGCTCATCTCGACGTGGAGGAGCAGCGGCTCTACTCTGAGCTCCTCCCGGGTGACAGAGCTCCTCACCCTATCTCTAAGGGAGCGGCCCGCCACCCTGCGGAGGAAACCCATTTCAGCCACTTGTACCCGAGATCTCGTTCTTTCGGTCATGAGCCAGAGTTCATGACCATAGGTGAGGGTAGGAACGTAGATTGACTGGTAAATCGAGAGCTTTGCCTTTCGACTCAGCTCCTTCTTCACCACAACAGATCGGTACAATGACCGCATTACTGCTGCCGCTGCACTAATCCATCTGTCAATCTCACGCTCCATCCTTCCCTCACTCGTGAACAAGACCCCAAGATACTTGAACTCCTCCACTTGAGGCAAGAGCGCTCCTCTAACTCAGAGGGGGAAAGCCACCTTTTTCCGGTCGAGAACCATAGCCTCGGACTTGGAGGTGCTGATTCTCATCCCAGCTGTTTCGCACTTGGCTGCAAACCGCCCCAGTGCATGCTGAAGGTCCTGGCTCGAAGGAGCCAACAGGACAACATCATTCGCAAAAAGCGGAGATGAGATCCTGTGGTCCCCAAACCGAACTCCCTCTGGCCCCTGGTTGCGCCTAGAAATTCTGTCCATAAAGATAATGAACAGAACCTGTGACAAAGGGCAGCCCTGCCAGAGTCCAACACGCACCGGAAACAGTTTTGACTTACTGCCCGCAATGCGAACCAAGCTCCTGCTCCGGTCATACAGAGACCGCACGGCCCTTAGTAGAGGTTGAATTCACGGTTGTGAAGTCCACAAAACACATGTCAACTGGTTGGGCAAACTCCCATGCATCCTCGAGCACCCTGCGGAGGGTAAAGAGCTGGTCCAGTGTTTCATGACCAGGACGAAAACCGCATTGTTTCTCCTGGATCCAAGGTTCGACTATCGGCGAATTCTCCTCTCCAGCACCCTGGAATAGACTTTACCCGGGAGGCTGAGAAGTGTGATCCCCCTATAGTTGGAGCACACCCTCCGGTCCCCCTTCTTAAATAGAGGGACCACCACCCCAGTCTGCCAATCCAGAGGCACTGTTCGCGACTGCCACGTGATGGTGCAAAGGTGTGTCAATCAAGGCAGTCCTACAACATCCAGGGACTTGAGGTACTCTGAGTGGATCTCATCCACCCCCGGTGCCTTGCCACCGAGGAGCTTCTAAACTACCTCAGTGACTTTAGCTCGAGTGATGGATGAGTCAGCCACTGGGTCCCCAGCCTCTGCTTCCTCTACGGAAGGCGTGTCAGTGGGATTGAGGAGATCCTCAAGGTATTCCTTCCACCGGCCAACAATATCCCCAGTTGAAGTCAACAGCTCCCCACCTCCACTGTAAACAGTATTAGCAGGGTACTGCTTTCCCCTCCTGAGGTGCCGAACGGTTTGCCAGAATCTCTTCGAAGCCGACAGATAGTCCTCCTCCATGACTTCCCCGAACTTTTCCCATACCCAAGTTTTTGCTTCTGCCACTGCGTGTGCCTCAGCACGCTTAGCCTGCCGGTACCGGTCAGCTGCCTCAGAGGTCCCACGAGCTAACCAAGCTCGGTATGACTCCTTCTTCAGCTTGACGGCATCCCTTACTTCCGGTGTCCACCACCGGGTTCGGGGATAGACAGGCGCCGGAAAACTTACGGCCACAGCTTCGAACAGCCGCATCAACAATGGAGGTGGAGAACATGGTTCATTCAGACTCAATGTCTCCAGCTTCCCTTGGGATCTGGTCAAAGCTCTCCTGGAGGTGGGTGTCGAAAACCCCTCTGACAGATGGTTCTGCCAGAGGTTCCCAACAGACCCTCACAACACGTTTGGGCCTGCTAAGTCTGTCCAGCTTCCTCCTCTGCCAGCGGATCCAACTCACCACCAGGTGCTGATCAGTGGACAGCTCAGCCCCCCTCTTCACCCGAGTGTCCAAGACATACAGCCGAAAGTCAGATGACACGACCACAAAGTCGATCATTGACCTCCGACCTCGGGCGTCCTCGTGCCACGTGCACTGATGGACGCCCTTATGCTTGAACATGGTGTTCATTATGGACAAACCGTGACTAGCACAGAAGTCCAATAACAGAGCACCGCTCGGGTTCAGATTGGGGAAGCCGTTCCTCCCAAATCGCGCCCCTCCAGGTAACACTGTCGCTGCCCACGTGGGTGTTGAAGTTCCCCAGCCGAACGATGGAGTCCCCAGTCGGAGCACTTTCCCGTACCCTTCCTACAGACTCTAAGAAGGTTGGGTACTCTGCACTGCCATTCGGCTCATAAGCCGAGATGACAGTGAGGCACCTGTCTCCGACCCGAAGGCGCAGGGCAGCGACCCTCTCGTTCACCGGGGAAAACTCCAACACATGACGGCTAAGCTGGGGGGCTATAAGTAAACCCACACCAGCCCGCCGCCTCTCACCGCAGTCAACTCCAGAGTAGAAGAGGGTCCAGCCTCTCTCAAGGAGTTGGGGTCCAGAGCCCAGACTGTGCGTGGAGGTGAGCCCGACTATCTCTAGCCGGTACTGCTCAACTTCCCGCACAAGCTCAGGCTCCTTCCCCCCCAACAAGGTGACATTCCATGTCCCAAGAATCAGATTCCATGTCCAGGGATTGGGTCGTCGGGGCCCCCGCCCACGACCGCCACCCAAAGCACAATGCATCGGCCCCTTCTGAACCCTCTCGCAGGGGATGGGCCTACGGGAAGGCGGGCTCACATCGCTCGTTTGGGCTGCACCCGGCCGGGTCCCGTGGGCGGAGATCCAACCACCAGGTGCTCGCCTACCAACCCCAACTCCAGGCTTGACTTCAGGGTGGGGTCCCGGCGACGCCAATCCGGGCGACATTAACGTCCTTGCTTTATTTGTAGTCATCAGGGGCTTTGGAATTGCTCTTAGTCTGACCTGTCACCTAGGACCTGTTTGCCCTGGGAGACCCTACCAGGGGCAATAAGCCCCAGACAACATAGCCCCTAGGATCATCCAGGTACTCAAACCCCTCCACCACGATAAGGTGACGATTCAAGAAGTTGATTTGTATTAAATATATAATTCTTTTATGATTTGACAGTGTGCCATTTTGAGGGATCTTAAAGTTTGGGGAGCCACCTGGATAGCTGTCCTATAAGGCTCCCAGAGAGTGGATCATATAGAATTTAATGCTCATATGAGTTATACTTGTGGTCAAGGAGTTTATGATCTCTAAAACATATAGTTTTTTTTAACCCCCAGCCATTTATTAATTCTCAGTATTATTATTTTTTTACAGTTTCATTGCTGAATTTTCATTGAGTTTTTTTTATGTTTGCAGCCCCTTTTCTCCACCAAAATTATTAAAATAAACTGAATACAATGGAATTGTGAATGATTCAAGTGTCCTGACTCAGTTTAGCTATTCCTTTCCTGTCTGTGAAGCTGCAATCTTGAATTATAAAGTTTTAAATAAGGTAACACATAAAACATTAAATAGCCAGATTTAGCTTCTGCGCAAAGGGGTTAAGGATCAAACTAAATATTTTGAAAGGAGTATAAATATCGAAATTTATTAATTTACTGATTTTCTCAGTGTCTAATTTGATCTGTTGAAAAATGTTAACTCAAAAATACATGCTATATTAAAAAAAAAAAAAAATGTTCTGAGGTCTTTCACTGTTCATGGCACACATGGACAGTTTATTCAAAATGTGGCTTAAGACAGTAAACAATGGTAAACAATTGTACTGCAACATGAAATGTTTCACCTTATTAAAATACTACAATTGCAATTGTCGTTGGAATTAGTAATGCCCTGATATTCTCATTACTGGTGACTTTAGAGAACTGAACATACTAATTAGAAAACAGAGAAGGTCCCCAGAGCCAAGTTAGGGAGCCACTGCCTTAACTCATTCCCTATGGCAAGCCACTGCCAATGGTGCTGCAAATTCTACCATTCCCTATGGTAAGCTGGTGCCAGGGGTGTGGATGACCATTCACAGTCCAATGAAAACACAAAATCAGTTGACGATCGCGGTCATGGGCCATCTGTACTTCAATACTTTATTTTGTCTCATTTTCGGGAAAAGTATTCCGTACAAACGTGACAACTTTACATAAAAGCATTCTGTAGAGAATATGTTAAAGGATTTGCTACATATGACCAGAAATGGAAAAAAGCGATTGTATTTAAATTGACAGCCTTGCTCCTGGGGATCTCATACAGTCTATTTTTACTACCCATCCTCCTAGTAAAAACCTTTATATTTTGCAGGTTCTGTGTTGGGAGCACTTGTCCAATTCTGAGTTATGAGATTAGTGTCATATCAGAGCAATCCTTATCATAGATTTTATTATCCATCCATGTATGTGTTATCTAATCCACTTATTCCTGGTCAGAGTCAGGCCCGTGAAGGGTACAGGATGACTCGGAACTAAGAACCAATTGCAGTTCACTCCAGAGTTTGACTCCAGAGTTTATTGACAGACTTGAAATTGACAGGCAAACTCAGAATCCGCAGGTCCAGGCAAGGGTTCGGTAACCAGAAATATCAGCTAGAGAAGAGACAGTACAAAGGGGCTAGACAAATCTCAAAAATCCAGGGAGCAGAACCACAGGTCAAAAATACATCAGACATCAGTCAGAGTAACAATGGAATACAAAAATCCAGAGAACAGTACAATCGTAACCAAAACGTCCATCCAAGGCAATCCAGAATCATAACCATCGTAGCAACAAATAACCTAGTATATACAGAGAATGAACTAAATACATACAAAGAAAGTGATAAAAAGCTAAAAACGGAGGGCAAGATACAAAACACGGGGTGGAATCCACAGAAAACTGACAAGGACTGGGTTACAGCTGATGGCGTGACAGTCAGTTCCTTATGGGGCGGTGTAAACCTATCCTAGCAATAATAGACAGAGAGAGAGAGAGAGAGAGAGAGAGAGAAATACACCCTGACAGACAGGTCAGCAATTCATCACAAGGGCACACATGCACACACTATTTACTCACACACTTGCACCTCAGGACAATTAAGAGACTTCAATTGACTTTGCATGAATGTCAATGGAGTAGAACAGTTCTAAAGCCTGGATAAGAACTTTCAGCTTATCAAAAATACATTCAGTTTGGGCTGTGTTTTGTTTATTTGCAATACCAATAGTACACCAGAGTGTGAACTCTGACAGATCCATGTGTAAATCGATCTGAGCCAAAAAAACAAGGAGTTCTTAAATGGAGGCATTAAGAATTTACACCCGGGGCCAGGTGATGCAGATGACCCAGCGCTGTAGGCAGTGAGCAGGCGGAAACTATACCTGAAGTGGGTCACCTGTCTGAAAGCTTGATACTACGTGGCCTGGCATTAACTAGTGAAACGTGTAACCCAAGGTCCACTGGAGCAAATCAGCATCTCTGGCAAACTCTAGCACATTTACGGAAATTTTCTTTAATGTGCCTTGTCATGTGAAAATTATAGAGACTTCGCACAGTAAATTTAAAAATAGTTGAAAACACTAGACGTACGTCCTTGAAAGCTGTCATCCTTATCTGGGTTATCCATGCAGATAAATGAGACAAGGTTTTTTATTATATTATTAAATGTTATTTGGTAAATCTAATTTATTAAATTATATCAAACTTTTTGATTTTTTCTGTCTGTCCGATACATTGTAAGGCAGTGTGAGCCCTCAAAGATGACTGACCAATCAAAGCTTCGCGCAGGAGTACAATGAGCTACTGAGAGTTATAACTGCCTGTTTTTTCTAATTTTCATATTGCCATGAGTGCATCAAATTCAGGGGGCAGGGAGTATCAATGACACTGAAAAAGACAATGACACAATATACAAAACAAATCAGCAATACATAATTGTTGCTCATACAGTAGTCACTAAATACAGCCCCATTTCCAAAAAAGTTGGGACACAGTGTAAAATGTAAATTAAAAACAGAATGCCATGATTTAAGTCATTTGAACTTAATATCTATTTGAAAATAGTACAAAGATAATATATCAGATGTTGAAACTGAGATGTTTTATTGTTTTTTGGCAAATATGTGCTTATTTTAAATTTGATGCCAGCAACACATTTCAAAAATGTTGGCACAGGGGCATGTTTGCCTCTGTGTTGCATCACCTCTTCTTCAATTAACACTCTGACAGCAATTGGGAACTATTGAAACCAACTACTGTAGTTTTGAAAGTAAAATGTTTTCCCTTCCTTGTTTTATGTAGGATTTCAGCTGCTCAATATTTTGCAGCCTCCTTTGTCATATTTTTAATTTCATAATGCCCCAAATATCGTCTGTGGGTGACAGGTCTGGACTGCAGGCAGACCACTCTATTGCCTAAGACTCTTTTACTACAGATCCATGTTGTTGTAATGTGAGCAGAGTATGGTGTTTGGCATGGTGTTGTTGCAATGAGCAAGGATGGCAGTAAATGTTGCACCAAAGCCTGCATATACAGCGCCCTCAATAATTATTGGCACCCCTGGTTAAGATGACTTCTTTAGCTTCTGATTAATTCAGTTTTTTTTCTAAATAATATAGGACCACAATGAAAAAAAGAAGAAAATCCAACCTTTAATTCAAGTGCATTTATTCAGTGGGAAAAAAATCCCACATTAAGAAATAATTCTTTTAAATCAAATCATGTGCGCCTCAATTATTAGCAACCCTGATGTTAATACTTTGTACAACCCCCTTTTGCCAACAAAACAGCACCTAATTTTCTCCTATAATGTTTCACAAGATGGGAGAATACAGAAAGAGGGATCTTTGATCATTCCTCTTTGCACAATCTCTCTAAATCATCCAGCGACCTGGGTCCTCTCCTCTGCACTCTCCTCCTCAGCTCACTCCAATGGTTTTCAATGGGGCTGAGGTCTGGGGACTGAGATGGCCATGGGAAGAGCTTGATTCTGTGGCTGGTAAACCATTTCTGTGTAGATTTGGCCACATGTTTAGGGTCATTATCTTGCAGAAAGACCCAGTGACGACCCATCTTTAGCTTTCGGGCAGAGGCGACCAGATTTTGATTTAAAATGTCCTGGTATTTCAAAGCGTTCATGATGCCATGCACCCTAATATGGTTTCCAGGGCCTCTGGAAGAGAAACAAGGCCACAACATCACCGATCCTCCCCCATACTTCACAGTGGGCATGAGGTGCTTTTCTGCATACTCATCTTTTGTGTTCCGCCAGACCCACTTAGAGTGTTTGTTGCCAGAAAGCTCTATCTTGGTCTCATCTGACCAAAGCACACATTCCCAGTTGAAGTCCCAGTACCGCTTAGCGAACTCCAGACGTTTACGTTTATGATTGTGAGTGAGAAAAGGTTTTTTCCGTGTATGCCACCCAAACAGCTTGTTGGCATGTAGATAGCATCTGATGGTTGTTTTGGAGACTTTGTGACCCCAAGATGCTACCATTTGTTGCAATTCTTTAACAGTGAGCTTTGGAGAACTTTTTATTTCTCTTACCATCCTCCTCACTTTTGCGTGGAGGCAAAATAAACTTGCGTCCTCATCCAGGCTTGTTTACCACTGTTCCAGTTGTTTTAAACTTCTTAATGATTCCTCCGACACTAGATATGGGCAGGTGCAGGCAAGTGGCTATTTTCTTGTAGCCATTGCCTGACTTGTGAAGGTGAACACACATCTGCCTTACTTGAATGGTGTGTTCCCTTGTCTTTCCCATGTTGAAGAGTGGATAAGAGAAATGGCCTCTTTGTCACGTCATATTTATACCCCAGGGAAACAGGAAGTGATAATTTACTAATTAAATGTTCCTAGATACTCTGATCAACTTTGTAAACTACTGTAGAAATGACAGAAATACTTCAATTACATTTAATCCTTAGGAATTGTTAGGGACGCCAATAATTGTGACACAGGTGATTTCAGGGATTTTTTCACTTGAGTTTAAGGTTACATTTTTCTCCAATTTTCAGTGCGAGAGTATGCCTCTGCAATAAAAATTGAATTTATTTTAAGGCTTTTAACACATCTCGATTTTTCTCGATTCTCTGAATCTTTTAATGATATTATATACCATAGAGGAAACCATTTCCAAATTCTTAGCAATTTTAAGTTGAAAATGCAATTCTTATATTGTTGAACTATTTCCTCATTTTGTGTTTCTTAGAGTGGTTAAGCCCTCACTATATTCACTTAGGAAAGACTTTTTAAACCTAATCATGTTACTGACCTGCTGCTACATAAGCCAATTAGCTGTGAGATGTTCTGCTGGTTGTCATTTTTTAGCATCATGAAACTTTTCCAGTTTTTTATTGTTCCGTCCCAACTTTTTTAAAATTTGTTGCCATCATAAAATTCAAAATGAGCAGATATTTTTCCAAAAAATGTATCAGTTTCAATATCTGATATACTCAGTGGCGTGCACAGATAGACTCTAGGTGGTGCTATAGCACCTGCCCTTTGCCCTCTGGACCAAGCAAGTGCCCTTTTGAGCACCTGCCCCCCAGACTGTCTGTGAACGCCACTGGATATACTGTGTTTGCACTAAATAAATATAAAGTTCAAATGGCTTGAAAAACCCCCAATTCCGATGAAGTTGGGACGTTGTGTAAAACATGAATTAAAACAGAATACAACGATTTGCAAATCCTTTTCAACTTATATTCAATTGAGTACACTATAAAGATAAGATGATCAAACTGATACACATTCCAAAAAAGCTGGAATTGAATTCAGAAAAGCTTGAATTTCTTCAGTTCGCGGCATGATGTGTTGGTTTTTGAGAGCTTTTAGTTTACTTCACTTTGTCAGACAGGTTCGATTTAAGCGATTTCTTGATTCAACATGTCTAGCAGTAATCCTGTAAGCCATGCTTACTGACTAAATCTAGCTGGAATTGCGGTTTGCAGTATATACCAAAGAATTCCGTACCAGTTTGTCTGACCAATTTCTCAAAAACTGCTCATCAGATTGTTTTCAAATTTCAGTCATGCAATCTATTCTTCATGCAGAGGTGCAGTGAAAATTTATATGAAACATGCCATTATCTCTTTTCTCTTTAGTGCACAATGGATGAGGGTATTAGTGAGCTGTGCCCGCTTTTTCACCTATTTATATTTTTATTCAGCGTCCCAACTTTTGTGGAAATGGGGTTGTACTTTTCTCTGTCATAATGAAGAGGGCGGGGGGGGGGGGGGTGCTTTTAATCACACTGTAGAAGACAATGATAAGATTCCTGAATACAAAGTAAGGCATCTCTGTGCGTATGTTTGTCCTTATCTCCAGAGTCGTTAATCTGATCTACTTCACTCTCAGCAGGTGTATTGCTGAGGACTCAGTAATGCGCTGTCGACTTTGGTGCAATTTTGACATGCGAAACATTCAGTATTAATAAGCTTTGAATAAACAAGCGAATGGTGCTATGCATCATCAGGGATGTGGCTTCCGGGCTCTGCTAACTGGGCTAAGCATGTCATCACCTATACATATGAAGCAAGCCTTTACAGACTGAGACTCATAGTTTGTGTGTTTTAAATGGGCAGTGCACTGGTAAAAAATAAATCGGCAATGCGTAATTATGGCTTATACAGTAGTCACTAAACATCATTGCTTCCTGAATCAACACAACTTATGGTCGAACTGTCATTTAAGCACTTTAACTGATCATGTCCTCATCAGGTGATTACATTATGAAGCTGGGGGTTCAACATGAAGAACCAAAAGTAGGGGCATGAGATTGAGCATGTTATTTGCCCTTATATCAGCAAGTGTTGCCAGGCAAAACAAACCTCACCTGCCAGAACTTATTTTTACCAATGACCTTGACCCCCCTGTCATTTAATCCCCACCCACAGTGGAGACTATCAAAGCCACCTCATCATGCAGCATAAGTGGTTGGAAGCAGAATTGAAAGATGGACATTTTAGCTTTGGTTTGAAGTCAGTGTTATGAATTTGAAGAAAAATATTGCAAAAAAAAAGCAATTTTGACATTTACAATGACCTTGACCCGATCACCTCCAAAATTTAATCAGGTAATCTCAGGACCATTGCTCTACTACTTCGAAAGTGCAACCATCTAGATGCTATATTATTAATACAGGCACACACACACACAAACAACAAACAAACCACACTGATTACCCCACTGACTCTGTCGCAGACGAGGTAATAATCTTTGCCAGAGATGAAACCATAAACCCAAATTACGTTTTAACTTTTTTTATTTTATGCCTGAATATGGAGGAAATGAATGTTAATTCATGCTGTTCTTTAGGTTGATACGTAAACAATTCCAACAGGCACAGCTTTTCAGGTGACTGTATACCCAAACCAAGCATATAGAAGGATACCAGTGAATAAAGAGAATTAGAAAGACAGAGGTCATGTTGACCTGACCACTAACCAGCACACTCTACGCATGTCTTACAGAGAGAGGGAGATCGTAAAATGGGCCACTTTTCCTATTTATTCCCTTTTTCTTAAAAAAGAAATGAAGTAACATCAAAAGAAAAACAGCTTTTATTTTGGGGAAAGTTTGGGGTTGGGGGACCCCAGAAAAGGTTGGGAAAAACAGAGGGAGAGAGGGAGGAAGCAGGGTGAGAGAAACAGGGATGGAAAGGAAGAGAGAGGGAGGAGATTGAAGGATGGAGAAAAAGGGAGGAAGGAGTGATGTAGAGAGTGAAGAAGAGAGGGAGGACGAGACAGAGGGTAGGAGTGTGGAAAAAGGAGGCTGGGAGGTATCGAGAAAGAAAGAGGGCACATACTAAGGGGATGGAGAATGAGAGAGAGGGGGACACAGGAAGAGACATAATAATTGCCAATCACACACGCTCCCATTAGTCTCTGCAGCCATGGGCCTGACACAGGTACAGAGATACAGAACTCATGGCCTTCAGGTTACGTCTGTGATTTATTCAGGGTAAGAGGCCCTCTGTGTTTTGATCTTAGATGACGGGAGCATGTTGCAGTGAATGTATTTTTTTTTTTATTTTATTTAATTTTTTTAAATAAATTTGGCAACTCCAATCCCACCCAAATCTGGAATGCCTAATCAGTGAACTATGTACAAAGCTTGCTCGTATGCGACCCCTTGCTGCCAACGCAGGATAGTGAAGATAGCTCACGGCTCTCCTCCGAAGCACGTGTCCGTCAGCCACTGATTCTTATACACTCATTGGTCGAATCCTCGTAAGTTCCGAACGAGGGCGGAGGATACCCGGACGTGAACAAACCCAGAGTCTTCCTGACGAGCGCCCGTCTGGCCAACAGGAGGCGCTGGAGCAACGAACAAAGCGGCTATTGTATACCCAAATCCGGCAGTCCCTTCCCAATTTGAAACCCTGTAGCGCGATCGCCAATTGTGCGCTACTCTGAAAAAGCTGCCGACCCCTGCCGGTGGGTACGCCGGGGCTCGAACCCGCAACGTGATAGACACCTCTGCATTACAGCGCAGTGCCTTAACCGAGTGAGCTATCCGGCAGCATGAATGTATTTTTAAAAAAAATTATTTACTAAATTATTTGTTTGCTTACGAATGTATTGATTTATTGATTGATTCATTCAATCATTTCATGAATGAATGAATGAACCATGACTAGCTCAGACAAATAGCATAAGCTATAGGAGGACCTTCATGTTCTGATGCTGTGGAAATGACGGTTGTGATATCCTCTCTGTCAGCTGTTTCCTCTTTAAACTGCCGGATTCATTAAGTTTATGTAATTAACTCTGATTGACTGAGACCTTCAAAGTGTCACAGGAGGCTTCTATTTTTGGGAAATTACAGCACTGAGATGCGGGCATTGGAATGAAGTTCTTAACTCACCTTTCTTTTTATATCCATAAAGTTACAATACCCTCCCGTCCAAGACAACACAGTCAGCACAAAGACAATCCCTGTCCTTAGATTTTGTCACCTCATAAATCACAGTGAAGACCTCTCATTTGTCATACCTAAAAACACTTTCCCATGATCTAATTTGTATATTTCAACAAACCCCCATAGGCAGCTGCAGGTAAAATATGTGCTTTCCTTTATTATTTATTGATATATTTATTTTTTTATGAGATGGCTAGCATGTTGTATTGTTATGGTGATCCATAGTGACAAAACAAGCTTTAAAAAACTGCCATCACTTCCTCTCTTTTATAAATACATCACTGTCAAACTCGTCAGGACCTTTATACTTATATATATTACTTTTTTATTTATATTTGACATTGTGGCCAGTCTATAATACCTCTTATTCCAGAGTGGAGGATCCACATCTCTACCCAAGTGGGCTCCACTGCCATTACCACCCTAAATTTGCCAATCACACTCATAAATGCATGACTAAATCAGTTGTGTGGTACAGAAGGGAATGTTATGAATACAAAGGCCCTGATTTACAATGGCCCACAAAAATAGATGCACTAACTGTGCAGTCATGGAGGGACCTAAGGTGACAGGCCAAATGTGGCCAGAATCCCCAGTAATATTGCAGGTATACTACTGCAGCAAATGATAAACATGATTAATATGATTAATCATTACTTTCCAGCATTTACATCCCCCCCACAAACATGCACACACACACACACACACACACACACATCTCCGCATTAACAAACTAGCTGAGCAATTAATAGCATTCACCCCACTGTGAGACTGTAAGTCCTGAATAAACTATTAGTCATTCCATGATGAGTAATTATGCACAAATTATCACCTGCATGGATAGTTATAAGCTGTTTGTTTTATTAATTATTACTACAGATGTGTTGAATTATTAAGGGAAAATAAATAATGAATCCATGGTTACATGACCAGTTATTGCTCATGGAATGGCCAGATAGGCTATTTTTCAAAAATGGTGGAATTGAAATAAATGTCTATTTTATACATTCTTTATAGGGGTAGTATTTTGAAAATTCCATGTTTTTTTTCAAGAGTTTAACATAAAGAACCAGAAAGAAAAACAGCAAAGGATTCATCATCCCTTACTATAAAATAACTGTTTGCCTCTCACTCTCATTCTAAAATATTTATCATTAAGGAGGCATTTTCCATACAGTCGTCATCTAACCCACTTATTCCAAGTGAGAGTCACAGGGGTCTGGACCCTATCCCATCATGCATTGGGCATGAAGAGAGGAAAAAATCCTGGACAATCCGCAAATCCATCACAGGAAGCACTCACTACTGAATCATTCACTCATATGGACCCATGACATTTTGTCTCCAAATAGCCTGGCATTCATTTACAACATGTAGAGCGCCAGCATAAACTAGGGGAGAAAATATGTAATCTCTATGCAGAGATCCCAGAATAGAAGTTAAGATATTTTCATTACCTGTACCAGGGTTTCTTTGTAAAAAAAATAAAGCGCAGCAATTGTCTGTAAGTCACGTATCAACCTCAAACAGTCCCAAAGGTGTTATGATTTTCCTCTCTGGTGCTCAAATCAGCAATAAAAATTTGGCTCAGCTACCTATGAAGGCCCTTATCTCCTCTCAGTATTTGATACTTTACACATTTTCTTCACAAATGTCTTCTTTTTTATTTTCAAACACAAAAGTTAAATGTTTAAAGTGATTTAGAAGCAGCTCTCCTTCTGAACTTCAGGACTGTTTATTGACCTTCAGTTCAGGTACCGATGCTGAATGGCTGTTAAATGGAAACTGTCCCTCAGGCAAAAGATTATTTGGAAGTCCGAATGCACGGAGGGCAGAGGTTAATTCCCCTAATGTTATGTAGTTGACCCGACGTTCCTCGAGCGCCGAGTCGTGGATTTTTCCTCGCTGATTTATTGTGACACATTGCCGATATGCCCCCGCCCTGAAATGCTGGAAAATCCATACACGCCTCGTCTGCTGCTTGCGTTGTCCCAGTTTTGGCTACGTTTGCACAGCAGACAATAAACAGACAATCTTGACTCATCATGTGGCTTTTTGACGGATTCCAGAAGCAAATACAACGAGGAAGTTATAATTTATGAGACTGTAAGCATTGCTAGGATTCCTAAATAAATTAGTTTTTTAATTCATCTTTACTGAAGCATAATGTGAAGCATTTAATATTCAAATTGGGGCATACGGAAGTATCAAAGCACAGTTTTCTCTGCCACAACAGTGATTATGCACGGTCATTCAGTTTTCCTTTTCTCTTGCAAGGGCTTGTGTAAACTTTAATATTTTGTATTCCCTCAGGCAACATGAGACAAGGCTGCAATATTAGAATACAACAATATAAATGCAGCCCCAGCAGCATAGATGTGCCATCTGTTGAGATTCAGCTGCTGTAGCTTCAGGCAGTACCAAGATCAAAATGAAATTCAACCTCACCTTCTCAATCGAAAGTTCTTCAAACTCAGCATCTTGCAAGGCTGGTCTGATTGGTGCCATATGGTCTGGTAGTTAGTTGAGAAAAGCTTGCATCTACAATAAACCCCAATCTCAATTTTTCCTGGTAACAGGAGGACACCAAAAATACTGGTAACATGGAGCTTAAAAAATGTTAATTCTTCAGGTCAACTAAAGGTCAATGAACTGGTCAATGGACAACGTAAAGGCAACAACTTTGAGTGCATTCTTTTTTTAACCTGATAACAAGACCCGTAATTAGTCATGGTGTTTGTCTTGGAACAATCGTTGGTTGTTCACCAAGTTCCGAGCATAAAAGTTAGTATGAGTAAATCATCTGGCCCTAACTTTCCCATTTCAAAAGGTTCATGGAAGTTTCCTCAAAAGAGAGACTATGGGTTCTATAGCGTATATAGTACTATAACTTCCTGGTTATATTTGCTTCTGGAATCCATCAAAAGGCCGCATGATGAGTCAAGACTGTCTGTTTATTGTCTGCTGTGCAAACGTAGCCAAAACTGGGACAACGCAAGCAGCAGACAAGGCCTGTAGTGTAAAATATGATTCATCTGCAAACCTGATCTGTGTTAATCTGTTTCCAGCCTCGTGCCGCTCCAGAGAAGAGCATATGGGATCAGGTTGTAGGCCACAAGATAACCTACTGTAGCACCCATACCAGGGGTGTCAAACTGGTCTGTAAAAGGGTGAGGGGCTGCAGGTTTTCATTCCAGCAAAGCAGAAGCACAAATAATACAACTAGTCAATAGTGCAGACTGAGATCAGTTGGTTCAATTAGATGTACCAGATGTACTTCTGTTTGCTTGGTTTGAGAACCTGCAGCCCCCTGCCCCTTTATGGACCAGTTTGACATCTCCGATCAATAGTGTTCAATCGGTCAATTTTTCCTTCCTGTTAACCCCTTGAATTATTTTGGTGTTAAGTGTATTAATTACTCTTGTGCATTTAAAGCAAAATGCATTAGTATAATTAAAATTGGGCTACATGATTAGCAAGTCCTAGATTACATACAATATGCAAATACCTATTCATTATTCAAAAGAAAATGTTGTGCAGGATAAGATATCCATTTCTGGAAATGTAAGGCAAAATTCCACGGCAATTCACACAGTAATTGCAACTAGAGATTAACTGGATATATGACTTATCTCTGTTGAGCTAGGGGTTCAATTTGATAATTTAAAATGGGATCTACATTCCCAAAAATATTCACTAAATTATGTATGAAATGCAAATAGTTTCATGTCTGGTACTATCCAATCTCTGAGATAATTGAGCTGATAAACTGGGCTTGATTTGACAAACAGAGAGCCATCCTGGAACATTCTGGCACAAATATCATCCACCGCTCGGGCAGTTAAGTGCTCTGTGCTTGAAATGCTAAAGGCGTGGCAGCCCAATCCTGTACCTGGAGATCTACTGCCCTGTGGGTGTACCTGACTTCGCTAATTAGGGACTCAACAATGTCCTTAGCGGTTTATTAAGGTGTGTTTTGCAAAATTTGGAGAGTAACCTACACAAGGGTAGATTTCCAGGCAGCCCTGCCTATGTATCTTAGAGTTAGGTCTGGAAGGAATCCAGACTAAACAGTGAAGGCTATCTGCTGCTCTGACTACCAATTAACAACTAAACTTTCCAAATTAAAGACATTTACAGATTGCTGCTTGATGAGACTTCCTGTTAAGATGTTACTATGGAGCATGGATGGACTCCCCCTGCTCTGGCAGAATCTTGCCTGAGCCAGAGTTGACTGTGGACGGTCTTCAGTCAGAGCAATGCGTGAATGGCAGGACTATTGCTCAGGTGGGGTTGGTCGGTCAGGCAGGACCACCACAATTTCCATTCCAAATGGTATTGCCCAGACACCAAAATCAAGGGATTGGCCACCAGTAGTAACACATCAGCAAGAGATTAAACTCATTCAGGCATCCATAATTCTCCAGTGATTTCTCCGGTGGCATCCCTTTGAAGAACTTCTGAGGGTTCTGATTAAACCTGGCTGCAGCCAATCAGACTCTTTTACCTTCATAGTGTATTTCTAATTCGACAGCTTGCTGACTGGCTGGGACTCAATTAAACCTGCAATATCAAAGATGACATTTCTGAGGTCACATTTCGATTCACATAACTGAACCTACTGGATAAAATATTAAAATGGTTCCCTTAAAACTTCATTTGAGTCATCACCTTTTTATATACTGATAACTGCACAGCAGTTTAAACCTACAATTGAAATACATACTGCTGATTTCAAAAGCTATATGTATGCTGGTATGCAACAATTTTCACTTTTTTCTAGCCTTGGATGGCCACCTTTGCCTGAAAACATGAAAACAGTAATATCAACTTAAGTCACATACAGTTCTTGTCCCCAGTCTTTGGGTGTGCTTAGTAGCGCTCATAATGGTCATTCAGCCCGGCAGCCAAATTCGAGGATTATCTAATTGATTAAAACTGTATTTCTGTTTTCCTGCAATGCAATGACACAGCTGCGAAACTCAGTCAAGAGCTGAATCAATTCAGATTCTTTCAAGTTGAAGGAGTTGTTCAGCTCGCAAGACATCCTGTGGGCGGAAATAATGGTTTGTCATTTGTTGCGTTTCTTCAGTATGCCCTATTAAGTCCGCTTCACTCCATCGAGCCGGATGGCTAATGTCTGTCATACCGTGGTATCTCGCCTGGAAATAATTCTGCACTAACTATTGGTTCAAGGGTAGAATTATCCACAAGTACCGCCATAGATGTGAGTGGCAAAGCTGTGGTGCAATGAAAGCTTCCATAGATGGAACTGGAGTGAAAACACAAGTGCCTTACCAATAAACGCGAATGCACTAAATGTTGGATGTGCTTGCTGCCTTGGGCCGTGAAACTAGCAGCTCCTGCAGACAACATGCATCCAACCCCCCATCTTAACCTTTTCTGCTGCTGAAAAGTGGGTGTATTCCTGTGGGGGCGGGGGGGGAATCTAAATCTAATTTGGTTAAGTACACATTCCTCGGTAAATCCAGGCTATTTCTTGAACTTTTAATTTCACTTGGGGAGCAGAGTGATGGGCAATAAATATTAAAACACATCAGCACGCTCTCTCTGATTCCCCGTCCCTCTGCCCGTCCACAACCCCCCCCCCCCTCCCCCATTCCCCCCTCCCTCCCCCATTCCCCCCTCTCTCCTTTCAGCCTCGCTCAGACTCCATATCCTTCCGTTTCTCCTAGTTTTCTCACATAGTTGACCCCGGATTCAATTTTGAGTTCCTCGTCATTACATCCACTATCAAAGAATGAAAGTAAACAAATATATATTATTTCCTACCCCTTCTCTCTCTACCCTGATCTCTCCATCACAGGCAGGGTCTGTAAGGGTCATCTGGCCATTTCCGTTGATGGCTCTGCAGTATCTTTCATCAAGCAAACAATCTCCAGTCAAAAATAATCTAATGATGGACTCCCTTGCCCTCTGCCAATAAAGACATAACTGAATATTGATGGCATCCACTGGGTGTCCATTAACACAGGGGGTCAGAGGGGCTGAGCTTTCATCGATGAGATTGCTGCTAACAACTGCTGGAGATAATGCTCTTTCATACAGAGTCATCAATAAAACAGTGGCCATCTTGGCAGGGAGATATAAGGAACATGCACACCATGCTTCCAAGACCTGAAATAGTTGCTGATGCAAAAGAAATCATAAAGACCAGCAATGACAGACCTGGAGATTTTGACAATGCCTCCACCTACAGTTGTGTTAAAAAAAATAGCAGTGCAACATCAATAACCTGATTTCTGTATGGCAAATAATTTACTTGTACAGTGCTATCAAAAATATTTGCCCCCTTCCTGTTTTTTTAGCTGCGACCAAGCAGCTCTATGAACACTTCTGTCTGTCCGTCTGTCTGTCTGTCTGTCCGTCCGTCTGTGACACCTTTTTCACCATGTTCCGGTCGTCGTATCATCATGAAATTTTCAGGAGTTATTGACTTTCACCAAAGTGATGTCCATGCACAAGGTCGAGGTCAAAGGTCAAGTTCACAGAGGTCACGACCTTGTTTGCAGGTTTTCGCGTTGTAACTCCAGTTAGAATTCATGGATCGCTATATAATTTTGGAAATAGCTTCTAGGCATAGAGGAGGTGTTCCCAATCGTTTTTCAAGGTCATCCGTCAAATCCCAAGGTCACACAGGTAAAAAAAAGTGTCAATTTTGCCCGATTTGACGGTTTTCGCACCGTAACACAAGTTTAATTCAATGAATGGCTATGAAATCTTAGAACAAGCTTCTTGGTATAGAGGAGGGGTTCCGTATGGATTTTCGAGGTCATCTGTCGAATCCCAAGGTCACACCGGTCAAAAAAGTGTCAATTTTGCCCCGATTTCACAGTTTTCGCACCCTAACTCGAGTTTAACCCCTTTCTGCAGATGTAGATGCCCGCGTCTATAGACCTGCACATTGGAATTACGCTGTTACTGTACTCGATCACTAGATGGCACCCCCGGATCAGTTATTGAATGTTCACAAGCAAGCAGACCTCGAACGCGGTTCTGAATACGGTGAAGTTCACTCCACTCCCTGTTTTTTGAGAGCTGCATGAATTGAACTCCTCAGCTAAGCCTGATGTGCAAACTGGTCAGTATCCTTGCCCATAGTGTCGATTCAGCATTTTAAAAAAACGATATCTTGACACAGAAAAAATCGTTATCCTTTGTAGCAACCAGTTTAGCCACAGTGAGCTAACAGTATTCCAATTAGTAGTTCAGAAAAATCAGTTTTCTGAGGCAAAAAAATCGACATGGTATTGATTCTCTCACATTCTATTGCCTATTACAGTTGTCCCATACAAAAAAAATTGTAGTTCCCTACCGTGGATTTACGCGTAGATTCCTTCATTGACAAATCCAGCGCTTCCTTATATCCACCCGAGTACTGGCGTTGATAGCCAATCACTCAACCATACACTCAAGCTCTTCTGCGTAATTGTTGAGTTACACTTCCTGCCCTTGTGAAGTTCCCCTGGTAACAATGTTTTGATTGGCTCGTTTCTTATCCAATTCCCGAGTGTTTAAACATTTTAGTGTAAAGTGAAACACATTGATTGGACAAACACAGAGCATACAAACCAATGCGTATCAGCAGGCTCGGTTGTATCCTGTCTACGTTATGCACATTACGCGGCTAAAATAGACGGGATTTATAGAAAATCGGTTCGCAAAACTGGCCTTGAAGTGTTCAGTTACATAACAGGATTTAAATGAGAACGATATGCTCTATTGGAATTATTTCGAATGAAACAGGACCGGAGGGTTCTTGCGACTGGATACATCGGTCTCTATTTTATACAGTCAATGTCTCTGGAGGAGGGATTCACGAAAAAGGTCAGGCTGCTATTTTTGTTTGTTTTTTTTTTTCTGTTTCGGAATGTATATGTACTCAACAAAGTCGAATGTCGAGATTTTTTTCCTGTTTAAAACGCGAACTGCCCGTGCATTTTGGTGTGGACCCCCGGTACGTTCATTGCACGTTTCTTTTGAATCGGGAGACGCAATGGATTTGATATTCCCTGAAAGTGGAGTGTCTGTTCAGTTAAAATAAGGTATATTTCAGAATTCAGATATTACTGTGTTAGTGAGGTGTACTTGCTCCTTATAAGTGTTGAAATGGGTTCGTGAGCTTTGAAGAGGGGACTGGTAGCTTTCATTACAGGGTGAATGTTCTGACCGTTTAATTAGCAGTTTATTTAATGCGTGTTTGTGCTGGCTTTGAAGAAAAATGGCCAAAACTCTAAACTTTATTATGGAGAAAAGGCATGTTTCATATTTGGAGAGGTTGCTTGTGACCACTGATATTCAACTACACTGATATTGATAAATTCATACTAAACTCAACCAGAAAATCATTCGTTCATATTAAATTTCATGCCTTAAAGCTTTAATTGTGTTAAATACATGATTTTTTTAATGATTTGACAGCAAATCATTTTGAGACTTTGGGGAGACACTTGGGTAGCTGTATAATTTGGCTAATAGCATGTAGGTAATCTAGAATGTAATGTTGAAGATGAATTCTACTTGTGCTCAAGGAGTTTATGATACCAGAAATGTATAGTTTTCAGCCCCAGCAGTTTTTCAATCGTCAGAATTATTTTTTTTGCAATTTCAATGGTGAATTCTCATGAAGATTTTTTATGTTTGCTGCTCATTTTCTCTACCAAAATCATGAAAATAAACTGAAATACAATGTAATTCTAAATGCTGTAAGTGTCTTTCCTGAATTGAGCCACATTTTTCCTCTTTGTGAAGCTTAAATCTTGAATTATACAGCATTAAAGTGGGTAACCCATAAATAGCCAAATTTGGCTTCTGCACAAAGGGGTTAACTTGATGGATGGCTATTAAATCTTACAACAAGCTTCTTGGTACAGAGGAAGGGTTCCCTATTGATCTTCAAGGTCATTTGCCAATTTCGAGGTCACACTTGTACAAGAAACCACCAGTCATGGACACTAGGCCGCGTGACGGATGCTAGGCCAGGTCGCAGCTATTAGATCCCTCTGATCTACTTGTTTTTTTTTTTTTTTGCATATTTGTCACACTTAAAAGTTTCAGATCATCAAACAAATTTTAATAATAGACAAAGATAAACCCAGTAAATACAAAATGCAGTTTTTAAATGATGATTTCATTCATTGAGGGGAAAAAAGCTATCCAAACCTACCTGGCCCTATGAGAAAAAGTAATTGCCTCCTAAACCTAATAATTGGTTGTGCCACCCTTTGCAACCCTTTCCAGACTGATAGATGTCAATGACTTTGTTTTTCATCTGGTCTTGAATTTAATTAGTGCGTGGCATAATGTGTTGCTTTTTGAGATCTTTTAGCCTACTTCACTTTGTCAGGCAGGTTCTATTTAAATGATTTCTGGATTCAGCACATCTAGCAATAATCAGGCCTGTGTGTGGCTAGTGAAGTTAAACTCAAAAAAATGTAGTTAATTCATGAATTAACTGTGATTAACAAGTGGGTGGGGACAATTACTTTTTCACATAGGGCCAAGTAGGTTTAGATAGCATTTTCCCTTAATGAAAGAAATCATCATTTAAAAACTGCATTTTGTATTGACTTAAATTTGCATTGACTGTGTATTCACTGCAACAAATATGCAAATTAAATCAGGAAGGGGGAAAGTACCTTTTCACGGCACTGTAGATGTAGTAGTAATTTGTAATTGAAAAACAAAAGACCCAACATTAATGACATGCACACTGCTTGTTCTGAGACATTGACTCTTTAATTTAAAGGAGCATGTTCAAAATAATGACAATGCGGAGTTTAATTAGAGAATTCATTCACTCTGTGAGGAAACGGGTGTCATTAATTGTCCTTTATTAAGGAAGAAGGGGAGCAAATTTAACAGTTTCACACATTGTTATAAAATATATTTCCTTCTGAATTGCAAAGTAAAACTGGCCGTTCCAAACATTGTGTGGAGGAACAACGTAGTTTGATTAAAAAGTTGATTGGAGAGAGGAAAATGTATAAAGGAGTGCAGTAAATTATAGGACGCTCTGATAAAATGATCTGAAATAACTTAAAATGGCAACAAAAAACTAGCAGGCATGAGCAACTACTGGTAAAACGGATCAAACAATAGTCACAATGGCACAGATTCAGCCAATCATCACCTCCAGAAAAATCAATGATGATATAAAATTACCTGTAAGTGCTGTTATATTCAGAAGACGTTGGATCAAAGCTAGGCTATCAGCAAGAAGCCCCCGTAAATCACCATTGTTGAAAAAAACGCCATGTGCAGAATCTACTGGCCCAAAGAGATATGGCGTAACATTCACTGATGAGAGTAAATTTGTTCTTTTCGGGTCTAGTAGTCATCGACAATATGTCAAAGGATTCCCAGGAACTGAATTCAAGCCATAGAGCAATGTGAAGACAGTGAAGATCAGTAGTGCAAAAATCAAGGTATGGGGATGTTTTTCATACTATGATGTTGGGCCTATTATTGTATACCAAGGATTACGGATCAGTTTGAATACATCAAAATACTTAAAGAGATTATGTTGCCATATGCTAAAGATGAAATGTCCAAGAATGGGAGTTTTAAAATGACAATGATCCCAAACACTCAAGTAAGCGAGCAACATCTTGGTTCCAGACAAACAGGGCTGGGGTAATGGACTGACCAGCTCAATCCCCTCTCCTCAACCCCATCGAAAACTTAAGGGATGACATTAAAAATGCATTTTCTGAAGCAAAACCCAAAAAAATCACAAACTGTGGAATGTAGTATGTTCATCCTGGGCTGAAATATCTGTTTCTAGGTGCCAGAAGTTGGTTGACTCGATGCAACGTGGATGCGCAGCAGTTATCAAAAACAATGGTTATGCAACTCAATATTAGTTCAGTAATTTAAAGTGAAGTAAAATCTTGAGTAAAATTTGATTTTTGAGTTTGAAGAGAAAATAATTGATAATTGATTGTAAGTTTTTTAAACAGATTAATATTCTTTGTGTCCCGTAAAAGAAGAACACAAACTTGATCAAATTTGTAAATGCTTTGATTTGGAATTGAATGTGTGATGTTTCCACTACATTTGAAACATGAAACTGAAGGCCATTAAAAACAATTTGCACTTTATTCACATTTTTTAACACACTGCTATTTTTTTTTTTTTACACAACTTTACGCTCTTAAGACTGAATGCTCAATAAGACATAACAAGTTGCTGAATACCCCTCGACCCGAACACAAATTCCTGCACATCTATGGGTCATAGTGAGTTGCCATACCAAATTTGGTAAAGCTGCGACGATTAGTTGCCAAGTACTGACCCGGGCAAGATTTCCAGGGTCAAGGTCACAGCGTCAATGGTCAAATCCAGCAAAAAGGGTAACATTGCACATCTATGTGTCACAAAGAGTTACCATACCAAATTTGGTGAAGCAGCGCTAAGGTCAAAGGTGATATCAAGCAAAAAACATGAAATTGCTCATATATGCGTGTGACAGAGAGTTACCATACCAAATTTGGTGAAGCTGCGATAATTAGTTGCCGAGTACTGACCCGGACAAGATTTCCAAGGTCATGGTCACAGAGCTAAGGTCAAAGGTCAAATCCAGCAAAAAACCTGACTTTGCACATCTATGGGTCATAGTGAGTTACCATACCAAATTTGGTGAAGCTGCGAGAGTTAGTTGCCGAGTACTGACCCAGGCAAGATTTCCATATTCAAGGTCACAGCGCTAAGGTCAAAGATCAATCCCAGCAAAAAACCTGACGTTGCACATCTAAGGGTCATAGTGAGTTACCATACCAAATTTGGTGAAGCTGCGAGAATTAGTTGCAGTGTTCTGACCCGGACAATATTTCCAGAGTCAAGGTCACAGAGGTAAGATCAAAGGTCAAATCCAGCAAAAAACCTGACGATACACATCTAAGGGTCATAGTGTGTAAAGGACAACACTAGTCCTTGTATGTGTTTATTTTGTTTGAGTAAAGTATATTAATGTGTCTCATTTACATTCTACATTCTTATTTACAAACATTAATTATTTGATTAAATTTGTTCTATTTTATATGTGCTTTAAAATAGTTGGTGTATGAAGATGTGAGTGATATTGTATGTGTGTGAATCTTGTATGGACTTGGGGTGATGAATTTTGTCCTTTGTGTGACACCGTAGCTCCACAAGAGGGAGACCTGTAAAGGTAGCCAAACAGGTGTGTGTGATTAGGAAGCTGCTTTGTTTGAGCTCAAGCTACAAAAGTTTAATCTCCAGGCTCCAGCTTATTTTATGCTATATTTGCACACAAAAGGAGACTTTGACGCCTGTTTTAACAACAGAAGAGAAGATTATTAAACATTTTGCATCCTTGGTGAGCGCAGTGAGGTATGTTTGTTTATCTTGCTTTGTTTGAAACATTTTATCTGTACTTGTGACTTTGTATTAATGTGAAACACAGAGTAATGAGTGTTTGATATTTTAATGTTGTATTAATGCAAAAATATGAAGATTGTACTGTGGGAACTGTATGGTGATTTGTTTGTTTTATGTTTGTACACCCAACAGTTTTCACGGTGCTAAGGTGAAGATGATTCTGCTGCTACTAAAATAAAAGACACCTTGTGCATCTGTCGAGACTCTCTTTGGGGATCCAAGGGTTGCAACAGTGAAAACTCAACGCTACATCTGGGTCGTTACTGCCGGTTTCGTTTCGGAAGACAAAGCCTGCTGTGTGTTACCATCTTAAACAGAGACTGCAGATGCGGTGAGAGAACTCTTTTGAAAGGACAATTTCAGACTAACTGAACTTTCTCGGCGCAGTCCTGCACCTGATCCAAGCAATGGGTTCAGTGACTTTGGTTGTGAATGAAGATTTGACTTAAATGCTTGAGAAGACATGGTTATCTAACATGCTTGAAATGCTTAAAGTAAAGTGAATGTTTAATGGCTTTATTTCAAATGCAAATTCTTAATGTTTGAAATTAAATGGTTAAGAGAAGCCTTTTTTTTTTTACATTTTGAATTTAAAGCAAGCAGCTCAGGCCCATGTTATTGAATGCAGTTTAACCAGTAGCCTAATGATTTGTGATGGGGCCCATTTTCTCCTCTCTCTTTCTCTAATGCTCAGTGAGGTGCAATACAATACTCAGTAAGACATAACATTTCAGTTTATCACTTAAAGGTAACTGTAATCACATAAAGTCATAAGTTAAAAATGTCAGTGACAGAAGAAAAGGGTAAATCCACTGGTGAGAGAGATATCTCTGAAGAACCTCCAGCAGAAGAAAACTCAGTTGGCGCACAAGTAGTCTCTGGTACTCGTGAAAGGCAACTCACTGAAAGAGGCCAACAGATGCGTACAGAACAAGCAAAAAAGCATGTAAAGGCATTCTTAAAATCTTATGATTCCTGGAAGGGGATTGCAAAAGAATGTAGGAAAAGTCTAAAGCAATTCTGTTCAAAGGAGGATCTTGATAAAATAAATCAGTACATTCAAGGTGGATATGACCGTGTACAACAAAATTATGAGCCACTGCAGCGCAATTCAACTAACACTCCAGATGTTGTGCGGAAAATGGATGCTTGTAATACACTGACAACAGAAATATGTGATATAGTGAGTAAACGAATGGAAGTGGGCGTTGCCCGTGACACCTTTAAGGCAGAGACTGAAAAGCAAAGAGTGAGAGTGATTCTAAACAGAGATGAATACAAATCCATTTTTGGTGGGACAAACACTGAAAGTGTCACCTCAGAAGGGCTTGAAGGATTAGATGATGTGTCCATTACCTATTCTAAGGCTTCCAGTAAGCGAGCAGATGCAGAAGCAGAGCTCGCAGCCAAACTAGAGCAAGCAAAGTCTATGCAGGAGATACAAGCTCAACAAAATAAACTGACTAAGCTGGAAAGTGATTGGAAACTTCATGAGTTACAGGTGATGGCAGAAATGAGGCAAAAGCAAACTGAAGTTGAGTTGAAACTAGAGGAAGAGAAATCAAGGCTAAAAATTATGCAAGCAGATATGGATGTCAAGGTGGCGGCAGCTCGGGCTCAAACATATAACAAAATTGAAAGTGGAGTAGAAAATGAAGTTAGGGAGCGCCATGAATTGGCCTCTGCTAAACCCACTACAATTATGACTTCAAATCAACCATTGAGGGCAGGAGCCAGAGTGTTGCAATCACAGACGCCATCTCATAGTGAAACAGCCGGATTGGCTGAAGCAATTGCAAGTTCATTAAGCTTAAACCGCCTTCCTGTTCCTGAACCAACTGTGTTCTCTGGTGATCCTTTGAAGTTTGTTGACTTTAAAATGTCTTTCCTAACTTTAATTGGTAGAAAACTTATCCCTGCCAGTGAAAAGATGCTTTATCTGAAAAGCTACCTTACAGGAGAGGCACGAAAAGCCGTGGAAGGGTTCTTCTACCGGAGCTCTGAGGATGCATATGAGGGTGCCTGGGCAGTTTTAGAGGATCGCTATGGGAATCCATTTGTTGTACAGAAAGCATTCAGAGACAAACTTATAAAATGGCCTAGGATTAATTCAAATGATTCTTCTGCATTAAGAGAGTTTGCAGATTTTTTAAAAAGCTGTGCAGAAGCAATGCCCCATGTTAAAGGACTGGCCATCTTGAATGACTGTGAGGAAAATCATAAGCTCTTGAAAAAACTGCCAGATTGGATTGTACGCAAATGGAGCAGGATTGCTGTAGATAAGCTTGATGCATCTGGAGAATATCCAACTTTCAATTGCTTCACAGAGTTTGTGTTAAAAGAGGCTCGCATAGCCTGTAATCCCATAGCCTCTCCTTTCTTTCTAAGCTCTAGAACCCCTGATGAGAAGCCATCTAAAAGAGCAAAGGCTCTCAGCACAAGTGCTCAGTCAAAAGATCACACATTAAAGGTCTCAGAAAGTGTGTCATTTCCTAGGCCCAGGTTGCCTTGTCTCATCTGCAAAGAAGAATCGCATGGCATAGCCAAGTGTCCAGTCTTCGCTGCCAAGCCTATGGGAGATAAAAAGACATTCATACATCAGAATCATCTTTGCTTTGGATGTTTACGCAAAGGCTATATCACCAAAGACTGTAGGACAAAGCATATCTGTGGGGTGTGTGGCCGCCGCCATCCGACCTGTTTGCATGATGAGAGAGGGAGGAAACCAGGAGAAGTCGTGACGAAAGGTTCGTCACAAGCATCTCAGGAGATCCATAAAGTCAACTCCCATGCTGTCATTAGAGAGGCATCTGCCACTTCAAGTATCGTTCCTGTTTACCTGTCATCTGTAAATGAACCTGGAAAAGAAATTCTCACATATGCTCTTCTTGATACACAGAGCGATTCAACTTTTGTCCTGGAAGATCTTGCCAGAGAGCTGAATGTGGCCACTCGACCACTACATTTGAAGCTTAGTACAATGACTGCTGTAGATACAGTTATACCCAGACAAAGTGTAGTTGGCCTGCAAGTTAGAAGTTTCCATAATGAAAATTATATCCTGTTACGGCAAGCATATACACGTGACTTTATTCCTGTTGACAGATCCTGTATACCAACTATATCTACGGCTTTGCAATGGTCTCATCTTAAACATCTGGCACATGAATTGCCATCACTTCAAGACTGTGACGTGGGCTTGCTGATAGGCTATGACTGTCCTTTAGCTCTGGCGCCTCTAGAGGTCATCATTGGACATGAAAATGAGCCATTCGCACAAAAGACTGAGCTGGGATGGAGCATCATAGGGGCAGCAAATCCACATCTGGACAGACGAGGAAACCAGGGGTTCGTGCACAGAGTTGCAGTGAAAGAGATTGCCATGCCAACCGCTGCAGATATTCTGAGAGTTCTGGAGTCAGACTTCAGTGAGAGAAATTCAGGGAGCAAACTTGTTTCCCAAGATGATGTGCACTTTATTCAGCTCCTTAGTGAAACCATCCGACAGAGACCAGATGGCCATTTAGAGATGTCTCTTCCTTTCAAAGGCCAAAGTCCTCCCCTACTGCCGAATAATAAAAAACTGGCCACAATTCGCCTTCAGCATTTGAAAAGAAAGTTAAAAGCCAATCAGCAGTTCCATGATCATTACAAGGTCTTTATGGAGGATGTGATCAGCAACGGTGATGCAGAGCCTGTTTCAGGGACAGCAGTTGAAGAGGTCTGTTGGTATATACCTCACCATGGCATCTATCATCCTAAGAAACCTGGCAAGCTAAGGGTGGTCTTCGATTGCTCAGCTAAATTTCATGGCATCTCACTTAATGACACCTTACTGACTGGACCTGATCTCATTAACTCTCTGGTGGGAGTTCTCTGCCGTTTCAGAAAGGAAGCAGTAGCCATCATCTGTGATATAGAAAGAATGTTCCACCAATTCTTTGTCACACCTGAGAACCGCAGCTATTTGAGGTTTCTGTGGTGGGAGCAGGGAGACCTTGAACAAGAGCCCGAAGAATACCAGATGGCTGTCCATCTTTTTGGCGCTGCATCCTCCCCAGGCTGCGCTAACTTTGGCTTGAAGTACTTGGCACGAAAGTATGAGTCTGACTATCCCTCTGCAGCCGCCTTTGTTGCAAACAGTTTTTATGTTGACGATGGGCTTTTGAGTGTTCCCTCAATCAAAGAAGCCTCTGAATTGATCATTGAAGCCCAGCAGTTGTGCAAAAAAGGGGGTTTAAGGCTCCACAAATACAACTCAAATGAGAGTGAAGTTCTCAGTTGTGTGGATCCATCCGAGAGAGCAACAGGTGTTGAATGCCTGAAGTTCAATCAAGACTCTGCCTCAGTGGAACATGTTCTGGGCCTTCAGTGGTCAGTGAAAAGCGACCATTTCAGTTTTAATGTTAATTTGAAAGACAAGCCTGATACCCGCCGTGGCATTCTGTCTGTGGTGGCCTCCTTGTATGACCCACTGGGGTTTGTGGCCCCTTTTGTTTTGAGTGGAAAGTGCATTCTGCAGGAGCTGTGTCGCAGAAATGTCCAGTGGGATGATGCACTTCCTGATGACTTGTGCCTGCGGTGGGAGGAATGGAAAACTGGCCTCAAAGGGCTGAAAGATGTCTTAATCTCCAGATGTTATTATCCACCACACTTTGGCAAGATTGTGAGTGTTGAACTGCACCACTTTGCAGATGCTAGTTGTGTGGGATATGGTGCATGCTCTTACCTTCGATATAAAAATGACCACAACAAAGTCCACTGCAGCCTCGTCATGGCCAAGGCTAGGGTTGCTCCCTCAAAGGTTACCAGTATTCCCCGTTTAGAACTTTCAGCTGCTGTGCTTGCAGCCCGACAGTGTTATGCTGAAATCAGAACTGAACATGAATATTGATGAGGAGTTCTTCTGGACCGATTCAAAAGTCACTCTAGCATACATCAACAATGAGGCACGCAGGTTTCATATGTTTGTAGCAAACCGTGTCCAGTCAATAAGAGAAAATACTAACCCAAGCCAATGGCATTATGTTGATACTGCAGAGAACCCAGCCGATCACGCTTCTAGGGGACTTAGAGCATCTGAGATTCCATTAAGTAATTGGTTACCTGGTCCTGAGTTCCTGTGGAAAGAGGAGTTACAACTTGAACCCTGTGCACCAAACAACCTCTTGGTTGGCGACCCAGAGGTGAAAGCAGTCCAAGTGCTTACATCATGCACAAGCAAATGCACAGACATGCTCGAGCGCCTGTCTAGAGTCTCATCCTGGACAACACTCCTCAAGGTAGTGGCAAGAATTAAAAGACTTGTCTCTAGACAAAAGTGTCTCACAGATGTTGTGACTGTCAAAGAACGTGAAAGTGCAGCTAAGGTTTTGATAAGCCTTGTCCAACAGCAGTCATTCAGCCAAGAGATCAAATCAGTTGGAATGGGGCACAGTCTTCCAAGTTCCAGTCCTCTCTTCCGTCTCGATCCAATCTTGAGTGAGGGCATACTCCGTGTTGGCGGAAGATTGAAGCATGCAGCTCTCAGTGAGGAGTTTCATCATCCCATCATTTTGCCCAATAAGGGTCACATTACTCAACTCATTCTGTCATACTATCACTCCCAAGTATGCCATCAGGGCAGAAGTCAAACTCAAATGGAGCTCAGAGCAAATGGATTCTGGATCCTTAGCTGCAGCAAGCTGGTCTCTAAGTTCATTCACAAGTGTGTGCAATGCCGGAAGCTGAGGCGTCCTGTTGAAGAACAGCAGATGGCTGAGCTGCCCAAAGAGCGTGTTGAAGAATCTGCTCCATTCACAAACTGTGGTATGGATTGCTTTGGCCCTTTTCTCATCAAGAGAAATCGCAAGGAGCACAAGAGGTATGGCTTGATACTCACCTGTCTTTACTCTCGAGCTGTGCACATAGAGATGGTGGAAGACCTATCCACAGATTCTTTCATCAATGCTCTTCGATGCTTCATCAGTCTAAGAGGAGCTGTGCGCCAACTCCACTGTGACCAGGGCAGAAATTTTGTAGGTGCCAAGAATGAATTAAAAGAATCACTTAAACAGTGTGACTACCAGGCCCTTGAAAACTTCCTGGCTGAGAAGCAGTGTGAGTTTGTGTTCAATGCCCCCTCAGCAAGCCATGCTGGTGGTGTGTGGGAGCGTCAAATACGCACTATACGAAATGTCCTGAATGCTACATTGGCCCAGAGTGTAGGTAGGCTTGATGATGCCTCTCTGAGAACACTGTTTTATGAGGCCATGGCTATTGTCAACAGCCGCCCTCTGAGCACAGATGGAATAAATGACCCCAATTCTCTTGAGCCTTTAACACCCAACCATCTCATTTTAATGAAATCAAAGTTGGCTCTTCCACCTCCTGGCAAGTTTGTGAAAGCGGATGTATATGGCACCAAAAGATGGCGCAGAATTCAGTATCTGATCGAGCAGTTCTGGAGCCGATGGAAAGGTGAGTACCTTTCTAACATCACCACACGGCAAAAGTGGCATGTTCCCCGACGCAATCTCAAAGTGAATGATGTGGTCATTATCAAAGAAGAAATCCTCCCAAGGAACCAGTGGCAGTTGGGACGAGTGGTGGAAACAACTGAGGATAATGATGGCTTGGTGCGAAGAGTTAAAGTACAGGTGGGGTCCCTGAGATCAATTAAAACTAATTCTCCATCTAAACCCTCGATCATAGAAAGACCAATACAAAAACTGGTTCTGCTTCTTGAAAGTGAATGGTTACAATGAGTGCACACATGCATATACAAACCGCACAGACAGCTGGGATAGACATAACTCATTTCATGAACATATTTATGCTTATTTGCACATTTTTGGGTGGTGATTGGTCCTTAGAATTTTGAGAATCATGCATTGTTTGTGGGAACATGACATGATTGGTGGGAGTGTAAAGGACAACACTAGTCCTTGTATGTGTTTATTTTGTTTGAGTAAAGTATATTAATGTGTCTCATTTACATTCTACATTCTTATTTACAAACATTAATTATTTGATTAAATTTGTTCTATTTTATATGTGCTTTAAAATAGTTGGTGTATGAAGATGTGAGTGATATTGTATGTGTGTGAATCTTGTATGGACTTGGGGTGATGAATTTTGTCCTTTGTGTGACACCGTAGCTCCACAAGAGGGAGACCTGTAAAGGTAGCCAAACAGGTGTGTGTGATTAGGAAGCTGCTTTGTTTGAGCTCAAGCTACAAAAGTTTGATCTCCAGGCTCCAGCTTATTTTATGCTATATTTGCACACAAAAGGAGACTTTGACGCCTGTTTTAACAACAGAAGAGAAGATTATTAAACATTTTGCATCCTTGGTGAGCGCAGTGAGGTATGTTTGTTTATCTTGCTTTGTTTGAAACATTTTATCTGTACTTGTGACTTTGTATTAATGTGAAACACAGAGTAATGAGTGTTTGATATTTTAATGTTGTATTAATGCAAAAATATGAAGATTGTACTGTGGGAACTGTATATTGATTTGTTTGTTCTATGTTTGTACACCCAACAGTTTTCATGGTGCTAAGGTGAAGATGATTCTGCTGCAACTAAAATAAAAGACACCTTGTGCATCTGTCGAGACTCTCTTTGGGGATCCAAGGGTTGCAACATAGTGAGTTACAATACCAAATTTGGTAAAGCTGCGATGATTAGTTACCGAGTACTGACCCAGGAAAGATTTCCAGGGTCAAGGTCACAGCGCTAAGGTCAAAGGTCAAATCCAGCAAAAAATGTTGCATATCTATGGGTCATAATGAGTTACCTTACAAAATTTGGTGAAGCTGCGATAATTAGGTGCCCAGCACTAACCCGGACAAGATTTCCAGGCTCAAGGTCACAGTGCTAAGGTCAAAGATCAACTCCAGCAAAAAACGTCTATGGGTCATAGTGAGTTACTATACCAAATTTGGTGAAGCTGCGATCATTAGTTGCTGAGTACTGGCCTGGACAAAATCATGGACGGACGACGGACGACAATACCCCTCCGGGCCGGAGTCGGCCGAGGGGTTAAAACTGTTTTGGTTATTTGAGTGTTTTGTCACTTCAACATTAAACTCTTTCTTAACAACAGAGGATATTATGATGGCATGAATTCATATTTTGTCAACTTGACAGGATTAAACACGCCGAAATCACAAAAGCTGCAACCAGCTTTTATGAGCAAGATATTACTCAAATCTGTGCTCCAAATCTAAATCCTGCCATGGTTTCCTTTTCTACCAGCTAAAAGCTAAAATCTGAGCTTCAAATTGGCCAGACTGTTCTCGCACGTGAAAACCCTCGACTCCCATCTTTCCTCAGAATAATCAGCAGTTCTCGGGCACAGTAATTTGAGAAAGAGGAGCCTAACGCTGCAGTGTAGGAGCGTCTTTGACTCCGAGCGTTTTCAACATTCAATCATAAAGTCAATCTGATACATGAGAACCGTGAAATGGTGTAAAACAGCGGCAGCCCTGTGAGCAGTTGCATTTCCTCTTGGAAGACAGGCAGGATTTGAGGCAATTAGCTGCTCTTCTGACATATAGCCTGTTGAAAAAGGCATCACACTGTATACACAGCTCTTCGATGTTGAAATGTTTACGCTGGACAGAAAAATCAATGCATCTAAATACCTATTAGGGAGGAGGAGGGCTATCTCCGGCCAGAGCCGCTAAACTTTCTTTTTGCTACTTTCTTGTATAAATTTGCCTCCATCTCTTAAAGAAATCTGACACTGCTGATGCAATGAACTGCATGACCATTCATTCCTAATATGTCAGGGAAAATGCATTCTCCCAAATGGCTCTAGTCTGACTACAGCAGCAATTAGCATATGCCTCTGCCTGTTCCATGACAAAAAAAGAAATACTAATATATATATATATATATATATATATATATAATTAGGGGTGTAACGATTCTGAATCGCGATTTTTTTAAGCGTAGTAACAGCACCTGCTACCATGGGGCAAACATCCAAGCTTTCCCCTTTCCTTTATTGACCCCCAAGCTATCCTGAACGAAAGTGCCAAACATCAAAGGGCATGGGAAATGCTTCCGGAAAAAACTTGACGGACCGGTATTTTTCGACTGCATGCTGAAAGGAGCCAAGCAAATGAAAACAGAATCACCTCCTATTAACCAATTAGGCAACTCAAAGAAAAGTATGCCTGTTCCCGTTTACTTGGCTTGATTAGCAATCGTGGATTCGATTACTCTTTAAGTTGAATGAGAAGAGCTGTTTATTAAGACAACATGTTTGATTGCTGCATTTTGAAATTTATATGGCCAGAGAACGGCACAGATTTGCATGAACATAATTGCCATTGCCACGCCATTTCGCGCGACTGTGATAATTTATATCTCACATTCACGTTTCATCCGCTTTTCAAAATGTTTTCCACCTTATGCATCTTTTAGATGCTTAAAATCCAGGGCGATCTTATAACAAATAACTTATTCCCTGGACACTTCCTCCAGTTCTTCCAGGGGTATCCCGAGGCGTTCCCTGGCCAACCGAGCAACATAGTCTATCCAGCATGTCCTGGGTCTTCCCCGGGGCTTCCTACCAGTGGGGCATGCTCGGAACACCTTCCCAGGAAGGTGTCCAGGGGGCATCCGATGTAGATGCCCAAGTCACCTCAGCTGGCTCCTCTCGACGTGGAGGAGCAGCGGCTCTACTCTGAACTCTGAACATACAGAGACCGCACGGCCCTTAGTAGAGGGCCCCAGACTCCATACTCCCAAAGCACCTCTTTGGTGCATTTGACTATTGCCTGCAATGCAAAGATATTCTCTCAGGCATTCACATTCGATATGCTTCACAAAATGTTTTCCACGTCACGTAGCCTATATTTTAAAGCTCTTAAAACCAGAGCCATCTTTGGATGATTCAATTTTTTTGAGAAATATCTTTTAAAATGCATACAAAAGTCCTCAATAAGAGAGAGAATTCAGAGGTCTCCTTTTTATTCAGTTTATTGAAATTCTTTCAATCAAACACTTCAGCCTGGTTTGGTCTGTCTGCTTCTCATTATCTCTTCTTAATCATTATTGGCCACATTTTGGTTTTGGCTGGATAAATGGCTTGATTGCAAGTTATGCAAAGTATACGGGCATTGATTTAAGGTAAGCTAATTATGCCAACGCGATGGAGGCTGTCCAACCTCGCTGGTAATTAGCAGACTTCAAATCACAGTTTTCTTCTCCGAAGCATTTCAAATTACTACATTAGGTATGTGTCATAGAAAAGGTAATAAGCAAGCATGTCTGTCTACTTTTATTGCGCTTAAATTAATCGTGATTAATTAAAGCGACAGCCCTATATATATATATATATATATATATATATATATATATATATAGAAGCAATAAAAAAGTGATATTAAACTAAATACAAAAAGAAAGCATTAATTATGATGTAGCAACAGCAAATGTTGTTGAGTACCATCAATTGCTTCTTTTTATTTCAAATCTTAACAGAAATATTCAGCGAAAACAAATTACAGAGGCTGACCAAAACTTAGCAACAGTGCAAAGTGGCAATCGTGACAGAATGGACAATAAAATAAAACAACAAAAATGTGCCTATTTTCCTTGAAAAGAAAACCAATTTGATGATACAGAACTGCTGACACTTGCCGCATTCCTCTAAGACCGCAAATATTATACAAAACAGGGATTTGCTCAAACAAACAGGATTACCAAGTTAGCAGCATAGCTGCGCAAGTTAAAATCTGGCCCCCAACCAATCCTAGCACGTGGTCACTCACTGAAGTAAAAACAAGCCCCTCTGGGATTACTCGATATAGTCATCCAGCTAACTCATTAATCCTGCATCGCAGAACCTGACCCTGCTGAGCTCCTATAAAGGACGACTAATTGGCTACATTGTTACCTGGGAGTTTCAGGACAGAGGCAAAAAGAAGTGCCAATGTGCATGAGGCGGCACTTCAAAACATTGCCCATTTGGTTCTTTTCAACCGGACCAATGCTTTTAAGCATGCTGACATGATGTCTCGCTCACTCAGACTAGCGTACTCGAAGGCAAGGAGAGTTGTCTCACACAAGCATTTAATGCACTTCTTATGCACCATGCTTCGACAGCAATACAGCATTAGTCCTAACATGGGATTTGTGTTTACTTTTTTATGTAACTCACACTGCAAATCAATGAGGACAATATTTCACAAAAAATATAGTTTCAGACAATACGTCCAGTTTACAGGGGTGGAGTAGTTTTACTGTTCCTGAAAAATAACTGGAGAATGGGGTGGTGTATTCTCATTCATTAATAAATTTTACAATTTCCAAAAACTGTCCGACATTTTACCTGCTTTATTAAGGACTGACAGAGTCGATGAACAATCCTTCACATGAATATAAATGTTTTAATCAAACTTCTGTTAGTGCCTTGAAGAAACATGTTTAAGTAAAGACACATACATTGGCTTTTAGTGCATCAGATGTCAACACTTATTCAGCAATGGTAATATTGACATTGACATAAGCATATGTATTTGGGGATGTCCATAAAAATGGATCTGGAAGACAACCGTTGAGGAACCCCATTTAATCCAAAAGTACTTTGTAGGGCAACATTTACTGTTTAACAGGTCTGTAATGTATAATTCCTTAGGAAGAAATTAAGGTTCCCTAAAAGAGTAAAAGAAGTATTTGTTTTTTCACAGTAGGGCACAGCATGTTTCAAGACATGCAAAGGCTATTATGAAGGATTATTGATAATACAAACCTCAATTCCAATGAAGTTGGGACATTGTGTAAAACGTGAATAAAAACAGAATGCAGCTAGAAATGGTTTTACACGTAAAAACAGATGTCTCCCCCTTCCCCATTTCACAATTTAGAGTTATGGTCCGGAAACGAGTCCCACCCTTCAATATGCCTAAGTCCAAATTGTTGCCCTAGAAACAGAAAAAATAAAATTCAAAAGCAGTTCAAACCCTCAAAAGGCACATCTACATGTTATGGAGAGACACTATATCAAATTTGGTGAGAATCGGTCGAACAGTTTCAGAGTTATGCTCCGGAAACAAATGGGAACGCCGACTCCGATGCCAACGCCAACGGGAATTCAGGCAAAAACAATATGTCTGCCCCCCCCCCAGGAAGGGGGAGACATAATGATTTGCAAATCCTTTTCGACCTATATTCAATTGAGTACACTACAAAGACAAGATATTTAATTCCTCAACGTTCCCCGTCCCAGCTTTTTTGGAACGTGTTGCAGTCATCAAATTAGCCCTATAATGCCCAGACAAATATTATTTTAGGATAAATATGACCCAGTGATATTTTTGAAGTGCTGAAGGGTAGTAATCAGATCCACTGTTATTTTTTTGGTAAAGTGACCTTGACAGGTGAACAGAAATTCTTCTAATTCCAGGAATATCATATCTGATACAGCCAAAAACCAGCACCCCTCCAGAACTCAACCCTCAAAATTTCAAATAATTTATATGGTCTCTACTATCTATAGCTATCCCTTAACATGTATAAGAATACATTTTTGTGTAATATTTACCTTGGAATGCCGAACTTCACCGTCAAAGTCCAAGGAAATTCATGAATTCCCATTCACATGGGAGCTACTACCTTGAAGTGAGTGACTAAGGGAGGGACCGCTCCTGTAATCTCACTTCTTTCCTCTAGGTGGCAGCACTGTGTATCAGATATGATACAGTGAGCAGTAGTGGTTGTGTTGCATCTTACCAGGTGGGCATGGTCCTTCAAATTTGGTGTATTATATATGATACAGGGGCATTATAGGGTTAAAAATGAGTGAATATTTCCCAAAAAAATAATAAAGTTGATCAGTTTGAAAATGAAATAGCTTGTCTTTGTAGTATACTCAATTGAATATAGGTCGAAAAGAATTTGCAAATCATTGTAATTCTGTTTTTATTCACGTTTTACACAGCGTCCCAACTTCATTGGAATTGGGGTTTGTAAATGTTGTCCAATAAACATTTAAATCCTGGACTTAAAAGATTGATTTTGACTGTGAACCTCAATAGTTATAGTCAAAATAATAAAATACAGTTGCAAACAATTACTGGATGTACCCTATGAAGGTTATGTTAATATCCTATTCATCTGTTGAAACAAATGTTAATCAAAGGTAAGTAAATAACCAGCAAGACATTTGGCAGCAAAGTAAGCATTACAATTAACTGACTACCGGATGAATAAAATGGAGAACATACCATTGAATAAACTCAGAATTTGGCCAAGAATGTCTAATATTGCCAGAAATAATCAAATCAATGCTACATTTGACAACTTGGTACGATACTATACAAGTTCTGATATAAAAATAAGCATGTTATTCTTTAATTAATGAGGAAGAAAAATAATGCATAGCTGTATCAGATCGTAACTTTATTCGGCGGTAATGTCTGTATCATGTCCTCGTCCTGGGACTGTGCATGCATTTCATCATCGCTCCTCAAAGCTGTCAGGATCAGGGGCATTGATGACATGCGGTGTTTTTCATTCAAACATTTTCTGTAGGTTTCAATATCATAAAATACTTTCAGAGCTGCTTTTTCCAGGCACTACCATAAATACTTAATTGTTTTCCACAAAATTAATAATTAATCCATTCGTTCGTGCTCAGTGTTTTAGAATCGGTTCGTTTTCTCCAAGCACAGCAATGCAGACACAAAATTGACTAGGGGGAAAAAAAAAAACTTTTTAATAATGAGAATTCAGTTGATACTGCAAAACAAACTCCAGACGTGTACTCTGCTGGGACAGCCGCTGTGAGCACTTGCGGAGGGGACAACATTTAGAGACACGTACTGAATCGATAACCTGGCCCTGAGAACCGCAAAGTGCTTTCAAGATGAGTGAAACATTCCTGCTGTAGTTTCCCATCAGACAAGCCAGAATGCCACCACGGCTCACTTGGCCCTACACCCTAAAAGGGAAACTCCCAGAGGGAACTCATGAAGGAACCTAAGGATTCCTTAGAGGAAGACTATCTATTTCGAAGGGCAAAATGGCTCAATATGAGAGCTTTCAAAGTATTCATACCTGGCACAGTGGATTCCGAAAAGAACAAAAAGGGGTTCCCCAATGGAGATGGGGAACTCTCTCAGAACACTTTTATTCCAACAGTACAGAGCCATAGCTAGTGGAGTGAACAGTAGAGATGATTCTAGAACACCACTGCATGTGGGGAACGGTTCACACTAGTGGGCTGAATAAGGGCTGCAAGTATCATTAAAATGAGGGGGGGGGGTCTTTTGCTGAACCCAGAATTCCTAGACACGGCCCTGCTTGGACCTCTCGACAACCGGCTTGGTCAGGTCGCCGCAGACGGCCTCAGCGTCACGGATGCTGGACGCATCAGTGTCATCGTCGCCGCTGTCACCGCTGCTTCCAGATGACAGGCTGGCGATGAGCGAGTGCACACGGTGCGCGTACAGGTCCCTAACGTTAAAGTACGGAAGCTCAGGATCCGGGCAATGCATGTTGTTTTCACTTTGTTCGACGTCCATGGCCTTCTGCCTCTGGTAGTACTTGGAAAACTTGTTAAAGATGATGGTGATGGGCAGCGCCACCACCAGAAGGCCGCAGATAATGCACAGGGTCCCGATCAGCTTCCCAGCGAGGGTGACTGGGTAGGTGTCCCCATACCCCACTGTGGTCATGCTGATGGTGGCCCACCACCACCCAACAGGGATAGTCTGAAGCTCCGACTCATCCTCTTCTTTCTCCACAAAGTAGATGAGTACAGAGAAGATGGAGATGCCTACGGACAGGAAAAGGATGAGCAAACCCACCTCATGGTAGCTGTGGCGGAGCGTGGCGCCCAGCGACCGCAGACCCACCGAGTGCCGAGCAAGCTTGAGAATGCGGAAGATCCTCATAAGGCGGAGTATCTGCACCACCTTGCCCACATTCTCCAGGTCCTCATTCTCCTCCTCGTCCACTGTCTCGAAGGCTAACGTTGCGTAGAAGGGCACGATAGACACAAAATCAATAACGTTGAGTGGGTTAGACAGGAATTTCCGGACGCACGGTGTGACTGAGAGTCGGAGGGCGAACTCGGCCGAGAAACAGGCCACGCAGACGGTCTCGAAAACAGCCAGCACGGGGTCCTCAACTTCCTTGTCGTTTGCGTCCAGCCTCTGGAACTCTGGCATGCTGTGCACGCACATGGCCACGATAGAGGTTAGAACCACGCCCAGTGAGGCCACTGCCAGCAGCTTAGCCGACCGTGAGTATCCAGGGTTCTCTAGCCGCAGCCAGATGCTCTTGCGCACCTCCGAGCACCAAGTACCCTCAAACTTCTCCAGGTCCTTGTCCAGAGCAGAGAGCTCCTCGATGGAGGAGTCAAAACTCGGCTGCTGATGGTCATCGCTCCTGCGGTCCCAGTCCTTGTCCTCTACGCACTCCCTCTGCTCCTGGAACTTGTTGCTGCAGCAGGAGTCAAGGTACAGCTCCTTAATGCCCCAGTACTCTATCTCCTGGCTGAATGAGATGATGCACAGCTCCTCCATCAGGTGGATCTTGCCCGTGTGGTAGAAATTGAGGACATAGCGGAAGAAGCGGGGGTTCCGGTCGAAGTAGTATTCCTGCTCGGCTCCACTGTAGTCGTCACACAGCTCCAGGATTTCTTCCTCTGACCGGCAGCCCAAGAGCCGCCCCAGCCGTGTATGGGGAAAGCGGAGGAGGGTGCTGCGCTTAACCCTCTGCTTGAATCCCCCCACATTCAGGTTCAGGAATCCGCCCTCTTCCACCCCGCGGTTGTGGAGGATTTGCCCGTAAACCATGGCGCGGCGGCGGTGTATCACAGCCTTCTCACGTCCCACCCCAACCTCACGGCCCCATCACCTAAAATAAGAAAGACAGTTTCACCAAAACCCCTTGGGTTAACCTGCCCTTTCCATTTGACCCATCCTTATAAACATAGGAGCAGTGGGCAGCCACAGAGCAACACAGCACCTACTTGGCAATTCCAGTTCTGGTGCCAAGGAACGAGCACTGGCAAGCGTGCCACTGCGATGATGCACGTCTATCAGGGTGTGTGAGGAAACCAGAGCACCCGGAGGGAACCCACGAGAACACAAGGAGAACGTAAAAATTCCATGCGGAAGCAAACACCTTCACACCTGTTAGCCAGTTCTGCAATTTTCCATTTTCCCAAAATCCCACTACTACCCAAAAGCAGTGCATCAGCAGCCAACACCCCCTTGAATGCGAACTGCTGTCATGAGCTGCCAATTCAAAATAATGCCACTGCTTCAGATTGTTGCTTAATCAGCCCCTTAGCTGAACATGACTCCCTTCATGACTATGCTAAAACCAGACATATCAATTCATAAGTTAAACATTATTGTAATCTAATATGAGCTTCCCAGAATAGATTATTGCTATTCATGGTATGTAAATATGATACGTATCCAGCAGTGGCATGAGAGATAACAAGCCATTCTGATAAATACACATTAATAGGCTTTCACACAGACTTGCTTATCGCAGTAAAGGTGATACTGATTATGCACAGAAGAAATCACAATCTGATTAGAGTGCAATTTGAATCGCAAAAGCAAAATTTTGATTCTGAGAAAGTTGGCAAAACTAGTTGTAGAGCTGGCTTTTTTTTTATAATCACTGCACGAGGAAATGTAACGCAGAAAGGTCAAATCAATAGGCTTCGAGAAAAATGAGGAGCTTTTCCTAAAATCCATTTTTTTGTTGCGCTTTACGGAATCTGATGAGGACCTGGATGCATTCTGGTTCACAGACTAGACAACTCACCGTTTTCTTACCATTAGCTATTTTTTAGCTCTGCCTCGGAACGCTCCAATTTATGTATATGCACGCTCGTGAGCACGCATGCGTGTTTACTTAAATTATTCGAGCAGCAGTAAACTTGTTCCGAGAGCTGCAGTCAGAGCAACTGCAGAATGATCCTATAAAGTTGCATTTTAATAATGTGCTGATACACAAGATCTAACAGCCTACCAGTGTAAAGAAATTAAACATTGCTGCAAGAACTTATGAAGAATTATCATTTGTCTTAATCATCCCTCATAAGTATTTTAGACTCCTTTAAGGAACGTGCCATTCTAAACTCATAACGATTTTATCCATCTCCACGATATTTCTATTTCAGCTATTAATACCAAAAACCACTGACCACATCAAATTCCGTTAAAATGTAACAACTCCCATTTCAACCTACCTGTTTCTGTTCGAGTCCTTCTTTCGAGCACCAAGTAAAACTGTGGAGGCGAGTCGTCCCATCTCCACAAACTTATTCCACAAGACTTCCGAAGCGTGCGACACCTGCTACGGCTTTCCACTGTCCCGCAGCATACCGTGGAGTGCGGACGCGCGCACAGAGTGCGTGGGGTTGCAATGGTCTGCTTGACTGCCCGCAGGCGGTCTCCTTGCGTCAGTGGTCCATGGTCATTGGCTCCTGCGCGCTCTCCCTCTCACTCTCCTCTGAGTCGGCAGAAACGCTCACTGATTCCATTTAGCGTGAGTTTTATTGAGTAAACGGGCATAAAACTTGCCGGTGGAACGGAACGATGCTGTCATCGGGGCAGTGCTTGTAAACTGCAGAAGTATATCAATTGATTTTACGCGGAAACCCTAAAGTCGTATCATATCCTCTGAGTAACTGAATTATTCAACAGTTTTCAAAATCACACCGAATTAGACAAGTCAAACTAGAAGTTTATAACGATGAACAATTCACAAAAAGCGAGAATGATTTACAGTGCATTAACCACGCAGTTGAAAGCATCCGAAGGGATATTACACCCTCCTTGTAATATTTTATTAGCTAGTTTTGTGCGGTGCTGTATGTACGGTGGTAAACTTATCCACTTGATGGAATGTTAAAGCGCCCTCTAGCGCCTAACTCAACGATGGCGTGTTGATCTTATCGAAAATATTAGCAAGTTCATATCGTCTTCAGGGATTCAAATCATTGGCTCCCGGAGTTCCAGTGATACGGAAACTGAAGGACAGTACGAGATGCAGTGGATTTCACCAATGGCAGTACACATACTGATAGACCACTTGTCAACAGCGATTAAAGCTACTACAAAAAGAAGCTTATAAAGTGTGCACTTCGGCTATCATACAAACATTTAATACAGGCATTTTTATTTACCCTCTACTCGCAGTGCTTTTAGTAAAATCCAGGAAAAGCACTTCACAACGGGTGTTTGTACGAGCCGCTAAGTCGTGCAGCAGCTTTAGGATGACTGCCAGATGAAAAATGAAGCCCATGCTAATGACATGAGCAATTGCTTGACCACAGACCGCAAAATAAACGACAAGACTTCGTCGGTGACCGACGGCTAACCTAAATTTCACCTTGCTATATAATTTAACTTTGACCTACAATCACCAATAATATAGGTGACAAATGGGTATGAATTTAGACCTTCTTGTGAAGTTTTACGACATTGCTCTTTAATTGAGAGTGCTGTACGGTCCATAGTCAGAAAAGCAGGCAGAAAACAAGCAAACCTATTCAGCTAGCAATAACGCAAGGTGTTACAGGCCTAGTAAGAAAACCTGTATCATTGAGGCGCATTGAAGAACTCTTGCGACATCTGCTGGACAGATGACAGAAGTACATTTGTCCGCCGAGGTCGGCATTAGGTAACATCAGGTGAGCAAATCTGAATGATCTGCATTTTCAGATGGTTGATGTGACATTGTTCCCGAATGCGTAATTTAGATCAGATATTAACACGGGTGCAATAAACAATGCATTTGAGATTCATTTGACACCATCAAAGTCTGGAAAATGATGACAACACGGCCCACTTGTTGCCTCACCCAATGTTATCGAATGCTGACCGACTGCCAACAGCTCAGGAAGACAGGTCTGTGGTTTTGCAAAATTAAAAAAGTTAATTTCTGATTAGCCTCTGTGGCATCCAGTTATGAACCCATGGCGTAGTAGTCATGCCTTGTATACGTGCATAAAAATAAATAAATGCTCATTACTTCGTACATTTGAAATACACAAAAATACTGAAATACTGAGGCTCACGCATGTTGCATTTCCTCACAATTCACGCTTACGTCGTCTTAATCGATGTTTTAAGGGAGCAAAATTTTTTACATATTTCAAAAGTGATAAAGGAATTAATATGAAAAAAATGTGAATATTTAATCCAGCATACAGCAGAGTTCACTCAAAATACGACACCAAAGACCCAGCAAATTAACAAACAAGCCAATTAAATTTTCTAACCTTATTCCTGCAGATGGCAGTATTGTGCAAGATATAAGCAGAGGGGTGGGAACGCTCTAGTGCTAATGCCGGTCGCAATAATGCCAGCAGTAGGTACAGCAGAATTAACATCTCTAATCGAGGGCAAAATTTGCCTCCCTAATTTTCCTTTAATAAATAATAATTGCTCTCGAAATAAAAATAAACGATGCTTGGCAAAATATACCATTCTCGTACAATTTAATTCGTATTTATAAAGTCATGAAAGAACACATGGGAGAAAATGTGAAAGCAAAATTCCTTCTCAAGGACATTACATCAATTTCTTTCATATGTAAAAATTCCATAGGGTAGCGTGAATTTACAAACATTTTCAGCTTTGGTTGAACTCTGGCCACAAAACAGCATTAAACTTGACTGAAAGCGCTGTGGTCCATATTTTTGTAGCAAGGTAAGTAGGGTTAGTATCTTTACAGCAAAGGGGCTCAAATTCTGTTTGTGCTACATAATAGCAATATTATATATATATATATATATATATATATATATATATATATATATATATATATATATATATATATATATATATATATATATATATCAAGAAGAAAGAGGGTATCCGTGCACAGCACTGGTGCTGGTAGTTGCGGCCGGGATACTAATGTAAAATCATGCTACGCAGTACAGCTACACAACAAAATTTACACAATACAAAAATCTACATATACACAAAAGATTGTTCGAAAGCTCAGACAAGAATATGTCACATTCTGTAACAATAGGGTACTGCCCTGATGTAATAAGACTTAAAATATGATACAGTAACAAAAGCAGTTATGTTCCTCACAATCTTTGGAGCCTAGGTTACAATTTACCATATGCAATGTAAATAGGCCTGAGTGTCTGGTTAGACGCAACGTCGACAGCTGCAGTATAAAGTAAAGGTAAGAAGCCTTATTCTAGAGGATTAAGCTACAACAATATTGGTTACTGTAAGCCAGCGTATTATACAAACCCAATTCCGAAATAGTTGGGATGAAGTGTAAATTGTCAATAAAATAAAAATGCAATGACTTTCAGATCACATGAGCCAATATGTTATTTACAATAGAACATAGATAACATTTCAAATGTTGAAACTGAAACATCTTACATTTTTATCCATAAAATGAGCTTATTTCAAAATTTATGGCTGCAACAGGTCTCAAAAAACTTGGGACACAGGCAATAAAGGGCTGAAAAAGCAATTAATATTTAAGAGAATCAGCTGAAAACATTTAGCAAGTAATTAAGTTAACCAGCATCAGGTGTGCAACATGATTGGCTATAAAAGGGAGTCTCTCAGAAGTAAAGATGGCCAGAGGCTCTCCAACCTGTGAAGGCTTGCATAAAAAATTGTGGAATACTTTAAAAACAATGTTTCTCAACATCAAATTGCAAAGACTTTGAAGGAGTCATCATCGACAGTGCATAACATCATCAAAAGATTCAGAGAAACTGGAAAAATCTCTGTGCGTAAGGGACAAGGCCGAAGAACTTTACTGGATGCCCGTGATCTTTTGGCCCTCAGACGCCACTGCATCACCCACCAGCATGATTCTGTCATTGACATTACTAAATGGGCCCAAGAATACTTCAAGAAACCACTGTCAGTAAACACCTAACACTCCATAATGCAAAAAAGAAGCCATTGTTGAGCATGATCCAGAAGCACCGTCGTGTTCTGTGGGCCAAGGCTCATTTAAAAAGGACTGTAGCAAAGTGGCAAAGTCCAAATTTGACATTCTTGTTGGAAATCATGAGTGTCGTGTCCTCCAGGCTAAAGAGGAGAAAGACCACCCCTCCTGTTCACAGCATGCAGTTCAAAAGCCAGCATCTCTGATGGGATGGGGATGCATCAGTGCATGTGGTGTGGGACACTTGCATGTTTTAAAAAGCACCATGAATGCTGAAAGGTATATAGAGGTTTTAGAGCAACATATGCTCCCCTCCAGACAACATATATTCCAAAGAAGGCCTGGAGTATTTCAGGAGAGCAATGCAAATACACATACTGCAGCTATTCAGTTCTCATCTTTCACCGATTGAGAACATTTGGCTCATAATTAAATGAAAAGTCCGTCAAAGGAGACCCAAAACTCTCCAGCAGCTGTAAGCTTGTATTAAACAAGAGTGGGATCAAATTCCAATGGCTGAACTCAAGAAACTTGTCTCCTCAATGCCCAGACGCCTCCACTCTGTGTTAAAAAGAAGAGGGGATGCTACATCATGGTAAACAGGCACCTGTCCCAACTTTTCTGAGACCCGTAGGCAGACATCAAATTTGAAATTAGCTCATTTTGTGGATAAAATAGTAAAATATCTCAAGTTTCCTATGCCATGTTATCTCTGTTCTATTGTGAATAAAATACCGGCAGGTGTGATCTGAAAGTCATTGCGTTTTGATTTTATTTACAACTTACACTTTGTCCCAACTATTTCAGAATTGGGGTTATAATATAGTGGGCATAAGTGAGGTTGACAGTCCTTTGCCAGATTGCTGTGGTGCAGCAGGCATTAGTGAGGTTGACCGTCCTATGCCACGGCGCTATGGTGCAGAAGGCATTAGTGAGGTTGTTGGTCCAAAGCCAGGGCGCTGTTGTCCAGCAGGTATTAGTGAGGTTGGTAGGTTTATGCCAGCATGATATTGTGCAGTAGGGACCAGTACGGTTGGAGCTATTGCACAGTGGGCATTAGTGCGGTTGGTCACTCTATGCCAGAGGGCTGTGGCACAGAGGACAGAAGTGATGACGGCTGATCTCCTGCTCCAGCGCGCAGTGCTTGCAGACGTTGCACATCCAGAACTGGTACTCCGAGATAGTGCGGCCCGTCACGATACAGGTGGGGAGCTTGCCTTCCGACCTGAGAGAGAAAGAGACAAATCCTGTTACACTGCAATGATACCGCACAGAGCCATGCTACTAAAGCACACTTCTCTAACAGCAACGACAGACTTGGGTGGCAGGGTAGCCAATTGCTAGGTTTTTGGTTTGAGACCCCCAGGGGGGCTAGCAATTCAAACTGACATCAGGAGATATGAACTTGGGATGAGCATTGATGAGCATAAAAAGAAAGTCCCAGGTTTTATTCAGTGCAGTTATACAGCACACTCCGTAATCCTGCCTCATGGTGAAGGCCCCTGACTCACTGCGGCCATTAAACATCCTGACACTCATGAAACAAGTTGAGAGCTCCTTGGAGTCCCAGCTAAATTCCCAACACGGCTCTAACGACCTGCCACCCAACCATCCCCAGGTTTAACTGGCCATAAACTACCCTCTCCTTCTCCACCTCAGCTGATGTGTGGTGAGCATTCTGGCACAAAATGGCTGCCATGCATCATCGAGGCTGGTGCTACACATTCGTGGTCGTGAGGTGAAATTCCCCCACATTTGCATTTAGTACATTAGAAAACGTGCTAGATAAATACGATGTACATTCATTCCTAGGTCACAGGACTCTTAGGAGAGCCAAGAGAAATACCTGCTTAGCAAGCCTCAGACACATGGTCAAGTACAGAGGTGGAATGAAGCCAAGACTGACGGTGTAGAGCTTCACTGCTTTTGCTCTCCCACCCTTACTCTACTGAGCCCTCACGGTCAGAAGTCACGAGACCCCGAGCCAGGCAATAGCAAACCGTTCCACATACTCCTCAGGCAGGCTGTCGAGCTCGGACTTCCTGTTGTCCTTGGGGGCGTGTTTGGTGAAGATCTCCATGGCCAGGTCCTCGTAGAGCTGCCGCTTCTCCACACTCAGGCTGTCCAAAGACTCCAGCTTAATGAAGGCTCGGGAGCAGGTGCCAAAGGCGCGATTCGCTGCCGAGCAGACCGCCAGCAGCGAGTAGATCTCCACCGCTGGAATGATGTCCTCGTAATCTCTCAGGTGCAGGGCTGTTGACCAAAAAGTACAATTTAAGCTCTCAAGCAATCCCAACGGAGCAGTGTTTCAAACAATCCAATCATAGCAGTCAAACAATCCAATGAGAACTGTTATACAAACCACCCTGATGAAAATATCCTGCAGTTATTTCTTAGTAATACTATAGTATCAATGGCGTAAGTACAGCGTTACTATAGTTTACATAGTATAACTAAAGTAGTACTGTAGCCATCACAATATAACTATACTATTACCACAGTCAACAGTTCCATAATATTACCACAGTCCACACAACTGTTTGGCCGTAGTTTGAATAACTATAATATCTTTACAGTAATACTACACCATGATGGTGAAAATACCATCCATTTACCATAGGATAACTATAGCTTGGAACTATAGTCATTTTTCATAAGGGCAATTACAGCTGTCAAACAATCCAATCAGAGCTATAATATAGAAGCACACAATCAGAGCTGTTAATCAGACAATCCAATCAGAGCGGTCACACACAAGCATACAATTAGATCTGTTAATTAAACAATCCAAGTAGAGCTGTCAACAAGGGTAAAATTACAGCTCTTCATCACACAGTGTGATCAGAGTTGTCAAACAAAAGGGTACAATGAGAGCTGTCAATCAAGCAACTGAATCAGAACTGTAAATTAATCAGTCCAATCAGAGCTGTAAATCAAACAATCCAATCATCTGATTCTTAAATCAGCCCTAATTATCATTCAATTGGTTATAAATATTCTTGATTCTTGATGGTTTGTAAGATTCCTTGGTTTCAGGGTTGGGTGTCTGATAATCATAACAAGATTTTATTTGGCAGTTGCTTGTATTCAAACAATGAAGAATTATAATTGATTGTTCAATCTATCCCATGACACAAGTGTCACCATTCATTTCCAATAGCAAACAAACAAATCAAACAATCAATTAATCAAGCAATTAATCACATGATCATCAAATAAACACCCACAGATTTAAAATTGAGAACTGAAGCACATTATCCCCAAGATGTCCAGAAATGTCCCAGCCTCACATCATGTCAGAAATATCTCACATGTTGAATGTTCGACATTGTGCTTACATTGAGATCCAGGAAATAAAACACAGAGACGTGCAGGTGGTCAGTCAGATGGGTGTTTATTTATGGTGTGTCCTGAGAGCCAGCTCCCCTAGTGTGTTCTGTCTCTAAAGTTTAAAACAACTCCCTCTGCGCCTCACTTCAGTTTATACTTCAGTTTAGCACAGAGAGTTCAGCCCAGCTACTGTAAATGTGCTTCAGATGCAAGCCAAACCATGCAAGATATTTCTATCTGAGGTCTTAGGTGACCCTTCTTTCACACGCTATAGTGAGTAAATAATACAGGGGAAACAAGTTTACTGTTCTGTAGATTCAAACCTCAAGGACAGACCACATTCAGCAGCCAGAGCAGGGCTGCTCAACCCTGTGCCCAGAGATGTACCCTCCCTGTAGGTTCTTACTCCAAGCCTAACAGAGCACACCTCATTTGCTGTGGTTAGAAGAGTCAACAAAGTAACTATAATAAACCACTCCTCTTGAACAGAGATGCAGACAGGTCTGTGTATTTCTAAGACTACATTCACCAGCAGACCTTGTTAAACATTTCAGCTTTCTGGCACACAAGTGTGATTTGATCCCAACTCATGCACCATAAAATGTTAACTGATTACCTTTGACCCCAGAACTGGGTGGTGTTGTGTTCACAGTGGCTTGGCAAGGGAGCTAGCAGGATTTAAAAACACATCATGAATGTTCCTCTGAGGGGGTACGCGTGACCTTTAACCTCCACCCAGGCAGACTGTCCATCACACCAGGCTCTGCATTTACACCATACAATGTAGTGACCCCATGACCTTATCATGACCTCTGACATATAAATGTGCACTAATTACATGGGCTATTCTAGCTGACATGGTGAGAGGATTCCCTTAAGGGTCATCGATGTGCATTCTTAAAACTGGTTTCAAACTGGAATGTGCTCCATATAAAAAGGATCTGGGAGTGATTGTCGACCAAACCTAACAGGTTTCAGCCACTGTGCCGCAGCAGTTAAAAAGGCCAACAGGATGCTGGGATATATAGCTGGAAGTATTGAGTATAAATTCAAGGAGGAGATACTTCTCTTGTTCAACACATTTGTCAGACCACATCTAGAGTACTGTGCACAGTTCTGGGGACCATACTCTAATAAAGATATAGAGGCTCCAGTAAAAGTTCAGAGAAGAGAGACAAAGCTACCTAGACTGTGCTTTTACTCGTAAAACCATGTCTCCCCCCAGCCCCCTTCCCTGCCTTACCCACCAGACGGACAGACAAACGGACAGGGACATACCAAAAGGCACCAGTGCAGGACCAGAGTAGGAAGTATGAAAAGTTTCATTAAGATCATGCAAATGGTTTAGGAGTTATGCTCCGGAAAAAAATTGGTCATATCTGGATGGACGCACAGGCACATACCAAAAGGCACCAGTTCAGAACCTGAGCAGTAAGTGTGTTAAGTTTTGTTAAGATCATGCAAAAGGTTTTGGAGTTACGCTCCGGAAACAAAGTGGGAAAGCCGAAGCCGACGGGATCGGGAGCCGAGCCTAAAACAGTATGCGTCCACATAATTCCAGGTATGAAAGACGAGGGCAAAGAGAAGAAGCTGAAGACCCTTAATGTTTTCAGTCTGAGGAAAAGGAGACTTAGGGGTGATCTGATTGAGGTCTTTACTTGCTTAGGCCAAGTTTGGTTGGCAGAATTGAGGTCACAAATGGTTAGACAAGAGTAAATTTAGCACTGATATTAGTAAATATTTTTTCACAGAGGGTAATCTCAGTGTGGAATAGCTTGCCTGACCATATTTTTGAGGCAGAAACCTCGGGAATTGTCAAGAGCAGGCTTGACTTAGCTCCAGATATCATTTAGTCATTGAGTATCTGAAGTATTAGATCCACTGTACTAACAGGAAAATGACGAGCCAAGTTTGGTTGAACGGCCTGTGCTCGCCATTCATGTCATTTCATGTCATGTTATGTTATTCTCCATCTCTGCCAAGGCCTCATAGTGGAAGGAGGATTTCACTCAGTATTGTATTGGTAGAGTAATTAGAAGAGTATTGGAATAGAGAGCAGTGCTGTGACATTCCTCACTGACAGAAGTGCGCTACAGTCCTCTAGAGACCAGAGTGTTCAGGTTTTGTGGAGACAGTAGCACTGGTACTGCATAGAGACAGAAATGTGTTGAGTAAATGGTATGTGTTTGTGTTGGGCAGAGTGCTGTGACAGCAGTGTTGAGATTCTGCCCCCACAGATTAGAGTGGAGATGCTGAAGAGAAAACAGTATTAAGGTTCCACACAGTATTAGCAGTGTGCTGAGGTTCTGCAGTGAAAGCTTCGCACTGAGGTGATGCACAGTAGGACAGGCGTTGGGATTCCTTAGTATGAGCAGTGTGTTGATGTTTTGCAGTAATAGCTTAACATTGAGGTGCTGTGCAGTAAGAATGGTAGGATACTCATTTTCTGTGATTGCGGAATTGTGAACGGAAACAAAGAATTGGAATTCATAAACGGTATCCAAGATTTTCTATGGAAATTCGGCCTATGGAGAAATTATGTCCCAAATAAATGTCTTTTTCCTCTGAAGAAGATGCCAAGCCTCCTTAATTATAAACTAATAGAATTGTCAGACATAGGATTCCAAAAACCCTTTTGTCGTTAATGGCCCTAATTGAAGATCAAAGACTGCCATCTTGTTCGCACAACTGATAAAATTATATTTTATCCTATAAATGATACAAAAATTGGTGCAATAAACCCATGCCATACATGTTTGATATTAAACACGTGTAATACAGGTTTCTCATGCCGCGATTGGTCAGATCCTGTATACTGGAAAACTTCAACCAATATCGTTGCAATGGTAACATTACCAATCCTGCTGGTAACCATTCACCGAAAGCGTTAGCTCTTGCTGGTAGTCTGTTCAATGCAATTAATAATTTGCTAGCTAGCATGCTAACAGATTTGCCATGTAAGTTACACATGTAACAGTTGTCGCAGAGACTTGAATTTATTGATTTAATGACGAAAAGGGTAGGCATGCTAGCTAGCAAATTATTCATCCTATTGACTTGAACAGACCACCAACTACAAACACACACTTTTCTTCACTCTAAAATAATACAATGTCGACATTTATATGATAAATAGGACCTCAAATTCGTAAATTTGTGATCCCGAGATATCAAATTTATAAAACTCGAGCAGTAATTTGAATTTATTCCTCGCCGAAGGCTCATGGATCTTGTAGATTGCTTCCTGAGAATACCCCAGTATAATTTTTTGTAAAGAATACACTAATAATTGAAAAAAAAAAAAAAAACCCAATAAAAACCAATATTAAATCATAAGCGGTAGTTTTGCTTTTATAAAGAGAAACGGCAATTTTTATAAATGGAATTGCCTGTATTCATAAGCAGGTAATCAACATCCCCAGAACGGTGGTGGGGGTTCCTCAGTACTGACAGTGTTTCACGGTTCTGCAGCGATGGCTTAGTGTTGTGGTGCTGTACAGTAAGAGAGGGGCTGGAGTTCTTCAGTATTGGCAGTGTTTAAAGGTTCTGCAGTGATAGCTTAGCACTGTAAGGTGTTGAACCGGTTGAAAGTGCTGAAGTTCTCAGGCGAAGTCCACTGTTCCGTACCTGTCCTCATGGCCGCGTCCATGTAGCCGTCGTACAGCTGCCGCTGCGCCAGCAGGAAGAAGTGGTAGGCCTCAGCCCCCCGCCAGCCATTATCCACCACGCGGCTGTGAGCCGTAGCAGAATCCTCCTCCAGGAGCCCGTCCAGAGCAGACGTGGCCTGCAGAGGGGGGTAGGGGACCCAGCAAATGTGTAACTCAGCGGACTACAGCGGGACTCCCTATTAGTTGCGTTAATTTTTCTGGTTAATCAGCATCAGCTTAACAAGGCTAATGGCTCAAAATGAGGAAGATGGTCCTGAATACTGGGAAGTGTGTAAAGACATGAGGCAGCTGGGTGAAAAACTGACGTTTAATGGTTCAAGTCCAAAATCATATTAGCTTGAGAGTCCTTGAACAAAAACTTTACGCTTCTAGAGCAATGCAGGCTTTATCACTCACCAATGTTCATGACCCCAAGTTGGTTATATGGCCAATACGGGCCGAAAGGACTTGAGACGTTCACTGTATTGTGATTTTACTCAAGCTAGTATTGAGTAGCCAAGTCCCAGTCAAACATGATAGTCACTACACTATAGGCAGTCTCTTTTTTAATTATTTATATATTTAACCTATTGGCCCACCAGCACCTCTTCCAGCAGCAACTTGGTTTTCCCAGGTGGTCTCCCATCCAAGTACTAACCAAGCCCACGCCTGAATAGCTTCAGCAGCGCAGCTGGAACAGATCAAATAGTGGTATGGCTGCTGTCTCATAGCTACACGACAGCTGCCGGGTCTATATTCTGCCATAATTGACGGTATTATTATTGTGTGCCAGTATTACAGTGTTTCACAGGGGAACTCTAGTACCTCAGACTTCTTGCCCTTGGCTTTACTCTGCTGGGAGCTCTTGACCTGGTCATGGTAACTCTCCACCAGCAGGGCGGCGAGCACGTACAGCTTTTTCACCCGCAGTGGTTTGGTCCTCTTCTTCGCTTCCTCATCCGCTATCTAAAGACACGCAAATAAATCATTATCGATTACACACATCCTGACCGAGACCGCCGTCAAAACAACATCCACTAAATACATGTAGGGAGATTCAAAAGCTTGAAATCCACTCCAGCATACTGCTCCAACCCGCAAAGTTTTCTCATCAGAAAAATTCTCCAGCCTGGGGGAAGAGCTAAATGACTAAAATCAGCTGACTGCTCTGATGGCAGAGTTTATAAGTGGAAGAAACATATTGCAGCCCATTTTTGTCTGACCCCAGTTCCCTGTGCCCCCCCCCCCAATTTTACATCACGGTGAAAAACTTGCGTTCCGATTTCCACCACAGAGTGGACTCGCACTGATAGGTACATTCCGACTTCCAAACAACCCCAGCTGCAGTGGGGTTTTTTTTTTTTTTCTTGTTTTGGTTTTTTCACCTTGAACATAAGTTTGGCTGCATCCAGGAAGTGATGTGCTTTCTTGTACAGCTCCACCACCTCGAGAGTCTTGTTCTTCTCTAACAGGTGGGAAGCGTACTTGGCCAAAAGGGATCCGATTTCCTTCATGTTGTGGTTTTTGGCCAGTTCCACAGCCTTGTTCCACTATTTAGACAGAAAGATAAACATTAGTTAAAGATAACGGTGTCAAAAATGATGACAACATAAGCCAACACCAAACACAGCAACTGCAAAAAAGAACAGCAGCCACAAGTCAAATCTCTCCAGCAGGGACTTGGTAACATAGCTGTGAATAATCACAGAGCTACAGCTCTAAAAAAAAAAAAATCACCACAGAATTGAATCAATGATACATATCTGAACAAGTCTCAAAAAAAAAAAGAATTTACTTTTTAAGCCGAAGAAAGGTGGCATTTATGATAGTACTTCCAATGATCTAACCACCCCCTGTACAAAATAAGGCAATCTTCATCTTGCTGTTGATACGAAGGGTGGTATTTTGACTGATCAATAATGTTACCAGCAAACATCCTAAACTTCGCAACATGAAGCAGATGCCAAAAGCTGGTAGGCCCATCCACCTGCAAAGCTAAAGATAACCTGCCTGATTGACACAAAGCATCGCCATTAACTCGCTAATTAAAGCCATTGCGCCACGCCCACTCGTTCCCTAAGCAACACACCATCATCACAGCGGGGGGAATCTGATAACCCAGCAACCAGAGGCAGTTAAGCAGCAGAAGGATGCGTAAAATACAGCATGTGGAGGAATTAGGAGAGGTTAATTTTCCTTAATTAACACTGTCAGAGAACAACAATGTCTCACAGCAGATCTGAAACATGGACAAGGCTCAGAGCAGGAACAGGAGAGAAGATAGCAAGTAAAGAGAAGAATAAAGCAGGGCACAATCAGGTGTAAACATGTTAACAAGGTTGCATTTCCCCAAACATGCTCATTGCAATGTGTGGTGAGATATGGACCACTAAATGTTTAATTAACCCGTATTGTCCTAATCGTAATGTAAAGTGAGACAAGTAGACAAGTCTGCACCTGTAATATTCTTGACTGCTCGTACGAACCACATCACTTGTTGACGACTGCCGTGTGATAAGAACACACCATTTACCTAATCTAGGGTCATCAATTTACCTGCTCTTCAGAAACCATTTAGTCCCCCAGGCATTGAACAGCCCATCAGTCTTTCTTAAAACAACAATATACAGTATCCAGAGTGGCCCACAGTCAAGAGTGGCTTAGATGTTTGACGAGGTTCAGTATTGCCATAGTAAGATCAGTGTAGCATTTGGGCCCGTAACCTCACATTGCTCCATAGAAGATTGGCCCCAAATCAATATAATCAGCTGAAATCGCTTTGGATAAAGGTGTCTGCTGATTGGACAACCCTAATTCCGAAATAGTTGGGACAAAGTGTAAATTGTGAATAAAACCAAAGTGCAATGATTTCAGATCACAAGAGCCCACGTTATTTACAACAGACCATCTAGATAACATTTCAAATTTTGAAGCTGAGACATTTTACATTTTTATCCACAAAATGTGCTTATTTCAAATTTTCCGGCTGCAACAGGTCTCAAAAATGTTGAGACACAGGCAAACAGGGCTGAAAAAGCAATTAATATATAAGAGAATCAGCTGAAAGACCATTTAGCAAGCAATTAAATTAACTGGCATCAGGTGTGTTACATGATTGGCTATAAAAGGGATGTCTTAGAGAGGCTGAGTCTCTCCGAAGTAAAGATGGCCAGAGGCTCTCCAACCTGTGAAGGCTTGTGTAAAAAAAAATGTGGAATACTTTAGAAACAATGTTCCTCAACGTCAAATTGCAAAGGCTTTGAAGGTCTCATCATCGACAGTGCATAACATCATCAATAGATTCAGAGAAACTGGAAAAACTGGACAAGGCCGAAGATCTTTACTGGACGCCCATGATCTTTGGGCCCTCAGATGCCGCTGCATCACTCACCGGCATCATTCAGTCATTGACATTACTAAATGGGCCCAGGAATACTTCAAGAAACCCCTGTCAGTAAACACAGTCCGCCGTGCCATCCACAGATGCCACCTATAAATCTATCATGAAAAAAGGAAGCCATTGTTGAGCATGATCCAGAAGCGCCGCTGTGTTCTGTGGACCATGGCTCATTTAAAATGGGCTGTAGCAAAGTGGTAAAGTGTCCTGTGGTCCAAATTTGACATTCTTGTTGGAAATCGTGTCCTCTGGGCTAAACAGGAGAAAGACCATCCCTCCTGTTATCAGCGTTCACTTCAGAACCAGCATCTCTGATGGTATTGGGCTGCATTACTGCATATGATGTGGGACACTTGCATGTTTTAAAAAGCACCATGAATGCTGAAAGGTATATAAAGGTTTTAGAGCAACATATGCTCCCCTCCAGGCAACATCTATTCCAGGGAAGGCCTTGTGTGTTTCAGCAGGACGATGCAAAACAACATACTGCAGCTATTACAACAGCATGGCTTCGTAGTAGAAGAGTCCGTGTGCTGAACTGGGCTGCCTGCAGTCCTGATCTTTCACCGATTGAGAACATTTAGCGCATAATGAAATGAAAAGTCCATCAAAGGAGACCCAAAACTCTTCAGCAGCTGGAAGCCTGAATTAAACAAGAGTGGGATCAAATTCCAATGGCTAAACTCAAGAAACTTGTCTCCTCAATGCCCAGACACCTCCGCTCTGTGTTAAAAAGAAGAGGGGATGCTACACCATGGTAAACAGGTCCCTGTCCCAACTTTTTTGTGACTTGTAGCAGCCATCAAATTCGAAATTAGCTCATTTTGTGGATAAAACTATAAAATTTCTCAGCTTCCTCTGCTCAGTTATCTATGTTCTATGGTGAATAAAATACTGACTGGTGTGATTTAAAAGTCATTGCGTTTTGATTTTATTCACAATTCACACTTCGTCCCAACTCTTTCAGAATTGGGGATGTATTTACAAAATGTTTACTTAACAGTGACAGAAATTTCAAACACAGATTATTGTCAATATCCGATGCAATGCCTCACAGCATCTATAGCATCAGCCAATTTCCAATGCTAGTCCCTAGGTAGCCTTATCAACCACATACACACACATACAATCCAAAATCATGTAATAGTGAAATCCATTAAAGTACTTGGACAGTATTATATCTGTTAAATTTCAATGAAGATATAATGTTAGCCTGCATTGCCGGCGGTCAGCGGCTGGCGGGAGAAAGGAGAGGAAAGACCGCCTGCACGATAACGTAGGGATTTTGAGTTGTCCGTTCACCAGTGAACGGGAATTACTGATTGGCTTAAGAGGTGTCAATCAAAATTGAACTTGTGCTCTCAAATTACACTCGAGTTTCATTGGTTTAAAAAAGGGGTGGTCCGTCGCGGCTCGTTGCGCAAGGAAGTGGGCGGCTACTCAATATCCCTACGTTATCGTGCAGGCGGTCTTTCCTCTCCTTTCTCGCGCCAGCCGCTGACCGCCGGCAACGCAGGCTTATATAATGTAAAATCTGATGAAATCCCAGAAATCACAAAGGCGCATTTTAAAATTTGCTTCAATTTATACATAAACAGCACATAATTATAGTCTGTTTAAAACAGCACAGACAAAGAATTCTCAAAGCCAATTCCTTTGACAGAAAAGTCCGTCTCGCCAAGCAAAGTTTATCTATATAAAACTTTACACTTCACCACAGTTGCGCCTCTAGAGGTGACATCAGAATCCTGCAAAGATGGCTTTAATGTGATGAATCCATTCCAAATGAGTCCAGTTACAAAGCACTTCTCCACAGATTTTCTTGGTAAATTCCTCCATGCTGTTTTCATTACTCCACTGAATGGTCACTCAGGGGCTCACCTGGTTTAAGTGAACACAGGAGTCCACTGCAGCTTTGGGCTGGCTGCACTTCAGATACGCGTTCACCGCCTGGTCACACATGCCAACAGTGACGAACATCTGACCGATATCCTGCAATATGCATCAGAGGTATACACAGACACACGCATGTGCACACACACAAACAAATGCACACGCAAAAGGGATGAATGAGCATAATATTCAAACACGGTTATCAGATGGCATGATGTAAACACATATTTCTCGGTATGACTTGAGTTACACACAGCGCATCTCCAGCTCCAAATAGTCTTCATATCTGCTTATAAGAGTTATCGAACAAAGCTGAATGTGTTGAGGTCTTGCAAAGTCCTGTGGCTGCTAATTGGCAGAAAGGCCACACGATGGTCGGAGGCACAGAAAGGCCACACGATGGTCTGAGGCACTGCAAACCACTCTGCATAGGAGCAAGGGGTGCAGCTAGAAAGGCGAACTCCCAGCCAAAGCATTGGACCGTGGACACTAATTACATTATCGATCACCCAGTATGGATATAATTAACTTCAGATTAAAGCTGAAAGTGGGCATTCAAAGCCAGCGTTATAAATCCAGATTAGCCAGGTTTCTCTCCGTTTACAGTTTGCGGCTAAGAAAAGTGGCTAACCAGGAGCGATTCAGAGCTTAAAAGCAGCTAAGGATAGTGGCTAACTGGAAGTGTTTGAAGCTTCATAGCAGCTAGGGAAGGTGACTAACAGAGAGCAGTTTGTCACTTAAAGGAAAGACGACCTTTGCACAAAGAAAAAAAAACACAAAATATTATGCCTTGAATTTTTTGCGACTTTTACTCATCAGTATGTCCATCCGTCTGTTTGCTCGTCATCATTTTGTTTCCGGAGCAGAACTCAAATACCAGGGGGGGATATGTCACCTTCTGACGACTCTTGCTCCAGAAGGTTGTGTGATGTGTCTAACGGCAAAAATGCAACCAAATTATAAAAAGGCTGGAGGCTGCCACCTTTTCATCCCTCAAAAAAGGTTTAGCCAATGAGAGGCCAAGGAACGCTATGGCAGTCACGTCAGCGTGACATTGATGAGCTCTCGCTTAACCAAAGTCTGTATAGACTCCATCCATTAAGTAAGAACCTCCTTTTTCTGAGCTGTTTTGTTAGCTTAAATTGGTTTTTGTGTGACCTAGTGATCCCCTCCCCTTCTGTGCTGGTTGTTAAGCACTGGGAGATTTGTTGTGGATCCATTTTTTTTCCTGCATCGTTAGTCTCTTGTCTACGAAGTATGAGCGGTGTTAACTATTTACCGTAAAGGACACAAGAGGGCACTCCAACATAACTGATAGCTGTGTACAACAGTAAGAAACTGAGTGAGTGCCACTGAGTTATACCAAGCTATATACAAACAAGAGTTGTCAGAAAGACAACAAAGCTCGCCGGGCAAGGATTAAGTTTTTCTGCACGCGGACGGACGCGGACAATATACAATACAATATACAATAGCTCTCCGGATATTATTCTTCCCGGCGAGCTAAAAATACTGAAGACGTCTAATGTGCGCATTAATAAGAAACCTTCTTAAGCATAGTATGTTGTCAGGTTCCATCTATTAAAAAACATAGATAATAGTATGTGCGAGTGAGATGTTGTCACTTCCATACATTATATTGAACAGTTTTTTACATTACTAGCTGCACTTTACTAGCTCTGTTTATAGCTCAGGGGTCAGAAAAGTTTGCCACAAATTAGATCATTACACACTGCTTGCACGTTTCACAAACTATTTTACGTTTTAGCTTATAAGGTTAGCTTAGCCGACAACATTGTTAAGTAACTATGAATCTGCAATAGGTTACCTAACTGTCCAATCCTGTTTGTTCAGTTATATAGCAGAGCATTCATCGTATTGGTGGATGCGATTCTTCACAGATCATTACATTAGCGGAAGGTTTGGTTGCTGGTTGTCTCAAATGAAAGCAGACACTTCTGATCACAGAGCTGAGATTGTCTGACGTCACTGCTAAAGGGAATGGCGGACACCACGAGTGCTTCATTTCTGATGTTAAAGTATTTATTATTCAATTCAGCTTTGTCTTAAAATGGCCTAAAACATATTTTGTAACACCAAAGGGGCAGTTCTTTTGTCTGTAATTCACTTCATATGAAGGCTGTCATATGAATAGCAGTTAAGTAAAAAGGCTAACCACGACCAGTTTGTTTCTCAATGCCGGCTAAGAGAAGAAGCCAACCAGAAGTAGTTAGTGGCTAAATAACAAACAAGGAAAGTAGCTAACCGAGAGCAGTTTGTGGCTAAATAACGAATGAGAAAGTAGCTAGCCAAGAACAGTTGGTGGCTGAATAGCAGCTCAGAACGGTGGTCGACCAGGAGCAGTTCGTGTTTTCATGAGGCCTGTGGAAATAGGGCAATCGGGAGCAGTTTGTGGTTTGATGAGGGCCAAAAAAAGTGGCTAACCCGAAGCAGTGAGTGGTTTGATAAGGGCTGAGGAAAGTGGCAAACCCAGACCAGTTTGTGGTTTCGTAGAGGTTAAGGAAAGTGGCTTACCAGGAGCAATTTGTGCTTTCTTGGAAAGTGGCTAACTGGGAGCAATTTGTGGTTTCGTAGAGGTTAAGGAAAGTGGCTAACCAGGAGCAGTTTGTGGTTTCGTAGAGGCTAAGGAAAGTGGCTAATCAGGAGCAGTTTGTGCTTTCGTGGGGGCTAAGGAAAGTGGCTAACCGGGAGCAGTTTGTGGTTTCGTAGAGGCTAAGGAAAGTGGCTAACCGGGAGCAGTTTGTGCTTTCGTGGAGGCTAAGGAAAGTGGCTAACCGGGAGCAGTTTGTGGTTTCGTAGAGGCTAAGGAAAGTGGCTAACCGGGAGCAGTTTGTGGTTTCGTAGAGGCTGAGGAAAGTGGCTAACCGGGAGCAGTTTGTGGTTTCGTAGAGGCTGAGGAAAGTGGCTAGCCGGGAGCAGTTAGTGGTTTCGTAGAGGCTAAGGAAAGTGACTAACCGGGAGCAGTTTGTGGTTCTCAGGTAAGGAGCTGGCAAGCCTCTCCAGCCCCTCGTAGTCCTCCAGCATGTAGTAACACTCGGCCAGTCGCTCCTGGTTGCGGCCCTGCAGATAGTACTGCACAGCATTCACCCTGCAGAAAGGAGCGCATAAGTCATATTTACAGCACTATGTTTAACCCCAGCTATTAACACCTTAACTGAGAACTAGCAGTCCATTGTAAATTCTCATGCCATGAGGAAGTAAACCCACACATTTTCATTAGCTTAATTTGTATTCACCATGCTGACATCTGCAGTTTTGAAGTAGTGGTGGTGAGCATAAAAATATTAGTTCAGAATCAGAAGGTTGTCAGTTCAAATCCTTGATGGGTCGATGTGCTTGCACCCTTTACCGGGAAATACCCAGGAATACTCATATTGTTGCTGTATCAGAGGTCACGTTCACTGAATATTTTCCATCATTGAAGGATTTTTTTCAAGAATGACGGAACATTTTTAAGGCCGTCCGTCATTTTGATAGAATGTAATTCACACCCCCGTCCAATTGGTGGTGGGTGTCATATCGTCTTGAACGTTGTCTTTGATCTGTATGACGGAGATGCCAAGTCTCACGCATTCGGCGTAGGTCTCACGCATTTTTTAGGCTTATTCTCCGTAGCCCACAATTATTCAACGAACGCCTGTTGATGAGATTCTCACGCAGAATTACAATCCTTGCACATTGAAGATTCAGTTTCACTTGCGTGAAGGTGGACCTCACCATGGAAAGCGATTATGACTGCGGACTTCTCGTGCTTCTCGTGATTCGAAACAATGCATGTGTTTCATGATAATTTACATTGTTTAAATGAAATAAGACCATTTGAAATGTCTTTATGCAATTCCATTGCTTTCAATCCTTCAGTAAAGACAAAAGTGAGAATTCCGGAGTCATAATCAATTTCTGAGTCATTTGTGGGGAAGTCCACTGTAATGCACGTGAAACTGAGTAACTTAATGCACAATGACTTAAATTCCCGTGTGAATTTCTTCAGTTTGCGTTGATTGAATAATTGCTGACTACGGCACAGGAATGTCAATGCCACTAAGAGGCGAGAGACTCAAGCCGAATGCGTACGACTTGGCATCTCTGGGGGAGAAATCATTGGTGATGTTTTAAAAAGTTCATACAGCAGTAAGTTTGATAATCCACGCAGTGCTGTATTTAACACAGTGCACAATGTGTGTCTACATGAATCACTGTCGGCATCAGCTAATGCGTAATTTATAAATTATTCTGTTTATTTCATTTAAAAAATAAACGATTATCATTTTAAAAAATAAAATTACAATGACGAATAAAAATTGATTACGACAGAATTTTTATGCCTCTGTCCATCACAATGACGGACAATCAGAAAGTGTAACGCGACCTCTGTGCTGTATGGCTATGATGTTAAAATGTCTTACGCAACAATGTGGATAGCTAGAGCTACAATTGGCAAAGTAATTTTTGTAGAAAAAAAATGTGACTCCAGTCTCCTACAACTGTCTAAAGACACACGTATCAGCATATCAGTTTGACTGGAGACAGTAAATTGACAAGGAATAATCAAGATTGTATTGTACAATGATTGTACAAGATTGACAATGTGTAGATAGATTGATGGATGAAGTTGAGAATGGGAGCAGGCACCATTTTTGTCTGTCGGCAAAGTAGTCCCCAATGGCATTGTAAGCCTGCTCCAGCAGGGCGTCATCCGAGTCCCCCGAGCCAGTTTTCAGCAACTGCAGGACGCGAAACCAGTCCCCCAGCTTAATCCTCAGACTGATCGCCAAGTCCCTGTGCAGCCACACCAACAGAGGGCGCCATTTTATTGAGACACATTGTACAATTCAGATACTCGTACCCCCACCACACACAAAAACCACCAGTCGGCACAGTCAGTCCAACAACAGTGTTTCCCTACACTGAGACAGCAGATTTGCTGGCACAGCAGCAACAAATGCTCATTATTTTTAAAGCAATACATTAAATGGGCCATTTGGCCTAGAGTAAATTTTGCTGAATCGAACAAGTAGCATTAAGCCACACAAATATTATCTGCCAGTGCCATTATGTTTTTTTCTCAACGTTTGACTAGGAACACAACATTAATATTGGAAATATAACCCTGTATCAGGTTACAGAAAGACACAAAATGTGTTCTGTAGAAGATTTATAAACCCAAAATATCCATCTGGGTCTTCACCGTATAGTTAAGTTGATGGGATTCTCACTCTGAGAATCAGTGCAGTATTGCCCTGACGGTACATAGGCTCTCAATCACAATGGGACTAGGGTGAACGGCAGCTCTCTGGCCCTGCCCACCTCTCCCCATAATCAGCTTTCAACTTGCAGACCATTCTGAAATTTCTCACTTCTCCCAAACCTCCCCATCACCACCTCAAATGGATTGTAGGATTTTCAGATGGGCCTTGAATGCCTATGAGTCATGGTATGGAATGTAATAAGGTGAGAGTACATATATATTTTTCATGTTCTTGTAAGAGGAGATGCACTCACACACACACAAATTCTGTGTCAAAGAGCGAGTCAAGTGTGAATGAGGGTATGTGCGTGATCTTGTGTTACTACCGAATAACATGGGCACTTCATTACAGAATAGCGCAGAAAAACAGGTATGTATGTGCAATATGTAATAGAAACATACAAAGCTACCACAGATATGTGAAACATTTTCTGTCTTACACAGATAGCGCAGGTGCATGTGGTGATTGACATCACACATGGACATAAGGTTTAAATGATCTAAGGCAGGGATGGGCAACGAGGGCCGTATCTGTCCCTGGTTTTCACACCAACTTCTGGGCTTTAATTAGTTGATTATCTAAATTAGCCAAACTATTCATGAAATCTGACATTTATGGCACATTTCTTTAAATTATCATGAATGACCACCGAAGATTGTTCTTGTCTCCCTACATAAAACATTTTTCTTTGATCAAACCTTTGCACAAATCTATATTTGTGTATGCAACCAATTAACTCAATTAGTCAGGGTAATTGATAGAAATAAAAACCAGCATACACACCGGCCCTCCAGGACCGGAGTTGCCCATCCCTGATCTAAGGTATCAAAGGTGTGCCCATTACATCACAGACATAGACGCTAAACTGTATATTGCCCAGGTATAAAAGGACTGCTTTATATCTTGCTGGTATTACAGGCGTGCTTGATATCGCGCAGCTACGGAAGATGTGATGAATATCACACAGGTGTAAAAGCTGTGCTTGATATCGCAGAAATATAAACAACGTCCTTTATATCAAACAGGTATAAAAAAGTGCTTTATATCACACGTATAAAAGGTGTGCTGTATATCGCACAGGTATAAAGGGTGTGCATTAGATCACGAAGGTAAAAAAGGTAACGCCCGCGTTTGAACACCCTCGGCCTGAGGGTGCACACATGGACAGACAGACAGACGAACAGACAGACGACGAACTGATGACAATACCCTTCGGCCTGAAGTCGGGCCGAGGGTAAAAAGCCGTGCTTTATATCACACAGGTATAATTGATGTACTTTATATCAAACAAGTGTAAAAGATGAAGGTGTGCATTATATCATGCAGGTACAGAAGTTGTGCTTTATATCACAGAGATATTAAAGGTGTTTGATATCGCACAGGCGCTTTGCCTCACCTGCGGTCCATGTCCAGGTACATGCGCTCGGCCTCCTCAAAGCGCCCAAAGTAAGCTGCCACCTCCGCTTGCTTCATGCTCTCGCTCTGCAGGTTGCCCAGGCGCTTCACCAGCTCGATGCCCTGGTAGTCCTTACAGCGCACAAAGGCCTGCTCCGCAGTCCTCAAATCCAGCTTCTGCAGTGCCGCTTCAGCTAGGAGACGCCTGGGTGTGGAGCGAAGGGGCCTGGTTTAGTGCTCTCCCAAACTAATAACAGCGCCGCACCATTGAAAACACTGATAAACATTTAGTATGTTAAATTAATTTAATACGAAGACTAGAAACCACTATAGTGATGTCTAACGATGTCTATGTAGTATTAGACAGTAAAAGCGCTGTAATGGGCTAGTGGTCAGAAGATCTAAGATAAGCTCTAGGAGGGAGTGGACGAGAGACAGATTTGCTTTAGATGGTACCACGTATTAGGAAAAAAATAGTAAATGACATACTATAAAGTGCAAAGGTTATACAGTGAAGAGCTCAATACATATACAAGAAAATGAGAATGGCCATTTAACGGAGGTTAGTTCAATTGTCTAGTAATCAACCAGAAAATCATTAGTTCATGCCTAATTTCATGCCCCAAAAGTTAATTTGTGTTAAATATATGATTAATGTATGATTTGACAGTGAACCATTTTGATGGATCTCAGACTTTGGGGAGACACCTGGATAGCTGTCTTATTTGGCTCATAGCAAGCGGGTAATCTACAATGTAATGTTCAAGATGAATTGTACTTGTGGTCAAGAAGTTTATGATTCCAGAAATGTATAGTTTTAAGCCCCAGCAGTTTTTCAATTGTCAATATTTTTTTTTTTTTGCAATTCAAAGATGAATTTACATGAAGATTTTTTTGTTTTTGCAGCCCCTTTTCTCCACCAAAATCATAAAAATAAACTAAAATACAATGGGAGTCTAAATGCTTCAAGTGTCTAGACTCAATTGAACCAAAGTTTTACTGCCTGTAAAGCTGCAATCTAGAATTATAAAGCCTTAAATCAGGTAACACCTAAATAGCCAGATTTGGCTTCTGCGCAAAGGGGTTAATGCTGAAAGGTACATACAGGTTTTGGAGCAACATATGCTGCCATCCAAGCGACGTCTTTTTCAGGGACGTCCCTGTTTATTTCAGCAAGACAATGCCAAACCACATTCTGCATGTGTTACAACAGTGTGGCTTCATAGTAAAAGAGTGCAGGTAATAGACTGCAGTCCAGACCTGTCTCCCATTGAAAATGTGAGGCACATTATGAAGCGCAAAATACAACAGTGGAGATCACAGACCGTTGAGGAACTGAAGTCGTACATTAAGCAAGAATGGGAAAGAATACTACCCACCAAGCTTCTACAATTAGTGTCCTCAGTTCCCAAATGCTTATTGAGTGTTGTTAAAAGATTTGAATATAGCTCTAAAAAGATTTGCAAATCATAGTATTCTGTTTTTATTCACATTTTACACAATGTCCCAACTTCACTGGAATTGGGGTTTGTAGAATAAATAGCCATAAGTCTTGCCACAGTTGTGAGAAGGGGCAATAAATGCAAGGAGTGAGAATTTTCAGAATCTGTTCTGTTTTCCATTTCATGCATTTTTTCTGGAGGGCTCACAAATAATGGAAAAAATGAATGCTGAATTTTGAAAGAGACCACTTTATACATTAGTGATAGTAACATTGCATATTTATAATAATAATATGAAATAGGAGACTTTGAGAGTTGAGAGACAACACAGGAATTTATTGTGTAAATTTTGTTATTTCCTAAGTATCATTTCACAACTGTAGTCACGTTCATTTGAGTATGTACGGCTTTATTATTGCTACGATAAGGTAAGATTTTCTTCATCATCTATACATATTATTAAATATTCCCTGGTTTCTTCTGAGGCGAAATATACTCAGCAACAAAAGTTTCTGTGACACCAATATTGTTAATTATTTTTCATAACGCAATTATGAAATTGTCATACATGGTGATATCAGACTGAAACAGTACACGTAAACACAACATTGAAATGGAAATCATGAAAATGCGAGAAAATGACTTTGCACGTGAAAATGTGCGTAAATCATGCTTGTGGATGGCAATAAAAGAGGAGAATTTTTGGAATGTTCACATTGTGCCTGATGAACGACGGAAGCATCACTTATCGAAAACACAGCCATTTCGGATCAGGAACTCTACCCTCTAAATGCCAAGACTGTCTGAAAATGATCGGTGGAGGGCCATTGGGATGACTGAATCCGGAACCTCGCAGAGGGAAGTTGCTCATCGCCTGAATGTCCACCGAAACACCATTTGGAACTTATGGCAGCGTCATCAGCAGACAAGACATGTCAGAGACCGTCCTCGCAGCGGCCGTCCACGAGTAACCACTCCCAGACAGGACAACTGGATTCGAACAACCCATCTCCGAAATCGATTCCAACCTGCAACCATAACTGCAAGAACGATACCTGGTTTGAGGCGACTGTCTGCACAGACAATCCGTCGCCGTCTCTGTCATTTTGGCATTGTCCCACGTCGGCCAGCAAGACGTCCAATACTCACAGTACAACACCGACGACTGCGTCTACAGTGGGCACAACAACATCGACGGTGGATCCAACGTCAGTGGGATCTTGTACTCTTCACTGATGAATCAAGACTCATGCTTAACCGATGTGATGGTCGTTTACGTGTATACCGTCGACGTGGAGAACGTTATGCCAACAACTGTGTTCAGGAATTTGATCGTTTTGGAGGTGGTAGTGTCATGATTTGGGGAGGGATCACGGCTAGAAACAGAACAGATTTGCTTGTTATTGATGGAAATCTGACAGGTCAAAGATATCGCGATGAAGTGCTACGGCCATTGGTGGTACCGTTTTTGATGCAACATGATCCCGGAATAACGCTGCAACATGATAACGCCAGACCACACGTTGCAAGGATTGTACAGCAGTATCTGATGCAACAACATGTCAATGTCCTGCCATGGCTAGCCAGATCCCCAGACATGTCCCCAATCGAGCATCTTTGGGACGAGATGGATCGACGTTTGCGGCGGTTGGATAACCCGCCAGCTACACTCCAGGAATTGCGACAACATCTACGTCAGATTTGGAATGACATCCCACAGCAATTTCTGGCACATCTGATTCGGTCCATGCGCCGGAGATGCGTTGCTTGCATCATGGCACGAGGAAGTCACACCCGGTATTGAAGTGTGAAGGTCACAATTGGTTAGACGTCAGACCAAGTGCTTCATGACGCATGAAAATGACATTTTTCGTTTTGAGTGACGTTGGCACTGAAAAGTCAGTGTTTCTCCTGTTAAATAAACATATTGATTGCATTGAGGTCTTTGCGTGTCATTTATAACATACACATAAATGGTGTCACAGAAACTTTTGTTGCTGAGTATATGTCACCCCGGTAGCGGATCAGCTTTAAAGGGAGATATGATTCATGCAACATCTATACCGCCGATTCAACCTCAGGAACTGCCATCTTTTTAACAGTTCTTCGGCACCAACCCCTCATGAATATTCAATATACACTGGTGTGCTCCAGGAGCAATCACAGAGCCATTTAAATGCCTGCTCATTGTGAGAAAAATTGCATTTATTTACTGTAATGCATCCTTTAAAACCAGGAAAAGACAAAATATTCTACATAATGATTACTAAATGACTTAATATTAAAAATATCCAAAATCTTTGGCGATATCTCGTCATACATCACAATTTTAATAAAAAATTGATATTGCTGAGATTTACAGCAGGGCAGTTGAAAGTGGGAAAGGACAATTCAAAGTATTCTCCAGCTGAGAAACTGCAGGTGATATAACTGTTTCTAATGCAATGCAAGAGCTGTGGCTGAAGTTTTTGAATGGGACAACAGAGAGTTGGTGGTTCAAACCCCAGTGTAGCTAACTGTATGTCCCTTTTATTAAATAATTGTTATACTAGCAGTGAGTATTGCTTGCTTCTGTTTTGAACATGGCACAAGAGCTGAGTTTTATCAAGCACTGCCAAGCTTTACTGGGAACAGCTGGGCAGACACACAGGAATTCCACTCCATTGACAATCAGTCACCACACACATTGACAAAATGCATACATCCATACTGTGAGAAATGGTTCAACAGGTTTATTTCTGATTGTCGAAAGAGCCCAGCCACACTGGACACACTCTTCTTCCACCCTCCCCCCACCGTACGGCAGTAAAACATAGTGTGCATGGACAGTAGCACTGCTTTCTAGTTTTACGAGCTGTTAGTAAACTCGGCCTCGTGGAAAATGCTCAAAGGAAGCCAGAGTTACATGTGGAACTTCGGGATTCCAGAACCCTGACCTCTGACCTCTGCTTCACTGTGCGTGACCAGGTCCGTAGTGTCTGCATTCCTGTTGCAGAAACACCAACCCTGCATTCGGCCTTAAAAGCTCTCGCTTTCCCAGAAATCTCAACTGTACCACTGATCCAACTCAAATCTTCCCTCGTTTAAACTCGTAAAATATTAAAATACAGAGCCTTTGAATTGAGACAGCACTGGGAGAACTCTGCGCTCACTCTTCATGATCTATATTCTGGTGTATATATGCAATCACAGAGAGTCAAGGCTCTTCCTACATAGAGGGCTCCTATATTATCCAGCAGATGAGAAATTCCAAGAGACTTCCCCCAGGGTCAGCATTTTTTATGATAGATTTCATAGAATACCAGCAGGAATTATCAGCATCTTCTTATGAAACAAGAGCCTTTTTCAGTCCGTCATGATTTAGGGAGTTATTTCGGCATGTCTCGGACATCATGTGCATTACCAAAGGAGAGTCCCAGGACGAAGGTCCCCCTCCCAATGGTTCGAGGTTCGTCATTTTATGTTTAGCACATTTTTGATAAGCAGTAAAATGCGCCCCGCCCACCCCCATCCTCCATTGATGCTTTCCGTTCTGCAGGGCTAGTCCATGCAGCTTTCGCAAACCGCCGAATTCCGTCGCGAGCTGTGAGAATTGACAAGTGGAGCTCAAATCCAGCCCCGGCCATGGGGAGCTCCCATCAATAACGGCCATCGCTGGCAAAAAACAGCGCTGTAAATCCCTGAATTCAAACACCAGCCTGTCAACCGCAGCTGAAACAGCAGGCACTGGAGCATTACGTGGCCCATTCAGCCTTTCTCTATCATTTGTAAACAGCAGTATGTAAATATTTGGACAGTTGCACTATATTCAAAATGGGCTACATTTCCTACATGGGTCACATGATAAAGATGACAGCATCCAGAACCTAAAGGGAACAATTGCTACTTTAACCTCACCTTCAGAGTTTAAGTTTTGTGGGCAGGTTAGCAGTGCAAATTCAGCAAAATCTATGTCCAAATATTTATGGATAGCAAGGCCTGTTTATATCCGCAGCTCCAAAAAAAAATCAGATTTAAATGTATACACAATGTAATGTCTTGTATACTTTAAATGCTGTCCAAGGGGTTTAAATCCATGTTAAAATCCAATGTTCTTCATGTCTTGCCAATCGTTGACGCACAAGACGTGTCACACGCCAATTTCGACGGCGAATCTTTCCCCCTCCAGGCCAATCGTTTCCTTCATCGCCTGTGCCACCCTTCTCATCGTCTCCCTCTTCATCGTCATCAAACGGACCATAAACCAGGACGCGTTTGGGCAAACACATGTGTGACTGGCGGCCCCCGGGTTAGTGCGGTGCGTGTGGGTGGCCGAGTTTAGCGCACGCGATCCGTGAAGCAGCTGCGCCATCACATCTGTTTATCCGTCTCTGTAAGGCCTTCAAGCTTCGCTCTGTCTCCAGCACCAGCTGTGGGCTTCCCTGTGGCTCACATCTCCCTCTCTCTTCTAATACCAGTTATAAGCTCTGATTTTTCATTGTAGCACTAGTCAGTTTTAGGCTAGTTTAATGTTAGGCCAGGACCCGTTCATGACGGGGAGCTTTACGCCTGCGAGTGCAGGGGTGTAGCCAGAACTGAACATTGGTAGGGCCCAGAACATCCCTTTACAACAGTTATTAGTCCTGGCTTGGTCTCAATCATTTTCCTTTATTAACACATTTTCCAATTACAATAATAATCCATTAGCACTCAAAGTCACGGCTCCTCTCTCCTTGCGATCTATTGGACAGTTTAATATTAGGTAAGTTTAACAGTGGGTCAGATAAATATTAGGTCAGTTTGATATTAGCTCAGATAAATACTAGGTCAATTTATTCCAGATTAATACTAGGCCATTTCTCTATTATCAATTTAATACTAAGTCAGTTTATTACTAGGTCAGTTTAATACAAGGTCCATTCAAGGGGAAACTAGCTGATGATGTTGCGGTGGGGTACTTCCTGTTAAGGATTACAGGAAGTGGATCACAGTAAATACAAGTCCTGTTAGCAACCTTTAGATGAGAGTGGTGACGTTGAGTTCTAGCAGTTTACTGATGAATTAGGTATTGCAAACAAGAAACAGATGACCCATGACAGCTACTGCATGTGATAATTAACACTGTGGGATAATTGCCCAGCTCTCTGATCAAGCACGGCAAACTGTGGAGAAAATAACCTATGACAGGGTCATATAAGGCAAAAAGCACAGTAGTGTAGCCAACAGAGGCTAATAACAGAGCTTTCCTGCACTGTTAACAAGAGCTACCTGCAGAGCCAACAGGGGCTACCTGCACAGTTAACAAAGGTCACCTATATGACCTTTACAGAGTCAACAAGCCTATCTGTGCAGGTCACAGAGCATGTTACAGAGGCAGCCTGTGTGCCAAAGAGAGGCAATCAATGCAGCTGACAGAGCATAACTGTGTAGCTGACAGGGGCTACCGATATGGCTAACACAAGTAACCTGTATGCCTCACAGGGGCTACCTGAGTAGCTTACAGGACCAACCTGGGTAACTTACTGGGGCTACCTGTGTGGCTAACAGGAGCTGCCTGAGTGGCCAAGAGGGGCTATTTGTGTGAATTACAGGGGCTACCTGTATGACTGACAGGGGCTATCTGTGCAAGCAACATGGCATGGCATACCTACCAGAGTCTGGGATGAGGGTTATCCTCGATGAATTGGGAAGCATCCTCAATCCCCACTTTCTCTATGAGCGCGCGGCTGTCCCTAAGCGATCGGATCTCAAAGTTGATGAGGTAATCCTTATTGGGTCTGTCAGGGTCCTAGAGGGGTTAGGGACCAAAGAGCAACCACATTACCTGCTTTCAAAGCACTAAAACACACAACAGTAGTGCCTGCACACGCTTTAAGAGAGGCTCAACAGAAGCCTAAAGAAAATGACATTTTTAACCCCTAGCTCAAGGGCCCAACAGCTGAGTTCTTTCCAACTTCATCTACACTGATGCAGACAAGTCCCACTGATACTTGAACTAGCAACTCCACAGCTGCCAAGCAACGTACCACTAGGCTATCCAATTTCTAAAATTTATATATTGTGCTTTACTGTCTTTATCAGAACATTTTATAATCTTTATAATTACAAATAACAAACAAAATATTGCCATTAAACGCAAATAAAAATGTATCACTGTCTGCTTTCGGCATATAAGCTCTATTGCAGAGGTGCACTACAACACAATTCACATTAATCACAAAGGAAGACATTTAAACGCTCATAAGAAAGATTAGATGTAGAAACCCAAGCTGAAAATAACATTTTACTGTGCCAGGCATTTCTCCTACATGTACCTATACAGGAGTGCATTCCTAGTGTTAAATTAAATCTAAGTCACTACTACCTTCAGGATTTCATCCAGCAGGACAGACTTTATTTCCAGGTCCTCAAAGTTGCATATGTATCCAGACGTCTGGATCGGCTCCTGCAGTAATGGCAGAAAGAAAATTAAACACAGCGCCTGGTGGCATTAGATAATTTACTACCTCAAACACACAGGCCTACAGACATGTTCCCATGCAGGAAGCCAAGGAAAACGTCCACATTTTGACAGCACTTCAAAGGCAGTGGGAGACAGGAGATTTAATTCAATAAAGTAAAAATCCTTCAGATCGGACTGTAGAACGATCTAAACAACGATCAAAGGGACAGTGGATCCATTTCATGTGGTCAACTGATCTGTCACATAAACCAATTAAAAAGAGATTGAGATAAAATAATCTCTTGTTTTCTGGAATGCTCAAAATCAACTTTTATAACCAGACTTTTAAGATTCACAATCTCCTTAGAAAACCATCGAGTAATTATTTGTAATGACAGTAATTCAGCAATTTTTAAATGCATGTTGTAGAATTCTATTTCATGATCCAAGTCCTGTTAAGTGCCAGGTACTTCACCTGAAGTTCCCCCCGGAGAGAAAGGATTGGATTCTACTCAACAACTGTTCCTCGGAGAACAGTACACACTCTGAGGATAGCTGAAGCAAACAAGGATAAACCTTCAAATCTAACATGTCAGCAAGGGCTGGGGGCCAATATTATTTATGAAAACCTCAGTGCTCTTACAGTGGCTGAACACACTCTTCCAGGAGATTATTTGCAGAGGCCAGTGGAGTGTCAGAGGTGACGCACATTACACTCGTTACATCGAAGAGGTGCGTCAAAGCACACGCGTCACTGACTCCCTCTTAGTTCAGTCATTTTGTTGACGTTTTTATCCAATGCAATAGAGTTACAGTTGATTAGACTGAGCAGGGGCCAATCCCCTCAGGAGTAATGTGAGGTGAAGGGCCTTACTCAATGGGGCCCAATAGCTACACTGCTCTCAGTGTGGCCACTTAAATGATAAACGATCCAGATGTGCATTCAGGATGGAAACTGTTACCTAAATGTCACTTAGTGATCAGCAACAGATTCAAAAGTTTTTCTTCGACAAACATTAGCTAACCTTATCAAACATGTCTCGTGATAAAGACAGAAAAAATGGCTCTCGATATGGAAGATACCAAAAGAACGAATCATCTGGATGTTATAATTCACTGCACTGTGTTCGAATTTTTTTTTAAAGATTTTTTTTGGGATTTTCTCCTTTATTTGATAGTCACACATTAGAGAGAGACAGGAAAGTTGCGAATAAGAATGGGGAAGACACGCGGCAAATGACCCGGAATCAAACCGGGTCGCCGCAGGAAGGCCACAGCCTTTATGGTGCGTGCACTCAGACCGATGAGCCCCCGGGGTGCCCCAGTGTTCGAGTTTTTTGAGGGATATAGAGGAATATTTGTTGTGTGAGGAAGTATGTCATTAGTGAAGTTTCCAACATCGAGGAAGGTGATGCAAAAATAAACGCAGGTAGTGGCTTTCATTTTTGTTCAAAAGCTGCACATGACAAAGTAATGATGTGAACAGAATGTTCATATTCAAGTGCAACTGTCGGTAGCTGAAATAATCAAACCCTTGGCTTGTTGAAAGCATGTCAGCGCCCACGTAAGTACACGACCCACCAGACCATAGGCTGCTATAAGCCTGTTTGCCAAATCACATTTCTCAAAGACTGAATACTGCTGATTTTCCACCCTCACTTCAGCTGGGAGTCAGGGGCCACCGGACCAATCAGAAGCAATAATTGTTCACTTAAAGTAAAAGTTCACCCAAAAATAAAAATTCACTCATCTACTCACCCCAAGGCAAATCAAGTGCCCATGAATTTCTTTATTCCTCAAAACACTTTTGCAGTTACAAAGAAAAGCAGCACTGAAGAAAAATTCAAATTAATTGAAGTCATTGGAGACCACTTTTCAAGTGTAAAAAAACAACATTTAAAAATAGGACCAAGGGTCCCGTAGCATACAGGCAAGCAGTCTAACAGCGATGATACAAGTCATGAAAATTTCATGTGAAGTTTGACATTTGAATCAATGAGACTCAATGTCAAGGTCACTCAATAAAAGTTTGCATACATTTATAAAACCGTCTGTAATACAATCCTAAACTCTGAAGCAGTTTTGGTGATACAAGTAATTATAATATGTCAATATGTATTCAATATGTCAATTGTGAACTTTAAAGTACACAGAATGTCAAGTTGTGGTCAGCAAATGGACTTCATTTATGACTTTCTGAATGTCTATATAGAGTAAACCTTGGCTCAGTCTGTGATCATTTTGGTGATTCAAGACATAGTAATTTCATTGTTAAGCTTGACCCTCAAAGGTCAATGACAGTCAAGTTGAATGTCACCAAATGAAAGTTCATATGTGACTTCCTAGATTTCAGTAACACAAACCTAGGCCCCATCTGTGACCATTTTAGTGATACAAGTCACTGAATTTTTACTATGTCACATTTGACCAGGTCACCAAATGAAAGTTCTTATATGACTTCCTCTCTGTCTCCAATACAAAGCTAGACTCCATCTGTGACCATTTTGGCAATACACATCATTGTAATTGTATCATGTCAAGTTTGACCTTCAAATGTCATCAACAGCCAAGCTGAATGTCACCAAATGAAAGTTCATATGTGATTTCCTATGTCAGTAACACAAACCTGAGCTCCATCTGTGACCTTTTCAGTGACAGAAGTCATTCAATTTTCTCTGGGTCAAGTGAGACCTTCGAAGGTCAATATCAAGGTCACCAAATGAAAGTTCATACATGACTTCCTATACGTCTCCAATACAAACCTACACTCAATCTGTAATGATTTTGCTGATAAAAGTCATTGACATTTCACTGTTTAGTTAAGCCGTTCAAGGTCACTGAAAGTCAAGGTCAAAGTTACCGAATGAAACTTCATACATGATTTCCTATATGCCCGCAATACAAACCAAAGCTCCATCTGTAATAGTTTTGGTTATAGAAGTCATTGAAATTTCACTTAGTATGTGAAGTTTCATCTTCGAAGGTTGCCGACGATCAAGTTCAAGGCTACCTATTCAAAGTTCATACATGACTTCCTATAAGTGTTCAATGCACATATGTTCCCAATCTTCAATATTTTCAAACGTAGAAACTTTAGAAAATTGTAACATTTTGCTTGACCTCAAGTTTGACCTTTCAAAGTCAAAGTCACGCTATAACACACCCAAAATATAGGTTATATATTACTTCCTATATGTCAGTAATACAAACTTAATCTCTATCTGCAACCATTTCGCTTCCACGGGCGATTTGGTCCATTCTCCATAAGACCCAATGTTACAAGTACAAGTACAAGTACCGAAGTACAGCGCCGCCACTACAACCACTTCCATCGATTCCATCAAAATGGCACTCGCACTGTACAGAAAGTGCATCAAGGTGAGTTGATTGCCAGATTTAGAAAAAGGTTAGACAGTTTTTGAGAAAAAATTTTTCTCATTTCTTTTAACATTGTTAATATATTCCCTGACCTCGAGTTGGACCTTTCAAAGTCATCAGTAGTCAAATTTAATATTGCCAAAATATAGGTCATATATGACTTCCTATATGTCGATAATACAAACTTCATCTCTATCTGCAACCATCTGCCCTCCACATGCCATCTTGCATATTCATAAAGTACAGCGCCCCCAATAGGCCCAATTCCATTGATTCAATCAAAATAGCACTTGCACTGTACATTGATGGTACCAAGGTAATTTGATTGCCTGATTTAGAAAAAAATGTAACACACAGTTTTTGAGAAATAATTCTTAAAAAAGTCCTATCTTTAACATTGGAGCCAAAATTTCAAGGGCCTATAAAACGGACAAAAATGATTCAATCAAAAATCCAAGAAAAATGACGTGAGATATATATGGTCTGGTCGTATGTTACTGCAAATTAACATGAAAATTCATCTGGCCAAAAAAAAAAAGATTAAAAATGTTCTGGACGACGGACGCTGGACACCACACCACGACAATACTGCCCAATGGACCGGTAAGCAAAAACCACAAAATGCCTCCATACTGCTTGTGCAGCCAAAGCCAAGTGTCCGTAAGCCCTGATGTTAAAATTTGACTCGGAAAGAAGTCTTTTCACATCATTTTTTTTGCCTTAATGTCCAATCTAGCCACTTAGCCAATAGCCCTGTTCATTTTCACGGAAGAAGTTCTAAATTCAAGACCTCTAGCTACAGTGGCAAATGAGGGCTAAAAATGCTGCAACGGCCCTAAACGTCTCCAATTGGAGAAATGCACTGCAGTTTTGAATGTTCGTATTCACTGACTGAACAGAGCATTTTTAAGGTCGGCCAACATAGCAAGGTCAACTTCTTCCGCAAAAATAAACAGGGCTCTTGGCCAAGTGGCTACATTGGACATTTAGGCTAAAAATATATTGAAAAGACGTCTTTACGAGTTACATTTCAATGCTTGGGCTTATGGACACTTGGATTACGCCCCACGAGCAGTATGCAGTAGCGGATCCGGGGCGGGGGTGGAGCACAGGGAAGCGCGCCCCCCTTTTTTCGCAGAAAAGCAAAAAAGCCATGCACGCAAGATTCGTATACCAAGGCCATATGTAGGAGGTGCACATGTAACTATCATTCCTCAGCTTCATGACAGTCATTATTTCTGACAACCTCTTAACATGCAAGTCAAATAGTCCTCACGGTTTATATATCACTTTTAATGCTTCAACTTCACTATTCTGGTTGTTACGCATCAAAGCAAATTTATTTGGATCCAATTTTATATATTTGCTTCATGCGATAGGACCGCATGACCGAGAAACTCTTTTCTTGGAAATAAAAAACGATATATGGACTTAAGCTATGTGCAATTTAGTTGTTTTCATCCTAAAGTTTTAGAAGGCTGGCTTGCCAGGAAATTTATTCAATCAATGGCCTTGCTAGTCCCCTTGGGAACCACGTTTCAACTACTACAGACAAAAATGTCAGAAAGCAATGGAAACGCGGAAAAGCTTCGAGAACAGAGTAAACGACATTTGAGGCTCAGCCTCTCAAATGCAAAAAAAATGACCAGCTGTTTGGCCATGATGATCCTCATAGCAGCAGTTTTCATTTGCAGGGGGGACACGGAAGCGGTAAGACTGACGTTAAATTAATAGGCTATCGTAAGTATGTGTTCGGTTACAATTTACTTGAGTTCACAAAAGGACCCCACTGATGGACCAGTTGTTCATAGCCTACTATTTGATGTATACTGATTCGTTGTTTTACGGTGCCAAATAAAATTTGTCTGGGAATACCGGAAGACTTTCCAAATTTTCGATTCCAAAACCCTGTCTTCACATTCAGAATCACCCGTCATTAAACTTGTAACTAGTGAGTACTGCGGTTCTGAAGCTAGTGAGCTATTCTATGCCCTTTAGACTCTGTACGCAAGATATGTAACATTATTTAAAAAGGTTATGTATGAGTCAATCCAAATAGTGCAATGGTCTTATTGAAAAAATTCTAAATGGCCCTAAAGTCACATTTCTTTTTCACATTCATTCATGTAAATATCGAGGGCTGACTGCAATAAACAATTAGGTCCAGATGTTATATATTGGACATAACTGTTCATTGTAGTCAGCCCTTGATATAATAATAATAATAATAATAATAATATTTCCGTATAAAAAAAGTTTAAATGTTATTATGTTTTAATATAGGACAGCATCATTGTATTAAATTTATTTCATGACAACTTTTGGATAAATAGGATTTTTATATAAATAAGATAGTTTGTTATGGGCATTACCCACCCAACCACTGCCTCCAGATCAGCAAATTCACTCATGTGCAGAAATTCAACTTAATGGTGACTCGGATTATGTGTATGACAACACTTCTTACTCTCACAACACTGGGGAGTGTTTTTGAAGCATTAAAGCCTCATCTTTTATAACCATTTTGAAAAAAGGCAATCACAGCTTTGTAATAACTTTTTACAAGCTGTTGAGTGTGGCATCTTTTACTAAACCTGGTTTAGGGACTTGGGGAGGAGGGGGGGATTTGGTGATCTGTTAACATCAGCTAAAATCACAGATGCATATAGCCACTGGGTTGGCATGTTAGATATACACTACAATTATTTTGTTTGAGGCTATTTGGTGTTACATAAACTCTAAAACTAACAAAATCAATGTTTTGTGGGAAATATGGTCAAACCCTTTCACTGCTAGTGGTGATTTTGTCAACATTTCTGAAACATCAAAACCTTTGAAAATTGCTCAAACCATAGCACATTGGTCTTCACTGGAAAGCTATCATCAAGCACATTCCAATGAATACCAACCCTGTAGGGTTTTGATCATTTCAAAAGATTTTCTCCTATTTGAAATTTTGACCAAGTCACCAACAGCAGTGAAAGGGTTAAGGTCATAAACTTTGACAGTAAAGTGAAAGTCTTAGGTAAAGGTAAAAGTTGTCAGTTAATGTAAAACTGCGTTATAACAGCGCTTTGGAAGGTTTTTTTTAGATTAATTTTTGGAACCTTGGGAGGAAAATCATTGAAAGTCAATTTTTTTTTACTTTTTTGAGTACGCCTTTATTTATACTGTTGTGCTTTATTTTTTCTCTTGCTCAGATATTGCTTTTTGCTTGCTTATTTTAACTATTGCTTAACTATTTTTATATAAGTTTTTTTTTTTTTTCAAATTGGTGCTGACCTCACTTTTAAAATAAGCAAAAGCCATGGTGTTTCAGGTGAAAACATTTATTGATCATTTTTCTTTTATTAACAATCTAAAATAGGTAAATTGACCCCTAAACCCCACAATATGAAACAGTTGATATTTCATATGATACATCCCACTTCAATCAAAAAGAGTAAACCATCACACTCTATCCCCCTGATGGCCTGCAGCTCCTGACACGCTGTAAATGATCAGAGGTAAAGGGCAGAGAGAGACAAGAGTGTGTGCGACCAACCTAATGACCACACGGATGAACAAACTGACTGCAGGGGTTTATTTTCTATGGCGCATCAATTTCTTGAACAAAACTTCACTTATGTGGGGACACACAGCAACCGAACTGATTTGCGTCTTTGGCCAGTCATTTAACATTGCCTTAACTAATTTGCGGTCTTAAATAGTCTTAATCACGGCCAAACAAAAAATTAATTAAGGTGAAATGCAACTGCTAACATTGTTACCTTGTTGTGTCGGTTCCACACCGTGGCCTGAGAGCACAGACTGAATGTTTTCGGCTTAAGTGCTGTAGCATTGACAAAGTGCTTTTGAGGCAAGCTCATTCACTTTTACAGTAGACATTGCACGATATTTTTTTTTTCAACGTGTCGTGAAATATGCTCCTGAAGTCGAGTACAAGCGCACGTGCTTATAATTGAGACCAACTGCATTTTTCCCCGATCAAAACCATTTTCACGTACGGGCATTTCCCAATTTTGAATTACGATTGAACAAAGTGGATTTCAATTTAAATCAGGTATCGGTGGCTGTGCTCCGCAGCGTCTCGGGGAGCGCATGTCTATTTGAGGATGCCGTCCCCATAAGCACAGATGTTGTTGTCAGTCGACCAAACTGCAAAATGTTGCGCACATGGGGATCACGTGATATATAGCTGCACGAACCTGACAGGGATGCATCCACTCAAGATTTACATTTTTTATTTGCCAAACAGCTACGGGTCTCGATCAGACTCTCAGACTTTGAAAACAATGTACAACTGTGAAAAATGTACAAAGCCATTTTTAATATTTTTGTGCGCCTTTTAGTGAATAATGAGGGTGCTCCTATATTCGAACATGGGTGCATGCGCCTCCATGCGAGACAACTTATTTTTTAACAATGATACAAAAATATGCAATTAAACTCATTAGGTCATGCGCTTTTATGCACATCAATACGGTACAGCCAGAAACAAAGGTACTGTGCCACAGAAATATGTGTCTGTCTGAAAGAGTGTTGCGTTTCGGATTAACACGAAGACTCGAAACATATAATTTGCCGTGATGCATTTTATTGATCGAGTTACTCGATTTATTCGAGGCATCATTTCAGCCCTAATTTGGATTTGTCTTCAATGCTGTTTTTGTTTGTAACTCCAAAAGTGTTTTGAGGAAGAAAGAAATTCATGGACCCTCTGATAAGCCTCGGGAGTGAGAAGATGATGAGTGAATTTTCATTTTTGGGTGAACTTTTCCTCAATTGCCAGGAAGGGGAAAAAAAAAAAAAAAAAACAGGGCTTGGATTTGAGGTGCAGATTTGGGAATCCCCACGACGGACCGACCCCTGGGCATGATGACTTCCCCTCACCTCCGGATCCAGGTTGCGGAATACATACATCCGGGTCTTCTCCATCATGGCAAACAGGTCCGGGTTGTCATTGGCCCATTTCATGTCCCACACATCCTTTCGCTCAAATTTGAGGGGGTCCCCTCCCGTAGCCCCTTGCTCCCCTGAGCCGTCCGCCGCCACCCGCGGCTCCAGGTCAAAAAACGTCAGCACGCCGGTAATGTCTATGATGGCCAAACGACTGGAGGGAAAAATTAAAAATGAAATTCAAATGCAAAATTAGCACTGAAATGCTAATGAATCAAGCTAAAAACCACTCGAGCATGTTGGGGTCATGCACTTGAAATTCACAACCAATAGGAGAATGGAACCTTATCCTGTACTTTAATAAGTACAATTATAGTTTTTATTTGGCAATGTTTCCCACAAACTGCTTTGTTTGACCCCGTCTACATAAACAACAACTTTGAAACTGATGGCAGAAACTTTGTAGGCCCCAGATCAAAAACAAAAAAAAAAAAAAAAAAATCAAGAACACTTTTGTACGTGGTGGATAATAACAATATAATGAAAAGCCAGAATAAAACATATTTTGTCACTTGACAAGATAATCACATTTGTCTATACAGTATTTCTCACAGAATTATTCTATTTTTGGTATGAGCTGACAGGAGTGTTGGGTGCTTTAGCCAGCGAAACACCCCCGGCTGTTAACCGAAGGTCCATCTCCGGAACATCAGTGGGGAGGCAAAATGAGCAAGGCGTGCACTAGCTCGCTAGGAGACAAGCAAACTTGAAACAAAGTCAAAGTTTAATTCAGAAAGAAGAATGCTGCCACTTCTCATTTTAGTTCTGATAAGCAACAACTTCATCAAATACAGACATACGGATATTTATCAAGCAACTGATGCCACAGTAATTATCGAGATTCCAATTCACTAACTACAGGCAAAACTTTTTTCTGCCCCAAGCACATCATGCACCAGTTAAAATCAACCCCCAATTCCGAAATAGTTGGGATGAAGGGTAAATTGTGAATAAAGATCAGGACTGCAGGTAGGCCAGTTCAGCACACCGACTCTTCTACTAGGAAGTCATGCTGTTGTAATAGCTGCAGTATGTGGTTTTGCATTATCCTGCTGAAATACACAAGGACTTCCCTGGAATAGATGTCGTCTGGAGGGGAGCATATGTTGCTCTAAAACCTTTATATACCTTTCAGCATTCATGGTGCTTTTTAAAACAAGCAAGTGTCCCACGCCATATCCACTAATGCATCCTTATACCATCAGAGATGCTGGCTTTTGAACTGAACACTAATAACAGAAGGGGTGGTCTTTCTCCTATTCAGCCTGGATTTCCAACAAGAATGTCGAATTTCGACTCGTCTGACCACAAAACACTTTTCTACACTCCATTTGAAATGAGCCATGGCCCACAAAACACAACGGTGTTTCTGGATCATGCTCAACAATGGCTTCCTTTTTGCATGATAGAGCTTTAGGTGGCATCTGTGGATGGCATGACGGACTGTGTTTACAGTCAGTGGTTTCTTGAAGTATCACTGGCCCCATTGAGTAATGTCAATGACAGAATCATGCCGGTGAGTGATGCAGTGGCGTCTGAGGGCCCGAAGATCACGGGCATCCAGTAAAGGTCTTCGGCCTTGTCCCTTATGCACAGAGATTCTTCCAGTTTCTCTGAATCTTTTGATGATGTTATGCAGTGTCGATGATGAGACCATCAATGCCTTAGCAATTTAACTTTGAGGAACATTGTTTTTAAAGTATTCCACAATTTTTTTTACGCAAGGCTTCACAGGTTGGGGAGCCTCTGGCCATCTTTACTTCTGAGAGACTCAGCCTCTCTAAGACATCTCTTTTATAGCTAATCATGGTACAGACCTGATGCCAGTTAACTTAATTACTTGCTAAATGTTCTTTCAGCTGATTCTCTTATATCTGATTTGCTTTTTCAGCCCTTTTTGCCTGAGTCCCAACTTTTTTGAGACCTATGAAGCCAGGAAATTTGACATAAGCTCATTTTGTGGATAAAAATGTAAACTCTCAAAATTTCAACTTTTGAAATGTTATCTATGTTCTATTGTAGATAACATATTGGCTCATGTGATCTAAAAGTCATTGCATTTTGATTTTATTCATAATTTACACTTCGTCCCAACAACTTCGGAATTGGGGTTGTAGAAGACAACCTCTAATATCCCTTTACCCAGACTTTAAAGCTTGATTCTTTCGGTTCCACCGCATTTCCATCTTGAGGGCACTCGGTACAGTACATACCTCTGCCATGCCATATCTCTGATCTTTTGGTTACAGAATATGTTCTGGATCACTACCAAAATTAAATCAACTCTTCCACTACCACCTATCATTCAGTCAAATTTTGTGCCAAATATTTTAAAACTTTCTGATTTATCAGGTCAAAAATATCACACGCACCCACGTTGGACAGATATAGTGTAATTCTTCTGGATTCAGAATCCAGAATATGTTCCATATCGCTTCAAAAGTTGAATCAACTCATCCTTGGGCTATCACCTATCATCCTACCAAATTTTGTGTCAAACCGTTCATAACTTTTTTAGTTACCCCGTTAACAAACAGACAGATGGACAGACAAACAAGCAAACGGGTGAAAACATAACCTGTGGAGGTAATAAATGCTTCTGATTCAAGTACACAAACTGAAGGTCCTGCACCTATTTGACATAGATACTCAAATGTATACAGTCAGAGGAGGGAGTCAGAGGGGAGTAGGGAGTAGGTGCGGGGATCGCACTCCTGGTACCTGGACGTGCAGTTGAGAGACAGCTGGAAGGCCCGATAGCTGGGGGAGTATTTCTGCACCAGACCGATGTTGGGCAGGCTGTACCGGTGGAGAGTGCCTGACTCTCTGGCCTAGAGACGCCAACAGTAAGCATAGCCTCTTAGCTGTCCTGTCAAGAAATCATTTCGCTAACATGCAGCACAGCCACTCAACCTCATCAAAACCCAGAGAGGGTCAGTGGGAGTGCAGGTTTTCATCCAGAACAAGCAGCTACACACCCACTGTGGATCAACTCCTAAAGTCTTTGCAAGACCTTGACTAGAAGAATCAGAAGTGCAACTGTGTGGTTGAAATGAGAGCCTGAACCCACACTGGTCCTTTGTGGATGAGAGTGAGAATCCCCGAGGCACACAAGCGTTTGGGCAGTGATACGGTTTTAAAGGGCTGTGATTCCATCATGGTTCAGTTGAGTAAAAACCTGGACTTCAATTCCAGAGTATTTTCACCGACATCGACTGTCAATGTCCATACATTATTTGACCCCATATAAAATAGTCTGAGAAATCTATTCAGATCAAACACAAACATAGCAAGTCAGAATCAAGGACACTGATACAGTACTGACATTAACATCCCCTGTCATGTTTATATTCTTCTTGTTTGCACAAACACACACAACATTCAAATTCGCAACGATAGACCAAAGCCTTTTAATAACCAGAGCAGGCACAGATTAAGCCATGCTAACAGTGTCCCAAAATATAGCGAAATACGTACCACAATGAGAGTCTTGTCTGAAGCAGTAATACAGCAAATGGGATCTCTGGTTCCCTAAGAATAATGGACAAAAAAGTATTCAATTAAATAGGTTAATTCATTCATTATTGAATTCAAGGACAAACAAAGGCACAAATTATACATGAGCATCTACAGATAATAAAAGACAGCAAATGACAATGACAATGACAGTGTCTTTGGGTGAAAGATTAAGGCCTTGACTGTGTGATCTTTCCATCCGAGGAAATTCACGGTGTGTTTCCAGGGGGGCTACAACTGGGGTCACACGCTCTCACAAGTTTCAAAACCACATTCTTGGATAGAGAGCGGTAGCCTGGGCTCCACTGTGGTTTTTGCACCGAGGTGCACCTTCAGGAGTGAGAAATACAAACACTAGGGGAACACACACTGTGTATTGGGTCCAGCCAAACCAGAGCACAAGCTCACAGCAGACCTCCATAACCAGGCCCAAAGCTTGTGGTTTTTTTTGGGTCATAGGTGGTCACCGGGGGACGGTATATCCTCGAGCAAGGTTGGCGAGTTAGCGGGGTAAGTTTACAGAGTAAAATTCAGAGCACTAATACACCAGGAAAATGAACTGACGTGAGACAGGCGTTCTGGGATTTAGTCTGATCTTACCTTGCTCACTCAGTCCTCTGATATACACCCTCTGAGCAAAATCTATAAATTAGGACTTCAAAGAAACATGTAATTGTTCTCCTCCAGAGGGCCCCTTCTACCCACCATAGAGGAGGAAAGATTCCTCATTATATTTCACCAAAAAGCTGTGAGATGGCTTTATCAACCAACCCATCAAACTTTAGTCATAATTTTGTGGACAATCAAGGGATCAATGTTTACAGACAAATCACAATAAATCTATAAATAAAGCAGCCCCATAGCTTGGCCCCTTGCAGTGACACAGACTTCCTGTCCAAACACTGAAGTTCCGGTCCCATAGACACCAATAAAGCAGTCCTCTGAAGTATCTCTCTGGGTCACTCTACATAAAATCAACCAATTCTGAAAAAACGTTCCCACTTGAACCCCTAAGAATGGCAGATTTTTTTTGTTCAATGACTTCAGGATATTTAATGAAGCCATGCAAAATTTTACATTTACACTATGAGTATTTTCCCAATTTACAGGCCCTAGAAAGACATGGGGGTTAGAAATTTTACCAGCATTTTCGAGCCCTCATAACTATCAAAGCTCATATACGACTTCCTATACATCTCTAATACAAACCTACGGTCTATCTGTGACCGTTTAAGAAATACAAGTCATTGTAATTGTATTATGTCAAGTTTGACCTTCAAAGGTCACCAAGTCTAGTTGAATGTCACCAATGAAAGTTCATGTGTGACTTCCTTTAAGTCTGTGATACAAGCTTATGTTCTATCGGTGACCTTTTTAGTGATAGAATCATAGGATTTTCACTTGGTCAAGTCTGACCTTTGAAGGTCAACATGAAGGTCACCAAATGAAAGTTCATATTTGATCCAATTCAAACCAACACTCTATCTGTAATGATTTTAATGATATAAGTCATTGAAATTTCACAGTAAAGTTTGGCCGTTGAAGATCACTGAAGGTCCAGTTCAAGGTCACCAAATGAAACTTCTTACATGACTTCCTATACGCCCACGATACTAAGCTCCTTCTATAATAAGTTTTGGTGAAAGAAGTCATTATAATTTTGCCATGTGAAGTTTGACCTTCAAAGGTCACCCAAGGTCAAGTTCAAGGCCACCAAAAGAAATTTCAAAAATGCCCCTATATGTGTTTAATACACATACATGTATGTCCCCAATCTTCAATATTTTCAAGCCTCGAAGCCTTTGAAAATTGTAACATTTTGGATTGACCTAAAGTTTGACCTTTCAAGGTCATCTGAGGTCAACTTCAACATAGCCAATGTATAAGTCATATATAACTTTCTATGTGTCAATAGACAAACTTAATCTCTATCTGCAACCATTTGGCCTCAAAAGCCCATCTTGCTTATTCATAAAGTACAGCGCCCCCACTAGACCCACTTCCGTCTATTCAATTAAAGTGGCCCTTGCACTCTGCATTGACAGTACCAAGGGAAGTTGATTGCCTGATTTAGAAAAAAAATTAATCACACGGTTTTTGAGAAATAATTTTTTTTGAAATTTCAATTCCTATCTTTAAACATTTATAGCATTTTCCTTGACCTCAAGTTTGACCTTTCCAAGCCATCTGAGTTCAGCTTCAACATAGCCAATATATAGGTCATATATAACTTCCTATATGTTGATAATACAATTCCATCTCTATCTGCAACCATTTGGCCTCCACAGGCAATCTTGCTTATTAATAAAGTACAGCGCACTAAAACAACTTCCATCAATTCAATCAAAATGGCGCTCGCACAGTACATTGATGGTACCAAGGGAAGTTGATTGCCTGATTTAGAAAAAAAAATTATTATACGGCTTTTCAGAAAAAAAATAAAATTTGATTTCTCAGTCCTATCTTCAACATTGGGGCAAAAATTTCAAGGGCCCATAAAATGAACAAAAATGATTCAATCAAAAATCGGAAAAAAATGTCAGGAGATATGGCCGAGTAGTATGTTAAGGCAAATTTACACAAAAATTCATCAGGCCAAAAATAAGATAAAAAGGCTCCGGACGACGGACGCCACTCCATGACAATAGCTTATCGGCCCATAGGGTCGGTAAGCTAAAAACTGCAAAATATTATGTAATGGCCGAGGCCCGGACCATCCCACGTTGGAATTCAAGGATCTACCCATGTCAGACTAGACGATCAAAACACTGCTTTCATTTTCAGAAAATAAAAAAATGAGTGATTTAGTGTAAATTAGAGAATGGTCTCAGCTCTCAAGCGATGTATGGACTTTAACCCGTTAGTACGAAGAGATTTTTGGCACTTTGTGTATCGCTGTAGTGTACTGTTTTGCAAATATCGGGCTGTGGTCAAACTCATGAACACTGACATTGATTCTAACCCAACAATTATAGAATTTTCTCAGGATTGTCAATTGTTTATTAGATTCATAAGAATCTAATTATCGTCACGTAAAACAAGCACAGATGGAAGCATTAAATTTTTTGATCAAACAGAATTAAATTTATTATTTGAAGTTTATTATTCTAAAGTTCATACAAACATGGCTTGGTTATCGCGGAAGTGTAACTATGATTAAATCATAGAAATTGTGTTCAAAACCTCATAGATATACATAATTTCTATTCCATTCGTAGCACAAATCAAGAAATGCATTTGCTTGTTTTTCCATTGAATGAAATCTTGCGGCACACCATGTCTCATTTAGTAAAAGTCAATTGACCTTCATTTGCCATGTAAGCAGGCGTTTTACTGTTGTGATTCTGCTTTTTGCTTGTCATGTTTAAGTTCTGTGCCTGGCTCAGCCATGTTTAGGATTCTTGTGTTTTAGTGACCTCTGCCTGTCTGACCATTCTTAGTATTGTGTATTGTGTTCCTGGTATTTAGATTTCTTGTTATTATTTTTCATGTTTAGATCATTCAGTTTTCCATGCCATGTTTTCATTTCCATGCTTTGCACTTTGTCTCCCCTGTCTTGTCATGTGTGTATCTTTGCTCACGGTCCCTTGTCTTGCGTGCCACTCATTCAGGTGATTTATTGGTTTCTGGGTTTCAATCTTCTTTCATTATCTCGTGTTCTTCCTTCCTCTCTCTTTTACTGTCTTACTCACACATACTAACAGTTTATTGTTTTTGCTAATTACTAACCACACTAATCTTGCATATTTTTACTAACTTTCTAACATGCACTCGGGATTGTATAGCTGCACATACTAATTGACTAACGATCTCTCAGCAGTCGCTCAATTCTAATCTCCGCCTCCTTGCCTATCCCTAATTGTCTCTGCTGCAAGTTTCTGTGGATTTCCACTAATACTTTGTGCTTTCCTTTTCTTTTATCTGGGCACTTTAGTACTCCTTAACCGGAGCTGTTGTTTTGTACTTAGGTTCGTCTTGTGATCCCTGTCTGCGTTTTGGCTACAGCCAAATTCATGTAATTAGTTTATTCCTCATGTGTCTCTCCCTGATCATTGTTACCATTGATTGCACCTGTTCTCCCTGGTCATGTGTTTACCCCGGATGTGTATATAAGATAAGATGTGTATATAAGTCTGTTTGGTTCACTCTCGTCAGATCGTTCTCCCTAGTTTTCTCGTGCCACGTTTCTCGCCTCGATTTCTCAGTGTTTATCTTTCTGACTGGATTGCCCGACTTTTGATTTTTGCCTTTGTGATTTTGGATTACTGTTGCATCTGTGTGTTTTGACCATTTTTCTGCCCGACTACGATATCTCTGTTTGCTGCCCTGGTAACGATTCGGATTACGTCCTGTGGATTCTGGCTCGTCTCTCTGATAGTGCTATTCCTGTGTACCAGACCCATTTCTGTCCGACTACGATTACTGTGATTGCTGCCCTGGTTTTTGATACAATTTTTGCCCAACTGAATTTCGACTTTTGGATTGTGGACTTTGTACTGTTTTTCGCCCTGCGGGGGTCACCCCCCTTAACCAATAAAACAAGCTCTACTGCACTTCCTGGTTCTCGCATCTGGTTCCTGATCGCAATTCGCAGTTTACACTGAATATACATTTTCCTTCATGTTTAATCAGGGTTTTGAAAATAAGTATAAAATGGACAAACCAGCATTTTAGATCATGTCAATAATTGGATAGGGATTTCTCTTTGTCCAAGGTGCTGAAGGGGTTTGAAAGTTTTTATCATTTGCAATTAACTATGAAGAAAAAGCTACTTTCTGTTTTACTGAAGGGCTTGTTTCAACTGTCTTTTATGTTTATTGGCATGACTAATTATTAATTAGTATTAGAACATAATTGGAGTTAAATTAGCATAGGTGCGAGTGTCAGTTGTAAAAATCCAAATAAAAAAGATTTAAGATGCAGATACAGTATCTTACTGGTGCGGAAAATTAAAGAAAAAGAAATACATAAAGGCTGTCCAGGCAGAGATGGGGAGGATGAGTAAACCTGTGATTACTAGTCTGGATGTCTAGTGTAAAAAATCCGATTTCTATCCCTGAATGACCCCTCTAACTTGACCATCCCACTTACAGTGAAGGCTTTACCAAAGTCCAGTGCTCCCTCGCCCACTCCAGTAGGAGAGTCATCAATGTGGTAAACCCTATGGAGAGAGAGGGGGAGAGAAAGAAGGGGAGAAGACAGCAGAAAATCAAGCAGGTCCTGACTCTGGTCCAAGACCACCCTCAGGTCTGACCTGAGGCCAAGCAGAGGACAGCCTTTTTCCACTAGGCTTCCATTTACCTCATCCTGATTCCCCACACGTCAGCAACGCAACCTCACATGAACAAGTCCTCATGACACATAACACTGCAGGAAAATGCATGATCTGGGTGCAGGAGAAATACACTGTGAAGATTATGTTTATATCACTGACGCTGGAGTCTCTTCTGCAAACGAGTCAGTACATCTTTACAAAGTGTGTTACCAAAATCCCGATACAGAAATTCAGCATGACCCCACACCATCTACATCAGAAAGTGTGTCCATCATCTGATTGGGCATCCCAATGATGAAATAAAGGGAGAAAACAGCGATTGGTTGATAATCACCAATAATTTCTCTGGACTTGATGAGACCACATGCTTACTTGGACATAGACCGTTTCCTGGCGCTATGACTGAAGACATAATAACGGCAGTAAATCATACTTTAAAGAGAGAACAAATGCATCAAGGCCCATCATTGGGTGCATCAGGTTGTCCCGGTGATAAACTTATCCTTAGATGGGCCTTTCCACAATCAAGGTTAATGTGTAATGCTCGTTCCTAAGTTCCATTTTTTGTTTAACTATGTTAGTATTTCTCTGGAGTGGCCAATATTGACCATCATCATGACAGAATGACCAGCATTTAATATAAACAATATCAGAATAGTAACATTTTCCAGCGGCCCAAAATCTCAAGAACACTGCCTCAAATCACAGTGCTGGCACTACAGATTTTGTGACGCGACATGACTACTTCAAAACACAGCTGCGGGACGCCAGGTAGGTAAACTATAATTGTACAAAAACAAAGCCAGTAGTGTGCACATGTTCAATTTTATTCCCCGGCTAGATGGCCTTAGCTTACACTAGAAATAATGCTTTTATAAATGTACATAGGGCGTCATCACCTCCATCAAAATTTTGAAGTCTATTCCAGACCCAAAATCACTCAGCTCTTCTCATCGTGCCATGGCAAAATGTCGTTAGAGGCCTCCTTATATACTCGTCTATAAATCCCAATGCTTCACTGAATCGTAGAGTCATTAATCAATCCATAACTATCATTGATGCAAACTGCCAAACTGTTATCCGTTCCACCTGGTTTATAATTGATTCTCCCAATTTATTATGGATATATAACAACTTGTGACGAGTCAATAGAGGTCAAAGTTTGTTATTATGGTAAACAAGCTGGCCTCATCATCTTCAACTTTTAAACTTCGGTGAGTATTCTGTCCTAAAATGCCCCATTTCTGATGTCCGTTATTTGAAAACTGTAAGCAGATGTTATCCAATAAAACAAATATCGTCCATTGATTCTCATCGTCAATGACTAATTTTCATTGCAAGTCAACCCATAGAAAGTCATAGCGTCCGTGATATTGATGGGGGTATGTAGTTTGATGCATTGATGAAAAATGTTCACTTCGGGCGTCATTACTTGTGCCTGTTACCAAGGCATGTGTTAGGTGTATCAGATGGGCGATGATGGCCAGTGGTTAGATAAAATGTGAAGTTTAATGGAGACACTGCGACACATTCTGACCTTACGGAGTAATCCCCCTGCTGGCTTAACTGTTGTTTGGCCATGCTGCACAATTTCATTTCCCCAGGTACTGGGAGAAATAGTCAACAATACGCCGACAGCAGAGGTCACGCTAACCGAATATTTTCCGTAATTGACAGATTTTTTTTTTAATAATGACAGAATATTTTGAAGGCCGTCCGTCATTTTGACAGAATGTAATTCACACCCCCGTCCAATTGGTGGTGGGTGTCATATTGTCTCGAACATTGTCTTTGATCTGTCTGACGGAGATGCCAAGTCTCACCCATTCGGCGTAGGTCTCACGCATTTTTTTTGGCTTGTTCACCATAGTCCATAATTATTCAATGAAAGCTTATTAATGAGATTCTCACGCGGAATTACAATCCTTGTGCATTGAAGTTTGTTTCACTTGCGTGAAGGTGGACCTCACCATGGAAAGCGATTATGACTCCGGACTGCTTGTGTTTCTCGTGATTGGAAACAATGCATGTGCTTCATGATCGTTTAAATTGTTTAAATGAAATGAGACCACTTGAAACATCTTTATGCAATTCCATTGCTTTCAATCCTTCAGTAAAGACAAAAGTGAGAATTCCCGTGTCATAATCATTTTCCATGTCACTAGTGAGGAAATCCACCGTACTGCACGTGAAACTGATTAACTTAATGCACAATGACTTAAATTCCGCGAGTGAATTTCTTCAGTTAGTGTTGATTGAATAATTGCTGACTACGGCACAGGAATGTCAATGCCACTAAGAGGCAGGAGACTCAAGCCGAATGCGTAAGACTTGGCATCTCTGGTATGATCCTGTATTCCTCATATTTTTGTATAATGATCATTTGCTCTTCATTTGTAAAATATGCTGCTCTGCTGCCGGTATACTATTGGTCATATGTTACAAATGCCATCTATGTTATGAGAACATGCAGATATATCTAGGTGGGGAAAGCCACGGTTTACATAACAAGTGGATAAGCAGCTTCGTAAGACCGCTTAGCGAGACTGCGGTTGTTCAGCTTAGTGAAGCCCAGCAATAAATGAAAGCATTGTTCATTTGCGTACTATTACTGTGTGGGGGGAGAAATCATTGGTGATGTTTTATACAGTTCATACAGCAGTAAGTTTGATAATCCACGCACTGTATTTAACACAGTGCACAATGTGTGTCTACATGAATCACTGTCGGCAGCAGCTAATGCGTAATCTATAAATTATTCTGTTTATCTTTTTTAAATAAACGATTATCATTAAAAAAAAAATACGATGAGGAATAATAATTGATTAATGTGGAATTTTTATGCCCCTGTCCGTCACAATGACTGACAATCAGAAAGTGTAAGGCGACCTCTTGCCGACAGGTATATGTCGCTTCATAACCTTTCACTGCCTGCACAGTGGAATATAAAACTATGATAGCATCTGTTGACGTATGGGACTGGTCACAGACAAGCTTGTGTTGTGTAGTTGCCTGAAGTTAAACTATTTTCTCGCTGATTTTATACCACACTTGACATCCCATAGAGCATAAAAACGCTTCTTGCTTAATTTTTCACATGAGTTTTGCACGGCCGTGTCACAGGACATTAAGTTTGATAGTGGAATGGCCCATGCACAAAGCGCAGGGAGTAAGCGAGACAGCTTCACACATTCAAAGACACAACAGGAGGGAAAGAATGACTGATAAATCACCCAAGGAAGGCATAGCATCGACCTCATTGCCTTTTGCCTTGATAGATGAGTCATGGAATAATGACATCACCCCTGACACAACCCCCCCCTCACCTCTCCCGACCCTCCTTCCGGGTCTTGGCCACCTGGTTGATCTCCAGTGCAGTCAACTTCTTGGCCACACGGTACTGCCAGGCGTAGAAGGCCTCCTTGGACGCGGCGATAACATGGGTCCTTGTCATGGTAACGAACAACGGGTCTACAGAAACCACACAACACCAAAAATGAGGTGGTTAACAGAACTGACAAAAACCAAGAGACAGACAGGATATTTAACACAAATGACTAAAACCGCACCACAGAAAGGACAATTCATATAAAACACTTACAAAACTACAGAAAGGGCAATTTACTGAACAGTCTGACACCTCACCATAGAAAGGACAATGACAGACTAATAACACACTATAGACAGGACTACAGATTAATTACAAACCACAGAATGAATTATGACTAACAGACTAATACCTCAACACCAAAATGATTGTTAACAGGCCAAATCAATATTTTTGAGGCTAGTGTTATTGATGGGAGAGGGGCTTGTACAATTACAGGGGGATGGTTGTGTGGAAGGCTCCAGATTGTTGGGTTTTGTAACATTCTTGAATGACAAACCACCAAAGGCGCCCCAGACAGCAAACCATGCATCATATATATTTTTACAGAAACACTTGCCTTTCAAATGATCTTCCCATGACTTATATGACTTATAAAAAAAACAAACACTAACACCACGACTAAATTTTGAAACTGTTCCCTAGAGAAATACAGGGGCCAAAACTATTCAGGTTCCTTTGACACATGGGTTTCCTGACTTTTAACCCTTGAAGGTATGAAGTCAGAAGTGACTGGTAATTGAAAGCGTTGGGAGTTCCAGAATATGGACTGCCTCTGAATTCTAAATTCTAACAAACATTCCAACAAAAAATTGTACTTCAAAAGGGCTGGAGGCAGAGAACTGTTTGTAGACACATACAGTACCAGTCAAAAGTTTGGACACACTTTGAAAAGCACAGCATTGGGAAGTTATAAAGCCACATGACTCCAAACTCATTATAGCCATACGACTACCCTTACGGGGGAAAAAAAAAAAAAGTGAGTGTGTTCAGCAAATATGACAACAAATGCTGGCTAGTTAGATGGATTTAACAATTGCATTTAACAAGTAAAGCCTGCTTATTTCTTTATTTTAACACGGTGTGTAGAGATGAGGCAATTTTCATTGGTACAGCAGTCGATTTGAAGGGATTAGGATAAGGATTCTGCATTATGGTTAGGGGTTAGGGTTAAGGTAACGGTTAGGGTTAGAGTCAGGGTCAGGGTCAGAGTTAGGGTTAGGGTTAGGGTTAGGTTAGGGCAGGGATTGAAATTGGGACTGCCGTTCCTCTCTACATTGAAATGGAGCTGTTGGGGGAATGAACAGGACGAGACGACCGCAACCGCCCTTTATAAAAAGCCATAACGTCAACCACAGCAAACAGCCCATACTATTCGCATTGTGGCCATCAGACAGCAAAATTTTTGCACCCCCCCCCACCACCACCTTATGATTTCAAGGGCATTTTGAGCCAATTTTATCCCTTTACCGTCCTTAATTTCCTATCGCGAGTGCAAATAAGGTAAATATTGCTAAAATTTTCAAAATAAAAAAACGTCAAAACTTGCTGCTTTTCATCCACTCCCTGCTCATGACTTTACACAGTGAAGTGGTTCAAGCAGACTGGTGTTAATGGGGGATGTGACCTTGTGGTGCTATGAGCTAACAGCACACCACAGTGTTACTCACCAATATCAATGTACTTGGAGTCCAGAGGCGTCCCAATAGAGTTACACAGCACCAGCACATACTGCAAGAGCCGGGAAGATAAGAGTCACATGACCAGATTTCAGCCATGACAGACGGAACATTAACATCTAAGTAGTGCGTTTACTGCAGCTTCATAACTGGCAGAAAATGCCAACTAGAGAACACAAGTGAAGAGATTCTTCGCCGAATGTTCTTAAACTGGTGACACAAATAGAACTGGTCATTTTAAGCAATAGAGTTCTGCAATGGCGAAGTGGAATATTGTAAAATCATTTCACAAAAAAGTTTATAACTCCAAGAGTCCAGGGAGCAGAAATATACAAGGATAAAGAACCAGATGCCAGCACACGCAGCCACGGGACATAACAAGTAAGGAAGTCACATCATGAGCAGGTACTGTACCGTTGCAGCTACTGCCTCGGTTTCCGTGTCTTCCTGCGCAGCGATTAATTGAACGAACATACCGAGACAAACATTAGCCATGAAACCCTCTCAACTTCCAAAATACAGAGCTTATTCACAAACCCAAAGACAAAAAACCCAAGTTTGGCTTACCTGGGGATGAGAGTCATCCGCCTTGGTTGCCAGGATACAGAAGTCCCCACAGGTGGTGATTGACAGAAGGCTCCTGACGTACTTAACAAACTTCTCATTATTCTTGGTGTCCCAGAAGACTACGCAGTACTCCAGCCGGTCAGGCCGAGTGTAGGCATACACCACCGTGTTGGAGCAGTACCCCCACTGAGTGAGTGTGTGTGTGTGTGTGTGTGTGTGTGTGTGTGTGTGTGTGTATGTGTGTGTATGTGTGTGCACGTGAGCGTGTGTGTGTGTGAGAGAGAGAGAGAGAGAGAGAGAGAGAGAGAAAAAGAGAAAAAAAGAGGGATGGTTGGCGATAGAGAGGGAGGGAGAAAGAGAGAGAGGTATCAAAAATTGAGAACGCCAGCAAATGCACACAACCTATGAATAACCCAAAATCCAGTGCATATTCAGCATAATACAAGCAAACACAGCACACACGAATCTTCCACCCTGACCAAGGTCTGCTCTGTGGAACTAATCAGATCAAACAGGAGTGTATTAGAACGGGTTTTCCTGGTGTATTCAGGTGTATATCCCTTCAGGGAACACCAGTACCAACATGACTTGCTTAACAAAGGTTTGCAGCACCCTCCATCAGCATTGGAGCCACTACCTTGTAATCTGGACGAATGTTGGCAAAGTAGATGAAGGAATCCACAGCCAGGCCAATTCTCAGTCCTCCACCTTCCCAGGATACCGCAGTCATCTGTTTCCCAGGGACCTTCAGGGTCCGTAAGTGCTGCGAGACGAAGAGCAATGTGACGACCTCAAACTGAGAAACCCTCTGACATCAGAAATCCCACTCAATCACAAGTGCAGAGCAATAGCACTTATGTTCAATGTACTCATGACTCGTAATGTTTTGGCAGCAATATTCTTTGCTAGTAAATTTCATTTTAAATTTTTTTTAGGTCACGTTTTCTACGAATAAGCCCGTTAGTTTTTGCAAGCAAACTGTGCAAAAACTAACAAGCTTATGTGGTTAATTGTTGCCCACTGGGTGCATGCCTTCTTCGAGCTAGCAGCTTCATGAAGTCAAGGTTTTTGTATCCAGTATGTCTGTAAGACAGTACTGTAAAACATACTGGATACAAAAACCTTGGCTTCATGAACCTGCTAGCCAGAGGAAGACATGCACCCAGTGGGCAAACATTTTCCTTGTTTATGTCCAAAAGCATTTCTGAGTGTAACGTGTTTCACAACTTCCAAACTAAGAGACGAGTGTCAGAGCAGCCCCAACAGGCAGAAACCACAAAGCCATGGGCGGAGCCTGTCTTCAGCCTGCTGATTGGACGGTTCGAACCTCTCCAAAGGGAGTGTAGAACTGCACCACGTTAACATCCTTGTCCACGGAGACAGCCCTCTGTGACCCAGCCACCGCAAGTACACTGCCGCTCTGGTTCCACTGGATGCTGGCCACGTTCATCCCAGTATCAATCAGTACCGGGTCTGCACCGCAGCGAAAATATGCTGTCAGCTGCCATGTCACTTACTGCCAATTCACTCATGCATTATATCAGCGCAGCAAACAAGCAAACAGCCGCAGCCTTATCATCGCACCCCAATTTGAAATGAACAGTTGCACTGAGTACGGTTAGCATATTTGTGCAGCTTTAAAAAAACAATAAAAACATCCAGCTCAGTGAACAAGACAACAAAATACAAACAGCATCATTGGGGATATGACCATCTGACAGCAGATTTAAAGCAATAAAAAGTGTTGACTCTATAATTGTTATTCAAAAATAAAGTGAACTGTTAATTGAGCAATTTTTCTGTAGACCAGACATTTTATACTTAAGGGTATCAACAAATACTACACATGATTTACTGCAGTGCCATAAAAAAGTAAAGGCAGACCAGAGCTTGAGGTATAAATAACTAACAAAGGATTCCTACAATGAAGAGGCTAGACGTTACCAAAACAAGACAACATTATGATAATAATTACTATTATTTATTATAATTATTATCATCATTATTACAGCAGTAGTAGCAACAGAATAACTTGTACCCTTACTTAGTAATAATCACTTCTTTTTAGAGTTTCCATAATATTTCCAATTGATGGTAGTAATTAACAGCAGAGATAATGAGGTGCTTTCAGAAGTGTGATTGATACTGGGACAGTGGTGTGGGTACATGATATGGGAAGCCAGTGACTGTCCCAGATTACATGAACCCCCCCACCCCAGTGGTACCCACTCTCGTCACTCTCGTAGCGCATGATCTGACACCTCCCGTTGTCAAAGCAGATGGCCAGGCAGGGGCAGTCAGGCTCCACATAGCCCTCAGTTCCAGGGTACCAGTGGATCCCCGCGATGCTGACCACTGCAGAGACACTGACCAGGCAGCTCACCGTCATCTTCATCTGCAGCACAAAACATACTGACAACGATTAGCCAGCCTGCAGGGAATCGCTTCAGGACCTGTCTTCAGAACATTGTACAGGAATCTCAAACTGGGCTGCTGGACGGCTGTAGGGTTTGGTTGTTTCAGTGTTTCCCCAAGTTAAAATTTAGTCACAGATTAGCTGAATCATCCGTACCCCTCCCATCAATCGCCTATAAACTGACACAAAACCTGGAGGAACCAGCTGACACTTCAACACTGCAGGAGAAGCATCCAAGACCCCTAACGGAGAACTAGCCCTCCTGAGGGGTTATTGTCACCGTAACCCCTCTTAAACATACAGAACAACATTCTTGGAACTATCAACTATATTTTCAATACTTTCACGCAAAGGAACACGGGGATTCTTACGATGAAATTGCCCTGGTTGTCGTAGATGTGTATTTCACCGTTGGCCATGCCAAAAAGCAGGATTTTGCTGTCGGGTGACCAGGCCACATGAGCTAGCTGGATTCCCTTCAGTTCTTTCCCCCAGATCCTGTTGCCTGAGAGGAACATGATCACAAATGGAAGTGAGAGGTGCTCAAAAGCTAAGAAAGAAGAAAAAAAAAACCTTTTTCCCTTATTCAGTTCAGTCTACGAGTATATACAACAAAATAGGAAGTTAGAAACTACAGCTCTTCAGTATACAGTCAGAGCAATAAGTAAAAATTATTGAAGGAGAGGAGTATAGGAGCATTTGAACTGAACTGCAAAAGAAAGAATATCAAATATATTTGCACTTTGGCTTATGAATAAACAAGATAAAAAGAGCATCCCATTGCTTCCACATCAAAATCAAAAATAGCGACTTTTTAAATGTCAGACAAAGTTACGGACAAGTGTTGACTAAATCACAAACCTTTGTGACAAAATAAGACAGTAAAAAACAGAGGACTGCAGGAAGATGAGGCAGGGGAAAAATGAAATTTGCTTGTCGTTCGGAGGAAAGGAAAGGAAACCGTCCCCCGCTCACCGTCCACCGAGCCGACGATGACGGCTCCATCCTCGTACACGATGCAGATCTTCTGCCCGTCAGCGTTCCAGCTCATGCTTCTCACCACCGACTTGTTCCTGTTGTTGATCATCTCCTCGTACCACGAACCTTCACACACAGAGTAAAAGTTCCGGAAACGAAGGGCTAACGCAGGGGTCACCGACCCTGAAGTCAGGGGCTTCAGGTATACAAATCTGCATGGATTTCATGTCAAAATTTTGCATTGGTTCAAAATAATTAAGTGGTGTACGGTTAAAAATATCCTAATTCATGAACTCTTGGGTTGGCTGAAGTGCATTTAATTAGTGCTCAATAAATCACAATCAAGTTAAAGTGTCTCAGACTTACAAGCCAAAGTCTCTTAATTGTGCATGTTTTTACATCAAGTTTATTTCAGAACTCCTAAATCTGCATAGAAAAGAGAAGCATACCCTGTATTTTTATTATCATGCCCTGTTAATAAATGAGGGCTCTGTTTCAGGAGATCTACCATCCTGAAAATCTTTACCGTAACCTTAATCTGGCACACGTCACTCTACTGATGAGCAGCAGAACGGGATCTCCACCAGAGCCGAGGTTTGCTAGGGCCAGAGGGAAAACCTACTGGATGGTACATCTCCTGGAACAAGGTTAGTGACCACTGATCTACTGCCTACTACACCTAACACCAGGTACTGTTATGATTTACATACATGTTAAATCAAACTAAGTTTTTTGATGAAAACAACAAATGGGAGGAAAAGCAGTTTGCAGAGGACATAACCGTGCATAACACCTCCATTATGCCATGTCAGATTTAAAAATAAACCACATGTTAATAAATACATACAATCAAAAAATTTGTAAAGGAGCCATTTCTATCATAAATGATGTTGCAATGAATTTCAGTCAATTCAACCGTGATGGATTAACCCCAAAATGAATCCTATTGATTCAAGTCAGGTGATCAATCACTATGGTTTTAAAGTCCATGGGAACGCAGAATAAATCTTTAAAAAATGGTGTAATATTTCAAAATTGACTTAATTCTGAAGCACCCAGCAAAGTTTGAATGGAAAAAAAATTCACAAACATATACTAATATTTCTCCAAGGAAAAATACATGCCTCATATAGTAAAAAAATTGCCACAAAAATAGCTGAATAGACTCATCAGTTCTCTTGTGGACTATACAGGTGTGGCCATAATGAACGCGTCAAGGGGATAGGGCAATTTATCTTAACTCTGATTGGTTGAGGTCCTAACCTATGAAATTAAGTGGATCACTTGAGTAATATGTTACGTTACCTCGAGATGAAAAGGCTCATGTCAATTTAAAAAAATCAGCCACTGAGAAGGGAAAATCTTTAGATTTGTAAATCTATTTAGGAGGAATTAGCCTCCAAAAAATCACAAGTCTCATAATTTTTGTATGTATACTGCATACCTTCAAGGTAAAAAAATACAGATAAAAGAATTGATGACTTAAGTTTCCTGGGACTTTAGGTTTCCATATCGCTATGCAGTCTGCACCTTTGTACAGCATCCAGACAATGATGAGGCCATTCTGGTCGCTGGTGGTGAGCTTCTGGTACTGTTCGTTCCAGGTCACGACCTGGACTGCCCCTGTATGACACCAGCATCCCATAAAAACATAAGCAGGATATAAAAACATCACGGAAAAGTAACACTGCAGCATTTCTACAAAGATTTGACGTGACGGGGAAGTGCAACTGAGCACAAGCTCCAAATAAGGACTGCGTGCGGACTTACCGCTATGCCCTTCCAGCGTCTGATTCATCGAGAGGTTACTGGGGGCTGCAAGTCCTTTGAGTTTAGCGTCATCTATGAAAAAGAATGACACAGATTAACAGTCCGAGGCACATACAGGCTCCTGAGAGGGAGACTTCGATCCTCTACCCAAGAATTTTTAGAGCTAATGGAATATTGTGGCTTTCATCAAGCTCCAGTCAAAACTGTAAGGACACTGAAATATGAACAGAAATTCTCAGACATGAATGCAACATTTCTGTCTGGCCAGACTTTAATAGACACTGTGTGCACACCACGGCAGAAGCACGGGTAAATTCACAGCAGAGTGGCAAAACGATGTTTACTGGATCATCTATATGGAGACATCCCATTTATACTTAGACAGACAAGCAGTCTGACCGATAGGCTGAGCACCTTCATGAGAAAACTCACATAAATTACTAAAGGAATCGAAGCTGGGACTGACCTGTGAGAATCATCAGCAACATACCTGCTCAATACCATAATCATAATCAATCTAACCAGGCCAGGCGTGCAATCGCACTGCTGAAAAACACAGCGACTGAAGTATCTTTCCAAGCTCCCTCCCCCCTCGTGCTCTACAGCCATGTGTAATCAGCTGGGAATGGGACATTCTTACAGAAGCCCCATGCGTGAATGAAAAGCCGCAGAGCTGTTCAGGGCTGCACTCTCTCCATACGTGGGTCAGGTCAACTGTGACCCTGACACCACACTTCACCAGTCTAAGCACCACTGCCTCCCAAACCCCAGGCAGAACTTCAGAAAGCATATGGAGTTCCAAGCGTCATGTCATAAATACACATTATATGAGCACGGCTCCAAGCCATGGCGTAGCACATGTAATTACCAAAGATCAGGGTCCGTTATATCACTAAAGAGGGTTGCCTTCCCAGCTTGTCTGCGCAGTGACTCACTGCATTTCCCCTCAAAAATGAGCTTATTTGATAGTCACCACAGATTGAATTCAGGGCAGGTTCTCAGTCTTGAGCATGTTTAATATTTACATGTTTTCGGTTGATTTATTTAATAATGGTGCATTTCAGATGAACGCATGCATTCCTATAAAACGATGCATTCTTGGAGGAGATAAAATCTGAAGATGAATAAAAAATTTCGGCTCCAAGTATGGAGTAACGCAATTTTAACCTCTAAAAATGTCTCATTTTAATAATAAGGTCAAGGTGGGTCCATTATTGCGTTCAAATGAATAAAAAAAAATGTACACTGAGCTGCCGGATCGCTCACTTGGTTAAGGCACTGCGTTGCAGTGCAGAAGTGACTAACAAGTCTCGGGTTCAAGCCCCGGTCGTACCAACCGGCAGTGGCCGGCAGCTTTTTCAGCGAAGTGCACAATTGGCCACCGTGCTACAGGGCTTCAAATTGGGAAGGGACTGCCGGGATAAGGGTAATAAATAAACAGCTTTGTTCGTTGCTCAAGCGCCTCCTGTTGGCCAGACGGGCGCTCGTCAGGAAGACTCTAAGCCTGTTCATGCCCGGGTATCCTCCGCCCTGGTTCTGAACCTGCGAAGATTCAACCAGTGAGTGTATAAGAATCAGTGGCAGACAGGCACGTGCTTCGGAGGAGAGCCGTGAACTGTCTCACTATCCTGAGTTTGCAGCAAGGGGTCGCATACGAGCAAGCTTTGTACATAGTTCCCCAATTGGGCATTCCAGATTCGGGTGGGATAAAAGATGCCCACAATTCAGAAGTTTGATGGTATGACCTTGCAGTTATCGTGCTAAAAATGCGCGCCAAAAGACAGTCTAGATTTTTTGTCAATAAAAATGTCCTTTCAGACATAAACTTTAACACCATGAGTACCAATGTGACTGAATAGCATGGATACAAATACCACAAAATCTTCGTTTTGTGCCTGGCCTTAATAAATAACCGATCAAAACAAACATTCATTCATTCATTCATTTTCTATACCCACTTATTCCTCACTAGGGTCACGGGCCGAGCTGGAGCCTATCCCAGCTGGCTACGGGCAAAGGCAGGGACCCACCCTGGACAGGTTGCCAATCCATCGCAGGGCGCACACACCATTCACAGACCATTCACGCTCACACTCATACCTATGGGCAATTTAGTGTCTCCAATTGACCTGACATGCATGTCTTTGGACTGCGGGAGGAAACCGGAGTACCCGGAGAAACACGGGTACACGAACACGGGGAGAACATGCAAACTCCAAAACAAGCATAAACATCAAAATAACCAACCAGTGCAACACGAAATGTTCTAACTCTTTTTTTCAGTCAAATCTCATCCTGTCCGACACATCAACATATTCCGTGATAAAAAAATGGCATTAATTGTATTACATCACATTACATAACATGTAACAGATCTTATGTCACCTCCTTTTCCCCCTAAGGCCAGTACAATGTTTTGCATTAACGTATTAGAAAATAAACAATCTAAAAGTACTTTCAATTTTGTGTGAGCGTGAGACAAATACAGCATCATGACTGTGAAATTTCCCCTAAACGGCATTAACCTGAGAGACATTTTAGGTTTGTTTTGTAAATGCCTGCTGTAAGACTGAGCTCTACAAAATACATTTTAAAATATTGAAAAATCTTAAAATAAAAATCTAGTTTTATTTGTTGTTTCTTAACCCAATAACCAATAGTGAATGCAGTCTAGTGAGATTCTCAAATATGACCAAAAATCACTCAAGTTTTGCCAAAAAAAAGGCCTTGTCTGCACTAATCTTCTGAACAATTCAGACAAAAGTGCAAGAGCAGGCAAGAACTTCCACGACTAAACATGCATATATGTGTACACAGGGATGAAGACAGTCAGTACATCCCAAGCCAGGCCAAATTTCTCCATATACAGTCTTTTAAAAAATGAAATCAAAATTTGTATGTATAGCATTCACAGATAACCCCAGCCTAAACCTCAAATAGAAATAAGTCTGGGGTAGGGCAATACTGGCTGAGAAAAACTCATGACGCTTCATCTAGATTTTAAAAAATGAGCAAAATTCCAACTGAAATGATGCATAAGAGTGAAATTAGAAATGCCCCATTGTCAGAAATATCTTAATTTGTGAAACACAGAAGGGGACATTCCAGGGGTCAGAAAGTAAAAGTCTGGTTACCTCCAGCCATGAGCTCAGGCAGCTGATCTTCCTAATTAATTCAACCTCTGGGCAGAAGAGTTGCTGCAATTCTTCGATACAGGCAGTTGTAACAAAATACTGGGGCGGACTTTTACTTTCCGGGGCTGGATTGTCCACCTCTCAAGCTGGTGCACTAAACTGCAACAATTTTTACTTTACATATCAGTCAGCTTCGGATCTTCCAAACATGCACAAGACCACTGACTAATTGTCTTTTGAAACAAGTCTGTTTTTATAAATTCCGAATCCGCAGGTGAAGGCAGCCTAAGTCCCTTTTTCCTTCTTTCTTTTTTTAACGTCAGCACTCGAAACCAGAGGTGGGCAACGAAGGCCGCATCTGTCCCTGGTTTTCACACCAACTTCTGGCTAGAAATTGGTACACTGTCAAAATTGGCCAAACCATTTATGAAATCTGACATTTCACGCGCATTTCTTAAAATTATCATGAATGACCACCAAAGACTGTTTTTGTCTCCCTTCATTTTCCTTTGATCTAATCATCGGACAAATCTATATTTGTGTATGCAACCAATTAAGTCAATTAGTTAAGGCAAGTGATAAAAATAAAAGCCAGCATACACACCGGCTCTACAGGACTGGAGCGTCCCACCCTTGCTTTAAACGTAAATGAGACTCCCAGTGGATGTGCAATCTTTATATGGCAGAAACCTGGAGGAATACATGGATTTAGAGCAATGCTTCTCAGAAATGCTCCAGAAGAACAGGTGGTTCTAATGATTAGGTCATTATCAATCGATGAAGCCCTGTGGGATAACACGCTGATCATTTGAATCACCGGAGCTGGAGCACTGAGAGATCTAAAACACGCAGGACAGGTGATGCTCAAGAAGAGGTTTGGGAAGCACTGGTTTAGAGGTTATGAATAATGGAAGAGCACAAGTCCGATTAGACTTTCACCTGTCTGGGAGTCCAGCTTGAGGACTTTGAGGAGCCCGTCTTCACCACCACATGCTATGAAACCTTGGTCCTTATTCCAAGAGACGCACTTCAGCCGCGTGTTATTAGGGATGGCAATCTGCAACATACAGCTCAACAGGTCAACTCGCAGGCCACGGCGAGTCAGCAACCCACCAAAAGAGCAAATTTCACTATTCTTTTTGTCTGGATACACGTTAACTTGGCGAGCAAGCGAGCTGTAACAGTGACTTCACTGTCCATCGCAGACAGGTTGCTAATTGATCACGGATTTTCTCTGTGGCCGTTTCGCAGCCGGCTGAGGCTGTCCGCACGACTGTCGTATGAATTGACCGAGCTGAATTAGCAGATTTCTCTGCACGACCGTCGTACCTATAGTCACCCTCTTCCAGCCAGCAAGCCGCTCCAATGAGAAGTAGGATTTGCATGCGAGACAGACTTGAGCGTCCGGTAATTGCAGAACAGTAGGTAGATCCAACTGTAAATCGCTAACTGTTTCCGTTATTTATCATTGACACAGCTAACATATTCGCCAAGTTATCTTATTTGATGACGTTTGGCTGAAATCCCAGTTTTCAATCATCACAGTAAAGCTACCAGTTTGTTCGTTACTCGATAGCTAACGTTACACTGTTGCGTTTAGCCAGACGAAGCAAAGACCCGGGAAATTCTGTACATTCTTACCTTTTTACTGAGATAAATAAACATTTTTCAGACGCACGATCAGCAGTCTACTATAACGTTGACTAGAATTCAGATTTGGTTGCAAGTAACGTTTAGCTATTCAAAAACTAAACGGAATAAACTCATATAGTTTCTTGGCAGCAATGTGAACCCACAATGTTTCACATAACATAGAAATAAACTTCAAAACAAGCGCATTTTCCCTCAGATTTAGCTGGCTCGATTTTGTGCATTATCCAGGTGGTTGATTGTGAGGGGACAGCATCGCAGACACAACTGTTTCCTCGGTTTCCTGGTAACCGCAAACCGGAAAATTGTGTGGTGGTCAATCCTTACTTCCGCTTCTGTAGTCACGGTCCCTGTAGTCTTCCCTTGTAGTTTTTGTGTTACATCTAATGTTGTGACTTCGGGTGAGGGGGGTTGCGTCTGTAGATGCGCAACTTTGTTTGGCTTTGCTTTCTTTACTAAATATGAACTATCGTGGGAATTCAGGCCAGTTTCTGGGACAGAGCGAACATTTTATAGCATTCAGAAATGGTAAAATATTAAGATGGAAGTTGTGTGGAGCTTGACTAATCATGGCCTGAGTTCAACCTATCAGCCACCTACTAGTAGCAGGCTTATGTCATGGAATTTCAAATCTACTGCAGATTGTGAAATATTGTGTAGCCCTGGTTAGATTTTTGCAAATCTTTCCCCTAAACAGTTAACTTGTCACATGATGCTTTTCCTCAGAATTTTCCAGCAAGATTATTCATTCTGAGTGACTTCATTTCTTCCTTTGGGAACAGTGGCAGAAGCCTTTTCTTGAACGGAACCATACCACTGTTAAACTGCCTGTGTCTGCTCATAATTGGTTTAGCCTTTGTTTATTTCATTTTATTTATTATTATTTTATTTTATTTTTTTTTTTTTTTTGGGGGTGGGGGTCCTGTAATTGTCATCAGTGCTGGACATATGGCTTGTGTTTTTTTTTTTTGTTTTTTTTTCTGGCAATAGAGCCAAGAGGCTCAGTGAATGTTAGTCAATGTGAAAACTGAGGCTTATAAGATCTAATAAGAACTTATGTGGCTTATTTGACACCATGTGCCTTTTCAGAGCAGGCTTTTCTCCCCCATTACCTCACTTATTTTATAAAACTGTAATGCAATCTATAGTCATGCATTTTTTGGAAAGTGAAATTAAAATATTGATTGGCTAAAATTGATTGTGATGCAGTCGTAGTGGGTGATAATACCAATATAACCATTCGTCGAAATGCAAACGGACAGACCACACAGCAATTTAATATGAGAAAATGCTGCTTGTATTTTATTCATTTATGTATTTATGAGCATTACATGGCAAAGTACCATGTTGAACTTTATCATTGCACATAAAATCACACATTTGATATGGCACCAATATTCCAGTGCACCTGTCATTGTAAGATAATTTCTGATCGTATGTCAAGCTGTGTTCTGAACGGAAACATATGATATAGCTACAAACTCTATTCAGCTATAATCAAATATGCATATGAAATAACCAGCTAAGCTAAAATCACCAAGGACTGCCAAACACAGAGCGCTTTCTCAGTCATTGTTTATTGTCACATATACATTTTTTACAACTTTTGAAAACGGAATAGAATCCACACTGCCTATCCCTTTATCTCCATTTAAATAAACAAGAAATGTGACCTCAACTTAAGGTAAACTCAGACTTCTCTCATATTTGCACAACATTAAAAACAAATACAGTACATTTACAAATAGAAGAACAAATGAAAAATAAGTTGCTCTTTAAAAAGACTGAGATCGATACTGGTGCTTAAAAATGCAAATAAAGAATAAAACACTCTGCTTAGCTAAGGTAAAAATCTAAACCAGTTACTGATTGGTAGGACAGAGTACATGTCCCTACATGTGCATTCTAGTTACTATAGCGAGGCACTAAAGACAAGCGATAACTCTGTGCATCTCGCAGCCGTTGTAAAAACAGGCAGACATTATATGATATGACACCTGATCATTCTCCTTTTACCCAAAACATGCTATTGCCCATTGGCACTATCGGAAGTTAGCAAGAAAGCTGAACATTCAGATGTCATAGAGGCCGACAGTGACCAGTGGTACGGCACAGCAGTGGAAGATAAAAATTGAAATGGCACATTGGAGTGAGAGCAAGGAGCACAAGCTGTGGACAGGGTGGCTCTCTATTGCATTTCCCTGGGGAAGAGCAATGCGGTCTTCTCATCTAGAAACGATTCATCTTCCTCTCAAATTGTTGCATCTTCTTTGACATGGTGTCTAGTGAAAAAGTGTTAAGGACTGTAATTTCATGAACACTGTCAGGGCACTTATAATGTGGAACAAGTCCAAATTTCACCTATAAAATACCATTGGTGCGCAAGAACTATCCTATGTATATAAAACATATACGCGACGTAATAGTTGCAAATATTTAAAAGTAATGGTTACATTAATAGTGGAACTTTAGGTCAAGTTGGGCAGCTGGGCTGCTAAGGATATATTTGTGTGTCAGGTCGTCAATGGTCGATTGCATCTTCCTCTGGAAGGCAACCTGAGCTTCACATTTGCAGGGGTCTTCAATCAACTCTGCCTTCGCCTCAACTAAATAGAGAGAAGATGATTATGGATACATTTGAACGAACACACACACACACACACGCACACATACGCACACACACACGCACACGCGCACACACACACACACACACAACTAAAGCCCAGCTCAGTTCAAAGATTTGTGACCATTAAGGTGCAGTTGGTTACATTTTCCAATGATCTAAGACTCAGCATTAACAATTGAAGCACCTATTACTAAAACCCCATAAGTCACACTTGACTTGACTTTTGGGGTTTTAGTAATCAGTGCTTCAATTAGAGATGAGTTGAATCTCCTGCAACAGCAAGCACAGGCATCAGACCATCTAGGATGTGTAGTGACTGGTAATGAAACTCCACATCGTCAAACTTTGGTCCAAACTGGGCTTAGCACACAATACAGAAACAAAAAAAAATACAATGCCATTATATTTATAAACTGAACCCAATATGCCATCCACTGACATGCAGCAGATCATCCACGAATCAGATGTAAAGGCTGCGATTAGATCAGAGTCTCACTTTCACAGCAGCTCATGCGATTTTTTTTCCGTTCAGGAGAGGATTAATAATCATAATGCAGCCGATCAAAGCACAGGTCAATTATTATGCCAAGTCCCAAGGAAGCAGTTGCTCACTAATTTGCCAAGACAATTTCTGTGGTTAGGATTGGACTGGGACACAGATTGCCAAACAGCAGAACATCTGATATCTCCGCGTAATTATGGTTACTGGAACAAACCAGTGAAGACAGAGCATCATCATGCAGAGGGAGACATCCATATGCATCCAGTCAGCCCGGCAACAAACCAGAGCCAATCAAAGCAGGGCAAAAAGATGCTTTTTCCCTTCCTCTCCTTTCAGCCACTTCCTGTTTCCCTCCTTCAGCCATTCCAGTGCGATTGTCGGCAGAGGATGGGCATGCCATGGGTCCTCAAGCGCATGTCTTCTGGCCCGTCCTTACCAGAGCAAACCTTGCCCTTTACGGCCTTGGCTATGGACAGCATAGCACTAAAGTTGGCTGAGTAAAAGTAGTGATCGCTGTGTGGTTTTGAGGCGATTTCCAGAAGGTCTTTCTCCGCTACCTTACCCACGCCTACAGCAAACATCTCCACACCTGTAGGCATGCAAAAATACAGACAGACAAGTCCCAGTTAAAAGCTCACCAAACCTCAAATCTCAGTCATGGCTTGGAGAATAAATTACACAATTGTGTTTCACAAGGATGGAACATGCAATTACTTTCTACAGGACACCGTATAATTAACCCTGGGAAGAAGCGTTTTTATATATATTTCAAGCTAGTTGGTGTTGTAAATTACAATTCCATTCAGTTACCAGTTGTGATCATTGCATCAGCACTCAGTTCAGTGAAAGAACCTTCAAATCACATGATTTGTGATTTCACTTCCAACCCCAATGTTGGTGGCCACCAGCCCAGTGTAAAGGGTCATACTAGCTTTCACTCCAATCCAAACAATGCACACCTTATTCAACATTCAGAGATCTCATTGAGCAGTTATTCAGTCAAGTCAGGTGTGTGAAATGAGTGATGTAGAGAAAGCCAACAGGATTGTGGGTCCCCTGAAACAGGGTTGAAGACCATTCCCTAAAGTCTCAGAAAGCACTGAGATACTTTGTGTTAATGTGACATAAGGTTCTTCATCGTCTTGCAAGAGAGTACAGGTGAAACGGTAAACCATCATGGTTAAACCCAGAGAAAGTTCACCTTGCTCTTTGAGGCTTCTGGCGTGTTCCAAAATGTTGTCCTGCGACCGTCCGTCCGTGAAGACAATCCCGACCCTAGGAACGCCAACTGCCAAGGTTCTGGCTCCTCCCTCTTTGCTAAAGCCCTTCTCCAGCAGGTGGCGCAAAGCCAGGCCAGTCATCGAACCCTCTGCCATGTACCGGACCTTCTCCACCGCTTCCTTCATGGCCTTTTTGGTGCTGTGCTGGCCCAGGTTGAACTCAGTCCGGACCACACTGGAGTACTGAATCAGGCCAACCCGGGTGGAGTTGGTGCCCATTTGGAGCGAGTCAATGATGCGGACAATGAACTGCTTCACAAGCTCAAAGTTCTCCGGGCCGACGCTTTTTGAGCCGTCAATAACGAACACCAGGTCAAGCACCCTGATCTTGCAGGAGGGAGCATTCAGCTCCAGGGGGAAGGATTCTACACCCACAACTGTGATCAAACCCAACAGCATGATTAAATATGTGGCAGAAAAGATGAGTATTTACCTCTATTGAATAACAAAACAACATCTAGACACTTCTTTCAGTGTTCCATTTTCGGTCTACATTCCCCAACAGCTGAGGGAAAGTTCAGACTTGACATAAGGGGTTTCAAAGGGGTCCAAACACCATACATATTGAAAAAAAAAAAAAAAAACCACACACACACACACAATAAAATCTTCTATTCTGCTGATCCCATCCACCCAAAATTCAAAATTCATTCAGCCATTATTTAACCCCTTTATTCCTGGTCATGTTTGTCGTTAAGTAGGAGCCTATTTCATCATATAATGGGTAAGAGGCAGGAATATTCCCTGGACAGTTCAGAAATTCATCACAGGGCATACACACACCATTGACTCATGCAGTTATACCTGAGACTGTTTAATTAGCCCAAAATTCATGTGCAGGGATTAATCTGGAGTACCTGGAGAAAGCCTATGTAAACATGGGGAGAACATGCAAACTTCATAGAGAAAGGCCCAGGCCAGATTTGAATCTACAACCTTTTTGCTGCAACACATCGCTGCTCAACCACATGGAGTAATCCTTGGTTCTTACGTGCGCATGTTCTCTGGTCATCGTTCAAGACAAAGCCCTCCTGACACTGGCAGTGAAACGTGGCGTTCATGCTGATGCATATTTGGTCACAGTCATTTCCAAGGGCACAGTAATCAATACCTGCAACAGACAGAGTTGAGACATTCCCCGGGCAGTGACAGTATGAGTTCTAATGTAGCACAGCAAGCAGGGTTAGAGCAGTTTATCAATAACTTCTATGAGTGGGTTTAAATTCAATGCATTACAAGAAATGCCACTATCTAGGGGCAAAATTAATACATTTATGGGTGGAATAAAACCAGATTGATAATAGGAGCTGACGGTAGTGAACATGTATTTGGGCTTCATTTACCACAAAGCTCAAAAACACAAAGCCGAATTTCACCTTAAACCAATCTTGTGACTCCTCTAGCTGGTTTCAGTCACTTGACCACCTGCACACTAGCTGAGTGCATGATAGACAGCAAGTTCACAAGTTTTGCCGCCACACTACCATCTTAACCACTTTTGTTGAGCAACAGTCCAGTCAAGGCAAGCATAGATCAACTGCGACCAGCTAGAAGCGTCAAACATATAGTCAAAACCAGCTCTGAATGCCAGATGGTGTTTTACTTTGATCAGCAGCTTGGCTTACAATTTTCAACCGGGCGAGAGTGTTTTTAGCTCTGCTTGAAGATTTTGCAGATTAGATTTCTGTGTTTCACTTCTCCCTTACCGCACAGGGATTCCCGAAACTGGGAAGTGAGCTTCTCAATGACACCGTAGGTCTCCACGTAGAAGACGTGCTGATCCAAGGGAAAGCTGGCCATGAGCCGAAGGGACTGCATGTCGGCCCGGTCCACGCCAACAGCGTACATCTCAATCCCCGCTGCTCGAGCTGCCGCAGAAACTTCCTCCACCTTATCCTGCGGCCTGCCGTCCGTCACAATTATGGCCACCCTGGTAATGTTGGGGTTGTGCAGCCGGGCCCCGGATTCCTCAGTGAAGGCTTCATCTATGGTGGTCCTGATCGCCTGGCCAGTCATGGTGCCCGAGGACAGCGGCTCGATGCGGGCCAGCGCCCTCTTCAGCTCAATGCTGGTCATGTAGGTCTTGAGCTGGAACTCGATCTTCACCGTGCTGGCATAGTTGACCACTGCCACTCGAGTGCCATCTGGCCCAATGTCTAGCGTGTCCACCAAGTCGGAGAGAAACACCTTCACCTTCTCGAACTCGCCTGGACGCACGCTACGCGAGCTATCGATGATGAAGACCAGGTCCAGAGGGCGGCTTTTGCATTGGTCTGACTCTGCTGGAAAAACCAGATTACTACAACTTACGGCACCAATCGCAAACTCAGTCGTCGTACCTGTTAGACTACAACAGGGATCACCAAATCTGGCCCATACTTACAATTGTAGCTCTAGTTTTCCTTCCCCTGGGTAACTCACAAATTAACTGAACGATAAGTGCTTGAAATTGGACAGACAGGTTGTCTTTCCAATTGACTAATGAATATAGCAAAGGTGGAAAACCTTTGCTCATAGAGATGCTGCAAAAACAAACCAGGCATTTGAAATATACTGCAACAAAAAATCTACAAGAGTATGCCTGCGTAATGACAGTTTTGTGACTGGGTTTCTATATTTTGGCATAAATGTAGCTTCCTTATCCCTTAAGAACCTTGGATAGGGTTCTGGTCAATGACAACTAAGCACAATTAGCCAGAGATGATAACAGCTTCTGTCAGGCATTAATAGCATAGAAGCAGACAAGAGCTAGTTGTGCAGAAGCGAAGCTTGACAGCATAAGCTCTTTGGTGGCTTTGCCGCAGTGAATATTCAAATTATTCTGTGTAAATGAAAACTTCTCAGCTGTTTTTTAATTGTGTTATTATTTTAATAAGTAGGTTGGTTCGTATTCATATTGTTATATTTCTGTACTTGGATTGTCTGTTGGTTTGTATTATGAAGTTTTTTAATCAACATTGCAATCCACAGCTTTTCTGTTGATGTGCAAAATGATGATTAAACGCACCCATCAAAATAATACACCATCAGCTCTTCAGCGCAGTTTTTCCACATAGGGCATGAAAAACAGGCCCACAGGAAATTTTTGGAATTATGTCTTCAGGATTGAATGCATAGCCAGTCTCTTACATTTCAACATATCCTATAATCACCAAATAATTATGAATAGGAGTACTTTATTTCCCTCATTAATATTAAAAGTGCAATATTGTGATTGGTTTATGAAGTCTTTGTGTGAAGCAAGTCTTGTCTCAACTGGTAAAAAACCTGATCAATAAAACATTATGGGCTCAAGTTAAATTTAAGCTACTGGTAACCCACTATCAAAACACAAATGACATAAAAATAATTGAAGAAAACTGAGAATCAAAAGTGACAGATGTTGCAGAAACAGTTGTATCACTTAATCTCAATGGACTCCAAATCTAAGGCAAATTTATACACAAATAGTATTATGGTGCATTGAAAATGTATTTGCCCCCTTTCAGATTTCTCTGATTTTTACTTATTTGTCATATTTACAGTGCGTGTTCGGTTCAAACTCATTTTAATATAAGACAAAGACAATATAAGAAAACACAAAATGTAGCTTTAAAATGATCTTTCATTTATCAGAAATTAACAGTTATTCAAAACTTATATTACCCATGTGAGAAAAAAAAAAAGCTCTCCTTAACCTATTAACTGGTTGTGCTGCCTTTGGCGACAACAGCTGCAATTAAATGTTTGTAATACCTGGCAATGAGTCTAACATCGCAGTGGAGGAATTTTGGCCTACTCACCTCAGCAGGATTATTTTAATTCAACCAAATTGGACAGTTTTCAAATATTAACTGCCTGTTTAAGGTCATGCCACAACATCTCGATCATATTAAAGTCAAGACTATGGCCAACTACTTCTGAATGATGATTTTGAGTCAATCACAGGGGGAATTTTTTAATATTATATATTGATAATTATATATTATCATTTATTTAATTATACTTTGGACCATTATCCTGCAGCATAACCAAACTATACTTGAGCTTTAGGTAACAAACTGAGGGCCAGACAATTTCAGTATTTTCTAGTAGAAAGCAGAATTCATAGTTCAATCAAGTATAGCAAGTTGGTCCAACTGAACAGCAAAACAGTCCCAGACCATCACGCAACCACCACCATGTTTGACTGCCGGCAAGATGCTCTTATTATCAAATTCTGTGTTAGCTTTACACCAGATGTAACAAGACCCATGTCTTCCTCTTTTGTCTCAGTCCACAGAATATAATTCCAAAAGTCTTTGGGGGTCATCAAGATGTTTTTATGACAAATGTGAGACAAGCGTTGTGTTTTTAATTTTTTTAGCCAGCGGTTGTTTTTGCCGGAAACTGTCAAATGGATGCCAGTTTTACCCAATCTCTTCCTTATCGTAGAATTATAAACACTGACCTTAACTGAAGGTAGTGAGGCCTCAGTTCTTTAAATTTTAGTCTGGGTTCTCTTGTAACCTCCGGGATGAGTCGTCAACGCACTCTGGGAGGAATTTGGTTGCCCAACCACTCCTGGGAAGGACCACCACTGTACCTACTGTAGTACTCTCCATTTGTAGATAATGTCACTCACTATGGTTAACTGGAGTCCCCGAGCTTTATAAATTGCCTTGTAAACCTTTCCGGACTGATTATTGTCAACAATTTTGTTGTACTTAAGTGATGTTTATATTCAACAGGGCTCACAATAATTATCCCTGGGTGTGCTGAACCTCATTATCAATAAAATCTGTTAAATTGGCAGAGAGAGTAACGAAAAGTGGTCAATTAGTTGTTCACATAAGGCCAGGAAGAGTTGGATAACCTTTTTTCATTAGTAAGTAAAATTATCATTAACAAAACACTTTTTATTGTGTTAACTTGGGTTATCTTTATCTAGAATATAATAAATTTCATGATCTGAAACAAATATGGAAAAATAGAGGAAATCAGTAAGGGGGCAAATACTTGTTTCTGGCATTGTGGATGCATTCGTGATAATTACAGATTTCACAATTGAAAAGAAACAGTGGGAAATTTCAAGTTGAAGAAAAGAGGCAAGCAAGGAATGAACATAGAATTCACAGAAAGACACTCGCTGAAAAAAATATTTGATTTATGTAGTTTGGTCAAGAAAAACCTTTTCGGTTCACTGAGGGGTCTTCTACCTGCGTCGGCACTGACGGTGAGGATGATGCTTCTTTGGGTACTGACCGGCTGCTCTGTTGGAGGGGGCGTGGTTGGTGGGGGCGTGGTGAGCTGTGGGTGTATGACCGGCGGCGATATCCTCGGTGGTTGGTGATAATATTGATAGCCATAAAACCTGTAATTATTGCCGTGTACTTTGGGCCACCAGAACAGGGAGAAGCGGTAGAGCGTTAGTTAACTGCATTGCCCCAGCAAGCGGGTAAGAAGACTGCAGCGTATGGTGCAGTCTTGGGAGAGTGTGCTGCTATTAGCAATAGCGCGCTGCTAGGTCCTGGGGCCGATAGCCGCTGGAGTTTAAAAACAGCAAGGCAATTCTATCGCACGCTTGAGCCCTTGTATAGAAGCCGGCAAGCGCGTCTACAGCAGCATATGAGCAAACAAAAATTTTCTACCTAGTGCGCACAGCCTGTAGACGACAGTTGGTTATGTTGGCCCAACTCATACATATATAATTGTGCAATCGGAATCAGTAACGTTAGATTAATTGGCTATATAAGGCCTAATTCCATACCTATGCCGTGCGTCCTTTTCCTATGATTATTGCTTTAGGTGACCAATATCCAATTAAATGAACCTTTCTCCTAAGTATAACAGGTTAATAAAATTGTCACTATCAGGAATGAATCACAGCAGCATACAGACAGGACAATGACAATGTTGCCTAATGCAATTACTTTATTCGCGTAAATGCCAAATAACTCCATACAAGTATTCCTAATTAATGGTTAGGCCTAAATTAGTTACATTTGAACAAGGTGCAAAGGCACTCCAACTATTTAAAAAATGTGAATTCAAACCAGTTCTATCTGCCTCATATCCTGCATGAAAATATATTCCCCAAAATGCTAGGCTTACACTGTTAATGCTTTATTTTATTAAATTTAGTTTATTACACAATGAATAGCTAAGCTGTATATTAGCAAAGAAGTCGGCAATATATTAGAGTAATGTTTCTCAAAGCGACTGTGAGGGGAAAAAAACATTTTTTTTTCATAATTTTAAATAGGAATCATGATGTTGCATCAGCAGGAACTGTCTTCCAGGATGTAAATACGAGTAATACAAAACAATGATAAAACCACAGATTGTGTAAATAGCCCAGCTACCACTGAAAATTGCCCAGGACCAAAACTCTATGATGGTTAATGAACAAGATTCCAAAATCTATTAATTTCGCTGAACATAGGCTAAACTGTGATAAATAAAACTAAAGAGAAAGGAAGCCTACCCTGTCCCATAGATTTTCTTTAAAAAAAAAACACACACACATTTCCATTCGGCTTACAATCAAAATTGACTCGGTGTCATGAAAGCCTTGGCCAGATAGTTTTAGTATTGAATAGGCCTATATCCAGGAACGAAAAACAGAGGTATGCCCCGCTGCATGTAGCCCAAGAAAAAAAAATGCCGACTGTTAAGTTGGTTAAACCAAAGATAGAAAAGCAACTGTTTGAAAGGTGGATAAAAACCTACCTCTTGAATTAAGTGTATTGTGCAGAGGATGCAGATTCGGATGCAAGTGCGGTCGCGGAACAGGTCTCGCCGCATGTCGCGGTCGGTCGTATCCATAAAGCCTGTAAGTTCCTCGGACTTCGCACACCAGAGCGGACAAACAGCACAGCACAGCTCCGAATAAGGAATTCATTGTTAAGCGGTTTGTTCTTCTCACATCAGCCAAACCTCCTGCGCTGCCTTCTAGTTGCCTGGTTTCCCTGAGGGCAGTGGGCAAATTTAAAGAGCATTGACTGAGGCACGTGTAAGAATTTTATCCAATCCAAAGTAAGTTCTAATGTGAAAAAAATGAGAACGTCCTTATTTGGGGATTTCCACTCGTATGGGATATCCTTTCAAAATGGAATAGCCAATTATTCGTAATATATCCACGAACCAATATTTCTACCTACAGTTCTAAGGCCTTTATGTTTTTATCTGGACATTTCCACAGTGAAGTGAAAACAACGTAGGATATTATTTGAGAGATAAACTACGATAACAAAAGTAGGCTATTATGTTAGTCTGATTACATTTATTTTTAAAATAATAATAATAATAATAATAATAATAATAAGCCTAAAAGTGAAATAAAATACATTGAGGTAAAAAAAAAATTCACATGGGCCTATGATGACTTGCATGAAGGAGTAGCCCATTTCTGCTCTTTTTGTTATTCATTCAAAACATCAAGCTGATCATTTAAATGAAATTTAGGAATAATGTGAGCTCAGTGGATGTTGGCTATATATAATAGGAAACCTACGTATACCCTCTTCTATGAAACCCACTAACAGAAGAGCATAAATGCCGGATGGGTCAGGTCACTGAGGGAAGTTAATTACATCTGAAATACTTCTCAGCAATTCATTTTTGCCGTCGTAGCCTACACAAGATGGCGCTCTATTCACTTTAATCGTATTTGAACTTAAATTGCCTATTTTTTTAAGCATTGCGCAATGAGGACATTTGCTTTCGCATTCCTTTTGAGGTTTCAGTCACACATCAAATGCTTTTTCTTTCTAATTAAAAAATGACAGTAATTAAAAAATCGCGAGTATGGACTCAGTAATGAAGTAAAACAGTAAATGTCAGTTCTACACTAAACAGTGCACGACTTGACTTCAATCAACTTTCTAAGTTTTTTTTTTTTTAATAACACAGGACACTTTCTTAAAGGAGAAAATCGCCGTGTGCCGATTTTCTACGGAAGCCAATTCTGAATGTCTCATGACTCAAATGTAATGAAATTATGCTACCCTTAGCAAGCTCCAGAAAGGTACAAAAACTGCCCACTTAAGAAATATTCAACAAGCCATTATTTTCACAATTCAGTTTATGCACTATTCCTTCTGTAATATTTTCCCTGCAGGCCTAGTTACAGTAGTTCAATTGGGTTCTGCCATCAATTCAAACAGAGAATGTCTATATAACAAAGATACATTGAACCTCTTTTTGGTGAAATTTAATGGGGCCATTTTAATGGTCTGGTCTGGAGCACGGCATCACGAAGACGGTTGGGGGAATAAGACCAACCTTGCCCCCCGTTCCACAAACGATTGGGGGAATAGCCACTTTAGAGTGGATATCCCAACCCCCCTGAGAAAGGGAAAGATGATCATCTGCTTGTTCCGTAATCTTTAAATCTCAAATTTACAGATGAGCCCTGAATGTCCAGGATTAGATACAAATTCCCTGTAGCAGGCAAGAGCTAGCAGTCCTAGAGTTTGTGGAAAAATATTTTGCAAGAAAGTGAGATTAAACTGGGAAACTCTGTTAGTTTTTCGCGAGCTATTATGTGCTGATTGCCAGGGTTTTTTCACATGCCGTGTGAGTGTGAGGTTCATGGTGTAATGTTTGCTGGTGGGTCACTCACAAGGAAGTAATAGCCTGCTGCCACTGCTGAATCTTCTCATCACCATGTTCTTGTGTTACAATTTTTGGGGTTTCTGTTAAATTGGAAGTGTCCCGGCAGCACTGTGGCTAGCGCTGTCACCTCAAAGCCAGACAGTTGTGGGATTGAATGCAGACTTTCATGTGCGGTGCTTTCGCGTTTTCCCCTTGTTCACGTAGGTTTCCACATAGAGTCTAAAGTCATGCGTAGTGAATGTCCCAGTTCTTGAAAAATGTTTTGCCTCTGGTCTCTGCTTCTATCTGCATCAGTGGAAGAAAAGAGATGGAGTCTTTCGAGTATTGGAAAGCACCCACTCAATGGAAGACCTACTGCCCAATGGTAAGAATATGTGAGTGATTAGTGTGTTTGATGGATTGGTGAACAGTCCAGAATGAATTTCTGCTGCGCACCTATTGAATGCTGGGATGAACTCCAAGCGCCCCCACCCCCCCACCAAGTGAACCTTACCAGGAATAAGAAGTTTGAAAATTGATTTAAAGAACTAGGCTCCAGGCATCAGGAAACACAATGATGGACTTTAACTTGGCAACGGAGGATGCATGGTTGCTAAGATGAAATATTGCCTTATGCAGCTTCCCAATAGTGCACTTTAAATGTACAATAAAATATGGTTTTAATGAGATAGAACTATTCCTCTGGTTGGTTATACTGTCCACATAAGATTACTAAATATGCTGGTTCTTCCGGTATGGGCAGCACAGTGGGTGGCACTGTTGCCTCACAAGAAGATTATGTTTGAATCTCTGTTCACATGGGTTTCTTCTGAGGACTCCAGTTTCCTCCAACAGCCCAAAGACATGCATGTCAGGCTAATCGGAGATGCTAAATTGCTCATAGCTATACGCATGTCAGTGAATGGTGTGTGTGAGTCCTGTGACAGATTGGTGACCTGTGGAGCACGTGTCCCTGCTTTTCATCCAGTTTGCTGGGATTGGCTCCTCCTCCCCCTATACTGTGATGAGGAGGAAGCAGTGTAGCTGGTGGATTGATTGATGGATGGGCACTTCCTGAGACTTCTGACCATTTGAAGAGTTGATATATATCCGCACTGATTTATTTATTTTTTTTTAATATCAAGTGTTTTCTATTTGAGAGTTCAGGTCTGGTGTTGGCCCCACAGCTGCTCTGTAAAACCTCCATCACGGCCTCCTGTAAAAAGTACCATACAACTGAAATTCAATTGAACCAATTTGACATTATGCCATGATTGCAATTTCCTGTAATTTTTTCTGTGTGGGTGAGAGAGATGGTCAGTTTTAAAATCCATGATGTCAGTGCTGTTGCAAAGCCATGCAGCACCGACTACCTGCTAAGTCAATTTAGCCTCATAAAACCCTCCGCTCTCCCAAACGCATGAATTATTCATTTCGTTCTCCTGAATCTCAAGTGTTTCCATTGGCAGATTTAATTCAAGTCATTTCTGATCTCTGCAAATTCATGAGGATGGTCCTGTACTATGGAGTTCACGCTTGTTTTCATGTGAAGTAGGGATTGTAGATGAATAATATAATGTTAATACCCAAGCCAGTCTCAGAAAGATGCTTTGAAAAAAAAACCTTTTTTTTTTTGTGCTTATTGAAATGGATCTAGGATTTTGTAAACCATTAAAGTTTCCAATCTTCCAACACATGCTCCTTCCACAGAACTGGGACTCAGGGGTTAACAGGAAACTGATATTAAAAGGGCTGTCCTAATATTTACCCAATAACATTCTGCCCTGCACAGGATGTCTCTTGACACTCAACTAGAAAACATACTTCCAGTTTTTAACTCTCATCCCCTACTGGTGGAGAATATAGCCCACTGGCAAAGGTGTCCGACTCCGACTTGAAAGGTCCGTGCTACAAGCCCCAGGGTCTCCACCAGAAGATCACTGCTGCAGTTTGGCCCTTGAGCAAGGCCCTTAATCCCTCAAGAGTTTCTCTCCTACCTGCTCATTCTATTCAACAGCAAATCCATTGAGATAAGTGTCAGCTAAAGCACTTCTGAAATGACATAGTTAGAATTTACTGCAGAGCACAGTGTTACTATGTAAGGAAGGCAAAACTGCACAACACACCTGATCACTGCCCTCACCAGCCCCACTCAGCGTGTAGTGTGCAGCATAGAGGCCAAGAGTCATCCGTCTGGCTGAATCCAAAATGTCCAGCCATCTCCCGCACCAACAGGCTGGCAGACTCAGTGGGTGCGCTCCCAGGAAGCAGTGTGGTTAGGGCTGTCCAATTCTGCCATTACACTTTTCTCAATTGATTTGGACCAGATTTATGGCAGCTGAGGCTATTAATGTGAAATTCATCACATTTGCCTACTTGTGCACAACACTACAGCAGCTTTCATTATTCATTTTACAAACGGGATGTTTTAGCACAGTTACTCAAATGATTGAGCAGTCAGTTAGCAGCATAAGAATATTCTAGCACAGTAGGCACACTTCCATAAATATTTTGATCACCTTTGTCGATGCCAAAAGAAAATTTTGTTAGCCGTGATCGATTCTTTGACAGACTGGAACATGAATTTAAGGTTTTGGTTAACAGCCTTTTGCAGGTTACCTTTTGCACACATAAGCGGTTTCAAAAAAACGAATTGTGAGGGTCAAAAACCTGTTTGAAGAAATGTGTCGAGGCTCTTTAGAGTAATCACAATTAAAGCAATTCTTACCTTTCTGGCATTTTTACAGTTCTATTTAGTAATCTTAAAATGCTCCTAAGCAGCGTATGGCACACTAAAATGTAAAAGAAATCCACCATGTGTTCTGATAAAAGTCTGACCAATCATTTTCTTCGGTCCGAATAAAATGATTTGCCGAGCTTCCTGTCTGTCATCCGTTGCTGTGCCCCTTTCAGTTGCCTACCTCTGTCACCGCTTGAGAGTCCCGGGCCTCTCTGGCAGAGCAGCAGAGCGGTAGAGACAAAACAGGTACTCAACAAAGTTAGCCTGCCAATAAAACAGCTGCAACTGCTCTTGATTTATAATGTTACCGGGAAAATTCTGGTGAGGTAAGACGTTATGACAGCAGTTCTGCAAGATTCTCCCGAAAAACGACGCATCTGACACTAAACAAACAGCCGCTGAAATGCTATAATTCCTATAATAACGTTAATGGGAGTTCGTCAGACGTTACGAGGGCATTTTATTTTATACCACGCATAGAATTAAATTATGCAATTACTGTTAGTTAGTTTTCACTCTAAATCTGACTCCATTGCCCCGTTTCAAGATGCTTTCACACCGGACGCGAGAAATTTTTTGTACAACAGATTACATTCAAAGTCAATGCAAAGACGCGAATACGTGCGAGATTTGCGTCTTTGCATTGACTTTGACTGTAATCTGTCGTGCGAAAAATCCGTTTTGCGTCCCGTGTGAAAAGACCTTCATTCGCGCTGCTCACTTTCTCACCGCACGCGTCAGCGGAGGAGGGGAGCCTCAGAGGTCAGGCAGGGGGAAGAGGGTGGGACTATGGAGGAAGGTGGAGTTGTTCATGCTCAAATTTTTACTAGCTGCTGTGCCGCATGCCAGAAAGGTAAGAATTGCTTTAAGCCCGTGAGAGAGTTAATGTGGAGTCTCCACAGTGCAATCCTAGGAACTCAAAGGAATACAAAAAGAGGGAACTTGCACCAAGATTAGATAAAATTTTTTCTAAACATTTATTTATTGAAGCAATTTTATTTTCCACAAGGAAACACGACCAAAGAAAGAAGCATGCATCCACTGATTTTTTCAGCCCTGGTGTGCCCCACAGCACCACCTGGAGGCTCCGAGGCCAAGTAACCAAGTGCACGAGGGCACCAAGGTTTGGCATGGCACGTATACAGACAAAGGGACGTACAGACGGACACAGAGGCTCAACACACATGGAGAAAGAAGTGCAAAGAAATGAAAAAAACATTAAGGGGAATACCGCACATCAAATAATCTTTAAAAATTAGCCTCATTTAAAGCCAGAAAAAAGCCAAAATGAAAAGCCAGGACAGAAAGAAAGAATATAGCCGTTGTATTACAGAGTCAAAAAATGTGAGATTGTCTATAAGACTCTGCTTAAATGCCTATAAATATTCATTATGACAAGATGAATGGTTCTCTAAAAATAGACTCAATCAGCATTCAAGCAATGCTGGCATTACATTATCCTTTAGTTTGTTTTTTTTTTTTACCAAGACATCAAAAATGAAGATGAAAGGAAGGGAGAGCAGGGGGCAGGGGAATTAAAGTCTGAAAACAGCTTTATTTCTCCAGTTTATCCCGCTCTGTCTGTGGTCACCTGATCAAATCCCTCCCCCACCCGTCTCCTCTCTCCATCTCGCCCTCCCTCCCTCCTTCCTTCCCTCGCTCAGTCTCTCAGAATGTGAGGTTTGAAAGATTACAGCGGGTCCCAGTAAAAGACATCGCAAAGTTAAAATGGTGAGCAGGGGGTGTGGCTATGTACAGGCCGAGTGGGCGTCGGCTTCTATGCTGGCATGTAAGGAGGCGGCGGCTCCTTCTCCGGCATCTTCACCGCCATCTCATAGGTGGGCAGGACGTACTACAGGAGAGAGAGCAGGGGATTGGTCAATGACAATCATTTTTTTTGTAGCCCATTGCTAACGCTGTGGCTTTACTGATTAACAAACACTGAGGAGGTTTGATTGACAGCAGTATTATTTCACGGCCCTCTCAGCAGAGAAGAAAACGAAGACCATCTAAACCAAGTTTACTCTGTTTAGTCATACTACATTCGCTGAATCGCCGATTTAAAATAGGGACTACAGGTCAGTTAAATGGTCAATCAGTGGCATTAATCTATCAATTTGATCTACTAGACAGAAAAGAAAATCACCTATTGTGCTTGTGCCTATGGCTCGATTACAGCAACCCTGGTCAATACCCTGTTTAGGCAAATCTTTGCACTTTGAAGTCTCTCAAATGTACAGCTGAAGCTAAACGGTCAGGCTAGCTCAGCTTTAAGTCCCCCAGCGCATTCACACATACAAATAATGTACTACTGCCCGCTACTAAATGCATGACTGATAAATGACAGCGACCGCAGGTTTACTAGGACAAGTCAACATTTATTAAGAGAAGTGTGTTCGTAAATATGAGCATCTGCTGGCATCATGGAAGTAAAGCAGGAGCATGTGGGTCAGTGTTTGTGTGCATATTTGTTTTGTGTGTGAGCACAGGTTTGAGCAATTCGTGTGAGTGTGCAATTATATGCACACACGTTTGTGAATGTGTATGTATGTGTGTGTTTGTGTGTCTGTGTGTGAGTGAGAGTGCCAGTGTATGAGTATGAATGCATAACAGTCAAGTCAAACTGAGCATGATTGGATCCAGCGTGGCATCACCTCCAATTCAATTTTAATCAAAGGCGTCAGGACGCCTCTGAAAAGCATGCTGGGATATCTCACTGTCAGACGCTTAAATGGAGGCTCTCGCAATGCCAGGCGATTTGCTCACGTTCGGCATTGACTAATGTGAGTGTGTGGCTCCAAACAAGTGTGTGCAGGGATGGAGGGAGGGGGGAGGGGGGTACCTGAGGGGGTGTGTCGAAGGCGGGGTAAACGGCGATCTCCGGCAGGTTCCGGTTGTTGATGTACTTGTAGCAGTTCCACACGCAGCTGATCAGGTAGGCCTGGGGGAACAGAACAGAAGGGTGAGTCAGAGTGCTAATAGTTTGGCGGTTTGTGTGCTAGAGCAGAGCGGCCCATTGCACGACCATCTCACATTAGTCCCCCTGACACCGAGCAAATGACATGCCACTTCCTGTACGAGCGAAACGAGAGACCACAGAGTTCACTATTGAATTCCCCAGCCCAATCTGCTGCTACTCCACACTACTGAGAAGTGAGTGTCATTTGGTCAACGAACAAGCAAAAATGCCTCTGAAAAGTTATTTGAAATGACAGCATAATTATTTCAAATGACAGAAAAAAAAATCTTTCATGCAAACAGACTGGCAATTCAGTCACATTCATACAGAAGGCAAAGCAGCGGGGACTGATGATGAACTAGCCCTGAGAGAAACATGTGCAAGGGAAAAAGGTAAATGTGTAAAAGCGTACCCTACTACCCCTTCAATGATTTGCCGAGTGTAAGGCAATAAGATGCCACTTCCTGGACGAAGGCATCCCCCCTCCTAACTCACTGAACAGCTTCCATAGGCCCCTTTGAGTGGATCACCTCGAACTCCAGTCCTGAAAGCTGCTATTTTCAGGATTTAATAACCAATAAGCATCCAGAGTAGGGCCCACGAAACACTCCGTGGACAGGCTGGAATTCAGCGCCAACAAAAAAGGAAAAAACATATCGAGAACCTGCAGACAAAGCCACCCTCCGGAACTGGAGTCGGAGCTCACCGCAGGATTGGGTCAGTGGAATCTGGGTGTCGGGGTCAGCAGGCCTGTAAAATGTACGACGGCCCTCGCGGCATTTGCTGCCGAATTCGACAGAATCGCCGCCGATTGTACGATTAAACGAGGGCAACCTTTTGCCGGTGAGAAAATCTTGTTTGTCCTTCTTCTTCTTCCCCATTCTTTGGAATCTGGTTGAACCTCATACTCAGCAGACGACCCGGTACCGACCCAAATGCCGTCCAACGATAATTGAAATGAACGGTAAACGAATCAGAACGCAACCCATCATGAAATAACATAGTAACAGCGTATATCATTGGAAAGCTGAGAGTCTTGGGAATCTATTTAAACATAACTTACAGTGAAAAAACATGTTTTGTTCACTAAAACAGTCAAATTTTGTCACTGTGTCACGTTTCAAAACACCCCCTGAAACTCCCCCTTGAGGGGGAGTCATCCTACCTTTAAACCGGTGTTTACATCCTGTATCCGACCCTGGCATGCTTGGTCTTTAAATGTCTGTAAGAACCCAGCAAATTTGAATATCTATCGTGTTTTGCTGATATTACGTATGGTAGATGCATTATCCAACTCAAAACAGTTTCGCTATAAAAAAAAAAACCCAAACGCGAACTTTACTCCGGTAAAAAACAAGACATTTTGAATAGCTCCCCATTATGTACACTGGATTGACACTGTTCACCGCGTTTGTTAGACTCTCACAATCAAGTAGACACCCCATGCAAGTCTGTAGGACCTATCGATGTCAAGTTACAAGTCTTGAAAGCCAATGAGTCTCGCATACTTGAAATCACACTACCTGTTTTTGATTGACGGTTGCTCCGACACATCACAAGCTACAAAGATGGGACTAAGATGTAAAGGTCTCCTTATTGGCTACAAGGACAACGAGGTACAGCACTTCCCCTCACTCTCTCCGGAAACCTGGGAAATTGAGTGCGTATTTCTCATTGAACGCCAGTGCGTAAAGAAGCTCTATTATAGCAGGTCTTGCTCCAACCCAAAACTTTCGTATTTTGTGCAAAAATGCCTAAACGGCAGGGAAAACAAAACACATGGAGGAAGAAGGGGCAAAGGAAGAGGAAAGAGAGAAAGCGATATTGAGGAAGAAATAAAAGAAACTGAAGAAAGTGACATCTCTGAGGATTCTGATTCTGATAGATTTCTTGGAAGGACCCCGATTTTGAATGGTGAGAAGCCTAATCATTACCTCTATATTAACAAAACGATATAAACTACGCTTATTTTTATCCTAACGTAATTACAGTGCATAATGAAGATTTTCCAATGATGTGCAGCATGTTTGTGCAGAATGTGAATTGAGTTGGGAAGAGTTGAGAATTGCACAAAAATGCTGTGGAGAGCCCTTTATCTCCACACCATTTCTTTTTAAAAATGCTGCTTTAAGCATATTGGGAATTTCCAGGTCTGAGTCAGAGATCAGCGAGTTTGTGATCAAAGTTTTGATGGCAATTTGTTTTGACCAATTACAGGTAGCAACATCACTTGTCATTCATTGTTTTTTTTGTCCTTCTCCCCTCAGGAAAAAGACCGGTACTTTCCAGTGCCGACTTCAAGGATAAATTTGAATGTAGTGGGCGATTAAAATCAAACAGGCATGGGTCATTACCAACAATAATCATTACACAATCTTTGAGCTCGAACACACAATATCAGCGCAATGTTGGGTATTATAATACTTCCATCATTTTTTGTTTTTACGTGTTTGTGTTCTTATGAACCGCGAAAACCACATAAACAAGTATTTGACACTAACGTGTCTTTGTCCCCCCGCAACAAAATGTGAAATCGTGTCGAAATGAACAATTTCTTGGTGTGACCTTGCGAATGGCGCGAAGGTCACCGAAATGGACTGGCGCCGGGGTATCACACAAATATATGTTGACATGAGATTTGAAGTAAATCCGTCAATTCTTTCTTGAGATATCTCGCTGACAAGGCTATCAGTGTGAAAATGCACAATCTCTCGGTGTGACCTTGAGAATGGCGTGAAGGTCACCGAAATCGACTGGCGCCGGGGTATCAGACAAACACATCTTGACATCAAATTTGAAGGAAATCCGTCGATTCGTTCTTGAGATATCTCGCTGACAAGGATTCGGGACGTACGCACAGACGGACGGACGGACGGTCGTGAATACTATGTCCCGCCGCGGGGACAAAAAACCAGGCAAATTGGTTCTTCAACTGGTTTTACCTTCATTGTGTGACGCATTTTTACTGATCACCTGGAAGCTTTGAGGTTGTGCTTCTGCCTGGTGACAAAGTGAACATTTTTTACAACATCAACTGCAAACCAAATGCAGAATCTCAAAATCTGCTGAGTACGTACTATTACAAAGTTAATCATGTTAAAGCAGCATTTATTAACATCTCTCAAACAGGGAGCGAGACCATTATACCTCACTGTACCTCACATTCTCAACACTTGGAGAAAGAGAAGATTGAGACATCAGCAGATAAATGCTTCAGTGCTGCAATCATGGCAAAACTCAAGACCGTACGAGATTCATTAATCACCCAGGAGCTGACCCACTGCAGCTGTTCTCTTCATTTATCAACTGGTATTACAAGGGCATAAAAATGAACTACATCCGGCATACCCCAACTACCACAGAAGGAGCAGACGTGTAAGCATTCCCCAGCATGCTTTTGGGTGAGAAGAAACAAGGGTGCCCTCGGACAGCCGAAGAAGTGAATGTGTGTGTGTGTGTGTGTGTGTTGGAAGGGCGGGACGGGGGGCGACTGAGTGAGTGAGTGGGCATGGGTTTCTCAATGAAATGGATGACCACAGAAATGCCTTAAAGAAATGATGAGCAGCTGAGAATGTTCCAGAATCCGCCAGCATTTCTCATTTCTCGCCTCTCGCTCCCCTGCTGTGTGGAGGCTCCCTCGGGCAGATGAGACGAGCCAACCGTTAACGCTAATACTCCAGCTCCTCTCTCTGCACACGCTGCTGAAGCCAACGAGGAAGACCAGCTGCATGGAAAATCCCAAACCCGTCACCATAAACGCAGCTCGGCCAACACAGCTGCTGCCACGTAGGCCAAAACAAACGCGATACAGCCTAATGTCCACAGCTTTCTCGACTCGCACAAACTGAACATTAATCTGCAGCTCACTCAGCTCATATGGACAGGAATGAACAATTTCTAATGCCTTCTGGTTTCCTTCAAATAAGCACAAAAATATTGGCGCCTCTCTCAGCTCATACAAATGAATAAGGAACACCAGCTTTGGCATCCTTCGCTCAAATAAACAGAAATGATGAGAAGACGGCGTGAACAAACGATAGGGGAAAATGTCTACGGCTTTTTTTGCTTTGTACACATAAACAAAGAAAAACATCAAGGCTTCAGGCAAACAAATGAGAAACAACGTTGAGGCTGTGGACTTCTCACCTCATACAAATAAACGTGAAAGCATCAACCGCACACTGAGTGCATTCAAATGAAGTGACTAGAGCCTTCTCAACTCATACAAATACAGGCGTAAATGTCAGCAGCTTACTTAGCGCATGATAATTAATCGCCATCACAGGAAGCGAGACATTTCAACTCAACAGATGTAGACTGGACTCATTTCAATCTATGAGAATTACTTCTGCTTTGTGTCAGGTCTGGTGTGAAGGAAAGTCTCACAAAGCCTTTTGCAGACAGAGCAACACAAAGCACTAAACAAAGTAAAATCAGCAAACGGTGGGCTGAAATTCAAGACAAGAACTTTAACGGAGAAAAAAAAAAAGACAGCAAGCCGATAACAAGACATTACAAGGAAGACCAATAGAAAGCCACCACAACACACATCTCATCATAAATTCGACTTGGAATCAAGATGATTCCAAAAAGAAACACAGAACAGAGACTTAAGTACAGAGGCAACACAGAAAAAAAACAAGGATAAGTGTGAGTGCAGCGAAACAGACTCAGTCCAGTTGGCATTCCTAGCTGCAGTAAGATGATTTAAACAGCGTGTGACACTCATCACTGGTCAAAGCTGGTGAAGCTAGTTAAGTAATCGGCTGCTCAGCTAGGAGGACTAGCTAACAATATAGATTGGTCAGCTGGTGAACCTGCTAAAAATGTTGAAAGCCCGTCTTAAACCTACTCAAACAAGCTTAGCCCAGTTTAAACACGACTTTCTAGCATGGCAGCTCGTCAGGTACACTAGCAAAGCCGGAGAGCAGAGTCACTTAAGATTACGTTTATTTCACAGACAACCCTTCTCCAGAATAAGTGGCCATATGACTGCATTCACCGGAGTGTTACTTAGAGAGCCTGATCTGGGAAAAGAACATTACCGGACCCGCGAGTGCTCAAGTAACGTCAATAAAAGCACTAATGCAGATCAAAAATGACTAAATAAACGGGAGATTCATACAATGAATTCATACAACGGACACTTGTGTAAAAAGCACAAAGCCTGACACTGCACTGCTGAAATTAGAGATGGACCAATACAGATGGCAATATCAGATACCGGTCCAACATGGACAAAAATGGGGGGGGGGGGGGGGGGGGGGGTGGGAATAGACTGCTCTGGGATTGGATACCATAACGTTAATTCAGTAAGTTTGCACCTATGTATTTATTTGTGATCAGGGATGCAAACAGAGGTATGGTCAAAAAGGAGTGAGATTATCAAAGCCCACGCCCCTGCAGCAAATATCATATAATTACATTGCCACCAACCTCTGCCATCCAGGGCTCACCCTGTACACACACAAAGTTTTTTTATATGAAAATACACTTTCCCAGTTCCTTAGAAATTCTTAAAAGTAAAGAACACCGAGACAACGCTGGAAAATTGAACGTAAATTTTATTCCAAATTAGAACTTAAGACTTTTGTGCCAGTCCCTTCAGTACAGAACACTTCTTCCAGCTCTCCAGCTCTCTACTGTTTCTTCTTCTTCCTTGCCATCTCCAGTGTCTCCAGGGCCTTGCGTCTAGCTGCATTTTCCTGCTTTGCCACATGTCTCAGCCGTGCCTGCCTTTCTTCTGCTTGAGCAGTGGGCTTGGTTTGATACTCTCGTTTTCAAAGGTGCATGGTGACTTAAGTACATGTACTTCGTTACAGCTCTTCAGTAGTTTTTTTGAGGATTTGTGCATTACTGTGCATTCATTTTTTTGAACAAGGACTTTTACTTTTAATTCTACTTCATTTCAAAGATAAAAAGTATATTTTCACTTCGTTATTTTGATACTGGCAACTTAGTTACTCGTTTCAAATTACAATATGAATTGAATTCATCATTTACGGATTATCCGGATTTGGCGCGTTCGCGAAGAACAAAGGTGTATCTTCGTACAGATGTGTCCGCCAGTAGACGTGGAGCTGCAAGTTTATACACGCAGTTACAATATTCTATCACTAGATGACGCACCAGGATCGGTCGCGGAAGATTGTGCACGTTGTAGGCCATTTGCAGAATGAATGCATTGTCAGAAGTGGTAGCTCAAGTAGGCGAGCAATTAAACTTTGCGATATACAATTATCTATCTTGTATCTGCATGTTGCGTGTATATTTCCTTTTTCTTTGCACCATCAAGCATTTTACAACAGCGTCACGAATATGAGTTAGTTGGACAGCTACGGCATTCTCCAACGCTATTTGACGAGCTTAAAATTTTTATTTCAACTTGCTAGCGTTTACCCTTGGAATAATTGTTAAATTTTGAACAAGATAATATTTAGCCACACCTGCACTTTTTTATTTCAGTGGGACTCCCCAATATAATAAAGGCTAAATTAAATAATTCTTTTGTGTATTTGTATCGTTTTGTCTGTCACAAACAAGAGATGCTGCGATACCTACATGGAGGGCAGAGAGCCCCCACTCTCCCCGTAAAAAGTTACAAGTCAATTCATCAAACCATAACCGTCCAAAGCTGTTAAATTGAGGCAAATAATGATCCATAAAGAAAATATCCTGTATAGTTCCCCGACTTTAATAAGCAGCCATTGTAAAAAAATTTAAGTGAAGAGATTACCTGATTTTGTGCTTCCACTTCCAGCTCTTCTCTGTCGCGTGCACTGAATAGCATTCGCGCGCGTGTGGAGGACGTGATTACTGCGCGGCTATTTCACCTAGCAACAAGAAATACTATTTTCTGATTGGCTGATACGTTGCTGGTTCATGCAGAGCAGTCTACCGTCGCCTCATCCATTCTAGATTACTAATCTCTTTTATATACAGCCTATCTTACCAATGTGCGGCGATTTTATCACTTCTCAGCGTGAGACATGTCATGTGTGGCGTGAGAGCGTGCGAACTTATTGAAATGCGTGAGACTTGAAAGCCCTGATAATTATAATCAGACACTCCAACGGAGGGCGGTTAAGGGAGACGGGATGAACAGAGAGGCCGGTTAAGGGAGACGGGATGAACGGAGAGGCCGGTTAAGGGAGACGGGATGAACGGAGAGGCCGGTTAAGGGAGACTGGATGAACGGAGAGGCCGGTTAAGGGAGACTGGATGAACGGAGAGGCCGGTTAAGGGAGACGGGATGAACGGAGACGGGATGAACGGAGAGGCCGGTTAAGGGAGACGGGATGAACGGAGAGGCCGGTTAAGGGAGACGGGATGAACGGAGAGGCCGGTTAAGGGAGACGGGATGAACGGAGAGGCCGGTTAAGGGAGACGGGATGAACGGAGAGGCCGGTTAAGGGAGACGGGATGAACGGAGAGGCCGGTTAAGATAGACGGGATGAACGGAGAGGCCGGTTAAGGGAGACTGCTCACCTTGAGGAAGATGAGGAAAGCGAAGAAGATGAGGACGATGAGGAGCAGGCAGCTGGAGTCCAGGGACAGGAGGTTATCCTTGTATGGAAAATCAGGCTGTGGGACAGAGTGGAGCACAAGGCGTTAGCAGGGAATGAGCCAACACTGACTGAATGACTCACTAAATGACCAACTCCCCAACTCACTGATTGACTCGCAAAATGAATGACTGATCACCCAATTCACTGAACGCCTGACCGAATGAATGACCCAGTAACATACCAACTGATGCACTGAATGAAAGACTGATTCAGGTGGGACAGATTACCTGACTCCCTGATCAGCTGACTCACTATCAGACTGACTAGCTGAATGACTGACTCAATAACTGTCTCAATGAAAAATCACCAGACTCTGAGTATAAATGACTGAATGACACTTTAACTGAGTGAGCAACTGATTGCCTGGATAACTGACCAGGGAAAATCACGTAGAAGAGAGAACATAGAGACATAGAGAGCAGTGTGTCAGGAATTATGCAGACAAGCTCACAATGAATGACTGTAGTGCTGATAAATAATTCAATGAATTACACAACTTTCTTTTCGTTACCTGAACTCAAATGGAACTTGCCAGAACTCTGGCTAATATTCAGACATGAAAAACCATGAACCAGCACATGCATTAATAGTCATACCGAGGCCATTTTAAGAAGCATTTCCCTCAAGTGAAAGAAAGACAAGCCAATAATAAAATTGAGTATTTCAGTGCAGTTCATATTCCATATCATGAAAGCCACGGGAAAATTATGGTATGCCATTTCTCACATTGCAAGTAATACTGCACTACGGGATACATGTTTTTGAAAACTTCTGACTGGTAGTATACGTTGCATTTCACAATGACATAGAATGTGATGTTGTTTGCCATGTTATGCTATATCATGTCCACATTGCATTTGTCACATTGTTAAAGTGCGCCTATTACGGTTTTTCATTGTTTTAATGTCATGGTGTGAATCATATAATTTTTATGCACATTTAAAAGGACTGTCGGAAAACAATGCTAAGTCACCCCCAAAAGAAGGGCTTCCAGCCGAAAAACACACTGCTGCAGAGCTGAGTGAACCACTCCAATAGCTTCTGGCCATTTTTTTCATCAATTAATGGGGGCACGATTTGAATTTTCGCGCCAAGCAGATTGTTTGGCATGCCCTTGAATCAAGTGGGTTATGCCCGCAAGGCTACACCAGTATTTGTTTCAAAAGCTCATTTACACTCTGGAGCAGAAATCCATTTATAGTAATGGGAATGACATTTCCCAAAGTGCAAAGGGTGGACCAATTACAAGTGAGCGATCAAGTCGACCAATCACAGCACACTGGGGTTCTCGGGAGGGCAGGGGCAGGACCCGAACGGAGTGTTTCAGACAGGTACTGCTGAAATGGCCAACATGAGAAAAACTCAAGTGCTTTTTTTTTTTTTTAAAAAAAAAAAACAATGACACATAAATTCCTTTTTTAGTAAACTTCAAGAATACCAGAATGATCAATGACAAGTCACATAATCGGTGCACTTTAAATTTAATGTTCAAGTTATATTGCATGCCATGTCGCATGCTATGTTCCGTTATATAGCATAGCGCAACATGACGAAGACGCTTCAGTGAATAAAATGTAAACTTCTTGTTTGTATCCAGGTGTGCCCTGGCGGGCGGGGCCACTGACCAGCTGGTCCAGGTAGTCCTTGATCCGAGGCAGGTAGGTGAGGGAGCTGATGGCCACCAGGCAGCTGAGGGCGAAGTCGAAGAGCTGGTAGCAGAAGAAGGGGATGAGCCATCCGTCACGGTGCTGTGGGGGGGTGGGGGGAAGCGAAAAGCGTCAGAATAAACACACGACCCCACAAGCCCTGTGCCACTGTCCTACTGCTAAATCACACAACTTCAACTGAAATTCTACAGCTACAAACTAAACCATTCCGTCAGCTTTGACATGAGTCAGGTTATTTTGCATCTGGGAGTGTTTATATGAACAGACTTCCTGTTGTCATTAAAACCATACCTCGACTATGCAGCGCACCTGGATGTGTCACACTTTCGTTTCCAGCAACATTTTCTATCGGGAGGGAATCCGGGTTTATAAATGAAACCAGGAATGGCTCCACAGCATACAAGCTCCTGTTCTTTTATTTTACTAATCTGGTTTTATTATAAATACCAACAATGTTTCTCCAAGTTTTTCTGGATGGGGATCATTCATTATACCCAACATACAGGTGCAATCCAGTGTACAGAAATTTCTGTCTTTCACCTCCTCAGTTCTACACCCGTACCCCCTGATCCTGAATGCACACACTTCCTTTCCCACTTTCACCAGAGAATCTGGCTTTTCCCTGCGTAAATCCTTCCCACAGACGAGCAGGGAGGGGAAGGCAGATGTTACGGCTCAATGCGTCCGATTACAGTTTTAAACAAAGCATCCCTTTAAATAGTCACCAATCACAATCAATTCAGAGTGAAATTAATTAAAAATGAGCAGCAGGATTCAGGGAGTTGAGGCTCCCCGGAACACGCAGTGCATAAACTACAGCAGTAAAACCCGTGAAACAGCACACCGCTTTTTCACTTACAGGAAAAGGCTGCTATATTTATGAGTAGACAGAATGCCAACTCATACTTAGCAGTGTGCTGGGCTTATGTACTGGTGAGTCTGGTAATATTACAGCACCTTGTTCTACAGGGAGGCTCATATAGCTCTCTAGAGGAAAAACACACCAAGCCATTAGAAGGGAAGTATACTGATCACAATCTCTACCCAGCATGACAGATCTGACATCTGCCATACGATTGGTACCTACAATCTGTGCGGATCTAGTTAATGGACACAGAAAATCGGCTCTTCCAACATGTCTCAAGCACAACATCGCCTACAAGCCGCTACTAACTACGGACAGCTACACACACAGAAAACATCACACCTGCTCGGTGATCTCATCTCGCTCGGCTGTTCAATAAAGAAAAAGAAGTCAACGCTCACAGCAGACCAAAGGTACTGGCCTCTCAAAATCAATTTTAAAAACTATGAACACTGGTGAATCCATCTATCCATTATCCAACCATATTACCTCAAATAAGGGAGGGGGGGTGGAGGGGAAGCCCATCTACGCATCTGTTGGACAAGAGGCAGGAACACACCCTGGACAGAGAGCCAATCCACTGCAGGGATGTCAACACTGGCTCACAAACTCATATCTATGGGTGTTTACATTCCTTATTTCCATCTGAGTGCTTGAAAATGGTGGGTGTGCAGTAGGGGTGTCAACATCTACACGTGTAAACGGTTACACGGACAACAAATCATAACCGTTTAGAAAAATCAATAACCGTGTACACGTCATTTTTTCCTCCTCCTCGTTCATTTCTCACCAATACATATAGTCGCCCATTTTTAGGGGTGATGTTGCCCGAAAGCTTCAGATAATAACATTGACTAACAATACACTTAAATGTTCTCACTAGTGCAGTTATCCGCATAAAGATGCATGGGGCGCATTGTTACCTTGATATATATATCAAAAAAAAAAACAAAACCCGCAGCCACAGCCAGTGTGGCGCCACATCAAGAATAGGCTGCTGAAGACTTGAGAAGAGCGCGGCGCTCATCATCTTCTCCATGTGCAAATGTCGTGCAGCTGAAAACAAAAACGGCTTGTTATGGCTTGTTATTTTGGCCTATATTGTTGCGTGTTGTTGTACGTTATATTGTTGGTTGGTGTTCTGTCGGCTTTTCACGACCTGATCACGCATCCTCTCGTCTAAAGAGGAGGAAGAAAACACATTCTTTCCGCCAATTTTAGTGAATAATTGTGAGTCCCCCTCTACTTTTTTAACTTCGTGGATATAAAGGTGAAGTTTCTTCCTCTCACTTCAGCTTACATTGGCTTCTTTTTGAGTTTCTTTCTCTCTCCAATTCCAGATTACTTTTACTATGAGACGCATATTAAAATTCAGACGCAGCTCCCATTGCGAGAGGGGGATGCAGTTTGCCCTTTAAGTTTAAAAAAAAAATGTAGAAAAGTGAGTAATAGTTAAAACAGTGATTAAATTAAAAAGGAAGGTTAAACCTTTTTCAGGTTTCACTTGTACATTTTCTTATCTGTCAAAATGACAGAGGATTTTATTTTCAACTCATTTTACTTTCTGTGGTTATACAGCGCAACTGCAATACGAAAAGCTCATAAATCTCTCAACGTGCAACAGGGTACACGTCGGTTAGAAGTCCCGTGTACATGTGTAGAAAAAATTGTAAACGTTGACACCCCTAGTGTGCAGTAATGTTCATTTGGCTGGCAGTGCATGTTCACGGAAAACGAGGAAAAGGGAGGCTCGTTCAGGACCATGACATCATTACAACTATATGAAAACTGTGTTTAAAAAAAAAAAAAAAAAAAAAAAACAAACAACACCAGCTGTGACAGCAAAGGGGCCCCTTTTCCACAGCAAACAGGCTTTGCCCGCAGTGTTGGCAACTACATAAACAAGAGAGATTCCACTCAACTACAATACTAAGGTAAAGCACAGTGACTCAAATGCTGGATATAACAAGTGGGGTATAGCCTGAAGAGTCACTCAATGGACAAACTTCGACCAATCAGCATTGTGTGTGCTTAATGAGGAAGCTTGTGGTATCTGTCACTGCCCAATCAATCCCCTTCACCAAAAAGGTCCATCGCAGCAATGACAAATTATTAGTACGTTTTGCTGCAGGGATGGATGGATTGTCACCACTTCCTGTCACTGCAATAAGGTACACTTGAAAAAGAGGCTCATGGGGCCTGTATTGCTCATGTGGTGTGACATCATAATTCTTTTCAGTCATGCTGTACTATGAGGTAAACATAAGTCTACAGTAAGACATGCAAGGGATAATCAACTCGTAGGTGTAATCAACTCTTAGATGTGCATTTTAAGGCACGATGCAGAGGCGAATAACCACCCGATGCAAAACGGAGGGTGGTTGCCTCTGCAAAGTGCCTTAAAACAGTGCGATGCACACCTGCCAGTTGATTATCCAGGCTATACCATGGTAATTTACCAGCAATATCAACTCAAAGCATTCAGAAATTTTTGGTGAAAGTTCTGCACTTAAAAAAAGAGCTGGTAATCATTAAACAGGCGCCTTCTCATAGCCAATGCTATAGGCCAAGCTAAACTGAACCAGCTAACTTAGTTCAGCTTACCTTCATGCAAAAAGAATTTCAGCAAATCAGTTCAGATAAGCTCAGCGAGGAGTTACCAGGTCTGAATTGGTGAAAATCCCTCCACTGCTTCAACAGATATATAGTGCAGACAATACATTTGTGATGGTTGGTGTGAAGGACACGCTCGTGGATGGAAAATAAGAGAAGTGTACCTCCTGCCCATAGAGTGTGTGTGTGTGTGTGTGTGTGTGGGGGGGGGGGCGTTAAAAAAAAAAAACAAATAAAAGGAAGTGGGATTAAATGCATAAATAATCCATAAATATCACATTTACCGAGAGAGTCAAAGCACCCCAGGGTAAAAGTTTCCCCTTTATTCTCCTTTTAACTGTCTTCATTTGAAATAACCAGGGCGGCACGAAACACTATACGTATAAAACCAATGTTCTCCACCACAACCTTCTTCAGAAGCAATCCAATCAGAATAGGTCAACCATAGAAAGCCACCACTGTGTTTGGTCCGCTGTTTAAAGGAGTAGAGTGCAGGAGTAACTTTGTAGACTTACGGTGATGGCTCCGTACACCATCATGGCACTGATGGTGAACATTAGCAATGAGATGGCGAATCCCACGCAGGCATTTTCTGAAAGAGAGGTGAAAAACCATCACTCATCTCAAAAGGAGGAAAAATAAGAGAGTCAAACAGAAAAAACACAAGATTCACATGGACACTCTCTGCAAGACTGACACAATTTATCTATAAGCAAATATAGGCGATTATATTTACATTTAATGAATACTTAAAATGCATATTTTCACTTGCACGCTCATACTTAACTGCCAAATATTAATGGCTGAGAGAAAGCTGAAGACTTTTTGTTGCCAAAAGCAGGACTTTGCCACAAACCTCCAACAACAGTGGGATCTACAAAATATCCCATAATTCCTCAGAAAATATGCATAAGGTTGGCCAAATGACCATGAGGTTGAAGCAGTGAACAAACTGGCATCAAAATCCTGCGTTCTCATTGGTAGCATCCATGAACACCTGACCCAGGATTGTTGGAACTGCACCTCCTGGCTACTTCCAGATTCACGCGGGGCCAAATCAACCTTTACACACATGCGCACCCAAACTTACACACACCATCTCCATCAAACACACATGCACGACAATGCTAGACTCCCATGTGCTCCACTATAACCAAAAATGTAGTTTCTCTACAAAACCACTTTGAGACGCCATTTTCAAATATTTTTAAAACTCTTCTCCTTTTCACTCCTTTCAGATTTAAAATCGACTCCATTTCGCCAGAGTGCCCCGGATTACATCAACATGTTCATATACAGCAATAACATACAGCAGCGCTGAGGCCAGGTGTTGGAAAGAGGCTTTTGGCGATGCCTTTGTCAGCAAACAAAAGCACCAGATGTTTCACCACTGTTAGCTGCCACACATCCGTTTCTCCTGTTCATAATTCCCGCTAAATCAGCAGTATAATTAACACTCCAGGGCTGATCAGCCAAAGCTAATTTCAAACAGGCCAAAATTGCTCTGGATTTGGAGAGGCAAAGGGCTTATTAACAAGCTAACTCCCGAGCCCTGCTGTCCAGCAGTAATGACTCAGACATCGGCGAATCCCAGGAAGTGCTACAAAATGCCAATTCCTCCCATCTCCCTCACTTAGGAAAATTTTATCCAGATAACCAGCCAAACACAGCCATTAAGGAGCTCTGCTCATTCTCAAGCGGTCCAGGGACTCAATGAAAATGCGCTGGCCAATTCTTCCCGAGCAGCTACCCAAAAGACCGGTCCCCCAGTCATTCAGCCAGCACTCCTTCATACAAGAAACGTAGAGTGAGCTTAGACAATCCTTCTCTCCACCGCTCTTTTCATACAACGTTACCCAAATCTGGCTCTCCAATCCAAATAAAGCCCTGGTTTTCTCTCCTTCCCAGTGGGTCTATGAACAATTATTGACAGTGACTGGCCAGATTGTGATCACATCTGACACCCAGGTAAAGGGAGGGCGAAAACACCAGCGGTTCTTGGCCCTCGAGGACCATGATTTGGAGAGCCCTTTCAATGCTGGGGAGTCTGTATTACTGAGGGCATCGCCAGGCATAAGTAAAAACAGCAAACAAAAATAGCTCACAGTTATGATGACATCAGCGCCGAAAGGCTGAGTTGAGAAAATCCCAATCTTGCGTTATTCTATTATTTTTTTTGCGTGGTGGGACATTGGATGTGGGAGGGGACAGCTGCCCACACAGAGTCAGATCAGAGTCAGACTCAGGCACAGCTCCACAGCTGGAGGACAGATTAATGCTGATCCTTCATTATGCAACTCCTGACTACAGCAACAAACAACAAAACAATTCCAGTCTAATGCAACACAGCGCCTGGGTGGAACCATCTAGGTCACTGAATAGTGGAGCATAAAATGAGATCTCTAACCAAAAACACATAAACAAACCAAAACAGGAGAGCGAAAGCAATACAAACGCACATCTAGTTTGAGAACGTTCAAGGCCGTTCCACATTTCCACACCTTTGTTCTTGGTTGTCGCTGCTGTCGTTTACTGGCAGTCATGAATACACGGGCTAGACTCCCGGACTGTGCTTTACCACTGCATCAGAGCGGTTATTCATTGGCTAATGGATGGACGCCAGGGTGCAGCCGCGGTTATTTATTGGCTGCTGGACAGCCTCCAGGATTTAGACAGCTCCTGTGGACTTGTGCTCAATCAGCCCTGCAATAAATGCCACCCGAGGGAGTCCAGTGCCGCCCCCCCCGACAACCAGCAGCCACAAAATCACTTGGGACTGGGAAAGCTCTCAAGCTGGCGCAAATTAAAACGACGGCGGGATTCGATCGATCCTCTGAGCGCTCTCCCCGGCGTCATTAACCGCCGACTCCGCCGGGCTGGAGAGATAAACAATGGGAGTTCGTCTCTGGTGCCCCATCTCCACAGGCTCTGCGGCTGAACCAGCACCAGCTGCCGCCTGCCAAGAATTACCCAGAAATCCCGCTGCGTCAGCAGAAACCGCCGAGGCCGGGGCTCACTGCAGAAATCAAAGACGCTGCTCTCTGAGGGCAGACTTGGAGGCTAAAACACTGCCTTCTGTATAGTCTGACTGCAGCAGTAAGCCCACATCAGACAACCAGCCTCTATCCTGCAGCAGCTCTACTGAGCCAGCAGGACAGGCTCACTGACCCAGCTCTGAAACATGAACTGAAGTGCACATGGCTGTCGAAGCTTTCATACAGTCGACTCGTAAAACTCCGTAATCCTACACCTTCCAAACATAGCAGCCGGAGGAAATCCACCAGCATCCTCGCTTTGCGGTCATAAATCAGCATGATGGTTCACTTCCCTAAGCGATATCATTACATCACAGTTAGTAAGCTGATGTTTTTTTTAATCCATCGAGACGAACAGATAATTACACCAAGCATGGGCCAATCCCCCTGAGCAGTGTTGGGTTAGGAGCCATACTCAAGGATCCCAAAGCTGCGCTGATCTTATAGTGGCTACACTGGGGCTTGACCCACCAGGCTTCCAAACTCAAGATAAATACTGTCGCTATGAGGCTACGGGCTGCCTCATCTGCCAGTTCGATACACCTCCCCACATAGCAAGACAGCCACTCAGCCAGTTCAGACTCATGCATCGGTCTCAGGGAGCTACAGTGTCCCCTCTCTCGGATAGTTTGCAGTAGCAGGTCTAGGCCTTGCAAATGGTGGGTGTTTTGCAGTTAGTGGCTCAAAATGAGAGGGACATTTTAGGAACAGGGCTGCAGGGAACCCTCAGGGTCCAGCAGCTGTTTTCTCAGGGCCGACGAGGGGTGGGTATCTTCAGTCGGCCGTCAAGACTAAACAAGATGTGGATCTCGAGGATCGAGTGACCAATTTACGGACCCCATAGGAAAAAAGTGAAAATAAATAAGGCCTACGACACAGCTTGTTCACACGGACACTGCAGTGTTCACACGGATCACCAGGAACAGCACATGGTCAATCAGAAGAAAGTCCCTAAGAGCACAAATTAAAATCTGACGTGACTGCACAAAACACTGTATAACGAATGGTATTTGCTATTGAAACTACAATGCAACTGAAGTTCAAATTAAAGGGGGGTCCATTATTTTTTTGTGATTTATTGAGGTTTTTATATCATTCTGAACCTTCCCAGTAGTGTCCCTTAAGTATTCATATTCCTTCATTCAAATTCTGGACGAAGTACGTGTGCTCTGATGTCGAAATGTTATCTTTTCCAGCCCTTCTAAAAACGTTTTCCAATGTGACCCAACACAGGCTTTCAAACTATGGCGCTGCTACTTCCCATGCTTACACAGCCGGGGAACTACATGTGCGGAGAGGAGAGAGGGCATCAGTCTTTAAACTACGACACTACTTTCTGCCAACGGCCAAGAAGGCGTTTCCATTTTGAAAATCCCGGAGGTACAAAGACGGAGTCACCCTTTAATGTTATACTCTTCACATTTCTATTGAGCAGAATTCCAAACCCTAAGTGCACAAATACAATGAAACATGGACAGAGAGAATAAGAAATAAACTGCCTCTCCAAATATAGATTCAGAGCAATGCTGAAGCACAACCATAAACTTCTGACCAATGTTGAAAATTATTAGAAACTCCGCTGAGCTGAGTGCTGACCTGAAATTTATTCTCGCCTGTGCAGTCAGAAAATTTCTCATTCTGTCCACGAATATGAATAATGTGAGCATTAGATGCATTACTTGGATAAGGGGGACACCTCAAAAGCTCTACCAACCAAAAAGAGTGTTGATAACACTGGATTGACTGTGAGTGGTGACTGGTGACTGGTGCTACCTCTGAGTTCCACCGTTTAGCTCCGATGTGCTCGATGAGGGCTATACTGATGGCAGACCATTATGAAAGCAGATAAGGCAGTCCAAAAAAATGGATGCCGAAACACCGATTTTAGCAGCACAAAGACAACTTCAAAAAGCAAGAAAATTCTGAGCCCCCCCCACCCCCCACCCCGAATTCCGTATCTCCAGGATTAGGATAAATCTCAAAACGAGACAATGACTTATTGTTCTCCATCCACAAAAGATACTCTGCAGTTATTCCTGGCAAGTGTTTCTCGAAGAGGACCCATGTATCCAGACACAAACACATCAAAAGAGATTTGGGGGGGGGTCTACTTTGAATCTTATTCAAGATTAGTCCAAGTCAGCTGAGATCTGTGCAAAGACACAACAGTAATAGCAACAAATGTGACTCAGTGTCTTATGGATTCAAGCAGAATGGGTCCTTAACTCTGAACTAAATTTTCCTATAGCACTTCGCTCAAATCCCTCAACTCATGATTGATTGTCATGATTGAAGCCTGTACCATATCAATCCATTTTAGTGTAAACGCTTGATAGATCCCTCAGAGGAGCTACAAGTAAAATCTGGGTTATGAGATCAAAAGGTTTCAAAGTAAAAATGTTGAAGAACCCAAGGTAATGGAAAAGGCATTTCCACAGCTCAAGTCATCCCTCACACAGCTCACACACGTACCTGCCATGCGGTCAGAGGCGAAGTAGTGCTCAATGACCTCATACTGGAGATCCACAGTGGGAACGTTATCAGGATGAGTTACGGCCACTGTCAGGAGGATACCCATCAACAGGTTTACCACCTACAGAACGAGAGGAGAGAGAGAGAAATGGAGGAAGGGAGAGGAAAGAAGGAGGGATAAATGGAAAGAGAAAATGAGAGGAGGGAAGAGAGAAAAAAAGAGAAGAAAATGTAATTAAAAACAAAAGAATGCAGTAAACAAATGAGAACTTGTATAACCCTTTGTAGAGTGACTGCAGTGCAAGTGTTTTGAAAACACTTCTCCAGTCCATCTCCAGGTCAGGTTTCCAGCTGCTAATATGACCGAAGGTGAAATTAACCTCTCGGTCTGGCAGCATACAATTTTCTTGTCAATCCCTGCTTGTCAGAAGCCATTTTTCCTGTCTGCCTTTCCACACCACTGGCTGCAGCTCAGGTTCAAAGAGCCACAATTAAAATTCAGGCCTGCATCCTCCCAGAGGCCACAAGCAGCCCCATCCTGACCAGGACAACAGACCTTCATATTAATGAACACCTCCCCTTCACTCCAAGAAGAGAAGTGTGTGTGTGTGCGCGTGTGTGTGTGTGTGTGTTCATTCATCTAGCATTAGCATTACTCAGCAGGGAAATAGAGAAACACTTCAGCGAGGCCTGTTAAACATGAACAGTGACACAATACATGGGAGTTGCACTTGATCTAGAGTCTGTGCAAAGCTACATTTCGAAAGGTATGGCTGTTCACTTCAAAGTGAACATGAAGAGGGCCAGCTGCAGCCATACTGGAGGGTATTCCAATCCAAAGTGTGTAAAACTCATCCCTTCAAAAACCCTCTGTAACGGTCATTTCTGAAGGGGGCAGGCAACGGTCACTTTGTTCCCACTGTTCCATGCGAGGACCTGAGCCTAGTGAGGCACGTGACTCAGTGAAATTCAAGAATTGGAAAACATCAATGGCAACTAGCAGAAGAAAGCTAATGAACCTAGTTAGATTGCTGACCAACGTCAACTGGCTAACGTGAGGCATTTCGACAGAGGTTTTTAGTCTTCTTTGCCCAATGTCATGTGTTACCTTTTTAAAGTTATACAATTGGTTATAAAAGGTCCTGCGAAATCTATAAATGCTGCCAATGAAAGAAGTTCTCCTGCGAAAAGGTTGCCTTCATTGACACTTGCGTTGACACTTGACAGCATAAAACGACCCTGACAAAAAGATGTCGAAGGGCACTCTAAATAACCCTAACTAGGGAACCATACTCCTTGCTGCCCTTCTGAGTTTTCACTATGAAGAAAAGTGACTTCACAGGATGAAGGGATTAACCCTAAAGAATAAGACAGCCCAATATTCCAACTCTGTGCTCTACTTTGAGGGCACGCACATCCATTCATAATTGTGTGACTGTCAGCATATAGAAGTTATACAGCGACGTTTGTCAGCATTCAGACATGCCAACGCTACACCTGGCCCTCGGGTGATGGAATCTGCAGTATAATTCAGAACAAAAGGGGAAATAAATTCCCAAAGTGACATGTCCGCCATTGCCATGCCATTGTCTGAACTCACCAGTCAACAGTCGTATTAGTCAAGCTGCCAGGATAAAGAGTGACTTCACCATCATTGGCTCCTTACGCGTCACCTCCCTCTTAGCATGGTGACTGCTGTTTAAGTTTTTTGTTTGGGTCAAACATTGGGTTATGGGGAGTATTATCCTTTTCATTTACAGGGAAACAGGCAGTAGAGCTGGTTTAGCACAACAATTACTCTTGCTACTTCCACTACTAGAACTATACCAATACTACTACTATTGCTACTTCTACTACTTATACTAGGCTAATATTACTACTATTGCTGCTGCTACCACTACCAACAACAATGACACAATGTCCAGAGGGGGACTCATTATACACCGTTACAATTTCATATTACTCAAATAGACAGCATTCCATTAGCTCTTAGCACAGCGGGCTAAAGGCCTGCCAAGTTTTCACTGTCCATATACAGTCAATTAAAGTTGATTACTCAACAGTTTTATTGAGTCATATCAGCTTTATTGAGTCTAAAACTTGTCTAAAGACAAGGTCTAAAGAACAACCTGCAAACAAAATCATTTTGCTGCCACTATGCATTCGCAATGCAATACTGACAAAACATTTCAGTGACATTGTGGAAACATTTTTTACTGGAATGGTAGCCTGTCCGTGTCTAGTTGTTGGGAGGAGTTAGCTCTTCTCCTGACAGAAGCAAGCAGAAAGCCCTTATTCAGGGCTAATCCAGGGCTATCAGACAGAAAACCCCGGAAGTCAGGTGACGTGGTACAAAGAGTCATTCACTCCATGTAGAAAGGAAGTCTTCGCAGGTGAATGAGTAAAGCGCAAGACTACCAGACAGTTGATCAAGGTCCACTTCCAAAGTTAAACCAAATGTTGACTCATTACTTTCAGACTTAGTTCTCATTATTCTCAGTTTAATAAAAATAACAGTTTTCAGTCGCAGTTTGGTTAGGTTTATGCGCCAAAACTAGGAGGTTAGGTTGAGGAAAAGATCATGGTTTGGGTTAAAATGCACCCTTTCACAGTGTTAACTGCATTTTGCCTTTCTGGCAGAGAGGCTTGAAGCCAAACATCTGCCATGTGCCCTAGGGCACCGGGCCCTACTCGCAGGGTCGAGAGTGTCTGCCATTCAGCTACAAACCAAAAAAAATCCCAAAAGCCATTTTTGGAATACTCCCTACTTGTCTGCAATACTTAAATGCAGACAGGCAGAGATTCATATTTAACAAGGTATTTAGCCCTGAAGCATCTGAATGTGATTTGGCTGCGGTAGGGCTACTCCAAACATTATCCAGTTGCAGCCCGCTTCTCCTCGGATCACTGCAGGCCGTCACACGGGACTTCTGGCTCATGCTACCCGCGCAATGGAGCGGTAAATTTCACAGACTGGAAGCAGAGCGGGCTGCCAGTGCCCTGTCAGGAGGGAAAATCCTCCGATCATCGAGAGGCCTGGGTGTGCCGTGTGCTTTACGGCCTGAGCCGCAGATCATAAAAAGCAGCCCGGGGAATCAAAGAAGAAGCCTGGATTATCTGCGAGCAAGAGCAGAGAGATAAATCAGTTCAGCAGCACCGCTGGACAGGAAAGCCCCACTAAATATACTATGATACTCTGGAATCTGGTTTTCGGGAAAATTAAAAATTCCAGAGCTGCAACAAAAATGAGTAGAGCCGACATTCCACTTCCTTAACTTTATCATTTCCACCAAGCGAGCAGCTTTACACAGCAGGATGTGTGCAGCACAGTGTGGAATCACTCTGGGTCAGTGCCTGAGATTCACAGATGGGCCAGGTCACACAGTAACAGAGTTACAACATTGGTGTATTTTGTATCATGGATCCAAAACTAAGTAAGATAGAGTAACAATTTCAATGGCTTTGTGTAGGTCTTCCCGAGTACATCAAACGGGAGAATTGTGAATTTTGTATGTTTGATTTATTTTGGGAGAAAACGGCAAAAAACTGGTTGGTAAAGGAGTTACAAATTTTCCACTACGTTACTGACCAGATTTTTGCCATTTTCACCCGAAATCAAATGAACAAACTTTGCCATTTTGTTGTTTGAAGTACTAGAGCAGACCTACACAAAGCCATTTAAATTGTAACTCTATCTTACTTAGTTCTGGAGCTATGATGCGAAACAAACCAATTTTGTAACTAAATTACTGCGTGACCTGCACACGAGCCTTTATAAGAATGATCCCAGTCTCTTCCACACAGTGATGTATACAGCTTACAAATTTAGCCAGGGTATATCGGATCAGTACCCAGTATGGGCTGATACCCAAAGCCCAGGAAACAGTACAGGGACTATAGAGAAAGGTCAGATCGCTGCGTCCCCAAGTCTGCACCTTACTCAAGCATAACGACTAAGTGGTGGTGTCTAATGTGGATCATGGTCAATAAACAGCGTGCAGCCATTTTGGTGCAACTCAGGCCATTTTCGACACAGATAGGATGGGATATAACAACCCCCAAAAGATGGAGGATGGAGAATTGCCTATAGTAACACTTCATCTAGATTAGGGGAATTCTACCCGTTTTTTCCATTTCCAATTGTCATCCACAACATTTTCTGCAACCCCCTTCAGATTTCAACAAATGTGCTCTAGTCACCCTCAATGACTTCTGGTTTGCAATCAACCGAGATCCACAGGAACGCATGCAGCACGATTTGTGTCATGATCCTGCCACCACCAGGTTAATAGCTCACTTCCTTCCCTACATCACCCACTTTGGGGAGAGGGCGATGTTTAGAATTTACGTGGGATTGGCCATGCACACAGGGACAGCCTAACTGACGACTGCATTTCATAAAACTCTTCATATTGATTAGGGGGAAAAAATATTTTGCATGCTTGGGCATTTCTGTTTTAGCCTGTGCATAACCTTTCACAAGCTGCAGTAAACAAAAGCAACCACGCATTTTCTCCAGTTTGGTTTACGACTGGCAAGTGCACCGCCCCAATACAGAATTGCATACTCCAGGGCAGTGGTTCCGAACCCAGTCCTCAAGGGCCCCCTGCCCTTCAGGTTTTTACTCCCTTTCTACAGTCTCACACCTGATCCATTTAAGGGCTATATGCTGATTGGTTGAAAAAGATCCACCTGAACAGGGTGTGCATGAAGCTGCATTGGGCCTTAAATGGATAAGGTGTGCAAAAGTAAAGCTGCAACAAAAACCCGCCGGACACGGGGTCCTTGAGGACTGGGTTGGGAACCACTGCTCTTGAGAAGGAGGAAGAGCAAACAAACCTAACAGGTTCTGAGCTACTCACACATACACAAACAACCTCAATGCTAACTCACAGCTGAAGTGTCCCTAATCAAGCTCATAGAAAGAGCCCAGACCCACAGCACAGGCAAATAATAATTTCCAGCAGAGGGAATTTGAAGAGAAAACAAAGAGTTGCAAGTTCTCAGAGTCCTGATTACCCGCGGTTCAGCATTTCTAAACTCACTGCACTGTAAGGCAAGCATGAACAGATTTGTCCGCCATTTCGTCAGTTCTTAAAGACTGCAAAGCAGCGAACAGCCGAATTTAAATTCCATCTCTGCATCACCAGCACTTCTGTAAATCTCCAGGGCGTAAATGGCTTCCTTGTATTCCATCTCAGCCGCGAACGCGCCAGCTCAACAACAAAGGCTTTCTTGACTCCTGAAAGACGCTTAATTTACAAACCAACAGCGTTTGGCAGTGTACAACATCGCCACTTTCTCACTATGCTTCACAGTACAAACTGAATTAACCCCCACTGCAAATGCCCCTGTATTAACTATTAACAAAAACAACAATAATAATAATAATAATAATTAGCAGTATCCCCGCCACCACTAAATCCCTTTTTTCGAAGCAAAGCAAGGTAATGACAAGTATGATGCACACAAAATTATATCTACACTTGGTAAAGTAATTTCTGAGTAAACTTGTCTCTAATTAATCAGACGAACTGACGAGTCAATTTGAATATCTCCCTCTCCACTACGTGGTCGGGCTAATGATAAGTATAGGCCACAGGAGTCTGCAGTTGATCAACATTTCTTTTATCCTGTGCTAAACACGACATCCCTATCCCAAAAACCTCCATCCAATATCAGAATCAAATATGACTCAGATGTTCAGAAAACCTACAATCAGAAGCAAATAATTTAACTAGGAGTGTATGCCTCACTTCAGTCTGTACTATCCAGTATTCAGCAGGCAAAAAGTTATTCAACCCTAAATGATACAGAGTCTCGCTTCACATTTCTTGAGCAACCATGTCGAAAGACATATCCTGTGGTCGTGGAAAAGATGCCACTGTTTCAGAGGGGTCAAATTATTGGCCAGCATCAAGCAAAAAAAAAAAAAGAATAGAAAAAACAACAAAGGGGATTGGACAAAATACTAAAACTAGAAAAAAATACTAGAACTGTCCAATGCAATATGAAAACCTGGATGAACAGTGGTGAACCATCATCTTCGAGGAAGAAATGAAGTCAGTGAAGAAAAAAAAAATAAATCTTGAATGATTAGGGTTGGGGATCACGTAAACATTTGGTGAAATCAAATCATAAAAATCAACAGTAGAACTCACAGCTGTTTCTCAGAATGAAAGTAAAAGCATGTCAACACAAATAATGTGAGGAGAACTCAAGGGATTGAGACAAAACAGCTGCTGTGTAGCCATAAGAAAATCACTCATCAGTGAGGCTAATCACAAAAAAGGCTTCAATTTGCTTGGGAGCTTAAAGAGGACTACAAAAGAAAACGACCAAAGTATAACAAAAGTTTGTCAGATGTCTCCCTTTTCCGAATAACCAGCAACACGAGATCAATAACATGCCACATTCCCGCAAATCTTTGCACCACTGCACACGCGCAGTTGGTTCATCTCTGGGTTTCTTACAGGCTGTGCAATTGATGCAAGTTTGGCTCGGGTGAAAATGTATTGACTTTAAAGTGTTGCGGTACGTAGCTTTGTGGGAATGTGGCATGCTTCGGATTTTCTGTAGCTGGTTATTTGAGAAAGGTAGATATTTGACAAACTTTTGCGACAGCTTGGCCGTTTTCTTTGGTAGGCCTGATAAAGATTAGATTCTGGAGCGATGGAAACACGTCATGGGGTCCGATGAGTCTTCCCCTGTTCCAGAGTGATGGGCACATCAGGGTGAGAGGAAAGGCGGATAGAGTGATGCACCGATCTTGCCTAGTGCCTGTTGTACAACCGTGTAGGGGCAGTGTTATGATCTGGGGTTACTTCAGTTGGTCAGGTCTAGGTTCAGCAATGACAAGTGCTCAAAAAAATGAGGTCAGCTGACTACCTCAATATGCTGAATGACCAGGTTTGTCTATCAGTGGATTTTTTCTTCCCTGATGGCACAGGTATACTTTAAGATGACAATGCCAACATTCATTAAATTGTGAGAGAGTGATTCGGGAAGCATGAGACATCATTTTCACACTTGGACTGGCCACCACAGAGTCCAGATCTTAACCCCATTGAGAATCCCTGGGATAAGCTGGTATAGACTTCATTTCATCAATACAAGATCTTGGCAAAAAAAAATTAATGCAACTCTGGACAGAAATCAATGTTGTGACATTGCATAAGCCAAGCAAAACTATGCCATGGTAAAGGTGTGCCATAATCAAAGTTTAAGGCAGTTCAACAAATTATTAGTGCGTGACTTTTGTTTTGTTTGTTTTTTTTTTTTTTTGGCCTGGCAGCGTATACTGAGCTACAAAAGAAACGCAACTCTTAAATACTGGCCAAGCATAACCACTTCAGGTATACATCTTTCACAGCCACTGACTGAAATGATGAGTGGCTGCCAATCATCTTTCTTCGAGTCACAGCCAAGTAGTACCACTCAAACACTGCACTGTCTTGTGATCAATGCGGTCAATTCATTCAAATTTCCAGGCAAGTTGTTATCAAGTGATGAATTTTCATATTTTCGTCAGCCTTTTGACCCATTTTCATTAATTTTCCCGAGAATGACCAGTACTGCTGTAGATAGTGAAACAGACCTAGATTAATAGTGACGATGATCCAAAAATTCCATTAATATAGTATTCTCACCTCCAAAAATGTTTTCATGGTCCTGAAACGGTTCAATAATTGAAGCATTTAGCCCGCGCTAAACCCAGCACCGCACCGTACATTTAATGAGTGAGCACTGCGCTTGTACTGGGATTTGTAAAATCGGACGAGAGAAAAAAAATGCGTCGGCCATTACTGAACACTCCCCACACCACAACTCAAACACGCAACTGTATTCAAAAGAGATTTACAAAGCAGAGCGCATTGAGGCTTCACCAAACGCCCTTACGTAATGCAAGAAGGATGAGAAGTGCCTGCAAACAGAACGCGACAGATAACAGTCACATGGCAGGCATAGCACATAAATAAGCAAGCAGACAATACTATGATATTACGTGAAAAAATATGCTTTCTGGTTTGAAGGAACGCATATTTGTTGTTGATTTAGAATGTGGTGGTGGCAACAATAATTTAAAATACAGAGAATTGCATTTTTGTTAATACGTGAAGGCTGCAAATCGGCATACTGGCATCAACAAAAAACTAATCAGGATAAGGAGGACCAGAAAATAGGTGTCAATTTCATAGCAAGCTTCGCACACTGACGGAACGCGAGTCATGAAAATGTTCAGCAGGCCGAAACCCCAACATCCCATTTGCAGCGGGCGCGTCGAGTACGCAAAAATACTAGTTACCTGGATGTGACTCCAGTTCTGCGAGTACGTGCGGAGCCCTCAATCGGGCTTCGCGATTGGTTAACTCCTCCGTTAGCCAATAGCGAAGCCCGTTAGAGGGCTCCGCACTTACGACAGAGCAAGCGTGCGACTCAGAGCGAAGGTGGAAACGACAGAGCGGAGAGGCCAATTTGTGTTTTCAATTCCGCGGTCCACTGCAGATACCTCGGCACTCCTCCGCTAGAATAAATATTACAGCATTTAAGGCCACCTCTCCCCCCTGTTTCTAACAAAATATTAAACACGGAAATGACCTGACGCGCAGCGTTGCGTCGCGTCGCATCTTTAGAGAAGCCGAGACGTAGCCTATTAATGAGATGTCAAAAACCACGGAGGCAGCAATAATTAAACAAAGCGAGGGTAACGCTACTGAGCTTAATATTCTGTGGCTGCAGACACATGACCAGCTATGATCGCAAACACTGCATTAAAGTGAATTTATCAAAACAACAGACCAAAATATAGACAGAAACAAGCGCCAAGCCTGATGTACCCGCCAGTTAATGGAGACAATCGAGTCGCAAAAATAATATTCATACTAGGTAGCGAGCTAGACCGCTCAAGAGAAATCTGACTTCCTTTGCTGACCGAGTCAAAGCAACTAAAGCTGGCGAACTACAATCTTGCAATGCTTCCAACTCAAATTTCCCTAAGGGTGGGAGCCAGGATAGTAGTTCTTAATGTTAATCTCTCTCACATTTGATTTCCCTCACACTAAATCATCGAACCATCTTACCTGTGCCACCGGACTTGAGGCAAACGAACGCAAATTTTGATGCAATTTTAATCGATCAGGGATGCGTTTCCCGAAAATCACAGGTGCTAACTGATGTAGTTGGGCTTATTGACTGTGAATGGACGAACTATGTTGCTTACTTAGTTATCAACTACGCTTTTGGGAAACGCGCCCCTGGGTGTTTTAGCGTTCCTACTTCCAGAATAAGGCAAATTGCCATGTCTAATGTTAACTCAACACCGGGCAGGGCTATTCTGCTGAAAACATTCTGCAGAGAAACTACAACCATCTATACTTTACTTCATAAATTCTTGATTTCTAAATATAGTGTGATTAAATTTTATCCAGGTATTCTGGAGATGTAGATCGATCAATAAGAAATTATGAAGGAAAGTACAGATGGTTGCAGTTTTTCAGCAGATCAGCCCTACCCCTAAACACCCGCATTTGCTACTGCACCACAGACTGCCAATATAGTCAAACAATTATTTTACAACATACAAGCTAGCGACCATTACCGAGAACCGCAATCAGATTAACACTCGCTGTGCGACCATACTGCTCGTAAAGTAGCTGACGTTCCCTTAAAGCAAAATATTCGCCAGCCTGAGAGTAAAAGCTGAGTCGACGCTGGCGAAGTCTGCGCGATCAAAGCAGCAATGAAGGTTAAATAACGGCGTATCCTACCGTACCAAACCAGTGAAAGCGCTCGTCTAAACCCAAATTAAACAAAACGCCTGCAAGACAAGCAAAAATAATCGGAAAGTCTTCCGTACACATGCCACAGAATCCAGATGACCAAGACGGAGAATTGCAGCTATGTGGCATTTTTTGGCTAGTGATCATTAAGTGCTGAGCCAAAAAACTGACCAGCTAGCGAGTTAGCCAGCGATATAAGTTTTATTCAATCCATCCATGACGTTACTTACCATGTACCACGTTCCGAGAATGATCGTCCCCGTCCTAACGTGGCAACATCCGCAACATCTGGTCGTGTAGAATCTGTCTCGACTGGGTTTAAAATGCATATTGTCCTCTATCTGAGGGAGAAACATCGCCGGACAGAAATGCCCCGTGAGCACCGAACTGACACTCCTACCACTGCAACAAAATGCTGGCTTCTGCAGCTGCACTCGCTACTGACGCAAGGTTGATAAATGCAAAATAATACATTTGAGGAGCAGTGAACGTAGCCAATAACCGATAGAGATGTAAGAGTCGTACGCCAATGAATGTTGATAGACAGAGGCAGTAACGAATTACAACACAATACTGTTAACCAAGACTACGGCTGACCTGCCCATGACGATTTTACGAACTGGTAGCCCAGCGTGTATGGTGTCTTATGTCCTGTGACATCATTCGGAAAGCGAAACTCATACGTAGGCCTAAATAATTGCCACCGCAGAAGCACGCGATGTGAAATCCCCAAGCTTATGTCAAGCTGTTTCAACGTTTAATCAAACTACTCTCCGATCTGTGATCACGTTTCAGATATCCATAATAGCATTTCTTTCTCTCAAAACTATATCCTCGCGACTCCGAATGGCAATAAAATGTCGATGACAGCTTTCTTGCAAGCAGAAATTATATTTCAAGATATCTACAATTTTAATTGTCCAAGTCAAAAGTAAATTTTGGATATTCTTATAAATCATCTTGAGATAAATGGTTGTTTTTACATTAAGAGGTAGACTGTAGACTGGACACACACACACACGCACACACACACATTGGCACAGGGGCATATTTGCCATTGTGTTGTATCACATCTTCAATCAACGATCTGTAAGCAATCGGGAACTAAGGATACCAAGTGCTGTAGTTACGAAAGCAAAATATTTCCCCAGTCTTGCTTCATGTAGGATTTCAGCTGTTCAATACTTGGCAGCCCACCTTTGTCATATTTTTGTTTCATAATGCGCAAAATATTGTCAGTGGGTGACAGGTCTGGACTGCAGGCAGACCATTTTAGCACCCAGACTCTTTTACTACAAGGCCATCCCTTTAAAAGGCATCTGGATGGCAGCAAATGTTGCACCAAATCCTGTATTTATTGTTCACCATTAATGGTGTCTTCATGGATATGCGAGTTACCCATGCCATGTGTACAAATGCACCCCCACACTATCATGGATGCTGGCTTTTGAACTGTGTGCTGGTGACAAGCTGGATGGCCCCTCTCCTCCTTAACCCGGAGAAAGTGGCATCCATGATCTCCAACAAGAATTTCACATTTTGATTAGTCAGACCACAGGACAGTTTTACACTTTGAATCAGCGCATTGTAAATGAGCTCAGGCCCAAAGGTGGCAGCAGTATTTCTGGGTCTTGTTTGCATATGGTTTAATCTCTACATGGCAGAGTTTTAACTTGTATTTTGACAATGGCTGAAAGAAGTGTTCCTGAGCCTTTGGAGTGATTTCCACAACAGAATTCTGTCTGATATTAACCGAGTGCCACCTGAGGGCCTGCAAATCATAGCCAATCAAAATTGGTTTTTGGCCTTGTCCCAAGTGTAGAGATTTTTCTGAATTCTCTGAATCTTTTAATATTATGTACCATAAAGGTACAATCTCAACATTATTTGCAATTCTGAGCTGAAAATGTTATTCTTACATTGTTCAACTATTTCCCCATGCAGTCTTTCATAGAGTGGTTAAACTGTCACTATATTTGTTCATGAGTTTTTAGACCCAATCATGTTACTGACCTATTGCAAAATAATCTAATTAGCAATGAAATGTTCAGTCAGTCGTCGTTTTTTTGGCCTTATGCAACTTTTGGATTCTTATTGTTCCCGTCCCAACTGTTTTAAAAACATGTTGCTGTCATCAAATTCAAAATGAGTGGACATTTTTCAAAAAGCAATACAATTTATCAGTTTCAACATATATATTACCTTTGTTCTATTTACAAATAAATATTAAGTTCAAATGATTTAAAAATCATTGCATCGTTTTTTTTCCATTTTACAGTGTCCCAACCTTATTGGAAATGAGGTTGTGTATATACAGTGCTTAAATTTATTAAACCATCTGTCATTAAAAAAGAGAAAACACAAATATTTAAGAAATTTGTCAAAAACTGGTTAAAAACTAAAAATTATTTTATTTGGTAAATAATGAACTGAAACCACTAAATAGTCCTTATTCACTCATAAAAACTACAACCCCAATTCTAAAATAGTTGGGACGAAGTGTAAATTGTGAATAAAATCAAAATGCAATGATTTTCAGATCACATGAGCCAATATATTATTTACGATAGAACATAAATAACATTTCAAATGTTGAAACTGAGACATTTTAGATTTTTATTCACAATATGAGCTAATTTCAAATTTTCTGGCTACAACAGGTCTCAAAAAAGTTGGGTTACAGGCAAAAAAGGGTTGAAAAAGCAATTCATAAAGATTCAGCTGAAAGAACATTTAGCAAGTAATTAAGTAAACTGGCATCAGGTGTGTAACTTGATTGGCTATAAAAGGGATGTCTTAGAGAGACTGTCTCTCCCAGAAGAAAAGATGGCCAGAGGCTCTCCAACCTGTGAAGGCTTGCATTAAAGAAATTGTGGAATACTTTAAAAACAATGTTCCTCAACGTCAAATTGCAAAGGCTTTGAGGGTCTCATCATCGACAGTGCATAACATCAAAAGATTCAGAGAAACTGGGAAAACCTCTGTGCGTAAGGGACAAGGCCGAAGACCTTTACTGGATGCCCGTGATCACTCACCGGCATGATTCTCTCATTGACATTACTAAATGGGCCCAGGAATACATCAAGAAACCACTGTCTGTAAACACAGGCCACCTTGCCATCCACAGACGCCACCTAAAACTCTATTGTGCAAAAAGGAATCCATTGTAGAGCATGATCCAGAAGCGCTGCCGTGTTCTGTGGGCTGAGGCTCAATTAAAATGTACTGTATGATGCGAGATCAGGTAGACACCAGGAGCGAGGTGAAGGAGAATGAGGAGTTTATTGAAAATAAACAAAACTGGCACGAGGGCCAACAAAAATCTTGGCCCAAAGGGTTGCAAAACACAAATTAAAGAGCTTCACAGAGCTAATAACAAAGGATCAAAAACGATGAAAACAAAAGCCACTGGAAACTCCAGGCAGATAATTTATAAACAGAAAAGAACAAAGATGCTAAGAATGCAAAGGCTATATACAAAATGACAAGAACTATGACTATGAACATGAGACTTGAGCAAAGAAACTAGGCGACAAAACTTGAGCAAGAACTTGTAACGAGACTTGAGACACTGTCTGCCAGCCAACTTCCACCGCATCCAGATAAAGGGTAAGAAATCAAGACATGAGGGGCAACACCTAGAGAAGGAGAAACAAGAGGCAGGGCAAGATCATGACATGGACTAAGATTGGATGACAAGACTTGCTCATTAAGAGAATGAGCGTGCTCAGCTTAAGTACCAATTAAGTATGCAGTTTGGAAGCAAGCATGAATGTTGAGAACAGAAAAGCACAGCAGACTTGAAATAGCAAAGCAGGAATCATGACAATAAACTCCCTGTCTAAATTAGTAATATTAGTAAGCCTATCTAAGAATTACACCACCCAGTGAATGTTAGTAAATGCTAGTACTTAAAAACAGTTAATTGCTAATCAAGGTTAGACAGCCCCGAATCAGCACAGCACAGAAGGAAGGGGGAAATACCAAAGCCAACCAGAGCTCTGAAATGTGCAACAACGAAGGCACGGGGCGGAACGCAGACAAGCGGTGGAGTGGCTTGGCAGACCTGGCAAAGACAAAAACAGGGAAAAGTAAAAACATGGACAATGAACATGAATTATGAAATGCAATAACTTGATACAAGAAACTTTCAAAACTGTTAAATGAATAATGACTATGGAACCCTGATACATGAAACTGTTAAAACCATAAATGCTGTCCTGGCCAAAGGCCAGGACCCCAGAACACAACACTGTAGCAAAGTAGCAAAGTGTCCTGTGGTCAGAGGAGTCCAAATTTGACATTCATGTTGGAAATCATGGGCATCGTGTCCTCCGGGCTGTAGAGGAGAAAGTCCACCCGTCCTGTTATCAGCGTTCAGTTCAAAAGCCAGCATCTCTGATGGTATGGGGATGCATTAGTGCATATGGTGTGTGACACTTGCAAGTTTTAAAAAGCACCATGAATGCTGAAAGGTATATAAAGGTTTTAGAGCAACATATGTTCCCCTCCAGACAACATCTATTCCAGGGAAGGCCTTGTGTATTTCAGCGGGACAATGCAAAACCACATACTGCAACTATTACTACAGCATGGCTTCGTAGTACAAGAGTCCGTGTGGTGAACTGGCCTGCCAGCAGTCCAGATCTTTCAGCGATTGAGAATATGTGGCGCATAATTAAAAGTCTGTCAAAGGAGACCCAAAACTCTCCAGCAGTTGAAGGCCTGTATTAAACAAGAGTGGGATCATTCCAATGGCTAAACTTAAGAAACGTGTCTCCTCAATGCCAAGATGCCTCCACTCTGTGTTAAAAAGGAGAGGGGATGCTACACCATGGTAAAGAAGCCCCTGTCCCAACATTTTTCAGACATGTAGCAGCCAAATTTGAACTGAGCTCATTTTGTGGATAAAATTGTAAAATTTCTCAGTTTCAACATTTGCTATGTTATCTCTGTTCTATTGTGAATAAAATGCTGGCTGGCGTGATTTGAATGTCATTGCGTGTTGAATTTATTCACAATTTGCACTTCGTCCAAACTATTTCAGAATTGGGGTTGTACATTGTAAAAAGAAATACATTTTGTATGACCTTTTACTTTGATAACAGCTTGATCTCGATATCAGTTTTGGTTGCTGTCCGGAATCTGTCACGTACAGGCTGTAACCAGACGTGGCGCTCTTGAGCTGCCATCGTCACTCATGGTTATATATATAGATATACAGACACACAGACACACACACACACACAGAGATAAACACCGATGAGCCAAAAAATTTAAACCACTCGCAGATGCATAAAATAATGTTGACTATCTCATAACAATAGCACGTTAAGGTCCACAGACCGATCTCAGGCGGTAAGCGAACAGTTGCTTCTGGTTTTAAGCATGTTGGATGTGGGAGAAATGGGACCTGATCAACTTTGACAAGAGCCAAATCCTCATGGGCTGACGAGTGGGTAAGAGCATCTCTGTAGTGGCAAGGCTTCTGTGTAGTCCAAGGAGGGACAAACCATGAACCTGAGAGTCTGCGACAGGGTTTAGGGCACCCAAAGCTCATTGATGCAAGAGGGCTATGAAGGGTATTCTGCCTGATCCAAACTAACAGACTGCCAACTGTGGCATAAGTCGCTGAGAATGTCAATACTTTTAAAAGGAATGTGCCATGACACAGTACCAGTACCATACCATGGCTGCATATCTTTTTTAGCTTGAAAACCAGTTAATGTGCCCACTCTTCCCCCAGTTCGCCTCTAAAAATCGCCCCCTACTGACACCTGAACTTCACACCTAGACCTTAGACCAGTTGAAGGTGGTCACCTCTTCCAGTGAGTCCGTTTTCTTTTTCATCGTGTGCTTTGGTTGGGTGCATGTACACCATTTACCTGGGAAGAGTTGGCATGTTTGTGCTTTGGTCAGAATAGATCAAAATTACTCAATTTGGTGAGATACAGCATCGTTCTTCCTATCCGCAGTTGCCATTTCAGACATCCACCATGTCATTCTTCAAATGACGTTACTTCGCCATTCACGTGTATTGAACTCTGGATTTCAGCCATCCACAACTGGATTTTACTTGACAACAGCAAGCCATTTTAACCTTTAACTGCAAATATATCCAGACTGGATGCTGGATGTTAAATGGTCAATTATTCTTCTCTCTAAGATATTTTGAATTGAATCTTGACAGGGAGAAATAAAATTTCAAAGATATCTCGAAGCACAAACTCAAGTGAGAGAATATGATTGAGGATATATAATTGCCATTCTGACTTGGCCTATAAGAATATAATTTTGACTAATGGAAAATGCTTTTATGGCCATCTACAATTCTGAATACTCCATGATTCCTTTTCATGTAAAAATGGCGTCTTATCTATCCGTCAACAGACATCCACAATACATTCGTAAATACCAGCAACTGCATTGTTTCTAGGCATAACTCTAATTGTAGAAACTGAAAATGACATTTGTACAAGTCACAATACGAATTGCGGATATCCATCATGACATTCTCGGTAGTTACAATATAGTTTGGAAATTCAAAATTACATTGCAATGGTTTTTCTTGGTCTCAAAAAACTCATTAATTGCTTGAAAAAAAAAGACAAACAAACTATATTCAAATCAATGCAGGCCTAAACATGCAAACTTCAGAGGAAGGATGAACATCTGTTTTCAGATGTATAAGTAAAAACAGTGCAAATAAAAGGGGCAACATGCAACATCTTTAATAAATTAGTAAACATGAACGATAACAAAACAATTTGATGTATTATTTTATCGGTAATTCTTGAATTTGAGATTTCACATGCTATATCGGAAGTAATCCATTTCCTTTGCAAACTGCAGCCGATTCTCACATCAGCATCTGAATGGCAATTACTGTTGCCCATTTACATTTATATTCAATGTACTATAATCACCAAACACACACAGTTTTTACAATGTTTGAAGTCATTCAGTTACAAAAATTATTTTTTTTATTTTGTAGGGTCAAAACCATACCCATACACCATTTTTCTGCGAACAGAGAAAACATTTTAATTTCTGACCCTATTTACAAAAGCAGCCATAGGACATTTTGTTTTGGGGTGAATAATCAAGCATTCTCAAAATGTTGGTTTCCTGACATTCCCTTAATATTTTCCAAGTCCAAAGGTGAACTCACTCCTTTGAGATGGTGTTGGTCTGAAAAGTTTATTTTATTTTTTTTGATTGAGCTCTTCAAAATATGACACACAATCAAAACGCAGTGAAAATACTTTGCACTGAAAATTCAGCATCAAAATCACTCTCTAAATTCTGAAATTTTGCATTAAAAAGTTTTTAAAAATTGCATAAAAGATTAAAGTTGCAGAAGGTTAGGTGGCAAAATATCAAGCTTAAAGAGGGGCTACCAAAGTAGTGTGATGTTAATCAGGCTACATCAAACCAACTTGAAGATAAAGAGGCAAATGATTCTGAGCCATGAAAAATGAAGTATTCCAGTATAGCATACCCCATTCCCAAAGCCCACCCACTGGTGAAACTCACTTTATTTTGTGTTGCGATGATTACAGCCATTTCCACCCAGATGATATATTACTTCCGATTAACATTTTAGTGGTGCAATCACTGTTTACAAACCAGGCTATCGGGATTTTTAAGCTTAACACCGACAGAGGAGGCCCCCTGCCCCAGTACCTTTATATGCTAAATGAACCTCAAGCCCTGGTAGACTTGAGCAAGACTGAGCACAATAAGAGTGGGTCTGTACAGCGCCTGTACAGGCAACAATAATCCCACGGAACTGAAAGAGGACCAATCTGCCAGGTTCCCAAAAGGTGGCACAATCACGCATAATGCCTCCAAAACTCACTCCAGTCAGTCAGCAGTAAATACTGCCAGTAAGCACAGTTGGAAGGTTGAGTATCTTAGATGCGGAATGTTGTTATTCATATATCAGCATCACTGGGCATGAGAGGCAAATACATCTAATCACAATATCACCAAATAGCAAGGAGAATTCCTCATTTTGAGGCACTGAAGTAAATTGGCTAACAATGCATTATAGCCCTTCAGATAAATGCTACCCAACTGATGTGTTCATTCTTTGATCAGGCTCCTTTATGACACAGTAAAAACACCACCACACTCCTGATTCTGCACTCACCACTGCAAAGCAATGAGACCTAGCATTAATGTTCATTTTTAAACAGGGATATGCTTATTCGAGTTGTGCCTGGCAACGACTTGGCACACTCATACACAATGCTGCTCAGCCAAGTTCAGATTTTATTTATCTGTAAATAGATCAACAGTATTCCAGCTCCAGTTCCTTGTCTGTTGATAGCATTCCAAAATACAGTGTGAAAATAATATCCACATCTTTTGAAATAAAAACCTTCTGAGGGAAAAAAAAAAAAAAACAAAAAACAGACAGCGTCAATGTATTTATGGTTCTGAAAAAAGTTCTCTCGCCGACACTGATAGTGCAGAGTCCCTGCCAGGTCTGGTCCGCTGCAATGGCGTGATGTAGAGTTTTCAGCCTATGGCCAGGGCTGAGATCTTTGGAGGATCTACCTAGTAGCCGAGTCACCATGGTAGATCACTCATAGTTCTCCACTTAAACAGTACTAAACACTTCCTTCTTATTCCAGCCAGGGTCATACAAACGTGGCACAAGGGGTGGAGACCCAATCATACATGACACAGAAACCCTGAATTCCAACTGTTGCCTCCAAAACAACCTCCTCTGCACGGTCTATGGCACAGCCATGTATGAAACTGTGCTGCTGAGAAATGCTGTCCCAAGGTCCTCTTGCTGCAGACGAAGATTCAATCCCTTCTCTCAGCCAACAAGTGAATCACCCCGGGGCAGGGAATATTACCTCTGGTACACTTACCCTTTTATATCTCTCCTCTATCACTCTTTCATACTTGCTCACTGTCACTCTTTCACCCCCTCTTTTCACTTACAAATCATGCTCGCATGCATTCTCTCTCCTCTCTCCCTTTCTCTCACTCTTCATCTCTCTTTCCCTTACACATATACACAAGCACTTCACATTTCTGATTGATCTTTGGCCAGCCCTTCCAAAAGCAAAGCTTTTCCGAAGTAACGAAGTGTCACCATATTTCAGCTGTGAATTGCTAGGCTGCGTGAGGTGGCAACGTCAAGTTTCCTTCCTCATCCTCCTCTTCTTCTTCCTGTCTTTTTTTCCATCAGAGTCTAGAAATTCACAGGAAGAGAGAAATTATGACATCATTCAGTCCAAGTCAAGTCCATTATGCCCAACACAGGTACAAGCAAACCACCACATACAGATGACATGTAGAAACACAAACAGAAACACCACACAGCTATGCATACAAACTCCACACGCATAAATACAAACACATTCCAAACACACACAAACAAATGTGCCCCCCACACACTTCTCGACTGGCATACCTGTAATTGCAGTCCACCAGAGTGTTAATAATCCTTCCCAGGCCGACTCAAACAGTTCACATCCAATTACATCCAGGTGTCTACCATCTTGCCCAAACCAGTATGACCTTCAAACAGTGGTGCCCAGATCAGATTAAATGACTGCAGTACATGCACGGCACTCCAAGAATGCATGTGACTGAAGAAGTATGATTAAAAGTAAATACAGGATGGACGACGCGACCATTAATCCATCCATCCATCATACAACCTGTCAGTATGCCCCTGCTCTGCCATCTTTTTGTTGCTTTTTTATTTGTTTTCTTTCCAGTCATCTATGCCTGTCTTTTTCAGTTAATTAATCGTCCTTGTGCTGTGGTCTGCAGAGTGTGTCTTACCCTCCCCGTTCTGATTCCCTAATTGTATCCCAAATTGTTGTTTGTTGCTACGCCCCTCCCTGATCTCTCCTGCCTTTCACGCCACCTATCCCTAATTTTCCTATTAATCACCTCTCCCTCCATATAGACCGTCTGTTTTCCGTTCTTCATCATAAGTTTGTATCAGCCTTTTTGTTCAGTATCATTTTAGTCTATGACCTCCCAAGTGCTCTGATTTCCTTTGTGTTACAGTTTACCAGTTTTGGATTGTGCTCAGTTTCTCGTTCCCTTCTGGGTCCTCAATCTTTGCCTGTTTTTACTGCACTTTGCCTCTGCCTTGTGATTTTTGAACTACTTATCCTCCTCAGGTTTTTGACGAGGACTGTTGACCTTGATTTTGACATTAAACCATTTTGTGCTTTAGTTCCAACTGTCTGTGCCTGGGTCCATTCACCGCCCAAAACTAAAACCTTGGCAGCTATGTATCCAGCAGACATTACTATTGATTAGGAGCTCCAGGAACTTGACTGCACCCCGCTGTGACTCCAGGGGTACCTGAGGAGGGCCACAACAAAGCAGGATAGGCAGGAAGCCGTGACTATGGTTCACATGGCAGTGAGTACCCAACCTTGCCTGAGGAACTCACAGCCCAAGTGGGCCAAGGAATTTCTTTACTCCTCAGACTCCCTGCTTTATCCTTAAGACCCCAGCCCACGGCCTAACAGTCTCTTACCCACCTCCAACACCCCACATCACTGAGGCGGTGTCTCTGCGAGAGAGTTCAAGTCGTAGGCCTGTCGCCTGCTCTGATACAACCCCTATCTCTACCCTGAACCCCTGAGACCACGACCTCTACACTGCCCCAAGCCACAATCTCACAGCTGCCACAAGCTACAACCTCTCAGCTGCCCCGAGGGATGACCTCTCAGTCATGTCCTAGCCCTCTGCTTGAGCTTGCCAGGCATCTTCCCCAGCCCTGCTCCGCTCAATTCCTGCTCAGTCCAGTGATGGCCTCTCCAAGTCCTGCCCAGTTCAGACTGTGTCAATCTGGTCCAGTCCCATCCGCCCCAGTCCAGTTCTGCCCTGTCCCGTCTACCCCATCTAACCCATCCAGCCCATCTTGCCTACTCAGCCATTTCATCCCTCCAGATCAAGCCCCCCCTTCTCCCACGAGGATCTGCGAAGGGGTCTCCAGGTAGAGACCCACAAGGAGTGCCCTTGCTCTGCTATTGGTTTGTTACTTATTAAAATTTGTTTCACTTTTCTGTTCTCTGTGCCAGTCTTTCAGTTAATTACTTATTGTCCCTGTGCTCGTCTCCTCGCGTCTGTGTTTACCTCATCACCGCCGTGTCTTGGCCTCCCTGTTCAGTTTCCTAATTGCTCCATTACCTTGTTTGTTACCGCACCCCTCTCTGCGCTCTCCTGCCTCCACTCCATCTGTTCCTGGTTGCCTGACTCACCTCTCCCTTTACACCAGGGGTCACCAACCCTGTTCCTGGAGAGTTACTATCCTCTAGGTTTTTGCTCTACCTCCTATTCAGCACACCTGATTCAAGTAATTAGCTACTTAATTGCCCAGCTCCTGATCTTGTTGAGTAGCTAATTAGTTGAATCAGGTGTGCTGAATAGGAGGTAGAGCAGAAACCTACAGGATGGTAACTCTCCAGGAACAGGGTTGGTGACCCCTGCTTTACACAGTCCCTCCATTTTCTCCTTTCTTGGCCGCGAGTTTGCCTCAGCTTTTTTGTCCCGTTTTATTCTAGCCTTCTTCTGACTTGACTTTCAGGGTGCAGATTTCCTTCGTCTTACGGTTCACGAGTTTTGGATTGTCCTCAGTTCCTTGCTGCTTTCTGGATCGAGGATCTTTACCCTTTTTTGACTGTTGACCTTAATTTTGACATATTCAACCATTTTTGTTTTTGTTGCCACTGCCTGAGCCTGGGTTCATTCCCCACCCTTACAACAACCATTCCTGCCTAATCCTAATCGTCTGGTGGGGCCTATCCCAGTATACAATGGGCAAGGCACCGGAATGCACCCTAGACTATTCATCAATCAATGACAGTTTACAGATCTCTCTCACTCACACACACACACACACATCCACACACACACACACACACACACACACACACACACACACACACACACACACACACACACACGCACACACCCTCTAAACTGTCAGGCAGCAGTGCTGCTCACTGTGCCACCTGCACAGCAATAACAACCTTGATTGCCTCTCAGTGCCCTTCCCTGAAGCTCTCTGTGCACCAGTATAAACCTCATCACTGATGCTGGAGGGCCTGAACCAGCCTGATGGTATGAGTTTTGGGGAAATTCCAGGGTTTACTCAGTGAATTTACCCAGATAATTCAGAAATCCATCTTTCTTGAAATAGTGTTCAAGTGTATGCAGGTTTTAGTTTAAGCCTGGGATTTAGACAATCCCTGTTTAGGGACTACTGGACATCCCTAGGCTAGAAGTCATCAACAAAAAAAGTGAAGATTTACATTCCATTAGCTTGCAAAGCACATCAGCAACTTCATATGTGAATGGAAAAATATAATTTGATTATGTTCTATTTAGTAGTCCAGTAATGCCAACATAAATATCTGAGATTACATTTCAGTCTGGATTACATCCATAGGCACAAGTTATAGAGCACTAAAGTGTTCAGAGTTGATACTACCCTAATGAAAGTACACCATTCATTTGGACCTAAAAGAACTCTAACTTGATATTGCACTCATCTGTCCTGTCTGAAATTGCGGAAGGGGTAAATTGGTTAACGTATTGTTTAGTAAGCACCAACTGTTCCAGTGTATAGACATGGTGATCTTGGGCACGGGAGAGAGAGCATCGATGCTGTGTTCAAACCATCATACCCCTCCCTGTGTGTTGCCCACCATTACTTTCAAAGCCTTTGTGCCAACAGCAGTTATTTTTGTTGCCGCTTTGGGGGCAGTGATAAGCCCATTGAGAAAAAACTGTCATGCTCACAAAAACTGCAAATGTCACCAACACTAGAGAGTGGGCAGAATAAGGCGTTACGAATTTTCACATTTATTTCTGGGAGGGTTGGGGAGCTGAGGGTGAATGACAGACTGACAGATATAGGTCTTCAAGGTAACCAAATTTTTCCAAGAAAGTTTGAATATTTGGGTTATTTTTCTATCACTGTCATCCAAAGAGACTTACAGCTGAATAGACTAAGCAGGAGCCAAATCCCACAAAGCATGTGGGGTGAGGGACCCAACATCTGTCGTAGTCTAACTGATGGTACACTGAGATCTGTACTTTCTGACATTCAGACTGTCACATAGCTTAGCCACAAACCTACAGGCAGCCCAATATCAGGCAATATTGGCCCGGGGGTCAGCACACATACAGAGAGGATAAATTAGCTTCTCCACAGAGAGCCTAACCAGCCTGCGAGAGGAATGAAGCCATAGAAGCAGAAAGTAGGGATAAAAAAAGAAAAGAAAAAACCATTAGCTCCGAGCTCCTGCGGGCTGAGATTTTCTGCATCGTGAATACAAATGCGGATGTCTTTCTCCGCCTCGCAGCTTGAGTTGTTTTCATAACAAAGTCAGCGGACTGTGAAGCTGCTTCCTGGCTCCTCCTCCTTCCTCTGTCATTGCCATGGTGAGCAAATAACGGAAGCTGCTCGTGACATCATCACTTGGTCTAACTCAAACTGAGACTTCCCTCGGGTTCACAGAGGTCGTATTCTCTTCAGCTTAGACACTGCATGGAGATTGTGTGTGTGTCCATTGTTACATACACACAGCAGATTCAAGATCCCATTCTCTTCTACAGTAAACAGTCATATTCAGACGTAACTCGGAAGATAATAATACACTGCATACTGTACACAATCTTTCAAGGGGTATTTCAAAGGCACTCAATACTTCCTCTCTCCAATCCGCAACAAAAATTTACAGCTGGTAATTTGCAAAACCAGATTATTTCATGCATCAGAGTCCATGAAGGATGTGAAGTGAAACTTTTTTTTTCCCTGGCAGAAACATGTTCTGCAGTGGCCAAGTCCTAATGTCTTTAAAACACCAAGGCATGTACATAACAGGCTGATCCTTTTAAGTCAAAGGATTAAAAACCTACAGTATGTGGCACAGCTACCTGTGTTTTAGGGTGTGCGGAAATATCTGTGCATGTTTTTTTTATCAATTTACATGCAGTATGAAACAGGCCTGCAAGCCAACTGTATGCAGAGCTGTTATCCCAATGAGGTAACAGTGACTTGTTAAAAAAAAAAAAAAAACTAAAATAAATAAAAATGAAAAATACTGCCTTTCATGTCCTCCATTATCCTGCTTAGTGAGAATTGTGATGGGAAATCCTCTCGATGTACCACTCGTTCAACTAGCCTAAGGGCATGTGGTGCTAAACAAACCCTAGGGCACTGAACATCTTAACAGCCCAGACAGCACTGGAAAGAAAAGCACTTCTCTTACAGTGTAGGTTGCATTAAATTACAGGTAAATTAATAACATTGAGTACAGTGAGTCAGAGACAGGCCAACAGCTAACTTTGGAGCCTATGAAATACTTATATTAGTATTAATAATTAATTAAAGGGTTTAGATGCTTTTATCTAGAGCAGTTATCTTCATTCCTTTTCCAGGAGGGCTGAGTTTTTGCTTCTGCCTTGAAATAAAGCTTCAGTCTGGATCCAAGAAACCAGATAAGGGAAGTTAATTGATAAGTTAAGGAAGTTAATAGCACTTAAGTGGTGAGTAACAACAAAAACCAGCAGAGACCGTTGCTCTCCGAGAGCAGGAATGAAGATCACTGCTCAAGAGCATCAGTCCAGAAGAAGATTAAAGCAGCAAACCAGATGCAGAAGTGTAAAATCTAGGTTTTTAAAGTGAAAATCCACCTTGGTGTTTTCGTCCTACAACGGGAATTTGGCGCTTACTGAAATTCTTCAGCCAAGAGGGAGAATCTAAAGTACCTACTTGCGCAAAAAAAAAAAAAAACTGGCTCACTTCATGGGTGGACAAAACAGTGGCAGGACTTTCGGACCCCTGTTCTTTATGCCTCTAAACGGGTTCACAGTTCTTACCATCCACAGGTGAGAGCGCGGCCTTGGTCTCTGCTCCTCTCTGGGTTGCCAGGTCATGACCCACCACCATTTTGCTTCTCAGACTCTCACCATGGAACTGCTACTAAAAAAAATGCTGACATTAGGCCAGGCAAAGCTCAATCCAGTACCATCACAGACTGATGTTAGTTACAAATGGGGGCAAACACAGGGCAGAGAGACCAACAGGGCCCCGTTTCATAAATAACAGTTTACAGAGTTAGCGGGATAACCACGCTGAGCAGAGACTGGAACAGTTTAAAGTATGGACCCATGTAGAAAGAGTCCAGTGTTATGTTCCGAGCAGTAATAGCCGACACGAAAATCCTGCTCTGTGAAACGGGGCTCGAGCCCACCTGAGCAAGAGGGCAAGATCTAAGGGCCTCTGCTGTGTCCCACTACCTACTAAAATATCTGCCAGCTGTTTTCAAAACTGGATGAAACTGGGGAGAGTTCAGATGGATGAGAGAAAGAGACATTTTTTAAGCATTGAGACTCACACAGTGGAATCTGGCCCTCATCAGGTAAGCACAACTTCTGACTGTTCTTTAACTCCTTTCAACAATCACATTTAGGTTACATTGCCTTCAAACTGGTGAACTTCTGACAGAGCAGTGCTGGGCGCTGTATCTGTTCGTCTGTTATTGTGTTGCGAAACGCATGGCAACTTCTGTTTTACTGCGCACCACATGGAACTCTGGTCTCATTTCGTGTCTAATGACAGATGAAAAATTGCTGACAGAGTGCTATGGAAAGGATTTAAGGAAAAAGAAGATCACTGATGTGCGACATTAGTGAGAGACAGGTTTCAATGCAGTCTAAAATAGATGGGAACAGGGAAGAAATGAGCGATGAAGGGTGGAACTAATGTTTCTTCCATACAAAGGTATGAGTCGTTTTTGCGCAAGCGTAGCATGCGTCACTGATAACCGAAATGCTCCTCCCAAATTCCATCTGCAAAATCATCAGTAAGCCCTTTAATTATTAAAGCCCAGAAACGCGAGAGGCTTCAAATCTTTCCAAGCCAGAGTCCAGAGTGAGTGGTAACTTAATTAATAATTGAGCGATTAAATATCGTTACATAATGCCTCCAGTACAGACTGCCGAGCGTGCCGCCCCCAAAAGACAAGCTGTAAAACTCCTTGGCATTCTCTGTGATCCTATTTGTGTTTAAGAGAGCTTAGTTTCTCATTGTACAAAGGAGCTCTTCTATTTAAGCAAGCTCATGAAGGCTACAGCTGGCAGCAATGTAACAGGAAATAAATCTTCCAGGAACGGCCTTCGGTCGACACTCAGTCCTCAAGACTCATGGGAATTACAGCTTTCTTATCAACCTTGGAGAAAAATGCACCCACACATAGCACAAAAAGCTGGCTTTCATTCAAGAAACAAGCTTAATGGCAGATGAAATAATTTCTTTTTACTGTCCCATTTTCCTCCCCAAAAACCTTCAAACAGCCATATTTAATACTCACTTACCCAGTAGCTTATTAAAGGAATAAGTCCCGAGAAGCAGTGGGTTACAGTGATTTTATAACGGCGGAGGGGCACTAAGGCACTCCGCTGCGTGTCGTGCCTAAGAATGCCCCTTCGCCGTTAAAAAATCACTGAAACCCACTGCTTCAAGGGGCTTATTCCTTTTATAAAACGGTTACCCAACATATAGCCCATTAAATAAACACACAAGGAAAAAAATTTAATAATCGACAATTTATTGGTAATAATGCAATAATAAAACTGCACCAAGCAAGATTGAGTGGACAGAATGGACGCCAAGCAACACAGACGCTAAGATTGCTTTTTCATCTAGTGTCATTATCATGTCACATCAGGCTATTTGGGCTCGCTAATGCATACTATAAGAGCAGGCTATTTTGAATGTCTTCTTCGATCTCCCGAAGACCCCGTTAAATAATTTTATGTTACTTTCGGGTTTCGAGGTTCATTGTTCTCAACTTGCGCCGATCAGCCATATCATTACAACCTGCGGCGAGAGTAGGGAATGATTCACTTTTGTCCTCCACACTTGCGGGTGTCCAGGAATGGGAATATGTTGAATTGTGCATTAGTTTGCTAGCCAGCTTGTCAACTAGCGAGCGTTCACTACAATGGACGTGGTTACCCTACACATAGCCCATAAAATAAACACACAAGAAGTCAACAATTTATCGCTAATATGCTACTGAATAGCGAGCTAATTAGCAATGTAGCTAGCAATACAAAAAAGTGATATCGAACTCTGTAATGCAAAAGCTAGCTAGGTAGATAGCCAACTGGTTAGCGTGTTAAGAGGCTAAACATCGCTAACACTGAAATAGCGAGCTAGAAGTCTTGAAACAAACGTAACCTAACGAGTCAGTTGCGCGCAGAGTAGTTCGTTGCACGTAGGGATATTTTGTGCTGCAGCCTGCAACAGTGGGTTACAGTAATTTTATACCAGCATGGAACGTGGCTCAGCCAATCACATTTAAGGATGGGAAGCACCCATTTTATAAAAAACAAGTCGACATGGTCTACAATATCCCCCGCCAATCGTGCGCTTCTTATTTTCGAACTCGATCAAGGCTGATATAGTCTGAAGCAACACACCAAATTTGGTTACTGTATCTGTAGTAGTTTCTGAGTAAAGCTGTCCCCTTTCTCTCTGACGGACGGATGGAAGGACGCACGGACGGACAGAAGTCAAACCTATATCCCCCTCCCACTTCGTGTTGGCGGGGGATAATAATATTGCATTTTGAAGATATTGTGTTCAATTCAGTTGTTCAGTTGTCAATTTCTCTTAATTTTAAAAAAAATTCCATACACTATATGAAGGGCACAACTTTAGTTTGAACATGGGGATCAAGATGTACAGCTATTTGCAGTTTAGCCTATCATGTGTGGGGTCTTATTGGGATATTAGCAATATTGGAGGGGGGTAGGTGTGACCCCACACCCTTAAATTGTACAAACCCCAAAACCAGTGAAGTTGGCACGTTGTGTAAATCGTAAATAAAAACTGAATACAATGATTTGCAAATCCTTTTCAACCTATATTCAATTGAATACACTGCAAAGACAAGTTACTTAATGTTCAAACAGGTAAACTTTGTAATTTTTTGCAAATATTAGCTCATTTGGAATTTGATGCCTGCAACATGTTTCAAAAAAGCTGGCACAAGTGGCAAAAAAGACTGAGAGAGTTGAGGAATGCTCATCAAACACTTATTTGGAACATCCCACAGGTGAACGGGCTAATTGGAAACAGGTGGGTGCCATGATTGGGTATAAAAGCAGCTTCCCTGAAATGCTCAGTCATTCACAAACAAGGATGGGGCAAGGGTCACCACTTAGTGAACAAATGCGTGAGCTGATTATCGAGCAGTTTAAAAACAACATTCCTCGACGAGCTATTGCAAGAAATTTAGGGATTTCATCATCTACGGTCCGTAATATCGTCAAAAGGTTCAGAGAATCTGGAGAAATCACTGCACGTAAGTGACAAGGCCGAAAACCAACATTGAATGCCCGTGATCTTCGATCCCTCAGGCGGTACTGCATCAAAAACCGACATCAGTGTGTAAAGGACATCACCACATGGGCTCAGGAACACTTCAGAAAACCACTGTCAGTAACTACAGTTCGTCGCTACATCTGCAAGTGCAAGTTAAAACTCTACAATGCAAAGTGAAAGCCATTTATCAACTGCACCCAGAAACGCCGCCGGCTTCGCTGGGCCCTAGCTCATCTAAGATGGACTGATGCAAAGTGGAAAAATGTTCTGTGGTCTGACGAGTCCACATTTTAAATTGATTTAGGAAACTATGGACGTCGTGTCCTCCGGACCAAAGAAGAAAAGAACCATCCGGATTGTTATAGGCGCAGAGTTCAAAAGCCGGCATCTTCGATGGTATAGGGGTGTATTAGTGCCCAAGGCATGAGCAACTTACAAATATGTGAAGGCACCATTAATGCCGAAAGGTACATACAGGTTTTGGAGCAACATATGTTGCCATCCAAGCGACATCTTTTTTATGGACGCCCTTGCTTATTTCAGCAAGACAATGCCAAGCCACATTCTGCACCTGTTACAACAGCATGGCTCCGTAGTAAAAGAGTGCGGGTACTAGACTGGCCGGCCTGTAGTCCAGACCTGTCTCCCATTGAAAATGTGGGGCGCATTATGAAGCGTAAAATACGACAATGGAGACCCCGGACTGTTGAAAAACTTAAGCTGTACATTAAGCAAGAATGGGAAAGAGTTCCACCTGAAAAGCTTCAAAAATTGGTCTCCTCAGTTCCCAAACGTTTACTGACAGTCGTTAAAAGGAAAGGCGATGAAACACAGTGGTAAAAAGGCCCCTGTGCCAACTTTTTTGCAATGTGTTGCTGCCTATAAATTCTAAGTTAATGATTATTTGCAAAAAAAAAAAAAATAGTTTCTCAGTTTGAACATTAAACATCTTGTCTTTGCAGTGTATTCAATTGAATATAAGTTGAAAAAGATTTGCAAATCATTGTATTCTGTTTTTATCTACGATTTACATAATGTGCCAACTTCACTGGTTTTGGGTTTTGTACCTGGATGCAAAATAAATAAATATACAAATAAATTAATTAATCAAAGAGCTTTACGTACAGTAATTGTTTGTGGTCGGACATAAAATGTACAAGTGGTTGAACTTGTAGCAAATTTTCAGATTGATTAATAACCAAATTAATAAGCTATAAATCAATAATTTCCAAGCTTCACCATGGCCAACCTATCCCTGGTGGTGGCAAAGCAACAGTGTATTCTATGAGGCTAAAACCTGGGATATCATGCAGAAACAACTTCAATAAAGCTCAGGACTCATGTTGTTCTGTTCTTAGTTTTATTTGGGTTGAATCATTACGAAGAAGTAATGTTGTGACAGACATCTTAATTTAAAGTTGTATGATAATTGCCATGTAATAACATATCAGAATGTTACCCGGCTAGAAGCAAATTCCGTGCTCTGAGAGGTGAGAGCCGATTCTATATTTGAAGCAAAAGCTGCGGAACTGATGCAACATCGCTATGAAACCAAGCCCCCTAGAGGTTGCGGAGGTGCAATGGGATTTCATGAGTCAATAAATTTAATATTTCATTAAAATGCTATTCATAATTGCCTAATACAAACCCCGATTCCAATGAAGTTGAGATGTTGAGTAAAAAATGAATAAAAACAATACTATGATTTGCAAATCTCATAAAACCACTTTTTATTCACAACAGAGCATAGACAACATATCAGATGTTGAATGTGATACATTTTACCATTTCATGAAAAATATTAGCTCAGTCTGAATTTGATGGCAGCAACACATCTAAAAAAAGTTGCATGTTCACCATTGTGTAGCATCCCCTCTTCTTTTAACAACAGTCTGTAAACGTCTGGGAAGTGAGGAGACCACTTGCTGGAGTTTTGGGAGAGAAATGTTGTCCCACACTTGTGTCCCAATCTGATGAAGGATTCTAGCTTCTCAACAGTCCTGGGTCTTCTTTGCCAGATTTTTCATTTTATGATGCGCCAAATGCTTTCTGTTGGTTTCAGGTCTGGACTGCTGGCAGGCCAGTTCAGCATCCATACTCTTCTACTGCAAAGCTTAGTTTTAGCTAGCGAGCCGAGCAGCCGTGATTTGCGCAGCTAATTTTTGAAAAACACAGCCAAAAAATGGTGCACGGCTTGACCAAAGCCGTGCTAAATACGTATAATAAAACGGGTGCTTCCCATCCTTAAATGAGATTGGCTGAGCCGCGTTCCATGCCGGTATAAAATTACTGTAACCCAGTGTGGCAGGCCGCAGCACAAAATATCCCTGCGCGCAACTAATTTCTCTGCACTCAACTGACTCGTTAGGTTACGTTTGTTTCAAGACTTTTAGCTCGCTATATCAATGTCAGCGATGTTTAGCCTTTTAACCCGATAACCAGTTGGTTACCTAGCTAGCTATTGCATTACAGAGCTCGATATCACTTTTGCATTGCAAGCCATGTTGCTAACTTGCTCGCTATTTCAGTAGCCTATTAGCGATAAATTGTTGACTTATTACTGTGTGTTTATTTTATGCGCTGTGTATAGGGTAACCACATCCACTGTAGTGAACGCTAGCTGGTTGACAAGCTGGCTAGCAAACTAATGCACAATTCAACATATTTTCCTGGACACTGGCAAGTGTGGAGGAAAAAAGTCAATCTTTCCCTACTCTCGCTGCTGGTTGTAATGATTTGGCCGATCGGCGCAAGTTGACAACAAGGAAACTCGAAAACCGGAACAAATGTAAAATTATTTAATGGGGTCACGCTAGTTGACAAGCTGGCTAGCAAACTAATGCACAATTCGACATACATTTTCCTGGACGCCGGCAAGTGTGGAGAACAAAAGTCAATCGTTCCTTACTCTCGCTGCTGGTCATAATGATTTGGCCGATCGGCACAAGTTGAGAACAAGGAAACTCGAAAACCGAAACGAACTAAAAATTATTTCGTCCAGAGACCGAACGAGTCATTCAAAATAGCCTGCTTTCATAGTGTATCTACATTAGCGAGCCCAAATAGCCTGATGTGACATGACAATGGCGCTAGATGAAAAAGCAATCTTAGCGTCTGTGTTGCTGGCCAACCATTCTGTCCACTTTATCTTGCTTGGTGGAGGAAGTTCTCAATTTTATTGTTGCATTATTACCAATAAATTGTCAATTTTTTTCTTGTGTGTTTATTTAATGGGCTAGTTATATGTAGGGTAACAGTTTTATAAAAGGAATAAGCCCAGGCCATTGTGATGGATGCAGTATGTGGTTTAGCATTGTCTTGCTCCAATATGCAAGGCCTGCTCTGAAAGAGACATTGTCTGGATGGGAGTATTTGTTGTAGTAAAACCTCTATATACTTTTCAGCATTGACAGTGCCTTTCCAGATGTGTAAGCTGCCCACATCATAGGCACTAATGCAACCCCATACCATCACAGATGAAGGAACTGAGCGCTGATAACAAGCTGAATGGTCTCTCTCCTCTTTAGTCTGCACAACTCAGTGTCCATGGTTTCCAAAAATAATTTCAAAGTTTGATTAATCTGACCGCAGAACAGTTTTCCATTTTGCCCCAGTCCATTTTAAATGAACTTTGGCCCAGAAAAGACGGCGATGTTTCTGGATCATGTTCACGTATGACTTCTTCTTTGAATAATACAACTTTAACTTGCATTTGTGGATTGAACGGCGGACTGTGTTCATAGACAATGATTTCTGGAGATATTCAAGAGCCCATGCAGTGTATTTCAGTGCAGAATCATGCCTGTTTTTACGCAGTGCAGCCTGTCGGCTCGAAGATCACAAGCATCTAATATTGACATTTGGCCTTGTCCCTAGTGCACAGAGATTTCTCCAGATTCTCTGAATCTTTTGATGATATTATGCATTGTACTGTAGATGGTGGGATATTCAAAGTCTTCTCAATTTTAGATCGCGGAACATTTTTCTGAAATTGTTTCCCAATTTTTAGATGCAGGTTTTTGCAGATATGTGAACCTCTGCCCATCTTTACTTCTTCGAGACTCTGCCTTTCCAAAATATCTTTTATTAGTACCACTTACACTTTTCCAGCCTTTTTTTTGCCCTGTTCCAACTTTTTTGAGATGTGTTGCTGCCATCAAATTCAAAATGAGCTGATAATTTTCATGAAATGGTAAAGAGTCTCACTTTCAACATCTGATATGTTGTCTATGTCCTGTTGTGAATAAAACGTGGGCTTAGGAGATTTGCAAATCATTGCATTCTGTTTTTATTCACCTTTTAAACAACATCCCAACTTCATTGGAATTGGGGTTTGTATATATTTTGCAAAACACATCAGTATTAAAATGCAGAATCCTTCAGAGATATCTGTTCTTGACAATCAAGTCATTGTTCCAGTCAAAGTATCACGTTATAGCCTTAATCAAAACATTTCAACCATTGCGTTACTCACCTTCATTTATTGCAGCTTGCTGCCTGTCCCAAATACATACCCTGGGATGCGCTCCAGGATGCTAATAATCCCCAAAACTCAGTTTTAGAAAATCAGTAAGCTATTGGGCTTTAAATAAATCCATTTGAATTTTTATTTACCCATTATTTATTTTCATACGATTTTCTAAAGGCTACCAGTGGGCGCAAGCCAAATCGCACAACAGATTATGGATCAAGCTTTTGTGGTATGTAAACTCTCTTCACCTCTTTTTAGAACTTCCTTCGTTTATACTTTGTCACTAAAAAGGTCTCTGGACATAACTGTCAATTTCCACAAAGAGCCATGGCTCTGCACCAGAATTAGGCTCTGTGCAATTCTCAATATAACTAAGGAATTTAAATTTGTGACATTATATTTAGACAGTTAGATATTTTTGACATTGTACAAATACAGATTTTTTTTGGTCACACTTTAGATTAAGTGTTACACAAAAAGTCTTTATACAGCGTGTATAATGCCTTCATAAATGAGACATAATATCTTCATAAATCATACGTAAGCAAATGGCATGCTTTGTAAAGGGTGAAATAACTCATCCTTATTCAGCATTTGATGCCAGATGTGACAATGTCACTTAGCTGACAGTCACCCTCTATAGTATTTAGCCACTGGCTAAGTGACATTCTCAGTTATATGACATCTGGCATCACATACTAAATAAGGATGTGTTATTTCACCCTTTATAAAGCTTGACATTTCCTTATGTATGATTTATGAAGACATTATGTCTCATTTATGAAGGCATTATATATGCTGTATAAAACATTTATGAGCAACACTTCATCTGAAGTGTGACCAATTTTTTTTTTATGACCCAAAAAAAAATTTAATCATTAGGCTCCATCATAAATGGATCTTATAATCTGGGGATACAATAACAGCACTCTATGGCAGTGCTCACATATTGCCCTTTTATTGTCATCGCAAAACCAAAATATTTCCACACCCAGGATTTGGCCAATCGAGAGTAATAAGGGCTTTATTTCCCTTTTGCTGCCGCATGCTTGGAAAGATCTTGAAAACGTGCTGCTCCCGCACTGGAAGTCGTCATTACGCATGTGTGACAAATGGTGGTTCGACACTTCCCTAAAGAAAATTGTGAACAGGACAACGTAAGAACAAAATCACATAATATCAGGCAGGAATTTTATTTGTACCACATATGAGGATGAATAGTCCTTAAGTCCTTTTGTTTGGTGTAAAACTAATGATATGCTGTCCAGTGAAATCTGGCGCTGAGTGTTTATTAGATATTGGCAGGGTTTCCCCGAGTCAAGACCAGGCACAGCAATCAGACTTCCAGCTTAAGTAATCGACAGTCGCTGTAACCTAAGCGAGTGCTCGAGCTTCCGATTAACTGTCCGACCTCTACTAATTAACACTCATAGCAATTACCCAAGCTGGCTCGATGTCCCAAATGACAGAAAAATTGCACTTGTTCCAAAACAATTATTTTAGAGAAATGGGAAAATGCCATTGATGTCATTGTGTCCCTGGAGATATATTTCTTATTTTTTTTGCAATGTATGACATGAATGACCTGCAAAGTGCAGATCTCTCAGAACTGAATTATACAGGGGATTTTCTGGGGGTGTGGGGATTTATTGCCTCACCTGGCAATCACAGTGAGAGTGTACAAAGCATAGATTTACACCCACCTGCACTGCCTCTTGCCCCTGTGCACTCTCCTCCCCTCCCCAGTTTCCCCACTCCTCCCTGGGCGGCTTCCAGTCTGAGGCCTGGTCTACTTCTGAGGAGTCTTCTGCCAATAAAAAAAAGCAGCAGTGAGACATTCTTCCACTGGCTTGTACTGGTAACCCTGATGACATGCCTCACACTGATATGGGGTCAGTATTCTCAGTAACAATTACTAAGTAAAACCAACTGCAGCCCTTTTTCCTCCAGCTGTCCATGTTCCAGATTTGGAAGGATCTGGTTTTGCAGGGTGCAATTACCCATCAAACACGGTAAACCTGGGGAATGTTTCACAAAGCATAATTACTGAATTTGCTCAAGAACTGCACTGAGCAAAACTGGAACAGCCATTTTATTTTAAGCTTCTGTCCATGTTTAGGATTTTGGGAGAGTTCCCAGTTTTACTCGGTGCAGGTTTCCTGCCAACTCAGAAACTCAGCGCTCCTGCTTCGTGAAACAATTGCTAGGACATAAAAGCGCTTTTTTCACAATGAATCTGGCTGGACTGAAAGATAGCAGACCGCAGACCTGGCATCAATGAATATATTCCCCTTTTCCGTGCCACATGGAGCACTCTTGTTGAATAAAACACAATGCTAAATGAAGCCAAGCAGGCAGCTTTTACTTTGTAATGGATGGTTCCAAATGGTTTCAACACTATCTGTTCATGAGATCAAGAACAAAACAACCATCAGGTACAGTGGGCACGAAATTCCCACAAGCTCAATCAAAGACTTCTTGCCACGCCTAGTATCACAGACTAATAACCCAATCTCAGACTTCGGAATTAAAACTACAGGTTTGTTTGCAGGGTCTTGATAGTGTTGAAATGCGAGAACAGTAGTCTCATTAAGGAGCCATGATGCCTGTGGTGACTGAGGATGCGATAAGATTTCCTGTGGCGAACACAGTAATAGTGATGTCATAATGAGCTTTTACAGATGAAAGGGAGGGGGGTGGGGGCTTCTCTGTTCCTGCCCACAGTGCAGAGTGATGCGTAAGTGATCTCCACTGCTAGTTCTTCAGGGGAATGGTAGACTGCACCTAGCTATCAGGCCTGTCTAAGAGTTTAAGAGCTTCAATTAAACCAAATAATGGTGCCCACCATGCCATAAACTCCAGCAAATGCCATCTCTTATTCGAAGATGGTTTATGTAGTGCTTTTGACACGTCCAGTTGGTCATAGCTGGGGCTCTAATTGGTATTAAGCAACCTGGTTGCAATTTTTTTTCTACCTGCCATTGCTATATTTGTTTTGCTGGGTTCCAGCAGCTGACACTACATGGCTTGCTGGCGCAGGTTAGGGTTAGGGAGGAGCCAAAACTATGGCAATGGATAAAACGGGCTGGTCAACATTCAGAAGGTAGAGTACTGCTTGTGATTACACGGGTGTACTAGTTAGCTGTGTGGCTTGTTCAGCACATAATATGGTGTCTTAACCCAGATTGAGCTGGTTTAGTCTGATTTTCAGGAGGGTGTGGAGTCCAGACACATTAACGCCAACATTTACAGTTGGTTAAAATTAATGCACACATATGCCGGCAGCAGAGATGGCAGCCATCCAATGACTGGAGTGTACCTTCCCTGCTGTTGCCAATAATAGGATGGTTCTGAGGCACAGACTTGAGTCTGAAACCTGCACTGACAGGAACATAAAATTATGGGATGAGACTACATAACACTGTCAGGACGCAGCCGAGCTCTGAGGTGAGCAAAAGAATGATAAGAGCAAATTCAAGAACATCAATGAACAATAACTTTCTGATGGTCGTTAAGTCCCCACTAGCCTCAGGGACAGTGATCTGTATTGTGAACCCCTATCAGGTCTGGGAAAAGGAGGCATTATCAAAGCCTTCGTAAGTGTCCTTCCTCTAAAAGGAGAGCCAACCATTATGGGTCGTGAGTGTCTCGTCCATCTTTCAAAAGTTCAGGCTCATTTTCTCCATTATACTGCTGTATTCATCACAGCTATTCCCCAGAAGTAAGTACTGTCAGTCATTTTCTTTCCAAGAATGAGAGCAGCAAGCAAAAAAGCAATAACCAGATGCTGGCTTAAGAGAACCTCCTACCCTGACCCAATGGAGAAACATAATGAATGACATATATAGTATTGAATGTATAACTTTTACTTAGAGGTTACAGAAGGAAAAAGGAAAAGAATACTGGGCTAAATGGGTTGCATATTTAGCTGATGTAGAGTGTGATAGCTGAAATTGTTGTAAGTAAACGTTTGAACCAAAGCGTGTCATCCTGTGACTAGCATCTTCTACATGTTTTATTCAATGTGACTTCATGTGTGTATACGACCTCATGTTTGTGTTATAAAAAGGAAATAAAGTAATAAAAAGAAATCAATTACCTGCATTCAGGAGTCTAATTAGCTGCAGATTGATTCGCCACTGTCCTGTTGTCTCCCACAGTGACGTGCAGTCGGAGGTTAGTTTGGTGAGGCAGAAACCTTCCCTTTGCTTGATTAGCAATCAGACGATTAACTAATTTCATAAGACTATTCGGCAGAATGACGGGCCAGTTTAAGTTTCCGTGGCGTAATTACTCAGTAGGCAATATCGAACTTGAAATGCTCACGAAACTGCAGATTTGCGAGTATTAGCTTACAGGAAGCCAGAGACGTGCGGTGAGGCAGTGACCCAAACTTTTATCACAGGATTTTGTGGACCTGTTCCCAGGTACTATTCCTGATTGACAATGAAAACAATCAAGACCAAGCTTATATTGATAGAGGAGATAATAACTTCATTCACATATACGCTGCAATTCGAGACTGCAAGGATGGAAATCTGTATAATCAATCAGAAAAAATTCTCGGCTCTCGGTAATTCTGTATATCATTTAAAAATTTTGTTAATCAGATTACGAAAGAAGACTGAAAATAAACGCCTGCTTTTTGTTTGGGTGTACAAAACCCAAAACCAGTGAAGTTGGCACGTTATGTAAATCGTAGATAAAAACAGAATACAATGATTTGCAAATGCTTTTCAACTTATACTCAATTGAATACACTGCAAAGACAAGATGTTTAATGTTCAAACTGAGAAACTTAATTTTTTTTTGCAAATAATCATTAACTTAGAATTTAAAGGCAGCAACACATTGCAAAAAAGTTGGCACAGGGGCCTTTTTACCACTGTGTTACATCGCCTTTCCTTTTAACGACACTCAGTAAACGTTTGGGAACTGAGGAGACCAATTTTTGAAGCTTTTCAGGTGGAACTCTTTCCCATTCTTGCTTGATGTGCAGCTTAAGTTGTTCAACAGTCCGGGGTCTCCGTTGTCGTATTTTACGCTTCATAATGCGCCACACATTTTCAATGGGAGACAGGTCTGGACTACAGGCAGGCCAGTCTCGTACTCGCACTCTTTTACTACAGAACCATGCTGTTGTAACACATGCAGAATGTGGCTTGGCATTGTTTTGCTGAAATAAGCAGGGGCGTCATGAAAAGACGTTGCTTGGATGGCAACATATGTTGCTCCAAAACCTGTATGTACCTTTCAGCATTAATGGTGCCTTCACATATGTGTAAGTTGCCCATGCCTTGGGCACTAATACACCTCCATACCATCACAGATGCTGGCTTTTGAACTTTGCGCCTATAACAGTCCGGATGGATCTTTTCCTCTTTGGTCCGGAGGACACGACGTCCACAGTTTCCAAAAACAATTTGAAATGTGGACTCGTCAGACCACAGAACACTTTTCCACTTTGCATCAGTCCATCTTGGATGAGCTTGGGCCCAGCGAAGCTGGCGGCATTTCTGGATGCTGTTGATAAATGGCTTTCACTTTGGATTGTAGAGTTTTAACTTGCACTTGCAGATGTAGCGACGAACTGTAGTTACTGACAGTGGTTTTCTGAAGTGTTCCTGAGCCCATGTGGTGATGTCCTTTACACACTGATGTCGGTTTTTGATGCAGTACCGCCTGAGGGACCGAAGGTCACGGGCATTCAATGTTGGTTTTCGGTCTTGTTGCTTACGTGCAGTGATTTCTCCAGATTCTCTGAACCTTTTGACGATATTACGGACCGTAGATGATGAAATCCCTAAATTTCTTGCAATAGCTCGTTGAGGAATGTTGTTTTTAAACTGTTCGATAATCAGCTCACGCTTTGTGTTCACTAAGTGGTGACCCTCGCCCCATCCTTGTTTGTGAATGACTGAGCATTTCAGGGAAGCTGCTTTTATACCCAATCATGGCACCCGCCTGTTCCCAATTAGCCCATTCACCTGTGGGATGTTCCAAATAAGTGTTTGATGAGCATTCCTCAACTCTCTCAGTCTTTTTTGCCACTTGTGCCAGCTTTTTTGAAACATATTGCAGGCATCAAATTCCAAATGAGCTAATATTTGCAAAAAATTACAAAGTTTACCTGTTCGAACATTAACTAACTTGTCTTTGCAGTGTATTCAATTGAATATAGGTTGAAAAGGATTTGCAAATCATTGCATTCTGTTTTTATTTACGATTCGCACAACGTGCCAACTTCACTGGTTTTGGGGTTTGTAAAAGCGCGTATTTAAAGGAGAATACATTATAGGCTATTGATTAGGCATTGAACTCTGAATAAGTCGAACTGCGTTAATATTTTTTGATGACATTGCTTCGGCCTCCTGGAAACAAGTACGCGCAAATCTGCTGTTGAGCATTTCGGGTTCGATGTACTGAGCAATAACGCCGCGGAAACTTAAACTGGCCCGTCATTCTGCCGAATAGTCTGACTAATCTAGTTAATCGTCTGATTGCTAATCAAGCAAAGGAGAGGTTTGTGCCTCACCAAACCAACCTCCACCGCACGTCACTGGTCTCCCATAATGTAATTCTTCAGAATATACAAATACTGACCCAATATGAACAGTATGCATTTATTCTTCATGGAATGCTAAAGCCTTTTTCTCATGAGGGGGTAAGTGGGCAAACAAAACTTGAAAATCAACTAAATAAGAACTAGAAAAGCACTCAAGAGAGCACAGAACCTCCGCCAGGGGGCAGCAAAGCCAAAAACACGGCGACTGGAACTCCGGCCCATTGGAAAGACTTGAAATCTTGAACTTTGGCATATATCTCAGCAGTACTTTGGCCTAGATATGCCAAAATTTAATCACCTCTTCCTTGAGTTAATATCCACCTACCCTGAAAATTTCGTCAAAATCCAGCCTTAAGTTTTTGAGTTATGTTGTACACAAACAAACCAACAAACAAACGGCACCGAAAACATATACCTCCTCGGCTGAGGTTAAAAATGAACTGATTGTTTAAATTCAAAAATAGTGGCAAAGCAACTGCGCCTGCTTGGCCAAACGTGGCCAAAATGGAACGCCCACTATTGGCCAAAGTATTGGTCCGATTGGGCTGAAAATTGAACTTGGTCTGGACCTTAAGATGCAATATACACACATATAAAATATGTAAAGGATTGGTGCAAAACTGAAGACACGAGAGTGCAGACAAGCCAAAAGTGTATGCAGCACGCACGCATGACATACCACCATGAAAGCCCCTTGGCTGCAGCATGCCCAAAATTGAACTGGGGCTAGATCTTGGGTCCATATACATGCAAATGAAATATGAAAAGGATCCGTTGAAAACTGAAGGCACTATTGCAGTGAAAGAAAATCTGTGCATTTTACGACCTCTGATCTACATAACCTTTAAAATAAGGTCAAATCAAAAACCTATTACATATATGATGGACCTGTAGCAGGCCGAGGGAGGGCCTCCTTCGGCCTGCTACATTCTGGCGTAATCGGCAGGATCTGGGGCATCCTAATGGATGGCAGCATGCGTCAAGCATGGAGCGTGAGGACACGCTCACGAAAGAGGGGGAGAGATGTGACAGTTGATGGGTCCTGTCACTGGAAGTGTCTCCTAATAAGTACGTGCCCTGGCTACCTTGCCAACGAGCCTGGCTCTTTGGCGATGTGGTCAGCGTGCATGACTCTTACCCGGGAGTCTGGAGGTTCAAGTCCCCGCCCGGGCCCTCCTTCGGCCTGCTACAGACCCTTGGCAGAAAAACCTACAGTAAAAATTTGAGCATCTTAGCTCGTTGAATAGGGGAGCTAGAGCGGTTTGAAGATTTGCAGAAAAAGCCACCTGGTGGCCAAACGAAGAATGGCAGCACACCCAAAATCAAATTCAGGCTAGATCTTGGGCCCACATACATGCATATAAAATATGAAAAGGATCTGTGGAAAACTGAAAGCTGTATTACGCTGAAACGACAATTGTACACGTACTAACGCATGCACAACAGACCACCACTAATGACCCTAAGCACAGCATTAGCCCGTTGGGCCTGTTGGCCAAGCAGACTAAAAATTGCAATTTTTATTGGAGAAAAAACCAGCTTGGAATTGGCAGTATTTCAGTTACTGTTTTGGCAAGTTAGGTTTTTAGATATACTTGCGCAGCAAAGGTGAAAGAACTACGCTTGCAGGTCAGATACCTAAATGGTCCCCCATTGCGTAAAACATGTTTTTCTGGCCCATACATATTTATAATGGTCATCCTTCAGCCCAGCACACTATGAGAATGTAAAAAGTGAAAGCCCCTGTTTTGTTTCCATAGTCTGCCTACTAGGTAGGCATGTGCCTCTACATGGCCACTTTGTTTTGGCTCCCATTGTTGTGTAACAGGAGTCAGGCAATTGTGCCTGCCCATGTCTGTACCACCTATGCTGTAGATAAACACTCCCACGCCTCTCCCCTGCTGTCTGTGTGCAAGCAATCATTGCTCTTCTTCGCTGCAATAGACTTTCAGAGGTCAAAGTTTGGGGAGAGACACGCCATCTGCTCAGTTTTTGGTCGCAGAAACCAGGAGAAATGATTATTTTTGTCTTCCGATGCTGGAAGTGAATACAAACCATGGTTACAATTTATTTATAACAATGTTCCAGCTGCAGTTGCTGATAATTTGTTTGTTTGTGCGAACCACTTTAACTCAGACTGCTCCACCAACCATCGTCAGTACAACACTGGCTTTTGGAAGAAACTGACCCTAAAGTTGGTTCCTTACAAACTATTCAAGACCCAACAGCTGTAAATGTGCATTCGGTAAGTGCCACCACTTTGAGATAATGTTTACAGTTTTTTAAAGTGCAGTTCGCTAGCAAGCAACACTGAATTCCAAGTGTAACGGCAGTTAAATTGGTATGGATTAGTTGTTGCTGTAGTGAGCACACTCCTAACAAAAAGTTAAGCTAATGTTACAATGCTAGCTGGCTAGCTAAAATGCACACAGTACCTGCCCGCAATCATTATGTAGTTTATTAGCTAGTTTGCTAGCAAGCTAGATACTCAGTTGACTGAATTTAGAAACCTTTTCTTGTACAAATGTGAATGTGCGATTCACTGACTGAATAACAGAGAGATGCAGTTTGCTCAATGCTAACATAATGGCAATTCCTATTAAGGCGCTAACAGCAATTAGCATGCAATTACAATAATTTCAGTCCAGCAATATACTAAGTTTTGAGCTCGCTAGTCTTATTTGGCCAGAGGCAATTTAGGAACTAACAAAATGGGTGAATTCAGTTTGGGAGAGTAGAGCATTCCCATTAAACTGAATGATACTGGCCTGTGGCCTAGTTAAACTATTATGGTGACTGCATGGCAGAATACATGGTGAATGTAAGTACCATTTTTGCCAAGACTAAGTCCTGGCTAGTTCTCAATCATTTTCCTTTACTGACATGTTTTCCAATTATTGTAATTGGCAACTGAAGACACGGTTTCTCTCCCTACAGCGATGAAATCATGGGCTTAATTCAGCACAGTGGCGCAACCTGTACTGAGAATTGTGACCAAACATCCGTTTAAAACAGTTATGAGTTCTGACCTGTTCTCAGTCATTTTCATGATTAACAAAAGGTTCACTCCGAGAGCGCTCCGCACATAACAGGTGCTGCTTGTTCTCCTCGATTATGTAAGAAAACAATGAAAACAATTCATCAGGACACTTATTTGCTGTATTTAAATCAAAGTTATTCTAATTTCCATACCTGTCCACTCTCACGAAAATAGCTTGAGCAGCACACTGCCTATTTAACAGCCAAGTGCCACTTTAGAAAAAAATAAAAAAATTAACCCACTCAATACAGAGAGTGAAAAGCGATATTTCATTGGAACACGGACCTGATCAATCAACGCGAAGCACTGGCCCATATATAAGTAAATTATTTTTCTGTACTGAATTTTGCCCATGATTTCATCGCTGTTCGATCGCATATGGAGAGAAACCGTGTCTTAAGTCGCCAATTATCATAATTGGAAAATGCATCAGTAAAGGAAAATGACTGAGAACTAGCCAGGACTAATTGTCATAAAGGGACGTGTCTGCGCCCCCCAATTCCCGGGTCTAGAACTGCCACTGGTCCTTTGTCAACGATTTCCTGAGTGAGCGAGAGCGGGGGAGGGAGAGGCTGAGGTAATTAATGCACTGCACCAAGCTCTGTAATGTAAAATTTTACCTATTTTAAACAGTAAAAAAATAGAAAGAAAAAAAAAACTGGGAAATCAATGTGGTGGACAGTGTTGTTATTGTGTTGGACCTTCACAAATAAATTAACGCATTAGGAACTCCCTCTGTCCATAGTCCTTTCTCAAAGATCTTCAGGTCCAAGTCAAGGTCACATATGATCAGTGGTACTTGGAGACCGAGGATCAACCTCAAGGGTGTATGAAACGATGGCAGGCATCGCAATTAACATTTTGCATTGAGTTGCGCCCTGGTAATACATCTTACTCTTCCTCACTACGCACAAGACAGCAGTTCAGCTACTTGTGATAACAAATCAACTCTCAACAGATCTATACTCTTTTTGCTACAAAGGGGAATGGTGTCTAACTGATAAGAGTCAAGGTTTTTTAAGTGGAGTACAAAAAAAAAACTAATTTGTTCAAACATGTCAAAAATTTTTTTGCATGTTCCAAAATATGTTACAGATTAACCATTCAACCCTTCAGATCCAGTGGTAACCGCAGGGCCACAAAATGGGAAGAGGAAATGTCCAAAAATGGGGGAGAGGAAAAATTCAGTAAATGATTAGAACACTGAAAATGGACAAATAACAGAAAGTCCCTAGATTTGACACTGTGGGGGTTTGAAGCTTTTAACTGAGTTTCAAAGGCGATCTGAACAATAAATGGAGTTGATTTGATGCTATAGTCCTGTAACCTCCAGATGAAGAGTCAGAGTTCCAAGAACAGGAATCCCAAACATTCCATATACTGACCCGCTCCCCACCCCCCTGCAACCCGCACCTGACTACCCCTCTACATCTTAGCCCCACGGTATCCACTCTTTTTTCCCTGCCACAACACAGGGGGTAAGAACAGTGAGGCAGAACACTGCAATACAGCCAATTAGATGAGAGGAGCTGTAATAGAGTGAGCTTCTTCGCAGTGAGCCAGATAGTACTGAGAAACACAGCATAATTCTGGTACATCAGCTCCGTATAGAGACACAGCATAAGTACCACTCCATGGCTCAGACTAATCACACAGAGCCCTTTTCTTCATTTTGTAAAAGTAGCAGTTTAAATTTGATACAATGTTGAAGCAGTAGTCAGCATAGCTTGGTTTCATAAAGTACGATTACTGAGTTAGCTGGTCAGCTGAAGTATAAATAATTGATGCCCTCTCAAATATCGAACATGAACAGAAGTGAAAAAGAGTCATTTCGGGTTTTACTCAGCGTGGTTATCCAGGGTATTTCTACTCTGTGATTGCGGATCAGCCCAGAACAGTGTAGTTTCAAACACTGAAACACATTATTAATCTTACACCTCAAGTCTATACAAAACCACAGCAAAGTATATAGAGAACAAGGTACAACTCAGTGCAAAACACCGATTGCTATGCATCCGCCTGCCATAGCTTCATATGTCCCAAAAGTTGATTTCCAGCCCCCCCACCCCCCCCCCCCCCCATCATACAACTGACATTGTGTGACCTTGACTATCAACCTGATGACCTCCGCAACCCAAGTGGGTCAGCTAGCCTCTGTGGAGAGCAACCATGTCACATTTGGTGAAAATCCCTCCATTCCTACCGTAAATATAGCAAAACAAAATATTTATGATTATCGGTGTGACAGACGCATGCAAATGCGGACAATTGGGAAACCCCCACTGTGTGTATCGGAGGCATGAAAAACCTATTACAATGGGTAAAAATATCACACATTCATTCACCATTTAAATCAGTTTAATTTTAGCACAGACTGAAGCAGCAACGTATGTACTGCAATTCTGTTCATAGCAGAAGGCCATGATTTTCTAAAACATTAGGCATTTTACAAAAAGATATTTTACTTAAACCCCTTTGCACTGAAGCAAAATTTGGCTATTGAGTCATGATCCAATTCAATGCTTTATAATTCAAGACTTGACCTTCATAGAGGGAGAGAATATGGCTTAACTGACACAAGACACTTGCAGCATTTAGAATTCAATTGTATTTCAGTTTATTTTCATGAATCTGGTAGAAAAAAAGACAAACAAAAAAAAATCTTTGTGAATATTCAGCATTGCAATTATAAAAAAAATATTCATACTTATGATTGAAAAATGGCTGGGAGTTAAAACAATACATTTCTGGGATCATTTTTGATATGAAGACTATAATTAAAAGTAAAACGACATGATATCAATACCATGTAGAATTTTTGCCTCCGTAAACAGATTTTTCTTAACTACTTAATTGGGACACCATTGGCTCACTATAGCTGAAGTGTTTGCTACAAAGGACTACGATTTTTTCTGTGACAAGAGATCATGTTTTTGAACCGCTGGATAGATACTATGGGCATGTATATTGAGCAGTTTGCACATCAGGCTTAGCTGAGGAGTTCAATTCATGCAACTCCTGGGAAACATACTTATCCATAATCTAAACTGTGTTCGAGCTTGGCTTGCTACTGACTAATTAATAACTGATCCGGAAGTACCTCCCAGTGATAGAATAGGGTAACTGCATGTATTCAAAGGTGCACTATGCAAGTTTGTTTACTTTCTGCGCGATTCTATTTTTGTCTCAATTCGCCAACATTTTAATTTAATTTAAATTTATTCAAGCAGGGGGCCTGACTGAGATCATGTCTCATTTTCAGCAGGGCTCTGCATTACAAGCAATTAAAATAACAGTTTAAGGACATTTGTAGAACAAAAAGAATACAATGCCATTATTAAAGGGAAAACATTAACTAAAACAACAACAATTCTCTTTATAAGGAGTAAAATAGGCTAAATAATTTGATCTTTTTTGTTAAATTTTCAATATGCATATAAAAAGTCAGCTTGTCATCCAGCCAAATGCCCAAGTATTCATAATGGGGGACATGCTCAATTTGGGTACCCTGCAGGGTACAAATTTGAAAACCAATCAATTTTTCTAGCTTTGGTGAATACCATGAACTTGAGTTTGTCCTCATTTAAGACGAGCTTCAAATCAATTAAGATCTTTGAATCGAGTTAAAATCATGCTGCAGATTACATATGGCCTGCTGAACTGAAGAAGCAGTCGAGTAAATTATGGTATCGTCAACATATAAATACAATTTACAATGATCCAAGGATAAGCCAATATTATTAATATAGATAGGTGAATAACAAAGGGCCAAGAATTGAACCTTGTGGAACTCCTCTGCTGATTTGAGCACTTCGAGACTGAATTGTTTTCAAATGAAATATAATTTCAAATGTCATCTCTCCACGATCCACTAGCTGCCTGCCCTAAATTCACTGTAAAAAAACCTGGCTCTGGAGACTGCACAGGCATCACAGACTGCAAATAAACACAAGGGGCACAGGCTGTGCTCCATAACATAACAGACAGTCCTGGCCAATCACCGACAAGAGTTGACAGTTATGGAAGAATAGGCAGGTGGGAACTATAGGAGGGAGGGGCGGGCTACCTCTGTTTTGTTTGAGTTCAAATGTCAACAGAAGTTAAAGTAAACAAACTTACATAGTGCACCTTTAATGGAGCAGCTCAATGTCCACTGGCATCTATGTCTGCACAAAGGGGTTAATGTGCCCCAATATGAATTGTTTTTTTTTGTTAATTATCAGCAAAGGTTAAAATTCCTCGGATTAAAATGTAAAGGCCCTCTCATGTGTCTAGAAATGACATCTCATGTGTCTGATTTTGGATTAATGAATAATCTGGCTTAGAAATCGTACTTAACAAAAAGAAAGAAAAAAAATCTTGCCAACTGGAACAAGATGCGGGAAAGGATATCTATTTTCTGAATGTGAATTACCTGCTTTGGTTATCAGTCAGGGTTCTGGTTTATGGATAAAGATGATCTTGTGACAAAATGGTCTGTATGTTTTAAACTAGGGGTGTTAACATCTACACGTGTGAACGGTTACACGGATAACAAATCATAACCGTTTAAAAAAATCAATAACTGTTTACATGTCATTTTTTCCTCCTCGTTCATTTCTCACCCATACATATAGTCGCCTATTTTTAGGGGTGATAATGTTGCCTGAAAGCTTCAGATAATAACATTAACTAACAGTACACTTAAATGTCCCCACTAGTGCAGTTATCCGCATACAGATGCATGGGGCGCAATGTTGCCCTGATATATATATAAAAAAAAAAAAAACCCCGCAGCCACAGCCAGTGTTGCGCCACTTCAAGAACAGGCTGCTGAGGGCTTGAGAAGAGCGCTGCGCTTATCATCTCCTCCATGTGCAAATGTTGTGCAGCTGAAAACAAAAACTGTTAATGGCTTGTTATTTTAGCCTATATTGTTGATATATTCTTGGTTGGTGTTCTGTGGGCTTTTCACGACTTGATCACGCATCCTCGTGTCTAAAGAAGAGGAAGAAAACACATTTTTTTCGCCAATTTTAGTGAATAATTGTGAGAGTCCCCCTCTACTTTTTTAACTTTGGATATAAAGGTGAAGTTTCTTCCTCTCACTTCAGCTTACTTTGGCTTCTTTTTGAGTTGCTTTCTCTCGCCAATTCCACATTACTTTTATGAGACGCATATTAAAATTCAGACGAAGCTCCCGTTGCGAGAGAGGGATGCAGTTAGCACTTGAAGTTTAAAAAAAAATTGTACAAAGGTGAGCAAAAGTTAAAACAGTGATTAAAATAGAAGGTTAAATCCTTTTTCAGCTTTCACTTGTACGTTTTCTTATCTGTCAAAATGATAGAGGATTTTATTTTCAACTCATTTTACTTTCTGTGGTTATACAGCGCAACTGCGATAGAAAAAGCTCAAAAATCTCCGAACGTGTAACCGGGTACATGTCGGTTAGTAGTCCCGTGTACACGTGTTGAAAAAATTGTGAACGTTGACACCCCTATTTTAAACTATATAAAATCAACATATTACATCACACATTACCTTCTACTCTAGGTCCAGGCACAGGTCTGAAAGGTTTTTTAATCCAAGGGTATTTTTCTACATCCAATGAAATGGTGTAGTATGCAAGTTTGTTTACTTTCTGCCACAATCCGCTAGCTGCCTGCCCCTAAATTCACTGTAATTAAAAAAAAAAAAAAAAAAAATCCAGGCTCTAGAGACCGCACAGGCGTCACAAACTGCAAACAAGCAAAAAGGGGCGCAGGCTATGCCCCATAACATAAAAACAGTCCCGGCCAATCACTGACAAGAGTTGACATTTACAGAAGCATGGGCAGGTGGGAGCTATGGGAGGGAGGGACAGGCTACCTCTGTTTTGTTTGAACTTGAATATCAACAGAAGTGTAAGTAAACAGACTTGCATAGTAGGGGCGTAACGGTTCTGAATCAATATTTTTTCTTTTTTAAAAGAGTAGTAACACCATCTGCTACCATGGGGCGAACATCCAAGCTTTTCCTTTCCCTTTATTAACCCCCGTGCCGTCCTGAACTAAAGTGCTTAACATCAAAGGGCAAGGGAAATGCTTCCGGAAAATACTGATGTTAGTCAAGTTTTTTCGTCTACATGCTGAGAGGAGCCAAGCAAATGAAAACAAAATCATCATCCTATTAACCAATTAGTCAACTCTAAGAAATGTATACCTGTTCCCATTTACTTTGCTTGATTAGCAATCAAATTGGTGGATTTGTTTTCTCTTTAAGTTGAATGAGTAGAGCTGTTTATTAAGACATGTTTGATGCTGCATTTTGAAATTTAAATGGGCATAAAACAGCACTGCTTGAACACGATTGCCATTGCCACGACATTTCGTGCAACTGTGATCATTTATATTTCACATTCACGTTTCATCCGCTTTTCAGAATGTTTTCCACCATGCGTATTTTTAGACGCTTAAACTCCAGGGCGATCTTATAACAAATCTGTTTTAAATTAATCTTGAATAATGAGAGATGTAATTCAGAGGAAGATTTTTTCTAATTATTCAAACTGGCATTCTTTCAATCTAACACCATAGCCCAGTTAAGTGTGTCTGCTTTTCACCATCACTTCTTAATCACTATAGGCTACTGGCTAAACTTCTTGATTGTTATTTAGGCCAAGTACATGAAAGCAGATTTAAGGAAGGGCAGAGCACCTGTAATTAGCGAAATCCAAACGCAGGTTTCTTCCCGATGATATATTAAATCGTTTTAAGCTGCTTCAGGTGTGTATGTTTCAAGAAATTACATGAGACTGCCATGACGGGGTGTTGTCTCATCACACTTTTAAAAAAATCTTTGTTCAACATTGCCACATCCCAACTCAGCATTCCATCTCTCATTGTGGTATTTTTAGGAGATCTTTAATGATAATAAAAATAAATAGATTTATTTTCAGATCGCCCTGGATTTCAAGCATCTAAAATATACACAAGGTGGAAAACATTAAAGAGGATGAAATGTGACTGTGAGCTATAAATGATCAAAATCACACAAAATGGCCAAATACACGTTCTTGCAAATCTATGCCCATTTAACTTTAGGAATGTGGCAATCAAACATGCAGTTTTAATAAACAGCTCTACTCATTCAGTAAAGTAAAAAAGCGAATCGCCTGCTTGATTGCTAATTGAGCAAAATAAACAGGGACAAGATTTAAGTAACCCAATTGCTTAAAAGGAGACGACTCTCTGGTCGTTTACTTGGTTCCGTGCAGCATGTCGCCGAAACAGTCAAGTTTTTTTCCCGGAAGCATTTCTCATGCCCTTTGATGTTTGGCACTTTCGTTCAAGACAGCATCAGGTTTAATAAAGGAAAATGGACAACTCGGATGTTCGCCCCATGGCGGTCCTATGCCTTAAAAAACATTGATTCAGAATCGTTACACCCCTATTGCATAGTGTACCTTTAAGGTCTTTTAAGAGGGGTGTAAAAGACTACTAGGTTTCTAATGACCCCTGGTGGATATCACATTGATTGCACACTGGATGTTCTGACATTCCCCAAGCAAAGCAAGCATCCTAGGATTTGACGCCATCTGGTGTTTTTGACAAGACATCAGATCAACACAATACAGACTGAAGAGATGTCATACTTGAAAGATGTCACATGCTTTTTGGTCTCTAACACCCAGCTGCGGAAAATTACCCCGCCACAAGGATACGGTTGCTGAATTACTTATCCTACATCAGAACACTTCAGACACTCACACTGCATTCAATTGAAAAAGCTGGAACTGGCGAATCAAGGCATGTTTGCGTATCAGTGTTGGACACAATGATCACTCACCTAAATTCAGCCAGGCCTCCTCTACACCCTGTGATGTCATCAGAGAGCACCATGCGGGATTGGGCTGCAATGAACTGTTGCCTGCGTCACAAAAAGAAGATTCATATATGCTGAAGGAAATTAACTGGGAATGGACCTTGAAGACTTGCTTCTACCAGCAAGTAATTGATATGAACATCAAATTTTGCGCGGCATGAAAGCATTTTTAAAAACGTTATTTCTCACGGCTTCGTCCATACTGCTATGCAAATCTCACTGTTCTCAACAACAAGAACAATAATAATCACAATCCCTCCCGAAAACAGTCCTGGCTAATAAACCCACCACAAGCAGGCCATCATACTCACCAAAGTCAGAGTTCAAGTCAGGGACCGTCCCAAAAGTGACAGGCTCTGTCTTCACGTCTTTTGAATCCCAAGTTCCTGCGAGGAACAGCAGAAAAGCTCTTAGGACAGACAAAAGTAGACCCTCATCGATACCCATGAAGTCTATCAGAGAGCAAGGCCCTGTTCCACAAAGCAATATTACTGAGTTCGCTGTATATTAACAGAGTACCACTCAAGAAAACTAGAACACAGAATGAAGCAGGGGCATGAGGGGAAAAAAAAAAAAACCACACAGGTCCATTTTCACTTGGAGCCATTACATAGCTGACAAACAATACAGCTTTAGAAATATACCCCATCAGTGTTATCAAGATAATTCAGAGTAGAACCTGAAGCAAACCCAAATGTGAAACATGAACTGAAGTACAAAGAAAAAAAACGACTCTCTTCCAGAATCAATACAGTGTAATCATCCAGCAAACTCTATAATCCTGCTTCGTGATGCAGACTCCCAGAGGGCTGCTCAAATATCAGTTTGCTAGATAAGCTCATAATAGAAATTGTTTGGAAATGGAAAAAAGACGCCTGATCTTAGATTAGCACTAAACATTTCACATATAGACCAACTCATAAACCAACAGAGTATATCTATCTGAATGAACCAGTCCTACATTCTATAGAAGCACCAGATATTAAGCTCTGCATTCTTCAAACTCTGTTAAGATCAGCCTCCCTATCACTGAAATCGAAACATTTCCCGTTTGATTCATGCTTAGAAAATTTACTAGGAGGTCACAACCAACAATAATGTGGCCACAACAGATGATTTATATGAAAACATACGATAGGAAGCTACAGTAACTGACTGAATGCTGCCAATAGGAAAAGTTTAAGGACGACAGAGGCTGCCATCTCCATTGGTTCACTCATGACGTTCATCACGAAAAAAACAGTCAATATGGAGACAAAACCAGTCTTCAGCTGTCATTGCTGACTCATTCTTGAAGAAATGTACCAGGAAGATGTCAGAGGGAAAAATGCAAGATCAATGATACCTGAAAGTTTTAGGTAAAACCAGAAGACAGTAAAATATGAGAGATAGCTGAATAACTAATGCCAGAAATCAGAATGAAAACCCATAGCTGATGTTCTCCCAGCACAGCACCAGTGCACTGACATGTGGTCATACCCTGAGATAGTACTCACCCACATGGGAGAAAATATCCTCTTCCAGCCCGCTAGGGGGTGCCCACTCCACTGCCCTGCGGTTGGGTTTTTCAGCCCTCCCAGCTTCCTGGGACCGCACTTCCTTCCTCAAGCCCCCTGAGGACCGGGCATCCAGAACCCGAGGCTCCCCCACCGCCGGGCAGGGCTGCCACGTCCCCTCCTGGAGAGATGGAGCGTTCCAACGAACCTCAGTCATCGGGGGGCGAAGCTGAGACCCGCCTCTGGGGTTCTCTGATTGGGGGGTAAAATTAGTCAGCTGTTAAACTGAACAAAATGCATGGGATAAAGGACATAAACTTGAAAGACTAATGTAGCATTTTTATACAATTAAAATGTCTTTTTTTGGCATTCCCCACAGAGGACGGCCTAAAGCCATGGACTTCTTCCACTGGTATAATATGGAGACTTTATTATTTTTCTTGACATAAATGTAGAATGTATTTAAATTGGAGATGAGTCATTGACCAAAAGGCCACACAAGGATCAGTGGTCTCACTAAAAACAGCCCCCCGCCCAAAAAATGAGGTATTCAGTGTTTCGGCAAGTGGCACAGCGCATTCTAACATAAGGTTAATTTAATCATTTTCAGTTATCATCAGATATTTATTTATTTTGCAAGGTCAATAATGTTTATTAATGAGTAAAAACTCCAGAGTTAGACTGGGAGGCGAATTACCCAAGATAAATGGGGAAGATTGCACAGAGCGATCCCAAATCTGGCACATGGACAGAACTATGCTGTGGTTTTCTGAGTTTTCCTGAATTGTCCCGTGAACTCTGCAATCCTGGTTCATGTGGCCACTGCAGCCCATTTCTGAATTACAACTGGGGTGCAACTTGGATCAACCCTTCACTGAATATCTATTGGAGCAGTGCTAATATGACCATCCTTTCAAAGCTCGACAACTCTCAGCTGTAACACTCAACTGTAATAAATCATTCTCCATCTTGCTTCATCCAAGATATCACACTCTAGTCCCAGAGGGCCAGACTGTCTGCTATAGGTTGCTTCTTCTCAATCAGTGACTAATTTAAACCCTCGAAAGCATGGAGAATGGGCTCTTTACATAACCAAGTAAAGACTTCAATCAATGACTAAAAAGCTGAGGGTATGAAACGTTTTAATTCCTACTGGCAACAAACCCTGCCTACTTTCAGAGGACTGGGTGCAGGGAAAATGGCTAATTTCAATTTTAGCATTTATAGGACGGAAGGAGGTAAAACTAAGCATTTGGAATGAGCACATCTTAGTCATAATATTGGCACCATTTTCTATCCTTGCTGTGACTGCAGGGTGAAATCTGGAGGAGCCCAGTGTATGCTGGTTTATCTTCACAACACCGGCTTTAGACCAAAAAAACCAGGAGAGAAGTCAAGTGTAATCAACTGCTTTAATTGATCAATGAAGCTGTGTGTAACACTAAAAACCAGGGGATGCTGTGGCTCTCCAAACTCAGGGCTGGCCAGCCCAGCACTACATTTTTTTTTCTTCCCCACACAGACGAACAGCCAGCCTTCAAGATAAGAAATCATAATTTTTAAATTACCTGGATATCGAGGGTTTGGAGCATAATGGTGATCCAAAATTTTGTCCAAATTTTGTGATTGAGATTTGTACCTCCTGTCACACATTTCTATCAGCTAAATCTTGGAGCACAACAATTATATGTCCATGCGCCTCAGTTTTAAACAGAATTCACATTTTCATTTTGTGGTATGTCCAACAAAATTGGCTTATATGAATTAAACATTGATATTTTGATAAATAAACATGAATAGTATTACAGATTCATCTGTCTTCCATTGCACACAAACTTAACTTTAATCTATCACCATTGTGTTATGTCACATCAAGAGCTGGAATTGTTGGAGCACGGAGGTGACATGTTCATTTTGGCCATGATGACGCAGCACCACACTTATGAATACTCACATGTTCAGTATACTTCTGAACCATGCAGTAAAAGAGTGACTGAGATAATAAATGATGTAAACGATGTACCTGATTTGATATAATATTTGCAGACCTAAAAATCCATTTTTCTCAAAACCTCTAAAATGGACATGTAAACATTGCGCTCCAAACCCTTGATATGGTAGATTTTTTTCTACACAGCCAAGTGATTTCAGGGGTATGCTGAGAACTATGCATTTAGCTCATTGTCCTCCCAAATTTTCCACCGTTCACAGAATCAGCCGAGACTGTATCCCTCCAGGACTCTTCGTGTGCATATGAAATAGCTTCATGCTACACGTTTGGACTGACCCATCTGACTACCTACACAGTCACAGTCATACTTCTCACAGTGCATTCAGATAACTCACAGTTAACAGTACCAAGCAAAGTGAAAGTCACTATAGAGGAAGAGAACAAAGCCATGACTCCTGACCAGGACTGTAAAGAAAAGTTGTGGATGTCAAAAGAAGATGCGACAGGCCATTTAAGTTGGAATTACCATAGTGTTCAACAGAATTATAAACTGGGTGTGACAGGAGTCCCAACAGAACATGGAAAACAAGAAACTCTCTCCACCACCGTACTGTTAGGTCCATAAATATTTTTGCAGTGACACAATTTTCAGTTTTTGCCATTGTATACCACCACGATTGATTTAAAAAGGAATATTCCACTCCTTTGCTTATTTGCCTAAGTATGTTTAACAGTCCACTTTGCCTCAAAAAGGTCTTGGACTACCTTTCCACAACGCTTCCAAGTCATCGTCAATTTGCACTGTGATGCAAGTCCAATGAGTTTCGAATCATTTGCCTGAATCTAAGGATACAGTATAGCCATATTCACTTCAGAACTCATCCTCCAGCTTTTGTCAACAATCAAATCACCTCTAGATACAAAGGAACCAGTTCATTTAGCTACATACCCATACATGACCACTCTTCACAAATGGCGAGGTCTGCATCGGATCATGATCAGTCCTATTGCTTCCCCATTTTCTTCCCCGATCAACTCTCTGGTGCAAGTTGATCTTTGTCTCATCTGTCCAGAGGATGTTGTTCCAGAACTATACACACTTTTTTTTTTGAGTTTCTGGCCAACTTTCTGTTTTTGAGCCTTAGCACTGGTTTACATCGAGATATATCCTCTCCATTTACCCTGGTGAACTCCTCTTGATTACTGACTGAGATTGTTTACTTCCTTGAAAGAGTACATGATCTGGCCAACTGCAGTGAGAGAGTTTTCTGAACCAGGAAAAGAATTTCTCAGTCATCCACCACAATTGTTATTCATATTCTTCCCGGCCATCTTGTATTTCTGAATTCACCAGTGTTTTTTTCTTTTAACAAATAAACAAATAGTTCAGTTGGCCACACCAAATGGTTTTCCTTCACTCTGGTGGGTTTGTTTTTATATTTCAGCCCAATAACAGCTTGCCTCACTGACAGTGGCAGCTCTCTGGATCTCATATATTGAGTCAGAAGCAACAGATTCCAAATGCATCACTTGATGCCAGCAGTAGACTTTTTATGTGTTCACTTCTAAATGAATTTTTTTGGGGAATAAAAAATGCCTGACCATGGAAAAATCTGAGCAGCCAATTGTCCAAATACTTTTGGTCTCTTAAAGGTAACCAATCTGTTCTTTTTTTCTGTATAATTTAATAGATATGACTAAAACAAAGAGAAATAAATGTTTTCTCCCAAAATGCTTGCAATACCCCGAATATTGAATGTGAAATAGTTTTTGCAACATGCAAAAACTCCCTGCACCATTTGAAATACCTCATTAGTATTCTTGAGTACGCAAAAATGATGTCACGCAAAAGCTGATGTGCACAGTGGACAGAGAAATGAAGAGAAGTTGGCCAACAGCACTAAGAAATATCTGACTGATTTGGCTTGTGCTAGAAAAGACCAGGAAGAAGATCGAATGAAGAACAGGATGAATATAAAAGGCCAACGCGATCGCTGGCAAACTTTTAAAGCCAGGTTTGGAGATATTTTCGATGAAGATGAGGGCAAAAACTTTTGCTGGATACGTAAGTGAACTTGATGCCTGGTGCAAAATGCAAAAACGTTAAGGTACTTTAAATTGTCCCATATTTGTAACTAGACTTTTATAGTAATGAATTTCTTATGCATAAATGGACTGCTAGTAAATAAATTAATCTGATGACTGATCTGTCGTGTCATGCAAATTGCTCATGCACATTAATTAAGTAGTTGGCATGTCGAAATGGCCACGGCCCGGCAGCCACAAATGCTGATCATAGCGATCAAGTGATTGCTTTCCTTCAGAATTTATCCTTGTTAGAGGTCGAGGACAACATTAAAACTTACACGCAAATCTTTTTATTGGAACAGCCTGGCAAATTATTAAAAAAAAAGTTGAGGATCAGGAAGGAATTGGTTACCTTTAAAATGGGGGGTGGAGCTCTTAAAAAAAGAAGTGTGATGCCTGCCGCGTCCACCCAATTTCAATGCGTATAACCTCAGTGTCAGGACTTTGAACTCAAATTCATTGGTCGACAGCTAAAATAACAACGCAGTGCATGTCCAAACAATAATCAATCTATCAGTAGATAAGGAGCTATGTCTACCGAGCACAATCATCTATTTCATATACATGTTGAAACAGGACTTTATTCAAGTACAATCGCGGGGTAACATCACCATAGCAACAGAGTGTTTATTCTCGGTTGTGCTGCCCTGCCTTCTCTCCTCCAGTATGAGAGCACCTCTCTCTCCTCATCGCTTTCCGGTACACTCACCCTTTCTCTTCATTCGCTCCTTTCTCATCAGTCTCTTCTCTCTGCTGCTCATCTTCCTCTCCCAAACACCTGGGGGCATTAAAACACATATCAACTGCCCCTCTGCCTACAGATAAAACATAAGTTAAATCACAAAACAAGCTTCAAAAAAGTCTGAGAATTTTCTCAAAAACCACCCTCCAAATGATTATAAAAATAAATGTGATTCAGGAGAAAGAAAAAACAGGACAAATCATTACACAAGTAATAATAACTCCTTGAATTTTAGCAAGGGTTTTATCTTTAACTATTCAATATTTTCATCTCTCTTGGAAATATTATTGCTGATAAGGAAGTAAAGAGGCTATAAGTGCTCTTAGTTTTCAAAAAGAATGTATCACACTTAGTAAAAAATTTTTAATATTAATTTCTGTAAAATATGCAAAGAAACTCACAACCAAACAGAATAACAATTCTGGTCCCCAAAGAAAAGAACCAGAAAGGGGAAAAAAGCAGCCCTGAAAAGAAATATTCACCTAAAACAGGAAAGATCTCCTCACACAATGCAGTGCTATTGCCATTACACCAATATCCATCCAAAAGTTTGCTTTTATAAAGGAGTCAATTAAGAAGAGAAAAAAAACCTGCATGAAATTGACAAGACTGTTGAGAGTGTGGAGGAAGAGTGTGTAGAGAACGGTGGCTAATGATGTCCAGATGGAAACTTTATCAGTACATTATATATAGGAGTAGATAACAGTTGCCATGGTTACCCTACTTCGAAGCATACAGCCAGAAAACTACAAGACAATCTTGCGTCACAGTAAGAGGAAAAGATTTGTAGGAAATGTAAATGAAACGTTAAGGCCTTATTAGCTCTGCACATGTGCAATGCATGTCACACTAGATTTTGTACAGCAAGCTGCAATATTCTCAACCACTTGAGATGAACACATTTTTCTTCCTTACTATGCAGAAGCCAGCAGCCATAAACTGCACTTCACTTATAATGGCTACTTACTAATTTTAGTTTTATTGGCCAATCGTAGCATGCACAAGTCTGATAATATCATAACACGTGAAATTAAGTTACCAATAAAAAGCATCAACACACGAACACAACACCCAAATGCCTCAGTTATATCACTGCAGTTCTGTCATACACTCAAAGCCAAATCATCAGCTTTATCATGTCACCTAGCTGCAGAGTTTTTTTATTTTGAATAAATTGTCCATTTTCATGAATCGGCACATGATAGGGTTTTCATGTTGCCATGGCACTTTAAGACGCGCTGTATGCCACTAAGCAAAAGCACAGACGCGACATTATCGTTAACTCCTGGATAAGCTGTTTGTCAACTAGGGACCAGTCACCCATGCCAAGATCATATTTATCTTTCCGCCCTTGGTCGTGCTAACGGCAAATTGATTGATTAGTGATTGACGCTCGAGTCCCTCCTAAGCTTCGCTTAACCAGGAGTAAAAAGGCATTGTCCTTCGCGAATTGACTCATAGCTCTGCTTTAACTGAGTATGCTTCACCTGACTAAAGCCGACCAAATTTTCTGACATCAGAAATTCATCCAATCATCTGATGGCCGGATGGGAGCACTTAAGCCTGCCCCAGACGGTGCAACTTTGCCTGAGGCAATTGACACATCATATGACGGGTCTGCATGTTGTGATTGGTCGAGCACGTGTAACATTGCAGCAGGTAGCCCCCACACGGTGAGTAACTTCCTCGCGTGACGTGAAATATCTAGCATGCTAGATACGCTGCTGCACTGTCATGCAATGAAGTTACACAGCAAAAATCATCCCCACACGGTGCAACATTGCCTGATGCAGTATACACGCGTGTCACTTGCCTCATGCACAGCTGCACCGTCGGGGGCAGTCTTTTGTCGGACCTCGCTAGCCCTTTCCACTGCATGGCAAACAGCACTCGATAAGGCCAAAATTCTGTCCAATTCTGAAGGAATCATGCGGCACAAAATTCATAAACTGGCTCAAATTATACAGTTAGCCCAGCTTTAAAGCAAAAATGTTTTTATTCAAATGCGTTATACCAAATACCTTTTGAAACCAATTTCTTGATTGACTATCTTTTACTGCTTAATTGTTTGATTAAATGGTAACTTAATCAGGTGGCTGGCCAAATGACAGGCTGCACCATCGTTTCATGGATCTATGACAACTTGAGTTTAATTCATTAATTGTGTTACTTTGTAGATCAACAGATTGATTTAATTGATAAGGAGGCTGACCTATTGATTGGTTGACTGATTGGACAATTGATTTATTGACTGACTGATGGATTGATTGTTGGTTAATTAATTGAAAAACTGATTTATAGTATTAATTGTCAGAGTGAATGACTTGATTGATTGAATGACTGTGACATACCAGTGTCCTCCTCCTCACACCTCTCCTTGGCAGAGAACAGGTCATTGGACAGCATAATGACTCTCCTCTCAAGAATATCCATTTTTCTCTTCTTTTTCTTTGGCTGAACACAAGGAAAAGTGAATGAGGAAAGTGTCGCCAACATCCCACGACACTCAGATCCCGTGAAGGAGGTGAAGCCTATCCCAGCGCACCATAGGAGAGAGACAGGAAAACAGGAACACTCTCTGGACAGTTAACCAATCCATCACAGGGATCACACACTATTAACTAACACCTGCTGACTACTTACACTCTCATTGGCCAGACAATTATGTTTTTGGACTGACCGAGGAAACCCACGTGAACACGAGGAGCGCACGCAAACTCTGCCCATGATTTGACGCCAAAACCCTGATGAGCCAATAGTACCAACCACTGCGCCACTGTTCAGCCTCGATAACAAAAAAACAACTACAACATACAAGCCCATCAGAACAGCAGCACTGAACGGCGAGGTCAAACGATTAACAGTAGAGAAGGAAAAAAAACACCTGGAGTTTTATCATCTTTTAAGCATAACACCATTACCCTTCCGAAAAGCTCCGACCATCTTAAACCAGCTTAGAATTTTAGCAGCTAGAATTCTAAGCTGGTTTAAGATGGTCTGAGTTGTGTTATTAGCTGGTCATAGCTGGTGTAGCTGGTCTCTATAGCTTGTTGAAGGTGGTCAAAGCTGGTTAAGCTGGTATTTTCAGCTGGGGAAGGGCTGGTTGACCAGCTAAAACTGTCCAAAACACAGCTTAAACCAGCCTGACCATCTTAGGCTGGTCAAAACTGGAATTTTCAGCACGGACTTTTCTTGCAGTTAGCATAATATCAAAAACATTAAGGGTTGCGCTTTCTAGCATTTATATAATCGTACAAAGACTGTATTCAGAGTCATTTTTAACTTTACACATAGGCCTAAGGAATCAAGTCATCAGTTATTTAAGCCCCACAGATCCACGGGAGCAAAATAAATAGTAGAATTAAATGATAATGCGTGGTTTGTAGAGACACATACAGACTTAAGATGAAAGAACCTTTGAACTCAAGAATCTTTAAGACAGAGTGGCGTAAGGATATGTGGACATGAAACATTACATCAGTCATTTCTCTCTAATGTCCACAGGAAGCACGGCGGGGTCCCGCCTCGCTCGCTATAATTCTGAAAACTACGCAAACCGCCTTCGTGGGCCAAAGTGGGACTTATGTATTAATGACCGAATTAAACAATAAAAAATCCTTCGCATTTACTTTTACACATTGAATTCAAAAGGTGAACTTATTGCACTGAAATTCAAATTTGAAGTACAACTTGTCAACTCTTAGTAATCCTCAAAAGCTTTCGCACTACCACAGGCTCGCACCGGCATTCTGCAAGCATTGTACCTTCAGAGGTTTTCCGTCTGTGTGAGCAGGACCTTGAGTGGCCTCGGCGTCTGTCACACTGCCATCAGGTGTGGCGACTGGACGCCCGTTCGGCTGGTCCTGTTCAGAAATGAGATGCTTAAAATGGGCAGAATTAATTCAGCGGGACCAAATGCGTCAATGGGCGCGAAGAAACCAGGTAATTAAGCGTCCTGATTATCGCCATCGATCACGCTCGACACGCTTAAGAATAGGCTAATTGAAACGAATTGCTTAATTAGACAACGTCCACCGCGCTGACGGGGACGAAACAAAGAGTAAACCCACTTGACTATACCCATGAGGGACAATGAACTGCAGCGTGTTCATTTCAGAGGACTTCGTTTTTGAAAGGGAAAACTCGCCATACATGTCTCCCCAACTATCAGATAACGAGTGATAAAACGAAGCGACGCAAAATGGTTTAAACATGAAAACCTTGAATGTATTATCTTTAATATTAAAGGTTTATGAGCTTCAGAATTGGGACAAATAATTGTTCTCATGGCGAGCCGTAAGTTATCTCCTTGTCCATGCAATGGCCCTGACTTAGAAATGGAGATTTTTGGAGCAAGCAAAACGGCATATAAAAGGGGGATAAAAGACAATGCATTTAATAGGTGACGGCGGTGATGTTGACTGATGATGATGGTGATAAAGATAACATACTCTCTCCTTTTCTTTCCTCTTTTTCTTTGTTGAGTCTTGCCTGCTTCTTTTCAGGCGAAACGGTGTTTGCAGGACTTGCTCGAGAGAGACGTCCGCATTGTTTAAGTCGACAGTAAAGGTGGACGGTATCCCACGTTGACCACGACTCCTGAACGAAACAATAACAAAGAAAACCACACCCCCAAGCAACACTGAGACCAGAGTTAAAAAATTAGAACCGATCCACTGCTGGATAATTTCGGACAGGACAGCTCCGCGAAAAATGTCCTGACCGGCTTCGAAAACCGAGCGCACAAGTATAGCAAACATTTTTTCCTGTCCAGCTCTTGAAGATTGAAAAAGTCAATGCTTCTTGATTTATTCAGCATTAAACAGCTTGAAATTCAAATTCCGAGGAGAACGGGGGACATTTCAGTGCATTCTTTCAGGTTTCCCCACACTCAGTCTGCATCATCTCAGAGAGCATCAATTTACCCCAAAAATTACTATCAATGTCCTGGGGACGTCAAGCATCAGTCGTTGCGACCATGGTAATATGTAGTTGGTTCCTCAAAATAAGATCGTTTCAGCCTCGCAATGTAACGCCCAAATCTCTATGTGGCCGGAAAGTCGACAATAACCGCATCTGCGTAAATGTTTAAGAAGAACACGGAGATATTGACGGTGGCCTTTAAAGTCCAATAATATTACGTTTGTGGCAAATCCAATGTCTGCTGTCGCGTCCCTCTCCTCGTTGCGATTGGCCGCCTGAAAATAAATTTGCAACGTTTTGTACATTACGTTATCAGAGCTTATGGGATGGTAAGGGAGACCCACGATCCGAACTAACGAGGTTTGGGTTCATGAATCACTCAATTTCTGAGGATAAAACAATTTCCTTGTCAGTTTGAGAATAGACGTCCAGACACAATGCATTTTCGTGCATTGTTACGCATCGTAGCGGGTGCGCTGAATAAGAAGCATCATCACTTCTTTGTCTGGGTGATCAGGCGAGACCTCAGTCGGTGGCTGCCAGAAATGGATAAAAAATCCCTTATTTTGTTCGCTAGATGGCAGCTGTGTACTGCTAACTGAGCTGCAGTTTTTAGACTGAAACAATGTTCTACATGGATTAACTAGGCTTATAGAAGAGTTTGATTCCAAAACGCGATATATCAATTTTCATTGTTTCGAGAAATAGGGTATCAGCTTTTTTGGTTTAGAGAGGTAGTGAAAGGAAATCCACTGTGTCATGTTTTAAATTTTATTGCCTAACTGAACACTAAAAAGTTGAAATGCAGCGCCAATTAAGTGGTTTTAACTGAAGTTATTATTATTATTATTATTATTATTATTAGTCAAAAAGCTATTTTATGTCATAGTGTTTTCTCACAAAACGTTATGTATCTGCTTTCATCATTAAACTGATGACAATTTTTTTTCTGCCATGTTCTTTCACGGCAGATATACCTCAGAAAGGGCATGTATTTAAAAAACGTCCAGAGATATCCTGTAAAATGCCAATATTTTGAAACTTAACCCACAGAAAAATGCAGCAATGTGACCATCAGATATTTAGAAGGCCTTCAGAAACCTGACCTTTTACTGCAAAATTGCCGTCAAGCTAATCTCGTTCAAGGGCGCCCAATTAACAATCCAAACTATTTATTATGGAATAATCAAAACCACTATATGGCCATCAAAACCAATATATACTGTATTATAATTAAGAAATGATAATGAGACAGCGATTGCCTATTGGCTACGCTTATATACATTTGATGTGATATTATGAGGATGCAATAATCCAAACAAATACCATAAAATTTGACAACTTTCAGACTTCCTTCTCTCATTTTAGCATTTTTTTGTGACATACCTTACAGTGCCCTAAAGTAGGGGGTTCCCAGACTCGGTCCTGGGGCCTCCCTGTGTATGCTTGGTTTCATTCCAAACACAATTGCCATAGTTAGGTTTTTACAAGCCGTTAATTTGTCCTAATTCAGTGCATGTCCTGCTTTAAGCTGTCTTATGCCAACTTTTCATAAGAATATCCTTGTGCGCCATGAAGAATAAAAAGACCCTGGAACACATTATATTTGTTTTTCTACATTGTAAGGAATTTCAGGTAAAATTTTTTTAAACAAATCAAATAAGACACTGAGAAAATCAGTGAGCTCCAAATTAGGTTGCTGAACGCAGGTGTTTAGAGTTTTTTTTTTTTCCAAAATAATTGTCTTGAATTAAAAGTAAAAACAACACAAAGAGCTAAATGACTCTGTCATTTGCTTGTCTTATAAACTCTTAGTTTCTATAGCCATATGTCCACATTTTCACTATTAGGAATCCATGGATTGTTTACTTTAGATAATTATTTTCTCTCCTTTATGCGCTTGTCGAATACACTGCAAAGGGGATTTGTAATTCATTCTTCACTGCATGTATGCATATCTGTTAGAATGTCTCTTCAGAGGATAAATTACTGCTCTAAACATGAATGGACCTTATCAAAGCAAATTAACAGATTGTTAAATTCTGATGATTACAGTTGTGGTCAGAGCCAACATACGCATGGGGCCCCAGGATTGAGTTTGGGAACCATGGCCTGAAAGCCATGACTGTGCCCACAAGTAGCACAGCCTTTCGTGCACTGTACACTCTGACAGTGTGGTGAACGCAAATGTTTTGTGGAAACTGATTACCTCAAAAAAATTGTGTGGGCCAACTTAATTGCATTGTGTGGAAGAAACCTAAAGAAAATAAGGTAAAGTTATTGTATCTCCCCGATGACGAAAGTCGGGAGATACTATGGTTTAGTTCCTGGGCCGCCGCCGCAGAGATTTTATGTTCCGGGCTCTGGAAGCCAGAATTATTACTGGAATGTTTTCAAATTTTACACAGGTAAAGACATACATACGACAATGCTCAAGACCGATTTTCGTCAATTTTGGATGTCCAATATGGCTGCCGGTGGCCATTTTGTCCAAAATTTTTTATGTTCCAGGCTCTGGAAGCCGCAATTATTACAGGAATGTTTTCAAATTTTACACAGGCAAAGATATATATGACAATGCACAAGACGGATTTTCATCAATTTCGGACATCGAATATGTTGGGCATTTTTTTTTTAAGTTTGGGAATCAGGGTGATACACGACTCGGTCCCTGTAGCGACCGAGTTATTTAGTTTTTTTTACGTTTTAAGTGCTGTGAACACAAGATCATTAAGTTGGCATGCACAATTGTTTTGTGGTAATTGGTTTCCACAAAAACATTTGAGTTCACCACCACATTTCCCAGGGTTTCGAGTGTACATTATAGCTTAAGCCTTGCTAACTAATTTATGTGACTCTGCGTCTCATGAGCTACACGAGTTCCAAATACTTGAAAGACAGATTGACCATGCCGATAATGTTATCATTTAGGCCTCCATGCTCAACAAAATGCCTCATAATTTCATGATGCAATGTACAATAGCATAATAAAATCGAAATAAATTTGACAGTCATTCTTCCAATTTGTCTTAGCTTCCATTCAATGTAAACTGCGGCAGGACAACATAATTCTGCATCAAAAAGTGTGGTTACTGAAGGCCTTTGCTACCTCCGACACTCCACTACTGATGGGATTCATCGAGATTTGTTCAAAAAAGGTCATTGTGTTTTGGAAAGAAAGTGCAAACAGGTAGATATCGCATTTTGGCAAAAACTGGATGAGCAGTGAATAAGATATGATAATTACCAAGCTATTAGTGATTGGAGGTTTAAAAGCGGCGCTTATCATGTTTTGAAACCAAACTCTTAAAGGTAGCGTCCTGAGTTTAGGCTCTTGTGCAGCATACACACAGTATCGGCTCAAGCAGAGCCAGGACCACTTTATCTCATATAACATCCCGATGTGTCTCCTCTGGAAGCAAATTATTCCAAATATGCTTCCTTTGGATGGCAAATATGTTTAGTAAATAGGGTTAATCAATCTAAGTAATCCAGAAAATGTAATGTTAACTTTGTAGTAATCATGACCATGAATGACTGTAGACTAATTCTAGATGGTAGTTTACAGTTATAAATTGACTGAATTTAACAGTTAAATTCACGCATTGTCTCCCTTTAACTTTTCTTTAAGTAGAGTCCTGCACACATTTAACTGTGGTTTACAGTTAACATACGCTCAACCTCTGTTATAAACTGATTGTAAAATTACAGCTAAAATAACCAGCAAAGAAGTTGCTAGTTTACAAATGTTTGTATTACAGTGTTACGAACCATGGCTGATGCCTGCTAATGTTCCATATGGGAGCGTGAATGTTCCGCTTATGTTAGAAATGTGCCATTATTGTGTTTGGTTGGAAGGTGACTGCTGCTGGGATTTCTGGTGGAACAGGACTGCCAGGTTTTAGGTTGCCATTTGGCACAGCTGATTATGACTTATGTGCTGATCAACTGAGGACAGGTAAGGGAGTATCAGGTGGACACTCCACACTGAATTAGAGGGAGGCTTTTGCAGGTGATCTTGCTCTGTTGCCTCACACACACACACACACACACACACACACACACAACCATTTACAGAAGAACACAACACGACTTGGCACCTTCGTGGGGTTGAGGATAAATACAATAGAAGACAGAAGTTATGACACTTAACGTGGCTCCACTAGCACCAATCAAGATAAGAGGCCAAGATCTCTCTAATACTGAAACATTTATGGACTTGGGCAGGATAACAGGCTAGACTGCAGGAACCAACAACAACATCTATTGTGGACTAGCCCAAGCTATTGATGTACAGTTCCAAAGCTGTATTTTGTCAGTACACCTGCATGGTTCTGATTGTTGGCAGATGACAGCATGCCACAAAGAAGCTGTCCTGATTATAAACCCAAAATTCTAAAAACCCAAATTTTCTCAGGAAAATTCAATCCAGGGTCATTTCCAACAAGAATTTTCATGCTCAGTGCTGCCAGGACAGCGCAAGAAACATCATTACCAAAGAGGTGCTGGAGCTGGGTCAATTATACGATAAGGCTCTTTTTCAAAGACAGCAGTCCATTGAACACCTGAGGTAGGAGAAAGCATGGACTGCTGAAAACAACTAAGAGGAGGATGGTCGAAACCGAGCTGAACACCCTAAATGGGGAGTCATTCGGAGAAAGCCACATGACAAACAGGAGAGGGAAGACTTTGTTGCTGGCCTTACAGGGCCGGTAGGCATATAGGGCATTGAATAAGCAAGGTTATAGCTTAGGGTTTTTCAACGGGAATTTAACTTTTTTAAAAATCATGTTTTTAAATGTTCCAAATAACTTACAAGCCTATCCACTTGGTTTCCCAACTCCTCTACGGAGCTTCCGTCATCTCCATTGTAACGCCCATAAACAAATCCACCTCAGCGCAGCAGCGCAGCCTTTTCCGAAACTACTTCGTCCTTCTACTACAACCTTTCCCTGGTTTGCGGGACTGTATGCAGAGCAAGGGTAGGTTAGTAAGGATAGGGCATACTAACTAGAGCAAGGAAGCCCCAGAGCGGCTTTTGCCGTCTCTCATCTCAAACCCGCATACCGCAGATTCAGTAACGTCATTGGCATTTTAATCATTAATTTTTGGGCATTCTGTAGCATCATTCTGCACAGAATAGAGAAGAAATACTTACATTTGCGCAAATATGAAAGGCAGTAACACCTTCTTTAAAGTCATTTGCGACAATCAGCGAACATTAAAGTGCATTTAGCATTTTTATCACACCGTTTGACTTTCAATAACATTTCTGGACAGTGTTAGTGCGGGTAACACAAGTATTCACGCGATTGTACAAACAATTGAACGTTCTTATCATTCAATCCACAAAAACCTTTTTTCAACTGAACAGTAGCCTACATTTTGCTCATTGTTGCACAGTAATTATCAAATTGAGAGGGGATTCCTAATCTTACATCACACTGACAATGCAATAATGAGCAAATTGTAGGCTACTGTTCAATTGAAAAAAAGATTTTTGTGCTCTTAATATGCACTTTAATGTTCGTTGATTTACGCAAATGACTTTAAAGACTGTGTTAATGCCTTTCATATTAACACAAATGAAAGTATTTTTTCTCTATTGTGTGCTGCTCGACGCTTAAGATTGTCCAAAAATGAATGGTTTAAATGCGAACCACGTTACTGAATCTGAGGTACGCACAAATGTTCGATTTTTGGCGCTGATGAACGTTTCCTGGTTAAATTGGTCGCCATTTCACACAAATGGATGCGTATTTTCTTGTAATGAACAGCAAAAGGGGTAGCCTACTACTAATGTTACAATTATATACAATTAAAAAAATATATATGTAGGCCTTCTATTATTATTACAAATATATACTACTATTATTAATATTAGGCCTATTAATTATTACAACCAATTTTAATATGTTAGCTCTTTTTTCTTACCCAGCACGTCTCCTATGCTTATAATAAGTTTGCTTAATAGACACATTGTCCGACTTCACCCCTATTCACCCTAAACAAACACAAGGACCATTCTGATGTTATTTCAGTAGATTTCAGCTGCTTCTCGTTGCCATAATATGGCGCAGAATGTTTCAAATAAACATATTTCTATATTTAATTGAAATGTTTGATATAAAAAGAAAGAAAAAGTGAAGCATTATCACTTGGTGTGTATGTGTGTGGGGGGGGGTTAGGATCATGGTGAAGTCAGGGGGGCGTTTGCTCAGAAAAGGTTGAGAACCACTGTTCAGCTCAGGGAGATCACCAGCTTTTGAATGAGATGTGCTTTCTTCAGGATGAAATGAAAGCCTACACAACAGTAGATCACCAGGAAGAGGGTTTGGAAGCCCTATTCTGGAGGAACTTCACTTTACAGTGACATGTGCACACATTGCAGGAACTGATCTAGTTGAAGCACTTAGATTCAATGAGTCAGGTCAACTCTTGTCCCAATTAACAAGAATAGTTCTTGCAGTGTCTCTGCTGCAATGCTGTGCAATGGCGATATTATGTAATCCCGAAAAAAACATTCATGTAGCACAGTGAAAACTTCTTGCATTTGCCATGATGTGGCTACCTCTAGACACCCAAAGTAGAAGCACTTTCAGGCTGAGTGTGTTGGAATTTGTACATACAGGGAAGGGGATTGGGCAGGATCAGCCACTGAAGGAGAATATGCACCACTTCCTGTTCTAGTACAGTTTGGGGAGGATAGGATGGTGAGACAGTCACTCCCCTAGCATGTCCCTTGTTTATTATTTACACTCCGTCAATTTTATCACATTCAAAGAAACAGCTGCAGACTTTGTAGTTTTATGGTGCAGAGATGGCCAGCCGTGGTCCCAGAGAGCCACAGTGTCTGTGGAGAGCTACAGTGTTACTCTGAAGGTGATTGATCAATTCAAGCAGTTTATTACACAATTATTACACAATTACCAGACCTCATCTGGTTTCTTGGATCAAAAGAGGATGGTGAACACAAAATCCAGCTCATCTTGTGGTCCACCGGCACCAGGGCTGGCCAATCCCCCTCATAGATTCTGCAGGGCTGTCCAATCTCACCCGACGGGAGCCGAAGTGTGACGGGTGCCGGTTTGTATCTGACACCAGCTCCTTAACGCCTGATTTCAGTAATTAACTGAGGGATTCAATTGAGACCTGGATTAGTAGAATTATGTGCACCATTGTGGAGCTATCATAAAAACCAGCACCCACACTGGCCCTTTTTGGGTAAGATTGGACTCCCCTATGGAGGACTTGTTCAGTTTTCACATCTGTGAGAGAAAGTTCCATGGAGAAACAAAAATAGTCTCTCTTTGGCACCATACCAAATACTCTTTTCTTCTGAGAGCGTACCTGTGTGATTTATTTGCACCAGTGGTCTTCTCAGGGAGGTGGCAGTTTCTCCAGCAGCTCTGTTGGAACGGATCTAAAATGCCCGTCTCATCAGCGGTCGGCTCCAATGGCCTCAGATCTGGCCCCTTACAGCAGACAGCTTAATCTGATATGTGACTGTAAGTCCGCGTGGTGGACGACGGAGACGGGTATGAAGTAAGGGGAGGAAGTCAGGGGGAGAAGATTTTGTCCTCCTTATCAGACGGGTTTGGCTCCAGTTCATTATTACTGCAATATTTTATCACACGCGATTCGGACATGAAAGATGTTTCTTGACGGCATGTTTTTTTGACACAGTGTTCCTCGGCATAAGGCGGACATTGACTGGAGGGAGATCAGACGTAAGCTCGCCGAACAATGCATCCCGTTTATCCGAGGTTCTCACGGCACGGACTGAGGCGGAATGAACGCGGCCCTCTGTTGAAAGAGTCGGCTTTTGGAGGGAAGCCGGGACCGTGGATTTGTGGAATTTAGGCTGATCCCTCTCTTTGATGCTTTTGAACATGACTCCTCTGAAGCCCGCCTTCCATACATGCCCAGATTATTTAATACGTTATGATCACTTTATTTATTCTTAATTACAACATAAATTTGGTGGTCAGTGCGATGGACATTTCCAATATGGCTGTGATAGGTGGGGATTTTTTCACCCGGTTCCCAGTTGATCCACTAGATCATGAAACTGGTTCCACTGAAAATGATGTTGTTCTTCCCATTTTTTCCTGTTGGAACAAACCCCAAATTATGATGTAGATAAAAAACTCCGATTATGTTGAGGCAAGAGCAGCACTAACCACTCAGCCCTGTTTCACTGGGCGGGATCACTAAGTTAGCTGGATAACTGCACTGAGTAAAATCCAGAGCTCACTCTAAATCTGGATAATGGACTGGAAAAAATAGAGTTACTCTGGGGTTTACTGAATGAAGTTATCCAGTTTACTCATTAATCCTGCTTTCTGAAATACCTCCCTGGAGTTCTCAGACATCAATAAAAAAACTCTCTCACTGGTGCTCTCTTTTTCCCTCAGTTTGTGCCATTTCTATGACTTGCCTGATTTCTACATGAGACTGCAAGAAATAAGTAGTTAAATGAAACTCCTGCCGCTCTCTGCCAGTACATTTTGTACTGAATGTTCATTTTGGCGAGGTGAGTAATAGGTGTGCCATGCAGGGTTTTTGTCCTCGCAGCTTTGCTTCTTTGCTTGAAATTAGTTGCCACCCACTTGCATTTGTTATTTTAAAATTAAAATATGTTAGATTTCTCATATTTTTAATCCGTCTTTACTGTTTTTATTTCTGTCTGTATTTTTCAATGGCAGCTTTTGCTAACAGGGTGAGGTCATTTCAAGGCTGACTCAGGTTCGTGGAAAAGCAATCAATTATTCAGTTTGTAATTTTAAACTCTATATATGTTGTTTAGTATGCATGTAAGCTTTAATTGAATTGGTATTCGTGCAAAGGTTTTTTAAAGAAGAAAATTCAGGTATAAACTTCAGTCAGACAGTTTCTGAACACTGGCTTTGAATGGTGTATTGCTACACCTTTGGTATGATGATTCATAGTCTTGCATTCAGTAGTAGTAACGCTAGACGAGCATAAACTGGTGAAAAAAGCAACTTGATATCCAGATGTTAAATGAATCATAAGCAGGATGTCGCTGCCACTTGTTGTTGTAAATACCCCTGAATTATATGTTCCAATCCGATTTTTTGGAGAATTATTTACTGTCGTACTGCAGCAGGTGTCTGTGATAAAGCCTCTGCTCTATCTTTACATTCACTTCAGGGTTTTTGAGTTTTAATCTGATCAAGTGCAGCAGCCCGTGGAGAAGAATAGATGATATCTATTGTGTCTCCAAGAAAGCAGTTTAACAGTTTCAGGTTTTCTCTGCGCTCAAAAAAGAAGAAGAAGAAGAAGAAGTAGAAGAATAAAAAAAACTCCCACCTCATTCAACACAGCCAGAGCAGGACTGCCAAACCCTGTGCCTGGAGACCAACCATCCTGTAGGCTTTGGGTGCATCTCTGAAGAGCAAGAAAAGTTCCTTGATTACGGGAATGAACCAGAAATAGTTTAGCTGGTTGCCATGACAAGTCCGATTTGTCGATTTCATGAGGGAGAGGAGACAATTAGCTCCTTTATTGCTTCTTTTATGACCCAGACCAAGAAGTAAGTGTGGAGGCAGAGCACAATCCAATCGCAGGGTTTATTGATAGTAACACAATAACAGTGGGATGGAACCCAAAGGAGTGAAGCACAGTTCGGTTCAGATGTTGTAGGCGAAGCCAAGTAAGCGTTTCCACTCGCCAGCCTGTGGCTTCCAGGATGACAGCCAGATGGCGAACACACTTTTACCAGAGCCAAGCTGTCCCAGGAGAGGGAGGAGCAGCTCAGGAGGAACGCGGTTCCAGTCCTGATGACCGTCGAAGGATTGTGAGCTTGTTCCTAATAAACTTGACAAAAAAACATTCTTGGACAGGATTAACAAGAACACAGTCCCAGTGCCAAGAGACCTGTTGAGATAGGCTTGGGAACTTCAAATTAACTAAAAAAGGAAGATAACTCACGTTATCACGTTCTTTAAGGGTTATGATTTACTTTCAAAGGACGATGAGTTTAGCTAGTAAATACTGACTGGTACTAGGCACAAAAAGCAAATTACAAGCGAGTAAAAAGCGACTCAAAGCAGGGGGTATGAATATACATTGTTAGGGTCTGAAAATTCCTAGTTGTGTTTCATGCATATTTTGTCATGGTGTTTTATTTTATTTTTCTTGTTTCATTGTTTAGTTGCTGTAAGTATTTGCATTAGTTTAGCATTTCCATTCACCTCTCTCACTCACCATGTGCTTTCTGATTCTCATTCATTCACGTGCACTGCTTTCCCCTCATTGTTAATTGTTTGATTGTTACCTCATTTGTAGTCACACCTCCCTGCGCACGTTCAGCTCCCCTTCAAACCTGTTACCTATTTGATTTAGTCACTCAGCGCTTCCCCATTGCGCCCGGCAAGTTTGTCTCAGCCTGATTCCAGTGACTAGCACATAAGCGGTTTAGCTTCTGAGACTTCGCAGTGTGCCATTTGGTTTGTTTTCTGGTTTCCGATTCTGTTTCGTCCTTCGTGTTCAACTGATTACCCTTGCTTGGTTTGGGTTTTGGCTTTTTTCTTTCCAATATTGTCTTTATGATTTAGATTAGATGTACTGCCTTCTTGATTTTGATTATTAGAATGTTTCTGATTACGATACTGGACATGCCCCTCTGTGCCAAAGTCGCACTGCCTATTACTGACCTCAATTGCCTGACCTCGATTTTCAATAAAATCTGTGAACTTGATTTCCATCTGTGCATGAGTTCTGACTCTGTTCTTGTCAGAACACTTGTGTTCTGAACTCAGTTCATGACAGCCAGTCCAGAGCTCTACTTGTCTGATAAAGTGCAATGCTGGGACAACACCTCTTTAAACAAGGGTGCATCAATAAAATTGACACGTAAGTTGCTGAATGGGAGAAGACACACGAGGCATTCACACGAGGGCTGTGACAGTTTCCTTCTAACAAGGAAACATACGACCATTCTTGGAAAAGGAAAGGAAAAATAGATTATGGACCACAATCTTTTGCAGATACTGTGATTGTATTGATCATTCTTGTCCCAAAGTTTTCCCGTAAATTGTGGAGGCTATCTTCACAGTCAAGCTCAAGAAGTATTGAAGGAAAAGACATCCATTTTTTCTCAAAGATAGTTTGAAGGAAACATAAAAATTTCCCCCGTAACTTTCTCTTGACTAGTATGATGTTTTTTTCATTGAAGTCAAGGAAAAAGGAGAAAAAAGAAAGAGGCTTTTAAGCCTCACATTTAAGAAGATTCAGGGGCACCATTTCCCACAGACCTATATCAGGCACAAATAATTCAACTGCGAGAGCAGGGCTGCCCAACCCTGTTCCTGGCAAGTGACAATCCTGTTGCTTTTGTTTACTCCAACCCAATGAAAGCTGAACTCATTCAACTGCAGGAGATCCCACTGAGCTGATAATTAGTGATGTCATGGGTGAAACATTGGGGTATCAATGAAAACTTACAGAATGAAATCTTTCCTGGAACAGTGGTAGGCATCTTGGTTTAATTCTTTATTGTACGTTGTATGGATCGAACTGTTAAGCAGAGCCATCCTTTAAAAAAATAAATAGATGCAGTAGATACTGAGAGTACATATACGAGACACAATATGCGACAGATCCATGCTTTTCTGTACTATGATTATTTGAATTTCCCCCAAAATCCTTGAATTTTGGATATTGTCATTATAGAAGGATTCAGTAAACTACATAGAGTAATGATCAACGCCTGTGCTGGTACAACTCCTGTTCGCTGCCTCGAAACAGATTAATTCATTAATTTTTCCCATATTTTGATTTTCACAAAACCTTACATGAGGAATTGTAGCCTTAAAAATTAAAACTGTGAAAACCAGCAATTTTTCAACGTAAAATAGCTTGTGTAATGGCAGTTTAAAATGTAATTTAAGTGAACTTGAGAAGACACGTCAACATTTAGGACCAGCGCAAACAGCCACTCTTGGGTTAACTTAAAATATTTAGGCATTTCAAACGCTAACTTAAAAAGCCTATTTCATTTCTTTTTCTTCTTCTTCTTTTTTTAACAATTCAAACCTTCTTCTTCATACTAAAACTGTTAAATATATACAGCAGTTATACCTTTAAGGTTGCAATTCTCAATTCCTAAAATGTTTATTATTCCTCAGTCCAGACAAGTCTCTTGGAAAACACAAAGTCCTTGAAAGAACTAAGAAGAGAGATTAGACAACTGTTGTTATGCATTTCACGACAAATCTCATCCGCTCGTCAGGAAATTTTTATTTTTTTAAAATCTGCCTACTTGAAAATATTTGCTGATGTTCTACTTCTCTGGTCTAATTTGTTTTGAAATATTTTTGTAACAAACCATTCTTCAAACAGTAAGACTGAAGAAACACCACAGTAAGCTCAGTCCCACACGTATGAGTTTTCTGCTTGTCTGATTTAAATAAGAGTCCCTGGAAAAACAGTTTTTCATTTTCCCATTAATGTTATGTGCTCCACATGTTTTGAATCAGTTTTATATGTGTGGCTTTGACAAATGACAATTACATTCAGGGTGTTTTTCAATTGGTCTATATGTTTTTGAATATTGAAGTGAGATTAAATATTTGACAGATGGTTGAAATTGTATGTGTGAAGAAAAAAAATAAAATTTGTCAGGGCGATATGAAGCTGGTTTTCAATTAGCTCCTTGTAATTTTCCACGACAGTGCTAAGTCTGTTCTGCCATCTTGTTGTATTTTAAATGTTATGGCTTATCAAAAAATCCTTCAGAAATATTCAATTTTTGACTTTGATCTTTTTGAAATTGAAGTTGTTGTAATGTAAACCAATACATTTTTTTTCTTACATTGACTTATTTTAATTTGCTTTTTCTTTTTGCAAGAATTATTTGATATCATGTGAACTATTTTATGCATAAAAAGCTGGCTTTACTAATTATACCAATGCAGTCAGACGACCTCAGGGAAAGGCTAACAACTCTTTGAGCAAGAGTGGTATTGAGGTGGCAGAACAAAGATGGCATGTCATCAGTTTCCATCAAATAAAATAATGTGCCATCACTTTTATCTTCTAATATTGTGACAGATGTCTCTACCATACATTTACTAATAAAAGTATGACAGGTGTGCTACTTGATGTAACTGCTTATTACAGCGGTTATTTCATGCTTATAACTGTGTCATATCAGTCTTATTTCAAAGACGTCAAGCAAAGGTTTACCATCATAATTAGGAATGTTAACAGCTGAAGAGAGGAAATATAAATCTCTAATAACAGCAGGAATGAGGCAGGAATGTTCAGATGGAGAAAAGACAGACTACTTTCAGTTCATCGTCATCCATCTTGAGTTGCATAATCTGGTTTTGCTCATTCTGTGTTTGGGACTGCCTAGCATACAGAATTTATGGGGTCAGCGTTTTCCTGAAGGTGAATTGGGCATGGCTGGTGTTGACAATGTCCAGGCAAGAATGTTGCAATTTAAAAAAAAAAAGTCTTTGTATCCAAACAGGTTGCTTAAAAATGAATAATCATTTGCAAGTTCGGTCTGGAAGAACAGTCATAAGTAAAGAGAGCGAGCGAGAGAGGGAGAGGAACAGAGGCAAAGCCCCCAGAGTGGTCTTTGGGGAGCAGAGCAAGGTTAAGGACCTTGCTGAAGGGTCCAACAGTAGAGTTCACCCTGACTCCATGTACCAGATGCTGGTTAGCAGGCCTGGGCTGTACAGATTTGCAGTTATTCCTGAGAGTCGTATTCTTGTCTCCTGCCTGGTTGCACAGGGACGGGGAAAACAGAGGTGAAAATGTGTGAACGTTCAACGGGTTTGTGGGGTGGAAGGGGGCGAGGGTTCCTAGGGTTCTGTTATAACTGCCATTATATGTCTTCAGGGACAACTGTATGCAAGAGTCAGTGAGGCTGACTGAATATGAGTGTCAGTGAGGCTGACTGAATATGAGTGTCAGTGAGGCTGGCTGAATATGAGTGTCAGTGAGGCTGGCTGAATATGAGTGTTAGTGGGGTTGACTGTATCTGAGTGTCAGTGGAGCTGATTGTATATGTGTATCAGTGGGGATGACTGTATGTGAGTGCCAATAAGGCTTATTATGTGTCAGTGGGGATGCCTGTATGCATCAGTGAAATTGACTGTATGTGAGTGTCAGTAGGAATGATGGTTTGTGAGTGTCAGTAGGGAAGACTGAATTTGAGTGTCAGTGGGGCTGATTGTATGTGTGTATCAGTAGGGATGACTGTGCATGAGTGTGATTGAGGATGACTGTACGTGAGTGTAAGTAGGGACGACTGTGCGTGAGTGTCATTGAGGATGACTGTACGTGAGTGTCAGTAGGGACGACTGTGCGTGAGTGTCATTGAGGATGACTATACGTGATTGTCAGTAGGGACGACTGTGCGTGATTGTCATTGAGGATGACTGTACGTGAGTGTCAGTAGGGATGACTGTACATGAGTGTCAGTAGGGATGACAGTGCATGAGTGTCAGTAGGGATGACTGTGCGTGAGTATCAGTAGGGATGACTGAACGTGAGTGTCAGTGAGGATGACTTTATGTGTCAGTGAGGCTGAATACGAGTGTCAGTGGGGATAACGGTATGGAGGTGTCAGTGGGGCTGAATGTATGTGATTTTCAGTGGGGCGTGACTGTATGGAGGTCTCAGTGGGGATGACTGAATGTTAGTGTCGGTGTGTATGACTGTATGTGAGTGAATTTGGAGATGACTTTGTATGTGTTAATAGGGAGGACTATGCGAGTGTCAGTGGAGATGGCTGTATGTGGCTGTCAATGGAGATGACGGTATGAGAGTGTCAGTGGGGCTGATTATATGTCATTGTCAGTAGGGATGACTGTATGCGAGTGTCAGGAGCGCTCACGGTTTGTGAGTGTCAGTGGGTATGACTGTATGTGTCATTGGAGAATACTGTTTGCGAGTGTCAGTGGGGATCGCTGATTCTGTGTCTTTTGGGATGACTGAGTCTGGCTGTGAGGATAACTGTGTGTATGTGTGTCAGTGGTAATTACTGGCTCTATACATAATTGGGGATGAAAGTATTCCTGTGGGGATGTGACAATCTCTGTTTTTAGGGACGACTGTGAGTCTTTGAGGTAGATGTGTCTTTAGGGCTTCATACGTACATTTGTAAACGTCTCTAGAGGTCGACCTCCTGTGTGTATGCGTACGGATCACGGTCTGGATGTGTGCAGGATTGACTTTCTCAATGGAGTCCTTCCCATCCCTTCCTTTGTTCCCTCCTTATCTCCACTAAATGAATGCCATAAGGAAACAATGCAAGGAAAAAACACAAGGACAGAGGAATTGAGGAAATTTCTTTGGTAAATGGTGCACTGTCGCTCAGTGGAGTGTCAGTCTGAAGCTCCCTCAACTGCAGATGAGGAAAGGTGGATTAACGGGTTAATAGTTCATGCGTTTAAGGAGCACGAATGGCCTCAAAGTTGGTGAACTTCAATCAACTTCCTGGTCAGGCCAGGACTAAGTGGGCGAGGGCAGATAAAGGAAGTGATTGGACCGAGGGCTGTTTCTGTGGGAGTGAATGAATGAGTCAGACCTGTACCACTTCCCCAGGCTCTTATCGGCTCTCCACAGTGCCAGTGACAAGCTGCAGGTCTGCAGCTGAACCTCCCTGATCCTCTGGAGATAAAAATGATAAAAACAGGCCGTCTGAGCACAAACCAATAAAGCTGGAGTGCGGCACCTTGATGTCCCCATCTTCACAGTGTCCTGCAGCCTGTACTGGCCATTATATACCCAAGGATGGTCAAGCTTAGTCTGCGCAAAGCAAGTTTGCCAGGGATCATGAAGACACTCGGCTCTGACAAAGTGAAACTTCACTCCAGCTGTGAGGTCACAAATCTCAACAAACAGTTACGCTCGGAAAGAGTGAACCAAGTTTTGCAGGGATGGTGTAAAAACTCTGCTCCTGTGCTGTAAATTATCTGCACTGCCATTTATATTCTAATGGGTGGTCAACCTAGGCCTGTGCAAACTGTGTTCAGCAGGGTTCATGTAAAAACGGCACTTATATGCCCTATGCACTGCCAAACTTGGACATTGTGAATCAAGCCTTATGAAAAATTACTATAGTTCCAAGCAGCAGTTACCCTTTCTGAAATGGATGGTCTTTTCGCCACCATAGTGAAGTATTACTATAGTGATACTATTGTTATTCAAACTACAGCAAAACAGTTGTGTGGACTATAGAAAAATCATGGTACTGTTGACTGCGGTAGTACTATAGATATAATGTGCTGGCTTTACTACCACTCTAGGTACACTATGCAAACTATAGTAATATTATATTTATGCCATTAATACTATAGTATTACTAAGAAATAACTACAATATAGGATATGTTATGAGGGAAATATGGCAGGGATTGTATGAAAACTCAACTGCAGTGCCACCATTTATGCACCCAGATGATCCAGCCTGCTCTCCATAATTCACATTTGGCAGAAACTGTAAAAAAAAAAAAAAATCCACTCATGCAGGGGTGCGGTTTCTTCAAGACTTATGGTTTTCTCTCAGGTCCTGGAAACTGTGTGTGGCCCAATTTAGGCAATCAGTGGTTTGAATTAAGCATTAACGCTGAACCGCGCTGCCTCGGCTCTGTAGGAGTTGATTTTGAAATTCCCCGTTTTCAGTGTGAGTGTGTAGTAAAAACCACAGGGACACAATGTGGCGCTTTCTATTGATGAGACCATTCCTCCTCGCATGAGACCAACCGGTCTTCACCGATCCAGGGGGATTCATCCATGCTTAGTGAATTTGCAACAGCTTATCTTCCTGTTCATCTGATTGTCCACCAGCGACAGGGTATCACAGAGCAAAACTCTCACTTATACGTCTGTGTTGCTTGGCAGATCACAGGAGATTTTACGCTGCTTCTGTAGTGTCAGGGGGCAGGTCAGGAAATCCGAGAGATTTTCAGATCTGTTACTGTGAGATCGAACCTGTACATTTATAGGCATCGTCCTCTCGGATGTTATTCTTGCTGGCAAGGATATTTGGTGGGGCTGAAAATAGTATATTGTCTCAGGAACTTGACTTAAAACTAAAAGGTCGTGGGTTCTATTCCCACTGGGGCTACTGTTGTTGTGCCCCAAGCGGATCCAAATAGCTTTGGTTTGGATGCAGCCGCACAAACAGAACATGCCGTGTCTCAATGTCTGAATACCCTCGATCGACTAAAATGTGTAAATTATGTTACTATGAGGTTCCCCCATCCCGTATTCAACTCAATTTAGAATATGAAGCTATCAGAGCTGAAATTTCCATCAAGTAAGCACTTACAGTATGATGCAAGGTAACAATTTGCTTTGGGGAATGTGCATTTTGTTATTAGAGAGAAATATTTGAGTAGTTAAGAGCAGTGTGTCCTTTGTTTATTTTTTTTCCCCCGGATGTTTGACAGCTCTTGAATAGCTGTGTTAACATTTTATGTCTTTTTCCTTCACACACTGAAAGGCCTAGCTTTACCTTCTCAGTCAGTTAAAAATCTTACTCATTTAACTCCGTGCATTAAGTGTGTTCGACTCTTGTGTTTGTGCGGCGCAGCAGAAATACCTGGACTATAACAGTAAATATTTACAGCTTCTAAGTCATTCTACTTCCAGTGTGGTAGAAGCATGTCTTATCAAATAAAAAGTCAATTTAAGTTAATGATAAATGACCAAACCCATAAAAGTCAAGGCCGCGGATGCAGATGCGAGAAGAGCTTTTTAAATGATACGTTTTATTTTCTCTGTGGCTACATCCTCATTGTTTATGTAAAAGAATTGCGGCGCAAAGGCAAGACCAGAGTGTTTCCCAGCTCTGAATAAATAAAGGCAGCCTACTGGAACTGCTCCAGCTGTCTCATATTTATACCATCAGCTGTCAGTCAAAGGGAACTGACGGTTACAAGTGCAGGGATTTACGAAACCATATTCCATCTCTTTAACAATATCCCTTTTCTGCACTTACACAGATAGTATGAATTATTATGCTTCCATTCACTGCTAAAGCAATGGCTACCATGCAGCAGTAAGGTGTTTGAAATATACACCACAAAATTGTATGCGCCATAATAATTTACCTTGTAATTTACAAGGTAGTGGTTGATTTTCATCACAGCTGCTGAATTACACTGCAAGCAAGCATGGCTGGAGATTACACAGATGGAGATTTCTAATTACAAAATTACAGTAAGTGAATTACAAGTGCCACCATTTTAGGTGTATCCCACAATACCTACAAGACAGAGATGGTACCTTTGCCAGACACACACTCGCCTAGTGGTGTTGACAGCTCTCCTGTAACCGAAAGTGTTTGGCTGGAAGTCAAATGGTTGGTGAATCAAGCCCAATGAAGCCACAAAAACATCAGTATAGCCATGCAAGGCCCGTAACCCTCTGCTGCTTAGTTTAATGACCTGTAAGTCTCCTGGGATTTTCAGATGTTTCTGAGTAATAAGCTTTCCAGTCTGACTGAGGAAGGGCTTTTCGCCATGCTGTTCCATTCACCTGCTCAGTGAACATTAAAAAATAGTAGTCAATGCTAAATCTACACTTACAGAGTGCATGCTCTGTGTTTTCTGCTGGACTCATACACACTTAAGTAAAGTACTGCATATTTAACTCTCTAACCTTTATACCAAAAACTGCGTGTATAAGTAGGTTTTTTAAATGCAGGCAAAACCTTAAAATATATGCAACTTGGCTGCTGGAAAGCTCACTGGGTTAAGGCACTGCGTTGCAGTGCAGAAATGACAATCACGTCGTGGGTTCGAGCCCCGTCCGTACCAACCGGCAGCAGTCGGCAGCTTTTTTAGAGTAGCGCACAATTGGCCATCGCGCTACAGGGTTTCAAATTGGGAAGGGACTGCCGGGTAAGGGAAATGAATAAACATCTTTGTTCTTTGCTCAAGCGCCGCCTGTTGGCCAGACGGGCCCTCGTCAGGAAGATTCTTAAGTCTGTTCATGTCTGGGTATCCTCCGCCCTCATTCTGAACTTGCGAAGATTCAACCAATGAGTGTATAAGAAGCAGTGGCTGACAGGCACATGCTTCGGAGGAGAGTCGTGAACTGTCTTCACTATCCTGAGTTGGAAGCAAGGGGTCGCATACGAGCAAGACTTGTACAAAGTTCACCAATTGGGCATCCCAGATTTGGGTGGGAATGGAGATGCCAAATTTATATTTAAAAAAAATATATAGGCAACTGACTCCTTTCATATTGCAAGCAGAACAGTTTAGCTTCCTTTTTTATTCAGTGTTCCTGGTGTGTCATGTATGATGTTACAAAACAGGGTAAGCAAACAGAAAACAGTTTGGAGATCAGTCACAATGTGACAGTGGTGATTTTGTCTCATCCATTACTTCACCATTGCACATTGTTCCCAAACAATAAATAATCCTCTTTCTTGGGTATTTACACACTCACCTCTGGCAATGCACATCACAGCATCATGCTGGAAAAGGCGCGAAAATTAGGCTGTACACCTGGGCGTCATGTTTACGTCACTGTCAATCAGAACTGGAGCCAGTAAATATCCAAGACCACTGCAGTGTTTGACTGCAGAATGAATGTTGTGTGTATCCTTTCACATTGAAGACGAAGGCCAGAGGGTGTTAGTGAATGTTTTATCCAGTACACTGTTATAAACTTGCACCTTTATTGCCAGTTATTTGAACTGTAATTTTACAATCAGTTTATAACAGGGGTTCCGTGTATGTTAACGGCAAACCACAGTTAAATGCGCGCAAGACTCTACTTACAGTTAAAATAACAAGGAGACAATGCGATAATTTAACTGTTAAATTCAGTCAATTTATAACTATGTATAAAAAGGCCTTGAGACGGAGCGCTTTGAATTTTTTACTGGGCATGGCTGGAGTCGTTCCGAGAATTCAGTAATCGAGCACACCCTGGGCAGTTCACTAGTCCATAACGGGACACACGCATTCTCACATCATTCACTCACACACTCACACACAAATTTAGCCTGACATGCCTGTCGTTGGATCATAAGAATGTGCAGAAACAGAATATTTCTGAGAGAACCCACATGGGCATGCTTCACACACAAAGGCTCCAAGCTGGATTCAAATCAACAGCCTTCTTGTGGTGAGTCAACAGTGCTACTCACAGCACCCCTCTGTGGTCATACTCACAAGTGACAGTGACACACAGGGGTAACAGACCTATGGGAAATTTTGTCGAATGTAGCCCTAATGCACAGAAAGAATGCTGACTCAGCACGGAGAGAGAAGCAGAGACGTAACTGATATTTTAATACAAGTTCAGGCACTCTGTTGCATGACTTAATCTTTTAAACACTATTTTTCCCCCCCGGTTCCTCTTGCCCACCGTAATAAGGGCTTTCTCTTATTCACTATTTTGTCAGGACAAAGGAACAAGTCATTATTTGAGTGATAGCTACAGACACCCCTGGATATAAAGTTATAGAAGAAAAAGGCTTTCTTTTCTTTAGTAATGTAATACCTAATTGCATACTGCCAGAGTTCACATACCTGGTTTATATGGAGCTGACTGGGAAGGAGGAACACTCTAAAGAAAGGGGCTTTTGTGTCGGGCGAAGGGGTTTGAGATCCGTAAGAAAGTACAGTGTCTGGTTATTCCTGTATGGAGGGCAGCTGTGGAGTCTCACTGGCCTTACGTACACCTGAGTATCCCACAATGCACCGCGAGTGACCATCGGTCACGGTCTGCAGTCAGGATCTACTCTTATGTGTGTGCGCGCAATTAGGGAAAAAAAACCTAAAATGCATTTTTTCTAAAAAATCGAGATGAAAGTTGCTGGACAGGTTGAGGAGGTGATTATCCTTGGGTGGCCAAAGTCTTAACACCCTAAGTAGGAGTCCACAGGGGTAACTAGCCACTGGAATACAGGGTACTTTTGACACTTTTTACCCCGTGACGGTATTTACTGCTCAATAACTCCTAAATTGAGGCAATGATGAGCCTGAATCTTTTTTGACCTATTATACAATTCAAAAATATATTATGTGTACATTGTTTTGGCACCTGAGGTTAATTACTGAAATCTGGTAGACCTTCAAAAACTGCAAAAAAATTTTGTCAGGAAAGAAATTAGGACTTCAGCTGCCTATATCTCAGGCAATAGAAGAGATTGAATATGTCTGATTGCAGATTCTGAAAGCCTGGGAAAAGATCATTGAGATTAACTATTTTCAGGTCTCTACTACTTTTGGGTGAAAAGATATTAGCTCACAAAAAACTTTTGGTGGGTTTTATAAAGGGACGTGGCCCTCAAAATTAAATGGGCCATATCTCCGAAACCCCTTGGGATTTTGGAGCTAAAACTTTGGATTTGTTCATTATATTCATCAAAGTATTTTTAGTAATTTTTTCAGCAAAATCTGAGTTGGACACCATGGGAGGGTGTGTGAATTGACACGGATTAACCCTTTTTGTCAAATCTATGTGTTGTCACTATATAAAAAGATCGAGCAGGGCCCTAACAATACCTTCAAATAAATGTGAAGAAAAGGTGTGAAAAACATGTTTAGGTGCAATACTGATCCTATCAGAATCTGGGTGATATGATGGTAAGAGGTGGTAATTCACAAGTCCAACTGGAGATGGAAAATAACGGCATCAAATGAGAGGGGTAGGGCCAGTTAAAAGATAAACAAAACAAATGTTTGACGTAATGTTACATACCGATAAATTAGCTGACACACTATGCACCTGAAAAGTAGCCATGGCAACGCTCGATAACATTGCATAACGCAAAAACTAAGTTGCCAGAGCTTTCCTGCTTTGGATAAAAAGTATGAGAGTATCGAAGCCAAATGACAAGATTGTACAAGAGTGAGGTTTTATTCAGGTCATGAAACTGCCAGAACACAGCAGGACTTTTATTCCAGATTTACGTGGGACATAAACCCTAGTCCTGCATTCAGTGATCACTGTAATTTTATTCACAGTGCAGCTGAGGGATTTTAGTCTCTCTCTCTCTCTCTATTGTAACCTGAAATGAATGGAGGAAAGAAGAAATACTCCCAAATATTTGCAAGTCACCTCTGAGGAAAAACTGTCACAGCACATCTCCAATAACGATTCAGTCATGGGAAGCATTTTAGTCTTTCATTTAAAGTCTTATTTTGATAACTTTTTCCTGATTCAAAATTTCATACCGTCCTGGAATAATACAACATGCTAAAGTCTCATGACTGGACTAAAACACTTGTTTTTCTTGAAGTGATTCCAGGTCTCAGGGTCTAATTCATCTCATTTCTAGATAAAACATGCCTACGCTTATATATTTACAGTACTCACTTCCTCTCGGCACTCCTTTAGCTGGGGGGGGCCGTGTATTTTGCATATTTACCCAGCGTGTTTACACTCGCCAGATTTAAGCCCTGTCAATGGGCAGCCATCACACACTCTCACCTGGAGGCACAGAGTAATCAGTGAGTCACAGGGCAGCCTCACAGTGGAGAAAAACATAGGTGATCTGTATGACACTGCAGGCGCACATCCACACACTCACATGCACGCACCCACAGTCACATGCACAATCCCGCACAGCTGCACATACTCTCAAGCGCCCCATAAATGCGTGAACACATCCCCACACACTCGCCAAACACTCAAGCACACGCTCGGTTGCGCGCACACACACACACTCACGCACACTCATACTGACACACTCTAACACCATTGAGCATGCACACACATGTCAGCACACACATGTCAACACACACAGTCACAAATGAAGACACGCATTCTCACACCCATGAGCTGCCTTACTTCGTAAACGTTTGTGTGTGTGTGTGTGTGTGCGTGTGCGCGCGCGCGCGTGCATGTGTACTCGCACATACATGCATGTGTGCTGTGCCATATTGTGCTCTGCTGCTTAATTGCTTCAACCAGACCCTATTTGGCTGATCATAGTCTCAGTTTGGAACAGTGTCCCACACTGACATGATTCAACCTTTCTAAATTATCTCAACGGGGATTGTGACTGGTTAGGATGGGTAATGCCCTTTCAATCAGAAATTTGACTCGTTTAGGTTGAGTATGTCGCAGACAGTGAGGGCTGTCACAATTTCTGCCTTATGGGACACAAATGCTAAAAAATTTAAGTGTATTAACTATTTCTGAGCTGATGTTGGGTGCTTAAGTCAACCTTCATAAGTACCCTTTTAGCTTCTTATTCAGGCATTGCAGATCTAATCTAAATCTACACCCTGTTTTAGTCACACTGTTCTCAATAGACGGCTGTAAAATTGTGACATCCGCACATTCACCGCAAAGTTAGAGTCACAACTTGCTTGTAAATTCCATTGTTCAAAAAATAATGCTTGTCTGATTGATCATGATTGACTCAACACCTCTTGATTGATTCTGTCCCTGATATCGAATGAACAGAGCTTAAGTCATTCACAGTCAACATTGCGCCAGGGTTTACTGTCCCTTCCATGAACTCAAGGCTGTCTGCTTTCGTCCAAAGCAAGGACGGGCAAAGATTTAATACCATGGCTATCGGCCAAAATCAACATCAGTCCTTCAACACACATCAGCCATGTCAGCCTATCAGTTAACAAAAGCCAAAAGTCCCAGTGCAGAGGGTATAGAGGGTATAAAATGGCTTCTTCCTTCGAGTCTGGGCTTGCATATGACCAGCTTCCAGAACAGGAAGTGATTAGAGGGCGAGACTTGGGGTTTGGGGGTGGGGGGCGAGTGGAATTTGGAATAGTCTGAAGGGGGTAGGGTGGAGGGGAGTGATGGTGTGAGACCTGTGGGATATTCTGCTCTACTCTCAATGTATCTGGGTTAGACAGTGAGAGCTGGAGAGGGGTGAGGGTGTGGCTGGGCATGATATCTATCATTTCACTTTGGAACAAACTGACATGTTTGCGTGCTCTGTGAAGTGTGTGATATTAAATCACAATATTCAGAGTATTTGGACTGAAATGTGTTCGTTTAGGGTTGGAATTGACACTGGCGGTTTGAATGGGTGTGCACGTGAAGAGAGTATTTGTGTGAGCAGCTTCATGCGCTCCCGTTCCCAGGCAAAAGTAAGATACAGAAATAAAATGACGACACGTCTCCAAGGATTTCAGCAAATCTGGATGAGCTAAACATCTTTGAAATGTCTGAGATACAAAATTTAATAGAAATGTGTGCTTTCCTTAGCCTCTTCAACCTTCAACCATCGCTTTCCTGTGATTTTCACTTCATCATCACAGAGAGGGAGAGAGAGAGAGAGAGGAAGAGATACAGGGAGATATTCAGCTTTGTAAGGAACACTACAGATACAGAGGCACTGGTTCTCCCTTATAACCCTCTCCATCGCCTCTGCACACCTGGCAACGATTCTTCTCAAGATAAAAATACCTTTGATGGCCGAACATACTCAGTATATGTGTGTGTTTGAGTTTGGAGGAGGAGGTGAAGGGGGTCTAGAGAGAGCTCCCATCATACCCATCCACTTCCCCACCCCCACACTGTCACCAGTGGAATGTGAACACATCGAGAATTTGGAATTCTTTCTCCGGACGGTCAGGCCGCAGTGACTACTCTTAGCTGAGAATGAAGCCCCACACTGTAAAAAAAAAAAAAATCCCATTCTATTTAATGAATAAAAGAAAATATTGCTAGTTGGTGTTGTTGCTGTTGGCTTGACAAGTGAAATTTTCAGTCACTCGGCAAACCTTGAAAAGAAACAGGATTGTCTTGCTTTGTTGGCAACACGGTTGTCTATTTAAGTGGAAAAAATAATGGAAAAGTGGTCCAAAAGGGGACTAAATAACTTGTTAAGACTGCTTACTTTTTTATTTTACGCAACATTGTTGCTGCAGGCCGTTCCGTAAGAGAGCTCACGTTCGCTCACCATGACGAGGAGACACGACACGCTTGCGCTTGCGGCAGTTCCGCCTTTGAGGACAGCTGCCAGACCTCTGCTCTCTGGAGACAGGGTCACTTCGAGGACAGGAGCGTAGTCGCAGTGCGAAAACACTGCTGAGAGCCGTCAATCTGCTTGAGCGGGGCAGTGAGTGATTTGTGACCAGAACGTTATAATCAGCGGACTCGGTAAATCTCGCTTTGAGGAGCGGTGACACAGCATTCACCGGCAGATCCCAAGAGGCACTGCCTCCACAGGGTTTGCCCCTTTTCGACACCCCGTGTAAATCTTGATCTTCTCCGCAGAAGAGAGATTGACCCATTCTCTCCCGCTGATGTGCCGATGCGAATACCGAGCTATAAACCTTGTGAGGGTGATGGCTTTAGATGGCCGAGATCTGATGCATTCCTGACCCTGCACTCTCAGAAAATAAAGTACACTGCAAAAAAGAATCTTTCCAATGATTTGAATCTTGTACCTGGACTAAATAATGTATAAGCTTAACTTTTTAGGTACATATATATATATATATAAAACAGTCAGTTCATGAAAGCAGTCATTTTGTGAAATTTCTAAAAATTTCAATCATTTTATGAAATAGCTGGCGCTAAATTTCTGTCATTTCACAAAATGACTAGTTTCTCGATGTGACTTTATATATATATATATATTATATATGATTATATATATATAATCAGTGGCTTGTGAACTGGCAACTGGGGAGGCTCAAAACAATCCCTTAAAATTAATGATTGGTTATGACCTGTTTTCAATCATTCATTTAAATTATCATTACAGAAACTCTGAAAACTCTCCACATTATCAGGTGTGGCCAGTTTTCATTTATAACACATACCTGTCAACTCTCACGCATTCCGTGTGAGTTTAAGTGGCATATTTATGTTCCCCTGCAGTAGTCAGCGATTATTCAATCAACGCGTAGGCTTTTTAATGTTTTGATATCATTGTTGTTGCTCTTTAAAAGTATTTTTGGGCTTTTTGCCTTTATTCACACAGGAAAGTTTAGAGAGCCAGGGAGTGAGTGGTGTTGCAGCACTTCTCAGCTGCAGGCCCATGTCTAGGGCCATCATTGTTGTTTTTAATGTGCCCCTCTGATTAAACACTGGCCCCACCTGGGCCCTTCCACTAGAATTTGTCTAGAACCGCCACTGGGGAGGAGACCATTAAGGAGACATGAGAGTGATGGCCTCCTCTACATCTCTGCACCATTCATTCTTATCCAGTCCATTTCATCTCATCTAGTTTGTGGCTGAGGTTGGGAATGCCAAGATGAGCTCAAACAGACATTACATCACTGACTGCGTTTACATGCACACCAATATTCCTGTATTAATCGGAATATTAGAATATTCCAATTGCGTACCTGTCATGTAAACGCGTGCAATAACCGATTAAGGTCATTTTCCGATTCGAAATATTCCGATTAAGACCCCTGGCATATGCTCGTTTTAATCGGAATATTGGCTCATGTATACACCTTAATCGGAATATGCCCCCGAAAAGAATATTCAACTACATCTGCGCCTGTTAACTTCGCAAGGAATTTGCATTTTTGGAGCGAAGAGGAGACGGCTGTGTGCATTCAGATGATGAAAGACATGAATATATAAGGAGGCAACCGCTTCGCGTCGGGTAGTTATTTGCCTCCGCGTCGTGCACTAAAACCGTGGAATGCACACCTTCTCGGTAATTATCCCGCTTATACCATGGTTAATTGCCAGCAATAACAACTTGCAGCACTGAGAAATTTTTGGTAAAAGTTTTGCATTTACACTAAAAAAAAAAAAACCGAGCTGGTAATCATTGACCAGGCGCCGCACCTTCTCATACCCAATAGCCTACTATAGGCCAAATTAAATTGAACCAGCTATCATAGTTCATGTTACGTTCATGGAGAAAGAATTTTTTGCACACGCTCACATCCGTTTACCAGCTGATTTGATAACGGATTCCAGCTGAAATGGAGATTATTCATAACGCAACATTAGGTGCGATTATGCAGACTGTGGCTAACTTGCTACCCACAATTACAATGAACTTATGACGGTTTCCGCAGTCAGCGACTGAAGTCTGCTGGCATACGTAGCTAGTGAGCTGTCAGCAGTTGAAGTGGACACGTTAGCTTCCTTTGTAACCGTACACAATTACAATCGTTTAATGAATAAAGCCTGATTACTTCGCTGCTATAATATTTCCGGTCATTATTGCTTGAGTACCTATAGTTAACCGCCCCGCAGGATGCAACTTATGTGACACCGCTAAATTTACTGGAGATTAATGTGCAGCTAGGTTATCATTGTACCCAGCCGAATACCAGGTCTAACGTTACATTCACAAAGGCAAAATGTAGTGTCTTGTCAGTTCCATGTCTTGACAGTATATTTTGTCCCAATATATTGACCAGAACTAAAACTGCATAGAAAGAGCAGCCATTCCTACATGAACCACACCTCGTGGATGCACATACCCACAAATTAAAGCTGACATTCTGTACCTTAGACTGCATCCACATTCATATGTTTTCATTTTAAAACAACATTAAACAGAAAAATCCACACAAAAATGCTACCACGGAGTTTCAAACTAAAACGAGGTCAGCGGCATTTCAAAAGTCTGTGTTTTAGGGGTTAGGAAACACAGGAGTTTTGTGAACGTTAGGTGAAAGCAGAGCAAAAAATTGGCTGCATGTGGCTGTATCTTTAGTCTCAGATTCATCATTCTCTAATTCAATGTTTCTGGAGCAGTCGGCCGGAAAAATGAGAGAGTTGTGTCACTCTGCAGACACTTCCGGATCGCACCGTATATTGGATATCTGGGAAACAGGGTCCTTGCAAAACTGAGGCACAGTGCCCCACCCTCAGGCCTGTTAAGGCCTGCTGAAGCCTTTGTACTGAGGAACACCTGAACGCCCAACTGAGGATCTGGGACAAGGCTCTTTGTTTGGGACAGTGAGTGAGCCGGGCCGGAGGACGAGGTGGGGCACTGAATCACGTATGTTTAGGAGGTGAGGCAAATGCTTTGATAGGAGCGCTCCAGGAATAAAGAGGGAGAGACCTATCTTGCAAGGATTGAGGCTCCTGTCACTTCACGCCGTGCGCTAGCGGGCTCGGCGCGCCGCACGAGAACAAACACGCCCGTTACCGCCCACATGTGTGTCCTCTTTCACTTCACGGCTTGTTCCCTCACGAGCGAAACACACATGCAACCACATAACCGCACCCCCAAAAGGAGTTTTGAGGCCCGATGTGGAATTTCTTAGATTTGGTGTGCATTTTGCGCATGGTTACCAGTTGCTGAAAGATCATGCGTAACAGAAGAGAACAGAACTGAATGGGATGTTATAGAATGTTAGGTGAAGTTCAGAAAGCATTTCAGTAGGTTTTGGGCTTTTTTGATTATTTTTTGGAATGTTTCACGGGTCAGTGTTCCACACTCCATCAGGTTTGATTACCAGTTGTGACAGTTGCATTTGCTGCATTGGAATGTTCAGATTAGATACTTACTAAATACTCATTTTTGATGTCATGAGCGTTGGCATGCATGCTAGCATGTAACAGCTGGGGTTTGTCATCGTGGGTTGTATATCCACATCTGACAGGTGGTGGGTAGAAGGGGGTGTATGTGGATGGGGGTCAGGTCAGGGAAGGGGGCTGCATTGACCCAGTCTAAACACACGCAGTATAACCCTATATATGCCAAAGCTGTGTGAAAGATCACCCACTTAATCCGACTGCAATGAAAGTGCCAGGGAAGTCTTCAGGTCAGGGGTATCCAATCTTATCCAAAAAAAGCTGAGGTGGGCTCGGGTATTTATTTTAGTTAAGTACTACATCACGTGGGTCTGAATTCAACTAATTCTTATCAGGATGTTCAATCAAGGCCTTGATATGTGATTTAGGTGTATTAATGTGGACTGTGAAGAAAACCAGCACCCTCACAAGCCCTTTTGGGATATGATTATATACCCTTGTCCTAAACAGGAGAAACTTTTTTGGCCCTTTTCGGGTAAGACCGACAACTCATACTACTTTAGGGCATCATTATTACGACGCCACTGGCGTCCAGTTTTGTCAGGTGTCACAGTGCTAGGCTAACACTAAGAACGTGCCGAAACTGCCTCTCTTTTTTGGATAAGACACCCCTGAAATCTCCAGTCCAAGGTAAACACAAACAGCAGACACAATCAGATGGGTGGAATGTCCTCTCGCGTTGTTACTGTTTTCAACAGCCCAGAAATGCCAAAATGCTCACAATCCAAGCTGCCATAAATGTGTCAGTGCATTCGTTGATAAGGCCAATAGGATGAGGTGGAGCCAAGTGTTTCTCTTCGCGTCAACATGTTTTTTTGCAATGTGATTCTCTTCTCTTTCTCAGCCTGGGTTTTGTTTCTTCTAGGGGGTTTTTCAGTCTTTTCACTTGTTATTTTCACTTGCCTTTTCTTGTGTCTGCCCCTCATCCCTTTGCCTTAGATAATAGACATTCCCTGAGCAAACAGAGGGGCTGTGTAAACATGCCTTCTCCAGCATCACCACCTTGCACAGACGGGATTTCACCTAAATCTTCCGGGGTGAACGAATGTCCACAAACACAAGCTCGAAACATAAATCTTCAGGCGGAGAACATTCTTGGGAACATGCACGCGCACACACACACACACACACACATGCATATGCACACTACAGACACGTACATACATACCAACGGACAGATGTGCTCACACAAGCGGACGCACATGCACATACTGAGACCTGCACACACATAACGTCATTCAACGAGTGTTTAAATGAAATGAGATCATTGGAAGCAATGGATTTGGATAAACACATTTCAAATGATCTTATTTCATTTAAACGATAGTGAAACACATGCATTGCTTCCAACCCCTGAGTAAAGAGAAGCGTGAGATGTCCGGAGTCATAATCGGTTTCCAGTTACTGGAGGTGAAATCCACCGTAACGCACGTGAAACCGATAAACCTCCTTGCACAAGAACTTCAATTCCGCACGAGAATCTCTTACAGTTGCGTCGATTGAATAATTGCTGACTGCGGCAGGGGAACGTAAGTATACCACTAAAACTCACGCCGAATGCCTGAGGTATGTATTATTAATGAAAACTGGCCACACCTGATAATGCTGAGAGTTTTTGGAGTTTCTGTAATGGTAATTTAACTCATTCCCCACAGAATACTTTAACATAAAATTCTTCTGTTTGTACAGAATACTTTTCCCCGAAAATTACAAAATATTAAGTATTGAAGTACAGGTGACCCATGACCGCAATTGTCAACTGATTTTGTGTTTTCATCGAACTGCGAATGGTCATCCACGCCGCTGGCACCGGCTTACCACAGGGAATGGTAGAATTTGCCGCGCCGTTGGCAGTGGCTTGCCATAGGGAATGAGTTAAATGAATGATTGACAACAGGTCATGACCAATCATTATTTTTAAAGGATGGATTTAAGCTTCCTTTATATCGCCAATTCACCAGCCACTACTGGTTTCAACAGCAAAAAAAAAAAAAAAAAAGAACAAAAAAAAGCAGGACAATAATTTGTCAAATAGAAACTAGCCTGCTGGAGTTGATTCAAGCCGTCGTAGGAGTTCCTGACTCAGAAGAAAAAGTGGAAAAAGCAACATATGGAGTAAATAAAGGCATCACTTCAGGCCTGAGAAATTCCTCGGAGCCAAGCAGAGCGATGGAAACAAAACGTGTCGCGCTCCCGCGCAATAAATTACTTCAGCGGGCCTTTGAAGCTGCCCTGTTCACTTCTTCAGACTCGCATTACCACTGGCGTGAGCATCTGGAGACCAGCGAACTGCATTTAAGTGCCTCATATTTCGGCATTACAGAAACCGCATGGGAACATTAATTACCCTTATTATAAAAAAGAAAGAAAAAACATATCCGTGTATTTTGCTAGAAAAGACAGCCATAAATTAGGATGGAAATATGCAACAAAAAGAAGAAGACGGAGAAGGAGAGCTGTCGGCACATTCGCACGGCAGAATCAACTTCACAGCACGAGAAAGGGATCATCGTGAGTTTTAGCTGAAGATTTCCAACTCCTCATTTTGCAAATAAATGGGCTTCTCACCTATAGGCCGACTCAATGTGAGCATTTTTCATAAATTTGGGAAGTGAGAGAATGAAGAAGGCTAAGATTTCCTAGTAAAAATCTACTGCTTCGCATTCTTTTTTGCAATTTGATAGCCAGTAGTGAAGCTCTGGTCGTAATTCAGTCTTTCGGGGGGTTTCTAATACGGCCAGAGTCTGAAGTGAATACCATGTTGGTTAACTGCTCAATAAACGTTTTCCTCCCTCTTAATGTTAAAGTTCTTAATGTTCCTTAAAGCGGAACGCGCAATCCCCCTGCCCCCACACACACTCATTATTCCAAAATTTTTACTGGCAAAACTCTGACCTTTGTTTTCCTTTGAAGGGGTACTGTAGCCTGTTTTCTGGACAGAGCGCCCGTATTTCATCTGTGTTTAGGAACCGATCATAAAACAATGTAGGACATGGAGGCAGGAGAAGCAGGGGTATAGGGTGAGGGGAACATTAGGGTCCACGCGCTTGGGACAGCTGACGATAAAAATGAAACCATTTTGAGAGACATTTTGACTAACAGGCAGGGATGTACAAGCACTCACACGCGAGGTAAACATGCCTCAGATCATATTGCCATTGAAAAATGACTTGATTACCCTTGGAAGTCCACTGATGAAGTGTTGGCGAGCCAACAGGAATACACTGTAAAAGGGTTTAGTTAGCATGGTGCTGGCACTACAGTGAAGGTGAGCCTCCCTCTGTATCGAAGGGTTAGAGAGAGAAAGAGAGAGAGAGAGAGAGAGAGAGAGAGAGAGAGAGAGAGAGAATTTAAACACAACAAGAAGAAACCAGAGCAGATGACTTTCCTATTCCTTTGTGTTTATACTCTGGCAGCCTGCACCTCCTTATAATGTTTTTGGATTTGCGCCAATTACTGTGTGTAAAGTCTAAACTCATAATTCTAAGTTGAGCAGAAAAATACTTTCAGTATTGTACAAAAAAAAAGAAAAAATGGAAAATACACACAAGTGCACGCGCACACACATACACACTTTGACCGTATATCTGTATATATTATAAAATTAAGCTACAGATTATCCACAAAAAAGGCCAAAAAGTACTGGCACAAATTGAAAACATCATATTTGGAATGATATGCAATACATTCAGAAGACTAAAGGGGATTACACGCATTTTATGTCCCCCTGAGACAAAATATTTTGTATTTTATTTTTTATTAAATGCCCCTAGTATTGCCGCTTTCAGCCAGGGAGAATATATGGCTCTTGTGGTTGAGAGAGACTCACTTCTCCTACAAGGGCTACAAATAAGTGAGTTGCTCTTTAAATGATATATGGCAATATATGTTGAGGAAATGCCAATGCTTGCCTTGCAGACACATGGTTTGAATCAGTCCTCAGACAGGCCTCAGCAGCTGTTCGTCTCCACTCCGGGGCCAGAGACGGACCGGACATCTGCTTGAAAGGAAAATGACATCACCAGTGCACTCTCGGAGGAAAATTGTTCCAGAAGGAGCCCAGTGATTCTATTGAACTGGGTTTCTCAAACCTCATCTAGAAAGGGACAATGTGGGTGTTAATTCGAGCCATGCAGTTACAGGCCTGACTTTGCTGACTAGCATTTTTAGCAAAGATACTAGGGCTTTATTAGAAGAATCGTGTGTGTTAGTGTTTGGCTGAAACAAAAGCCTGGCTGAGAACCTCTGCAATAGAGGAACGCAACCTAGTTCAAGGGCTCCTCACGATCCCTGAACTTTCTCACTTTTTGCGACATCTCACAGAGTTCTTTGAATAACTAACAAAAAGCTCTCCAATCAAGGCAAGCCAAGCAACACTTTTCTGTAAGAGCTGAATTGGAATGGGTCGAGAAAAAGTTACACACAATTCAGCATGTCTGAGCCAGTTCTATTCCTGGAGCAACACTTTGTACAGGCTTTAGTTAGCATTTAATACGTAGGCCTAATTAGCTAATTACAAATACCATTAGCTAATTCCAGCGCCAAAGCCAGTTTTCTCCTGGATTAGATGACAGCAGAAATGAAATAAAATATGGGACAACTGAGCAGCCAACAGCTGCTACACGTGATCTTATTCAGAAATCTGGTCAGATTACGTAAATCATTAAGCGTTTTAATTAATTAATGAAAGACGCTGTTGTAAAATCTAAACACAGAATGAGTCCTGGCTGTTAAACACTGCAAAACATTACCGTTCAGTGTCCAAACTGTTAAACACACACAGGCAGAAAGCATCAGTTAAAAACCACTGCTGATGATCACCATGGTGATTGCTTAAAGCTGGTCTCCAGCAAGACCACCCTTGGTGCCACTGAATGACTCCAAAAGAATGTAGGGAAATACTATCCACTATTGAGACAGACAGATGACAGACTAATTCAGTTCCACAAATTTAAATTGTACATACAGATGGATTGTAGTTTCAGATGGTAAACTTTTTCGCTAATCATTAGAAACTCTTCGGTCAACTGAAGGCAAAAATGGGCCCATTGGAGGATGGTCTCAAGCAGATCAAATGGTCTCGAGTAGAACTTCAGTACTTTCAAGTGTAGTCATTTAGTGTCGACTCCTGGCCTTAGTATTATAAGGTTCTACCTGCCCCAGAAGCGAATACGTGATAACCTTGCAATACTGAAGTCACAAACTGACTATGCCAATCAAAGAAGTTCAAGCAGGGTGTGTAAGCAAGTAGCTGAACTGGTGGACTAGATGGCTAAAGTGAACGCCATAATTCATTGAACAGTGACCCTTTTTTAATCCGTCTTTTTGCATGCCAGCAATTTGAGTTTGAAGGATGAGAGTGCTTTCATCCATATCACATTTCTTACTACCTGACGAACGTCTACGACCGAAACATTGTGCAAGTGAGGAGGACTGTGTGCAGGACTTTTCTGTTTCATCCATATCACATTAACATTTCATAAATTACAAAACCTGTTGTACATTGTCCCCCCACCTCCATTTTCAGGTGCATAAAACATGGATTGGGCAGGTTACTATAATTTAGAATAAACTAATATTTTTTAATATTTGGCTTCAGATTTTAGCATGCAATAACTGCTTGAAGTCTGCAACACATAGACATCACCAAGATCACTAGACATTGAGTATCTTCCCTGGTGATGCTCTGCCAGGCCTGTTCTGCACTCATCTTCAGTTCCTGCTTGTTTTGCAGAATTGTTTCCTTCAGTTTACTCAACAGCATATAACATGCTGCTCAGCTGGATTCAGATCCAGTGATTGACTCAGCCAGCAGAACCAAAATCACAAAAAAGTATCACTGTCCTTAGAATTATGGTGTGTACTGCTTGTAGGCTGTTCGGCAAGTTCATCGTATGGAAGGCACAGCTTAATCCAGCATGACTGGTGCAGGCTGGTGTGAGGTGGGATGTTCTGCAGAATGGACGTGATAAAGAGCCAGCGCCGCTCCAGAGAATGACATGAAAACTCCCCCTCACCTCCTCTCCTGCCCTCTGGGGTCCACTGACTGCAGGAGCGCTGGGTCAGGGAGGCGGGCAGACGCAACAAGGCAGCTGGGTGCTGTTGTGTCACAGACATGGCGTCTAGGAGTACTAATGAGAGACAGTGCGAAGAGTGAGGATTCTCTCTCTCTCTCACGCTCTCTCTCTTTTCTCTCTCTCTCTCACTCGCTTGCTCAATCTCTCTGCTTCTGTTTCCTTCTTCCTCCATCGCACTCTCTCCATACTCACTGCCTGTCTCACCGGCTCTGCTCTCCATTCGCCCCATCATTCTGTCAGTCAGTCATTCTGTCTGTCTCTCACACACCTTGTTCTTTCGCTCTCTCTCTTCTCTCTTTCACTGTCCCCGCACCTCTTCTGTCTTTCTATCTGTCCCTCTTCTCTCTCTCTCTCTCTCTCTCTCCTCTGTCTCTCTCTCATATCTTCCCGGCAGTCAGGCCCAAACTGATCCCAGTTGGAGCTTCAGAGACGTGGCATTAGACTGCACAGTGATGACGCCAGCAGGGTCCCGACTGAAGACCTGCAGCTGCGTGTCAGAAACAAACACCGATTCAGACGCATCACCCATGTGTGTGCAGGGGTCACACTGAACTCCGCAGCACGAGAGGCGCACACGCACATGCGTGCACAAACTGTACGCGGACTCCACCAGACTGGTTTACTACAAGGGCAGCTATTGTCCATGGGAGTGGGTGGCGGGAAGAGTATCTTGGGGTGGTCCAGAGCAGAGGGCGTTGACATGTGAAGAGCAGGGGTGAGGTGCAGAGGGGACATTTTGCTCTTGGCGGTTCAGTGCAGTTGCTTATTTTATTGCCTGCATGGTCATGGGGAGCGAGGAGTTAGATGTGTCACACTGTTAGCTTTCAGCTTTATGCAGGTATTCTGTTGCGTGCTCTTCTCTCAAACACACACACACACACACACACACACTCCGATCCGACACACGGTCTCATGCACACAGACATACATACAAGCACAAAAGTGCTGCGCATCTGCACATGTACGCGTTCAGGAATGTTAAGAAAGACATACGCACGCAAACACGGACATTCACACGCAAACACACGTGCTTAATGACATACAAAGGAGCACACGCATGCGCAAACACACAGACAATGATACAAGTCTTGCGCATACACACACACACACACACACACACACGCACCAGAGGGTGTGAATGAGGACAGGGAGGACCCAGTTTTTATGTTACCCAGAAATTTGAATTCCACTCCAGTGGACTATACCCCTCCCTACAGCCCTGCAGATAGGGACCCTGCTGGTGGAGTAGCCTCCATACAAGGTCCTGGATCCAGCTCCAGCTGAGTCATGGGAAATATTTCAAACAGCATACCTGATGTCTTCCTGTCTACCCTCATCAAAGATGTAGTTCAGGCTATCAGTGAGAGCTGCCTGGTGTGCAGAACTATCCTTACTTGCACCTCAATCTACTTCAGATGCTTGTAAATTAGCACGAGTTCTGGGCTGCTGGCATCCTGGAGTTGCCTTAAGCACTAAACAGCTGCAGGCAGACTATTTTCTACATTCAAGCTTGATCTCAAACACGAGAAAAGCTTCATCTATATTCAATAATTTATTTAAAAAAAAATGTTTCAAAGGGTAACGTTTTGATATTCTTTTTTCCTTCACAAAAATTGACGATTCATTTTGGCAACCAGTGTACACTTGAAATACACGCGCCTATGTTGAGATTTGTTTGCATTTTGAGATTGACGTCCCGTGCGGTTTTACAATCACTTCTGTAACCATATGTGCTCACACCATGAGGCATCCTTCCAAGATCGAAGGCGAATTAAAAGACAGCGCGGTTTAACCTGAAGGGAGGATCCGTTGCCAAGATTTCCAGCTCAGTCGCACCAAACCCGATCATCCGCGCGCGGTGCTTTCCCATGAGTATCGGTACTAAAGAACATCTGCCCACGGAACAAGGAAATGACAGGCGAACTTTACATAACCGTTTCCCAGGAAGGCAGAAATCAAAAAATTAAACAAATGTGCAAACACTGACTAAGAATGTTTGCAGCTGGCATGAAACTTTTTTGGCAGAAGTCAGTAAAGCATTACTCTTCTGAAAATATCCTACAGTTATTTCTTAATAATGCTTTTGTTGAATAGTACCGTGATATTTCAATATGTAACTGGCTGAAGGAGGGCAAGGACTTGAACCTCCAGACTCCCGGGTAAGAGTCATGCGCACTGACCACATCGCCAAAGAGCCAGGCTTGTTAGCAAGGCAGCCAGGGCACGTACTTATTAGGAGACACTTCCAGTGACAGGACCCTTCAACTGTCACATACGTATAGTCCATACAACTGTATATCTCCAGTTTGAATAACTGTAGTACTACTGTAGTAATGCTACTTTACGGTGGCAGAAATTGTTGCAACTGTTAAATATATGTGTCCAATCAAAGCCATACATTCAGAGAGAATTGATTGATCATTGACTATTTAGTATATGGGGAACACACTTGCCGTTTATTTAAGCAAACAGGCCAAACCTTGTATCTCAATCTAAATCCTAAAAGGTTGTTAAGTCTGTGCACTTGCTTTGGCTGAACACCTGTTTGTAACCGGTAAAAAAGATTATTATACAATAACAGCAGGAAGATTGTGAGGATCACAGCCAGCCCAAGTCCTAGGGACCCGCAGGCACTCCGCCGGACGTGCGTTTTCATCTGAAAATCCGCAACAAGTTGAGACCCATGGAAGCAAGGTGAGGTGAGACAACTGTGTAGGTGTTCAACTGCTTTGTGTAAGATCAGTCTTCAGTATCATCGAAACCAGTGGACCTCGAGGCTCTGTTGCTCCAGTGGTGTCCATACCAGACTTTCATTCAGAAATATGCAATGTATGTATGTATGAAGTAAAACTTTTATCTACAAAACCCAAAACCAGTGAAGTTGGCACGTTATGTAAATCGTAGATAAAAAAAGAATACAATGATTTGCAAATCCTTTTCAACTTATATTCAATTGAATACACTGCAAAGACAAGATGTTTAATATTCAAACTGAGAAACTTCATTTTTCTTTTGCAAATAATCATTAACTTAGAGTTTAAAGGCAGCAACACATTGCAAAAAAGGTGGCACAGGGGCCATTTTACCACTGTGTTTCATCGCCTTTCCTTTTAACGACACTCAGTAAACGTTTGGGAACTGATGACACCGATTTTTGAAGCTTTTCAGGTGGAACTCTTTCCCATTCTTGCTTGATGTACAGCTTAAGTTGTTCAACAGTCCGGGGTCTCTGTTGTCGTATTTTACGCTTCATAATGCGCCACACATTTTCAATGGGAGACAGGTCTGGACTACAGGCAGGCCAGTCTAGTACCCACACTCTTTTACTACGGAGCCATGCTGTTGTAACACGTGCAGAATGTGGCTTGGCATTGTCTTGCTGAAATAAGCAGGGGCGTCCATGAAAAAGACGTTGCTTGGATGGCAACATATGTTGCTCCAAAACCTGTATGTACCTTTCAGCATTAATGGTGCCTTCACATATGTGTAATTTGCCCATGCCTTGAGCACTAATACACCCCCATACCATCACAGATGCTGGCTTTTGAACTTTGCGCCTATAACAGTCCGGATGGTTCTTTTCCTCTTTGGTCCGGAGGACACGACGTCCACAGTTTTCAAAAACAATTTGAAATGTGGACTCGTCAGACCACAGAACACTTTTCCACTTTGCATCAGTCCATCTTAGATGAGCTTGGGCCCAGCGAAGCCGGCAGTGTTTCTGGGTGCTGTTGATAAATGGCTTTCACTTTGTATTGCAGAGTTTTAACTTGCACTTGCAGATGTAGCGACAAACTGTAGTTACTAACAGTGGTTTTCTGAAGTGTTCCTGAGCCCATGTGGTGATGTCCTTTACACACTGATGTCGGTTTTTGATGCAGTACCGCCTGAGGGATCGAAGGTCACGGGCATTCAATGTTGGTTTTCGGCCTTGTCGCTTACGTGCAGTGATTTCTCCAGATTCTCTGAACCTTTTGACGATATTACGGACCGTAGATGATGAAATCCCTAAATTTCTTGCAATAGCTCGTTAAGGAATGTTGTTTTTAAACTGTTCGACAATCAGCTCACGCATTTGTTCACTAAGTGGTGACCCTCGCCCCATCCTTGTTTGTGAATGACTGAGCATTTCAGGGAAGCTGCTTTTATACCCAATCATGGCACCCACCTGTTCCCAATTAGCCCGTTCACCGGTGGGATGTTCCAAATAAGTGTTTGATGAGGATTCCTCAACTCTCTCAGTCTTTTTTGCCACTTGTGCCAGCTTTTTTGAAACATGTTGCAGGCTTCAAATTCCAAATGAGCTAATATTTGCAAAAAATTACAAAGTTTACCTGTTCGAACATTAAGCAACTTGTCTTTGCAGTGTATTCAATTGAATATAGGTTGAAAAGGATTTGCAAATCATTGTATTCTGTTTTTATTTACGATTTACACAATGTGCCAACTTCACTGGTTTTGGGGTTTGTATGTGACTGGCCCTGCAACTGAGCCAGAATTTTGACTAACAGTTGACTTCCAATCCATCAGTACGCACATATTCTATGGAATGGACAAACACATTCACAAATGGTAACCAGGAAATGCTTTTTCAGATATATTTTATGAAACTTTACCAGTATTGCAACATGGATATATTTGATATTGCGATGCGCAAGAAAGCTGTTCACTTGCCAAAGAGGAAAACCCAAGAAAGGACCAGTGTAGGCAATGCATTGTGGGCATCTATCAATGACACTTCACAGAATAAGCTCAATTCCAAATCAGCCTCTACTTTGCCTTACCTACTCCACCTCCGTTTGTGCACTCAGGAGCAGGAAATCTAATTAGCACGGAGTAGGAGCGGACTGTGAAACAGTGAGACTGCATGGATGCTGATGTTCTGATCTAACTCTCTTTTGCCGGGGGCCGGGTAATGGAAGAGATGGCGTATATAAGGTGATGTATACTGTAGCTGTGGTGCTGGCTCCCTCTATTTCCCCGTGGATGGAGGCAAGTACATCCCAAAGACTACATGCGTGTTTAAACCCTCCCCTTCAATGAGGAGTGCAGCTGCGAAGGAGACTTCATGCGAGTGCTGAGTGACACTCAACAATGAAATGTTAGTGGTGAAGGAGCGGATTGGGGAAGGCCACAGTCATACTCATATCAGAAATGGATTATAGGCTGATTTTGAAGACAGACTCGAGTTACAAAGCACAAACTAAGAGCCAAAAAAGAGAAACAGAGCACTGAAGGAAACATTAAAACATTATATAACCATCCTCTCCAATTCACAGGATAACAAATAGGCCTACTTGTGTTCCTGAACTGGATAGCCGGGGTGCAGATGGAGGAACCTCCTCCTGCAACTTAAAGCAACACCTCACAGAGGCCGAGTGGCTAACATGTACAAGGGGACTTTTTAAAAGGGAAGATGTTTAACAGCAATAAATTGGTCAGGTCTGCACACTGAAAGACAATGCTCCCCAAAAATTTATTGTGTCGTCAATGTTTCGATCAACAAGTGATCTTCATCAGGATAGAAGACAGTAGCACACTCACATCTCTATAAGCACTAACTCAAATTCACAATTGAACATAGTAATTGTTCACACCTGATTTCAATGACTAAGATCAATCAGTAGGCGCACAGATGTAATCCAGAGTAAGCAAGTAAAGGTGTGTGCTGACAAAAAGTGCATAAAACATACAATCCCAAGACAAGTATATATATATATACACACTTTTTTTTAAAGACAATACCAACCTGGACACAACAAAAATTGATAATGATGATATAAAATTACAATAGATGTACAGAGTACCTGCAGATTAACTAAGTTAAACTAACCAAGGAAGATATAAGAAATATAAGTAGTGTGCAACTGCTTCCATCCCCTCAGTATATACACATACAAAAACAAAAGGAAAAATCAAATCATACAACAAATTACAGAAATGGCCTAATGTCAAGAGATTCATTCAGACCCCTAGCCACTGTCTCAATGAATCTTTTGACATCAGGCCATTTCTGTGATTTGTTTGACGACAAAGTACATTTTTGGGGAGCATTGTCTTTCAGTGTGCGGACCTTACCATTTTATTTTTGTTCATTCTTACATTGTCCTGCACCTGCAATTGAGTGGATGTGCATGCTTTATTCTCTTAAGATGTTTAACAGCACCTTGGAGTCGGAGGGATCATATCTTCTTGGATTTCATGGCTCAGCTGTTCTCCCAGGCCGACTGTAATGTAGCTGTGAGTTGCTGTGGCGGAGGTAGGCCAAAGCAGATGTTTACTGTTGCTCTGTGGGGGCTCTGGTTGCCCAGGACCTCTCTATCTCTGAGGAATGCGCTCACACTGCAGTATTTACGCACGGTAAGAAAAGCAGACCAACACTTTTTCGGGTTGTTGGGTTGGGGCTCCCGCCACATGTGTAGGCCAGAGGGGAAGAGTCTAGGCGTCCGACAGCCCTCATGAAAATATCCTTCAGTTATTTCTTAGTAATACTATAGTATAATGGCATAACTATAGTAGTTTGCATAGTATAACTAGTGTAGAACCATAGACATCACATTATAACTATAGTATTTCCACAGTCAACAGTACCATGATGTTACTATAGTGCACACAACTGTATTGCCATAGTTTGAATAACTAGTATAACTATAGTAATACTACACTATGGTGGTGAAAAATGCCATCCATTTACTATAGGTTAACTAGCTTGGAACTATAGTAATTTTTCATAAGGGAGTAGAACTTTTCTTTTGTACTTTGTCCAGTATTTTTAGTATCATCCGCAACTACTAATTGGTACAATTCTTTAGCCTTTCAGTGGAACTAATTAGTGAAATTAACTGCCTGAGTCAATAGATAGATAGAAGGAACACACGGTTGAATTTTCTGATTCAAGGACTTTACCTTTCCCTCTGCCTTTCACTAGCAAGACAGTCTCAAATCTCGCACTTCTAAGCTTTGAGTTTTCTGGGTTATGTTGGCTCAATTCACTTAAAGTACATGGGCTCAACAGCGCTTTGTGCAGAGATCAAGCCCCCACAATGCTTTACAAGAAAACATCTTTAAAAACATTCGAGCTTAGAGCTGGACCTGCTGTAAAACAGTCACTGGCCTTTCTGTGGGAATTTATATGATCTGCAAAGTGTAAAATAAGTCACTGACTTTTACAGTAGTGCAGAATGTGGTCTGCATGGTAAAAAATAGTCACTGGCTTTTCTGTAGAATTATATATGGCCTGTACAATAGTCACTGGATTTTCTGCAGAAATGTATTTGGTCTGCAGGGTGAAAAATTGTCATTGGATATTCTTTAGAACTTTGTATGGTCTGCAAGGTGTATCTGGTCTTGCTCTCCTGTAGAACTGGACACAGTCATCAGAGTGTAAGAGAGTGGCTTTCCTTTACAACTGCATAAGGTCTGCAGGGTGTGAATTAGTTCCTTGTGTCGCAGAACTGTAAATGGTACTCAGGGTGTAAAATAATCAATTGCTTTCCTACAGAGCTCTGTACAATCTGCTGGGTGCAGAATAGTCGCTGGCTTACCTGTGGAACTTTCAAATGGTCTTCAGGGTGTAGAATGGTCGGTGGCTTTCTCAATGAACTGGGTTTGGTGTGCTGGGTGTAAAGTCACTGCATAGCTTTTCTGCGGAACCGTATATGGCCAGCATGGTGTTTATTCCGATTCTTATTCCGACACGTCATATATTGACGCTACCTGACCAAGTGTCGACATACAAGGCAAAAGGTCGCTTTTAGCATCCTTTATTGATACCAGTGTAAAACGAACCCTGACTCTAACCCCTAACCCCTACCTCCTGACCCTTAACCCAAAACCTAACCTTAACCCTGAAATAATGACGCCAAAAGCTTTCTTTTGTCTCGTATATCGATGTTTGGGCAGGTAGCGTCAATATATGATGAGTCCGCGATGAGAATGTGTTGGTCTGACACACTTACAGTGGCATTATGGTTAAGCCTTGCACAATGTGACACACACATATTAAGACATTTGTTATGGTTAAGATCAGTACCGTCTGATACTAAGATACTGACGTTATGGTTAAGCTCTGTGCTGTCTGACACACAGATAGAGACACAATGATTAAGCCTTGTACTGTCTGACTCACAGATAGTGATGTTATGGTTAAGCCAGGTACAGACTGACACACAGACAGTGATGGTTAAAGGGACTATGTCAATAGCTGGGCATGTGCTCAAGGAGGCAACTGTTAGTAAAAAAACATATGATCCGAGACTGCGTTGCTAGTGCTTTCGCAGCATATTTTGGCAGGCCAAAGGAGGGCCCAGGCGGTGGATTGAACCCCAGACTCCCAAGTCTCACTCACTGACCACATCGTCAAAGAGCCAGGCTCGTTGGCAAGGTAACCAGGGTGCTTACTTATTAGGAGGCATTTCGAGGGACAGGATCCATCAACTGTCACATCTCTTCCCCTCTTTTGGGAGTGTGCTCTCACGCTCCATGCTTTACGCATGCTGCCCACCATTGGGATTCCCCGAATCCTGCCGATTATACCAGAATATGGCAGAAAGCTGGATTCATTTAGATTGTCTTGCTCCCCCTTTGTAATGGCCAATGGTACTCTTTCCTGTGGCCCATGGAAAAGATAAGTTTTGCGACCAAACTTGCACATGCCCTGCTATTGATATAGCCCCTTTAAGCTCAGTACTGTCTGACATACAGATAGTGACATTAAGGTTAAGCCTTGTACTGTCTGACACTCAGATAGTGACGTTATGGTTAAGCTCTGTACTATCTTACAGATTATGATTATGCTCAGTGCCATCTGACACACAGATATTCAGACATTTGTTGACAGTCATACTTTTCGGCCATGAATTAAACAACACACGTGCAGTGGGCTGGAACCAGATGTGTGCCTTCTGTTCGCTCCAGGTGTGCGTATGAGCCTGTGTATATGCATGTATGTGACTCACCTCTCTGCCATTTAGGAGTTCCCCTTGGGGCGGAACGCAGAAACGTTCCTGAGCTGCTTCTCTCCGCCATACATTCCATTCTCGCCGCCAAAATGCTCTGAGTCACGAGAGGCGGGCACGCGGTAGTTATCGATTGATCCCCACCAGAACAGGGAGTTCCCGCACCTGTCGATGAGTCTGAACTCAGGGCGTTTCACCTCTGCTACGCCACGCCGCATCCTCCGCCCATCACGATCGCGTCAATCGTGCGATTTTTGGAATTGCCATAACCGGTCTGATGAGGCATTTCCTGTCGCAATAATCCGCAATCACAGGCCATGATTGCACCAGTCAGGCAAGGTTTTTTCATGCCAATGCAAAGGGACACCTACACATAAGTGAAAAATTCAAGGGAGAACCAGGATAAATGCGTGGACAAACATAACAAAAGCAGTTACTTCTGCTCATTTTCCCGGCATGGTTTGGGTCCAATCGTCCCCTTCAAGGCAGAAGGGCTGCTGCAAATTATTGCCATGTTACTTTCTGTGATCACTTTAGTATTCTGTGATGAAGTATTTCGACCAAGACGGGAGTGGTCTCTTCCAGGATGACAATGGCCGAAATCCCACAGGGCACTGGGGGTCACTGAATGGGTTTTATAAGCATGAAAATGATCGTAATCATATAGCACAGCCTTCATAGTCGCCAGATCTCTAACCAGCTGAACTCATATGGGTGATTTTGAAATAAGGTGTTGGACAGCTGTCCCTGTGACTGTCATCAAACACTGATCTGGCTGTTTGTGGAGGCCCATCACCTTAATAAGGCAGTTTATGTAAATTTTGCCTTTAAATTTGTCACCCATCTGTCAATGACCAATAAAAATACTGAGAGTGCCCGTTCACTCCTTATATATGTAACATATCAGAGCTTCTCGGTGCTGTACTGTGGGTGGGCACTCCCAAAAGCTTTACGTAATACGCACACTGGGGTCAGGGGAAGCAGCTCTTGGTGATGATTTGAAGGTTCCATGAAGAGAAATTTAGATCCGTACAAACTGATGCAATATGATGTAATGTGTGTATCCGAGGAAAGCAAAATCATTTGGTGGAAACTTTTAAAAGGAAGCTGGAGCTGACTTGTTCGATTTTGAATGTGATATTTGATTTCAAAATGTGACTGAGGATGAAAGGATATTGATTTTACGGGACGGGTAATTGTCAGACATTTGCAATCAAAGCTTTCAGCTCTGATTTGGATTCCCACCTCCACGAACAGGATGATGTTATGATCAAATTGAAGTTGTTTGCCATGGAGTGGAAATTAAAAAAATAAAATAAAATCTTTGGTGTGAAAATAAACAAATTGATTTTTCTATTTTCTAGAATACTCGCCCTAATACAATTTTGTGTGGCTGTTTGAAATCAGATCCATAAACTCTGATTCCATCTTGGCTTTAGCAGGGCTGAGTAATCCACGTTCTCATTAGAACACACCTGCTCTGAGAGTCTTTTCTGGAACAGGCCTGCTAAATGAGTCCCTTTCCCCTATCGCCAGGGGAGAGGATTATATAGTCTTTCCTTCTTTGTGGTTGTAATAGTTTCTGGTACTCACAATAATGGGTGATATTTACACCTGGCATGACTGCTGTGGGCTTGTGTTAAATCTACCAGAACCGTAAGCCTGGTGTTTATATATGCTCTTTAAACAAAAGCCTTTTTACAGGAGTTTGCCCAAAAAGACAGATGACATCAGTACATTTTGAAGACTTGCTTTCAAAGCTAGCACTGACGACCTGCAGTCACTTCAGCAATCATGCAGTGTTGGCCTTCTCCCGTTAAACATGTTTAAAAAGTCATAATGACCAAATACACAGTCTCACTCAACTCCATTCACTGTGGAATAGTAGAGAACAAAAAAAAAAAAAAGAAAAAACAATTACTACAAAAAACTCTAATCATGATAATGAATGTGACAGGCCTTTAGGCTAATTGGGTATGTTTATTATTTCCATGATTATGACTGATAGAGGGATTAAAGGTGTGATGGAAAAGTTTTAATATTTCTACTGTCACAGGCACCATGACAGAGGGAGAGACCATCAATTTAATAATGGTCTACCTCGTAAATAGGCCATTTCTCCAAAAACATTTGGCAAAAAAGAGCTCAAAGGCTGATATATCACTTTATCTGTCCAAACTAAAATGGACAGAAAAGAGGAGCAACGTCTGAGCTTGAAGTTTAGACTGAAAAATGTAATGCCTGTGATAAACCCAGAATTCTCCTGATCTGATTTTTTTTCTTTTCCCAAAACTCCACAGGAATTTAAACAGTAAGCAATATGAAGACATTCTAATGGTCCACAGTGATGTCAAAGCTGAACTTCATCACTTGACTGTTGAAAAGTTGTAGCATTACTGGCAGAAAAGCTGTAAAAAGTGGGTATTGGCGAGATGAGATGACTTGGATTGGATGGGCATATGCAGGGTGGACACAATGTTATACCCCAATTCCGAAATAGTTGGGACAAAGTGAAAATTGTGAATTAAATCAAAACGCAATGACTTTCAAATCACACCAGCCAGTATTTTATTCACAATAGAATAGAGATAACAAAGTAAATGTTGAAACTGAGAAATTGTACAATTTTATCCACAAAATTAGCTAATTTCAAATATGATGTCTGCTACAGGTCTCAAAAAAGTTGGGACAGGGGCCTGTTTACCATGGTGTAACATCCCCTCTTCTTTTCAACACAGAGTGGAGGCGTCTGGGCATTGAGGAGACAAGTTTCTTGAGTTTAGCCATTGGAATTTGATCCCACTGTTGTTTACTACAGGCTTCCAGCTGCTGGAGAGTTTTGGGCCTCCTTTGACTGACCTTTTGTTAAATTATGCGCCAAATGTTCTCAATCGGTGAAAGATCAGAACTGCAGGCAGGCCAGTTCAGCACACGGACTCTTCTACTACGAAGCCATGCTGTTGTAATAGCTGCAGTATGTGGTGAATACGCAAGGCTTTCCCTGGAATAGATGTCGACTGGAGGGGAGCATATGTTGCTCTAAAACCTCAAAACCTCTATATACCTTTCAGCATTCAGGGTGCTTTTTTAAACATGCAAGTGTCCCACACCACATGCACTAATGCATCCCCATATCATCAGAGATGCTGGCTTTTGAACTGAATACTGATAACAGGAGGGGTGGACTTTTTCCTCTACAGCCCGGAGGACACGATGCCCATGATTTCCAACAAGAATGTCAAATTTGGACTCGTCTGACCACAAGACACTTTGCCACTTTGCTCCAGTCTATTTCAAATGAGCTTTGGCCCACAGAACACGGCGGCGCTTCAAGATCATGCGCAACAATGGCTTCCTTTTTGCATGATAGAGTTTTAGATGGCATCAGTGGATGGCACTGCAGACTGTGTTTACAGACCGTGGTTTCTTGAAGTATTCCTGGGCCCAGTAAGTAATGTCAATGACAGAATCATGCCGGTGAGTGATGCAGTGACGTCTGAGGGCCCGAAGATCAGGGGCATCCAGTAAAGGTCTTCGGCCTTGTCCCTGACACACAGAGATTTTTCCAGTTTCTCTGAATCTTTTGATAATGTGATGCACTGTTGATGATGAAACCTTAAAAGTCTTTGTAATTTGATGTTGAGGAGCATTGTTTTAAAACTATTCCACAATTTTTTTACGCAAGCCTTCACAGGTTGGAGAGCCTCTGGCCATCTTTACTTCTGAGATACTCAGCCTCTCGAAGGCATCCCTTTTATAGCCAATCATGTTACACACCTGATACCAGTTAACTTAATTACTTGCTAAATGTTCTTTCAGCTGATTCTCTTATATATTAATTGCCTTTTCAGAACTTTTTTGCCTGTATTCCAAGTTTTTAGAGGCCTGTTGCAGCCAGAAAATTTGAAATGAGCTCATTTTGTGGATAAAAATGTAAAATGTCTCAGTTTCAACATTTGAAATGTTATCTATGTTCTGTTGTAAAAAACATATTGGCTCATGTGATCTGAAAGTCATTGCATTTTGATTTTATTCACAATTTACACTTCGTCCCAACTATTTCGAAATTGGGGTTGTAGACACTCTCCCGAAAAAATATCTTTCACTGTGAAGTCTCCAAACAACATTTGCAAAAGCATCCATTCATTTCATTCTTATTCATTGAAAGGCTATTTTGCAACATGTTCCTGCTTAAGAGAGGTTTCCCCTGCAAGGCTTAATTTGGTATTTCTGTGAAGCAAGAAGAGGATTTTAAGAGAGTTCCGAGAGGGTTAGATAGCCTGTAGGTGTAATCAGAAAAGTGAATTTTTTGATAAATATTTGGCCTTTTAACTGTTCGGTCAACTGGTACCAAACAACTGTTTTATGTAACAGTTCTAATGAACTGCTGATATTTTAGGCTGAATTTATTGGACTCAGGTGTGTGGAAATAGTTTGCATAAATTTTCTGATTAAATGTAATGCTTCACTTTTGGAGTGTGCATTACTCAGAAAAATGGCTCCATTTTTTATTGTAGCAAGGGGTACAATCTCTAAATTTATAGGAGCCTGTGCAAAAAACCAAAGAACAAGAACCCATCAGGGACAGAGAGACCTTTGGTTGGATAGTTGGTGTAATGCCCCTCCCCTTTAGTTGGATAGTTGGTGTAATGCCCCTCCCTTTTAGTTGGATAGTTGGTGTAATGCCCCTCCCCTTTAGTTGGATAGTTGGTGTAATGCCCCTCCCTTTTAGTTGGATAGTTGGTGTAATGCCCCTCCCCTTTGGTTGGATAGTTGGTGTAATGCCCCTCCCCTTTAGTTGGATAGTTGGTGTAATGCCCCTCCCCTTTGGTTGGATAGTTGGTATAATGCCTCTCCCCTTTGGTTGGACAGTTGGCATAATGTCCGCTCTCTTTGGTATTCCAGAACCTCGGCTACCTGCCCTTATCCAGTGTTTCAATGATGGCTTGGTGGTCTCACTGAATTATGTTACCTGGTTCTCTCTAGTTTATTATGACCTCTTTGTCTAATTATGTTGTGATTCTGTATTTGCTCATGTTCTGTTTTGCCCTTGACCATGTTCATGCCTTGATTATTCGGACTGACTTTAGTGTATTTTGATATTTGCCATGTCTGACTATTCTGTAATTATGTATTGGGTTCTGTTAGTATTGGTTTATTCATGTATTGCTTTAGTATGTACTTTTCCATGTTTTGCATCTTGCCAAAGTCACCTCCCGGTTCATGTTTTCTATCATGCATTGCACTTTGTCTCCTTCGTCTGGTCTTTCGTCTTGTCATTGCACACAGCCCCAGTCCTGAGTGTCACTCTTCAGGTGATTAACTGGATTCTAGATTTCAACCTTCCTTCCGATCTCGTTTGCTTACTTCGCCTTACTTTTCTATCTTACTAACCATACTAACAGTTTGTTATTTTCGCTAGAAGTTACTAACACCAACTAACATTGTATATAATACTTACTTGCTAACAAGCACCAAGGGATTGTATAGTTTCACTTACTAATTGATTAACAAGCTCTCAGCACTCGCCCTGTTCTAGTCTCCGCCTCTTGTCTCTCCCTGATTTCTTTTGCTGCATTTTCTGTGGAAGCTCCATGTCTTATCACGCTGTCCTTCTTTAAGTATCTATGCACGTTAGAACTCCTTAACTGGAGCTGTATGTCTTTGTATAGGTTTGTCCCGTGATCCCTGTCCACGTTTTGGCTTCTGCCAAATTGCATGTGATTAGGTTCTCCCTCATGTGCTGCTCCCTTGTAATCAGTCTGACTGTTTGCACCTGTGTCTCTCATCATGTGATCTCCCTGGAAATGTACATTAGGTGTCTTTTCACAGTTACTCTCAGTCAGATCGTTTTCCTCAGTCTTCTTGTGCCACGCTTCATTCGCCTTGATTACTCAGTGTTTATCTTTCCGACTGGGCCGCCCAACCTTTCGATTTTTTGCCTTTGTGATTTTGGATTATTGTTGCATCTGTGAGTTTTGACCTTTTTCTGTCCAACCACGAGATCTATGATTGCTGCCCTGGTTACGATTCGGATTATGTCCATTGGATTCTGGTTTTGCTTCTCTGACATACCTATTCCTGTGAACCAGACCCATTTCTGTCTGACTATGATTACTGTGATTGCTGCCCTGGTTTTCGATTCTATTTTTGCCCAACTGGATTTTGATTTTTGGAGTGTGGACTTTGTACTTTTGCCTTCTGCCCTGCGGGGGTCCTCCCCCTTTATTAATAAAGCAAGTTCTACTGCATTGCCTGGTTCTCGCGACTGGCTCCTGATCGCACCCTCACAATTTAAACCTTAACTTTCCCCTTCACAGGCAGGTAGCCTTAGTCAGAACCACTCTTATGTTCAGTGCGCCCCCCTTGGGTGATACCTGAAGTTTTGCATTAGTCTGGTTATTTCACTTCCTTCATTTAATAAACTTCCACTGTTTCTGCACTTGGGTCCTCATCTTTCCATCACTCTTCTGGCGCCCTGTGAACACCTCTGGGCGCCATGAGCCCTGTGAACACACCTGGGATCCAGGACATGGCAGTTTTACAGCTCTTTAACTCACCAAATAATGTGACAAATCTATACCTGAACCAGTCTCAGCAAAAATAGCACGTCACAAACTGTGCAACACTTGTACTAATGGCAGTGTTTCCCATGGTTTGACCACTCCACGTTTGTACATTATTCTTCAGAAAGAGAAGTAAAGTCTTAGAACTTTTTTTTTTAATTATCACATTTCATTTCAACAATTAAACTAATATCAGTTGGGAAAAAATGCGGATGATTTTCACTTTTTGGGTCAGCTTGAACAAGGATGAAGTTGAATGTCTGATGACTCAGCCGGTGAGTCAGTGTTCACATGGTAAACTTTAATAACTATTGTTCTTAAGTGCCCGGAGCACTCTGGGTAATTTAGTGAGGTGGAGGGAGAGGAGGCTCTCTGCACAAGTTAATCACAGAAATACTTTTGGCCTTGTTCTAGAATCTGCCTTCAGGCCAGAGGAGTGAATTAAAGGCACCAAGTTTTAAAACAGATGAGAATCTAATGAGACAGAGCAGAGCACAGAGCATGTCTCTAATACACCTCACCTATTTATCTTTTTCTTTCTCTTTTCTCTTACTTTCACTTTCTCTAACTGGCTTTTGCTCTCTCTTTCTCTTTCTTTCTCCCTTTCTCACTCACACACACACACAGAAACACACACACACACAAACACGCACACACATGCACACTCACTTGCAACTAACGCTTTATGTGCGCAAATTAACTGCTTATAAACTCATACACTATTTTCACTCATGCAAACATACAGCGGTCATAATAAGTATGGAACACGTCAACATTTTTTTCAGTAAATATATTTCTAATGGGGCTAAAGACATGAAATTTTCACCAGATGTCGGTAACAACCCAAGTAATCAACACACAAAGAAATCAAAACAAGTCCATAAATTACGTTATGTGTAATAAAGTGGAATAACACAGGGAAATAGAATTGAACACGCTTACTGAAATTGATTTAATCCAAAGTAGAAAAGCCTTTGTTTGTAATAACAGCTTCAAGATGCCTCCTGTAAAGAGAAACTAGTCGCATGCATTGCTCAGGTGTGATTTTTGCCCATTATTCCACACAAACTGTCTTCAAATCTTGAAGGTTCCAGGGACCTCTTCTATGACCTCTGATCTTCTGTTCTTTCCATATATTTTTAATTGGATTCAAGTCGGGTGATTGACTGAGCAATGTTGGCAGCTTTATGTTCTTTCTCTGAAACCATTTGAGAGTTCCCTTGGCTGTGTGGTTAGGATCATTGTCTTGCTGAAATGTCCACCCTCATTTCACCCTCAGCATCTTGGTAGATAGAAACAGATTCTTATCAAGAATCTCTCTGTACATCTCTCCATGCATCCCTCCTTCATTTATATGAAGTCTGCCAGTGCCATAAGCTGAAAAACAGTCCCACGCCAAGATGTTCCCACCTCCGAACTTCACTATTGGTATGGTGTTTTGGGGGTGATGAGCAGTGCCATTTGTCCTCCAAAAATGGTGTGTGCCATGACATCCAAAGAGTTTAAGTTTAGTCTCATCTGAACGGACTATATTCTCCCAGTATTTCATAGGTTTGTCCAAATGTTATACCGCAAACTTTAAACGAGCTTCAACATGCTTTTTCTTCAGCAATGGAGTCTTGCGCGTTGAGCGTACATAGAGGCCATAGTGGTTGAGTGCATTACTTATTGTTTTCTTTGAAACCACGGTACCTGCTAATTCCAGGTCTTTCTGAAGCTCTCTGCGAGTTGTCCTTAGCTTTTGGACAACTCATCTGATTATTCTTTAGACTCCTCTGTCAGAAATCTCACCTGGAGCACTTGGTCATGGCCGGTTTATGGTGAAATGATGTTCTTTCCACCTCTGTATTATGACCCCAATGGTGTTCACTGGAACATTCAGAACTTTAGAAATATGTCTGTAACCAATGCCATCATTCAGAGTTGGGTTCAAGTACTTTCAAGAATTGGATGAAAGTTTTTTTTTTTAAATAGCAAAGTGCTTGCACTTGTATCGGAGTACTTCCTATTAATGCCTAAAGTACTTGAACTTGTCTTCAAGTACTTTTCAAAGTTCTCCTAAGTGCTGACAGAGATTGGTCAAGTATTGAAAACTACTTGAATACAAGTACATATATTTATTATTAGGTGTATTATTAGGCATTAGGTCCAATAATATTATTAGCCCTAACACCTAATATTAGGCATTATTAGTTAGTACTACTCACATACAAATACAAGCACCATGGTATGTAAAAAAATACTTGCATACAATTCTCAAAAGTACTTGAAAGTACTTGGACCCCTGTCTGACATCAGTATGTTTTGCTACAATAAGGTTTCAAAGGTCTTGAGCTCTTTGCTTTTACCCCTCACAAGATGCTTCTTGTGTGACACCTTGGTAATGAGAAACCTTTTTATAGGCCATCAATTAGGACTTAACCAGCTGATATTAAAATCCACTTATAGGGGGCAGGATTGCTTTCTAAATGCTGACTTCATGCGTTCAATACTTATTTCCTGTGTCATTCCACTTTTTAACACATAACTTAATTAATGGAGGTATTTGTTTTAATTTCTTTGTATTTGTGGATTACTTGGGTTGTTACCAACATCTGGCAAAAATTTCATGTCAATAGCCCCGTTAGAAATATATTTACTGAGAAAAATGTTGGCGTGTTCAATACTTATTTTCCCCGCTGTACCTGCATGCAGATGTATTTGTGTATTTGTGAGTGTGTATGATGTGTATGATTGTGCCCATTGTAGGTGCTGTGATCAGTGGACCACCTGATTAATTAAACTTTGTATTTCTTGGATTAGTAACTTTGTTAGACCTTATGCAATTACTAGTGTTGCAGAATTATAAGCACAATATGGAAAGTGGGCTGTCATTCCCCATGGCAGGCATGGCTATTTCTCCCATAATGTGAAGTTAAAGGGTAAAAAAAAAAAAAACCCACAAATTAAGACACATTAACAGCTTAATATAATTCTGGGTCCCCGAGGATTGAGTTTGAGAACCACTGGTCTGTATGATGGCTATTGTTCTTGCCCATTCCATGCGTCTTCACTTCTAGAAAGCTTTATCAACTGTTCTGCTACACTCTTGTGCTGCAAGGAAGTCATTTTTATTTTTTATTTCACTGTTATTTTACCTGGAAGTCCCAGTCATATATTTAGTCTATAATACGCTCACAGTCTGCAGCCACTGCTACTGTTTGATGAAATGTCAGACCAAGATCTGGTTGAGGTGATTGAATAAGCCGTGCTTGAGTTGAGGAGTAAATTGGGATAAGGAGAAAAGTTGTCTTTGATGGTGCCAGTCTTTTGAGCAGATCGCAGAGATATTCCAATTCTGTTTAAAATGGTGGCAGCAGACAAGAATAAAGCAACTTTTTGTTCATTATAAAGATTTATGAATGGGCTTAGTGGGTCAATTTAGTTTTTTAAGTCTGGAATTAATATCCTAAGTAATAAATCACAGAGACCAGGGCTGTCTTTAGCATACATCAAAAAGTGCAACTCCCATGGTAATTTATAAGAGTATAAAAGTTATGTTTTTCAACAAACTCTGTCATCATCTCATAAGTCCCCCCCACCCCCACCACACATCCATTTAGCAACTCGCTCTGTGCCTGGGTGGGAATTGGCTAACAGAGCTAGCCCTTACCTGTTAGCATTGTTGTCCACTGAGTTAAATTCTTCCCTGTTCTCAGCCTTCGACTGAGTTTGACAAGTCATTTCTAGCCCAGAGGTGGGCTTTTTTTTTGTCTCGTCACCCCTCCCACGTTTCACAGCATAATATTCACATTCCATACCACTGAGACTTAGCTGCAGGCTGTGATTTTAACATTTTGATCATTTAGCGAGGATTTGGCGAGCTGTTAAATCAGGTATCAGTCAAATCCAGAAGTCCAGGCTTGTCACGATGAGAGGGCTGCTCTTGAAAGGATGAAAGTTTCACCCAAAAGGCTATCTGGTGAAATCCTCCAAACTACCCATTTTTACAAGTCATGAGACTGGAGAATTCTGAATATTTTTTATATTTTTTATTTTTTAATTTTTTAAATACATTTCAAATGGGCTTGTTTCAATTGATTTGTGCATGTTTTTTGAGTAATTATCTAAATCAGGAACCTGGAGTATTAGTGGCAGTCCTCTGTAAAGAGCGCAGTCTCATCAAGATGCGTCATATAGTGACGCTACCTGACCAAGTGTCGATATACGACGCGAAAGGTCGCTTTTAGCGTCCTCATTTGACACCAGTTTAAAACGAACCCTAACCCCTAACCCTTAACCCGAACCCTAACCATCAAATAAAGACGTCAAAAGCTTGCTTCTGTGTCGTACAGTACAGGCCAAAAGTTTGGACACACCTTCTCATTCAATGCGTTTCCTTTATTTTCATGTCTATTTACAATGTAGATTCTCACTTAAGGCATGAAAACTATGAATGAACACATGTGGAATTATGTACGTATGTATCAAACAGTTGTCCAATAGGGTTGTCGGCTGTGTATCAACCTGACTTCTGCACAACTGATGGTCCCAACCCCATTGATAAGGCAAGAAATTCCACTAATTAACCCTGACAAGGCACACCTGCGAAGTGAAAACCATTTCAGGTGACTTCCTCTTGAAGCTCATCAAGAGAATGCCAAGAGTGTGCAAAGCAGTAATCAGAGCAAAGGGTTGCTACTTTAAAGAAACTAGAATATAAGAAATGTTTTCAATTACAGGTATTTCACACTTTTTTGTTAAGTACATAATTCCACGTGTTCATTCATAGTTTTGATGCCTTCAGTGAGAATCTACAATGTAAATAGTCATGAAAATAAAGGAAACGCATTGAATGAGAAGGTGTGTCCAAACTTTTGGCCTGCACTGCATATCGACGCTTGGTCAGGTTGCGTCAGTATATGACGAGTCCGGATGAGAATGTGTTGCTGTAAAATGGCCTGCAGAAAAAAGATTGTATAAATTACATGAAGAAAGAGGTGATCAAATTCTACACTTTAATCTTTTCTGTGACCAGTATAATAGAAAAGTAATACATGCCAGTAGGTAACAATGTACCGAGTGGCCAGTGGGATGTTCACATATCGCTCCATGCAAGGGCTTGCACACGCCTCAGTGGCGGGAGGACATGTCCTCCAGTTGACCTTTGACCTTTCCTTCCTCACCTGCTCCGCCTCTGCACATTGTTATGCTTTGGTCTTTTCTTCTTAACTGAACAAACTCACTGACAATGCAGACTTGTGGTACTTCTGCGCTGAAGAATTGTTTCTTCCCTCTGATGTCTATCAATTTATATTCATGAAAAGTATTGTGTTATGAAGACAGGGGGAGGAGAAGGTGGGGAGAAGGAGAGAATTTATTTTCCTGGTTCAGTTGAGCTCATGGCAGTTCAATGGAATGATCTGCATTGAATGAGGGAATTGTCATAAACTACAAAAAAGCTCACAATTAATTTAACATGCTGAGTGGAATTTAAAGCCTGCGCCTTCAGCAGAAGTAGACGCTCATGTCTAGCTGCTGTCATTAATTACACAAAATATAGACAGCTTGCAACAAAGCGACTGTCCTGACAGATTTCTCTCGTTTTGCTTGAAATAAGGGGAGAGGCAAGGACCGCGAGAGAATTTCTGAAAAATTGGGCCTCAGCGTGGAAGTATGAGAGGAAGACAGAATAAAAAATACATTTATCAGACTGATCTGATATTTCAACATTATTGATGTGAGGGAAACTGGATATAAAGGCATCAATGTACTCAGTTATATTATCCATTACTTACTAAAAGAGAGAAATAAAACTCACACTGATTTATTTGGTTGTTGCAAGGATTCTCTGTAATTAGTGAAATCATTTGGTTTGCCAGTGCATAAGTAATTTGTCATAATTTGCCGGTTTGTCATAGGTGAATACGTATGGTATCATACGAGTGGTATCAATCTATTTAAAAATTAAGCAGAAATGGTTTTCCAATTGTTTTGGTCTTCTGTTACTGGAATAAATTTGAGCATTCTATGTGTATCTAAAAATGCTGCTTTAACTTCTCATTTAGAATCAAATGTCTTGAAAAATTACCTCTTGCCTAAAGGGTGCAGTTAAATTTTTAAAGAGAATTATTCTTTTATGTAGGATGCAGCCTGCAACCATTGTTCTGGATGAAGTTTGTATGATTCCATAAAACTAAAAAAATGTTAGACTATAAGTTTTCCAGGGGCGTTACCAAGGGGGGGCAGGGGGTGGGCAGTGCCCACCCTGAGAAAAGCTCTGCCCACCCAATGAAAACTCAAGATAAAAACTGATTTACTCCAATTTGACAGCAAACAAGCGATATCGATTTGATTTACAGCCGGAGGTAGACAGCCATTTAGAGTGAGCTTTACGTATGCTTTATTTTTCTATCACTATGTGTGATTGGTGGATTCCTTTGCTTGTCTATTCTGCTGTGAAAACAATGGGCACTATCGAATTACTAGGACCTTCCCATGCTCTGAGTCTTCACTTATCAGTCTGAGGCCCTGTGCTTCTCTCGGGGAATTAACACTTCGCCCATATCTCTTTTGTTGCTACTTCTGCCACCGCTTATTTTGTTACTCTTGCTGTTTGACATTAAGGTAATTTGTGTACTAGTTTGTCATCTGTATTGTCTCGTGTGGTCATAACCTGAGTTGGCTACCAAGTGAGCCCAGGCAGCTAGCCAGCAGCTAGTCTGGAGTTGCTAGTCACTCACTGGGGTTGTTGCAACAATAATTCTGAATCATAAGCACTTCGGGAAGAAAACTTGACTGGCGTAATAAGTATTTTTCGGGGACGTGCTGCACGGAGCCAAGTAAAGGACTTAAGAAGGAAACTCTAAGAAAAGTCAACGTGTTCCCGTTTACTTTGCTTGATTGGCAATCAAATGGTGGATTCGTTTACTCTCCAAGTTGAATGAGTAGAGCTGTTTTGTTAAGACAACATGTTTGATGCATTTTGAAATTTAAATAGCCGTAGAACTGCAGATTTGCATGAACACGATGTCATTGCCACGTCATTTAGTGCGACTGATCATTTATATCCCAGATTCATGTTCCATCCGCTTTTCATAAGGTTTTCCACCTTGTGTATTTTCCTAGACGCTTAAAATTGAGGGAGCTTTTATAACAAATCTCTTTATTTTTATTTTATCATTATAGATCTCCTAAATATACTATAATGAGAGATGAAATGCTGAGTTGGGATGTGGCAATTTTTTTTTAAGTGTGATGAGACCACTTACAGTCATGAGGCGTGTAGGCAGTTGCATGTAATTTCTTTAAACACACACACCTGAGGCGGCTTAAAACGATTTAAAATGCCGCCGGGAAGAAGCCCGAGTTTAGATTTTGCTAATTGCAGGAGCTCCGCCCTTCCCTAAATCTGCTCCCATGTACTCGGCCTCAATAACAATCAAACAATTTCAGTGGCCTATAACGATTAAGATGTGATTGTGAAAAGCAGACAAACCTAACTGGGCTACGGTGTTAGATTGAAGGAATGCCAGTTTGAATAATTAAAAAAAAACTTTGTTTTCCCCAAAAGCGGATGAAACCTGAATGCGGGATATAAATGATCAGTCGCACGAAATAGCGTGGCAATGACAATCGCGTTCATGCAAATCTGCTGTTCTGTGGCCATTTAAATTTCGAAATGCATCAATCAAATATGCTGTCTAAACAGCTCTACTCATTCAACTTAGAGAGTAAACAAATCCACTGTTTGATTGCCAATCAAGCAAAATAAATGGGAACACGTTTGTTTTTCTGACAGTTACCTAATTGGTTAATATGAGGCGATTCTGTGGTCCTTTACTTGGCTCCATGCAGCATGCAGCTGAAAAATACTGACGTCAGTCAAGTTTTTTCCGGAAGCATTTCACATACCCTTTGATGTTTTGCACTTTCGTTCAACCTGCGATGGGTTCAATGAAGGAAAAGGGAAAGCTCGGCAGCAGGTGGTGGTGCTACGCCTTAAAAAAATTGCGGTTCACGATTGGCACAACCCTAGTGTGCATAATTAATAAAAACTGACCACACCTGTTAATGTCCTTCCCCTATCGCCAGTTCACCAGCTGCCACTATATATATATATATATATGCCCTATTTATTCATTTAATGGCGATTTAGAGGTTCTTTTTTTTGCCCCCCCAAAGAGGACAAATGCCCACCCAAGCTTTGCATCCTGGTAACGCCTGTTTTCCACCCTCCATTTACCTGGGGGTTTGGTGTGGAGCTGATCTTAGGCATGTTCAGAATTGCGGGCGCCCGCGGATGCTCGCGAGCGTTCGATCCTGTACGCCTTTGCCCGCCCGGGCGTTTGCAAGCGTACGCGAACTATCACTTGAGCTGCCTCGCCTAGCGATCCAAGATGGCGTCCAGCTTGAAAGGAGGATTGTGTCATCCGGAAATGGGCACGAAACAAAGGATCACTGTATCTTGGCACGGTTTCATCCATATAGTTTTCAATACGGTCCGTTCCAAGGAGATTCTCGCCTCTTATCATAGCATCTTCTTCACAAATACATAATGTGACCGCCACGGCAGCATCACAATATTCTGTGTCCATTGGTTCAGACAATTCATTTATAACAGCCCAAAGTACACAGTGGCTGTGTCCCAATTCAGAGTCGAGACAGTCGAGCGGGCGCCTGGGGTTCTGAACACGCCTCTGGTAATCAGCTTTGCTAATTGTTTATTTCAGGGGTGTCAAACTGACCCGTAAAACGGCCAAGTGGCTGCAGGTTTTCAATCCTACCAAGCAGAAGCACACCCAAAACCACTGATATAATCAACTGATCTAGGCCTGCACAACTGATTAGTTGTATCAGGTGTGGTTCTGCATTGTTGGAGTGAAAACCAGCAGCCTCTTGGCCCTTTTACGGGTCAGTTTGACACCTCTGGTTTATTTAATTGCCCAAGTAGACATAAATCCAGGGCTGGAGTTATAACTCCAATTCCAAAATAGTTGGGACAAAGTGTAAATTGTGAATAAAATCAAAATGCAATGACTTTCAAATCAAACCAGCCAGTATTTTATTAGAGTAGAATAGAGATAACATAGTAAATGTTGAAACTGAGAAATTTTACAATTTTATCCACAAAATGAGCTCATTTCAAATATGATGTCTGCTACGGGTCTCAAAAAAGTTGGGAAAGGGGCCTGTTTACCATGGTGTAGCATCCCCTCTTCTTTTTAACACAGAGTAGAGGCGTCTGGGCATTGAGGAGACAAGTTTCTTGAGTTTAGCCATTGGAATTTGATCCCACTCTTGTTTCATACAAGCTTCCAGCTGCTGGAGAGTTGTGGGTCTCCTTTGACGGACTGTTCGTTTAATTATGCGCCAAATGTTCCTAATCGGTGAAAGATCAGGACTGCAGCCAGGCCAGTTCAGCACACGGACTCTTTTACTACGAAGCCATGCTGTTGTAATAGCTGCAGTGTGTGGTTTTGCATTGTTCTGCTGAAATACACAAGGCCTTCACTGGAATAGATGTCGTCTGGAGGGGAGCATATGTTGCTCTTAAACCTCTATATATCTTTCAGCATTCGCTGTGCTTTTTAAAACATGTAAGTGTCCCACACCATATGCACTAATGCATCCCCATACCATCAGAGATGCTGGCTTTTGAACTAAACGCTGATAACAGGAGGGGTGGACTTTCTCCTCTTTAGCCCAGAGGACAAAACGCCCATGATTTCCAACAAGAATGTCAAATTTGGACTCGTCTGACCACAGGACACTTTCCCGCTTTGCTCCAGTCCATTTTAAATGAACCTTGGCCCACAGAACATGGCAGCGCTTTTGGATCATGCTCAATAATGGCTTCCTTTTTGCATGATAGAGTTTTAGGTGGCAACAATGAATGGGAGGGCCGACTGCGTTTACTGAGAGTGGTTTCTTGAAGTATTCCTGGGCCCATTTAGTAATATCAATGACAGAATCATGCTGGTGAGTGATGCAGTGGCATCTGAGGACCCGAAGATCGCAGGCATCCAGTAAAGGTCTTCGGCCCTGTCCCTTATGCACAGAGATTTTTCCAGTTTCTCTGAATCTTTTGATGCACTGTCGATGAGACCTTCAAAGCCTTTGCAATTTGACGTTGAGAAACATTGTTTTAAAAGGATTTCACAATTTTTTTACGCAAGCCTTCACAGGTTGGAGAGCCAGTGGCCATCTTTACTTCTGAGAGACTCTCTAAGACATCCCTTTTATAGCCAATCATGGTACAGGCCTGATGCCAGTTAACTTAATTACTTGCTAAATGTTCTTTCAGCTGATTCTCTTATATATTAATTGCTTTTTCAGCCCTTTTTTTTTTTTTGCCTGTGTCCCAACTTTTTTGAAACCTGTTACACCCATAAAATTTGAAATAAGCTCATTTTGTGGAAAAAAATGTAAAATGTCTCAGTTTTAACATTTGAAATGTTATCTATGTTCTATTGTAAATAACTTTGGCTCATATGATCTGAAAGTCATTACATTTTGATTTTATTCACAATTTACACTTCGTCCCAACTATTTAGAAATTGTGGTTGTACATCCAAGGTCCAGTTTTGAGGATCCCTGGCTTAAACCCACTGGGAGAGTTTCCTGGACTGAGTTCAGTCCTGGCCTGAAATGGCATTTTAAATCAGATTAACGTTAAACTGCCATCTTAGTCATGGTGGGAAATAGTCAAAAAACATAGCCTAGTACTGAATTCATTAAGCTGATTTCCTAATGGAAGATCAGTGCTACACCAGGACTACATTGCAGAGATGCCAAGTGTCACGCATTCGGCATAGGTCTTAAGCATTTTTTCGGCTTATTCACCAAGCGATTATCACTCCGGACTTACCGTGCTTCTCTTTACTCAGGGATTGGAAACAATGCATGTTTCATGATCGTTTAAATTGTTTTAATGAAATAAGACCATTTGAAACGTTTTTATGCAATTCCATTGCTTTTAATCCCTCAGTAAAGATAAGCCTGAGAATTCCCGAGTCATAATCGATTTCCGTGTCATTAGTGGGGAAATCCACCGTAATGCACATGAAACTGATTAACTTGATGCACAATGACTTTAATTCTGCGAGTGAATTTCTTCAGCGCGTGTTGATTGCATAATTGCTGACTACGGCACAGAAACGTGAATGCCACTAAGGGGAGAGACTCACCCCTTAGTCGTAAGCTTTGGCATCTCTGACATTGAGGGTTAAACTGAACCTCTTGGGGTCAGGTTCAACTTCAAATTAATATTGGTCAAAGAAGACACATGGATTACTAGAACTATATCAATGAAGCGCATTGAGTATCGCCAACTAGACATACTCTTGTCCACGACAATGATCTATTGCAAAATTTAGAGGAAGTTAGTCTTTAAGGTTGTTTTCAAATGCAAAAAGTAAATGCTGTAGATATTATTTCATTTGTACAACCCAGGCTTTCATCTGGAACCCGAAGAAGACAGTCTGTGCCATTTATCTCCCGGAGCTCATAACTTAAAGTTTTTTGGCATGAGGCACCTCTCACCAAGGAACTGGGGATTTATGTGGCATCAGTGAACCAACAGCCATTTAAAGTGTATGCAGGGGCATTTCTGAATTAAACAGAAATCCCTGATGCTCCAACCCTGGTTAACTATGAGGTACAATTCCCTGAGTATGGGAACTTCACCGGGAGTCATAGGCTGCATAGATGGAACCCAAATTCCCATAAATGTCTATTTTCTCCAGATGCTGAGGAATACTGGAATCCCAAGAACTGGTTTTCAATAACTGTCCAAGGTGGATGTACTCCTTAGTTACGGCTTTCAAACATTGTTGCATGTTGGAAACTCAAGATTCCCATATTCTCCTTAACTCGCCTTTGGGCAGTCTGGTTGGAAGAAGAGATCATGACGGAATATAACCATTAGCAGTGGGCATCCACTGGAGAATTTTTGTTTCCAGTATTGTTGCAACCAACAACAGTTGAGCAATTGCACTACAACCAGGCCCATGCGCATTAAGGGTCTAGTAGAGCATGTCTGATGTTAGGAAAATTTGTTTTCAAGCCAAGTGTTTTCAAGCACTTAAAACCAAGGAGATTCATCATCATCACTGGAACAGCAGTCCTTCAAAACCATCTGAGACAGCATGAATGCCCAGATCCTCCAACAGAAGATGAAAACAATCCAGATGAACCGTCATTTACAACAGACTAAGTAGATGGACTCGCATGCAGAGATGCTTTTGCTTTGTGCCACTGGAAGTAGATAATTTTGTCATTGTTTACCTTTCCATTCTTCTACTTGGATAAGATACACTTTCACATACTGTATAATGAGCAAATACATTTTTTAACAAGAGTAAACTGTATATTTTGTCTAAAGTATTGCAGGAACAACCACAACGTTCAAAATGACAATAAGACTATGTTTATTTCACAAATTCACGTATTTATGTGACGTTTGAGTCAGTTGTGTCTCTTGCTCCCTCATCTTCATTTTCTTTTCTACTTGTAGCTCTTCACTTTCATCTCCTGCTTCTCTTCAAGATACTTTAAGTTCATGAAATTCAACAGCCAGCCTTTCATGGATAGTGAGTCTTTTGTTCTGGTGACTAGAACTGGCAGATACTGCCACCCTAACTCCTGAGGAACCCAATGACTTTCTCCTTAAAAAGGAACAGTTCATTTACAGCATACAGTCAAATAAATGCAGATTAACTCTTTTCCCCATAATGACTACTTTTAACTTCAACAGTACTATTGTGGTATTTCAGTTTTGCTTCAAAAGCAGCTTTTACTCTTTTCCCCATAATGACCACATTACGCCTACATGTATATCAAAAGATCTTTTCCTTAGCCTCCACTAGGGTCATCGTTTATAGTCATTCTGGGAAAGGGGGGGGGGGGGTTGGAGAGAGAGTCAATGGGGAAAATATTTATGTAAGTTGTTTCACATCAAATGATTCAGAAAGATCATTGAAAGAAATGAAAATAGGCAACGAAAAGGCAAAGTAAAATGTACTCATATATGGAGAATTGGTGTGGGTGAGATCCGTCATATGAAACTGGACATCATCTGCAGAGGTTCTCCAAAGGTTTCTGAGTCTCCATTATTTAAGTCAGTAACACATCCAGCTGGTCTTTATTTGCAAATCCTCCATCAGTCTTAAACCTCGCTCCTCTGGCTTCAGCAGCTGCTTATAGGTTTATTTATATATTCTTCCACAATGCCTGTATTGAATAACTACTGTAATGTGGACCCAGTGATTTCACAAAACCGTAAGGTAGTAAAAGCTGACCATGCTTACCTGAAGTTGTGGTATTGTTCTTGTAGATGTGTGTCCATTTGCACTGAATTCATTACAATGAACCCTTTATTTATTCCACAGCTGATGTATGTTGCATAACTTCTGTGGTGGGATATCTTAAAAACCTCAGGCTTTACAAGCATTTTCTCATGCTATGATAAGTTTATCGATTGCAGTCTCTTTTCTACTGCCATCGTTTTTGTTGGATTTGCTTCTCATCTTCCAAACAATCTTAGGCTTTTTGGGCTAATTTCCTCTTATGAAGGCAACCTAGGTCCAGCTAATTCAGACCATCACAACTAGGTTTTACATTAAACTTGTTTAATTTAGTTCAGGACTCCATTGTCCAGGAGTAAGTAATCAGTACTTAATCTGTATTTCAGAAAGCTATTTTCTAAAGCCATGATTAACTATTCCAGATTAATGCCTACTCTTGGCTTATTTTAAACCTTGACGGGGAAACCGTCAGACTGCGATTTGATCTTACAGTAAAGCAGGCATCTCCAAATCTGACCCTTGGATCCAAATCAAACCCTGGTTTTCCTTCTTATCAAGTAAAGAACTAATTAAGTGAACAATGTGGGGGGTGGAACAGCAAAAACCAGGGGTCCTCAGATCACTAATGTAGAGAACTTGAGGGAAAAAACATTCAGTTTAATAGTATTTTTGATCTTCCTCCGTCACAATGATACTTTGACCCCTTTTTGGAGATCAAGTCAAAAAATGGCAGTAATGAAGTAAATGACAGACCAACTGATCGGTCTTAAACGGTGACAAATCGAACGTAAACGCACTGCTCGGAGGTTAGTGACCGTTCATGCAGGCCTGATTTAGCCGTTAGTACCAGCTCCAGTGTTTTTGAGCTTCTGTACCCCCGTCATCCTGCATATTTTCTCTCCAGCAGATTCGCAAACAGTAAAGAATCCGCACTCAACCAGCAAAGGCTGCCGTCTGAATTCCCATTATAACTGTCAAGGCAGTGAAGACAGGACTGAGAAAAAATATATATACGCATTTTGTTGATACAGGCCATTATAATTTCTTAATGATTATGCAAAATAACCAGGAGTGCCTGTGACAGTCATGCTGTGGCACATCACATGTCAAGGATGTCAATCAGCTGAGCCATCTAGTCTGCAATTTGAATGCAACAGGAATTTCAGATAATGATGCCCCACAGATTCTTCCCAATAAATTTTTATTTTCATCCACAATACTTTTATTTTAATTTCAAATGGGTTTGAAATACAGTACATGGCTGTATCAATGACAGAGACTTTCGTTCACCATTTCTACCACAAACAAGTGTAAATTTGGTTGGTTTCATTCACATTGAAGTCATTGAGGTCTGGTGTTCACGTCAGTTATATTCTATATTCCCACCAGTCAGACTGGATAAGATTTATGATGTGTATGACAGCACTGGTTCATTCCTCTATTAGACCACAAAAAAATGAATCAAATATGCTGGTAACTCCAACCAGTGATTACTAGATTTATCCAATTGAGATACCACTGACATAGTAACTAAACCAGGCGGAGCATGAGTCGTCATGGAAACCTGAAACTGAACTAATGCTTCTATTGCACATTTTATTCTCACATTGAGTGTCTCATATTCATGTTATGGGCAAAATAAATAATGTACTGAAAATTTCACGTGATAAAGGGTCATATTTATTGCATGTTGAACAAGAAACTCATAGGTAATAAATACAAATTTGTACAACTCCCAGACTGGGACAAAAAAATATATATTTATATTTGTCAAACAAATGCCTTCTCATTAACAAGGTGACAAGAAAAAACTACTTTGTAATCTTAGAAATGTGAAACCACTAATGAAAAGGCATAATTCAATTCAATTCTGCTGTCACATCAATACCATACTGGGGTGCGGGGGGTGCTATATGTAAGGGGAGGGCGCTGGCTCTCAGGTGGGCACAGCCAGGTTTGGGATAGTCCCATTTCCCTCTCAGTAGATTTTTTGGAATAGAGCTCATCAAATGCTGGTCCTCTAGTTCCAAAAACGGCTATATTTCCACATTTCCTTTAGCTGGGAATCAGGTGCTTGGACACTCCAGCCAATCAGGAGCACTGCCTGTTCGGTTAAATTACCCAGCAGAAAGGAACATGTGGGATGGATTTAGATTTGAGAACTGGATTTGATGAATTCGGTTTGGAACAGAAGTTCTGAATCCAGGTTCTGGAGAGCCAGAGGGACGTACCGGATTGACATGACCATTTAGAGATAAAATCAAAAGCAGCCACAGTTAATGAGCTGCAGCAGGTTTACTCAATCTGAATCGAGCGGTAGTGCTAAAGTAAAAATGATATACCTGTAGATTTCCATGGTTCTCCAGATTCTGGACCACTGCTTTTGAACCAGGGGCTTTCAAGGCAAACTAGACCATGGTTCTCAACTAGGGTGCAGACAGAGGGCAAATCCTCTTTTGTCATACATGCTCTCAGAACATGCTCTCACCAAGTCAACAGTGCAAAAAAAAAAATAAAAAAAACCTAAACTATAACAGAATTTTGGTGACAAAGAAAAAACTTTTGGTAAAAAAAAAAATCCAGGACTGTTGGTCACAAATAACACAGACAAAAAAAGGATAAAAAAATGTAACATTCAAAACAAAAATAACAAAATAAGGCCTCTAACTGTGCTGATGAAACAGCAGTATGTACAGGGACAGGTAGAACTCCCTAAGAAACAGTTACACAAGTATTTACACCCTTTAATTACACATTACATTCCTTTGCCATCTCCATCCAGACCGTTCCCAAACGGACTCCCATAAACGCTCGAGTAACAGGCAGCAGTAAGTGCTCCGCTTTCACGCAGCCATTCTGAAATGCTTTCAGTGTGGAACTGGCAGAGGTTCCGGATCCAGGAGTCGGGACAATGAAAATCCTGCCACGCCTTCCTTCCAGCCATAAAAACAGTGCTCCTGTCTCCTGGTAGAGGAATAATGCTAATCAGTAAATCCAGGGGACTAGAACAAAATCAAGGGAAGGATTTTTTTTCCCAACTTTCTGGAACTTCGATTCTACTACACAGCTGTGGATTAGAACTTGTCTGCACAAAAGCATCACTGTTTAGGGGGCCATTGGTGGCCAAGTCCAATGTGACTCCATTCACATTTCCAGCAGCTCTGAAATGATTTTTAAAAGAATTCTGAACTGGAGCACCTCCAGTAAAAAAAAAAAAAAAAAAAAAAAAGAAATCATAAGAACACCACCTGACATTCCCAGAGAAGATACAGGCTACAACTCAAAAAAAGCTCCTCTACAGCAAGGCAGCCCAACCCTCTTCCTGGAGAGAAAACCAACAGTTGGAAGTTGGAGTGAAAACCAACGGGACAGTAGACCTCCTGTGAGAAGGATGGGGAGCCCCGATGAACAGTAATGACCTACAGCTTAAGCTGGAATTCGGCTGGAGATTGGAGAAGGAGGGGAAAAGAACGGTTGGGTCCACTGATATGAAATACTAGGCAATGAGCCAAGTGCACCGCATCTGATCTCTACCTGACCACAGGAGAAAAGATGCATTGTTGTTCTCATACAAAGTGTACTCTGTGAGATCCCTGTAATACAGCCCTATCCCATTCACAGATGCAGTGGAGCGCAGCGGCAGGCCTTACAGGCCTTAGCAAAGCATTGAGAGGAAAAACAAAATTAAGTCATTTTTGAGCCGCCCTCTGCAACCACCTACTTTTTTATTTTATTTTTTTAAGATTTCTGACTATATAAGAAAAACTGTCTTGATCCTGTTTAAAGTAGGATAAGACGATCAGCTGTCCGTGCGGACCAGGATCAGCTATCGCCTAAAGTAGCGCCCGACCACTAGAAATGCATCCTCCGACTCTCCACTCGTCCCCTTCCCTCCCATCGCTCAGAGCAGAGGACGACTGGTGAAGATAAGGATGAGTTTTGGGGAGCACAGTGCATTTCCTCTCAAGAAAACCGACAAGAGCATTAAAAAGCGCGGAGAGGATAAATCCCGATTATCAACGGATGACGAATGCTACTCGTCAACGATAACTGACGTATGAACGTTACTTTCCGTCCTCAATCAATAAAAGTTTTAGTACAACACTAATATTCTTATTTAACCATCATGGCATCCATATACATGAATAACATGGCAGCAAGTCCTCGGAGTTTAAATACACAACTGATGCATCAGTGTATCACTGTTCATCCCAATGTGATTCTATCGCACTACTAAAGGCGTTCATGGAAAAAACAAAAAGAACTGCATTACATTATGAGAGCTTTGCTTTGTTTTTGTCTGAGGTCACCCTCAGGAATGCTTAACAGTCATTGGAAGCCCCCCAAAAGGTGCCTGGGGTGTGAAAACTGTGCTTCAGGGGGAATGTACAAATTCAAAATAAAAAATTAAGAGGTCAGACCACATCCACAAGTGGGTGCGACGCACTTCTCTAGCCACTATTATACTGGGTTATGAAGCACTAATACCAACTTCATAGGGAGCGCTTCTGCCTGAAAGAAGTTCAACAAATAGGGCAATAACACCAGAGGAACTCAGAGAAGAGCAGTCCCACTTCAGCACGAAGAAAACAACGTGGAGGTGGGGGGGGGGGGCGGTTCGGTGGAATGACAGTGAAAAAGAGTCTTTTTGTTGGGGGAGGGGGGTATGTGGTCAGTCTTTACGCCAAAAACTCTTCCTCTCGTCTGGCTTTCTGGTAGCCGTTGGGGTGTTTGTGGTCGTCCAGTGAGTAACTGCCCTCATCCTTCTTCTTCATCCTGTAGATCATGAGAGAGACCAGCAGAACGGCAAAGACCAGGCCCACCAAACCTCCTGCGATCACTCCTGAAGGAGGGAAGAGCCAGGAGGGACAGGTTAGTTTTCTTCATCAGCATCCTCATCATCACCAGCACCAATCTCAATCATCGTCAATCATCTTCATCAACAAATCAACAACATTTTCATCATTATCATCACTAGCACAGTCATCATCTCCATCATCATAAGTATTATAACTAGAGGCACTCCTAGAGCACAAACCTCCACCAAGGCAGCAAGGTTGAAATCTTGAGTGAACATGTCTCATAAGAAATTTAAGGCATCTGCATCATAGGATTTCAAGATGGTTGCTGTTGTGGCCATATTGTTTTATGCAGTGTGTTCCAAACTGATTGGTTTTGCATCAGGGATGGAACCCATCAACCCACAAAACACGAGTGAGCAAAGTTTAGCCATCGCATGTCATAGCTGCTGTGGCGGCCATATTGTTTGACTGATTATGGTCAAAATCAAAAGGGTCCATCTATGATGTAATAGCAACTAACCCAAAAAAATTCAGAAATATCCGTTCATTCCCTTTTGAGTCATCTTCTACACAGGCAGACAGACAGACAAACCAACGCTGGTGAAAAAAAGAATCTCCCTGGCAGAGGTAATCATTACCATATCCATTTTCCACGACATCAACATCACCATCACCATCATTACAGTCACCATCACAGTAGTCTCCACCACCGTCATCATCACTGCCAGTGAGAAGACCATCTTGCTTTCCTGATTTAAATGCCCTCTGCCCATCATGGAGGTTTTCCTGAGTGTTTTCACTGCTAGGCTAGCTTATCAGAGTGGTTGTAATCCTTGGAAAGATTTCTAAACATCAACTTAGAAATAAATTTTCAATTCATTAATGCTGTACCTCCATATCAAATCCATCTACCTTGAATGTGACTGTGACACTGGAGTTGTATTGAGAGGCCTTGTGCTATAACCAATAAACACACTCCAGCCCATACAGCTACCTTATATGGAGAGAGAATTCTATGGAAGAGCAAGAAACTATCATGTGACGAATTTTGTGCATCCAAGGACCAGATGGGGGTGAGACGTACCTCCCAGCACCTCCTTCCTCTCCAGCAGGCTTCCATTCTCTGCAACGGCTTGTTGGGAGTCCCCCAGGTCAAAGTCTTCGTCCGACTAAAGACAAAAAAAATCGGCTTTATTTCACAATTGCTTGCGAATATTTAGTACCTCCACGCAGCGCCCGGACCCACTTTTAACCTCCGCAGAAAGGCTGGGAGGAAAGTCAGGACTGCTCTGCCTTTTAAAGGCCCATGTTGTCCAATTAATTTGAAAATACAAACAAGAAACTCATTCAACGCAATCATTATTCATGAGGAGAGGAACAGTACACCTGGAATTTTATTCAATAATGAGTAACATGCGTCAGTACCACCAAAAAAGAAAGGAGGAAAGAAAGGGGGTAGGAATACAATTCTTACAGGTTTTGCTCCATAGTTGACATTGAATCTCGACCGGACGACTTCCTCCACTGGGATTTGGGGGTTGGCAGATTTGTTGGACTCTGCAGCCTGTGGCCCATCAGTGGACACGGGAATCGGATCGTCGCCGGACGGCATTTCGTCTGTAGTGGCATCGATGAGATCTGTCCCGAGGGTGGAGCCAGAGAGGAGGTCCGCGTCATCGGTGGGAGCAGGACCTCCTTCTTCCACTCCCTCTTCCTCTTGCTCAGTCATAACGGAGGTCCTGGTTGCGGCCTCAATGGCGGTGTCAACGACGACTGGGGGTGCAGCAGTCGTGGAGGAACTAGTGAGGAGAGAGGGTGTGGTCATTGTGCCGCCCGACTCTGTCACCTCGGGGGTGGAGGTACCCATCACAAAAGAGGGCGTGGCCTCTGCCTCCTCCGTGTTGACAGCTGTAGTGGTCTCCCGCAGAGTGTCCACAGGCAGCAACCGGGGAGCCTTGGTCGTGGAGAACTCAACAGGGGCGGCAGTGCTGGTGGTAGTTCCTGGCAAAGCCACTGTCGTGGAGCCTGCTTCGCCACCAACAGCCACCGCAGGGGACACAGTGGTGGTTGTGGCTGCCATTTTGGTTGTAGCAGCTGCGTCGATGGGGCCAACGGTAATGGCTGCCCCAGTAGACCGTGCCTCAGTGGTTTCGGTGGTTGTCGTCTCCCCAGCGGAGCCTACTGGAAGGCCTTCCTGCACTGTCGTCGAGGAAACAGGCGAGGTCAGACTGATATCCGGAGCCACGGTTGTATTCATGACCACATCCGGCACATTCGATCCTGCAAGAATGCATTTGAAACTCAGGGTTATGTTCTCAAAGACTAGTGGACTGCAAAGCACGATTTCCGAGTTTGCCGGACAAATGAACCCAGTAAAATGCAGAACCCTTCTAAAACAAGAAGACAAACCATCTATCTATCTATCTAAGGAGAAAAAAAAAAGAACCAGTTTACATAAAGCAATTGTTGAGTGAACTCATGCAAAATAAACTATTTTGTTATTATTATTAATAATAATAACAACATATTACATATAACATATAATATTATTGTGAAATATCTCCTCTCATCACAGGAAAAAACACTCGTATATCTCTCCAAAAAAATCAAGTCCTGACCACCCCATATTTAAAAAAATGCATAAATAAAATAAAGTCAAATCAGATGACATTTATGCACTGCATCTCCAAGTTTTCCACCAAAGGCCCTACTTTCCCAATTAGCATCATGAACTCTGTGCAAAAAAAAAAAAAAAACCATTACCAATTACTGGCCCCCTATGCTTATGCTTTTCATGACAATAGGAGGCCAATTTAGCGGTGTGTTTACCGCATCAACAAAACCACTTCTGCACACAATCTTTAGCATCAGGCTAGACCTGCCAGCCATTTCAGGGATGGAACAAAAGGAGCAGAAAGCGTAAGTCGCTGCATCTCAGTGATGGTTTACCTGACTAAAAGCTGACTGGTTACACAATGCTAAACATTTGCTGGATTTTCAGGGTTACACAACGGACAGTTAGACTAATGCAATAATGACACATCCCATCCATCAATGTTGGAAGAAGCCAGCTAAATGGCACAAATTATTGGGTTGAATTATGTACGGGTTAAAACTAAGTGTTAGGATTGCGTGCAATTTGAAAAGGCAGGAGGGCAGCATGGGAAATTTTCCGTGGGAAATTTACCCCCGAAAAGGAAAAAAAGGGAGCGGTCGTCTCAAGATTTGGGAGGGAAAACTTAAGCACTTAACCTCAGCTGTAACAGAGAAATGATGGTGAAGTCCCACACGGCCTTAATATGAAGATGTCTTTATCAGTAAATCACGAGTTCAACAGTGAACATCATCTTAATTAGCCATGACATCACAGTCTGAATGTGAAACACTGATGGACCAGCTGCTAAATGAGTGCACCATTTAAATAATGATGTGGATCTGGCCTACACAGACCCGAATCTCGCGCACACACACGCGCGCACACACACGCACACACAAGCACACACACACAAGCGCGCACACACACACACACACACACGCACACACACACACACGCACACACACAGCCGTTCAGAAGCGCAGACTCACCGTCATCTCCTGATCCAGAGATTTCCATGTCATCCGAAGACCCATCTGAGTCGTCTGGATATGCAGCGCTGGCATCAAAGCGGGAGTCAAAGCTCTTCGAAAGAAGGAAACATTATTAACATTACTAAAGACCTCCATTAACTGGTATGAAAAAAAAAAATAAGAAAGGTACCGCACAGTGTCCTTCAGAAACACGGCTCACTCACTCCACACAGCCTCACGTCCCTGATGAATAAACGATGATTCAGAGGAAATAGTCACAGCCTCTTATCAAGTCACAGATTAGCTAAGAAATCTGAGAAGGACACAAAGCTAACTTAATTTAGGCTACGCTTTCCTTTGGTACTGGCTCAGATACACAAGGTTTAAAGAAAATGTCTTTAGAAAAATTCATATACTAAACTAATGAGAGCAGGCAAATAAACCAACTTTCAGCATAACCTGGGTTTTCACTGATAAATTTTTAATGTTCTATTCCCAATGACCGAAGAGAGGTCTGTGGCATTAGAGGCCAGGTGTGCAGAGACCACTCAGGGAACCAGCCTCGCTGTGACCAAACACGGTTCCCGTACTCCTGGGTGAGGTCATCTAACCCTGCAGGAATGTTCACCTGCAAAACCAACACTTTAAAGAGGCATAAAATACCCACAGGCAAAAATAATAATGACTGAAGCAGGGCGCAATTCAAAAGCCTCAGGTAAATGCGAGACCATGTATGCGTGCCAAGTACAGAGGGTCGAAAGGAACCCAGGGCCTGTTCTCGTAAAGCAAGACCCTTCGCCCTCTTGCCTCTTGCACTGCACGCACCTTCCCCGCAGACTGGTCAGAGGGGAGAAAAAAAAAAAAAAGACTCAGTTGGGTTTGTGAGAATTTCCCCACAATGTGAACGTTACCAAACATTCCGCCTTAAGTCACTTTCAGAGAAGAAGTTTTCAGTGTTTCTTTCATTTATGGCCACGCTGTGTTGTTTTAATGGCTCCCCGCTGAATGAGTGAGACAGTGGACGCACTGGGGTCTCCTAACAGACTAAACAGCAGAGCGTCGCTCCCGATACTAGTCCAGCAGGGGCCGTTAACTTTAACTTGGCTGGACTTTTTTTTTGCGATTAAAAAAAAGACTGGTTTGAATCAATCAACTGGCCAGCGAGGCGAGGCGAGGCGGGGCGGGAGACAGGGCTGCCCCCAAGGTAAAAACACACTTGAAAATTCGGTCTGACTGAAACACAGGTCAGCAAGCCAGGAGGTATCATAGGTCAGAGCACCGGGGTGCAGTCTTGCGTCGACTGCCTCATCACCCCGACCCCGAACGCCACTCTCACAAGAAAACTTCACGTCAGGGTGAAGCACTCTGAGATGCTGATGCCTGCTGCTGGGGCTTTTGATGGTCTCAACCAGCAAAAAATAAAAAAATACATAAATAAACACAGAACTTTTGAGACGAGTCTCTCAGGTGCTGTGCTGACAAATACAAAAACACCACTCCCAAAACCACAGCGATATCGGCTTTCGCTCTGCTTCAATGCAGCGGCAAATCTAAAAGCAAAGAGCCCGGGGGATTGGGTTACAAGCCCATATAATCGCCACCCGGACCCCCCTCATGATCTCGGCCCTTTAATAACCAAACACAGCGTGGAGGGGAGGGTTGGGTCCCATACGAAGGATCCCTGCTCTGGGCCAGTTAATCGCAGCACAGCTGCTGTATGACCTCAGCAGTCACCTGACTGGGCGTTAGACCTGGTTAACTGACAAAATGGATCCAGCATGCCAGTAAAGGTTGTTAGTATGTTAGAACCGTGTCACATTTCTGAGCAGAAGAGGAGCTTAACTGGGGAAATTCCCATCAAACCAGCCTGTGCTCTCAATTGAAACAGAGCAGGGACACGAGGCCAAGGGCCCCATTTTTCTCTTGCTGACCCCTGAAGGAAACCAATGAAGCAGTGCTATCAGGCACGGAGGAGGGAATCCAGCTCCAGGCTGTTAAGATCCACCCCAGGATTTCTGTTCTGATAGCCTGGATTTGGTCATTGACGCATTTTTACTTTCCCCCAAAGGGAAATACCCGAGCAAGGAATTAACCCTTTAACCCCACTATTAACTGAGGTTACGCCCCATTTTCCATTGACACGCCCTGTTACCGCTATTGTCGTGCATGCAAAGGCCTGTGTATCACCTGTGATGTGGTGAAGCCTTTCGGAGTCTCTGACTGAACAAGCAGGAGCCACCACAGGATCTGGGTCATGTAGACACACACACACACACACACACACACACACACACACACACACACACACACACACACACACACACACACATGCACAGACACAACACATACATGATAACACACAAATATAAACACACAGGCACACACACTTTCATACTCGCACAAAGAGCACACATACATAAGAACACACAAATAGACACAGACGCACACACGCATGCACACGTGCACACATATTCATACTCACACTCAAACCTTACTTGCATGAGAACGTGCACACACCCACCCACCCACAAAAGCACACTCAAGCAAGCCATGCAATAGAATGGTTGGCCATGAGGTACATGTTAGCATGTCCAGCATTCCTGAAACCGCGATGTGAGAGCAGACCGTTTGCGTACTTAAACTTTCCTACCAAAGAATGCAAGACTTCTCCCAGGGTATCAAAGATTGTGGGTTCAATTCCAAGCTGGGTCACAGCAATTTTTTTTTTTTTTTTTAAATTGGATAAGCTTTTCAGTATAATTAAGTTGCTTAATTTGCCGCTTTGTGGATTTAATTATGACTGCAAGACCCATTAGGCTTACAAACACAGGGATGCAGAATGAACAACATGAAGCAGAGCCTCTAACATGACTTTAACTGGAACAAACTCACAGCCTACAGTGATCATACAACAACATGCACGAGAATAGTAGGGAGGTATGTACTGTAATAAGCACAATAATTAAAAAAATAATTTACGCAGAGGACTGATATAGCCAGTTTTTGCCCTGTTTTAATTGCACTGGTTGAAGGCTGCCAAATGTGAAGCGATTCATGAGCCTCAGTGCTAACAGATTATATGTGAATATGATGACCACACTTCCATAACAGAGCGGTAATGATGTTGTTCTTGGCACAATGTTTACTTTAATCTCATTAGATCTCACACAGCGCAGTGTGAACGCATCAGTCTTTATCCCTCAAACAAGGTCTTTCCCAGACCACAATGTGTCAATATTTATGACTTCGTCTCTGTTATGCAGATTACACAGAAGGAGGGGGGGGGGGGTGAGAATGACGCTCTGAGTGAGTCAGGGGATAAATCACAAAGTGGGATTACTCACTTGGCCAAATAAGTTCACTAAGTAAAAGGCAGAGCAGCCTACTTTAAACTTAAGTCCACTTCTATTTTTTTAAAGGTTCTGTGTTTCAGGAGAACCCATTCACCGCTGTGAGTAATCATGCTTTAAAAGGTGTTTGAGCACATCCTCTGGACTTCTGAGGTTTTTCTTTATTTTTTGCTCTGCGCTTCCCAAAACACTGTCTAGCTGTGGTGAGACCATATGGTGGTCATGCAAGGTATTGAGATGACTTTTGACATCGTTTGACGTTCTGATTTAACGGTTTGGGCTTGGTGTGATTTTGGTCTTCCCTATGAATACCCTGTCGTCCGATTTGATGCATTTTAGTGTCCTTGATTAACGCCAATGACGTAAAAAACACTTGAGATTCAGGTTAATTTCTTACATTTCACATGTACTCTGGTCAAAATCCAGTGTTCCTAAACATTTTTTGTTGAGTATATGATACTTACAGTCCGTGTCACCTACCAAGGCTGCCCTGCTCCTTGAAATCTATGGTCGAGTCCATTTTCATTCCAACTCTGATTCGGCACACAAAACCCCACCATCTACAATTAAAAAAAGTCTAGACGCTCCCTAGATGTTGAATGAGGGGTCCTCATTAGAGCGAAGAGCCGGGACAGGTCACAGGACCAACGACAGGGTCATTAACCACAACCTTATAAGACACAGCCATGAACACTGGAGCCCCTCCGACTCCAGGAACCTGTTTAGTCTCGGACAGAGGGCATGATGTCACCTTAGAGACAGTCACTGTCTCCACACCTCAGCGAGGATCACCTGACACGGTCATACAGTGTGGCAGGTAAAAGGGTTCACATTTATAAATCACAGGCTGTGATGTGCGAGTGACATGATAATACACCCTCACTGTATTCTCCTGCCAGCACAGAGCGTACAGCCTTTCGCCATTAAACTCTTCCACAACCCCATGCAATTTTCCCATGTCTGAGATCAGTTGTGTGTGTGAAAGTGTGCTCAAGTCTGAGTATGAGCGAGTGCGAGTTCAGGAAATTTAGCACAGTCATGATAACGGGACGGGACAGTCCGTTCCTCCACTGACTGAAGAACTTCTGAGATTCTCACAACACTGCTGCTGTGCAACACTGACACAACATTGCAGTAACGTAGTGACAACGTATTGCCTGCTGGTGAAAGGGCTGAGATCAGTCAAGTTCTGTGAAAACGTGGTAAGCTCACCAGCTCCGCGTTGACGCTAGCCCTCGACTGTTAACGGAAGGAGGACGAGGGAGCGCCAGTGGAGGCCGGAGTCGAGGGGAGGGGAAGTTCTCACCGGGGAATGCGGGGAACGCACACACAGCCTCGAGTCACAGATTCTGCTGCACAGAATACCTCAGCGAGTGCGTCTCTGCGCCGCGCCAGCGAGTACACACACATCCCTACAAGGCCTGTCAGCATTTATACTCCCTATCCCTCTCTCTCACAGCATCAGCACTCCCTCTCCCTGCTCCTGAGCACTCCCCTTCCCTCTCCCTCTCCCTCCTGACCCAGGGAACAGGATCTCTGCCAAACTGCACAGCACAGACAGGCGGAAAACCTGAAACATCATCTCACGGTTTCAACCCAGGGCCCACGCTTAACATATCAAACACACAGGCCTTTGTGTCCATAGCAATAATGCTAATGCTAATAATAATGCTAATAACAGTCTCAATTAATAACGGGACAAATCCATAGTTATTTGATGTGACATTTGGAAACAAAATAAACGACTCAGAAAAATTTGTTTTCTGATATGATAAAAACAATTATTTCATATTCTCATTAAAATCCTTCAGGATGAGTGGAAAAGCAAATTAAATAAATAAATACATTACAAAAAAGTTTTTTTATAATTGAGTCAGAAAAAATAACATCCTGCATTATGATATTGACACTTGAAAGACAGGCAGTTTATGGACATGATCATTTCCTGAGACTTCTGCACACTTGTATGTATAATGCAGACAATTTGATAATGTCCAAGGCCTGGTTGAACATAAAAATGGCAATTTTCCAAATATTTATAATTTCATTTTTTTATTTCTTAGAGAAGAGTAAAACATTTATTTGGGGAGTGAGAGGCTCCACATTTTTATACTCCAGATGACATTGCTAAGAGATAGCCTGAGAGCAGTTGTAGCAGTAGCTGAGATAGGCTAGTAGTAGTATCACTGTAGAGGGGGTCACATGTAGCCAGGTCTCAATGGTAGTGAACTGGGACTCATAGGGCTGTTGGTTTAGCCTCAGAGTTGCCACAAGTCAATCAGTCCAACTAAAGGGCCTGGAGGCTAACTGCACCAAAATGCACTAGTTGGGCGAATCAACAAAGTCCATTTAGATGGAAGCGACATCTAAAAATGACGAATAGTTGAAGCAGCAACAATCGACCCAATATACCAACATCTAAGTGGCAAAATTAAATCCATAAAAAATGGACCCACCCAATCTATAATGCATAAAAACAAAGGAAGACAAAATTAAAGGAAAATACCTGTCCTGATCATTCAGAGCACAGTGGAGGGAAGTCGTTCACCACATTCCTTGACTCTTATTTATCTGAATTTCAGCAGCAGACTGACAGCCCCCCACCCCTGGTGAGAATGGGGAAAACCCATCCCGAGCAGCAGCTGCAGGCCATCTCTCACACGCTACCATCAGCAGGAACCAATGCATAAAACAACCCTGCGTGAAGGGGGAACATAAATCCACACGCGCACACCTGGGCCTCAGTGTCTCATGGGAGATGGAGTTCCTAACACTGCAAAGATGAGATAGAGGTTAAAGGATGGGCTGAATGTCCCAAACAGATCGTCCTGCTCTCATTTATGCTGAGAACACCTGGGTGTGTGTCAAAGAGCAGTATCAGTGAGTCAGCCCCAGAACCCACCCAAATCTGGAGGAAAAACAGCTGAGGTGGGTTTCACGCAGTGAACTCATGATATATACACTTGAAAAATGGTAAATCTTTATCCTCAAATTTCCAAGCTATCAAGTTAAAATATTATCCCACTCCGTTCAGTGATTGAGTGGTACTAAACGCAAATGGCATGAGTCTTGCTTTCGACAGGTCAGCTGGAGGTAATACCACGTAGACGCCATAACTCTCCCTAACTTATTGCTCTCCCGGGCCAAATACCCACCATTCAAGATAGGACAGCTGCCAACGTTTTCGCATGAATATAAGCCAACTGTGATAACCTGATAAACCAGGGATGACGTGATTTCTGGCATGGTAAAAGCTAACGTTAGGCAAGCACACTCACTCACACAAACACCCAATCTCTCGCTCTCTCCCGAACCGAATATTTATTCAGGAGCAGGTGGGCTGGGTGTGAGTGTGATGTAAGGCACACCTGTGTGTCTCAGGTGTGCTGTACATCAGCTCCCGCCCTCACTCAGGTGAGAGCAGAACACCACCCGAGCACATTGTGTGATTTATTCAATAGCTGCCTGTGGGCCCTTTCCACAGGTGTAGCCTGTCTCAGTGATTCACACAGCTGAGGGAACCCATCACCTGCGCCTGTAGGACTGAGCAGCCAGTAACTGGGCGCAGTCCCTACCCTTCCTGCTGTCTAAAGCTGCTTTCACACCGGACGCAAAACAAACTTTTAGCACGACAGATTACATTCGAAGTCAATGCACAGACGCGAATTCGCGTGCTAGCAAATTGTGCAAATTGTGTTAGCCTGTGGTGCTAAATGGACAGTGGGTAGATATTTTATGGATAAATCATGAGGACGTTACATCAGTGCGCCCAACATGCTTCCTGGACGAGTCGGACTCAGTAGCTGTACCGCGCAGGCTCGGGCTTCCATCAGTACAACATGGCTGTGCCTGAAAACTGCACTTTTGGAGTTCAGAGAGGCTTTAGAGGAAATTTGTCAGGTGACTTGCAGAGACTCGGTCCACAGTTTTCCTACAGTCTGAGTTAAAGACAATATAGACCAAAGCCAATCCGCAACACGCAAGCAATGAGTCTCTAATAAGCGAGCCAGAGCTGTACGGTGTTCCTGTGTAACTGGAATAATAATTTAACCCCACCTCCAACAATTACCCCGCCCCGCCCGAAGGGGGAGGGCAAGGGGTATTGTTTTTAGTTTAGTTTGTTTCTTTGTTTGTTAACACTTTAGCAGCGTAACTAATGGCCAGATTCACCCCAAATTGGGCTTAGGGATTGCCACTGACCCAGAATAGATTTAGGAAAAGTAGGTCAAAGTATGTGCAAGGGGCTGGGTTTGTGGTGCCTGGCACCACTTGTTGCTCCAATTTGGGAAAAAACAAACTGGGCCCGGTTGTTCAAAGCTTTGTTAACTTTAACTGGTGATTAAGTTTAATCCACAGTATCTATATCTCTGAATGAAAGCACAGATGTTTATATGTTTGATGTGTTTTGTAGGTATCCCCTAGATTATTTTAAGCAGTGAAGAGCATTCGCGAGAATCTTATTTAGAGAGTGGTCATGTCAGGTGTTAAGCGCTAACCAGCCGTTAATTTAATGGAGCTTTGAACAACCAGACCCAGGTCAGAAATGGCAATAGACCCCCGCCAAAGACCAGCTGGACACATGCGCACAAGAAGAACACACTGCCAAAATCAATAGTCTTCCAACCTACCCTTCAGGTGACAGGGGATTATAAAAGCTTTGCGTGCTCCTTGGAACAAAAACATGTTAGATTACTGAGTGCTAAACAATTCTGTCTTGTTTCTGCCAAAAAATAGCTGTCGGCAGCAAAGCAACAAAACCACCTAGGACTGTCTTTAACTCCTGACTGACCAATGGGGATTTGTGAGATAGACATGTGGCCGCAGGGGTACAGTCGGCACAGAGTACATGGGATAAATGAGCGTTGGTCTACAAAGAGCTGCTATGAGCGCTCTCCGAGAGATATGAACACTGCTGATGACCAGGGATGGACTGGCTATCTGCTGCACTCTGACAAAGAACACAGAGCTACAGTCTTCCCCTGTACACATCCCATTCTCATTCTCCAAACCCCCCCACACACACACATACACACACACCTGGCAAGAACACCAGCTTTCAACAGGTGCATCTGGACTACGGGCTGTGTGCACTAGCCACCTCTTATATATAGACACAAGAGCATCAGTACTGACCCAGTAGACTGTTACAGGTGTGACAGTATTGAATAGGGGGGGGGGGGGGGGGGAACTTCTTTAACTCTTTTTTTTTTTTAAATTAGGAAGTCAGGAAAGTTTTTTTTTTTTTGCCCTCTCAACATTGCACTGCTTAAAATTTATAGCAGCGATTGTTACCTTCAGCATTATAATGTTCAGTTAAGACCATTATAATCACATATCTGTTTCAGACCTTAAAGGCTTAATAAAAACAGACTTCAGGGCAGAGGGGAGACGAACAGCGCATTTTCGGAGAGCAGAATTAGCCCAGCTATGAGAGCAAAAATCCCTGCGCCATTTATCATCCCTCAGTCGGGTTCATTATACATGAGAAGATTTTTTAAACACCGCACAGGACTTCAGAAGTGTTTCTCGCCGAGCCTCTCGTATCTTTCCGGGAGCGAGCGCGGCGATCACGCCTACTTCAAAAGAGCTGCGCAATCAAGCACCACCGCACTCAAACCGCTCGAATCACAGCTCCTCCAATAACATATGGAAATGAAATCGCACCATTAGGCTCCTCCAATCACTGCACCAAAGCCCTGGCACTCGTCCACTGAATAAACCCTGTAAAATTCAACCCCAGAATCAATGCCTCTGATAGACCTGTTTTAATCTGAACTTGTCCAGGATTTTTTGGTTTTACCCATATAGGTACTCAACCACAGATATATGAGATCTGAATGCTCTTAAGCAAACATTAAAATTCCAGTGTAAGGATAACAACTCCGAACTAAATGCAATACAGCTCACGAACACAACTTAATTCTGTAATATAAAAACATAAAAGAATCTATTCTTCAAAGAGATGAGATGAAGCATGTAGAGAACAGGGAGACTGACAGCCGTGAGATCAAACAGCCTTCAGTGCATGCTGAGGTGAGATCCAGTCCGTCATGCCAACAGTACATACGAGTCTCTCCTCAGACCAGCCCAAATAAGCCAGACTACAGACACAACTGACAAGACAGAAAACTAGTCCAGCTTCACGTTCGTGTCCAATTTACCAGAACCTCTAGAACACCATATGGAGCCCAATAAAAAGACTAAATGGTGCATCAATTGTAGTAAAACATGTACCATGATGAGAGTCATTAATTTTGGATGCTCTACGGTTTTGCGCGTACTAAAAAGGTCTCAGTAAGTTAGACTGTTTACTTCAAAAAACCAAAAACAGAGGAATGAAATGGAGGAGTGATTAGAAATGTATAAGACTTCGATTTCGGATGTAAATCAGAATTATACGCTCTCCCTTTCCAAGTCCTCAGGAGCAGTGCTGGAGGCCTTCAAGTGCTATGTGACCAATTTCTCCTCTTATTACAGATGGCTCAAACGACCCCAAACCTCTTTCTTCTCAACTTCACTTTGATTTGTGGGAACATGGGACATGATTGGGAGAATATGGGGATGTGGCATCACAGGACTGGTTTTCAGGCCACAAAGGATTCTCTGACCATTGTTATAACTCCAAGAGAAAGAGACACTCCAGCCTGTGAACATGATTTTCACAACACGAGTCTACTGTCTGGTGAACTCAGTTTGCTCACAAGGACGGTCAACATTAGTAATAGTAAAACACCTCAGTGAAGCTCATCGTCTCCGTAATGGTACATAGAGGTCTTCAAGTTTAAAGCAGGTTGGAACAGGCCAGCTTTGACATTGGGCAGATTATCAGAGGAGCGCTTCAGTGTTTGACACGCACTTCCTCCCACTAATGAAACACTTTGCCGTGTTTGGGAAAGGTGATGATTAACTGCCACCTTCACCTTAGCCCCTCCTCCGATGAGAAGGCACGACAGCTCACAGGATGCAGTGTCAGCTATGTGTGGCGCGTGTGTGCTAGGGATGGGTGTATACACTGCAACTGTAATCATGAATTCTGACGCAATAACGATCATCTTCACCAAGGGTGTATTGCCTTACATTTTATCATTTTCTTCAGTTAAACCAGATGCCATAGCAAGCATTCCCTATGGGAAAACCATCACTAGTTATATCCAGAGTGTAGATAAGAGAGCCAATCAGCAGGAAGGCCTTAGCAGCTTCAAGGTGACTGGCAAAAGACATCACATGAGGCTGAACAACCACACCTTTTTTTGATTGGCAGTGATTTCTTTCACATGGCCTCAGAAGTTCTGACACTGATCTATCACAAGACAGTTGCGTGTCGAGATGGGGCAATGTCATTAATGACTCAAAGCATTAGTTTCCCCTTCAGAGCAACAGTCACTCGTCTGTCCGTAAACGACTGGCCGGTTAGTCTACAGCATCCGGTGCGACGGAGCGAGGGCTAGACGTTTGTTTTGACTGGCAGACATTTCCAGGCTGAAACAGACTGCCAACCCCCCCCCCCCCCGATTCCCCGACCCCCACCATCTCTTTCCCTGAGGGCCTGAGCGAGAGAGGGCCAATGTCTGGGAAAATGGGGATTCATGCAGGGGTAAGGAAGGTTGTACAGGAGGGACCCAGTATTACAGATTTAGCTAAATAACTTCACCAATAAACCCCTAAAAACACTCCAAAGCCCAACATCTGGACCATGGACTGAGGGAAAAGAAACAGTTGTTTCGTCGGAGCGGTTAGCCTCTGAACTCCACTCAATCTCAATTAGCGGTGCACCTCCCACTGATTAACTCCACCGAGTACGAGTGAGGCTGGCACAGCTTTCCCAGCCGGTAAAAACCATCCCCACAATGTTGCTGCCATTTTTGAGCAGTGATACCGCATTTTCAGCTACGTTGCTGCAATGTTTCGTATTAGCTGGAGCGTTGCAATGAGAAAATGCAAACCGTGAGAGTGTAACCCCACAGGAACATCCCCAGGGCTCTCTGAAGATTTGAACACTCTCTCTCTATCTCTCCCTCCCTCAGGGATAGAGACACAGTAAAATAAAGGGGGGGGGGGGGTTAGAAACAGTATTGATTTCAGTGCTGATGTACAAAAACTTCACAGGAACATATTCCCTGGCCACAAAGGATTTCAGGTGCCTGCACAAGACAGACAGTGGAAAAAAAAGGTTTTCAAACACTCTTACCCATTAACTAACCCAACATGCCACTGCACCAACATATGCCATAGAACAGCTCAGAAATGTATGAAGAATCCACAATTATTGTCTCCTACCGCAAAGCACACAGACATACACAAAGGCCCAGATTTTTCCATTAGATCAAACCCGGGGAATTCAAAGGCCCTATACCTTCACTATATGTGCATGTTCTCGATCTTTCCTATAAGCTCCCGGAATGTCAGGGTGAGTCACAGTTTCTGGCATATGATTTACCGCTGGCTCCAGTCATTAAGTGTTTGGAAGAGAAAAGTGCAGCCAGTTCCTTATACATCAGACAGGCAGGCATATGTGGCCTATAAAACCAACAGAACGCATGACCTCACTTCTGCTGGGCTCCAGACTGGAGTTCCGCACATGAAAATGGCAGGGTTTCAAAATTAGCACGCCGCCCGCTGCCCCGTCGTGCTCGACCAGTAACCTTATCATTACCTGCCATCGAAAGGGAAACCCAGGACGGGGAATACGAGCAGGGCGCACCTTAGCCGCCTGCAGAATTATAAAGAAATCAATGCAAATTGCTTCTTGCCCCAAACCCACAACTGCTCTAAGTAAATAGAATCAACTGGAAGTTTTTTCCCTCATTTTTTTTTAAATCAGCTGAGATGTTGTTTTAAATTGGCCAAGATATCACGTAGGTGCAGAGGAAGCCTGTTAAACCAGCAGGTACAACTGACAAGAGGCAGGGCTGCTCCTGAAACAGGAAATGACGGCAACTTCCTTGTCCCTCCTTCTCCGCCCCCCACCCACACCCTCAACCTCCAAATTTTTCAAGTAATGATAGAAGAGAAAAATCCTCTAAAATTTTATTCATTCATGGTTAATTAACTCTTTCCCTCCCAAATTTTCATGAGACACATTTTCAAATTTAGCCGCTAAAAAGTGAGCAGAACGTGCATGGGGTAAATAAATAAATACATATTTGAACAACTAAAGTGGATTTCTAGCAGGAAAGGGTCAATTATTCTTTATCCAAAATGTGGCGCCAAATGTTATGTAACTTTTTTATCTTTAATTTTTTCCCTCAAATTTCTCACAAAAAAACCATAGACTCAGTCATCATATCTTCCCTCGCACCCCGCTCCATCCCGAGGGTAAAATCATAAGATAGAAAATATAATACATTTAAAGTACTACATTAACTCATCTTCCGCACCCACTCCTCTCGTAGAGATTCAACATCTCCGACCAAAAAGAGGGGAGGTCAGACGTCTTTACCAGCGATGAAAGTGTACTGCTAGGGGCCAAACAGGAACAGCGCTCCTCTTCAGCCCTGCTGATGGTTGAGGGAGTTGGGTCAGGGCCCGTGTTTTTAGGGTTTATAGGGCAGTCCTGGGATCTTTCTCAGGGCTGAGAGACAACCAACCTCCACGAGAGTACATACTCTATTCTAGACCGCTAAAGTTTCCCTTTCGAACAGCATGTGTCCAGACTGAAAAAAAAAATCCACTGCCACTAAAGATAAAGACAAGAATGCTAACCATTCCAGTGGTTCTTAAAACGACCACACAGATAAACACGCACATGCGCACAATGCGACTGTAAGATGATAAATGAGATCAAACTGGTTTTAAAATCTCATTATGAGGATGAAAATTAAGAAGCCAAAAAGGACACCACACCTCTGACACCACTAAGCTCTAGTTATACCAGCTAACTGAATATGCCAATGGCCGTCTGAAACTGACACTTAATTTGAATCGCCTAACTGACGCGAAAGAATTCAAATCTATAGCACACTATATTCAGTGATTGCATTCTGACAATGTATATGCCACTAAATGGCTTTTCGGTCTGTTAAAGTTGCTTAATCGCCCTCTTGAAAAAGTGAAGCCTGTAAAGGCTATGAAAACGCATCAAATTAAAACGGAAGAAGCGTAAAGCCTACACTAAAATGCACCTTAACCTTCAATACGACACGCTTTTCTTGTCAGAAACGCAGTCATCCTCAGGTATTCCGGCCACAACATAGCTATTGATGTTGAAAAGGACAACTAGCCAACTACATTCGAACCCCCCCCCCAAAAAATAAAAAGGATCAACAATTACCATACATGTCCGCATTAAAATGGGATAGGAATTGCCCTTGAGGAATTTTGCCAAGGCGGAAAGTTAAGCCATAGAAGGACAATATCCGCAAGTATAGCAAGGCCACGAAATAGACATGGCATCGAGCCACGGGGTATAACACCTCTAACCAAAATTTAAAAGAGGAGTTTCGTAAAAATGACAGAGGCGATAAACGCAATTACAGTCACTGAACTGCGGCTTAACTCAACAGGCTTGCGCACGGTCACGAATGAGGCAAATAACAGAAATTAAGAGTCCAAAACATTCCAATAACTCAATAAATCAACTCAATTTTTGTGCCGACGGGTGCGTGAGCTATTCACTTTATTCATTTATATCCCCAAGGGGGAAATTGGTTTTGCAGCCAAAGACATTACATAAAGAACAAAACACAACATATAGGAACACTTAAAGATACCCCCAAGTACAGTGAGTCTGATATTTACAACTGTGGTCAGCCTTACAATGAACAGTAGAAGCAAAGACAATAAATATAAATAAATATATAAGAGAATAAATACACACAAATATAAACGCACCAATAAAGCATATCCAAACATGCTAAACTCGCCTGTTCAGTCAGCCAGTGCGTGACGCAACATGGGCACGGTTCCCTAGTTCCACAGGTTCCGCGATTTGCTTCGGAAACCCAGAATGGGCGCATTTGCCCACGCGTGATGTTGTGATAGATCTCCGCTAATTCACCCTTCTCTTCTGGTTTGGCACTGTATATTTCAGCCCCATAGTCTACGAGCACACTTCAGAATTCGGCTTACCTGGGTTATGTTTCGAAACTGCCGTCACCTGCCGTGAAGGAATGTACCCCGTGTTTCCCAAAAGAAGACGTACAGACTAAATACCCAACACGTACTCAGTATTCAGGGTTTCTGCCTCCCCAATAAATAATTCTAGCCGATATGATTATCATTCTTTCATACCCGTGACAGAAAAAAGCAAGGGAAAAAAACTCACCGATTCAGTTGTATGAATCCAAGCAAACAGGCTGATGAGTAGCAAAGCGGTTACTCGCATCCTCGATTCGTCTAGTTTAAAAGTGTAATGTAACGAAGTTTTCGACTGGTGCGTCCTTTATCGAGATAAAATAGCGGGCACGCGACAACCTTACTGCTTACTGTATTACCGCGTCTCACACTCAGCAATATAGAAGTATTCATCCGTGGCGCTGGTTTTGAGATCATGGAGCGATTCCCACGACTCCGCCTTCTGCCGCATCACGGTTGACTCGCCCAAGGTGAGTTCACAGGCTCCACCCACATCCCAAATTTGGTAAGAGGGCTTCCTAAAGTCTAGCTCGCAGGCATCGTATCAGAAACCCATTATCTCGTGGCATGCCTCAGCAATATTACCACTTCAGTCCCTCTGAAAACCTTCCAAAAAAGCCTTGAGAATTAACAGCAAATGCGGTTTGGCAATTTCCTTTTGAGCATCAACGTTTTCTTAGATGGGAAAAAAAAAGAAAAAAAAGTGGGTTGCCATGGGTTATCAAAACACTCAGATGATGAGGCGGCGATTGGAACCTTGTAGTACTTTCGGGAAAAGTAATATTGGTGTTAGTCATTTAAATATACTATACTTACTCTGGTCGGGTTTGGCCTGAAGCCAATTTAGTGTGCTTACTTTTCAAATTTACAGTATATAGACTGGTGAAAAATCAAAGGGTGAAAAATCCTTAATAAATTTGTGGACAAACCTTAAAAATTAATATACTTCTGTTAATTACCCGCGGGCATGGTTTGGGTCCATTCATCCCCCTAAAGGATGTTAGAATTCAGGAAGCAATTTCTTAGCACAAACAGTAAGAAACATACCCCTCTCGAAAACATGAAGACTTTAAAATATTTATCTAGAACTAAAAGAAAAAAATAAATAAAGGGGTTTCATGGATATTTTTGCAGCCACCTACAATAATTCCATAAAAAAGAAAAGAAAAACACTGAGTAAATATTTTGCAGTCACATTTGGTTCATCATTTGAAACATATGTTAGCGGTTTGATTGCATTCTCACAATTCTAACATTTATCATTTGAAGATTTGAATTAAAATGTTTCAATCAGAATGAGGGGCCACAAGCCAGCAAGATGCTAAATTTATCAAAAGGTAACCGTGAAATATAATGTATTCACTGACAATAATAAAAGTATAGTGAATCTATTAAAAGTTTAAATGGTCTACTTTCAATTATTTTTCAAACAAGCCATTGATTGGTTTGAGTCATACCTTCAAAAATGAGAGCCGTGTGTTTAAGTTCACGAATTACAGCCAATTCTTATGAATAATAGAATGGGTATTCCCCATGGCTCAATCCTTGGTCCACTGCTTTCCGGTCAGCTTATGAATAACCTGCCTGCAAATTGCCTGGACGCCAGCAGCCAGCTTTATGAAGATGATGCGGTTTTATATGCACCAGCTAAGTCACCTAGTAAAGCAGCAGAGGTCCTATTTGCATACTTGGATGATGTCCATCATTGGCTGTGACATAATTATCCTGCATTTAATTTGAAAAAAAAAAATTCCCATATGTTTTTTCATTAGAAAAAATGTCTCAGTGGCAAATTTTTGAAGCAAGATAAAGAATGAGGATATAGAGAAGGTCAAGATTTTAGCAAAATAATCTTGCATCCACCAGCCAAATTTGATAAACATGTAAAAATATTTTTAAATGGTAAAGAAGAATCTTAATTGCTTCAAATTAATTATGGACTTCATACCTTTTCCAGCACCCCAGTTATTTATACATTCTATAAATTCCTCGAATTTCTCATTTTGTATGACAGTACGGGCTCAAGCATTCCCATCTAAAATCAGACACTTCACATCACTCTACCATCAGGTGCTGAAAATGATGGACAATAAGCCTGTTCGGCAGCATCCCATGCTAAAAAAAATGCAATCAATTCAGCTTTGACAGCTTTACGCATTTTTACTTTCTCAGAGTAGTTTTCAACAATTTAGCGTCACAGCCTCATTCCAGATATATCAAATGATTAGAGAGTGAGAGAAAGACAAGGGGCACGGGGAATGTCATAGGTCTAAATATGGACAATCAGCTTTCTCTATTAAAGGGTTGTCAACTCTGGAACACTGTACCAATGAAAATCAAATTAATTCCAGAGATAAAATGTTTTTCAACAAAAATAATTTGCTGGCTTCAAGCTTATCAGAGGCGTACCCATTTTAGCTAATTTCACTGTAAATTAACTGGGTTGTGTAATGATGTACAACACCAATTCCAAAAAAGTTGGGATGCCTTGTAAAATGTAAATGAAAGCAGAATGCAATGATGCGTAAATCTCATAAACCCATATTTTATTTGCAATAGAGCATAGACATGTCAGATGATGAAAGTGAGACATATTTTCATTTCATGACAAATATTAGCTCATTTTGAATTTGTTGGCAGCAACACATCTCAAAAAAGTTGGGACAGGGCCGTGTTTACCCTTGTGTAGCATCCCCTCTTCTTTGAACAACAGTCTGTAAACGACTGGGAAGTGAGGAGACCAATTGCTCAAGTTTTGAAAGAGGGATGTTCACCCAATCAAGTCTGTTGTAGCCTTCTAGCTGCTCAATAGTCCTGGGTCTTCTCTACCAGAAATTCCATTTTATGATGCTCCAAATGTTTTCAATTGGTGAAGGGTTTGGACTGCAGGCAGGCCAGTTCAGCCTCCGGACTCTTCTGCGGCGAAGCCATGCTGTTGTAATGGATGCAGTATATAGTTTAGCATTGTCTTGCTGAAATAAGCAAGACCTTCCCTGAAAGAGAAAGCACATGGGTGGGAAAATATGTTGTCATACAACCTTTATGTCATGGTTCTGGATGTTTGTGCATGTGTTTTGGACTTTTCTTTGTGGCTCTCATCCCGGGACGATATCATATTTCTGTTCAATCGAATTCTTTACTCAGGAGGATGATTGAACTGGGGTGGCGCTTCCCCGGACTCTATATAAGCCGGATGTTAGCCACGCCTCTTTGCTAGAGTGTCTGTTTGTAGCTAAGCACAATAGCTGAAGATATCTGTAGTCAGGTTTTGTTTCACTTTCTATCTTCTAATTATTGGAGTTTCTTCTCCCTTTTTCTATTTCTCTTTGGTGCAATTGTTAGGACTATTATACGTCCTTTGGAGGCGTGAGTACTTTCGTTTGGTCAGTATTATTCTATGTGTTTGTACTGAGTCCGTGTTACTCTCTTTCTCTCTGGTTGTTGCACCTGGCCTCCGTATTCCACCAGCCATTACACTTTATATACTTCTCAGCAATGATAGTGCCTTTCCAGATCTGTAAGCTGCCCACATCATAGGCACTAATGCAACTCCATACCATCAGAGATGCCAGCTTTTGAACTGTGCACTGATAACAAGCTGGATGATCCCTCTACTCTTTAGTTCAAACAACATGGTGTCCGTGGTTCTCAAAACAAATTTCAAATTTTGAATAATCTGACCGTAGAACAGTTTCCTATATTGCCTCAGTTTATTTTAAATGAGCTTTTGGCCCAGAGAAGATGGCAGTGTTTCTGGATTGTGTTCACATATGGCTTCTTCTTTGCATGATACAACTATAGCTTGCATTTGCAGTTGCACAGCAAACTGTGTTCACAGACAATGATTTCGGAAGTGTTCCTGAGCCCTTGCAGTGAATTCCAGTGCAGAATAATGCCTGTTTCAATGTAGTGCTGTCTGAGGGCCCAAAGTTCATGAGCATCCAATATTGACCTTCAGACTGGTCCCTTGCGCACAGAGACTTCTCCAGATTCTCTGAATATTTTGATGATATTATGTACTGTGGATGGTGGGACATTCTGGGTGGGTCTTCGCAATTTTACATAGAGGAACATTTTCCTGAAATCGTTCCCCAGTTTTTTGACACATTTTTTCACAGATTGGTGAACGTCTGCCCATCTTTACTTGTGAGAGACTCTGCCTCTCTAAAATGGTTTTTATACTCGGTCATGTTACTGACCTGTTGTAAATTAACCTAATTAGTTGCAAAATGTAAGTACCACTTACTTACCTGCCTTTTGTTGCCCCATTTCAGCTTTTTTGAGACGTGTTGCTGCCATCAAATTAAAATGAGCTAATTTTTTCATGAAATGGTAGGATGTCTCACTTATAACACCTGCTATGTTGTCTATGCTCTGTTGTGAATAAAATGTGGTTTTACTAGATTTGCAAATCATTGCATTCTGTTTTTATTAACATTTTACACGCCATCCTAACTTTTTGGAATTAGGGTTCTATGTCTATTGGTGTATTGTTGAATTTGTATTTTGCTGCATTTCTCTATCTTTGACAGATTGTGGTTTTATGATACAGTATAATTCCTTTACATTGCACACTTAAAAGCCCAACTGGTGACTAGAGTTGAAAGTCAGCAATAGGTATAATCTTTCTGTGCAGTATCTCTTCGTGCAGCACATCAGTTTCAGGCTCTGTATTGAAACCACGTGTAAGTGCATCATGCACATCACATACATACATATATACAGTGCCTTACAAATTTATTAGGCCGCCTGTTATATTAAAAAAAAAACAAGAAAACACGGATATTTTGGAAATTTCATCAAAAACTTGTTGAAAACTAAAAATAATATTGTTATTTCTCTGGCAAATAACAAATTGAAACCACTAAATAGTCCTTATTCACACATAAAAACAAACAAACAAAAAAAAACTATATTTTGTATGGCCTCCTTTGGCTTTGATTACAGCTTGCATTCTTGCTTTCAACCACTAAAACTAATTTTTAGGTTCAGGAATGCGAGAAAATAAATGTTATTTGGCATCTTAATGAAAATAATAATGTGCTTAACTACTTTTTCTGCTTTTGTGTAAAATGGTACATTTGAAAACTCGTGGATAACAACAATAATTATATTTTAGCATTAAAAATATCATTTCACTTACTGGTGGATTAACCATTACAGAAACTTTATTTTGGTAATTATCAACACTGTTCATTTAGGGCAGCTGTGGCATAAAACTTACATTAGATGGTGGTCTAATACATTTATTAAGTACTGTACATAAATAAAACAAAATAAAGTAAAATTAAATTAAATGTAAAAAATGTACCCTATCGTAATAGTAATACATATCTTTCACAGCCAAATAAAATGCTAATTTATTACGTATATATGACTTTTATGTTCAAGTGTCCACAATTTGCACCTTTTAAATTATTGTACCTTATATACTGTGTATGCAGCTGAATGAATGGTAGATGGATGATTTTCCAGATTAAGGTCTTCAGTCAGTTACACTCATGAATGACCATTTGCTGACTGGTTTGAAGTTGTGGTCTCACAAACTGCAGGTCCAGATGCTTTTAGTTAAGTAACCCGAGCTTTAGTCCCCTTATTGATGAACAAACTGCTTTTTTTTTTTTTTGCAATCAGTTCTTATGCAACTGCTGCTGCGTGAGCACTGAGTTCAGTGTCACTCAGGGAACGGTGCTGGAATTTACAAACTCTGGAGCACTGAATTCAATCGCAATAATTCAGCTCTCAAGCAAAATGCTATCTGAGCAGTGTTTGTCTCATTCACATTGACAGAGCACACCTGCCATGGCAGTTGTATGATGATTTGTAATTTTAAAAAATTCTCCATACCTTGATCCTGCACCGAAGCTGAGGTAAGGTTGGTGTTTATTTCTGAAGTTTGTTTGTTGCGATAATCATCTTTATATTAGACGCACATCGTTTTGGGCAGGGACTCTAATTTATCTTCTCAAAGTGCTTGATTTCAATGGCTCTGAAACAGTGCAGTGTTGTCAAAACAAATTGAACTCAGCTTGCCCATGTTTGCCAGTGCATAAAAACATGAAATGGGCTGACCCATGTTTACCTGTGAATAAAATATGTGGATGTTTTGGCACAAACAGTGGGGTTGCACTTGAATAGGCGGAAATAGGCAGCCAAACATAACAAAAATATGTTATGACACAACAGCGCGCTTGTATGTCGCAAAAAGTCAGACGAGGACCAGGCAAGAAACTAAACACAACACATGATCCGTCTCTCTCTCTCTCTCTCTCTCATACATACACACATACACACACACACACTCGCACTAAATATTGTAATGTTCTATAACCAAGAAGGAAGCCATTGGAGGACACTTGGACATGGTATTAAATGATAGCAACACATTCCAAGCTCCCACTTTGTCCTAATCAGTTTTGAGCAGAGTGACACACCTTGGGGTGCATCAGTGATTTTAGTCGAAATGAAAAGATTTCACAATAGGCCCGTTTCCACCGCAGGAAGTTCAGGGTAATTTTACGGGGCCAGGGCCGTTGTTGCGTGTCTCCACCGCTGGAACCACCCCCGAAGGACAGAGTACCGAAACTTTTACAGTGCCTGAAAAAGTCCCTGCCTCTGAGTAGATACTCTGAACGGCCCCAAAAAACTCCTGGGTGAGGCTAGGGGTTTACTTGGCGCTGATTGGATTTGCTCAGGGCGGGATGTGACGTCAACAGAAAGTGACAAGATAGCAAGCATTTTTAAAAGGAGTTCCTCCTACTTCACCCTCTCGCTGGAGACACAGCAGTTGAGAGGGCTGAATGAGAGGACGCTCCTGTAGTAGTTCCTGCCCCCAAAATACTACCAGGAACTTCTCTGATGGAAATGGGCCTAATGGGACCCAGCCACTCCACTACCAATTAACTAAGCTACATACAGTATGAGCTTACAGTACTTTTAAGGGCCAGGTAGTCAAAAGGGATGCTCTTTTCACAACAGTGAACTGTAAACCCTGGCAACTGTGGTGAACACAAATATGTTTTGTGGAAACTGAATACCTCAAAAAGATTGAGTATGCCAACTTAATGATCTTGTGTTCACAGCACATAAAAACATTTAAAAAGTAACTTTACCTTATTTTCTTTAAGTTCCTTCCACACAATGCAATTAAGTTGGCCTTATACAGTCTTTTTGAGGTAATCGGTTTCCACAAAACATTTGAGTTCACCACACTATCAGAGCTTACAGTGTGTTATTCCATGAAAACTATAAGCCAACCATAAATGCAGCTAGGAAATGGTGTACAGTCATGTGCCTGTATGCTGTGTATGTGTGAGTGAGTGAGAGCCAGACATGATCCTTAATATACATGAATGTTGCCATGTCAACCCAAGCCTGGATTGAATTTAAATGTCTGTGGAACAGCGCAGTCTCTGTGATAGGTGCAGCTGTCCAATTTCTCACTCATTGAAACCTGCTGGAACTTCAATTAACATTAACCACACCTCTGCCAGATGTACAGTACAGTATGTGCCACTATATTCTCTGAGGTAAACAGAGAGAAATCGAGGTCCTTCTTTCTTCGGTGACAATCCATTCAGTCTGCATCAGGTTCACTTTACTCTCTAGTAGTGTGAGTCACAGGGGCTGTCCTTGTGGGAGACATCTCTGATTTGGACAATGACTCAACACACATCTCAGGTGCCGGTTTGCGTGCGAAATAATGAAATCTTGATTTGGACGGGCTGTTTCTCTGAACCGTCAGAGCAGTCGTGCGACATTGCCTCGAAACCAGAAATTTGAAAAAAAAAAAAAGAAAACCCAGGGGAGAGATCGGGAGCAGTTTGGTATGCGGATAGCAGCTGCATTTCAAAAACGCTCTGGAAAACCTGAATATGAAATGAACAGCATGGAGTCTGTGGTGAGATTTTCTGTGCTGCCTGCATTATAATACATTCAATGCGACACAGGCAATAAGGTTAGTTATGAGACTTAAATACACTCTTGTTGCAGTGTATAATGTGGACAAAAGCCATTGACATTGCAGTCATCGGGTGGGGTGGGGGTGTTTTGAATGGCCTCCCGGGACGGATAATTTGCGCCCATTTCAATTGCTTTTTTCTCTCCTTTTTTTTCCTTCCTTATGCCTGATCCAGAAACTGAGGTCGGCCTGTCATGAAGGAGATCCCGATCCCCTAAATGAATAGACAAATGGAATGGAGGCTTTTCCATGAAACTTCAGTTTTGTTTTCTATTTTTTTTTTTTTTTTTTTGGAACCTTTGGCATTCAAATGATGAGACTGAATCTAGCATACCTGTCCCCCTCAGCCACACCTTAAAAGTAAACAACTTCTATTGGGGAAAAATTAAGACAGCAATAATAATTTTCCACCACACTTCCAAAAGACAGATTTGAGGTGCATGTTCAATTAGCAAATTCATGATGCTTCCACCCCACCTTTTTCTTAATTATTTCTCATCTCCCCCATGGCTGAAGCCAAGAATAAGAGAAGGCAGCAATAACAGGTTGGAAAAAAGTGATTTGAGTGAGCCCATTGTGTCTGAAGAAGGCCTTAGAGTGCTGTGCTGGTTTTGTGGATTTCATGCCAGCTCAAGCTCATAATTATTTAAAAGGCTCAATAATCTGCGTGCTCTGACATTTTGGTTACATTTTTGATGTAAATTGGGCTAATCAGCTAACTGGGGCAAGATAATTAATGCAAGCCGAAACCTATATGCACACAAGCCCCAGGAATACAATTTAGTCTTAAGCAGAAGTGGCCCCCCTAGGTCCTAGAGAACTACAGGATCTGCTAGTCTTGGTATTTACCTTCAGTACAATTACTATCTTTAAACTAAAAAAAGAGACATCGTAATTGCTCTACTTAAGTCAATTAACGCTATGCACTGCAGCTCTCTGGGACCAATCTTAGCCAGTCTAAAACACGCTGTGTTCCTATTGTTATGGCCCCAATTTGTTATTACATTTATAACACAACAGCAACAGCAAGGGATGACAAACACAGTTTTAACAACTAAAACACATTTAATTTTTAACAAAGACAAAGACTAATAACAACCTACAACTAAAGACCAAGATTGATAAATAAGAAAAAACAGAAATAATTACAGTCCCTTTTTGGTGGGGTGGCTTGGTGATGTCCTGGATGAAGAAAATGCTCAAACACAGGCAAAGAAATCCACAAAAGAAACGTCACAGGTCTTGAACAGAATGGCAGGTCTGGTCATCTTCTTGCAATTTCTCCTACTACTTTACTGTCTCAATTCTTTTCCTTATATACTCTTTTGCAGACCCCACCCACATTTAGACCTCTTTTTTTTTTTTTTTTCTTAGACTTGCCCCAGACATGTCCAGGACATGTCTAAACATGACTCCAGTCTGAGCTTAACAAAAAAAGGTAAATACTGCCATCTAGTGGCCTATATTCACATTACACTATTAACTAGGAAGTTGGAGCTGGGAATGACATCACATCCTGGTTGACTATGTTCCAGCACAACCGGTTGGAGAACTGACTTGGAGTCAGTTGGGTTTCTTCTGGCCAAGGTAGCTATTGTCAGCCATTGTTAGCTATACCAGTTGATTACAATGAATTACACAATATTTTACGTAAATAAACACTGTGGCAACATGTCCAAGCATAAAAGTTGAACAGAAATTGTCTAGTAGCAAGAGGGTTGTGGGTTTGATTCCGGCTTGGGGCCTTTCTGTGTGGAGTTTGCATGTTCTCCCCGTGTTCACGTGGGTTTCCTCCGGGTACTCCAGTTTACCCCACCCACAAAAGCATGCATCACAGGAACACTCCAACCAGTACCCCTGACTAAGGAACTGGCTTTAGAACTGGAGTTGGTCCCCAGGCGCTGCTCTGTGGCTGCCCACCGCTCCTAACTATAGGATGGGTCAAATGCAGAGGACAAATTACCCCACGGGGTTCAATAAACTGTATCTCTCTCTATTTTGAGCTCAGAGCTTGGGGTTGATTCCTCAGACTTTCCGAGTAGGAAATCCGACTTTGGGTGGTGTTCCAGTTGAAAATTCAAACTGGTAACATGGAATTTCCGTCTTCTAACCTCAACTGGAAGGGGTTTGTTTTGATATCATTGCAAAACAAGTTTCCTCTAAAAATTTGCTGGTGTGGCAATGTAACGCAATGTCAAGCAACCTGACTCAAGAACCACCCAAGAAGGGTGCAAGTGTGATTCCGAAAATGAGGTTTAGCTGCTAATCTTTGAGGTCTGTGACACAATCCTCAGGTGGGTGGTGATTTGACGGTTGCCAGGAAGAAGCTTGCAAGCAGGAAGTTTCAGGATTGACTCTTAACATGTTGGTGTGCCAGGTTCCCTGCATGTCTGACAGAAAAGCTGGCATTTCCTGAATCTGTACCCACCTTTGCCCTCCTCCCTTTCTCTCAGTGTTTTTGTTTGCTCTTCAATCTACACGTTTGGGCAGGAATTGGAACGATAAGGGAGGAAAGTGAGGACGGAAAATTGAGAAATTTCAAATCAAATGTCCATCACCCTTCATGTGTCATTTACAGGCTGGGCAGAGACTTGGGAGATGTGGCGTGTTGGACTCATACATCAATCACTTATATGTCATATATTCCGGAAAAATACCTCCACAAAAGGATGTGCCCTGGTTCCTTCATAAAGATCCCCTGGAGGCGGTTCTCTAGGTTTCTGTGTCCTTTGGCCCACTGGATGAAACAGTTAACTAGATGATGCGCCCTCTATAGAGATGCTAGAGACCCACGCCTCTTGTTGACCTTGACCTTTGGACCTCAAAATGCAAATTTGGACAGGGTACCCTAGGATCATCTACCCAACAAAGTTTGGTCACCCCAGCTTCAGTAGTGGCCGAGCTGGCACGCACGCGCACACACACACACACACACAAACGGTGCTAAACTGTACACCCACGCCGCCTCGTCGGGCGTGGGTAAAAAGATAGGAATCTCCACAGTGATGCAGGACCGTTATTGATTTCCAGGTCATGTCAGGTTTAGAACACGGAAATGAATAATTGAATATGAGGCTGGATTGAGCCCTCTGTCAGAGGGAGTTGGATGTCGGTGAGATGGGATTTATTCATCCAATGGGCAAATCAATACAGCCAAAGAGTATAGGTGGGGATGTTTTAGGGTGGTGAAATGGGATTTGCTGGCGATCAGTCCAGCGGCCATGAGATGCAGACATGCAAGTCATTGGGGTCTACAAAGGAAAAAAAATGATGTGGTGTTCACTTACATCTATTCTCAGAGAAAATTTCAACCCTTTCTTCTGAAATGAGATCAAAGGAATACCACAAACAGCCAGCCCGGACAAGTGTAAATAAAGACATGCCCTCCTCTGTCTCGCTCCCTCAGTCCAGTTTGAGAAATTTTCTCGCGGGCAAAATTCAGGAGCTCATCCCATGCCATTTTTCAAGCGGACTATGACCTGCCGGATAATTAAAGGGGCCCGTGATGCCACTAATGTGGTCGTTACGAAACGCTGGAGCGCAAGTGCATTCCAGTTACCTCCATTAACTGTGAGGCAATGCTCAAGGCTAACTAGCATAAAGCTGTCACTTACCGAGAAAGCAAAATCTTTTTGTGATCCAAATGGATGAAATCTACCTGGAGCGTTAACTGCTCATTACACTTACTGGTTTCGGCTGCATTTCGTGCTTCATGGTTTGGAAATATGCATTTCACCATGTTTGCATTTGGAATATAAATTCAGTTTGCTCCGTCTGCTTGTTTCACTTTCAGAGAGGTCAATTTCTCCTGAATGTTGTTGCTGAACATTCTAATGCTGAGGCGGCAATTGAAAGCAATGCAGTCCTGGAAAAAATGTAATAAAATAATTAAAAACGTATTTTCAAATAGCAGTGTAACATTAATTAGGCTTGACAGCAAAACAGCAAAAAAAAAAAAAAAAAAAAAAAAACAGCAAAATTTAGAGAAAAGAACTTGGTTGTCTAAGTTGGCCAGTATATGTGATGGTCCTAAACGTACAGCCACAGCAAGACTCTTACTGAATACAAGGCATCCCAGTAGTGAAGGATAGGAGGTAATCACTGTGTTTACCTGCTTTAAAAAATTCTTGTATTCAGTACACTTAACTTACTTATTCAATACCTTTATGCATCATACAAATAATGCCAATGTTTGCCGGCTGTGCATGAGCGTATTTAAGGCTTTACAACTCAGTATTTGAGTCACAGAGACGAAGGAAAATTACTTCAGTGAAGCAAGACACTTGGAAATTCAATTACAGAATTATTGAGCAATTAAATTTTGATATTTATGGACACCGGCTTCTATGTTTGTGCGATAGGTATACTATGAAGCAGATAAGCTGTTGTATTGATGAGTCCAGAAATTACCATGCAAAACAAGTGGAGGCGGCATTTATTTATGTTTTTAGGTGTCAACGTTTGTTTACTTTTCATTGTTACTTCAAAGCCGGCAGACAGACAAAAGTACACCCCCCCCCCCCACACACACACACACAGAAACACACTGTCCCATTCAGTTTGTTTAAAATATTGGTGAGCTCATCTCAAATTTTTCTCCTCTCACAAGCACTGGAAACATCTCTTGTGTGCGGGTCCGCGTCCCGAGGATCTCTATCAGCTGCTGTTAGAGAATACAGATTCCAGAAGAGCAGGGAGTAGTGTTCTTATCTTCCTGGAGTGATTCCCAAACTAACCACTTGCTAATGGCACCTGTATCTTCTGCTCTCCCCCCAACCACATCTGCCTAAACTGGGCTTTTCTCCGCAGGAGTGTCTGAACACAGCCTCCCCCCAAAAAAACACTGATCATCCCAGCACATCCCTGGACACCTTCAACAGTGAAATGAATGTGACTCATCATGATCGGTGATGAAGTCTTGCAAACATTGTGCAGAAAATGGGAAGATTCAGCCTCTGACCACTTACATCTGAAATTCACTGAAATTTCTCTTTTTTTCCCCATAAATCACAACACACATCAAACCACCCCCATTTAATAATGGCTTTTTTGAATCCTGAAATAGGCATGTTGACATGGAGTGGGTGTCTGTTGGCATGTTTTTTTTAAACCATTCAGATTTGTAAAACTTAATTGCTGCCAACACTGATCGTTACATTATGATTAGAATGATCTTTGCCAAGTGTCCTAATAACAGACATGCACACTGTGTCCATCATCACAACCTGATGATTTAAATTTGGGATTTTCCGAGAGAAGAAACTGGTAAATAAGCTCAAAATCGCTGATTTCTTCCTTCTATTCTCTAGAATTTTCTGCAGAAATTTTCCATGTTATATTACAGTTATATGCAGAGTTTTCTTTTGCACACACATACAGTATACAAGCTCTCACACAATGGCATACTCATTCAGGCACAAACATGCTCTCTCACACACACACAAACACACACATGCACACACTCTCACTCTCTCTCAAACAGACAAAAATGCTCCTACTGTGGCTGTCACACATACACATGGACCCCTTCTCTCTCTCTCTCTCTCTCTCTCTCTCTCTCAATTCAATTCATTTTGCTTTATTGGCATGACATATTTTAAAATACATATTGCCAAAGCTTAATTACAATAACAAGCCAATAACACTTTAACCAATTAAAAAAATAATAATAAATAAAAATAAAATTATATATATAAATATATATATATATATATATATATATATATATATATATATATATACATACACACATATACACATATTTACATTTGCATACATACATATATATACATACACATATACATAAAAACAAGAGATTGATTATTATTAATATAAGCAATAACAATTATGAACTACTATAATCTAGTTACTAGTATTATTATGATTATGATTAACAGGAAAGTTTTAGGTATATAAATGAGAACACTATTTACAGTATAAAATTAATTGCTATGTATTTTGCTCATAAGCAATGTAATGTGCACAGGCAAGAGGTGTAGCTGGTGATGATGGGGGTCAGGGGTCACCACTGTCCCTCAGTCTGTGGCAGACAGCTGTATACTGAGCTGCATACCAGGTCTCTCTCTCTCTCTCTCGCTCTCTCTCACACACACAAACACACATGTACCCCCTCTGTCAGATTGCCCCGGGTTAGGGAAGAGCCAGACAGGCCCCGAGAATACAGTGTCCACATCTGCAGGTGACTAACGCTGGTTCTTTCAACACAAGAGGATGTGGTTACCTATGGGGTCAGCTTAGTCTCACCAAAGATCAGCTTCTCATTCATAGGAGATTAAAGCCTTTTATCTCACTGAAGGATGAGGGTTAAAATTCTTGAAATCCTACTTACTCGGGTGCTTTCTGGCAAAACTTCATTACAGGAGGAACAAGACGCAACACGAAATGGAGGCACGCAAAGTGAACAAACTTCTCATTAATGCAGCTGATTTCACTATTTGAAGGTGGCGACTGTATCGTATAGTCACATGACTTCTGTTTCCCAAGAAAGACTCGTAAAGCCCAGTGCTAATGCAAACCGAGTTTGGGGGGATATGGGAGTTATTTGTGGTCGTCTCCACTGCGGCATACGTAATTATCGCTTGGCCGCGGAAAGGCATCCTAATACTGTTTTAAAAGTATTTTTAGGTCTGTAAAAGTGGTGTTTCCAACCACTGGATGGAAAATTCAGACAGACAGATGTGGAAATAACCCCTCTGTACATGAACTCTACCGCTACATTGCTCTGCTATTGAGATCATGTGACTGCAAATCGGAGGGAGTGGTGTTGGGGTTGAAACTATAGAGAACCCATCACCACAAAAAAAAAAAAAAAGAAACATAAATAGCCATAAGGTTTAATTATACGTAAATATAAATAAAAACTTTGAACTTGAACTCAGTAGCCTGAGAGATGGCTGGCCTCTAGCGACAGCGTTAAGAGCTTATGACAGCAGCTAGCTCAGATTCCAGATTTCACTGGTTTTATCTCATATCATTAATGCATTATTTTATGGGCACTTTCATGCAAAACAACAAACAACTGATTGCACTTGGCAGGGGTTATTCCTCTTGGGAGCAATACAGGGTTAAGGGCCTTGCTCAAGAGCCCAACTGCTGCTTTGATTGTTTAGTGGCCCCAGTGGAGCTTGAACCACCAACCCTCTGAGTCACAGCCAAACAATTTAGCACGATTTAAACCTAATCCTTGACCAATGTTTACCTACCATGTAACTGGATGCCTACTTAAACGGTTGTTTTCACTCAAATCCTCACAAAGCACATCTCATTTAACAGCCTGAATTATCATTACACTCCTAATTACAGGAGTCAGGCGGCCAAATTAGGGTTGGAGAAAAATCCAATAGGACAGTGCGTGGATTTCGAGAAGCAGGGTTGGTTGGCATTATCATGGGCCTGGACTTAATTTATAAATGTGAATCTGACCTACAGTTTCTGTTCGTTTAAATGCCCTCTCTTGTAGTCATTTCCCAGCTGTGCTGCTGCCGCCAAGTATAATTTCATGCACTCTACGACAGCCAAACAGGGGCAACCTCGGCCGATAAAACTGATTCTAATTCTCATTCTTCAGACAACATTTAACAAAAAAAGAATTTCCTCCTGCCTTTAGCTCTGACAGGATTCTGAATTCCTGTGAATGGCATGTTTCGGTTTGCATAAATTTTTGTTGAAAAAGTTCCCCTCTTCAAATTTAATTGTGGACAAATAAGACTTAACATAGGACTGACAGAGTAAATCAGTCTTTTCCTTGAACTGAATCCAAACTAGCTCTAATGTGACACTGTATCAAGCTACAAATCAGTTTTTTTCCCCCAAACAGCCCATTTACACAGCCATTCCAGATGACAGGACAGAGAAAATAAACCCCAATCGCGGGGAATAAGAAAGCTATTTGTTGACTCTAAATTTGCAATGTCTTCAGGCAGACACTTTAGTTAAATTTTATGAGGTGAAATCTTATTAAATTGCCTTGCAAAGTAAATCAGCCTGAAATCCTGGATAATTACCCATGACCACAGTCCAGCCCGACCAGAGCTGGAGAGGCCTTGTTCTGATCATGAGCCTCAGACGACAAAGCACAGCTGAGGCACATATATATGCACATATATACACGCGTGCATACATACACACATGCATGCATGCACAGAAATATGGCTATACACAGTCACACAAACTCACACTGTTCGTTTATACACAGACATGCATCATGCAAACACATACAAACACAAACAAATATAGTTATGCATACAGCCACAAATGCACATAAATGCTCAGCATGCACACACACACACACACACACACACACACATTGTATACATAAAGACAGCCATACACATTCATACACATATATCAACAGACATTAATGTACACACTCACAAATACACAGTTATGTAGACAGACTGCAGGCACACTTCATGTATAGAGACAAACACACACACACACACACTGTTAGCTGTGGATGATCTGGCTGTGGAGGGGGGGGGGGCATTCAGTAGAGTTTCTGTGTTTGTTTGAGTCTACTTCACATCCTCCGGCGAGCCAGCACCCCCCCCCCCCCCCCCGACCACAGAATCTAAGAGAGAGAGAGAGAGAGAGAGAGAGAGAGAGAGAAACTGGGCTCCATTCTGCTGTCAGACTGCTTTGTAACCCTGCCATTGCTAATGCTACTGTAAAGGGAGAGCAGTGTGGAGGATCTGCTCTCTCTCTCTCTCACTCTCTCTCACACTCACTCACTCACTCACACAAACACATTCAGAAACACTTAATTAACATTTAATAAACATACATACCAGACGATACACACCCAGCTCACACATCCTCATACAAATGCTGTGCACTGGGTCTGCATGGACATCACTGCTGTTTCCTGCAGCAGATGTGACATTAGAGGAAGGGAGGGGCCTGTAGCCCCAAGAAATGGGGGGGGGGGGGTATTCTGATTCGTGACATGTGGCTCATGGTTTATATTCTTAACAATGCGCCCCCAAACGAGCCCATTCCACTTCATATATGGGAGCAGTGGTGGAGTCCCTGTCTATCTCATGTCCCTGTGTGTGTGTGTGTGTGTGTGTGTGTGTGTGTGTGTGGCTGTGTAAGGTTTGACAAAAATCACCTCATGAGTATATCGTGTTGAGATGTCAATGACCATGGGGGTGTCAGCCACACCCTTTGCTGCCCTATCCAAACACCCTTGTGAGGGTTTACAGCCCCATGAGCTCTCAGGAATGACACTGACAGTGTTATGCTCACCTGCGCAGAACTCAAGTCAGAGTTCAGCAAACCCCATCACCCAGCACTGCCCCTGTAGGCTACGGCTGCCCTGTCACATAACTACATGCTCCTGAGACAGAACACCACAGCGAGGAATGAAAGTCAAATATGAGCGAGGGAAGATGAGAAAACTTGCGTAAGGATGAGAGGAAAGATATGCTTGAGAAGGAGGGATAGAGAGAGTGCGATAATGAGGGGGCAGAGATAGGGAGAGGGGGTAGAAGATAGAGAAAGGGAAAATGTAAAAGAATGGAGAAGAGAAATAGTGGAAAGGAGAGAGGAGGGAATGAGAGGGGGAGAAGGGGAGAAGGGAAAGAGAGAGGGAGAGAAAAAGAGGGACAGTGGAAGAACAGAAGGTACCAACTGCACGCGGGGGCGACCTCTTCCTGGTGCATTCCAGCACAGTCCACTTCATGGCTGGATCGCAGACCAGGGCCCGATTTCCCCTGGAGCCCAGACCTGACGCCTCGCTCTCCAGCCTCCAGAGAGGCCAGCGTCTCAACTTCAATGGGAAACAGCTGCATGAGCATGAGCTCAAACATCTCTCTGATAACACTGTCCTCCCCCACGCCTTCCGCTTCTCCTTCTTTTGGAAATTAAGGTCTGACAGAGCTTGGTAACCTGCATTCCCATCTGCTATTAAAAAATCCCAAAGCTGATAAAATCCCAACAATAATCCCTAAAAGGTTCAAAGAAGGCCACCTTACGAGGAAAAGTCTCCATAATGATTCTCTGTGTCTCCGTGGAGGAATTCAGTCTATTTCAAAGGTTCTTGGTCGGGTGAAGTGCTGCAATCTGGATCACGCCAACCAAGCAGGATTCCCTAAGTAACTAAAAAAGTTTACAGTATGAAGACAAAAGACAAACCAAAAAATGAGAAATAATGCTCCCCCCCACCCCCGAGAGTTTACCTCTGTGACGGAATAAGCCATGGGCAAGATGAAATAATAATAATAATAAATTTTATTTGTATTGCACTTTATATATAAAATCTCAAAGTGCTACAGTACATTTCTAGTGCATAAAAAAAAGAAAGCTGAATACAATATAAAATAAACACAAAAATAATATGATCAAGAAAATAAACAATAAATAAACAAGAAGAAAGAAAATAAACATGAGAACTATAAAACATTTTAAGAAAAAGCTCTGGTAAAAAGGTAGGTTTTAAGGTCTCGTTTAAAAACATCAACAGACTGTGGGGCTCTCAGGTGGTCAGGGAGGTCGTTCCACAGTCTGGGGGCTGCTGATACGAAAGCCCGATCACCCATGGTACAGAGCTTGGTTCTGGGGACCTGAAGGGTGTTTGTGGTGGCAGAACGGAGGGTGCGTGAGGAGGTGTGAGAGGTGAGGAGTTCTTTTAGGTATTGGGGGGCGTGCCCGTGAATGCACTGGTGGGTGAGGGGGGAGACCTTGTACTCAATTCTGAGTGTGACGGGGAGCCAGTGAACGGATTTCAGGATGGGGGTGATGTGATTGTGTTTGCGCACCCCCATCAGGATCCTGGCAGCACTGTTTTGGATATGTTGTAATCTCTGGAGGCTTTTGCCAGGAATCCCGATGAGGAGCGCATTACAATAGTCAATGTCAGCATATTGGTTTTGCATTCAACTACAACAATGAACTAAACGTGACCTGCAATGCGTGTGGCGCACACTGTATCCGCCATTCGCCTGAAGACATGCCATTCGCTTTATCACAGATTATACACTGTGTGAATGAACACACTGTCCAGGCTTGTTTCAAAGACCTGTCAGAGAGAAAACAAGCCCATTAAATGTAACTACGCTTTATTTTTTGGTCAAAAATTGCCCTAGAGTCCAACAACGCCCTTTTTGTTATAGAATGAACTGAATGCAGCACTTATGTAACGCGTCACAAAAATCAGCTAGCACGGCATGTCTCATCATGTTCCTGTAGAACCTGACAATGGATTTGCTGCAAAGTGATCAAGCTGGCTTGATGTCCATCTCAACAGGAACAAATTCCAGCCAAATAAACATCTCAACTGAACCTCCCTGTAATCCCAGAATTTTCATGTCCGGAAGGTGCATCTACATTCTCACCTTTTCATTCCTATGCGCAACAAGCCCAAAGAGGGGTCATCTGTAGGTCTAAGTTTTCCCCCCCAGCTCTGTATGAGGCTTGATATCAGACTCCCTAAGCCTGTACTGGGAGTCACACCATCCCGAAGGTTTTCTTTTCAACCATGACTGGTCACAGGTTCGACCATTTAACAGCTAAGCAAGACGGCAAGCTGTTGAATACGGTGTGATTTTTTGTAAAGGTTGGAGTGAAAACTATTGAACAGCAGATCTCCAGGAACACGGTTAGGCAGCCCTGCACTCACTGTTGAATGAGATGTGCTTTGTAAAGGTTGGAGTGAAAACTATTGAACAGCAGATCTCCAGGAACACGGTTAGGCAGCCCTGCACTCACTGTTGAATGAGATGTGCTTTGTAAAGGTTTGAGTGAAAATCTCCAAGATCATAGATCTCCACGAAGAAGGCTGTGCAGCCGTGCTCTAGCGGGTGGATGAGGTGTGCTTCATAAGGGTTGGAGTGAAAACCTACATGACCACTGATCTCCAGGAAGAGGGTTGGAGAGTCCTGCTCTAACTGTTGAATGAGGGCCGTCTCACTAATTGTAGGCTTCGTTTCTAGGCTGCAACGTCATCGCAGGCTGTTCAACTGTGAAACAATCGAGAAATGCAACCTTCATATCGCCTGATATCAGACAAAATTATCAACATGGAAACGGATGGTAGACAAGTTGACAATTCCGTCTGATATCAAGCAAGATTAAGGCTGCATTTCTTGGCTGTACTTGAAGGCGCCTTCACAATGGAGAAGCGATGAGGCAGCCTAGAAATGCAGCCAACCAGGCTGCCGCCTATACTTTGAGAAACGGCCATGAAGTGGTTGGTGAGGGTTGTAGTGAAAACCTACTACAGGGACTATGTCCAGGAAGGTTGGGCAGCCCTGCTCTATCTGTTGAATGAGGTTTGCTTAGTTTGGGTTAGATAGCAGATAGCATAGATTTTAACCGAACTTAGCAGGATGTTAGAGTAGCACAAGAGGAACAAGTGATTAATTTTGGGCATATCTAGGCCAAAGTACAGCTGAGATATAGGCCAAAGTTCAAATCCAGCTATGCTGGCAGAGGTATGGGCTCTCGCAAGTCCAGCTCAAGTTTTTTTTTTTCCTCTCTCTTCACAAATTTCTCCAGTAAGAAATGTTTACGAAACATCTGTACTAAAAAAAAAAAATTCAATATGCAGCTCTAGCAACCCAGCTACTTCACCGTAACCTCCCCCAAGGAAAGGGTAAGTTACTCCACTCTCTCCATCAAGTTGACAGGGTGTGGCCATGAATTTCACCCAGCTGCTCCCGCCAATTCTCTGACTAAGAGGCGAGTTTAAAACGAACTACAGCGCGAAGCCTGTAATATAAGAAATGACCGTAGCAACTCGTGGGCATCGGTGCCAGAGCAGTGGTGCACAGTCAGCTGTTGCGCTTGTTCGGGTGGCATAGCAACAATGCGAGAGTTCGGCATGGAGTCCAAAAATGGACAGAAAGAGGAAAAAAAAGTACTTTGAATGACGTCACTGCGGCCAGATATAAATGGGATACAGGCGGCTGTGTTTATGCCTGCGCAGAACTGTGTTTATAAAGAGAATACATTTCAAGAGCACAGCTTCCTGCTCAATAACCCTCCAAAAGCTGAGGTTAAAAGCATGTTTTACATAAGCATGCGCCACAGCAAAAATCAGTTTGCCAGACACACCTACACCAGGCTCATCCTCTGCAGACCTGTTTTTACAATGGCTGTATCCAATTAAGCGAGTGACAACAGTACTTTGGAAATCCTAGCAGCCTACTGTGCGTACATGCATGGTATTTGATAGATAAGAGAATATGTTAGCAATATAGGCTACTCTTGCACTGCTGCATGGGTAATAATTACATTTGAAACAATAAATTGTCATGGGAAACAAAAATACAATTTAATATAATCTTTAAACACTATTTGTTTTTCTGGCTAAGAGCAGGTTCCAGACTTGGGTCTCAGTTTTCCTAAGTAGTTACCCAGTCCATGCCAACACCACTCAACTCTGATCCACACACTAGTGTGCGCTACTATTTTCAGCAGCAGTCATCTGTTCAAGGGATAAAACAATAGGCTACTGCCCAAGTATATCACACAACACCCAAATAAGCTGCCTCTGCCTGAAAATAAGTTTAGACATGAAAGCCACATTTTCCCCCTGCACAACTACTGGAACTCCATGGTGTAATGCATAAACATGCGCAAACATTCACACACACTACATACAAAGATACACAGAGCCCAGTTTAAGATTTACACCGAAGAAGGTATTTTGAAAATGGGCTTAATCTCATCATAGCTCTGCAAATCCTTCTGGATAAAATAAGAGAACAAAACAATCACTAAAAGTCAATTAAAAGCTTACGACCAGGGCAGTATTATGGTAATTTCATATAGTGGTCAATCTCAAATCTAATTTAGGACTACTTACAGGAAAGGCTCAGCATAAAAGTTTTACTTTTACATCCGTTCCCATGCAACAAATTTAATTTTAATGTGAGAACCGATTTAAGATTCTGCATGACATTGAAAAATGGATTTACAGATGGACCAGTTTTAAGGGAATTAGAAGTTACATGTCATAAGGACAAGCACACGCACTTGCCGACTCCCAATGCCACATGGCCCAGACCGAAAAAGTCGTTATAATGAACGAGGCTCTGTAATTGGTATGACAGCGCCCTCTGATGGACACTGCTGAAAAATGAATGCAAAATATTACTACGGCAATTTTATTACCAGAATGAGTCGTCTGTAGTCCACGACGGCAGTTGATGAACGAATTTTTCAAAATCGTGCGGGCGCCTCTTCATCAGTAAATCAAGTGGCACCAGATGCGGGCGAAAAATAATTGTCTATGGAGTAGAGACTGAGCATCATTCAGCGGAGTGGTTCTCAACTCGATCTTGGGGGCCCAGTGCTCATAATTTATCTCAATTAGGTGCATTTTATACTACTTCGCGCTGTTATGTTCCCTCTTAGAACAGATTTTAGCAGAATATCCATGCATGCCGTCAAGAAGATCCTGACACCTATTGCGATTATTAATATATTGCAACAAATTTTAGGTAGTAATGTTTTTAAACAGATCAAGTTAGCTATAGCTACACAGAAAATCAGCTAACCGCAAACTGGCCCGCTCATATAAGTGTTGAAAGTTCTTTCAAAATACTTGGCTCTCAATTAATTACATACCCAACATAAAAGTGCTATGACTGTCATTTGCTTGCATAATAAATTATTAGATTTCACGACAATGTGTCAAATAGTTTTCACAAATTAGGAACGTACTAATTCTTTAATTTTACTGGTCGAATTTACCCCACTTATCATTCCCTACAGATCATAAAGAGGATATGGATTATTTGTTCATGGCACGAAAAGATATTTCTGTCAAAATATGGCTGGAGAGGAGTCCTAACTGCTCTAAAATTAAACGAACCTAATTAATACAAATTAATACCTTGTTAGTCTTACAACAACTGTGGATAGGAGTATAAACGACAGTCGGTCCTTTTCCACCGCAGGAACCACAGGGTTATTTTACAGGCCGGGGCCGTTGTTGCGTGTCTCCACCGCTGGAACCACCCCCGAAGGACAGAGTACCGGGACTTTTCCAGGGGCTAAAAAATAGTCCCTGCCTCTGAGTAGGTAATCTGAACAGCCCCGAAAAATCCCTGGGTGGGGCTTGGGGTTTACTTGGCGCTGATTGGACTTACTCAGGACGGGATGGAACGTCTACAGAAAGCAACAAAAGAGCCGGAATTTTTAAAACTAGGCAGACGAGGGGTTGCATTTTTAAACGTTCTCCTACTTCGCCCTCTCGGTGGAGAGACAGCAGTTGAGAGGGCTGAGTATGAGGCTAGTGAACCCTAACGACCATAGTTGAGAACCACGGATTTAGGGGGTCCTGCCGCAACTTCAGTTCTAGGAACCTGAAGGTTGCAAGTCAGAGTGCATTGCTGCAAAAAGATCCTCATACCAAATGTACAGCAAGGAAAGGAAAGTACAAGGGAACGCAATATTCAGTGATCAAAGGTCGTGTATTGGAGAGAATGCCATCCCCAACACCAGTCAACTGCGTGCAAAATTCAGTGCCCCCCTGTAATTAATTGGCTGCACCATTTTTTTGCACAATTGCAACCACTCACTTCTGATTACTGCAGATCAGCGCTTCACATCACTCTAGAGCCGATTTTCGTCCTAGATTTGCCATATTACCCATATTTGAGGTTACTGAGAATGAAAAGTCCATCTAAGGTCCTGCTGCAGCATCTCAGTGGGGCTCAAGCCAGAACTTTGACAAGAACTTGCTCCAGAATCTTTCTTTCATTTTCACCATTCTGAGGACTTCGTCTCATACGTCAGGTCATCGTTTTGTCGAATACCCCCTCCTTGCTCTGGCTCACAATCATGGACTGATGGCCAAAGATTCTACCAAGGATTTTTTAGGTAAAAGACAGAATTACTGGTTTCATAAATTATGGCAAGTCACCAGGACACATAAGCAGGAAGGATCCTCCCTCATGACATTACCACCATCACACTTGACTCTTGGCATGATGTTCTTGCAATGGAATGCTTCATTGATCTCACAGCTGACGTAATAAATAAGGTAAATTTCTGACAAGTTTTACCTCTGACTCATTCACCAAAACATGAAACCAAAAGGCTTGGGAGCATATAAAGGTTTTCCTTTTGTTTCAGAGAAATGAGCAATTATGTACCACTAGGACAGTAGAAGCTGTTGCACTGCAGGTTTCCCATGGATACCATCTCTGCTCAGATTTGTCCTCATAATGGAATCATCAGGGTTGAACTCATCCGAGGCAAGGCCTGCCATTCTTCACACGCTCCTCCCGGTTCTTTGCGAATTCCCGAATAAGCCACCCATTCCACTAGTTTATGTTTTCTCTGACAGGAGATATGGACTTGTACCCGTGATTCTCAAAAGTCCCAGGGCCATAGAAATGGCTTTGAAACCCTTTCCAGACGGATACATTTCAATAATGTCCACTCTCAACTCATTCAGAACTTTTAAACTGCAGGAAAATTTCCTACTTGCTCAGCACATTTAGCGTACACTTCAAGCATGTTCAAATTGAATAGGACTCTCAGTACGGAAGTCTAATCCAGGTATCAGCTAGACCGTGACCTCACGAGTGAAGCCTTCAAATGCCTGCTTGTGATATCTTCAAAACTTTTGACCTGTAGAGCGTACAAAGGAGCCATGCAATGAAATGGGCACATTGAAGCAAAATTTCATGCAAAAAACAAGTGCACCGCCTATCGGCAAATGTCATATTGCTGTGCAATACTAGTCCCCTACCGGTGTATGCATATTTTATTTCCTAAAAAGTAGGTCAAAGTGACCTGAATAGGGTACATGACACACCCTCTCCCCAAGATGCATCCACAGACCAACTTTGATGTTCCTAGGTCATACGGTATTGAAGTTATCGAGCAGACACGAATGCGGACGGACGGACAGACTGACGGAGTGCAATCCTATAGTCCCCTCCATTTCCGATAGGGGACTAACAAGCCAATTCTGTTGTCATGGCAACAAAAATTAAAAGGGGTTATGACTTGACCATAAACCATGCCCACACCAAATATTAAAGAAATCGGTTGAAATGTGTGGCTTGAGTATCCACAAGAAATTCTCAACAGAAGCAGTGGCGGCGGCAGAGGCAACAAACATGAATCCATACCAGCCGCCTGTCGCCGTGCGGGAGCTACAATAACTGGCTGACAGAGTAGTTGGACAATTACTTCTTGCTCACTTGGTGGGAAGACATTTCCCCTTCAATGAAATTAAACGCAATGATGATAATAATAGTAGTAGTAGTAATAATAATAAAAATAATAAACGTGTTTGAGCAACGTCATGTTCATGTCTTGCATATGATTTGTTTAATCGTAAACAGTGCAGAGTTAGAAATACGCAAAAATGAGAAGAAATTAGTAAGCGGGCAAATACTGGCTCTCACAACAGAAAAACACAGGATTCAAGCCTACTACCTCAGCTGATGCAACCAATGGGCTTTAATGCTGCCTTGAAACCCTTTAACACTGCTGGTGTATGTGTCAGGACAGGAAACTTCAGCAGTGGTAGAGTACTAACAAAGAATTCTGGAAAATCAAGCCCTCCTCAGCGAGCAAAAAAGTAAATAAACTCAAAGGCTCAAGGGTCTGCTTGTAAAGTGTCAATAATCAGTGGGGAAAACAATTGTCTCCGCTTTGTATTAAAGACATGACCAGCTTTGATGTGTTATTCACTTTTTGTATTGTTTATTCAGGATTTACAAAATCTTGAATGACAATCCCCGTCAGGAAATGGTATAACTGCGTGTGGACTTGGGGGTGGAGATTAAAACTAGAAATTCAGAGTTCAATTGGACAACATATCTTGCAGAGAAAAAGTCTTTGGGGCTCCCCTAGCCTGTTCGAAAAGGGCAAAATAAAAAAAATCCCCAGAAAACAAAACAATCCTCGAGGAAAAAATGAGCTCATCTGCGACACATCGCCCAATAAAAAAGGTTGCCATGGAGGCTACCGCTGTGATGACTAAAGTCTATGGCATGGAGGATGTAAAACCACTGACAACTTCCAGACGAGCCAGGAGCATCACATTGAGTTCAGGCCCGTCAATACCGAAAGCGATAACAAGGGCTGACAATATATTGATATTATATCAATGTTGCCAGATAAAATATCATCTGGGATTTTGGGTATCGTAATATTGTGATCTGACAAGAGTCGTCTTATTACAGTAAAGGATGGCAGTTGTCGAGACTCTTCCAGCAGTTGTCTGTATGTACTTGGTCATACCCACAGATCTCATGATTGTTCAAAAAAAAAAGAAAAAAAAAAATTACATTGTGTAAATATTCTGTGAATGCCAAAGTAGCTTTCCCTAGAAACTGGCACTATATCGATGTTGAGGGATTCAGCCAAAGATGGAAATATTTGGTTGCATCCACATTGCCCAGCCGTAGTTGGAACACCACTGGATTTCAAAGCCCATGTCACAACTATGCGTATAAAGCTGTTGACAGACGGTAATAGCAACAACTTCCAGGGCAATTTCTTTTTTTTTGGCTGGATGAAAGAAATACTGAGGGCCAATCGTAATCCATTAAAACTTTCAGGGCATTGTCCTCAAAATAGCAGATGACATAACTAAGACAATTTCAGGAATGTAACAGCGGTTTTGCGAGTGGGCTTCATAAATATTGTTCCAGGTGTGGGTGGGCCTACGCAGTGAAGGCTGAAAAACTATCTAATGACGAGTCAAAGGAACTGAACAAATGCACGTGAACTACATAAAGAAAATCAGGGCTCTTTCCAATATGTGGGATTCTCGACTGAGAGAAGCCTAATGCGCCTTCTAAGAAAACCATCATCCAATAAAAAAAAGCAAACTGTCCAATTGTTCAAAGCATAAACCCGTTTTTTTTGCCTTCTACAAAATATATTCAGAGTCAAAAGTAACAAAGAATTGTTTTAATTGTACATAGTCACAATTCTTCCAGCGAAAAAGAATTTTTTACTCTCATTTTTTTTTTTTCAACCTCTGGAAATGTACATAAGGCCGCCTGTAAAAATGTACATCACTTTTTATAGTGTAACAACCTCATATGTTCAGATGTGTAATTGACAATATCTTACATTCTTTCACTTACAAGTTAGATGTTCCAAAATACAGTGCTCTTTCAGTACAAAACAGAAGGTCACCTGGTGTCTAATGGAAACATTTTCAAGGTAATTATCCGACAGGACTCTTCCTATGCAGTGTACAGAATGGCACGACTGAAGTTTCTCAAAAAGGTCAATATTAACAGAATATTTAACAGAAGTATAAACAAAAGGCTACTTTTTTCAAACAAAGGATAAAAAGAATGCCATTTCAGATATTGAGGCCATATAAAGATTTTTAAAAATCACTCTTGATTCAAAGAAATATACAGTTTACCCTATATGCAAATGGGCAGTTTGGGGGGGTACAGGGATAGGTGGTGCATTTACACTAAAATTTAAATTTGTTTTTTTTCTTCCAAAAGAGTAAAAGACATTACATTTACAGCATTAAGGTTTACAAATGTACAACTGTACAGACGACGACTGCGTCACTACCAAAGTTAGCAAGGCTCAAAATAAATGACAAAACAAAGGTTCTTTTATCCCAAAAAACTGTAAACTTACACCTACGCAATTAACTACAATTACACTACATATTTATACGAAGCAAAAAAGCATGGCTATTTGTATAATCATGCAAGCCTTAGGATGAGGCAATGGCTAAATTCCTCACCACCTATACATCTGCCTCTGATACCGCAAGAGAAAAAGTAAACCAAAGCACAACATAAAAAGAACGCACTCCCTCTCTCTGCACAGCTGTGATGATTATGACACTTCCCAGGCCACGTTATGCTTGAATTCTGATTGGTCAGCAGAGATCCCTTGTCAGACTAATTTGGCCCATCCCCTATTCCGTGAAACACCCCGTTTCCTTTTATAAAACCACGCCCTCTTCTCCATGGACCACCCTTGTTAAGCCCCGTCCTGGGCCAGAATTAAACAAATATTTACTTATGTACAAAAGCTGCTATACATCACAGAACTGCTTCCTTAAAGGAAAAAAAATTATACATTATAATTTATACTTATTAAGGGCAGTGTTCATCTCAAAAAACTGCTTTACTTCAACAACAAAAAATAATAGGAGATGAAGGTTTAAAATCATTGCTCTTATTAACAGTGTTTCATAGCACAAACTCTTGCCCTATTAGGATGAGAGAAAAGAAACATCAAATCTACCGAGATACAACAGAGACCAACATGCTTTATTAGCTTGTGCGAGGGACCCATTGAAAGAGCTGTATGGAGAGGCAGCTTTGATGTTCCCGCCCAAATCTACACTTCTCTCAGGAAGCGCACACAGCGGCTCAGTTTTAAACAAGGTCACATGCCTGACCTCACCAATGGGAATGCAAGTAAACCTGTGGATTTTCCAAAACCTAGAGCCATGAATCAATAATTTCTGTTAACATTAGAGGATGCCAATTCATTTATACAACAAAAAAAAAAACCCTAAAAGAAATGCCTTTTCAATAAGTTCATTGCTAAATAATGATCAAGTGTATCCTGTGTTTTGCAAATACTCATCAACAAATACAATAGTTGATGCAATTTATTATTTATAAGAAACAATTTTGATCAACTACTTTATAAATTGTTCATAAATGAGAACTAATACACTATTTAGAGCCAGGAGTGACCTTGCAGTGGTTAAAAAAAAAAAAAAAAAAAAATGTATTCAGGCACAGTGATGTCACCCCCCCTGCTCATCCAGTCTGAGGTATTCTGCAAAATGGACACCATAGAATCAGGCATCGAAGATGAAGTTGGTTGATTTTACAAAAAAAGCCATACACGGCCCTAATGAACGTTGAGCAGCAGACTGAATCTGGCGGCCATTTTAGAATCAGGGCCACAAAGATTAAAGATACTGTCCTAACAGGTTGCCACTTCAAGCCATAAATGAGACCAGTACAACTATGGGGGGTATGACCTTTAACCGCCGCTTAAGGACAATCAGTTGAGCGGTGAAATGCAAGTATCAGTATGTTCCTGGGACTCAATTTCTTGCATTGACTCTCCGTACAGCCATTAAAACAGGGCCCTTCCCTTAAAAAAAGGATGATAATAATAATAATAATAATAATGAGGAATTTCTCAGTTGTGCCAACTCTTCCTCATTTACTCGCATGCTGGTGCAGCAGTAAGAACGGTAAACTTTTTTCTTCTCCCATTTAAAAACTACTCATTTTTGTACACAGTTTGAATTTACAAGGTAAAAATTTACAAAATATATGACAACCAGTTTTGATACAATTTAACATCATGTACATGGCATTCTGTGCTTGAGCAGAGCTTGGTGACAGTGCGGGGGCTCCACACAGGGGCGCTGGGAGGCTGGGGTGGGGTGTTCACTCAGGGACAAGGGCTCATTATCACAGCATTATTCTTAGGTTACTTTTTTTTGTAATATTTTTTGCATTTTTTTGGTAAATTCCCTGTCAGGTTGTTGGGGAAAAGAGTTGGGGTACGTGGGGCTGGTGATCTGGGGGGTGGGGTGGGACCTCCTACATCAGTCCATTGGTGGGTCCCCCGATAGGGCCCAGGTCAGAGCTGTTCTTCATGTAGTACTTCTCCAGCTTGGCCAAGATGTGCTTCCCATAAGTGTACTTCCGCAAGGTGGCAATGTGAGGCCGGATCTGGAGAGATGGAGAGAGAGGAAGAGCGGATAAAGGGGGGGATGCCCGAAGAGGCCTTTCAGGTCTCAGTCCCCAGGGGGTGAAGCATGCCAGTCACGTCAAAAAAGTGTGTATTCTGTGAATCAGCAAAACGCGCAGACCTTTGAGGTGACCAAGTGGGCACCACTGGGCTAACTCACTTATTTCAAAACAAAACATTAAAAGGGAAGTGAAACAAAAACTGAAGCATACATGATATTAATAATGAAGTGCCAAAGCGCTTCTCATGGGAGGGAACTGTATGTGAAGTTTGCTTTTTTGTTCGTAGGGAGCAGACATTGTTAACCCTCTCCAGGCTCATGTTGCAAATTTGCAACAATGTTGCAACAATAAATCAGTTGATGACTGATGATAAAATATGAAGACCACATGGGAAATGGTTTGATAAAGTTAGCCTTCCAGCTCAGTACTGCAAAAATACAATGTTAGTTCTACCAGCAGCCACTAGCGTATGAGAATTATTCTCCATGAATGAAAGATTTTTCATATCTCGAAATAATAAATTGGGCTGGAGAGGGTTAAGCTTCGCTAACATTGATGTCACTGGAATGGTACAGTGAATTTAACTTCTATGGCAGAGCTATAAATCAGCGGTTTCCTAAGTAGAGTTAACAAGCTAGCAAGAAAAGAGTGAGAGGAGGATAGGATCACTACATGTCAACTCAGCCACCCATGTACATGACACCTCCCAGATTTGCTCAAACTTTGTCCAAAAATACTTTATGGTGCCAAAAAAATAATAATAATCCCAAGATTCGTGTCAATCTCTCAGTTTAGGTATGCAAATTTCTTGAAATTTGGGCGCCACGTCCCTTTTTACTCCTCAGCCAACGACAGTCGTGGAGGGATATTGTCGTAGTGAGCTGTGTCCATTTGTCTCGTCTGTCCGTTAACTTCTCGTTTCCTGACAATAGCTGAAAAACGCCTTTCCAAATACTCTCATTTTCTTCTGGTATGTTGGGAGTGGTTAGAGGAAGCTCCCTATCGATTTCTGTCCCGCTGCGATAATCAATATGGCCGCCATGCCAGGGCAAGGGCAAGGCTGAGGGGTCCCGCTCGCGACAGCACGCTTTATTTTTTTTTTTTTTTACTTAGGTGAATTGGTCATTTCATTTTGTAGCATTTTGGAAGCAGCATAACTTCTCACGCAATAGTGACAGGAAGCCAAAATTTCAAGTGCTGGTGCATTCTGGCCCATATTTCAGGATTCTGCAGCAGAAGTTGCAATGAGAGATCAGAGGGGTGAGAGGAGGGCCCCCATAATCATAATTTTTTGAAGGTGGCGAACTATGATTCAGTTCAGTGAATTTTACTGTTGGAAATGTGGTTCTCCCTCATATTAACTTTCCCACCACCAAACTGAGTTTTAGGATAATAGTACCATTGGTGGGGGATTTGTGGGGGTCTGAAAACCACTTCGGGCCAAAATGATCCTTTCAGACCCTGGACTTCAGACCCTCAGATGCCCCCGTGGGCACTGGATGATGGTAATGGCATTTATACTTGACAAATATACATAATTAAACATTCATTTAATGAAATGAAAACTATATCAATCTCCTATATGAATGTATTTTATGAAAAAAAAAAAAAAAAAAGCATCCTGAGACCCTTTTTTAGCAGTCAGTCCAAAAACTCGGTCAAACAGGATGGCATAGAAAGAGTGGACTAAACTGTCTAAAATCAGTTATAATTACGTGAATAAAGGTGTTCATCAACGAAAACCAGAGGTGAGCATCCAAAATTATGCCAAAGGGACTTTTAACTCCTTGTATGCAACACGGCCATGACCTAATATAGTAGGAAAACAGGTTACAACATACTGTCAACAATTGGTCAAGACGTGGTTTCAGCACATACACAACATAATTATTGGGACACATGGAAGTATTCTATTGTTACCAGGAAAAAGGAACACCATTAATTCAGAATCCTTCAAGTCTTTTGTCCTACAAATTGAGGAAGAAGCAACATGATTTTTTGATAGTCATATTCGCATGTTTGTACAGGCGCACACGACGTCCATGAATTTCAGGTGCTTCTATACAGCAGATATGCTGGAATGGCAACCAGCATAGAACCTGTTCCTGGTCAGATAGCCAAGAAGGGATTTGCAGGCACGTTTCATGAATCTCTCAGACGTCACCATGTTGCTTCTTCTTCATGTGTATTGCATCACTTGAAATCCGTCTGTCTGGATCCTTGCAAATTTACGGTGATTGGGTTCCAGCAAATTGACACTATCCTTGCTTAATACTTGGGCCCCTATTTTAACCCGTAGCTACAGTATCTCACAAAATTGAGTACACCCCTCACATTTCAACAATTAATTTATTTCTTTTCAAGGGGCAACATAACAGAAAAGAAACCTGAATATTTATTCTACAGCAGTCAGTGTACAATATGTACAGCAGTGTAGATTTACTATACTGTCCAAATAATTGGTGGCAATTATAATTCCAAAATTGGTGGCAACAAAAGTGAGTACACCTCACCATTAACACGGCAAATTGTGTCCACAGTGTCAATATTTAAGTTTGACCACCAATGTTGTCCAGCACTGCCTTGATTCTCCTAGGCATAGAATTCACCAGAGCTGCACAAGTTGTTGCTGGGGTCACACGCTGCCAGTGGGCGTTGGGCTCAAACCTGTCGGCTAAAGGCTACCAGCGGGCCCCATGATCCACTGACTTCCCTCAAGAAAAGAGTAGAGTCCACTGAAAAAGCTGTAACTAGCAATAACGTGAGAGGGCAGCACACAAACTGAAGCTGAGGGCTGATATTGAGTTTGGGCCGAATCAACACGCAAGGCTACAGCGAATGATAAACAGCTCAGTAACCCAAAGCAGCGCAAGGAACCCGGTTCTGGCAGCGTGGGGGGTGAACACTGCCAATTACCAGCAGGTGAATTCTCAGAACACAGAGCCCGCACAACAACACATTTTAGTGAATTATGCAGCAGGGTGACTCAGGAGACTAAGTGTGGGTCTCAGCTGGCGAGATATTAACCCAGAGGGAATATTCACAGCTGAGCCGAGGCGCAAAGGTAACGGCATGAAGCAAACATTTCTCTCCACCGGCTTCAGAGGCTGGTGATTCCCCAAATTCACAAGAAAATTACAATCTTTCCACCAGTGCAACCTTTTCCATGAGATATTCAGTACGAAAAACAAGAGGAAAGTCCTCAGCAAGGCAGCAGGTAAGATCAGCCAAACTAAGGTAGCCCACCATAGACACAAAACTTACCCAAAACACAGCACTCTGCAGGCTACTCATGTTAATTTTACTTATTAAAAAAACCCCCAAAAAACACATAGGATTATGTCACAAACCCAATATGATCTCAGCCCAGCCAAATCCTTTAAGATTTTTGCTGAAAATAATATAGAAAAATGACTTCTGTCCAGAGTGCCACACTGCAGTGGTTCTCAGCATTGGTCCAGAGGGCCCACTGCGTGTGTTGGTTTTTATTCCAGCCATTATAACTATCGAATGACTTTAAAGAACTGTTAATTTGTCTTAAAGAGATGCACTTTATGTTTGGAGCAGTTATTTACTCAGTTAGGCCACAGTTTCTCAGATATATCCATGCATGATGAAGAGTAAAAGACCCTCGGACATATTTTTGTGCTTTCATTCTAAATTGCAATTAATTTCAGGTAACATTTTTAATCAGATCAAATTAGTCACTGAGAAAATCTGTAAGCTGCAAATGAGGTTGCAGAACATAAGTGTTTCAATTTCATTTCAAAATACTTTGCGAGAACTTCACATAAAAAACAAAACAAAAAAATTGGACATTTTACTGTACGCTTGCATGACAAACTTAGGTTTCGCAACCATACATTTAGCTTTCACCAGTTAGGAACTGAATAATTCTTTGATTTGATCAAGTACACGCTTTCCCACTTTGCAGTTACGTCCAATGGATCTCGATGTGGATAAAGAATTTTTACTTTTCATGGCATGCTTGGATACCTTTTTCAATATGTGGCTTCAGAGGGTAAATAACCAATAAACATGAAATTCACCCAACTAAACCAAATTTCTATGAAATGATTGCAATTGCGCGACAAAGACCAATGCATACATTGAGGAGATCTGAGACTGATGTTCAGAACCATTGCCATGCAGGACACTTACGGGAGTTAGAGGCTAAGGCTGCGGGGAGGGGGTGTCTGCATTACCTTGTGCATGATAATCTTGCGCTGGGCTGGCTCGGCCATGTCAATCATCTTCTGCACCACATAGTTGGCGTACTGATCCTTCATCATGGTGTAGAGGGCGCTATGGGGGCCATCGTTCTGGCAGCACACTTCGTCAATCAGCAGAGCACGCTCCGCCCGCGAGGAGTGCGTTACGCACTTCTCCACCACGTTGCTGGAGAGGAGAGGATGAGGGTACAGGTGTCAGGAGGAGAAATGTCCTGGCCGTGCGAGCCCTCAGCCAGCTTTCAGTCACATGACCAACTTTCCACCTGAAGTAGGGGATCTCTGCCTTTTCACAAGGGTGAGGGCTTTAGTCCCAGCCAGGAAGTTAACACTCTTTATCCCTCTATAACTATAATTGGCGGGGCGCCTGTCTGTATGAATGTCGGTTTGTCCAAGGCTGCAAGGCACAGCACTGCTCTAATCCACTCAGAGGTCAAGCATAAGTTTGGTTGCACAGTTATCTGTAGAATTTGTTATTTATGATGTAATAATTTTAGAAAATTTGCATTAAGCTATCGAGTGGTTTTGCCAATTTTCAGGCCCACCTAAGAAATCGGCCAAGCTGAAACAACAGTTTGTCAGATGTCCACCTTTTTCAAATAATGAACAACACAATATCGAAAACATGCCACATTACTGCAAAACTTATGCGTGAGTGCGTATGCGCAATAGGTTCGTCTCTGGGTTCGTTACAGGTCGCGAGTTTGGTTCTGGTGAAAATGTATCAACTTTAAGTGTGGTGCGAAGTTTTGCAGCAATGTGGCATGTTTTCGATTTCGTGTTGCTGGTTATATAAAAAAAGGAAGACACCTGACGAACCTTTGTTACAGCTTGGCCAGTTTCTTTGGTAGGCCTGATTCTGACGTCCATGGAAGAAGCATTTGTGGGATGCTGAGGAAGGCATAGCTGACTAGCAACCGGTAGTCTGCAGCAAAGGTTAGTACCTCGCCATGCCATGTGTTCTAATTTTACTTATCAAGGTCTTCAGCAAAGACTCAAAGGGCTGATTAGCAGAATCAGGTGTGCAACTGCTCTGATGGAATGGAACCCTGTGTTACCCAGGGAGTATTACCTCTCTAATGTATGCATCACCCAGGATACATTACCTCACAAATGTTACATGGGGCACATTACCTCACAAACTTGTGTTACCGGGGCACCTTATCCCAAAATGTGAGTTACGTACCAAGGGCACATTACCTCATAAAAGCGTTTGATACACGGGGCACATTACCTTGGAAACTTGTGTGTTACCCAGCAAAAATGACCTCAAACTTATGTTACCCAGGGCATATTAACTCAGAACCATGAGTGTTACATAAGACTCATTACCTCACAAACCTGCATTAGCCAGGGCACATTACCTCGCAAATTTGTGTTGACTAAGGGCCAGGACCTTCCCTCTGATCTCAGCCACAATTTTGCTCTTATCCTCAGAACGGCCATGTTCCAGAACATGCTGGATCACATAATTTCCATACTGATCCTGTGGAAATGAGGTGGTAAAAACAGAATGTGTTTGTGTTCATCTGCGGACAGATTACATAAAGAACAACAGAGTTGGACAAAATCCCATGCACTCACTCAGACATACGACAACAAAAAAAAGTATCACATTAATTTTGTCCCCATAAAATATATGCATGCAGAGGGTGATAACATTAAGATTCATTATGCTCCAACACCACAAACATTTGCGTCATTGAACAGTGACCCTGCTGACAAAAATCAATCCACTCATTTAACCCAACTCAAAAAAAACCAACATTTTCAATGCCCATATATGTGGTTTTTCCATTTTGCTGCATTTCTTCTATTAAAAGTAACAGATGTTAAAATAATTCTGCAGTATTTGTCCAATCCAGCTACCTTACAGATACAGAGTGATATACATCCTAATGCTTAAATCAGCAGGTATCAACCACTTTACCAAGCAGCGTGTCCGCATGGACTTAAATAAATCTCAATTTAAAAGCACAGAAGTTCTATTTTCTTTTAAAGGAGGAGACCGCACTTCGGCGAAGTATATTTCTCCAGAAATTAGAATTTTTGTAGTGTCTACGTCATATTTTAATTAGATAATCCAGTGCAGCACATTTTTAAACCAGTGAGTCTTCAAATTGGCTTCAGTATCAGGGGGCAGACACTTTTACTCGGGGAATCTTCTTATTTTGAATTTGATCTTCGGAAACCTCACCTTTAAAAAATGCTTAAAGACCTAATCCTCTCGCAGTTTACATCTCCCGATTAGCCACAGTTGCTCAGACTAATTGGTAAAAACTGACGAGTCTAATTTTCTTTTGATAACATTGTCATGCATTGCATCACAAAATGATGGGGCTTCGTCTTCTGTGCATGAGTGATGACGTAAAATTTCAGTACGTCTTTATAATTTCAGCGCTTGAGTTGCTCGTTCAGCCATGGTTTTTCCTGCACAGAGAATTTGGTGGCGGCCAAATTCTTCTTACCGCCACCAGCCCCCAACGCGATTTTCAGTATCGCTTTCTCATTTGCGTGCGCCGAAAAAGGAGGGGGGGGAAAAAACATGCAGAATTTGCATAATATTACTGCCATGCTCCCGTATGTAAACCATGTGTAGCCCTCCCTCCAGCGAAACAAAATAAGTATGTAATAACACCCACTCCCCACCCCGCCCCGCCCCGCCCAAACACAACAAAATGAGAAGCACTTATCCCCCTCACTCTACAAAATAAAAAGGGAAATGAGAAGCATGTAAGGCAAGTTGCACAGCTGTGTGACAATCCTAAGGACGGTGAAAATAAATTCTGCAAAGTCAACAAAAGTTTGGGATTTACAATGCCATATCAATTACATAAATGTAGGCAATAGGAATGAACCTTTTCATTAAAATTTCTAATTATAGGTTGTGTATTGGTCTTGGTCGCTCAGTCGATAAATTGTTTAATTCTTAATCAGGCCAGCTTAAATAAAAACAGCTTGCGGACAGTCAAGCCATAAAGTGAGAGCTTACTGAAGGCCTTCTGAACAGCTCCATGGCCCGGATGAAGGAAAGAGAACAACTGACGGCACGAGCACCGCGGCACTGGCGTTTGATGTACACTCACCCATTATATCAGGCCCTGTGTAGTGAATGTTCTACATTGAAAACAATATAAAGAGAGTGAGTGAGCGAGTGGACAAGTGTGCATTCCAAAGGCAGCCTTAGATTTCAAGTAAAAATGTCTGCCCCCCGATATTGACGCTGATTTGAAGTCTCACCAGTTTTAAAATGCGTCGCACTGGATCATCACCAAATTAAAATTAATGAAACTATGCATTTTAGATACTTCAAGAATTCTACTTTCTGCTGAAGGTGCGGTCTCCTCCTTTCAATACAATTTTATGTAGTGGAAATAAATGCAAGATTTGGAGTGAGTTAACAGTGCTCACTAACAGATTTTGTTTGAATGATTAAACAGTTAAAAGTACATTTCCAGTGTAAAGGTTAAGATCCAGGAAAAACTTAATTGAAGCCTGAGGTGTAAGGTCATTATTGATTTTACATCCCATCCTAAAAAATAACTAGCAGTAAAGGGCACTGTGTGTCACCCAGTGACCAACTTCAGCTTTAACAGAGCCTTGCTGGGACACTGTTAGGAGTGTTCTGGAGATGCAAGTCTTCATTCTTGGCTTAAATGCAACTGCGGTTTCTTTAACACCATTTATAAATATCGAAAGCATCCACTTTCATCAGTCAGTTCAATCATACAATGGATCTGCTCCTGCTTTGGCTAAGCCCAAAATAACCTCATTATATCCATGTCAAATTAATTTGCTTCCTGTAAGCTAGTTACTTAATCAACAAAGCCATGGCGTACACTGAAACATCACTCGCCTCTCCGTCAAACACAAACATGCAACGGCATGCTAGAAGTCACAGATGCACAAATGCTATGAAGGCTCATGGCATTCTTAAAAGGTTTGTCTGAACTGGATGAGAGAGAAGCGTTCAAAGCTAAACACTACACAACTCAACCATAGGAGGGCGCCGGCAAAAGACTAATGCATTGGACCAGCAAAGCCGTAGAGAAGACCGAGAGACGAAATGAGTGGAGGACACTGATCAACTGACAGCCAAAGGTTTGTGGTTAAAAGAAAATCATTTTTGGAAAATGAAACACTGGACTGCACTTTTATCATCAATACTCAAAATACCATCTAAAGCGTTGCAAGATTTGGAAGAGCATTTTCTTTCTGTTTGCCACAACAACATAGACGGGTGGAAAGAAAAATTGACTTGGATGGATTTGACATGATGGATGAAAGATGAAATGGGAATGTCAGATTTTTACGACTACCCTACTGTTGCTACATTAAAAGAAAATACAGCTGAAGTAAGAAAGGACCAAAGCAACAAAAAAATTTTTTGTCAGAGTAATATTTTTGGACACTGGGACAGAACATTACGAAACAATAATCAGGATAAATAAATCGCTAAAATCATTCCTATCAAGTTTAAGTGATTACTGCCTGCTCATACAGGGGCAGTGACAATGACTATGTTGAAACTCATTTACAATCAGATGCAACTCTGTTAGATTGCGACTACATTCGTCGCCCGGATTCCGTCAGCATCGCCGATCCGATGGACAGAGCAGTAAACAGATGAACAGGGGCCGCTGCTGCCTTCATGTGCTGGTCAATCCTCTTCAGAGTACGGAAGTCGTAGTTACGACATGTCAAGCATTTAAACGCCGTTACGTGGGAAAATGGATCCCCAATGGAACCATGCCCCCCCCCCCCCCCCCCCCCGTCTAACCAAGTTAAAAAATGGTGGCTTGCTGACAACTATGACATGAAATTTAAAATACAAAACTATTAAAATACTACCAAATATATTTCAGCCAAGAGGCAACAATATGAGTCTCACTGATAACTATATAGTTTTCTTAGCTACTTTGCTAAAACTTAGGAGATCAAGTGACAGAAAACCCTGGGATTCCCCATTGGTAATTGCGACTTAGTAATGCCGTACACGTGCGCACAGCTCGTAAATACGATGTTTCCGACAGCACATGAAGACAGCATATGTTGTTGTTTCAGACGGTGCAATGCTCTTTGTAGAGTTTCTATGCATCAAGCACTGAGAGCAGATTGATCAAGAGGAAGGAGGCGGAGACTGGGAGGAGACGTCCGCATGGAGGCGGGGTTAGGGGCAGGGTAAAGGGTAGGGGTGGGGAAGGGGGCGGGTTCTGACCTTGAAGAGCGCATCGCTTGACACTGTATAAAATGTTTTGGGTGTCATCTCCAATGAAACTCCTTGATATTTCTAGATGAAATAAGGGGGGGTGGATTTCATGACAGCAAATACTCCATTAGCCTTCTCAAATTATTCTGCAGCATGGATATACTTTATCACTTCCATATGGGGAATATAGATCAAATCAACTAGCAAAACATTGAACATGGAGAAACAAAATAAAATGAACAAACATGCAAGCGTGCAAATAGGCTCTATACGTACATTGCTTAATATCACTCTGAAAACCTTCAGTGCAACCAGTTCTACTGTGACGATAGTACTTTCAAAAAGTTATATCAAGGCATGCATTAAAAGATTATCAAAATTAAATTTATCAACCATACGGAACATATCTAAAATTAGCATTTGGCATTTAGAAAAGCATGCTTCAAGCACATCTTAAAAAACATCAGTCAAATGATTGAAGCAGTTTGAGAATTGCGATGAGGACGACTGACAAACAGAATTTCTTCTGAAGACAATTTTGAGTGCATGTTCAGGCACCAGGCAGTTCCCCAACATCATCAGGGATCAAATAAATCTAACAGGTGCCATGTTCTGAGATATAAAAGGAGATATTTCTCATACGCACTAAATACACTTATCAGTTATACGTCATGATCATTGAGTTTGTCTCGTGTAATTTTCCTGGATAATACAAGACCACTCTAGTACAGGAATATTTTTTCGAGATAAATATGCATGTACATGATTACAATAAGTATGAGACTAAAAACGATAATTAGAATCTGGTTACTATAAAAATCTTTGTAATATGCCATGTTATGAAGAGGACACGTGAAGTGAAATGCGTTATGGAAGGCACTGTAAAACCATTATTGATAAATCTGGTCTGTACTGCTTGTAAGGACTCTGCTGCTAGTCTGCGCTGTGGGGTGCCTGGCACAAGCCCCGTTCCTGGCTGTGCACCTGACGTGTGACCCTGGGGAGAAAGCACGAGGCCGGGAGTGCAGCCAGGGGCTGGAGAGGTGGCAGATACCTGCACAAGCTGCTCTGTGTGCTGGTGTAACTCCTCCAGGATGGGAAGGGTTTGCTCCGGGGTGCAGTGTTCCAGGATACGCTGGATTACCCGGCAGCCATATGGGTGGGTCGACAGCACAAACACCTAAGCGAAGGGAGGGAGCATTTTAACCTTAAGGCATTTGCACTGAACTGATTCATATCAATTACTCAGTTGCCGAATAGCACGTTGTCAATTAATTCATTCAAAATGTATGTTCCATTACAAGCTGATAATGGATTTTTGGGAAGAAACGATAGCTGTGTTTCCATCTATTTCCAAGTGAATTTTATGCAACCTTTTGGAATGCTGAAAAAAACGCAATTTAGGCGCATTTCAATCAACTACTTTGGAGTGAATTAACTAGGCTATACAACGTGCAAAGTATGAGCTGCATTACGCACTGCTAAAATAGAGTATAGGAAACAGACTGTTCATGAGTTACTATTCCGCTGTCAGAACCAATTCGGCTAAGGTGTTCGCATGTTCCATTTAGCCCACCAAACCTTTTCCAAGAAGAAGAAGAAAAAAAAAATCTCTGGATCCTCTATATCTGCTGTCATTAGCCACTTAAAGACCAAATATGTTTTTTTTCTATTCTTTTGAATGCAAGTGCCATGCGCAATCTAACCATTTCCACTTCTACATCATAGGCAATATTTTACGAGCCTTGTTGGACAGAGGAAAAGCAAGGCTAATACTCTTTACCACGTAACTAACAAAAAACTTGAATTTTAAAGGCAAAAGGAGTACATAAGGCCATATTAAAAAAAAATTAGTTGGTGATCATCCCCGCCCGACTGGCAAAAAAGGCGCCGACCCAATTCCTTTCCACCAGTTTGTCTTAAAGGGATATTTCAACTTTTTGGAAAATTGGCCTATTGCCATTATCCCTACAGTCATATGAGTAGGTACATTACCTTTAGTTATCCGTGCCTGTTGTTTTGAAATTGGGGGGGTGGGAGAGACGCGAGCTGCTCAGCAAAAATAAGTTAAGTGAACGGTACAGGCCCCTCAATCCTTCAAAACTCATCGGAGACACAATCCAACAGCTCCAAAACGCTCCTGAGGATAAAGTTGTGACCAGCACATTCAACACGCCATGAAATAATATATAATTGCGCGACATTGCGACACATGAAGCAAATACTCGGAACTACTTTCTTGTTTGGAGCAAAGTATTGTTTTGAGTTCTGGAGTAGCTGCAGTAAACATACGCTTTTGAAATCACTTCGCCCAGCTGGTATTGTCTGGAATGTAGTTCCGGTTATGCATTTGCCTTGAAAATAACTGTCTCCTAATTATACATTGTTATTTTATAGCGTGGTGAATGTGCAGGTCACAACTTTTCCACGAGAGCGTTTTGGAGCTGCTGGATTTTGTATTTGATGAGTTTTGAAGGATTGAGGGACCTGTACTGTTCACAATTGTTATGTTCGCTGAACAGCTCACGTCTCCCTCCCCTGAATCTCAAAACAAAGGGCACGGATAACTAGTAATGTAACTACTCATGACTATTGGGATTATGGCAATAGGCTAATTTGCCAATATGTTGAAATATCCCTTAAAAAAAAAAAAACACCCCCTGCCTCACTTTTTTTTTTGCACAAAAGGATGATCAACTTTTTGTTTTCACATGGCTTAAGCTGATGTGAGACAAAGCAGAGCTGAACAAATACCATCCAAAATTTATTTAATAAATCTATAAACATTTCGCTTCAGACATAACTATTGTGTTTTATATAGCACTTTATATATTTATTTACTTTAGACTATGTTCATAAGAAAAAAAAACAGCATTCTGAATAATGAAGTTAAGAAATACTGAGAGTCGCGACTGCAATGTTAACTACGGTAGGTCGCAGTCCTTGCTGTGCTTTTCAGTTTGGCCAGTTGCTATCTGCCTGCTCAGCATGCAGTGCTCCGTTTCGACATAGTTGATAAGCTGACCAAAGCACTCGCCTTTATATGATAAGCTGACTGGCATCATGTCTGGTTCAATCATTTCAAAGATCCTCTGAGTGACTTCCTCAACACAGAGCGAGTAACATCGCCTTGCTGGCCCCGGCTAAAATGAGGTGGGGGTCGCTCGTTGTGTGTCGTTCGCCTAGGCCAGATGAACCACATGCTTTTTCTTTTTTTTAATGTGCAACAAAATGCTGAGGGGGCTGCCACTGTATTTTAGCCCCTTATCGCATCTTTCCTGGAAAATGATCCCAAACAGAGTTCCTTGTTCTCTTCAGTTCACTCAGCTGTTTCTTGCCAGCGGCAAGAATTCCACAGACGACAGAGGCCTACATAACATCATTAGATATGACTCATTCACTTACATCTCACAGATTCACTAACATCTCCACATATTCACCTTCGTACAACAAATACAAAATATTATTTCAAAAAAATGATAGTTAACAGTTAATTATTTTCAATATTGGGTAAATATGAAACGACTGGTCAGCCGGCTGACCAGATATCTGAACGCATCCCAACCATAAATCTTTTCTGATGTGATACTTCAGAATGCACATGAATATTTGCTTAGGAGACACAGCTAGTGTCCCGTTTTTTTGGCTCAGCGCTTAATTGATCAAAGTCAAAGTTTTTACATTTAACTCATCTCACATGGTTCCCCGTTAAAAAATGGTCGGTGAAAACAAAGACCAGCCAAGTCTCAACAGGGTTGTTTCAAATTTCAAAAATTCAACATCTTTACACCCCATTATTGAGTGAAGAAATGATGGGGGAAGGACAATGTCGCACTTAGTTTTGCAGAAGTTTTTACATTTTTAATCCGAATGCCGATGGTGTGGGCTCTGGCAGCGGAATGAAGTGCGGAATGAAGCGCGATCTCAGTAAGGAGGTCCCCACCTGGCCTTTGAAGGCGTCGATGATGAACTGCAGGGCCTGAGGCTGCACACACTCGATACACTTCTGCACCACGTGATTCCCATTCTGGTCCTTCACACACTTCAGAACATGGCCGTCCAGCTCCCTCACCATGTCACTCTGAGCAGGGCAGCGAGGCAGGCGTCAGACACGCACTCATTCATTTCACTTCCTCCTTCCGCCTTGTCATCACTTCATTCATTCGCTCATTCACCCCCCCCCCCCAAACTCATCCATGCCTAAATTAATTTACTTGTCTGTCTGCATGTTCATTAATCCATTTATCAACTAATTTATTGATCAATTTATCCAATCACTCATTCATGAATACAACAGTGTGCATTCAATCGCCTGTTCACGCATTCATCTGTACATTAATTTATTCCTCAATCCATCCATTTGCTATATAATTGATACAAGACTGCTCACACTGTTTCCTCATTCTTTCCTTCAATAATTCATCCACTCATTCGATCGCCAACACGCCACCAGAGTGGTCGCACTTTCAGGGCACGCTTGTGCAGGACAGTGCAATGTTTCATGGTATCAATTTTTAATAGAAACCCTGCGTCTAATTCTGAAGCAGTAACTCTCTGCAGCAAAAGAAAAATCTCAACCTTACTAATCCCAGCAGGTCTGTGGGGAGGGTTAAGATTTAGGGAAGGCGAGGGGTAAAAATGCTGTAATGATTCTCAAGGGAAGGCGAAAAATTTCCAGCACTTATTTTCATCATGTTGTTGCCTAACCCCAGACAGGGCATTTGTCACATAACATACAGTGTGGAGTCACTAGGCAGTCACAGCTGAAGTTGTTTAAAAACATACTGCGCCTTTCAGCTACTGCAGGCTGTCTCCCAGATTGCTTAATTTTACTTTTTTTTGCTGAGGTCAAAGAGCAGAACTGTCATTGAAAAGTATGGCCCAGCTCCCTTGGAAATGGCCAGAAAAAATAGCCCCTCTCGGAAAAACAAACATCGCAGACCGGAGTGAGCGCGCTCAAGCAGCTAACAAGGCGAAAGGAGGGCGCTAACTTACAATTACCTGCTGGTCGGAAGAGATGGACTCCAGCGCCTTCTGGATCACGCGGCAGCCATACATCTGCAGGGCCAGCGGCAGCACGTGGCCGCGGATTCGGGTGGCCAGGGCCAGCTTCTGATCCATACTGCCAAACTGCAGGCACACAGAGGGGAGAGACACTGAGGACGGCTCAGGTGAGAGGCGGAGAGACTGGCGAGGGGGCAGGACGAGCAAGAGCAATGGAGAGATTTATACAAACTCACAGGTGAGCAGCAAACTCACGTCACACACAAAGGCTTGTAAATATTCAAACATCAGACTTTTAAAAGGACTGTCCTTCCCATAGTTTGACACCAAACATATCCCAGCACCTCCAAAAAACAAAGAATTACACGATATCTTATGGGCTGCATGTTAAATGTTAACTACACATGGCTGCAGAGGGAAGTGACACGAGCTCTGAAGTGAGGAAGACACAAAGCAATGAAAGAGCTTCCTTCCACGCTTCGCACTCATGTTTAAAAAAAAAAAAAGTATTACTGCGCAAAATGTGGGACCCACAGCAAATCACCACACCATGATGTCTAACCAGCTCAGACTGTCAAAAAAACTGCGTGCAGTTAATTTTGACAAACAGCAGCTGCTACCCTACATAATCCACCTACATAACCCATTACAAAATGCCAGATAAAAACACCCTCTCTTGGAGACCCAACAAACACATCACTGACTGTAAAGAACCAACTACAACATACAGGCCTACCAAAGAAAACGTAGCCTCAGCACACAAAAACTTTGAAATGCCTACATTAATCACGGAAATAGCAACTGAAAAATAATATCCCGCTACCGAAACTGCAAATACCGCAACATAAACTGTTGACTCGCAGCAAAAGACTATGAAACTGCCGCATCATCTTTCGCATCCGTCTTTGCCATTTACTGCGCTTGCGCGTACCGGCCCAGGCTGCTTTCAGAGATAGCGGAATCATGCGTGTCTCCTTCGGTTGGTAGGTAAAACTTCCAAATATGACGTTATTGTTAATGCAGATGTTTAACAATGAATTGTAAGACGTAGCTGTTACATCCACATTCTCGTAAATTCGTTTATTTTAGCATGTCACCCTGCCGAAAATGAACGATGCACTGTCGATTTCGCTAAAGTCTTAGAGTTGCCAACTTGACGACTTTCTCAAGACGTATACATACGTCTTGAGTGGACAAACAATCCCGATTTGGAAAGTCGCCAGATTAAGCGAGAAAGTCGTCTAGTTGTCAACTCTAAGACTTCAGCGAAATCGACAGTGCATCGTTCATTTTCGGCAGGGTGACATGCTAAAATAAGCGAATTTACGAGAATGTGGATGTAACAGCTACGTCTTACAATTCATTGTTAAACATCTGCATTAACAATAACGTCATATTTGGAAGTTTTACCTACCAACCGAAGGAGACACGCCTGATTCCGCTATCTCTGAAAGCCGGTACGCGCAAGCGCAGTAAATGGCAAAGACGGATGCGAAAGAAGATGTTGCAGTTTCATAGTCTTATGCTACGAGTCAACAGTTTATGTTGCGGTTTTTGCAGTTTCGGCAGCGGGGTATTATTTTTCAGTTGCTATTTCCGCGATTAATGTGGGAATTTCAAAGTTTTTGTGTGCTGAGGCTACGTTTTCTTTGGTAGGCCTGACATATGGGCAACAAGCTTTGCCAACAGTCAGGTGCAGAATTGTCCAGAACAAAATTGTCCAGGATAACACAGCCTGACAGGCCAAGGCGCTGGGCAGAAGTGAACAGACACAACAGGCCACAGCATTATGGTCGTGACCACACATGATCATTTTATAATATTTAGAACGTGAAAATCCAAAGTAGCTACACCAAATGCTCTTAAAAGCTCAAAAATACTGGGAACATGAGCAGAAGTATCCCAGGCCAAAGCTGAAGAGCTTCACTGCAGGCCGGGCTGCTGGGCTGGTCTCACCTCGAAGAACTTCTGGATGACGTAGTTGCCGAAGACGTCGGTCATGAGCTGGTAAGCAGCCTGCAGGATCTCGCTGAAGACCATCTGGCGCTCAGGAAGCGTGGCCCTCTCCAGCTTCTGCTGGATGAACCTGAAGGAGCCATATCAGGGCAAGGGTAAGAGCCAATCAGAGGAGATTGGATTCCGGCAGAAACACGACGCCTCAAACAAATTTTAATACGTACATGAGTATGTACCTCCCCACTAAATCTCACATTGATCCCCTTCATTGGTTTGACAGAAGAGCACAGTTAAAACAGATGCTGACACTACCGCGTGATCCCATAGGCTCTGTTTGGTCTGATGGACCAAACGACCTAAAAAAAAAGGGACTAAAAAAAACTATCAATTTTTTTTTTTTTTTTTTGGAAACAGGTTATCAGATTTATATACCGAGTCTGTATTTTTTCCCTGGGAACTCGTAAACACACCTGTTGCGAGCCCACAGACAGACAGAGGCGCATGCATGCACGCACGGGTGCGCGCCCGCACACGCGCACACACACACACACACACACACACAAACACATACACACACACACACACACACCTTGGGAGAACTCCACAAAGTCTCTCACACTCACATCTATGTATCCGTTAGCTGGTTATTACCAGTTTTTCCCAGGTAAAACTGTGAAAGCCTGACGTACTTAAATAACTTTGGTGACCTATGCAGTGAACACAATAACCGTGACATTTACTTCATTGTTGCATTACTCTGACAAAGACTGCGCACAGAATGAACACCGCAAAGTCAACACTCTGCCTGAATTGGGTAGCCCGCCTGATCACCATTACGGTGTTGGTGCAACATCTGCTCTGCCCACCAGATCTGCCTGGGTCCTGCTTTGACGAATCTGTTGAACCGTGTGCTCTGACAAGAGTTCAGCGCACCACATTTGCGCCCAGAGAGTATTTTTATAGTGAAAGTCAGTGAATTGAGGTTGTGACAGTTGGATGAAACTCAGCCATTTTATCCCATTAAGACTTGATGCGACACTGAGGCCTTCAAGACCCGATGCCGCCAATTTTGAGAAATGTCACCAGTGAAGTGCATTGTCCTTAGAAAACAAGTGGGGAAGGAAAAATGCATGATGGGGTTTGAGTTTCTTTATTTTTTTCTTTGCCTCAAAAAGGAGGACATAAAAGTCTCCAAAGCTGCACTTCAGAGAGTGACTGAACTGCTAATATAGCAGAGGAGAGGAACACTGACATTTTATTACAGAGCTACTTTTTTGTACACACACAAACACACTCACCTGGACCCGTGCTGGTCCTGAGAGAACGCCACGATATGGCCCACACACAAACACACTCACCTGGAGCCGTGCTGGTCCTGAGAGAACTCCACGATGTGGCCCACACACAAACACACACTCACCTGGACCCGTGCTGGTCCTGAGAGAACTCCACGATGCGGCCCACACACAAACACACACTCACCTGGACCCGTGCTGGTCCTGAGAGAACTCCACGATGTGGCCCACACACAAACACACACTCACCTGGAGCCGTGCTGGTCCTGTGAGAACTCCACGATGTGGCCCACACACAAACACACTCACCTGGACCCGTGCTGGTCCTGAGAGAACTCCACGATGTGGCCCACACACAAACACACACTCACCTGGACCCGTGCTGGTCCTGAGAGAACTCCACGATGTGGCCCACACACAAACACACTCACCTGGAGCCGTGCTGGTCCTGAGAGAACTCCACGATGTGGCCCACACACAAACACACACTCACCTGGAGCCGTGCTGGTCCTGTGAGAACTCCACGATGTGGCCCACACACAAACACACACTCACCTGGACCCGTGCTGGTCCTGAGAGAACTCCACGATGTGGCCCACACACAAACACACACTCACCTGGAGCCGTGCTGGTCCTGAGAGAACTCCACGATGTGGCCCACACACAAACACACTCACCTGGAGCCGTGCTGGTCCTGAGAGAACTCCACGATGTGGCCCACACACAAACACACTCACCTGGAGCCGTGCTGGTCCTGAGAGAACTCCACGATATGGCCCACACACAAACACACTCACCTGGAGCCGTGCTGGTCCTGAGAGAACTCCACGATGTGGCCCACACACAAACACACTCACCTGGACCCGTGCTGGTCCTGAGAGAACTCCACGATGTGGCCCACACACAAACACACAGTCACCTGGACCCGTGCTGGTCCTGAGAGAACTCCACGATGTGGCCCACACACAAACACACACTCACCTGGAGCCGTGCTGGTCCTGAGAGAACTCCACGATGTGGCCCACACACAAACACACTCACCTGGAGCCGTGCTGGTCCTGTGAGAACTCCACGATGTGGCCCACACACAAACACACTCACCTGGAGCCGTGCTGGTCCTGAGAGAACTCCACGATGTGGCCCACACACAAACACACTCACCTGGACCCGTGCTGGTCCTGAGAGAACTCCACGATGTGGCCCACACACAAACACACTCACCTGGACCCGTGCTGGTCCTGAGAGAACTCCACGATGTGGCCCACACACAAACACACAGTCACCTGGACCCGTGCTGGTCCTGAGAGAACTCCACGATGTGGCCCACACACAAACACACACTCACCTGGAGCCGTGCTGGTCCTGAGAGAACTCCACGATGTGGCCCAGCAGGTCGCGCAGCTGCAGGTTGGGGAAGCGGTTGTTGCGGAAGTCCTCCAGCAGGCGGCTGCGGCCTGAGGGCATGATGTCGGAGCGGCTGTAGCGCAGGCGGGACGGAGGGAAGAGCTGACTGCTGCCGCCCCCCCCTGCCCCGGAGCTGAAGAGGCTGGAGCCCCCGCCCACACCCCCACCCCCGCCCCCGCCCACACTCCGGACCTTCCCCCCCGCCCCTGGGGCCGCCGAGATGTACCGCCCGCTGCCGTTAGTCAGGCCGCCTACCGGGAGCGAGCGAGCGAGAGAGAGGGGGATGAAGGAGGAGGGGAAGAGAATGAAGTGGGGAAGACAGGTAAACCATGACGCATGTTTTTCCTGATTGTTTTAAATTACTGGTATATTACACCTGAGCTGCCCAACCCTGTTCCTTGAGGTTTTCACTCCAAACCTAACAAAGCAAACTTTGCTCATCAGCAATAGGTCTCAGTGAGCCACGAATGAGAAAAATCAGGTTGGGGTCAAAGTGAAAAGCTGTAGGATGTTGTATCTCCGGGATTTCAAGCATTAATGAGGCGTGTTTCCTTTCACTGAGACGTGGGGCATTACCCAAGTGCAGGCTGGAGGAGGACCCGTGTGATGACAATGATGGAGGCGGGGTCTGGCTGGGGAGGGGCATGCCGATTGGGCTGGGCGTGGAGGAGAAACTCAGGCTGCTGTAGAAGGGCTGGCCAATGGGAGCCAGACTGTTCCCACTGCGCTTGTACAGGTCCGAGCTCGCCGACAAAGAGTCCCTGCGGGGGGCGCTGTTACTGCCAGAGGTACCTGCAGGGGGAAAAGAGGGTGGGGGGGGGTAGGGAAATCAGAGACTATGGTCAAAGAGTCCCTTAAGCAAGACCACCCCGTCAGAATTAGCCAGCGCTGAGCAATGCATTACTGTGTATATACTGTGTTCTGTGCACTGCTCTAAGCTAGCTTATTGTTAGCTGAACATTTACAGCGTTATTCCGTTTTAAATGTTCCCACAATGCTAGCTCTGCATTGCCTCCACTTATACCGTTTGCTCTGCATAATGGTACCCATCACAATTTGCTCACCCTTTGCGCCACATTAGCTGAACATTTCCCTTTGGCAGCATTAATGCAATTTTTGCGGTTTGCTGCATTAGCGCTGCATACGCATCGTATTGCCAAACACCCAACCTGTTTAGCACATGTATGATCTTAAGCACCATTTCCTCAATGTTCGCTCCACGTTTGTTTTCGTTCCTTCAACACAAGCGCATTGTTTGCTCAACATAAACAGTTTGCCAGGCGTTCGCTCCAGATTAGCTCCGCCTGAGCTCAACTTTTGCTCGACATTTACTCAGCTCAGCCTTTGCTCAACATTGACTGTACACTGGCTCCACATTTCTCTCTGGACTGACCTGAGGAACCAAATCCACCGAGGGCGGAGCCGATGGCTGCCCCTAGGGACCCGGTGCTGCCGAAGCCCAGGGAGGAGTTGGCAGCCTGGGGGGCGGGGCCATGGGAGAAAAGAGAGGAACTCTGGGAGTTGGAGGCGTAGAAGGAGCTGGACTGCAGGCTGCTGCTGGGGTGCGGCTGCTGCTGCTGCTGCTGCTGCTGTTGTTGCTGCTGCTGCTGAGGAGGAGGTTGCTGGGAGCTGATTGGACGGAACAGCCCGTTGGCCGCACCCCCCAGGTTGTTCCCGGAACCCGATGCAGAGGCTGCAGCGGCTGAGGGGGAAAACGAGTGAAAGAGAGGAAAGAAAGGAGGTGTGAGCCTCTTCTACAGTACCTGAACTCCAACATCTCAGGCAGGATTCGCAGCTTGAACCAAAGCCATTAATGTAAGGATGACTCTTCCAGTGGAGAGAGAACTGCAGTGGGGCCTGTGTCTCTTCCAGTGGAGAGAGAACTGCAGTGGGGCCTGTGTCTCTTCCAGTGGAGAGTGAACTGCAGTGGGGCCTGTCTCTCTTCCAGTGGAGAGAGAACTGCAGTGGGGCCTGTGTCTCTTCCAGTGGAGAGAGAACTGCAGTGGGGCCTGTGTCTCTTCCAGTGGAGAGAGAACTGCAGTGGGGCCTGTCTCTCTTCCAGTGGAGAGAGAACTGCAGTGGGGCCTGTGTCTCTTCCAGTGGAGAGAGAACTGCAGTGGGGCCTGTGTCTCTTCCAGTGGAGATAGAACTGCAGTGGGGCTCGTACTGTAGTGAGGCCTGTCTCTCTTCCAGTGGAGAGTGAACTGCAGTGGGGCCTGTCTCTCTTCCAGTGGAGAGTGAACTGCAGTGGGGCCTGTGTCTCTTCCAGTGGAGAGTGAACTGCAGTGGGGCCTGTCTCTCTTCCAGTGGAGAGTGAACTGCAGTGGGGCCTGTCTCTCTTCCAGTGGAGAGTGAACTGCAGTGGAGTCTGTGTCTCTTCCAGTGGAGAGTGAACTGCAGTGGGGCCTGTCTCTCTTCCAGTGGAGAGTGAACTGCAGTGGGGCCTGTCTCTCTTCCAGTGGAGAGTGAACTGCAGTGGGGCCTGTCTCTCTTCCAGTGGAGAGTGAACTGCAGAGGGGCCTGTGTGCTGCCAGCTAACACATGACACTCGCAGGGTGCGTCTCATTATACCAGCCTAAGCTCGCTGACATCCTCTCTCCACCCGTGACCAAGAAAAATCTTGACACCACCACCATCATCAGATTTGAGGATCTTCAAATCTCTAAAATGCACCTGAAGGAGATGAGAAGGGAGGAGGGAGGAGGCTTCTGCAAGAGCTTAGAGTGAGGAAACCTAGGTGTATCCTACACAAAAGTCCTTTATCAAGAGGCCTGACGTATAAATGCTGCAAGGATTTAGCACTCGTTGTTACTGGCACCTCCATCCTCACGTCTCTTCACACAGCCGCTCGCTGAGAGGAGCGAAGACTTGAGGAAGAGACGCAAGTGAGGGAAGTGAGGAGATATGTTGGTGCAATGAAAAGCACCCAGACTGCTTCAGATGGCTCTGCATCTGAGAGTCATACATCTACTGGGAACTTGCAATGTAGCTGAGACAGTGACAGACCTTAGTGACAATTACACACAGTAGAGAAAACCATTCAGACTAATGTTAGTCTGGACATGCATGCACACAGACAGACAGAGAGAGAGACAGAGAGTGTACATTCAAATGCATAACTGCGGAAAACAGTCCGCACTTCTGGAAAAAGCATTAATCACACAAACCGAGAACACAAGCAGGATAAACACACACAGTCCACACTCCGGGCAGAACCACACACTCACAAAGACACTCAGCGCATATAAACTTGGTATTCACAGAGGGAATTCAAGCTGCTTTGTTTCCAATACACTCTGGACAATCATAAACTGAAGACACAAGCAGGATGATCATTCACCCTCACAAACTGGTTTACATTCTCTCACACACATGCATCCAGGGCAATCACTCAAACCATAAGAGAGTGCAGATTTGTGGCAAACGCACACAATGGAAACTCATAAAAAACCAATGTTACACTTCAGTTTGCGATACACACTCAAGTTTAGAGCCATACATGCACACACGGTACTAACATACCGATTATATACATCAATTGAGAACTGGAATAGGATAACCAAGTAAAGCTCTCGTACCACAGAAAACAACAGACTAACTGGGGACAGAATTTGTAGTCACGCACAGTTACGAACGGGATAACCAGGCAAAGTGGAGATATTGATTACGCGCGATAGACCGCGGGGATTCATTCTCATCCAGAAAGTTATACTCTGATTGTACCAATAAAGCCCTATAAGTCTTTGTTGAAGACCTTGGTTAGTAGAATCAGGCGTGTGCCTATATAACTGGAATGACAGCCCTCTCCCAATATGGCCCATAGAGGATAAGGCTCAATAACCCTGCTTAAGACTGTCATACAACTGTCCGGTTAGCCTTGGGGTTCGCAGACAGTAACCAAACATACACCGGTGGTATGGTAGCGCTGTGCAGGTGATGCATTACTGACCTGCCTGTGCAGCAGCTGGGTTGATCAGCACCGGCGTCTGCACCAGCCTCACTGGCCCCCCCAGACCAGTACGGGCCCCGGGGCCCATCACTAAGGCCCCTGTCTGGTCGTAGTAGGCAGCTGGGGCCAAAACCGGATATCCTGCAAGAATTAGGTTTGCAGAAGCAACCTTCAGTTAAACACACCCAGGAGTTATCACACACACACACACACACACAGTTTAATTCAATCTTTTTGATGCTCTTTTAGGCTCAAAATTCAAATCCAGCTAGATGTATTTATTTATCATGAACATTAACTACCAATTTAGCCCTTGAGATACAGGTAATGAGAGCAGCTGAACTTGTGCACAACTGAATTAATACACCAACTGCAGAATAACAAAAAAAAGTAGTACACAGTGTGGGGAGCTAAACTTATCTAAATTTGCACAATCAAATATGCAGCGGGGACAGTCAGCATTTGGACCGTGACAAAGCTTTAAAGGGCCACAGCTCTTGCACAGTTGACTTGATATGGAAATGTCCAGAGATTAAAGTGCAGACGATGCACAGAGACTTCAGATCAGCAATGAGTGAAGCGTTCAGGGATCAGTGCGCTTTAAATCAGACCAATCACTGCAGCACTGACAGAGCTCGCTATGCCCTGAATATCTGCCTACAGAATCCTAATTGAAATAACAGCGCTCACAACAGAACAAACATAAATTTTCCACATACCAATTTGTGGCACTAATAAATCTGAAAGAGGCTCTTTGCTCATCAAAGCAAGACTCCAGCGCTTGAATCATTTTTCACACCACTAAACTGTAGACTCATCATATTCACATATTTACATTCCCATTTCCAGAATGGCTAGCATAGCTGATCTTGCTTTTTTTAAACAGCATAAAATCCCTTTATGCCACAGATATTTTCTACAATAATTCTAATGAGGCACCTCACTGAGTGCACAGTCAATAAGCCTGACGCTGGATTTGAACTCACAACCTCCTCTACAGGAGATCGGTGTAAGAGCCGTGTCAGAGAGGGACACCAACGGCAGCCTGACCTTGCATGCCCGTGGCCAGCCCCTGACCGAAAGCAAGCGCGGGATTGGCTGCTGCCGCGGCAGCGGCTGCCAGAGACTCCTGCTGATTGGGCTGTCCCTGTCCTGGGGTGAGGGGCCGCTGGTTGTTCCCCGCACGCATCACCTAGGAGGGACAGGGGGGTGGGGCGGGTACATGAGCGAGACCCTCATTTGTCATAGCCTTACACTTTGTTCAGTACTCTGTCATACCACTATGAGTGCTGTTGTGCATCCGTCGCAGGCAAGACTACCTATTAAAAGAAAACACTTGCACTACAGATGGACTTAATATGGGCCACAAGCATGATAATTGGATTTACATATGCAGTGGTAATGAAGATATTAATTTACCTTATTTTAAAAAAATGTTTCAATGCAAAAGCACATTTCAAATGTTAATCAGTATTCACACCAGTCTTCAGCTGGCCCTTCAGAAAGACTGTGTGCTCACTGCAAACCATCAGAAAAAGGCACTTGGCCAAAATGTTGGCAGTTAAAGCAAAACAAGGAAATAAGACATCCAAGCTTTCTTGCATGTTAAAGCTTTGCTTCTCAGCATCACCTTCCAACACTCAATATAGTGTTTTTGTACTAGCATTTCTGTACACATAGAATCCGTTCGTGTGAGTTGTAAGTTTGAGCGCATTTGCCGGAACCTGCTCTCCAATAAAGTTCTGCTGTAACTGCAACAATTCAAAATGATTTTCTGTCCCTCAGTGCATCTCTGAGACCGAAATAAAGGTGGGATGAATGGACAAATACATGAAAGATGTGGGCGGGGTCAATCAGGGGACGTTACCTGCTGTTGACCCTGCCCCTGGCTGGCTGCTTGCTGATTCGCTGAGTTGTTGGCGGCTGCAGCTGCTGCCTGCTGCTGGAAGAGGTTGGCGGGGTACACGCCCCAGGGGACACCGTAGTACTGTGGGGGGACCACCGCCGGGCCTGTAGAGACGTAAATGTTAGCTGGAGATGGGTCCTGCTTCATGTAGCCGAATGACCGAGTTAGCAGTGAGAAAACTGCACTGGAAAAACTCAAACAGCCAAAACTAGAAGGTACACAGAGAGCGCATTACTTCCAATGTTTTGAAATGCGTTGGCTGGAGAAGTTTGATTCGTATTTATCCTAGCATGAAGTATTTGCACAAAGAAGTAATCTGATGGCTGATGTGCATGTTAAGAGACATGTTAACGGCTGGGATAATTTTTTCAATTGACTCCAGTGTTTGACGGTGCAGTCCTTACACGCATTTCATCCACATCCATCCATAAAGCCCAACACCCACTGGCGGCAAGTGATGTGCGTCAAAAAAGTAGGTACCATTCATTTCAATGGAGCAGCGCCCACTGGCGGCGTGCAATGCGCTTTGACGCGAGTCAGTTTTTAATTTTTCGCCCGTTCCATTTCTTGAGCGTCAACACAATAAAAATACATTTGTTTTTTAGGTTATTTAACAACTTAACCTTATCATGATTGGTGGTATACATTTAGCTCAAACCTTACACGCAGTTGTCGAAACCGATAAAACCACTTTTTAACCAAGTGTTAGTTTTGATTGGAAATCAGTTTTTTTGCAGGCATTTAAATTATCAAGCTATCTACACTTAGAAAGTACCTACCTCAAGGTACACTGGTAAGAACTTAACTCTGCTAAGTTAGCTAGCTCGCTAACTTGCTGCTGGGTGAAGTAAATCAAAATCTTAATTTACTGACGGCTAAATTTAGGGGGAAAATTATGCCAACAAACAACGTAAACAGGGATGAGATGGGAAATTGCATTTTCAGAGGAAAATAGTCGGGTCCAGGGGCTTCTGGCCAGGTGCAGGGCGGAGCCAATGCATTTAAACTTTACAAAGCTGATGATCGTATGCATTTGTCCCCCTGGTAGCCCTTACGTTATCTGTGCAAATATTCCTTGGAGGTTTTATCTTAATCATAGGCTGTCTTACCTCTGTTTCAACCATTTCAGTTGAAACGGGCCCTGCCCCCCAGCTGCCAGGCAAGAATTAACGTCCCATACCTTGACTGTATGAAAACATGCAGAGGCGCACAGCCAACTGGGAAAATATTTTAGCCCCCCAAAAAGGCAAATGTTTGGGATCCCCAACAGCCACTCAAATTGGCAAATTTTGCAATGACTTATGAAAACCCCATTAAAGCCTTCTATGAAGGCATTGTAGCGCACCCCCAGCCCGCGCCTCGAAATACCCCTAGACCAACCCCCTTCTTTGAGTTGCGGCGAATGCACAGAATTTACGGATCGCCGTGGTCATATTTATGGGTTTTCTACGTCAAATTATGATAGTTGCATGGACACTAAGCTGGAAAAGTGTAGTAATTATTCATCGTCTACAAATGATGGCAGCAAAAGAGCAATGCTGATGCCCCAGGAATTTCGGAAATGCAGTCATTGCTTTAGCCAATGTTGCTAGCGCCTCAGACTTATCAGTTGGCATGTGAACAAATAAAGTGACTCGCTTGCTTCATTCCGGGGGTATTTAATATTGTGTATAACAGTGAGCTCTGGACATTATGGAAATATCTGTATTCACGCCAGGTCACAGTCTGGTAGCTACCAGAACCGACCCAGTCAAAATAGTTTCTGATAGGTATAATGCGATAATTCACAAAATTGAAGTTGCAAAATTCAAGAACTCATCTGCTTTCCTTTTATTGGTGTCTGATGAGTAAGCTATTTGATGGAAATTAGGCACCTTGAAAACGAGCGTGTGGTTCCAAGTTCCAAGAAGTTATGGCTCTTGGGTATCCACCTTATTCCCACGTCCCATGATCCCTTGTGTGAACTCTGGGAGCAACTTCCACTGCATCCTGTCACTGAACTGTTTACCATAGTAGTGGCTCAAGTGAATCCTCTTTTTTTTAAGCGATTGGAAAATAATGAGGGAGTATCACCTTTTTGCCCTCAGATGGGATAAAGTTACGGTACCGCTGCCTTCTACTATCGAAGAACGGGAGAAAGACCGGAAGCAATGGCCACACTAGCGCATTTGGCTACATTAGCGACTCCATTGCCACAGACTACGAAGCTGCGAAGCGTACTATGCAATACTTGCACAGCAACAAGGTCAGTCGCGTTTTGTTAAAGGAGGTAGTATACGACTTGCGTACCTTAAAACAAGAACTTTCTGAGAGTATTTATGAAGGAACGCTATATTTCAGCGGTAAATACTGCTCTACATATGAAACATAATGGATTGTTCTACAGAGTAAATTAAGCCATCCGACAGTACAAGTCAAATTAGCCCTACTCCAGCATACTACATTATACGGTATTAAGTTGCTAGCTAATCCAAAACTATAACATGTAAAACACAGTGAGTCCATTTTTCCCTACACTCCATCTGCAGTGGGTAGGTTAAGTCCTGCACGCTTTCGTACCATTTCATAATGGCCACTAGGTCAGATGATCACAACCATCCAATTAGCGCACTCATCTTGCCTTAAAATTCAGAATCTATGACATGTTTTGTCATTCGCTACGGGCGACCCACGTGGTCAAACATTATGGCTTCCTCCATGACAAGCGACGTCATGGACGTTTTGATGAAAAATGTCGAGGAAAAACTGCGGTATATGGCATATCGACAGTTTAAGAACCTACCAGATGGAAGCTATAAAGTCTGTGCTGCTGGGGAAAGATGTTCTCGTCTGTATGCCGACTGGCAGCGGCAAAGCCTTGTGTTTCGAAGGCCTAACTTCGGCGATTTCAACCGCTTGTGAGTCAGGCCTGTCACTTTTGTCACCCTCAGGCCAGGCTGCAGATCCAGCCATGTTAGTCGTGTCTCCATTGGTGACATTAATTAGCACCCAGGTTGCTCATTTGAGGAGCATCGGCATCATGGCGATCGATCTACATGCTGACAGTGACAACTTGGACTGGGTGTTGGAGACTGAGTCTGGGAACAGGTTTGTAAATCTGTTATAATAATTGTCTAGATCTTTAAGTATCATCTTAATATTCAGTTCAGGCTGTGAAGTGACAGTCTAATTATCCTGATTTAAACAGGGCTCAATTTGGGTCATGATTACGCCGGCGAAATAAGGCTACGGTTTGAGCCTTATTCGCTAGCAAGCTAGTTGGCTACTTAGCTAATAATAGGCCAAAGTGATAATAGGCCAAGCCAAAGTGATGCCAAGCTGTGTGTCATAATTAGCACGCCATTGTATTTAGCTACATGGCCAACTAGCTAGCAAGCTTACAGGCTACAGTTTGCTCACAATTGAATACTCGCGAGCGAGCTGTTTTGCTAGAAACATCGATAACTATAATATTTTAGCTAGCATGCCAATGTTACGTTATTTAACATCCTAGAGTCGCTTTCACAGCGTACGTGAACGTATTTCCTAATCTTATATCGCACTGACATACCACGCAGAAGCATGAAAGCCCTTCGGCACAACGGTATATCCTCCCATATATATTGGGAGTATTTTCTGCCATGATCATCGCGGATTGTTTACCATTTACATGTTGCTTCCGCTATTCCGTCTGCTGCTGGCGACGCATTTGTAAGCTCGGCGCCGATTGTCCTCAGTTGTCGTTGACTTGCGGTTGACACCTGGTGGCCATTATTATAAAAGAGTACGAATGTGCAGTGGGTAGGAGGACTTAACCTACCCACTGCAGATGGAGTGTAATTTTTTCCATACTATAAATTTTAGTGAAATGAGGTTTGGAGTGCAAGACTATTTGAACAGAGTAGGATATTTTCAAATTGTAGCAGAATATTGCTACTTCTACAGCCTCATCTTCAACTGTACAGGGTGAGACGTTAGTTGCACCGACTGGCATTGCCGGACGAATACAACAATTTACTGTCCTCCCTACACGTGAAATCATACCTTGTGCTCTCCTGGCTATGCTGTCAAAATGCTCCTGAGGACCCGGCGTCTCCTCAGCTGCGGTCTGTATGAGCCTAGCCATAACGTAGGAATCGTTGTTTGTCGACATAATGAAATCAGCACCTAATGTTTTCGGGGATCTTTTTTTCAAATTCAGGTTTTTCAGCCAAATTATGGCTTCCTCTTCTGTAGGTAGGCGACAGAAACGATTTCCCTAAACACAAGGACAATGCCCTAGGTTCTGGGTGCGTGTTCAAAACACTGTTGATCAAACCATAAATTCAGCTTCCTCTGGTTGTTAGTTCAGCCTCAAACAGCACAATAGCTCCCGGACCTCTGAAGGGACATTAAGAAAAACAAGTTAATTTGTTGAAAACGAGCTGTAATCGCTAATTTAACTGAAAGAAAAGTCAAGAGTCAAGAACAGCGACTAGCCACTCGCTAAAAACTACTTTCGCCGGAAGTTGCGCCCATAATCATATCTACAAGTAGCACCCTCAGGAATAAGGTGGATAGAGTAGCCAGAAGTTACCTAAGGAGTTTCGGGACACAACCCAACCAAAGCCAAAGAGAGGCGTTTTTTTCTGGGACAAGTCGGAGTTCAAGCATCTCCAAGCAGAAACAGCCGGCAGAAAATGACCTGTGCAGACCTGTTCGAGTTTTGCCTGTCATCAGTGCATAACATTAACGTTAAACAGTGTGCAGTGTTTTAATATAACGTTAGCTACATTTACTTAGAGCAAAAAAAAAAAAAAACCCATGCTCCTTAATTAACATGGCATTGCAATTGAAAATATTTAAACTGTGAGCAAGCTGAAAACGTATTGATGGTTTTATACATCTTCATGGCTATGGCAAAGCCAGTCTCATTCTCTGACAAAGCAGAAGGATACTGTGTCACCCAGGGTTGCGTAATGTTTATAGCTATGCAAATTTTCATTAAGACCTGGCAATAGGAGTCACCGAATGGTCCTAAAGCGACATTAAATTATGTTGATGGGATTTTGAAGTTTGAATTACATCTACATTTTTCCGTATCATTATCCCAGTGATTATGATGTAGAGCTATCCCGTAACCCCGTCCCCTCCAAAGAAAACAAAGAATAAGGTTTCTTTGCGCCATTTGTTTTAAAACTTTTAATCATTTTAGGGTGGCAACTTTTTTTTTAAATTTCTAATTCAGTGATGCATTAAGTGCAACAAAACGTCCGCAGTTTGCAATGCAACTAGCTTGCTGGGGTGAGTTACACATTTCAGTTTTTGAGAAATTTCTCATTTACACATGCATATATTTCATTTCCAATATTTTAATAAATCACAAATAAACATCAAGTTTCATTCAGAAATGTTGAAATTTCACTGGATAGGCAAAGGGGTGAGCTTTCATTCAGCAAAATTATGAAGTTCTTATGTTTCATAGGACCCCTCATTTGCTTTTGAAACGGGCCCCAAGATGCGTAAGGCCGCCACTGATCTTAATGGTAACTTTGACAAACAGATGCTGTTGACTTGACTAATTACAGAACAGGCTCGCCAAGACATAACATTTGCAAATGAACGTTGTGGTAGACAAATACTAGTTCTGTTCAGCAGTGCTTTCATTTATGGTAGACCTCAAACAGTGGCATATCACATTCATTAACATACATTTCTATTTTTAACATTGCATTTCTAGCAAATGTTTCTTTGCATTTAATGGTTTGACACAGGAAGCTACGTTTTAAAATAATGGCGAAGTAGCTCTAGCAAGACCTGCCGGTAAAAAACTAGGCCTACGCTGTTGGCAGCCGACAGCGAGGAGCATATCCCAGAAATTCCCCAATCCATGAAGCCTCCTTTATTAGATTCCCCTTTACTAGACCTACAATATTGTGGCAAATTTGAGGTCTGGAAGTAATTGTTCCAGAGATATGGTAAAAAACCGATTTTTTCACTATATAGTGCCATCTGCTGGCAAACCTAGGATCAGTTCATCCTCTCTACCATATCTACCGATATGCTAAAGCTGAGAAGCCATGGTTAAGCTAATGGCTAAAATCTGCGGACGCGACGGCGGCAGGTGGGATGAAACCATGGTATACCCAAAACTAGTATTTCGGGGATATAATTAACAGCCTGGAGAATGAACTAGGATACCTTTAAAATTTGGAAAACAGAACACGGGGAAAAAAAAAGATTAACCTGCAACTGTTGAGTCCTGGACCGTATGAGCCCTGTCCCTCACCATGAGCGCTGGCTGCTGCTGTCCTGATCCGATCTGGCCCTGGTCCAGTCCTGCACCATCCTCGACTTGCCACTTTCTGAAGCTACCGTTGCCACTTTAGATGGACTTAAATGGAACTCCTCTGTCGTTCACTCCATTTTACTTTTTGTTCTTAATTAGCTAGCCCACGGAGGATGGGCTCCCCCACTATGGCCGGGTTCCTCCTGAGATTTCTTCCCACTGGGGAGTTTTTTCTCACCACTGTTGGAGTATTTTTCTCCCTACTGGGAGTTTTTTGCTTCGTTTGCTGTAGTGGGGAATAGGCTGGGCACTGCCTTTTTATTTCTCTAAACTCTCACTGTAAAGCGTCTTTGTGACAGTCTCTGTGAAAAGCGCAATACAAAATAAATTGAATTGAATTGAATTAACAAAATTGTTCAAATAAATATTGATATGCAAACTGAGAAACGTATGGTACTCCGTTGTTTTAAGGATTAGAAAAGGCATACGGCTATTATTTACCAAATGAAAAGCTGCAGAGTGTAGCCTACATAGCCTCAGCCGTAGCCCACTTTAAAACAAACGAGCTAAAAGTAGCACTTCAGAATTAACCAATGCCACGATAACGGCTGATAATTATTGTTGAATCACTGACGTGACATTTTCACTAAGACATTTTTTTGTCTCCCGATGCCAAATCATGGTGTTGCTCACGAATTCTGCAACTGCATATTGATATGCATCCATACTTCTGAAAGCCTTCCTGTGTTTAGGTGGAGGGGCCGTGAGCGAAGGTTAATTTATGGTGGCCTTGGCCACCACTGGCCACCCCCGGCTCCTCCCCTGGTGCAAGTCGTCTCCCTTCGACCGCACACGCCTCCCCCAGCCCCAACAGCGGGTTACGTGCGGGGAATGGACAAGATTTGCATTCTCACCCCCCTTAAAAATTTCTCATAGGATTTAGACGTTTCAGAAAATCGACCCATGGGCAAGTGAAATCCGCGGAAAATTCTCATTCCCTGCGTATAGTGCACAGTAACCTGAACATCCCACTTTGCAATCACTTAAAATAAGCTTTATCATGAGGCGTTTTCTAAATAAAACGTCTTGTTGAAAATTTTAGGAGTGACACCCATGGCTTGCTTTTCGGTCCTGTTGTCATACGTCAATATTTATGCTGCAGACACTCTCAGTGGGTGTTTAAAAACCTTCGGAGTTTGCCGCGATGTGTCGCTTCGCTGCCAGTGGGCGTTGGGCTTAACTTTTTGAGATATTCTGCAATCTGATGCATGAAGGAACAAACAAACGGTGATGAAAATGTATTACCTCCTGGAGGGGGTATAACATGGAGATGGACTGAAGTAAAAAGAGCTGATCGATATTGTACATGATAAACCACCCATCTCAGACACCCAACTCTTTAAAATGTACCCCAGAAAATTCCACAGTCCCATACCAAATCTAGCGCAAGTTACCCAACAAACTCACGAATCCTGATACTAGAATGCAACCCACAAGTTATTGAATCACCACTCTGATCCTCTCAGCCAGAGAACAGCTCCATGTTACATTTCACAAAGAATAAAATTGTAATTTAGAAAGTAAGCAGGCTGCCAAAGGTAAAGAGTCAAAAATCACTCTCAAACGGCAAATAAAAACCTAATTAACTTTTTCCAGAGATCAGTGGACATGAAAAATTATTTGCAAACAGAGACGAACAAAAGTGATTCAATTCTGATGTTATACGCTCTCTGGGGGACTGGCTCTCATCGGGGCTCAAAACACACATTCTGTATTAGCCTCCTAGGTGTCTAAAGACCCATCCACACCAGGTATAAGTGCTGCAGGGCAAAGATAATGATACTAGTGAAAATTAGAACATGCGAGCTGATGAATGTTAACATTATGAACAGTGCTTGATAATTATGTCATCTACATTTTCGAAATGTGATTGCATCCAAAATCTGATGAATTTTGATTGGCAGTGCAATTCATGCCCATGGAGCGAAAAGATTTGCTGTGAAAGTGATCACAACAATATCGTTTGTCACATCTGCTGCAGTTTAATTTGCGTCGTCAAATTCACCATTCACTTGAGCTAGACCAATTTTCTAGAAGGAGCATGTCTTTGCAGTAATTGTTCTTGGTGTGAATGGGCCTTTAAATGAGACCACATATGTTAAAACCTCCTCAGGTGTGCGGGGCCTTACCTGCGAGCGTAGCGGCGGCGGCCAGCCCAGCGGCAGTGTAAGGGTCGGTCCCGGGAGGCGCGGTGCTTATGATGTAAGGGTTTGGCATGAAGGTGGCGGGAGGCAGCCCTGCTGAAAACACACCCGCTGTCAAATGAAAAGCACAGGCTTTTACAGGCGCCACCCTGTGGCAGGAGGCCAGTTCAACACCACAGGCTGTCAAATGAAAAGCACAGGCTTTTAAAGGAGCCACCCTGTGGCAGGAGGCCAGTACACCACAGGCTGTCAAACGAACAGCACAGGCTTTCACAGGCGCTACCCCGAGGCAGGAGGCCAGTTAACCACAGGCTGTCAAACAGCACAGGCTTTTACAGGCGCCACCCTGTGGGAGGAGGCCAGTACACCACAGACTGTCAAACGAACAGCACAGGCTTTCACAGGCGCCACCCTGTGGCAGGAGGCCAGTACAATCCCACAGGCTGTTGAAGGAAAAGCATAGGCGGCCCCAGGCCCAGCACCCCCTTTGGCAGAAGTCAGTACAACTACTCGCACACAAAATGCACAGGCTTTCAGTACAGGGATGCGTTTCCCGAAATCACAGATGCTAAACATAGTTGGAGCCATTGACTGTGAATGGACGAACTATGTAAGTTGCTTCATTAGTTGACAACTACGCTTTAGAGAAACGTACCGCTGGTCAGAAACCAATGCAAACGCTGGCAGGAGCATTTGCGGGTTTTATGGTTTCCTCTCTTTCAAACCATACGTGTGTTTGAAATTGAAGTCGTTGGGTGGACATCAGTGACTTGTTCATCTGCATGCAACCTTTAAGCAGAAACCCGGCAGACGCATCATACAACATCCTCGGATGAGAATGTCATCTCTTACCTTGCTCTTTTTCCCAATGCATTTGAGAAAAACCCTGGCACTTATGAGCAACGGAACAGACCATCACAGGAAAGTACACCCTTCACTCAGTTTAGAACACAAATCATTCCAATGCTCTCGCACCTTCACGGAAGACAATCAGATCCTCTCGCTTCTAATCAAGCACAGATGCGCACACACATGTGCTCACGTTTGTATAGTTATACTTGTGAGGACACTGTATGGACTTAGTTTCATTCCATACAGCCTTTTTCAAACCCTAAAAATAGACGTGCAATGCACGAAATACCCCTCAGCCCGCCCGCCCGCACGAAGGATAGCAATACCCCGTCAGCCTTGAGGGCTGAGGGGTAACAAAACTAGAGAAAGTTTTTTTCCAGAGCAAAATAAACATGACACCCAAAGTGGGCATATTAATCCTGTGACCTTTGACTCAGGTGATCCTGATGGATGCATAACTGTTAACACATCCCTAAAGAATGAAGTCCTTGTGCCATGCAGTTGCTGAGATACCATCCATACAGAATAAAACATTTTAATGTGTAGTGACTTTGACCTTTGACCCAGGGGAACCCAACATGGTGGATGTGCAACAAGACATTCGAATAAACATGTGCAGAAAGATAGACGCCAAGTGCCAAGCGGTTGCTGAGATCTCGGCTGCATAAGAGAGCGTGATGCTAATGCATATGGCAAACCAGGGTAAACTATATAGGTGTGCCCCTCGTGGCATCTAATTATACCAAACCCTAACAGTAACCAAACCTTTACTGTAACCACAAACCAAAATTTAACCAATTAGCTGTATCCTCTGTGATGACCTCCAAAAATGTCTTCACGTGCTTCTCAAGAGTTGGCGGTCAAGTATAGCAATACAAGTGCACACACACACACCTGCATGCACACCCCAATGCCCACAAACACTTGCATGTACACCCCAGTGCCCACACACACCTGAATGTTCTTATTTCCCTCTTCTCACAAATTGTTGGCCGCAGTCAATTGCATGCACCTGCTCTTTCTCACCCACACACAAACTCGCGAGCACACACACACACACACACACACACACACACACACACAGGCTTACCTATATGCTGTTGCTGTGCAGCAGCCAGGGCGTACTGTTGCTGTGCAGCGGTTAGAGGCTGGACCTGCAGGTGGTTTGGCCTCTGGAACAGCTGAAAGAGGCAAAGCGACATCATCAGATCCAGGACCGCTCACCCGGCAACAAAGGCTGATCCGTCGCAGGATTTCATAACCACCGCTCCTGAATATCTAATTCATCAGACCATTTGCTTCACCTGATTGCTTGTGATGCATGCATGCACAAACTCTACGTAGATGGTCTGCTGCAACACCTATGCAGGAGTTAATGGCTGAAAAATTAAGCCACTTTCATAAAGCTAGATATGCCATCATTAGTTGAGCAGGCCTCAAAACTTCACTGATGACAAATTGTGTATTTGCGGCAGAGCAATTATCTCCATAAAAACAAGATACAGTGCCAGGCACTTTAAACCTCGCGGCTTGAACATATTTTAGCTGTTCAATTAATTGATCCACTTTTCACGGAAATGTGCTCCTAGGTCTGACATTTCAAGGCTACTGAAGGTCAAAGGTCATGTAATTTTGCAAGCCATGATGAACTCCTGTGTGTGATGGCTATTTAGTTTGTGAAATACAGCTTTCTGAAATCTCATGATATTTGGTTTGAACTTTTGAGATCACTGAAGGTGAAAGGTCGAGGTGTCATTTTAATCTTCATGCATGATTTCCTATGCATTGAATAGTTACCAAGTAGCCATCTACTGCAGTTTCTGTGATGTGGTCTATTCTTGCTCATGGCCCAAATTTTGGCAAAACCTGGTAAAAATTGAAGCTATGGTTTTTCTCATAACATACATACATACACATACTGAGGAGATTTCAATACCCTTGCCCTACCGTTTGGGTGAACAAAGTGATGATAAAACTAATGGTCTCCTTCAAATTCCAGAAAAGCTATTTTACTTTTAACATGATATGAACAGTAGGTGTAATAGAAGGTCTAGACTAGATTCCACACATCCCCCCCCACTCAGTGCTCACCAATCACGCTACCACAGTTTGGAATTCAAGTCCATACTAAACACCAATTACAAGAACCCCACAAAGTTCATAATCCCTCAAATGAAAGGTTTTACCTGGACAACAGACATTTTGTAGAATGTTGTTTTGATCTGTCATTTTACAGCATTTAAGTAGTTTTTGAGGACAGAACGGCAGAGCCTCTCAAGATTTTTGCTTGGTTTCCTTCCGTGAGTATTCCATGCTAATTGGCCAAAAACAGTCTCATTATTACTACAATAAACATCACGCACATTAAGACACTGGGTGAATAAACACATTGAGTTTACAAAGTCTGGAACACAGTCATCATTTCTCTTGGGCGTATGGCAAAATTTTTAAAAGCAGCGCATAAAAATTGACAAAATTGCCAGATATTGGCCTGAATAGGGGCATTCCGTGCTATCCGCAACATGGCTCCAGAAAGTTTTCCAGAATTTAGGAAATACCTGGTGGATGTGTTAGTTGACATCTAAAACTTTCTGAAAACTGTATTTAGGCTTCAAGGATCACTACACTCATGGCAATTATGTACCGTTGAGTATTTCATGACTGTGACCGGCATCGGCAAATGGAATTTTGTTCAAATACAGTGGGGAAAATAAGTATTTGACCCCTCGCTGATTTTGCAGGTTTGCCCACTTACAAAGAATGCAACGATCTATAATTTTAATCGTATATACATTCTAACAGTGAGAGACAGAATCACAAAGAAAATTCCCAAAAATCACATCATATGAATTTATAAAAATTGATAACCATCTGATGAAAAAAAATAAGTATTTGACCCCCTACCAAACAGCAAGTATACTGGGTCCCACAAGCCAGTTAGTCTTTCTTTAAGACGCACCCCCAATCCCAACTAATTATTTACATTAAATACACCTGCCTCACCTCATTACATGTATAAAAGACACCTTCCCATTCCCATACAACCAGATTCCAACATCTCCACCATGGGCATGACCAAGGAGCTGTCTAAGGACATCAGGGACAAGATTGTTGACCTACACAAGGCTGGGATGGGCTACAAGAGAATCGAAAAGCAACTTTGAGAGAAAAGATCAACTGTCAGTGCAGTTATCAGGAAATGGAAGAAGTACCACACTGCTGCCAACCTCCCTTCGGTCTGGGCCTCCATGCAAGGTCTTGCCTTGTGAGATGTCCCTGATCATGCGAACGGTGAGGAATCACAAGGGGGGAACTGGTTAATGAACTGAAGGCAGCTGGGACCTCAGTTACAAAAGAAACAGTTGGTAACACACTACGCGGTCATGGATTGAAATCCTGCAGCGCATGCAAGGTCCCCCTGCTCAAGAAGGCACATGTACAGGCCCGCCTGAAGTTCGCCATTGACCACCTGGATGACTCAGAAGAGGCCTGGAAGAAGGTGATGTGGTCAGATGAGACCAAAATAGAACTTTTTGGGCTCAACTCAACTCGCCATGTTTGGAGGGCAAAGAACACAGAGTACAACCCAAAGAACACCATCCCCACCGTCAAACACAGTGGTGCTTTTCAGCCAAGGGGACGGCACAACTCCATTGCATTGAGGGGAGGATGGACGGGGCCATATACCGTGGAATTCTGGACCAACAGCTCCTTCCTTCAGTGAGAGAGCTGAACATGGGTAGAGGATGGGTGTTTCAGCACGACAACTACCCCAAGCAAACCGCCAAAGCAACAAAAGAGTGGCTGAAGAAGAAGTACATCAAGGGTCTGGAGTGGCTTAGCCAGTCTCCAGACCTGAATCCAATTGAAAATCTTTAGAGGGAGCTTAAAATTCGGGTTGCAAGGCGACAGCCCGGGGACCTGAATGATTTGGAGGCTGTCTGCAGGGAGGAGTGGGCCAACATCCCTGCCAAAATGTGCACAAACCTTGTCAACAACTATAAAAATTGTTTGACGTCTGTGCTGCCCAATAATGACTTATCTACAAAATATTAACATGCTGTTTGTCCAGGGAGTCAAATACTTATTTTTCCTCATCAGATGGTTATCAATTTTTATAAATTCATATGATGTGATTTACGGGAATTTTCTTTGTGATTCTGTCTCTCACTGTTAGAATGTATATACGATTAAAATTGTCGATCGTTGCATTCTTTGTAAGTGGGCAAACCTGCAAAATCAGCGAGGGGTCAAATACTTATTTTCCCCACTGTATACATTTTTCAAGTTAGTCATGCCAGCTATTGGACTTAGATGTGTGCATTTACGTTGTATTACAATTATGTACATGCTTACAGATGAGGCTCTAAGTCTTGATATTTGAAATTAAAATAACATTTATTAAAAGATATGTAGCTGTCGCTCTCACAAAGCAAATGTATCCATAATATTGATTAATACAAGTTTTAGCAGTAATTAATTATTATTTCTAATCGAGTGACAAGTGTCCTGTCCATAACATTTTGCTCTGTCCTGTCCGTAACGCACATTGACATCCGTCAGGTTCATCGGTTCAGACATTTTTGTGAAAATTCCAGAATGATATTCCTTTGATGTAAAGATGCATCACTACATGGCTGAATTTGAAGAATATCACCTAAATGAAGAGAACTTTTAATTTAACCACCTTACAAAAAAATAAACCATGTCGCAATCTGTCCTGTCTCTAACAGTTTTTCTTTTATTTAATTAAGTGCGTTAATTACAGTCCATGAAATTCATTTTTATGTCACCTGAAGCACTCCCAGAGTACTTCAAATTCAGCCATTTTAGCAATACATAGGACCAACACCTTAGTAGCTGCAATAGAATTTCTCTAAATGTCCCGTGCAATAACAAAATGAATACCGTGGAATGCCCCAATAAACAACCAAATGATACATCAGTCTAACGCCATTTCACTATAGTTCACGGTTTCTCAACCTTTTCCAAGAAGCAGCTGAGGTCTCAGCAAAAACTTTCAGGCTAATTACTAGAATCAGGCAAGAGTTTGGTTTGAATGAAAACCTGCACCCATAACAAACTCTACTGAATAAGAGTCAGAACCTCTAGTGTAGCTGAACTTCAGGCTAAGATCCTGAGTAGAAAGGGGTTGAGGCTCAGGTTCCGGAGAAAAATGCACTGTCACACAGCATATAATTTCCCTCCGTATTCACATTTAAATTACACAGCATACCAGCTACATTAACCTACAGCTGTAACAAGCAGCTGACATTATATCTGCTGTATATCTAAACACAGGTTGAACAGCATTCCTTCTCTTGACTGCAAGAATAAATGATCCACTGTGCTACTGACAGACAGGGTTTAAAATTACCTCCATCAAAAAACTGTACCGGCAAAGATTCAAATCAACATTTAACAAATTAAGGCCATAGATCCACATTCTATTAGAAACAGCTGCTGGGGCTCACAGGTCCAACGGGAAATGCAAGTAGTTCCAGCAGTTCAGTGGGTGCAGTACATGCAAATACCAACTGCAGAGGTTCTCTCAGCGTTCCTGCCATGAGTCTCTGCTTTAGCTCTTCTGCAGGCCAAGAGGATCTAATCAGCTTTACTCCCCGCATAACAGGGTTTTTTTCCTGCAGTGAGAATTGGGAGGTCCCGTCTCTGTCAAATTTTGTGCTGCCTTTGCCTCCCAAAACAAAAAAAAAAAATGAAGTACCTGTTTTCAATGAAAAAATTTCCTAACAAGCACTTAACTCGGTGGATGAGACATTTGAAAGGGGACAAAAAATGTTTTCGACGTGTCTGGCACCACCCTGGTTTATGTTTACATCTTTTGTAATATTTTGTTAGTTTATTGTTTGTTTTTTGTTAAATAAAAAATAATTCTTGAGACAATTGTTGTTTTCACCATTATGTCAACTCCCCTGGTCATTTGCCTCATTCAGAAATAATTCTGAAAATCGATGGTAAAAAAGGTCTTAGCTTTGAATATAGCATCACTGCTAAGAGTACATCACGCTATATTCAGAGAACAGAAACAGATTTCTGCTGCCATCTGTAGAAAGCTGTTAAAGAATGGTGTCAATGTTCTTCGCTTTCTATTTTAACAATGGGGTTTATTTTATAAGGACTGAAAACAGCGTACCAAATTGACCATCCATTCATTTGAACGAAATCTGCTCAGAGGCAGAGCTTGAGGACATGGACCGTTTCTTACGCAGCCACATGGACAAGCGCGAAGACAGTATTGACTTATATTGGCGCAGTTTGGTCCAGTTTTGCCCGCATGAATGTGCTGGTGTCTCCGGTACCCTAGAGGTAATAAAGGCTTCGCCCCAAAGCAAACACTTGCAGTCTTCAGGCCTTGCGTGTGTGTTCACGTACTTCTAAGTGTGGAAGAATGCCTCCGTCCGAAAATGGCCAAGGTCAGGTTAATCCACACTGTATGAACCCTAATCCTGATTCCACTTCTAAGCGGTATTAAGGGCTGCAAGTATCCAACGATGCATCAAGATTTTGCATGCAGATATGAAGGTGTGGTTATTAAGAGGACGGCCAACAACATATCCCAATGCAAATCAACTTATATCATGTTTCCGAGGCTTCCGTTATTGGGCAATACGCGCAGTGTTGATAAACTCCTCAAACTCTCACTTTTCCCTAAACAAGTGTAGAAGCGAGCAGAGCTCACATACCCCCGCTTTATGTTTGAACGAATTTGGACGCACAGACACACGGACGGACGGACGGACGCGCGGAGTGCTATATACCCCCGACTACGTCGTAGCGGGGGTATAATAAGGTTTAATAAAAATCAGAAAAATTTTATTTTCTTTTTTTTAAATACATGGACAATGCCATGTACATGTCTATCAGCTGGTTACAGCGCTTCACTGAAATTCCATCACACATTGAGAGGAAAACTCAAACCCAGGATGCTATGCTTTATGGCCACAGGGTTACATTAACCCTTTCATTTCCATTGTCGCATTTCAGCAACAGCGCCGATCCCGCACCGCTTACCATTGTCGCTATTTTGCGCCTAGAGAAAGTCCCTCACAAAACAGTCAAAGCCCCTCAGCAAAACACCCCTTTGGACGAGTCTGGTATGGCACAACACGTTAGCGACGTCATCAGGCTTCCCGTAGTTCCCAGTGCTCTGGTTATCCAAAGTCCCTCGCTGACTTCACAGCCGTGCAGCATGTGTATCTCCGTTTGAACACAAATGCACGTGTATCTCCGTTTGTGCAGAAATGCGCGCATCTCCATTCGGACATCGAAGAAATAGTCTTGTCAAACCGAAATAGTTTTTATCCTCATTTTCTGTTTTTACTTTTGGACAAACTAAGCGAAGATATGAGTCATTGGAAAGGTAAATGTATTTTGAAAATGTTTTCTGTACATAAAATTATCCATTTCTGGCGTTTTTAGTTTGAAAAAGGGGGTGAAAATCCACATGCAATATCATGCTGTGATGGCACGGAAGTTTGCGGTAAGCAAGGGTTGTCTTATTCCCAGTAAGTGGCAGTGAAAGGGTTAAATAGAAAATATTTAGATCTTATGCACCATTTTACCCTCATTAACCTGTAATACAGCAGGACATGGGATCCTTGGAAACCTTGGGACTTGGCACTCAAGTTTAAAAGAGGTTCCACAGGTTTGCATACAGCAGCTGCATTTGACAGCCCTATATGTGGGTGTGTAGGTTTTATGGGGTTAAGCTACTGTAATTTCATTGTTTGCTAATGTATTGACCCTTTATTGGCCAATTTATCGCCAAATTTATTAAGGATTTGAACAATATGTCAATGTCTATTGTCACCATGTCTGCATAGCGAATTGGGCCTTTACTCAATTTATTTTGAATACGTATCGTCTTTATGTCATTCTTGACCCTAATCCTCCAGCCTTAAATGGAAATATTTTTTTCTGTCAAGTGTGTTCGATCTTGAGATGACAAAACATCACCACTTGTATCACCAATCTTCATGGAAACTTATACACCTTGGCCAGATCCCGGAAATATGCCACTCAAGATGCCACTTACCCAAGTACAAAAATCGCAAATGTGGATGTATGGACGAACATCAAATCAACTGCCCATGATGTAGCATCAAACAAGGATCATTATATATATATATATATATATATATATATATATATATTTTGTGGATGTGTGAAAAAGTTGAGCGTACAGATATAATCTTCATGTGTAAAAAAGTTTTGTGGCATATTTAGTGCATGCGTGAAAACAAGTTATGCGCAGGGGTACAATTTGTTCAAGAGTAAAAAGTTTCTGCAGCTGTTGAAATAGTTTGCGTGATTAAAATTTTAGCAGTGAGGTTTTGTGAAGTCTGAGATACGAATGCACAAATTTCTTGTGTGCGAATGCAACACAAATTGCAAGTTCACAAATTACTTATTACATGCACTAATTTTGACCCAAATCTGACTCAGGAGGCTGACTAGCCAATCAGTGCACTGGTCACTGACAATCAAGTCAGTGGAAGTCAAGTTGTGCAATCAGGAGTGAAAAGGTTCTAGCCAGAGTGGAGGCAGAATACAAGCCTTGATGTTGCCTTTTGTCCTTTGGGTCTGCTAGCAGAAATAATACAAATACCTGTCTGCAAGGTGAAATAAAAATACCCATCTGCTAGCTGAAATAATAAAAATACCTGTCTGCTAGCTGAAATGGTAAAAATACCAGTCTGCTAGCTGAAATAAAACTACCCGTCTGCAAGCTTAAATAACAAAAATACCCATCTGCTTGCTGAAATGGTAAAACTACCAGCCTGCTAGCTGAAATGGTAAAACTACCAGCCTGCTAGCTGAAATGGTAAAACTACCAGCCTGCTAGCTGAAATGGTAAAACTACCAGCCTGCTAGCTGAAATGGTAAAACTACCAGCCTGCTAGCTGAAATGGTAAAACTACCAGCCTGCTAGCTGAAATGGTAAAACTACTAGCCTGCTAGCTGAAATGGTAAAACTACCAGCCTGCTAGCTGAAATGGTAAAACTACCAGCCTGCTAGCTGAAATGGTAAAACTACCAGCCTGCTAGCTTAAATAAAAATACCCATCTGCTAGCTGAAATACTAAAACTACCCACATTTTAGAAAACATTCACAGATTTAGGAACAAGTCTTTTTCAATTGTTCCCTATGGAGAGATTTCATTCTGCTAAACAAGGTGTCACATGACTTGCAGTATCACAGTTGACCTCTGAGAACATGCCTGCATGCAGCCAAGCTCTATTTCCAAGGGACTGCTTGCACTGCGACCGCACACTAGCCTACATTAAAGTGCACCTATTATGTGACTTTTCACTGATCATTCCTGTGTTCTTGAACTCAACAAGAAAAGGTTTAAATGTGTCATTGTTTAAATTAAAAAAAAAACACTCGAGTTTTCTCATGCTTGCCAATACTGCAGTACCTGAGTGCAAAACTCTCCATTGACAGTCCTGCTCTCGCCCTCCCAAAAACCCCAGTGTGCCGTGATTGGTCAACTTGATCAATCACGTGATTGATCCACTGTTTGCGCCCCTTACCATAAATGGATTTCCGCTTTGGAAACAAATACCGGCTAAGCCTTGTGGGCGAAACCCTCTTGAGTCAAGGGCCTGCCAAACTATCTGCTTAGCGCAAAAATTCGTATGGTGACATCACCAATCGATGAAAAACAATGGCCAAAAGCGATTGGGGCGACGCAGTCAGCTCTAGAGCAGTGAGTTTTGTGGCAGAAAGCGCTTCTTATGGAGGTGACTGAGTTATTTTCCAACACAGACCTTTTAAATGCGCATAAAAACGATGATTCACGCTACGGCATTAAAATAATGAAAAACCATAATAGGTGCACTTTAAGGGGAGATGGAAGCTGTAGTCCTATAGCACACACACCTGCTGCTGGGAGTTGTAGTCGAACAGGCCAACGGCTGCTCCAGAGGAGTCCAGCTGCACCTGGTTTCCAGCGTAGTCAAACTGCAGCGACTCCAGCCCCACCTGCTCCATACCGTCCATGTTCTGGGTTTCCTGGCCCTGGAACTCCTCTGCAGAGGGTTTGCTTAAGGCTTGGCCCGGATGCTGGTGCTGGCCCATCAGCTCTGGGCCGGGCTGGGCCGGACCCATCCGCTCTGCCACCTCGGTGGGGGATGCTTGGCGACTGCCAGGGGTGCGGCTGTGGGGATTTGGGGGAGGTGTTAAGCATACCATCATATTTAAAAAAAAAAAAGAAAAAAAAGAAAAAAAAAGACCTATGCATAAGATGCACTAAAAATAGCTGATTGTCCCATTTGAGAGGATGCAAATGCAAGAGTTACTTTTGAAAACCCCAAGCAAAATCCCAAAGGGGGGGGGGGGGGGGACATTAAGGGTGTGTCTAAATACCCGTACAAGTTCACTACCTGGTAGGTGAAAAGCTGTACATGAAGTTTGCAGTGTATCTGAATCCTTCGTTCGGATCAAACTGTATGCAAATGATACCCGGATGGCCAACTGCACTGCGCAGAATTCTGCCGTATGTGACTGTCAAACATAGCGCCATCCCATAAGGCTACTGGCACAGAGATAACAAGCCGTTTTCAAGGAGGAGGAAGCAGCTCTCAGTCAAAACAATACATAAAAGATATATATTCTTAATAGGAATGTTATGTTAGCCTATGCTATAAAAATATTTATCAATACAACCTATTCTAAATTTTTGCAGGGGAAATATTATGCAACATCATGGGTAAAGACGGATGAGATGGCAGCGGTGAGTTGGTCCGAATTTGCGCACACAGTGCCAATGCAAACACGATGTGCCCATTACGCTAATGGTTGAGGAGCAGGTATTGAACCAAGTCCTGTGTAAAAAGGTAATATGGGTAGCCGGATACCCCCCGTCAGCCCTGTTGAGCCGCATTTTGTAATAACGGTGCATTTTGTAATTAACGTCCAAAATGTAATAACTTTTTCATTTCATTTTGTAATAAAGCCGCATTTTGTAATAAACTGCCCCAACGCATTTTGTTGAACACCGAAAATACTGTGACAAATGTGCGTAAACGAGTAAATCCGGTGTTCAGTTAATAATTGCAACTTATGTCAATATGTTGCCTCGCACTTGCGCAGCCCTAAAATCTCCGTCTCGGTTTCTTCGCTCATATCTTCAGTATCCTTTCTTCAAAAATGATTAACATTTTTTACAGCGCGTCTTTAGACCAGTAAACGTTTATATATTTGCAAGTATACGCAACGTTTTCCGGAAAATGCAGAAATTAGAAGACAATTGCGTGTGCAGTGGCGTCTCTGGAAGTGATAAATGGTGAAGCCCGGATCATGCCTTCGCGTCAAGGATTGGGCTTGTACTGGCTTGTACTCCGTTATTTTCTGTTATTATTATAACACGTTTTCCAATTTTGACAATAATCCTCTGGCAATTACGGTTTCTCTCCTCGTGAGATCTATTGACGACAAAATAATTGGATAAATTCAGATCAGAAAATTTTAGGTCACTCAAAAATTGTTCAACGCTTTATGAAAGACAAACTGCTCTCAAACGTGTGCGCTACCTTTTCCACACATCACGTGATTTGACTGGCGCTTCATGATAGTTTTGTTTAAATAAAATATTAGATCATTTGAAACGTCTGTGTGCAATTCAGAATGACGCTGATTTAATTGCACGAAATTACGCGTCCACATTAATGATCGAAGCCGTGCCGAAATGTGCAGTACCGTACCGAAGTGTTCTCGGAGTGAATGTATTGCTCAGTCCCTTAAGGAAGTTGCATGTCGCGATTGCAACTATTAAAGCAAATTCAACCAATCCACGCGAATTTCTCACGGACAAAAAAATTAATTGCCAAGACATTGCATCTTTCATTGCCACTTTTTGAAAAAGTTACCGCAAAAAAAAAAAAAAAAAAACAATAAAAAAGCCAGGAAAATCCTGGAAGGATTGTTCGTCAATAATGCGAATGATTGCGTACAAGTCAGGGTTAGTAATTAAGGGGAGCTCTGGGCTGCACCAATCTTTAGTCCTAGCACAGGCATGGGCCATCTTAAAACAAACATATCCAACTCATCATAAAGTCTGCTCATGTTAAAATAAGCCAACAAATAGCAAGTTACCGCTGTGGACTGATTCATATTGCAATATTGAGGCGAAAAAAAGGACTTTACGACTGCATTTAACCCTAACACAATTGAAGATTTGATTCGGATCAGTGTGGAGGGTCCCCCTCTGGACATATTTGATGCCTCACAGGCAGTGAAGTGATGGAAGGGCAGAGAGAAAGGAGATCCGATGTTAAATCCTGGCCTCCAGATATGGCATAAAGCCAATGTTGTGGAAACCTTTGTTAATCAATGAACTCAAGACTCTCATATTGTTTAATAATTGTCATTTGTTGGAGACAGTTAAAAAATGTATATATTGGCGCTTCTTTGATTTCGGGGTGTGCGCTCCTAAATTTTTGCTCGCGCTCCTAACTTTTTGAACTTACCAAGCTACCAAGCAAAAAAGTTAATTTCGAGCCCTGCTGTGTGCGCTCTCCCCTCACAGCGGAGAAGCGCAGCCATGTCTGCTATCAGAGAGGTCTTTAGCGTGCACTAGAAGAACTTAAATGATGAGAGAAATGTTTTATATGTAGTACTAATTTGTGTCAGTGTTTTGTGAAAACGTATTCAGAGCCGTTTACTGCCATTATCAATCCAGTGGTAGTGGAGTTTTTCAGTCAGCGTCTGCTCAGCTGGTGTGTGTGTGTGCGTGTGTGTGTGTGTGTGTGTGTGTGTGGGTGTGTGCGTGTGCGTGTGCGTGTGCGTGTGCGTGTGGGGGGTTGTGCGTGTCTCATTGGGGAGGAGCAGCCATCACATCGATTGCTGGTTGAAACTTTTCAATAAATGTTTGTCTAACTTGAGACCTGTGATATTTGTTATCATTGTGTCATTTTTTTATGTAAATTGAGGGAGCAAAAGCGATATCGGTCACAAATATCGGCCCAAGAAAATCGGCAGTCCATAATCGGTCATCGGCTAAGGGTGATGGAAAAAAATCGGTATCGGCCCTAAAAAATCCATATCTGTCCATCCCTAAAAATGATCGCTAATAATTCTTGACCTGTTGTCAATCATTTCGCTTGATGAACACGTTTTCTAAAAACGAATAAAAATTAGCCATGAGCAGTAAAACGCGCTGCTTTCTTCTTAATGCAATGTGTGCAATGATTAGAGAAAAAATATTTTGTTCACTTTGCAAAACGATAAACTATCATGTTAACTTCTGTGTTTGCTGTGAGCACATCCTGCTCTACCCAATAGTACCTTCATGATAATTTAATTCCAATTCCGGAGTAATAATCGTTTTTCATATTATATGGGGAAATCCACCGTCATGCACGTGAAACTGATAAACCTCATTGCACATAGACTACGTTTATATGCAGTCAATAACCCTTTCATAACCGGAATATTAGCAATAACTCTGTTGCGCACGGCCGTGTAAGCACCAATAACCATTTTGAAAAACCAGAATATGCTCATATTCCGGTTTTAAAAAGCCCGAAAATGACCCCTGGGTTACTCCTTTTCTAACTCGAATATTTGGTCATGTATATACCCATCAGGATATCCCCATCTAAAGGAACATTAATTTGTTCTCTGCGCATGATCTATTTGCAAGGAATCTTGGTCTTTTGTGTTTTTGGATACAGGAAGAAGCAGAAATGACGCGCATTATGCCATGACGTTCTCCGTGCGTCGAGACGTTGTCCATGCGTCGCTGTTTTCATTGGGATATCCCAATTGATTACAATTACCAAGTATACAGAAATAACCCTGTTTGCTCACGCATGTAAACGGGTTATTCTGAATGTTTCAGAAACCGGAATATTGACCCTAACCCGAATATTGACTGCATGTAAACGTAGTCATAGACTTCAATTATTACACTGCTTACGTGCTGATTAATGAAAACTGGCCACACCTGATAATGCAGAGTTTTAACCCAACGCTGAAGCCCTCCGCCACGGTATCAAAAAATCCTGGAGGAAACCCTGAATGGCATTGACACTTATGATCTTAGTGAAAACAAAAGTACTTTAGAATGGCCAGGAACCAACAGAATGTGTAGTGATGTGGAGATGGTATGCATCATTAACAGTTGATGTGGGGGAAGGGGTGTATTGTGTAAATGCGCGCAGTACTGTACCGCGCAGGAAAGACGACGGTGGCGGCGGCGGAAGGGGCCACGCACTTGAAGTCCTTGCAGTCCCCGTCCATGCCGTTAGGCAGCCCGCGCCCGTTGGGTTTGGGTACGTCATCCGCCTCTCCTTGCACCAGCTCCCGACTCTTGTCTTCCTCGTAGGGCAATGGCTTGTCCTTCTGGTCGCCCTTCTCCGTCCCGTCTGCGTCAGGGTCACCCCCGCCCTGGATATTGTGGGGGGTGCAAACAAGCAACCGCATCCCATAAATCCGCCATGAAAAACCAGCACTGTTTTCAAAGCTCCCATTGAAGACCAGTCAGAACCAAAACAGTGGCCCGACTTAGAAAAATCTAAAGGATTTCAAACTTAATTATTACGTACACTCAATAGGAAAAAACACAGCGGATATATTAAAAAAATAGGCATGCAATGCACGGAATACCCCTCAGCCCGATGTCGAAGTTTTTGGAGACGCCCGCCCGCCCAAAGGATAGCAATACCCCGTCAGCCTTGAGGGCTGAGGGGTAAAAACTACATTTATAACACTGTGTGTAATCTAAGCTGCACACAATTTTGATTCTTTATATCAGGATTAACTTGGCTCACACATCCTTCTATCTACCTTTACAATTGAGACTCCAGGTCTTAATAAATGCCTTGTTAACTTAACCATTTTTTTATTTCAGTCATTTTCCTTTAGCTGTGAAGAAACGGTTACAGATTCATACTGGCCACGTTTACACGAGCTTTAATTCCAAATAAAAATAATTTAATTCCGAATAAAAATTGATTCCGCTTTAAAAAGACCATGTAAATGCCTAATTTCGAATAAAAATATTCTTCGGAATAAAACTTAATTCCAAAGTAAGTGGCTGGATTATTCTGATCTTAAATCCAAATAAATTAATTCTTCGATCATGTAAACGTTTATTCCTTTTAAAATGAATTCCTGTCGTTCTGCGCATGCACACCTGCGACTTGATTATCCCGCTTATACCAAGGTCATAAGTCAGCAATATCAAATCAAAGCAATCAGAAATTTTTGGTGAAAGTTTTGCACTTAAAAAACGATCTGGTAACCAATAAATAGGCGCCGCGGCTTCTCATAGCCAATACTACAGCCTATGCCAAGCTGAACTGAACCAGCTAACTTAGTTCAGCTTACCTTCATGGAGCGAGCGTGCGCAAAAAAAAAAAAAATCTATCATCCTTTTACCATTACCTTTTTTATTTGGCAACTGATTCCATCTGAAACACAGATTATGCAAAACAAAATATTATGCACGATTATGCAGACGGTTGCTAACTTGCTACCCGCAATTACAATGAACTAATGACGGTTTCCGTAGAGCGAGCCAGCTGAAATCAATCTGTTGTCACAACACGTAGCTAGCGAACTGTCAGCAGTTGCTGATACATGAAGTGGACATGTTAGCTTTCTTTGTAACGGTACAGTTACTATCGTTTAATGAATAAAGTGTGATTATTTCGCTGCTTTAATATTTAGTCATTATGGCTTGAGAACCTACTGTTAACCGCCCCTTCAGAACGTAAATTAACGCCGCAAAATTTACTGCAGATAAATGAGCAGCTTGGTTTCTGTTATGCCCAGCCAAATGCCAGGGCTCTAACGTTGTTATGGTTATAGGTTGGCTAGCGGATGAATTTTGAACTTCAAACGGTCGAACTACTGTAGGCCGAACTACCTGTGCGGTTCCAAGGTTTTAATCAACACCTGCCAGCCAATTAGAAAGGAGTATTCACCCACACCATGGTAAACAAACTGCAAAACCAGTTTTTATTGTGTGTTCTTCCATGGTGTAAGCAGAGATGAAAAGAAGCAGGGAGTGGAGTTTGTTTTCTTCCAGTAGACGTAAATACGTGAACAAGTGCGCCCCCTGTCCAATCAGAACCCTTTCCAACCCCTTGACGTTAAGCAGAATTAAATAAAGGCGAATAACCGTGTTTCCATGTAAACCTCAATTCCGAATTACTATTTCCATGTAAACTCGAGGAAGAATATTTTAATTCTGAACTATTAATTCTGAATTAAAAAAACATCATGTAACCATGGCCAATCTGGGTCTCCTTTTCCGGGCCTTCTGTAATGTTCTCAGTTCTCTTACGCACAGACACTTCAGCTCAACTCAACCATGGAAGATCTCCCTGCCACCCCGTTTTCCAAGCTTCGCTAACATGTTTGTTTTTTTTAGTCTGCTTTTTTTTCAACAGGAACTTGCAAAACAATAATTTAATCCCAAACCCAAGCTCCTTCAAGGCAGTTACATATACGCAAATTGAACAGGAGCTCTGGTCAAACACACAAACTGGACATTAGTGAAGGGAGCGAACACTAACAGCCTCAATCCCAGCGAAACTTAGAGAGCTGGCCTTAGGGGTACAGCTGAATGTGGCAGTAAGGAGAAGGATAGATTAGGGGGGAGCTGGAGTGGGCATGGGACACTGCAGATTAGGAACAGGGCAACAGGGGTCAGGATGGGGGGGCGACAGGGGAGGGGGAGGTAGGCAGTTGAGGCTGAGATGGAGCGCAGGACTTACGTAGCCCCCTTTCCTGTATCGGGTGTCCATTTTGTCCCCGGGTGAGGAGCTAAGGACGTATTCCACCATGCTGACGCCCAGACCCCCGCTCTCCGAGCGCGGAGAGAGCACAGAGTTCACCTCAGCGCCCCCCCCAAACCCACCCTGTCCCGGCCTCCTCTGCACCATAATGGGCTGGGACACCGAGTGATCTGAGAAAGAAAGAGAAAAAGAGAGGGGGGGAGAGAGTGAGAGAGAGACAGACAGGGGGGGGGGGGGGGGGGGGGGAAGACATAGTTATGCCATGTCTGTTTTTTTTTTTCACACCTTACCAATCAGTTTGATTGGATGACCCTCAGCAACACCAGAATAAACGCTGCACATGCGTAGTAGCTGCCACGCGCATCATCTGATCGAATGACGAGTGTTGTTTAAAAGGAAGGCGGCCTCTATAGCGGTGACACTCAACGTTCTTGTCCAGTCGCCGCAATCTTGCTCCTGGAGGTATAGCGTCCTCAGGAGTTTCACGCCAAATAAATGAGCACATCTGACCACTGACTGGCAGTTCTGCATGATAACCAACAGCTGAATGAGGTGTACTTGGTGACAATGAGGAGGATAACAGATCTACACAAAAAGGATTGCGCACCCCTGCTCTTGTGAGATGTAGCATAATGAGGGGTTGAGTGCAAGACCACAGGACAGTAGATCTACAGGAACAGAGTTTGGGCAGCCCTGCTGCAGGGGCTGCTCCTTTTATAAAACAAACAAAAAAAAAATTGCCACACTTACGAGACGGTCCCCAAGCGTTCTCTCGCCACTCCTCGCCCAGAAAGATCCCCTTCTGCCCGTCCTTAGCCGATTCGTCCGATTCCCAGAATTTTTTTGCAGGCAGTAGCTGCGAGGAGACAAGCCAGAGGAGAGACAAGACTGGGGTAATTAAACGAAAGCATTAAGTAACATTGCCAAACATGCAGTGTTACATAACTCAACTTAATCATTAAATCTTACCTTTCATGGCCAATGAGCCCCAGCTAAATTGAGGGCCCAACAGACTCCTCTACTATAACGTCAGATCACTCAAGCTTGAGATAATCAAACTCCTTTATCAACTGAATTACTCGGGCCATGACGTTCCTCAACATGGAGGAAATTAAATGAGGGGAAATTATCATTAACAAATCAGAATTATAGAGCCATCACATTATGTTATATTTCTCAATATACAAAATACAGACTCTGATCATGAAAGACAGCAAATAGTAAAGGTATTTTACAACAGCCACGTCGAGAAAGCAGCACCCGATAACAACATTTGTACTAATTATGAAATTTCCTTTATTTAGACCAGGAATTTCAAACTCAATCCAGAAGTGCCACAGTGTTGGCTGGTTTCTGAATATATTCTGGCACTTCGTTGACATCCTTCAGTCATTTACTGGCCAGTCTGAGAACTTCTATTCCTGGGCCTAAATTGCGTGCCAAATAAAAAGAAACCACATAAACCAGGAGAGGCAGTAGATCCCACAGAACTGAAGAGGTGAACATGCCTGATATAGACTCAAAAACTGTAAAGCAATAATTTTCACGCAGCATCTACCTCAATTGCTCTGAATTACCAGGGAAAAATATTAAAGCAAGAAAATTCTAACCACATCAGTGATCCAACAGCATCACAGGTTTATAGCCAATAACAGAACAATAGATCACAGCCGGCTCCAAGCAACTCCCCATCACACCATAATTTCCTCAATGTAACCTACAATTGCTGCAAAGGTGGCCCACATGACAACATACAAAAGCAGGTTCACTTCCTCTAACGGACATGACCAGTTGATCCTGATAAGCCTGGCTAATCAATCACCTACCTCACCCATCCCGCGGGACTCAAGAGCCAGGGCCTGGAAGTCGTGGTTTAGCTCGTCTATCGACCGCACCTGAATGGAACAAAGAGCGGAGAGGAGTGAGTTTATATGGGCCGGACCTGAGCAGAAAATGGGGTAGGGGATGAGTTCCTAAGAACTAGACCTTTCGAGAGGTTTGAGAAAGGCGAGTTTGAGAAAGGCGCCATATAAACGCAACTTACTATTATTATTTAAGAGAGCTCAGAGTTCCCATCAGAACGTTGGATACCATTGGGTGTCATTTCTCAAAATGCATACAGCCTAAGGTAAAAGTGGGGACCAGTCTACATGCCCACTCCCTCATAAAATAAAAAGCAATGGTTATTGATGCACTGAGGAGTCTCTTCAGATCACATATCACTTAACTTTCAGTACAAAATCTGATTTTGTAGGGTTTAGAACAACAGCAGCCCTGCAATCAACTACAAGAGGTGTAACTGCAGAAAAAGGCTATAAATGGGTGCTGCACAGTATGGCCTTTTAGATGTCCTTTAAAACCAGAATATTCAACTATTCAAATGTCTGGCAAGACTCATCAGCTTTTCACCCTAAATCAAAAATAGCGTTTGCAGTCTGTTCAAACAAGCTCGTAAAAAATGTTGACTCACGTCTAAAACCTGATCAAATCTGTCAGAGCTTGTATAATAGCTGGATCTGAAGCCAAATCGTTCACTACAGAGTAAAAATGCAACCAGCTACAACCAAAATGACTTGGGGCAGAGTGAAATGCAGACAGTTCATGACCTCGGCCACATTCACAAAGATCATTCTCTCTGCAGTTCCCCATGAGAAGGCTCAGAATCCCTCTAAGCTTTGGGTCCCCACGGACCACTTGCACTGTATGTTGGGTCTCCATGAACCATATACAGGCCTACCAAATAAACCGGCCAAGCTGTCACTTAAGTTTTTCAGATGTCAACTTTTTTTAAAAAGAACCAGCAACACATGACTGAAAACTCATTTGGCTTGTCTTTTGGTTTGTTACTGGCCGTGCGATTTTTTGAGTTTGGTTCTGGTGAAAATGTATCGACTTCAAAGTGTTGCAGTGTGAAGTTTAGCGGGAATGTGGCATGTTTTCATTTTTGTGCTGCTGGTCATTTAAAAAAAGGTAGACATCTGACAAACTTTTGTTACAGTTTGGCCATTTTCCTTGATTGGCCTGATGTACATCATACTTCAAGTCTTAATAAGCCAACATTATTATACTTTGGATCTTCATAAAGCATCTACAGCTGCGCTCAAAAATTTGCATACCCTCACTGAATTTATGAAATGCTGCAATTTACTTTGAAAATATGACTCGTCATGCAAGAAATTTGTCTTTTATGTAAGGACAGTCATCATGTGAAGTCACTTATCACAAGTGTTTGGCTCCTTTTCAAATCATACTGATAACTGACATCACCCAAACAGCCCTGAGCATAAGTAACATATCTTTGAATGTTTGACCTCGTTATATAGACACAAGGTGACAGACTCAGGTTTAAATGTCTATTAAGGGTTCCACACCTGTGGCTTTTTAAATTGTAGCTAGTGTCTCAGTATAGTCATTGGGTTTGTTGGCTCCTGAGTGGATTCATTGATCAGGTTAGACACTGAGCCATGGGGAGCGGAAAAGAACTGTTTAAGGACCTTTGCAACAAGGTAGTTCAACTCTTTACAGATGGGAAAGGATATAAAAAGACACTCAAAGACTTGATGATGTCAATCAGTCCTGTTCAGTCTGTGATAAATGGGTGGAGAATTAGGATACATGTTGATACCAAGCTCAGGCCAGGTTGGCCAAGAAAGACATCAGCCCAAACTGGCAGGAGAAGAGTGTTCAGGAGGACACAGAGAAAGATCCACAAACTGCCTCAAGAGAAATACTGGATGCTCTGGAAAAAGATGGTGTGGGGGTTTCAAGGAGCACAAGAAGGAGGTACTTGAACAATAATGAGCTGCATGGTCAAGCTGCTAGAAGGAAGCCATTACTGTGCCAATCCCACAAAAATGCCCACCTTAAATATGTCAGACAACACCTTGACATACCTCACAACATTTGACATGACACGAAAATAGCACTTTGTGCACAACCTTCTCATCCTAAAGCGCTATGTTTGGAGAGCGGTCAACCCCATTCCTAGTGTAAAGCATGTTGGTGGCTCTCTCATGTTCTAAAGCACTAAAGGCACAGGGAATCTCGTGAAGCGTACCATTAGAAAATACTGGACGACAATTTGCTTTTTTCAGCACGAAAGCTGTTCATGGGACACACTTGGACTTCCCAGCATGACAAGGATTCAAAGCAAAAGGCCAAGTTGACCCTCCAGTGGTTATAGAAGAGAAAGGTGAAAGTTCTGGAGCGACCATTACGGTCTCCTGGCCTCAATATCATCGAGCTGAAAAAGAGATCTGAAAAATGTTGTTCATGTAAGATGACCCAAGAATCTGCAGGAGCTGAAGGGATTTTGCAATGAAGAATGGGCAGCCATACCAGCTCAGAGAATTAGGGGCCTCATTGACAACCATCACAAAAGACTGCACGCTGTTATTGATGCTAAAGGCGGCAATACACAATATTAAGAAGTAAGGGTTTCCATGCTTCTTAACAGGATTAATTTAGTTTTTTTCCCCCTTATTGCAATGTTTTATTTGATGATTGTGCCAATCTACGTGCCTGGAAATTTGTGTTTTCTTTTAAAAAAAAATGTTACCCATTTCACAAATTCTTCCAGGTTATGCAAACCGTAGAGCACAACTGAACCTTGTGCCTCAGGTCCCCACAGACCAACTACATTAGACTTTGGGTCCCAATACACCACCTATATTGTGCTTTGGGCTCCCACAGACCGACATCATACTTTTGGTCCACATAAACCATCAACATTGTGCTTTGAGACCCTAGAGACCATGTACATTTTACTTAGGGACCCCTTAAACCATCTTGTGGTTCAGATCCCCATAGACCATCTACATTACGTCAGGTCCCCATAAGCCGCCTATACTATGCTTTGGCCCCCATTTACCATCTATGTGGTCCTTCAGGCCACCATAGAACATCGATATTATACTTCTGGTCCCTGCAAGCCACCTACATTGAACTTTAGGTCCCTATAAACCATCCACATTTTACTTCGGGACCCCATAAACCATCCACTGTTCTGCTTTGGGTCCCCTCTCCAGGCCTGACTGTTCACTTCTGGTGACTTAAGATAAACATCAATACTTCACAGCTCCAGTGCATTTCATACAATATCATGTGTTTTTACTGGATTCACACACTTAAACACAGCAAAGCCAATAGTAACACTCAATCAGAACCATACACCAGAAACATAGGATAGAAATGCTCATGTCATTTTTTAAATGGCCAAGAAATCATAAGGCTGGGTGCCTGTCGCAAAATATTTAACCCAACATCACAAATCAGTAACAGGAATATTGCTTCATAGACGTTTTGAGCTCTGAATAATTTAATCTTTCGTGTCATTCATTCCTACAAAGCTGAAATTTTATTTTGAGATTTGACCCCTTTCATTTAGAAATGCCCTGGGAAATGCCCCATTAAAAAATGTAACTTTCACCAACATGTCTTTCTGACCTACAGGCACTGGACAGGGCAGCACTGCCACTGACTGGACAGGCATGCCTCTCACTCTCTTTCATACTGGTCCTCACACAAACTTTCACAGCATCAATCCCAGCCCCCTCCCCTCCCCTCCCCTTCTCACCAATAATGATCTGAAACAACAAGAAGACAAAAACATTCATCAGGACAATCAGAGGTTCAGAACTCATGTAAGGGCCAGGAAAAAGCCACCGTTTCCCAAAATCTCTGAGTCCTAGAACTTAACCTAGTACTGCTCAAAACCTTCAATGTCCAGCGGTATGATGCCCCCTCATTGATCTGGGAGGAAATTAAAAAAAAAAAATAGCAAAAACCCGCCTGCTGCTTTCTGCACTCAGCAAGGTTCTCTGAGCAGTAGTGATCAATTTCTAGCCTGTAAAGTGCAATACAGTTATTTTCTGGTGAACCATCTGTGAAGACAAAAAACGAGGGATATAGCAGCTTATCAGCAAAGAGTGAGTGCAAGGGTATTATAGATAATGAGTGAGGCTGCAAGGTAACAATCTCTTACAATTCAAAAAGTGTCAAAGCACCATTAACAAACCTAAATATAACAACTGGCCTAAGGGGCATAGATCGCTCACCAGTAAAAATCCTTTTCAGCCACGCAGAACCATGAAGTCATCATTAGTCTAACTGTTCATCAAGCAGACAGCCATGCAGTTATCTGGAGGTGCTATACCTTAAGCACTCAGCAGTAAATGCACAAACTTGGTGTGCTGTCACTCTACTAAGAAAATGTGCTTTACTAAGTCAATCTTGAGGGTTCCAAACAAAATGAATTTTTAATCCATGCAGTTAAAAAATGTCAACATGTCAACTTCATCCTGAGCCAGAACTTAAAACATTTCTGACTAGATTGATCCAAATCTTCCCACAGCAACTACAGGAGGATTCAAAACTGTGTCAGCAAATCAGATATCAGAACAAAAATACAAGATTCTAGACAGACCCAATACATAAAAACACTTAGTCAGGGCTTAAAGGGATACATTCATGGGTGAAGGACTTGAGTAGTGTAAAATGCATCATCCAATCAGAGGACAGGGCGGCCACACTGGATTCCAACATTGAGCCAAAAAATAACAATACTTGGTCAGGGACAACAGATGAATATAATCACTATTCCTATCCAATCTGACCAGTGGAACTGTCAAAATTGCTGAAAATCTGTCAGCCAATCAGAGACCAAGGCGAACATCGAGTTCCGAATCAAGCTGAAAAATTAACTCTTGGTCAGGGCCATGAGAGGAACATTTGTACCAAGTCAGTCCCAAATCTGCCATGTAATAGAGAAGCTGGAAATGAGCCAGCTAATCAGAAGCCAGGAGGCCATACTGGATCATGAACCAAGCCCAAAAAAATAACACATGGCCAGGACCACGAGAGAAACCTTTGCACCAAGTGTGATCCAAATCTGCAGGGTAGAACTTGATAAGATAACAGAAAGTTGACAGAAGGACAGCGGACACTGCACCACATCTCCTTCAGACCAGGTGAGCTGTATCCCAAAATTAACCCAAAAATATCCCAAAAATTCAGCACAACACACAGCACAAATGATGCAATTTATCCTACCTGCATGTCTGCATCATCACCGAAAGAAACAGCCTCAAGTAGGATTTCACAAACAAATTAGTGATCAAATGTCAGAAACCTGTTCAATTGTAAACAAAGCACCAGATCACGGAGGTAAAAATGCAGTCCTTCAGACTCAAGGACTTAAATAAATAAACAAACAAAATGGGCTGTCAATTATAGACACCCTACAAGGCTTTGGACACTGAACAGTCTGTGTGTATATATCAGAACATAGTCACACTGACCATCCACAGGTTATTTCAATGGTGCACTGATTTTCTATAATTTTGATTGAGGATGGAGATCAAAGAACTAGACCTACACAGAAAAATCCACTAGTTACAGCAGGACTGTTCAACTGAAGACTGATAACCAATACAGCTCCGGCCGCAAGCAAGTTTAGTTTGAACAAGAAAACATTAAACTTGCTCCTTTTGGGATTAGGCAGACAGAAAGAGGGGGCGGTATTGAGTCTAGGCTTTTGTCAAGTGAAAGTCATGCATTCAAAGCAATCGCTCAGGTGAACATAATGAGGAGACTTTTTAATCTCCACATTTCACAGAGTGAGCAGCACATATACCTATACCTACACATACATACAGAGTGGAATATAAGTATTGAACGCATCAATATTTTTCTCAGTAAATTTATTTCCAGTGGGGCCAGTGACATGAAATTTTCACCAGATGTCGGTACCAACCAAAGTAGTCCACAAAGAAATCAAAAATAAGTCCATAAATTGTGTGTAATAAAGTGGAATGACAGGGAATAAGTATTAACCCCTGTATGGTGTTTGGGTCTGTGGGACCAGTTTTCAGTATTCATCAAACCATGTTTGCTGTTCATATGACTTGTAATTCGGATGAAGTAAACATCTGTTGAGCATTTTAACATAAAACAACACAATCAAACAATTTTGAAAACCCAAAACTCTAGCGGGCCCCAGATCCATGAACACTGTCTGAGTAACAAAATTCCTAACACCATACAAGGGTTAAACACCCTTACTGAAACTGATTTAATACTAAGTGGAAAAGCTTTTGTTGGTAATTCAAGACGCCTCCTGTATGGAGAAACTAGTCACATGCATTGCTCGTGTGAGATTTTGGGACATTCCCTCATCTATGAACTCTGATCTTCAGTTGTTTCTATAGATTTTCAATTATATTCAAGTCAAGTGATTGACTGGGCCATTTTAGTAACTTAATGTTCTTTCTCTGAAACCATTTGAGAGTTTCCTTGGCTGTGTGTTTAGGATCATTGTTTTGCTGAAATGTTCACCCTCATTTCAGCTTCAGCATGCTGGTAGATGGCAGCAGGTTCTTATCAAGAATGTCTCAGTACATTTCTCCATTCACCATTCCTTCAATTATATGAAGTCTGCCAGTGCCATATGTTGAATAACAGCCCCACACCATAAATGTTCCCACCTCCAGACTTTGCTGTTGGTATGGTGTTTTGGGGTTGATGGGGAGTGCCTTTGTCCTCCAAACATGGCGTGTGCTATGATATCCAAAGAGTTCAATTTTGGTCTCATCTGACCAGACTACATCCCCCCAGTATTTCAAAGGCTTGTCCAAATGTTGTGCAGCAAACTTTAAACATGTTTTTTCCTTCGCAATGGAGTCTTGCGCGGTGAACTGACAGAAGTCATGGCGGTTGAGGGCATTACTTATTGTTTTTATTGAAACAACTGTAAAGTCCAGGTCTTTCTGAAGCTCTCTGCGAGTGGTCCTTGGCTCTTGGACAACACTTGTGATTATTCTTTTGACTTCTGCTTCAGAAATCTTGTCAGGAGAACCTGGTCATGGTCAGGTAAAATGAAGTTCTTTCCACTTCTGGATTATGGCCCCAACGGTGCTCACTGGAACATTCAGAAGTTTAGAAATACCTGTGTAACCAATGCTCTCAGGATGTTTTGCAATAATAAGGTTGCAAAGGTCTTGAGAGCTCTTTGCTTTTACCCATCTTGAGATGCTACTTGTTTGACACCTTGGTAATGAGAAACCTTTTTACAGGCCATCAATTAGGACTAAACCAGCTGATATTAATTTGCACTGAGTATTTAGAAAGCAATCCTGCCCTGACAGATTTCAGCTGGTTTCTTGGCTTTCCATGCCTTTTTGCACCTCCTTTTCCTTGTGTGTTCAAAACTTATTCCCCGTGTCATTCCACTTTATTCCACAATTTGCAGACTTTTGTTTTGTTTTTTTGCATGTGTGGATTACATGGGTTATCGACATTTGGTGAAAATTTCATGCCAATAGCCACATTAGAAATAAATTTACAGAGAAAAATGTCGAGGCGTTTCATACTTATTTTCCCCGCTGTACATGCATACACACACACACACACACACTTAGAAGATAAACAAAATGTCCAAGTTTTTGTTGACGGACGCATGCATGGAGCTCGTTACCATAGCTCCCGTGCCACTCAGGCAGCGAGAGGTAACTAGGAGCCTGTAACTAAATAGTTGAAAAGATAAAGCAAATTGCCGAAGTTTTTGGTGGTATTTTAAGGCCAGTGACCTTGAAAAAAAAATAGGCCAAGGTTACCTTTAGGCACGTCTTTTGTTGGCCTTTATAAGATGCATGTCCAATGAAAATTAGGAGCCTGTAATAAGGTAATTAGGTCAGGAAATGAAGGAAAAACAACTGGCAAAGATGCCCATCTTTTCAATAAGTCCAAGAGGTCATAAGCTGGGGGGGGGGGGGGGGGATCTGTTTATTTAACATTAATAATAAAGCATTCCTACAGAGATTACCGAATAATATCACATCTGTTATCACTTGCCGTTCAAGTGCTTACCAGGCAAGGTCTCGGGACTGGTAAAAACTGAGCTCGGAAAAACAGCTTTTTGCTACTGTGCTCCTCGGGCTTGGAACAGGTTCCATGAAACTAAAAAACTGGGTAAATTGACTTCCTTGGACAAATATAAAAAAAAAATTGTTGAAGGATCTGGAGGTTGTGGTTTGCTTATGCTATGAATAATGCTGCCTAAACTTTCTTATTTATACTTATTGAATGCATTACTGGATGATGATTTCTTTTTCCTTTTTTTAATGATAATGTGTGTTGTATTGTAAACAGGGCACCATTGCAAATGAGACCAAGGTCTCAATGTGTCTTCCTGTATAAACTAGGCCTACGCTGTCGGCCGCCGACAGCAAGGGGTATATTCCCGAAATTCCACAATCCTCGAAGCCCGCTTTATTAGATTCCCCTTTACCTGACCTACAATATGAGGCAAATATGAGGTCTGTGTAAGTAATTGTTCCAGACATATTGTGAAAAACAATTTTTTTCCCGATATATAGCGCCACCTGGTGGCAGACCTAGGAATTCATACTTGCCCAAAATCTAATCAGTTCATCATCTCTACCATATCTACCCATATGCTAAAAATGAGAAGCCAATGTAAAGTATTTTGTGAGTTATCGCGCTAACGGCTAAAATCTGTGGCGGCGGGTGGGGGGAAAACCATGATGTCACCAAAACTTGTATTTTGGGGATATAATAAAGGATTCAATTCATTTACTTTCATAATTGGCCAACTGCCAGCTGTCAGGTGCCTGAGACACGCAGAAGAACAGTGTCCATGCAGACAGCACCTGTGTGTCAGAGCCTCTACACTGGACACTGAAGGGGTCACTGCAGAAGAACAGTGTCCGTGCAGTCAGCACCTGTGTGTCAGAGCCTCTACACTGGACACTGAAGGGGTCACTGCAGAAGAACAGTGTCCATGCAGACAGCACCTGTGTGTCAGAGCCTCTACACTGGACACTGAAGGGGTCACTGCAGAAGAACAGTGTCCGTGCAGTCAGCACCTGTGTGTCAGAGCCTCTACACTGGACAATGAAGGGGGTCAGTGGAATCCGCAGCCGGTGATGATTAACGTTACACAGATCACTGAGAAAGGAGCTCTCTAACAGGAAGCACTGGAAGGCCTGCTTAACAAGCAGCACATCTCACTGCATTTTAATATCTCTCTTTCCCCCCCCGTCAACAAGAATATCAGATCAAAGATAAAGAAAACATGCACGGGGAGGGAGGGAGGCAGGGATGGATGGATGGATAGCTGGAGGGGAAAGATGGAGGCAGAGTGAAAAAGGAGAGACAGGTAATGACATCGAGACAGACAGAGGGAGGAATGGAGCGATTGTAAAAAAGGACAGGGAATACAAAGATGAAGAAAGGGAATGAAGAAGAGGGAGGGAGAGAGAAGGTAGAGGAATTGAAGGTAGCGCAGGAAAGAGGGATAATGAGAAGAGATGGAGAAGAGAAAGAGGGAGGAACTGGGACCTCAGCATTACCCAAATAACTCTATACTAAGCAGGTACACGTGAGAAACCCCAGATTCACAACATTAGGAGGCTCACAAAAAGTTGGTAATATTCGCACGACAGCCTCGTTGATGACGTTATTTGACTAAATATTTTCCAATAATCACCAAAATCAATACGGATCATCTTTATTTCAGCACAGATCCACGAAACAGAAATTGAAAGAATCCAAGAAAAATTGTGGTCTGTAGAGTGAGAACAACCAATTGTGGACAGACAGGGCAATCCCAATACCAGTTTATCCAGTGGAGTGGGCGTATAAAAAAAAAAAAAAAAACCCAGCGCAACCCAGAACCACCACGATTACTGCAAACCCTCAACACAGTCATACTTCAGTGCACAGTGTACCCGCCCAGACGCTCCTCTCGCACGCCGCTGCATTTTCACCTCACCTGTACGGACACCTTCACCTGGTTTGGCTTATGCAGCAAGCAGCATCAATCACAGGAAAGCACCCAAAACCACAGTCCAGCACATAGGGACCCGATTTTACAACAATAACTCAGCAGTCAAATCAGAAATATGGGGGGGTGAACTACAACAAGAGAAACGAAGAAAAACAAACTGATTGCATGGACTTTAAAAGGTAACATTTCTTGCCACTTCTTCATTAACGCACTCTGGTGAGGAGCTAATGCACACTTCACTGATACCTTTGGTCGCTGTACAAACCCGATGAAAGCACAGGGCGCAAGGCGCTATGAACGAGCAGCTCGGATAAAAGGCACAGAGGTACCAAGCGTCACGCAAGACGCAGTGTGAGAGGAAAGAACATGTTTTCATGCACCTTCTCAGCAGGTTCATTACGCAATTCGATATCATTACCAGCCGTGACAGCGTTAACTGGCATTATTTTGACCTTGTGAGTGTGTGTGTGTCGTTATGGCAAAATGTGGCCCTGGAGACACAAACAGTAGACCTAACAGACAGTTTTGATCACTCTGCCAAGTGTGTATACATCTGTCCTTCTGTTGGTGGATACATTCTGTTAATGCAACAGCATCGCATTCATGCGAGCTGCAGTCGCAAAACTTTTCAAGACTGCAGTTGAGATCACAATGAAAGCAGAGTGGGAAGGAGTTTGTGGTCCGAGAGAGGGCACAGGAAGTTCTCTCGTTGGAAGAGAGGCTGATGTGATCCAATCCCAAGATGGCCTCTAATTATAATAGTTATACCGACAAATTTGAGAAACTGGAAAAGTGCCATTAACAAATGGAAGCGATACTATATTAGCTGCTGGAGAAGAAGCATCCAAAATAAGCCTTTTCCCCCAGAATGTATTCTAATATTCACAATAACTGCTGAAAGACAAAGGAAAACAAATTCATAAAACATCCTCGGAAGTCGTCCAGCATACAGTTATGATACACTTCACAGAGCGCCTCTACAGAAAAGACAGTTGACTCAGTGACTGCCTGGAAGATTGGCGGTGCAGTGGTTAAAGCTGTTGTCTCACAATAAGGCAGCTCTGGATTCAGCAGTTAGCGTGGGCTCCCATTGTTTGTGTGAGCATCCCGAAGCCAAGGCTCTGACCACAGGGCTGGAGTGCCCAGCCAATACCCAGGCGCTGTGCCATGGCTGCCCTCTGCTATAAAGTAACCGCCATGGGTCAAATTACCCCTCGAGGTTCAATGAGGTAACCTCCTGCTCGGAATAAGCACACAGGGCAGACAGAATATGGCTAAAAAGGCAGACTGGTTGCTAACTGCTAATTGTTTAGTTTAACGCTTTACTTGCTCATTACTTAAGGTGACTAATGCTGGGTACGGATTGCGCCTAGTCTGTTCAGCTGCGTTACAGTGTTGATGACCTAATTCTCTACACTTACTGTAAATCCCTTTGGATGAGAGTGTCTGCTAAATAAATGTAATGTAACACTATGTAAAACGAAACAGAGATAATGCGACGTAAGGCTGTGTTACGGACATGGGGAAACGTGATCTTGGATCACGGCTCCGACTCTTAGGCGCTTTATAAACACAGGGTCCAAGGTCTTAACACGTTAACGGCATCGAAATGCCGGGGACGGCGAGAGGCGTCCTGTCGGAGCTTCGTTTTAGTTTCCCCGTGCGTCGCCCTTGGCAGCGATCGGGTCGCGACTCCTCTTACACGCGCGGCGGGATGACTAATCGCCTGGATGTGCTTCATCAACCGTCCCGTTCTGAAATGACAGCGTGGAAGGCGTCGCCACTACAGAGATGGAATCTCCTGAAGCGGATGGGAGCAGGGGAACCAAAGAGCTTCGCTAACAGTCACTCACACCTGCGGAATCAGGAGCTTATAAAATCCTGCTTCATCTCATCATGATCTGTCGTGTACAACCATTTCTTAAAATGCTCACACGAACAAATGACGAACTGTAAATAAACAAACGTTCTTAAAAGTGAGCTCAGTGTCGCCTGAGATGAAAGGCATTCATCATCAGAAGTATGAGAAGAGAGCAGTTCCCCAAAATCTTCCCATTAAGAGGAAAACTGTTCATCTGTCTGAATCAATTTCCCACCTCAACTGGTTGGCCAGTCAATCTGAAACATGTGTACTGACCCTTGACACAGGCAGGGACTGACAAAAGCTGTTTTTTTTTCCCCTCATTTTCCCAAATTTGTGTGTTTCTGAGCATTTTTTGCTCAGAGTGGTGGCGTGAGCACCCCCAAGTGTGGGCCAATACTCATACGAATAACATAAAATTTCAGCAAACAAGATTCTTTTAAGACCACTGAGTTTTGCGTGAGATGAAAATGATGGAGCCTCAAATCTGTGCGCATGACTATTGTAAAAAACCAGGCCCGCGGAAACCACTTTACTGCGTTTGTTTACTGAAACACAGGTGTGGGGAAATTAGCCTCTGGCAACAAACACCAAGCGCACTGCAAATACAGTTTGTTTTCAACAGCGCAGCATGCCGTACACCATGTCGCAAACAAATAAGACAACCAAATGAATAAAGGTCTCCTGGTTTATTCTTGCATTTAAAAACTTGTATTATTTCTTGAATGAAGGAACAGAAAAATTGAGCAGAGCAGTCCAGCGAGTTGAAAGAGAGGAGCAGCAGGATGACCTGCCTGTGTGAATCACCAGCACCTGAGCAGGAAAACAGGCAGGAAATTCAGGGGGGGCAATGGGCAAAAATACCCTGACATTTCTCAACTTACCCCTGAATTCACAAACCAGGGGTAAAAATACTCACAATTCTTAATTTCCCGCTAAATTCACAGGCCAGGGGGGCAAAAACAGGCTGTCAGGATTTTCAATCTACCCCTGAATTCACAAGCCAGGGGGGGAAAAATACCCTCTTCAAATTCTCAGTTTGTTAATTTACCACTGAATTCATGAGTCAGGGGTAAAAAATATATGCCCTCATAATTCACCCCCAAATTCACAAGTCAGAAGAAAAAAGCCCTCATAATACTTAACTATACTATACTAATAATACTTAAATAATACTTATTTATCCACAAATTCCCAACCATAATTCTCAATTTTTCCCCCGATTCACAAACCGAGGCAAATATGCTACTAGCATTTTTCTTTTTTTTTTTTTAAATCATAATTTAGCCTCTTTATTTGTTCTTCCAAAGGCAGGGCATTCAGTGACAGAAAATACAGCCCAGAGATGCATGGCAGTCCCTGCACACCTGTTGAATGCAGCCTGCTTCATGACTACTGAAGATTCCTTCTGCTCGATTACAGTCACCCTCTCGAATCACACAAAGCTGAAATGTCATTACGTAATTTCCCCAACTCCTTTCAAAATGCCACCGGATTGTGCCAGCAAGGGCACATTTCCACCATTTTACATATTAATTCCATACTCTAGGTGGGCGAAGGTGAAGATTAAAGCACTACGAGTGCACTTTATAATTCAATTCCTTCGGTGGACGTAGATTGATTTAAAAAGGTTGCTCAATCAGTACATGCTCTAGGCCTGATTTTTTTTTTTTGGTGAGTGCAAAGCGCTTGAGACAGACGCGTTGCACAGAGGGGCAGAATGTCACGCACACAGGGCTCTGACGTAAATGCAGTGGAGCAACTGGAGTCAAAACACAGCTACCCTACAGACAAGATGACCTTTGAACCTGCAACGAGCTCACTCATACTGTTTCCAATTGGCCCTCGTCGCGGTGGCTGTAACTCCCCCCCCGTGACCGTTTAACCCACGCAGACCCTCTTGCGCCTAAAACATGTACTCAGTCCTGGAAACACAGCTGCAGAGTCACTCCACTATTCCGGGGAGCAGCGAGCTGAATCTCCCACACTGCCCAGCTGAGGCTTCCAATCTGAGGTTGGCTGGAGGAATTTCTCATAAGCAATTGAACAAGCTCTCCCCTACGCTACCTCAGAAACCGGGGCTGCGATTGACGGGCTGCTATCAGGTTCCTCCAACCTGTGCGCGAGTGTGTGCGCACACGAGAAACAGAGGGGGAAGTTTGTTTGCCCAAAAATCAAGGGGTATCAGGTACTGCTCCCACTTCCAACAAATAAGTGAGGCCGGTAAGCTAGGTGTGTGTTGTGGCTGGACTCCCACCTCCATACACATCCTTCCCTCACTCTCCCTCTCTCTCTTTCTTTCTATCTCATTCAGACCCACTCACTCACTATCTCTACCTTTGCCCCAATCCCTCATCCCCTCCCTCACCAACTCCCCCCCTCTCTCCTTCTCCATCCCTCTCTCCCTCTGTAATCCACTCACCCTCTCTGTCCCTCTTCCCCTGCTCCCTCCGTCTCACTCTCTCCCTCTCTAACAGGTCATTTACATAATGTGTTCAGAATGAGGCCAAGCGTGACTCCAAACAGCCTGATTTCCATCCCAGGAATCCTCTCACAGTTCTGTTAACTTCAGGGAAAACAGTGGAATTATTCCTCCTGACGGATATCGGACCCTGGACTGCCGAAGGTGGAATTAGTTTCTCTCCCTACGCATTAAAAAAAGCATTACACAAACCCAGTCTGAGCAGCCCCGAGTGACAGGCAGGCCCCACTGAACACTGCTTTCATCTCGCACTGACGGGGCTTAATTACTGTTGACTGTAATTCTGCTACCTCTCCAAGGGACACCTTATACACAAACACTCACCAACACAGAGACACATATTCTCTAATCACAAAAAATCAACACACAAAGACACTCAGCCACACACTAACAAAGGAGCGAACAAATGCCGACGCAAACATGTACACACCGTGACGTACACAGGCACAAGGAGAGGCAGATACAAACACACAAACAATACTCGTACACAAACAAATATCACCAAGCACCTACAGACATGATCAGGTGACTTCAAAGCCAATGATTCCTCCCATTTGATCGCCATGTCAAAGCTACCTCCCTTCAGCTCTTCAACCTCATTACAGCAGGCAGGTCATACTAGAACACTTTCTCAAGTATACTACTGGTTAAAAGAGTTCATAGATCAACAATTTTCAAGCAGTCACCAGACGGGAAATTAAATTTCCCTTTTTATCCACAAAAAAGCCACCTGAACCTTTGATCGAAGTGACCACCTTACACCTTCCAGCTTACACTGGAATTTCTCAAACATACACTGCACTCATGATTCGCATCTCCTTGATTTTGTTTGGTCTAATTTGCACCAATGCAGGTTGATTTAACATCCCTTTTCAGAAAATTGAAATTATTAGTTTACTTGTTTATTTCTCCAAACACATTTTTCCAGTGACTCCTAAATCTAGTTTGCCATCCAAAATGTGCAGGTACTTCTTGGTTTCTCACGATTCAAATCCAACATTTTGCAATTTGAGATTATTTACACGAATAGCTAAAACGGCTTACATTTCACTCAAACATGGACCAGAAACATGAATATAAAGAGCGGTCATATTTTTGACCGATGGTGTAAAATTTCATTGTGGGTAAAATGGCAGAGAGGAGGGTTGAAGTGGATATCGAGGAAGAGAATGGAGTACGGCCCCTCATAGCGGTTTTGAGGGCAAGAGTCTTGCTCAAGGGTCCAGCAGCGGGTCTTCCAATCTTCACCTCTCCACATGCAAGGCAGGGCACTTCCTGACTGGAGCAGCCAATCATATGACCTACAACAAGAATACTGCCCGACTGCCTCACCAGCTGCAGGTATACAAGGCAAAGTCATTCCAGAGCATGCCTCCAACTCTTCAGTTCTCCTTAAAAACCACGCTTATCAAATCTACTCTCCCTTGAGAAATGGTCTTGCAAAAGGAACATTACAGGTAGCCTTCAGCAAAAAAGGACGGCTGCCAACAACTGCTTCCGAGCAGCTCATTACCGCTCGGAAATACCGGAATGCCACAGCGTTAAACTGACCTAGATCCTGAAGCGAAGATGCGATATGAAGGAAACTATGTGCATTTTCTCTTGGGAAAAATAAGACATATAGAACTGTAAGAACATGTCAGCATCTGAAAGATGAACCACAAGGCAGGGACTTAAAGCATTGTTTCCCTAACTTGGCTGCAGAGACCTGGTGAGCTTGCAGGCCTTTGGTCCAGCTGTGCAGTTACACACCGGATTGTGCTAATCGACCCGTTTCATCTCTGTCAAAGACCTCCATCAGGACAATCAGGAGTGTAACTGCCGGGTTGAAGAGAACACCAGCACACATACCAGCCGTATCTGAATAAAGCATGGAGCCCCTAATTTAGAGCTTGGGTGTCTAGTTAAAACGGTCAAAATACATTTGGTCCTTGCTTGACTATGATATCAGGTCATAGAGTCTGATGGTTGCTGAGATGTTGAATTCCAAAAATGAGGAAAAACATATCAGTATTTGGGCCATTTTCCCCATGAATGACACCAGGTATCAACATAATTAATAAAAAAAATTTTTTTTTTTTGAAAGAGCATTTTTTAATTGACTATTTATAAAAAAAAATTGGGATGGGGGTTTTGCCTCATTTTCATGAAATATGTTTTTGAAATAATGTTTTTGCGACAGTCTCAACTGCAGTAATACCTGGAGTTCAACTATTTCACTTCTCAAATGCCTGACAATCTAGTTTATGCAGTCTACATGTATGTATTCAGATGATTAACTTCTGTCCAAATAATCAGAATACACCACCCATTAGAAGTTCCAATAGATAGTAATAATATTGCAAGTGGGCAAACTTGGCTGTAAGAACTTAACTGTATGGAAAACCAACTTTGTCAAATTTTTATTCTTAATCTCTTATTGATGTACCGTTTCTGAGATGAGGAATACAAATTCTGTGGTGCAATTTAACACACAAAACTATGAGCCTAATACCTAATTCTCTACAAGTGTTATGACTGTTCAAACCCCCTGATTCGTCACGCAAGCCATTTATGAGCACAACATTAGTTAAAAGTCCCCTTTTTATAATTAGCCTTAACTTCTGAACTAGTAATGTGAGACACTAGAAATTTTGCATGCCCTGATGATATTGATGAAGGCATGTGTGTGAATAATCATAAAAATGTTCCGTTTGCCTTGAGTATGTTATTGTTCCTGCCCTGCACTGCCAACTGGGATCCTCTCCATGTCTGTGTTCCAGTCCCCAGTGTGTTTTCTTAAGTATATGCACTGCTTCTTTGCTATTGGCTGGCTGCGGTGTTTCCACTTTCCTTCAGCGCTGTTCTGCCTTTGGGTCATTCTAAACTTAATGTCAATTAATTGTTTTTAGTTACAAACATGAACTAACATCCACGGGAGGTCTTTTATCTTAGACAGGCACTTTATTAATAATACTAATTTAGGTTGGGCATTAATTGTCACGATTTCCTGCTTTGATATTATTTCAGATCTTACTTCACATTGCAGCGTAACTTTTTCACTCTTGCTTCAATCTGCATACTTCATTGGTACTTAGCTGAGCGCGCCCATTTTCTTAATGGGCTTATGTCATTAACCCTTGTCCAATGTCTCATTGTCTTGCTTTGTTCCCTCCCTGTTCTGCTCAGGTGTTCCTCATTCTCTCATCAGCTCTGTACCTTCTTATTCTGTGGTGGCTTTCCAGTTGGCAGTCAGTCCGTTGTTTCCACGTTGGTTCTATGCCTGTTTTCATGCCGCGTGTTTCATGCTCTTGATTATATCTTCGAGTTTATACTACCCTATTTGTTTCAGCTCATTGAGTGTAGTTTTTCATTGGCTTTGTGCCCCCCTTAATCCTGCAGTTTTTTTTTTCCAGTTTTGTTTTTTCAGCTTTTTAAGTGGAGTTTTTTGTTGGCCATCAATCACTATAATAAATCATGGAGCTACTTCTTGGTTTGTATTTGATTTGTGCAAATGGAAAAATATCAATGAATCATGTGTTAAAACGGTTATGTTAGTAACTGGCTCATTGAATATTAGCAAAATTTATATTGGAATCTGTAGTGAGACTATGATTTTAAAATAAGAATTATTACAGGAAGATGAGGCAAAACCCCATCCCAATTTTTTTTATATTTTGTCAATAATATGCTCTTTCAAAAAAATGAAGTTTTATGTTTATACCTGGTGTCATTTATGGGGAATATTGTCCCAAATACTGACAAGAATGTGCTTTTTTTCTCATTTTTCGATTTCAATGTCTCAGCAACCATTAGACTATGACCTGATATCATAGGGTGTCATAGACATTAGGGGTGTCAACTTTTACCATTTTTTCTACACATGTAAGCGGGACTTAACCGACGTGTACATGGTTACACGTCGAAGATTTATGATCTTTTTCCATCGCAGTTGCGCTATATCCACAGAAAGTAAAATGAGTTTAAAATAAAATCGTCTATCATTTTGACATAAGAAAACGTACAAGCGAAAGCTAAAAAGGTTTAACCTTTTTTAATCATTGTTTTAACTATTGCTTACTTTTGTGCAATTTTCTTTTAAACATAAGTGCAAACTGCATCCCTCTCTCGCAACGGGAGCTGCGTCTAAATTTTAATATACGTCTCATCATAAAAGTAATCTGGAATTGGCGAGAAAAAGCAACTCAAAAAGAAGCCAATGTAAGCTGAAGTGAGAGGAAAAAACTTCACCTTTATATCCACAAAGTTAAAAAAGTAGAGAGGGACTCTCACAATTAGTCACTAAAATTGGCAAAAAAAAATATGCTTTCTTCCTCTTTAGACGTGAGGATGTGAGATCAGGTCGTGAAAAGCCGACAGAACACCAACCAACAATATAATGTACAACAACACGCAACAATATAGGCTAAAATAACAAACCATTAACAGTTTTTGTTTTCGGCTGCACGACATTTGAGCATGGAGAAGATGATGAGTTACTGTTATTATCTGAAGCTTTCAGGCAACATTATCACCCCTAAAATTTGGCTACAATATGTATTGGTGAGAAATGAACGAGGAGGAGGAAGGAGGAGGAAAAAGTGACGTATGCACGATTATTGATATTTCTAAACGGTTATGATTTGTAATCCGTGTAACCGTTTACACGTGCAGATGTTGACACCCCTAATAGACATGGTTCATGTCAGACTCTCAGCAAAATTGGACGCTCTTACATTGAAAACTGAGGTTTCTATGAGCATTTAAAGGGCCAGCATTCAGGTATGAATTGGGTAACAATTCTGTAAGTGTATTTCCATGACATACTGGTCCAGGACTCTTAGCCCACAAGATGTCATGGCTGTGCAACAAATAGTTCTGGAAATATTCCAGTTTGAAAATGGTCACTCAGACAAACACGTCTGAAAACGGGTTTAAAAAAAAAAAAACCACAAGTCCATTTTGCTCCACTTAGGATTTTTTTGTGAACAAACTAAAAAGGGCAGAGATCTGAAATTTTGGATTTGGTCTGCGGGTAATATTACCCACCACATATAATTTTTTCAGGCAAATCTGAGGGGGTCAGGCAGGGAACTTTTCCTTAATTTGATGAATTGAGAAAGAATGACTCACAAGCAACATTTAATTTCAATATTTCATACCATGAAATGCAACAACTAACCCAGAATTTCACAAAAACTATGAGCATATCTAAATTAGATATGAGTGGTCTTCACTTGGGCAGAGCAGTCATGTTTGGTTTTGAACAAGCTAGGTACCAAAGGGTTAATATAATCTCAAACCATTACACGTATAAACATGACCAACTGGATCATCTATGAAATGTTTACCAGAATTTATGAGAGATGTGAACCCTTTAGCCAATCCTAAGCCATGGAATGCCACAACTGTCACCAAAACCTTCACCACAAGGTGATGTCTTCCATGGTGGCACAGAGATACCATCTCACCACTCAAAGCTCACTGAAATGATAATCCACAGATCTCAATATCTCTACATCAGGACGCTTCACTATGAATGCAATGTAATCTAAAATAAATGCAATCATACCACTGTCCTTTTATTCAAGCCCAAATAGTGCCCACTATATTTCACAGCTTTCATAGTAATGTGACTCAACAGCAAACAGCACATTGTGGAGCAGCTTTACAGGAGCGGTGCGTGTGCGCTTAAACACGGTACAAAAGCCACCACATAGGAGTACAGTCATTATTCTCCATATATTAGTCAGTTCAGTTTTCCCAAACAAACCCTGAATGAAGCACAGTTAAGCAATCACTAGGTGGGTCGCTGTCTAACACGGCTGAAAGCCAGGAGCTTCTAGAATTGGGCGGGGGGGGGGGCTTACCCTGGCAGTGAGAGGGCAGACCAGGGACATTCTATATGATCTTATGGTTTGAGTCACAAGTTTGAATCTCCAAATTAAATGACTGCTTTCACTTGAGACTCACCTCCTGAGTTGATTCAACTGGTTTCAAAACATCTGCTGAACTTCAGGAAAATTTCTTCAGGTTTTAAGGTTTCTAACTAATCTCACCTGCCTGTGTATGAGTAAGATATTTGCCACGAGGTAACACACCAGGTCAAAATACCCCGAGCCATTCAACCCAATAGGCCACAAGTAAAACACGTTTTGGGAAAGTTTGATGCCAAACTTCTTCCGTTTTCTACACAAGCCACTGCAAAGCTTTTAATCCAGGTAAGTGGCAGTCCAACATCCTTTTAAGGAAGTACCATACTGACACACCTAGGGCCAGGGAAGGTACCAGGACACAGACAGAAAGTCCTGACAGAGGAACTGGACACTTCACTCATTTACCAAAGCATGCAAGGACTGAATTACCCCTCAGCCTTGCAGACAAAACCTAATCAGCCACAATGCTACCAAAATGTTTTCAAAATGTTATTGCATTGCCATAATATAGCAGTTACCGGGACACACACAGGAAGTCCTGATAGAGGAACTGTATGCTTTACATATTAACTGAAGCACGCAAAGACGAATTACCCCTAAGCCCAGCAGACAAAACCTAACCAGCCACATCATGACAATGCTACCAAAATGTTTTCAAAATGTTATTCCACTGGCAGTAAGAGTGAGAAGTAAAGGAGTAAGAGTGCATTGAAAGGAAGGGAGGGTGGGGGGGTGTTCGGGTAATTGCGGTCGATAGTGGAATTACCACATTGCCAGGTCATTGTCTGAATACATGACATGGAAAATGTGCAGGAAACAGAATAAGACTCATTGAAATAGGCTGGGCAGTGTCATCCCACCATCTGCCACACCACAGTGGAGAATTTTTCGTGTTAGTTGGGCAGGTGGTAGTGGGCCTGCTGATAAAACTGTGGCTGTACCTGGTCAACATGTATGCTGTCCCCCGTTGGCCAGCGGTGTTTGCTGGTGTAGCCAACCAGCTGCTCCCCAGGCTGCCTCTGGAAGAAGTATCCCACAGTGGCATCATCCTGGGAGCGCCCGCTGAGCGGCGCCTGTGGCCCCGGAACGCCGGCGATTGATGACGGAGTCAGTGCCTGGGGAGGTGGGGCACCGCCGGGACCTGGCCCGGGACCCCCACCCCCGCCAGCCAGGGCACCGGGCCCCGGGACTCTGACTCCCGCGACTTCCTGTGCGCCATTAGCATGTAGCATCCCGCTCCGAGTCTCCTGCCAGCCCCCTTCACTCATGCCAAGGAGGACACATGGAATGCTCATTCCACGGGATAACCTGCAGTCGGAGGGGACCAGAACCAGGGAGGGCAAAAAAAAAAGAAAACTACTCAAAATCAAAGCAAACGCACAGTAAAGCACTCTTTTCCAAGAAGCTCATTCTATGTTAAATGTCAGACTCTGCAGCTGAGATGTAAGATACTAATTTTATTTTTTATTTGAATTGCACATTTTCTCCTGTAGAGTTTCATCATGTTTAACATGTCATGTTTTTTCACTCTGACGAGGATTCTCAGTGCCTGAGGCTCCTATGCAGCAGGTACCTAATTAGTTGAACTGTCCAAACATTTTATAAATCACAACTTTCACTTAAGACAATTCACTTCAACACTCAGCCATCATTTTGGTTCAAGTCTATTGAGGGCAAGGAGCATGCCCTGAGACATGATGGTCACAGAGTACCAACCGAACTCTTTCATGTCTCATTCTTGCAAGAGTCATTCCACAAAAAAAGCAAGTCATTTTAGTCATGTGTGATGTCCGAAGTCAAACAGTGAGCAGAAATTCAAAGGCACATCGGGCCAATAACAATCGTGGATTAAACTCACCTTGAACAACGAAATGTCACATATAACTCTGAAAGGACCAAAATAGTTCTAAGGTGGTGAACTGCAATCAACAAAACACTTTCTTTGCACCACACTGAAAGGCAAGAGTTTGCCAGCCAGTGTGCAGGTTTTCAGTGCGAACAGGTCGCAGCAAACTAAATTTCAAACATGAGTATCGGATGAGTTAAAACAGTCGAGTGCCCGGAAGGTGCGCGACTAGTCACTTCGCAAGCCACATCGTCCGTGGCTCAATTAAGAGGAAGGCACCCAGACCTCAACTAGTACTGTCATTAAATAGCCGTGCCTTCTAGCACACCAATGACCGCATCGCAACATTTCAAATTCCATACATCGGCCTAAAAAAAAGGCAACGCGAAACTACATCAGCGTCAGACAGGCAAACCGAAGCAATGTCGCTATACTACCTACTCTAACAAACAAGCTGGGGCGCGTTAACCAAAAGCGTAGTTGCTAACTAACTTAACAACTTACACAGATCGTCCATGCACAGTCAATGGGTCAAATTATGCAAATTAATATCTGTGATTTTTGGGAAAGGCACCCCTGGATAGCACGCACGCAAGCTCGCAAGGAAAGTAAACAAACTCGGGCTAACAAGGCAGAAACTCTAGCAGACGATTTGTGATCTGCAACGGTTGAAAATGTTAGCTGGCTAGTTAGCTAGCAACAAACTCAGTAGCCAACTACCCGTCACAATATGTAACCACTTTTCAAATCAACTTAAAGGGACCGACCCGTTAGCTGTAACGTTACAAGTGAGACAGCAACATGGTCACAAGTTAGCAAGCGAGACAAAAGCTACTCTGGGGGGGGAAAAACCGAGGCGACCGGCGGGCGCTCGCTAGCTGGCTGGCTACCACCCACCAGACAACAAAGTGAGCCGGACTTCGGCTCCGGAAAAGTTAGCTACGTTACAGCATAACGTCAGATATGGGCCAAACTTACGTCAGTTTCGCTAGTCAATTATTCAGCTAACGTTAGCTGATAGGTAGACGTGAAGCTTCAACGCTACTGTCATCAACACGAGTAAACCTGCTTTCACACCGGACGCGAAACGAATTTTTCGCACGACAGATTACATTCAAAGCCAATGCAAAGACTATTCGCGTCTTTGCATTGGCTTTGAATGCAATCTGTCGCGCAAAAAAATCGCTTCGCGTCCGGTGTGAAAGCGGCTTAACGCGGGGAACGAATAGCAAATCACGAGCCAGCTGTTCAGATAATCTGGCTAACTCGCCATCCAGTTAATTTGAAGAGGCCCCAATTAGCCAGCTAACGTTTTCCCAAATTTAGCCATTTCATTCAAATATCCAGGGCAGGGCTGATCTTCTGAATACATACCGTTGAGAAACTACAACCGTCTATACTTTCCTTCATAATTTCTTTATTTCTTCATATATAGTGATTACATTTTCGTCATTTATTGTTGAGATGTATATCTATCAATATCTAGTTGAGTTGAAGGGGAAAAAAAAAGAATTAGTCAGCGAATTTTCAGCAGAATGTTTTTCAGCATAATGTTTTCATCTGATTAGCCCTACCCCATAACCTGCCCGAACGCGGAGTTAACACAAGCTGTGCGTGCAGCCAGGGAGGTCCTTGGGGTTACTGATGTGCAGGGAGAAGACAATCATTAGATGATAGAAAAAGGGTTTGGTGGGAGTGGGAGCCGGATACCAACGGAATAGTTATGTTTATTTATCTTTAATCGAAGATTGTGGACTGGGGATTATTTTTAGTTTACTTCATTGTTGTTATTACTTTAATGAAGTCACTAGGTTTTTTTATTTGGTTTTTTGAAGGAATCAGGGCTTCAAAAGAGGATAGAAGAATAACATTAAGCTTAGATATGGGTATGTTTATGCATAGGCCGATGTGCTACTCTGCCAATCACCTACGAGTAGCACACTCCCACACAGTAAGTGGCGATATACATCATAAGCTAGTTGTAAACAGCCATTATTAAAAGAAGAAAAGAAGAAGAGTTAACACAAAACCAAAACTAATGGCACAACAGCAGGACGCCGGCCTGAACCTGGCGAGCGAGATCAGTTGAAAAAGCTTGAAAGCAGAGTAATGGCGTTATGTCGCAAACAGACATAAAACAGAATGCCATTTTGCTACGCATAGCAGAAAAACAAACATAATGCAAGTCGATGAGTGTTGGCCTGACAACAGCTTAGAAATAACCAGAAGAATAACACAACATACAATGAAATACCGAAATTTGGCGAGCCTATCAACACTTACATTTACTATCAGTTCCGGTTAGTTTTGGCTCGACTATTTAAGCTGGAATAAATGTGGAATCTGAGCTGGCAAGACCAGGGCTCGCAAGAGGAGCAGACAGCAGGGAAGCAAGAGTTAGCCAGCTAGCAAGCTACATGACGAGAAGAATAAGCTAAATGGCTAATACGCTAACTGGCTTTGCAGGCCTCTTTCGTTCCACCACTGAGGCTAACTGACTACATTTAAGCTAACTAGCACACCGTAGCTAAAAATACATTTAACAAAGTGAGCTCGCAATGGACTTACTCAGCTTGCCAGCGCAGACGGCAATTAACACGCGGCGGCTGATATCCAAACGGCTTTAGCGGGGTTACCGATACACCGAACTAATCAAGAACAAAATGCATTCAAAACAGTCGGTAGAACTTAACATCTGCTCATTTGGCAGTAACGTTAGTCTGGAAGCTAACAAAACAAAACCTTAGCACCACCGAGCTAGCAGCTGCTGCTGGGTTACGCTAACAACATCCCCTCCCCCGTATTCTCAGCACTGAGGGCCTTACCCGCTAAACAAAAGGAAATAAAAAATATTTTTGTATGAGTTCGATCCCACGGATACAAAACTGGATTACAATTCATGATGTGAGGTGTGCATTTAATCGGAATCGGGGGGTGGACGGGATACTCACGGGCCGTGCTGTCGGATGGCGATGGTTATTTACTAATTTTTATATACAGCAGTGTAGTTTATCTGGTTTTGTGGAGGTCGGTGCTTTTTAATTATTTTGGTTTGGACGATGTATTGGGCAGCAGTATGGCCCGAACCCCCCTCCCCTAGTGAACTGAACCACGGGCAATCGAATTCCAGGAATATGGCGACAGTAAGAGGGGGCGGGGCTCCCAAACACAGTCCAACACGTCACGACGAATTCGACCGGCCGTAAGGCGCATGCTCATTACACAGCAACGTTGAAGTCGGAATATCATTTCAGTTTAAGAATTTACTAGCTCTGTTTAACTCCCACGTCTTGTAAATGAACCCATTATTTTTGAGTCTGTCCCGCTGCCACGCTTAGCCATGCGCTGTTTTATATCAATTAATTATGATTTTTTTTTGTAAGAGGTGTTTGTTTTTTTGGAGTTTCTCAGTTTGTTTTCTGCTTGGTCTTGCCATGGAAAGTAGTTGAAACTGACTTTCTTGGAGCACATAATCTGATGCATGTTACGGTTATAAGGACAGCAATGGTGGTCTTAGTCTCAAAGATTTATGAATCGGCCTTCCGAAGAAAAGCTTTTGTACCATTGATCTGGTCGGGAAAAGCTTTGGATTTGCCAGCATTAATTTCATGTGAATTAATGACACCTACTGGTGAGCCACCAAAAACAAACTTCATAAAAACAACCTTAGTTTAGAAGTAGTGCACACATTTTGCATCCTTCGAGGGCTGCTTTTTTTGTTGGTCGTCATTTATTTCCATCCGCCAACCCCATTCAGGGTTAGGGTAAGGTCAAATCAATCGTTAGTTTGGGGCTAGGATTAAAGGTTTCCTGACATGCTGCACACTGCCTGAAATTGTTGGTTTATTTTGTTCTCTATGATTATTGCACTCAAAGGTTCTGAAATGGCTGAAAGATCCATCAATTTCAGGGAATAAAAGTGATTTTTTGCACTCTCAACCCCGCTCCCTGAAAAAGTGGGAAGTTTCCGAGACGTAAGTCACACAATCCAATGGCGTCATCAAAGGAAAGCACCTCTGCCATAGCAATCTCTGCACGGTCCATTTACACACGTTTTCGAAGTTTTGTGGAAGTCTGAAGTGAAATGTGGACTCGATGCATTGTTGCAGGATGTAGTAATACACCTAGAAATGGAATTTGTCTCCTTTTCTTCCCTCTGAAGTTATATTAATAACAAAGGGCTGCCAACTCTCACGCATTTGGCATGAGATTCAGTGGCATATTCACATTACCGTGCTGTAGTCAGCAATTACTCAATCAATGCAATGCATGTGTTTCACAATAGTTCAAATCATTTAAATGGAATAATACCATTTGAAATGCATGTGAAACCGAACCTCCACGCAGAAGGACTTCAATTCCGCCAGAGAATCTCGTTCAAATGTGCGGATTGAATAATTGATGTCTACTGCGCGGGAACAAGAATATGCCACTGAATCTCACGCATTTCTCACGTAAAATGCATGAGAGTTGGCAGCCCTGCTAGTAAAGATGTACAGTTCCAAACTCAATGCATGGGCCACAGCTTGTGCGATGCACTGCAGTGCACGTGCAGGTTTTCATTAAAAAAAAAAGAGAGAAATCAGCTGCTGCTACAGTTCCAGATAGGGGATACACATATGTCATGTAGTTTAGTTCTGCATTGGCTGCCATGTTGAAAGTCTGCAAAATATTTTCAGAGCTGTATTACCAACATTATGTGCCAGACACCTGCAACTGTGTTTTACAAATGTTAGAGTCCAGACGTGACCTAACAGTAACATTTCCAGCGGACGGTTTTCAATGAAGTTCGTGGAAAGACAGATCCAGCTGAATAAAAGTGTTGGACAGTCATTAAGCTCTAGAGTAGGGCTATCTACTTATCAATCTATTTACTGACGACAATAAACAAATGAACAAAACTATGATTCAAATGACTATCTGAAGGAAGAAAAAAAATAGTACTGGTATAAAATAAGAATCACCCAGTGAATTTATAGACAAGTTTAGTATCTACATTCCAGTGACAATTACCAAGCCAGCCTTCGGCGTCATCTTGCACCTCATCTGCATCTGGGTCGTCTTCTGCGCTAGCCTCTGGCTCAAATCGATACGGTAAAATACCGTCTTCGAAGAAAATTTCTGCATCCGAATAATCAGATCCAAAGGATGGCGAAATATCCAAGTATGAGGAGTACGATTCCATGTTTTTTTTTCACTGAGCTAATACGTAGCTAAGTAGTTTCCTCTCCTCACAAAAATGAACTAAGTTACTATAGTATACTACTATAAGAAGTGTTCAGTGTTTTGATTCTAAAGTGTGGTTGTGGGGTTCTATAGTACATTTCACCAGCTATAATATTACAATAATAGTTTTTCTGTAGCGCTATTCTATTAGCTATGGTAGCCCTACAATATTTCAATAGTAACACAAAAATTTGCATAGTGCGTTCCAAAAAAACATCCAATTACTACAGTAAGAATATAGGTGTTTGGTGGTAAATCTTATGGTATTCCAACAGTAGTTTTTTGTAAGGGTCTGTCAGCTGGCTATGGTAAATAAAGCGTAGTGTATGTACATTTCGTTGTCGAGCGAGCAAGATCTAACTAGGTGGCTGCCTTGCGTGTCATCAGATGCCATATAAGGCCAGTTCCGGACATTTCGAAAGGGGCGTTCCCGATCAGTTTAATTAATCCAAAATAGTTTAAAAACAACAAATTTTCACGGAAGAGCGTTTGCATCTTCATTTTCATAGCAAAAAATTACCACTTGGAGTTCTAAATCTCAATTTCGGCCTATTTAATGTCAGGGAACCTTTAAGGTTAGGGGTTAGAGACAAGGTTAGAGTTAGGGAAACCAGAGATGACCAGAGCTTTAACCAAAGCTGTTTAACAGAGATGAAATAACATCATGTCAGTTTAGTGGATGGAATTTAGTGATGACCCCTAAAAGTGCAGCCTTTGAAGGCTGCAGCCTATGCTTTGATAATGATACCTAGTAGCAAGCAAAAAAAACATATATGATGGGTTTTGTGGAAGTTACAAATTTGACCTTGGTTTGACAATTAATCCAGACCCTGTTTTCTGGTATAACTTAAAAAATCTTCTCCTTTGAAATCTTTGCAGCTATGAAGGTGAAACTTAGCGTATAAGTTCCTACCAATGAGGACACCAAGCTATAAATAAAACTTTCTGATCCATTACATATATGGCTGCCATGGCCACACCCACTTTTTTCTGCTATAATTTTAGACATCTCCTCTGGAACCACCACAGCTATGAAGGTGAAACCTGGCATCCATGTTCCTGCCAGTGAGGAAACCAAACTTCATATAAAACTTTGTGATCCGATGGTGTCCATGTTGAAAACGCCATATGGGCCCATTGGACAGCCATTTTTGCAGGTGTTGAGCTGACATTTGGTACATTGGTAGCTAGCAGCAAGCCCAAAAACATATCAGACAGATTGTGTGGAAATTTTTAAAATCTGACCTCTGGTCTCTGGCCACACTCACTTTTTTTTTTTTTTATAACTTAAGACGTCATTTCCTCTGAAACTGCTGCAGCTATGAAGGTGAAACTTGGCATGCATGTTCCTACCAATGAGGACACCAAACTATATATAAAACTTTTTGATACAATTTGGACAGTCATGTTTTGGAGCTATTGAGCTGAATTTTGGTACATCGGTGGCTAGCAGTAACCCCAAAAACATATCTGACATATCATTTAAAATTTGACTGTTAGTCTCTGGCCACACTTACTTTTTCTGTTATAAGTTTAAACCATAGACTGTATATAAAAGATGGACAAAGCAAGTGTGACGTCACCCATTGGTTTCAGAATACCAAAAACGAAGCGTCTTTTGCCAAGAATTGACCAGAATTGAAATGCTTTCATTAAAAACGTTAATGGTAGTTCGTCAGACGTTACAAGGGCATTTTATTCTATACCACATATAGAATGGAATATTATGAAATTACTGTTGGTTTGTTTTCACTAACCGGTGCCTCTGAATCTGACTCCATTGCCCCATTTTAAGATGCTTTCACACCAGACGCGAAACAAATTTTTCGTACGACAGATTACATTCAAAGTCAGTGCAGAGACGCGAATATGTGCGAGATTCACGTCTTTTCATTGACTTTGAATGTAATCTGTCGTGCGAAAAGTTTGTTTCGCGTCCGGTCTGGATGAGCAGCAGAGGTCTGACAGCAGACACCAGCACTGAAGGTGAGAGTGAGCTGCAGTAGTCCTGGCAGGACAGCACCAGGGCTGGAACCATAAGTTTGGTTGAATTGATGGTGAAAACTGGTGTGATTTTCCTTTTGTTACACACCATAAAAAATGATTTGTTCATTCAAATTGAGTAAGTCACATCCTTTTGTTGCTTTGGCTAAGTTATGTCCTGTGATTGTAAAGAGTCCTGTTTATTACGACTAAACTTGACTCTTTACATCCAGAGAACTTGTTTCCATCAGAGGAACAAGAGCCTGCACGTTTACCTTATTGCTGCAGTGTTAACAGGGAGGGATAAATACATTTCTAGATCACGATTCTTTGTTCTAGTTTACAAAGACACAAAGTTGTCTTCAACAAAGAATGCAAAATCCTGGACGAGAGAGAAGAGAGTAAGGAAGAATATGGCCTCTGTTGTATAACAGGGTTAAACTTTAGATCGTGGTTATGCATCCATCCACCTGACTGATATCAGTCTATAGAATGGGTGCTATCATCTGTCATCGGCCCCATAGCTATGAGACGGTAGAATCCAACTTACACCCACTAGTAGATTAAGTAGGTCATTATCATTGATTTAAATGCAATAGTAGGGCCCTACACTATCTATCTGAACCCCATATGACCAGTTATTATGTTTCATGATATGTCAATGCTATGGATACAATCTGGATAAGAATTGTGGTCTGGCTGGGGCTTTGGTTACAGTATGGTTGAGGTCAGTGCTATGGATCTGGTGAAGATTAAAGGGATAAGTTCACCCAAAAATGAAAATTCACTCATTATCTACTCACCCTAAGGCTAATTGAAGAGTCTGTGAATTTCTTTCGTTCTCAAAACACTTTTGGAGTTACAAAGAAAAACAGCATTGAAGACAAATCCAAATCAACTGAAGTCAATGGTGGCCATGCTTTCAAGCATGAAAAACATTTAAAAATCTCAAAATGAATCCATGCTGTTCATGTGGCGTTATCTAAGTGTCCTGAAGCCTTGACATTCAAACTTGATTCAAATAGACATCTTTTCAACTTGATTTTAGCCTAAATGTCCAATGCAGCAACTTAGCTAGGAGCTTTGTTTTTCAGCATAACCTACCTCTGGTGGCCGGCGAGGGCAAATTTGCCGTTCAGTCAGTGAATACAAACATTTGAAACTGCAGTGCGTTTCGTCAAACAATTGGAGATATTTAAGGCTGTTGCAGCGCATCCGCCTTCGTCGGCCACCATATAAATTTTAAACTTCACTTGTCACTTGTCATTTAAGAGCCATTTATTTGAAGAATGAGACAGTAAAGCATAGGGGGTGATATATCACCCCCTCAGATTCCACCAAAATGTTTTGTGGGGGTAGATATATTGTAAAAACTGATAAAAATCACATTTTTTATATCTGAAACCTTTCGGAAAAACATTGGGCCAAGGGCCCAAGTTCCAAAAAACTAAAAAATGGGTTTTTGACTTTGGTTATCTCTGTGCGCCCTCATTCAGCCTCAGTGATTTCATGGTATATGAATGTATCGGGTTGTGCCTTTCAAAAAACATCAGCATTTCAGAGGCTGAAAGAGGGCGCCACCCATAGGTTGCACCTCAAATCACTACTTTTCACTTTTTGGGCTGTATTTGGGGACCTCCCAAGCCTTGCGCCCTGATTAAACCTGGCACATTCATGCAGATTTGGGCACGTGGGGACCTTTGCTTTCTAAATATGCATGAATGGCGGTGAATTAGTTTGGGCACTTCCGTATAGCGTGTGCTTTTCGTGGCGAAAATGCAGTTTTGGTACATTTTCATCAGGCCATGACTCAGTGCGCCCTCTATGGAATTAAATAGAACTACTTTTATTATGTTCCTGTATATTTCTAATTTTTATGATTACAATATCAGAAAGGCTTTTTGCATCATTAACCTTTTACATGCCCCAGGTTCCAGGTGCCCCAGGGAAGGTGAAAATAAGAATTACATGTACAACTTAGTGGCCCTTCTTTAGTGGTAAATTGAGGGACATAATATGCTAGTCCGTCTCCAAGAAGTTTTAACTTCAAACAACAACAACAATAATAGTTTCCATGTTTGATGCGATGATGAAAAAAGACTTGCAACTTTCAATCTGTAATATTGTCTTCATGAAGAAGCAATGCTGCCTGGTAGTCCATGTTCAGGGCATGAATTGCAAACAGCGGAGGGACAGATAAACTGAAACACCGTCATACGCATATTTTGATATGTGGTGTGTCGTTTACAGACCATTATGTCTCAAGATGTTCAAGATGAAGCTGGATTTTCACAGGGCTAAATCAATCTGTAAGTCTGTGGCCTTTCAGACCATGTGGTCATGCAGTGCTTCCCCCTGGGCCAGCTGAGCCATCTAGTGGCCAATTGAACAACCACCCGAGCAAAACAGTACCGAGTGGCTGTATTCTGCAGTGAACATTTTAGCACAGAAATGGTTAATGGGACAAAAAGCCTCCGTGATATTATAACCATAGAATGTGGCTCGTTAAGGTGGAGGCAAAGAATGCAGCAGGGGGAAGGGCCTGCTGGCAAAGACCATGACAATATACCAGAAAAAAGTGTTTTTTCAAAAATTTTAAATAATAGGCATAAATATGGTTGACTTTTGTTCTTCTAACTCTCATCTTCATAGAAACATATGTTGTTTTTTGAATTTCAATTTGAATCAGAATTTATGTGACAATTTGTTGTTGTAGTGCCGAAAATCGTCATATGGTGTGACATGAAAATAATGGTATTTCAACTGAAAATGGATAATACCTTTCATAAGTTACTCACTTTATCAAAGTCATTTATCCTAACTAAACTGTGATCCTTCATAGTTTTGTGAAAATTAATTAAATTTGTGTATTGTTTTCTACATCATCGCTCAATGCGAGACCTATGCTGTCAGTCTTTTAACACATTTTCCATTTATTGTGACAAACCTTGGTATAAAATTATAAAAATATTTTTGACTCTTGCTGATGCCATTTTCTATCTATTTCATGAACATTTTCAGGTTTTATCATTAATAAAACTATGTTATTTTCACAATTTGGAATGTCACCAAATGATATAGTGTCACACCGTATGATCATGTCGCCATGTGTCAGTGCAAACCATCTATTATCCTACTTATTGGTGAGTACTGATCACTCATATGGGGGGAAATATTTAGCTACTCTTACATGCTGGGAGGCAATATTAAAATTTTATTGATTTATTTGATATTTAACAATAAAACAAACATGTTTTCGTGTTTTTCTAATCCAGTGCAAGCTAATCTTTAGCCTCCAACCAGCTACCTTCCCCACTGAGTGAGCCCCAGTGGCGTACATCATCACCCAGCTCACCGGAAGGGCCATGCAGTGGGCGGCCGCTGCCTGGGAAGCTGGCCTGCCTTGCGTGCAGTCATATAAACTACTGGAGGAAGAGATGAGATGCATATTTGACCAATCCAGGCATGAGCACAAGGCTGGCCGAGAGCTCCTCCGTATCCACCAAGGTAGCCATTCTGTTTCTGATTATGCAATAGATTTTCAGACCCTGGCTACCTACAGCGGTTAGCAGAAGAGGGTGCTGTATGATGCCTTTTTGAATGTTTGGCTGAGAGAATTAAGGATGAACTCTTTACCCGCGAGCTGCCTGAAGAGCTGGAGGCTCTTATTAACCTGGCCATTCATGTGTCCGCACGTTTAGAGGAGCGTAGACGGACGAAGTAATCCAGTGCTTCCCCTGATCTCCTCATCTTGACCCAGGTGAGACGGCAGCTTCCTCTCCAAACTTCTGCGACTCCCAAGACTGCTCCTGTGGGGGAACCTACGCAGATGGACAGAGCCAGATAGACTAAGGAAGAGCGGGAACGCAGGTTCAGGGAGAGGGCCTGCTTCTACTTCGGCAAGGCTGGACGCATCGTCTCCCAGTGTCCAGCTAAAGGTTAACGCCCACCCATGAAAGGGCCACTAGTGGGTGTAACTCCCGTTGAAGTCTCCTCAACCAGCCGAACCTGTCTGCCCATCAGTTTGGAGTGGGAAGGGGGGTTCAAGCAGACCACTGCCCTGTTGGATTCTGGAGCTGAGGTCAGTTTCATTGACGCTGAAAGGGCGCGCATTTGGGAATACCTCTGGAGGAGGTTTCATGTTCACATATTGCCAATTCAGTAAACGGTCAGAATATCGGCCGTATCACTCACTCCACTGCCCCCATCAAGCTGCACGTCTTAGGCAACCACCAGGAGACCATCAAACTGAACCTCATTGACTCCCCTCACTCTCATGTTATCCTGGGCCATCCTTGGATGGCCAAACACAACCCCGAAATTGATTAGGCTACCCATGAGATTAAGAGCTGGAGCCCTAACTGTTCACAGTCATGCTTTGTAAATTCTCATGTTCCTGTTCCATCCTCTGCAGAGATTCTGAACCTGGAGAAGGTTCCTCAAGTATATCATGACATCAAGGAGGCATTTTCCAAGTCCCTTGCCACGTGTCTACCCTCTCATCATCTCAAGCTAGGTACCATGCCCCCTAGAGGCCGTCTGTTTTCCCTGTCCCGTCCCGAGACCCAAGTCATGGAGAAGTACCTGACCGAGTCCCTCGCTGCCGGAATCATCCACCCATCTTCCTCTCCTGCTGGGGTGAGGTTCTTCTTTGTGGGTAAGAAGGATGGGTCCCTATGTCCGTGTATTGACTATGGAGGCCTCAATGAGATTACTATTAAGAACCGTTACCCTTTGCCACTCATGACCACTGCCTTTGAGCTTCTCCAAGGGGCCACAGTGTTTACCAAGCTGGACCTACGCAACGCCTACCACCTAGTCCGTATCCGTGGGGGGGATGAGTGGAAAACAGCTTTTAACACCCCCACGGGGTACTGGGAATATTTAGTTCTTCCCTTTTGGCTTACTAATGCCCCAGCAGTTTCCCAGGGTCTAGTCCATCATGTTTTAAGGGACACAATAAACAAGTTTGTCTTTGTGTACCTTGATGATATTCTCATTTTTTCCAAGACCCTGGAAGAACATGTCAAGCAGGTGCGACTAGTCCTGAAGCGCCTCCTGGAAATTTGTCTGTTTGTGAAAGCAGAGAGGTGTGAATTCTCTGTCCCCACCACGACTGTCCTGGGGTTTGTCATCTCTGCTGGTGCCATTAGCATGGACCCCTCCAAGGTGAATGCTGTCACTGATTGGCCCAGACCCACAGATCGTAAGTTATTTTAACGCTTTTTGGGATTTGCCAATTTTTACCGCAAATTCATCCGTAAATATAGTTAAGTTGCTGCCCCACTCACTTCATTAACATCCAGTAAATACAAGTTCCAGTGGAATGATGAAGCTGAGAATGCTTTCATCAACCTTAAGACACGTTTCACCACGCCCCCTATTCTTTCTATTTCTAATCCCGAAGCTCAGTTCATTGTGGAGGTTTATACATCTAATATTCACATTGGAGCCATTGTGTCTCAAAGAACTGAAAAGGATAACAAGATTCATCCATGTGCCTTCTATTCTCATTGTTAAACTCCTACAGAGCAGAATTATGACGTTGGGAACTGGGAGCTGCTGGCTGTCAAACTGGCGTTGGAGGAGTGGAGACAGTGGCTAGAGGGTGCCAAACTCCCGTTCCTCGTTTGGACTGATCATAAGAACCTAGAGTACCTGCAAACGGCTAAGAGACTTAATCCTCTTCAGGCCATTCTTCATTGTTCTTCTCTCGCTTTAATTTCCACCTTGCTTATCGCCCAGGCAACAAGAATATCAAACCGGACACACTATCTCGGATGTTCGAACCTGCTGACAAGGAACCCTGTACGAACACCATCCTGCCACAGGAAGTTTTTGCCAACGCCATAGCCATGTACATCGAGAAAGAGGTGAGAGATGCCCATAACGACTCTGCCGCTCCCAGTACTTGCCCCACCAACCGCTTGTTCATCCCGGTAACCAAACATCGTTAAGTTTTGGAATGGGGACAATGCTCTAATTCAGCCTGTCACCCAGGAGTCAACTGCACACTTGACTTCATCGCAAGCTGTTTCTAGTGGCCTGACATGCATAGCGATATCTGGGACTACATCTCCGCCTCCTCGGTCTGTGTCCAATCTAAAGCTTCTCATCAGTCCTCCCAGCATCCCTACTCATCCAACACGTTGTCCATCTCCATGGCATCCCCACTGACATTGTTTCTGATCGAGGTCCCCAGTTTACTGCTAAATTTTGTAAAGCCTTCTGCACCTCACTTGGCATGTCAGTCAGTCTCACGTCAGGTTTTTATCCCCAGTCCAATGGCCAGACCGAGCGGGCAAACCATTGTATAGAAACTGTTCTCAGATATTTCTACTCTAAGAACCCTACCTCCTGGAGTCATCAATTACAATGGGCCGAGTACGCCATCAACAGCCACACCTCCTCCTCCTCGAAGCTGTCCCCTTTTGAGTGCTGCATGGAATACCAACCGCCACTGTTCCACAGTCAGGAGGAGGAGGTGGCCGTCCTGTCTGCCCAGGCCTTCATCCGCCGATGCAAATGCATCTGGAAGACCATACGCATCGCCCTGCTGAAATTGGTGGCCAGGATGAAGCGCCTGACGGACAGAAGGCGTACTCCAGCTCCTGTCTACTGGGCAGGTCAGAGGGTATGGCTGTCTTCCAAGGATATTCCTGTAAGGGTTGGTACCCGTGAATTGTTCCCAAGATTCATTGGCCCCTTCACCATAGACCGTATTATTAGCCCTACTGCTGTTCACCTTAGACTGCCATTATCCATGCGCAGAATTCACCCCACTTCCCATGTGTCACAAATTAAGCCTGTTCTTACCCACCCCCTGTGTTCTGGTCCTGATCCCCCTCCACCTCCCTGTATTATTGATGGTGGCGAAACCAATACGGTTCGCGCCATCTTGGACTGTCGTCGTCGGGGTCGTGGCTTCCAATACCTCATTGACTGGGTGGGCTACGGTCCTGAGCATCGTAGTTGGGTCCCTTCACGCTTGGTCCTCGATAAGGATCTGATTAAGGACTATCATGCCCATCACCTCAGACCCAGTCATTAAACGCCAGGAGGCATTACCTTGAGTGGGGGTACTGTCATGGTTATGGTTTTTGGTCATGTTTATGGTCAAGTTCAGTGTTCATGATTTTGTCTTTTATTTATTCTTTTTGGTTATTGTAATTCTCAGGTTTTTAGTTCATCCCATTTCTCAGTTCCATTGCACTTGTCTCCCCTGTCTTGTGATCTAGTTGGTTCAGTCCATCTTCCCGGTTTGCAAACTCACTTAATTTCGGGTGATTTAAATGAATTCTGGTGTTTAATATATTCCTTCGATTATTGTTTACTTCCTTTGTCTTACTGCTCTGATTACTAACAAAATTAAATTTGTATTTTGTATCATAGTCTACTAACACAACTAATCCATGTATATAGATAACTCACTAAGGAGCACTCTAGTTGAATCTGTAAAGTTGCACTGCTACTAATTTATACTAATTCCCTCTCAGCAATCGCCCTGTTCGAGTCTCTGCCTCTTGCTCAGCTTTACCTGTCTCCCCCTGTGTTTCTGTGAGATCTTTCGCTCTTGCTTAATTACATTCCTGCACTCGTTATCTGTGCACTTAGAACTCCTTGACTGGAGCTGTTTAAATGTCATAGGCTGTCTGTGTGATTCCCGTCTGTGTCTTGGCTTTCGCTAATTTTCGTGGTTAGGGTTTCCCTCATGTGATTCCCAATGTTCCCAATTCCCTCCCATCTATTTAAGAGTTCTCACTGCAGTGCTGACTTTGTCAGAACGTTGATCAATATTTCTTTGTGCAGAGCACCGTGTATGCCATTGAGTATTGTTTTTCTTCTACTGGTTTGTCCGACTTCGATTCTTGCCATTGCCGTTCTTGTATCGTTTTGTCTTTTTGGATTTTGACCCTTTTTTGTATGTCCACGATTTCTGTATTTGGATGCCCTGAGTATGACCCTTGGCTTTGTTCATCGACTACAACTTTTTGCCTATCGTCTATGTAATTTTGCTCATCTGTCTTCCTGGTTCTGACCCCTGCCTGTCTAGTCGACACTGTTTTTGGTTTTTGTATTGTGACTTGGCAATTCTTGTGTTTTTCGGCTTTGACTCGGACTTCATTAAAGGCATATGTTTTTTGGATTTCCATCGCGTGCATGTGGTTCCTGAACGCACCGTCACGCATTGAGTATTTGAGCTGCATTCTGTTTGAATTCTTGAACGTTCCAACCATATTCGCCGGCCATTTTGAGAGCGTTCTGACTGCATTCTAGGTGAATTCGTACAACATTCCAGGCACCTTCCAACCAGACTTCGGGTGGTGTTCAGGCAGCAATTGAACCACACTTGTACGGAATTCGAAGTGTATTCTAAATATTCTGATAGCATACTAACAGCATTCTATATATTCCTACTGTGTTCCAACTACATTCAAGCTGCATTCGAAAGCCAATACACCCAGAATGTGCAAGAATCATTTGAGGCGAGCTCAGTATTCAAAGTATTCAAACGGCACTCTTTCAAAGCAGTAAGAATTTTGGTCAATTTCAACTCCTAACTGGATGTTGCGTGAATTCTTCATTCCGGCTGGTTCTGCTTGAATTCGGCTGATTTTGAATAAGCGTGACGGGGGCATTACAGATTGGTGAACCTCTGCCCATCTTCACTTCTGAGAGACTGTGCCTCTCTGAATTGCTCTTTTTGTACCCAGTCATGTTACTTACCTGTTGCCAATTAACCTAATGCTCCTCCAGCTGTTTTTTTTTTAAATTAGTACCTTTTACTTTTCCAGCCTTTTGTTGCACCTGTCCCAACTTTTTTGAGATGTGTTACTGCCATCAAATTCAAAATGAGCTAATATTTTTCATGAAATGGTAAAATGTCTCACTTTCAACATCAGATATGTTGTCTATGCTCTATTGTGAATAAAAGTGGGTTTATTAGATTTTCCTATCATTGCATTCTGTTTTTATTCACATTTTACACTATGTCCCAACTGCATTGGAATTGGGGTTTGTACACCTGTACGAATATATTGGTAGTTGCCAGTTGTTGGGCTGACGGTGGCCAATTGGAAAATTTCTGCATATTGCCCAGGATACTCACAGTATATATTCAGGAGTAAGTTGTCCTTTGTCATGGTAGAGAACGCACCAATTTGAACAATGCGGCACAAGAATTTTAATCTAACCACCAGTAAAACATACCATTTGCCTCAGTTGTATTCATCTCATAAAGGCTTTATTTTTACACCTGAAAAAGTTTCAGAATTAAAAAAAGGGAAGTTTAACCATAAATGATGCAATGGCAATGAGATAACAGAATCTTGCCTAAACTCTCCTGCATTCCCTTATATACACAATAGTGAGTTGCAACAAAACACGCAAAAGCGTTGGATTATAATCCCTCAGGAAGAAGATTATCATTAATGCAATGCACCATTTGAAATAGCAATAAGTCTTATCAGAGACATGAGAAAGTGCAAAGAGAAAGAATTTTAAGAATCGACTTTGCTTTCTATTTTATGCATTTTTTCTGGAGGGCTCACAAATGATGGAAAAAAATGAATAGTGAATTTTGAAAGGTATCTTTCTTCATGTAAGAAACGGCAGCATTTTGTATTTATATTGATATGAAATTGGAGACTGACAATGCAGGAATTTATCTTGTATATTTTGTTATTCATTGTATATTATGAAATATTCCCTCGTTGCTTCTGTAGCCAGATATGTGAAGCTGGTAGCTGATCAGGTGCGAGTATTAGGACTGGACCTATATTGTTTTCAATTATAGAACATTCACTTCTATATAGTGGGTGAGTGTGCATTTCGAACGCATTATCCAATCAAACGCCAGTGCCGCGGTGCTTGTGCCGTCAGTCATTCTCTTTTGTGACGTCAATTGTTCTCTTTCCTTTCATCTGGGCCTTGGAGAGGTTTAGTTTATTAAGCATTTTTTAAAGGTGAGGTTTCTGAAGATCAAATTCAAAATCAGAAGATTACCTGAGTAAAAATGTCTGCCCCCTGATACTGAAGCCAGTTTGAAGACTCGCTGGTTTAAAAATGTGCTGTGTATTATCAAATTAAAATATGCGTTTTAGACACTTCAAAAATTCTACTTTCCGCTGAGATATACACTTTGCCGAAGTGTGGTCTCCTCCTTTAATTAATGATGCGTGGAAAATAGTCCATGGGAAATACATCCAAGCGACTGGAATTACTCTACCAAACTACGTGGCGCAGTCGCTGGCGAGTTTGGTATAATGATTGGTAGTACAATAATGCAACTACCCTCTTTGCCACTAATATGTGCACTTTATGTCATAACATTTTGAGTTTTTTTTTAATACCCTGCCATGAAGTGGATCGGGAGACATTGGAATGGCGTCCGTCCGTCCATATTCAATGGGGACAAGTTTTTTCTGAAACTATTGCACCGACGTGAATGAAATGTTGTTTGTGGCCAGTACTTATGACTCTACTGAATTAGTTCGACAATTGATTCTGAGGAATTTATTTTTACAGAGTTATGGCCCTTGACTCTGTTCGTCAAATTGGTGTCTGGGATTTGCAATGGGGACAAGTTTTCTTGGCAACTATTGAACCTTCATGGGTTAAATTTTGTGTGTGGCTAGTACTAATGACCCTATAGAATGACTTTGACACTTGATTCAGAAAAATTTATTTTTTCTGAGTTATGGCCCTTGACTCTGAACTTGGTGTATGGTTGTTGCAATGGGGCCAAGATTTCTCGGCAAATATTGCATCTACGTGGATGAAATTTTGTGTGAGTGGTCAGTAGTGTATTGACCCTATTGAATGCGTTTAAAAACTGATTCAGAGAAGTTTATTTTCATGGACTGAAACAAGTCTGTCCTGGAATGCACATCTTCCTGCATCAAAGGTATTTTTTATGTTCTTTCATTTTATTATCTCCTATTTTTCAGTGGATGATGTCATTATATCCCCAAAATACGAGTTTCGGGGATATCATGGTTTCGCCCCACTCGCCGCTGCTGCCGCCACCGCCTATCCGCATATTTTAGCCGCTAGCGCAATAACTCACAAAATACTTTACATTGGCTTCTCATTTTTAGCGTATGGGTAGATATGGTAGAGAGGATGAACCGATCAGATTTTGGGCAAGAATGCACTCCTAGGTTTGCCACCAGGTGGCGCTGTATATTGAAAAAATCAGTTTTTTTACCATATCACTGGAACAATTACACAGACCTCAAATTTGCCTCATATTGTAAGCCTAGTAAAGGGAATCTAATAAAGGGGGCTTCGAGGATTGGGGAATTTCGGGGATATTCCCGCCGACAGCATAGACCTAGTTGCTCTGTTTTTTATTTTTGAATGAATGAATATGGAATCTCCTGTGACCATTCTTACCGTGGCAGGAGATATTGGTGACAATGTTGCCTTGTTTTAGAAGTTCGAGAGCGACATCAGACATACTGCAGGTGAGAGAGATAAGGAAAGATTACAAGATAGGTGGGGAGACCTGAAGGGAGGAGATTGAGAAGCTAAATGTTTTTGTTCCCTGTCAAGTATCTCTAAAATAATTGTGAAGTTGACGTTGAAAAGATGTCCAGAATGGCCACACAAACTAATTTTTAACCTTGTGCAGAGGTCTGGTGGTTGTCAATGCGGGACGTCCAGAAGATGTTGTAAAAACACGTCACAAAAACTTTCATTCTGGCTCCTCAGGGGACGTCATTTAGATGTGGAAGACCTCAAAATGACGTCCTCTGGACATATCCTTGCAAGGTGGGTTAACCCTCCTCCTTATTCGGTCAGCTACCTTTCCAGAAAACGTGCCCGTTTCGAAGTTTGCACCTATTCAAAAACTTTATGATGACCATTTCCCTCAAAACATGTACCATCAATGGTTTTAGCCTCATTCTAAAACTAGGCTTATGCCGTCGGAGGCGCCGGCTGGGGGTATATCCCCGAACACCCCCAATCCTCCAATTCCCCAATCCTTGAATAGACCTTGAATAGACTTTCATTTGCACTTAATTTCAGGTCAATCGGTCAAATGGTTCTGAAGATATGGCCAAAATGGTAATTTTCCATCACAAAGCGCCACCTGGTGGCAAAATATTGAACCAAACAAGTAAAATGTCATAGTGGGACACATCCTCAGGTCATGACCTTTCATTTGCACTTGATTTGAGGTCAATCGGACAAATATTTCCAGAGATATGATAAAAACAGTGATTTTTTTCAGTTTTTGGCCCCTGGTGGTCTATCTAGAAATTGTAAATAGTCCAAAATCGAATGAGTTCTTCCTCTTTATTTTCTTATATGCAAAACTTGGAATTTCTAATTGATATATTACTCCAGTTATCGCGTTAACATGTAAATCAGTTTTTGGCCCCTGGTGGCCAATCTAGAAATAGTAAATTGTCCAAAATCGAATCAGTTCTTCCTCTTTATAATACTTACTTATATGCAAAATTTGGAATTTAAATTGAAATATTACTGCAGTTATCGCGTTAACACTGAAATCAGTTTTTGGCCCCTGGTGGCCAATCTAGACATTGTAAATTGTCCAAAATCGAATCAGTTCTTCCTCTTTATGATACTTACTTATATGCAAAATGTGGAATTTCTAATTGAAATATTACTGCAGTTATCGCGTTAACACGTAGTTCAGTGGCGGCAGCGGCCGGACCAAAAACATAATATCCCCCGGAAGGCTATTCAGCGTTCGGGGATATAAATATTGGACCAGTAAAATCAGCAGCAAAGCTAAAAAATGTAGAAAAGGCAGATGCAAGACCAAATTTGTGTAAAAAATAAAATAATAATAATAATAATCAAATTTGTACCGTACTGTACCTCTGCAGTATTGCTTATTCAGTTTTAGTAAATATACAGTATCGGCTAGCTCTTATGCGACCCCTACAGCTACAACAAAAAAGAAAAGAAAAAAAAAACTTGACAAATATTATGTGATGGAATTTAAATCAGTGATTTTATTTGAATTTTGATTTGGACAGGAAAATGTCTTGAATATTGTTTCCTGAAGTGCCTTATAGTGACTTTGTTTACAGTTATCATGTCATTCATTCTTCATACCGCCTGCTCCAGGGCTCTGATACATATCAAACACTAGAGGGAAGTATTGGAAAGCACAAACTGCTGCAGTCACATACAGAAGTCTGAAAAAAGTGATTGTTCCTCAATGACAATATGCTCACCACAAAGTTATATCAAGTTTTTTATTGCTTGTTCATACCCACAGTATTGAGGGCCAGAACAAAATGCAGACTTTGTATGCGCCACAGCTTCCTACAAACCTAAATAGCTTGTAAACACTGTGAATGTGGTCATAAACAGCTAGAATTTGAGAGAATTGAACAATCAGCTTTGTTTGTCCATGTCTATGTCATTGCTTAATGACCTTGTGCACTTTTCATTAACTGCGGCTGTTTCAGACTGATTGGCCAAATGGTTCAGGACAAAATTGGATTCGGACGGACGGACAAAATTTCCTCATTTTATAGTAAGATGAATCACATTCTGTACTTGAGATCTTCAGAACATGACTCTATCACAACAAATAAAAACAACAAACACTGAAGCTTTCCAAGAAGATGGGTCCCAACACTGTAGATGGGCTCCCAACACTGTCGATGGGTCCCTCGTGACATTTCTTTTCTCTGGGAAGATTTCTGCTCGCTGCTGTTTGTGGGTTTTTGCCCTGAAATGGGTGCAGGAGTCATCACCTGCTCCTCTGCTGCACTTAGTAAAACTTCTTTTTCATATTCATTCCGCCAAACGTATTGTACAAATACAATGGAATTTACTTGAAGCAGCACTGCCTGAGCCTGATTTACTCTTTTACTAGTGTACCAAGGGCTCAGCCAAAGTTTCTTACAATGGTGCAAGGTAAGGTAATATACGTATTAAAGTGAGCAAAATGTTATTTCCTCTGGTTAGGTCGTCCTCAGATAAGCGCAGTCACATAAGTACTGCCATTGAAATGGGTGAAGATGAAACGTCTGCACTCGGTGTACTCAGGACTGCATGATAATACATGCTGAACACGTGTTTGTCACTGTTATGTTAAATGCTATGAATGCTTCATTTTTTTTTTTTTTTTGTTGGAGTAGCCATTTGCTAGTATCATTTTCCAGTACTTGATTGATTGTTTTAAGTTTAAAGTAACAGCGATGGATTCTGATTCGTCCTCTCACTTTTCACAGGTGCACATCATTATCCCAATCCTGGTGCTGCTCTGTTCCGTCTTCCTTGTGTTGTCCCCTTTTGTGGATCAGCCCCAGATCGAGTACCTGTACGTCATCCTCTTCATTCTCAGTGGTGCCCTCGTCTACGTTCCCTTTGTTCACTTCAAACTCTTCCTGGAGGTCGCTCCTGCCGATTAAAACCTGTGATCCACTCCAACCCCTCTCACACGCGCACAAACGCACAGACAAGTCAACCCCACGCGGTTTCCTCTGCTAAACCCCAACTTTCCCTGCCAAGCGGACTGACTCTGCTCGACTCCTTTAATGGACTTGTGGCTAAGATGCCTGACGTGTGACATGGCAGGTCAAGCACGGCCTATAATCTGTTTGCTATGGTGCTTGACTGGGACTAAAAAATGTAGATGGTTCAAGCTACAGAGTAGCCACGCTTTATCGTACATATTGCTTACATTTTTTTTGTTACATACATATAAAAAATAAAGTATGCTCTCAGGTATTCTTGAAAAGGAATGCTTTAACAACTGGTTGATGTTACTGTAAGGTATAGAAGTATTTTGACTGTGGCACAATTTTTGACATCAAGAACTAAAATTCTAATGCTGTTGACTTTATTCGGATTTAAATTCTGTAAAAGTGAAATGAAGGCTGGCAGCTTTGATCTTAGGGAATTTACATTCACAACAAGATAAGAGTGTTGGAATTTCAGCCCTTTAAATGTGTTCCTGTCCTATTATTTATGGACACTACTGTATACACGAGGAATGCACAAATGCAAAGCCGCATACAGTGGAATAAATAAAAAGGTTTGAAATTTCTCTGAAACTCTCCGAATGGTAATGAATGATTCCCTTGTGTACTGGTCAGCATTGGTGACTCAAATGGTAGACGTTAGTTCTCCAGTGTCAAGCATGGACACTGTCCTGTTATCAGTGTAGGTGCATTACTAAAACACTGAATTGATAGTTCGCATTTCACATTTTACATAGTGCCATTTCAGTCTGATGATTTTCTCTTCTGTAATTTGGAAAAAACAAAACAAAAAAAAACAAACAAACATTTTTTCCATGATAACCTAATGCTGAATAACCAGACATACAGGTATTTGCTCTAAAATTATTACATTTAAAGCAATTCTCACCTTTCTGGCATTTTTACACTTTTCTTTTGTAATCTTAAAATGCTCCTAATAAGCGTATGGCACACTCAAATGTAAAAGAAATCCACCATGTGCTGAAACTCATCAATATTCAATTGTCATATATTTCATATATCAGAGGTCAGGCAGGGGGAAGAGGGTGGGACTTCAGAGGGAGGCGGAGTTGTTCATGTTCAAATTTTTTCTCAGTGCTGTGCGACATGCCAGAGAGGAAAGAACTGCTTTAATATTTATTTTCTAAAAATGTGTTGAATTTAGCTGAAATAAGTAAATATGTCAGTAATAAGAAATTAGGATTAGTTGACCCAAAAATTAAAATTCACTCATTATTTACTCCCCCCAAGGCTAATCGAAGAGTCTGTAAATTTTTTTCGTTCTCAAAACACTTTTGGAGTTACAAAGAAAAGCAGCATCTGCAGCGCATCTGCCGTCGTCGGCCACCATAATTTCTTCCGCGAAGATGAACAAGGCTCCTAGCTAAGTGGCTACATTGGACATTAAGGCTAAAAACATGGTGAAAAGATATCTTTTCAAGTCAAAATTTTTATGGCGGGGCTAACTGACACTTGGATGATGCCACAAAAGCAGTATGGAGGCATTTTGTGATTTTTAAATGTTTTTTTTTTTTATGCTTGAAAGTGTAGCCACAATTGATTTCAGTTGATTTGGATTTGTCCTCAATGCTGCTTCTCTTTGTAACTCCAAAAGTGTTTTGAGGACGAAAGAAATTCACAGACCCATTGATTAGCCTTGAGGTGAGTAGATGATGAGTGAATTTTCATTTTTGGGTGAACTATCCCTTTAAGGTTAGGGTCAGGGATCAGGTTACTGCTAGGCTGTCCATAAGAACATAAGTCAACGCAATTTCCGACAAAAGATAGCTGTGCAAACTTGTGTGTGTGTGAGGGTGTGTGTGTGTGTTTGACATTGGCGACTCATGAACTGGGGAGGCTCAAAACAGTCCCTTAAAATTAATGATTGGTCACAACCTGTTTTCAGTCATTCATTTAAATTACCATTACAGAAAATCTGAAAACAGTCACAGTCCAAGCCATTAAAACATTTATCCATCTGAGATTGCTCACTCTTAAAACAACAATCTTGAGCAATAATTCTATTGTCCTGAGAGGACTTAAAGTCAGTCACGTAATTATTAACTGATCCAGTTGCATGTGCTAAACTTCGCCCTTCAGGAGTTGCAGTGCAAAGACAGTCTTAAGTCTCTGAATATGACGACCACCAGCTCGGAGAATCTGGGACACAATGACAGCCCAAAACAGCTGAGCCTTAGACGGGAGTTGGGGATGGTAGGCGCCGTCTGTCTCACCGCCGGCACCATGATTGGATCCGGTATCTTCATGTCGCCCCAGTCAGTGCTCAACAATATGGGGAGCCCCGGGGCCAGTCTGGTTGTCTGGGCGCTGTGTGGAGTACTCGCGATGCTGGGAGCGCTGGCATATGCTGAGCTCGGAACCGTCATAACAGAGTCCGGCGGTGAATACATTTACCTTTATCGCACGGTGGGTGAGCTCGCGGCCTTCGTATATGTCTACATCTGCGTGTTGGTGCTGATACCAACCAGCATTGCTGGAATATCCCTGAGCTTTGGGGAGTATGTGGCGGCTCCATTCTACACGGACTGCGCCCCACCTCCACTGGTGGTCAAGACCACCGCCGCTTTTGGGATCATTGGGCTTGGGCTAGTCAACTCCATGAATGTTCGTGCAGCCTTGTCCATCCAGAATCTCTTCACAGCAGCCAAGGTACTTGCTCTAGTTGTGATAGGCATTGGAGGTGTGGTGCTTTTCTCAACTGGAGCACAGTCTGACAGCTTACAGAATGGATTTCAGGGAACCAATTTGGGCATCAATTCCATAGGAGTCGCATTATACCAAGGCTTCTGGTCCTACAGTGGGTGGAACAACGTGAACTTTGTCACCGAGGAGCTGAATCATCCAGAGGTGAGCGCTTTGGATATTAATCTGGTAATCTGGTCAACTAAAAAATTGTTATGCTTTGTAAAAACATCTCCCAACACTATTTCAAGAGGAATGATATGTGAGATTAGTCTATCTTTGCACTGAGGAATAGAATTATTTGACAAAGGGTCCTAAGCAAGATAAAGATTTTTCTATCTCACAGTTCAGGGACATAATTGGCTCAGGCAGTGCAATGTGTGGCTAATGTCAGTGCAATTTGCGTACCAGTCACTGCTTTTTAAAAGCCCATGCAAAGCATCGGTGCATCACGGAAAGCATGGCAAAACATTGGCTTAGGAGACAAATATGGTTTTTCATTGACTCAGACTCCCTGCTACACCAAAGACTCCTTGGAAATTCTCAGAAATATTTATATACTGCTTATGTTTACTCTGTAGCTCAGAAATTTGGAGTCACTTGTTATTTAAGAGCCAATTTTTCTAAGAATGAGACAAATGAGACAGTAAAACATAGGGGGTGATTTTTCACCCCCTCAGATTCCAAAAAAATTTTTTGTGGGGGTAGATATATTGTAGAAACTGACAGAAATAACATTTTTATTTTATCTCTGAAACCTTTCGGTAAAACATTTACAGCCCTCTTAAGGGAAGGGGTCCCGAGGGCCAAAATTCCAAAAAAACTAAAAAATGGATTTTTGACTTTGATTATTTCTGTGCATCCTCATTCAGCCTCTGTAATTTCATGGTATATGAATGTATCAGGTAGTGTTTTTCAAATAACATTGGTATTTTACAGGCTGAATGAGGGCGTCACCTACAGGTGGTGCTTCAAATCACTACTTTTCACTTTTTGGGCTGCATTTGGGGACCTCCCAAGGCTTGCGCCCTGATTAAACCTGGCTCATTCACCCCTATTTGGACACGTGGGAACCTTTCCTTTCTAACTATGTATGAATGGCGGTGGTTTAGTTTGGGCACTTTCGTATAGGGGGCGCTTTTCGTGGTGATAATGCAGTTTTGGTACATTTTCATCAGGCCATAACTCAGTGTGCCCACTATGGAATTAAATAAAACTACTTTTATTATGTTCCTCTATATCTCTAGTTTCTATGATTATCATGTCAGAAAGGTTTGGTAAAGGTAACCCTTTACGCACCAGAGTTCCAGGTGCCCCAGGAAAGGTGAAAATGGTGCCATGGCTAATGACAGGGTACATTACAGCATTAACTGTAGTTAATCAATGGTTTATGCTCAGAATTAAACTTAAAATGCATTTTATTTGCATAAACTCACAACAAAAAATTACATGTACCACTTAGTGGCCCTTCTTTAGTGGTAAACTGAGGGACATAATATGCTAGTCCGTCTCCAAGAAGTTTTAACTTCAAATAACAACAACAATAATAGTCTCCATGTTTTATGTGATGATTAAAAGACTAGCAACTTTCAATCTGAAACACTGTCCATGAAGTAATGCTCCCTGGTAGTCCATGTTCAGGGCATGAATTGCAAACACCTGAGGTCTGAAAATTCAACAACATTATACACATATTTTGATATGTGGTGTGTCGTTTACAGTCACAAGTTGTTCGAGATGAAGCTGGATTTTCACAGAGTGAAATCAATCTGTATGTCTGTGGCCTTTCAGACCATGTGGTCATGCAGTGCTTCCCCCTGGGCCAGCTGAGCCATCTAGTGGCCAATTGAACAACCAACCGTGCAAAACAGTACCGAGTGGCTGTATTCTGCTGTGAACATTTTAGCTCAAAAATGGTTAATGGGACAAAATATCCCTCTTGATATTATTTATAGAAAGTAGAGATATAGAAGAACATAATAAAAGTAGTTTCATTTCATTCCATCTTGGGAGCAACAAGTTATGGCCTGATGAAAATGAGCCAAAATGGCATTTTCTCCACAAAAAGCGCCCCTAGACAAAAGCGCCCAAACTAAGCCACTGCCATTCATGTATATTTAGAAAGGAAAGGTCCCCAGACTCCCCACATGTCAAAATATGCATGAATAAGCCAGGATTAATCAGGGCCTAAGCCGTGGGAGGTACCCGATTGCAGCCCAAGAAGTGAAAAGTAGTGATTTGAAGCGCCATTCAACCTCTAAAATACCGATGCCGTTGGAAAGAGACATTCATACACCATGAAATCGCGGAGGCTGAATAAGGGTGCACAGGGATAATCAAAGTCAAATACCAATTTTTTTTTTTTGTTTTTTTTTTTGCAATTTTGGCCTTCTGGACCCTAAGCCTGAAAAGGGCCATAATTTTTTTCCAAAGAGTTCCAGAGATAAAAAAAATTTCTGTCAGTTTTGGCAATATATCTACCCCCACAAAACATTTATAGGAATTGGAGGGGGTGATGTATCATGCCCTGTCTCATTCTGAGAAAAATTAGCTCTTAAAGGGGACCTAATTTGCTATTTTTCCAAGTTTATATTTTGGTCTTTGACCCCCCTAGAGTACTCCTGATCGCGCAAAGTAAAAAAAAGGGTTCTTGTGTAGCTCATACTGCTATCCTCAAAAAACCACATTTGTAGTTTATTGTAGTCTCTGCCTGAAACGCCTCATTGGGGCGGCTCTTCCGCTATGGCCCCCACTCCCCATGTGCCCACTTTCTTCTGACTGGCCAGCTCTGTGGAGGGTGGGAAGAGGGAGTTGGGCCGGAAGAGGCTGCAGAGGCTGCAGAACGCAGTCTGCTTCCCCAGAATGAAACGAGAGACACGGCCGTCTTCTGATAACGAAGCGGCATGAAAATTCCGCAATCTAACATTATACTTGACTATAGATCTAATGAAATGAACTTGTTCTAATAAACGCAGCGGCGAAAGTGGAGGAAGCAGTGCAAAAATCTGGCAGAGCAAGCTCAACTTCACTATTGGCTACAGTTTGCTACCAGTGAGTACAGCGGTTCTACTACTTGCTAGGATGCAGGGAAAGCTAACGTTAGAATCCACAACATACAGACACATTTGTAGAAAGGGTGGAAATACCCACGTGTAGACCGGAGACCGTAGAAATCCGGTGGGTCTGAGTTTAGAGGGAAACGTGGACAGTGAGGAGCAGCTAAAAGTGGACCAACAGCTTATGGACTGTTTCGGTGTGTATTAGGACCTGCTGGTTCGTGTGCATAACTGTGGTGTGTTGTTAGCGTGGAGAAAAGAATAGCTTCTGCGCTGGTAAATGACGGAGGGGCAAAAGCTCCAAGCTCATCGGACTTTCTGGAAATTACCCGTGGTAATGATTTACCGATTGCTTCGGAATGACCAGCTTTTCCTCGCGGAAAATGGGCGAGTGATGGAGAGTCTGGGTGAGCTAGATAGAGTTCCGGTTATGTAATGAACATAATACAGGTTTTACAGACGATAAGTTCCGTCTGCGTGAACCGTTGCTTATGTGGAGCTAGCGAATTGATCATCATTAGAGGAAAGAATTTAACATTTAATTGATGGCAATAAATCATTTGTTATACACGTTATAGCCTGTGCGCTTCCCTATTGCTTTCACCGGTAGCATCAGAGAGCTTGCCCAGACATTAGAGATGTATCAGGCTGACCCCGGTCATGGATAAGTAAAACGATCGTTTCCCAAGCACCCAAAAACGCACCCAAGCTTTGCAAAATCTTCGGCTGGTCTAACTGCACCTCTCTGGTTAGCTTCTACTGTAGTGGCTACAATCAGGCAACGATAAGATGAAACTGTCACATTGATGTTGACCAAAGCAACTCAAGCATACCGATCAGAATTGCTGCATATAAGTTAACCAGGAGCATTTTTAATTAGCAGAGCACGCAAACTAACATGCAGTCGCTGATAATTAGTCATGACTCTGAATGTAATCTGCAAAAAAATTGTTTCATGTCCGTGTGAAAGCTGCTTAATGCGTACATAACACCTGTATTCGCGCCTTTGCTTTGACTTTGAATGCAGCTAATCTGTAGTGCGAAAAATTTGTTTCCCTTCCGGTGTGAAAGCGGCTCGATGTTTATTCGCGTCTTTGCATTGACTTTGAATGTAGGCTAATCTGTCCTGAAAAAAATTTGTTTCGTGTCTGATGTTAAAGCAGCTATATGAATAGCTTTTTATTAGCCACAGCAATTTAAAGGGGGATGAAATAATCTCAAGGTAGTGCAGAGAAATCATTTGTAAACCGGTAGAGCTTATGTGTTTTGCATCGCTTTCATGGTAGCACCAGAGGCTTGCTCAGACATTTGTGAAGTATCCAGCTAATCCCGGTCATGGATAAGTGAAGCGATCACTAACTTTAGAGGCGACAATCGTGCAACGTTGTGATGAAACTGCCACTTTGATGCTTACCGAAGTAACACAAGCATACCGATCAGAATTACTGCATGTACGTTAACCAGAAGCATTTTTAATTAGCATGACACACAAACGAACATGCAGTAGCTGGTAACCGAGCGGTCATAACCACAGAGAGAAACCTTTGCAATACAGGTTTTACAGACAGCAAGTTCTGTTACTGTGAACAGTTGTACCAAGCATCCAAATTACAAACAAGTATTTAAAGTTAGCTTCAAATGAGGTTTATGTTCACACACCTCCTGTAGAATTTCCCCTGATATCATTGTTGCATATTTAGGACACAAATATTAGCAACAGTAACTTTGCTACGTTAGCCGCTGTGCTACTGCCACATCGACCCCCGCTAATGGTCCACCCTCGCATCTGACTGCGATACGTGGAGACAAACCATCCATAATGCCGTCTCCACCTATGAGACAAACCGCAGAGCGACCCTCAAAGTCAAAAGGCAAAGAAGGAAAAACCGTCTTGTCTCTGCATCAAAACCGGAACATACTTTCTCCTGCAGCCGCTGTGGAAGAGTGTGCCTGTCCCGCATCGGACTGTCCAGCCACGAGCGTGCCTGCAGCAGGCGTGGATCCTGCCCCTCTTAATCTTCGTTCGCGAAGTCTAGCCCTGACAGCCACAATCAACTGGCTATCACGTCAGGTTGGCTTATGCAGTAAAAGCAATGTACAGCTTCTGTGTCTGTGAGTCATGGATAGTCGCGACCGATACAGGCTTTAGCTGCAGATATTTTACAAAGCCTGCGTTTGAGGCCAGTTGTTAGTGCTAACTATCGCTAGTGGTCCTGCTGGTTGCCACCCGTAACACGTTAGCTTCTCTTACATTATTTGCTATTATATGGTTACTTACAGCTTGTGGCTCCGAGCGCTTCATCAATGCTACTGCTTCAGGTTTGAGAAGCAGCTGAAATGCTTATCCTGTGTCGAATTATCTGTTATTGACAAAGCTGTCTTTCGTGAAATGCTGAGCACAAGCAGCTAACGTTCCCTTTGGCCATGTTTGCTGCCAGCAAACAAAAAAGCTACCCACTGATTTCTGGTGGCATCGTCTTTTGGGAATATATTTGTTTTCCTTCGCGTCCAAAAGTAAATGGACAAGTAGCTTTGGGAGAGATACAAACAAAATTGCACCTCAAATGATCTGCAGTTCTTCTCTCGTATTTGCAAAAGTGTCAACGCTACTCAGGCATGATCTGATATGATCTGCCGTTGTTAGTGCCTGCTAGAATAGTTTCCGGTGTGGGCAGGTCCAGCGCAGTGGTTGGCTCTGGCTGAGTCTGTACTAATTGGACGTCACAGCCTGATGTCAGGTTTTACCCAGATCTCATGGAGATCTCGGGAGGAGCCGTTGGGAGAGGAAATTACACTCACAAAATCACGTTCTTGTATTACGGCAAAATCCCTGTATTTTATGCTTTTCATGAGATCTGGGTAAAACCTGACATCAGGTTGTGCCGTCCAATTAGTACAGACCTAGCCAGAGCCAACCACTGCGCTGGACCTGCCCACACGGGAAACTATTCTAGCAGGCACTAACAATGGCAGATCATACTATGCCTTAGTAGCGTCTACACTTTTGGAAATACAAAAGAAGAACCGCAGATCATGTGAGGTGCAATTTTGTTTGTCATTCAGATATTATTCCGATCAAATAGATCTGATGTATAAGAGATATATTTTTCCTAATTTTTTGAAAATCCACTTATGGCCAAATTTTGAATATGAGACATTGTAAGCAAAAAATTGAGGCTTTTTGCCCAAATTTGCTTCATTCTCTCTATTCACCAGAAATTTCTGAACATCTCCTGAAAATCTGAAGACTCTAGGACATACAGCGCACTCCATAATTATTGGCACCCCTGGTTAAGATGTGTTCTTTAGCTTCTAATAAATTCAGTTTTTTTTCCCCCCAAAAAAGGGGGAAAATCCAACCTTTAATTCAGGTACATTTATTTGGTGTGAAAAAAATCTCACATTAAGAAATAATTCTTTTACACTAAATCATGTGTGCCACAATTATTAGCACGAATGATGTTCATACTTTGTACAACCCCCTTTTGCCAACAAAACTGCACCTAATCTATAATGTTTCACAAGATGGGAGAATACAGAAAGAGGGATCTTCGACCATTCCTCTTTGCACAATCTCTCTAAATCATCCAGCGACCTGGGTCCTCTCCTCTGCACTCTCCTCTTCAGCTCACTCTACAGGTTTTCAGTGGGGTTGAGGTCTGGGGACTGAGATGGCCATGGAAGGAGCTTGATTCTGTGTCTGGTGAACCATTTCTGTGTAGATTTGGCCACATGTTTAGGGTCATTATGTTGCCGAAAGACCCAGTGACGACCCATCTTAAGCTTTCGGGCAGAGGCCTCCAGATTTTGATTTAAAATGTCCTGGTATTTCAAAGCATTCATGATGCCATGCACCATTACAAGGTTCCCAGGGCCTCTGGAAGAGAAACAGGCCCACAGCATCACCGATCCTCCCCCATACTTCACAGTGGGCGTGAGGTGCTTTTCTGCATACTTATCTTTTGTGTTCCGTCAGACCCACTTAGAGTGTTTGTTGCCAAAGAGCTCTATCTTGGTCTCATCTGACCAAAGCACACGGTCCCAGTTGAAGTCCCAGTGCCGCTTAGCGAACTCCAGACATTTGCGTTTATGATTGTGAGTGAGAAAAGGTTTTTTCCGTGCATGCCTCCCAAACAGCTTGTTGGCATGTAGATAGCGCCTGATGGTTGTTTTGGAGACTTTGTGACCTCAAGATGGTACCATTTGTTGCAATTCTTTAACAGTGAGCTTCGGAGAACGTTTTATTTCTCTTACCATCCTCCTCACTGTGCATGGTGGCAAAATAACCTTGCGTCCTTGTCGAGGCTTGTTTACCACTGTTCCAGTTGTTTTAAACTTCTTAATGATTCCTCTGACAGTAGATATGGGCAGGTGCAGGCGAGTGGCTATTTTCTTGTATCCATTGCCTGACTTGTGAAGGTCGACACACATCTGCCTTACTTGAATGGTGTGTTCCTTTGTCTTTCCCATTTTGAACAGTAGAAAAGAGAAATGGCCTCTGTATCATGTCATATTTATACCCCAGGGAAACAGGAAGTGATGAATTACTAATTTAATGTTCCTAGATACTCTGATCAACTTTGTAAACTACTATAGAAATGACAGAAATACTTCAATTACATTTATTTCCTAGGAATTGTAAGGGGTGGCAATAATTGTGGAACAGGTGATAATTATTTCCTAGTCAGTGATTTTTTTCCCCCTTAAAATTCACTTGAGTTGAAGGTTACATTTTTCTCCAATTTTTAGTGCGGGAGTATGCTTCTGCAATTAAAATTGAATTTATTTTAACCCTTGTGCGATCCTTACATTCTGTTTACTCCCCTTGTCCTACGGGTCAAAAATGACCCGCCCTACCAAAGCCCCAAAACAAAGCAGCTGAATTGAATTTTAAATCCAAAATCTATTTTGCAAGAAGAAACAACATGTTATTTATCAATTCAACTCAATTTAGTTCATTTTTTATCATGTATTTTTTGTTACACAGTACAATTAGACGATCAGAAGTGACCATTATTACACCTTTCTTTCTTTTTTTTTTTACCACAAACCGTCATAACACTTTTCACAGTAAAGGTTTATTATTGCTATTATGTGATGTAATTACTTCTGAATTAATTATATAGGAACAGAAAAAATTTAACAGTCGACAATCTGGAACTTTTTGTCAAGTATTTTCTTTTATATTTTTTAGGAAGTGAATTATACAAATACTTCTCTCATAAAACAACAAAACAACAACATGTTTCTTGACTTTGTGAACAATTTCCAATATCAACTCTAATTAGCACACGTAGGACAGTATGTGCGAACGTGGCAATGGGCTTTGCGGATGTATTTCTCACATGTGCAGCACACAGCTTTCGTCTTGCAGTCCTTCTTCCAGGGGCAGAACTGGCACCTTTTTCTTTTGACTGACCCAGCTGCAGCCTCAGGTGGATCAGGACAAGATTCAGCTCCCTGAACAGCTTCCACAATGGCTACAGAGGCTTCTGTGCTGGGCAGGCGCTCCCTTCTCTCAATGCTCAGGGTGACAAGAGCCTTTCCCAACTGCTCAAGGAACATCCTCCTCTTGTTTTTCTTCCCTGACATCCAGGTCAGGTTGATCTCCTGCCTTATCACAAAGGCATTATATGAGGACACATCAATGATGTTATTGAAGATGACCAGGGGCCAGCGTGCAGTCATCCTTCTGCAGCTGTACGTTCCAATAACCTTGTCGAGATTGTCCACGCCTCCTTTATTGCTGTTATAGTCGAGGATGATGGCTGGCATTCTGTCCTCACGATCGCTGATTTGGTGCTGCTATTCTTTCCTGGTTGCTGTCTGAATTTGATGAGGACCATGCAATTTTGCTGTTCTGTGACAAAAATGTCTCTCTTTCAGCTTGAGGGATTTCCTCTTCTTCTTCATCTGAAGATGCATCATCCTCTGGGTTGCATTCCTCCCCATCTTCCTCTTCAGATACATCTTCATCCTCTTGTTCCTCTTGAGCTCCTGAAAACATCTCATCCAGGACCTGTTGGACAGTGAAATATCTACTCATGACTTCAGCAAAGAGCCAACTGGGGGTCCTTTGATTCAGGGTACCTTTATACCCTCTTACTGAATTTGATTTTATTATGTCTGAGATTGTTTTTTTTTTGTTTTGTCTGGGAGCTTGTGTGATGTGAGGGGTTAGCTGCAGATCAACAGTGCAGAAGCAGGTCAAATGCAAGTTCTATTCGTACATCAATCCAGTTTCTTTGATGTGTGAGTGTGTGTGTGTGTGTGTGTGTAGGTGTGTGTGTCGGTGTGTATCTGTGTATTAGAGAGAGTTTGTGCGTGGCCTTGAAACTTTTTTCTGGTATTTAAATGCGTTTATAATTCACGGGTCAAAAACGACCCATAAGACAATCTTTGTACCCTAGTGGTGTACAGCCCACATGGAAACATAAACATAAACAAAGTATCACTTTTTCTAATGATGGGGTCCCTTTAGGAAAAGTCATAAAATTTTAAGCTGGAAAAAGATAGTTTAAGGTATTTTTTCCACATGTAAACATGGTAGTGGGTCACTTTTGACCCGTAAGACAACACAATTTTAACACATCTTATCCAGGGTTGCCAATAATAATGGAGGGTGCTGTATACTTCAAGAGATACGGACATCTGAAAGTGGCATCTCCTTCATTTTCCAACTCACAAGTGATTTATTGAAAATTTCCATTGAGTGAAAAATTATGTAAATGTTGGATTTTCAGCAAAAATGGGCAGATATCAGTTTCAGATGCCAAAGATCATTCCTACAAAGTTTCAAGAGATTCTGCGGTGGTCAAGCAACTTACCTCCCCTAATCTCGCTGAGTTGACATGGAATGACCCTACTAACAATAGGTCATTTCATTCTAATTTTTGGTAACCATACAGCTTTTGATAATGTTAGTTTCAACATTTGCTAAGCAACATTACTGGGAGTGTTTAGTCGCAAATTTTAGTGAGCTAGTTAATGTTGACACTGACTGTGTTGCACTGTGTGGTGGACCGGATGCCAAGTGGAGGACATGTTTAACAGTATTGTCCATGAACAGAGAAGTAGAACTACAGTTGCTTTTCATATATGGAACCATTTCAGATTATGCAATTTCACAAAATGATGGTTCTATATACAAACCCCAATTCAAATTAAGTTGAGACGCTGTGTAAAACGTGAATTAAAACAGAATACAATCATGCAAATACAATGCAAATCCTTATCAACCAATATTCAATTGAGTACACCACAAAGACAAGATATTTAATGTTCAAACTGATAAACTTCATTGTTTTTTGGAAATATTCACTCATTTTGAATTTGATGCGTGCAACACATTCAAAAAAAGCTGGGACAGGGGCAACAAAAGACTGGGAAAATTGAACATTGCTCAAAAAACACCAGTTTGAAACATTCCACAGGTGAACAGGATAATTGGAAAAAGGTGAGTGTCATGATTAGGTATGAAAGGAGCCTTCCGAAAGGCTGAGTCTTTCACAAGCAAGAATGGAGCGAGGTTCACAACTTTGTGAAAAACTGTGAGAGCAAATAGTCCAGCAGTTTAAGAACAATGTTTGTCAACAGGTAATTGCAAAGAATTGAGGGATTTAATCATTTACAGACCATAATATCATCAAAGGATTCAGAGAATCCAGAGAAATTTCTACACATAAGCGGCAGGCCGAAAACCAACATTGAATGGCCGTGACTGTTGGTCCCTCAGGCGTCACTGTATTAAAAACCAATATCAGTCTGTAATGGATATTACCATGTGGGTTCAGGAACACTTCAGAAAACCATTGCCAGTTAACAGAGTTTGTCGCTACATCTACAAGTTCAAACTCTACCATGCAAAGCAAACGTCATATATCAACAACACCAGGAAATGCTGCCGGCTTATCTTGTTTAAAATAAAATCCCCAACCAATCAGTCTCTTTCCAGATGGCGATGCGTGCCTCACAAGGATGCTATGATACTTCTGATGAGCCATAATTCATCGATTTTTCTGAGATCACTGCCTCCTTTCGAGCAGACTGAACCCCAAACCATAATATTACCACCTCCATGTTTTACTGAAGGGGTCAAACAGTCATTTTTGACACGTTCTCCAATTCATCGACACACATAAGTTCTCTGTTTGGGTGAGAAAATTTTGAATGGGTGGTATTGGTTTTGATTAAAGGCCTTGACACACCAGATGCGTTAAAATATATTTCAAACTGCTGAATGGGCATGAGGTTTGACACACAGAATGTGATTATCATGCTGCAAAAAAGTGAACCTTTTATTTTTCAGATCGAGTTCGATTTTTGCGAACATTCGCAATGCAAGCAAACACATCAACCAATCATAATTTGAACAACTTGCCTATACCTCTGACAGACTGAAAGACGTTCCTCCGGCTCAATAGCGTCTTTGTCTGCGGCGTGCCGTCAGGTGTTCAGAGGGCTTTCTGTAACCTCACGCTTTACCGCTCGATGCTCTCAAGCTGTCGCCTTATTGACAAACAATTTATTGCCTGAAAGACCAAGACCAAAGCATGACCTATATTAAGAATTGATAATGCCTGTTGCCTACAATCATAACACTGATATGGCAATGTAATGATGGCAATACTATAGATACAAAAATCCAAAACTTCCGCTGACTTTGCAGCATTTACTTTCCCCTTCCTTACTATTGTCACTCAGCTATGCAACATGCCTAACAACACCCTTCAGCCATGACGACTTTCAGAATAGTAACAGATTCTCGTGGATTGCGCAATGAGCCTCGCAAACCAATTTAAAAAGATCTGTGCAGTTTCACAAGTGCTGAAATTTTAAAGATACATTGATATTTTACTTCATCTACGAAAGAAAGCGCCTCTTCTAAGATGTGAAACTTTCCATCTCTATCCCTACTTTGTAATAGAGGGTGAACCCAAAACCTCCTTTTTTCTTAGAAGGAATGACGAGGAAAAGATCTTCGTCACTGGAGAATGAGTCCACTTTCCTTCTTCTTTCCTGTTCTTCCTCTGTCCTCTTTTTATACTTTGGATTGAGCTGTCAAAACTTTGTAAATTAGTTTTCCCGAGTTTCTGTCGCAAATTCGTGCTGGAGCCGGTGTGAAGACTTATGATCTGAACATTTCGCAACCGAACATTTCATATTTTTGTGACGTTTATTCGTTACGCATCCAGTGTGTCAAGGCCTTAACTCCTCAAGTAATATCAATTGAATGCTGTCAATACAACCTAATTTTCAAAAAATCTGGGACACTGCGTAAAATGTAAATAAAAAGAGAATTTAATGATTTGCAAATGAATTTCACCCTATATGTAATTGAAAAAAATGCAAAGGCAATATTTTGTCTTTAGAAAAATATCTACTCATTTTGAAATGCCAGCTAGCGTTTCAAAAAAAGTTGGGACACAGGCAGTAAAAGACTGGAAAAGTTGTATGATGCTAAAAAAAAAACACACCATGTAGAACCTCCCACCACTAATAATGTGAATTGGCAACAGGTTAGCAACATGATTGGGCATTAAAAATCTGTCTGAAGTACAAAATCTGAGGGCCCCACCACTCTGTAAAAGACTGCATGGGCAATAAACAATTGAAGAATATTGATTTAAAATAAGATTAAAAAAATAAATAAGAATAATAATTAAAGAATAACCTTTAACAGGAATCCCAAGATGCTGGGATGGAATTTGGAAGCACAGCACGCATTCAATACACTCAAGCACCTATTCACTACAGCTCCTGTGCTAAAATTACCGGTCTCGAATAAACCCTTTATCGTAGAAGTTGACACCTCTAATGCCGGAGTGGGTGCACTTCTGTCACAAAAGCTCTACCCGTGCGTATTTTTCTTGCACAAGCTCTCTCCTGCTGAAGCGAACTATGAAGTGCGTAACGGGGAGAAACTAACGGTCAAGCTGGCGCTTGAGGGACAAAGGCACTGGCTAGAGGGAGCCCAGCATCCTTTCCTGGTGCTAACGGACCATCGCAACCTGGAGTACTTGAGAAAGGCACAAAGGCTAAATCTGCGACAGGCCAGGAGGACGCAATTTTTTAGGTTTCAATTTTCCAATAACCTATCACCCAAGCTCCAAAAACGTTAAAGCGAGCACCCTCTCCTGTACATGCGGATTGGAAAAGGATCTGGATTCCGAAAAAACCATCCTTCCGCCCTCCTGCGTTCTCGCTTCGATCAAGTGGCAGTTAGCTTGTGCGCAATTTGCCGTGCCAGCTGCTTGTGCGTAAGCGACACCCACTTCCAGTCCCACATCAACCTAATGTCACATTTGGCTGTTGATTTTGTTACTGATCTGCCAAATTCTGAAGGTAAGACCTTCTAGTTTTCTACTTGTAATCATTGATCTATTCTCCAAGTTTTGCAAGTTTGTGCCTTTCTCGTCATTTCAATCTACACTGCAGGTCGCCAACACACTGTTCGAGCAGGTATTCCGCAACTCTGTCCTTCTGGAGGACATAGTCTCGGACAGTGTGCCACAATGTACATCCCATGTTTGGAGAGTTTTCTTCAAGAAGCTAGAGTGGCTACAGTGAGTCTTTCCTTAGGATACCACCCCCAGAGCAACGGGCAGGTTGAGAGAGCCATCCAGGATTTGGGGAGGTTTCTCCGGGCCGACTGCCTCGAGCGCCAGAGAGATGGGTCAAAATGCCTGCCCTGGGCGGAATATGCCCAGAACTCATTAAAGAGCGCATCCACTGGATTCAGCCCCTTCCAGTGCATGCTCGGATGGCAACCTCCCCGAAACCCATGAGACCAGAGCCAGACAGAACACCTGGCTGTGGACACCTGGTTCTCTGAGGCAGTTAAAGTCTGGGAGAACAGCAATGTCCAGATTAGGAGAGCTCTTCACCATCAGAAGATCCAGGCGGGCAGATAGCACCGGGACTCCCCCCAGTACCAGCCGGGGGACAAGGTCTGGCTCTCCACCAGGGACCTGTACCTCTGCCTGCCCTGCAAGAAGCACTCCCTCTGGTTCATCGGCCCCTTTCATGTCCTCTGGAGGGTCAATGAGTCTGCATACTCCATCCAACTGCTGTCCCATCATCAAATCAATAACACCTCTCATGTCTCCCTCCTTTGGCCTGTGCATGCTGGACCCCTAGCAGAGGTGAACCAAAGACCCTTCCCCTGTCCTGGAGGTGGACGGAAGCCCAGCCTACCGGCTGCATAGCCTGCTCCAATCTAGAAGACGAGCAGGCAAACTTTAGTACCTGGTGGACTGGGAAGACTATGGTGCAGAGGGGGGCACTGTCAGGTCTCGCCTCTTTCAGTCCAGCATGCCGGCCAATTAAAACCCGGAGCACTGCCACACTCTGCCATCAACAAGGATCATCTGTGTGTGATTACAGCTGAGTGTTGGCAGTTTATGTATTTTTGTGGATGCCTCTGCTTGTGCGGTCAGCATAATAAAACTTACAACTAAATCCATCTTTGCACTTGAGTCCTGTCCACATTTTCCTGGCCTCCGTGCCATCTGTTACAAGAAGAGGTGACACGACACAGTGGTAAACATGTCCCTGCTTCGACTTTTTTGTAATGGGGTTGTCAGCATCGAGTTCAAAATGAGCATATATTTGTCAAAAAAAAAACTCAGTTTCAATATCTAATATATTGTCTTAGTATCAACAATACACTGCTAAACAAATTTGTTTGACCACCAACCAATGTAAGGTTTATGCCACAGCTGTCCTAAATTAACAGTGTTGGTAATTACCACAGTAATTTTAAGTTTCTGTAATGGTTAATCCTTAAGTATGCCAAGCTTTTTAATTGAAATTATGTTTTAATGTTAAAATAGAATTATTGTTATCCATGAATTTTCCAATTAATCGTGTTTCATAGAAGCAGAAGAAATAGTAAAGCACATTATCATTTTTTGATTAAGATGACAAATAAGTTATTTTCTTGAATTCCTGAACATAAATAGTTTTGGTGGTTGAATGCAATAATGTATGCTGTTATCATGGCGAAACTGAAGGTCATACAAAAATATATATTTGATTTTTATGTGTGAATAAGGACTATTTTGTAAGGGTGCGATTCGGAACCAGTCGCGAGAACCAGGCAATGCAGTAGAACTTGTTTTATTAATAAAGGGGGAGCACCCCCACTGGGCAGAAGGCAAAGGTACAAAGTCCACACTCCAAAAATCAAAATCCAGTTGGGCAAAAACAGAATCAAAACCAGGGCAGCAATCACAGTAATCGTAGTCAGACAGAAATGGGTCTGGTTCACAGGTACAGGTACGTCAAAGAAGCAAAACCAGAATCCAATGGGCGTAATCCAAACCAAAACCAGGGCAGCAATCATAGATCGGGCAGAAAAAGGTCAAAACACACAGATGCAACAATTATCCAAAATCCATCCGTCCATTTTCTGTACCCGTTATTCCTCACTAGGGTCACGGGGCAAGCTGGAGCCTATCCCAGCTGACTACGGACAAAGGCAGGGACCCACCCTGAACAGCTTGCCAATCCATCGCAGGGTGCGCACACACCATTCACTCTCACACTCATGCCTATGGGCAATTTGATATCTCCAATTAGCCTGATATGCATGTCTTTGGACTGTGGGAGGAAACCGGAGTACCCGGCGAAAACCCACGCAACACGGGGAGAACATGCAAATTCCCAGGCCGGATTCGAACCCACGACCTTCTTGCTGTGAGGCAGCAATGCTAACCACTGTGCCACCGTGCCGCCCTATCCAAAATAGAAAGATATACACTGAGTAATCAAGGCAAGAGAAGCATGGCACAAGAAGACTGAGGAAACGATCAGACAGAGAGCTGTGAAGAGACACCTAAAATACACTTCCAGGGAGATCACATGGTAAGAGACACAGGTGCAAACAGTCAGACTGATTACAAGGGAGCAGTACATGAGGGAGAACCTAATCACATGCAATTTGGCAGAAGCCAAAACGCGGACAGGAATCAACAGGACTCTGTCTAATAAACTACACTCAGTTGCACAACGGCTATTGCTACTGATGCACTAGCCAACCTCAGGGCTCTGGGCTGGGCCGTCTTCTCTACTCCCTCATTTCCTCAAATAGCATTGCTGTACATGGCTCCAATACCATTATCAAGTTTGCAGATGACACCTTGGTGATGGGGCCGATCAGTAACAACGATGAAATGGCTTATAGGGAGGAGTTTCAGCTCATCCTAAACACCAGAAAGACAGTTCTTTTTGAGCTGTAGGAGAGCCATTGGGGGCAACCACACCCCCATCCACAATCTACATCTACTGGGCTTAGCTGTCCTACTTTAGGTTCTTTGACATCCTCATCTCTGAGGACCTCTCCTGGACTCTCAGTTCCTCCACCCTAGTTAAGAAGTCGCAGCAGCGGCGATATTTCCTGAGACGTCAGAAGAAAGTACACTTGTCGCCTCAAATTCTGGTCGACCTCTATCACTGCATCATGGAGAGCATTATTATGAACATGCATCTCAGTGTGGTACAGTGGTTGCACCACCTCAGACAGAAAGTACCATCAGTGGGGAGTAATAAACTGCTCAGAACATCACTGGAAACCTGCTCCTGCCTCTCAGAGCCCTGAAGTTCACTGTCTGCAGAGAGCAGGGGGTTAGCCAAGAACACCTCATACTTGAATTATAGACTGTTTACCACCCTACCATCAGGTAAGCGCTACAGGAGCCTTCATTCCCTCAATGGTATGCTCAAGAACAACTTCTTTCTCATAACTAACCATGCTGAACTCCACAAGACGACTCCCCGTCATTCTGCCATACATCACACCAACCTCCACGCCTGCCCCCTCAAGACAATAAACATGAACTAATCTAATATTGTGACTACAAAGTTGAATCTGAGCTAATCTAAAAATGTAACACTATCCATTCCAATATTTTTAAAGACCCTTGTCTATGAGAGTTATTTGTTGTAGAATCATCAGAATTTTCCTCAAAAATTCTTTTGGTGCCCCCATTTGCACCTCATAGACTGCAAACGGATTATTGATTAGACATTACAACAAACTGAAAAGGCTAATCTCAGCAACAATCTTCTGCAGGTGCAGTCATAAAACATTGATTGTTGCAATGATGTTGCAAGTCAGTTGTAAAGTTAATATTAACTTTTATAGTACTTTGCCCCAAATAGAAAACACTGTGTGGTCCTTATTTCAGCATTCTCTATTCTCTTGGCATTGAAATCAATCTTTCGATCAGTCATTAGGAACTCAAGAGTTTATGCTGTTTTTCTCTAACGTCTGCCCGCAAAATGAAATGGCAGTGGAGCAGGAGGGTGGAGGTTTAGAAGTGGAGGGGGCTGTGACCACAGTGGATATCTGCTGAACCTGAAACGAGGGGATGCTTGAGAGGGGACTTTGGGGCTGAATGCAATTGGAATGTCACTTTACTGGGGCCCCTGGTCTTTCGTTGGTTCGAACGGTTTAAACTATGTGATGGAGTAGCTGAATGAACCTGAGGAGGAAAGGCTTGGACTCGGCAGGTTTCTCCCTTCCATCTCCTGATGGGATATAAGACAATGATTAAAAAAATAATAATAATAAAAAATAAATAGTGGTTGATGAGGGCAGGCAGTTCTGCATCTCAAAGTCATTGGGACCACCATTCTTTCTTCATTTCATGGTCAATATCATTTCCATTTGCATTATGACTGGCTGCAACTGCTGGGAACCGGTGGCCATGGTGCTAGAGGCCAGCTTGAGTCCATCGACAGGTATTTTGAAACCATAAAAATGAATGATGCGAATACTCCCAATTTACTATGGCAACACTGCAACTATAGGCATGCACTTCACCAACTTATTTATGTAGTCAACCGCATAATATTAGGCTTATTATGAATACTGAATATCAAAATACAGCCCAGTATCTTTAAGTAATGATTCTGATAGCAGTAATACTTGGCTTTACATTTTGGCCCAAAAATAAGCTGCAACTATATTAGTGCAGAGTAATGTTCTGCATTTATGATTTGGCCATTTTGCCATATGTGGGGAAAAGATCTCTAAAGACGACAACATTAAACCTGGTTTAGGCAACATTTAACCTGGTTTTTCTTTCATCTCTAGACTTAAAACAAGGTTTTGCATACACCTACACCTTTGCTACAATCGTGAAGTGTAGAGTGTTTTGCCTGAAAGGACATTTCCATTGTGGTTTGCTGGTTTGAGATTTTTTTTGTAATGAAATTTGCACTTTGAAACTTGAATAACCCTCTCTCCCTCTGACTTCTTCCTCCTAGGTGAACCTGCCCAGGACGGTGATGATTGCCATTCCCTTGGTAACCGTGCTATACCTATTGGTCAACGTGAGCTACCTGGCTGCCATGACACCCCGTGAAATGATGTCATCAAGTGCCGTGGCCGTCACTTGGGGGTGACACCAAATAAACAGATAGCATTACATTGCTGTTATTTAGCATTCACTCTTATCCCAAGCGACTTACAACTGATTTATCTAAGATAGGGCCCATTCCCTCGAGAGCAATATGGGGTTCTGAGTCTTAGACAAGGACTCCACGACTGCACTGATTGTCAGTCGGCTCCAATGGGGCTTAATCCACCAAACTTAACTTTGGTCCATTTGAAACACCTTTACCACTAGGATGCAGGCTGCCCTTATACAGTCCCCTCTGAAAGTGTTGAAACAGGGAGTCTAATTCCTTTATTTTTGCTGAACACTGAAAACATTTGGGTTCGACATCAAAAGATGAATATGAGATGAGATCAGTATTACGGCTTCTATTTCCAGGTATTTACATCTAGATCTGTTAAAAAAAAAAAAAAAACTCAGATGTTTTTGTTTAAACTCACCCATTTTTAAGTTAGCAAAATTATTGGAATGCTGGCTGACAGATGTTTTTTGTTGCCCAGGTCTGTCCTATTACATTGATTATTCACACAAATAGCACTGAATGTCGACTCTCAGTTTCAGCTTTGAGTTCTACCTGAGCAGGCGGCACTCAGAGTTAAGGTGCTACCAACATGAAGACCAAAGAGCTGTCTCAGGGAGAAAAACATGGAATTTTGAAGCTGAGAGAAGTTGGAAAATTGGAGCGATTCCACAAACATCGGCCATAGCCAGTACAACCATTGGGAATGTCCAGACGAAGAAAGAAACCACTGGTGTACTGCAGCAGATGTTGCACCAGTAGACCATGGAAAACATCAGCAGCTGATGACAGAAACATCATGAGAACTGTAAGGGAAACCCTAAAACGACTTTCGGTGGTATCACCAACAACCTCTAGGGGGCAGGAGTGAAGGTATCAAAATCCACCGTTCGCAGATGACTTTGGGAACAAAAGTACAGAGGCTACATTAGAAGATTCAAACCACTCATTAGCAATAAAAATAGGAAGGTGTGGTAGAAGAAGGCACTCTTCTCCTCCCCTTACCCATCATTCTGTCTGTACCTGTCTATTCAGCCAATCCAGTCCCATTGTTATCTTTTCAATGTCCCTCCAACCCCCCTCTGTTGAACTTTCATTGGGCTTCTCTGCCATTTGTCCTTTTATATCCAATCAGAACAATCCTTACAGTGAAGAACAGCCCACCTAGTTTCAGTTTAAATCTCTGGGCCTCCGTATTAAGGGCCTCTTGCTTGCTGGTACCAGAAAAAGCCGCAGATTTCAGCAGTTGGGTTTCATTTGTATTATTCAACCATTTGTTTAAAATTAATCTGTAAAATAAATTTGATATTAGACTTTTTGCTTTAATTACTCTGCTTCTATGATAAATGCCAGATTGGAATTTGACATAAAGCACAGAGACTTGGCTCAAAATTACTGAGACAATGTTTTATGGGCTGATGAGACAAAGATTAACCTTTACTGATGCTGTTCACTCTGTAACCAGCGTGATGGAAAGGCTAGCGTGTGGAGAATTCAAGGATCTGCTCATGATCTCAAGAGCTCATCTGCGAAACAGTGGAGCTAATGCATAGCACTCCTGGTGCCCAGGGATGTAATAAGGACACCAGGAGAATGAATAAGAGGGGAGTGCTAAGGATGTGAAATTTACTAAGTAAACAAAGTGCATAAGAACATAGAAAGTAAAACTTCACCGGGTATATAAAGAGCCTAATAACTAAAGAGCCAAACGGGAGTGTTGTCTAAAAATAAAATGTGTTACACTGTATGGCTACCTGCCTGTGAAGGTGAGAATTAAGGTATAAATTGGGGAATGATGATTAACTAATAGATACCACGTGTAATCAGAGAGTGCAGGAGGATAATTGAATAATTAATAGACAGGTAGCCAGTGAAAAATAGGAATGCCCAGGAGGAGGGGCATTGCAGTACCCCGCCCCCAATGTAGCCAGGCCGGTGACAATCTGGGGAGCTGGGGGCCCAAAAGCCCTGGACAGCCAAGGTCAGAGGTGTGCTGAGCAGCTGGAACAGTGATACGTTGATGGAGCCAGGGGCTCAAAAGCACTGGAGAGCCGAGGAAGTTGTTTGCTAGGCAGCCGGGGCCAGTGGTTTGCCTGAATCCGGGGGTCCAAGAGGTGCAGGAGCAGGGGCGTTTAGAGAATGCCCTTTTATGGCTCCCGCTGGAGCTGGGGCAACAAAAGAAACAAGCTGCAGGAGCCACAGGGGAAGCAGGCTGCTGGAGGGGTCAAAGGCAGGAGCAGGGCATCTGGGAACGGTCCGTCACTTCCTGTGCTGGTACACTGTAGCACTGGAGTGAGATACAGCGCCAATAAGTGGACTAATCACGCCTGCTGTTCACAGGGAACCTTACTCCTGGGCTGGCGACTTCCAGGGCCAACTGCGCATTGTCCTTACTGGGTCCTTATGGTGAGGTAGCCTTCTGTAACGCTCCCGGTGCCCAGAGATGTAATGAGCACAGCAATAGGGTGAATCAGAGTGGAGGACCCAAGTGCTACGGACTTGGAACTTATTAAGTAAACAAAGTGCATAAGAAAACAGAGTAAAACTTCAGCTACATTGGTCATGTCCCCACTCTGGTTGCGGTTTAGTTGGCTTGATGATGTCCTCATTGTGTCGTGAAACTCTTGGCACATAATAATTAATACTGCTAAATTATTTATGCGTATTTTTATTTTAGAGTAAACAATGCCAATACACCTTTCTCATGTTGGTAAACTGAAGCTTAGATGCTGTTTGTTTTGAATTGGTCTGCCAGGAATGGCAAACTCTTTTCCCATTCGTTCATAGGAACATGATTCGCTTTAAATGACTGGTCAGGAATGTCCTGCTCTTTTCACAGTGTTTGACAGAATAAAAGTTTTGGTTTGATTTGGTTGGTTAGGAATGTCTTACTCATTTCTCATTGGTTGTCAGTCATTAGGTTTGATTTGAGTTGGTTTCTCGGGGATGACTCACTCTATTCGTATTGGTTGACAGGAACAAGGTCCTGGGGAGCTGGGGCTGGATCATGTCCATCGCGGCTGCACTATCAGCCTTTGGATCTCTGAATGGCACATTCTTCAGTTCAGGACGAATTGCCTTTGTGGCAGCTAGGGAGGGGCACATGGTGAGACTTCACACCTCCTACAGATACCTGTTGTACTCCACTAGGGGTGAGGCAGACCAAGTGGGAATCAGGGAACTTAGCAGTCTTCCAAAAATTTCCATAATTAATTTCTCACATTGGGCCAGGTAGGAATGAATAGCTTTTTTCATCCAATTAATGAAATCATCATTTAAAAACTGCATAAATTGTGATTACTCAGGTCATCTTTGTCTGATAGTAAATTAGTTTGATGATTGGAAACATTCAAACGTGACAAATATGCAAAAATATAAGACATCGAGAAGGGGGCAAATACCGTACCACACAAAAGATCCCCGCTGTCGTAGTGGTGCTCATCCTGCATTGTTCCTGCCAGAAGTTCAGCTATAAAAAGACACTTAATGATTTAAATGTTAATCACCATAGATATGAGCTCTGAACAAATGCAGAAAATGTGTTTTGAGCGAGGTGAGCAAGACTCAGGGGTGTAAGGTCCATGGGGTCAGTCAGGTGATTTCTCTTATTTTAGTACGTGTGTTTTCATTTGTAGGGACAGTATTGAGGCAAATAGAAAAAGTAGGCGAGGGAATGATATGCGACAGGTCATTGGACAGATTCAAACCATCGACATTGCGGAAGGCGTCTCTGAATTTACTTTCTGACCCCTGAACCTTCTATCTGAGAGATGAGCTAAAGGCTGGAGGTTGAGTTTAGCCCCTTCTGAAGGCTCATGTATTCTCTCTCTCCTGCCCTTCCTCTGCTACTGTTTCACTGTTGGACTCTGACTCCCTCCCAATTCAGCCCAACATCCTGGCGATGGCGCACGTGCGAAGGCTGACGCCATTCCCCTCACTTGTCTTCACAACTATTGTCTCATTGGTGGTGCTCAGTCTCGGAGACTTCCAGAGCATTGTCAACTACTTCAGGTACACACAGCGCCTCTGGTGGATACTGCTCGTGCAACACTTTTTTCATTTGTCTTATTTTACAGATTTCCTTCTTCACAGTCATTTAGCTCACACTTTTTTAAAAAAGCAACATACATTAGATGAGACAAAGCAGAACTTGAACAGATTTAATTAACCAAAGCACTGGCCAAAATTGAAATAAAATTTAAAAAAATTAGATAGTTACTGTCCCTTGATACTTGAGATGGGGTTGCTATGTTGATGTCCTAGGACAGGAAAATGCTCCAACACAGGCAAAAATCCACAAAAAGAGCTTCACAGGTCTTGAAAAGAGTGACAGGTCTGGTCAAATTTATTCTTCCACAATTTCTCCTTGCAATTTCTCCTACTACTTTACTCTCTCAATTTTTCCCCTTATATACTCTTTTCCAGCCCCCTCCCACCTTCCAGACTTTTTTTTCAATTCTCTGGGACTTTCCCCAGGACATGCCCAAAACCCTACCTCCAGCCTGGCTTAACAAAAAACAAAAAGTCAATACTGCTATCTAGTGGCTTTTTTCCCCCCACATTACAAACCCCACCAGGCTATAATTTTCCCCCTTCTCCTCGATATGGAATTCCTGACTTTTTGTGTAACCCCTTTATACAGATGGTAAATAAAGCCAATCTTTGCCTACATATGCACAACCCCTATTCAAGATTTTGTTACTCAGGATTTGAGTCTCTCAGAGACCACCTATTTTAGTTCATTTTCACAATTTTGGGACAAAAAAGTACTGGTAATACATAGAAAATTCAGGAAAATTCGACATTTATGTTTTTCGCAATGAAATTCTGGTAAACTGAAAATGGCTTGTCGGTGAAACAGTGCATTTCTAGGATCACAAACTCATTAACCAGAAGTTTCTTACATCTATGGGTGACACGTGGAAAAACTGATAATCTGATTATCCCCCAAACCTCACCCAACAGCTAAAAATTGAGTGATTATTGCTTTGGTGTGAATTAGAAATATTACAATGCTATTTACTGCCAAGCAATTGTTTTGGAGCATGGTAAAAACTTTTCCATGAAATGCAAATAAATTATTAAATAAAATGAGGGGGCTTCTGAAGTACCTCCCCATTCAGTCTCCAAACTAAAAAGAAAGCTAACTGTAAGTTCAATGTTCATTAAAAGTGCATCAAATCATCCATTACTATGAAAAGTGATGCCAAAAATAAGAAATAATGCAAACTCACTCCCATGGGCTCTCAGATTGTAATACCAGCTCATGAAATAATTCATTGTTGAACAGTATGCTCTCCTCCAAAGTATATTATCATTCATTTACTGGTATTGGATGATATTTTATGAATGTTGCTTCTTCCGATGAATCCACAAAAAATTTACGTTCTTGTTGCATATCACATATCACAAGTAAGTAGCGTTGCAATGGTGATATACCTGGGACCCGCCTTGTGTTTGCTAACATGGTAATAAGCAATTCTAGAATAGGGTTGCGCGATTGGACAAATATATCGGCGATTGGAAGAGTCCATTGTCGGTTGTAGTTTTTGTCATTTTATTTTCGCTCATTTGATGGTCAGCCTCCTTGAAAATTCAGATCAGTAAATAATTCACCTGCAAAGTGCAATTCAAAGCTTGCATGAACAGGACCAGGAGGTTAAAGTTGAGCCATGTTGTGCACATTCTTGTTGACCTTATTTCCGAGGAGTCTCACTAAACAGGACAGTCACTGATTGAAAATGATATCAAAGTGATTTATTTTGTTTAATGGAAAAGGAGTCGCCGAAAGACTTCTGATTGCAATAGATAAAGGTAAATTTACACAATCAGATCAAAAATTTGGTTTGCAATTATCACACAATAATCGAGCATAATAATAATAATAATAATAACAAGTTGACATGGTCTACAACATCCCCCGCCAAACGTGTGCGTCTTATTTTCAAACTCCATCAAGGCCTTTATGGTCTGAAGCTACGCACCAAATTTGGTTGTCCTATCTGTAATAGTTCATGAGAAAAGCTGTCCCCTTTCTCTTGGACGTACGGACAGACGCACGCACGCACGGACGGACGGACAGAGGTCAAACCTATATCCCCCTCCCACTTCGTGTTGGCGGGGTATAATAATAATAATAATAATAACTAGTGTTACGTTTGCCCGCGGGCAAAAGTGCGGTCTCCTTATAGTAGCTGGACCTATGAGGATGACCAGTTTGACACTAGAGACAGCATAGTGGAAATTTTCCAAATGTTAGAATTTAAAAACAATTTGTTTTTGCTTCAAAGTTGAAAGATCTTTTATACATACTGAAATTCAAAGGCTTCTAGTTTAAAAAATAAAATTCATTTTCAAATTCTGCTCGAGATCGTTTGTTTAGGAGAGTCTCGAGGTTCACATGTCATTTTCAGAATTTTTCAACGAGCAGCTTTTACAGAGATTTTTGAAAATGCGAAAATTCCAAGATGGCAGCTAAACCTTAAGACCTACGGCTTCATCGCCATTGACTTTTTTGTTCAGAATGTCATTTCGCATCTTTAAAAAAAATTGCATCTCTCTAGGACCATTTAGAAAATTTTTCCCATGTTAAATTTCTGACCTTTTCGGGCCCCCTGCTCGAAAAGGCCCGGGCCGATCTGGCCCAAAAGCTTATTGGAACCCCTTCCCATTGATATGCACGAGCTCACCAAGTTTCACGACTATCAGTCAAAACGCGAAACCTGTAGAAGAGACACAAAATCGTGCAAAATAATAATAATAATAATAGTCTGAATGAATAAGAACAATACGTCTCTCTCAACTTCGTTGAAGACCTAATAATAATAATATGGTCTATGCTGATGTTGCCAAGCCTATTGTTTAAAGAACCATAATCAAAGAAAAAAAATGAAAAGCATAATAATTGCTGTTTTAGCCACCCTTAAGCGCTTTTACAATCACAAATATAATGTCTATTCATAGTTTTCAGTGGCATGACTGCAGCATACTCCATGGAGGGCAAAACGTCATTCCATTGTAGCAGTCAACACGAGACATTCCCAAAAGCTGCCGTGCAAGACTGTGATTTTTTCATTAATTTCCACCTATGGATATTTAGAGTAACTCCTTAAAGAAGAACACTACGCCAAAAAAAAACCAAAAAACTCCTAATCATAGGCATTTGCGATCCATGTACTGCGTCCGCCATAGTAAGTCCTTTTCATTCATTAAACAGCTAGCCAAATCCCTAATGTTACCTGAGAATTTAGGCAATTCTGTCTAACCCAGTAATAGAGAGGTGTACCTATTGCACTGGCCGGTGAGTGTAGATGGGTAAATACTGGCATTTGGGAGGTGAAGGAAGATTGAAAAAAGTTCATTGTCAAAGCAAAGGTGAGTGGTATTTTCTTTCTTGGAAGGTATTCTGTAACCTATAGAGCACAACCCAGGCTTTCCTCTGTCTGTCTCTGCATCCAGCTGAACAACTAACCCACATTTTGGCAGAGCAGTATGGTAAAAATGACTGGCGGGAAGCTTAGGAGTCTCTTTTGTCCTCCAGATGGGTGTCTTATGTTGCCCATTATGCAGTGATGACCCATGAAACTAATGAATTATTGCTTAAATATGAACTAAAAATGATGGAAAATAAAGTGCAGAATTCATGTAACGATTACACACAATAAAGCAAGTATGGAGAATTGCTTTATTTAGATCTTACGACTTCTCGGATGTGTTGGTATTAAAACAAATATAACCCCAACTATGGGATTTTGAATTATTTTGCAACAAGCTCTTGCATGATTGCAGTCTCTCACCATGGCGTGGGGGAGTGAGGACTCCCTCGCCTCCTGTGGACACCACACACACGTACAAACCACTACTCTAATGAAGTTGGGACGTTGTGTAAAACGTGAATAGAAACAGAATTCAATGATTCAAATCTCATAAACCCACTATTCACAATAGAACATAGACAACGTATCAGATATTTAAAGTGAGACATTTTACCATTTCATGAGAAATATTAGCTCATTTTGAATTTGATGGCAGCAACACATCTCAACAAAGTTGTGACAGGGCCATGTTTACCATTGTGTAGCATCCCCTCTTTTAACAACAGTCTGTAAATGTCTGGGAAGTGAGGTGACCAATTGCTGGAGTTTTGGAAGAGGGCTGTTGTCCCACTTTTGTCAGATGCATGATTCTAGCTGCTCAACAGTCCTGGGTCTTCGAAACCAGATTTTTTGTTTTATGATGTGCCAAATGTTTCCTATTGGTGAAAGGTCTGGACTGCAGGCAGACCATTTCATCAACTGGACTCTTCTACAGAAAAGTCATGCTGTTGTGAAGGATGCAGTATGTGGGTTAGCATTATCTTGCAGAAATATGCAAGGCCTTACCATCAGAGATAAAGGCTTTTGAACTGAGCGCTGATAACAAGCTGGATGCTCCCTCTCCTCTTTAGTCCACTATACACGCAGAGGCGTTGCCAAGATGCCAAGCTTGGGTGGGCATTTGTCCTCCTTGGGGGAGGCAAAAAAAGAATCTCTAAATCGGCGTAAAATACAACATCCGCAACATCTTGACACCAGCGATAGGGGAGGCTCAAATCCATCCCTTGAAAATAATGATTAGTCATAACCTGTTTTCAATCGTTTATTTAAATTACCATAACAAAAGCTCAGAAAACTCAACATTAACAGGTGTGGTCAGTTTTCATTAATAACGCACAACTGTCAACTCTCATGCATTCCACGTGAGTTTTAGTGGTAGCCCATATTTACGTTCCCCTGCTGTAGTCAGCAAATATTCAATCAACACATATGTAAGAGATTCTCGCATGGAACCGAAGTCCTTGTGAGTGGAGGTTTATCAGTTTCACCAGCGTTATGACTCCGGACTTCTCATGTGTATCATGATCGTTGATACTGTTTAAATGAAATAAGATCACTGAAAGCAATTAAATTGCATGAAGACGTTTCAAATGAACTTTTTCCATTTAAACGATAATGAAACATATGCATTGCTTCCAACCCCTGAGTAAAAAGCGTGAGAAGTCGTGAGTCATAACGCAGGTGAAACTGATAAACCTCCATGCACAAGGACTTCAATTCCGTGCGAGAATGATGTATATTTGGCATTTTCCAGCGTGGATTTTGCGATATCTACGAGTATGCAATCTTTTTCGATAGAGTAAAATCAACGCGCCGAGTAAATAGTCTCTCCTCTTCCATATCCCTGCGATTGTTCCCACGCAGAGCAAGTTCAGTGAGAAACAGTGAGAAACTGAATGACTTCACCCATGCTTTTAATGTGGTATCTGTTCTTTTCTACTTGGGTATGACCCATGTTATGGCCCCAATTTGTTATAACATATATGACAACAAGGGATGACAAACACAATTTTGGAACTTAAACACATTTAATAAAACCAAACACTTTTTACTAAACTACTATCGACTCTACTGACCAAGATTGATAAACACAAGAACAAAAATATTTACAGTCCCTTTGGTGGGGCTGCTTGCTGATGTCCAGGGTGAGGAAAATACTACAACACAGGCAAAAATCCACGAAAAGCTTCACAGGTCATGAAGAGTGACAGGTCTGGTCAAATGTATCCTTCTGCTTGCAATTTCTCCTTCTACTCCACTCCCTCAATTTTCCTCCTTATATACTCTTCCCACATTTAGACCTCTTTTATTTTATTCTCTGGGACTTGTCCCAGACATGCCCAAGATATGCCCAAACCTAGCTCCAGTCTGGGCTTAACAATACTGGTCAATACTGTCATCTAGTGGCTTCTATTCGCATTACACCTCCATTCCAAAAGGGAAAGTCCCACCTTTGCCTGTCCTGTAACTAAATCTGACTTCAAGAATACAGAGCGCAGGGGTACAGATACAGTCCTCCCTTCAATACCTTGTACAAGTATGAAATCCCCAGAAGCGGTCTTATCACGTAACTCCAAGAAGTCCATAAACAAAAGTGACTGAGAAGCTCCGGTATCCCTAAGGATATATATGGGGACAGGAGGAGAATGCTAATTTAGAGCCACAAATCCCTCTGACACAAATGGAAGAAATTCCTCCCTCACAAAGTCAGCAGTATCAGGCTTTTTAGCCCCACGTGAAGCAGGCAATTTAGCAGATCGATCATCTACTACAGGGGTTTCTAACCTTGTCTTCACAAAGGCATTTGGTTTGGTATCCTTTTCTTTTTCTTTCTTAGCTTTAAGGAACCAACAGTTAGTTGTAACATGACCAGATATCTTGCAATAACTGCAAACTAGACCACTTTTTTCTCTGTCAGCTTTTACACTTTCATCAGACCTGTGACTGGATTTCTGAGTACCATCACCAGATTTGTGTTTGGGTGAGGAATCTTGGGTATCATTGTTACCTTTTTTCTGAAATTGGAACCATCTATTGTTACTGCTAAACTGAAATTTGGACTTATGTGTGAGAACATATTCATCTGCAAATTTTGCAGCTGATTGCAAATTCAGTGCTTGCTTCTCATTAAGGTAGGTCTTAATATCATTCTTAACACAGTTCTTGAATTCTTCAACTAACACCATCTCTTTTAGTGAGTTGAAATCATCCTTGACCTCCATAGAAGTACACCAGCTCTCAAAGCAAAGCTGCTTCTCGTTAGCAAATTCCACATAAGTCTGATTGTCACATTTCTTCAGACCTCTGAATTTCTGTCGGTAAGCCTCTGGAAGCAACTCATTAGCTCTCAAAATAACCTTTTTGACAACCTCATAATCAGAGTAATCATTTGCAGACAAAGCCGAATAGGCTTGTTAAGCTTTACCCTTGAGGACAGTTTGCAACAACAGAGGCCATTGTTCCTTTGGCCACTGGCAACTCTTTGCTACCTTTTCAAAACAGTGGAAATAGTTGTCAACATCCTTTTCTGTGAATGGAGGCACCAGTTTTCCCTCCTGGCTAGCCCAAAATTTATTTTTAGTTGCTATTTTTATTTTTAGCTGCTCTATTTGGAGCCTTTCTTCTCTATCGAATCTCTGTAAATCGAAATCTCTCTGTCTTGCTAATTTTTCTAACTCAAACTATCTTTGTTTTTCTTTTTCTTCCCTTTCTTTCTCTCTTTATTCCCTCTCAAATTCCCTTTGTTTTTGTCTTTCCTCCCTTTCTTTCTCTCTTTCTTCCTTTTCAATCTCTAGCAGTTTTAATTTAAGTTCAATTTCTACATTTGGTTTTTTGGTGCAAACCCATTTTCATCAATGTAATTTTCAACAATCTCTCTAGCCAGTCTTACTTTTCGCATGGCTGGTTTTACCTCTGTCAGCTCTAAATGTCTGCATATTTCTAGCAGTTCTGTCTTTTTTAAAGACTTCAAAACCTCTATGGTTGGTGATGCCAAGAAATCATCCATTGCTGTTGATCTGTCAATATATATATATATATATATATATATATATATAAATGAAAATTCAAAAAACAATTTTACAATTTGAAATGTTAGATTTTCAATAAATGACTCACACAATGGTCTATCCCGGACGAGCCCCCAATTTGTTATGGCCCCAATTTGTTATTACATATATGACAGCCAGGGATGACAAACACAATATTAAAACTTAAACACATTTAATGAAACCAAACACATTTTACTAAACTACTATCTACTCTACTGACCAAGATTGATACACACAAGCACAAAAATATTTACAGTCCCTTAGGTTGGGTTGCTTGCTGATGTCCTGGGTGAGGAAAATACTCCAAGACAGGCAAAAATCCACGAAAAGCTTCACGAAAAGCTGAAAAGAGTGACAGGTCTGGTCAAATGTATCCTTCTGCTTGCAATTTCTCCTACTACTCCACTCCCTCAATTTTCCTCCTTATATACTCTTTTGCAGACCCCTCCCACATTTAGACCTCTTTTTTTTTTTAATTCTCTGGGACTTGTCCCAAACATGCCCAAGACATGCCCAAACCTAGCTCCAGTCTGGGCTTAACATAAGAAAGGTCAATACTGCCATCTAGTAGCTTCTATTCGCATTACACCCAGTAGATGGTCAAAATTTTCACCTGTCTCTGACCGGCGCTGGTACTCCTGCCATGCAACCATGGCCCTGGAGTGTGAGATGCTTGTTGCATGTTTTGTTCAGTCTTTATCAAGTGCTTTTTTCCCATTTGTGTAGCCACGTTTAGTAAATACATGTCCTCATGATCCCAATTAGAACAGAATTTGCGACAAGCGATGCAAAAGCTGGCATTGCGCAGTACTGGATATTCAAGCCATGCCATGGTCGGGTTTGATACGCAAAGGATAACTGCTAAAAATGGGGACCTCGGCACTAAACAACACGTTGTTCGGTGGTTGCAGGGCTGCCGGTAGAGACAGCACTTGCAGGAGTAGGAGTGGCTTGTTTTTTTAATGAGCCACCTATGCATTTCTACTGGCAAACGTTTGAAGTGCTTATGATGCAGATGTTCGAAATGTTGAAATGTGCTTATGGTAGAATTTTTGTTGCAACAACCCCTGCTAGTACTAGCAACTCCAGACTAGCTGCTAGCCAACTGCCTGGGCTCACTCGGTAGTCAACATAGTGATAAATGAAGCTAGAGCCATGCTCTGGATGAAGCATATGTAAAGCTCTCTCTTAATAGCTGTCTACCTCTGGCTGTGAATCACGTGGGATGCCGCGTGTTTGCTATCAAATAGTAGTAAATCATGGTGTTTTATCTTGAGTTTTCATTGGGTGGGCAGAGCTTTTCTCAGGGTGGGCACTGCCCACTCCCTGCCCCCCCTTGGTAACGCCCCTGTATACACGGCATCCGTGGTTTCCAAAAAGCGTGGTTTCCATTGCAGAAAATGCCCGTCAATTCCCGTCAGTTTCACTCTTTTTGCCGGACCAAGAAAACTGCGTTCTGCTGCCTCGTCCCGCCTAGATCCGCCCTCCACAGAGCTGGCCAGTCAGATGAAAGTGGGCACACGCCGGAGTAGGGGCCATAGCGGAAGAGCCACCCCAATGAGGTGTTTCAGGCAGAGACTACTATGGACTACAAATGGGGTTTTTATGAGGATGGCAGTATGAGCAAAATAAGTACCTTTTTTCAGTTTGAGCGATCAGGAGTACTCTAGGGGAGTCAAAGGCCAAAATATGAACTTGGAAAAATAGAATATTAGGTCCCCTTTAAACTGTATGTTCTGTTAAATTTTTGGACACAAATGTGTAAGAGAGAGGCACATAGCAGATGTACTCAGCAGAAATTTGTTTTTTCACATTTTCCATACAGAGAATAAGCTAATGCTGTGGAGTATTCTTCATATTTTGGTTTGTGTTATTAGAATGCCTGTGTTTGGACACCTGAATGCCATACTCAAATTCTGCAATTAAAATCTCTTTCAAGATGAGTGTGCCATAACAAAACCTGTATGTACCTTTCAGCATTAGTGGTGCCTTCACATATGTGTAAGTTGCCCATGCCTTGGGCACTAATACACTCCCATACCATCACAGATGCTGGCTTTTGAACTTTGCGCCTATAAGAGTCTGGATGGTTCTTTTCCTCTTTCGTCCGGAGGACACGACGTCCACAGTTTCCAAAAACAATTTGAAATGTGGACTCGTCTGACCACAGAACACTTTTCCACTTTGCATCTGTCCATCTTAGATGAGATTTGGCCCAGCGAAGCCGGGCCCAAATGAGTGCTGTTGATAAATGGCTTTCGTTTTGCATTGTAGAGTTTTAACTTGCACTTGCAGATGTAGCGACGAACTTTAGTTACTGACAGTGGTTTTCTGAAGTGTTCCTGAGCCCATGTGGTGATGTCCTTTATACACTGATGTCAGTTTTTGATGCAGTACCGCCTGAGGGATCGAAGGTCACGGGCATTCAATGTTGGTTTTCGGCCTTGTCGCTTATGTGCAGTGATTTCTCCAGGTTCTCTGAACCTTTTGACGATATTACGGACCGTAGATGATGAAATCCCTAAATTTCTTGCAATAGCTTGTTGAGGAATGTTTTTTTTTAACTATTCGACAATCAGCTCACGCATTTGTTCACGAAGTGGTGACCCTCGCCCCATCCTTGTTTGTGAATGACTGAGCATTTCAGGGAAGCTGCTTTTATACCCAATCATGGCACCCACCTGTTCCCAATTAGCCCGTTCACCTGTGGGATGTTCCAAATAAGTGTTTGATGAGCATTCCTCAACTCTCTGTCTTTTTTGCCACTTGTGACAGCTTTTTTGAAACATGTTGCAGGCATCAAATTCCAAATGAGCTAATATTTGCAAAAAATTACAAAGTTTACCTGTTCGAACATTAAGTAACTTGTCTTTGCAGTGTATTCAATTGAACATAGGTTGAAAAGGATTTGCAAATCATTGTATTCTGTTTTTATTTACGATTTGCACAATGTGCTAACATCACTGGTTTTGGGTCTTGTAGAAGTGTGATCACAGTAAGATAGACTGCAGTTAGACCCTTTAGGAAACACCTTTTAGCCCATGATGATTCTGGGGTTATCAGCCCCTGCAACGTCTAATCAATTGTTGCTTTGCAATAAAAACATCAGCTGAATAATTTTTGTGTCTGGATGTTTATGCAGTTCGCAAGAGTGGGATAAGGAATGACAGGTGATGCCACAGGATATCATGCTGCTTTATGAAAATGTTAACCCTTTAATTGAATTTGCAGCTTCACTGCTTGGTTCATCAATGGAGTCACAATTTGTGGGCTTCTCTACCTAAAAATCAAGAAACCGGAACTTCACAGACCATACAAGGTGAGAACAGAGCCAAAACGCTCAGTCTGCAAGGAATCAATCTGTATGTCTACATGGACAGCAATGTTTATACAACTGACCTTATTCAATATAAGAAAATATTTTATTTAAAGGTGTTCACGCGAATTGCTTTCATAGTATTTCCTCCACATTCCCGTTTACGTGTTATAGAGTACAGTCGGATTAATGATTCTGGGCACGCATGTTCGCATTATATCCCTAACTTCATTCCTATCGCTTTTCCTCTGCAATTTGACTGAAATGTGAAATGTCTTGCTGCTGTATAACTGTTTGAGTCTGTGCTTAATTTTGCTAATGCTTCAAATTCTCATCATTATTTCACTGATCCTCGAAACGTCAAATCCGACACCCACAAGACAAAGGTTGATAACCAAGCATGTTGTTAATTATAACTATGTGTTATATGTGGCATAGTAGCTGGTTTTTAGTATCTTCCACCTGTACAGAGAATTTGTTATGACAAACGCATGTTTCAGCAAACATGAGACGTCTGCCCAACATGCAGATGATGTCTATATTGCGTTGGTCGGTCCAGGACCATATCAATATGTCTACACGACCTGCAAATAAGATTCAAGATTTAGTCATCTAAACATGACCCCTTTTAGACATAGATATTGTTGTGTTGTGCGCCAAGAATTCATCCCAGCAAACATGAGACGCCTGCCCGATGTGCAGATCATGTTGGAAATTTGTAAGAGTCACTCCATGCACTCTCTCTAATTCTTGCCTATTAATTGTTTGCTCTTGTGTCAGACCTTTTTTCAGAGAGGCCATTTTGACATGTCATGCAGCCGGCACAGGTGTAGTAATTACGGTCTCATTCCATGTTGGTGTTTCGGGGCCATATGGCCCTTATGTAGTGGTTGCTGTCTAAGTGGAATGATTGTAACACACCTAAATGCAATGGAACTATAATCACTTTTATTAGCCTAGTTACATCTGTGCTTGCCCAGCTTTGACATGTAAAATGGCAACAGTGATAAGGAACTATTTCCTGCGCCAGTCTTCCACGCCAATAGACGTCCAAAAAATACCTTATTTTGAGGTCCAAATATAGAACCACATATCTGTGGTCTAATCTGAGTTAACACTTCAGAGTTTTTTTTATTTTATTTTGAAGTGTACAAATGTTGAGCAACAGGAAGTGGTGGGTTCTTTATCATGTAGGGACCAAGTTTATTATATACCCTTCCAAAAAAGAAACTATACATTGTTTATAGCATCAATTTATTATACATGAAATGTTTTGACAAATATGGAAAACATATTGAAATATACTCTTCCGAAAACAAACTATACAAATATTGAATTATTGATTACACTTTCTTTTCTTTTCTTCCTCCATTTAAGGCATCCGCAATATCCTTGTTATCATATAGCAGCGATCCGTTTTTATTCTTTATGATCTTAACCTGCTCTTTAACTTTCCTTTTTCTGCTACAGTACTGAAAGAAGTGCTTAGGGTTAGTTTTTGCCCCCTCTGCAATTTGTCTTTTATACAGTCTTCTAGCATTCCTCAGCTCTTTTTTGACCACAGCCCGCATTTTACAGTATTCAGCCTTAGTGTTCTCATTGTTATCCTTTTTTTACATCTTATAAAGATTCCTCTTTTCCCTCAAAATCCTACGAATACTTTTGGTCATCCACTGAGGATTCTGCTTTTCCAGCTTACTTTTTGACACCTTTGGAATGAATCTGCATTGTGATTCAAGTAAAACCCCCTTAAGTTTTTCCCGCATCTCATTTACAGACTCACAGTCCAGGAGTGTCTCCCATTTTATTTCACTTAGGTATGAGCACATCCTGTCAAAGTTTGCTCGCCTAAGATTTTTGTTTTTGAATACATCTTTTTAACTTCACATGAAACATCAAAATTTACAGCAGAGTGATCACTTGTCCCAAGTGGCTCCAGTACCTCAACATTACAAATTCTATCTGGGTCATTACAGAGCACTAAGTCTAAAATTGCCTTCTCTCTTGCAGGTTTATTAACATACTGCACCAAGAAATTATCATTTATAACACCTAGAAATTCTTCCTCCCCCCTACCCTGTCCTTTCACCTTTTCCCAATTGATACCAGGATAATTTAAGTATCACATAATAATAGTCCGTCCACCTCTGCAAGCTTGCGTAATCCTGTACTGTCCAAAGCTGGGGGTCGATAGCATACTCCTATGTTTAAACTTGTCTCATTTTTGCCAATGATCCTGATCCAGATATCTTCACAGGGCAGGGAATGTTCATTTTCTGGAATTTCCTGTGCATTTATGTTTTTGTTCCCATAGATTGCTACGCCCCCTCCTTGCCTATTACATCTGTCCTTCCTAAAGAGCTTATAACTATATTATATTCATCTCCATCCTCTTCACTTAGCCATGTCTCTGTAATTCCAACTATGTCATAGCCCTCACTAATCATAACACCCTCAAGCTCAGAAAATTTATTTTTTTATGCTTCTTGCATTTAAATAAAAACATTTCAGGTTATTACTAATGCTCTTCCCCCTTGATTTCCCATGTGGCCGCTGCTTCAAGCCCCCGCTTTGTTGCTTTAAAAGTAGATAATCAATAGTGCATGTAACTCCGTCAGCTTCCATCGGGGCAGTCTGAATTTCCCTATGTGTAACACTCACTAACCTCCTTGCCCCCCAAGTCCCTAGTTTAAATAATCCTGCGCTACCCTCAACATACGCTGGCCCAGTGCAAAGGTACCCCACTGGAACAGGTGCAGCCCGTCAGGCTTGAACAGGTCACCCCTGTCCCAGAAAAAGTTCCACTGCCCTATAAACCTATAGCCCTCTTTCCTACACCAGGTTCATAGCCACGTGTTAAACCTCCAGATAAAATTCTGCTTTCCTCTGCTTGCACGTGGTACTGGTAGAATCACAGAGAACACTACTGTTGAGGATCTGCTCCTAAGCTTCTCAGCCAATTCCACAAATTTGCGTTGCAGAACCTCAAACCTATCCTTACCTATGTCATTTGTACCAACATGGACCATGACAACTGGATCCCTCCCCGCTCTGGTCAGGAGCTTGTCCAAACGCTCCAGGAGGTCTCCTACCTGGGCACCAGGCAGGCAACACAACGTACGAGACTCCTTGTCACACGAACAGACTAAGCTATCTATTCCTCTAAGTATTGAGTCCCCCACTATCACTAACTCTCTTTTCTGAGGGGTAGAGGCCAACAGGGTGCTCTGCTGCTCATCAGTCCCCTCACTGTCAGAATTGGTTGGACACCTCAACCACTGGAGGAGCTGTCGCTGTACGGCGTTCACATCCTTTCCTGCGCTGTCAACCTACAGCCACCCAACTTTCTCTCCCTGCCTGCTCTGGGATCCCAGTACCACCCTGCTTCGGCGAACACTCCATTTCTCTAAACGACATACTACTTAGTTCCTCTAGGAACTCTACTGATTGCGAACTATGTCATGCTGCCAACTGGCCCTGAAGATCAAGGATCCTGCACTCCAGATGCTCAATTAGCTGGCACCGGCGGCAGACAAACCCACCCTGGAAATCTCTTTCCAAAAGTGCGATCATCTTGCAACCCTCACACTACCTTTCTGTCTCATCGGGTGATTTAACATGTGCTTCATGGTCAATTTTATTGTTGAATCAAAGACAGATAAGAAATGGACAAAATTGCACATCCAATTGAATGATTGATGTTTTGCCATAATGAGGTGAACAAGCAACACCTGATAGTGTGGAGTATTTTCAGATTGAAGGTAATTAGAAAAAATGATTGCGATTGAGTCAGAACTAATAATAGTTTTAAAGGGACATTCATTATCCAGGCAATTTTAAGTTCTGACTGCGCCATTTGTCCATGGGTGCTTCAACGAGATACCGAAGTTGCTGTTGCCAATCTGTGCCAGGAGCTCGCAGCGGGAGACCTGCCCCTTTTGTAAATTTCTCCTGATTATTCCCGGCGCAGTTCCAACTAGCTGACAGCTTGTAACTGACGTGACCAGTCGAATTCGCTATGAGCTGATTGACTGTTGAGACAGGTTACGTGCTTTAAATATTTTGTTGCATTTTTTTTATGTTTCAGTGCTTAGGCTACCTATCCGCGACCGCTCTCCTTGGTTCTAAAGCGGCCACGTTGACCACGGTTAAAGCGTCAAGATAACCAGCCTTTTTAAATCATTTCTAAAATTAACAAATTTGAATCATTAATGGATTGAATCATTAAAGAGGATATGAAACACTAAAATGTAGTTATCTTAATTTAATGAAGGTTTCTCACCCGAAAAAAGATTTTAGTTTTACCACTGATGGAGAAAGAAATTTCAAAATCCTGCCGTTTAAGTTTAAATGTCAAAACAAAGGAGGGCGCCATTGCTGTTGTGTTGCTGGACTAGACGTCATCGGAGTGGTTGGCTTAACTCGTCAAGCTAGCGATCGCACTGAGAAACTACATCCGTTCATTCAAAATGACAGAGAAAGAGGAGCAAATTAAAAAGCGAGTTTAGGGAGGCATGTTTTGTATTGCCCCTGGATGTTCAAATGAATTTTACAGAGTCAAAGATCGGGAGAAACCAGTACATTTCCATCATTTGCCACTTAAACGACCACCTGTTCTCCAACGTTGGCTAGCTGCGCTCAAAAGGAAGAACCCACCAGTTAGCAGCAATGCTAGAGTTTGTAGTGATCATTTTGTGGCTGAAGTGTGACGGTACGTTCAGGAACCAGTCGAGAACCAAGCAATGCAGTTGATCTGATTTTATTGATCAAGGGGAAAAACCCCCGCAGGGCAGAAGGTAAAAGTACAAAGTTCAGTATCCAAAAATCACAGTCCAGTAGGGCAAAAACAGAGACAAAAACGAGGGCAGCAATCACAGCACTCGTGGTCGGGCAAAAATGGGTTTGGTACACAGGCACAGGTATATCAGAGAAGCAAAGCCAAAATCCAGTGGGCGTAATCCAAACCGTAACCAGGGCAGCAATCATAGAACTCGTAGTTGGGCAGAAAAGGGTAAAAAAAACACAGATGCAACAATAATCCAAAATCAAAAAGCCAAAAATTGAAAACAGAGACGGTCCAGTCAAAAAAGAATCACAGAGTACTAGGCGAAAGAAACACAGCACAAGCATACTGAGAGAAACGATCTGACAAGGAAGTGCAATCAAAAGACTCCTAATATACTCTCCAGGACAATCACATGCTACACAGAACACAGGTGCTGGAAATGAGACTAATTACAAAGGAGGGAACAAGAAGGAGAACCTAATCACATAAAATCGGCAAAAGCCAAAACGTGGACAGGGATCACGAGACAATCCTATAGACAGACATACGGCTCCGGACAAGGAGTTCTAACGCGCATAGATAATGAGAGAAAGGACAGCGCGAGCAGGTGTGCAGAATCCACAGAAACGCAGCAGAGAAGATTAGGAGAAAGACAAGAGGCGGAGACTAGAACAGGGCGAGTGCTGAGAGCTTGTTAATCAATTAGTTAGTGCAACTATACAATCCCTTAGTGCTCGTTAGTAAGTTAGTATTACATACAATGTTAGTTTATGTTAGTAATTATAGCGAAAACAACAAACTGTTAGTATTGGTCAGTAAAATAGAAAAGAAAGGTGAAGGAAGTAAACGAGATTGGAAGGAAGGCTGAAATCCAGAAGCCATTAAATCACCCGAAGAGTGGCACGCAATACCAGGGTGGTGAGCAATGACTAGACAAGAGACCAGACCGGCGGAGACAAAGTGCAATGCATGGTAGAAAGCAAAACATGGACCGGAATGTAACTATGGTAAAAAATAAAACCTGGAAAAACAAAACTAAAACAATACATTAACTCTAAATTACCAAATCACAATACACAATCCAAGGCACAGTCAGACATAGCAAAAATCCAAATATAAACATGGCTAACAGGTCAGATACATGGCAAGGCAGAACATGGACATAGCAAGGCAGGCAGAATCACAACATGAAGACTACGTGGAGGAAAAGTTTTTTGATGAGGCAGGAATACTGGTGACTCGTAAAAACAACAGGTTGAAATCAGATCAGTGTTTGACTTTTCTTCCTATGATGCACGGAAGACATGGACCATCCCATGCAGTCCACTAATGTTAGTTCAGAAGTGGCTGTGTGCCGTATAACGGCGTAACCATTTTAACAGAACAGAGAGAGATAATTATACGACCAGCAAATGTTCAACATTCCAGTTTTAAATGTTCCACAACCCAGTTCAATCTCAATCATGATCATCCCTTCAATTGCTTATGAGACAATAATTGCACGGACCGGCCTTCAATGTGTGGCAGATAAACACAACGAAATAAAATGATAGGAACGGCATTAAAACAAATGTAAAATTTATTATGAAACATAATTCACCATTAGGCTGAATCGGTAGGAGCCCTGAATTTGTTTCTCTGCTACGAGACGATCACACCTGGGGGTAATGAGGGACACTAGCTATGTTTTCATCCACTTGTCAAACGAACTATCTGAAGTTCGCCAAACATATTCATGTGAAAAAAGCATGTGAAAATGCGTTCTATTTCATACGTGCTCCGCCCTCTAATGGGCTTCGCTATTGGTTTACTCCTCCGAGGCCTCGCCTCGGTGCCTGAGAAGATAATTGAACTCACCTGCTCCGTAGGAGCGGGTAGCATACTCACCCCCTATAAAGCCCCGCTGTTGTCAATGCTCGTCTCCTTTTTCACTCAGCCTGCTGAAGAAATTGGACTAACGGGAGAACATCCAAGGCGAAATCTTCTTTCCAGTGTGCCTCCCCCATGGTGGCAGAAGACCAACACAGCGACTGTTTCGTGTGTTTGGGTTGGCGTCACCAGGTGGAGGCTGGTTCTTGTGCTGCCTGCGCAGTGCTCCCTTGGGAGGAGCGCGAGCACCGTCAGCAGTTCCTGCAGGCCACACGCACCTTCCAGGCTGGCTCGGGGCCAGCCGGAGAGCCGGTGGCGGCGGCCCGCTCCAAGCTGTGGAGCGAATGTGATGAGGAAGATGACCTGCATGTATATCAGGAAGATCCAGCAGGCCTCCTCTGTGATGTGGGGACTCCCCCCGAGCACCGCTACCCATTGGACGACCTGCCCGGGTTATTCCGTTCGGTGGCGGTGCGGATGGAGATGCCCCTGCCTCCGCAGCCCCCGAACACCCACGGGGACGACTTCACCATAGACTTATTAGCCCAGCCGAACTCCAAGCCGCGGCCCAAGCTAATTTGTCCCCAGATGCCGCCCATAATCGGATACGCCCAACGTGATTGGGGGGGAATCCGGTCGCGTATGCGTCATATTCCACCGTCAAGGGTTAAGAATGGGATACAGGCCTATTGAGGACGCGGTGAGGTAGTGCCTGGTCCCCACCGGCTCTATGTGGCCAGGCGGTCGCCCACTGCATCCGTCTGAGAGGGACAGGATTACGACGAGCCTGCTTGATCGCTGTTATGCCAACGCGGCCCAGGGAGTCGCGTTAGCTAACAATTTGGCGTTCCTGGCTGGCTCCTTGGATTGTCTCATGCACCAGAAGTCGAAGTTAGTGCCGGAGGAGATCGAGGAAATCCAAACCACGGCTGCAACGATGCTCCAGATGTCCCAGGCATTCGCCGTCACCGGGGGGAGGAGCATGTGTGCAGCCCAGGTGGAGCACCGCCACCTGTGGCTTTGGCTGTTCTCCTTAAAGGAGCGGGAGAAGCGGGTGCTAATCAATGCGCCCATTTTCATCACGTCGCTATTTGAGCCGGATGTTCAAGCCATGGTGGATCAGCTGGAGGCAGCCTGGAAGGCAGCTGAACAGCTGGGCTCCCACCAACGCCCACAGCAATCCGCCGCCGGGCCCCGCTACACCAAACCGCCGCCCAGCCAGCCGCCGCCGTAGGTCGGATGATCGACCGCTCCCCAGGCCCAGCCAGCCAAGCCTGGAGCCGCGCCGACCGCAGCCGCAGATTCGCCAGATCCACACCAGGGGTGGGGGCACTCGGCGGTCAGCCTGGGTAAAAGTAGAAAATAAAGGACGTTTTCAGTATTTGGCCTCTGAGTCTTTTTATTCCCACACTGCACATACTGACGAGCTGGCTGGTTCAGGTGGTAGCAGTCAAGGCAATCTGGGTCAAAAACCTGCCGGAGACAGAGCGGTAGCTCTGCCTAATGTGGATATAGTTATTGAGGACTGCGGGCGTGAAGCTTGTGTCTCTTCACCACCTCCATTAAATCTTGCTCTTAAAACTGGGGCTTCACCGGCTAATAGCCCGTTTATGAGGTAATGGCTAGCTAACCGCCGGCAGTTTTGCGTCAAACTACTCATGGTAGTAGTACTCGACTAAACTTGATGGGTAAACCGAAAGTTCACCATCCCCTAACTTTTAGTGCTTGGATTACTAAAAACAAATCTCTGAACGCAAGGAAGTCACTTTGCCCAGGTGTGCCACCAGCGAAGAAACGTGCACAAACTAAAAGCCAGCATGTTGCCAACACAACACAACAGCATGTTTGCTCAAGCAGCCCGGTCAGGACTCGTCAGCTGACTTCTGCTTCCTGGTCACACGGAAGCAGATTTGCCCGCCATTTTGGCTCCATAGCTCCTGAGGTTTCGCAAAATTCTTACAATGCATCCCAGTGGCAAGAGACGGGTTGTGTGCGTGAACATAAATCTGGTACTGGGGCTTCCGAACCCGTGGAGAAAAGTATCACTCGTTCTGCCCCATAGCTCGAGATGTGTTTAAAGGCTAATGTTTCTGAGGGTAAACATCAGGAAGAGCTTTCGCTTGACTCAGAGACAGCTGCGCCCCCCGTGCTTGGGGTTGCAGTGGATGCATTGTTGCCATTGGCCTCTCAGCCCTTTCAGGCAGGGGCCCCCGGTCGAACCCTCCCACAAGGGGCGGGGAATCGCAGGAGGGCCTGGGCTGTTGGAGACCATAGAATCAACTGCTTTACCACTGACGAACCAAATCAGTCATGGGTGAGTTTGTGCGCCCCCCTTCCGAGGTGGTTGGACGGAACATTGCGGAGGGGATACGCATTGCATTTTCGCTGCCGTCCTTCCCCCCGTTCAAAGGCATTGTACGGACGAAGCTCCCCGATTCCGCCCAAAAAGCACTGTTAAAGGAAAAGGTAAACTCGTTTCTACGAAAAAAGGCCGTAAGACCGGTTCCTCGGTCAGAAGCTCAAGCAGGATTTTATTCCCCTTATTTCTTGATCCCCAAAAAATCGGGAGGCCTGTGGCCCATTTTGGATCTTCGGGAGCTGAACAATCACATTGTGCGCAGACCATTCCGGATGCTGACGGTGAAGGCGTTGCTGGAATGTGTCAGGCCAGGAGACTGGATGATGTCAATAGATCTGACAGATGCCTATTTTCACGTCCCAATCCTGCGGCGCCATCAGAAGTTCCTTCGCTTTCCGTTACAGGACCGGATCTTTCAGTTTTGCCGCCTTCCATTCGGACACTCCCTGGCACCGTGGACATTTTCCAAGTGTGTGGAGACAGCCCTAGCACTGCTTCGGCGGAGAGGGGTGCAGATTCTAACCTATCTGGACGATTGGCTGATCCTTGCCCCTTCCGAACAGATGGCGACCGCCCATACAAAGTTGGTGATTCGGCATATTGCGCAGCTGGGCTGGGCTATCAACTACGATCCAGACGGCACGGTTTTTAGGAATGCAGTTTGACTCTCGGACCATGACCGCACGCTTATTGGTGGAGAGAGCAGAAGCGATCCTGTTTTGTGCCCAACGGATACGGGACGCAGTCTCAGTGCGGGCAATAGCAGTCATGTCACTACTGGGGATGGTGGCTGGTGCCCATCTAGTAGTCCGCATAGGGCTGCTGCACATGAGAGATCTGCAGCGCTGGTTCATACGCCTTCGGCTGGATCCGAGGCAGGACCAGCAGCGCATACTTCGCATACCACTGTAAGCACGGCGGACCTTAGCGTTTTGGGCCTCACGCAGCTGGCTCCGCGAGAGAGTTCGGTTGGGGTGCATGGCTCACTATGCCCATGTATTTGTGGATGCCTCCCTCACAGGGTGGGGCGGAACTTGTGGCCCTGCTTCTGTCACTGGTACATGGCAGGGGCCCTGGCGGCACATCAACCTACTAGAACTCATGGCAGTTCAGAGGGTGCTGCACCATTTTCCCCACAGTTGGAGGGGAGGCACGTCCTGGTGAGATCAGACAACACGACAACATCTAAACAGGAAAAGGGAAGTCAGATCAGTGGCCTTACACAAGATGGCAGCTTCCATCCCAATATGGGCAGATCGCCACTTGTGCTCCCTGAAGGCCCAACATGTTCCTGGCATCCTCAACACTGGGGCAGATGGGCTGTCCAGGGGGGCGCTGCCCGTGGAGGATTGGAGCCTCCCACCGGCGATAGCCGAATAAATCTGGAGGCTGTTCGGGCGACCGAAGGTGGATCTGTTTGTGAACAGGGAGAACGCTCTGTGCCCGCTGTGGTTTTCCCTGAGGCCTACCGACAATCCTCCCCTTGGGGTGGATGCATTGGCCCATCCAGCGTGGCCAGCCAGCCTGCTATATGCATTCCCGCCCCGGCAGCTGTTAATGCCACCCCTTCGCAGAGTGAGGGAGCAGCACCTGTCCATAATTGTGGTGGCACCACTGTGCCCGAGAGCCAGATGGTTTCCGGATCTCATCCAGCTAGCATTGGGGAGCCCATAGGAAATTCCGGACCTTCCCCCAACTGGGACTCAGGTGCCGAACGCCGTCCGCACCCGCCCCTTCCTGGCCTGGAAGTTGAAAGGGTAAGGTTAACTGAATTCGGCCTGCCCAAAGCGGTAGTGTCTGCAATTCAGTATGCGCGTGCCCCAGCCACATCCAAGGCTTATGCGACCCGTTGGCGGATTTTTGTGGGCTGGTGTCAGGCGAGAGGCCTGAACCCGTGCTCCTGTCCCCTTCAAGGGGTGCTGGAGTTCCTTCAGGGGCTCTTTGAAAGGGGCCATGCAGCATCCACTTTGGGGGTGTTCGCGGCGACCATTCTGGCAGATCATGATGGATTTGACCGTTTCTCAGCCAGAACTCACCCCCTGGTAAAGCGGTTTTTGAGGGGAGTTCGCAGGCTAAAACCCCCGACGCAGTGCGCGGTTCTGCAGTGAGATCTGCAGACGGAGTGTTGGACGGCCTGGCAGGACCACCAATTGAACCCCTGGACCAGGCAGGCCTGCATATCTTATCAATCAAGACGGCCCTCCTTTTGGCCTTGGCATCAGCCAGGAGCGAACTGGGAGCCCTCTCCATGCACCGTCGTGTCTGACCCTTCGTGAGGACAGTGGGTCAGTGGAACTTCGCCTTAATCCGTCCTTCTGTCCAGAGGTCATCACCACAGCCTTCAAATCGTCTGTGATCCGGTTACAGGCTTTCTGCCCTCCGCCTCATGCCACCAGTGAGCAGGAACGGATGCACAAACTGTGCCCAGTGCAAGCGCTCAGCCTGTACGTGAAACGCAAAGCAAGCCTAAGGAAAGCGGACCAGCTGTTTGTGGGCTATGGCGGGCGAGCTCAATGGGCCCCTCTGTCATCGCAGAGCCTCGCCCACTGGATCTGTGATGCTATCTGCAGAGCCTATTTGGCAGTGGGCCTCACCGCCCCGATGGGGCTGACCGCACATTCTACCCAGGGCATCACATCCTCCACAGCGCTATTTAAGGGCATATCCGTGGAGGCGATTTGCAAGGCGGCTTTGTGGTCTTCTCCATCTACCTTCGCGCAGTCATATCTGAGGGACATGACCGCCAGCTCAGTCGCGCATTCAGTCCTGGGAACCTTGTCAACTGGGTCCCCCTCCAACACTAAATAGTATGTTACCACACCCTGGGGCGATGCGCTCTGGGGGCGCCTCGCCTGCAGGTGTGGGGGGCTTGTCAACGGGATATGACAGCTACAAGCCCAACCCCCCCCCCCCTCATTCTTTCGTTCTTTCATTCTAGAAGGGACCCCATTGGAAGGGACCCCTCTTGACACCGACTGGGGTCTGGTTTAGTGTGCCACAACCTGGATCGGGGAACGCAGCCTGGCGGTGCCCGCCCCAGGAAGGGCACGGCTTTGTTGGTTTCTAGATAGAACTCTCGGGTGCGGGGCCACCTGGGAGTACATTCATCCCTAACGGCCTTCGCCGTAGGTGAAAACCAATAGCGAAGCCCGTTAGAGGGCGGAGCACTTACGAAATAGAACAAATAGTTACCCTGGATGTAACTCCAGTTCTATGACTACGTGCATAGCCCTCTAACAGCCTGCCCAGCTGGCCCCGAGTGTGAGATGCTGAGTTTCAAAGGGAGACAAGCATTGACAACATTGGCTTTATGGGGGGTGAGTTTGCTACCCGCTCCTATGGAGCAGGTGAGTTCAATTATCTTCTCAGGCACCGGTAAACCAATAGCGAAGCCCGTTAGAGGGCTACGCACAAACTCAGAGAACTGAAGTTACATCCAGGGTAACTATTTGTTTCCATCTAACGGCATTAAAGCGAATAAAAAGTTGTGCGTAATGACGCCACATGCTGTTATGCGACTAAAGTGGTGTATCGAATAGATTTCTGACATTTTAAGCTGTTTCCATTCATTTTCGCACTGAATCGCAGAACCTTCAAGCGAACAAAAGTAGTGTGTTAGCCGATTAATTTTGCTGGTTCGCCTAAATGGATTGCGTCTACCAACGAATGATGGTAATTGCACAAGTTGTACGTGCTTATGTGCCAGCTATTAGCAACATGGCAAACAATTATCAGAAGGCAACCATGGCATCATAACACCATCACGGTGCAGTAGCAAATTTATTCGGCAAATAACATTTCCATCAGCATTTACCGCGTCACCTTTTACCGATAAAGAGAAAATCCAATCAGACTAACCGTATAAACTTTGTGTCGATATTCTTGAAATCAAGTAGAATTTCACCGTTTCCATAAGGCATTTTAATTCGATGACTTAATTTGCATAAGAACGCGCGGATGGAAACATGGCTAATGACACCTGTAGCTCTCTATAATAGGGCTGCCCCCCCGCAGCACGACCCAACACACGTAAAAAAAAAAAAAAACATCACAATTTCGTAACTTTTCCGCAACTTGTCAGATAAGATCAAAAATGTTCACTTAGTTGCTGTTATTTCGTATTTTAATGACAGTACCGAACAAGCACGCATTAAATAACTCCCTTGCTGAAGCATGGCAACTAGAACTCCTCTCTTTCCCAGTCAGAGCAATACACGCGGTCGCCACACCCCCTCCTCAGCATGCTGCCTGAGTACTCCGACTGTGGGGGCGGGATGTTAATCAAAACAAACCAATCACGTCTTGAGCTCCTAACTGGCGGCTGGCCCTTGATTGGCCTGGCCTGTCTCGCTGACTTTAAAAAAAACTAGATGATGCCCATTCTATAGAGATGCTAACCCACACCTCTTGTTGACCTTGACCTTTCAACCTCAAAATGCAAATTTGGATGGGGTACCCTAGGATCATTTACCCCACAAAGTTTGGTCACCCTAGCTTCAGTGGTGGCCGAGCTGTCGCGCAGACAGACACGCACATACACAGACAGACAGACAGACAGACGGTGCTAAGCTGTATACCCACGCCGCCTCGTCGGCCGTGGGTAAAACGGTCAAACAGGTGAGTCGGCCGGAGTGGACTGGCCTGACAGCAGATTGGACCTGGCCGGTGACCTGTCAAAAAATAAAAAAATAATTAAAAAAAAGGACATGCAGGCTAGCAGCAGGTTAGTGACAGACCGGCGCTTCAGGAATTCTCCCGCTCCTCCCGATGTACAGTCCGAGCCTAACCTAAGTGTATGAAATTTTGTGGGTGACCAGTGCTAATGATCCTATTGAATGAGTTCGAGAGTTGATTCCGAGAAATTTATTTTTACGGAGTCATGGTCCTTGTTTCTGTTCGTCGAATTAGTGTCTGGGATTTGCAATGGGGACAAGTTTTCTCGGCAACTATTGCATCTTCGTGGGTGTTTGTGTGTGGCCATTACTAATGACCCTATAGAATGAGTTTGACAATTCATTCTGAAAATTTTTTTTTACGGAGTTATGGCCCTGACTCTGCAATTGGAGTATGGCTGTTGCAATTGGGACAAGTTTTCTGGGCAACTATCGCATCTACGTGGATAAAATTGTGTGTGAGTGGTCAGCGGTGTAATGACCCTATTGAATGCGTCTGAAAACTGATTCAGAGAAGTTTATTTTCATGAACTGAAACAAGTCTGTCCTGGAATGCACATCTTTCTGCATCACAGGAATCAATTATGTTCCCTCATTTTATTATCTCCTTGCATATGTTTCAGTGGATAATGTCATTATATCCCCAAAATACAAGTTTTGGGATATCATGGTTTCGCCCCACCCGCCGCTGCCACCGCCACCGCCGCATCCGCAGATATTAGCTGTTAGCGCGATGACTCACAAAATACTTTACATAGGCTTGTCATTTTTAGCATATAGATAGATATGGTAGATTGGACGAACTGATTAGATTTTGGGTAAGTATGCACTCCTAGGTTTGCCATTAGGTAGCGCTGTACATTGAAAAAAATCAATTTTTGAACCATATCACTGGAACAATTACTTACACAGACCTCAAATTTGCCTCATATTGTAAGCCTTGTAAAGGGGAATCTAATAAAGGGGGCCTCGTGGATTGGGGAATTTTGGGGATATACCCCTTGCTGTTGGCCGCCGACAGCGTAGGCGTAGTTGCTCTGTTTTTTATTTTTGAATGAATGAATATGGAATCTCCCGTGACCATTCTTACCGTGGCGGGGGATATTGGTGACAATGTTGCCTTGTTTTAGAAGTTCGAGAGCGACATCAAACATACTGCAGGTGAGAGAGATAAGGAAAGATTACAAGATAGGTGGAGAGACCTGAAGGGAGGAGATTGAGAAGGGAAACATTTTTAAAGCAGTGATTTTATTTGAATTTTGATTTTGACAGGAAAATGTCTTGAATATTGTTTCCTGAAGCGCCTTGTAGTGACTTTGTTTACAGTTATCATGTCATTCATTCTCCATACCGCCTGCTCCAGGGCTCTGACACATATCAAACACTAGAGGGAAGTATTGGAAAGCACAAACTGCTGACGTCACATACAGAAGTCTGAAAAAAGTGATTGTTCCTCAATGACAATATTCTCAACACGAAGTTATATCAAGTTTTTTTAATGCTTGTTCATACCCGGAGTATTGAGGGCCAGAACAAAATGCAGACTTCCGTGGATGCATGCACCACAGCTTCCTACAAACCTAAATTGCTTGAAAAAACCGTGAATGTGGTCATAAACAGCTTGAATTTGAGAAAATTGAACAATCAGCTTTGTTTGTCCATGTCTATGCCAATGCTTAATGACCTTGTGCACTTTTCATTAACTGCTGCTGTTTCACACTGATTGGCCAAATGGTTCAGGACAAAATTGGATTCAGTTGGACGGACGGATGGACAGAATTTCCTTGTTTTTTTTTAAACACTTTTTTTTGTTTCTTAACACAGTGACAATACAAAACACAGAAACAAGACCCCCCACCCCGACCCATCAGACAGCATGCTACACAAAATTAGATAAGAACAGGTGCAAGATAGTCATATTGATCAAGACAAAGATAGTAATGATACAGAACACAATAAAATGATCATAATGATACAACAGAGATTAAAAAAGGAAAGAAAGGAAACATAAATAAATAAATAAATAAAATAAAAATACAGCTCCGGTTTGTCTCCAGTCCACAGTATGAAATCATGAGTTATGGGTAACTAGTCATCTGAGGCCCATTACACTGAATGAGTTTGAGGGTTGCAAGAGGAGACTTTATTCCAATCAGAAAACTGTCTGCCCATCAATAGCAGAGTTTTCAGGTCGACAGGTATGTAATCTAGGAAGGGTGTCCAGACATTTAAAAATAACTCATCCTTACCCTTTATAACTGCTTGTAACCTTTCATGAGGGAGGAAATTAAAGATCTCCCTGTACCAAAGAATGATACTAGGTGGGAGAGTCTTGATCCAGTTTTGCAGTATATACTTTCGAGCAACTAGAAGAAGTTTTTCAAACAGCTTATAATTTGATACAGAGAGCTGTAAGTCCCTGGACGGAAGGCCTAGGAGGAAAACGCCAGGGTTTTTCTGAATTTTTATTTTAAATATCCCACTGACTTCCTTCGAAATAAGCAACCAAAATCTGGAAATCAGTCTACATTTCCAAAAGTAGTGGAAATATGTCCCCCTTTCTAAGTTGCACTTGGTACATAGAGGAGAAATGGAACGGTCAATTTTGTTTAAAATCACAGGGGTTATGCAGCCTATGGAGTATCTTGTACTGAGTTTCTCTCAACCGGTTACAAGTAGCTATAGAACCAATTGAGCATATGGTTGCCTGCCAATCATCCTCAATATCAGTAACGTGCGGTCGGAGGTTAGTTTGGTGAGGCAGAAACCTCCCCTTTTCTTGATTAGGAATCAGAGGATTAACTAGTTTAGTAAGATTATTTGGCAGAATGACGAGCCAGTTTAAGTTTTAAGCGGCGTTATTACTCAGTAGGTCGAACCTGAAATGCTCAATAGGCAACAGATTTGCGCTTACTGGCTTCCAGGAAGCCGAAGCAATGTCATGAACAAATACTAGCCTCACAGTTCGACTTATGCAGAGTTCAATGCTTAATCAATATATAATGTATTCTCCTTTAAATACGCGCTTTTACACATAGACAAAAAAGCGGCCTTTTATTTTCAGTCTTCTTTCATAATATGATTAACGTAACACAATGTTTAGACGATTTACAGAATTACCGAGAGCCGTGAATTTTTCCTAATTGATTATTCAGAAAATTTCATCCTTGCAGTCTCGAATTGAAGCTTATACGTGAATGAATCTTTTCGTCATTACCTCCTCTATCAGTATGCAGGCTTCCTATAGACTTGGTCTCAAATGTTTTGATTGTCAATCAGGAATAGTAAGTGGGAACAGGTTCGCAAAATCCTGTGATAAACGTTTGGGTCACTGCCTCACCTCACCGCATGTCTCTGCTCAATATATTAATTGTTCAAATCCTTTTCCCATCTTTGAGAGATGCCTGGTAAATGGTAAGTGACGAAAGAACCAAGAACAGAGTAAAATGAAGCTATAAAATGTCTTCTATTTTTGCGCTTTAGAGGAAATCTCTCTGCATCACTGTAAGAGAAGTTGGCATTGAGGAAAGTGGTATGCGAGGACACAAAATGCCTCAACTGCAAATACCCAAAAATACCCATAAGAGGAATGTGGGAGAACTGACAGGGAAGTCAGGATTTTGGGTTATAGGAGACAGCAAGGAATTTCCTTGTTTTACAGTAGGATGAATCACATTCTGTACTTGAGATCTTCAGAACATGACTCAATCACAACAAATAAAAACAACAAACACTGAAGCTTTCCAAGAAGATGGGTACCAACACTGTAGATGGGCTCCCAACTCTGTAGATGGGTCCCTCATGACATTTTTCTCTGGGAAGATTTCTGCTCGCCGCTGTTTTGCCCTGTAATGGGTGCAGGAGTCATCACCAGCTCTTCTGATGCACTTAGTAAAACTTCTTTTTCATATTCATTCTGCCAAACGTATTGTACAAATACAATGGAATTTACTTGAAGCAGCACTGCCTGAGCCTGATTTACTCTTTTACTTGTGTACCAAGGGCTCAGCCAAAGTTTCTTACAATGGTGCAAGGTAAGGTAATTTACGTATTAAAGTGAGCAAAATGCTATTTCCTCTGGTTAGGTCGTCCTCACATAACTGCAGTCACATAAGTACTGCCATTCAAATGGGTGAAGATGAAACGTCTGCACTCGGTGTACTCAGGACTGCATGATAATACATGCTGAACACGTGTTTGTCACTGTTATGTTAAATGCTATGAATGCTTCATTTTTTTTTTTTGCAGGAGTAGCCATTTGCAAGTATCATTTTCCAGTACTTGATTGATTGTTTTAAGTTTAAAGTAACGGCGATGGATCCTGATTCGTCCTCTCACTTTTCACAGGTGCACATCATTATCCCAATCCTGGTGCTGCTCTGTTCCGTCTTCCTTGTGTTGTCCCCTTTTGTGGATCAGCCTCAGATCGAGTACCTGTACGTCATCCTCTTCATTCTCAGTGGTGCCCTCGTCTACGTTCCCTTTGTTCACTTCAAACTCTGTCCCGGGGTGCTGGACAAGCTCACTGTCTTCCTGCAGCTCTTAATGGAGGTCGCTCCTGCCGATAAAAACCTGTGATCCACTCCAACCCCTCTCACACACGCACAAACACACACACACACACGCACACACGCACACACACACACACACACACACACACAAGTCAACCCCACGCTGTCTCCCCTGCTAAACCCCAACTTTCCCTCCCAAGTGGACCGGCTCTGCTCAACTCCTTTAAGATGCCTGACATGTGACATGGTGGGTCAAGCACGGCCTATAATCTGTTTGATATAGTTTCTTGACTGGGACAAAAAAATGTAGATGGATCAAGCCACAGAGAAGTCACATTAAGGTCGACTGGGCCTTTAAGTAAGACCCTTAAAACCCACATTGCTCCCGGGGAAAAGGCCACTACTTTGTCTAATTTTATCCTGGGTAAAACCATTGTTGAACAGTGGCAATCTATCAACACGGCTCTGCTTCAGTTGTGAAATTGGAATGGATACTTGAATTCCTGGTAGTAAGCTGCTAAGATAACTCCTGCTGCTTATGCCCTGATGCATAACCTGTGTACCTTACGTCAGTTTGGTTATAAGATGTGAGGCACACTAGTGAAAACAAAGTATGCTGTAGTGTGACTGGAATGATAAGTTTTATAGTACATATTGCTTACATTTTTTCTTACATACATATAAAAAATAAAGTATGCTCTCAGGTATTCTTGAAAAGGAATGCTTTAACAACTGGTTGATGTTACTGTAAGGTATAGAAGCATTTTGACTGTGGCACAATTTTTGAAATCAAGAACTAAAATTCTAATGCTGTTGACTTTATTCGGATGTAAATTCTATAAAAGTGAAATGAAGGCTGGCAGGTTTGATCTTAGGGAATTTACATTCACAACAAGATAAGAGTGTTGGAATTTCAGCCCTTTAAATGTGTTACTGTCTAAATATTTATGGACACTACTGTATACACAAGGAATGCATAAATGCAAAGACACATACAGTGGAATAAATAAAAGGATTGAAATTTCTCTGAAACTCTCCGAATGGTAATGAATGATTCCCTTGTGTCCTGGTCAGCATTGGTGACTCAAATGGTAGACGTTAGTTCTCCAGTGCCAAGCATGGACACTGTCCTGTTATCAGCGTAGGTGCATTACTAAAACACTTTAACTGAATTGATAGTTCACATTTCACATTTTACATAGTGCCATTTCAGTCTGATGATTTTCTCTTGTGTAGTTTGGAAAAAAGAAAAAAACATTTTTCCATGATAACCTAATGCTGAATAATCTGACATGATTACATTTAAAGTAATTCTTACCTTTCTGGCATTGGTACACTTTTATTTTGTAATCTTAAAATGCTCCTAATAAGCGTATGGCACACAAAACTGTAAAAAAAAAAAAAAAAAAATCCACCAGGTGTTGAAACTCTTCTATATTCAATTCTCATATATTTCATATATCAGAGGTCAGGCAGGGGGGAGAGGGTGGGACTTCGGAGGGAGGCGGAGTTGTTCATGTTCAAATTTTTACTAAGTGCTGTGCGACATGCCACACAGGTAAGAATTGCTTTAATAATTATTTTGTTTAAATGTGTGTGACTTCTTCATTGCATTTTGGACAATTCTCCATAAAATACAGTGTTTGGGTCCCTGATTGTGTCTTTGCACTACCCTTTACTGAGGGTCAACATCCATTGATCGTCTAAAGCACTTCTTCCTCATCAGGGAAGCTGCAAAGCTGTAACCCATCTCAGCTGACTGGGCGAAAGGCCGGGCCGCACCCCCAGACAGCTCACCATCACATGACGCACGCACCATTCACTTATTCGCACATACCTACGGGCAATTTAGAGTTTTGGATTAGCCTGATATACATGTCTCTGGCCTGTGGGAGGAAGCTGGAGTACCTCGAGGAAACCCATGGAATCATAAGGAAAACATTCAAACTCCACCCAGAAAGGCACAGACCGGATTTGAACCCACAACCCTCTTCTAACATTTTTGGAGTTACAAAGAAAAACAGCACTGAAGACAAATCCAAATCAACTGAAGTCAATGGTGGCTGTAGAACCTGAATGTTTGTTTGATTTTGCTCATAACAGGCATGTCAGACGTCAAAAATCATATTGTTGGAACACATGCTCATTACGTGTGTAAAATCTGAATGTTTGGGTGATCTGGCGCAATTCAGGCCCAGCAGTCAACCTTTACAACCTGGATGTTCCTGCTGCCTGGCTGTGGGGGTAGAATCCCCTTTGTTCTACGCAGCAGGAAGCCGAAGCCATTCCGTCCAGACTACCCACTGTTCCTCAGAGTTATATCACAGTCCCCATTGAAGTTAAAGCCCAGTTCCATTAATCTATTTAAAACAATCTAAATCTCTGTGAAATTCATAATATGTTTAAGTTCACCATCCTATAAAGGAACCACTTATATATTTATAACACAATTGGACTATAATGCTCCATTTTAAGGCTTTTCCATGACAACTGCATCATTTTAGCACATATTCCTATCATGTTTGGTCTTCTTATTCTCGGGGAAATCTAAGGAATTGAATGAAACATGTTTCATTTCCCTTTAGATTATGTTTCACTCTCTTTTTGGAAAGCTCCTGAAAAGCTGGTTAGAATTTGCGCGGGCAATTGCCCTGGTGGTAACATCTTCGTGAGTTCAACTCTGATTCGGCCTCTACCTTGTTCGGAGGTGCGGTCTTGGTTCTTTAAAAGTACGAGATCGTAACCGGGCGGCGCTTCTTCTTGCTCTCTCTTCTTTGTCAACATCTGATGCGCGTAGGTGAGTTGGGGAAAGTCACATGACACCTTGCTCTGCGGAGCGAGGGGGCATCTGAATTCTCCCCGGCCACGTGGGATGGCTTTAGTTCCACGTTGCCATTATCTTCTCCAGGTATGAAAATATAATCTAAATTATATGTAACTGGTTATTGGCTTAACGTTGATTTGTTTGATCCAAGTTTGTGCCTACCTGGTAATTAAATTATTGTGATTCCCTCTTTTAGCTTGCGTGGTCTCCATGACTCTTAATCTTTTTATTCTTCCTAGCCTTGTTACAACCGGTACTTAAGGGGGCGATTCCTTACCATTCCAGACTAGCGGATGTGTAGGTAGCGGTTAATTTCAAGATGGATTGTAAATTATGTTCTACCCCTTAACCCCTTTGTGCAGAAGCCAAATTTGGCTATTTATGGGTTACCCACTTTAATGCTGTATAATTCAAGATTTAAGCTTCATAAAGAGGAAAAATGTGGCTCAATTCAGACACTTACAGCATTTAGAATTACATAGTATTTCAGTTTATTTTCATGATTTTGGTCGAGAAAATTAGCTGCAAACATAAAAAATCTTTTTCAATTCAATTCACCATTGAAATTGCAAAAAAAATAATTCTGAGGATTGAAAAACTGCTGGGGCTTAAAACCATACATTTCTGGGATCATAAACTCCTTGACCACAAGGAGAATGCATCTTCAACATTACATTCTAGATTACCTACATGCTATTAGCCAAATTATACAGCTATCCAAGTGTCTCTCCGAAGTCTCAAAATGATATCCTGTCAAATCATAAAAAAATCATGTATATAACACAAATAAAGTTTTAAGGCATGAAATTCAATATGAACAAATTATTTTCTGGTTGAGTTTAGTATGAATTTATCAATCTCAGCGCAATTGAATATCAGTGGTCACCAGTAACCTCTCCAAACACAAAACATGCCTTTTCTCCATAATAAAGTTTAGAGTTTTAGTCATTTTTCTTCAAAGTCCCCCAAGCCAGCACAAACACGCATTAAATAAACTGCTTATTAAACGGTCAGAACATTCACCCTGTAATGAATGATACCAGTCTCCTCTTCTAAGCTCACGCCATCAGTGACTGAGGGGTGATAGAGGCTGGACTATCGTGTGTGCATGTGTATGTGTGCATTTGTGCGCGCGTGTGTGTGTGTATGTGTGTGTGTGTGTGTGTATATATGTGTTTGTGTGTGTGTGTGTGTGTGTTGGGGGGGCTGCAGTTAAAAACTGCTGGTGAGAGGAGAAAAAAGAAAAGGAACAGGACATTAAACACTTACACACTAAGGGACACGTAACAGACGAGACACACAAAGACACAAACAGGCCACTAGCTGTGGTTAGCGTGCCCGCTCCACACAAACGAGCAGAGGCGCCACCCCCAACGGAACAGCTGGGCAGCAACAGCCCCGCCCACCAACACAGAGCAAGCACGCCAACAACCACAAAGGAGGAGTGGTCAAAATCTACTAATAATGATAATAAACTTTCTTATGTAAGTGTGTGTGTGTGTAGGGTCAAGCAGGATAGTTGAAGAAATTTGAAAATTAAAAAAAAAAATTTAAATTTATTATTGAGAATTTATAGGGGGAATTGGCATCAGATTTGTAAAAAAAAAATGTTAAATGGTGACCAGCTGGCGGGCAAATTTATTGCAGACTGTTGGTTAGAAGGCAAGACGTTTTCCAGTGAAATGTGTTCGATGATTGCATTTCAATTTCTTAATTCAATTTGAGATTTTACTGATGGGTTGTTAGCAATTGTGTCTTCCAGTTGTTTGATTTTTTGTTCCAGATGCATTTCTTGTTGATAATCTTTCTTCTTTTTGTGCGTAGAATATGAAATGATGATCCCTCTTAAAACTGCTTTCCCTGTTTCCCAGAGTACTGATGGAGATAACTTTGGGGAATCATTTATATTTAAGAAGGATGCCCACTCTTGTTTTATAATTCTGTTGAATTCTGAGTCTTTTAACAGGGATATATTGAAACGCCATCTAGTATTCGGTTTATGTGAGAAGGATCTGTTCCATGTGAATATAACAGGAGCATGATCACTGATAATAATGGGGTTGATCTTTGTGCTTGACATATTTGAAATGATTGAATTGCTAGTGAGAAAGAAATCGATACGTGAAAATGATTGGTGGACTGGCGAAAAGAATGTATACTGTTTTGCTGTTGGGTATTGCATCCGCCAACCGTCTTGTGCAATAAACGGCGCTCATTCGCTTGACAAACACTGTCAGAAAAGTCTGCAAAATGTAAGAGCATTAACATCCAAAAACACTATGAACAGTTTTTTTCCAAATTCATTCTGCATGACGTTGATTTAAATACAGCAAATACGCGTCCAGATGAATGATTGTTGTCCCACAACAACAAGAACAAGGAACACCTGTTAACTGTGGAGTGCTCTCGGAGGGAACCTTCTGTTAATTATGAAAATGAGTGAGAACAGGACTAATAATTGTTTTAAACGGAGGTTTTGTACAGGGGCGAAGCTAGAACCGGGAATTGGGGTGGCACAGACACGTCCCTTTATGACAATTAGGATAGTCCTGGCTAGTTCTCAATTATTTTTCTTTATTGACGCGTTTTCCAATTATCGTAATAGGCAACTGAAGACACGGTTTCTCATGCGATCTAACAGCGATGAAGTCATGGGGTAAATTCCGTAAAACAGAATTGGGGTGGACGTAACATCTGTTTTAAAGAATTATTAGTCTTGACCTGTTCGCAGTCATTTTCATGATTAACAAAATGTTCACTCCGAGAGCGCTCCGCACTTAACAGGTGCTGCTTGTTCTCCCCGATTAGGTAAGACGACAATCATTCATCTGGAAACGTTTGCTTAATTTTTCGGTTGCCAATTACGATAATAACGTTGCACTCTGTCATACATCTTTTTCCTGCCCTCACGTTGTTCGTTCTCCCAGCTTCGTTTACAACCGTAAGTTTAAATTTCACATCATAACTTCTCCTCTAATTTTTATTCACCTTACCGATTTTGGAAGCACTTTTTTCAAGTGGATCTTTGTGCCTTGGTTGCATCTTTCAGTCATTAAGTAGCTCATGCAAATGTAAGCTAACACACCCACTCCAGCCGACTTGTTTACAGGATCACGCTAGGGTCACACTGCTCTAAACACTGACAGAGAGAAAAGCGCTCTTATGGCACCACATATTGTTTTACATGGGTAACTCCTTAGACCCCGAATATAAGACGAGGTGTCATTTTCAGGCATTTTTCAAGGAAAAAAATATCGTCTTATATTCGGATCAATACGGTATTAATAATGATAAAGCGTCCCTCAGGATCAGTGATGGTGGAGTTGTGTGTGAATGAAACTTTGTTGTTAATTAAAATAGATATACCTCTTTGTTTGCTGTTGTAGTGGGCTGAATATATGTGACTATAGTGTGCTGATTTTAATTTATCATGGTCAGTATTGGACAGATGTGTTTCTTGCAATAAGCAGAAATCTGCTTGTAATCAAGATAAATGACTAAAAATTTTGATTTTTTTGCCTGTGTACCAATCCCCCTAATATTCCAGGAAACAAATTTTAGTGAGGCCATATAGTAATTACTATTTTATCAATTGACCGTGTGTGTGTGTGTGTGTGTGTGTGTGTGTGTGTTGCTTGGGGATGTGCGTGGGTATGAGTGTGTATATGTATTTGTATGCATGTGCTTGTGCAGATATGTATTGTAAGTATAGGATAAGTGCCTGCCGCTGTAGAACAAACAACCAAACAGGAATAAACAAACAAGCAAGCAAAAAAAAAATAAATAAAAAGGTAGAACAAAGAGACCTGCAAACAAACAAACAAACAAGTAATAGGTATGCGAGAGCATGGGGGAGGGGGCAGAAGAGTCGAGGGAGACTTGTGCAGGTAATGGCACATTAGCTACCAGTGGCCCAAAGTGAGACTAAGTGCTATGTTGAGTAATGGTTATAGATGTGACTGATAAGTTTTGTAATTTCAGAGAGAAAAGAAAAGAAAAAAAATGATTGAAATGGGCAGAGAGTAGTAAGGTCTGTGTTGTTGAAGGGGATGAGATGTGAATAGAAAAAAAGAGAGGAAAAAAAACCACACAACAATCAGAAGAACTGCTTTCTGTGCATAGATGTGTATATAGACCTACATATGCACATAATGAAATTTGTATATCGGTGTAGAAGGGTGACTGTTTGCATGTGCAAGTGTAGGCTATAAGGGTGTTCGAGTGAATATTAGTGGGAAAAGACATAGTCAGGGTAGGTGAATAGTGGTGAATAATGAGAAGTTGGGTTAGAACAGCCAGGGAGTTATGTCCTTGTCCCGATAGAGCTGACCATCAATGTAAAGTCTGTCGACAGAGAACCGCTTTCTTTCCTTTCTGTATCATTTGCTTGCGGATGGGATGTAGTGTTTTACGGTGCATCATGATCTCGCGTGGAAACTGGTCGTTCAGTCCATAATCGGTTCCTTTCAGTTGTCTGCCTGGTTGCTGCGTGAGAATTTTCTGTTTAAAATATTCGAACTTCGCGATGATAGGACGTGGTCTGTTGGTCTGTTGGTGAAATGTGATGACATTGACTGTTTCGGAAGGGAGTTTTAGCTGTTTAATCATAAAATCCTTAACGGCATTCTCCGGATCTTCAGCGGGTTGCTCCGGAATACCGGTGAAAACAAGATTATCCCGCATACTGCGTGCTTGTAAGTCCAGAACGGATTCCTTCATTATTTTGTTTTCAGTGGTAATGGAGTCGACTTGAGTAGTAAGTTTGCTAACCGATTGTTTGAGTGTATTGTTTTCTTTTGTGAGAGTTTCGATCTGCGCTTGACTGTATTCGAGGCTCTGTCGGATCGCTTGGAACTCACGGTGTTGGACTTCTATCGGCCCAATTCTGTTATCCAAGGCGGTAAGTCTTTGTTCAATCGAAAGAAGAATATCGCTCACCTCGAGGCTGCCTGGAGTTTTAGATGGTTTTGGTGGCGTGTTACCTGTGTCCGAGGAGGAAACACGGGCTCTTTTCTTGTCGTTCGAAGGCGCAGGTTAGTCTGGCTGGTGTTATCACCTTCATCCATTCCGCAGATTCTCTGGTAGCACTCGTCAATAAATTCTTCAAGCTGATCCAGGGTGTAAATTGTAATCCAATGTTTCGAGTACGGGAAAGGTGATTAGTGGTGGTTAAACTTGGTATTTGTTGGAGGTGAAAAAAAGTTCGTTAGATTGTCTAGCAGCATAGAGCTGCCATGATAATCTCGCTTGTCTCGTGAGATTCCGAGTTCACAGCGTCATCGCCCCCTCTTCCCTCTTCATCGCCCCCTTATATTTGAATTCTGAAATATACCTTATTTTAACAGAACAGACACTCCACTTTCGGGGAACAATCCACTGCCTCCCTGGATTCAAAAGAAACGTGCAATGAACGTACCAGGGGGTCCACCCAAACACACGGGCAGTTCGCGTTTTAAACAGGAAAAAAGCCTCGACATTCGACTTTGTTGAGTACGTAAACATTCCAAAAAAAAAAAAAAAAAAACAAAGTAGCAGCCTCACCTTTTTCATGAATCCCTCCTCCAGAGACCGATGTATCCAGTAACAGGAACCCTCCGGTCCTGTTTCATTCAAAATAATTCCAATTGACCATATCCTTATCTGATTTAAATCCTGTAAATGTAACTGAACACTTCAAGGCCAGTTTTGCGAACGTGTTTTCTATAAATCGCGTCTATTTCAGCCGCGTAATGTGCACAACGTAGACAGGATACAACCGAGCCTGCTGATACGCATAGGCTTGCATGCTCTGTGTTTGTCCAATCAATGTGTTTCACTTACTCTAAAATGTTTAAACACTCGGGAATTGGATAAGAAACAAGCCAATCAATACATTGTTACCAGGGTAGCTTCACGAGGGCATGAAGTGTACCTCTACAATTACGCAGAAGAGCCTGAGTGTATGATTGAGTGATTGGCTATCAACGCCAGTACTCGGGTGGATATAAGGAAGCACTGAATTTGTCAATGAAGGAATCTACGTGTAAATCCACGGAAGGGAACTACGATTTTTTTTGTACGTGACGACTGTAATTAACAGTAGAAAGTGAGAGGATCAATACCATGTCGATTTTTTTGCCTCAGAAAACTGATTTTTCTGAACCTCTAATTGGAATACTGTTGGCTCACTGGGGCTAAACTGGTTGCTACAGAGGATAACGATTTTTTCGGTGTCAAGATATCGTTTTTTTAAACTGCTGGATCGATACTATGGGCAAGGATACTGACCAGTTTGCACATCAGGCTTAGCTGAGGAGTTTAATTCATGCAGCTCTTGAAAAACAGGGCGTGGAGTGAACTTCCCCATATTCAGAACCGCGTTCGAGGTCTGCTTGCTTGTGAACATTCAATAACTGATCCGGGGGTGCCATCTAGTGATCGAGTACAGTAACACGTGCTTAAATTTGCAGGTCTATAGACGCAGGCGTCTACATCTGCAGAAAGGGGTTAAGGGTTGATGTATTACAGGTCCTGGGGTTTGGCCCTCAAAGTTACCCATGGGCTTAAGCCGGTACCCGGGCGATCCCCTTAAGGGACCCTTTTGGTGTACATAAACCTGGGTTTGTGATGTGTTTATGTTCAGTGCCACTTTGTTTATGCCTAGATGCTGCGATCACGGTAATTTCCTCCACCCTCTGAAATTTCCACCGAACGTAAGATCCGGCAGTGACGCCTATTTAACCCTAGGGGGCGTTTTGCTGAGTGACAATGGTTTTCACAGACAGGGTCTGGTTGCGTAACAGCCGTGAGATTCACACATGCTGTTCCAAAACTATCAATTCTAATTCTAATTTGGAGTCAGTTATTCAGCGAGGATACAACTAAATTTGATATTTTAACTATTTAATGGAGTCAGATTGATTGTAACCGTTGCGTTTCTATGCCCCGGCTTTGTACGGAGAAAATACCGGTTATATTGTGATCCACACCAGCCAGGAAAGTGCTCGAATTAAAGTTAGTCAATAAGAACACGTGAGTCCTTCACTCACAGCAATGTCCGTCGTTGGTATTGTTTTGTGAGGTCTTACATGGCCATGCTTTCAAGCATGAAAAAACATGTAAAAAAACTCAAAATGCATCCATGCTGCTCTTTTGGCATAATCTAAGTGTCCTAAAGTCCTGACATTCAAACTTGACTCAAATAGACATCTTTTCACCATGTTTTTAGCCTAAATGTCCAATGCAGCAACTTAGCTAGGAGCCTTGTTTATCTGCATTTGCGGTGCATTTCGCCATTCAATTGGAGATATTTAAGGCTTTTGCAGCGCATCTGCCGTCGTCGGCCACCAAATGAATTTTAAACTTCTTCTGCGAAGATGAACAAGGCTCCTAGCTAAGTGGCTACATTGGACATTAAGGCTAAAAACATGGTGAAAAGACATCTTTTCAAGTCAAAAGTTTAATGGCGGGGCTTACTGACACTTGGATTACGCCACACAAGCAGTGTGGAGGCATTTTGTGATTTTTACATTTTTTTTTACGCTTGAAGGTGTAGCCACCATTGATTTCAATTGATTTCGATTTGTCTTCATTGCTGCTCCTCTTTGTAACTCCAATTTGTTTTGAGGATGAAAAAGATTCACAGACCCATTGATTAGCCTTGGGGTGAGTAGATGATGAGTGAATTTTCTTTTTTGGGTGAACTATCCCTTTAAGGTTAGGGTCAGGGATCAGGTTATGGCTAGGCTGTCCATAAGAACATAAGTCAACGCAATTTCTTCTTAAAAATAGCTGCGCAAACTTGTGTGTGTGTGAGGGTGCGTGTGAGTGTTTGACATTGGCGGCTCGTGAACTGGGGAGGCTCAAAATTAATGGTCCCTGAAAAAAAAAGGTCCCTTAAAATTAATGATTGGTCACAACCTGTTTTCAGTCATTCATTTAAATTACCACTACAGAAAATCCAAAAACAGTCACAGCCCAAGCCATTAAAACATTTATCCATCTGAGATTGCTCACTCTTAAAACAACAATCTTAAGCAATAATTCTATTGTCCTGACAGGCCTTAAAGTCAGCCACATAATTATTTACTGACCCAGTTGCATGTGCTAAACTTCGCCCTTCAGGAGCTGCAGCGCAAAAACAGTCTTAAGTCTTTGAATATGACGACCACCAGCTCGGAGAGTCTGGGACACAATGACAGCCCAAAACAGCTGAGCCTTAGACGAGAGTTGGGGATGGTAGGCGCCGTCTGTCTCAGCGCCGGCACCATGATTGGATCCGGTATCTTCATGTCGCCCCAGTCAGTGCTCAACTACATGGGGAGCTCCGGGGCCAGTCTGGTTGTCTGGGCGCTGTGTGGAGTACTCGTGATGCTGGGAGCGCTGGCATATGCTGAGCTCGGAACCGTCATAACAGAGTCCGGCGGTGAATACATTTACCTTTATCGCACAGTGGGTCAGCTCGCGGCCTTCGTATATGTCTACACCTGTGTGCTGGTGCTGAAACCGACTGGCATTGCTGGAATATCCCTGAGCTTCGGGGAGTACGTGGCGGCTCCATTCTACACGGACTGCGCCCCACCTCCACTGGTGGTCAAGACCACCGCCGCTTTTGGGATCATTGGGCTTGGGCTAGTCAACTCCATGAATGTTCGTGCAGCCTTGTCCATCCAGAATCTCTTCACAGCAGCCAAGGTACTTGCTCTAGTTGTGATAGGCATTGGAGGTGTGGTGCTTTTCTCAACCGGAGCACAGTCTGACAGCTTACAGAATGGATTTCAGGGGACCAATTTGGGCATCAATTCCATAGGAGTCGCATTATACCACGGCTTCTGGTCCTACAGTGGGTGGAACAATGTGAACTTTGTCACAGAGGAGCTGAAGCATCCAGAGGTGAGCGCTTTGGATATTAATCTGGTCACCGAGTCGCTATTAAGGGAACTGAACTTTTCAGAAAAGTAAAACATTTTTATGCTTTGTAAAAATATCTCCCAACACTATTTCAAGAGGAAAGTTTTGTGAGATAAGTCTATCTTTGCACTGAGGAAGAGTATTATTTGACAGAGGGTCCTAAACAAGATTTTTCTACCATTCTGGAACATAATTGGCTCAGGCAGTGCAATGTGTGGCTAATGTCAGTGTAATTTGCGCACCAGTCACTGCTTTTTAAAAGCCCATTTAAAGCATTGGTGCATCACAGAGAGCATTGCAAAATATTGGCTTAGGAGACAAATATAGTTCTTCATTGACTTAGACTCCCTGCTACACCAAAAAATTCTAGGAGATTCCATGAAAAATGTATGTACTGCATATGTGTACTCTGTAGCTCAGAAATTTGGAATCACTTGCTTTTTAAGAGCCAATTTTTCTAAGAATGAGAGAGTAAAGCATAGGAGGTGATATATCACCTCCTCAGATTCAAGTAGGTGAAAGGATGGTTCCTCACTGTGTGATATCAACTGGCTAACATGGAGGAGGCAGTGAGATGGTCTGGGGCTGTTTTGCTGGATCCAGGGTCAGTGACTTACAGAGAGAAAGGCACCCTGAACCAAAACAGCTACCACAGCATTCTGCAGCGCCATGCAGTACCTCTCGTATGCGCCTAGTTGGTGTTGGGTTCATCCTACAGCAAGATAATGACCCAAAACATCCAAGCTCTGCCAGAACTACCTTCGGAAAAAATGACAAGATGGAAAGCTTGAAAACACAGAGTGGCCAGCTCAGTCTCCAGACTTAGCAAAGTAACCTATAAGTGCCACACATTTATGGGAACTTCTGCAACAGAGTTGGGAAGAACTTTCTGAAGAATATTTGATTTCCATTGTAGAAAGAATGCCATGAGTGTGTTCAGCTGTTATATCTGCCAAAGGTGGATACTTTGAGTCAAAAGTTTAAAATACATTTCTTTTTTAACTTTGATTATTAATTTGTTCTATCGTGTCTATGCTTTCATTCCAGAGTACAACGAGACATTAAACTGGATAATTTTTGATGAAAAAAATGGAAAAATTGGGGTGTCCTGAAACTTTTGACCGGTAGTGTAACTGTGTGCAGGGTATGAGGGCTGGACTCTGAAATCTTGCTGACCGAAGTTCCTTTGAGGAAGCTACGAAAATGATGTAAATTGTGAAGAGAAAAAAAAAGGGAATATCGCGAGTCAAAACAACATGAAAAAGCCCTTTCCAAAATGAAAGTAAATCTGGGGTTAACTTTCACTCGCAAGTAAACACTAAAGGAGATGATTTGGATTAACACATAGAATTGGCTTCTTTTTTTGTTGCATGGTAAGCCAAGTTAGCTTGCAAAAATATTTCCTTTTCCTTTCCAACAAATATTAATGTTCCAAAAATAGTAGCTGGCTCGCTGCGTAAAAGCATTTGCCCCCTTCCTGATTTCTTACTGTTTTGCATATTTGTCACACTTAAATGTTTCAGATCATCAAACAAATTTTAATTTTAGATAAAGATAACCTGAGTTAAAAAAATGCATTTTTTAAAATGATGATTTCATTTATTGAGGGAAAAAGCTGTCCAAACCTACCTGGCCCTATGTGAAAAAGTAATTGCCCCCAAAACCCAATAGCTGTTTGTGCCACCCTCGACGACAACAACTGCAAACAAAGGATTTGTGATAGCTGGCGATGAGTCTTTCACATCGCTGTGGAGGAATCTTGGCCTACTCTTCTTTGCAGAATTGTTTTAATTTAGCCACATTGGAGGGTTTTTGAGCATGAGTGGCCTGTGCCACAGCATCTCAATCAGATTTAAGTCCAGACTTTGACTAGGCCACTACAAAACCTTCCTCTTGTTCTCTTAAGCCATTCAGAGGTGGACTTGCTACTATGTTTCGGATCATTGTCCTGCTGCATGACCCAAGTGCACTTGAGCTTGAGGTCACAAACTGATGGTCGGACATTCTCCTTCAGGATTTTCTGGTAGAGAGCAGTATTTGTGGTTCCATCAATGACCGCAAGTCGTCCAGGTCCTGAAGCAGCAAAGCAGCCCCAGATCATCACACTACCACCACCATGATTAACTTTTGATATGAGGTTCTTTTTATGAAATGCTGTGTTGGTTTAACGCCAGATGTACTGACAGCTTCTAAAAAGTTCAACTTTTGTCTCCTCATTCCACAGAATATTTTCCCAAAACTCTTTGGGTTCATCCTGATGTTTTTTGCCTAATGAGAGACAAGCTTTTGTGTTCTTCTTGGTCAGTAGTGGTTTTTGCCTTAGAACTCTCCCATGGATACCACTTTTGCCCAGTCTTTTTCTTATTGTTGAATCATGAACACTGACTTTAACTGAGGCAAGTGAGGCCTGCAGTTCTTTAGATGTTGTTCTGGGTTCTTTTGTGACCTCCTGGATGAGTCATCGATGCGCTCTAGGAGTAATTTTGGTAGGCCAGCCACTCCTGAAGGTTCACCACTGTTCCAAGTTTTCTCCATTTGTGCATAAGGGCTCTTACTGTGGTTCACTGGAGTCCCAAAGCCTTAGAAATGGCTTTGTAACCCTTTCTAGATTGATAAATGTCAATGACTTTGTTTTTCATCAGTTCTTGAATTTCTTTAGATTGCCACATGATGAGTTTCTTTTTGAGGTCTTTTAGCCTACTTTACTTTCTCAGACAGGTGCTATTTAAGTGATTTCAAGGATAGCTTTTCTTCTTTTCTTCCCTTAATAAGTGTATCATCATATAAAAACTGCATTTTTTTCTTTACTCAGATTATTATGATCTGAAACATTTAAGTGTGACAAATATGCAAAAAAGTAAGAAATCAGGAAGGGGGAAAATACTGTATACACTAAGTCCTATTACCAACCAATGAAAATTATTTTACTTGTGGAGAAAGTAACCCTTGAGATATTTAGTGTAAAGTTTGATCTTCATCTCATTTTAGGTCTAATGAACACCAGTCTCACCAATCGCTAACCAACGCAGCAAGTAAAAGTCTAACCATAATAAGAAGTTAATTTAGTAACGTATATAGGTTGGCTGAGAATAGTTAACATTACTCTTGGCAATGTACATTTTCAATAACGTTGCTGAGTCTTACAGCATGATACAACAACCACAATACTGAGTGATTTTAAGCTAACAAGTAAAAAATATGTTTGCGCTACCTACCTAAGGTTTTTGCAGGATGATATTGTGCATCTTGTTCAGAGCACAGCATGAATAATGGTCAGGGGGTGTGAGAGCTTCTGGCATGGTGGAGCCTTGGAGGAGGGGCCAACTTTGAATGTTTTGTTCATAAACACCAACAGACAAATACATGTTAGCTTGGATATTGATTTAACCACGATATCTACTGTGAGATTTAATCACTACTGTGCAGATTTAGGCATTTGGGATATTAATTTTACAAAGGTATCAGTATCAACGGATTTCCCTGTCGAATGCAATCTACAACCCCAATTCCGAAATAGTTGACACAAAGTGTAAATTGTGAATAAAATCAAAACACAATTACTTTCAAATCACACCAGCCAGTATTTTATTCACAATAGAACAGAGATAACAGCAAATGTTGAAACTGAGAAATTTTACAATTTTATCCACAAAATGAGCTCATTTCATATTTGATGGCTGCTACAGGTCTCAAAAAAGTTGGGACGGGGGCCTGTTTACCATGGTGTAGCATCCCGTTTTCTTTTTAACACAGAGTGGAGATGTCTGGGCATTTAGGAGACAAGTTTCTTGAGTTTTGCCATTGGAATTCGATCCCACTCTTGTTTAATACAGGCTTCCAGCTGCTGGAGAGTTTTGGGTCTCTTTTGATGGACTTTTCATTTAATTACATGCCAAATGTTCTCAGTCAGTGAAAGGTCAGGAATGCAGGCAGGCCAGTTCAGCACATGGACTCTTCTACTACGAAGCCATGCTGTTGTAATGGCTGCAGTATGTGGTTTTGCATTGTCCTGCTGAAATACACAAGGCCTTCCCTGGAATTGATGTTGTTTAGAGGGAGGCATATGTTGCTCTAAAACCTTTAAATACTTTTCAGCATTCATAGTGCTTCTAAAAACATGCAAGTATCCCACACCATATGCACTAATGCATCCCCATACAATCAGAGATGCTGGCTTTTGAGCTGAATGCAGATAACAGGAGGGGTGGTCTTTCTCCTCTTTAGCCCGGAGGACACAAACTCCATGATCTCCAACAAAAATGTCAAATTTGGACTCGTCTGACCACAGGACACTTTGCTACAGTCCATTTTAAATGAGCCTTAGCCCACAAAACATGGTGGCGCTTCTGGATCATGCTCAACAATGGCTTCCTTTTTGCATGATAGAGTTTTAGGTGGCATCTGTGGATGGCATGGCGGACTGTCTTTACTGACAGTGGTTTCTTGAAGTATTCCTGGGCCCATTTAGTAATGTCAATGACAGAATCATGCCAGTGAGTGATGCAGTCGCGTCTGAGGGCCCAAAGATCGTGAGCATCCAGTGAAAGCCTTGTCCCTCACGCACAGAGATTTTTCTATTTTCTCTGAATCCTTTGATGATGTTATGTACTGTCGGTGATAAGACCTTCAAAGCCATTGCAATTTGATGTTGAGGTAAATTGTTTTTAAAGTATTCCACTATTTTTTTACGCAAGACTTCACAGGTTGGAGAGCCTCTGGCCATCTTTACTTCTGAGACACTCAGCCTCTCTAAGGCATCCCTTTAACAGCCAATCATGTTACACACCTGATTCCAGTTAACTTAATTACTTGCTAAATGTTCTTTCAGCTGATTCTCTTATATATGTATAACTTTTTCAGCCCTTTTTTTTTTGCCTGTATCCCAACTTTTTTAAGACCTGTTGCAGCTAGAAAATTTGAAATAATTTTATAATAATAATAAATAATTTTGTGGATAAAAATGTTACATTTCTCAGATTCAACATTTGAAATGTTAGCTATTTTCTATGGTAAATAACATATTAGCTCACGTGAGTCAGGTGATCCCACAAAAGCTCAATAGGTTTTTTTAAAATACTATTTTCAATTAAATCTATGGTTTAAATGATTTGCAAATCATCCCATTCTGTTATTTTTCTTTTTTTTTTTACATTTTATAAAGCATCCCAGCTTTTCTGGTAATGGAGTTGTGCAGAAGAATGAGAAGTAGTGCTTAAAAATTTGGTTCTAATGGGTCATTCTGGGTCTCAGCGAAGGTGGTTGGTTGATCATCTCAGAATCTGTTGAAACTTTGTAGGAATGATTTATGGCATCTGAAACTGACATCTGACAATTTGTAGCTGAAATTTCCACATTTTTATTATTTTTTACCCAATAGATATTTTTAATAAATCACTTGCGAGTTGGAAATATAACATGACGTTTCTAGTGAATAGAGAGAATGCAGCAAATGCTGGAAAACAAGCCTCAGTTTTTTGCGTAAGACCTCTCAAATTCAGGATTTGTTCAAAAATTGCAAATAAAGTGGATTTTTAAAAATGAATGAAAAATGTATCTCTCATGCATAGGATCCATTTGATCAAGTTTATTGTGAGAATAATATCTGAATGACATTACTAGTGCTTAGAAAGCTTTCAGATGTTCGTAGAAATGGGAGTTATGACCAATCAAAGTTAAAAAGTAATTACTTTCCATATGGCCAAATGAACATCTTGAGTCATGGGTTGGTTGATGAAATTTGGTATAGTAAGAGATGGAAGTATCATCTACTTGTGTACAAAGTTTCAAAATCCTTCGATGTTGTCTTTGTGAGAAAATATTTAATCTATTTCACCAAATAATTCAACTCATTGATTGAAGAAGCAATGAAAATGCAAGGGTCAGTAGAACAAGTCCAGACATGAATCCAAGCAGAACAACATGCATGTGGCAAGCAGTGGCGGCTCATGAACTGGCAACTGGGGAGGCTCAAAACAATTCCTTAAAATTAATGATTTGTCACGACCTGTTTTCAAACATTCATTTAAATTATCATTACAGAAACTCCAAGACCGATTATGAGTCCGGACTTCTCGCGCTTTTCTTTACTCAGCAGTAGGAAGCAATGTATGTGTTTCGCAATCGTTTAAATGAAATTAGATCATTTGAAATGTCTTTATGCAATTACATTGCTTCCATCCCCTCCATGCACAAGGACTTCGATTTCGTGTGAGAATCTCTTACATAGCCTATGCTTTGATTGAATAATTGCAGACTACAGCAGAGGAACATAAATATGCATCTTAAACTCACACCGATTGCATGAGAGTTGACAGGTATGCGTTAGGAAATGAAAACTGGCCACACCTGATAATGTTGAGAGTTATCAGAGTTTCTGTAATGAGAAGTTAAATGAATGATTGAAAACAAGTTGTGACGAATAATTAATTTTAAAGGGGACCTATTATGCTGATCCATCTTTTAATACATATTAGTAATGTTATTATGTTGGTTGTCCAAACTCAATCTCTGAAAAGTTTCTAAACATAAGATACATAGGTTGTCTAAATCCTAGGACGTGATTTCATGAACGTGATTTCCTCTCTGAATAGCTCCTCCCGAGATCTTCTCGAGATCTGGTCGAAACCTGATGTTAGGTTATGCCATCCAATTAGTACAGACCGAGCCAGAGCCAATCTCGGCGCTGGACCTGCTCACACCAGAAACTATTCTAGCAGGCACTAACAACGGCGGATCATACTATGCCTTAGTAGTGTCTACACTTTTGGAAATATAAAAGAGCCGCAGATCATTTGAGGTGCAGTTTTGTCAGTATCTCTCCCAAAGCTGCTTGTCCATTCACTTTTGGACACAAAGAGAAAAACACCCATTTGTCTTCCAAAATAGGATGTCACCAGAAATCCAGTGGGTAGCTTTTTTTTGTTTGCTGGCAGCAAACAGCCACGGCCAAAGGGAACGTTAGTTGTTTATGCTCAGCATTTCACCAAAGACAGCTTTGTCAATAAAGGATAATTCGACACAGGATAAGCCTTTCAGCTGCTTCTCAAACCTGAAGCAGTTACATTGATCAAGCGCTTGGAGCTACAAGCTGTAAGTAACGATATAACAGCAAATAATGTAAGTGAAGCTAACGTGTTACGGGTGGCTAGCAGGACCGCTAGCAATAGTTAGCACTAACAACTGGCCTTAAGCGCAAACTTTGTAAAATATCTGAAGATAAAGCCTGTATTTGTCGCGACTGTCGGTGACTCACAGACACAGAAGCTCTAAGTTGTTTTACTGCATAAGCCAACCTGACATAATAGCCAGTTCAATGTGGCTGTAGCACAGTGGCTAACGTAGCCAAGTTACTGTTGCTAATATTTGTGTCCAAAATATGCCAAAGTAATATCAGGGGAAATTCTACAGAAGGTATGTGAAGATAACCTCATTTGAAGCTAACTTTTAATACTTCATAATTTGGATGCTTGGTACAACGGTCCACGGTAACAGAACTTGCTGTCTGTAAAACCTGTATTGCAGGGGTTTGTCTCTGTGGTTATGACCGCTCGGTTACCAGCTGCTTCATGTTAGTTTGCGTGCCGCCGTGCTAATTAAAAATGCCCCTGGTAAACTTATATGCAGTAATTCTGATCGGTATGCTTGTTACTTTGGTAAGCATCAATGTTGCAGTTTGCTCATAACGTTGACTAATTGTAGCCACTACTGTTGAAGCTAAACGGTGAGGTGCTGTATGTGTCCGCAAAGTTGGGCTGAAAAGGCTGCAGTTACGCCAGACGTAGGTTTTGCAGAGCTTGGGATACCTGTTTGGGTTTGTTTACGGCTGCTTGTGATCGCTTCACTTGTCCATGACCGGGATCTGCCGGTTCCCTATCACAAGTATTTGGGCTAGTTCTCTGATTCTACCATGAAAGCAATCGCGAAACACAAGGTCTAACGTGTCTGGTATAACAAACGATTTGTTCACACTTTATTTGAAGTGTTTCTCATAAAGGCTTTATAGAGAATGTATAATGCCTTCATAAATGAGACATAATGTCTTCATAAATCATACACAAGCGAACATCATGCTTTGTAGAAACATCCTTCTTCAGCACGTGATGACAGATGTGATATAACTGAAGATGTCACTTAGCTAGTGGCTAATTGCGACAAAGAGTGACATTGTCAGCTAAGTGACATTGTCATTGTCACATCTGGCATCACATGCTGAAAAAGGATGTGTTATTTCACCCTTCACAAAGCATGACGTTCACTTATGGCGATGTCCTTAAAGCAAGGCCCTTGCTATATGTATGTATCAACGCATAATTACAAAGCTACGATAACCAAACAAATTTTATAGCGATTATACAAACATATTAATGGGTAGTACAAAAGTATATTCAGATTTTGCCAAAAAACCATGCCGAATATTACACACTGGTCCTTTAATTGGGCCGAGTATATATAACAGCACTCACACGAACCATGTAATCCATGCATACATTAATCACCTTGATAAATTAAGTAATTTTTTTTAGTATAAAACATTTTTAGTGTGTCATCTTGTTCATACTCCAACAATGAATGGACGCATATGTAGCGTCAGGAGCAAAATGATTTTGGCATGAAGGTATTATCGAAGGATATTGAAACTTGGCATACAAGTAGATAGTATATCCATCTCTAACAATCCTAAATTTCATCAGCCTACCCTTGATTCAAGATGCTCTGCTGCATGGCCATTTGAAAATTAATTACTTTTTCACCTGTGTCAACTTTGATTGGCCATAACACCCATTTCTACTAACATATGAAAGCTTTCTAAGCATTAGTAATGTCATTCAGATATTATCCCCAAAATAGATCATCAAATAGATCTGATGTATCAGAGATACATTTTTCCAAATGTTTTTGAAATTCACTTTATTTGTGATTTTTGAACATATCTTGAATATGAGACATTGCAAGCAGAAAATTGAGGCATTTTGCCCGAATTTGCTTCATTCTCTCTATTCACCAGGAACCCCAAACCATAATATTACCGCCACCATGTTTCACTGAAGGGGTCAAACTGTCATTTTTGACACGTTCTCTAATTCATCGATGCACAGAAGTTCTCTGTTTGGGTGAGAAAATTTTGAATTTTGAATGGGTGGTATTGGTTATGATTAAAGGCCTTGACACACCAGATGCATAAAAATATATTTCAACCTGCTGATTGGGCATGAGGTTTTACACACAGAATGCAATTATCACGCTGTGAAAAAGCGAACCTTTTATTTTTCAGATAGAGTTTGTTTTTTGTGAACATTTGCACTGTGAGCAAATGCATCAACCAAGCATAATTTGAACAACTTGTTTACCTCAGACAGACTGCAAGACGTTCCTCCGGCTCAATAGCCTCTCGGTCAGCGGCGTGCCTCAGGTGTTCAGAGGACTTTCTGTTACCACGCGCTGTACTGCTCGATGCTCTCAGGCTGTTGCCTTATTGAAAAAACAATTTATTGCCCGAACGACCAAGACCAAAGCATGACCTATATTAAGAATTGATAATGCCTGTTGCCTACACTCACAACTGTTATGATTCTGCCTTTTCGTGTGTTGTCCCGTGCTTATTTGTGCTTGTGATTAACTTTCGTTTCTTTCATTTCCAGCTCTCAGTTCAGCTGTCTGACAATCCACCCAATCTGTTTCCAGTGATGTCGCGTGATTGCCTTCAGCGTGCCTGTGTCTCGTCGTCCAATCACGTTTCTACTTTTGGTTTGGCTTTGGTATTTCATTCATTGCTTCCAGCTGTCTTTAATTCCGGGTCTCGCAAAACTGAGTGAATGCGTTCTCTGATAGGATATTACTAACACGTACTAACCAGCACTTATTAAGGGTGATTGTAAATATTCGTCAGGTATTATTAACCTTGATTAACTCATTTCGCGAACGTATGTGTTTCTGGCTTTTGTGATTTCAATCTGAGCACTGGGGAGCTCCGTGTTCAACTGCATTTAAACTGTGCTTTTCCTTTCGCTTTTCTTGTGGTGCTTTTTCCTCGTCACGTTTAGATGGCCTTAGTCTAAACTGTCTAGCTTGATTGCTCGTCTCAACGTCTTGTCTCGAGTCATTAGTGTTAACCCGGTCCTCGTGTGATTGTTTATTAATCCCATGTGTTTCTGTTTCAGTGTGGTTGCATTCCGAGTCCCCGCCTCCTCTCGTGATTATATAAGCTCCAGTTTTCCACGCGATTGTCAGACGGTTCCTTGTATTTGTCTACATGGTGAAGTCCCAGCTCCTCGTGCGTTCTGAGTGCCTCCCGTGTATGATTCCCGAGTCTTTGTTTGCTGCGCTTTAGTCCTGTCTGCCGCGTGTATAAGTCTCCCAGTGTTTCCGTCAGTATAGTTAGGTTCAGTTTTTGTTTTCTTAGTTTATCCTCTCTTGGAGAGTGTATTTCTGTTTCCCCCTGCCTTTGGCAGAGTACCTTAGTTCTCCCTTTTTTCAGTGCTTGTGCACGGTGTTTTGTTTCTAAAGTGCCACTTTTCCCTTAGTGTTTTGTGTTTCAATAAACACTTCTGGATCCTGCACCTGGTGTTCCTCTGACCTCTTCTTACACAACACTGATATGGCAATGTAATGATGGCAATACCATAGATACCAAAATCCAAAACTTTTGCTGACTTTGCAGCATTTACTTTCGCCTTCCTTACTATTGTCACTCAGCTATGCAACATGCCTAACAACACCCTTCAGCCATGACAACATTCAGAATAGTAACAGATTCACATGGATTGCACAATGAGCCTCGCAAACCAATTTAAAAATATCTGTGCAGTTTGACAGGTGCAGAAATTAGGACAACACCTGTGCAACAGAGCTCGCCTTGGATAAATGATAAGATTCGCAGTTTTAAGAGGGAATGCAGAAAAGCGGAACGGAAGTGGAAGGCTACTAAACAAATTGTTCTTTTCGTGCGTATGAAAAGCCTGTTAAACTCATATAATCAAGAAGTAAAAAATGCTCAAAATTCTTCTCTGAATTAATAGCTGCTAATCAGCAATATGAGATTTTTATTCAAAACAATTGACCGTCTGGTGAACCCTCCAGTTGCTGTTGCATCAGCTTCATCCCCCGCTGATTGTGAGAAGTTCTTGAAATTTTTTATTGACAAGATAGCCATCATACGGTCTAGACTAGTATCAGTCACATTCCATCTGTTACTGTTTGGTGCCCTCGCTTCAACTTGCTGAGTTGTTTCGCACCGAGTTCTCTGAAGCACTCATCCAGTCCCTTGGATATTATACCCACTTGGCTCTTTAAAGAAGTAATGATAGTTATTGGCCCTGCCTTGCTTTCCGTGAAAAACAGTTCTTTCTCTATTGGCTGTGTTCCAGACTATTTTAAGAATGCCAGCATTCAACCACTTCAAAAAAAACGAAATCTTGACCCAGCCATTCTTAGTAATTTTAGACCAATACCAAAATTGCCTTTTATTTTGAAAGTCTTGGAAAAAGTGGTGGAAACCAACAATATTTTTGAGAATTTTCAATCAGGCTTTAAACATCAGCACAGTAAAGAAACGGCAAACAGAAAAGATCACTAATGATGTTTTGATGAATGCTGACTCTGGAAACTGCTCATTACTCATGCTTTTGGATATCAGTGCTGCCTTCGATACAATTGATCATCATGATTGATAGTCTGAAAAATTGGGTTGGGCTCTCTGGGACGGTTCTGAAATGGTTCTCTTCCTATCTGTCGAACAGAAAATTTTTGGTTTCCATCGGTGAACATGTAGGTCAGGTTTACCTCAAGGCTCCATACTTGGGCCTATATTGTTTTGTATTTATATGTTACCTCTGGGTTTTATTATTCGTCAGCATAAAATAGGTTTTTACTGTAATGCTGATGACACGCAGTTGTATATTTCAGTAAAATCCTCTGATTTCAGCAATGTGTTGGTCTTGCATGACTTTTTAGCTGATGTTCAAAATTGGTTGTCTTATAATTTTTTGCAGTTAAACTCAAATAAAACCGAAGTCATTATACTTGGTCCAAAGTTGGTGTCGGATAAAATCTAATCATCACTTGGACCTCTTGCTTGCAATATTAGGCCCTCTTCCCAAAATCTCAGTGTGATATTTGATACTGAACTCAAATTTGAGCTCCACGTAAAGAAGCTTGTACAGTCATGCTATTTGCAACTCCGTAACATAGCCAAAATGAGGTCTGTTCTGTCATTTGAAGATATGGAAAAAATTACTCATGCTTTTGTAACATTACAAATGTGAGTTCTTATGTTTGTATGACAGAAGAATCTACAAGGACTTTTATGTTGAAATATTTTGATTGGTCAGGAAGAGGAACGGGAAGTCCTCTGGGGAAAAAAAAAAGAGAGAGGGGAAGGTAAAAGTTCAGCAGCCTGAAGCGTGAGCGGCTTTTCATGTTGTATACTTTTGTTGGGAATAAATCCTCGAAAGTTTCACATACAACCGGCCTCCGTGACATTTCTATATGCCTAGAACCCACGTTACACTGGTAGCAGCGGTGGTGAGTTTTCATTCAAGTCGCAGTTTTTCTTTACCATCACGCTAACTTACTTGTCTATCTCCTGTACGGAAATAGGCTCTATTCTTTTGCTTGTGGACGCGTTTTGCGCGTTTTTTTTTTGCAAGCAGCAGCCGTAGTTTACTCGCAAACTGATAACCGGCTAAGCTACCGCAGTTTCGTTGTGTTTTTTTTTTCTCCGCACCCCCCTTCGCCTGTGGATTTTGCCTATACGATGTCGGACGGAGAAAATGTTCCTGCAGAGGCAGCTGATGCTCGCGCTCCGCCACCACCACAGACTGTAAATGCTCACCTCCCTTTTCGGATTGACCTCCCTCCTCCTTTTTGTGGAGACGGCTCGGAACCGTTTTATTCATGGATACAGAGATTTGAGGTAGCGCTGGCTGTGTCGACTACGCCGTTGGATAAAGCAAAACTTTTACCTGCAAAGCTAAGTGGCCCTGCATTTTCATATTGGCTGACTCTCTCTCCTGACATTCAGAACAATTATACCTCAGTCAAAGCTAGTCTGATGGCCGTTTTTAATAGACAGCCTTTCATGGCTACATTTCAGACTTATCTAAATGCACGCCCACACAAACCTCAAGAGCTTCTTGCAGTTTATGCTGCTGAACTGACTACTTTGGTGTCTGAAGCTTTTCCTACCTATGATGCTCAAGCAAAAAGCTCTGAAGTTTTTAGGCGTTTTGTGTCTGGTCTGGACTCCTCACTTCAACTCAAAATTCATGAGCATGGTGCATTGACCCTGGAGGCTGCTCTTAAAGTAGCAACACAGTGTGAGAGAGGTCAGTTTGCTCTCAGTGTAGCCTCGCCATCCTCGGTTATGCCAGTGACTGTCGGTCACACTACTCCATCCAGTCCTTCCACTCCTATGGCTGAACTGACTGCTCCTATTGCAGAACTTTGTGCTGATTTGAAGGCTTTACAAAGCTCTCAAGCACAGACATCTGAGAACAGATTGGATCAGCTCTCACGGCAGTTCTCCAGCCTGCACCAGGAGGTGTCAGGAATTCTACAGTCACAACCTCACTCCTGCGCGGCAACTGACTGCACCAGCCGCCATAGCAATCGCACTCAGCAGCGTTCATCAGGCCCCGGTGCTGCCTTCTACACGTCGTCACATCAGCCCTTCGCCCGTGATGACATCTCTCCTCCACCTCGACACCACTCTCCTGGACGATGGCAGGCCCGCTCTACCTCTCATCCGCCAACCTGCTGTGATGGTGGTTTCCATCGACGTAGCCCCTCGCCTGCCTATGTTCGTGAGTCTGCCTATGGCCACCCTCACCTTACTGACCATTACACATCAACCAGATCCTATCACACTGATTTCCCCAGCCGCTCTCCTTCTTGGGAGCATCACTCTTGCCCTACTGAACACCCCTCTTATGCTAGTCGTGCCACGTATACTCGCAACACTCGCTCACCTTCTCCTAGCCCTCACTACAGCCGAAGTACACCTACCGAACACCTCTCTTATGATAGGCATGCCACATACACTCGTAACACTCGCTCACCTTCCCCTAGCCCTCACTACAATCAGCCTACACATAGCCAGCGTCAACATCGATCCCCCACACGGCATGTTCGCTTTTCAAAAGACACAAGTGATCAGGGAAACTGCTGGGAGCTGCCATGACGGACCGCATGACCGCTTCTCTCTCACCAATGTTCCACACTAAGACACATAGCTCTGAAAACATTTCCCCTACACCATTTGTTCAACTTACCATATCGGCTACAGAGTTACATGCTTTAGTAGACACAGGATCTGGCCTTTCTCTAATTTCAGATGACTGCCATAGTCCCATACCGTCGTTAGCCACACAGCCTATTTGCAAATCATTTACCCTGGCCTCTTCTGTTACTGGACACTTTTTAGACGTCTTAGGCACAATATCTGCTCCTGTGCATATAGGTGACGTTACTCTGCCCCATGTCTTTCATGTAGTCCGCACAGCTAGCCATCCAGTAATTTTGGGATGGGACTTCCTCACAAAACATCATGCAACCCTCAATCTACCCTAGGTGACTTTGCAGCTTTACAACACCGAAGTGCCCCTTTCGCTACCCAATTCACTTATACCTGTGCAGGTTGCTGCTGTAACTATTGCTGCTGTAAGTGTCCCGCCAATGTCAGAAATGGCCATACCTGTTTCAGTGCTGGGTAGTACTGTCCCTGCCATTCACTTAGAACTTAGGTTATTAGAACCACATGTGTCTCCCACAGCAAATTGGGCTATTGCTAGAACATTAACCTCAATCACAAATGGAAAGGGTGTTGTCCGAGTCATTAATCCCACTCACGATCCACCTCTGCTTGATGGTGGATGCCCCATCGGACAGGTGTTCGCAGTAATGGGTCGCCCACATGATGAATATGAAATAGTGTCGCCGATCATGGTTAGTGACCAGCCCGATTGCCCAACACCTCTTGTGTCTGTGGGTGATGCTTGCACATCTTCAGAGGAGCGGTCACAACTTCAGCAACTCATCACTGAGTTTGCTGACATATTTAGTGTTCACGCTCATGACTATGGCCAGACTACTCTAGTCACACATAAAATCAATACTGGCGATGCTACACCGATTAAGCTATGTCCATATAGAGCATCCCCAGCAACCCAGGCTGTTTTACAACAGGAAGTGTCAAAGCTTTTGGAGCATGGGGTGATTGAAGAGTCTTGCAGCCCATAGTCAGCGCCGGTAGTGCTAGTCAGGAAAAAAGACGGAGCCCACCGGTTTTGTGAGGATTTCCGACGCTTAAATGCAGTTACAATCAAGGATTCACACCCCCTTCCTCGGGTTGACGATACGTTAGATAGACTGGCAGGAGCTACCATTTTTAGCACAATCGATTTGACGGCTGGGTATTGGCAGATCCCTCTTAACCCTGCAGACAAAGAGAAAACTGCTTTTTCCACAGGAGCTGGCTTATACCAATTTCGCATGATGCCAATGGGCCTTTCCAATGCTCCTCCTAGTTTTCAGCGCCTGATGGAGCTGGTGCTTCGTGGCTTACATTGGAGCAATTGCTTAATCTATTTGGATGACATAATTGTATATAGCCAGAACTTTCCCCAACACCTTCAGCACTTAAAAGACTTTTTCAGCGCTTCCATTTGGCAGGTCTGAAATTAAAGCCTTCTAAGTGTCACCTGGCCTGTTCTTCAGTCAGATTCCTTGGTCATCGGGTCTCCAGCAATGGAGTGGAGCCTGACCCTGCCAACACAGAGAAAGTCGCCAATTGGCCAGCCCCACGGTCAGCCACGCAAGTCCGAGCATTCCTGGGACTGTGTTCCTATTATAGGCGCTTTATACAAGATTTGGCACACATTGCTGATCCCTTACACCGCCTTACACACAAAGGAGTGCCATTCATATGGTCGAATGAAGCAGAGCAGGCCTTTTCAATACTGAAGCAGGCCTTAACATCACCACCAATCATGACATTTCCAAACCTTTCTGCACGTTTCCTTCTCTACACAGATGCATCACTCCATGCCATTGGCTCGGTCTTGTCGCAGAAGGTGAATGGCAAAGAACATGTTATCGCATATGCCAGCCATCTGCTTTCAGCTTCAGAGAGAAAATGGTCTACATTCGACCGTGAGCTGTGGGCCATTGTTTGGGGTGTTCGTCATTTTCGCCATTATCTTGCAGCTCACCCCTTCACTATTATTACTGACCACAAGCCCTTGGTAGGCCTCAGGAAGCTGCCATTAGATCAGGACCCCACTGGACGGCGAGCCCGCTGGTCTGTGGAGCTGGACCTCTATGACTGGTGCATAGTCCATCGTGATGAGGCCAAACATCTTAATGCCGACGCTATGTCTCGCTGCCCATCCCCGAAGCTCACCGAGAGTCATAGCCCTGCTCAGCTCACAGATACATGGCTTTCAGATCAGGCTACACAGTCAGGTGACATTACTGAGTCATCTGGTGAAGCACAGAGCATGCCCATTAATCACGTCCAAATTCAGACTGAATGGAACATTGCACAACAACGACAGGCAGACCCAGACCTTGCCACGGTGTTGTCATGGGTCACAACAGGTCGATGGCTGCCAGTTTGGAAGTTACGCGGGGCCTCTACTTACCCTAGGAAAATGTGGTCCCAGTTCAGCAGACTTACCATAAACAATGGCCTGTTGGTCAGAAGTGCACTCTCTCCTCCTGGAACAGAGCAGGTCGTTATCCCTGCATCTCAAATTTCCGTCGTACTACATCATGTCCATGGCCATCCCGGTGCGGGCCACTATGGCTTTGCTAAGTCGTTTTGACAAGGCCCAACGTAAATTCTATTGGCCATATATGTCTGCTGATATATCCAAACACTGCACCCAATGTCTAGCTTGTCAGTCACGGTGTTCCCCTGTACCTCGCCCTCAGGCTCCTCTAGTGTCTATCTTGCCTGACCGGCCATTTCAGATTGTTGCTGCTGACATAACAGAATTGCCCATGTCCACGAAAGGCTACCGTTATGTGTTAGTTATGATGGACTTGTACAAAAAATTTGTCAACCTCTACCCTCTAAAAGACCAAACCGCTGTCTCAGTGGCACACTGCATTTTTGAGCAATATATACCGCAGCATGGGGTTCCTGAATCACTCCATTCAGACCAAGGCAGACAGTTTGAATCAGATCTTGTGAAACAGCTTTGCACCCTCTTGTCCATCCATAAGCTGCGCACGTCGCCTTATCACGCACAGTGTGACGGAGCAGTTGAACGTTATAATCGCACCCTAAAAGAGGAGCTGGCTAAGTATCTTCTGGGCGTGGGGAAAGAATGGGATGACCATTTACCCCAGATTGCCCCAGCATATAACACAACTACACACACAAGTACAGGGTTCACACCTTTCTTTTTAGCCCATGGCCGCGAAGCTTGAATCCCATTAGACAGTTTGCTCACTCCTGAAACCCACCACACTCTAGCCACAGGGGGCACCCCGGCTGTATATGCTCACCATCTGCGCCAGTGCCTTTCTAGTGCTTGTAAGTCAGCCACTGCGTTCAGAGATAAAGCGCAGGAGCAGCAACGGCACTACTATAACCGTCACCAGAAATACACCCCATATCAGGCAGGGGATCTGATTTTAATGGATGATCCAGCCCATCAGCGCAACAAAATAGCGCCACGTTGGATTGGCCCATACCAAGTCATACAGCCTCTGGCTCCTTCTGATAGCTCCCCACCAGTCACCTTTTTAGTGCGTGATCTTTCCCGGCCTGGTGTTAAACCAAAGGTTATCCATTACAACCGCACAAAGCCATTCATTAGTGATCCCTCACAGCCCATACAGCACATTACACCATCCAACAGATACCTGGCCCCTCCAGCTACCCTCTCTGGGTTCCTACTATGTCATAGTTTGCCAGCCACACCAACATTTCCCCAACATCCCCTTAGACATCCTCCTACACCACAACAGCCTCAACATGCACACACTGAGGATGCAACATCTGCTGCTGGACCCTCACTAGGGCCCAGGCCCATGCAATCTGCAGATCCCCCCTCACAGTTGAAAACACATGTGGCCACTCGTTCACTCCCCAGTCGTGCACGCCGTTTGCCTTCTCACCTTCGGGACTTTGAATTATAAAGAAAATTTGTTGAAATTGGGAATTGTATTCTTTAAAGCACCATTGTGCATGTATATATAATACGAAATATACGTATAATATGTATACGTTTTCTTTTGTTCTGTGATTCTGTCTGCTCACCTATTCCAATGTTAGACTAGGACATAGTCTGCTGCTTGTCTTCCCTGGATCGTGTATACATTTTTTATTTTCTTTTTTCTCCTTTGAAAGTCCTGTACTTTTGTTGTGGGTTTTTGAAATGAGGACATTTCTTTGGGGGTAGGGAAGTATTATGTAACATTACAAATGTGAGTTCTTATGTTTGTATGACAGAAGAATCTACAAGGACTTTTATGTTGAAATGTTTTGGTTGGTCAGGAAGAGGAACGGGAAGTCCGCTGGGGAAAAAAAAAAAGAGAGAGGGGAAGGTAAAAGTTCAGCAGCCTGGAGCGTGAGCGGCTTCTCATGTTGTATACTTTTGTTGGGAATAAATCTTCGAAAGTTTCTCATACAACCGGCCTCCATGACATTTCTGTATGCCTAGAACCCACGTTACACTTTTAAATCGTCAAGATTAGACTATTGCAACTCACTATTTACTTGTCTGAATAAGACATTTTTGAACAAATTGCAAGTGGTTCAAAATTCAGCTGCAAGATTGCTCACTAGAACAAATAAAAGAGCCCACATTACTCCAATTTTGGCATCTTTGCACTGACTGCCAGTCCAACTCCGAATTGATTTTAAAATTCTGTTGATTACCTTTAATGCACTCTATGGCATGGCACCAGAGTATATAAGTGTGCTTTTAAATCCCTACAGACCTAAAAGATTGCTAAGATCCTCCAAGCAAGCATTATTGGCTGTTCCAGAGTCCAAGTTAAAAACAAAGGGTGATCGAGCCTTCTCGGCTAAGGCTCCAATACTCTGGAACAGCCTCCCAAACAACATAAGAAATGCTGAGACTCTATTGTCTTTTAAATTGTCTTTTAAAGACTAATTTTATAGGCTTGCTTTTGCTGATTTTACGGTTTAAATTCTTTTTATGGGTGTGTATTCATGTATGTCTCCTTTCATTATCTTGATTTTTCCTATTTTGATGTTTAATTCCCCGTTTCCCCATTTTGTTTCATTGCTTTTATGTACATGTATTTTACCTGTTTGTGAAGCACTTTGTGCTGTTTTGCTTGAAAGGTGCTATATAATTAAGATGCATTATTATTATCAAGATATATTGATATTTTACTTCATCACTTATCTGCAAAAGAAAATGACTCTTTTAAGATGTGAAACTTTCCTTCTCTATCCTTACTTTGTAATAGAGGGTGAACCCAAAACCTCCTTTTTTCTTGGAAAGAACAACGAGGAAAAGATCTTCGTCGCTAGAGATTGAGTCCATTTTTCCTCTTCTTTCCTGTTCTTCCTCTGTCCTCTTTTTATACTTTGGACTGAGCTGTCAAAACTTCGTAAATTTGTTTTCCCAAGTTTCTGTCGCAAATTCGTGCTGGCGCCGGTGTGAAGACTTTTGATTTGAACATTTAGCATCCAAACATTTCATATTTTCCCGACGTTTATTCATTACACATCCGTTGTGTCAAGGCCTTAACTTCTCAAGAAATACCTATTGAATACCGTCAATACAACCTAATTTACAAAGCTGGGACACTGAGTAAAATGCAAATAAAAAGAGAATTTAATGATTTGCCAATTAATGTCACCCTATATGTAATTGAAAAATTACATATAAATAAATTGTTTTTAGAAAAATATCTGCTCATTTTGAAATGTATGCCAGCTAGCGTTTCAAAAAAGTTGGGACATAAGCCACAAAAGACTGGAAAAGTTATATGATGCTAAAAAAAAATACACCAGGTGGAACCTCTCACCACAAATGAGATGAATTGGCAACAGGTTAGCAACATGATTGGGCATTAAAAATCTGTCTGAAGTACAAAATCTCAGGGCCCCGCCACTCAGTGAAAGATTGCATGGGCAAAAAGTTAAACAATTGACGAAAAATTATTAAAAATATGATTAATAAAATAAATAAGAATTGTAATTGAACAATGATCTTTAAGGGGAATCCCAAGATGCTGGGATGGAATTTGGAAGCACAGCACGCATTCATTACACTCAAGCACCTATTAACTACAGCTCCTGTGCTAAAATTACCGGACTCGAATAAATCCTTTATTGTAGAAGTTGACACCTATAATGCGGGAGTGGGTGCAATTCTGTCACAAAAGCTTTACCCGTGCACATATTTCTCACACAAGCTCTCTCCTTTCTGAAGTCAACTACGAGGTGGGAAACCAGGAGTTACTAACGGTCAAGCTGGCGCTTGAGGGACAAGGGCACTGGCTAGAGGGGGCCCGGCATCCTTTCCTGGTGCTAACGGACCATCGCAACCTGGAGTACTTGAGAAAGGCACGAAGGCTGAATCTGCGGCAGGCCAGGTGGGCGCCTTTTCAATTTTCAAAGTGTAATTTTTCAATAATCTATCACACAGGCTCCAAAAACGTGAAAGCGAACGCCCTCTCCTGAGCATGCGAAGTGGAAAAGGATCCGGATTCCGAAGAAATCATCCTACCGCCCTCCTGCGTTCTCGCTCCGATCAAGTGGCAGTTAGCTCGTCCAAATCACTGTGCCAGTGGGTTAGCGTCACCCACTTCCAGTCCCACATCGACCTTAGTCACCTTTGGCAGTTGATTTTGTTACTGATCTGCCAAATTCTGAAGGTGACACCTGCCTACTTGTAATGATTGATCTATTCTCCAGGTTATGCAAGTTCGTGCCTTTTGCGTCATTACAATCTATGCTGCAGGTTGCCAACACACTGTTTGAGCAGGTATTCCGCAACTTTGGCCTTCTGGAGGACATAGTCTTGGATCGAGGGCCACAATTTACATCCCATGTTTGGAGAGCTTTCTTCAAGAGGCTACAGTAGCAACAGTGAGTCTCTCCTTAGGATACCACCCCCAGAGCAACGGGCAGGTGGAGAGAGCCATCCAGGATTTTGGGAGGTTTCTCCGGGCCTACTGCCACCAGCGCCAGAGGGATGAGTCAAAATGCGTGCCCTGGGCGGAATATACCCAGAACTCATTAAAGAGCAAGTCCACTAGATTCAGCCCCTTCCATTGCATGCTAGGATGGCAACCTCCCCTATACCCGTGGGACCAGAGCCAAACAGAAGTCCCGGCCATGGACGCCTGGTTCTCTGAGGCTGAGAAAGTCTGAAAGAACAGCAATGTCCAGATTAGAAGAGCTCTTCACCATCAGAGGATCCAGGCGGGCAGACGGCACCGGGACTCCCCCCAGTACCAGCCAGGGGACAAGGTCTGGCTCTCCACCAGGGATTTGTGCCTCCGCCTGCCCTCTAAGAAGCACTCCCCACGGTTCATCAGCCCCTTTTGTGTCTTCTTGAGGGTCAATGAGTCTGCATACTCCATCCAACTGCTGTCCCATTATCAAATCAATAACACCTCTCATGTCTCCCTCCTTAGGCCTGTGCATGCTGGACCCCTGGCAGAGGTGAACCCCCCAAAAACCCTTCCCCTGTCCAGGAGGTGGACGGAAGCCCAGCCTACCGGCTGCATAGCCTGCTCCAATCTAGAAGACGAGCAGGCAAACTTTAGTATCTGGTGGACTGGGAAGGCTATGGCGCAGAGGGGGGCACTGTCAGGTCTCGCCTCCTTCGGTCCAGCATGCCGGCCAATTAAGACCTGGAGCTGCCACACTCTGCCATCAACAAGGATCATCTGTGTGTGATTACAGCTGAGTGTTGGCAGTTTGTGTATTTTTGTGGATACCTCCGCTTGTGCGGTCGGCATAATGAAACTTACAACTATATCCATCTTTGCACTTGAGTCCTGTCTGATAAGGAATCAGTTGACACCAGATGCGGGAAAAGGGAATGAGGATTTTATTTTAAACCAAAACAAAAAAGGCACGAGGGCCAACAAAAAACTTGGCCCAAAGGGTTGCAAAAAACAAAACTAAGGCAAGCTACACAGAGCTATAAACAATAAATGCAAAAAGGCAAAAAACAAAAAGGCACTGGAAACTCCAGGCAAGATGCTAAAGAAAAACAAATAACCAGACTAAATATATATTCGAAAAACAAGAGGCTAGGACAAGACTTGAAACTAGAAATGCTAGGGAACTATGACAACAAGAGCTTGGCTAAACTTGCACATGCAACGAGACGCGAGACACTGTCTGCCAGCCAACTTCCACCGCATCCAGATAAAGGCTTGGAAATCATGACATGAGGGGTAACACCTGGAGAGAGAGAGAAACAAGAGGCATGGCAAGATCAAGACATGGACAGAGATTGGATGACATGACCTGCTCATTAAGGAAATGAGCGTGCTCAGCTTAAGTACCAATTAAGTATGCAGTTTGGAAGCAAGCATGAATGTTAAGAACAGAAAAGCACAGCAAGATCTTGAAATAGCAAAGCAGGAATCATGACAATAAACTCCCTGTCTAAATTAGTAGTATTAGTAATGTGCCTATCTAAGAATTACACCAACCCAGTGAGTGTTAGTAAATGTTAGTAACTTAAAAACAGTTAATTGTCAATTAAGTTTAGAAAGGCCCGAATCCAGCACAGCACAGAAGGAAGGGGAAATACCAAAGCCAACCATAGCTCAGAAATGTGCAACAACGAAGGCACGGGGCGGAACGCAGACAAGCGGTGGAGTGGCATGGCAGACCTGGCAAGAACAAAAACATGGAAAAGTAAAAACATGGAATGTGAAACATGAAATGCAAAAACTGTGACATGAACTATGAACTATGAAACTATGAACTATGGAATCTTGATACATGAAACTGTTAAAACCATAAATAATACTGTTCTGGCCAAAGGCCAGAACCCTGGAACACAACACTGTCCACATTTTCCTGGCCTCCGTGCCATCTGTTACAAGAAGAGGTGACACGACACAGTGGTAAACATGTCCCTGCTTCGACTTTTTTGTAAAGGGGTTGTCGGCATCAAATTCAAAATGAGCATATATTTGTCCAAAAAAACTCTGTTTAAACGTCTAATATATTGTCTTGGTATTAGTTTCAACAATACAGTACTTAACAAATTTATTAGACCACCAACCAATGTAAGGTTTATGCCACAGCTGCCCTAAATTAACAGTGTTGGTAATTACCAAAATCATTTTTGAGTTGCTGTAATGGTTAATCCACCAGTATGTGGAGCTTTTTAATTGAAATTATGTTTTAATGCTAAAATAGAATTATTTTGTCATCCATGAATTTTCTAATTTACTGTGTTACAAAAAAGCAGAAAAAAATAGTTAAGCACATTATTATATTTTGATTTAGGTGACAAATATGTTATTTTCTTGCATTCCTGAACATAAAAATTAGTTTTGGTGGTTGAATGCAATAATGTAAGCTGTTATCAAGGCCAAAGGAGGTCATACAAAATATAGTTTTTTGTTTTTATGTGTGAATAAGGACTGTTTAGTTGTTTCAGTTTGATATTTGTTATTTGCCAAAGAAATAACAATATAATTTTTAGTTTCTAACATATTTTTGACAAATTTCTTAAATATTCGGGTTTTCTATTTTTTATGACAGGTGGCCTAATAAAATTGTTAAGTGCTTTATATCGAGTTCAAATGACCTGCAAATCATTGCATTGTTTTTATTTACATTGAACACAGTGGCCAGATTTTTGGAAATGGAGCTGAAAATTAAATGATCATTTAAAAGATAAAATGTGTGTTTACTGATTTGTCTTCTGTTAAAATTGGTTGGATGATTCTGTAATTACACCGGTGCCCATGAGTAAAGCACCAAATCCCTCCATGACTTCCAGCCTGCAGCCCTTCTATAGTCTTGAAAACCTTTGAGAAAATTATAAAAGATAAGATTTTGTGCGTAACTCCGATAAAATTGGACCCACTCCAGTTTGCTTACAGAGCAGGTAGGGGGCATTAAGGGGACTAAAGAATTTAGTTTGGCTGCTTCTTGTTGACTTATCCTCTCCTTTTAACTCCATCCAACCTCACATTTTAGCAGATCAACTTTCCAGCACTTCCTTGTCAGATCGTTTCTCTGTTTGCTTGTGCCACGGTCCTTCCGCCATGTTCTTTTAGTGATTCTCTTCTGACTGGACCGTCCCTGTTTCTGATTTTTGGCTTTGTGATTTTTGGATTATTGTTGCATCTGTGTTTTTGACCACTTTCTGCCCGACTACGATTTCTATGATTGCTTCCCTGGTTACGGTATGGATTACGCCCACTGGATTTTGGCTTTGCTTCTATGACATGCCTGTGTACCAAACCCATTTTTGCCCAACCACGAGTACTGTGATTGCAGCCCTGGTTTTTGTCTCTGTTTTTGCCCAACTGGATTGTGATTTTTGGATACTGGACATTGTACCTTTGCCTTCTGCCCTGTGGGGGGTAACCCTTGATCAATAAAATCAGATCTACTGCATTGCTTGGTTCTTGCGACAGGTTCCTGAGCAAATCATCACAGAATCTAATCTAATATTGTGACTACAAAGTTGAATCTAATCTAAAAATGTAACATTTTCCATTCCAATATTTTTAAAGGCCCTTGTCTGTGAGAGTTATTTGTTGTAGAATCATCTGAATTTTCCTCAAATTCTTTTGGTGGCCCCATTTGCACCTCATAGACTCCAAACGGATTATTGATTAGACATTACAACAAACTGAAAAGGCTAATCTAAGCAACAATCTTCTGCAGGTACAGTCATGAAACATTGATTGTTGCAATGATGTTGCAAGTCAATTGTAAAGTTGATATGAACTTTTATAGTACTTTGCCCCAAATTGAAAACACTGTGTGGTCCTTATTTCAGCATTCTCTGTTCTCTTGGTATTGAAATCAATCTTTCGAACAGTCTTTAGGAACTCAAGAGTTTATGCTGCTTTTCTCTAACGTTTGCCCCTGAAATAAAGTGCCAGTGGAGCAGGAGGGTGGAGGTGTAGAAGTGTAGGGGCTGTGGCCACAGTGGATATCAAAGCGTAGCAGCTGAACTTGAAACGAGGGGATGCTTTTGAGGGGACTTTGGGGCTGAATTCAATTCGAATGTCACTTTACCGGGGCCCCTGGTCTTTCGTTGACTCGAACAGTTTAAACTATGTGACGGAGTAGCTGAAGGAACCAGAGGAGGAAAGGTTTGGACTCGGCAGGTTTCTCCCTTCCATCTCCTGATGGGATATAAGACAATGATTAAAAAAATAATAATAATAAAAAATAAATAGTGGTTAATGAGGGCAGGCAGTTCTGCATCTCAATACCATTGGGGCCACCATTCTGTATTAATTTTATTGTCAATATCATTTCCATTTTCATTATGACTGGCTGCAACTGCTGGGAACTGGTGGCCATGGTGCTAGTGGCCAGCTTGAGTCCATCGACAGATATTTTGAAACCATAAAAATTAATGATGCGAATACTCCCAATTTACTATGGCAACACTGCAGCTATAGGCATGCACTTCACCAACTTATTTATGTAGTCAACCACATAATATTAGGCTTATTATAAATACTCAATATCAAAATACAGCCCAGTCTGTATAAGTAATGATTCTGATAGCAGTAATACTTGGCTTTACATTTGGCCCAAAAATAAGCTGCAACTATATTAGTGCAGAGTACTGTTCTGCATTTATGATATGGCCATTTTGCCATATATGGGGAAAAGATCTCTAAGGACGAGTAGGCACCATTAAACCTGGTTTTTCTTTCATTTCTAGACTTTAAACAAGGTCTTGCATACACCTACACTTTGCAACAATAGTGAAGTGTAGAGTGTTTTGCCCGAAAGGACACTACCATTGTGGTTAACCGGTTTGAGATTTTATTATTTTTTAAAATGAAATTTGCACTTTGAAACTTGAAATAACCCTCTCTCCCTGTGACTTCTTCCTCCTAGGTCAACCTGCCCAGGACGGTGATGATTGCCATTCCCTTGGTAACCGTGCTATACCTATTGGTCAACGTGAGCTACCTGGCTGCCATGACACCTCGTGAAATGATGTCATCAAGTGCCGTGGCCGTCACTTGGGGGTGACACCAAATAAACAGATAGAATTACATTGCTATAATTGAGCATTCACTCTTATCCCAAGCGACTTACAGCTGATTTATCTAAGATAGGGCCCATTCCCTCTAGAGCAATATGGGGTTCTGAGTCTTAGACAAGGACTCCATGACCGCACTGATTTTCAGTCGGCTCTAATGGGGCTTAATCCACCAAACTTAACTTTGGTTCATTTGAAACACCTTTACCACTAGGATGCAGGCTGCCCTTATACAGTCCCCTCTGAAAGTGTTGGAACAGGGAGTCAAATTCCTTTATTTTTGCTGTACACTGAAAACATTTTAGTTTGGCATCAAAAGATGAATATGAGACAAGAGATCAGTATTACGGCTTCTATTTCCAGGTATTTACATCTAGATCTGTTAAAAAAACAAAACTCAGATGCTTTTGTTTAAACCCGCCCATTTGCAAGTTAGCAAAATTATTGGAACACTCGCTGACAGATGTTTTTTGTTGCCCAGGTCTGTCCTATTGCATTGATTATTCACACAAACAGCACTGAATGTCGACTCTCAGTTTCAGCTTTGAGTTCTGATTGAGCAGGCGGCACTCAGAGTTAAGGTGTTACCAACATGAAGACCAAAGAGCTGTCTCAGGGAGAAAAACATGGAATTTTGAAACTGAGAGAAGTTGGACAATTGGAGCGATTGCTCAAACATCGGCCATAGCCAGTACAACCATTGGGAATGTCCAGACGAAGAAAGAAACCACTGGTGTACTGCAGCAGATGTTGCACCAGTAGACCATGGAAAACATCAGCTGTTGATGACAGAAACATCGTGAGAACTGTAAGGGAAACCCTGAAACTACTTTCAGTGGCATCACCAACAACCTCCAGGGGGCAGGAGTGAAGGTATCAAAATCCACCGTTTGCAGAAGACTTTGGGAACAAAAGTACAGAGGCTACATCAGAAGATTCAAACCACTCATTAGCAATAAAAATAGGAAGGTGTGGTAGAAGAAGGCACATTTCTCCTCCCCCTTACCCATCATTCTGTCCGTACCTGCTATTCAACCAATCCAGTCCCATTGTTATCTTTTCAATGTCCCTTCAACCCCCCTCTGTAGATCTTTCATTGGGTTTCTCTGCCATTTGTCCTTTTATATCCAATCAGATCAATCCTTACAGTGAAGAACAGCCCACCTAGTTTCAGTTTAAATCTTTGGGCCTCCGTATTAAGGGCCTCTTGCTTGCTGGTACCAGACAGAGCCACAGATTTCAGCTGTTGGGTTTCATTTGTATTATTCAACCATTTGTTAAAAATTAATCTGTAAAACAAATTTGATAAAAGACTTTTGGCTTTAATTACTCGGCTTCTACGATAAATGCCAGATTGGAATTTGACATTAAGTACAGAGACTTGACTCAAAAGTGCTGAGACAATGTTTTATGGGCTGATGAGACAAAGATTAACCTTTACTGATGCTGTTCACTCTGTAACCAGCGTGATGGAAAGGCTAGCGTGTGAAGAGTGAAAGGATCTGCTCATGATCTCAATAGCTCATCTGCGAAACACAGTGGAGCTAATGCATAGCACTCCTGGTGCCCAGGGATGTAATAAGGACACCAGGAGAATGAATAAGAGGGGAGTGCTAAGGATGTGAAATTTATTAAGTAAACAAAGTGCATAAGAAAGTAAACAAAGAAAGTAAAACTTCAAAGGGTATATAAAGAGCCTAATAAAGAGCCAAACAGGAGTGTTGTCTAAAAATAAAAGGTGTTACACTGTAAGGCTACCTGCCTGTGAAGGTGACAATTAAGGTATAAATCAGGGAATGATGATGAACTAATAGATATCACATGTAATCAGAGAGAGCAGGGGAATAATTGAATAATTAAAAGACAGGTAGCCAGTGAAAAATTGGAATGCCCAGGAGGAGGGGCATTGCAGTACCCCGCCCCCAATGTAGCCAGGCCGGTGATGAGCTGGGGGCCCAAAAGCGCTGGACAGCCGAGGTTAGAGAGGTGTGCTGGGCAGCTGGGACCAGTGATACGTTGACGGAGCAAAAGGCCCAAAAGCACTTGACAGCCAAGGAACTTGTTTGATCGGCAGTCGGTGCCAGTGGTGTGCCTGAAGACGGTGGGGGTCCAAGAGGTGCAGGAGCAGGGGCGTTTAGAGAATGCCCTTATGGCTCCCACTGGAGCTGGGGCAGAAAAAAAGAAACAAGCTGCAGGAGCCACAGGGGAAGCAGGCCGCTGGAGGGGTCAAAGGCAGGAGCTGGGCATCTTGTGAGGTGCAATTCAGAAACCACTCGCGGGAGACAGAAATCCAAAAACATATGCCTTTAATGGAGTCAGAGTCAAAGCAAAAAAAAAAAAACAAAGGAATTGCCAAGCCACAATACGAAATCCAAAAACAGTGTCGACTAGACAGGCAGGGGTCAGAACCAGTAAGACAGATGAGCAGAGGTACAAAAACGATAGGTAAAAAGTTGTAGTCGATGATCAAAGCCAAGGGTCATACACAGGGCATCCAAACACAGAAATTGTGGTCATACAAAAATGGGTCAAAATCCAGAAAGACAAAAAGGGCAATGGCAAGAATCGAAGTTGGACAATCTTGTAGAAGAGAAACAATACTTAATGTCATACAAGGCGCTCTGCACAAAGAAATATTTATCAACGCTCTGACAAGGAGCTGGCTGTGAAAAGACTGTTCAAATAGACAAGAGGGAAGTCACATTCTATGCAGGGAACAGGTTAATTGGATCAAACTAATTACAAAGGAATGGACATGAGGAAGTTCCTGATTACAAGAAATTGGCAAAAGCTAAAATGCAGACAGGGATCACAGAGACAGCCTACTGACAAACATACGGCTCCGGTTAGGAAGTTCTACCGTGCACAGAGTGAGAGGCAGAACTGTGATTAGCCAGGTGCAGAAAATCTGCTGAAGCACAGCAAAGTAAATTGAGTGAAGACAAGGGGCGGAGACAAGAGCAGAGCGAGTGCTGAGAGCTTGTTAGTCAATTAGTAATGTGCTGCTTTACAATCTCTAGTGCTTGCTAGTAAGTTAGTACTATAAACAATGTAAGTCTTGGTTAGTAAGTTGAACTAAAACAGCAAACTGTTAGTATTGTTAGTAAAATAGAAAAGCAAGGTGAAGGAAGTAAACTAGATCAGAAGGAATGGTTGAAATCCCAGAAACCATGAAATGAGCTGAAAGTGCAACACACAATACTGGGGCAGTGAGCGATCACATGACAAAAGACCAGACAGGGGAAGACAAAGTGCAATGCTTTGTATGAGACAAAACATGGTCCGGAATATAACTGAGGGAATGGACTATGGGAGAATATGCAGGAATAAACATGATCAAAACATGGCATGGATCAAGACAAGGCAAAACATGAACAGAACAAGGCAGAATCAACACATCTGGGAACGGTCCGTCACTTCCTGTGCTGGTACACTGTAGCACTGGAGTGAGGTACAGTGCCAATAAGTGGACTAATCAAGCCTGCTGTTCACAGGGAACACCTTACTCCTGGGCTGGGGACTTCCAGGGCCAACTGCGCATTGTCCTTACTGGGTCCTTATGGTGAGGTAGCCTTCTGTAACACTCCCGGTGCCCAGAGATGTAATGAGCACAGCAATAGGGTGAATCAGAGTGTAGGACCCAAGACTTGGAATTTATTAAATAAACAAAGTGCATAAGACAACAGAGTAAAACTTCAGCTGCAATGGTCATGTCCCCACTCTGGTTGTGGTTTAGTTGGCTTAATGATGTCCTCATTGTGTAGTGAAACTCTTGGCACATAATGATTAATACCGCTAAATGATTTATGCGTAATATTATTTTAGAGTAAACAATGCCAATACACTTTTCTCATGTTGGTAAACTGAAGCTTAGATGCTGTTTGTTTTGAATTGGTCTGCCAGGAATGGCAAACTCTTTTCCCATTAGTTGATAGGAACATGATTTGCTTCAGATGATTGGTCAGGAATGTCCTGCTCTTTTCTCATTGCTTGACAGAATAAAAGTTTTGGTTTGAATTGGTTTGTTAGGAATGTCTTACTCATTTCTCATTGGTTGTCAGTCATTAGGTTTGATTTGACTTGGTTTCTCGGGGATGACTCACTCTATTCATATTGGTTGACAGGAACAAGGTCCTGGGGAGCTGGGGTTGGATCATGTCCATCGCGGCTGCACTATCAGCCTTTGGATCTCTGAATGGCTCGTTCTTCTGTTCAGGACGCATTGCCTTTGTGGCAGCTAGGGAGGGGCACATGGTGAGACTTCACACCTCCTACAGATACCTGTTGTGCTCCACTAGGGGTGAAGTAGACCAAGTGGAAATCAGGGAACTTGGCAGTCTTCCAAAAATTTCCATAATTAATTTCTCACATTGGGCCAGATAGGGTTGAATAGCTTTTTTCATCCAATTAATGAAATCATCATTTAAAAACTGCATAAATTGTGATTACTCAGGTCATCTTTGTCTGATAGTAAAATTAGTTTCATGATCGGAAACATTCAAGCGTGACAAATATGCAAAAATATATGACATCAGGAAGGGGGCAAATACTGTACCAGGCAGAAGGTGAGAAGATCCCCGCTGTCGTAGCGGTACTCATCCTGCATTGTTCCTGCCAGAAGTTCAGCTGTATAAAGACACTAAATGATTTAAAATGTAAATCACCATGAGGTGCCATGGATATGAGCTCTGAACAAATGCAGAAAATATGCTTTGAGTAGGGTGAGCAAGACTCAGGGGTGTAAGGTCCATGGGGTCAGTCAGGTGATTTCTCTTATTTTAGAAAATGTGTGTTTTCATTTGTAGGGACAGTATTGAGGCAAATAGAAAAAGTAGGAGAGGGAATGATATGCGACAGGTCATTGGACAGATTCAAACCATCGATATTGCGGAAGACGTCTTTGAATTTACTTTCTGACCCCTGAACCTTCTATCTGAGAGATGAGCTAAAGGCTGGAGGTTGAGTTTAGCCCCTTCTGAAGGCTCATGTATTCTCTCTCTCCTCCCCTTCCTCTGCTACTGTTTCACTGTTGGACTCTGACTCCCCCCCGATTCAGCCCAACATCCTGGCGATGGCGCACGTGCGAAGGCTGACGCCATTCCCCTCACTTATAATCATGATTATTTCCTCATTGGTGGTGCTCAGTCTCGGAGACTTCCGGAGCATTGTCAACTACTTCAGGTACACACAGCGCCTCTGGTGGATACTGCTCGTGCAACACTTTTTTCATTTGTCCTATTTTACAGATGTCCTACTTCACAGTCATTTAGCTCACACTTTTAAACAAAAGCAACATACATTAGATGAGACAAAGCAGAGGCCAGTCCAATACCCCTGGGGCAATGGGGGATAAGAGCCTTGTTCAAGGGTCCAGCTGCTGCACTGATCTAATTGAACCCCACAAAGCTATAATTTGCCCCCTTCTCCTCAATATGGAATTCCTGATTGTTTTTGTGTAACCCCTTTATACAAAAGGTAAATAAAGCCAATCTTTGCCTACGTGTGCATGACTATTCAAAGTTTTGTTACTCAGGATTCGAGTCTCACAGAGACCACCTATTTTAGTTTATTTTGGGGCAAAAACATACTTCAAATACAAAGAAAATTCAGGGAAATTCAACATTCAAGTTTTTCGCAATTAAATTCTGGTTAACTGAAAATGGCTTGTAGGTGAAACCGTGCATTTCTAGGATCACAAACTCATTAAGTACAAGTTTTTTACATTTAAGGGTGATACATGGAAAAACTGATAATCTGATTATCCCCCCAACCTCACCCAACAGCTAACAATTGAGTGATTATTGCTCTGGGGTGAATTAGAACTATCACACTGTTTTACTGCCAAGCATTTGTTTTGAAGCATGTTAAAAACTTTTCCATGAAATGCCAATAGATTATTAAATAAGATGAGGGGGCTTCTGAAGTACCTCCCCATTCAGTCTCCAAACTAAAAAGAAAGCTAACTGTAAGTTCAATGTTCATTAAAAGTGCGTCAAATCATCCATTACCATGAAAAGTGATGCCAAAAATAAGAAATAATGCAAACTTACTCCCATGGGCTCTCTGTTAGAAATCGCTGATTTGTATGTCTGTTTTTAGTATGTTTTTGTAATTTTTATTGCTATTTATTTATTTATTTATCATATTTATTCGTTTAGAGTATGTATGTTTCTGTACGATTGCGATGTCCTGAGTCTTGAACGTTTTCCTTTCGTTTCCGTCTTGTCAGTCTTCACACTCTCTTCCCTATACTTCGGTGAGGTAATTCCACTTCCTTCTCTCTGGCTGTTCTCATTGGCTATCCGCACCGAAGAATAGTTAGCGAGGCACATGTGATTAGTTAGATCAGAGTTAGAACTCCACCTGTTTCCTCTCGCTTTCCTATCACCGTCCTTGTTTTCTAGTTCCGCCTCCCTCTACAGTTGTCCTGCATTCCAGAGCCATGGCTCTGCTGCATTCCAGCTGGAATTACACTGATTAGTTTGTGTTTAAAAGACGCCTTTTTACCGCAGCTCCCTGTCGACTCGTTTCTTCCCATAGCTCGCTTTGGTTAAGTCTAGTGTCTGCGCTTTCTTGGTTTCGATTGTTGTTTGCTCGTTTCTTGTTGCTTCTCCCGTAAGTCTCGTTAACTGATTGTTTGTATTACGTTGTTTGATTGCTGGCTGATTGTTTAGTACTCTGTTCTCCCTTATTCCCATTTTGTACCCAACTGTTTAGTTTCTCCTTTGTTCTCCCTTATCCCATCCAATTCCCTTTTCCTTCCCCTTCCATTCCCTTAGCTCAACCCCTATTGTTACTGTCTTTGTGTGGATTGATTTTTCTGGTTTCCGAATATTTCTGCTTGTCCCCTGATTCTGATTCTGATTATTCTGCATTACCCTGTTTGCCTGGCTATTGATCTGTTTGTTTCTGACCACGAGCTGTATTAATCCTAATAAACGCCCTGCCGATGCTGAACTGCACTTGGAGTCTAAGCCCGTTCCTTTCACTCTCAGATTGTAATACCAGCTCATGAAATAATTCATTGTTGTACAGTATGCTCTCCTCAGTAGGCCTATATTATCATTCATTTACTGGAATTGGATATTTTATGAATGTTGCTTTTTCCAATGAATCCACAAAAAATTAACGTTCTTGTTACATATCACACATCACAAGTAGCCTTGCAATGGTGATATACCTGGGACCCGCCTTGTGTTTGCTAATGCGGTAATGAAGCGATTTTAGAATAGGGTTGCGCGATTAGACAAATATATCGGCAATTAGAGTCCGTTGCCTTTTTTTTGGGGGGGGGGGGGCATTTTTGTCATTTTATTTTTGCTCATTTTATGGTCCGCCTCCTTAAATTCAGTTCAGTAAATAATTCACCTGCAAAGTGCAATTCAAAGCTTGCACAAACAGGGCCAGGAGGTTGGAGTTGAGCCATGTTGTGCACATTCTTGTTGCCCTTATTTCCAAGGAGTCACACTAAACGGGACAGTCACTGATAAATGATATCAAAGTGATTTATTTTGTTTAATTGAAAAGGAGTTGCCGAAAGACTAATGTCACAGCAAAATTACATTTTCACATGCAAGACTTCTGATTTCAGAGGATAAAGGTAAATTTACACAAACAGATCAAATATTTGGTTTGCAGTAATTGCACAATTGAGCATGATTTAATATGGTCTTTCCTGATATTGCCAAGCCTAATGCTTAAAGAACTATGATCAAAGAGAAATGAATCAAAATAATTGCAGTTTTGGCAGCAGTGAAAAGAGGCCCTTATGCAGTTTTACAATTACAAATATAATGTGTATATTCATAGTTTTCAGTGGAATTACAGCAGCATACTCCATGGAGGGCAAAACGTCATTCCATTGTAGCAGTCAACACGAGACATTCCCAAAAGCAGCTGTGCAAGACTGATTTTTTCATTTATTTCCACCGATGGATATTTAGAGTAACTCTTGAAAGAGAACACTATGCCAAAGAAACCCCCCCCAAAAACTCCAGATCATAGACATTTGCGATCCATGTACTGTGTCCGCCATCGTAAGTCCTTTTCATTCATTAAACAGCAAGCCATATCCCTAATGTTACCTGAGAATTTAGGCTATTCTGACGGCAAAAGGGAGTCTAACCCAGTAATTGGCGAGGCCTACCTAATGCACTGGCCGGTGAGTGTAGATGGGTAAATACTGGCATTTGGGAGGTGAAGGAAGATTGAAAAAAGTTCATTGTCAAAGCAAAGGTGAGTGGTATTTTCTTTCTTGGAAGGTATTCTGTAACCTATAGAGCACAACCCAGGCTTTCCTCTGTCTGTCTCTGCATCCAGCTGAACAACTAACCCACATTTTGGCAGAGCAGTATGGTAAAAATGACTGGCGGGAAGCTTAGGAGTCTCTCTTTTGTTCTCCAGATGGGTGTCTTATGTTGCCCATTATGCTGTGATGACGCGTGAAAATAATGAATTATTGCTTAAATAAATATGAACCAAAAACGATGGAAAATAAAGTGCAAAATTTATGCAACAATCACACCCAATAAAGCAAGTATGGCAAATTGCTTAATTTAGATCTTATGACTTCTGGGATGTTTTGGGATTAAAACAAATATCACCCCAACTATGGGATTTTGAATTTATTTTGCAACAGCCTCTTGCATGATTGCAGTCTCTCACTGTGGCGTGGGAAAGTGAGGACTCAATCGCCTCCTGTGGACACCACACACACGTACAAACCACTATTCTAATGAAGTTGGGACAATGTGTAAAATGTGAATAAAAACAGAATTCAATGATTTGCAAATCTCATAAACCCACATATTCACAATAGAACATAGACAACATATCAGATGTTTAAAGTGACACATTTTACCATTTCATGAGAAATATTAGCTCAATTTGAATTTGATGGCAGCAACACATCTCAAAAAGGTTTTGACAGGGCCATGTTTATCATTGTGTGGCATTGCCTCTTTGAACAACAGTCTGTAAACATCTGGGAAGCGAGGAGACCAATTGCTGGAGTTTTGGAAGAGGGTTGTTGTCCCACTTTTGTCAGATGCATGACTCTAGCTGCTCAACAGTTCTGAGTTTTCTAAACCAGAAGCTTTTTTGTTTTATGATGCGCTGTTTCTTATTGGTGAAAGGTATGGACTGCAGGCAGACCATTTAATCACCTGGACTCTTCTATAGCACAGCCTTGCTGTTGTGATGGATGCAGTATGTGGGTTAGCATTGTCTTGCAAAAATATGCAAGGCCTTACCCTGAAAGAGACATTGTTGTAAGCCTCTACATACTTTTCAGGATTGATAATGACTTTCCAGATGTGTAAGCTACCCACACCATAGGCACGAATGCAACCCCTTACCATCAGTGATGTAGGCTTTTGAACTGAACACTGATAAGCTGGATGCTCCCTCTCCTCTTTAGTTCGCTACACACGGCATCCGTGGTTTCCAAAAAGAATTTCAAATTTTGATTAATCTGACCACATGACAGTTTTCCATTTAGCCTCAGTCCATTTTTAATGAGCTTTGGCCCAGAGAAGATGGTGGCATTTCTGGATCTTGTTCACATATGGCTTCTTCTTTGCATGATGCAGCTTTTACTTGCGTTTGAGGATTGCATGGCAAATTGCGCTCACAGGCAATGATTTCTGGAAGTGTTGCTGAGCCCTTGCTATGAATTCCAGTTTAGAATTATGCCTGTTTTTAATGCAGTACTGCCTGAGAGCCCGAAGATCACGAGCATCCAATATTGACTTTTGGCCTTGTCCCTTGCGCACAGAGAAATCTCTAGATTCTCTAAATCTTTTGATGATATTATATACTGTTGATGGTAGGATATTCAAGAACTTCGCAATTTTACATTGAGGAACATTTTTCTGAAATTGTTCCACAATTTGACTCAGTTTTTAAAACCCTCGTCACACTAGAGGCGGAATGTGCCAGAATACAATCAGAATGAAAATTATTTGTATATTCGAAGTGCGTTCTAAAAATACTGACTGCATTCCAAATATTCGGGCCCGTTCTTGTGGCCGGCCCGAATGTTTTGCTCATGCTCAAACCTTTCCGAGTACATTCAAAGTGGAGAAATATCAAATGGCATTTGAAGTGTGTTCTAACTGGCTCTAACTGAATAAATATTCTTACGGCATTCCAACAGTATTCATGTAAGAAGAGGTCAGGTGAACACCAGATGCAGGATCCAGAAGTGTTTAATTAACACAAAACACCAGGAGAAAATTGGCGGACACGCCTGAAATAAAACACTGTACACTGCCCAACGCAGGGGGAGACAGAAGTACACGCTCCAAGAGTGGCTGAACTAGAAAAAGAAAAACTGGACCTAACTAGATTGACGGACACACTGGGAGACTTAAACAAGGGGCAGACATGACGTGGGTGCAGCAAAATACAAGACTGCGGAGTCGTACAAAGGAAATACTCCGAAGGCACAAAGAGCTGAGATTTCACCATGCAGATCTGAGTCATACAAAAGGTTCCGTCTGACGGCTCCTCCCCTCTCTGCCACATATGTAGTCATGAGAGGAGGCGGGGACTCGGAATACAATCTCAACTGGAAACAGAAACACATGGGATTAATAAACAATTACACGCGAACCGGGTTAACAATAATGACTCGAGACAAGATGCTGAGACCATCAATCAAGCTCGACAGCTTAGATTAAGGTAATCTAAACGTGACGAGTAAAAAGCACAACAAGAGAAATGAAGGAAAGCAGAACTTTGAAACGCAATTAATCAGAGAAAGCTCAGGCAGAAAACTAAAGCTAGGAACACACGCACACGCACTCGCTAAAGAGTTAATTAAGGGGTTAATACTACCTGACGAAATATTCACAATCACCCTCAAATAAGTGCTGGTTAGTACAGGTTCGTAATTAACCTATCCGAGACCGCATTCGCTCAGAGTTTCGCGAGACCCAGGATTAAACACAGGCAGAAGCAATGAATGAAATACCAGAGCCGAACCCAAAAGAGGAAATGTGATTGGACGACGAGACGCAGGCATGCTGAAGGCTGTCACACAACATCACTGGAGTTTGGCAGAGAGGGAGTGGATTGTCAGACGGCCAAAATGGAAGCTGAAATATAAAACGAAAGTAAAGCACTAGCACAAATAAACACAAAGACAGCACACAAAAGGCAGAATCATAAAAATTCAACACATTCTGATTGTATTCGGAGGACAATTGAAAAAGTAAGCCACGTCAAGTCCTGCCAGAATGTGCCTCGAATGAGCCAGAATGCATCTCGATTGCTGTTGGAATCTATTTTGATATTAAGACAATTCACCTTAAAAATAATCCCTTAAAAATAATGATTGGTCATGACCTGTTTTCAATCGTTCATTTAAATTACCATTTCAGAAACTCTGAAAACTCTCAACATTATCAGGTGTGGCCAGTTTTCATTATTAACGCATACTTGTTAACTCTCATGCATTCGGCGTCAGTTTTAGTGGCACATTTACATTCCCCTGCTGTAGTCAATCAATTCATATGGGACACTCGTGTTACATTTTGAGTATTCAACCTGCATTTTGTTTGAATTCTTGGATGTTCCAACCATATTCGCTGGCCATTCTGAGAGCGTTCTGACTGCATTCAAGGTGAAATCGTACAGCATTCGAGGCAACTTCCAACCAGACTTCGGGTGGTGCTCAGGCAGCAATTGAACCACAATTGTACGGCATTCGAAGTGTACTCTAAATATTCTGACTGCATACTAACAGCATTCTACATATTTCTACTGTGTTCCAACTATGTTCAAGCTGCATTCGAAAGCTAATCCACCCAGAATGTGCAAGAATCATTTGAGGCGGGTTCGAAGTGCATTCTAAGTATTCGTACGGCATTCATTCAAAGCTGTAAAGGCCAACGCCCACTGGAAGCGTGAGACGTGCATCATAAAATTGGTTACATTAATTTCAATGTCACAACGCCCACTGGCAGCGTCTGACGCGCGTCACATTTTTACATTTTTGCCACTGCTAAATTTTTACTATTCGCCACTGCTCAATTTCTGAAGTGTCAACACAATAAAAACGCATTTGTCTTTTAGATTATTTAACTATTTTGCCTTGTCATGGTTAGTCACACATTTAGCGGCAACCTCACATGCAGTTGTCAATCTGCTTTTTAATCAAGTCGCAGTTTTGAAAGGAAAACCGTTATTTTGCGGGCATTTAAGTTATCAGGCGATCTACAGTTAGACAGTACCTAACTCAAGGTACACTGATGAGAACTTTACACTGCTAAGTTAGCTAGCTAGCTAATTCTTTGCTGGGTAAAGTAAAATTAATCATAATCTTAATTTACTTGACGTCTAAATTTAGGAGGAAAATTATGCCTGTATATAACGTATAGTGCATAGTGACCTGACCGTCGCACTTTGCCAGCACTTTAAATAAGCTTGATAGGTAGGGCCCCCCCCCCAAAAAAAAATTAAACGTTGTCTTGTTTAATATTTTGAGATTGACACTCATGGCCTCTCGGTTGAGTTGACAGCTGTCAATGCTTACGCTGCTGACGCTTTCACTGGGCATTTAAAAGCGTCAAGGCAACGATTGAAGTTTGATGCGCCGCGCCGCTTCGCGGCCAGTGGGCGTTGGCCTTAAGAATTTTGGTCAATTTGAAATTCCCGCCTGGATGTTGTGTGAATTCTTCATTCTGGCTGGTTCTGCTTGATTCCTGCTGATTTTGAATAAGTGTGATGGGGGCATTACAGATTGGTGAACCTCTGCCCATCTTCACTTCTGAGAGACTGTGCCTCTCTGAAATGCTCTTTTTCTACTCTATCATGTTACTGACCTGTTGCCAATTAACCTTATGCTCCTCCAGCTGTTTTTTTTTATTAGTACCACTTACTTTTCCAGCCTTTTGTTGCACCTGTCCCAACTTTTTTGAGATGTGTTGCTGCCATCAAATTCAAAATGAGCTAATATTTTTCATGAAATGGTAAAATGTCTCACTTTCAACATCAGATATGTTGTCTATGTTCTATTGCAAATAAAAAGGGGGTTTATTAGATTTGCAAATCATTGCATTCTGTTTTTATTCACATTTTACACAACGTCCCAACTGCATTGGAAATTGGGTTTGTACACCTGCACAAAAATATTGGCAGTTGCCTGTTGTTGGGCTGATGTTTCTGCATATCGCCCAGGATACTCACAGTATATATTCCAGAGTAACTTACAAGTTGTCCTTTGTCATCATAGAGAATGCACCAATTTGAACAATGCAGCACAATGCAAAGAATTTTAATCTAACTACCAGTAAAACATACCATTTGCCTCAGCCGTATTCGTCTCATAAAGGCTTTATTTTTACACCTGATAAAGTTTCAAAACTAAAAAAAGCGAAATTTAACCACAACTAAATGGTGCAATGGCAATGAGATAATAGAATCTCGCTTAACCCTAGAACACTATTGCTAAAATTAGTAACACCATTACTAACGCCGGGTGATTTTTCCCGATAAAGTAAAATACCCAATAAAAATTACTTGTCATCAAAATATGACAATACATGACAAATTAGAGAAGTGTTCTTTTATTTTCAACTGTGCCATGTCTAACAAAATGAAAAAAGTACCCTGAGGTAAACAAAACACCCATGCCTTCAAAGATGTCAAAGGCAATGCTGAGGCTACCCAGGGACCCATAACACTCAGACAAACGCAACATAATGAAAATCACGTAAACACGTTTGCTGGGGTGAAAATCACCCGGCGATAGTGTTCTAGGGTTAAACCACCTCTTCTGCATTCTCTTATCCACACAATAGTGAGTTGCAAAAAAAAAACCACACAAAGGTATTTCTCTTTATGCGTTGGATTTTAATCCCTCAAGAACAAGATTCTAATTAAAGCAATGCACCATTTGAAATAGCTTATAACAGAGACATGAGAAAGATTTAATGTGACCAAAAGGGCAAAGAGATAGAATTTTTGGAATCGACTCTGCTTTCCATTTTATGCATTTTTTCTGGAGGGCTCACAAATGATGGGAAAAAAATGAACAGTGAATTTTGAAAGGAATCTTTCTTCATGTAAGAAACGGCAACATTGTGCATTCATATTGATATGAAATGGGAGCGTTTGATAGAAGACAGACAATGCAGAAATTTATATTGTATATTTTGTTATTCATTTTACAGCACCCCCCATACCTACTGGCACCCCTGGTTAAAGTGCGTTAAAAGCCTTAAAATAAATTAAATTTTTTTTTTATTGCAGAAGCATACTCTCACACTGAAAATTGTAGAAAAATGTAACCTTCAACTCAAGTGGATTTTAAGGGGAAAAAAAATCCCTGACTAAGAAATTATTATTTTTCATAAAATCACCTGTTCCACAATTATTGGCACCCCTAACTATTCCTAGGAATTTAATGTAATTGAAGTATTTCTGTCATTCCGTCATTTCTACAGTAGTTTATAAAGTTGATCAGAGTATCTAGGAACATTTAATTAGTAAATCATCACTTCCTGTATCCCTGGGGTATAAATATGATGTGACACAGAGGCCATTTCTCTTATCCACTCTTCAACATGGGAAAGACAAAGGATCACACCATTCAAGTAAGGCAGATGTGTGTCAACCTTCACAAGTCAGGCAATGGCTACAAGAAAATAACCACTCGCCTGCACCTGCCCATACTTACGGTCAGAGGAATCATTAAGAAGTTTAAAACAACTGGAACAGTGGTAAACAAGCCTGGACGAGGACGCAAGGTTATTTCGCCACCAGGCTCAGTGAGGAGGATGGTAAGAGAAATAAAAAGTTCTCCAAAGCTCACTGTTAAAGAATTGCAACAAATGGTAGCATCTTGGAGCACAAAGTCTCCAAAAAAACCATCAGGCGCTATCTACATGCCAACAAGCTGTTTGGGCAGCATGCACGGAAAAAACCTTTTCTCACTCACAATCATAAACGCAAACATCTGGAGTTCGCTAAGCGGTACTAGAATATGAACTTGGACTGTGTGCTTTGGTCAGATGAGACCAAGATAGAGCCTTTTGGCAACAAACACTCTAATTGGGTCTGGCATTACACAAAAAATGAGTATGCAGACAAGCACCTCATGCCCACTGTGAAGTATGGGGGATGATCGGTGATGCTGTGAGCCTGTTCCTCTTCCAGAGGCCCTGGTAACCTTGTTAGGGTGCATGGCATCATGAAAACTTTGAAATACCAGGACATTTTAAATCAAAATCTGGTGGCCTCTGCCCGAAAGCTGAAAATGGGTCATCACTGGATCTTTCAGCAAGATAATGACCCTAAACATGTGGCCAAATCTACACAGAAATGGTTCACCAGACACAGAATCAAGCTCCTCCCATGTCCATCTCAGTCCCCAGACCTCAACCCCATTGAAAACCTGTGGAGTGAGCTGAAGAGGAGAGTGCAGAGGAAAGGACCCACGTCGCTGGATGAATTAGAGAGATTATGCAAAGAGGAATGGTTGAAGATCCCAATTTCTGTATTTTCCCATCTTGTGAAACATTATAGGAGAAGATTAGGTGCTGTTTTGTTGGCAAAAGGGGGTTGTACAAAGTAAGAACATCAGGGGTGCTAATAATTGTGGCACACATGATTTGATGTAAAAGAATAATTTCTTAATATGGGATTTTTTTCCCACTGAATAAATACACTTGAATTAAAGGTTGGATTTTCATTGTGGTCCTATATTATTTTGGAAACTGAATTTATTAGAAGCTAAAGAACACATCTAAACCAAGGGTGCCAATAATTATTGAGGACGCTGTATATTATGAAATATTCCCTTGTAGCTTCTGTAGCCAGATATGCTAAGCTGGTAGCTGATCAGGTTTTTTGGGGAGATATGATTCATGCAATGTCTATTCCACCGTTTCAGACTTAAGAACTCCCATCTTTTGGAAAGTTCTAGGGCATGAATGCATCATGAATACTGCACATACAGTTATGTATTCCAGGTGCAAATACAATTATTGCATCATTTGATTCCACAACACACATTTCACTGTATTGGTATGACACGTCTCTGGTGGTGGTGTTGTTGACAAGTTTAAACATCAAATCGTCAAATGCACAAGTATCATTATTGTGCCCTAACCATCAATTAAAAGTCATCATGATGTAAAGACATTGACAACAGGGTGGCAGTTTATTTTCTGTCATAAAAAAATATACAAAGTAATAAACAAAGTATTTTACAGAGATTGAATTTATATTCATCTCCTCTGAACAACATCAAGGAAAAATATCCAAGTATTAATGAGTCTATACATACAAATACAATCTCTGTAATATACTTACGTAATTCCGAATGGAATTTCAATGAAAAAATATTTATAAATACATAGCAATAGTATTACTCTAAAAGTGCAATGAGACTGTAAAGTTACTAATTACTGCAAGTTTTGAAATTCAGCCCTTCAGGATGCTCTTTGCTTTTTTTAAGAATTTCAATTTTATCTTTTTTACATAATCTGAAACATTCTGCAGTTTTTGGGGCATGGTGACCTTGCAGACAGAAGGTATAAATGAACCTTTTGCACTTTCTCAATGTGTCTTCGTGGGTTCTCCCCAGATATTCAAGTTGCCTCCCACAGTCCAAAGGCATGCATGAAGGGACCTTAAAGAAACCTTGCATGCTCACTGAAGAACAGTATAAATATTTAAACAGTGTGTTTGATTAAATTTTTGGACACAAATGTGTAAGAGAGAGGCACATAGCAGGTGTACTCAGAAGAAATTTGTGTATATTCACATATTCCATACAGAGAATAAGCTAATGCTGTGGAGTATTCTTCATGTTTTGGTCCAATGGTGTGTGTTATTAGAATGCCTGTGTTTGTACGCCTGAATGCCATCCTCAAATTCTGCAGTTAAAATCTCTTTCAAGATGAGTGTGCCATAACATTGCAGACATGCAATCTGCGTGTCTATCTATTTTGGTGACCTTTTAAAAATGTACAGCCTACTTGCATAATGATAGAAGTGTTTTTACCTGAGTTCAGTTTACATGTGAAAATGAGAACAGTGCTAACTAATTGTAAAAAAAAAAAAACAGCTGAGTATTATTGAAGGCTTATTCCATTGTAGATGACGCATTTTCACTGAGCTGAGATCCATTGAATTGCAGTGACATTGCATTAAACTCCAGATATTGTGGTAAGCTGTTAAAGTTAAATGTGTATACTGAGCAGTAGCGGCTCTAGACCCAGGAATGGCGGGGCGCAGACACGTCCCTTTATGACAATTAGTCCTGGGTAGTTCACAATCAATTTCCTTTACTGGCGCGTTTTCCAATTATCGTACTTGGCAACTTAAGACACGGTCTCTCCATATGCGATGAAACAGCGATGAAATGATGGGCTTAATTCAGCTCAGTGGCGGAACCTGAACTGAGAATTGTGACAAAACATCCGTTTAAAACAGTCGTTAGTCCTGACCTGTTCTCAGTCATTTTCATGAGTAACCGAAGGTTCGCTCCGAGAGCACTCCACGGTTAACAGCTGCTGCTTGTTCTCCCTGATTCCGTAAGAAGACAATCATTCATCTGGACGCTTATTTGCAGTATTTAAATCAACGTTAGTCAAACTTGCATACCTGTCGCCTCTCACGCAAACAGCTTGAGCAGCCCGCTGCCTATTTAACTGCCAAGTACCACTTTTTTATCAACCCACACAATACCGAGAGTGAAAGGCGATATTTCACTGGAACACGGACCTGATCAACCAACGCGAAGCACTTGCCTATTAATAAGTAATTTTTTTTTCTGTACTGAGTTTCGCCCATGATTTCATCGCTGTTCGATCACATATGGAGAGACCGTGTCTTAAGTTGCCAAGTACGATAACTGGAAAACGCGTTAGTAAAAGAAAATGATTGCGAACTACCCAGGACTAATTGTCGTAAAGGGACGTGTCTGCGCCCCGCCATTCCTGGGTCTAGAGCCGCTACTGATACTGAGGGCATGTAACTGGGGGCCTTTCCATCTTCTAACGGTGCACTGTAGAACAACAATGTACCAACCTAGGTTGGGATGACCTGTAGCCCAACAGCTAATCAGGGCTTTTCCACTCGCACCAACTTAGCTCTATTCGACTCGACTCTCCTAGGTTGTTAGGGTTTTCCTTTAGGTGATAGTACCTTGTTCCAGGTACTTTTTTAGTACCTACTAGGCCTACAAGTGAGATGAGTCGAGCCGAAAATGTGACATCAGCAGACTGCAGGCCACTGATTGGCCAGGGAGTGATGCTTGCTATGATGGCTCCATCTACGTTTAGGTGGTACTCAAATGTAATGGAAAACAACCGAAACCGAGTAGAGTCAAGTCGACTAGAGGGGAGTAGTGCTAAAACTGTATAATGGAAAAGCGGCAAAAGGTGCTTCACAAGGCATGTAGGTTGATGGTTGAAGTAGAAATGTGATCCCATTAAGATAGACAGCAGTTAGACCCTTTAGGAAACACCCTTTAGCCCATAATGCTTCTGGGGTTATCAGCCCCTGCAACGTCTAATCAATTGTTGCTTTGCAATAAAAACATCAGCTGAATAATTTTTGTGTCTGTATGTTTATGCAGTTCACAAGAGTGGGATAAGGAATGACAGGTGATGCCAAAGGATATCATGCTGCTTTATGATAATGTTAACCCTTTAACTGAATTTGCAGTTTCACTGCTTGGTTCATCAATGGAGTCACAATCTCTGGGCTTCTCTACCTAAAAATCAAGAAACCAGAACTTAACAGACCATACAAGGTGAGAACAGAGCCGAAACACTCCGTTTGCAAGGAATCAATCTGTTCGTCTTCATGGAGAAAAATTTTTATCCAACTGACCTTATTCAATATAAGAAAATATAATTATAATTTGTGTTCACGCGAATTACCTTCATAATATTTCAGTCACTTTCCCGTTTACATGTTATAGAGTACAGTCGGATTAATGATTCTGGGCACGCATGTTCACATTACATCCCTAACTTCATTCCTCTCGCTTTCCCTCTGCAATTAGACTGAAATGTAAAATTTCTTGCTGCTTTATAACCGTTTTTTAATGCTTCAAATTCACATCATTATTTCACTGTTCCTCGAAACGTCAAATCCGACACCCACAAGACAAAGGTCGATGACCAAGCATGTTGTTAATTATAACTATGTGTTATATGTGGCATAGTACCTGGTTTTTAGTATCTTCCACCTGTACAGAGAATTTGTTCTGACAAACGCATGTTTCAGCAAACATGAGGCGTCTGCCCAACATGCAGGTCATGTCTACATTGCGTTGGTCGGTCCAGGACCATATCAATATGTCTACACGACCTGAAAATAAGATTCAAGATTTAGTCATCTAAACATGACCCCTTTTAGACATAGATATTGTCGTGTTGTGCACGATAGGACCTCTGCCCGTTGTGCAGATCATGTCGGAAATTTGTAAGAGTCACTCCATGCTCTCTGTCTAATTCTTGCCTATTAATAGTTTGCTCTTGTGTAAGACCTTTCTTCAGAGAGGCCATTTTGACATGTCATGCAGCCAGCACAGGTGTAATAATTATGGTCTTATTCCATTTTGGTGTCTCGGGGCCATATGGCCGTTATGTTGAGGTTCTAATCTAAGTGGAATGATTGTAACACAAATATGCAATGGAACTACAATCACTTTTATTAGGCTAATAACATCTGTGCTTGCCCAGCTTTGACATGTAAAATGGCAACTGTGATAAGGATCTATTACATGCACCTGTCTTCCACGCCAATAGACGTCCAAAAATACCTTTTTTTGCGGTCCAAATATAGACCCACATACCTGTGGTCTAATCTGAGTTAACACTTTAGAGTGTTTCTTTTTTATTTGGAAGTGTACAATTGTTGAGCTACAGGAAGTGGTGGGTTTTTTATCATGTAGGGACAGGACTATAGGGATCTTCATGAAGTTAAACAGAGATAAAGACTGTTGAATGTGACTCTTACAAAAATATCTTTTTTGCACCGTGGCCAATCATAATTATGTTACGCTTCTGCGTATAAATCTTGAACCTTATGTGCATGTTGGAGACATATCAATATGGTCCTGGATCGACTGACAAAATATAGACACAAATTGCATGTTGGGCAGACGTCTCATGTATACTGGGTCAGCATTGATTCATAATCATATTTACCTCGGTGGGTGGGACCAAGGACCGCATTGCATGTGAAAAGGATGGCACAGAGCATACTCATGTGAGACGCGCACAACAGTAATTATGTGCAGCACATGGTATTACAGTAATCGAGTTTCACATGGTTTTTCAGGAATATTACTGACAAATAAAGAAGGGAGAGGCTATTCCACCCCATAGTTGGGCGGATTATAACATGAAATCTCTTTTTGGCCCAGCTGTGGGGAAAATAGCAGAAGTGCTTCTCTTATCCGCCTCACGGCGGTGCCAATGGCAGAACTGCTTCTTTAGTCCGCCCCGCTACGGGGCAGATAGCTGATCTCTTTCCCCCAATTCGCCCGGCTGCTGGGCGAATAGCCACTTTCTGCAAGGAAAAAAAAAAAACAGGTGACTATGTTTGCATTAAAACACAAAAATTGCATGTTAATATATTTCATAATTGTTTTTATTTTTCCCGACACTATAATACCATAAGTCCAGTAGCCTACATTATTATCCCCCGCCAACACGAAGTGGGAGGGGGATATAGGTTTGACCTCCGTCCGTCCGTCCGTCCGTCCGTGTGTGCGTCCGTCCGTCCGTCCGAGATTAAGGGGACAGCTTTACTCAGAAACTACTACAGATACAGTAACCAAATTTGGTGTGTAGCTCCAGACCATAAAGGCCTTGATTGAGTTCGAAAATGAGAAGCGCACGATTGGCGGGGGATGTTGTAGACCATGTCGACTTGTTTTTTATATTTTTGGATATAAGTTGCTATGGCTTCATTCAAAGGAGGAGACCGCACCTTGGCAAAGTATATTTCAGCCGAAAGTAGAATTCTTGAAGAGTCTAAAACTTTTTAAACAGGCAAGTCTTCAAATCAGCGTCTGTTTCAGGGGGCAGACATTTTTCCTTGGGGAATCTAAGGCTGCGTTCGGAACGCACACTTGTCCACTCGCTCACTCACTCTCTCTCTCTGGCCCAATTCTCTCACTTCTGCCCTTGTGCCCCTTAACTACGTGTTCCAATTCCCTAGGGCTGTTCACCAGGGGTGCCATCATGCACCCTTAATGCACTCCTCCCTCAAGTGGGCATCAGACCACACTTCGCTGAAGGCAGTTACCCAAAATTCCATTCGTGTCTTAACGTTTCCAACCGCTAGCCAATGGGGAGGCAAAGCGGCTGTTACCGCGGAAATCTGAAGCCAGGGCGATTGGAAGCCGACGCGATGTAGAGAAAATGTCATTTGAAGTGTTAGCAGGCACGGCGCCAGGATTGCAGTTTGGGGTGGGCCAGACCAATTGTGGGTGGGCCTAAATTCAAAAGATTAGGTCATTTAATGAAACTTAAGCCCAGTTCAGACCAAAGCTTTGCGACGAGACGAGACCGTTTTAGGACATCGCAGGGAGGAGTTGCAGCAGTGGGAACTGGCTCGTCGCCAGAGATTCAGCATGTGAAATCGCAAGATGCAGGTTTTAGAACTTAAGAAACATTAGCAACCAAATTCGATATAAAAGAGATAATATAGTAGTACATCTGCTAGACGTTTTTATTAAGTGACGATTAAAACCCAGACGAAAGATTCGCAACAAGACGAGTTGAAACTTCCAACTACTTGCGACTCACCGGCCTGCGATGTTCTGAAACCTGCCAGTTCACATCGATGCGACGAGATGAGAGGATGTATCGTTTCCATAGCACTCACTCTCAGCGCTTCCATTTTAACTGCCGGGTTTTTAGGCTTATTTTCCTAGTGTTGATCAGTAAGGCGCAATAGTTGCATGTCAGCTATTAAGAAAACAGCAAGGACAAACAAAAAAGAAAGAAAGGGGCAATCATTTGGAGCCGTCCATGGCCGTGGCTTAGCCAGAACTTAAAATTGGGTGGGCTCTAAACATGTCCTTAATGTTTACGTCACATGCTGTTATGCGGTCAAACTGGTGTATCGAATTGGCTTCTCACATTTTAAGATGATCCCATTCATTTTCGCTTTGAATCACAGAACCTTCAAGTGAACAAAAGTAGCTTGTTAGCCGACTACTTTAGCCAGTAGCCAAAATGAATTGCGTCTACCATTCAAATGATGATAATTTGCACAAGTTGTACGTGCTTATGTGCCAGCTATTAGCAACATAGCAAACCATTATCTGAAGGCAACGACGGCATCAAAACACCGTCACGATGCAGTTGCAGATTTATTCGGCAATAATAAAATATGCGTGGATTGATTGATTGATTAAATTTAGATTTATGAAACAGCATTTTGAAGTTATGGATTATTTACACATTAATCATCAGATACTTTCACATATTTTATCTGTCGTTTAAAGCCAGTTCATCAATTATTAGTGAGAATGGCTGGAAATGTGTTGCTAGTTAGAAATCCTCTCGTTTCTTGTTGGAGCAGCAAATGCCTCATTAAGAGTGCCAATGAACAAACATCAGTAACATGATGCGAACATCATTTGAGGCTAATTAAGGCAAATCCTGGGAATATGGCAATAGCTAAAATCACATTTTCGGGATGATATACCTGTCATCTGCTTATCATCTGATGGAGATTGATAGGAGCAGAAACAAACCGGAAATAGTCAAGCTTACCAACGCATTTCAGAATGTACACAGCGCCATCTTGTGCAACTGGCCAATCGGAAAGACTTGAAATCTTGAACTTTGGCGTGTACCTCACCTGTACTTTGGCCCAGATATGCCAAAATTTAATCACCTGTTCCTTGACTTTATACCCACCTTCTCTGAAAATTTCATCACAATCGGTGCAATACTTTTTGAGTTATCTTGCTAACAAACAATCGAACAAACAGATAAAAGCTACCGAAAGCATAACCTCCTGGCGTAGGTAAAAAAGCATCAAGGATAACACAATAAAGCTAAAGAGCTTAATTTCATTGTAGTCCTTTGATGTTAAGAATAGTGAAATAAAAAAGAAAAGGAAGACAAATAAAAAAAATGGAGAAAAAACAAAAGCACTGGCAAAGTATGGCAGAGACAGGTCCAGGGTCAAGGTCAGAGAGCCAAGAACAAAGGTCAAATCCAGCAAAAAACCTTACATTGCACATGCATGGGTCATTGTGAGTTACCATACCAAATTTGGTGAAGCTGCGATAATTAGGTGCCGAGTACTGACCCGGGCAAAATTTCCGAGGTGAAGGCCAAAGCGCTAAGGTCAAAGGTGAAATCCAGCAAAAAACCTGACGTTGCACATCTATGGGTCATAATGAGCTTTCATACCAAATTTGGTGCAAGCTGTGAGTATTAATTGCTGAGTACTGACCCGGACAATATTTTCAGGGTCACGGTCGTAGCGCTATGGTCAAAGATCAGATCCAGCAAAAAAACCTGACATTGGACATCTATGGGTCATAGTGAGTTACCATTCCAAATTTGGTGAAGCTGTGAGAATTAGTTGCCAAGTACTGACCGGGACAAGATTTTCAGGGTCAAGGTCACAGCGCTAAGGTCAATGGTCAAATCCAGCAAAAAACCCAAGGTTGCACATGTATGGGTCATTGTGAGTTACCATACCAAATTTGGTGAAGCTGCGATAATTATTTGCTGAGTACTGACCCGGGCAAAATTTCTGAGGTGAAGATCAAAGCGCCAAGATCAAAAGTGAAATCCAGCAAAAAACCTGACGTTGCACATCTATGGGTCATAGTGAGTTACCATTCCAAATTTGGTGAAGCTGTGAGGATTAATTGCTGAGTACTGACCCGGAAAATATTTCCAGGGTCACGTTCACAGTGCTAAGGTCCAACGGTGACATCCAGCAAAAAACATGACATTGCACATCTATGTCACATTGAGTCACCATACTAAATTTGGTGAAGCTGCGATATTTAGTTGAAGAGTATTGATCGGTACAAGATTTCCAGGGTCAGGGTTACAGAGCTAAGGTCAAAGGTCAAATCCAACAAAAACCCTGACGTTGCATATCTATGGGTCACAGTGAGTTACCATCCCAAATTTGGTGAAGCTGTGATCAATAGTTGCCCAGTACTGGCCTGGACAATGTCACCCGGACAAGATTTCTAGGGTCAAGGTCACAGCGCTAAGGTCAAAGGTCAAATCCAGCAAAAAACCTGACTTTACATATCTATGGGTCATAGTGAGTTACCATACCAAATTTGGTGAAGCTGCGATCATTAGTTGCTGAGTACTGGCCCGGACAAAATCATGGACGAGCGACAGACGCAAGACGACGGACGACGGACAACAGACGGTCACACAGGTGACGACAATACCCCTCTGGTCAGAGTTGGCCGAGGGGTAAAAATGATTGTGATCAGAGTCAGAGTCAGAACCAAAAATTGTTTTAAAAGGATATTTATTACCCAAGCAATTTTAAGTTCTGACTGCGCCACTGGTCCATGGGTGCTTCAACGAGATATCGTAGGCACTGTTGCCAATCTGTGCCAGGAGCTCGCAGCGGTAGACATGCCCCTTTTGTAAATTTCTTCTGGTTATTCCCGGCGCAGTTCCAGCTGACAGTTTGTAACTGACGTGACCAGCCGAATTCGCTAAGAGCTGATTGGCTGTTGAGACGGGTTACGTGCTTTAAATATTTTTCGCATTTTTATAACGTTTCAATGCATAGGCTACCTAGTCGCGACCACGCTCCTTAGTTCTAAAGCGGCTTCGTTGACCACGGTTAAAGGAGAATTCTGGGGTGAAATTGACTTGGGGTGTCTTGAAACATGATAATGACTACTAACTTTTGTCGAATACCCCACCTCCGTACGCACGCAACATTTTGAAATAAATTGCTTTTTAGCCGGAGCTCCGAAAAGGCTTACAATGGTAGCGAATTAGGAAAAAGAAAAAGAAATCGCTATTTTTTCATCATTAACAAGGCTCATAGAAGATCCACACCTCATCGGTAGAATTCCGAGGGCCCTGACATTTAAAACGAGGCACTGAGAACTTTGAAAATGCACAGGTAGTTTATTAAAAAAGACTATTTATGCAAAAAGTACCTTGAGGCAGTTTCCAGTCACCTCCATCTTGAAAGTCACGATAAGTCAATTGACGAGCACGAACGAATAGATTGCAATCTGTTCCCCTATCCTTCCTATTAATTCCTATCCATAACGCCGTGCCTGAGTGTAGGTGCGAATTATATATTAATCATGGAGTTACAAAATGCCCCAAATCCACCAAGGTATTTTTTTCAGGGGAGCATTTTTTTTCTGTTTGCTGTTAATGCTATGAGAGGAAATTTCAAACAGCCAAGTGTAACGTGTCAAGGCCAAACAGAGGTTTATTTTGGCTGAACATGAAGTATACTGCCTATCACATAAAATAATGGTAGTACTTGAAACAAGGCAGAGTTGGGGCCTTTTGTAATTAAACGGACAAAATGAAAGGACTACAATGATTTTTCCAATGAAATTTGAACTTTATTTCAAACTACAAGATTGCTTCTGCATAGGGTATGTCAGTACGTCTGCCTTACTTCCAGTACTCTGCCAGTGGGTGCTTGTTCATTGCGTTGCTCACCTCAGAATCGGACATGTGTTGTTCTGGGGCGCTTCCATGTTTGAACTGGTGCTGTCATCTAGCGGCCACCACTAAAATTCATTGAAGAAGGGCCCAACTCCTGGACTTGGGCCGTCATTCAACTCAAAGCAAAAGAACTCACCTCAGTTAACAGCTTTATGCACTGGAGTTGGGCCTTTGTTCAATTCATTTTCATAGGTCTTAACCCAATTCACAAGATAAGCAGATAATCTGGATTTCTCAAAATCATGGAGTTGGGCCCTTTTTCTGACCGGAAATTGACATTTTACATCATAGCAGTCCGTCGGCGGCAACAAGTCCTCAGAAAAAAAATAGGTAAAACCGACGACAGCCCAATTCATTTTCGATAGCACTGTTATACATCCCACAACAAATTATGAAGCGTTTTCTTCTGCACATAAACGACAACATAAAATATCAAATTGTCTTTATAATTTCTGTGCTCCTGTAGCTCGTTAAACAGCACAGATTTGCATTAGTTTGCTGGGCTTATTGAACCACGGAATCATTTCTGTATCCTGGATGCAGTTATGGTGAAAGTCATTCGGCACGATGCGCAGCGCATCGACCATTTTTAGGATGACGAAAATCAACGCTGCTAAGTCACCAAAAGTTTTGTATTTTTGCATTTATAATTTTTACAGTACAGCCGTTATTACAATGGCATGTCAATTATATAAATAGGCAATAGGCAATAGACATTCAATTTTTCATTATAATTCCTAATTATACGTAATGTATTGATCTCGGTTATTCGGTCGATTGTTTCTTTTGCTATTATTTTCACATAGGGAAGACCTTAGGACAGAAGTGCGAGTATTAGGACTGGGCCTGTATTGTTTTCAATTATAGAACATTTACTTCTAAACAGTGGGCGAGTGAGCATTTCGAATGCATTATCCAATCATACGCCAGTGCCGCGGTGCTTGTGCCGTCAGTTATTCTCTTTCCTGACGTCAGTTGTTCTCTTTTCTTTCATCCGGGCCATTGAGAGGTTTAGTTTATCAAGCATTTTTTAAAGGTGAGGTTTCTGAAGATCAAATTCAAAATCAGAAGATTCCCCGAGTGAAAATGTCTGCCCCCTGACACTGAAGCCAATTTGAAAACTCGATGGTTTGAATATGTGCCCCGCTGGATTGTTATCAAATTAAAATGTGCCGTTTTGACTCTTCAAAAATTCTACTTTCCACTGAAATATACTTCGCCAAAGTGTGGTCTCCTCCTATAATTAATGACGCGTCGAAAATATTCCATGGGAAATACATCCAAGCGACTGGAATTACTCTACCAAACTATGTGGCGCAGTCGGTAACGAGTTTGGTATAGTGATTTCTAGTACAATAATGCAACTCCCCTCTTTGCCACTAATACGAGCTCTTTATGTCATATCATTTTGAGTCGTTTTTATACCCCGCCACAAAGTGGATCGGGGGATATTGGAATGGCGCTCGTCCATCCGTCCATCCGTCCGTCCGGATTCAATGGGGACAAGTTTTCTCGGAAACTATATTGCACCTTCGTGAATGAAATTTTGTGTGTGGCCAGTAGGCCTACTGATGACCCTACTGAATAATTTCGACAATTGATTCCGAGAAATCAATTTTTTACAGAGTTATGGCCCTTGATTCTGTTTGTGGACTTAAGTGTAGGCTATGGGTGTTGCATGGGGTCAAGTTCTCTCGGCAACTATTGCACCTAAGTGTATGAAATTTTGTGGGTGACCAGTACTAATGATCCTATTGAATGAGTTCGAGAGCTGCTTCCGAGAAATTTATTATTACGGAGTTATGGTCCTTGTTTCTGTTCGTCGAATTGGTGTATGGGGACTAGTTTTCTCGGCAACTATTGCATCTACGCGGATGAAATTTTGTGTGAGTGGTCAGTAGTGTAATGACCCTATTGAATGCGTTTGAAAACTGATTCAGAGAAGTTTATTTTCATGGACTGAAACAAATCTGTCCTGAATGCACATCTGCATCACAGGTATCGATTATATTCCTTCATTTTATTATGTCCATGCATATGTTTCAGTGGATAATGCCTTTATATCCCCGAAATATGAATTTTGGGGATATCATGGTTTCGCCCCACCCGCCGCCGCGTCCGCAGATATTAGCCGTTGGCGCGATAACTCACAAAATACTTTTCATTGGCTTGTCATTTTTTTCCACATGGGTAGATATAGAGGATGAACTGATTAGATTTTGGGCAAGTATGCACTCCTAGGTTTGCCACTATGCTACGCTGTAGGCTATATTGAAAAGAATCCGTTTTTAACCATATGACTGGAACAATTACTTACACAGACCTCAAATTTGCCTCATATTGTAAGCCTTGTAAAGGGGAATCTAATAAAAAGGGCTTCGAGGATTGGGGAATTTCGGGGGATATACTGCTGTTGGCCGCCGACAGCTTAGGCCTAGTTGTTCTGTTTTTTATTTTTGAATGAATGAACATGGAATCTCCCGTGACCATTCTTACCGTGGAGGGGGATATTGGTGTCAATGTTGCCTTGTTTTAGAAGTTCGAGAGCGACATCAGACATAGCTACTGCAGGTGAGAGAGATAAGGAAAGATTACAAGATAGGTGGAGAGACCTGAAGGGAGGAGATTGAGAAGCGAAATGTTTTTTATTCCCCGTCAAGTAAAATAAATGTGAAGTTGACGTTGAAAAGATGTCCAGAATGGCCACACAAACTAATTTTTAACCTTGTGCAGAGGTCTGGTGGATGTCAATACGTAAAAACATGTCACAAAAAACTTTCATTCTGGCTCCTCAGGGGACGTCATTTAGATGAGAAAGACCTCAAAACGACGTCTTTCGGACGTATCCTTGCTCGGTGGGTTAACCCTCCTCCTTATTCGGTCAGCTACCTTTCCAGAAAACGTAGCCTACCCGTTTCGAAGTTTACACCTATCCAAAACTTCATGATGACAATTTCCCTCAAAACATGTACCATCAATGGTTTTAGCCTCATTCTAAAAATATTGGACTTCGAAAATCAGCTGCAAAGCTAAATATTGGAGAAAAGGCAGATGCAAGACCAAACTCGGGTTAGAAATAGAATAAAATAATAATCATAATAATACTCAATTTTGTACCTCTGCAGTATTGCTTATTCAGTTTTAGTAAATAAACAGGCTTGGTCAAACGCGAGACCCATACAGCCACAACAAAAAGGAAAAGAAAAAAAAAACTTGACAAATATTAGGCTATGTGATGGAATGTTAAGCAGTGCTTTGATTCGAATTTTGATTTGGACAGGAAAATGTCTTGATTATTGTTTCCTGAAGTGCCTTGTAGTGACTTAGGGGTCTATTCTCCCATTAGCGCGTAAGTCCTTTTTGCGCTTCGAGTTAAGCGCATTTGAGTGAGGCGTATTCTCCCCTACTCGCTTCGATCACGCCCACAGCGCTTAACTTCAGAATGTAGGCGGCCTTATGAAAGAGGTGTGACTGATCCAAAAGAGAGGCAGACTCTGTACAAAGCTCATTGATTATGGCTATCAGGAAAACATGGAAAAATGATTTTCTGATTAACCATGAAAACGCATTTGTGGTCCATGGAAAACCCAAACCAGACTTTAAATTTGAATATCGTCGGCCTGCTGATAAAACCTCGTATCTCCAAACTGATAAGAAACGAAAACTCGTATGTCCACTATTCTTACATGCAAAATTAAACATTTTTTATTTTAAACAATATTTACCCATTTATGTTATTTTATTATTATTATTATTATTATTATTTTGTTTTATATCTATTTTTTATTTTCCTGTGAAGTTTGTCATTGTGAAGATGCGAGGTTTTATATGCCGCTGTAATAGTAGGCCTATGTATGTCCGTACCAATTACAAGAAGTAATTCAGACATCTCTTTTTTTATCCCCGCCGCGCGATTAGCGCGAAGCAGGGGATATAGCATTGGGCTCCGTCCGTACGGACACATAAAATTGCGGCAGCGGAGCATATGTTAGTGACAAACACTTGTTATGTCTTACTCTAGCCACCATGGCATTAAAGCTATGCAAACAAACAAATTGCCGCGATAATGAAATAATAAATAAAGAATTTAGCGCTTCTCGATCAGCGCAATCAGATCATTGAAAATGTGCCCCTCCTACACCAGCCTGTTTGTTCCGTGGAAGACAGGGAAGAAGACAAAAGGAACATTCTAGTCACACAAAGACAATCAAAGACAGTTTATATGATCTCATTTAGAAATTGCGCACTTGAAAACTACTCCGATGTCAGGTTTGCAACTAAAGGACATGGAAACGCTATAACAAGGATTCTTACCCCGCACGCGGTCATCTCCCCGCCCCGAAACCGCCTCAGCAATGACGGAATTCCATATCCATAGCCTATCATATATGATATATATATGATAGTTATATCCTATTTGATTTGACACATTCACTTGAACTTGTGCCTAATACTTTATTATAATCAATTATCCCATTTACTGATAATGATTCTTCCCAAGTCGGCTATTCTTTAAAGGCTAAAATTGATTAACAAATGGATAGTGCTTTGGTATTTGCCAGGGTAGGGCTCAAACTAGAGTAGCCTATTTAATAATATTTTGGCGATTCTGCCCCAGTTCGTTGTTTAACTCGCGGAGTATCACTATTGGCTGCACCGGGTGGGGTCAGGGAGCCAATCAAGTCCGGGGCGGGGGGTCTAAGACGGCTGAGTTGCCAGCTTGAGAGTTGTAATGTTGTGTGTTGGAAAATATGAGTCTGAAGAAACTGAAAGCTGAAGAAACAGCTAGTAAAGCGAAGCCCGCCCCGGGCGATGCGAGAACCGCTATTCCTGCCTCAGTCTCAGTCCTTCAGTAGCGAGACCGCTACATTGGTGTCAGAAGTGGGATTTGAAGAAATTCGCCGCGAGATCGGGCGCCTCGAGGGAGAACTGAAGACAGGGCTGCATGCGAAAGGACTGGCATTTTGGCTTCAGATTTTGAGGGCATGGTAGAATGATGGTCTTATGTATACTCGTATTAATTAATTGTTTTGCGTTTGTAATTTAATTGATTGGAGAAGAGGCTGAAGCGTAATATCATGTGATGACTTCGTTTGATAAATTATCATGGCTTTGAAAAATGTAGTTAAGAAATAAGGAAGAACAATCGGATATTAAATGTCTCAACTTTTACCATGTTAAATAAAATAAAATTAATGTTAAAATTCGGCCTATAACCGACATCAAATGCAATATTCAATTTCGCCTAATGTTGGCGCTTGACCTTAATACAGCCCTCAAAAGCGCTTAACTGAAAAAGCGCTTTAAGCCAGGGGGAGAATACGCGTAAGTGTCATTTGCAGGAGAAACGCCCGGAAACGCCCCGATTTTGGCCTTGCTCCGCCCCAAGCGCGTAACTGCCGTCAAGGCGCGTAATGCATAGACTTAAGTCGAGGGGAGAATACGCGTAGGCTTTTTCGACTTAAGCGCATGGGAGAATAGACCCCTTAGTTTGCAGTTATGCCATTCATTCTCCATACCGCCTGCTCCAGGGCTCTGACACATATCAAACACTAGAGGGAGGTATTGGAAAGCACAAACTGCTGCAGTCACATACCCGGAGTATTGAGGGCCAGAACAAAATGCAGACTTCCGTGGATGCATGCACGACAGCTTCCTACAAACCTAAATTGCTTGAAAAAACCGTGAATGGGGTCATAAACAGCTTGAATTTGAGAAAATGGAACAATCAGCTTTGTTTGTTCATGTCTATGCCAATGCTTAATGACCTTGGGCACTTTTCATTAACTGCTACTGTTTCAGACTGATTACCCAAATGGTTCGGGACAAAATTGGATTCAGATGGGCGGACGGACGGACAGAATTTCCTCAATTTGTAGTAGGATGAATAACATTCTGTACTTCTTTAGAATTTTAGAACATGACTCAATCACAACAAATAAAAACAGCAAACGCTGAAGCTTTCCAAGAAGATGAGTCCCAACACTGTAGAGAGGCTCCCAACACTGAAGATGGGTCCCTTGTGACATTTCTTTTCTCTGGGAAGATTTCTGCTCGCCGCTGTTTTGCCCTGTAATGGGTGCAGGAGTCAGCATCTCTGCTGCACTTAGTAAAACTTCTTTTTCATATTCATTCCGCCAAACGTATGGTACAAATACAATGGAATTTACTTGAAGCAGCACTGCCTGAGCCTGATTTACTCTTTTACTAGTGTACCAAGGGCTCAGCCAAAGTTTCTTACAATGGTGCAAGGTAAGGTAATATACGTATTAAAGTGAGCAAAATGCTATTTCCTCTGGTTAGGTCGTCCTCAGATAACTGCAGTCACATAAGTACTGCCATTGAAATGGGTGAAGATGAAACGTCTGCACTCGGTGTACTCAGGACTGCATGATAATACATGCTGAACACTCGTTTGTCACTGTTATGTTAAATGCTATGAATGCTTCATTTTTTTTTTTTTTTTGCAGGAGTAGCCATTTGGAAGTATCATTTTCCAGTACTTGATTGATTGTTTTAAGTTTAAAGTAACGGCGATGGATTCTGATTCGTCCTCTCACTTTTCACAGGTGCACATCATTATCCCAATCCTGGTGCTGCTCTGTTCCGTCTTCCTTGTGTTGTCCCCTTTTGTGGATCAGCCCCAGATCGAGTACCTGTACGTTATCCTCTTCATTCTCAGTGGTGCCCTCGTCTACGTTCCCTTTGTTCACTTCAAACTCTGTCCCGGGGTGCTGGACAAGCTCACCGTCTTCCTGCAGCTCTTAATGGAGGTCGCTCCTGCCGATAAAAACCTGTGATCCACTCCAACCCCTCTCACACACGCACAAACACACACACACACACACACACACACACACACACACACACAAGTCAACCCCACGCTGCCTCCCCTGCTAAACCCCAACTTTCCCTCCCAAGTGGACCGGCTCGGCTCAACTCCTTTAAGATGCCTGACGTGTGACATGGTGGGTCAAGCACGGCCTATAATCTGTTTGCTATAGTTTCTTGACTGGGACAAAAAAAATGTAGATGGTTTAAGCCGCAGAGAAGCCACATTAAGGCCGACTGGGCCTTTAAGTAAGACCCTTAAAACCCACATTGCTCCCGGGGAAAAGGCCACTACTTTGTCTAATTTTATCCAGGGTAAAACCATCGTTGAACAGTGGCAATCTATCAACACGGCTCTGCTTCAGTTGTGAAATTGGAATGGATACTTGAATTCCTGGTAGTAAGCTGCTAAGATAACTCCTGCTGCTTATGCCCTGATGCATAACCTGTGTACCTTACGTCAGTTTGGTTATAAGATGTGAGGCACACTAGTGAAAACAAAGTATGCTGTAGTGTGACTGGAATGATAAGTTTTATAGTACATATCGCTTACAATTTTTCTTACAAACATATAAAACATAAAGTATGCTCTCAGGTATTCTCGAAAAGGAACGCTTCAACAACTGGTTGATGTTACTGTAAGGTATAGAAGTATTTTGACTGTGGCACAATTTTTGACATCAAGAACTAGAATTCTAATGCTGTTGACTTTATTCGGATGTAAATTCTATGAAAGTGAAATGAAGGCTGGCAGCTTTGATGGTAGGGAATTTACATTCACAGCAAGATAACTGTGTTGGAATTTCAGCCCTTTAAATGTGTTACTGTCTTAATATTTATGGACACTACTGAATACACAAGGAATGCAAAAATGCAAAGCCACATACAGTGGAATAAATAAAAGGTTTGAAATTTCTCTGAAACTCTCCGAATGGTAATGAATGATTCCCTTGTGTATTGGTCAGCATTGGTGACTCAAATGGTAGACGTTAGTTCTCCAGTGCCAAGTTTGGACACTGTCCTGTTATCAGTGTAGGTGCATTACTAAAACACTTTAACTGAATTGATAGTTCACATTTCACATTTTACATAGTGCCATTTCAGTCTGATATTTTTCGCTTGTGTAGTTAGGAAAAAAAAAAAAAATTTTTTTCCACGATAACCTAATGCTGAATAATCTGACATACAGGTATTTGCTCTAAAATTATTACATTTAAAGCAATTCTTACCTTTCTGGCATTTTTACACTTTTCTTTTGTAATCTTAAAATGCTCCTAATAAGCGTATGGCACACTCAAATGTAAAAGAAATCCACCAGGTGTTGAAACTCTTCTATATTCAATTCTCATATATTCCATATATTTCATATATCAGAGGTCAGGCAGGGGGAAGAGGGTGGGACTTCAGAGGGAGGCGGAGTTGTTCATGTTCAAATTTTTACTAAGTGGTGTGCAACATGCCAGAAAGGTAAGAATTGCTTTAATAATTATTTTCTTTAAATGTGTGTGACTTCTTCATTGCATTTTCCACAATTCTGCATAAAATACAGTGTTTGGGTGCCGGATTGTGTCATTGCACTACCCTTTACTGAGGGTCAAGATCCATTGATCATCTAGAGCAGGGGTCCCCAATCTTTCCCAGAAAGGGCCGGTGTGGGTGCAGGCTTTCATTGCAACCAAGCAGCTACACACGTGATACTACTGATCAAGCTTATGCGCAAAGAGTCCGGGGGTTGATTAGTAATATCAGGTGTGTAATTGCTTGGTTGCAATGAAAGCCTGCACCCACACCGGCCCTTTCTGGGAAAGATTGGGGACCCCTGATCTAGAGCACTTCTTCCTCATCAGGGAAGCTACAGAGCTGTAACCCATCCCAGCTGACTGGGCGAAAGGCCGGGCCGCACCCCCAGACAGCTCACCATCACATGACGCAAGCACCATTCACTTATGCGCACATACCTACGGGCAATTTAGAGTTTTGGATTAGCCTGATATACGTGTCTCTGGCCTGTGGGAGGGAGCAGGGGAAACCCATGGAATCACGAGGAAAGCATTCAAACTCCACCCGGAGAGGCACACACCGGATTGAAACCTACAACCCTCTTGCTGTGAGGTGGCAATTCTAACCAGCCGCTGTCACTAATTGTGTTACTAATTGCCTGAGTTCTTTGGGACCCTTTTTGTGGCAGTATCTCAGTAAGCACCTAATAAACCATCACAGATTAGTGAATGTCCTCTGAAACTTCAAGATTCATCCCTGAATTAGAACCTCCCTGTACAGCATTACCATCTGTACTATGAAATTTGTATGTTCCAATGGGTGAGCCTATTTTTTCCTGTTTTACCTGTTGTAACGTGAGACGTAATTGGGTTTGTATTTTTCACTCGCGTGCAGTCCTGTTTTAGATGTCGTGATTGTCATTGTCATGTAGTTACCATTTTTCCTGGAGTGATGAAACAAATTAGCTCGGCATGCATATACACACACACATACGCACACGCACACACACACACACACACACACACACACATTAATAGTTTCCCACATGGACAACATTGACCAACCTGAAATTTCGCTCAGAATGCCATCATTTTGATTTCTGAATTGATGACTAATAAGATTGTATTGATTGTAGTATACAATGCAGTGTTTTTCCAGATAATCAATTCATACAGTGTCCGGGACTTGGGGTCCATCATCCAACTGCTTACTTCCTGATACAGTACAAACATGATTTCTCTCTCTCGAAGGTCCTAGTAAATATCCTAATTGAAATTTTGCATATTGAGCACAGTGCACTTAATTCACCTACAAAAAGATGCAGGTGCATTTTTTTAAGCAGTTGGCAGGAATAGTATAGTTGATGACTCAGTGATTTTCTCTCTTTCTCATATAATTGTGAGCCTTGACTCAGTTCAAGAATACATTTTCAGTGGGTCCTCTTGATTCTCTTCTGCTTGAATGAATATGTGGTTAAAAAAAGCCCCAGAGGAGCAACTTTCCGATTATGGTGCGAAGCTATTTATACATGTTCCAACCAAATCTATTTCAGCTTTTAATTCCAGGATGTGACCTAATGTCAAAGCATCTCAGCTCCTCTTGGATTTTTTTCAGTTCAACATTTAATTGATTTGTGAGCCAACTATTGTACTATTACAGTAAGTACAGTGCTGTGAAAAAGTATTTGCTCCCTTCCTGATATCAGTTTTTTTTTTTTTTTTTGCATATTTGTCAAACAAACAAATCCAATCAAACAAATTTTAATATTAGGCAAAGATTACCCAAGTCAATACAAAATGCAGTTTGTAAATGATGATTTCATTAACTGAGGGAAAAGCTATCCAAACTTACCTGGCTCTATGTAAAAAAGTAATTGCCCCCTAAACCCCATAACTGGTTGGGCCACCCTCGGCAACAACAACTGCAATCGAGTGTGTGCGATAAGTGGCAATGAGTCTTTCACATCGCTGTGGAGGAATTTTAGCCCACTCTTCTTTGCAGAATTGTTTCTATTCAGCCACATTGGAGGGTTTTTGAGCATGAACGGCCTGTCTAGGTCATGCCAAAGCATCCCAATTGGATTTAAGTCCGGACTTTATCTAGGCCACTCCAAAGCCTTCATTTTCTTTTTTTTTAAGCCATTCAGAGGTGGACTTCCTGGAGTGTTTGGGATCATTGTCTTGCTGCATAATCCAAGCGCGCCTGAGCTAGAGGTTACAAACTGATGGTTGAACATTCTCCTTCAGGATTTTCTGGTAGAGAGCAGAATTCATGGTTCCATCAATTACATCAAAGGTCCTGAAGCCGTAAAGCAGTCCCAGACCATCACAATACCACCACCATGTTTGACTTTTGGTATGATGTTCTTTTTATGAAACGCTGTGTTAGTTTTATGCCAGATGTAACGGGATGCACGCCTTCCAAAATGTTAAACTTTTGTCTGGTCATTCCACAGAATATCTTCCCAAAAGTCTTGGGGATAATCAAGTAGTTTTTTTTTTATTTTCAAATGTGAGACGAGCCTTCGTGTTCTTTTTGGTCAGCAGTGTTTTTCGCCTTGGAACTCTCCCATGGATTCAATTTTTGCCCAGTTTCTTTCTTATTGTTGAATCGTGAACAGTGACTTTAACTGAGGAAAGTGAGGGCTGCAGTTCTTTAGATGTTCTTGTGCGTTCTTTTGTGACCTCCTGGATGAGTTGTCGATGCGCTCTTGGAGTAATTTTGGTAGGCTGGCCACTCCTGGGAAGATTCACCACTGTTCCAAGTTTTCTCCATTTGAGGATAATGGCTCTCACCGTGGTTCGCAGGAGCCCCAAAGCCTTAGAGATGGCTTTGTCACCCTTTCCAGACTGATAGATGTCAATGACTTAGTTTCTCATCTGTCGTTGAATTTCTTTATATCTCGGCATGTTGCTTTGCCTTTAGAGATCTTTTAGCTTACTTCACTTTGTCAGACAGGTTCTATTTAAGTGATTTCTTGATTAAACAGGTCTGCCAGTAATCAGGCCTGGGTTTGACAAGTGAAATTGAACTAAACAAATGTGGTTAATCACACTTAATTCATGATTTAACAAGATGGGGGGCAATTACTTTTTCAAATAGGGCCTGATCAGGTCATTTGAAACGTCTTTATGCCATTCCATGGCTTCCAATGATCTTATTTCATTTAAACAATTTAAACAATCATGAAACAAATGCATTGCTTCCATTCTCTGAGTAAACAAAAGTGTGAAAATTCGGTAGTCATGATTGGTTTCCAATTACTAGTGGTGAAATCCACCGTAACGCACATGAAACGGGTAAACGTCCGTGCACAAGGACTTCAATTCCGCGGGAGAAATCTCTGATATATGCCTCGAATTTAATTATTGCTGATTACGGCAGGGGAACGTAAGTATGCCATTAAAACTCACGCCAAATACATGAGCGCTGACATGGATGCGTTATTAATGAAAATTGACCACACCTGAAAATGTTGGGAGTTTTCAGAGTTTCTGTAATGGTAATTTAAATGAATGATCGAAAACAGGTCAAGAATTAGGCTATTCATGCTCATTTTAACTTAACAAGGAGAACTGGGGACAAATGATGATCCTGAGGATTTCTGGAGTCAAGTAAAGTCAATTTTATTGAGATTGAAAACAGGTCTTGATAAATCACTATTTTTAAGGGATGGTTTGAGCTTCCCCTGTTGCCCTTTCACCAGCCGCCACTGCTGTGACACTATGACTAATTCAGTTGGAATAAGTTCATCATATAATAAAAGTGTCTGTTAGGTTTCACCATCAAAAGGAACAGTTGAGATATAAAGCATGACTTTCTACGAAACTGGTCAATCCTGCGCTGGAGTGGTAATACTTGAAAAGCATTAAAGAGCCGATATGGAGACTTGAAAAGCCGGTCACGCGAGTCAAGTGATTATTTCTCACCAACTATCTACAACAGACCAACTTTCTTCACGTCAAATATTAGGACTTATGAAAAAATAAATATTCCATGTTTATCAACTCTTGCTCCTATCTCATAAAAATTCACAAGCTGTTTTATCAGAAAATCTAGTAAAAATGTCATGCAGGTCACAGTGGAATGGCTGTACAGTGGATTGGCAAGATACCCATGATGCATCCCTACATTTGGCCTATAGCTAGCTGGGATAGGCTTCAGTGCTCCTATGACCATGATGAAGAAGTAGTGGTTAACATCAATGGTTGGTATTAAATAGCATGTCACAAGGAGATGTTACTTCTTTCACATCTACTGGACCTCCGATTTCATTTGTACAGAAACATTAATATTTTAAGGAAAATTACAGAGGATGGAGACGTTTTTCATCCGTGAAAACTTTGATTTTCCAGAGTTAGGTAATTAAAGTTAGTCTATTGGCCGCACCTATACAAACACTACAATTCCCAGAATTCTGATATTCCATAAACTGACTCCCTGGTTTGGAGCGTAGGTCTACAGCAGTTCCACAGAAAACGCTCTCGTCCTCGTGGCGAGTACCGAAACTCCTCCTCTATCTTTGGGAGGTACACTGTAGAGCCAATCAACTCCCCTTTTAGAAACGGTGATCTCATCTTGTTCATTCCGATTGGATTGCTATATTAAGAAAGCGGCTGCCCGCTTTAAAAAGGAAGCGCAGTAGTTTCCAAGTTAGGATCTGTGTGGAAAGGCATAGGAGAAATAGACGGCGGCAGCACACATTGCTCTCTGTGCGGTGGTCTTTCGGAAGATAGAGATTTTCGTCGACAAGGATTTGCTGGCTGGCCGTAAACGCGACGCTGTAGCGGCGAATTTAGGATTATCACTTTTGGTCATTGCACTTTTTAATTTAAAGTTTAAGGAAGTCCAATGGCTGCTATTCGCAAGAAGCTCGTAGTGGTAGGAGACGGCGCCTGTGGGAAGACTTGTCTACTTATTGTCTTCAGTAAAGATGAGTTCCCTGAAGTATATGTGCCCACGGTTTTTGAAAACTATGTGGCGGACATTGAGGTGGACAGCAAACAAGTAGAACTCGCCCTGTGGGATACAGCCGGCCAGGAAGACTACGACCGACTTCGCCCACTGTCCTACCCGGACACAGATGTCATTCTCATGTGCTTCTCCGTAGATAGCCCAGACTCCCTGGAGAACATCCCCGAGAAATGGGTTCCGGAGGTGAAGCACTTTTGTCCGAATGTGCCAATCATACTGGTCGCCAACAAGAAGGACTTGCGCAACGACGAGAACGTCAGGAACGAGTTGGCCAGAATGAAACAGGAACCGGTGAAAACGGAGGATGGGCGCGCCATGGCTGTTCGCATCGGGGCTTACGACTACCTGGAGTGTTCGGCGAAAACGAAGGACGGAGTCCGGGAGGTTTTCGAGACTGCTACCCGAGCTGCCTTGCAGAAGCCATCGCAACAATCTGGAGGCTGCGTGAACTGCTGCAAGTTGTTGTGAACTGTTTTTTTTTTCTTGAGTTACCGAAAACTACTGAGAACTAGCAAATGAAGTGCAACGAGCCGTCCCAGCGTCAGTCTGATTGACCCGGTTTGAAAGAACGCAGAACTTGTACAGAGAAGGGACTCGTGTTAGTGCTAGTTTCGATGCTGCAGGACGAGAGAGGCACAGGCACAATGTCCCGATTCACTCCCTGTGATAGACTCATCTGTGACTACCGATTTCACTTGGCGGCTGGGGGGGGACTTCGCTGCAGCCTTTGGGCTCGTAGCGGACGAGTGTGTTTTAACGCACAACGGCGCTGTCACATTTTGAGGATTAAATATGCATTGTTACTGCTCTAAGTTTTTTTTTTTTTTAAGTGACTGTATGAACACAACTTTGGCGTCGGCGTGGGCCTTTTGGTTCGCCAGCCCCGTAATAAAATGCAGGCAGTATTGGCTTGCTGTGATGCAGAATTGTGGACTGGTTTGAGGAACAGCGTTTCATTCGGAATTGATGAGTACGAAATTAGACGTTGACTGTACTCTGTCGACATTCAAGCAGCAATTTTGCGGTATTTGACGATGATTAGATGTGAGAGGATGATTTCGGAGGAGCGCAGGCTGTTCTAATAATGAGACTTAGTTTTTGGGAGAGTAGTGGCTGATTTCGTCCTCCGAAAGATGTGGATGTGAGGAGCGCGACAGCGAGCCACCCGCTTTGCTGCGCTCATCGTTCTTCAAATATTTTGCACAAGCCCTTGGACCCTGCCCAAGGCTCTACCCCAAAGCTCAACATCAGCATTTAAACGCACCATCTGGACTTTAATTTTATATTGTTTCTGTTAGCTCCGCTGTCACAATTAAACAGACCGCCATCAGTTGCCTTGAAACATCTACGGCACCGCTCTCGCTGCAATTCAGTTCACTTTGTCTCGATTGCACATTGGGTAGGCTATGAGGCTGGCTGTTTGGTTAAGAAAGGTTCAAACATTCAATTTTGCCATTTTCTCTGATAGTTGGTGTTACGCTTTCTCTGTTATAGATATGGTCTGTTAAAATCGGTATTGTACTATAATATTTTATATACGTCTTAATGCCTGTGGTACAAAGGGTGGTCTTTGTTTTAAAAAAAAAAGACTAATTGAGTTTCAAGACGTATGAAATGTTTACAAGAATCCATGACCATGTGAGCTGCATACTCAGATTTTGCAAGAACAAACAAAAAAAGTATTAAAACACTTTAAAATGAAGCCTTTTGTTTGTCTCCTTCATTGTTGTGGGGGCGGGGATGGGGCAATTAGCCGGGCGAGGGAAGTTCGTGGCTGAAATCTCGCCGTATTTAAATCCTGAAGGATGGAAGGGAAGATCCTCTTCCACGAGTAAAGGAAACCCCTCCTTGCTTTTTTTAGAATAAACTAATCGATGTGGTGTGCAATGTTTAAAAGCCAAGAAGCGTGTTGTGTGTTTTGAATAACACGCACCATTGAAGGCTTGACGGCCGACAGAAGGGGGTCTTTGTTTTCAGGGGTGGGGCTACATCTCATTCACAATTCGAGTCTCCTCTTGGGGTTCTCGCGTCTCAATGATCTTTTGTTCCCGAGCTGGTTTCCGGGCGACCTTAGTCATGGCTCAATTGTTATTCCATATAATTTTTAATAGATCCCCGCCCTGGATTATTTCTATTTGAAAAGCCACAAGACCACTGGCAGATGTGAACGCTGCGTCGCTATTGAAATGCGTGTTATTTTCCCTCTCCCGTGAACATGCAGTCTGTTACAGTTCATTGGATATCCACATATCCTGTTGAATTTCTGACGACTACAAAACGGAGTGATCTGAAAAGCTGCATTTATAAAAGTGTTTTCTCTTACTTTAGTAGAACAGTATTTTAGTACAGCCACTTCCAGGGTGTTTTTTTTTTTTTTTAAACCAACTGCTCATAATTTTTAAATTGCCCTCTACCTTCACCATGGGCTCTCACTTTCATGTTATTCACTTGTGATAACATGACTTTTCATAACTGAGGTTAGGAACTGTTTTAATTGCAGTTTTTATGTAATACTTGCAGCCCTTATTTGAAGACATAAGTTGATACTTTGGGGGATTGAAAAAGCCTGAAAGACTGACTTACCAAAGGAAAGGGACCTTTTTTCCCTGCTCTGTGAATGTGCTGTAAACCCTGTCTCTCGAGCTGTCTGCTCCTGTATGTTTTATTTCAAGAAATAGTCTAATGAAATTCTGTGGGGCAGCTCTAATGTGAACTGACTTGGGAAAGCCTAGTGGACAGACAGGACCTAGGCTTTGTGGTTGCAAAAGAATGCTCAGGGAGGCTTGGTGTAGAGGAATGGGCTGACAGATATTAGTCAAGGGGAGGGGAATCTTCAATTCGTCCAAGGAGGAGGCTGAACTCCAGCAAAAGAAAATAATAAATTAATCTCACATTTCTGTGCAATTTCAGCAAAGGGCAGAGTAGTCTTGACATCATATCTCCTTTGCAGAGGAGACCTTTAAATGTGTGTGTGCGCATATCTAGGTCACTGTTTGTGCTTGTTTTTGATTTCCTATGTGATTGTGTGTGCCTGAATGTGTTCCTGCTTGTAGGTGTGTGCGTGTGTGTGTGTCTGTGTGTGTGTTACGTTTTGGGATTAGTTCTATTTAACTCAGATCAAGCTCTAAGCTGTACTGTCTTCTCAAGGAACAAGTTGATATATGCGCTTGAGTGTGTCATCCTTCATGGGGAAATCACAGTTGAGAAGTCACCCACCCCTCTTCAGTGTGTAAGCCAAGAATATGATTTGTCCCGCATCATCTGTGGAGATGAAGTGTGAGCGAATTGCACTTCAGCCGGCTGCTGGCTATTTCTGAGGAGAGTCGTGTGTGTGTAAAGGAGTGGTTGTGCGAGGCGTGGGTGGGCAGGGTGTCAATCGCTCAATTACTCAGGCAGTCTGTCATACCACAGCCTGCAGAACCCTAGATTCAGCCCGCAGATGCATCCAAAAACTCTTTTGATTAGTTTACCGCGTGTCACATTAAAGGAACAAATTTTATTGGGAGAAGCAGTGGCATTCATCCACTTCTTCAATTGGAACATCCTTATGTGTTTCTGTAAAGTTCCATGACTGTCAACATCGACTCGGACCACTATGTTAGGACACCATGAAAGAAATATTCCTCTGCCAATCAAATTGTGCATTTCAGACATGCAAGCAAGATGAACAATTAAGACTGAGAAGAAAATAGTTACTTCTATACAGGTATATTCCTAATGATACCACATAAATTATGCATGTTTGGACATGTACATGCAAAGCATATGCATAAATACTAGATTATCTGAGTGTTAATACTGACATAAATATATTACTTACAAAATGTCTGAACAAGAATGGTATTATTGCCAGGAAATATTGAGTTATGTAGAGTGTTGTGAAAAAGTATTTGCTCCCTTCCTGATTTTTTATTTTTTTTTGCATATTTGTCACACTTTAATGTTTCAGATCATCAAACAAATTTTAATATTAGACAAAGATAACCCGAAAAACGAATTGCCCCCCCCCCCCTGTTAAATCATAAATTAACTGTGATTAGCCACATTTTTTAAATTCAATTTCACTAGCCACACCCTGGCCTGATTACTGCCAGACCTGTTGAATCAAGAAATCACTTATATAGAACCTGTCGGAGAAAGTGAAGTAAGCTCAAAGATCTCGAAAAGCAAAAAATTATGCCACGATCTCAAGAAATTCAAGAATAGACGAGAAACAACGGATAGATGTCATTGACATCTATAGGTCATGGAAATGGTTACAAAGCCACTTCTTAGGCTTTAGGACTCCACTGAACCATGGCGAGAGCCATTATCCACAAATGGAGAAAACTTGGAACACTGGTTAGCCTTCCTAAGAGTGGCCGGCCTACCAAAATTACTCCAAGAGCGCACCGACGACTCATCCGGGAGGTCACAAAATAACCCAGAACAACATCTAAAGAACTGTAGGCCTCACTTGCATCAGTTAAAGTCAGTATTCATGATTCAACGATAAGAAAGAGAGACTGGGCAAAAATGGCATCCATGGGAGAGTTCCAAGGTGAAAACCACTGCTAACCAAAAAGAACACTAAGGCTTGTCTCACATTTGCCAAAAAAAATCTTGAAAACACTAGAGTAGACAACGCCATTGCCTGAACCGACCTCAAAACATTAGACATGTCCGCCACCTTGTGTGAGGAACACCTTGTGTGGGGGAATTGTGCAATCAAATGGTGTACATGTGTATATGTGACTAGATAAAATGAAATGAAAAACACTGGACTGGGGACACACATCAGCCTACAAGCAAAACCAGTATTTAATTATTTATTATTTTGTTTATGGGTTTTTGTTGTCAGGAACTTCTTAATCGTCAGCTAAAATAAAAAATATATATAATTTAAATTAACTGTAAATATATCTATAAAAGAGTTGTATATTTATGTCTAAGGAATGCTGTTTTCATATTTCGAACACATGTATTTGTACCTTGAGTTCCTGTTGCACACTTTATTCTAGATTATGCCTATTTTTATTTTAATATTTAAATATTCATCTTGGTTCATAATAATTACCAATATTAATTTTTTTCACAGTAAAAATATTGTTTGATAGAAACCATCAACATAATCACTGTATTCCACCTCTAAACTTCCTATGTCTAAGGTTTCTCAGTTCTAAGCGAGACGCTATCCTTCAGTAAGATGGCTGATGTGAATCTCGCCAAAACTGGACTCGTGTGCACTCTAGTATTTTCTTGTGCTCTGTGGTTAAGTTAGATGACAATCCAGATTTGATGTCAACTGCAATGAAGTTTGTGGAAAAAAGTCAGCTGAGCTGGTGAATACTTCAGGGCTAGAATCAGCTTTGGCCAGTTTTGAAAGATATACAGGTGCAGTGATCGCCAAATGCACCAAATCCAAATTAAAAAGGTTGTCACAAGGTAGTAAGATTTGGGTTCAGCCTTCTGCTGTGGTGAGGAGAAAAACAACATTGAGGGTCGTCAGTGTGTAATAACAGGAAGGCCAACGAAACAATCCAGAATACCTTCAAAAGAAAGAAGTACAAATGAAGTACAAAACGTTTTACCTTAAAAGATGCCGAGAAAGGCTTCACATAATTTGTTGAGATGCTCACCAAATAAAGAAAGTCTTGGTAAATTTGACCGTGCCTAGTGAATTTTTGATTTTTGCCTGGTATCACCACATTCTGCATGAATAACACGCCAATCATCTTTAAGTCATTTCACGTGTTAACATTATGCATTTTCTGCTTTTAGCATTTCACGCCATTTAGTTTCCTTTTATTCATACTGACGGCATATTATTTTTCCCTGAAATTACAAAAAAAGCATCATGTTCGGTGTTTCATGGGAAGCGTTAAATGGCACCCGAAAAGTTTAAAATGTGTAGACATGACATGCTAAACGTAGCTAATGGCATGTTATATGCCTTCCCATAAGATCATATTAAACTGTGAATTTAAGTAGAATGTATTGTATTTTTTAATTCAACTCAGGGTATTTGGTTTATTAACAGGGCAAGGTTAAGCTAAAACTGTTTCACTGTTCACAGTATTCAAATGAAACTACAAAATTATGAAATTGAGGAAAAAAGAAAAATTAAAAACAGAAGTGCTTTTGACTTTGCTGTAAAATATTTCCAAGTAAAATAACCCAGGGAAGACACATAACAAAGCCTATATGGAATTCTAGGAAGCTTGTTTATTTAAAAAAATAAAAAATTAAAATCAAATCGGGATTGTGATCTAATCTAATTCATATTTCCTGAGCCACTTTGTGACGTCATGACTGCTGTGGTTAAGGGACGTGTCAGATGCCCGCAAGGTACAGGGGAAAAAAAAACCTCACCTCCAGACCGCAAGGTACAGGGGAAAAAAAAACCTCACCTCCAGACTGTATTCTTTTTGGGGACCCCAATAATCCCGGGCTACGACCCTTTCTGTACTCCTTTCTTTTGGTGCCATCATCAAGTCTGGATTTTGCAGTCAATTTGGAAAGCAATGATTACGAGGTGGGGTCACTTCCACCAGAATGAGTCACTTTGTAGACCAGCCCTTTAAAGAGACCTTTTAAACTAATGCCGGCTTTCCTTGGTGGTTCTGCAAAAAGGGTGCCATTGTGTGGCCAATTTTTCAGAGCAGTAAGCCTCGGGTACTTCCCTCTGATAACACCTCACTGGTCTAACTGCAATCACATACACAGATTTGGGCTGCTCTTTTCTGGAGCTAAATACCCAAATCAGACAAGAGCAACGCAGAGCGTGGCATATGCCCCCGCCTGTATGTTGATCAAGGGCATATCAAGATGGCTGCTGTGGCGGCCATATTGAATATCATGCGACGCTGGTTTTCGAAAGAAACCTTCCTCTAGCCACCCCCAATACACCACCATGAAATGGTCTCAATCGGATGAGGCGTTCTTTAGCTATGGGGCAGAAACGAAAATCAAGATGGCTGCTGTGGCGGCCATATTGAATATCGCACAACGCTGATTTTTGAAAGGAACCTTCTTTTAGCCACTCCCAATATGCCATCAAGAAATGGCATCAATCGGATGAGGGATTCTATAGTTATCCCACGGAAACGAAAAGTTTACAGACGACGGACGGACGGACGGACGACGGACGGACATGGTGTCGACATAATGCCCCCTTTCCTCTTTCGAGGGCGGGGGCATAAAAAATGACTTTCAATGCACTCTTCAATTGAGTATTTCAGCTGAATGAATCAACCAGCTGTGTACATGCACAATGGCGTCAGTGTACTATTTCAATCTGAAAATAAGCTTCTTCATTTAAAGATTAGACTACATCATGAATACTTGGCATACACTATTTTCACTCTGGTTATTTAGCATAAAACTGTGTCACATGTTTAGGTCACTAAGGTTACACAGTTGGTACAAAAGCCTGCTCTTTGAACAACTGGATCTTTTTCTGATTCACTCAAAGTCAGCAATGTACAACTCCATTGCATCCAACTACCTGCAGCGATTGCTATATCAGTGTCTGTTAGAGGCTTTCCAATAACATAAGACCTCACGTTGATGGGGTAAAGACACTAAACTGCACTAAAAACTATGTTTTTGTTGTTGTTTTTTTAATGTCCGTTTCTCCAGTCATCTAAAACAGAGCCAGCAGAGTGACTGTCAGTAGAGGAGAGGTGATTGGCAGAAAGAGTGGGTCTCTCCATGACTGAAAGGTTACAGAACCTGGGCCAAGGGCTACCGCCGCTCACCCTGATACGTTCGGGCTTGTGTGTGACACTCCTGCCAAACATACAACTGTGTAAAGAGTGTGTGAGAGGGCTTGCAGAACCATGCTGCTAGAGTCAAACTCACACACTGTGAGCTCAGAGCCGTGCCCAGCAGTGAGTATTGGTTCAGCAGATGGGTGCTGACAGGCAAATTTCAAACTCTCCCCCAAACCCCAAAAACCTACTTCCAAGCCTCTCTCTTTTCCTGCTGTAGTTTTACATTTGCCAAACCCAAACTGGAACCCAGGCCTCCTGAGTCGGACAGAATTAAGAGCTGTTATTCACTACTGGCTGTCACTGGCATTAGTGGAAAACCTTGTGAATAAATTTTGAAATATATTTGTACTTATTTTTGTTTTGCTTTTGATGACAGACGTGTACCACTAAATCAAGTTAACGTTATTTATATGGTGCCTTTCAATCTGAGTTGTTCCAATGCATGCTTACAGAAAGTAGAAACATATAAAAACTACAATTAAGCGAGTACAAAGCAAAAGTCATACAGAGAAATAATAAATCAGTATTAAATGCGCAATAAATGCGCAATAAAGCAATAAAAGATACAAATGCAAACTAGAAGGGCACTCAAGAATGCACAAACCTCTGCCATATGTCAGAATTATTAGTTCTTCCTGATATAGAATCCAGAATATGTTCCGGATCACTTCCACAATTCAATCAATTCATCCTTGGATTACCACCTACCACACAACCAAGTTCCAAGCAAATCTGTTTATAACTTTTTGAGTTATCCTGTTTACGGACAGAACAACACACAAACACGGTTGATAACATAACCTCCTCGGCAGACATATAAATATCATTACTGCTACACCACCAGAAACGATCTGTAACTCTGAGCAGTTTTTGATTTGATCAGCATGTTTATGAGGAAAGTAAACCAAAAAATAACCCCATGGGTCACTTTTGACATATCAACACTATTTTGGAAGGAGCTATGCAAAGTGCCTGTTTTTTTAACTGTAATTCACATTTGGACTATAGGACATAAGGCTGAAAGAGGTGAAAGTTGTGACAAACTATGCCTTTCAGACCTAGCCATTGTCATCCCTTGCTTTTTCTTGCACATTTCATCTAATAACGATGGAGCAGAATGACATAGTGTCTGTTCAAACGACATGCATCCAGCAGCCAGTCCTGACATGACTGAGCATGTTCTGCCTGAGGCAATGCCTCAGAATGCAAATGTATGTAGTATGTGTGTAGAATGTAGTAGCCTCCATGTCATGATTTCTGATTTAGGTGACTGCGTTTACTCGAGCCTGATGCCACATGTCATAGTTTAGCGGAAGCTCTTTTCGATTCATTCTCTTTGTTATTTTTTATTCCTTCACAAAACACACATGCACAGAAAATAATTCTGCAAATGCATACACACGAAAGAGTGCACGCATATGAAAACATGGGTCTTATTTATAAAAGCTTGCATTGTTTGCGTAAATATTACGTACGCTCAAAAAAAGAGGCGAATGGCAAAACCTATATAATTGTGTCTCCCTGACGACGATATTCAGGAGATGCTATGGTTTAGTCCCGGGGCCACCGCCGCGCCTGCTGCTGCCGTGTCCGCAGAGATTTCCTGTTCCGAGCTCGAAACGACAATTATTACAGGATTTTTTTCTAATTTTGCACAGGCAAAGATATTTATTTGACAATGCTCAAGACAGATTTTGGGCAATTTTGGACTTCCAATATGGCAGCGGGCGGCCATTTTGTCCGAAATTTGGGGATCAGGGATATACACGACTCGGTCCCTGAGGCGACCGAGTTATGTAGTTTATAAAATTGTTGGGAAGCTGAAAAACATTCAATTTTTACTTAACCACGGTCAACTTGGAATTTTACAAACATGCATAATCCTATTGATGTTGTGTGGTTTTTAAACTCATGTTTGCTTTTAAACATCCGAAATCCACAAAGAGAGTGGAGTAGGCGTCTTTTCTGGGAGTGTGGGTCATTTATAAGTGAGACTCCAGTTCATTATGTTAAGGTACGCACATATAAGCAGAAATGGAAATACACTCTCTCACACGTACGCACGCACTAACGCACATGCTCACATACACAGGCACACACACACGTACGCACTCACACACACACACACACACATTGTGTTCTCATGTTTTGTGGGGACATCTTAAGACCAAATGTCAGCAAATACCAGACTCGGTCTGGACGCCGCTTGAAAATCAATATACCTTGATTTTTTGTTTGTAGGTAGACATTAATGCCCTAAAAAGGTTTTAGTCTTTATTTTTCAAAATTTTGTTGATTTTTTGATTTTTACGAGAAAATCGATTTTGCGGTCTCAGCCTGGAAAACCAGCCTCAGATGGCGAAAATTCATACATTCAAAATGTTGCTCGCATGCACCAAAATAGCGCTAATCCTACCAAATAAATGCCTAAATCCAGGAAAAATAGATCCTTATCACTTGATTAAGTGGCTGAACTTTTTTCTGGAGAGCGAATTTGACACTTCAAGTACACTGTTTTGAAAGGCAATTTTCACCGGCATGTAAGCAAAGCGATTCACCTCTGAATTATAAATTGCATTTTCGGTATGTGGCCATTCTCCAATCTTCTCCAAATTCTGGTTGCAATACAAGAATACATCATAGTTCAGCACCATATAAAAGTTTGATTGGCTAATTTTTGCAGTGCTGTAGGATTCGCCCCCAATTGACCGCATAAAAAACATTATGTCCTGTAAATCATCACCAAACATTCAAACTCCTCAGGGCTCTTCTCAAGCAAATGTTTGCAACATTATGTTACTGCGGCGTCAGGACACCTGCAGCCTTTCTATTTGAATTCAGGAAGGGGATTATTGTCAAAATATCGAGAATGCTTTAACCTCTTAAACTCCAGGGTCCCCCTGAGACTCACCGCAGCAAAATACCTACAACGCCGCGCTAATTAAGTAGCAATATAGTCATATTACACATCAAATGAAACAGGAGAGCCTCTGCTACAAGCACATATAAGTCATTTATACAAAAACCAAGCACAACTCAAACGCCAAGCATATTAATTTTCAAATATCAAAATCCGAGTAGCGTCAGAAAATCAACCCTCTCTCCACATTTCCATGTCTCCCTCTCTAATACTTCATGCTACACAAACAGAGATATACTCTATTAATTTTGGGTATGTCATTTTCAAACAGAAATCTTAAAAAGAGGCTGGGGCTTAAGAGGTTAAACTTGGAAACCCAAGTCCTGTTTTTTAGACCTCCGCTTAAAAAATTGCTTGCCCAAATTGAAAAGGGCATATCTCTGCAACCATAAGGTCTATTTAAATAATTCTGGTCTCAAAATGAAGGGGACACTTGTGAGATTTGTTCAGATGGTAAATATCAGTAAATATGTTTCTGTTTAAGAGAAAATTAAGTTGGCACACTGTGCAAATGAAGAAAAACAATTTTTGCCTAAAAAAATCACTTTCAGGATGATTATCTCTTTGTAATGATGCAGCTGCAGCTCTACCAAAATACGTGGACATTACCTCTGCAAAAGTTTATTCTGATAGAGTGAAGCAAAGCAAAATGACAAAGTTTTTAGTCCACACTGGCCAGGAGAAGTCTCAGAAATGGCACAGTTTGGCACCATCTGTCCCATTTGAAATTTCTCGAGAGCCAAACTTCACATTTCAAATATACTGTATATCCCCAATGGTGTTCAAAAGTTTTTGGCTTTTTTTCCCCCCAAAAATCAACAAGACCCCGATGATACTTTCCTATTCAAAAGACCATATTAAGCAACTGAGTTCTGAATCCAAAATGGAAGAGATTTACTGACATTGAAAGAATAAAACAGTAAATGTACAAACACATACTGTAAAACTGTGAAAAACTGTAAAACACAGGTAAAACTAAAACAACTTCTTACAATATTTACAAAATTGTCTGTCTTGCCTACTCTGGGATATTGAGGCACGAAGGTTTTTAAGAAATTACTGTCTGTCGTGCCACAGCTGGAAGCAGTTTTTTTTGGAGGACAAGCGAATCCAAATGAGGAAGAAAAACAAATAATCAGTGGCATGTTTCTAAAAGTGCATCATATCGTAACAAAAATGCAAATGAACTTATGTAAAATATGTATACACTAATAAATATAATTTTACACATATATGCCTATTATTTCAAATATATACACAGCAAACATCCAAGTGTTAACTGAACTCCAGTAGAGTTTATATGAGACCGACTGGTCTCATATAAACTCTACTGGAGTTCAATTAACACTGGGATTTTTGCTGTGTATTTACTCGCTCCTCTGTATGGTTCCTAGTTACTGTGAAAAAATTCGAGAGCCATTACAAAAAGCCTTCTCAGTTGGGTGCACAAACCAAAAATAGCTGGAAAGAGTATCATATTCAACCATATTACTGATGACACAACGGTATGCACATAGTATTCGCAATATGAAATATTATGTTTGAAACTGCTGTCTCACAAATAAAATTCCCCAAAATGTATTTGTGCCTCTGTTTCAAATTGCACTGACAAACAAACAAACGTGGAGGTAGGATGAGGAATTTGTATCGGGCACCTCTGAAAAAGCCGCTAGCCCTATATAAATGGGAATTTCGACACCAACATAAATAAATAGCTACATATAACATTTGAAGCATTACATACTTTTCCGACGATGGGATGGAGTAATCAGAGTCATCACCGTCTTGTACGTTAGCTTGATGCACAAGGTCCTCGTCATCTGATGAGGAATCCGCAGGCCATTGCAGGCTTTTGGCGTCCTCCTCCAGCAATTTCCAGACTTCCTCTGCAGTATAACGCTTTCTCAAAATTCTTTTGCACCAAAATCGCAACAAATTCTTTCGTTCTTTCTCGCTCTCTTACCAGCACTGTGTCACCGTGTGTAAGACAGTTTGCTGGCAGTGACTCAATGTTGGTTACGCGCAGCTGTATCTTAGCAGCGGGTTGGCCGATTTTGGTGATTGTCCCTTCTACCTAATCGTTAGAGCCAACAGAATCAAGTGATACCAAAATGAGATTGAAAGTGATCTGCCGGATAGCTCACTCAGATAAAAGCACCGCATTGCAGTGCAGAAGTGACTATCACGTCGCGGGTTCGAGCCCCAGTCGTACCCACCGGCAGTGGTTGGCAGCTTTTTCAGAGTCGTGCACAATTGGCTATTGCACTTCAGGGCTTCAAATTGGGAAGGGACTGCTGGGAAAGGGAAATAAATAAATAGCTTTGTTCATTGCTCAAGCGCCTCCTGTTGGCCTGACGGGCACTCGTCAGGAAGATTCTAAGCCTGTTCATGTTCTGGTATCCTCCGCCCTCGTTCTGAACTTGCTAAGATTCAACCAATGAGTGTATAAGAAGCAGTGGCTGACAGGCACGTGCGTCGGAGGAGAGCCGTGAGCAGTCTTCACTCTCCTGAATTGGCAACAAGGGGTCGCAAATGAGCAAGCCATGTACATAGTTCACCAATTAGGCTTTCCAGATTTGGGTGGGATTGGAGATGCCAAATAAAAAAAAAAACGGAAAAAAAGAAGAGAAAAAAATGAGATCGAAAGCACTGTTAGTGAATAACAATGAGGAAAACACTTAGTGGGGGAGGGTGCAGGCATGTGCACTGGGAGGATTAGAAGGCTTGCCCATGGTCCTATTACTCAGTTCGCCAACAATGACTCCCATATGAAACACAGACATAGAGCTTTCAGAATCTACTGCGGATATAGCAGAAAATCAACTTTTCACAGCAAAACAGCAAATGTAAAACAATTTTTACTCTTGCCTTTTTATGAACCCATGTCTGTTGTTGCCAATCTTTTGCTGATATTGTGCAGATGCTTTGGAATAGAGTGAAGAGGGGTATGTATTTGGAATCTGTAGGGATTTTGGTGTTTGGTAATTAATTTTGTTGATGTTGGAATTGTGTTTGGAGCATGTAAAAATGGCGGATATAGTCTTGTAGCTGAGGTTCCTCTGTTTAATTTGATGTGCAGCATGACTATACTGTTACATGGGTTGTGCTTCATTTCTTGCGTTTCTTGTGGTGTGTTCTCAGGGTCCCCTCAGGCTTAAATCGTAAAGAAAGGTTCAGATTTCTCAATCATATGGTCATTTGCCAGTCAAACTTTTATATCGCGCTGAACTATTGTCGTGGTTTTTCCCCTGCCGGCAGAAGATCAGAAACCGGCGGGGACTGGGACCATGTACCCAAAAGGAAGATCAGGGACCCAAACACACAGGCTGAGTGAAAATCTAAAATTCTTTAATTATAATATAAAACAAACTGTGGAGGGGAGCAGCAGCACAAATGATCACAAACAGAGCTCCAGGAAAAACAAAATGAGGTGCAGCCAGCCCTTAAATAACAGCAGTTCGCCTCCACCTTAACGAGCCATGCTTGTTGCCCTTTAAGGTGGAGGCGCAGAATGCAACAGGGGGAGGGCCTGCAGGGCAGGACCATCACAACTATGATGCATTCTTCTATCATAACCAGGACTTGGGGAAGATTGGAGAATGGCCACATATCGAAAATGCAAATCATAATTCAGAGGTGAATTGCTTTGTTTACATGCTGGTGAAAATTGCCTTTCAAAAAGCTGTTATTGAAGTGTCAAATTCGCCCTTCAGAAAAAAGTTAAGTGATATAAAAGATAAAAGTTAATCAAGTGATAAGGATCTATTTTTCTGGATTCAGGCATTTATTTGGTCAGATTAGCACTACTATGGTGCACACGAGCGACATTTTGAATGTACGAATTTTTGGCGTTTGAAGCTGGTTTTCCTGGCTGGGAAGCTGTAAAATCAATTATCTGGTAATAATCAAAAAATCAACCAGATTTCGAAAAATAAAGGCTAAAATCTTATTCGGGGCATTGATATCTACCTACGAACTAAAAAATCAAGGAATATTTTTAGGCCATGGCCGGATTTTTCCGATTTGGCTTGGTTTTTCCTGACATTGGCTCTTAATTACTTACACTCATTCCCAAACCCTGTTCCCTAACCTTAGCCCTAACCCAAAAATAGGTGTTATCTTTTGAGGACTGGAAAATGTTCTCACAAGGAAGGGAAAATTTGGTATTCCATCACTTGTGGGGACAACTGGTCCCCAACTGTGGGAATACATGTCCACACACAAAACAGGCTTCACACACCTTTATTTTTTTTGTCATCAGATGACAAAGAGAGCAGATTAATTTTTTCGGCCCAGTCTGAAAATAATTTTATCAAAATTATTAGCGCCTTTATGCTCAAGATTCTAAGAAAAAAAGGTACATTTGAAGAGACAATGTGCTTGGGATTTTTAGGAGGAGGAAGATTGCTGAAAAGGGCCCACTACATTTGATTTTTCGAGAGGGAATGCCGAAGAACAGCTTTTCACAACGTAATCACACCCTTATTTATAAGAGTTTTTTCCCCTCAGTATATGGTCCATAGTTATGAAATGTTCAACTGTGTTTGAAACGGTAGAAACGGAATTCAGAACGGAAAATTTGTTTTTATATTAGGCATCTCCCTGTGTAATGATGCGATTAGTTACCTTGGGGGAAAAAAAATCACGGAACGCTGGAAGCGGTTGATTCTCCATTCATGAAGAGTTAACCATTTACGTGTTTCTCTTAAACTCACATTGGAAATGACAATACCGGAGGTACCCTAATGTCTTTCCGCGACTTGGTTCCTATCTTCACTCACCGCTCGATTGCTCTCGCGATACAAGCAATTATAGCACAGATAAAACAACTTTTAAAAAATTATAGAAATTGAGTAATTGAAGTGTCTACATAGTCACTCAACTCCCTCTCTCAGTGACGTTACCATGCTGAACCGAGATAGGGGGCTGGGTCCTGGATGGGCGTGTCAGACATACTCCCATACCAACCGCCTGATTATTTTCACAACAACCACAACCATGCCGCATGGCCTCACGCTTGATTTGAAGCCTTGCATTATAATACAACTGATACCGGCACAGCGTAGGGGGGCCCAGATGTTAAATCACTGGAGGAAATGCTCTTGGATTTTATTTCTAACGAATAAAAAATATTTAGCACGACTTGACAGGCCTGCACACATGTGCTAAGCGCAGTTAAAAACCTAAAAAGCTAGCCATCTGGCTTCTTTCGCTTCTCAGCATCATCTGGTACAACTGTTAGCTGTCCTGGACAAAATCCCATCTATACATTCTCAACAAGCGTGTCCATTTTCTCGGTTTGAATCAGGTTTTAATACTGTAAGTGCACCCACAAATATGTCATTTTTGTAGTTGATGACGCAGATGGCTTGTGCAGAAACGTGTCTGTGCGCAGGCCTGCCGTTTTTGAGGGAAAATGAATTCATTTTATGGATAGATAGGGGCCACTTGAAATTATGAATGTGAATCATTAAAATAGGCAAATCTGATTCAAGAGAAAAATTTGATGAAGAGCGAGGCTTGTAATGTGAGCATAGCGCAGGACAACATATGAACGTGGCTCAATTCTGATTTTAAGATCGGATATAATATCGGATTTCTGTGTCCATTCATCTCTGGAAACATCTGATTAGTGTCACATTAACATAAAGACATAAAAAATCAGATCTCAGTCACTTCAGCCTGGTAATGTGAATGGAGCGTTAAGAAATCGCTTGGTTAACTTAATTGTTGAATACACAATAATTCGCCATTTTTTCCATTTATGCTTAAATCCAATGCAGGCAGGCCTCAGCAACCTCAGCCTTTAATTTTATTGGTTGAAGATGATTAACCGATGTTCATGTGATTATAAGCGTATATATGCACTATATGCCCACAGAGAATGCATTTTCAATGGTATGCATTTCTATTTCTGATAAAATGTGATATCAGGGCATAATTAGTCCCACAATATTAGATCTGGATTGCCACAACAGGTGGAACTAACACCAGCATACATGTGGGTCCCCTAGGAAGAAGTTTGCAATCCACTGATTTAAAACATATAGCGACCTTGGCTTGGCTTGGTTACTTCACAAAATAGTATTGCAGAATAAGCACAGCAAGAACAGTGGGCTTATATGGTTAAGGAGGATGACGTGTCTCTTTAGCCTGAAAAATTATCAGCTTGTTAATATTGAGATTGTGACTATGCGCAGAGAGAGAGAGAGAGAGAGAGAGAGGGGGGGAAAAAGAAACAGTACACACACTGAGTCTCCATGACCAAGTTTGGCAATCACTGCTGTACTTACCCGATTCTAGATTTTGGTTGTATGGTCCACTGATGCTTTTTATTTAATGACACTGAGCCAAAGTTCATTCAGGAAGACAATTCTTTTTGTGCTAAGGCTCATTTTATATTTCCCAGTTGTTTGTGGGCATTCTCACCTTTCATGCGTGCTCACTCAGACTTCCTCACCATCACTGTCTGAAGCTAGTTAGATCAGCTGTTTATGCCTATCCAGTTCAAATGTCCAACGCTTGCCAAGGGTGATACACATTTCCAATTTCAGTAAGCAAAACTGATAATCCCTTTGCATGTTCAAGGTTCCGGAAAGACAAGCCAGTAGCTATTTTGTAACTGTGAATATATTTTTTCCTTGAGACTCAATCTAATGGCACTTTTCTTCTGTTTGTGTTGAATTATGGGATTCCATTGCAAAGCAAATACCGTGGCTGTATACTGTACACTGATCTTGCGTTGTGTTGCATTGCTAGCGAAGAGTGGTCGCTATGTTTACAGATTACTGCATCTGAAATGGAAAATTGACCTCCTTTACAGTAACCCCAAGCACATCAGCCAATCACACAAATGGATATGGCAAGAACAGCAGTAGCCCCACCTGTGACAAAGTTTGGAAATTTAATTGCGATCCCATGAATCACGCAGAGACGTACCTCCATCGCTAGCCTATCATTCTTTCGTGTTTATTCATGCTTTCGGGCTTCATGTTGCTGTCGTGTACCTTTCCACCTCCCCATCACTTCCTTCTCCATGCATTTATCAGTGCCTTTGTTGGCCTCGTCAGCTTAATCAGTTTCATCTCAAGTAATCAGCTGCCTCTACCACTAGTATCTTGACTCCACGGGGGATTTATTATGCTGCTGCTCAGGGGCTTTTGCCCCTTGATTGTAAATCTCCCTGTACAGTCGAATGTGCCAAGACCAAGAGTTTATCACTACACAATTTGTATAATGAACAATTACCTGTACTTCATATACTTCGTCTTTCCTGATTGAAATGTGGGAGTTCATTTACGCGCAAACCAACACTTCTATATGTGCCAGGGTTTACCACGGAGGCTAATTTTCATCTGCAGATTGCCAATGAAAAGTTTCTGCAGTGCACACAAACACAGGATAATCGTGCAATCTTGAGCTTTCACGGCAATTACTGTGTGGTCTGGGAGTGCTGTTCCCCAGGCCTGATGTTTTTACATATCAAATCAAGTGAATCAAATGCTCTCATTTTAGTCAAACACTGTGAATCACAGCAGATAACCGAGTCTGCTGAATGAATGTCTGCAATATGATTTCATTCTTGGATGAGGAGGCCAGCTTGCAGTCATTGAAAAGAATGAGATAATGGATGTGAGCTACTGTCAGTTTCTGTCAGTAACAACTCCACCATGTCTCACATGGCTCACAGAACAATTTGTGCTATCACAATATGTGCAGTAGAATTATTTGAGAAATGGCTCTCAAACCTGGTGGTCGGGTTTGAGTTGTTAATTTTTCTTAATTGCAGTTTTCATGTTTACAGGGATTATTTGCCATTTTACGCCAATTTTGGCAGAAATTGCTATTCATGCTCCCGAGAGTTCCAAACTCACGTTGTTTTGTCTTGTAAATGACTTTTTATTGTATTGCATGAGGGAAAAATTTTGATGGCTGAATCTAAAAATTAATTAGCGCCTAACGGGTGGAATTGTGGGTGCATTGTCGATGAAACTGTTCTATTGGATGACAATTGGATATTTCTTTCAAATGTTATTTTTATTGTAACTATGAAAGTAGTAAATGAAGATTGGGCTTTCATTTATTCTTTTCATTTTGTCATAACAGGGTGTGAGAGGGAAAATTATCTCTTGACACCTGACAGCCATGTAATTTATAACAGCTTGTTAAATTTCTGGGATTGTCATTGTGGTTGGAACAAGAATCAGCTCATACAGTGGTCCCCAAGGATGGAGACGAAGAACCATTGTTCTAGAGAGAATGAAATTGCTTAATTCTTGATGGTCCATTTTCTGAAGAGATTCAAGTTAAGTATCTTTGTCAGGAGTATAATGGCAGAAACCCTTGCTGTACTGAGAACCTCAGATATTCAGTCCCTGCACCCTGTTTCACTAAGCAGGAATACTGAGACCACCAGCCCATGTTCCACACTTCCTTAACGCAATGGATTAAAATTCCATTAGTTGCCTTCCACACTGCATTCTACATGATCCAAACATCAGCATGTTTGTGCTGTGGTTAGCACTGCTGCTTCTGCTGGTTCAAAGTCTGCCTGGACAGGACTTCTCTGAACTTCACATGTACTTGCCATGTTTGCTTGAGTTTCCTCCAGCCACTCGTTTCCTCCCGGCCCAGAAAAAGAAGCTGAGGAACACTCCTGTCATTGCCTCTGACCTAGGCTCTGGCTTAAGAACTGGAGTTGTTAGTCTATGGCCAGTGTTAATTGCCCTCCTAAATTACTAGGATGCGTCATATGTGGAGAAAAAACTACCTCACAGTGTTCAATAAAGTGTTTGATTACCTAAGATTTCCATTTAGTCCAGTGCAGCGGCGTCTCTGGAAGTGATAATTGGTGGGGCCCGGACCGTGCCTTTGCGTCAATGATTGTTCCTGGCTTGTACTCAGTTATTTTCCGTTATTTACACATTTTCCAATTTTGACAATAATCCTCTGGCAATCAAAGTTACGGTTTCTCTCTCCATGAGATCTGTTGACGACTAAATAAAGGGATAAATTCAGATCAGAAAAATTATTTAGGCCACTCAAAAATTGTTCAACGCTTTATGAAAGACAAACTGCTCTGAAACGTCTGCGCTACCTTTTCCACACATCAAGTGATTTAACTGGCGCTTCATGATCGTTTTGTTTAAATAAAATAAAAGACCATTTGAGACGTCTCTGTGCAATTCTGAATAACGCTGATTTAAATGCACAAAATTACACGTCCAGATTAATGATTGTCGCCGTACCGAAATGTACCGTACCGAACTGGCGTGTTCTCGGAGTGAATGTATTGCTCCGTCCCTCAAGGACGTTGCATGTCCCGATTGCAACTATTAAAGCAAATTCAACCAATCCACACAAATTTCTTGTGGGCAAAAAAATAAATCACTAAGACATTGCAACGTTCATTGCCACTTTTTGAAAAAGTTACCCCAAAAATAAAAAAAATTAAAAAAACAATAAAAAAGCCAGGAAAATCCTGGAAGGATTGTTTGTCAATTATGCGAATGATTGCGTGCAAGTCAGGGTCAGTAATTATTTTAAAGGGGAGCTCTGGGCCCCACCAATCTTTCGTCCTAGAGACGCCCCTGGTCCTGTGAGTAAGTAGATTTATAATTACTGCTGTTCCTCTTCAACATTGTGTAGCCAGAACAATCCACAGGTCTTCACCCTGTCTGCCATAATTGTAACTGTCTCACATTTTGCTAGAATTAGATGTTATTACCAAGAGTAGATACTGATAAATGGAAAAATAGTTCCCTGGGAAATGTGGGGAATAAAGTCTATCTTGGTTTAGAACTAGCTGAGAGTCACTAAAAATGTGCCATATCTTACACTCATCCTTGATGTTTGATTCTGTTTCAGTCTTGCATTCATGTTCACCACATAATCTTCTCATGCAATGACAGGAATAACTGAGGCATCAGACAATACTGGGAGTTAACTATATAAACCGCTTTGATAATCAGTCAATTCTATTGGAGCTCTCTGAGGCTGTCCTGCCCTAGGTTTGCCTCTACAGTTATCTATAAGGCATTATTCGAGGTGCTCTCATCACTGATTATATCTATAAAGGAAAAAAAGCTTGCATAAGTAATTGTACTGTTGGGAAAGATGGAAGTGATAGATAAAAAGACACTCAACATGCACCATGACGGGATTTTAAATGAAATAAATAAAGGAAGGGGGGTATCCTTTTTTTCTCAGTATAAGAATGCTTAAGGGCTCATGAATTCTACATAAGCAAGGGGGTCAAGTTAACTGGAAACCAAAAAAGGACAGCGCAAGGCATTATCAGCACCCTTTATCAACAAGAAACCCTAGACTTTGTAAAGGGGGAAAAAAGTCTGATTGCAAGATAAGGTATGGCCATTTCAATACATCTCCACTGAATCCCAGTGCCCTCATTCCATACGGTGAAGTGATCTGAGTGCGCCTTCTGACTTAGTGTAGCATGCAAAGGGGAGACTGGGGTCCAATGAGCCATATCACTATTTTGCGATCAATTGATGCCAAAGGTGTTTAAAATAGGCAAAATAGTGATATGGCTCATTTATCCCCATGACTCATCAGTCAATGGTCAAATATTTTGCCTATTTCAAGCAGCTCTGTCATTGACTGATCGCAAAATAGTGACATGGCTCATTGGTCCCCGTGGCTCATCGGACCCCAGTCTCCCCAATGCATTAAACATGGAATTATGGCCCATGTCAGGGCGACCTGTATTAAATGGCTAAAGTGTTGACTCAGAATGGTGGTGGCTGATGCCCCAGTGGTACTGTAACAAGCGTAGCTCTTAGGTCCTTGAATGAGGCGCTGAACCCTGAAATCTACATTGATCTGTGGGGGATTGGCCTCCGCTTAGCCTAATTAATGCAAGTCGGTTTAGATTTCAGCATCAGTTAAATATCTGTAATAATAACAACCATAATAATAATAATAATAATAATAACAACAACAATAATAGTAATAATAGTAATAATCTACAGTCAAATGCATGACTGTATAGGAGTTTGAAGACAGCCTGTCCAATTACTGGAAACTTCTCCACTGGTTAAGACTGCCTTGCATTGGTTGGCATGGCGGTATGGGCCAATCAGTGAGCTTCGTGATGGTAAAGGAACCCTGATTACCCACGCACTCAAGCCATCCGCACCCATGATGGCATGCTGTAAGCTCCTGTCCCCCATATCACAGATGTTTTTGCTTTGCTTCTTCTTGTTATTTATTTTTTTATCAAGACAAAGATGACCCTTCTCTCCCCTCTTCTATATGCTTGAAATTAGGTCCAGCTCATGAGGGTACAACACATAAGCCATTTATTAGATCACAGGTTAAAAAAGTACACACAGCCCCGACTGAGACAAAGTAATTTTAGGAGCAGTTGGGGCCAGATGGTCGCATAGCCAAAGTGACCCTTGAGATACAGTAGACCAGACTCACCTCGACTCTGCTACTGGACAGTTCAATGATTGGCTGCCTTTCACTGTCACTCAAAAGTAGGTCAATCACTGAACTGAAAGCCATTTTTGAGGTTTCTGCAAATGAACCCGTTTTTATGATGCGTCATCCAGCCTTGATAGATTATGTCACTGTCTGTGCCTGTTCCAAATTTGCTATGCTGGAAAGTGCTTTTTTTCGTCTTTGTTGGGGTTTGTTATGGGCTCACAAAATCATTTTTTGGCCTATCAGAGGCACAGCATAGACTTCAGTGCATCCCCTACGAAAAGTCACAAAGATTCTCAGATGTGGATCTTCCACACCCCCACCCCCACTCACCCCCTTACCCACCCCAGTTGAACAGTCGAATGGAACTTTTTTCCCCTATCGCTTGTTTCCACTGGGTAGTCCCATTGAAAGTGTGTGGAATCCTTTCAAAATGGTATTACTCATATGACTTTGCTAAAAACTCCAACTTAAACCGGCTGGAATTCTGAGATGGTGTGATTGTGCAATGCTGTGAGTTTTTCACTCTTCTTGCTGGTCGTAGAGAATCTACGCGTGATCAACACTGGATAACCTGCAAGAGAAATCTGATGGGAAAACTGGTGAACCAGCCAATGTAAGATGCTTGGCTGCTGAAACCCTGGTCAACCAGCTAAAACCATCTCAGAAGCATCAAAAATACATCTTTGAACATCTAAAATCAGTTAGAATAGATTAACCTTGTTTAAGATGGATATTTCTTGATATTAAAAAAAAAAAACCTTGATTTCTCCCAACTGAATTGCCTAGATTTTGGCTTCTCATCACTGGATGATATCCTCTGTAATTTTATTTGTTCCTATGCACTTGTCTCCTGTTAACATATGTAGGGTAGTTAGAAGAAGTCAGGCATTGAAATGGTTGTTTTTTTGTTGCTGTTGTTGTTTATTTGGTCTCTGACCAAAATGCTCTTTGAAGACAAGTTAATTGGCCAGCCCTTTGTTCAGCGGCTGTTACCACTGGCCAGTGTAAGAAAAGTGTATTTATAAAATAGAGAAATAAAAGGTGGATATCACCCATGCGTGGAATCTAACACGCTTTTGTTAACCAAACTCAACGATCCTCTCATTCATGCATTTATCCATGACAATCGCACTGCTTACAGCACAACATGGTGGATGACTGAAAAAGCACTATCTTTTCCCCTATTGGTCGGCTCTGTCAAAAGCCTGCATTGAAGGCAAATTTGCATTTGTTACACTAGAGATTTCAAACTCCAGGGACACATTCCAGGGGCTTTGTTTTTACTCCTTTGTCTCCTTCCCTGAGCCTGACCCGGAAATCATTGTGGTTTGCCTCCATGAAGGAGATTCCAATCTTTGAAGGAGTCCGGAATAAAGGATGGTGATGTCGCAAAGAAAGCTCAGTTAGGCTGGGTGCACACTACAGGAGTTCCCAAATCTTTTGAGATTTTAAAATCGCGGGGGGCTGCACACATAACGATAATCCTTGCCGATTTTAATCAACGAGCTGTGCACGAATTCGGTCAAGAAGGAGACTCTGCACACTACAGCTCCCAAAATCCTTATCTTCCAAGATTTCACAAAAACTCGCATGATCAAGTGTGACTTCAACGTAATTTCCCCTTTCCTGGGCACAAGATTTTTGTGAGTCCAGTGAAAGCTTTCTAGTGTTAACGCAAAACAAAGCTATCTCCAGCTGTCTGTCAGGGCTCTTTTAACGTTAGTAGGTTTGTTTCGCCAAAATGCCAGAGAGTTGTTGTGTATATCCTGAGCTGTATGGGGGCTGTAACATAACTAATGTTAGGGTTGAAGATAAATAAATAATAGCTACAACTCAGAAGTGTCGGAGATGGCTGCGGTATTTCAACAAAGTTTCAATATTTCAGCAGGTCGTTTATGAGCAACGCTGCCACTTGCAGCAGAAATTTAGCTTGAAAACAAAACTAGTCATACTTGACGTAACGCCCTGTAGGATCATCCCCGAACATCCGATAACACTCCTTTCTCTCTTCTGTCTCTCTCTCACTTTGTGAGGAGTAGACTTAACACTGGTGTACATTTGTGTGTGAGCACGCACTCGCGCGTTCGCATGCCCTCACGCACACTCTCACAAACATAAATGCACACACGACCTCACTATATTATTTTTTTTCCTTTAATGTTTTTGCCTGATTTATTTTGTTTAACTTTTTTTTGCTTTTTATTATCCTCCATTGGTGGAGAGCAAAAGGGGATTACGCCATGGCAGTGTCTGTGTGTCTGTCTGCCTGTCTGTTCATCCAAGTGTCCATCCATCCCGAAAAGGTTAGCTTCATTCTGAAATCTTCTGAAATCAACTGCAAGAGCTTCAAGTACTATGAAACGCCAGATTCATTGCCTGTGATCTGTCTGCTGAAAACAGACTAGTAGAAGTCTAACTGTAAAAACGAGCAAAATTTGGTAAAGTAATTTGGCATAAATAAAGTCATTATTCCCCCGCCCTCCAAAGAGGAAAGGGGGCATTATGTTGACACCATGTCCGTCTGTCGTCCGTCGGTCCGTCGTCCGTTAACTTTTCGTTTCCGTGGGATAACTATAGAGTCCCTCATCGGATTGATGCCATTTCTTAATGGCGTATTGGGAGTGGCTAGAGAAAAGTTCCTTTCAAAAACCAGCATCGTGTGATATCTAATTTGGCCGCCACAGCAGCCATCTCAATATGCCCTTGATCAACATACAGGTGGGGGCATATGCCACGCTCTGCGTTGCTCTTGTTTTATTAAGCAGAGACAAATTCTATTGGCCTATGCGATTGGTGTTCAGAAGGGCTTATGTGAGCAGTTATAGTAGCCTCATGAAGTCAATGATCACTGAAAGTTATCTGAATGATTAATCGCCAAGATGAATGGGCAATTTATGTTTATTTGGAATCATTGCATTAATGAAATGTTAATGTAACAGCATAGATTTGTGTCTCAAGACTGACCGTTCAAAAAGGAATGGCCTTTAGGGTAGATGTAGTTCAGAGAAAGTTTGGATTTAGTTTTTAATTTTAAATTAATTATGCATATAATTGCCACCCATACAATCTCATTTTGTAGCTTTATTCTGTCTTTGTCGTTATAACATCTTCATCATTAAGCTATTGGCAACATATTGGAATTTATTATTCAGTGAATTAATTATAAAATTCTTCACCGGAAGGAGTTTGAGAGTGGAGCTAGGCGTGATCTTGTTTTAAACAAGTCTCCGCCTATGCAGACAGCAAGTCACTGTTTCTAAATGAAGGGTTGATTTCCAACCATCGATCATCGATCTGCTGAGGTTCTTAAATTTCTGGAGTGGATGTCTCTTGGGTGTCAGAACAGTCTTGGGAAAGCAGACACTTTGAGTCTTCAGTGAGAGCTTGAGAGCTTTTCTTTTTTTTTTCCCCTTTCGCCGTTAAAGAGCTAAGGGATGTTAGATGTCAATAAAGCTCACTGTTAATGCGAAAAATGAGTGTTTCACGAGTGTTTTTCATTTGAATGTTTAAGTATTTATCATTCAGTTCAGCTTTGTCTTACAGTATTTTTTCTGCAATTGCTAAGACACAAAAACTGGTGCTTGTGGCACAATTATTGAAAGCAATAACTCATGTAGCAGATCAATCACCTGCTAACAGAATGCTACGGTGAAAACACCTGTAACCAATGAGATCACTTGAAAATCAGAACATAAACACTGTAAATAAGATTCAGGTTTGCTCTTTGGTTTGCATAACAGTAGAGGCCCATGTTGGAGAAAGAATCAGAGGCAGAAGTGTTCGTGTAAGAGGAGGACGAGGAAGAGGAGCAAGAGGGGAAGGAGGAAGGGTAGATGGACAAGGAAAGTTAGGAAGAGGAGCAAGAGGAGAGGGAGGAGGAGAAGGAGAAGGAGCAAGAGGAGGAGGACAGAGAGGAGGAGGAGTGGCAAGAGGCCGAAATAGGACAAATGTCACAAATGAGATCTGGGAAACTCTTACTGATCAGGCTATCAACCATGGGTTGAGTTTTCAGGAGGCTGGTCAGAAGGTCCAACCTCTTTCGAGCCACTTCGCTGTAGCAGGAATTATTGTAGGTATCATATTGCCAGCAGCCATACCACTATTCAATCTGTTCCAGCTGCATGTATAAAGCTAAGCAGGTGTGGGCTTGGTCAGTACTTGGATGGGAGACCACCTAGGAAAACCAAGTTGCAGCTGGAAGAGGTGTTGGTGGGCCAGTAGGTTGCTCTTCTTGCGCTCTGGTGGATTAATCCCCAATGCTCCACTGCAGTGATGGGGACACTGTACTGAAGGAGATGCCGTTTTTCAGATGAGAAGTTAAACTGAGGTCCTGACTCACAGTGGTCACTAAAGATCCTATGACACTCTTCAATAAGAGTTGGGGGTTCCCCGGCATCATGGCTAAAGTCCCAAACTGGCTCTTTCAATCTGCCACCTAATTATCCTCTGATCTAATTAATTATGCAATTTGCCCTCTCCCTGTCCACCTCAACTCCCAGAGCTCCCTTGAAAAAGAGATTTCAATCTCAACAGGACTTCCCTAGTTAAATAAATATAATCATCAGGACCTTTCCAAATGAGAACAGGCATGAAATCCTAACGTAACTTCATATGATTTACTGCATGGCACTGTCATTCCTAATGAGCAAAGGGATGTGGCAAGGAACTCCATGTTTGTTGCCACGAGACAATGTAAATTTTCATCGAACTGCTGAGGTCCACAAGTGGTTCACCAATCACCCAAGGTTTCAGGTTCTCCCCTTCCATCATACTCTCCTTTCCAAAACCCTATTGAGGAGCTCTTTTCTGTGTGCCGTTGGAAGGTTAAGGACTTGAAGTTCACAAGCAATCAGTTTCATATTCATATAATACTTAATGTAATTCAATACATTGTACACATTCCCTCCGAGACAACTATTCAGGCTCACAAATGTTTCTTTCTTTATTGTAACCCCTGAAGATCAATGACAGACAACCATACCAACGTGCAACTCTCCTCCAGGCAATGGAAGAGGCCTGTGGTGATGTCGATGCGGAGGCATACCAGGGCTGGGTACGCCATTCAACATGTTACTTCCCCCGATGTTTGGCCAGCGAGGACATCCTTTGTGATGTTGATGAGGTGCTGTGGCTGGATGCATGCAAAAGATGGGATAAACAGTAAGTGCAACAGACTGTTATTTCGGTTAATATAAATGTGTCTGTTTCTAAAAAAAAAGACAAATTTGTTTCCCTATTGTATTTGTGTTCATTGTCTTATTTACAGCATGATACAAATGACTGTGGATAATAGTTTCTTATATTTTGCACATCAGTATGGGAAAAGCTGTTTATTTGCTTTTTGTGTGTAAAGTTTTGATGGAAAAATACCATTTTAGATACCATTTGTTCTTGGTTTTTTTTTGTGTCGAGTTTTGACAAAAGGGCTATAGTTTTAAAAATTGTGTTTGAGCGAAAGTACGTAACTGTAAAATTACAAGAAAAAAAAATCTAAAGGGCTCATTATTCATCGGCAGTTCCCTTCAGACAAAAGCTGTGTTTCACTTTAGGCACTTTTTCATTATGTCAACTCTCTGCTCTTGAGAAAGAGGAAATTTAACGGATGGTCCATTCTTTCCATATCGACAGTAGGACAGTCCTAGTATGGTGATGTATTTGTGTGTGTGTGTGTGTGTGTGTGTGTGTGCGTGTGTGTGCGTGTGTGCATGCATACGTTAGTGTGTGCATGCGTGTGCGTACGTGTTCGTATGTTCGCATCTGTGTGTGTGTATGGGAGTGCACTTGTGTTCTTGTGTGCTTGTGTGTGTCTGTTTATGTGTGTATGTGCTTGTGTGTGTGTATGTGTACGTGTATGTGTGTGTGTGTGTGTGTGTGTGTGTGTGTGTGTGTGTGTGTACGTGTGCGTGCGTGTGCGCGTGTGTGTGTGTGCGCGTGTGCGTGTGTGTGTGTGTGGGGGGGTGTGGAGGAAAAGGACTGCTGTGTATTTTCTTTCTCCTGCTCTGTGTCCTCAGCACTTCCTGAGATGAAAGCTTGTGTTGAATCTCATGATAAGACAATAAATCTCCCTTTAAGACAATAGAACACTGGGGGTTTCCCTGGGACTTTCCAGGATGACCCAGCTGGGCAGATCTTCTGCAGAGCAACCGCCTCTGGTTTCACATCATTGTGACATAATAGAACTGTTTCTGCTGGCTCCTCCCTCATTCTCATGTGACTGTCATGAGATAATCTTCAAACCCCAATTCCAATATAGCTGGGGCATTGCACAAACGTGAATATAAACAGAATGCAATGATTTGCACACCCACATTTCATTGAAAATTGAACATTGACAACATATCAGATGTTGAAAGTGAGACATTTTACCATTTCATGGAAAATAGCTCATTTTGAATTTGATGGCAGCAACACATCTCAAAAAAGTTGGGACAGGGGCAACAAAAGGCTGGAAAAGTAAAAGGTACTAATAAAAAAAACAGCTGGAGGGGCATTTTATAGCTAATTATGTTAATTGGCAACAAGTCAGTAACATGACTGGGTATAGAATGAGCATTTTAGAGAGGCAGAGTCTCTCCGCAGAAGTAAAGATGGGCAGAGGCACACCAATCTATGAAAACCTGAGTCTAAAAATTGTGGAACAATTTCAGAAAAATATTCCTCTATGTAAAATTGCGAAGATTTTGTATATCCCTGTTAAGAATTTTAGGGGAAAACACTGGGAACACTAAGAACTCAGAACACTTGGAAACTGGACTCGGAATAAAAGGGAACTGGAGGACAAAAGGGGAGTGAGACGCCAGATGCGGGGATCCAAGATTATTTATTAAATAAACAGAAAACCAGAGAAGGGGGGAAAACGGGGCACTCAGGCCAACAGAAACACTGTGCTACTGCACTGAAGGAAGGAGAACTCAGGAATCCAAAATAACCAGACACACTAGGGGGCAGACTCGGACCACTCAGAACAGGGAGCTCGGGAACACTCAGAACAGGGAGCTCGGGAACACTCGGAACAGGGAGCTCGGGAACACTCGGAACAGGGAGCTCGGGAACACTCGGAACAGGGAGCTCGGGAACACTCGGAGCAGGGAGCTCGGGAAAACTCGGAACAGGGAGCTCGGGAAAACTCGGAACAGGGAGCTCGGGAAAACTCGGAACAGGGAGCTCGGGAACACTCGGAAGGGGCAGAGGGCAGGCACAAGACGAGACAGTGGGCACAGCTGGCAGATGGCTAACTCGGATGGCACAGCTGGCTGGGAGAAGGGTCAGGGAGAACATCAGGAGGGGGCAGACAGGACGGCAGGGATGCTGGGCTTGGAAGCCGGCGAAGGCGGCCGGCACACTGGGGGCGCTGGAGACGGCGAAGGCGACTGGCACAAGGGGGGCACTGGAGACTGCGAAGGCGACTGGCACACGGGGGGCACTGGAGACGGCGAAGGTGACTGACACACGGGGCACAGGACAGGTGGCACACAGGGCTCTGGAGATGGTGAAGGGGACTGGCACACTGGGCACAGGACAGGTGGCACACAGGGCTCTACAGATGGCGAAGGGGACTGGCACACTGGGCACCGGACAGGTGGCACACAGGGCTCTGGAGACGGCGAAGGGGACTGGCACACTGGGCACAGGACAGGTGGCACACAGGGCTCTGGAGACTGCGAAGGGAACTGGCACACTGGGCACAGGACAGGTGGCACACAGGGCTCTGGAGACGGCGAAGGCGACTGGCATACTGGGCACTAGACAGGTGGCACACAGGGCTCTGGAGATGGCGAAGGGGACTGGCACACTGGGCACAGGACAGCGGGCACACAGGGCTCTGGAGACGGCGAAGGGGACTGGCACACTGGGAACAGGACAGGTGGCACACAGGGCTCTGGAGACGGCGAAGGGGACTGGCACACTGGGCACAGGACAGGTGGTACACAGGGCTTGGAAGACAGGGGGCACCAGGGGCTGAAGGCAGCAGGAAGGGAAGGCTGGGCTGGGAATACGGCTGAAGAACACAGAGAGATGAGGGAACCATAGGAAGGTGCACCAGGCAGGGAGTGGTGTGAAAGGGAGCGAAGTCAGATCTGAACTGGCTTGCAGCTGGGAGACAGATATAAGGTACGGGCACGAGAAGACACAGGTGCAGGAACTTAATATAATTAACAAGGGGTGGAACATAAGGGAAACCTAATTACATGAAACAGATAAACATTAACACACAGACGAGGATCACAAGACAATCCCAAAGACAGGATAAATAAACTGAATAAAAAGACTCCTAAGTGTACAGAATAAGAGCCAGAATAGATAATGAGAATACAGAGGTTCTGCAAGAAAACTTAGCAAAGCCAGTGAATAGAAAAGCAAGGGGCGGAGACTAGAACAGGGCGACTGCTGAGAGATCATTAGTCAATTAGTAAGTGCAGCTATACAATCCCGGGTGCTCATTAGTAGGTTAGTATTATATACAATATTAGTATGGTTAGTAATTTTAGAAAAACAACAAACTGTTAGTAATTGTTAGTACATATAGGAAAGCAAGGGGAAACTAGCAAACGAGAAGGGAAGGAAGGCTGAAACCCAGAATCCATTAAATCACCCGAAACAGTGTCAAACTCAATTAAGACAGAAACTGCTACAAACAATGATGCGACCGGGGAGAAAGCAAAGACAGTACATGGGTAAAACGTGGACTGGACTAACACGGGAGAGGAATAAAATGTGAACACTGAGACATGGAATAAAAACTGACATCACCAAAATAATAAAAACCTAAAATTGACTAACCAGACACACAGACCCACTGAACACAACAATCCCACAATCTACAATACATAATTTCATCAAAAGATTCAGGGAATCTGGAGAAATTTCTGTGCAGAAGGGAAAGGCCGAAGGTCAATATTGGATGTTTGTGATCTTTGGGCCTTCAGGCGGCACTGCGTCAAGATTAGTCATAATTCTGCACTGGACTTCACTACAAAGCCTCAGGAACACCTCTAAAAATCATTGTCTGTGAACACAGTTTGCCATGCAATCCACAAAGTTAAAGCTGTATCATGCAAAGAAGAAGCCATATGTGAAAATGATCCAGAAATCCTGCCGTCCTCTCTGGGCCAAAGCTCATTAAAAATGGACTGAGGCAGAATGGAAGACTGTTGTGTTATCAGCTGACTCAAAATTTGAAATTCTTTTTGGAAACCACGGAAGCCATGTCATGTGGACTTGGCGAGAGAGGGACCATCCAGCATGTTATCAGACCTCAGTTCAAAACCTTGCACCTCTGATGGGAAGGGGTTGCATTCGTGCCTATGGCATGGGCAGCTTACACATCTGTAAAGGCATTATCAATACTGAAAAGTATATAGAGATTTACAACATCGTCTCTTTCAGGGAAGGCCTTACATATTTCAGCAAGACAATACTAACCCACATACTGCATCCATCACAACAGCATGGTTTTGCTGTAGAAGAGTCCGGGTGTTGAAATGTTCTGCCTGCAGTCCAAACCTTTCACCAATAGAAAACATTTGGCTCATCATAAAACGAAAAATCCGGCAAAGAAGACGCAGGACTGTTGAGCAGCTAGAATCCTACATTAGACAAGAGCGGGACAACATCCCTCTTCCGAAACTCCAGCAATTGGTCACCTCACTTCCCAGTTTACAGACTGTTGTTCAAACAAGAGGGGATGCCACACAATGGTAAACATGTTCCTGCCCCAACTTTTTGAGATATGATGCTGCCACTAAATTCAAAATGAGCTATTGCTTTTCCAGAAATGACAAAATGTCTCGCTTTCAACATCTGATATGTTGTCTATGTTTTATTGTGAATTAAATGAGGGTCTATGAGATTAGCAAATTATTGCATTCTGTTTTTATTCACATTTTACACACTGTCCCAACTTCATTGGAATTGGGGTTTGTATGTAATAAAACCTCATTATAGAGGTAAACTTAGTGCAGGGAGAAGTGCCGCATAAACAGTTCGCACCTGCACTGAACTTTCTGTAGCTACACTGGGGCTTGAACCACCAATCTTCCAGATTTCAATCAAATTACTTTGCTGCTACTATCAATATAGTGTTGTTTGTTTACAAGGGTAAGAGGTACTACTTAGCCAAAGTAAGTTTTGCATTAACCCAGGCAGTTAATGCAATCAGTCTTAATTTCTGTCTGAGGGCTGAAGTTTCTCCGGTTCACATAAAAAATATCTGATGCAATATATTTGCCTCCTCAATCTATATCTGAGTTGGTTGATTCGTGGATGGATGAGCGAATTTAATGGCAGCCGAATTCAGTGCGGACTCAAGTTCTGACTGCAATGTTGAGAAAGATTTATAACATTTGTAAGGAGGACTGATTCGTTCAATCGCTCTCTTACACTCCACACGCCCTTTACTGCAATCAAAGTCGGCCGGGGGGAGAGATAGAAAGGTGGGGGATGGAGGAAGGGGCTGAGAGAGAGAGAGAGAGAGAGGAGGAGGAGGGAGAGAGGTGGAAGAAAACAGGGAAAGAGAGGTGGGAGAGATGGGAACAGAGAGCTCTGATCTGTCAAATAAATGCAGATCACAAAGGAAAAATGGTGAGAGTCCAAATTTAGCATTTTTGTATATTTTGTATATTATATATTACTATCTTTAATATTATGTATCACTGCTGCCCTCGCGACCCGGCCCCGGATAAGCGGTAGAAGATATATGGATGGATATTATGTATCATGAAATTGTATCTATTATTATAACATTTTACAGTATATTTAATATTTTTTGCATATTTTTTCAGTGCTTTGTTTCTACGATCATTTTGAATTTTTAATGAATCATTTCTCTACAACGTGAAAATGTGACTCCGATTATTTTTCCATTGTGGTCTTCAAAGTGAGATGATTGTGGCTGTGTGCTGATATCCCTTACGGGGCCACTGCTCTGTGGTTCCCCATCATTGAGACATGCTCAGCTAAGCCAGGGAAGCCTCCCTCCCAGTGGCCCTGAAGCTGGCTGGCGGTTCCCTAATCACAGTTAACTGCATGCATTTCCCCAGCAGTCCTGCGGATGCTGAGCCATTAGTCATGCCCTATTGGACACGCTGTAAACAGTTTGTGGGCAACGGTGCTCTGTGGCTCGCGTCCTCTGTGAGGACAGGCGATGATTTCTGAGTGACTCTGAGCGGCTGTTAGCTCCTGCGTTGGGATTGTCTGTGGTCTGGGTCTCTCTAGTGCTTTTCTGCTGCAGTCCTGCCACTGTTTATAGGAGCTCACTGAACCATCATGCCCTGGACGCCCAAAAACCAGGGCCAGATGCAGTTACTCCAGAGCAAATTATGCTGTCCTTACCACAAAAATTAGTCCTTATAACAAGTCTTTAAATACAAGAGTAGCTTTAAAAAAATATTGCATTTTCAAGTTATGCCTTGTGTGACAAGTGAACATATCCCCTTGAAGTAAAAAATATTATACTAAAATGCATTGAGATTGGTTTACTGTTTTGGCATTAGTACCGTTCTCGTGTCACCGAGTTGGCTGTATATTCGGGAACACCAACAGTAAGTGCAGAAATGGAGGGGTCTTCAGGTGTGCAATGTGCCAATACAAGCAGCCAAGGGACCCCAAGTGTCTGAATGTTTGAGCTATTTAAGGCCTAATTCATGAAAGACATGCAATGAGTGTGGACAAGTGATATTGTGTGTCTGTCACATTTAGGCTTGACAAATGGAATGTGTCATGGAAATGTACACGAGTTTCCCCAGCGTTTTTCAGTTTTTACTCTTGCCTTACTCTTACTTACTTACCTTACTGTGGTCGAAGTGGCTGCAGGCAGCGAGGAGGGGGGTTGGGGTGAAGGGGGGTGTTCCAAAAAATCTGTCATTCAGTCAAGCCCATGTGAGTGGATCTGGATAAAATGATTGCCTTGAACAATGAGAGGAAATATTAGCACCGAGGTAAAAGATACAAATGTCTGCCCTGTGCAACAACAAAGGGGAGAGCTTTATTTTAGAGGAAATGTGGTTCCCCTGAACAGGAAGTGCCCAGAGCACACTCTCAGAAAAAAAATAAATAAATAAAAAACATTCTTCAAATTGCTGGCCAGGGTCAGATTCTTTGGGCACAGAACTGCCTTTGAATTTTGGAAATTCTTCTGTATTTTCATTGAGGGAAAACAAACAAGAAGACACTGTTTTTTTATTTTGTAATTATTTACAAAGGAAGTGATTTTGATGCAGGAAGAGAAATCTGTGCTGAGGCCGGCTCAGACCAAACAGCCACTACAGGCACTGACTGAAGGGCACTGATGTGTCAGTTGCTTCCTCTGGTAGAGACAGAGGTGGCAGTGATGGCTGCGTGTTGATTTTAGAGGGTTACGTAATACTGCAAACATTTCATAGTCTTTCTGTCTTAGCAAATGTTGTAGACTTTCCTTCAAATACTGCTGCACACATTATTTTATTTATGTGACAGAGGTGCTTGACAAGTCAAATGTTGCAACCTAATCAAACTGTCTTGCCTCAATAGCCATATTTTTGTCTCTTTCAGCAAAAAAATTATGTAAATACATCATTAATTTTAATTATAAGACTGAAAGGCTTGTAGACACTTTAAGAGATTTAATTTTTGTCTGAACCATAAATATCATTATGATTACTGAAGAACTGAAAGTGTGCAAGCACCATAGCCCTTTCTAAATTTAAATTACATTAACACCCCCCCCCCCCCCCTCCCCCAACCCCCAACCCTCTCTAATCCCCACTGAGCACTTTTATAAAAATTGGGGGGGTGGCATGGGAACCTAAACTACTGTCATTTGCAATTCTGTAACCCTCCCCCCGCTACCTCACACCAGCCCCCTTATATCTCATTTTCATCGGCATCTGAATAACACTCCGAGCCCAAAGACACTAATGGTAATGGGCTCCCATCACTTATAGGAGAACTGAGGCCATGGAGCTCCCAGAGTGAAAGATAAATATCGCAAGTCAATCTTAACCCTCTGGCCCACACCGGGGAAGATTTTCATTGTGAACATTCTGTAAGACTAAAGTAAATAAGTATGCATCACTTGTGTGAACTGAGGCCAGTTTCTTATATTCATATTTTTAATATGATACGTACGTAATAATATGTAATTTCTTTTCAAAATATTTTTTGCCTGGGGTGATGCGTGTGTTTGGATCTGAGAAACATGGTCACCCACGAGGAGATGAAGAAGTAACACAGTTGAATGCCCCTTCGGTCTACTGCGACATGCCATGTTTGCGCATGTCACCAGAAACAAAATGTGCCTTGGGTTTATATAATCAACTGGAAAATTGTACCTTTAAGCACAGATTACAAAAGCTCAAAATAAAATGATTAATATGGGGGGGGGTTTGGTGTACCTAATGTTGGGCAGGGGTGTTTGATTGCCCTCTGCTTGACCTGATCAGCTGTAAGTAGCTTTGGACAGGAAACTGTCCACTAAATTACCACAACCTACAAGCCCCTACGCCCTTAGCTCCCCCTCCCCTTAGACAGTGACTACTGCTTTTACTTTGGTTCTGTGTGTTACCAATGGTTTGAATGGATTCAATGACAATGATGTTGAGGTGATTGACTGTCAGCTTTAATATGACGGTGTTTCGATCCATTTTTATACATAGCCCCCCCTTCCCCCAATTTTCAGCCACATTAAAAATTATTTGGTTGCATATCCTTTGCGTTTTATGACTGCTTGAAGACTGTGACTCAAAGATGTCACCAAACGCTGGGTGTCTTCCCTGGTGATGCTCTACCAGGCCTGTACTGCAGCTGTTCATGCTTGTTTTGGGGACTCTTAATTTCTGATCTGGTGAGTGCTCACTATTGAAAGACTAATTAGAGCCACATGGTAAATTGCTGACAAACCTCAAAACCTTAATTTGCATCACAATAATTTCAGACACTTTAATCTGGGGAGCTATAGAGTATAAGTGTAGGTGGGTATAGGTGTTTTTAGCTTTTATTTTGATGTAGTTTAGGGTATTATTGTGTGAGCTATTGTATCACTGCACTGGGAGATTGAATCATGTGTCTACCTGTTCAAAGCACACTTTTATACAGCGCTGTTGTATCTGACGCACATAAAGTAATCATCAACTTTGATTTGTAACAATTCATCACATTAATGGTAAGTGTACAGTGTTAGTCTGCATCTGTCAGTGGTTTCCCCGAGGAAGAGTTTTTTTTCCGTCAGACTACAAAGTATGAAGATAATAGCAGTAGAGGACAAAATGTGCCTCTTTCAAATTTCTTCTGAATTTCTAATCTCAAGGAATTATTGAAATTCCTTTGCACATTTATGGTAATTTTGCCATTTTTTTTCTAATAACCAAGTGATGTTTATGTAAATAGTGAGATATATCCTCCCATAGATCCATAATATATCAATATATTGATCATAGTCCATCCGTCTATAATCTACCCTCCTTATGCCTGATTGAGACAGAGGGATTTTCAGATAATTCAAAATCATATGTTAAAATTGTGGCAGGAGCTCATTTATTTTGGCTCTTGTTGATGTGCTGGGAGAGTCTGACATGTCATTGAACAACTAGACCCACACTACCAAACAACTTCTGTGCTTAAAGGCCTGAGATATACCCTGGGCCAGCATTGGTGACAGAAAATGAATCACAGGGACTGTATCTGAGGGGAGGAGGATTTGTCAATAGGGACGATCAATACATTAGCACTTTACAGAGCACTTACTTACAGTGCATTTACAGTGCAAGATCACTAAACATATGTACGTATTAATGCTGATGGAAAAATCAGAGCTGGTATGAGAAGACAACAGAGTTCCAGAAAACTGACTTTAGTTCTAGGAATCAAGAACACTCGACTATGAAAAACACTCCAAGAAAACACTGCTCTTCAAATGGTTTAGGGATATTTGTGACAATAGAATCCCCACCCCACCCTCTGTCACCCTATTTCTTTACTCCCCTCCCTCCACACCCCCTGGGGAGATTGCTTGGCATGCTGAGACCAGGATCATGTGATCCGATGATCATGTGACCAGGCCTGGTTGCTAGGGGAAGAGGAGCAGCCTTGTAGACTCTGCAACAACGCCCCCTGCAAACCATGCCCCAAACAAGCCCAGTATAATTACTTAGCTGGAAAGGAAGTTGACCTGCTGCAGTATCAAAATCACGCCCCCCCAAACTCACCTATTTTTTCACAACAATACAATATCTAACCCTAACTCTAGCCGTAACCTCAAACTCCTAACCCTAACTGTAAGTAATGTAGAAATACATAACAATACAATGTTTATCAACCACATTCAGTAGAAGTCTGGTATACATACCATTTAGGAGGCCTTGATTTTGGCAATTTGAACAGTGCCATTTTGTCATTTTGAAACCGGTTGTGATTCCTATTGGATGGGAGCATGAATTGAAAATACAGGGAGGAGCAAGGATCTGACCATATCTGACGAGATCCAGAGGATAGCCACGCCCCTAAAGCATATTCTGGCTTTATCCTTTATTCTAGCCTATTTGTGACCATAATTTACAAAAATGAATATCATGATATATATATCTCTCTGCCTTTGCCCGTAGCCAGCTCCGATAGGCTCCAGCTCGCCCCGTAACCCTAGTGAGGAATAAGCAGGCAGAGAAGATGAATGAATGAATGATATATATATCAAAGGAGACTTGAAACTTGCGATTGACACTATAAAACTAGGCCTACGCTGTCGGCAGCCAACAGCAAGGGGTATATCCCCGAAATTCCCCAATCCTCAAAGCCCCCTTTATTAGATTCCCCTTTACTAGACCCACAATATGAGGCAAATTTGAGGTCTATGCAAATAATTGTTCCAGAGATATGGTTAAAAAACAGATTTTTTTTCTATATATAGCGCCACCTGGTGGCAAACCTAGGAGCGCATACTTGCCCAAAATCTACTCAGTTCATTGTGTCTACCATATCTACCCATATGCTAAAATTGAGAAGCCAATGTAAAGTATTTTGTGAGTTATCGCGCTAATGGGTAAAATCTGCAGACGCGGCGGTGGCAGATGCGGTGGCGGGTGGGGCAAAACCATGAAATCATAATGTGAAAAATCATTATTGAAATAATAAATTGGGTGGGAAAGTAAGGTCATTTTCTCAGACTTTCATGGCATTGAACTTCTTTCTACAACCAACGATGTCGCCATCGGCTGGCCATTAAAAAGAATGCCATTTTTAGAGAATTCCGCATTGACCTCACTTTTCAGACCCAGGTGCTGTGTCCATCTTTTCATACGGTCTATGCTCTTATCCAGAGCATTATGTTGTGTTCTGTGGGTCTCTGTGTGTTTGGTTGGTCAATTTTAGGTTTTTATTATTTCTGTGATGTCCGTTTTGAGTCTGATGTCTTAGTGTTTCACATTTCGTATCTCTCCAGTGTTATTCCAGTCCACGTCTAACCCATGTACGGTCTTTACTTTCTCCCCCGTCACGTCATTAGTTCATTGCCGTTTTTGTCTTAATTGATTGTGACACTATCCCGGGTGATTTAATGGATTCTGGGTTTCAGTCTTCCTTCCGTTGTCGTTTGCTTGCTTCCTCTTGCTTTTGCTATCTTCCTAACCCGTACTAACAGTTTGTTGTTTTCTAGAATTTACTAACCAAACTAACACTGTGTATAAGACTAACGTACTAACGAGCACTCGGGATTGTACAGCCGCACTTACTAATTGACTAACGATCTCTCAGCAGTCGCCCTGTTCTAGTCTCCGCCTCTTGCTTTTGTTTAACTTGCTTTGCTGTGCTTTCTGCAGACCCTCTGCATTTATCTTACCTGTCCTGCTTCTCACTCTATGCACTTAGGAGTCTTTTATTCAGTTTATTTCTCCCATCTTTGGGAGCGTCTTGTGATCCTCGTCTGTGTGTTAATGTTTTCTGTTTCATGTAATTTAGGTTTCCCTCGTGTTCCACCCCTTGTTAATTATATTATTTTCAGCACCTGTGTTTGACTGTGCCCCTGCCCTATATATGTTTCCAGCTCAGCAGCGCTCTTCAGATCTGACTTCACTCCCCTCATCGCACCGCTCCTCGCCCCTGTTCACATTTCCTCTGGTCCCCAGCATTCTCTGTGTTCATGTTATTTGCCTTCAGCCCCACCCGAGTTTGGCCCCTGCCTGCTGTGTTCTCTAACCAGCCCCATCCGAGTCTGCCCTCTGCCTGATGTGTTCCCGAGCCAGCCCTGCCTCATGTGTTCCCGAGCCAGCCCTATCCGAGTCTGCCCCCCACCTGATGTGTTCCTGAGCCAGCCCTGTCCGAGTCTGCCCCCCTGCCTGCTGTGTACCCGAGCCAGCTCCCTGCCAGCTGAGCCTCCCGAGTCAGCCACCTGCCAGCTGTGCCCGTCGCCGTGTCCTGTCTGCTCCCCCCCGCCTGTTGTCTACCCGAGTCTCCTGATGTCCCGAGTGCCTCCAGTCTGTTCCCGAGTTGCCTACTGCTGTTCCCGAGTTGCCTCCTGCTGTTCCCGAGTTGCCTCCTGTCTGTTCCCAAGTTGCCTACTGGATGTCCCGCGTTTGCCCCCAGTCTGTTCCCAAGTTTGCCCCCAGTCTGTTCCCGAGTTTGCCCGTCTGTTCCCGAGTTGCCCCCCTTTCAGTGCTGCTGCACAGTGGTTCTTTTGGCCTGTGCGCCACATTATTTTTCCCTTTTGAGCTTTTTAGTTTTATTAAATATTTTTGGTTATCCCTGCTTATGGCGTCTCTCCCTCTTGTTTCCTTCCCTTGTTCCGAGTGTTCCGAGTCCCGAGTTCCGAGTGTTCCCCCCAATTTTCATAACACATTAACCATATTTAGTAGTTCAAGTTCCTTGAATTTCCTTCACGTTTGTGCTGCAGCTGGATATACAAAAGTACTTCGGATAGACAGCCAGGCCTGCAGAAGAGGCCTTTAGAACCTACAGCAACTGCAGGTGCAGGAAAGCTAAGGCAAGTCAGGGCGGCGATAATGTGCCAAAGGCCATCTCAGCTGCTGCAGCTGTGCTCCAGCTGTAGCTCCCCCCTCAGGAAGTAAAGCAGGGAAGAAATTGCATGGCTTTCAGGCTGCAAACCTGATCAGGACATGATGCAATTTCATAAAACTAATCAATACTACCCCTTCCTGAGACAGACCCACACACACACACAGACACACAAACAAACAGACAAACACACACACACACAAACACACACACACACACACACACATTTAGTCACAAGCCACTGGTTTGGAACAATACTGAAACACAAATTAAGCCACAGGAAACAATACAATTGAACAAGCCCACCATCCTCCATGATAAGACTTTCCTCAAACCAGCATTTAGTTGGAGGCCTTGTCAATCAGGAAATCATCAGAGAACGATAAAGCACTGGAAAAGATAAGAGATTTCCAGGCATCCCTCTGTCATTGATTAAGAGATTAGGTCAGTGATCAATGGTGAGGTCACCTTATTTAAGGGATTACGGGGACCTTTGGGGGGGGGGTAGACTGGGGAACTGAACAGGTCGGTCACAAATGGGGTGAGGTGGGCTCATCTGTTACTTAGGTACCTCAATATGTGCTCTTTTCCTGCTCTCATGTGTACAGTAATTTTACTGTCTGTGAAGGCACATCCTGCAGCTAAAAACCATCTAATTAATTTCTTGTGTGCACTTAGCCTTAATGATCCAAGGCAGGAAGACAAATTTCAAATCCAGACCACTGACTGGCAATGACTCTTATAATTATAAATTGCAAGTCAGATAATATTTAAATGAGACACTAATGCTCATGTGACAGTCACTAGAGGTAACAGAAAGCAATGGTGTTCCACTACACTGAGAAAATGCAGAAAAAGTAAGAAATCTAAAAAATGGGTTGAATAAAAAAATGCAAAATTAGATATTGCAATGAGTTCTTCCACCAAACTAATATTGAACAAAAAATATGAAATTTCTGAACAGATCAAATTGTGTTCCTTTTCACTGATTGGCGGCCAGATGAAAAGGTCACATCATCAATCATCTCAGCTAAGAATATCTTATGTTCAAAAATTTACACGAAATTTAACATACTATGTTCGCATACCCCTCACAGCACTGGAAATAAAATGTCATGTTGAAAAGATCTGACAACTGTTGGTGATTCCTGGTGTGAAACAGCCCCTGTAATGGAGGCTCTACTCACATTAGAATCACTGAGAGCTTTATCTGTGGTCATGAACTCTTGACTCCTCTAGCTTTATGCACCACTTTGGACCTACTGCGGTGTTGAATTTGCATTTCTCTTTTTGCTCATATAAATGAAGGTTACACACTCCAAAAAAAGAAACTCAAAAATATTCCTTTGTTAAAACCGACTCATGAAAGCTGCATTATTTATAGAGAGCGTTAAAAGGCCACCTTGTGATGAACTCAAAGGAATGGAAGCCAATAACAAAAACATTTGTTCCAAACTTGTAAACTTTCCAAATACCCTATTAAGCACAGATATAAACTCTCCCCCAGACCAGAAATAAAACTTGAAATACATTGGAAGCATGGGCATCAAACTAATAACGTGTTAATTTATAAGGTATGTGAGCAGTTAAACACTGCAGAGAAATGGCAGTGGAAACTATGAGATAGGGGAAAAACCCCTTTGCACACATTATATCAGCTACTTAGTCTTGCTATTTTAATACAGGTTATATAAATATATGCTTTATGAAAAGGCAATCCTGCTTGACTGAATAAATAAATGGAAAGAAAACAGAGTAAAACAGAGGAAATTCATGAGCCGTGGATTGTTTAGATATTCTGCTCAGAGTCTAAACACTGAGGAAATGAGATGCCAAGTTTAGACCTCCAGCAGAGGCCTGAATGTTGTCATAAAGCCTGGGGCCAGAGTGGGATTCCATCTGGGAGAAGGCAGCTACACCAGGTCACCCAGGAGCCAGGGCAGACAAAAGGCAGCTAGGGACCATCTATTCTGCCAGCAAGAAATAGGACACTCATGTCTCCCCTAACTGACTTGCTGTGGCATCTCAGAGGGAAATCTCATGAACCACATAAGAGAATAGTGCGAAAAAGCAGGCGTTATCTCAGTATTTGTAAAGTGATGCCTTCCTTAAATCTGACAGAAAGTATTGCTGTGCTGTGAGTGATTTGGTGATGGTCCCTAAAATGAGATCCCGCCCCTCCCCAACCCCTCCCCCTCTCCTGCCCACTGGGTATGCATTGATTTACATGAGGACAGAGCGATTCAAGCGATTCATTTCTGATGGACACCTAGCCTGGAGGCCATCGCTCAATCTGTCCTCCACCTGTCAATAGACCACCAGAGAGAGAGAGAGAGAGAGAGAGAGAGAGATACAACGGGAAGGAGAGAGAGAAGGAGAGGGTGTCAGAGAGAGACACCACTCAACCTAGAGTGAATTATGTATTTTAAATCAGTTGTATTGTTTTTATACTGTATGTGACATGTTCTTTCTTTGAAGTGATGGCAACACATGCAATAGGCAGGTACCCCAAACAAGATCTGGACATAGCAACTCTATTTAAAGCACAAACACACACACGGACGAACAGTGGATACATTCGCGCTGACATTTACACTCAAAGCGCACGCTCATTCACAGATGCAGACCATGCCTGTTGTTTTGTTGCCAATGGAGCATTTTAAGTTTGATTTTCGATCAGGGAAAGGGGGAGAGAGAGAGAGAGATGAAGTTCAAATTCAAATGAGCTTTATTTGCATGACAAGTGAACTTGTGTTGCAGAAGCAGTGGTAAACATAAATGACAAACACAAAAAATCACAATAAAATATACTAATTGACTGATACAGTGCAGTGAAAACGTATTTGCTCCCTTCCTGATTTCTTAGTTTTTTGCACATTTTTCACACTTAAATGTCTCAGATAATCAAACAAATATTAATATAAGACAAAGATAACCCGAGTAAATACAAAATGCAGTTTTGAAATGATGATTTCATTTATTAAGGGGAAAAAGCTATCCAAACCTACCTGGCCCTGTGTGAAAAAGTAATTGCCCCCCCTTGTTAAATCATGAATTGATTGTGATTAACCACATTTTTGAGTCCAATTTCACCAGGCAAACCCAGGCCTGATTAATGCCAGACCTGTTGCTTCAAGAATTCACTTAAATAGAACCTGTTTGACAAAGTGAAGCTAGTTAAAAGATCTCAAAAAGCAACACGTCATGCTGCGAACTAAAAAATTCAAGAACAGATGAGAAACAAAGAAATTGACATTTAATTTCTAAGGCTTTGGGACTCCAGTGAACCACGGTGAGAGCCATTATCCACTAATGGAGAAAACTTGGAACAGTGGTGAACCTTCCCAGGAGTGGCCGGCCTACCAGAATTACTCGTAAAGCGCATCAACGACTCATCCAAGAGGTCACAAAAGAACCCAGAACAACATCTAAAGAACTGCAGGTCTTACTTGCGTTTAAAGTCAGTGTTCATGATTCAACAATAAGAAAGAGACTGGGCAAAAATGGCATCCAAGTGAGGGTTTCAAAGTGAAAACTACTGCTGACCAAAAAGAACACAATCGATCAGCTGACTACAGAGGACCTGGGGCTTAAACACCTCCCAGGGGTGTACTGCTCTCTCTCTCTCTCTCTCTCTCTCTTTTGTTATCCCCTTTCTCTTTTTATCCTTCCCTTCCATTTTTCCTGCCTTCGTTTCTTTATACCCCTTCATCTCCATCTCATTCTCCGTCTGAATATAATTTTTTTCCTTTCCTCCTCAATGTCCTGATTCCACACTCTCCCACCGTCTCTACCATTCCTCACTCTCCCAACCTTAAATCGCTCTCTTGCTCTCTCTCTCTCTCTCTGTCTCTTTCTGACCCTTTTAAATATTATTCCCATAAACTTTATATAAAAAATAATAATAATTCACCTCCTGTAGGGATACTTGCAAAGCCATATATAGTTTAGCTTCATATCTGTTATTACAAATCTATATACTGCCAAAAGAGAAACTCTCACAATTATGTGTCCACTGCAAATGTTTTCCAGTCAATAAGGAAAATTGATGCTGGAAAAAACAATCTATTTTTGGTGTCCAAGGTCCAGCTAATGGGTCATTTGGCAGGGCGTTGACAGTTCACTGAAAGTCAAACAGAAAAAAGGGGGATGTTGTTCTGGCCTTTTTGTTTCCCTAAAATTCAGATGATTTCAACCACGCGGAACTATCTGAATCAAACAGTTGTCTCTCATTGTCTTCATGAGCGGTGGTGTTGTGTTGTGGGTTTGGGCTGTGCATATGCATGAGGAATGTAAAATTGTTATCCATCCTGTGAGGGGGGAGGGCATTGGGAAAGCATAAAAATAATAAAGAATCGTGCGATTTTCTATGGTAGGCATAGTCCTGCAGGTACAGCGCTTTCACCATACAGGGAGAATGTTGTGAGTTTGAATTCAGCCTCCCTGTGCGTGGAGTTTGCACGTTCTCCCCATGTTTGTGTGGGCTTCAGCAGGGATCTCTGAATTTCTCCCATGGTAGACTAATGGTAGACTCTAAAGCACCCACTGATATCAGTGTTCTGGATGGTGTGCGAGCTCTGCAATATAATGCTCGACTGTCTAGGATGAATTCCTGCCTTTCTCCCATTGGATGCTGGGAAATTATCCAGGCCCCCAATGACCCTGTCCAAGATGGGCAGAAATTTTGCAAAAGGTAAGGTACTATAAAGTACTGTGAACACATATTTACCAGAGAAGAAGAGATAAAGAGGGAGAGAGAGTAAATTATGGGAGACTGACAGGACTGAATAAAATAGAGAGAGTGTTGACCGTCTGTAAACCCTGCACTCCATGGAGTAATTTATTCCTGACACCTGTCTGCTACAGGCGGGTCAGGTCCCAGATGACAGCCTGTCTCACAGCTGGGACACTACCGCTCCTAGCCTGCTTTGCATTGCACATCAGCTCGAAACTGGTCACATTTGAGTGAGCTGTGAATCTGAATCCATCCAACACACTGATCTGAGTTTGACACAAGCTGACAGCTATATCCTGACTGACAGTGGAGAAGGAAAATTCTGGATACAAGTTCATACCTACGGCAATGCATGAGTGAACATGTGCTTCGTCTCATATCAATTCGCTTGAACAGACTGAACATACATCCATCCATCTATCCATCCGTTATCTGACCCATTTATTTATGGTCACGATGATAAGGGAGCTAGAGCCTACCCTAGCAACCCAGTAAAAAATGTGGGACTAGAATAAAATTAGTATATCAAATGTACCATAACTATTGAACAATTACTAGATGCCAGAGAGATATCTGAGCTTGACATTACTGTGCGCAATGTGATGGAATGACAGAAAAAAATCTCACTCTCTCTGTCACAGTGGCCCAGTGACTAATGTAGTTCTGAAGTGAGAAACACTAGCGCCAAAAGTCAACACTGTTACCCCACTCAGGGTGCTTTCACACTTGGAATGATTGTTCCGTATCGTGTCCCGGTACAAGTGTGCCCCCTCCCCCTCTCACCCGTCTGGTCAGCTTTCACATAAGGAATGTCGTTCCACACCCAAGTACAGTTGCTTTGGTCAAAATTCCGATATAGTCAGTGGCAGTACGCACCGAGGTGGTTTTGAAATAGAGAAATATGCACGAAGAAGAAGTAGCCATGGAAATGTATCTTTTTCATCACTTGAGTTGCCAGACTTTCGCACCATACTTCCATACTTTTAAGGTATTGCAGCTGCATTTTCTTCAGTTTGTCATGACCCTGTTTCATTTTTCTGCGATAACCACGTGAATGTAAATACTCGCAAATGATTCCATAGATCTCTGCGTTTCTGTGTGTAGTATCAAGTTGTGACTGTATGTTTTCGTCTGCCCAAATTTCAAGCGAGCATTTAATTTCTTCATTTGACCAGAGGGATCCTTTTGTCGCTATATTTGTTCTAATAAAAGAGTCGAATAGATAAGACATCGCGTATCAGGCCATTTCTGTGCTCAAGTACGATCGCTCTCACATATGGTATGAGTACAAATAAACCGTGCCTGAGACCACCTCTTTTGAGCCTGAGCACAGTATGCTTGTGTTCACACTTACCAAATAAACTGGACTTTGGGGACAAGTGTCCTTTGATCCGTGTCTGAGTCGCAAGTGTAAAAGCACTGTTAAGAACCCCCTGCCAATTCTCTTGGTGTAGAAGATTTCGCACTTTCTACACTAATCGAGGCCAGAGTGTGAAGAACTATAATGGGTCCCTGAATGGAGAAAACCAGAAGAGGTCTTGTTCCCAGAGTGCACAGCTCTAAAGTTGGTTTACATGGCCCTAAATAGACTGAGCTACAAAAAGATGTCAATCACTCACTGGTCTGATGTTCAACCAATTACGTCATGTTTTTGTCATACCTCAGTTCTACCTGGGACATCCCATAATGCCACTGAAATTTGCCTGTGCTTATCGCGAGACGAAGACTCGATAGCGATAGTTATGACCAACTGACACTTAAAGTGAATAGCACCTTCAGATCTTATTTATGTAATGACCTTTGGCATTTTCTTAAAGTGTGGGTTGCTGCTGATAAATGAGATAATGATAATAACAAGGTGTGCTTTCTTGGGGTTGGACTAAAAATCAACAAGACAGAAAAATCAACAGACCTTCTTAAACAGGAGCAGGCAGCCCGGCACATTTCGTAAATTAAGCATCATCAAATTATAATCCTCGAGGCCCCTGAACTGTTGGTTTTCTACTCGACCTTTACCAGGAAGTCTAGTGCAAAGACATCCTGGCCAAATGAACTAATTGCTCATTTAATTTGTTAATTGCACTTTGCAGCAACGATGCCACACCTGACGTCACATTTCTGCTATTGACTGTGAACTCAGACATTAGAAGCAGCTTCGTTGCAATCACTGTTCGTGAGCAATGAGCGATCCTATTAAACATCCAGTCACAGGAACAACTGACGAGCTGCCAAGGGTGCAATTTACCAGGGACAAACTGTCACAGTGTTAAACAACTGAAAAGATGGTGTGAGTGCCGAGAACTTCTCATGACTGGGAAGTGAGAGAAACCAACCAACAAAAGGGGGGGAATGACCATAGGAGTCATCAGCATCATGCTCTTTGGCTTTAGCTGAGATTGTGTTTTGACCAGCCCTGTACTTTTCAGACAGAGGAAAGAAATATTCATAATCATTTCAAAATGTAAATAATTTCTCTCCCAACCACTCGTAAACCTTGCTGCTGCCTGTGTGTTGATGTAGAGAGGTTAAGGGGTGGGAGGGGCGGAGTAAGGTCCTCTTCAGTCCATCTTTACTCTCTGGTGCTGTGTACATGCGCATTTCTACTTGGAGTGCGTGCTGTCCACGCGGCCTCCTGCTTCTGCTGGGCTCTGTGATAAGAACACTAAGTTGCAACAAAAATAAATAAATAAATAAATAAGCGCGTCTCACAAATAACAGTGCTGCCCAAAGATTTGAGAACCTTATTGACAACCATGGTTAAGCAAACCGTATCTAAATATCTGTGATATGTGAAGTAGCAATTAAAGACTGGTACCATGAGCTTGAGAATTCTCAACTGCCCAGCAGATGTCCGTTTTGTCCCAAGCAACTGTTCATACATCTCAATTAAAAATTTTATTTCAAATGAAATAAAATGTTTACAGGAGTCTTCCAATGCAATAAAATTTGACTAAGTTTAGTAAGTGCACTCTTGGGAAGGACACTTGGAGTGACAGTTATCTGAGGAAAAGGCGGCTGAAAAGGGGGCCCTAGCTATGAACGCGATAAAATTCTCTTTATGCCTTGAATTACTATTTATATTGTAACTGATTACACACAGTATGTATTTGTATTTTAATATATTTTAATACATTTGAATTAGGATAGTCTAAAACACCTTATTGTGGATTAAAGTACAAAAATACACTCCAAACTACTCACATTCATAGTTATTCCACAATGCCAAATACTGCATATATGCTTGTATTAGCTGTGAATGGTTTGGTGTCTCTAGCTATCGTAGGGATGCAGCGTGTTAAGTGAATCTCGTCAACTAGAACGCAAATGGCGCTCCACTAAACTCCAGGAATTCTAAGGTGCTTGGAAAGAGAGCCTTGTTGCATATAAGTATGCTCTCTCTTGTGCAAGGTTCTGTTACTTTTCAAATCTCATGCAGGAAAATAAAAATAATTCTTGATTTTTGTTCAAAACCATGGCCAAGTTAACTAACAATCATGCTGCAAGTAACCCTCAAATTCCAGTCTCTTGCAGCAGTGATGATTTTTTTTATTTCTTTAATGACAAAATTATTGGAATTAGAGAGAAGATTAATGCTTCCTTACCAGTTTGCGATGGCGTTTCTCATGATATGGAGTCTTCCACATTACACACAAACCAGTTTGAACCCCTTTATCCTATATCCCTGAGTGAACTAGCCAAATTAGTTGTTACTTCCAAATCATCTACTTGTATCTTGGATCCCATTCCCACAAAGCTAATGAAAGAACTCCTGTCCATTCTTGGCAGCCCAATTCTTCACATAATTCTTCTCTGATTTCAGGTATTGTTCCCACTTCATTTAATATGGCAGAAATCAAGCCGCTGCTTAAAAAACCAGATTTTGATCCCACTGTCCTAGCCAATTATAGGCTAATCTCAAATCTCCCTGAAAAATGTGTCGCCTCAAAAGCTCTCTTCTTTCCTGCAAACTAATGAGGTATTTGACAGTTTTCAGTCTGCCAATAGCAAGCATCACAGCACTGAAACAGCCCTCACTATTGTAGTAAATGATCTGCTTCTCTCTATGCATAGTGGCCATATCTCTGTTCTCATCCTTCTCGATTTAAGTGCCACCTTTGATACTGTAGACCACCACATTCGTCTTCGTAGGTTGGAAAAATTAGTTGGTATTTCTGGTCTTGCCCTTCCATGGTTTAAGTCTTATCTGTCTGATAGATCTCAGTTTGTCAGAGTAAATAACAAGTGTTCAGAATATTCCAAGGTTAACTTTGGAATACCTCAAGGATCTGTTCTGGGCCCTTTGCTTTTTTCTCTATACATGCTTCCCCTTGGAAATATCATAAGTAGACTTGATGTTAAATACCATTATTATGCAGACGACACGCAGCTCTATATATCCTTTAAACCGGGTGAAAATGATCCACTTACTAGATTAGAGATGTGTCTTAAATCTGTTAAAGCTTGGATGACGCTAAATTTTCTTTCACTAAACCCAGATAAGACTGAAATATTGGTACTGGGACCCTAATCTCTTAAAGACTCATTCATTAAGTTTTCTCTTAGCTTAGATGACCTCTCTATTTCTGTCAGAGCTGTCGTTAAAAACCTTGGAGTGACTCTTGATTCAGAACTCTCTTTCCAGGCTCACATCAACAATATCATTCAAGTGGTTTTTTTCCATCTTCGAAACATACCTAAACTTAGAAAAATGTTGTCCCTTCAAGATGCTGAAAACTTGGTTCACGCATTTGTGCCCTCTCGACTGGACTATTGCAATGTCTTACTGTCTGGTTGCACTAGCTCGGCCCTGAAATGTCTTCAATTAGTGGAGAATGCTGCAGCTAGGGTTCTGACTAGGACTAAGAAATATAATCACATTAGCCCGGTGCTCAAAAATCTTCATTGGCTGCCCGTAAAATTCAGAATTGAGCACAAAATACTATTACTAACTTACAAAGCTTTAAATGACTTGACCCCGGAATATCTTTGCAGTCTTCTCATTCCTAACTCCCCACCAAGATCACTTTGTTCACAAGGTGCTGAGTACTTGAAAATTCCAAATATATCTAGAATTACAATTGGAGGTAGAGCATTCTCTTACAATGCACCAATTTTATGGAACAATCTCCCGAGACAAATTCGGGCTTCAGACACGCTCTCTATCTTTAAGAGTAGGCTGAAAACGTATCTTTTTAGGCAAGCCTATGATTAGTTCATGATTAGTTATGTGTTGGCTCTGGTGGGACCGATTACAACCTTGTTTTATGATATATTCATGATATTGGAAGCCAGTGTTATGTAAATCCATGTGGAACCAGTGGCACTGAGCATGCATTAATGGTGCCAGTGGGGCTTGCTACAGCCTTAGTCACTGGGGAGGTCCATATGGTACTGGTGTAGTGTTTAGCAAATCCATGTGGAACCGGTGGCACTGAGCATGCACTAACGGTGCTAGTGGGGCTTGCTACAGCCTTAGTCACCGGGGAGGTCCATATGGTACTGGTGTAGTGTTAAGCAAATCCATGTGGAACCGGTGGCACGGAGCATGCATTAACGGTGCCAGTGGGGCTTGCTACAGCCTTAGTCACCGGGAGGTCCATATGGTACTAGTGTTTAGAAAATCTAAAGTGATCTTCCAGCCTGAAGTAAGTGTAGGGCCTCTGTGCTGCAGGAAGTGGATGGAGGGGTGTTGACTGTTTCCTGACCAGTCACCTCCTAAATTCTAACTTGGCACATGACACAGGACTGTATTTTTATCAATACGCAGTAGTTTTATCCAGTGCCTCACCCCACTTTTTTCTGTCTCTTTCCGAGGATCTTTCCCTCCACAACCCTGAGTCCTGGATCATCCGAGCCCTGTCCCTCACCATGAGCGCTGGCTGCTGCTGTCCTGCTGTCCTGATGCGGTGCTGATCCAGTTCTGCTTCATCCTCTGCATGCCACTTCCTCGAGCAACTGATGCCACTGTTTAGATGGACTTTAATGGAACTGTATTGTCAGTATCCTATTTTGCTTTATCTTGAATTAACTAGCTGGCCCGCAGAGGATGGGCTTCCCCACTATAGCCGGGTTCCTCCTGAGATTTCTTCCCACTGGGGAGTTTTTTCTCACCACTGTTTGAGGATTTTTCTCCCTACTCGGAGTTTTTTGCCTCATTTGCAGTAGTGGGGAATAGGCTGGGCACTGCCCTATCGGTAACTTCATCTCTCACTGTAAAGCGTCTTTGTGACAGTTTATGTGTGAAAAGCACTATAAAAATAAATTGAAATTGAAAAATTGAAAATTGAATATATTATTGTAACGTGGGTTCTAGGCATATAGAAATGTCACGGAGGCCGGTTGTATGTGAAACTTTCGAGGATTTATTCCCGACAAAAGTATACAACATGAAAAGCCGCTCACGCTCCGGGCTTGTTGAGCCACATTTTGTAATAACGGTGCATTTTGTAATAAACGTCCAAAATGTAATAACTTTTTCATTTCATTTTGTAATAAAGCCGCATTTTGTAATAAACTGCCCCAACGCATTTTGTAATAAATTTTGCCGCATTGTGTAATAAGTTATTACATTTTGAGAAGATTATTACAAAATGCTCTTGCAACTTTTTTATTCTCTAGGAAATGTAATAACATGGTGCATTATGTAAAAATACCTACTATTGCTGTTTGTTAAACAATGAATTTATACAAGAGTGACTTTTGTTGTTTTTTATGCAATTTCCCTTAGAGCTATGTAGCCCAATAGATCTATGTATGACAGAATACTCCAAATATAACTTTAGTTGCCTATTTGAAGTTTGGAATTGCATGCTTAATTGAGACAGCCAACAGAGTTCAACATGATGCCAGGTATGAAAAAACTGTGCCAAATATTATCTGTGTAATTGTATATATGGAAGTATAAAAACATTTTGCAGTTGATCTAAAGTTATGTAGATGTTTTGCCCTTGATAAGAAATTATATGACTGAATTTAAACCTGCATTGACCTAGTTATGCTCACTGCATTAAAAACAGTTTGTAAAGTAAAACTGAAATCTATGCCTCTTAGTACATATCAAAAGTTAATAACTTAAAGCAGGACACATTTGAAGGAAAACTGCATGTGCAAAAAAACTACACCCACACACACACACACACACACACACACACAATAGTACACTGCTCAAAAAATAAAGTGAACATTTAAACAACACATCCCAGATCACAATGAATGAGGCATTCTGGTTAATAATGTATATTATTCACATAGTGGAATGAGTTGGAAACAAAATACTATGTGCATCAGAAGGAGGGGCCCACTGCACCAGCATATGGTCTTACACTGGGTGGAACCCTTCATTTTTTTATTATTTTGAGTAGACTAATGTACATTATAGGGTTTTTTTACAGAAGGAATGAAAAGTTATGAACCATCTATATTTTAAATGCCAATAAAACTTTGGGGTTGAACTTTTTTTTGTCATTGTAAGAACATAAACTGTACTTTGCAGATCTTAATTAATTTGGATAACAAATAACTTGCTGTTTTGCTCTAAAATGGTTTAAGATGAATGCCAAACCTTACAGTTCCAAGCTGTTTCAAAGCTTGCCTCTCTGTTCACCCCACTCATGTGTTATTCCGTGGGTAGATCTTCATTGTGAACAACAGTTTTGATAGTTGTGCTTCACCCTTCACTGTAAGTCTAATTGCTACTAGGCTAATACAGTGATACTAATAATAGGCCTAGCTTTTACAAATACTTTAAAGTTAAATAAAATACAATCAACAAACAAATAAACTATGCTTTAGAATTGTTATTACGTAATGCACCATGTTATTACATTTTCTAGGAATAAAAAAGTTGCAAGTGCATTTTGTAAAAATCTTCTCAAAATGTAATAACTTATTACATAATGCGGCAAAATTTATTACAAAAATGCGTTGGGGCAGTTTATTACAAAATACGGCAGTTTATTACAAAATGCGGCTTTATTACAAAATGAAATGAAAAAGTTATTACATTTTGGACATTTATTACAAAATGCACCGTTATTACAAAATGCGGCTCAACAGGGCTGCTGAACTTTTACCTTCCCCTCTCTTTTTTTTTTTTTTCCCCAGAGGACTTCCCGTTCCTCTTCCAGACCAACCAAAACATTTCAACATAAAAGTCCTTGTAGATTCTTCTGTCATACCAACATAAGAACTCACATTTGTAATGTTACATTATGAACAAAGGAAAAACTTAATTAATAGCCTATTTACATTCTCAAGCTTTTAGGAAGCGCTATAGGCTATAAGCTGGAAGGTTTCGAGTCTGGCTACCATTTCATGTTTTAGCATGTTTACCGGATGCAGGCAAAGAAAATCCTTAATGAGTATTTAAAGTCTTTCCCATTTAACATCACCTGCATTCTCAAGCTTTTGGATGTAGTTAGCTCTGAAGGAAACTTCAGCAATTTTTAGTCATCATTTTAGGTATATTTCCACTCCTTAAGCAGATAGGTGCAATGAAACGGTGCAAAGTTTTGTAAAGCTCATGTCTTGCTTAGGCTTTTGCCATAGCAGTGTTGCGTATTATTAACTAAACTACTTTAAATAGCTGACTTTGTTCAATCAGCTAATTGTTTGACTTTGGGAACTGCATTTCCAATAAGCTTTGTACTCGCCTTCTTAACCTGGTAAATAAAGCCAAGCACTTCTTTGCATTTGGATCCTGCCTTCCTTTTTGCTATTTTTCAGTGCACAAACTTTCGTGCACAGAAACACCATTACACACTGTTACTTGTTCCGTAATGACAATATTTGATGAATACCATGAATGCTGAAGAAAATCTAAACCTTTTTTCACCCTGCTGATCTGCCATCGACTTCTACTGAAAATGAATGGTTTGTCTCAGTTATGTTTCATGCCTGTTGAGAAGTGACATCTCAGAGTTCATCCGCACAACTCTATTTCCCGGAAGGAAAGAAAACCAGGGTTGGATTTGGATTAGAGGTCCAGAATCGATGATCCCTGTTATAAATGATCAAGGCAATTAAATAATTGAGTTTATTGTGGAATATGTGAGACAACCACGGCCCTCCCTTCCATCCGATGACAACGGGACCTCTTCTCGAGTGGGAAGGGATATAGAAGAAAAGTAATAATCCCACTATGAGGAATGTAGGAAGGAGGCAGACTCTTGAAGAGCGGTAGCGAATTATGGGTTTTCCATTATAGCATGACAGGCCTGCTCCTGTAATCTCCATATTTCACTGCTGGCCAGGAGCCTGGAGTTTATCACAGTGAGGGAGGTGGAGCAGAACCTCCAGATGAGATGCTTTTGGCCTCTAATCACCAACCACTAGCGCCTGCTTCCACAGCAAAATTTATCCTGAGACCTTACACATGCTGTAACTCCATTGAGTGTAAGCATTGGTCTCAACAAACTCAGTTTAGTCAGGTGATTTCAGTGAAAGTATCACATTCCAATCTTGGTATACTTTTCAGCCTTTATTATAACTGGTTGCTAAAGCTATGGACAAATGCCCAAAACAGAAATGGGCAATCCCTTGACAATCTCTATTTACAGAATGCGTATACGTACACATAAAGAGTAACTTGGAGCTTAAATTTAGAGAGAGAGAGAGAGAAAGAGAGAGAGATGAAGATAGAGAGAGGCTGTTGTGAAAGCACAAATGTGGCATGCAATAGCCATTTATCACGACTCACAAAGGGGAAAAAATACATAATTATGTTTTTTTTTTGGCGCTAACCATTACATGAGCTGGACTGCCTAACCCTGTTCGTGGTGATTTACCATCCTGTAAGTTTACACTCCAACCCTAACAAAGCACACCTCACTCAATAGCTAGAGCAGGACTGCTGCACCCTGTTCTTGGAAATGTAATGCCCTGTAAGCATTCATTCCAACCCTGACAAGGCACACCTCATTCAACAGCTAGAGATCTCATTGAAACTCTACATAGTCAAGTTAAGTGCGTCGAATTTGCGTTATAATGAAGACCTGTAGGGCTGACCACTACTCCCTCGCCCTATCCACTCCTCATCCATTTGCATGCTGAGACAGAGGAACGGCAATGTTGCAGTCTGTCCTAATCCAATTAGAGCTAAGAGGGTGAGAACTGTAACACTCTCAGACAGCAAACTGACGACGACCAAAACAGCCAGTCCTGGAGCTTTAGTGGTCTTGAATAAGAATGCAGCTATAGCCACAAAGTTCTTCAAAAACCATTAGAGAGAAAGAATTGAACTGCATGGCCCATGAGATGTTTGCTGCCTTAAATGACTTCACGGCTGGTTAATTCCAGTGACTCTCTCTGAAAACAAAAGCCTCTCGCACACAAAAATACTTTTAAGGCACAGAATTTCCCACGAAAGGTCTTGCTGACAGCAGATTTTTTTCTTTTTGAATACATCAGGGTCCTCCCAAGTGATTATTAACAAGCTGAGATGGGGCCTGAAAGATAATATTTGACATATTAGCCCATTTGGAAGTTTGCCTCCTGACGACCTAAGAAAGTGCTGCTAAACTTAATTCCAAAAGGGCTACAGCACCTGTAGGAGTTAGCGGTTAGCGTTTATCTGTCAAATAGCAGCCAGTTTAGGGCCTTTGGCACCATGGTCAGCCAAGCGTTTTTAAACCATGAGGAGATTTAGTATTGCATGTTAATATTTGTGCACGTTAACACCCACTCAAATATCCAGACATAAGTGCAAAGGGACAAAAGTGAACCCACAAACATTCTCTCTCACACACAAGCATACGTAAAGACTCACACAGGCTCATATAAATTGACGCTTTGAAATGACTTTTGCCTGTGTCAATGTAAGTTATCGCATGTTTAGTATTGTCCTGCTGATTTTTGCTGTGATTTTCCTTAAGGAATAGATGTCGTTAGCTACAGCTGATATCAACAAGGAATGCCTGCAGTCTCTTAGACAGCCAAAGCTCAACAATCCCAGGCATGTAATTCTCACATCCGCCTGAAAACAATCTCATCAGGCATTCAGGCGCCAGAATAAAACTGATATATTGGCAGCAGTAGCATTTGCACAGCAGCTTTTGCACAGATTCAAAGACATGCATCTGTTGTTTTTTTTGAAGGGCATGGTTGTGAATCAGCACATGAACCAGGCACGGCGTTATGGGTGGGCCTAGGTGGACCCAGGCCCACCCACTTATCTACAGGCCCATCTATAGTGCATAGTACGATGTACGTGTACTTCGTTACAGTATTTAAGTAGTATACTTTCACTTCATTACTTTGACACTGGCAACTTAGTAACTCGTTTCAAATTAAATACTAATTTAATTAATTATTTACAGATTATCTGGATTTGGCGTGTTCGAGAACAACAACGGTGTATCTGTGCAGATGTGTCCCCCAGTGGATGTAGAGCTGCAAATTTATGCACACAGTCACAATATTCTATCACTAGATAGCACACCAGGATCAGTTATTGAATATTCTCAACTGCCCGTAAACTGGAATGAGAAGTGACTCTTCATTACCCCCAATATCTGTCCCTTTCTTAATCTCATTGGGACTCCCCAGTATAATAAAGGCTAAATTTAATAATTATTTTGTGTATTCGTATCGTTTTGTCAGTCACAAACAAGAGATGCTGGGGTACAACCTCTGACACCGAATCGGAGCAGGGTTTGTTTTCAGCCAAAATACACAACATGGAGGGCAGAGAGCCCCCAATCTCCTTGTCACAAGTTAGAAGTCAATTCATCTAACCTTAACCATCCAAAGCAGTTAAATTGAGGTAAAAAATGATCCATAAACCAAATATCCTACATAGTTTTTCGACTTCAATAAGCAGTTATTGGGAAAAAAAGGGATGAATTGATTATCTGATTTCCACTTCCAGCTCTTCTCTGTCCTGTGCACACAATGGCATTTGCGCGCGTGTGGAAGACGAGATTATGGCGCAGCTATTTCACCTGGCAACAAGAAAAACTATTTTCTGATTGGCTGATAGGTTGCTAATTCAAGCAGAGTCGTCTGCCTTCACCTCATCCATTCATAGATTACTAATCTCTTTTAAATATAATTTATGTTACTAATGTGCGGCGAGTTTTCTCACTTCTCAGCGTGAGAAATGGCATGTGTGGTGTGAGCGAGAGAGAGAGCTCCGGTTATATTATGAGCATAATGTAAGTTGCGTTTGCATGAACCGTTGCTTATGTGGAGCTAGCAAATCGATCACTTTTACTGGAAAGAATTTAATATTCAATCGCCGATTTAATATTCAGTCCACAGCAAAGCAGAGAAATCATTTGTGATACCAGACATGTTATAGCCTGCATCGTCTTTGGAAGAGAAATAGGTGTTTTTCTTTGCGTCCAAAAGTAAACGGACAAGCAGCTTTGCGAAAGCTACTGACAAAATTGCGCCTCAAATGATCTGCGGTTCTTCTTTTGTATTTCCAAAAGTGTTGACGCTACTAAGGCATAGTATGATCTGCCGTTGTTAGTGCGTTGTTAGTGTTAGAATAGTTTCCGGTGTGTGCAGGTCCAGCGCCTTGGTTGGCTCTGGCTAGGTCTGTTTTAATTGGACAGCACAACCTGACGTCAGGTTTTGCCCAGTTCTCGTGAAGATCTCGGGAGGAGCTGTTCAGAGAGGAAATCACATTCACAAAATGACGTTCTTGGATTACGGCAAAACCCCTGTATCTTATGTTTAGAAACTTTTCAGAGGTTGCATATGGACAACCAACATTATAACATTACTGATATGTATTAAAAGAAGGATCAGCACAATAGGCCCCCTTTAAGTTCTAAAACCAGCCACTTGTGATTTGACATGCCGAATCTCTGGCGATGCCACCAGCTGGCTTGAGCCGAGCTGCGACGGGTCAAGTCACACTGTCGCAACTCATCCCTGTGACGCTCTAAAACGGTCGCGTCTCATCGTGAATCTTTGGTCTGAACTGGGCTTAAGTTTTTTTAAAGTTACCTAATCTTTGGAATTTAGGCCCACCCACAATTGGTCTGGTCCACCCCAAACTGAAATCCTGGCGCCGTGCCTGACGTGTCCCTAGACAATCTATCCTGTAAAAATGAAGGTTGTAGGTTAATTTTAGGGGACCAAAATATTGAGTGTCAGCAGAGGTGGCAAATCCACCCCTGCTAAAAATTCTGGCTTTAACCAGCCTAAACTGGTCAAACCGGTTTAAGATGTTTTTGACTGTTTTAGCTGGTCATCCAGCCCATTATGAACCACCTCCAGCTTACTCTACCAGTTTCTATAGCTTTGTCCACGTTCGTCCATCTAGATCAGCTTAAACAACCAATGTCCAGCTATGACCACATAATGGTGTCATTAACACAGCTTGGACCATTCTTAAGCCAGTTTCGAATTCTAGCTTATCTCAGCTGTAATTGTTCAGCAGGGAGTAGTCAGAAAGTCAAGATTCCTCCTCTGAGTGTCAAGGAGAGACACTGTATGGAAAGAGTTCATTTCCTGGGCCTGCACTAAGGAGGTTTCTAAAACAAACAAAAACAAAACAAAACAAAAAAAATGGCGCCCCTACAATAGCTGTGCAGGGATGGTGTGAGTGCAAATGGTGGGCCCTCATTTCAGAACAAGGGATCCTTTTGGATAGTTTTTATTTCTGCCCAATGGTTATTATGTGCCTGTCATAACAGAAATATTCCCCTCGTTGTCACATTATTGACAAATTCTGAAAAAAAGGGCATCAGATTCCTAAATTCCATTGGCATGTGTCTGGTGTGAATGCTCTCTCTCTCTCATTGTATGGGGGTAAAAGATTCCACTGATCCCTATTTTTGGAGGGAAAAACTAACGTTTCACACAAAACCCTTCCTTTGCAGCGATGTAGTCACTGACAGTGAACCAACGACACTGCATTTGCCATTGATTTCATTTTGATGGCCGAATATTATATCACTCATTCAGCATGCTTACAGGTCTCCAGAAGGTCATCTTTCCTCATACTTCCTGTTCTCTCCCTCTCTTTATCACTCTGGGTCTGCACTCTGGGTCTGGGTCTGGAAAAGATCCTGTAGTTGCCGCTGTGTCCTTGTGTGTTTCTGCCTGGCTCATGAAAGCGAAATGATGTTTTTTTGATATACTGTTGGCATTTAAGCCCTGACTTGGCCAGGTTATGGTGCTTGTTGACACGTCAAAATATTGCCACAGTTTTTAAGGAATGTAAACGAACCCTTAAGGATGAATCAAACAGGACTTCCTTTGGCTGCTGGTATGTATGTGCGCATGAGTGTGTGCATGTTTATGTGAATATGCATTTTCACATGCTTTTGTGTGTGTGTGTGTGTGTGTGTGTGTGTGTGAGTACCTGTATGTCTCTAACTACATGCATAAACACAGTCCTCAACAGTGCATAAAAGGAAATCGACAGCAAAGTGATGTTCCAGAAACTTGATAGCATCACCATTAGCATTAGCCCCACATTGCTTTTGGGGGGGGGGGGGGGCTGTTGATATCTTCAATCAGGACAGCTGGAGTGGGATAATCACAGTGAGATAGTGAGAATGAGCACGGTTATCCCCATCCTCCTGACAAAGCACAACGTTCCCACATCCTGCTGTAAATGCAAACGGGCGATAAGGAGATTGATCTCCTCAGATCTCATTAGTTTGTGGAATAGTTGGGGTGATGGATGCACCCAGGCTGAATTAATTGGATGCGCCTGCTTTGCGCAGCCTGGTACTTGCTTTATTGGTCGTGTTTGCTGTGGCACAGGACCAAACCACCCGCACCCGACCCACCTCCCTAATGGTAGGCTGATTAATAACGTGCTAATTCACCAGCCGCCGACAGCGTTGAAGCGGAGAGCAATCAGGAAGCTGCGCTCGCCGGAATGGGCCTCCACAGTGTAAGAACAGAGCCACAGGCATGTCAGGAGCAAGTGTTCGTACTTATGCTCATAAAAGTCAGTTATCATGCCAGTTGAAAGCTACGGAATGAACAGTGAACAGGCCATGCTGCGGTTTAGGGGTACTAATTCTACGAAGGAATACACCGGTGGTTTGCTTGTTTGGTGAAAGTTGCCTGTTAGTTCAAATGTACAAATGAAAAACGCCGCTAAAAAAAAAAACATTCTAAAAGCACTGTAGCTTTCCTGGATGCCTGGATTAATCAAAGCACAAGATATCGATGCAATTAAATTAAGGGCATAGACAGTGCAAATTAATCAAATTTTCTCAAATAACAATTAGTCTGGTGCACCTTTCACTACTCAGCAGTTCATGAACAGTATCCTGCTAATTAAGTGCCCCAAATTTGCTGCTTTTTCTCAAAAATGTGCATTTTATTGAGGTCTGAGGTCAGTGACTTCTCCTTTTTTATCGCTAGATTTTGTCAACCTGTTTCCAAGTACTATGCCTGATTGTTAATCAATCAATTTTACCTTTTTCTGTTCAATTAAACCTTTAATGATTAAGAAGTGATAGTGACAAAAAGAAAAAAAAAATTCACCTTTATGCTTTGATTCAAGACTGCAAGGAAGTAAATCTTAATAATTAAATAGGAAAAAATCTCAACTCTCTGTAATTCTGACCAGCTACACCGAGGCAGCCTACTTTCCTCTGATGGAAAATGACCCCCAGAAAAGTATCGGTATCAAGGCGGGTGAAGTAGAGTAGAGCCGGAACCATGTAGTGGAAATGAGGCATAATATTTCTATAAATTGATGAAAGCAAGCATTTTTTACATCACAGCCGGAGCAATGTGACAATCAGCCTGCAGGCACGGTGCACCTAAAGGCCTGGTCACACCGCCCGAACTTTGCTGGAGCGTTCCTGGAGCGGTGAAAAAAATTCATCACCGCTCGTAACCATTCACCACTGTTTAACAAAAGTTGGTCCCCGTTAAAGCAACACCGTATACGCTCCGCCACCGCTGATGTTTCTCGAGGGGCCCTCCTACCGCTCCGAAAGTTTTGAGCTGTACAAAATATTGCGAGCGGTGAGGAGGGGGCAATTTTCTACCCCGGCAAAGTTCACCCCCGCTCCACCAAAGCCCATCCAAAGTTTGGCACCGCTAGACGCAAGTTCGTGGACGCTTGGTTCCGCTAGGCCAATGCAGAAATCTTGAACGCTGGACCACCGTTGCTTCGCCAGCGTTGCCCGGGCGGCGATTAAACGTTGCACAAACTTCGGTGGAGCGGTTGTAAGCGTTTTACGAGCGGACACGGGGTTGCTGGAACGGTGTCGAGCGTTGAAGCAGCGAGCCATGGCGGCGATGAACTTTGGTTTGGCGTTGGTATAGAGGTGTCGGAGCGGGACCAGAATTTGGCTATAAATACAGGGAGAAATGGACCAGGACCTCATTTGGAATCGAGCTGCCGTTGAGTTCAGACCTCATCTATATCGAAATTGCTCAAAGTTACTGTAAAACTGTATCACCATGGATGCTGAGAGACTTGCTATGATTGGTGCACTAGTCCAGCAGCAGAATCAGAACCTCCTCAGATTGTAACAAGCTGTTGACAGAAGGAGAAGCGAGAGAAGAAGGAGAGACAGAGTTGTGTCTATCAGAACTTGTATGAAAACGATCCGTTCAGCTCCGTAGTCACAAGCAGTATGCCGCTAAACCAACTTTATACCCCCGCCGAGCCAAAGCCCGCATGCGCAGAACGTCGCTATACCAACGCTCGCGTCATAGCTAAACCAACGCTCGCTACCGCTAAACCAACGCTAAAGCAACGCCGGCTTCAGCAGTGTACCGCTAATCCAACGCCCGTGTTTTCGATTTTTTTCCCATTTTGTGCGCGGTGACGAGCATTGTCGAAATTCGGCCCCCCCTCCCTACCGTTCAAGGAACGCTACAGCAAAGTTCGGGCGGTGTGACCGGGCCTTAAACTTGGCACTACTTTCTGAGAGTTTCATTAGGCCCTGATGAGAAGAGGTATCTGAAAACAGGTAGTGTCTGTACCTGATGACAACACGCTACCTTCATTCCACTGTGCACACTTGACAAACAACAAGGCCCATGCATGTCAAATAAAGTCCTGTTTCTGCAGCTGGCTGGCAAGCATGCAACTGCTTTTCGCCATTAAAGTATTAAGTTACATGTTTAACAGTTGTCATAGAAACATGAATTTATTCATTGATTTGCGGACAGGGTTAGCAAGGTAACTAGCAACTTATTTATCTCATTAACTTGAACAGACAAGAGGCTTATGCTTTTTTCATTCTTGCAGCTCCTGGTCTCATTTCGGTTTCGCTATGTTAGTCAAAGTTTTAATTTTTCTCAGGGTCTTGTGGTGGAAAATGGGTTTAGTTTCGTCATGAAACGTTACGTATTTTTTTGCACTAAATAGTTTCTTTGCACATTTTGGGACGGGCTTATTAAGTGGCACCCTGGGCTTATTAACCAGCTTTTCTGAGCGCAGAATAGATGGGGAAAGTTTGTGACCGGAGCAGTTTGGGCTCAGCTTATTAACTGATGGCTTATTAAGCAGCAATTTCAGTAATTACTAATCCACAATGATATCCAGACTTTTCCTGTGACTTGGGGTCTGGCCTCTTAAAGCACTCACCAGAGAAGTGTTTAGAGCAGATCACCGATGCTGATCTGGGCCACGAGAAATCGATTTGTTTCCTCTTCACAAAATTCATCCATGCTTTTCAAATTTATTTGTGGAAATTTATGGACCATGATGCCTCTGCTTGCATCAGCCTTTTTGTTGCAGCCGTAAACAAGACAGATATTTGGCATTTTCCCCGGGGAATAATCCACAATTACGAATCACTGAGTCCAATGACCTTGACAGTGATTTCTCTACTGCTGGCTACATACCTTCCATGATGTAATCGCCAAAGATAAATTCTTCCTTAGATGATAACAATTTGCAGTAATTGATTTGCTTATAAATTTGTAATGGCTGATTATAATGTGAAATGACCACTGCACAAAGGATGTTTTTACATTAAAAATGCCATAGTCCAAATCGTAATTTTGGATCAATAAGCACTTTAATAAAAAATATGGAAAAATTTGCAAGATTTGGTATTTTTGGACCTACCTGTCACCTTATCCAATTTGAAGCAATAACAAGTGATATATATGCTAAACTCACATTTTAAAGGGATAGTTCACCAAAAAATCAAAATTCACTCAGCATCTACTCACCATAAGGCTAATCGAAGGGTAAAGATTTAAAAGAAGGGTAAAGAACATGGCTCCCAGCAAAGTGGCTACGTTGGCCATTAAGGCTAAAAACATGGTGAAAAGACGTCTTTTTGACTCAAATTTGAATGTTGGGGCTAATGGACACTTGGATTACGCCGCACAAGCAGTATGGGGGCATTTTGTGATTTTTAAATGTTGTTTTTTACGCTTGGAAGAATGGCCACAATTGACTTCAATTGATTTGGCTCTGTCTTCAATGCTGTTTTTCTCTGTGACTCCAAAATTGTTTTGAAAATTGCATAATGTATACGCATCAATTTTTGCAGCAAAGAAAGACCGTAAACGGCATTTTCGGAATAGCCATCCTGGCGACTCTTTATTTGAATCAGATGGGAATGGTGCGAGCAAACATATCAGAATTCCATTTTGGACCTTCTGAAAAAATCCCGGTATCCTGATTGGCAAGGACATGCTTGTAAATTTTCAGATTCATTGATGAAGAAGTTTTAAAGAAGAATATATTTAAATATTCTTAAAACTTAGCCGCTTATCCTAATGACAGAGGTCATTCAAATGAGGGGCAAAGTTCATTGCTCAGCAAAACCTGGAATTAATGTCTTGAGTCCTTATTCAACATGTGATGCCAGATGTGACAATGACAATGTCACCCTTTATCACAGTTAGTCACTAGCTAAGTGACATAGTCAGTTATATCACATCTGGCATCACATACTGAAGAAGGATGTGTTATTTCACCCTTTACAAAGCATAACGTTTGCTTATGTATGATTTATGAAGACAGTACGTCACATTTATGAAGGCATTATACATTCTCTATAAAGCCTTTATCAGCAACACTTCAAATAAAGTGTGACCAATCTTGTTAAATCTGAAGAAATGTCACTTTCTGCCAAAAGATCCCCCACTAACCATCCCCCTCTTTATCTTGGAACGTCTAAAATCAAACGAGTTACGTTTCATAAACATATTGGGACTATCTTGACTACCAGTATGTCTTGGCACAACCACATCATCCAGATGCTTAGTAAAATTTCTAAAAAGGTCAATGTACTTAGAGGTTTAAAATTTAGGTTACCTTGTCATGTTTTAGAGACCATTTATAAATCATGTATTTGCCCTTGTCTTGAATATTCAGATGTAGTTTGGCATGGTTGTACAGCTGAAGACTCCACTCTTAATGAACAAATTCAATATGAATGTTCTCTCGTTGTATCAGGAGCAGTTAAAGGCTAAAGTGCTGCCGAAAAAGGAATATATTCCCTATGTGCTCATCTATCAAAATTTTTTTCATTATATTCCATACATGGCTGTCAAATATACCCTTTTGTGCAAATATAGACGTCGGCATCCGTACATTCAGAAATTTAATTCCTAAATAACGCTGTAATTGAATTTCCAAATGTTTTGCTTCACTGAAATAATTTTCCAGAGTCTCTGTGAAACAAATACTGACTAATGAAGCCTAAATAGGCTCATGCATAACAGGAAAAAATTGGCATCATTTGTATTCTGCGCAAATGGGCTAATGAAGGAAAACCACTCGGAACGTCAAAGGAGAATTTTGTAAAATTGGCCAACACTCATTGACCTTGCAAAGCGAGTGGCAGAACCTTGCTTTAAATGTCATGTATAAATAGCCTTGTTTTTTCCTCTCTTTAGTTTTGCAGCCATATTTTAAAGCAAATAAATTCATAAATAAACTTAAAGTGGATGGATGAAGGCCTGCAAAAGATCCGCGGTCGGAATCACAATGCCTCACCTCACTTGCCCCCCTGACAAAAGCAGCAGTGCCGATGAACCAACCAATCAAAACTTTGCTTAATCTGCTCAGTATAATGGAGCCGGCGCTCAGAGCATCAGCAAGTGACAGGGTGAAATATATACGAGCGAATAAACCTTCACACTGGTCTGCACTCCATCCTCGCCTCTGATCTCTCCGTGAACGAGAATATTAAAACGTGAAACTAAGAGCCAATCCAAGATGGCCACCTGATCACTTTTGTGCTTATTCATCTGCTTACATTGTTTGTTTTTAAACGATTTAAATTGTTTTTTTTTATTCATTTTTTAATATATATATTTTATATGTTTTTATTTACTTATTTATTTTTCTCAGCATTATTTTTATTGAAATTGTGGCGAGAAAGGGGAATTGTCTTTGCTTATACATATCTGCCCAAGAGGGACTGTGCACAGCTTTTTAACTGCAGCAAGTTCCATCGGAGTATGCCGGTTGCTTGACCTGCCATCAGTAATATTGAAGCCATTTGAATCAGTTGTAAACTCATCCCTATCCCGGCTGCTCACGGCGCCGTCCGGCGGCCTGACTCTTCACCCGCCTGCTGGATTATTACGCCGACTCAACCACTTGCGAGCGGCTACAGCGGTGTGCCTCTGTACTGTTCATCCAGGCCTGCATCCTACCCAGCCAGGTAGACTGCCAGAGAGTGTGGCAGCGGGAGAGGCCGTCTCAGCGCTTCCACGGCTGTAAGCTTCAGCAGAGGCGCAGTTACTGATCCTGCTTTTGCTACGGGTGCGTTATGCAGCGCATTTGTGTATCCGAGACATCAACGGAGATTTTAAAACTATTGCAGCTTTTGATTTTACGTACACTCAAAATGCTCATTTTAATATGCCTCTTATGGAATTTATCCGCTTCAGAACCAGTTTCCCACAGAGAGGTGAGTGGAACATTTTACTCAAGGTCTCCGACCAGAGACGCTTACAATTATCATCACGAAATTCATCCTGTACAACAGCAAAAACTTTGTGAACTTCTGTCATCTCTGGACACGTTGCTGCGTCTGCAACTTTTGAATATTTTGAAGGACTTTTTCGCTTTAAGATGGGACTTTTTATTATTGCCTCCTGTCAAAGAGAGGCATTGTGTCGTTGGACGCACTTGTCAAATGAAAAGCGTTATTTTGTTGCTGTTATTATTATCGGGAAATGTTCAACCAAATCCTGGACCCATGCGAAATCTAGCCACTCCAGCGGAGTTTAAAGGCAGGTCTGGCATTGGTTTTATGCATTTGAATGTTAGGAGTCTTTTTCCGAAATTGGATCTAATAAGGGCGTGGATTGAAGCCACGAATACGGACGTCTTGGTTTTATCAGAGACATGGTTAAAAAAATCTGTAACTGACAATATGATTGCTATAGATGGATATACGGTTTTCAGAACAGATCGTGTTGGCAAGGGGGGTGGTGTTGCTATTTATATTAAATCTAAATTCTGCTCTTGTTGTGTTTTGGCCTTTGGCCAGGACAGTATTATTTATGGTTTTAAAAGTTTCATGTTCAAGATTTCATAGTTTCATAGTTCATAGTTCATAGTTACAGTTTTAACAGTTTCTTGTTTAGGATTACTAATTTCATTATTCATGTTCCTTGTCCATGTTTTTACTTTTCCATGTTTTTGTTTTTGCCAGGTCTGCCATGCCACTCCACCGCTTGTCTGCGTTCCGCCCCGTGCCTTCGTTGTTGCACATTTCAGAGCTCTGGGTTGGCTTTGGTATTTCCCTCTTCCTTCTGTGCTGTGCTGATTCGGGGCTCTCTAAGCTTAATTGGCAATTAACTGTTTTTAAGTTACTAACATTTACTAACACTCACTGGGTGGTGTAATTCTTAGATAGGCATATTACTAATATTACTAATTTAGACAGAGAGTTTATTGTCATGATTCCTGCTTTGCTATTTCAAGATCTTGCTGTGCTTTTCTGTTCTTAACATTCATGCTTGCTTCCAAACTGCATACTTAATTGGTACTTAAGCTGAGCACGCTCATTCTCTTAATGAGCAGGTCATATCATCCAATCTCTGTCCATGTCTTGATCTTGCCATGCCTCTTGTTTCTGCTTCTCTAGGTGTTGCCCCTCATGTGTCCTTGATTATCAAGCCTTTATCTGGATGCGGTGGAAGTTGGCTGGCAGACAATGTCTCAAGTTCTTGTTGGCCCTCGTGCCTGTTTTGTTTTGTTTAAAATAAAATCCTCATCCCCTTTTCCCGCATCTGGTGTCAACTGATTCCATATCAGCTCTTCCGTGCTTCAGTCTACAACAATAGCCAAGCAGTTTGAATTTCTGGCTGTAAAGGTATAAGTGTCGAAGAACATTCAATTTACTGTGATAGGCTGTTACCGACCTCCCTCAGCTACGAAGGAAGCGGTCTCCTTACTTTTTGATGTCCTCGGTAAAATTAAGGATACTGAAATGATTCTAATGGGGGATTTGAATTGGGATTGGCTTTCCAGTTCTAATTGTGGGCCTATCAAAGATCTGTGTGAGGCTTTCAATTTTACTCAGATTATTAATTTGCCTACCAGACTCAACCAAAAAGAGCCAGACAAATCTACGTTATTAGATCTTATGACGAATGCACCTTTTAAGTTCATCAACAGCAGTATTCTGCAATGATGTTAGTGACCACTGTGCTGTTGCATGTGTAAAGGATTCTAAAGCCCCTAAGGTTAAACCGCGGTATGTTTTTAAAAGATATTTTAAACGTTTTGAAGAGCAAGCTTTTTTGTATGATTTATACTCCAGTGATATTAGCAGAACTACCTTGATCCCAGATGTGGATAATGCATGGGAGTATTTTCACAAATTGTTTACTTCCATTTGTGACAAACATGCCCCCTTGAAAAAATTTAGGGTTAGTGGCAGAGATAATCCATGGGTTACCGAGGAATTGTTGAATCTCTTAAGGCAAAGGAACATTGCTTGGGCTAAAGCTAGATCGTCAAATTCACCTGCTGATTGGTGTGCCTTCAGAGCCCTGAGGAATAAATCTACTCTGCAAATTAGGAATGCCAAATCAAAGTATTATTTGAATTCTATGATCATCTTAATAATCCCACAATTTTGGAAACAAGTTAACTCTCTATTTGGCTCAGTGGTCTCCTCAGGTATCCCTGAGCGTATTGTATCTGACTCCTTAGAAATAAATGATAAAGATATTGTTCAGCACTTTAATAGGCATTTTATATCATCTGGATCTGTCAATAGAAGCACTGAATCCAAGTTAAGAGACAAAGCTGTGAATGCTGCGCCATCTGCAAGCACAGGTCCAGTTGGAGCTCCTTTTACCCTTAGACCCATTTCCACTGGAGAAATTGCTAAGGCTCTGAAAGCAATTGACCTTAAGAAATCTCCTGGGCCAGATGGTCTGCATCCTTACTTTTTGAAACTCGCAGCTGATTATATTGCTGATCCTATTACATATATTTTTAATCTCAGTCTTCAGTCAAACATTATTCCCAAAATATGGAAAACAGCCTTTGTGCTACCTCTCCTTAAAGGTGGGGATCCATCAGATCTGAATAACTATCGACCCATCTCCAAATTATCCATCTTATCAAAGATTCTAGAATCTCAGGTCAATTCTCAACTAAAACAGTTTTTGGAAGAAAAGAGCATCTTAAGTGAATTTCAATCTGGCTTTAGATCTGGTCACAGCACCATCACAGCAGCCATGTTGTTTATAAATGATGTTACCAATGCTCTGGACAAAAAACAGGCTTGTGCTGGCCTTTTTATTGATTTGAGTAAGGCATTTGACTCTGTTGACCACCAACTTTTGCTAAACCGCCTCAGTTGTATTGGTGTAGGTGAAACAGCCATAAATTGGTTCAGGAATTACCTAATTAATAGGACCCAATGTGTTTCTGTACATGGTCACTTATCAAGCCTGATGGAGGTCACAAAAGGTGTCCCTCAAGGCTCAATTTTAGCTCCCCTTTTATTTTCGGTTTTTATTAATGATATCTGTAAAAATTTAAATAACTGTAAAGTACACCTCCATGCAGATGATACAGTACTCTATTCATCTGCCCCCTCGTTAAGGCAGGCAGTGACTCAGCTTCAGTCTGCCTTCACTCAGGTGCAGGACTCATTGCATGACTTGGAGCTCGTCTTGAATGCCAAAAAAACTAAATGTATGATGTTTTCTAGAATTCAGTCTCAGTCACAACTGACTCTTAGTATTCAAACATTGGGAGGGGATATTATTGAAAGAGTATCATACTACAAGTACTTGGGTATTTGGATTGATGAAAAGCTTTCATTTAAAGAACACATTGACAGGCTTGTAAAGAAACTAAAAGTTCGATTAGGTTTCTATTATCGTAACAAAGCTTGTTTTGACTTTGAGGCTCGGAAAAGAATTGTACAAGCCACCTTTCTGAATGTTTTAGATTATGGTGACATTATTTACATGAACGCATCCTCCCTTTCTTTACGCAGTCTGGATTGTATGTATCATAGTGCACTACGCTTCATAACAAACTCACAATACCGCACACACCACTGCAAACTCTATAATCTTGTTTCATGGCCTTCTTTAAGCTTAAGGAGACGGCTTCATTGGTTTATTTTTATATATAAGGCCATATTGGGTAAATTACCTCCTTACCTCAGTAGACTTTTGACCCCACTCAGCAACCACTATCAGCTTCGTTCCACAAAAAGGTTACTTTACCAGGTACCTCGGATTTCCTCAGTTCTTGGCAAAAGTGCCTTTTCCTATTTTGCTCCTTGGTCATGGAATAACCCCCAAAATACTCTACAGTTGAACAATTTAGTCTTTTTGGGTGTGTTTAAGCATAGGCTAAGATTGTATATAAATGAGGTGTGCAGTTGTTGTCCGTAGGTTTGTATTTTGTTAACTTATTGTATTTTGTCACTCCTGTTGTTTACACCTTTGTAATTTTAAGTGAAATGGTGAGCTGTCTTGGCCAGGTCTCCCTCGAAAAAGAGATTTTGAATCTCAAGGGATTTTCCTGGTTAAATAAAGGTTAAATAAAAAAATAAATAAAATTAAATCTGACCCCCCATATAACACTGCAGTTTTAATTATGAATAGGATTACTATGGAAATTAAGAATTTAAAAACACCTTTTCTTGCACTTGACTATGAGCCAATTTTCGGGCTGATCATCGATGGAGTGCAGGAGGGAAATTCAACTGTAAAATGCTACGGACTCCTTCAACATCACCCGATAGTAAAAAAAGAACAAAAAAAAAAAATCAAATACCAGAGGATTTGGTCTATTGCCCTGTTATCATACCAAAAAACCCAGGTGTAATTAAAAGCAGAGCCACTCCGCCAGGGGAATTGCACCCACCTGATTTAGCACTGCCTTAGCCAAAGCCAAACCATACAGATTTATTATTCCAAAAGTACATTGAGTAAACAGCTCTGTAGGAAGGGATGATAAATCACAGCGGTCCGCGATGCTGCATCTCTCGCTCCCCGTTCTTTTGAAGAATGTGCTGCCTGTTTGGCTGCAAATGTTTGGCCTACATTCCTCCATTATTAACGGTTGATGCTGCCATCATGCTCTGAGGCTGGTTTGAAACGTACTTTGGCTCATCTGTGTCGGTATGTCGGTTCAGTCTAAAGATGCTTCAGTCTCTTCCCCGTCACCCTCTGAACCCAGCCTCCAGACAGAAGCCGGAGCCAGGCACTGCTCAGTAAACCAGCAGAAAACACCAACAGACAAACAGAAGAGTAACAGAGAGTACAGAGAGAGGGGTAACTGAGGAGTACGAAGACAGGGGTAACAGAGGAGTACAGAGACAGGGGTAACTGAGGAGTATAGAGAGAGGGGAAACAGAGGAGTACAGAGAGAGGAGTAACAGAGGAGTTAAGAGAGAGGAGTAACAGAGGAGTATAGAGAGAGGGGTAACTGAGGAGTACAGGGAGAGGGGTAACAGAGGAGTACGGAGACAATGGTAAAAGAGGAGTAGAGAGAGAGAGGAGTAAAAGAGGAGTTAAGAGAGAGGAGTAACAGAGGAGTACAGAGAGAGGGGTAACAGAAGAGTACAGAGACAATGGTAACAGAGGAGTACAGAGACAGGGGTAACAGAGGAGTACAGAGAGAGGGGTAACTGAGGAGTTCAGAGACAGGGGTAACAGAGGAGTACAGAGACAGGGGTAACAGAGGAGTACAGAGAGAGGGGTAACTGAGGAGTTCAGAGAGAGGGGTAACAGAGGAGTTCAGAGAGAGGGGTAACAGAGGAGTACAGAGACAGGGGTAACAGAGGAGTATAGAGACAGGGGTAACAGAGGAGTACAGAGAGAGGGGTAACTGAGGAGTTCAGAGAGAGGGGTAACAAAGGAGTATAGAGACAGGGGTAACAGAGGAGTTCAGAGAGAGGGGTAACAGAGGAGTACAGAGAGGGGGTTACTGAGGAGTTCAGAGAGAGGGGTAACAAAGGAGTATAGAGACAGGGGTAACAGAGGAGTTCAGAGAGAGGGGTAACAGAGGAGAACAGAGAGAGGGGTAACAGAGCAGTACAGAGAGAGGGGTAACAGAGCAGTACAGAGAGAGGGGTAACAGAGGAGTACAGAGACAGGGGTAACAGAGCAGTACAGAGAGAGGGGTAACAGAGGAGTACAGAGACAGGGGTAACAGAGGAGTACAGAGACAGGGGTAACAAAGGAGTACAGAGACAGGGGTAACAGAGCAGTACAGAGAGAGGGGTAACAGAGGAGTACAGAGACAGGGGTAACAGAGGAGTACAGAGAGAGGGGTAACAGAGCAGTACAGAGAGAGGGGTAACAGAGCAGTACAGAGAGAGGGGTAACAGAGGAGTACAGAGAGAGGGGTAACAGAGGAGTACAGAGACAGGGGGAACAGAGCAGTACAGAGAGAGGGGTAACAGAGGAGTACAGAGACAGGGGTAACAGAGCAGTACAGAGACAGGGGTAACAAAGGAGTACAGAGACAGGGGTAACAGAGCAGTACAGAGAGAGGTGTAACAGAGGAGTACAGAGACAGGGGTAACAGAGGAGTACAGAGGCAGGGGTAACAGAGCAGTACAGAGAGAGGGGTAACTGAGGAGTTCAGAGAGAGGGGTAACAAAGGAGTATAGAGACAGGGGTAACAGAGGAGTACAGAGAGAGGGGTAACAGAGGAGTACAGAGAGAGGGGTAACAGAGCAGTACAGAGAGAGGGGTAACAGAGCAGTACAGAGCCAGGGGTAACAGAGGAGTACAGAGACAGGGGTAACAGAGGAGTACAGAGAGAGGGGTAACAGAGCAGTACAGAGAGAGGGGTAACAGAGCAGTACAGAGAGAGGGGTAACAGAGGAGTACAGAGACAGGGGTAACAGAGCAGTACAGAGAGAGGGGTAACAGAGGAGTACAGAGACAGGGGTAACAGAGGAGTACAGAGACAGGGGTAACAGAGCAGTACAGAGAGAGGGGTAACTGAGGAGTACAGAGACAGGGGTAACAGAGCAGTACAGAGAGAGGGGTAACTGAGGAGTACAGAGACAATGGTAACAGAGGAGTACAGAGACAGGGGTAACAGAGGAGTACAGAGAGAGGGGTAACAGAGGAGTACAGAGACAGGGGTAACAGAGCAGTACAGAGAGAGGGGTGACAGAAGAGTACAGAGACAATGGTAACAGAGGAGTACAGAGACAGGGGTAACAGAGGAGTACAGAGAGAGGGGTAACACAGGAGTACAGAGACAACGGTAACAGAGGAGTACAGAGAGAGGGGTAACAGAGGAGTACAGAGACAGGGGTAACAGAGCAGTACAGAGAGAGGAGTAACAGAAGTACAGAGACAGGGGTAACAGGAACACAGAGACAGCGGTAACAGAGGAGAACAGAGACAGGAGTAACATAGGAGTACAGCGAGAGGGGTACGTGAGAAGTACAGAGACAGGGGTAACAGAGTAGTACAGAGAGAGGATTAGCAGAGGAGTGCTGAGACAGGAGTAACAGACGAGTAAAGCGAGAGGGGTACCAGAGGAGTACAGAGACAGGGGTAACAGAGGAGTACAGAGAGAGGGAATGTTGTTTGGGGTTACCACTCAAAGGCCAAACTAGAAAGGATGGAACTGTTGCCAAACTTTGAGACAAACAGACGAGAGACTAATTGGGAGTGATGAATCTTATTTTCAGAGATTTAATTTATAGGCAGAACTTGTCGCATTCCTTCGACAAATTAAACTTAAAAGAGGTTAATGGAGTGCTTTAGCAGGACTTTTTAGCAGGTCTGGAGGTTTGGAGTTTGAGTTCCTGGCACATGCCGAAGTACAGTGTTTACATTGGTTTTTTTTTTAACCGTAAGTTGGAAAACAACAGTTTTTTGCATTGAAGGTACTAAAAAGCCAGGGTAGATATATGTTTGTATTAATGCTATCTCAAAACAGGCCAGCTGAATGCCCCTAGTCAAAGACGAATTATCATCCAGCAGGCTGAAGAAAACGTGATGCGTCCACTTGCAAAGCCAAGTAGGTCCATTTTTTAGAAAAATCAGATTTTTTGGTCAGCATAAAAATTGGTATCTATGGAAAATAATTTCAACTATACTGACACTATTAGTCTTGCAGACATAATCGATCAGGCAATTCATTTCTTTAAAGAAATGAATTTGATTTTGCAACATAAAGCTTTGACTTAGCAGGTTTTGAGAGTGGTGTGGAAATTAGGTTTTGACAGCGTTTAAACCAGCCCTGTTGCTCAATAGGCGAAGGTATCTGACTCCGGACCCATTATACGTGCAGCTCGATGCAATAGACAGCGCAGTGATTGAATAGCTGCTATGACAATGACAACATAAACATGAGTCCATGGATTCAAATCCCCCTTTTATGGTATCACTATCATCACAGTTTTCTTAACTGCCCAAAGCAGTTAGAGTTAGAAAAAGCAAAAGCTGAACAGGCTATATAAGCTTGACTGTGATTGGTTCCTTTTACTGAACGAAAATAGAATCACGTTTCCTCATTGCCTTAGCAGATTTTGACAGAGTTTTCCTCCTTGGCTTGGTGGGTTTTGACAGATTTTTGCTTTTTCTGTTACAATTTATAACATGATTTAATAGCTTTTGAAAGTGGAGCTTTTAGTTGGGTATGCGCAGGTGCCTGAAAGAGAGGCTAAGGGAGATAACTCATTTATTTTCAAAACTTGACTTAGCAGGTTTTGCAAGTCAACTCCTTGTGTATTATAATGGCAAACAAATCACTCACATTCATTTATTTGTGTAGAGTAGTGATCTGTAAGAAGACAGTGTCCTTCTGCAAATGTTGTACTGCAATATAATGAATGTAATAAAAACACAGATCTATTACCTAACCTACTTGCACCAGATTAGCCAAAGTCAAAACACATTCTTTTTTTATTCCAAAAGAACATTCAGAGTAAACAGCTCTGAAGTTAGACATGATAAATCACTAGTACATGCGGCCTGGAGCTGGAACCCATCACAAGTATGCAATGGGTGGGAGGTAGAAATACATCCTGGCCTGTTTCCCAATCAATCACTGGGAACACAGTCAGGCTAAAGTCTATGGGCAATTCTGAGTCTGCATTTTTCCTAACGTGCATGTTTTCAGATAGTGGGAGGAAACTGGAGTATCCAGAGAAAACCCAGATGCAAACTGCACACAGAAGAAATGCCCCTGGCTGGATTCACGCCCACAACCGCACAACCCACTGCCCATTACAATGGGGACATTTCTGTCTCAGGTCACTATACTGAAACTCCTTAGCTATTGACAATTAACACCACTTCTGTCCTCCCCTAATTTGCCGAAACTCAATCAGAATCCGATCATGCATTAGCAGTGGTTGTGATCCATTTGCTGACTGTAAACCCCAGATAGTGTGGTGCACCCAATTGTTTTGTGGAAACTAATTACCTCAAAAAATAAAATAAAAAAATGTGTAAGCCAACTTAGTGATCTTATGTTCACAGCACTTAAAACATGGTGAGAATATCTTTTCAGAGTACTGTCCACACAATATAATCAAGTTGGCTTACTGTCAAGAAGTGGTCAGATGGACACCAGATGCAGGGAAAAAATGAGATTATTTCAAACACTAATGGAGAAAAGCAGGCAAGCAGGCGAGAAACAAAACGCCGTGCCAATGCACTGAACGACTGGGAAAAAACTAAGGTACACTGCCCAAAGCAGGGGGAAACAGAAGTACACACTCCAAGAGTGGCTAAACTAGAAAACAAAAACTTCACCTAACTGATGGAAACACTGGGAGACTTAGACAAAGGGAAGACAAGGCATGGGCACAGCAAAACACAGGAATCGGTAATGACTCAAGGAAAAATACTCGGAGGGGTTTGGACCAGAGATTTCACAATGTAGGGAGTGTAAAGTTCCGTCTGATCACTGATCACTGAAATACACACAGAGGGAGGTGGGGACTTGGAAAGCAATCGGAAGGTAAAAAGAAACACATGGGATGAATAGATGTGCACACGAAAACCGGGATGACAATAATTACTCGAGACAAGGCGCTGAGTCAGTCAAACTAGACGACTCAGATCAAGATAATCTAAACGTGACAAGTAGGCCTATGAAAAACACCACGAGATAAGCAAAGGAAAACAGCGTAAACGTAGTTGAACAGGGGAAGCTTAGGAAGAAATTCCAAGAGCTAGAAACGCTCGCACACGCTAATGAGTTAGTTAAGGTTAATACGTGACAAATATATTCAATCAGCCCAATAAGTGCTGCTTAGTACTGAACTGTTGAGGATTATTTCAATATTTTGCATTCATCAGTAGATCAATTGCCATGTTGAATAATCATAATCAATAACCATATTATGTAAGCAGCAGTAACAAACACACACACACACACTATTGTGTTCCGTGGTCTATGTACCTGGTTAGTTAATTTTAGGTTTTTATTATTTTGGTATGTCAGTTTTTAGGCCATGTCTTAGTGTTCACATTTCATTCCTCTCCCGTGTTAGTCCAGTCCACGTTTTACCTACGTTTTAATTGTGACACTGTTTCGGGTGATTTAATGGATTCTGGGTTTCAGCCTTCCTTCCCTTCTCGTTTGCTAGTTTCCCCTTGCTTTCCTATATGTTCTAACAATTACTAACAGTTTGTTGTTTTTCTAAAATTACTAACCATACTAATATTGTATATAATACTAATCTACTAACGAGCACCCGGGATTGTATAGCTGCACTTACTAATTGAGTAATTATCTCTCAGCGGTCGCCCTGTTCTTGTCTCCGCCCCCTGCTTTTCTATTCACTGGCTTTGCTAAATTTTCTGCAGACCCTCTGCATTCTTATAATCTATTCTGGCTCTTATTCTGTACGCTTAGGAGTCTTTTTACTCAGTTTATTTATCCCGTCTTTGGGATTGTCTTGTGATCCTCGTCTGTGTGTTAATGTTAATCTGTTTTCATGTAATTAGGTTTCCCTTATGTTCCACCCCTTGTTAATTATATTAAGTTCCTGCACCTGTGTCTGTCCATGCCCCCTACTGTCAGCCTCTGCAGCAAGCCTCCAGATCTGACTTCGCTCTGTTATGGCCCCAATTTGTTATTACAACACAACAGCAACAGCAAGGGATGACAAACACAGTTTTAACAACTAAAACACATTTAATTTTTAACAAAGACAAAGACTAATAACAACCTACAACTAAAGACCAAGATTGATAAATAAGAAAAAACAGAAATAATTACAGTCCCTTTTTGGTGGGGTGGCTTGGTGATGTCCTGGATGAAGAAAATGCTCAAACACAGGCAAAGAAATCCACAAAAGAAACGTCACAGGTCTTGAACAGAATGGCAGGTCTGGTCATCTTCTTGCAATTTCTCCTACTACTTTACTGTTTCAGTTCTTTTCCTTATATACTCTTTTGCAGACCCCACCCACATTTAGACCTCTTTTTTTTTATTTTTCTGAGACTTGCCCCAGACATGTCCAGGACATGTCTAAACATGACTCCAGTCTGAGCTTAACAAAAAAAAGGTAAATACTGCCATCTAGTGGCCTATATTCACATTACACCTCCATTCCAAAAGGGAAAAATTTTGACTCATAAAGGCAAAATTTTTCTTTTCAATACCAAATGGTAAAGTGAACACTTGTCTATATATACATATCATACACATTCAAACACGGGATAAGCAATCAGCAATTACATTGTCTGTACCCTTCACATGCTTAATTTCCAAGTCAAACTCCTGTAAAATCAAACTCCAATTCAACAATCTCCAATTCTTGTTTTTCATCTTACTCAAAAACATTAACGGATTGTGGTCAGTGTACACAATCATTGGCTTTTGTCCTGTACAAACATAAACCTCAAAGTGTTGTAAAGAAAGGACCAGAGCCAACAGTTCCTTCTCTATTGTGGAATAGTTCCTTTGGTGGCGATTGAACTTCCTGGAGAAGTATGCCACGGGATGCTCAATGTCATCAGAGTCACTTCTCTGTAGGAGCACAGATCCACAAGCTTGGTCGCTAGCATCGACCGCGATGGAGAACGGTTTGTTGAAGTCAGGAGATTTGAGCACGGGGAAGTGACACAGCAGAGACTTCAGGCGATCGAAGGCTCTCTGGCATGCATCATCCCAGGTGAACTTTACGCCTTTCTTCAGTTGGTTAGTTAGACTGAGAGCAATCTCAGCAAAGTTCTTGCAGAACTTGCGGTAGTACCCGATCATTCCAAGGAAGCGGCGCAAAGCTTTTTTGTTGTCAGGAACTGGAAAGTCCATGATGGCTTGGACTTTAGCATTTATGGGTGCCACCTTACCCTGGCCTATGACGTAGCCAAGATAGGTGACAGTAGCACAACCAAAGTCACTCTTGCTCAGGTTAACAGTCAGGTTAGCCTGGGTCAGGCGCTGGAACAACGTCTCTACATCTTTTAGATGTTCTTCCCAGGAGTCACTCCATGTGATCAGGTCATCGATGTACGCACCCGTGTGTGGCAATCCGGCGATTGTAGACTGTATCATCCTTTGGAACGTGGCTGGGGCATTTTTCATGCCAAAGGGTAGGACTTCATACTGGTACAATCCAGATGGTGTGGCAAAAGCAGAGATGCTCTTGGCCCTCTCAGTTAAAGGCACACACCAATAACCCTTCAATAAATCAATCTTGGTCAGAAACTTTGCTTGCCCTACTCTATCGATACAATCATCAATCCTAGGTATTGGAAACATATCAGTTCTAGTCACAGCATTGACTTTGCGATAATCTGTACAGAATCTAGTACTCCCATCAGGTTTTGGAACTAGCACACAGGGTGAACTCCAATCTGAGTTGGAGGGTCTGATAATATCATGTTCTAACATGTACTCAACCTCTTTCTCAGCAATCTTTCTCTTTTCAGGATTCATCCGGTATGGATGCTGTTTTATTGGTTTGGCATCACCAACATCTACATCATGAGAGGCTATAGTAACACTCTTTGGAACATCAGGAAACAAATCCTCATATTTCTTGATCAACCTTTCAAACTGATCTCTCTGTGAGGGTTCTAAGTGCTGGAGTTTTACGTCAAGATTTTGCAACACTTCAGAATTTGACAATTTACATGAAAGAACTTCAGCTTTAATTCTTGGTTCATCATCTTGAAACTCCCCCTGATCTTCACACGTTTCGACCATTGGAGAATCTGAAGTGACAGCTGCAACCCTAGCATTTCTGTCATGATAAGGCTTTAGCATGTTAATATGACACAATTGTTTTGGTTTTCTCCTATCTGGAGTCTTCACAATGTAATTGAGATCATTGAGTTTTGTCAGAATTTCATATGGACCATGAAATCTAGCCTGCAATGGATTGGACTGCAAGGGAAACAACACAAGGACCTTGTCTCCTGGTTTAAACTCACGGCTTCTAGCCTTATGATCATACCAAGTTTTCATTTTTCCCTGACTTGATTTCAAGTTCTCTTTGGCAAGGTCACAAGCTGCACGCAATCTTTCCTTGAACTTGCTAACATAGTCTAACAGACTGATTTGCGGCTCTTCCTCTTGCCATTGTTCACTCAATAATAGCAAAGGTCCTCTCACTTCATGACCAAACACTAGCTCAAATGGACTGAATCCAGTAGACTCCTGCACTGCTTCTCTAGCTGCAAACAACAGCAAATGAACCCCTTCATCCCAGTCTTTCTCATGGTCATAACAATAAGTCCTCATCATTGTCTTGAGAGTGGAATGAAACCGCTCTAGGGCACCCTGACTTTCTGGATGATAGGCACTAGAAAGAATCTGTTTTGCACCTAGTTCATACACAACCTGCTGAAACAATCCTGAAGTGAAATTGCTACCTTGGTCTGACTGAATTTCCCTGGGAAGACCAAACAACGTGAAGAACTTTATCAAAGCCTTCGAGATTGCAGTTGCCTTGATGTTACGTAGAGGTATGGCTTCGGGGAATCTGGTAGATGCACACATGATTGTCAACAAGTACTGATTTCCAGATCTAGTCTTGGGTAATGGACCAACGCAATCAACAATGACCCTAGAGAATGGCTCCCCAAATGCTGGGATAGGCTGCAATGGAGCTACAGGTGGGTCTAACTGGTGTTTTCCAACTACCTGACAAGTGTGACAGGTTTTGCAAAAGTTGGAAACGTCTTTCCGAAGCCCAGGCCAAAAGAAGTGTTTCATGATCTTATCAACAGTCTTGTTAACACCAAGATGACCTCCTAAAGGTAAACTATGAGCCATTGTTAAGATCTCATTCCGATAGACCTTCGGAACAACAATTTGCCTGACCACTGCCCAATCTGCATTGGCAGGGATATCAGGAGGTCGCCACTTCCGCATCAACACACCATCCTTGAGATATACCCAACTGGAACTGCATCTATTTCTTTTTCAGGAAGGGCTCTCCTCTTTAGTACACCAATTTCAGGATCATTAGTTTGCTCCTCAATCAACTGCTTTCTGGACAGAGACAAGTCTCCAGACACATCAGAATCACCAGACCCATCCGGCTGGCTGAATAGAGAACTGATAAATGTATCTGATAAGTCCTCAAACGGAGAAACCATAGTAGGCCAATCAGAGTCATGAGGCGAACCACCTGAGTCCTGACTATTCAATGTACTGGACGGCACCACAACATCATCTTCTTTAGCCTTCTTGGCCATAGCACGAGTCACTGCGCAAGGAGGATACAGAGATGGGTCCTCATCCCCATTTTCAGTGCTCGGCTGTGAAGTAAGATGTACAGGGGGAACTACTTTGCCCCCAGCCAGGTCATTGCCTAGCAACAGAGAAACACCCTCTATAAGTAGACTTGACATAAGTCCCACCTTTACCTGTCCTGTAACTAAATCTGACTTCAAGAATATAGAGCGCAGGGGTACAGATACAGTCCTCCCTTCAATACCTTGTACAAGTATGAAATCCCCTGAAGCGGTCTCATCACGTAACTTCAAGGAGTCCATCAACAAAAGTGACTGAGAAGCTCCGGTATCCCTTAGGATATATATGGGGACAGGAGTAGTATGCTCATTCAGAGCCACAAATCCCTCTGACACAAATGGAAGAAATTCCTCCCTCACAAAGTCAGCTGTATTTGGCTTTTTAGCCCAACAAGAAGCAGGCAATTTAGCAGATTGGTTATCTACTACAGGGGTTTCTAACCTTGTTTTCACAAAGGCATTTGGTTTGGTATCCTTTTCTTTTTCTTTCTTAGCTTTAAGGAACCAACAGTTAGTTGTAACATGACCAGATTTCTTGCAATAACTGCAAACTAGACCACTTTTGTCACTGTCAGCTTTCACACTTTGATCAGACCTGTTACTGGATTTCTGAGCACCATCACCAGATTTGTCTTTGTCTTTGGGTGAGGAATCTTGGGTGAGAACATATTCATCTGCAAATTTGGCAGCTGATTGCAAGTTCAGTGCTTGCTTCTCATTAAGGTAGGTCTTAACATCATCCTTAACACAGTTCTTGAATTCTTCAACTAACACCATCTCTTTTAGTGAGTTGAAATCATCCTTGACCTCCATAGAAGTACACCAGCGCTCAAAGCAAACCTGCTTCTCATTAGCAAATTCAACATAAGTCTGATTTTCAGATTTCTTCAGACCTCTGAATTTCTGTCGGTAAGCCTCTGGAACCAACTCATAAGCTCTCAAAATAACCTTTTTGACAACCTCATAATCAGAGGAATCATCTGCAGACAAAGCCGAATAGGCTTGTTGAGCTTTACCCTTGAGGACAGTTTGCAACATCAGAGGCCAGTGTTCCTTTGGCCACTGGCAACTCTTTGCTACCTTTTCAAAACACTGGAAATAGTTGTCAACATCCTTTTCTGAAAATGGAGGCACCAGTTTTACCTCCTGGCTAGCCCGAAATTTATTTTTAGTTTCAATTTTAATTTTTAGTTGCTCCATTTGGAGTCTTTCTTCTCTATCGAATTTCTCTAATTCAAAATCTCTCTGTCTCTGTCTCTCTCTTTCTGCTCTTTCCTATTTCTCTCTCTCAAATTGTCTTTGTTTTTCTTCTCTTGCTAATTTTTCTAACTCAAACTCCCTTTGTTTTTCTTTTTTTTCTCTATTATATTTTTTTTGTTTTTCTTTTTTCTCCTTTTCTTTTTCTGTTTCCTCCCTTTCAATCTCTAGCATTTTTAATTTAAGTTCCATTTCTATATTTGGATTTTCCACTGGAAACTGTTCCAGATCTCCTGGTGCAAACACATTTTCATCAATGTAATATTCAACTATCTCTCTAGCCAGTCTTGCTTTTCGCATGGCTGGTTTTACCTCTGTCAGCTCCAACTGTCTGCAAATTTCTAGCAGTTCTGTCTTTTTAAAAGACTTCAAAACCCCTACGGTTGGTGATGCCAAGAAATCATCCATTGCTGTTGTCAATATATATCTAGGAAAATTCACAAAAACAATTTCACAATTTGGAATGTTAGATTTTCAATAAATTACTCACACAATGGTCTATCCCGGACCTTGAGCCCCCAATTTGTTATGGCCCCAATTTGTTATTACATTTATAACACAACAGCAACAGCAAGGGATGACAAACACAGTTTTAACAACTAAAACACATTTAATTTTTAACAAAGACAAAGACTAATAACAACCTACAACTAAAGACCAAGATTGATAAATAAGAAAAAACAGAAATAATTACAGTCCCTTTTTGGTGGGGTGGCTTGGTGATGTCCTGGATGAAGAAAATGCTCAAACACAGGCAAAGAAATCCACAAAAGAAACGTCACAGGTCTTGAACAGAATGGCAGGTCTGGTCATCTTCTTGCAATTTCTCCTACTACTTTACTGTTTCAGTTCTTTTCCTTATATACTCTTTTGCAGACCCCACCCACATTTAGACCTCTTTTTTTTTATCTTTCTGAGACTTGCCCCAGACATGTCCAGGACATGTCTAAACATGACTCCAGTCTGAGCTTAACAAAAAAAAGGTAAATACTGCCATCTAGTGGCCTATATTCACATTACAGCTCCCACGCTCGCTCCCACTCCCGCTCCCATCACTACTCCCGGCCCTGTGCACTATCCCCTGGTCCCCACTCTTCTTCTCTGTGTTCCAGTCAGCCGTTACTCAGCCCAGCCTACCCTTCCTGCTGCTCAGCCCCTGGTGCCCTTGTCCTCCAGAGCCCAGTGTGGCTGTCTCCTTCATCATCTCCAGAGCCCAGTGTGGCTGTCTCCTTCATCATCTCCAGAGCCCAGTGTGCCTGTCTCCTTCGTCATCTCCAGAGCCCAGTGTGCCTGTCTCCTTCGTCATCTCCAGAGCCCAGTGTGCCTGTCTCCTTCGTCATCTCCAGAGCCCAGTGTGCCTGTCTCCTTCGCCGTCTCCAGAGCCCAGTGTGCTTGTCTCCTTCGTCATCTCCAGAGCCCAGTGTGCCTGTCTCCGTCGCCGTCTCCAGAGCCCAGTGTGCCTGTCTCCGTCGCCGTCTCCAGAGCCCAGTGTGCCTGTCTCCAGAGCCCAGTGTGCCTGTCTCCTCCGCCGTCTCCAGAGCCCAGTGTGCTTGTCTCCTCCGCCGTCTCCAGAGCCCAGTGTGCCTGTCTCCTCCGCCGTCTCCAGAGCCCAGTGTGCCTGTCTCCTCCACCGTCTCCAGAGCCCAGTGTGCCTGTCCCCTTCGCTGTCTCCAGAGCCCAGTGTGCTTGCCTCCTTCGCCGGCTTCCCTGCCATCTTGTCTGCCCCCCTCCTGATGTTCTCTCTTACCTTCTCCCGGCCAGCTGTGCTATCCGAGTTAGCCATCTGCCAGCTGTGCCCACTGTCTCGTCTTGCGCCTGCCCCTAGCTCCTGTTCCGAGTCTGCCCCCTAGTGTGTCTAGTTTTTGGATTCCTTAGTTCTCCCCTTTCAGTGTAGTTGCATGGTGGTTATGTTGGCTGAGTGCCCCGTTTTTCCCCCCTTCTCTGGTTTTCTGTTTGTTTAATAAATTATTATTTTTGGATCCCCGCTCCTGGCGTCTCTCCCCTTTTTGTCTCTCCTAGTTCTGAGTGTTCCGAGTTCAGTTCCGAGTCTTGTTTCCGAGTTTTCCAAGTTTCCAGTGCTCCTAATGTTTCCCAAATCTTTAACACACACACACACACACACACTTCACATACGCGTAGGGAGGGGATGAACAGTTCAAACACACAGGCACATACACAAAACACACACATACAAGCACTTCACATTGTCACACACATGCAAGCAATTCAATTCACCCATGCAAAAGCAGCTCACAGGCTTCTGTAGCTTTGATTAGTAAGCAGGCTTCTGTTTAGTTGTTTCAAAAACATAATCAGGTGATGTATTTGATTTCTGTAGCTTTGTTCAGTAAAATCATTAGTTGTTCCTGAGAAAAACATACATGATTCATTTGTTTATCTACTTGTATCCTATTCATCTGACTTTTTCCACTCTTAACCCAATTTTCCACACCTTTTAAGTGTATTTTCATTTATGATGAAACTACTGTTTGTGCTCCACCAATATTTCTCAGAGAATCCAAGGGAAAGAAAAATTGGTAAAAAAAAAAAGTTTAAGATGGTTACAACCCAAGTATTTTGATGGAGCAAAGTTGGTTGAGTTATTACCATAAATATTGTTCTGTAAAGAATGCCGAGTTAGCACTTTTTGGCCAGGGACTGCGCACCGGGTTTGGATTATTGCACAATTCAAGGCTGGGAATAAAGATGGCTTCTGAAGATTTTATCTCTCTCCAATTATTCAAAAGGAGACCTCAAATATGTAAACATCCAGTCGGGGAAACACAACAGAACACATAACTATCACTCAGAGTTTAGTGAGACCCTGAATTAAGCACAGGTGGAAGAAATACAAGCTGATTCCAAATGAAGTGTAATCAGACAATGAGACGCACACTCAAGGCTGTCAATCGACATCACGGGAGTTGGGCAAGAGTGAATCAATCTTCAGACGACGGAAGGCAAGCTGAAACAGAAACAAGGAGGGAGGCTCGGAAAAAGTGGCACATGCAAAGAAAAAAGTAAAAGCATAACACGAGGCAGAAACGTAACACTTACATACTTTTGAGGTAATGGGTTTCCACAAAGCATTTGAGTTCGAGTACACTCTGGGTTTAGTGTTACGCCCGATACCTGAATAACAAAGTGTACAAAATAGGAACAGTACACTGGAAACCCAGATTGTATGGTGAACTCAAATGTATAGTGGTAACTTAACCTCAAAAAAAAAATGTGCAAGCCAACTTTTGTGATGATATGCTCAAAGGAACTGTTCACAACTCAGGTATAATCCAAAAATCGTAAGCCTTTATTACAAAAAGGGTCAGGACCAGAAGACACAAGAATTGTGAAGCCAAAAACAAGGTTCAAAAAGCAAAGTCGACCAGACAGGCAGGGGTCAAAACCAGTGAGGCAGATGTGTGACGGTACATAGACAGTACGCCAAAATCGTAGTCGTAATGCAGAGCAGAGGGTCATACACAGGGCATCCAAGAACAGAAAACGTGGTCAGACAGAAATAGGTCAAAATACAAAAGGCAAAACAGGAACAGAAGGGCAATGGCACACTCGAGGTCGAGCAAAAACAGGTGTGAAGAAGCAATTAAAAAAAGGCATACGAGGAGCTCTGCACAGATGAGAATTGATCAACGTTCTGACAAGGAATAAACGGCAGTGAAGACTTTAAGTAGACAAGAGGGAAGTCACATGCTATGCAGGGAACAGGTGGATTGGATAAGACTAGTTACAGAGGTAAGCACACATGGGGAAGTCCTAAACCACAAACAATGGGCAAAAACCAAAACACGGACAGGATCCATGCAGACAGCCTATGACAGGAGTTCTAAGTGCACAGCTAAGATTCCAGGACAGAGAGAGAAGCACCTGAGGTGCGTGAGCTGTAATCCAAGCGAAGTACAGGGAGAGAAAAAGGGGCGGAGTTACAGAACAGAGCAGAGTGGGGCAGAGTTAGTTATATTAGTAAACAGTGATATCGACACACCTAATCAAAATACGTGAATATTAGTTGGTTAGTTTATGTACAGATAAAGGGATTAGTCTACAGTAAAATTACCAATACTAACTAAGCAGCCGAGCAGTTTATTAAATATGATAATTTCAGAAAAGCAGGAAGGAAGGTAAAACGAGACTTGAAGGAAGTTCGTGAAATACCGGAAAACTTCCGAAATCGCCCGAAGCGTGTCTGAACACAGACAGGGGAGTGCACTGGCAAGATAACACAAATCACATCAGACATTACAGGGGAGACAATGTGCAATGTAATAATGGAATGAATAAATAAACATGAAAAAAAACAAACACAAAACCAAGATAGATACAGAATCATAACAACTTTATTGCAATGTGAACAGCACTTAAAGAAAATAAGGTCAAATTTAGTTATTTATTATTCTAAGTTATTTAGTTAAAAAGTTATTATTATTTTTTTTTTACAATGTCTGAAAGTGCTGTGAACACAAGATCATTAAGTTGGCTAGCCTAGCACATTTCTTTTTTTAAGGATATTGGTTTTCACAAAACAATTGAGTGCATCACACTATCTGGGTTTACAACATACAGTAGACGGAGAAAATATGCAACACTCCATCAACACTAGTGTGAGATGCATGGCCTAAGACTCCGTTGGAAATGCAATCCCTTTTTCTGGTTCCAATTTTTTCCGGGCTACACTCAGCTGGCAGAGTGAGAAACGCAGAGAGAGGGGTAAACTTGTTTACTTGCACAGATAAGCATGAAAGGCAGCCTTCGCGACTCTGGCCTACATTCTGGGCTTTGGAGGGGAGGCGTGTATCTCCTTTAATGCAGCGTGGTAATGACCCTTACCGCACATTAGAGAGGTTTGTGTCTCGATGGCAGCGGTGAATACAAGAGTTATGAGGGATCTGTGCTTCTTTAACACTGTTTATGCTGCCCGCTGTGGGATGCGTCTGTACATGAGACTCAGTGAACCAGAAGGGCCTGAACTCACAGCCTGTGGCAAGGCAGCCAGAACTGAGAGCTTTTCAGATGAATTAACCATCTCTCTCTCTCACTCTCTCTCTCTCTCTTTCATTGCATCAGCCTTCATTTTCAAATGACTCTATCCTCTCTCTCACTCAGTCTCTCTGCTTCTTCATTCTCTCTCCCTCCCCTCTCTTTCTCCATCCCCCTCTCTTCCTCTCTCTCTATGTTCCTCCCTCTCTCATCCCACTCTCTCTCCCTCCACCCACGCACCCCCCCCCCCCCCGGTTTCCCCTTCATGACTCTCCCTCTCTGTCTCACACACACACACACACACACACACACACACACACATCATAACCCACTTTGAACACTTTGAGGTTCTATAAGAGGAAGCTGATATTCAGACGAATCACAGAGCCTGATAACTCGGCCCATTCGCTGCCTTGATGCCACAGCGAAATCAGAGAAACGTCACAGTGCATCTGTTGAGCAGCTCAAGGTACACAAACGATGACTGTGCAAATCAAAATTGGGAATTATGCAGAACTAATCAAAAACAATTTAATGCAAAGCCAATTATGCCATTATTAGTCTCTTCTGACAAGCTTGACGTTGTTGTTATGCAATACTTGCTTCACTTGAATAGAAAGAAAAAATTGCATTCGTCCCAAGTTAAACTGCAGTCCGAATTAGAGTCGCTTGAGATAACAAGTAAATGGGTTCTAGGAACATTCGTACAAGGCGGGGGTGCAGAGTGAAAAATTGCAAACAGGGATTTGTTGAGTTGCCTGATTCCTGTCAAGATTAGCATTTTTTTACAGATTAAAGTCTTTGTCTTTTCAGGTTTGGCAGCACTTGAAACACAGTTGTGAACTGCCACAATTTTTACAGCTTAGTATTAATGCAGAAAAACGAATCTCTCTCCACCTTTGACCTATAAAGTGTACATCAGGTCACAACCTTGTTTTAATTGGGGCTCCTCTCCTTACTGAAGAGAAAGATATGGAAATTAAATAAATATCGCACTGTTCTTGCACCTCACTATCCATTTTTAGCCTGCTTAGCTGAAAGGCCAAAGGGGTTTTTGCTATGCTTGGGGTCTTTAGTGGTGGTCTGTCGTGCATGTGTCCGTGCGTGCTGTGTGAACTTTTGGCTTATCTGCGCTCTAGCATCTTCAGTTTTTCACCAATCCTTTTCATATTTCATACGTGTATATATGGTCATAAGCTCTAGACCAGTGCTTCTCAAACCTCTCCTGGAGGACCACCTGTCCTGCATGTTTTAGATCTTTCCCTGTTTTAGCACAGGTGATTAAAATGATCAGCTCGTTATTGACCCTCTAAAGCTGATTGATAACGTCCTGATTATTTGAATCACCTGTGCTGGGGCAGGGAAAGATCTAAAACAGGCAGGGCAGGTGGTCCTCCAGGAGAGGTTTGAGAAACACTGCTCTAGACCAAGTTAAATTTTGAGCCGAATCGGACCAATACTTTGACCAATAGGGGGCGTTCTATTTTGGCCATGTTTGGCCAAGCGGGCGCAGTGGCTTTACCACTATTTTTTAAATACATTCCAAAAGCATGATTTATGATGACAGTTTTTACAGTCCATATTTTTAAAATGAATGAGAATAATAGCAAAATGTTATATCAATTTCCGCTTGCAAAGTCCAAACATTATGAAAAAAAAAACACTTTTGAAATATATCCACACGCGAATTGTTTGCTTTCAACATCTAAAATTATGGAAAACAGAATTGATTGGGAAAAAAACTCTCAAGCATTATGGATCTGACCACATATTTTCAGTGGCAAGAAACACAAGGTTTTATGCGTCTCTTTTACACGTGGCATTACTGGATTGGCTGATCATCCCTCTCACTCTAAAATTAAATGTTGAACAAAGCCTCACGTTCATCTACAGAAATATTGCTGAGTCCCATTTATCTGGAGTTCTGTGGTTTTGGCAGCCCCTGGGTCAGTACCTTTATAAACAGGGATGTGCCTTGTGTGGCCATTGCTCAATTCTCCATCTGAGACACGGAAATTTCCGACAGAGCGGCCTTTGGTCGCCCTCCCTCCTCCCTCATGACTGTGACCCAGATGTATGTGTCATTAATTAGCAGTGCTGGTAATGGAGCCACGGGGGTCAGTTTGATGCTGTGGTAGAGCCGCAGCGTATCGCCGTGCCGGCAGAGTGTGGGGTGTGGGGAGATGGGGGTGGGTGGTGTTGAAAGGATGGATGTCTGGTGTGATGTGTGTGTGTGTGTGTGTATGTTTGGCCGGGGTGGGTCGTGTTGGAAGGGTGTGTGTGTGTGTGTGTCTGTGTGTGCGCGCGCGCGTGTGTGTGCGTGTGCCCGGGGTGGGTCGTGTTGGAAGGGTGTAATGTGCGCGCATGTTTGTGTGTGTGTGTGTGGCCGGGGTGGGTCGTGTTGAAAGGATGTGTGTGTGTGTGTGTGTGTGTGTGCGCGCGCGCGCGCATGTGTGTGCGTGTGCCCGGGGTGGGTTGTGTTGGAAGGGTGTAATGTGCGCGCATGTTTGTGTGTGTGTGTGTGTGGCCGTGGTGGGTCGTGTTAGAAGGGTGAGATGTGTGTGTGTGTGTGTGTGTGTGTGTGGCTGGGGTGGGTCATGTTGGAAGAGTGTAATGTGTGTGCGTGTGTGTGTGTGTGGCCGGGGTGGGTCATGTTGGAAGGGTGTAATGTGTGTGTGTGTGTGTGTGTGTGTGTGTGTGTGTCTATCATGGGTGGGAGGAGGGTGGATGCTGTGTGCCAAGATCAGTGCTGCCCCACGTATGTGTTGTGTTCCACCTAAAGCCAACATAATGCTATTAATCAAAAGCTTCATTATATGTACCAGAGGTGCTTTAGACAGAACCCATCCAGTGCCTGTACCCGGCTGACGGTCTCTGAGGACATAGTTGGGAAACGCTGGCGTAGGCCACGCGACCCAGTGTTGCACTGATAACAAACTTTTACAGACACATTGATGGCCTTTGGTGGTTTGGCAGCTGAATGAATCCCACAGTTAAGTATGACACATATGGGGGGCTCATGTATCTGGGGGGCAGACAGTCAGGCAGGCCCTTACCTGTATCTGACGCCTCTTTCCCTTACACCTGAGCACAGGCATGAGTCTCATGCTTCCGGCTCATTCTGGTCGCACTTCTCTGCTGATAGATGATGTTAGTCATGAGGGGAGAGCGGCCCTCTACGGTCATGCATTGAAAACCTTACACAGAAACTGTGTAGATCAATTTAAATTACCTATAAAAATGGTTCACCTCCACAGCTTATTAACAATATTGGCGTGTTTATATTTTTACATAGTACTGATTAAGTCCAAATGGTATCCATAGATATTGACCTCTGGACGAGATGGCCTTATGAGAGACACATAAATTCACATCAAGACAATCATTTTAAGACGTTGGCAAAGTTCAGATCTTTTGTGGAGATATAGAGTTATATCTGTAGTAGTGAAAATAAATAAATAAATAAACATTAGGCCATCATGGAAAATTTTGAGCTACAATGGCACCTCCATGTTGAAATTTAAGAAATTAGTTGGCAACAAGAGAATATACATAAATTGAATCCTGTTAAATTTTATAACCATCACACATCATTCAAGAGTGCCAAACAGGAGGAATAAACATGTTTCATGAGAATATCAATGAAAAGTGAGACATACATGATGTACCACCTTTCAAATATACATTCATGTCAGCCCGAATATATTTACTTTTGCACATCCTTGAACACATTCTCATATAAAAAAGTACAATATTGGCAGACTCATAATTTTGTCGGGGTGTAGAAAATAGACAAATATATCAGTGGCGGCTGGCAATAGGGTAAGCTCAAACCCATCTCTCCAAAAACTCACGCATTCGGTGTGAGTTTTGGTGGCATATTTACATTCCCCTGCTGTAGTCAACAGATAATGTTGAGAGTTCTCAGAGATTCTGTAGTGGTGATTTAAATGGATGATTGAAAACAGGTCATGACCATTCATTATGTTTAAGGGATGGTTTGAACTTCCTCTATCACCAGTTTACCAGCCACCACTGATACCTATCAAATGCACCTATAAAAATTAGGGGTCATTGTACAAATTTTCAGACTTGACCAAGATATTTCCATAAAAAATTATAAACTAAAGGTTATAGAGAGCCTGAATTGCTCACCTGGATCTGTATGAAAATTAACTAATTCTTAAAATTACAGAAACATAACCTACTGCAGCATACAAGTAACAGGGCACAGGATCATAATGAAATACCAAAGAACATGAGTACGATTCTGACCTTGTCCCATAATTTCGCAAAATCGATTTTTAAATGGAAAATACATAAATAAATCAGTTGGATTCAAATGGAAATTCCAGCGGATACTGATTATCATTTCAAGAATCTAATGAGCAAATTGAATGTGATGGTTTATTCAGATGCTACAGTAAAACACAACAAAAATCATCATATTTGATGTTTGAAGATGAATAACTCCTACAAAGAGCCATTGTGCAATTTCAGTGCCATGGAGACTTTTGTAGAGCTTTACTTGCAGATCATTTTAACAGCTGAAAGTTTTTCTCCATCCCTTACAGTTTTTACAACAGTAATTATATACGCCAAGAAAAGCTAAATCGTCAAATTTGACATTTCAAGGCCAATAACACTACAAGGAGGCATTGTATGATTTTGATCCTACTTTTGAAGAGTTTCATCTGCAGATCATTTTGAGTAACAGTTTTTTTCTGTAGCTGCTTAAGTTCCTGAGATATAGCTGAAAATAGGTGGCCTTACCCCTATGTTCTATTTTTAGTAACAGCGGCCACATTATTCAGACAGCGGGCATAATCAAGACAATTTTTAAAATGGACATCCTAATGATGCTTTTGGCTAATTTTAGTCTGGATCTGTTGAGTAGTTTCAGAGAAGATTTTTGAAAAATGTTAATTACAGACGACGACAGACAACGATGACGACAGATGCCAAGTGATGGCAATAGCTGATAATAAAAAAAAAAACAATAAAAACGGCATTTACTCTACCTTAGTTGGTCTTTTACAGACCGTGAGAAAGTGTATTGTCCAAATATCTAAACCACACAAAACAATAGGAGCTAATCTGCATGTTGTCAAAATTGTTTGTTAAATTTATTAACAAATTCACAGAAATAAAAAATGGGAATGGTTTTCCAGAAACATGAAATACATTGTAATCACGCAAAAAAATTTCACGTATCCAGTCGAAGTAGTTCCAAAAGTTCACCAGCGAGGTAACTCTCTGAGTGTGACAGTCTTTCGTGGACATAGTCACTGCCGTTGCTGCTAACTTTTACTAAGCATGTGTTTTTCTGTAGAACTGACTGGCGATCTTGGCACATTTATCTCCTCTCACTTTCCCTGCCTGCGTGTCAAATTGCCCTTTATGTGTAGCTGGCATATTTTACAGAAACAGATGCTCTTTTTTTTTTCAAATTAAAATGAAGATCAGCAAATTGCTGCCTCATCGGAAGTGCCTTACATTGGTAAAAGATTCAGTTGCAATGAGTTGCAATTAATGAACGGCTATTAATAACCTCTAAATGTATACTTTTTGAAATAATTAGCAAACTGTTATCTGTCTGGTTGCAGTTGCTTTGCCGCTAATATACTACCTGCACAGCGAAACATCAAGTGTTAATTCATCTGTCACAGAAAACAGAAAAGTCAAAATTGTGACAAATATGTACTTTGCTAGAATTTGTTAAAACCTGAACATTTTACTGTGTGCACACGCCAGAGCCATTGAGATCAGATGGTCTGAAAATACAAAGATGACAGTCCAGAGACGGATATTCTGCAGACACATAATGGTCACTGCTCTCCCTCTGTCTGGTATTTGGAATTATTGAACGACTGCAGTCATGACGCTGGGGATCGGACTCTTTCCCAGAAACAGGTGTGGCCTCTCCTGCCAGGAATGCGCCGTCTGATCGAGGTAAGGTCAGACACAGAGGAAAGAGCCAGGAGTCATTGAGTCAGGCAAAATGAAGTGTACCCTTAGGATGTGGGCAACTAGTGAAAACAGGTGGGAGTTTTTGAATTTGGCAACCCCGGGCTTTTGTTTAAGAAAGTCTAGCGGGGTACTTCTCGGAAGATCCACATAACTACATTTACGTAATACCACTCCGTTGCTGGTTAATGGCAAAAGAGAAAGTAAAATATGCCCCGAAGAAATGCATATTTATTCCAACATTTGATTTACTGAGGAAGCGTCTCCTTTCCCAAAGGCAGGTTTATTTCTGAGACATGACAAAACGATTAAAATGGCAACAGCTGCAGCATATTCCATGTCAGTGTTAAAGACAGATGTTTAATTTTTAATCCAGGCCAATCATTTTCATGACTGACGTCAAATTGTCTAGAGCATGATGGGTCATTGAATGATCCAAATACCACAGCATGCTACTCTACATTCCATTTAGAGGGAAGGCACAGATAAATATTCACTATTAAAGCAAGTCTTACAGGGTGCATAACGTGGTCAATTTTGGAGTAACATGTATTCAACTGCAGTAGCTTCACCAACAGTAGAAGTATCTAACAAGTAAAAATAAACTGACCAAGCCGCGAAGAAACAAACTAAACTTGGTGATGGTTTAAATTGCCAGAGACTATCTATAATCAATTCAACATTTGACATCAATGATTTTATCAAATTTCACTGTCCTTACCCAGTGTAAATTGCCTGGTTGTGGATGCCACCTTCTGCAGGGCAGAGTTATGAGAGAAATCTTGTACATAGGCTTTTTTAAACTTTGAGGAAGACAAACTGCTGGACCCTTGAATCATTCATTTTTAGGGGATAATTACCAAAATGTACATGAACATATTGAGGGCTGATTGTCTCCTCATCTCCCCTCAATCCACCACACATGAGTGAAGTGCTAAAAAGTGTTCAGTGGACTACCTACAAAGTCACACACAAGATCAAATTCAAGTAGTTCAAGTAGTTCCCCAAAGAAAAGAAAAAAAAATGACAGCAAAACAGCTTCAAAACAGCTTCAGACCAGGGGATTTTAAATGAGTCTGTCACATCGGCACGCAGGGAGCGTCACAATGCAGACAGATTCTACCAGAGGACGTTAAAGTAGAGTACTGACAACGCTTTAAAGTATGCACAAGAACTCTGTCTGCTCGTAAACCATGATATAGTGACTGATCATCTGATCGTTTCAAGTTGTTTTCTGACAACTGGCAGTCAACTGAACTTTTCAAAATATACTAGGGGCAAGGGCAGGGGGGTGAACCAGTGAATTAGAGATTAAATCTTGGAAATGTTTTATTCCTCTTGACTTTGCATTAACTTAAAGGGTCTTCAGGGCAAAAATTTCAGTTTCTTTCCTAAAATTTCAGTATTTTTCATTTTCACATAAAATAAATAAAGGAATGCAGTGAGATGCCAGTAAACACCAAGAGTCTATGTTTATCCTTTGCCTCAATTGTTACTTGTGACTTTAAATGCAAATTACCAAAAATCACAATTTTGACTGGTTTTCAACCTCGTGGCATTCATAAAATCATTAATATTCATCTGATGGGCTTGAAATTTGCACTGAAGTTGCATCTGTTGGAGATCTATGAAATGACATAGGATATTCTAAATAGGTCCATTCCAAGGAGGTTAGTTTTGAAAATTAAGTTGATGATAGCGATTTTCATTATGGTTACATAACATAGCTCATTAAATATTCATAAATGTTCCATACAAAAAAATCCTATGTCACTTCATAGAACTATCTTAAACCTTTCATATGAGACTAATTTGAGTAAAATCTGACCAAGGGTTATTGAAATATCAGTGCAACTAAATATTTTCAGATTTTGTCATTAAAGTGCCGTTTCCATGGCAACCATGTAAATTTTTATCAAAACACTACATTTTATGAGGTGAATATCATGTTAAGTATGTTTATTTCTTAGTTTTCACATTAGCCTATGATGATTATTTCTACACTTTACCCTGAAGACCCCTTAAAAAGTTTTTCAGTTCTTTTCTTTCTATAAATTTGGCATCTTCAATCCCTCCCAATTCTGAAATGCCCAATCCGAGAACTATGTAACTTGCTCGTATGCAACCCCTTGTTGCCAGCTCAGGAGAGAGTGATAGTCTATGGCTCTCCTCCGAAGCACGCGCCTGTCAGCCTCTGCATCTTTACACTCATTGGTCGAAACTATCGCAAGTTCAGAACGCGAGCGGACGATACCCAAACACGAGCAAGCTTAGAATCTCACTGACGAGCGCCTGGCTGCGAGTTTTTTTTTTTTTTTTCCCAAACCACATATGTGTCTCATTTATGAAAGCTTATCTATCATGTAGAACACACAGGGTGTATAACAGCGGTAGCATTTCAAATAGTAAAGAACTAGACTGTGGCCTGCCACAGGGTTGCGGTCTCGAACCACTCCTGTATTATATATTCACAAATGACTTTCCATCCATTTTGACTAAAGCCACTATACCGATGTACGCGGATGATTCTGCACTGTATTACGCTGCATCAACTAATGATGAGCTTCACAAATTCTTATCTCAGCTAAATGTGGTTTCCATTTGGATACAACTCAATAAGTTCGTACTTAATATCTCAAAAACAAAGTCCATCATTCTAGGATCTAGTCATGAACTAGTATCTATGCTTTCATTGGGTCTGTACTTGTCGGGTGAAGTTATACAACAAGTTGACTAGGTTAAATTACTTGGTGTGACTATAGTTAATCGACTGTCATGGGTAGATCATATTGACTCGGTGGTTGGGAAAATGGGCTATGACATTTCCATGGTAAGAAAATGCCTTCCTAATGTTCCACCACAAATTCTGGCACAGGTTGTTAAATCATTAATTTTAATTCACATGGACTATTGCTCACCTGTTTGGCCATCTTTATCAAAAAGTGTACTGAGTAAATTCAGGTCGCCCAGAATAGAGCTGCCAGACTAGTCTTACACTGCTCCATAAGAACCAACACAAACAGTATGCACAGTAAACTATCATGATTACCAGCGGAGAGAAGGCTTGCCTTAAACACAACCACATTCTTCAGTAACAGCATCTATACCACCAAGCCTGAATTTTTAGATCATCAAATCATCAAATGTAGTAACACACACATCATTTCACCAGAACAGCAGGAGATGGTCCATTAATGTTAAAAAAATAAAATAAAATAAAATAAAAAAGATGGTCATTTACCGTGCCATTTGTTACTGGAAAAGCTGCCCCCTTCAGATACGTTAATCAAAGAGCAAATCCTCATTCAAACGCAAATTAAGAATGTACCATTTAAATAGGTGAGCAAAAGAGATGTAATGTTCTGTTTTCCTTGTTTCTTTGTTTTCTTTGCCATAGGGCTGAAACCCTATTGTTTTAGTGTTGGTTTATTATTATGTCTTTTCTTCTTCAGAAATGTTTTCGCAAATTCCTGTGAGACGGTAAATGGCAGAGACCTGAAATTTTGTACATTGGTTGGAATTTGTATGTAAATGCTGACCAAGACATTTTTAACTCAATCGGCTGACGATGGCGCTATAATTCAAGAAAAACAGGTTTTCACTTTAAATGTCATAACTCCTATGGTGTAAGTCCAATTTACAAGAAACTTGGTACAGACATTCCTTGGTCCAATCTCTAAAACTTTTTTGTAAAAAACTCTAAGGTCGGCCACAGTTAATTTTCCAGAATTTGAATTTTTTGAAAACACATTTTTGACATCTCCTCCTAGGCTGTTGGTCCAATTCCTTTGAAATTTACTGTTGCTCATCAGTGGACCAAGCTTATTAAAGTTTTGATAAAGCATGTTGAAATCTAATTTTTTTTCCAAGATATTGACCAATGAACTTCAGCAAGGGCGTGACTTAGTACATAAATGGACAAAATTCAACAACCATTGGGCCAATCATCACAGAACTTGCAGAATATGTCTATGTTAGTACCAGAAACATAACTTGACAGTTTCATGCAAATCGGCCAATAGGGGGCGCTATAACACAAATCAGACTATAAATCAGCATTTTCTGTCCTATTCCCATAAAACTAGCAGGATATATTCATATGAGTACTTGAAACATACTCTGAAAATTTCATTCAAATTGACTGATAGGAGCCACAATAAATACAAAACAAACAGCGTGGTATAACACAAATCAGACTATAAATCAGCAATTGTTTGTCCTATAGCCATAAAACTCAAAGGATATATTCATATAAGCGCTTGAGACATACTCTGAACATTCCATTCAAATTGTTTGATAGGGGGCGCTATAAATGCAAAACAAAGCAACGTGGTATAACACAAATCAGACTATAAATCATAAACAGTTTTTCCAATCATTACAAAACTCACAGGATATGTCCACATAAGAACCTGAGACATAGCCTGAAAGTTTCAACCAAATCGACCAGTAGGGGGCACCATAAATGCACAAAATAGCCTATCATAACACATATCAGACTTTACATCATGTTAGTCCAATCATTACACTGGCTTAATAGCTCTGCATAAATACCTGCAACACACTCTTAAAGTGGTTTTTGTACCCCACCGCCATGATAACGAGCGGAGCAGGGGACATAGTATTCAGCTCCGTCCGGCCGTTCGTCATGTCCCGTTTGTTCTGTGGTAAATTAGGTATATTAGGGGCAGGGGACATAGTATTCAGCTCCATCTGTCCACCGGGCCGTCCGTCCTGTACCGTTTGTTGTGAATGTGATATCTCAAGAACGGTTTGACCAAATCCATTCGTCTTTGGCGTCAAGGTGTATTAGGGGCAGGGGACATAGTATTCAGCTCTGTCCGTCCGTCATGTCCCGTTTGTTGTGAACGCGATATCTCAAGAACGGTTTGACCGATTCCATTCATCTTTGGTGTGAAGGTGTATTGGGGGAGTGCTCATAGCCCACTCGATTTATGTGACCTTGCCATTACTCTCAACGTCATTTCGACCATTTGACCACTTACAAATTCCTTGTCAACATGATATCTCAAGAACGGTTCGACCGATTCCATTCATCTTTGGTGTCAAGGAGTATTAGGAGTGGGGGACATACAGCACCCTCCATAATTATTGGCACCCCTGGTTAAGATGTGTTAAAAGCCTTAAAATGAATTATATTTTTATTGCAGAAGCATACTCTCACACTGAAAATTGTAGAAAAATGTAACTATCAACTCAAGTGAATTTTAAGGGGAAAAAAAATCCCTGACTAAGAAATAATTATTTTTCATAAAATCACCTGTTCCACAATTATTGGCACCCCAAACAATTCCAGGAAACAAATGTAATTGAAGTATTTCTGTCATTTCTACAGTAGTTTACAAAGTTGATCAGAGTATCTAGAACATTTAATTAGTAATCCGTCACTTCCTGTTTCCCTGGGATATAGATATGACGTGACACAGAGGCCATTTCTCTTATCCATTCTTCAACATGGGAAAGACAAAGGAACACACCATAAGGCAGATGTGTCGACCTTCACAAGTCAGGCAATGGCTACAAGAAAATAGCGACTCATCTCCACCTGCCCATATCTCCTGGCAGAGGAATCATTAAGAAGTTTAAAACAACTGGAATAGTGGTAAACAAACCTGGATGAGGATGCAAGGTTATTTTGCCATCACACACAGTGAAGAGGGTGGTAAGAGAAATAAAAAGTTCTCCAAAGCTCACTGTTGAAGAATTGCAACAAATGGTAGCATCTTGGGATCACAAAGTCTCCAAAACAACCATCAGGCGCTATCTACATGCCAACAAGCCGTTTGGGAGGCATGCATGGAAACATCTTTTCTCACTCACAATCATAAGCGCAAATGTCTGGAGTTCGGTAAGCGGTACCTGGACTTCAACTGGGACCGTGTGCTTTGGTCAGATGAGACGAAGATAGAGATTTTTGGCAACAAACACAAGTTGGTCTGGCAGAACACAAAAAATGAGCATGCAGAAAAGCACCTCATGCCTACTGTGAAGGATGGGGGAGGATCGGTGATGCTGTGTGCCTGTTTCTCTTCCAGAGGCCTTGGGAACCTTGTTAGGATGCATGGCATCATGAACGCTTTGAAATACCAGGACATTTTTAATCAAAATCAGGTGGTCTCTGCCCGAAAGCTGAAGATGGGTTGTCACTGGGTCTTTCAGCAAGATAATGACCCTAAACATGTGGCCAAATCTACATAGAAATGGTTCACCAGGCACAGAATCAAGCTCTTCCCATGGCCATCTCAGTCCCCAGACCTCAACCCCATTGAAAACCAGGTCGCTGGATGATTTGCCAAGAGGAATGGTCGAAGATCCCTCTTTCTTCATTCTCCCATCTTGTGAAACATTATAGGAGAAGATTAGTTGCTGTTTTGTTGGCAAAAGGGGGTTGTACTAAGTACTAACATCAGGGGTGCTAATAATTGTGGCACACATGATTTGATGTAATAGAATTATTTCTTAATGTGGGATTTTATTCCCTCTGAATAAATGCATTTGAATTAAAGGTTGAATTTTCCTCTTTTTTTTCATTGTGGTCCTATATTATTTAGAAAAAAACTGAATTTATTAGAAGTTAAAGAACACATCTTAACCAGTGGTGCCAATAATTATGGAGGGCACTGTGGTATTCAACTCCGGCCGTCCATCCGTCCCATCCTATTTGTTGTGAACGCAATATCTCAAGATCGGTTTGACCGATTCCGTTCATCTTTGGGGTCAAGGTGTAATTTTGTGATACGCCGACCCCAGTCGATTTCTGTCACCTGGCGGGGGACATGGCCTCGTTTAATGGCAACACTTGCTAATGAAGCTGTTAAAGCTTTCAACTACTAATGGTCTTTCTTGGCTTGAACCCCCGAATTGCCACTTGCGGCTATATTTTTATTTGTTCTTGTTGCATTTTTTTATTTTTTGTTTTATCTTTCTCTTCTGTTTCTTTTCTATTTCTAATTTGTTGTTGATGGGTTGTTATAAGATGCAAGTTATATAATGAATACTGCTTGATGTGAATTTGTACCCCTACCTAAGTTTTTTTTAAACAATTTTTAAATTTTTGTATGACTTCAGACCCCTAGAAGATTAGCTGGTGCCATTGGTATTAGCTAATGGGAATCCTTTTAATAAACAATAAACATATCCATTGCACTTTTTATTCGGCCTCTGATTGGCTGTTGGGTTTGTCCTCAACTTAGCAAATTTTTTTTTTTTAAATCCTTGAGCACCCTTTACCAGGAAAACACTCTAGGGAAACACTTCAAATGCTCAAATATGGTTAATTCACTTATTGGGAAACTGTCATTCAGTCACGCTATTAATTATTCAGTTTCCCAAACCAGTTCTTAATATTTTAGGAGACAAAGCAATCATTACTCACGCCCAACAAGGCTTTGTGGGTATACAGTTCAGCAACGTCTGTCTGTCTGTGTGTGTGTGTGCGTGTCTGTCCACGCGACAGCTCAGCCACCACTGAAGCTAGGGTGACCAAACTTTGTGGGGTAAATGATTCTGGTGTACCCTGTTCAAATTTGCATTTTGAGGTCGAAAGGTCAAAGGTCAAGGTCAACAGGAGACGTGGGTTAGCATCTCTATAGAGTGTGCATTATCTAGTTAACATTTTTCACTTGCTAGCTTGGTACAGTAACGTTACAGAACTTGAATGGGTTAGCTACAAACGGTAACTTGGGCATGCTTTCCTGCGAGATTTAATTGCATGAATTTGTTCCTGTTATAGGTCTTACGTTATCTGCACGAGTATTCCTCAGAGGTTTTGCTTATCTTAATGGTAACATTGGCAAAAAGATGCTGTTGACTTCGCAAGCCTTTATTGGAATGAGTGAAGATATAACCTTTGGTAATAAACTTTGCGTTTGACCAACACTAGCTTTGCTAAGCAGAAATTTCATTTAAGGTAGACTGCATACAGTGGCACATCGCATTCATTAACATATGTTCCTATTTTTATCATTGCATTTCTTTTCGAAACTTTTCCTTTCGTTTCATTGTTTGACAGAGAGCCATGCCAACACGGTCATGATGTATTGCCAAACAGCCAATCAGAGGCTGAATAAAAAGTGCAATGGATTTGTGGTTTGAGGAGAAAAAAAAACTCGCCGCCTGGCTGGCCAACAGGAGGTGCTCGAGCAACCCTTTTTTTAAACCCTTCCCTGCAGTCCCTTCCCAATTTGTATTCCCACAGCGCTTTAGCCAATCGGGCATTGTTCTGAAAAAGCTGCCAACCACTGCCAGTTGGTACGACCAGGGATTGAACCCGCGCCATGGTAGTCACTATTGCTCTGCAAATGCAACACTTTAACCAAGTGAGCTCATCCGGCAGCTCAAAAGTTTGTTAGGTTCTAACGACCAAAAGTCTGTACATCACACATATCTGGTTTTCTAAAGCGGTTGTCAAGAAAACCCATAAGTGGCCAATTTCAGGAGAAAAATTTGAACCAGTAACCGAGATTGTGAGACCATTACATTATTACCAGTACTTGGCCCTCTTCCCATCTTTGAACCTAGCTTAGGAAATTCTAGACTTCGTATATCAGCGCCTACAATTCCCAGCATCCTTCTCTGGGTATAGTAGAAACAAGATGTGATAGAAAACCTCTGAGATCTCACATTCATTTTTAAAGAATGCACACACATCAGCATTAGAGGATGTCTCCCTCAACGTACTCCAGCTGATACATACTTGTTCAAACATTCCTGCCAATTTTAGAAGCAATGCTGAAAGTCTTCAAGCAGAATTTTGCATTATGATGGATGGTTATAATGTTGTTTTTTTTTCTATTTTTAACTTCTCATTTTTAGCAAAAGAAAAAAATCAGATAGGAAAGGATGGGGAGAGGACAGGGAGTATGGCATCAATGGAATGTCTTTTCCTGCCAAAAATTCATGAAAATCCCTCCCAGTACATTTTTATCACAACAGGGTTCAGATATTTCTATTTTTAATTGTTAAAGTCGCTTTGATAGAGAAGTGTTTTTCATCAGACCTCATACAGTCAGCTTCAGAATTATTTCCACCTTTGATAAACACATAAAAATGCCACCTATACAGTGATAGGGAACACCACTACTAATCCAGCGATTAAATAATTTGAAACTCAACAGTGCGTTTCCTCGGGTCCTCTGTATTACACCTGCCAAGAGTGACGTCAATCAGATTAACGATTGTCCAGAAGATCAAAGGATAGTCATACAATCATATAGACAGAAACAATGTCCATTTTAGTAAGATGCATTTATTCTTGTGGTTTAGTGTGTTTCATTAAGTAACCTTATTAGCTGAATTAAAAGCATATTGTACCATATGTTCCAATTCATCTGAATTATGACTGTTTTTTTTTATTCAGTCTCTTTTTCTTCTTCAGTTTTATAAAGGGTGTCAATAATACAGCACCTTAGAGTATACCACTACAGGGCATCCCTCTTCTTAAATATATTTCTGCTTTAAGTGACATACTTCCCGGTCATAGCAGCACTGAAGCGACAACCCGCAAAACTGACCTGCACCTCTGTCTGAAAAAGGGGCTCTGGTCATTATACAGCTCCTGGATTAGAGACTTTGAAACTCAGGACCCTCACCAGGCATGCTACAGCGACTCTATGAATAAATAATATGGGAATAAAATGCCACTGAAGTTATTGCAATGCAAAATAGCAATGAGATCAACATACACCTCAGAGCACCTTTAAATCTATTTAAAAAAATGTGCATGTATTTGTGTTTGTGTGTGTGTGTTTGTTTGTTTGTCCAGGTATGTTTATTTGTATGTGTAAACATGTTTGTGTGCCAGTAATTGTGTGTATGTATGTTTATGTGCCTGCAGTTGTGTGTTTGTGTGTGTGTGTGTGTGTGTGTGTGTGTGAGAGAGAGAGAGAGAGAGAGAGAGAGAGAGTGTGTATATTGTTGCTCATGACATGTTAAAAAATATATGAGCAACATAAGGATGAATTTATTAGAAAAAAGAGATGCAATTCCAGGCAGTTTATTTTCCCTCTTTGAGTAAAATGCAGAGGATTAGCCAGGATGTGGCAAATATAGGACTAATTTGCAAGTGACCATTGCCCCCTCATAATTATAGGCTTTTCAAGTTAAGATGTAGTTTTTAAATTGATCTGTAATTGGGTCCAGTGAGAAACAAATATGCCCCTTATAAGTAAGGTAGAATACAGCTCACCTATTTATTCAAGTAATCTAAATTCCTTAAGCTCTACCTGCTGGCAGTAGTGGATTAAAGGTTGTGGTTGCTGGTATATTTCTTTTTTACTTTCAACAGACTAAATTTAAAATGCAGATTTATCATAATAATTACCTGCAATATCCAGACACCTACACTAAGTTATGTCTAAAAGAACAGCTAATCCTGGCGTTTGTTTTTCTCCAGAATATGGTTAGCTCTTTATCAGCAAAAATTTTAGCTTGCAGCTATTGCTTGATCAAGCTGTGAGTCACTGCACTGTTTCTGAAGCTAAAGTCTGCCTGCATGAGTATACATGGGTAGATCTGTATTTCTGAAAATTCCAGCTAAGACTTGCTAAGATTGTAAACGGGTCTGAAATAGTTTAAGCTGTTTGCTAAGATTGTAAACTGGTTTGAAATAGTTTAAAGGAGCAATATATTAGAAATGTATGTTGATTAATCATGAAACGGCCCTAATATATCACCAGACATTAAGGAATGATGTTCACTGACAACAGAAGTCCAGCCAGAATATTTTCATTACAAAAGTGAAGTTGCAGCCCACAACTAATGTTTATGTTTTCATTTTGTGTTTTGGCCGTTTGGGCCACCCTCCAACTATCTCCCAATCACGAAGCCAGTAGCATTGCGGCATCCAGGTTGCCAGTTACCACTGACCGGCTGCTACCAGTGTTTTTGGAGCACAAATGTCTGACGTTACTAAACCTAAAAAGCCTTGTTATGCTTCCGAAATACGTCAAGACAAAGTCAGAAACAAAACAAAGATCTGTATAGGACATATATATATATATATATATATATTTATATATATATATATATATATATATATATATTTATATATATATATATATTTGAAAGATGGAGACAGCTGAAAGCAGAGAAGAATTTGAAGACAGACGCCGAAGTTGCTAATTTTCTCCTGGGCAGGTAAGATTCAACTCAGTTGGGCTAACTCAATTCTTTTTAATGTAGGCACGGACAATTCAAATATTCTCTACAGTCGAATAACGTTATATGTTCATTCACGGTGCGCTGGTGCGTATGCAGGTGGGTCATCGAATTGACGAGGTAACAGATTGTTTGAGAAATAAAAACCATGGCTTTTCATTGCTAACATTAGCAATGCATTGTTGGTCCGTTTCTCTGGCTTTGTGCTGAGGCGCTGCGGAAACCGTTCCAACATTAGCACAGCCATAATGGCAATGTGGTTGAGGCGGTGCATCGGCCAGATGAGTCGTCGTTCATTCTTTACGCACATTACAGTATGGACTTTAGTGGGCTATCCACACAGAAGAGTGACGAGCAAGTTGACCAATATGACCATAGCTAAAGTTGTTTAGTCATTAGTCTCAATCTTTCTGAACTGATCTGAGCTGAGCTGAACACAACCCTTTCAGGGCGGATCATAGGTGATGTCGAAACATTGCCAGGGTAGCTCCTTGTAGTAGACGATCTTGCTGGATCCGGCAACCTAGCTGACAACCTCTTGTCTGGGGGAGAGGAGGAGGGGTTACTGAGCTCTGCACTATTTTGAATGTGATTGCACTACCAGTTTTGGCCACAAACTTACATATTGCTCCTTTAAGCTGTGTTTTAAACATGTTAAATGGGCTGCAGCTGGTCAAAATGGACCCAGCTGGACACTGCTGGCTAAGTTGATAGAGGGAGGTAAGATTGGTCACTAGTGAGCATGCTGACCCCACTCCCTGGTCAGCTTCAGTACTTTAACTCCAGAGTAAATTCAAACACAGGTTTTTCAATACCACTCAAGTGATACTCCTTAAGGGTATTTCTACTTCTACTCAAAAACATGATTTTTGTGCTTCATTCACATTAGATCCTAAGGTTCCACCATTCCATTTGGTAGTATGGGTCTGGAGTGGGTCAACCACCAGCTGAGCTCACTGACTCTTTGGGAGTCAGGTCTTCAGGTCAATAAGGCTTGCATGGGCTTCAAAGAATAAATTGCTCTGGCTACTTGACCTAAGCATGAGTTTTCCCTATAGCCACCTGTAGCCAACATCAGCTGAAAAGCTTCTTTAAAAAAAAGCAATGTTTATAAAATACTAAATAAATACACATTTATGACAGCGACGTGACTGTTGTCATGAAGACAGCACTTCCTGGATTTTGAGTTATTGTAAATACCAGCAGAACAAGTGGGCTGAACTGCAGTGATGACAAAGCCTTGTGCAAGAGGTCTTCATGTTGACGCTAGGGCAATGTGCTCAAAGGCAAGAAAATAAGCAAACAAAACGTGTAGTTTTGAAAAATTCTCCCTGTGGTGAGAGTACGGGCTGCCGCAGGGGATGATACGATGGGATCTGACAGATGGAAGGAGGTCACTGTGTGCGTGACTTCAGACATGGCTTCCCGGACACGTTCCTGTCTCTATTACATCATTGCCAATACTGAGCCTTCAGGAACATAGTGTCACAGGCTCACTCTCAAACACAGAGAGATCTTCCCGCCCAACCACCTGAACGTACGACCAGCTGGTATTCAAGACATTTTTCGACACTTCTAGCCGCTCCTATCCAATCAGTGACCAGTCAAAGCCAGTAAAGTCAGTTGGTAGTCGAACTGGTGGACTTGCTGAGAATACCTACCGGCCGGTCACCAAATGGCTAGAGCATATGAGTAGATAGAATGATAACACAGGTTTCTTTGGTGGATTCATGAACTCCAAGGGGTTTATCCATGCTGTAAATGATTTTGAAATCAGTGGTTTGGGCCAGAAAAATGCCCTTAATGGGACTCCGCCTTTGCAAATCCAGCAGACAGGAAAAAAAAAAAACAAAAGAATGGGGAGTGTTTTGCCCTCTGAACCTAAAACCTGGTTTAACCTTTCAGTTGAGTTCATTCTTCAGGACATTTATGTGTAAGAAAGGGGGTGTAGAAATGTAAAGCCCCTCCCCTCGGGCATTCCGTTCCCCAGACTACGTGCCCTGTTTCAGTTATTCAATTATCTGTTCTTCACATTCCTGATTATCCTCACCTGCTGCCTTATAGCCAATCTCATCATCCCATTTATGCCTTTGTTTTCCCTCACTTGGGCAGGTAGCCTTCTCTTCTGGTTTCCCTGTTTGAGTTTAGCACACTTCCCTTTATGGTCTCCTGATGTTTGTATTAGTTTAGTTTCTCCCTCACTTATTATTTAATAAACTCCTTGTGCCTGTATATGGGTCCTCCTGTCCACTGGTTTTGGCCTCTTTTACATCCTGGGGTGTCAGGGCCTGACAAGAATGTATATGTACTCAATGAAAATGTGTTATTTTTCATATTTTGTTACAGAACATCTTGCTGTGTTTCTAAAGATAAATGTTATTAAAAATTGATATTTGGAAATTCTTTTGACCCGAACAGCACATCCAGGCGTTTTAAGTGTTTATGTTAATGTGAAAACACTGTAGAATACCATTTTTTTCTGTCAGTGATTCATCGGTCTCCGGCCGAGGAATCACGAACCCTGAGGACAACAAGTTCTTTTTGGTCTCAAGCCAGAATCAGGGCTTGTCGTCTTGGGTAAAATGAAACTGGGGGCCCCCTACCGTTTTTTGTTCAGTAAAAACGACAGAACACCCAAACAGGAAGTCTCCTGAGTTCCCGTGGCTCTGATTTCAGACACATTGGCGTGGTTCCGTCTCCTGATGTGTTGCACATTCTCTTTACACCTGCCAGCTGATGATCCTTCATTGGTTTCCCTTTGCTTTGTTTTTTTGGCACAAGCTGTATGTGTGTTTATTTTAGCCCAACAGCACGTGGATTAATTTAGTCGGCCGTGCTGCCTGTGCTGTGCGATGATAGCGGGAGATGAAGCTGGAGTTTGTTTAGGAACTGCGAGACCTTACAGAGACATTGCCAGGCCAAAAGGTCATGGAAGAGAAGGTGGAATGTTTACATGTCAGCACTGGGATTATAGCCTACATGTCAAATAATGTGAGTGGGTTTGCATGTGTGTGAGCGCGTGTGAGTGAGCATGTGTGAGTGTGCGTGTGTATACATCAGCATGTGTGTGTGTGTGTTAGTTTGAATGGGTCTTCCCACTCTTATCCCGCTCTCTTCAGCACTCATACCTGCTCCAGGAGGCCAACAGCACATTTTAAATATCTCCCCCTATTCAAGCGATTGCCATTTCAAAAAAAAAAAAAAAACACAGATTTTGTAATGAAGCCAAATTTCCCATGCTTAATGGGATAGTTTGGTGGCCAAGTCGCTTCCGGTCTTGTGCAGGAACAGTTTTTCGGGGAAAAGTTGTGATCCTGTGTGTGGTTACGGATACTTTGCCGTACGATACTGAGCTTAGAAGCTGTATTAATTCTTCAAGCATTCAGCACTTTTTCTTGGTTTGATTTGAACGTTTATATCATTTGCAGTTTCTCAAGTATAGCTGAATTGTTGTCGCGCTGCTACTCAAGCTGTGCACCGGGAGTGTGGTAGTCCCAGACGTCTAAGAAATCTCGGCGAGAGAGCCACATCAAGGTTTTTTTTTGTATCGGTGATTACTTGAATCTATCACACTTGCTCGTCAGTGGAACACTCACTGAGCTGAACTATGTCTTTGTCAGATAAGGGAGATTCTCAAAATGGGCAAGGCTATTTGTGCATGTTTGTATGTGTGTGCATGCATGTGCGTGTATATGTTTATATGTGTGTGTACGTGTGTGTGTGTGTGTGTGCAATTGTATACATTTGTGTATGTATGTGGACGTATAGCTGTGTGTATTATTTGTGTTATTCCTGACTGCCGCATATGTGGTGTCTTGTTTCTTGCTTGAGCACGAGTTTGCGTTATTTTTGACCCTGACAGCCCCGTATGTGGTGTCTCGTTACTTGTGTGTGTGTGTGTGTGTGTGCCTGCGTGTATGCGAGTGTGTGCGCGCGTATGTGTATGTATGCGTGTGTGTTTGTGTGTGTGAGAGAGAGAGAGAGAGAGAGAGAGAGAGAGAGAGAGAGAGAGAATCAGTGTATTGGCAGCTGTGAGTAGAGGACAGGTGCTCAATGTCAATGTCAGCTTGTTATCCAGTCTGGCGTCACAGTCAGGCTTTGGGGGAGGGGGGTTATTGTCAGGCCCCTGTGTCGCTCTCACTAAAGAACACACGTCACAGGCAGGTCACCGCACCACCCGACCGAAACTGATGCTACCGAATACGTTCCCAAATACAGACAACCAGGCCATTCAGTCAAACATTTACCCGCAATGTCACTGTCTCCCTCATTCCAATAGGCTGTGTCACAGAACAGCCCCAGTTGAACTATAATTGCTGCTGTTTTGTCGCCACTGATCTACGAGAGGCTCAACACATTTTCAGCATGAGAAGGCATTGAATTGCCTCACACTGACATTCCCTTTAAATGTGATTTGTCATCTTCAGTATCCTTGAGTCATGAGAAAAGCTTCCATTTAGAAGTAAAAGTGCTTTTTTTGAGCCTTGAATGTTATTACTTTGAGTGCTTTATAGACACTGTATCAGTGCACTGACTTCACTGGAATTCAACTTGTCCTATTGAGCACTAAACTGAGCCACGATGAGCAGATGTATTTACATTCCTTGCCTGTGGGTCAGTGAGTGTGACCCCAGAACGCAGACGCTGGCGGGAGAGACAGTGATGTCACTGTGAGACAGACAATGAATGATGCAAAAAGAAATGGCAAGTATGCTAATGAGCTCATTTTAGGGTCATTCCGGGCCTGTCGTCAGAGATGGAAAGTCATGGGGCCAAAAAGCGTAATACCTGCCACGCATTTCCTAGACTGAGTCTGCAGCCTGATTTAACCAGTAGTTTTACCTCCTGGATGAAAAATTGAGCTCAATCAAGAGTTTGAGACATAATGCTGATGTTTACTTCCGGAGCACAGGTCTTACACCACTGCTGGCACTCTCACTGACCACACAATGACAACATCGAGGGGTTGCTTATTTAAAAATAACAGCTTGTTTATACTGGGATTGTAAGTGTGATTGGCACGAAACACCAGCGTACCAGTGGGTCTCCAGAACCAAATTTGGGAACCCTGGCCATAAATCAATAACCAGTGTCTCCTAACATAATTTGTGACATTAGGCAACAGTATAATCAATAAATGTGAACTTAAAACGTGTTTGGTGATTCCAAACCAGACAATGAAGCAGGCCTAATGCGTATTAATAAGTGTTTGTTGACCAGTGTTAACTCTTGTTCATCTATGGGCATAAAATGTCAGCACCCCATGTTACTTTCAGAGTTTTAATCAATTAGCCCAAACAATGTGACATAACTATATCAAAAGATAAAGATATAATGGTATAAGCTGAAAAGGTGAGAAATCTGAAAAAAGCTGAAATCTTAGGCACTCACTTAGATGGAGTTCATCATTGGCTGAAGCAGAACCGGCTCACATTAAACTTAAAATAACGGTATCCATGTGTTTCAGCAATAACAAACGATCTGAAATGTTTAAGATTAAGTTTCCAAAAGAATTATGTAAATGAGGTAAGTTAGATCAAATTTTTTGGCAAAATTTTAGATCCACAACTTAAATTTGATAAACATGTAAAGAAAATTAGAAGTTTGAACTCCTATGGTTACTCAGCTATGTTTTTATCTCACAGAACAGACAGCCGAGCAGTAACGCTATCCTTGCAGGCAATCATTGAAAGCTAGCCAGTTTGCCCAACTCCCTCAGCTAGGATTGCGTTATCATTATAAAAAAAAAAAATTCATAGCTTGCTCTCTAAATAGCCCTTAGATAGGCAGATGCCTGATAAGGATGTTGTTATTTGTACAATTCATCCGGCATGAACACCACTAACATTACACAAATGTTTCTGCCAGGTCATGGCTAGTTGGCCATCTCCCTTTGTAAGCAATTTGACTTTATTGTGCCAAAAGTTTATCTAGCTAGCTAAATTACAATTAAAGTTTGCCATCACAGCCATCTACAGCGACGGCTCTCCTTTGATTGGCTGTGGGACAAAAACCGATCTCCTCTGATTGGCTGTGGAATCAGTCGATCTCAGATCAGCACCCGCCTTTTTCTCCATAGATAAATGCACAGATTGTTTTGCACCACATATCTCAGTGGACGGGGCGCGATTTGTGACTTGTAGGAAACAGAATTTGTGACTCTTGTAGAACATTTGAGTAGTTGTAGTTACCGATTTGTATTTGTGTTTTAAAAGAACACAAATATTTTTGTGAGAAATTATTTCACATACATTGAACTTTCATTGCACAAATTCACATTTAGATTTGCACATATTCAAAATTTGTCCACAACTTCACATTGTTTGATACAGGCGCACAAATATGTTTTGCACCAAATTTACTGCAACAATAGGAGTAAAAATGTGAGCGTGTCAGTTTTTTTATCTGTGACTTGTAAAATAGGATTTGTGCACCCGTAATTAAGAATTTGTGAATGTGTAAGTGTTGTGTTGTATTTGTGCAGAGAAAAAAAATCTACAAGTACACAACTCAGAGTATGTGACCTCAAATTTACTGATACACATACAAATCGCTGTACACAACTACAAGTTCCACTGTTACAGGTGGTCAAACCTTTTTCACCAATAATACCTTCATACAATCGTCTTCTTCGTGGGCAGTCCAGTGCTGGCAAACGCTTTAACGTCTGACTGCAAAGTGGAAGCCGCTGGCCTGCGATAGTAGCCCAAGTATCGCCTATTACATCTGTGCTGAACTGTGTCTCCTCTTCTCTGGGGTTCTGTCGTCTTCAACCATCTCCGGAGTTCCGTCCCCATCATTACCATACTGCTGCCAATAAATTACCTGTTGTATTGCAAGAATATCTCTGCACTTTATTCTACGTGAGGTCCACATAAAGAAGCTGGTGCACTTACGCCGCTGTTTGTGAAACAAATTGTTTCCAAACCTGTTCCCAAAGATCTCCCATCCTGTACACTTAAACTCTCACCCTTACAAAGCGCAGCACATTCAATAGCTGGAGCAGGGTTGCCCAACCCTGTTCCTAGAGATTTAGCATCCTGTATGTTCTCACTCAAAGCCTTTACAAAGTGCAACTTATTAAACAACCAGAGGTTGAGCTGCTACGTGGTGACATCATCTGCATCAAAATCTGAAGTAAAAACAAACAGGATGATAACTCTCCTGTCGAGAACCACAGATTGAAATGTTTACTGTGTTCCTGTCAGTGCTCAGGTGTTCACAAGGATCTGCCCAGTTCAGTGCATCATTAAAAGGTAATAGTGAGAGCAAAGCCAAAGATGCTGTGAGTGTATTTACCTAGCACAGTGTGACCAAGTGAGCCCATTAATTCCGTGGATAAGAAGAGGGATCACGGCGAGAAAGGAAAAGCATTTAGTATTTATGAAGGTGCGGCGGAAAGGGGGTTTTGGGGTTTATGAATAATTGATAAATCCAGGAGGCTTCTGAAAATTCACGAGATGCATTTACGACTCCCGGAGCGGCATTAGCATCAGCTTTTAAAAAATAAATAAACAAACCTCAGTTGAGCGCAAAAAAAGATTTACTGTCAATTATTTACTCTGTTTTTACAACAAGGGCTCAGCAAAGCTGATACTGTTTTACCAGTATTTTGGGACTTGATTTGCTTGCATGGTACCTTTTCCTCCTCTGTGAATACAAATCTAATTTATCGCGACAATAAAGACAGGATAAGGAGGCATTCACATTAGGCGGACAGCGAAACGACATACAGTGTTAACTGAGAGGGCATCTTGACTGAGATGATTGTGCTGTCAGTGAAGTCAAATAAAATGTGGTTCCAGTCAAGAAAATACATTAATTTCTCCAAACTGGCAAAGAGGTTTCATGAATTTGTTAGAGAAAAAAAAATAGTGCCATTGGCAGTATAGCCCACCTGGACACCTCTAACCTTCTTCAAACTATCAATTTATTAGTTTTTCAATATTTTATTGTCTATGGCAATTGAAGCACCTATTACTAAAACCCCTCACACTTACTAAAAGTCACACTTATGGGGTTTTAGTAATCAGTGCTTCAATTGTCCATTTTTCCATTCAAAAATATTTTATTGGTATATGGTGATTGCGGGTACTTATATAGTTTCTGGTGATTAGAGGTACAACACAGAACATGAGATATTCAACAAGAGAAATGTCCAGAAGATTTAATGAATTGATGAACATGCGCAAATATAGCAGCATTTTGTTCATGTCTAAATTCACTATTCCAAACAACAAAGAAATGAGACTGATATTCCCTTCTGAGTTATTTATATGTTTTGTTGTTTGCTGAAAGCTAGCCTTACCAAATTGTAGCTCTATGAGTGCAAAAATAGTCAATCAACATCTCTACAGTGGGCTCCAAAATCACTGGCACCCCTGACCGGCAATGCACAAACAGTACTTTAAAAGAATTTTTAAAAAGCATTTATAGAGAGACTCTAAATCACAACATGTGAGAAATCCTGGATGACTTTAATGTGCCAACCAAAATAATCTACTGATTGAATTAAATATCCAAATCAAGGTTTCACAAATAATGGGACCCTTAAAGATTATTGTAAATGACATCCACCAAAATTAAACCATGCATTAAATTCCAGTTAATTAGGTTTTAACTAAGTGTTAAGGAACTATATTATATACATCATTAGTTTCACTAGGCCTAGGGTATAAAAATGTAGTAACACACATGCAATATGCCTTTGTCATCCAGCACCATGCAGAAAACAAAACAACTGTTAATTCAAATAGGCCGATGGTCGTACAAAACCTCAAGGGTAGAGGATACAACTGTGGTTTGCCCCAGGATACTGAAGAGGATGGTGATAGAAGCAACAACATCTCCAAAAATCACTGTGAACATATTTTAGGCCTTGGTGGGGAATTGAACCCCAGCCTCCCAGGTAAGAGTCAAACGTGCTGATCACATCGCCACAGACCCGGGCTCTTTGGCAAAGTAGCCCGGGCGCATTCTTATTAGGAGGCATTTCTAGTGACAGGACCCTTCAATTGTCACATCTCTCCCCCTCTTTCCGGAGCGTGTCCTCACGCTTCATGCTTTACGCATGCTGCCATCCATTAGGATCCACCAGGTCCTGTCGATTATAGCAGAATATGGCAGGCTGAAGGACGACCCGGGTGGGGAACTCCCAGGTAAGAGTCAAAAGCACTGACCGCATCGCCAAAGAGCCAGGCTCATTGGCAAGGTGGCCAGGGTATGAACTTATTTTTATTATTTATTTTTAATTTGCGGCTTCAGAGGTGTATTGGTTTTAGAGATGATGTTTACACCCGAAACCTGAAATATATGCGTGGCTTAAGTCCAGAGGTCAAATTAAGATCAAATTAGAGATTTTAACAAAGCCCGTCGTATATTTTTTGAGGCTTGCAGAAAGCTACCCATTTGCCAAATTTCAGATCAAGTGCTGCCAAAATGACAGAGAAATGGCTCAATGTGGTGGCCATATTTGAAATCAGATCAGAAAGTGAGGTATTCTTTAGTGTCCTTTTTGGAAGGAACATGCATGCCAGGTTGAAGCTTCATAGTTGCAGTGTTTTCAAAGGAGAAGATGTTTACACATGACAAACAATGACCAACGGTGAACAACCAGGTCATAGCATATGCTCAGTGGACCTTTGGTCCTGTTGAGCTGAAAATATCTCCAAAGTTTACGCAAGACAAGAATCATAATGGTCAAGGTGATTTTTTTTCTTGGCAGTTTGTCAGCTGTTCAATATTTTCCTGTAGTCTTTCAAGCTCACTCATGTACGCTGAAAGGTCTGATAAGCTCTTCTATAAAAGGAATTTGTGGGAAAATAGCAGGTTTCCATGCTTCTCCCCTGGATAATGCTGCCACAAGCTCCCTCCTTCTATTTCATGGAAAAGCAGCAGTTATAACTTATCTAGTGCTGCAACTGATGAACCCTATACTGGGTCAAGAACAACACTGAATTGTGATCAGCTGTTAAAAAGGGTGTGTAAGATATACACAATACACAATGCTGCTTTATCATATCACAGCCGTACCCCAGAACACCTTAAGCCTCCAGGGTTTGATTAATACTTTTAAGTAAAGCAGAAATTCGCATCCACCTGGTTTGCTCAAACTTACTGAGCTCACTAAGCAAACTTACTGTTCTTTCAAGGAATGCATAGACATTATTACGTTACAGAAAACCAACATACTTAAGCATATAAAAAATTTTTGAATTTATACATTAAACGTATATTGTACAAGTAACATACCGTATATGGCACACAAATGAAATTTGCTAATTCAATATGCATAAAATACACATGACCTCAAATTATATTTCAATATCCAGAATGTAAAAAATATGGTGTGAATGTTCAAATCTCAAATTTAAATCTTTGATCTGAAGTATGTGACTAATGCCTCTGCAAGATACACAAAACTGCTTCAGTACTATCCTCTCTGATGCAATTATTTCACACCCAGTGAAAAAAATAACAAACAAGCAATTATGCCAGCCTGCCTCACAGCCAGTGCTGATAAATTACAAGTGGTGGTTTGTATGCACTTATCTGTGCACTCAATTCCAGGGAAGCCGGATCACAGCACATACATATGCATTAGGGTGGCCCTTTTATTCAATGTCACCAATGCTAAATGGAGGCAAGTTATATTGGTAAACATGGACTCAGCGCAGTGGCATACCCACTGCTGTTTGACTCCGAAATTCCCGCTAAATTCGGTCCAGGGAGTCTTGTCATTTTTTCTCAAATATGTGTTTGTTACTAAGAAAGTCTAGTATCAGCCACAGCTGTGTTGGCCTACTTCATCATGTGAACTTTTTACTTTTCTACCTGTATGAGTGCTTCCCTGAACTTGCCCATTATTTAACATTTAACAACATTTAACATTTAAGCTGCAATTAATATTCTATTGGATATACTTTTGTACCTCAAAACATTAGAACTAGGTTCATGGAACTGCATGTGCTAGACATGGGATTCAGGCCTGAGCAGGGCACTCAAGATTTTCTTAATTAGTTTTGCAGAATACATCACAGGTCACCTGGTTTTGCACACTGACCGGTTTGGTGAGATTTTGCATTTCTTAGCAGTTCACCATATGATGATAAAAATTGCAAAATACCACACCCATCAGAAAGATGTAAATGTTCAATAGAAAACCCACCCATGCAAAGATAATGCCGTCCTGCATGTCCCAAAAAATGCTGGAGCATCAGGACACGAAGAGGTCAATAAATGGAGCATCTTCAGACGTTATTAGGGGCCACCATCAGAGGGGCCGGATGTACTCCTGGCTTCAAAAAAAAAAAAAAAGAGTGACAGCAAGAATGAAAAGTGGTATCTGGCATACCTCTTGCGGCTGAGCAGAATATACCAGTGCCTTCGTGGTATATTAAAGGAATAAGTCCCGAGAAACAGTGGTTTACAGTGATTTTATAACGGCGGAGGGGCGTTCTAAGGCACGACGCGCAGCGGAGTGCCCCTCTGCTGTTATAAAATTACTGTAACCCACTGCTTCTCGGGGCTTATTGCTGCTATAAAACGGTTACCCCACATATAGCCCATTAAATAAACACACAAGAAAAATAACCAACGATAATAATAATTGTAATGATAATATATTAATATCAATTATAATTAATTAATTATATTAATTTATATTTATAATAATTGTATTGTAATAATGCAACAATAAAATTGAGAACTATTCGTTCTTCCACTAAGCAAGATAGATTGGACATTGTTTCCATGTATGTGTTAGAGAAAACAGTAAACATTCTTATGACCAAACCTTTTTTTTCTGGTATGCCAGTTTCATTTGGTGACATATGCCATTTTAAAAGGTATTTCACTGCTGATCTGGGGCTTTAAGCTATTGATTCTGATCATTTTTCTAATGCTTTAAATTTTCGCGGTACAGCAGCTCATGGTTTTTTGCTCATGGTTCTTTGTGACTCTTGCACATGAATGGTGCCGATGACCCGATGAAGTCTCACTGCGCCACAAATAATACATTATATTACAATATATTTACATAACTTAAAATAGAATGGAGTTATTGTTTTATATTCTTGTTTTATACAAGTTACACAATTGAACACACATATATATATATATATAAAATCATTACAAAAATAAAAAATAATTAAATGTATGGTATAGCAGCTCATAGTCCTTTGCGCAAAAGCAATAAAGGATGCATATGCAGGTTGAAAATGTCAATATTTCATAATTATAATCTATCCTTAAAAATCTTGTGTCTTATACACCATGAAAGAAGAGCATAAACTGCAGATATATGGCATACCATATGAGAAAGGCATTAACTGTCTATGGCTTGCTCAAGTGGTATGCCACTCCTGATCTAGTGGTTTATGCTTTTCTTTAATGGTGTACCACTTGTGCCATTTCTTTCGGAATCTGCTGGTCTACATAAGAATCAATTGGCATATTCTCAGACAAGATACAATAATTCTAAAGATAGATTACACTCAAAATATAAAAATAGGCTCTTTTTTTATCTACATCAGTCATGTAGAAATGGGCAATTGCTCATTACTTTTTAATGGTCCAATACTGTACTTCTAAAAGTATGTATTTGTTGGTTTAGTGTATTTTTATGAATTAGTCTTGGGCTGTTCTTTGAGGTAGTAACATTTTTATTTGGTCTTGTAACATTTATAGAATGGTAGGCAATAACTTAAATAGGCCTAAGCCAGGCCTTACCAAGTCTAAACGGACAGAAAGAAATATCTAGCCTTGTTAATTCTTCATTAGCATTAAATGTTAGGGTTCAGTTATACTTATCTGAACTTTAATAATCAAACTATGATTTCCCCTCTTAATAAATGTTTGACTTATCTCATCATATCTTATCTTACAAAACATGTCCCAAGCATTCGATAGGCTTGCCTACCTTTCCCTGTGCTTTGCCAAATGAACATTATAGTACGATGAAATTTAACACGTCAGGGTTTCCACTGTACAAACATATGTAGTGAAAAGCAAAACTTACCACTTGTGTTCTGACTTTTAATTTGTCTCTGCACACTGATATGTCACAGTATCACTGTCACTTCTCTCAGGCCTCTGCGTCACAAAACTGTGAGTCAAGACCGCTTTGAGGGAGGGGCGTGCGCAGTGTTAAAGGTTTAATTTTGATCGAACTTGATGAAAACTTCTGAGGTCCAGTTAACTCACATACTTTGTAATTAAAATGACATATATATTGAAAGTTTATTGTTGAATACATACTGTATATATAGACACATTTAGTAGCGAAACTAGCATAACACAAGGTTGTGGAAAAGTACAAGGTTTGCTATCAATTCATTCTGGCTGAGAGAGGGATACATATATATTAATACACAAACATATGTTTATATTTATATATAATATATATTTTTATTTTTAGATAAACTATCAATGAAGTATTGAGATACTGGACACTCAAGACCTGTATGTAGATGGTAAATTTGTCATTTCAATTTCGCTATGATTTACTGTGACGTAGTGGCAGCAACAGTGCTCCTTGAAGAGCAAGCATGTGTCAATGGCTTGAGTTCGCGTCCATACTTTTGCAAATCTGATTGCTGTACTATGAAAAATGAGTGTATTAGAAAAATGACCATACTCAATAACTTAAAACACCAGATCAGCAGTGACATACTTTTTAAAATGGCACATGCCACCAGATGAAAACTGGCATACCAGAAAAAATTGAACATAACCCACTGCTGCTTAGTGGTTTATGGATCCTTAAAATTCCACTGAGTGTATATATAAACATGCATAAATGTACATGCATATACATGTATATCTATCTATCTACCTATCTATCTATTATATTTAGAATATATATAATATATTCTTATACATACTTACATACATGAAAATAATAAAGTTTCATTGATTTGATTTAATGCTTCACGCACGTGTGCAGTAGGTGGTGGTATGCACCTAAGTTGTCTGCAGAAGAAGAAGAAGAAGAAGTGATGCTCTGCATTCGATTTAGTCAGACTGGACACGATGGCTAGGCTAGGCTAATGCTAACCAAGTTAGCCAATCAACTGCTTGCTGTAATATTGATAATAGGCTGCAACTTTCAGAACACTCAGATACACTGTACAAGAAAAGACAACAAAGGCAAAGTAAGGCAAAGGTTTGGTCATAAGAATGTTTACTCTGACACACGCACATTATATTGTCAATAAAAACAAAATACGACAGTCAGAAAACGGAACATACCAGTCTTAGACGAGTGACATACCACTGATGGAACTGGAATGCCAGTTTAAAAGCAGGAATTTACCACCAGGGAACTGGTATATTCCACTTAAAACTGGAATATACCACTAGGGAACTGGTATATTCCACTCAGCTGCGAGTGGTATGCCAGATACTACTTTTCATTCTTGGCGCTGCTGGGATAAAAAAAAAATCAACAAAATGCAACCGTCCAATCAATCTGTGGTTTCCATGGCAATCCACTGGCCCACTTGGGGCAGGGGTTGGGGTTAAAAGATGATTTGCCTCTTCATACATCAGTGTGCAATTTCAGGGAGTGGCGAGGGCGATGGTGGGGGCGGGGCGGGGGTCTATGTCGAGCTTCCCGGTCATTCAGCAATATCGCTGCACATTTGTGTGGCTTGCCCTCTCCGTTCAAGGGTAGAAGAGACTATATTCTGAATGAAGGGTGATTCTTCAAAAGGGACTTTGCATTCCAGTGAGAGGCAAGGTCATGCAGCTGCTGTGAGCGATGTTAATATTTCAGCAGTGGGCCAACTTGCACGCGAAGGCTGACATCTAATGTACACAGTTATGAGCAAACAGATTTTACATGCAAATTTGTGTTGTTTTTTTTCAGAACTGTTTGTTCCTGCGGGATAAAACCAAACTACACTGGTGGTATTACAGCAGAACGGATTTTACTCACAAAGTGCCAGGTAATACCCACTACCCAGATCCATTTCCCACTGAATACATGTCGCGGATTACAAAGCGCAGTATACGACGAAAGAGACCCCAGACCTTTGAGCAACTGATGTCCCATATCAGGCAAGAATGGGAACAAATTCTGCTTCCGAAACTCCAACAATTAGTGTCCTCTGTTCAAAAACAGCTAATGAATTTGCTACTAGGAGAGATGCTATTACACAGTGGTGAACATGCACCTGTCCCAACTTCACTGGATCATTTGAAATGGCTATTTTTATAAGCAATGAAGTTTAATCATTAAAACATTACATATTTTTACAAGTCTTGTCTCTGCACTTCTTTCAGTTGAATTCGGAAAGGGATTTGCAAATTACTGCTTGCTGTTTTTTTTTAAATTAATAAGTATATATATTTTTTACAATCTATGCATTGTCCTAATTCTTCTGGAACTGAGGTTATACTATCCAAGAGAGGGTATGGGGTGGTGGGTAGGTTTGTAACAAATAAATCAAGGAATGCCTGGATTATTTTGTGAGAGTGAATGGGTAAGCACTCCTTTTCTGTCTGTGCTGCCTGGAAATTCAGCAATGGATACAGGTTTGTAGAATTTGCTTTGTCATTTGCATTCTGGTATATAAACTGCAGATCAAATCTTTTGAACACTTGAGATACATAAGTGTTAAAAATTAGAACTCTTCCAGGCCAAGACTGCAGTCTGTCCATGTGAATTTATGAATGAGTTTATCAGCAATGTAGCACATGACTGTCTCTGAGACGCAGCCAAAACAGTGTTCTTGATTCTGAAGTGGCCTTGGATGATGTACTACTTATATACAGCATAACTCCATTTGGATTTTGCTGCTGTAACATGACTGTTAACTTCTGTGTTGTTAAACAAGAAACAGTTCGGCTAGTCTTACGGAACAGAAGCTTTAATTTCCATTGCATTTTTTGTGTGTGTGTGTTAATGTTGTATCAATATTGACACATTCTGTATTAAAGTGGCTACTTTTGTGTGAGAGATTACACAACTAACTTCTTCGATGTCGAGTGACTGTAGACCTGAAATGTGCCAGTTCGTTGTAGACTTTGGGCCAGAATCGACATAGATTTAGTCCAAACTTGCTGTCTTGGTTGTTTTTTGCTGTGGGATCGGTAAATTAATCCTTCTCCAGGAGTAATATTATAGTCCACCAATGAATAGCAGCTTGTGTTATGATGACGTCATGAAACCAGGACGGCTTTACAACCATGCGTTGCACGCAGCTAGCAGATCGACCCAGTGAAATCCCCCTAGGCGAACATTTTACGAGTAAAAGTGATGTGAAAACAACATTAAATTAATAAGGCGCAAACTATTTTAGGTTTTCTTGATAACCAGAATCTCTGCACCTCACCAGCTGAAAGAGCCAAGATTGCAAGCGAGCTAATTTTGGACAGCGTATAATATTTGTTGGCGCAGCATAAAGATATCAGAGCTGCTGTTCTTTGGTGGACATTAATGTTACTCCTGGATGAGCATTATTTAGTTGGTCCCGGAACAACACTTACAGGGCGATATCTGATCGTGCTTCTCCCTGCATCGTTCTCCACCTAACTGTTCCCTCTTGTACCCTTTCTTCAGGATCTTATTTCTACTTAAAAGCCCTGAGTAGGATGACAATAAAAAAAAGAAAAAACACTCTACGATAAGGTCACAAGAATTGGCATAAAGTTTAGTCGTTGTCGGCCTTAATTAGATTTCACAAATCTCTCACTAGAGCATGAGTATAACTTCAAAATAATTATCTCTTAGAAGTACAGTAACTAATATATTACCCCAGGATTATGTAAAATGTAGTAATGATATAACTTACTCGTTACTTCACAACTCTTTTTATTCCCTCAATAGCTGAATATTGCTGTGAGCAATAGGGGCTAACTTTTCTGTTGCTAGCTTTTAAAAAATATGGTGAAGTCAAATCATTTGGGCCTTACATAATTTTCTCACGGCAGCAAATAGGCTCATAGGTGAAAGAGACCTGTAACAGTGTGTTTTGGAAACGGCCCTTACGGAACAAAGACGTGTTGCACATACTTTAGGGACCAAAACTTGATTGGTGGCTCCACGATCAATATTCAATTAACGTGTTTCCGTCGTGTCGGTGTTCGGCTCGGCTGCTGATTACCATGTAAGGGGAGTAAGAGTCGGTGAGGGAGAGGAGGGGTGGGGACCTGGTGAGTGTGCTTTGGAGAGCTCACAGGAGATTGATGGGACAGAGTCAATGGCTGGAGAGAACAAGAGAGAGAGGAATACAATTACATTGTAATATCAATTTATGAGCTGGAATGGATGGAGGGATGAGGCAGAGAGGTGATTTTTTCTCTCTGTCTCCCTTTTCTCTCTCTCTCTGTTTCTCTGGATACCCATTTCTCTTCTCTTTTTACTTTTTGCTTCTCGGGCTACCTTTCTTGTTCTCTCTGTGTGTCTCTTGCTTGAATAAAAGGCATAATTCAACCTCCTCTTGTTTTTATCAATGGAGAAATGGGGAAATTGGAGTGACTTTGAAGATGCCAATATGAATATTAAATGCATCCCTTCAGACTAGCCGTTTCTCTCTCTCTCTCTCTCTCTCTCTCTCTCTCTCTCTCTCTCATGCACATGCAAACAAACACACACACTTGTACACACCACTAATTATCCCCTTAAATTCCTTTAACAATAATGGCCCCCCCTCCAACCCAATACCCCCCCCCCCCCCCCAGCACTCTTCACCCTCTTTGTTTTGAACACAGATGAACTTCACTAATTGGCCAGACTCTGCTCCGTAGTCTTATTTAGGCCCATAGCATTAATGTTTGTGTATAGTGGCTCTTTTGTGCTGCCAACAGGGGTGGGGGTCTTTCTCAAAGCTAGTTTCAGGACCCTGCACAGTTCTTAAGTGCAAAAAATAAAAAAAACAGCCCCGGTCATCTCATTCCCAGCTCAGAAAAACAGCTTCCTTTCCCCAGCACTGGATGGGAACGGCGTGAACTGGAGCAGAAGTGATTAGATCGCTCGGCTGTACTGCTGAAAGCCGCATCAATGAAAAACTCTTGGTACATATCCGGGAGAACTTGTCTTTGCAGCTGTGGGAATGTACTTCATAACAAAAAAACTGAAATATTATAATCATGTCATTACATTCATGGAATTTCTGTTTAAAGAAAAAGGTTAATCAGAAACATCATAAATTTTCTCCAATTTTCAACCTGTGAATGTGTGATTATATTTACTTTTATAGGGACATTTTATCTGTGCTGTTCTACAGACCTGACAAACTTCAAGAGTAAACACCTCCCCCCGCCCCACCTGAGATGGCCGGGAGGAGGGACTGCCACAGAAAACACGCAAGGGTCTTCTGTTCCAAATGGTGACCGAATTTCAGACTGAATCAATACGGTTCCATTTAGTTTCATTATAAATTTACACCACTGAGTGTGTTTCGCTTCTTATGTCCATTTTTTGTTACACAGGGATTTTTGTTCTTGCTTTAGTTTGTTGAGAGGGTCACCGAGGCAATTGATTATTTATGCCAAAAATTGATTGCGAGGTGTTTATGCAGCGGAAGGCTGGTGGGAAGGAAAACTTCCTCAGATTCCGAGGGGCGGACATCTTGAGAGGGAAAAACACTGGTGAGGGGCGACCCATCCTCCTCGGGCCGGCTCAGGATGAGGGGTCAGGCGCGTGCTCAGGATATGTGATCGCCTCGGTACTGGTCAAGTAAAGCATCCGGAGATCTCATTCTCGGGCAGCCTGCTGGGTCGAGTTCAAAGGTCAAAGGTGATATTAGGCTGACCATGGTGCCGTGATGAATCTGACCATAATCATTTACTCCGGAACTTTTCAAGAGCCCAGTTCAGACGCCTGTGACAGCTCACAAGATAAGAATGAAGAAAAAAAAAACCTCAAAACCATTGAATATTATAAAATGACTATCAGGCAGTTTGCAAGAAGGTATAGAATGCTGCTGTTAATAACAAAGTATGAAATAAATAATATGAAATATTGTGAATTAATAAAATTGCCATGATATCTGAAAATGTTCCAAAACCCTCTCGCCAGCCAGCGACCGTCTGATCACAACCTGAATGTTTCTTGCGGTAATTTGTCTATGTCAAACATCTAATTCCATTTTACAAAACACAGGCTTGAAAAAGTCAGCAAGAACCCTGGTCCGCTGCTGATTTAGACGATGTCATGACATCATTCGTCATCATCATCATCATCATCATCCTCATTTAGCACAGGAACTTGTTGCCCATGAAGACCTCGTGTCTCGCACCGGGAAATACTTTATGTTTGCGGAGATGGACTCTTCTGTCTGCGGAGCTGAAAGTGCTTTGCCCCCTGCTAAAAAAAGTCACATTCCTAAGCAGATAAGGACCCTTTACTATAACAGATAACCCCCAACACACAGGAAGCTCCACTACAGCTTCCGATAGAGGTGTCTGGCCGGGCCTTAAGGTGAGAGCTGATGTCTGGAAGCTCAGTAACGGATGGTAATGACTAAACTCTAAAAACTAGAATATCCCGCCCGTCTGAACATGCATTTTGCTCTTACATCCAGGCTTTGAATTACTATTTCTATCAATTTTCTTGCAAATGGAGAAAACTATTGCCAAAGAGGCAATCAAATTTTCCATCATGTGTCCATGTGGTGTAAATGTTTGACATGTTGACTACACAGCAACTGTAAACAAGCTAACATTTTGCTCTCTCTCGAGAAAAAAAACAATTTTAACTCTCACTGCTGGCCTGAAACACTTGTTCTATTGGGGCGTAAGGATGCACACACTGTTCTCAGACCCTATGGGCTGCAGGAATACAGAATCTGTCCTTTGTTATCTCTCAGACCTGCCAGTAAACTGCACAGGATCGGCCTATCAGAGAGACAGAGGCAGGAAATGGACTCTCTCATTCTCTCACGCTCTAACACCCTCCTCATCTCAGTCCGCTGTATCTCTCTCTTACTCTCTTATCTCCCTGCCTCCTTTTCTTTCCCTCCCTTTCCTACCCCTCTAGCTCACTCCTTCTCTAACTCTCTCATCCTCTCCGGTCATTTTCCCTTATATCCCTCTCTCACCCTGTCATTCTCTCTTGCTTTCTCTCACACTCTTAACCCCCTCAGCTAATTCTCTCTCCTCTCCTCTCTCTCTTCACTCTCCTGGGCTAAATTACCCATGAGCCCCTGGTAATGACTCAGCATGCTGATTGTGGGATCCTCTCTCTTCCCCTACGGCTTTGCTCCTCCCTCCACCTCTGCACTCAAACCGCTGCTCGGTCACCAGAGACTCACTCCCAGTCGCAGTTCGCTGGGTAACAGACCACTCTAAACTTCCCCAAGCAGGATCCTTGGTAGCCCCTGACCAGAGGTGGAGAATCCAGGGGTCCGAAAGTAAAAATCCAGCCAGGTTTTTCTCCCTCCCACAGAGTAAGCTGATCATTCATATTGGCTCTATCTCCTGTCAGAACTAAATCCAGCTGGTTGGATTAAAGCTCTGGGGAAGATTTTTACTTTCTGAACCTGGACTTTCCACCTCTGCCCATGACTCCCTCCTTTTAACATCAGTCCATGACCCACTTCCTTACTTTCAGATCAGCCACGACGAAGAACAAAAACAGATCCTACACATTCAGAGAGAGAAATCAAAACAGAGAAACATTTGGACATAAATTGACAAGATAAACTCAAAAATAAGCCCAACTATAGCTCTGGGTATACTTAGAGGTAGCCGGTGCCACATCGAAGATGTCTTGAAAACTTTAACACGGCAACTAAATCTTGCTAGTTTTCACCTGAATGACCAGACAGTTTTTCCGTGCCTTCCATTCGAAAATCCTTCTATTTGGGTCAATTTCACTCTTTGTTTTGTAACTTGTAGTCCAAGCTTTTCAAGGGCATGTACAGTACACACAGCCAGATGCTCCTGTAGTTTTGAGTTATGGCAAGTAGAGCTGAATTCCACAAGCACAGCAAAGTTCATGACCAGTTTCTCTAATCCAGAGTTCATTTGCAAACATAAAGGACAACAGGCCCAAAACCAGCTCGCCTCATAAAATTTTTTACTTGAAGCTACTCATGAAAAGCATTTTCAGGTGGATAAGATATCATAGCAAATTACCACTTTCACCCCTACGACTGCTGCTACTATTTAAGCTATTACTACTCCTACCAACCTGGGTTTGCTTTTAACTAACTTGGATTGGCAAAGGAGATAAATTGACAGAAAGAGAGAGGGAAAGAGGACAAATAAGACATAGAGAGAGAGAGAGAGAGAGAGAGAGAGCGCGCGAGAGTCCTCTTCTGTAATATGCTGACTGGATGAAGGGTTCTGTCTCTCACAGCTAAAGAGTGCATTGCTTCTTTTATGGGGAGATTTCCTCAGGTCTGACCACATTATTTCACCTGAAAACTGTGAGCAAAGGGAAGCATTGCATCTGTCTACCACCTGTTAAAATGACTCACTAGTGCATGGAAAAATGCCCAGTGCCCATTCAATACTTGCATAGTGGTAATGACTCCACTGAGCGAGGAGAAGAGCTGACTGAACACTGAGCATTGTTCTGTGTGCTGAAACAACAGTTATTTGCTATTTATGACTTCATGAATCACAATTTTTAGGTGCTGTGAGCATGTAAGACCTTATTTGTTAATTTTGTGCTGGTAGGATGCGTGCCATGGTGTAATGCATCCAGCAAAGCCTTTGATTCGTTGACGTCTGGGCTTTTGGCACAAATGGCAAAACCCCCATCAGCACAAATTTTTTTTTTTTTTATCCCCGTCTGACACCAGGCCCATGAAAGATTAGCACAATTTGAGCTTCAAACGACAGGCAGATTTCCAACTCCCATTCCAAACGGGATTTGGCTCTCAAAAAAAGAGAGGGGGAATTTTGTGTGGAGTCCAAATTGTGCATTATCTCAGAATTCTAGTGAGATGGATAGAGAGAGAGAGAGAGAGAGAGAGAGAGAGAGATGACCCTGGGAAATGTAATTTTTCATGTGTACCCTGGTTTAGGTATCCATTTACACTCTTTCTCCACATCTGTCATGGCAGCCTTTCAGGCCCTGCTGTGCTGGTGGGTCTTAAATGTTGATGGAGCTCATATATCGATCCTTGTCAGATGACAACTGTATATAATTATGCTTACTGAACAGGGAGAGCCGTTGCCTGTTGTAGCCAGATAAGCGCTGGCCAGGGTCTGGCACCATAACCAGACTTTTCCTGAAGGCACACTTCAAACAGCCTTATGTTCACCTCTCCTGGGGCCTGTTCTGCTAACACTGGTTATTTCATCCAGCAGGTTGACCAAGTTAGCTGGATAAAACTTCTGAGTACAAGCCTGAGAACAGTCTTTTTACTTCAATCCATGTTCCAGATTCTGGAGGATTCCAGGTTTTGCTCTGTGCTGTTATCCAGCTGTCTCAGTAATCCTGCTTCATGAAATACCCTTCTAGATGACTGAGTGAACGGGGTAACCAATCCCAGAACATCTCTCACCTCAGTCTGTGCACTGCATTTGCTACAGTTCCAGGTTTTGCTTGGAATAGTAATCTGGCAAAATTAGTCATCCTGCTTTCTGGAACAGGTATTGTGGTAATGTTCAAAAAGCTGATTCAGATTTTAGTTTGAGAGTTATTTTTTGAAGGTTTTTTTAAAGGAATTTTTGTTTTTCTTCCTGGACAAAATGCAAAAATGCAACAACCCCCCCCCCCAAAAAAAAACCCAAAAAAAAACATTGTTTTGTTAGGATTTTTGATCCAGACCAGGAATCAAGAGTGGAGGCAGAGTACAATCCAAAAGTAAAGTTCATGGATAGTAATACGGTAACAGTGAGATGAGCCCAGAATAAGAGGGCACAGTTCATTCAGATGTTGAGGGGCGTTGCCAAACCTCAGGGATGACTGCCAGAGGGAGTGCATGCATCACCAAGGAAAGTTAGCTTAGGAGGAACACATAATCTTGACGACTATAAAAGGTAGATGTTCTATTCATTCATTTTCTATACCCGCTCACTAGGGTCACGGGGCGAGCTGGAGCCTATCCCAGCTGGCTACGGGCAAAGGCAGGGACCCACTTGCAGGTTGCCAATCCATTGCAGGGACACCATTCACAGACCATTCACTCTCACACTCACACCTATGGGCAATTTAGTGTCTCCAATTAACCTGACATTCATGTCTTTGGACTGTGGGAGGAAACCGGAGTACCCGGAGAAAACCCACACGAACACGGGGAGAACTCCACACAGAAAGGCCCCAGGCCAGATTTGGACCCACGACCTCCTTGCTGTGAGGCAGCAATGCTAACCACTGTGCCACCATGCCGCCCCCCGTAGGATTGGGAGCATTTTCCTAATATACTGGACAGAGGAAGAGGGTTAACAAGAATGCAGTCCTAATCCTGACCCTGAATTAGGCTTAGGAGTTTGTGCCTATTAAACTGAACAAAGGCACAAACTTGCACTGGGTTAAGTAGAATGCAGTCCTAATCCTGACCCTGAAGTACGTTGGGAGCTTGTTCTAGTTACCTAGGCAAGGAAAATAGTTTCTGCAAATTACTATCATGAAAACTAACATTAAGCTTTATTAAGACATAGGGCCTGATCTACTAAAGCTTTGCATGTATAGAAACCGTGCAAATGCCATATCAATCGTCTTTGATTGCATCTTTGAAATGTGCAAATTTGCACATTCTATGCAGTTAGTACTTTTGGCCTTAATGAATATGTAATAAGGGGCGCGCCTATCCTAATTTAACTGCAAAATATGAAAGAATAAAATGCAAATACAAAATTGTAGCACATACGTAGTGACTGATCAAGCCTGAAAGCAATTTCAGTGATGGTGATTGCATTTGTTATTTAATACCTTTGAAGGGTAGGTACTAATTTGCTCCACGTAATTGCGCACAGGAGAAGACACAGGGGGTGAGTACCCCGAGAACGAGTGTTCTCCATTTGTGTGACAATGTTTGGGATGTCAAAGGAGAGAATAATCCAGACATTTTGCCTATTCAGAAATGCCATTATGGAGCCGTTAGATGAAATAAGGGCTGATTTGGAGCCAGTCACAAGAAGAGTGTCATGCCATACCAGCAATGACGAAACTTCTCATTACTCTCCATTTTCTCACAACTGGTCAATTCCAGTGTACAGTGTCTCTCACTGCTGGGCTCTCTCAAAAGAGTTTCTCATGTGTACTGTCTCAAATACTGGATGCCATATTGCGCAGGATGGGCTGGTACATAAAGCTTTCATCCACATGGGAAGCACTGAATGAAACCAAACAGGAGTTCCCAAAAGTAATCGGAGTGAGTGACTGTACTCATGTGCAAATTGTTCCCCCCTCAAACACTGAGCATGCACTGTTATAAACTTGCACCTATTTTGCCAGTTATTTTATCTGTAATTTTGCAATCAGTTTATAACACAGGTTCTGCATACTGTATGTTAACTGTAAACCACAGTTAAATGCGCGCGGGACTCTACTAACAGTTAAAATAACAAGGAGACAATGCGTTAATTTTACTGTAAAATTCAATCCATTTATAACAGTGTATCTGCTTCCTCCACAAGCACCTCCCGCTCCATCAAGCCGAATTTCATTTTGTGTTTGCGTTCGTCCTTTTCCTCCAGACTGTCCATTGTGGAAATTATAAAGTCCTCATTTAAATGATGCTGTTTGCACTAGCAGTCATTTAGGCAGTTACTCTTAGTAGATCACCCATAAAATATAAGCAAACCAAAAGCGCAAAATGTCATCACAAGCACGAAAATAGTGCTCTTAATCTGGGATCTTAGTAGATCAGGCCCAATATGTCTCTGCAAGGAAGTACTGACTGGTTCTAAACACAAACAGCAAATTACAATCCAGCAACTTCAAACTCAATGCAAGGGGTTTAAATACACCTCACAGGTACAAAAAAAGTAAAAAATAAAACAAGATACTGCCAGGGATAGCAGAATACGTGAGATGTAAACCAATCCAAAGAGACACTACTTACACACACTACTTGCTGAATGAAAGGAGAGACAGAAGGCATTCACACAAGGGTTATGGCAGGCTTAATACCTCCTGGCTGGGTGATTGACTTCCTGAAAACAGGAAAGTCAATGGTTCAAGGTCCAGTGTAGCCACTATAAGAATGGTGCAGCCATTGGGCCATTGAGTAAGGCCCTTAACCCTATATTGCTCCTTGGGATGCTGGCATTGGGCAATCGGTGGTAAGTCATTTGGATTAAAGCGTCAGAAAAACAGCAGCTAGACATTTGTTTCAGGCATTGTACGGAGCTTGTTAATGTATTAAGCATGAGGCAACAGCTATTGAGAAAGTTTTTCTCAACGTAGATAATTTGAGCCATTATGATGGCCTCCTTTCTTTTCAAAGAGACTTATCTTTCCTTGCATACCTGGTCATGGGCGTGGCCTGGCAGGACAAGTGTGTGTTGCCCAGAGAGCAGTCCCTTATAATGCGCACAGCACAGCTGAAGTTTTCCCATCATGCTCCTCTGCAGGCCTTCCCAGAATGCTCAGCAAGCTTCAATTCCAGCCTCTTGCAGATATTTAAGATGGTATTTAAGCCTGGAGATAGGTAATTCTCACATCTTGTCAGCTGTCTTATCAACATCTTTTGACTGTAACAGTGATATTTTCTGCAGGAATTTGGCCCAAAAAGAGTAACATGGGTCATTCTTTTTCATTGCACTGAATTTAGCAAATGCAATAATTCAGAGAAACACTCATCCTACTGTTTCTCTCCGTATGAACAATCCATTTATACAGCGGGATATTTACTGAGCAAGCATCTTGCTCAAGAAAATGACCACAGTGTCTCAGCTGGGATATAATCCAGCAAATATCTGTTTTAGAAGCCACAAACTTGCTAACCATTAAGACAACACACCACAGCTCCAGGAAATTTACTGTCACAGTGTAGCAATGCAATCCAGACAGTACACAAAATTTTAAAAAAAAACCTTAATTGTTTTTTTTTTTCTTTTTTTTTTTTTTGCATTTTGTATTTTTTTCCTATGTTGTTTAATAAGCGTTCAGAGAAGAATGTGTAGTACTTAGCCAAGAATATGGACTAGATGAGAGGTTTTTGGCTGAGCTGTATTTCATTTCCCAAGCTATAATGCTCTGTTTTCATCTTAACCCTTTGAAGAGAAAGTTTTTTTTTTTAAATTATTCATTGTTCAATTACAGTTCTTGATGTTTTATGTTTTGTTAAAGTTCTCAGCATTCGATACCTTAATTGCTTTGAATTATTATACATCAGCATTTTTATGTTCTGTTAAAAACTGTAATAGTTTTGCTGTGTGCACAGTTCAGATGCACGGAGGACAGGGAGATTGGACTGGACGCAGGTGCGAGGATGGACTTACTCACTCACTCATGCCCATTATGCCGTCTGGCATGTAGGGCAGCAACAAAGGTACGCCACTCTGTTTGTTCTGGGCCAGCTTCTGAACGGACACCCATGAGTGATGGAGCGTCTTAAGCTCCCTTTATACAGTGCGACGCCAGGTGTTTTTGGGTCGCCCTCTCCTCCGCTTCCCCTCTGCTGTCCAATGGAGAGCTGTGCGAGTGATATTATCCGGCTCTCTTCTCATCACATGTCCGATCCATCTCCATCGCCTTTGCATGATTATGGTTTCCGTGCTGTCTTGGTTGCAATGGGCAAGAAGATGTTGATTGGAGATGGTCTCGGGCCAGAACACGCGTAGGATCCTTCTGAGGTTCTTGGTGTGGAAGGTGGACAGTTTATTGAGGTCACTTTTGGTCATCCTCCAGCATTCTGAGCCGTATTGTAGGGTCGGAAGTACACAGCTTTGGTTCGGTCTTAGTTTGGTCTTGATGCTGTACTGGGATGACTTCCACACGTTGTTCAACATTCTGAAAGCAGTCCTGGCTTTGTTGAGACAATTTCTGATGTCGCTGCCTGCTCCGCCGTCATGCCTGACAGTGCTTCCGAGGTAGGTAAATTCTTCGGTTGTTGGAAGATCTTCTCCGTTCACTTTGATCGGTGAGGGGTTTGGGACATTCAGCATCATCACTTCTGTCTTCTTTTGGTTGATCTTCCAGCCCACTTGCTGTGCAAACATGCTGAGACGGGTGGTTTTCTCCTGCATGTGTTGGTGAGTGTGTGAGACCAGTGCTAGGTCATCGGCGTAGTCCAGATCTTCAAGAGTTGAGAAGAGGGTGTCACAGCATTGCTACTGCAATGTCATTCAGTATCAGTTTACTTGTGGAATGCTTTATCAGATTATTTGAGTAGTCTTCTGGGTATGTGAAGTGTTCACTACACACACGGACCTGTTGATCTTTTGGTTCAGGACGTGCACATTTCGCAAGCCGCTGCATCCGTAGACGCTTCCTTTTCTTGCCAGCTGGCAACTTTGAAATGTAGCATTTTGCGGACTGTTTCTATGTGAAACAGTGCAGTGTTTAGAGATACAATACGGCATTTCACGATGAAATGATGGACAAAGGAAACCAAATGAAAACGAGGTACAAACACTGATCTATAAGAATAACTATATATTCTTATTCGATATAGATCAGTGAGTACAAAGCGGAGATTAATACTGTCAATATGCATACCTGACGTCACTTCCTTTGAGATCAGTCATGTGACTGGACAAAAAGGCTGCACCCAACGAGATAAGGTGAGACGTTGTTCGTTCCAGATCAGCCAATGTGTGCAGAGCTGGCCGCCACCTTGTGACGGGCGTGCCTGCCGCTGGAACCCATGTAAACTAATAAGCTCTGGTTAATATTTCAGCAGCGTTTCGATTTCCGACATTTTTCTGACCGATAACTAGAGAAGATTTACCTTGAAGCGCCATTTCTGTCCTTTATCGTCCATTGCATTCAACAAAAGTGTAGTAGCTAACTAAATTAGCAGCTTACATAGTTCGTCTATTCATTGTCAATGGTTCCTATGACGTAAGTTTGCATCTGTGATTTCAGGAAACGGACCCCTGAGTGATTGATATTTTTCCATAGAGAATGTTTGAAAATACGGTGGTATACATCCAGGCCTTAAAACCTTAAAACCCCTTCGGTATGGTAATATTATGACTGATCTCGTTCTGTAAGGCCGGGTCTGTTTCTCTAGCAGTACAATTGAGAACGGGGCACTTGTTAACTAGTAAGATAAATTATCATCGCAAATGGCGGGAACCTTGATAACAAGTGTTTTATTGTGACCGCAGCCAAGTCTACTAGCTTAGAAAAAAACAAAACAAAAAAACACTGTTTTGTAATTGAATCTGACACATAGGCCTATCTAGCCTATTAAAAAAATGGTTTGTAATTGGATCAGACACCTATCTATGATTATTTTTTGTTTGATAGAAGATGCATGGTGCAGACCTGGACACTGACATTATGATGGACGAGTCAAGGACGAAGAACAACTAAACCTATTCGCGTCTACTATCAGCGACTGCTGATTTCAATGGGTTTTCAGACGTGCCTAAAGCTGCTTTCACACCGGACGCAAAACAAATTTTTCACGACTGCAATCAGAGATTCACAAAAACACATGTATTTCACATTCATACATAGCTTTTACAATTTTACAATACAATTACATAATTTTACAATTATAATACAATTTCATTGTTTATTGGACTATTACATACACGCAATACAGAGGATAACATTGCCTCCTGTAAACTTTGCCTGATAGTGTCATAGAAGTCAAAGTTTCAAAATATGTATTGCATCCCACACATAAAGAACCTATATAAACATATTGGTTTTAATATTGGGCCACATAAGTTTCGCATAAATGCGACGTACATAAAATTGGCCGTTTTCATATATTATAGGAGCATAGATGTACCTATACCTATAATATATGAAAACAGCACAATTAAAACTTCTACATTTTTTTTTTTTCAATTCGGCATTTCCAATCCCACCTGAATCTGGGATATCCAATTAATGGAACTATGTACAAGTTCCTAGGCTTATTCGCATATGCAGCCCCCTGTTGACAAATCAGGAGAGTGTACTTGGCCCGCAGCCTTTAGCAATTGCTTTTTATATTTTTGCTGAGCAAAACTTCGCAAGTGCAGAATGAGGGCAGAGGATAGTCAAATATACAATTAGTCAGAATGTTTTTTATGAGCACCCATCGAGCCAACAGGACGCGCCTAAGGGAAATCTAATCTACATGACCATTACCAGCGGGCCCGTCGCAATTTGCATCCCTGTAGCGCATTGGCATAATGCGCGCTACTTCTGAAAAGAGCTGCCGACCTCTGATGGTTGATACAAGGCGGGGATTAAAACATATAAGTTTATATAGGTTCTTTCCGTGTGGGAATTTTAGAATCCATGTTATTTAAATCCCTGTAGGAAAAAGTGGGACCTTTAGTTGCTATACAAGCATCTCAGATAAAAGACAAGTGTCTGTTCATTTAAACTGTGAACAGAAATGTAGACTTTGTCTTAAAATTTATTAACAATTAACAGTGAAATGCCCAAATAGATGTAGGGATGAAAATGAATTTTGGAAGGCATGTTTACTTGAATGTATGTTCGTCTGTGTACTTTTATTTTGAGATTTTTGTTTTATTTTGCTACATTTAGACTAAGGACCTCTGAGCCATATTCATGTAGAAACTGCATTACAGACAAGATAGAAAACTTGCATTTGATGGATGTAGTAGTGCAGTGTATAACCTTTCAGTGAATGTGTATGAGCTTTAATGATGTGAATCAAATTTTATCTAATGTGGTGAATCTGGCAGTGACTTAAACTTGAAAAAATGCTCAATTGATGAAATAAACATAATCAAACCATTTTGTTTTTACACATTTCCTTGTCTTCCACAATACACAACTCAATCTTCATAGAATGGAAATAAGTATGGTCAAGAAAGAATTGATGACCTTGTTATTGTTAATGTTTCAGGAAAAAAAATGTAACAAATAGCATGAAATATTTGTGTTGATATCATACGTTTTTATCTCCTCTCACTTGCCATAGTTAATAATGACTGGTTTACACATAACATGCTGTTGTCACACGTCAACATGTGTTTAGGATGTGATGTGATGCCAATTTCACGTGTTCACATGTGAGTTATTGCGTGAAATTCTTGTTATATTTGTAAGGGAATGGGGTTTCTTCATGAGAAAATAAATAAAAGACCATTTTAAAATATAAATAAATAATTTATTCTGGTAGTGAGCAGAATCTTTGCCTGTGAGAGTCCTATATCTCATACAGCCTCTGTGAATCAGGCCAAACACCTAATTGCCCATGCTGTAGCGTCATGGCATTTAGCAGTAAATTAGGCCAGCGGAGGCGCACATATTTCAGATTAGGAGGGCCAATCTTTTCTTTGTGCCTGCGGTCCAGGAGTTATCCCAAATCCCATACACTGCCCCTCTCTCCAGCAAACTTGGGCAGTAGTCTTTTGGTCAGTTCGCAAACTGTGCAAAGTGAACTGCACCCTTATCCATGCATTATGTAAATATTAAGATAGAGGAAGAGCCACTGCTCTTTCCATAAGTTTACAACAAGAGAAAACAATTACCTATTACATTGTTTACCTGCATGTATGGTATTTAAATAATAGTAAAAAAAAAAAAAAACTGGGAGCCCATGAGTTAAAAGTGTAAAAGTTTGCAAAGCTTACTGGAACAGTTTGGATTTTTTTAAGTGGGGTTGCATGAGGTACTTATCTCTAGTCAGTGTATTACCTGCTGTTGATAGCTAGTCTGCAAGCACTAACATTACATTTTCTCAACTGTAGATACAACTTCTGGATTCCCACATGATTGAGTTAATGTAAGAAAGGGCTGTCCAACAACAGGGTAAAGCGGTGAAAATATTGCAAAGGTACCGTAACTGAAACGCATACTGGCTTGTTTTTCATGGGCCATACTTTAGGTGGGTAACCTACGTTTAGCTTCTGTCTCTGGCCTCAGATGTGCATTGCTCTGCCTCTACAAACTATGTGCCTGCCAGCAGATATCTATCGCAGGTCATACTCTGACAATGGATACTTCATACAACCTCATTGCAAAAAAACCCAAACTATCACTTTAAATGACTGACATATAACAGCCCCACGTCTCTTACGAAATAGTTTCCCACTATAATGCTCAACCCATGAACCCACTCCTCAGTGCTGAGATAAGAGCAGGAAGTGACCATCTCAGGGGGGAGGAATGTGTGGAATTTAGGATCCCGGATTTCGAGGTGTGTGGGGGCAATGCAAATGCTCAAATGGTCAAAACCTAAGTTCAGCCCCTGTGTCTCTGGGATGTTTTCTTTCAAGCCCTGTGAGGGCGAACATCTGAATTCTGCCTTATCTCCTCATGACCCTTGCCTCTCTCCCGTCTGTGTCACCTAGCCCCCTCCCGAAACCACCCAGCGACTCTCGTAACTTATAGAAAGTGTCCTACTTTTACATTAATAACTGTCAGTTTGTTTAGCCTCCCATCAATGTTTCCCCACAGCTAATTCACTTCCTATTAATGGCAAATAATACTATTCTTCTCCTAACTGTTGCGTGTAAAATCAAAAGCAATTTCCCACTGGCATTAGCAATTCCTATAAACCCAATAGTAAATTTCCAAGGAGTAAACTGCACGTGAAAGATGGATCTGGAAAGGAGGGATGAAAGGATGATGACTCATTATTCAGATGAAACGGAAGAGAGGAAATAGTCTGGGCCTGTTCAGCTTCTGCCAGGGAAAATGACTTGAAATTCAGTGTAATACATAGCCTTATTATGAGCTGTTGCGCTGGCGACACAACTGTTTATAGTTCTCATTTTGAAACGACTTGATGACATGTATGGTCAGAATTCAGAGAAAGAGAAAAGGTAAATCAAAGCCAAAATTCCTCAGAGATCGTTGTGACATGTTAAAACAAAATTAAGCAGCTCTGGTTAGTCTTTGCAGTTGAGAAGGCTACAGGCCACCATTTATCTCCAGGGTGTTATTTGTGTATTGTGACACATACAAAGCAGGGTGGGTGTCACATCTCTTGGCAAAACAGAGACACTGGCGTCCCCTGAGTTGAGTCCTTTCTTTTTTCCATGGATGAAGAGAACAGAGGTGTGTGTAATTCCACACAAAGACAGGATGTCTGAAGAATCGCTTAAAATAATCAATCAACCTTTGCTTTCCTAAAGCTGTTGATTGTTTACAGGTGGCTGCCTGGAGACCAAATCACCTCCTCTCGATTTTTTTCCATGTTTTCCTTACGTCTTTTCCTTGGTAAAGACATGTCCTGTGGTTGCATCATTCATTTGAAAAACAGCCGGGAGATTACAAACTAGCGTAATTTTGTAATTTTGAGGTAGTACCTCCCTGTTACAAATGCGTAAAACACACAGCCTCAGGCTATTTTGTCAAACACCCGTCCAACCACACACGAAAGACTATACACTCACAGAGGGGTGTGCTTCTCTAGAAAAGACAGGATATATGACAAGTTAATTGACTTTAAGTACTACAGTGTCACATGGAATATTTTTAGTTTTACTTATAACCTTTTTTTCAAGAGGCACAGTACTGCCAAAGACACACAATATGATGACCAGGTGTATTATTTCAAATACAAGCTCCAGCCTGTCATCTCTAATACTCCCTGTTTAGCCCTGATCCAGCCTAGGAGTGTGTTCCTCTCATTACTTAAGAAAACTTATTGTCCTCACTTACACTTGTCTCCTTTTCTTATCTACTAGGAAAGGAGGAGACAAGTGGAGGAAGGGAGGATAAGTTTTGCCAGTTCAGTTGGAGCAATCCTAAACTGTCGCCTTCTATTTTCATGTGAATCACTGGTCACGTTACGCAGATTGAGGTGGCCATGTTGGGACCCTCTCATGCCTTGTGGCTGTATGATAAGATAAGATACACTTAATTGAACCCCGTGGGGTAATTTGTCCTCTGCATTTTACCCACCCTATAGTTAGGAGCTGTGGGCAGCCACAGAGCAGCGCCCGGGGACCAACTCCAGTTCTAAAGCCAGTTCCTTAGTCAGGGGTACTGGTTGGACTGTCCCTATGATGCATGTTTTTGCAGGTGGGGGAAAGCGGAGTACCCGGAGGAAACCCACGCGAACACGGGGAGAACATGCAAACTCCACACAGTAAAGCCCCAGGCCGGATTCCAACCCGCGACCATCTTGCTGTGAGGCAACAATGCTGACCACTATGCCACCATGCCGCCAACATCCACAGGGCAAGTCCTAGTCTGTCCCAGCAATGCAAAGTGAGGCAAGAGCTGTGATTTTCTGGAGAGAGTACGTGACACAGGTTGTATCTCTTCACAGTGAAGCAATGAGGTTAATAAAGTGCCGGAAGGCTGGTTCCAGGAGTACTGAATATGGTCATCTTTGTCCTGTTCTGACAGTAATCACATTGATAAGGAAGATGGACTACTACACAGTCACTATACAGGAAATGAGACATTGAGGTCACGTGAGTGTACCTTAGGTGTGGTGGTATAGTGGTATTAAACAAATTCTGCTGACTCTCCCAAATCTGACTGAGTCTACGTTGGTATTATAGCTCAAGTGTGTATTTCTTGCTGGTATGGTATCTAAGTGTTTGTATGTGTGTGTGTTTCTGTGCATGTTTGTGTGTTTTCTTATATGCGTGTTTGTATTTGAATGTTTGTGTTTGTGTGTGTGTGTGGGCATCCATGTTTGTGCATGCATTTACCCCTTCAACTCAAACTTTTCTATAAGTTTTCCTTTGGGTTGATTCAGTCTTAAAACACTTTTTTTTCATATGTATACAATGATGTATACAATCATGTCTTGTTTAAGTTCTGTGCCTGGCTTTGCCATGTTTATGGATTTCTGTGTTTAGTGACCATTGCTCTGACTGACCATTCTTAGGATTATGTATTGTATTTTGGTAGTTTGGATTTCCTTGTTTTATTATTTTTCATGTTTAGATCATTAGTTATCTTGCCATGTTTTCCTTTCCATGCATTGCACTTCCTCTACCCTGTCTTGTCTTATGTAGGTCTTTGCCCACGGTCCCTAGTCTTGCGTGCCACTCGTTCAAGTGATATATTGGTTTCTGGGTCTCTACTAATCTACTAATCCATACTAACGGTTTGTTGTTTTCGATAATTACTGACACATATTAACATTGTATATTTTTACTAACTTGCTAACATGCACTCGGGATTGTATAGCTGTGCATACTAATTGACTAACGATCTCTCAGCAGTCGCCCAATTCTAGTCTCCGCCTCCTTGCCTATCCCTGATTTTCTCTGCTGCAGCTTCTGTGGATCTCCACTTACACTTTAGGCTTTCCTTTTCTTTAAACTATGCACTTTAGTACTCCTTAACCGGAGCTGTTGTTTTGTACATAAGTTTGTCTTGTGATCCCTGTCTGCGTTTTGGCTTCGGCCAGATTCATGTAATTAGATTATTCCTCATATGTCACTCCTGATTTTTGTATCATTGATTGCACCTGTTTCTCCCTGGTCATGTGTTCACCCCAGATGTGTATTTAAGATGTCTGTTCAAGCACTTCCAGTGTCAGATTGTTTTCCCTAGTCTTCTTGTGCTACGTTTCTCGCCTTAATTACCCAGCGTTTATCTTTCCGACTGGATTGCCCAACTTTCGATTTTTGCCTTTGTGATTTTGGATTATTGTTGCTTCTGTGTGTTTTGACCATTTTCTGCCCGACTACGAGACCTGTTTGCTGCCCTGGTAACAATTCGAATTACGCCCGTGGATTCTGGCTTTGCTTCTTTGATAGTACTATTCCTGTGTACCAGACCCATTTCTGTCCGACTACGATTACCGTGATTGCTGCATTGGTTTTTGATTCTATTTTTGCTTAACTGGATTTTGACTTTTGGATTGTGGACTCTGTACTTCTGCCTTCAGACCTGCAGGGGTCCTCCCCCCTTTAATAAAACAAGCTCTACTGCATTTCCTGGTTCTTGCGACTGGTTCCTGATCGCTTCATTACAATTTTCCCTTTGTTCAGAGAAAGAAATGAGACGTCAACACCAGATGCACCAAACGTTCTTACCACCTAAATCTGCTCTTACCCATGTGTGCTGAATGATGAATCCAATTTGATTGTAAATTGGAGGCTCGTGGCCCACTGTTTGTCATTAGCATAGGTAACGCCCACTGAACTCCATATAAGGGCAGGTGCTGTGCCACGCGAAGAGACCTGACTTTGGCACCACAGTTGGACAGATGCCACTTGAGGTGGTAAGAAGAATTTCTACAGAAGCAGAGATAAAGTGCTGTTAAATTAACTTAAAGTTTTACAGTCTTCCAGAATTTTAAAGTCTTAATTGGGATCAATGACCAATCCTATTTTTAACCACAAATTAAATAATCCAATAATTTAAGTTCCATTAAAACATAAATTAATCTAAATATGATTCAATATACATATATGTTAACTTGCACGGATTGCCCATATGTCAGAGATTTTCCCCTCATTGCACAGCTTACGGGCGTACAAATGAAGTTATTTGCATTTTTAATATCAGCCGCGAAGCGTAGCTGGTATTCGAATCAGAAGTTCTGTCTGTCTGCGTTAATACAATAACATTGGAATCGTTTTAGACTCAACCTTAAGACATAGCTTGTCACTTGCTGGGATAAAAAGAAAGTTTGAGCCCGAAGATAGGTATTATAGGTTCAATAGATTGTTTACCATCATTATATAAATGTTCAAATCAGACCCTGTTTCAGGTAGTCACCCTGCTGGTTCAATTCCAGATTGTCTCAAGTTAGAAAAAAACAGCTCTTGTTTCAGTGACCTATTAGTACCTCCATCCTTTGAGTTGAGAGTCGCTGGATTGTAATTTGCTTATGTGTGCTCAGAACCAGTTAGTATTTACAAATAAATCTCTTTGCCTTTTGAAAGTAAAACATAGTTAATCATAGTAATTCAAGGAAGTTTCCTTTTTGGTCCAATTAATTGGAACAAGCTCCCAAAGCATTCCTCACGGTCTTCTAGATTGGGACCACATTCTTGTTAATCCTCTTCCAGTGAGGCCTTCTGTTCAGTTTACTAGGAACAAGCTCCCAGTCCTTCCTTGATCATCAGGATTGGAACTGCGTTCCTCCAAAGCAACTCACTCCTGCTTTCGAACAGTTTGGCTCTGGTATCTGCAGGTCATCCCAGGAAGTTATTGGCCAGAAATTAGCAATGCCTATACCTCTTCAGCCATAACATCTGGACTGAACTGTGCCATTTTCTTCTGGGCTTCGTTCCACGGTTATCATATTGGTATCAATAAACCCCACCATTGGATTGTATTCTACCTCTGCACTTAATTCCTGGTCTAGATCATAACAGGAAGCCATGTTTTTATGGCCATCGCATTAGATCAAGTAGAAAATATATAGATCTTGAACATCATTTTAAACATATTTCCCCTGTAATTCAGCAGGACATATTTGGTATTGTTGGAAACCTTGGGATGTCCACTAGAATTTAAAATGGCCCTGAAGTTCCACAGCAGCTTCATTTGACATTTATGTATATATGTTTTATGGGGTTAATAGCTGCAGTTGGTTGAGACCCAAGTGATTTGGTATCAATTTATTTTCACCTAATTCTCAGTTTACAGTGTACCTGCATGGTTGCAATGAAAGTCCACGACCACACCAGCGCTGTTGGGTAAATTTGAGAACGCCTGCCTTAGCAAATCCATCTAGTGACAGTGTGATTTCTGTGGTGTGTATCAGCTGGAAATCTGGTGGGCTCCATGTTCACTTCTCTCCATTATAAACAGGACACGAAGAGACGTGAACCACATGTTACACATCTGAAACATCTCAACAATTCCCACAAAGGAAGCCGACTTCAACCCAGGGTCAGTAACGGCTGGCCTTTAAGAGTCCAAAGTGTTCGTAATCTCTTCCTTCCTCTCCTTGTAAACATCCCGCATTATTCAATTCCCTTGTCCAAATTCCATCTCATCTTCAAAAACAAACAGGATAGCGAAGTTGGGCACTTTGTTTGGGTGAACGATCTTCACGCCACGGATTTCCTACACTTCAGGTTGAATGTTGTTTTTTATCCCCTTCCCCTCTTTTGTTCTTTTCCCCGTGTCTAACCACCTTGATATCTGAGAAGGTTCTGTAAGTATGAAAGACATGCTGACTGCTTCTTTGGGAACATACATGAAAGGAAACACAGTCAGCGAGATTACCACATGCAGTTCAGTTATCGACGAAATGGCAAATATGGTTTAAATGTAGGGCTGTCGCTATAATTAATCGCGATTAATTTAAGCGCAATAAAAGTAACTGCCGCTATGAGGCAGACAGACGTGATTGCTTATTACCTTTTCCATGACACATACCTAATGCAGTCATTTGAAATGCTTCCAGGAAGAAACCTGTGATTTGAAGTCCACTAATCACCAGCGAGGTTGGACAGCCTCCATCGCCTTGGCATAATTAGCTCACGTTAAATCATTTCCCGCGTACTTTGCCTTACTTGCAATCAAGCCATTTATTCAGCCAACTGACTAATCACAATCAAAATGTGGCCTATAATGATTAAGAAGAGATAATGACTAGCAGACGGACCTAACCAGGTTGCCGTGTTAGATTGAAAAAATTTCAATCATCTGAATAAATAGCTGACCTCTGAATTACACCTTTCATCGAGGAATTTTGTATGCATTATTAAAGATATTTCTAAAAAAAAAAAAAGAAGTTATTCAAAGATAGCCCTGGTTTTAAGAGCTTAAAAATATAGGCTACGTGAAGTTTAAAACATTTTGTGAAGCATACCGAACATGAATGAGAGAGAGAATATGTTTGCATTGCAGGCAATAGTCAAATGCACCAAAGATTTGGCAATTAACGTTCAGGCGAATCTTTGCCGCAAATTTGAGGCATTTTTTATTAGATAATTGAACGAGAGTAATTTAAAATAATGTAACTCATAGCACTTGATTTTATTTACTTTGTTTAAGGGTATAGAACGTGACATGTAAATTGTAAACGAGTTTGAAAATCTTTTAATATAACGCGACGCGGCAGCCTGGTTAGGTCTGTCTGCTTCTCATTATCTCTTCTTAATCATTATAGGCCACATTTTGATTTTGATTAGTCAGTTGGCTAAATAAAGGGCTTGATTGCAAGTTAGGCAAAGTACACGGGAATTGATTTAAGGTGACCTAATTATGCCAAGGCGATGGAGGCTGTCCAACCTCGCTGGTAATTAGCGGACTTCAAATCACATTTTTATTCCCGGAAGCAGTTCAAATGACCGCATTAGTTGAGTGTCATAGAAAAGGTAATAAGCAAGCTCGTCTCTCTGCCTCATAGTGGCATTTACTTTTATTGCGCTTAAATTAATCGCGATTAATTATAGCGACAGCCGTATTTAAATGTAAAACAGTAAATATTGAATATTGTTAATTTTCTGAAATCCATGAAAAACACAGTGCATGAGTGGGACATTTTCTTTACTCAGCTATCTCTACTGCAAAGTCTGCACAGAGAAACTCTGAAATTGTCATTCAACCTCAATATTCTATGTACAGGGAGAATCAAGAATGAAATGATTCCAAAAGACTGTTCTGTCTGTCAGTATAGCAACCCAGTGTAGTTCATGCTCTCTTTGTCAGTCAAAAACAGTTCAGGCTGGTAGAAGCAGTAGGTACCACTGTCACACCTGCCACTGGGGGTACCATAAACCAAAAAAACCATCCCCTATGAGGAAAAAAAAAACTTTTCCGCTTGTTAAATTCTCTTATTCAAACCAACAAAAGTGTATGCTTCCTAGAACAAGCATAAAGAATGGAAATTTAAATATTTAAAGGGCCACTTTCTCGGTTTCCCATTCTTTCTATCCACTGTTTTACCCAAAGACACATTGAGGGATATTATATACTCCATAGGCCTTCACAACTTTCATGAAGGGTTTACCCTCTGATAGATTGCAGAATGTTACATGAATTACTCTCTGTCATTTCAGACACGTTTTTGTAAACAGACTACAAAAGGCAGGATGGCAGGATGCTAGTAGTGACTTTAACAGATGTGGCCTCTGGAAAAAAAAAGCAGTGAAATTGAGGACATGAGCACTGTGTTTCTCCTACCAGGATATGAACAATCCAATACCCCCCCCCCCCCCCCCGTTGCTACTAGACAGTGCTATTGCTGATTCAGCATCCTTGAAAAAGTGCAAAAAGATTCAGAAAAATCTAGGCTTTAAAAGTAAAATATTTACATTTTAATTATGTAATACAACCCCGGTGTAATATTTGTGATGTCACTCAGAAAGGCAGTGATAATGCACAGAAGATAATTTCAGCCACAATGGAACCGCAGTCATTTAGCGACCACCCTTTTATTTCGCAGCGATGGGGACTGAGGGCTCCACTCACAGGTAAACAGCTGAATTCCTTGTGTCTGATGATCTGTCAATGAATGTTTCTGTTCCTCAACAGAGACACTGCACTGCACTTTGATTTCCGCCTCAGGGGGAGGATCATTCTGTTCGTTCTAAGGAACTGACTTCAACCACAGCTCCTCTCCCTCTTCACCTCTCCGGTACGAGCTCTACAGAGGCCTTCCTGCCTTTTTATTGAGCTGTTTAAGAGGAATATTCCCACCTTGCCTCCCCATAAATTCCCAAATCGAGGTCTCTCCCAAACCTGCGCCAGGATTAAATAGGAGATTGCACTGATTTGGATGCCACAGGCCGATTCAAACCTGAATAGAGATGAAGTGCAGCCTTAGTAAATCCTGAATTAAACCTCTCTCCATAATTTTTGTCACCTCAAATACAAAGGACAGACCAGGGTCAGTTCTAAAACAGCATGCTTGCCATCTCATGGGTTTTAAATGACTTAAATTATCAATATTAGTTTACTTTATTCAGGGCCGGCCCAAGACTAATAAGTTCATGTCATTAAAATGCAAAGCCAGACTTCACTTGGCAGCAAACCTGACGATGGTCATGAAAACTGAGCAGCTCCTAGAGGCAAGTCATTATAAAAACTAATATTTTTTATGATTATTTTATGCTATTCATATGAGGCCATAGCAAAAAGTGGTCAGGATGGCCCACCATAGCCTGTGTACTGCGGGTGCTTTACGGGCCAGATTTTTTCCTTAAAGCAAGGAGAATTTGAAAAACTCTCATTAAATCTCAGAAGAATGCGTGGGACCCCATCCCCGCCGTTATCCAACTGGCCCGTCACGGGCGCGTACCTAACTTCTAATCTGCCATGTTATGTAACCAGCTAGCGTGAGACCTCCGTAAGGAATGCGCTAAAGTGTGACCGCGACCCGACCTCTTTCACCCGACAACACCAACAGCATCTGACCTGCAGGGGACTTTCCTACCGCGTGATCAAAGCCACCGTTAAACCTGGATGTTTATGGTCCGCAAAGAGCCGTGAACCGTGTGCGACCCTGCAGGCAGTTGCTCCTACTGCCTCCCAAATTCAGTTGACTCAAATTTTATTCCTATAACGCTTTTCCCATTTAGAATTGGCCCAAAGTACTGTATGTTTGGTAGGGCCTGAACTCCCATAAAGCAAGCCAATAGCGACAGTCGTGATAGTCAAACATGTTAAGTGCCAGAAAGGTGGAAGAAAGCTTGCCGCTCTTCTTCCCTAGGGTGACAAACTTTTGTCTTACTAAATATTTTTAAGTGTTTAAGTATTTTAAGTGTTTCCCTGCCTCTCTATCCCTTCCCCCGTCCTTCTCCGTTCAGACAGTTGCTGTTTTGCTTTTCACGGTCGAGTGGGCGTACGCAGCGTACGGTACTGCGAAAACACCATCCATCATCAAATATGTGCTGCTGTTTCAGCTGCTGTCTTTACTTCTCTTGTTTTCTTTTTTTTTTTTTTTGCCTTAGACCTGGGAAAAGCTTAGTAGGTTTTCCGCTCAGGAGTGGGACCGAAGCTAATTAAAGTTTAATGTAGCATTTCTCAGGGACGCTTTGGCTGATTCTCTTGGCTCTGACAGAAACTGAACTTCTCCGGTCAGGCATGAGCTGGGCACTACGCCAGGGCTGTTACTATGGGACGAGAGTTCGGTCTCATTGTCTCTGTCTCTCTCATTTTCTCTCTTACTCTATCTCTCTCTATCTCTCTCATTCACTTCTACCGCTATTTTCCTTCTCTCGAATGGACTCTCATCGGCTTCTTTTCATTTTGTGCTGCCTTTTCCCTCTTTCCATTCTTTTGTTGCTCACTTTTCCTTTTTCACTGCTATTTCTATCTCCTGCTCCCCCAATTTCTAACCTCTTTTTGTATGATGGACCTTACCTGCAGGAGTAATGTTTGAAATACAGTCACTCCAGTGAGAACCGTCCCTGTCATGGAGTCAGCTGGCTTCCTTTCTCATAGAGCAGGAGAGCAGACTGACTGGGCATCAGAAAGTTGGATTGATATAATCAAATATGGATACTGAGTTATATAACAAGAACAGAATCACTTTCTCAACCCAATACCAAAATCACTATTCCTCAACCCAGCCAAGGAATCAGTCTCCCAACTCCAGAGTCATGCTTGTCAGGGTGCGCGTGAAAATCAGGGATTGTCCTCTGGAAATTTCCCTTGTTGTTCTTGAAAAGCAAAGAGGAGTTTCATAAGAGAGTGTAAAAAAACTGGATTTGTCCCTCAAGATAACATGCCCTCAGGCTGCTCATGAAAGCCAGACATGAGCGAGACCTCAGACAGGCCCCAGACACACCTCGGTAAGGAAGGCCAGAGCAGGGTGGAGCTTATAGGCCGGTGTGGAGGAGTCTGTGTGAATCAACACTGAGTAAGAGAGGCAGTGATCTACAGTGCAGTCCTGTGTTTTACTTGGGTTTGCAGCAGTTGAAAGTTTTCTTTTTTCCACCAACGCTAACACTGCTCAGTTTGTTTTATTGGTGTCCTGTGAGAAAGTAAGGACTGTGCTCCATTGTTTCAGAAAAAGTACAGAGATGGAAGAGTCTTCTTACCATTTATTTTTACCGTTTATTTCCATGATGTTGTTTCCAACCTCTGTGTTCAGTGCAAATAGAGAACTTTGTTAAAGGCCAGCCTTAGTCTACAGTTAGTCAAAACAGAAACTTTGTGATGGCAGGAAATGTGGACAAAAGTCTGATTATGCTTTTGGGGTATGAGAGAAACAAGAGTGGGGTATTATCACCAGACTCTAAATATAGAAGCTTTTAAGCCGACAGATATGATGTGTGCAGGAGGCACTGTGTGCTTTCCAAGGCTGTCTGAACTTCTAATGCTTTAACTCATTCCCTACAGAATACTTTTATATAAAATTGTTGCGTTTATATGGAATACTTTTCCCGAAAATTACGCAATATAAAGTATTCAAGTACAGGTGGCCCATCACCGCGATCGTCAACTGATTTTGTGCTTTCATCGGACTGCAAATGGGCATCCACGCCTATGGCACCGGCTTACCATAGGGAATGGTAGAATTCCCCGTGCCGTTGGCAGCGGCTTGCCGTAGGGAATGAGTTAATACACTTGTTTTAGTGTCATGCTAAGTAATGATGTAATGTTCTGAAAATGTAATAATAAATGTGGTCATTTGTTCACTCATTGCTTTTTGTTTATGTGAATATGCTGTGAGGGTGCTAATGCTGTTACAATGCTGGTTACGTGGATCAATATTGTCCAGTAAGTTTTCTTGCTCGATGAGTCATTCTCTGTCTTTCTCTCTCATTCCCTTCTGCCTTCTGCTCTACTCCCCACAGATGTCCTTGCCATTTCTTTTCGCTTCCCTCCAAATATCTCCTTTCCAAATGCAACACATTCTCATCTCGACGTGTCATATAGTGACGGTACCAAACCAAACGTGGATATACAACGAAAAAGAGGATTTGAGCATCCATATTTGACGTTAAGGGCTAGGGTTCGGGCTAAGGGTTAAGGCTTAGGGGGTAAGGTTTTTTTCAAACTGGCATCAAACAAGGACGCCTAAAGCCTGCTTCTTTGTTGTATATCGACGGTTAGTCAGGTAGCGTCAGTATACGACGAGTCGTGATGAGACTGGGCTCCAAAATGAGACCTGTCTCCTAGAGAGTTAGCTCTTAATGGTCTGCGGCCAAATGAGACAAACGCGGCACTGGAAATCGCTAGCATGATACCATAGCTCCATTGTCAACGGCATAGTTTAACTCGCATGAATGCCCAGGACTTACTGTATCCATCTCTTTATGAAGTTTATGGGCCACGCAGAGATTATTTGTCATTTTTTGATGTTGTTAGCTGTGTTGGGTTTAAGTTATTAAGGCTAAACAAAGCCAGTTTGACAGCGATGGAGCAATCGTTCCTCATTCAGGATTTAAACCTGTACTGTACTGCATCACGCCAGGGCTTTAGTGGTGGATGTTTGCTATGTAAGCTCTTGAATCAACCATGGAATGACCCAGAATTATGCATGTGTTGCCCTTTAAGCTCGGAGGAAAAAGGACAACACCTGCAAAATATGGTGTAAATAATAGTTTTACTGGCGTTGCTCTTCACTGAGCACTTAGCAAAGGCGGACGCTTGAAACTACGACAATTGAGCGCAAGATCGCCACTGTAGTTCAAGCAACAGTAAGAAAGTGACAGTACTGCCACTCGCCGGCTAACATTCAAACTACATTCCACTCTACATTTAGAGATGAACAGAGCTAATAGACAGTAAACCCATGAGAATAATAAACTGAAAATAACAATAAAACTATTAATGAACTGAACTGTAACTACAGTCCTGCAAATGTGTTAAAACTGCAATGATTGCATTGTTGCCGCCTTCTTTGCAACAGTCAGCCAATAGCGGAGCCCCTTGAGGAAAGGGATTTGGAGTGCAGCATGCTCTGTGCCTGCCTATTAGCTAAGCCCAACATTGGCAGGTCGCTGCGCGCAGAGCTTGCGGGTTCCTGAAGGTCTAGTCTGTATATCTCTGTCTCCATTATGTCTGTATTAAACTGGGCAAGGTTGTTTGGACCAGCCAACAAAATTGTGCTTCATATTAGAGTAATTTTGCTGATCCAAATCCAATTACAGTTGATTTGACAGATCAAGGGCCAATCCACGCTGGTGGAATGTGGGGAGAAGAACCTCATTCATGAATGCAGCAACTACGTTACTGTGCCAGTCTTGGGCTTTAACTGCCACCCTTCTGAGGCGTATTTTTATTGTTTTGGGAAGATTAGGGAGAGAGTTAATCATAAAGGAATGTAATCTCTACAAGGACAATAAACATGAGTTGAACAGCAGAGAAGTGAACCAAAAAATAAGTGTGGCTCATGCTGTCACCGCCCTGTTCCCCAGCTCAGGCCTGACTGATGTAATGCAATGCAAGATACAGAAATACTTTAACTAATGACAATAACTTCATCATTCATTACTAACTGTACATTTATATCCACATTATTATTCCTCACATTTGCACAGAATCCAAGCTCATAAACTTCAAATTAGTTATCCATGAACAAGTAAATTTGCTTTTTAAATCCTCATATAATAAATACATGTCAATAAGAATGAATGATATAATGATTAGTATTTTGTACAAAAGTTAATGCCAGCTCGATCTAATTGTAAATGTTTTTTCCCAGCCCATTCTATGCAAACTCTGCATGACACAATGCAACTAAATGTCCTTGGTTAGTCTTTCCTCACAAAACAAAGCCAATATTAAATTATCTGAGATAACATACAGTGCTGTAGTATTTGCCCCCTTCCTGATTTCTAACTTTTTTGCACATTTTTCACTCTTAAATGTTTCAGATCATCAAACAAATTTTAAAATAAGACCAAGATAACCCGAGTAAATACAAAATGCAATTTTGAAATGATGATTTCATTTATTAAGGGGAAAAAGCTATCCAAACCTTCCTGGCCTTATGTGAAAAAGTAATTGCTCCCCTTGTTAAATCATGAATTAACTGTGATTAACCACATTTTTTGAGTCCAATTTCACTTGCCATACCCAGGCCTGATTACGGCCAGACCTGTTGAATCAATAAATCACTTTAATAGAACCTGTTTGACAAAGTGAAGTAGGCTAAAAGATCTCAAAAAGCAACATAACATAACACGAATGGCGAGAACAGGCCGTTCAGCCCAACTAGGCTCGCCAGTTTCTTTATACTATTGTGAATATATCACTTCAGATACTCGATGACTCAATGGTATCTAGCTGCAAGTCAAGCCTGCTCTTGAAAACTCCTAAGGTCTCTGCCTCAACAATATAATCAGGCAAGCTATTCCACATCAAAATTACTCTTTGGGTGAAGAAATATTTCCGAATATCAGTGCTAAATTTACCTTTGGTCAACTTCCATTTGTGACCCCGAGTTCTACTCATAACACTTAGTCGAAGGAATACTACATAATTCACTTTGTTAATCTCTTTAACATATTTAAAGACCTCAATCAGATCACCCTTAAGTCTTTTTTCCCTAAGATTAAAGAGATTAAGGATCTTCAGCCTCTTCTCATAGCTTTCATCTTTTTTACTCGGAATTAGCTTAGTGGCTCTTCTCTGAATTTTTTCTGGAGCCTCTATATCTTTCTTAAAGTATGGTCCGCAGAACTGTACACAATACTCCAGATGTGGTCTGAAGAATGTGTTGTACAAAAGAACCATCTCCTCCATGGATTAGTACTCAATACTTTTGGCAATGTATCCCAGCATCCAATTGGCTTTTTTAACTGCTACAGCACAATGGCTAGAGCCTGTGACGGTTTGGTTAACAATCACTCTTAGATCTTTTTCGTGTGGAGCACATTCCAGTTTTAAACCTCCCATGAAGTGATCATTAATGTAATCATTAATGAAGGTCATTAATGTAGATAAGGAACCGCAGGGGTCCAAACACCAATCCCTGGGGGACGCCACTCCCCACCATACCTAACTCAGATGAGATGCCACTGACCACCACTCTGTGTGTTCTGTCCTATAACCAGTTTTGAATCCACTTCAGAATACCTCTTGTAACTCCAATGGAGCTCATTTTAAAAATTAGTCTCTTATGCGGTACTGTATCAAATGCTTTCTGAAAATCCAAGTATATGATGTCATAAGCCCTGCTCTGGTCATAAGTCTTGGTGCCCTCTTCAAAAAATTCCAGACAGTTTGTCAGGTATGACCTTCCCTTGCGGAAACCATGTTGGCTATCCCTCAAGATACTGTTACGTTCAAGAAATAAGTCCAGCTCATCCTTTATGATAGATTCCAATATTTTGCTCGCCATGCAAGTTTAACTGACTGGGCTGTAATTTCCTGGCTCAGCATGGTCCCCTTTCTTATATATTGGAATTACAACCCCAGTTCCAAAATTGTTGTGTAAATTGTGAATAAAATCAAAACGCAATTACTTTCAAATCACACTGGCCAGTATTTTATTCATAATAGAACAGAGATAATATAGCAAATGTTGAAACTGAAAATTTTTACAATTATATCTACAAAATGAGCTCATTTCATATTTTATGGCTGCTACAGGTCTCGGCAGGACAGGGGCCTGTTTACCATGGTGTAGCATCCCCTCTTCTTTTTAACACAGAATGGAGGCATCTGGCCATTGAGGAGACAAGTTTCTTGAGTTTAGCCATTGGAATTTGATCCCACTCTTGTTTAATACAGGCTTCCAGCTGCTGGAGACATTTTGGTCTCCTTTGACAGACTTAATTTAATTTTGCGCCAAATGTTCTCAATTGATGAATGATCAGGACTGCGGGCAGGCCAGTTCAGCACATGGACTCTTCTACTACGAAGTCATGCTGTTGTAATAGCTGCAGTATGTGGTTTTGCATTGTCCTGCGGAATAGATATGTTGTATAAGTATATGTTGCTGTAAAACCTTTATAATTTTATATACCTTTCAGCATTAATGGTGTTATTTAAAACATGCAAGTGTCCCACACCATATACACTAATGCATCCCCATGCCATCAGTGATGCTGGCTTTTGAACTGAACGCTGATAACAGGAGGGGTGGTATTTCTCCTCTTAAGCCCGGAGTACACAATGCCCATGATTTCCAACAAGAATGTCAAATTTGGACTCGTCTGACTACAGGACACTTTGCCACTTTGCTACAGAATGTCCAACCATCAGTTGGTGACCTCAAGCTCAAGCGCACTTGGGTTATGCAGCAGGACAATGGTCCGAAACACACTAGCAAGTCCACATACTGGAGGTTTTTGGAGCGGCATAAGCAAAGTCCGGACTTAAATCCGATTGTGATACTGTGGCATGACCTTAAACGGACGGTTCATGCTCAAAAACGCTCCAATGTGGCTGAATTAAAACATTCTGCCAAGAGAAGTGGGCCACAATTCCTCCACAGCGAAGTGAAAGACTCATTGCCAGTTATCGCAAACTCTTGATTGCAGTTGTTGTCGCAGAGGATGGCACAACCAGTTATTAGATTTAGGGGCAGTTACTTTTTCACACCAGGCCAGGTAGGTTTGGATAGCTTTTTCCCCTTAATAAATTAATTCAACATTTAAAAACTGCATTTTGTATTTACTCGGGTTGTCTTTTCCAATTATTAAAATTTGTTTGCTGATCTGAAACATTTAAGCGTGACAAATAAGCAAAAAAATAAGAAATCAGGAAGGGGGCATATACTTCTTCACGGCATTGTGGAATGCAACTGGAGATTAAAGCTGCATCTGTGAGCTTAGGGCTCTCAGTGCTGTGCTGCCAGCAGCCCAAAGATGGTTTTCCAAAGGGCTGGGCTGAGTTTGTCCAGGAAGAGCAGTGGCCTGGATTAGCGCTTATGTTTCCGCCAAAGACTGGAAACACAAAAGAAAAATATATAAACACAAAGGGAGAGTCCTTGAGTGCCCCTGGCTGCTTAGCGCAGTAATCATGTGCACCAGGGCAGCGAGAGTCATGGACATCCGCGTGACATCACGACCTCTCAGCAGAACTCCAGCTACTCCCTGATAGGCCCATGTTGGCGCCGGACCGTGGCGACAGGTCTCCACTCAGAAAACCCAGTGATGGAAATATCATGCGAGACAGTTGCCACTGCTAACACAACTGCTCCCGCTAAGGCTAAAAGGGTGCAGTGGTACGCCTGCCTATCTGCAGCTGCCTTTCCTCATCTGACAGACAGGCTCCGATTCCTTCCTTCCATCCTAACCCACCACATCTCCCTCTAACCTGCAAGTGCAACTTCAAGACCTGCCAAACATATGCAACATTTTCCCTTCCGAGCATTAAATGACCAGCTCTAAGGACCAGCTATGGAGGCTGAGTTCCATGGTTACATAATCTAAAAAAAACCCTTAGCGCTGAGACATAAGCTGTGGGCAAGAAGACATTAGCCGCTAGCACAGTCTAAAGGATATTATCTAATAGCATAATCAACATACAGTGATTTAATCGTTTGCAAAATATGAAAGGCATAAACTGTGAGCATGATCTAAAAGACATTAGCTGCAAGCACAGTTTAAAGGACGTTATCCAATACCATAACCTTACATACTGTGTACAGGTTATATAATGTAGAAGACATTTGCCGTTAGCATAATATGAAATACATTAACTTCTCACAAGCCCTTAAACTATTTAAGAAGACATCTCTGAATAAAAATAAAAAAAGGATATGAATGGCTGCATTGTTTTTTGATTTAAAATAATGACGTCTTTCTGTCTGGTAAACTCAGAAGATTTTCCTTTTTGGTGCTGACTGAATGCTGTAAGGATTGTCTGATTTTCGTGTATCAACATTTTTTTGTATTTTGTGCGAGTGTGTGTGTGTGGGGGGGGGGGACTCACTGACTTGGAGACCGGTTACTTCAGATGAGCGCCAACTATACAATTCTTTGTATTGATGGAATACATTGTAGTACATTTAAATAAACAGGAATGTCAAGATGATATGACACTTTAAAATATGTGGTATAGAAAAGGTCGCTGCTTTCATGGTTGTATATTTATCATACATCAAAATTGAATGCTGAGTAATATTTTGCAGTTTCCAGTAAGTCCTCTTGAATACAGCATATTACACAAGATCATAACTGCAGTTTTCTCAAAGACCTCATATTTACAGTACATTGCACAAGTGTATAAGTGTGTTTTCCTTTAAGTCAACATGTTTCCAGTAGATAGGGTGGAGACTGTACCCAGGAGCACAATCCCATTCTACACCCAGCTCCTGATCTCTTCCAGCGCGCCAGGTTTGTTACGTAATCATTTTGTTGTTGCAGTTCATGGGAAACACCTGATGTCACTCCGGGAGCTGGTTTTAGGATGTTATTTTGTTGTCCGAAGTGGTGCGCGGCGATTGTTGTGGTCCGGACTGTCGGCACAGAGTGTACAGTCTGTATGTGAGTCACACACTGAATGCGTTAGTGAAACAAAGATGAAGAAAAAGGAAAATTTGAAATGGGCGCTGGTCCAAAATGTGTGCCCACTTGCTCATTCTCGGAACAGAGGGAAAGCGTTCTTAATAATATCCATGTCTGAGGGAGCCCGTCAGCCAAATAAACATCTGCATCACTTTGCTCTCACGGGACCCACCAAACAAAAAGAAAATCTTTTCTCATGGAGGTGCAAATTTAGCAAAGGTAGAACAAATCACATTAACAGGCAACAAAAAATGAACAGATTTCTGATCAACCTGACAAAAACTTGTTCCATAGGATATACACATCAAACAGTCACTGGGTTATAAAATTCTTTTACCTGTGAGAAACTGTGTATCCTGTCCTCTCACAGGCTCTACTTCAGGAATCACAAAATCTGGCCCTTGAATCCAAATCCAGCTTTGGTTGCTTTTCGCCAAGTCATGAAAAATGAGTGCTTTTTTTGCTAGACAAATTTGAAAAGCAGCAGCTCCTGGCCTTCGAGGACTCTGAATTTATGGTCCCTGCTTACCTTCTTTCCCAAAGATAACTACTGTAATTCAAAAACCAGTTAATGTCAGTATTTTCATATGCTGTCTAGCAAACACAGGCCGGCATGCTGGTGCACTGAGTAGCACCATTGCCTTACAGATGGGTTTGAACATTGCCACGTCCAGTCAGTGTGGATGTTTTCCGCAAGTTTCTGTGGCTTTCCTTTAGGTTGTCATGTCTCCGCTCTCAAATGAAAGGCACAGTTGTCTGTCTAATCGGAGACTGTAAACTGCCCATCGGCAGGACTGTGCGAGTGAATGGGGTGGGATCCCTGCAATGGACTGGAGAACCGAGACTGTGATCCTGCTTCTCGCCCACTGTATACTGGGATTGGTCACATGGAAACGTAGACTATTACAAACAGTGTTGGCTTGCTTACTGGTTTCTGGTTTTCAAAGCCAGTAAAATGTCTGCCCTCTCACCTTCTGTACTGCCAGACTCTGAGTCAGTCCTCTGTAAGAGCTGTAACTCATCCAAAAAGAAGTTGGTCTGAGCCAACCCTGTGAAAATGCTGATGATAAACAGGTCAAACAAAATGTCTGCTGACATGGGGGAATGGGGAGGGTAACCAAAAACAAAACAGCGATTCGCAAATAGCTCAGATGCCATATTTACGATTCAAGCATTGGGCCACTCCACACCAGAGCACTGGGATGTAAGGAGGTTTTGGTTTTACCCGGACAAAATTAACTCATTTGTTCACACCAATATCAGCTTACTTGCTGATTGGATCACAGTAAAGTATTTCATTTAGGGACAGTGTCCGTTTATCATTCACACTGTTATAAACTTGAACTTTTAAACCTGAACTTAATTTAAATGGCACCTTTTCTGCCACATATTTCAGCTGAAATTTACAATAAGTTCAACGAAGTTCTGTGTATGTTAACTGTAAACCGCAGTTATATGCGCACAGGACTCCACTTACAGTTAAAATAACCAAGCAACAATGCGTTAATTAACTACGCCCGACAAGGCGGCGTGGGTATACAGTTTAGCACCGTCTGTCTGTCTCTTTGTGTGTGTGTGTGTCTGTCTGTCTGTCTGCGCGACAGCTCGGCAACCACTGAAGCTAGGGTGACCAAACTTTGTGGGGTAGATGATCCTAGGGTACCCTGTCCAAATTTGCATTTTGAGATCAAAAGGTCAAAGATCAAGGTCAACAAGGGGCGTGGGTTAGCATCTCTATACAGTGCGCATCATCTAGTTGAACTAAGAAATTCAGTCAGTTTATAACCGTTTATAACTTGCCTGAGTGCTACAAAGCCACGCTGCTGTAACACGTGCAGAATGTGGCTTGGCATTGGCATTGAAATAAACCGGGACGTCCCTGAAAAAGACGTCGCCTGGATGGCAGCACATGTTGCTCCAATTCCTGTATGTACCTTTCAGCATTAATGTAGCCTTCACAGATGTGAAAGTTACTCACGCCATGGGCACGAACACATACCCATGTAATGTCTTTTCAGTGTACAGTGTTGCAGGCACTGAAATAAAAATGAAGGTAGCTGGATTGAAACGAAAGAAGATGAACTGCATTTACTTTGTTTTGATACGGAGCTTCAAAAACTAATAATCATAGCAAAATTACGGGAGAACAGAGCTTCCCAAATAAGTACAAAAATTGCAAGACAAACTCGATATAAATCTTTAGAAGATACACTCAAAACGCTACAAAACAGGCTTATGAGACTTCACACCCGAGTAGTGTGAAACTCAGGGTTATAAAGGCAATTTTGGATAATTGGGTAACAATCCACAGCTGCATATAGTTGAGTGATGAGTGGGAGAGCAGGCCGATTCCGCAGAACGCTGGGGAACGCTGGGGCGTGACATAACAGATGCAAAGATTCAACATCAAATTTTTTGAGTTTGTCACTATGGAGGCAATTACTTTTCCACATAGGGCCACATAGAGTTGGATAACTTTTTCTCCATTGATAAATGAAATTGTAATTTAAATACTGAATTTTTGGTTTGCTTTGGTTATCTTCATCTAGTGTTAAAATTACTTTCATGATAATAAATTTGAGAAACTGGGTAAGAGGAACACCAAAGCATTCATTCTTACAAAACATGGTATCAATGCACAAGACATCGGTCTATGTTTATATTTCCTACATTGCATATTATTCTCAGGTTAAATACAGTAAGTAATAGATGGTAAATTAAATATTATGATGTTCCTCTTAAATTAAACCCACTAGACATGAAATGAGGAGCTTGTCCTCCAACAAAATACACCCGGAAAGGTCGTTTGTCAAGCAGCTTATTACGACCTACAGTTACGTTTAGGAGTTAAGCGACCTCTAGCGGTAATTTAAATAACTACAATCTGGTTTCCATCGTCAGCTTCGCCGTCAGTAAATCCCTGACCTAAACTTAATCCTGACCCTAATCCTAATACTAACCTAATCCCAACCCTAATCCTTATCCAAACCGTTATTTTAAGTGTAAATATGACTGAAACTGTTTCTGGGGCTGAGACTGTAATTCTAACTGTACCTTCCTGCTGCCAGTAGGGGCACGATATTAAGAAATGCTCCTGTTGGTCACAAATCAGAGAAAATGAGAATAACCGACCTATTTGAGCGTATGGTTGGAGGACAGATTGGGAGCAAACACGCACACACACACAAACAAGCTCCTGAAAAGGCCTCCCTCAGCCAGGCTTGTTGATAAGATGAGAAACTCTCTCGTGCCTCTCTTTTGAATTGTCAATATCTTTTTTTTTTGGTAAAGCAAGTGCTGATAGCTTCTTTGTTGTCTGAATGCCCGGGAAAACAGTGCAAAGCATGCAATTTGGCAATCAGAAAATTTGAAGATTTTATTGACATGAATTCCTCTTGTAGAGGTGAATCCCTCCGTTCATCTTATTCTATGACCTAAAACATTTAATTCTGGCAGGAAACCTTTTTCCAAAACACTGCTACTCATGATAATGAAAAAAAAATGACAGCATCAAGCATAATATTTCTCCACATAGCGCGTTCCTATGCTGTCTTAAATCACACTGAGACAGGCCCAGATTTGCAAATTATATATTGATGGGTCTCTTGTTACACTACCGTTCCAACAGTGTGCAGTCACCATTTAGGCGGACACTCTTGAATAGTGTGACTAACAAAAATCACCTTTAAAACGGAAGGCTGGGGCGAGAGATATACTGGCATTATTAACTCTGTGATGCGTGCCTCACTGGCGTTAACTTACAGATCACCATATATATGCTAATCACTGCCTACAACTTTGGTGTGTTGTATCCATTGTATGTTCCACAAGAGCTGCTCAATGACACAAGAAGCCATTTTGTGGGGGCTGCCATGTTTGATTATGGGGCTTTTTGGCAGCAAAGCATTTGCATTAGGTATCTTAATTGGAAAGCATAGACAAGAATTAGCTAAAATGGAATGGAAATCTTCTGAGCAGCTGTGAAAACATGGTCTCTGGAGACTAATTAGTTCAGTGCAAAGAAAAAAAAGGAATATAAGAATTTTGAAATACTGCTCAAAGATCAGTATATTTAGTATATCAGTATATCTGATATTTCTCTTCAAATGACGTCTTAGTTTTGGAATGACTTTCATAAGAGATATTTGCTTTTTTCCACTGGCCATTGTTGTTTGCATGCGTATGGGGAAATGTCGATCCATAATTCGCTGACTTAACCTGTTGTATATCTCTTCCAGTTTCTCCTGTCTCTTTCTTTACTGTGCTGTCCAATATAGCTGAACACAAAGCCTAATATAATTAATAGAACTGCTGCCACTACTGAAATCTCCATTGCAAATAGATATTGGGTTTTGCGAGAATCGAAATGTCAGTTGAGGCATAGTCTAAAAAGGTGAGTCAGACCCAACATAAATCTGCAGATGTTAGCCTTCTCCTTGATTAGCTCATTACAGTTCCAGGGTGTGGCTGCTGGAGCGCATTCACAGGGAAACAAAACAATTGCCGTGCCTTCTGTGTGATGTCTATTTAAAAAAAACAAAAAATAAAACATGTTATTCAGTGTCCCTGCTGCTGCTTTTGTCACTGTTGCTGTTTTAGATTTGGTTCAATGTTGCTTTTTATCATCTGATCTCCCCTACAGAACACGGTGGTTCGCGTTTTATTCTGCAATTGAATGAGCTCAGACTGAGAAATGAGATGAATGTGGCAGATTCCTGTACATACATTTCAGTGAGGTATTACATGTCTAAAAACGGCTCCACGGTTAAACCTCAGGACATCTGGTGCCCTTCAAAAACAATCTTGCAGTTATCAGTCAGTTAGTGGAACCAGAATCTCCCGGCCCCAAGGGAAACCAACCCATTAATATGTGGTCTCTCTGGCAGTCTGTCTCTCGGGGGTATGGGTAAATAATTTCAGGTATGTACAAAATTTTTTCTATATTCTTTGAGCACCTAGGGAAGCTAGTTCAAATGTGTCCCATACTGGCACAAATACTGTCAGATATGAGAGCATTCTGGAGCATAATCGCCTCTCTGCCATTGGCTTAGGCAAGCAACCTAGTATCAAATTGAAACTTCTCCGATGTAAAGGAGGGTGGGGGATCGTCCACCAATCAAGACGACTGAGAATTCCAGTAAACTCTCAGTATAACCCTGAACAGTTTGGTCTACTGCCAGATTTGGAAGGTCTCAGGTTTGACTTACCTGACTAACTCAGTCATCTGACTTCCTTCTTTGTGAAACAGGGCCTACCCAATTATGTCTGCCTCACATAGGAACAAATCATGGTTGGTATGAAAAAAACATGATGTAATGGTCCCAGCTCCATGCAGGTATGAAGACATTCCACCTCTTCTAGAAGCCCCAAGGATCGGTCGGAATTTCATACCTTCTTCCTTCCTAATACCCAGATGCGCTCAGACATCTCCCACAAATCAGCCGTTTGCAATGCAGGCTGAAGTGAAGGTAAGGAATTTGCTATCCTGGCACTGACTGACACTTAAAAACAATCAGAGCAGCTGCACATTTGCAAAGTAGAAGAGAAGCCCTCCTTAAAAAATGACATAAATTATACAAAAGTGCCAAGGATTGTGAACCAAGAACTAAATATTGACCCGATATTTACAAAGAGAAAAGGAGGAACGGAAGAGAGGGATTATCTAGAAAGATAGAAAAATACAAATCTGACCCATGACCTTTCACTTCAACTTTGATGTTTCTAGCAGAGAAAATGTACAAAAATGAGCAGCTCTAATAAATGGTGCATTGTAAGTTTATGCAAATGGAGAATGGGACAGATATGAGATCACCTCAATCTTTGACCTCTGACCCAAAAAATCAAATCATTTTGCCAGAGTCCAAGTGGACATTTGTGCCAACTTGGAAAAATAAATAAATCACTCCGGGTGATCTGGAGTTGTCACGGTGACAAGGTAACGGCAGTAAGATGGACTTGTAGTCCCAGCAACACTGACCTTTGACGACCAAAATCTAATCAGTTCATCTCTCATTCCAAGGGGACATTTGCGCCAAATTTGAAGAAATTCTCTCCATGCACTCTGGAGATAGTGCGTTCATATAATTAGGTCGGATGGACAGACAGGCTGACGGCCAGATGGACAGCCAGCAAACATAATGCCTCAGGCCATGGCTGTCACTGGTGCAGAGGCATAATACATCACTGCATCATGACAGACTTCCACTGGTGCAGGATCATGATCACTCACTAGTGGAATGAAAGAATCCCCTCCCTGTTAAAAAAAAAGGAGAAAAGAAAAATGCCCCAGATTTCCCATCCTGCTGGTCTTTCAAACAAGGCTTTATGACGTCCCTAGATAACTGCAGTTCCGCTGGAAACTCGGTGTCTCTCACAAACTTTGGGATTTTCTGGGGTAAAAATAGAAAGCGCAGGAGGAAAGATTTAGGATAATATACTGTATCTCTGAAATGCACAGACTTCTGCCAAGAAATCTTCACTCTTGAACAAACCGGATTACCCTTTAGATCTTATCTGTCCTCGGCCTACTTTATTTACCAGCATTGTACGTAAAGAGAGTCATTGACTTTTCAAGAATGCAGTGGAAATTTCTGATGTTGGAAAAAACTGCAACAGAAGGAGCACTAGGGCTGAAACATATTCAAGAAACGTTCTTGCATTTTTGATGAGCAAGTACATATTGTCAATCACAAAATGGTAGAACTGCTCAACCTTCACCACGAAGGTCAAATCCCTAAGAGGCTTGATACCTTCAGTCAAATGACATGGATACAAACTTTACAATGAGATCACTTGAACTGCAATTATCTAGTGTAATTTTTAATACATGTAAAATGTCCCCTATCATGTCAGTAGGAGAGCCAGAAATTAATTTCAAGCCATCTCAAAATGCGTTCCTTTGTGAGATTACATGGCGAAGTGACCACCCAGAGGCCAGAGGGTCAATCAGTTATTTCCTTATTCTGAGTGGTCCCTCGATGGGCGCATCTCATAGCTTAGGCTGCAGCCTTCGAAGGCCACATTTTTAGGGGTCGTCACTTATTTCAATCTGCCACACGATCATTTAGGGTTAGGGATATGGATAAATTTTGGATTAGGGTTAGGTTAGGGGCTAGGTTTAGAGTTAGGGGTTAGAGTTATGGTTTGGGTTAGGAAAACCGGTGACAACTCACGTTAACCAAAGCTGTTTAATGGAGATGAAATTATGTCATATCAGTTTAGTTGATAGAATTAAGTGACAGCCCCTAAAAATGCAGCCTTCAAAGGCTGCAGCCCCAGCTTTGAGATGCACCCAAGGTGTGATTAAGCGTGCCAGACTCAGAATCGAAACATCCTGAGTATGAGTCCTTCCCAAGGATTTGCGGTGTGTTCTTGAGCAAAATCACGTCACTCTCACAGTGCCCCACACTACCCGGGTGTACAGCTGGGTACCAGCTCATTGTTCGGAAAACCTGACTAAACACCGGGGGGAGTTATCTGCAATGGATAAGCATACCACCTAGGGGGAGCAGCAGTACTCGTATTTGCTTCATGCTATGGAAACCAGTGTTTTGTTTACTCTAGTTCAGTGTAAGCAAGGAGTGTGGTGCCTGAATCCTGCAAAGAATTCATGTGTTGTGAAAGGTAGAGATGCATTGTCGCAATTGATTTTGGTTAAACTGTCTGGCGGTGTTTGAAAATTTGTGTAACACTGTTTGATATCTGACATTAGCAATCTAACTAATGAGTTTCCAAACACGTTAACTAGATCTTAACTAGCAGCAGCTGAGTGTGATGCAGGCGCAGAGGCATGTTACACTATGAGGCAGTGCAGGAGAGCTGCTTATATACTCCAGCCCCCTGAGGGGTGGAGCAGTGTGTGTGGGAGTGTCCGTGGGAATGTGGGCATGTCTCACGTTGTCTGCCAGAACTAGCTCCTCTAACACTGCCCCATTTGTACTTTATCCCATTTCAAAACGCCGAGCATTTCCTAATTGAGCACAATTTTGAAAAAAAAAATCATAGTAGTGATCATCACTTGCTCATGAAGAGTATTAACTTCTCAGGATACTCAATGACAACAGTATTAGTATTGCAAATCCATGCTGTTCCTGTTTAAAAAGTGTTACCAGCACATTATATAGGCCCTCAACTTGCGTAGGTCAGCATGAAATGAGTTGTCCCTCTCGGGAAAATCCAAAGGTCATTAGAGACTGTGATGGTGAGTGATTGTCACGTCTCCGTACCCACCAACGATAAACGAATCCCAGTCCTTCAGGCCCAAGAACAGCTGTTGTTCTACCCTCCCTTTACCAGGAAGTCAGATATGAAGCTAGGCTGACCAATCAAAAGCACTAGTTGTTGAATTAATCATCAGAGAGATAAGGAAATCAGGCATAGATTTTGATAGAAGGTCCATATTTGATGATCCCAACTATATACTTTGCTGTATGGAGGCACAGCTTGAAGTTCTATTGTGCACTGATACTCATTCCCACTGTTCAAAGATGGTGAGACCTTTTTATATATTTGTGTACCTGTGTGTGAAGTGAGTCCCCATATCAGTACTGGAACAGCATTCGAAAAGGTCTTTCTTTTATACAGTCGAAGACTCCTCTTTTTTGTAGTTGCAGTTTAAATGGATTCTATTGGAATCAATGTACAGGTCATAAAGTTATAGCTTGTTAATTATTTTGTTTTCATAGACTATTAGAAATTCCAAGCCATTTAAGGGAAAACAAAATTATTACTTTAGTTTTTTTTAAATCATTTAAACTAACACTTTAAAATGCCTTCCACCTGAAAATAGGAATATTAAAAATCATTTCATGTTTATCTAATGTATTTTCTTAATTCAATCATTATTCCTTAGATCCTCCTGATTTTGCTAATGCTGGCCCCTCTGAACAGTGAGATCAGAGAAAATAACACGTTTTCACAATTGCAGCATTGCTGATGAGTAAGGGACTCAAGCCTCTGAGTGGATGTGTCTACAGTACATCGCACATTATGTTCCGCATTACATAAATTTACTCTCTATCTCCCACAGATACGATGACCCAGAGAATGAGTCAGCAGACTCTGACTGTAATGTGCTGATCCAGTCGTGCCCATTTTCTACATCCCTGAGTCTGCTCTGTTAGCCATGAAGGGTCCAGTACTCCAGCTCTGCAGTAACTCAGGTTCATAAGCAAGACTAATGGCGACCTTCTCTTTGTGGGCAGCAGTGTTTTTCAGCCTTGCCTCTAATCTAGCGGAACGCCATGAGATAGAAGCATAGGCAGGAATGCCAGGGCTTTGTGAAGTGGAGGGGTGGCTGTGTGCTCCTACAAATTGGTTGCATCTGTTTTCCTCTGCAGGTCTCAGCTTTGCTCTGGCCTGTTCTTTCTCAACTAGATAGTAAAGGCCAGATAGATAGCGCACAATATTTTACAGTGAACCTTCACTCGGCTGCAAGATTACATTTTTTGAGTCCTGTTTTTTATTTATGCACTTATTTATTATTTTTATGACTGCCGTAAAAGTGGCTGAATGAACTGCACGGAAACTCAAGACCGGGGGATTGGAAATTTCCTGGCTGAAATTGATGACACATCAGAGTTACCCACAATGCCTGATGAATTTCCAAGGCTACATTGTTTGGTAACTTCAGGTGCTCCTGATTCTCCATTATTCACCCTGTGTAAAACTGACTGTAAGCGCTGAAGGTACAAACATGGGGTTTGGGAGGGCCGTGTTTCCATCTCAGACTCGCCAGACCAACATATTTATCAAGCACTGCCCCCACACCCATTGTACCACCAACAGCTGTTGTGTGCCATTCATCATAATGGAGGACAGCAGATCACTTCCTGTATGAAGAGAGACAGCTTAAGCCGATGTCGGTTGGTCAGTGACACATGTGGCTGAGTTTGGGAAGGGCTTGGATTCTACTGTGACAGTCCCTTCCCAAGGCATCGTTACCTCCACCGCAGAGGTTCTGTTTTTGCCAGCATTAGTTTCTCTGTCTGTCTGTTTGTGTACCAGATAACTCAAAATGTAATTAACAGATATCCCTGAAATTTTGTGGGAGGGTTGCTATTACATCAGGGATGGACCCTATTTATTTTGACCATGATCGGTCAAACAATATGGCCACGACAGCGACCATCTCAAAATCCTATATTGCAGTTACCTTAAATTTCTCAGGAGCCACTTTCACTCAGCAATATTTCAACTGTGCTGCCTTGGCAGAGGTTTGCACTCTCGGAGGGCCTCTAGTTTGATTTGGAATGGGTGTGAGACCTTATTCCAAATACTTATTTTCACATCCTTCCTTCTGTCCTTCCTTTCCTGACCTAGAAATTGAATGTGGTCCACCAACTTTTAGTAGATTCTCATCCGTTAAATGAGGAAAGGAAATGGGTATCAACTCTCTTGCAAAGATATCGACAGCGAAGAAACACAAGACTATCCTTTGCAGTTGTATTTATTTGGGAATGTGTGATTATAAAAGTGATTAACCTGCGGATCAACTTCTTATCTGCAAGTCTGTCACTAATTGACAGTGAAATTTTATTTCAGACTCAAATAGTGATAAGCAATCAGATAGACACCAGACAGAGATAGAGGGGAACAGGGAGTTTATTAAAATAAAGAAAAACAGGCATGAGGGCCAACAAAAAACTTGGCCCAAAGGGTTGCAAGAATTCAACTAAGTAGAGCTTCACAGAGCTAATAACTAAAAATCCAAAAAGACAAAAACAAAACCACTGGAACCTCCAGGCAGAAAACCATGAACAGAGAAGAATAATGAGACTAGGAATTAAACAACAAGACTTGGCTAAGGTGAGATACCAATGAAACATGCAGATGGGAAGGAAGCATGAATCTTAGAACAGAAAAGCACAGCAAGACTTGAAATAGCAAAGCAGGAATCATGACAATAAACTCCCTACCTAAATTAGTAGTAATTAGTAATGTGCCTGTCAAAGAATCACACCTCCCGTGACTGTTAGTAAATGTTAGTAACTTAAAAACAGTTAATTGCCAATTAGGTTTAGACAGCCCTGAATCCAGCACAGCTCAGAAGGAAGGGGGAAATACCAAAGTCAACCAGAGCTCTGAAATCTGCGAAGACGAAGGCACGGGGCGGAACGCAGACAAGCGGTGGAGTGGCTGGGCAGACCTGGCAAAACATAAAACATGGAAAAGTAAAAACATGAACAATAAACATGAACTATGAAATGTGAAAACCCGATACAAGAAACTGCTAAAACTGTGATATGAGAAATGACTATGAATGATGAAACCTGGCACAAGAAACTGTTAAAACCCAAAACACTGTCCTGGCCAAAGGCCCAGGACCCAGGAACACAACAAATAGGTCCATAGAAGAGACATACAAACAAACAACAATGCAGCGATAGCCTAGGTATCCAGCCTAAGCATATCACAAGGCACAGATCAATTAAAAAACATATAGACATTGCCTCCAGTGTGTCCAGAAGCAGGAGATATAGCGTGTGTCACTCTGAGTGATATCAGTTAAGGCCATGATCAGCACATTCTCTGACTTCATCAGTCTACACATGAATTTATACATGAAATTCCTCAACTCAGAGTGAAAGGTGGGCTCTACTTGATACAAACATCTCACTTGCACTAGTCCAGGGGTGTCCAATCTTATTCAGAAAGGGCCGGTGTGGGTGCTGGTTTTTGGTAGACCCCAAAACTAACACACCTGATTCTACCCACCAAGGTCCTGATTGAAACCCCTGATTAGTTAATTAGTGGAATCCGGTGCAGTGGCACTGCTGGCTAGGACAAAAACCTGCACCCACACCGGCCTTTTACGGATAAGATTGGACACCCCTGCACTAGTCCATCTAGGAAGTTTAAGGAAGTTGTTGTTTGGACATACACTTTAAAGGGGAAGCCCTCCCAATTCTGTCAGTTCATTTTTCTCAGATTCCATCATCTCCTGCCCCTTTACTCATGAACGGGGAGCTGAGCTGACAGCAAGAAAGGAACTGGAGAAATGTGGGTAAAAATTTGAAACAATAAGTGATTTCAGTGAGCCCAGGGTGTTATCCAGGCAATGACCTGGGACTATGGCACCTGTGACTGAAGATGAAGGTCAAGGGTCAAACAGTTAACTTCAATCGAGAAAAATCCCTTTTTTTTTGATTCCAAAAAATTAACTAATATGATCTAAAATCTGTATTTATTTCTTTCTTTATTTGTTTGTAAGTAATCTTTAAAGATCTGAGTTACCCTGACGCTGATATAAACCCTGTGATGTTTCTTGGGTGGTGCCAAACTTAACTCAGTGAGCCTATTCCATTCCAAAAACATTCCAGAGCAGAGAGGGCTTAGTGGTTTGTGGCTGCACAGTATATTTGGAAAGAAATCTCTTTCATGTGCCATCATATTGGAATGCTTTCCAAAACCAACAACAGCAGACACCGACTTACACAGTAAAACTAATGGAAGATGACAGATTGGCTATTTCTTTTTTTTTAAAAGATTCCTTGTTCTTCACGGAATGTCCACATATCTAGAAATGTTTCATTATTTATATATCGCACAAAAATGTCCAAATCAGAAATTTTGCAATGAAAAGGCTATGCCTTTGGGTCTTACTAAACTTGAAAAAAAAAATGAGCCAAATGAGTCCTCTTTTCAATTTACTTTAATTTCTTCCAGCATGAACACTAAATGCCCCGAAGAGCTTTGGCCTTAGCTAGAAACCTTTGGTGCCCTAAATATGTTTCGTGTTCTTTTAAATTACACTGTCGTTCTGAATAAGTGAAAAAAAAATGCTGTTGTCACTTCAAAAATTTCTTCCCTCTTCTCATAAGTGTTATAAAAACAAGTTCTCCATCAGAGTGAGTAGAGACTGACACACAGAATGATGTTAATGCATTTGAATAAGTAGTAAGTCAAACATGTTTTGCATGGGATTGGGCATTGGTGTGAGTAGAGATTCATCAAACATTGGAATGCTTCAGTCCGACTGTGTTGGATGGAGCACAGAATGAAGTTTGGACGAAAGGCTCCATTCTTCACGGAGAGGGATAGTGACAGGTGTGTGTCCATGCGTGCTAGCGTATGTGCATGTGTGCATGCATGAGTGTGTGTTTATCCAGGCATTGTGCCTGCATGAGTGTGTGTGTGTGCAATTGCATGCCTGTGAGTGTGTTTGTGTGGGTGCATGTGCAGGTGTGTGCGTGTGTGTGTGTGTGTGTGTGCATGTGTGTGAGTGTGTGTGTGTGTGCATGTGAGTGAGTGTGCGTGCGTGCGTGTGTGTGTGTGTGTGCGAGCATGTGTGTGGGTATACGAGAGAGCGTGGCAGAGTAGACGCGTGTTGTTCTCTGGGAATTATGAATTTTACTGTGCAAAATGTCATCAAATAATACAAAGGGATTTTTAAATGATACTTCTTGACTGATGTAAATTTCTCTTATTTGGGTTCTCAAAAACAAACAGTAATAAGATATCGAGGGCTGACTGCAATGAACAGTTATGTCCAATATATAACATCTAGACATAACTGTTTATTGCAGTCAGCCCTCGATTTACTGCACAGATACATAATTATTCTGAACAAGTGAACGCATATAAATCACATTTTTATCATGGGAATTCGGCATCTGAAATTAAATCAGGCCTTCTCATGTATACAGAGTCTGAAATTATGGAGTCCTGCTTTGGATCTAAGTGATGATGCTTTGATGTTCTTGCATTTAGATAGAAACATTAAACACGCACACTATAGATGAATTTTGCATGGACTCACGCAAGATGTGTTAGAAATTCTTCTGGAATACATAAATGATAAATATCCTCCTTTTTTTGAAAGAAATTATCTTCTGTAACCATAGCAACTAACTATTTTGCAAAACATTGTATTTTTCATGCAACATGGATAAGAAGTTTCTGCATTTGAGGGAAAAAATATGGCAATCAACCAAACTATCTCCACTTCAAAGTCTGTCATTTTTGTGCTGCACACATTTTTGCTTTTCCTTGCTTCCAAAATGAAAGAGATGCCATTTGATCTAGGTCTACATATCTAGACCAACTTAAAAATTATTCTTTGATGGCGTCTCATGCTTATAAAAAACTGTGAAATATAACCGGTTCCCACACTCCACCATAAATAATTAATTTTCCTAATCTTCATACAGTTGACCTAAAAAATGAGATCCCTCAACCCACTCTTTGAAATGCAGCTGTCTGGAGCTAATGCGATTCATACTGAAGGGGAAATTCATCTTCCCCTGGCCACGGTTAAGTTCAGCAAAACAGCAACGTAAGAGCTAGTGCACTGGCATCATCTTCAGGGGAGCCTTTTAAACTTGGACCCTTTGCCCATTTTAATTCCAGTCTCAAAGGCTGGTATCAATTTCATATTTCTTGTGCACCTGAAATGAGTTCAAAGTGGCTCTCTGGTGACATAGCATGCTAATCTCTGCATTAATGCCAGTTCAGTGCTGGCTCTACCCGGTTCGTAGAAAACTGCCGCCCTGTAGCTTGTTATCTTAGCTAAAGTTTCTGTGATTTGCCACTCCTGACTGTCCTACACAGCAAAATTATATCTCTAGATGATGAATGAGGTGTGTTTGATGGGGTCGGGGTTAAAACTCCCAAGATGGTAGATGCACAGAGACAGAGTAGGACTGCCCTGCTCCAGCTGCTGATAGTTATTTGCTTCTTGAGGTTGAAGTGAAGACCATCTTGGGGTAACAACCAGGCAACAGAATCCACAATGTTAATTCAAAAATAAATTTAAAAAAAAGAATGCAATATGGCTGCAGCTCAGTGAGCTGAACTAAAAAAAAAATTCCTGATCAGCTTCCCCAACTTGTAGGCAACTAAGGGAAATGATGACACACACTCACATTCACACATGCAAACTGACACAGGTACACACACATTCATGCAGGCTCATACATTAACACACACACACTCTCACATATGCATAAGCACACACATATACTCACACCCACATTCGCTTAGCTACATACGCACACTCATGCACACACGCACATACTCACACATGCAGACATTCGGTATATTTCCAGCCGCAGTGAAATACTCAGACGCAATCATTCAGTCTCCTGGCACTCTAAAATCGAAGCGCAAAAAATAAATGAATTTCAAGAGTTCTCTCACAGCCATGAGTGTCTCATGAGAGTTTTAACATGACGCTTATTAAAGGCTGTCGGGATGAGATGTATTTTGTATCTCCTCTCATCCTTGGCCTTCATGCTGTACCAAATGTCAGCAAATAAATTTTAGAACTGGGACACGCCCAACGAATAAAATTGCAATCAATTTGACATACCCACGCCTGTGACACCTTTCTCGATTTCTGTAAAAATAACTTGGTGAAAAGGGCCCTTCGACGAGGCCGGACACGCACTGCCACCAGCGCCCTCCCTTACCTGGCCCCGGCTGCGTCGCAGCACAATAACAGCATTTGTCCTCCTCCGACTGAGCTGGAATGACTCACAGAGGCACAATTAGCATTTTAAATTTCAGGATTAGAGGAAACTGGAGTTGTACCAGGACCTGTGCTGAAGGGCCAGAGCATTGCCAGAGAGAGAGAGAGAGACAGCGAGTGAGAGAGGAGGGGAGGAAAGATTGAGCGTGAGAGGGAGAGGGGAAAGGGGAATGGACCGACACAGAGAGGGGGAGAAAGAGTGGGGGGGGGAGAGACTAAGGGTGAGTGGGATAGTGATGGGGAGATATATAGCAGGAGTGATGTTTCGTGTGTTACTTGACTTGCCATGCATTGCCAATGCTAATGAAAATTTTGTCACGCTAGTAAAGTATGGTGTGAAGATGAATTTGGGGGTGGGAAAGGGGGGGGAGGTTGCGGGTCGAAAAGATACGGAGATGAAGAGCTGAGAAGAGGGGAAAACAAAAAAGAGTAGGAGTGAGAGAGATGGAGAGATGAATGGAAAAGATGGGAAACAAGAATCTAGAGTAAAAAAGGAGCCAGTCAAATAGGGAAAGGGGGAATGAGTAAGAGAGAGAGAGAGAGAGAGAGAGAGGAAACATAAAAGCTTTGTGCTCGAGCAAATACAGGCTGGGAGTACAAGCGGAATAGCAATGCACTGCACGCTTGGGAAAGCGCTGCCATGCTGAGCAGGTTCCCAACATCAACATTAGCTCATTAAAACCCAACACCACCCTGGGGAACCAGTGCACAAGAAAACTACAACAGTAAAGCTATTCAGACAGTCGGGTCAAAGGGGCATCAACTCGTCAGTTTATTGGTTTGAGTCCTTAAGGGTGGAACGGTGTGTTGAGTCCCTTGTGGTGTACTTGTATACTGAGCCAGAGAACAAACGTGGAGCTTAAGGAGTGGAGAATATACTACTGCAGTATGTCTGGCATGAATATGTCATTTCACATCTAGATAACTGAGATCAACCCACTGTCAACTATGAAAGCGACTGACCCCCGACATCCAATAGACCTGCTCTTCAGCGAGTTTATGTACGGAAGTTTTGTTTGCGACAAAAGTGAGTGAGGCTGTTCAGTACTGTCTCCCCCCCCCCCCATCTCCAGCTGCACGAAGGATCGTCCTGCATCAGACTTGGGTTTCACTCAAACGTGTTTGCGGGCAGTTGCATGTTGTCTGAGACAGTCAGCACACTCTCACTGACACAAGCGCACGCAAACACAGTGGTGCACACACGCATACTCACATACACGGACATTACTTTAGGTGCCAACTGAGAGGGAATGTGTTTGTGAGCAGGAGTGTGTCTAAGTGTGCTAGCGCGTGTGCATGTGTGTTTAGCTGGTAGCTGGTATAGCACTTAACAATAAAGATTCATTCATTCACATTATTTAAAACCCCTTTCTGCAGATTTAGACGCCGGCGTCCGTAAATTCCAAAATTTAATTCCTAAACAATTCTGTAATTGAATTGCCAAATGTCTAGCTTCGCTTGAATAATTTTCAAAAATTTCTGTGTCACAAATCCTGAGTTCTAAAGCTTAAATAGGCTCATGCACAACAGGAAAAATTGGCAAAATTTTGTATTTTGCGCAAAGGGGTTAAAGGGGACCTAATATAAATTATTTTTCAAGTATTCGTGGATGTCCAAAAGGGAGGTTTAGCAAATAAATTAAAGAAAAGGAAACATAAAATTCTATGATTTCCAGGCAGTTTGAATCCTGTCATTCCAAACTTACTGGAAAATGTGCAATTCTGAGTGAGTGTTCTCTCAATAAAATGAACTCTGTTCAACCCCCATATCAACGAAGAGTGACAACGTCAAAATCGCACCGCTTCTGGCACGTCTCCAGACACCCACCTTTGGCAGATATAACAGCTGAACACACTCATGGCATTCTTTCTACAATGGAAATCAAATATTCTTCAGAACGTTCTTCCCAACTCTGTTGCAGAAGTTCCCATAAATGTGTTACTCTTGTAGGTTGCTTTGCTTTCACTCTTCTGTCCAGTTCATCCTACTCTCGATGGAGTTTAAGTCTGGAGACTGTGCTGGCCACTCCATGTTTTCAAGCTTACCATCTTGTTCTTAATTCCTAAGGTAGTTCTGGCAGAGCTTGGACTTATGTTTTGGGTCATTATCTTGCTGCAGGATGAACCCCTGACCAACTAGATGCAAACAAGAGGTACTGCATGGGGCTGCAGAATGATGTGGTAGCTGTTTTGGTCCAGAGTGCCTTTCACTCTTTAAGTCACTGACCCTGGATCCAGCAAAACAGCCCCAAACCATCACACTTCCTCCTACATGTTTGACAGTTGCTGTCACACACTGAGGAACCATCCTTTCACCTACTCAACAGTGTACAAAAAACCTGGGTGACCTAAACTTTTGCTTAAAACTTCTGATAGTTCACCACTTACCCTTGTGCCATTTCAAGCTATTCGTTGGACTGGAACTGCATAATTTTCAATAGAACACTGGGATGAAATAGGGGTATCCTAAAACTTTTGACCAGCAGTGTACTTGTTCTATCTATTGTGGCAAATCGGGGTGTGGCCACGCCCCTCAACCACGTCAGCACTCCCGCAGCGTCCAATTCTCCTCCCCCTCCCCACCGGTGCGGAGTGGAACTCCAGCACCCCGGGACAGCAGCCGGAGAGCCAAAACCTACACAGCACTAAACCTGCAGAATGCTGGACAGTTCCCACCAGCTGAAAGTAATAAAGCAACGCAGGCCTGGAAAAGAGGTGGACGAGGAACTGCAGCTGCACCTTATAAACATAACGCGTTGCTGAATACCCCATGGCCTGTACAAGATTTCCTGCCTCAAGGTCACATTGCTAAGGTCAAAGGTCAAATCCAGCAAAAAAATTGTGACGTTGCACATCTATGTGTCACAGTGAGTTACCAAACCAAGTTTTGTGAAGCTGCGATAATTAGTTGTGAAGTACTGACCCGGACAAGATTTTCAGGGTCAAGGTCACACAGCTAAGGTCAAACGTGAAATCCAGGAAAAAACCTGACGGTGCACATGAATGGGTCATAGTGAGTTACCATACCAAATTTGGTGAAGCTGCGGTAATTATTTGCCGAGTATTGACCCGGACAATATTTGGCGAAGCTACTATCATTGGTTGCTGAGTACTGGCCCCGACAAAGTCATGGATGGACGACAGACAACAGACAGACACACAGGTGACGATAATATCCCTCCAGCCGAATTCGGCCAAGGAGTAAAAGTCAGAGCCAATCAGGGCTCAAAAGAGAGGGGTGGGCAGTTGCTGGGAGGCCGGTGAGGAGTGCGTACGCAAAGCTGTTAACTAACCGTGTGTCTATTTTTTCTCCTTTAAGATCCCGATGATGAGGTGACTGGGCAGAGACACGTTGGGTCTCCTCGAGACGGCAAGACACTGAGCAATCTTCTCAAAAGCAGTTCCGGTCCGGGCCGTAAAGCCCACCTCCCGGGAAATAGGCACCTACATCTCTTTTTGTTTGGTTTTGGTTTTTTTTTTTGTTTTTTGTTAAAATAACCACATATTGAATGCTATTATTATTTGTGCTATTTATCCACATTTTTTGTGCTGGAGAAATTTGAAATAAACTTCACGCCCTGCAGGCTGGTTTTGACCCAGCCTCCCGCCTATTCTCTGCATGTTTTTCCAGTGTCTCACTACAATGGTCTTATCAATGAGTCCTCTACAATGCCTCTAGCTAAACCAGCAATGGTCTCGAAATTCACAGTCAATTTAGAAGCAAGCAAGTATCGCTTGGAATTCAGTTTAAATATTGACTGAAATTGGAAACACTTACCTAACTAGCCAGCTAGGTGCAGATTTTTCTTGAAAATTAAATGAGGCCACAACTTTGTGGCTTCCAAAAAATCATGATAGGTCCTCTTTCATATAATTTTTGTAGCATGCTAAAACCTACAGCCCAGCTAGCTACATTTATTCACCCAGGCACAAACACAAACAAAAGAGAGAGCGAGAACACAATCATTACTAAAATTAGGTTAAGCAGGATATGCGACTGTTTCTACAAGATCAGCCGTAGTTTTTGAGAGCTATCGTCTGTCCTCTAATGTTTATCGCGGGATTGGACATGCGCACAGTGGCAGCGCCAGAACTGGAAATGTCATCGAGGATCTTGCGAACGAGAGGAAACATTCCTTACGTACAAATAGTCTGGCTTCTATCTAAGAACCTGCACTCAAAATACAAGTTCGCAATATCAGTCACAGATATAATTATCATTGTTATATCCATCGATGTGTATCGCATGTCCCATAGCTCAGTTCCGCCCCTGTGAGATTCCAACTTGATGCTGTAATGCTGGCCTTAAGCACTCGGCCTACAAGTTTCAACTTCAATATATACAGTATCTCACAAAAGTGAGTACACCCCTCACATTTTGACAATTAATTTATTGTATCTTTTTAAGGGACAATGCTACAGAAGTGAAACTTCTATATATTCTAGAGTAGTCATGGTACAATATGTATAGCAGTGTAGATTTACTGCACTGTCCAAATACCTGAACAAACAGTCACTATTTCCAAAATGGATGGCAACAAAAGTGAGTACACACCCCAATTGATAATGGTCAACCAAGCAATGAAACGCGACTTGTTCATCATGTTCATGCTTTTGCCTATTCGACTGGGCCATATGAGGTTGTGTAGCATGTTGAAGGGTTAAATTGTAGAGCTTTAGGTGCAATGCTGTCATTCTGGTCACTGTAGGGTCAACATGGCACCTCATGGGAAAGAACTCTCTGAGGATCTGAAAAAGAGAATTGTTGCTCTCCACAAAGATGGTCTAAGCTACAAGAAGATCTGTGAAACCATGAAACTGAGCTACAGCACGGTGGCCAAGGTTATCCAGCGGTTTTCCGAGACGATTTCTGCTCGGAAAAGGCCTCGTCAGGGTCGACCGAGAGGTTGAGTCTTCGTGCTCTGTGCCAGGTGCACAAGTTGGCTTCAGAAAACAGACGCAGGAGTGCTGGCAGCATTGCTAACAAGGTTATAGCAGTAGGATAACAGCCTGTCAGGGCTCAGACCATACGCCATGCTCTGCGCAAAGTTGATCTGCATGGTCGTCAGCCAAGATGGAAGCCTCTTCTAAAGCTAGCCCACAAGAAAGCCCGAAAAACAGTTTGTTGAAGACAACCAGTCCAAGAACATGAACTACTAGAACCATGTTCTGTGGTCTGACGAGACCAAGATAAACTTGTTCGGCTCAGATAGTGTCCAGCATGTGTGGCGGCGCCCTGGTGAGAAGTATCAAAACAAGTGTGTACTGCCTACAGTCAAACATGGTGCCGACAGATTCATGGTCTGGGGCTGCATGAGTGCTTCTGGTCCTGGGAGCTGCGCTTCATTGATGGAATAATGGATCCAACATGTACTGTGAGATTCTAAAGCAGAACATGACGCCCTCCCTTCAGAAACTGGGCCGCACGGCTGTTTTCCAACATGATAACGACCCGAAACACACCTCCAAGATGACAACTGCCTTCCTGAAGAAGCTGAAGGTGATGGTATGGCCAAGTATGTCTCCAGACCTGAATCCCATTGAGCACCGGTGGGGCATCCTCAAGAGGAAGGTGGAGGAGCAGCAGGTGTCCAACATCCACCAGCTCCGTGATGTTGTCATGGAGGAGTGGAGGATCCCAGCAACAACCTGTGCAGCTCTGGTGAATTCCATGCCTCGGAGAATCAAGGCAGTGCTGGAAAACAATGGCGATCACACTAAATATTGACACTATGGACACAATTTGGCATGTTGACGGTGAGGTGTACTCACTTTTGTTGCCACCCATTTTGGAAATAGTGACTGTTTGTTCAGTTATTTGGACAGTGCAGTAAATCTACACTGCTACACCTTTTGTGCAATGACTGCTCTAGAATATATTCAGTTTTCATTTCTGTAACATTGTCCCTTCAAAAGATATACTAAATTAATAGTCGAAATGTGAAGGGTGTACTCACTTTTGTGAGATACTGTAGCTACATCGAAAAACAAATACAGTATTCAATCCACATCACAATTCGAAATGCAGTTTCATTGCTAAGATTATTAATTCAAACAATTCCCACTCTCACCCAACAGCTGCTAAGACTGTGATTTCAATTGTTCTAATATCATGAATGTTCACCTGTCAGTCTTAATATCACTCCATATTTTTCAGGCTTCTCATTGTAATTGTTTGTTCTTGTCTTTGTCTGTTTGTTTGTCTGTCACAGTTTGTCCATTTTTGTCTGTACCAGAGTGAATGGGCTTAGAGCTTCTTAAAACCCTTTTCTTGTGTACCTATACTTGAATAAAAAATAAAGTTGTCCTCCGAAGAGGGGGGGTTGTGGAGGGGAGAAAAAAGAGAAGAAAAACAATTACAGTAAAAAAATTTTCACAACTGTAAAATCTGGCCATATTTTGAAGAAAAAAATGTCTCGGGCAAAATAAGGCTTTACCAGGCCCAGAGCGAGGCTTGTACTCACACTGAGCCTGTAAACCAGCATTCCAGCATACTGAAGTTTCTGACGCTGCAGGCTAGTTTTTTCTGTTTTTAATCGCGATAGATTTGAAAAAGGGGATTCTGTCAAGGATTGTGCGCCTTTTTTCACTCTACTTCCAATCTAGGTCACCGGTGGGGGGGAGGGAGCAGCATTATCCTACCGTATTGTGTCAGCAAGGAGCTCAGATAATAAAACCATTATTCCGTAAAAGGGAAGATTGGGATATGTTTTGTCGGTGGGAGGAAGGCAGAAGATCATTATTCGCCTTCAAATTTCCACACTACATCATGAACCAGCACTCTTGGGGATCCCTTTGTGGATGCTAATATGTGATGTCAATGCCGTAGATACAGAGCCACATCTCCATGGGAGGGTCATAGGCCTATCCGCTTTATGCAGATGTGGACGTTACATGGACTTGGGCAAATAGGTTTCAGTATCCGACTGTGTTGTCTAAGTCTGTTTCTTCAAGGTCTCAGGTCTGAGGTCTGTGTTTTCAAGGTTTGTGCTTTCCAAACAGCTCTGTTTGCTTAGTTATTTTTTATTACGAATGTGTTTTGTCCTGCGCCAAACGATATTCCTTAAGCAATGAGTCCAAGTTAGGAGAAAATCTAATGGGAACAAGTTATGGATGAGAAGGAAAATGTTTCGTGCAATCAATTTTATTCGAAAATAAATCAGTTATGGAAAATATTAACTTAAAGTGCTTTATGCGACTGGGCCCTGGGACTGCATGAATTAACATGTTAAAACAAAAACTACAGTAAGTTTATAACTGTGATATGATTCATTATTTTATAATGTGTTTGGCGCACGCTGTGTTCCATCATAACTGGGCTCAAAATGTCTTGGCTTTTGGATTACAATCGGTAGATGCCAGACACTAAAAAATTGTGACGGAAAAAAACAATATCACAACTAATTTCTTGATGCTGAATGGTTTTGGAATGGATTGCTAAAATCTAAAGAAGTCATTCTCTCCTATTGTTCACTTAAAAAACCCAAATATTAGTTCTGATTTAGTTATCAGGAAATTTTTTGAAAAATATTGTCTTTAGGGTTCATAAATTTAAGAGATTTAAATAACTAGGCCTATAAAACACAGATGCATCCTTACACAATGACACACACACTCACATACGCGCGCGCACACACACACACGGACATGTACACACACCAAAATTTCTCCTGCACCCCTGGTTCGTATATACTATAACACGTCACACTTTAGATGAAGTGTTGTTCATAAAGGCTTCATACAGCATATGTAATGCCTTCATAAATGAGACATAATGACTTCATAAATTATACATGTAAAATAACACATCCTTATTCAGCATGTTATGCTAGATGTGATGTAACTGACAATGTCACTTAGCTAGTGGCTGAATGCTATAAAGGGTTATATTGTCAGCTAAGTGACATTGTCATAGTTGCATCTGGCATCAAATGCCTAATAAGGACGTGTCATTTCACCCTTTACAAAGCAAGACATTTGCTTATGTATAATTTATGAAGGCATTACACATGCTGTGTAAAGCCTTTATGAGCAACATTTAATCTAAAGTGTGACCCTTTAACAGAACACAGAGAAAGCAGTACAACATTTTTCTCTTTTCTTCCTATATACAGTCATTGCATGCAGGAAAAGTAATAAAACAAAGTGCTTTTCTACCATGCTGCATATCTAAATAGCGTTCCTTAAGGCTCCACGGGATAATAGTGCTCTTTGCCTCGGAAGAAGGGGCTTGTAAGCTGCATCTACACAGGCTGCCATTGTCTCTAGTTCTGGTGCTTCGTGATCTTGAGTTTCTCCACAGAATTTCAGCTGGCAGTCCGAGATGTGGACTACAAGGCCACATTATCTAGTTCTCAAATCAACACCCCATGCCATGCTTTAAAAATATTAGACTTGGCGTGCAACGATCATAATCAGTTGAAGTGCTGCTTGCAGAAAAAATTGGCTGCGCACATAACTAAAATACTTTACATAGCTATGCGGTAGATCTCCGTTATGCGTCTCTTTCATGAGAGCGTGATGAAATGTGTTGTTCAGGCCAATGTCTCAAACTCTGTAGCAGTTTTACAAGCAAGAAACATGACCGGCTGCACGCCAGGCTTTCTCTTGTGCCATACCGAAAGCACAGTGCATGCCTTTCCAATCCTGTTTCAAAAATCCGATGGCATGTGCCGTGCTCAACACGTGGCAAATACTTTCTCTGATTCAAAGCCGCATCGTACATGCTATAGCCGACACAGATCACATGCCCTTTCTGAGTGAAATTACATTAGCAGATGTTCTTATCCAAAGGGAAAAACAAAACTAAGTGCATTGGCAGATACAAAGGTTTTGAAAACCGGAGAGCAGTTTCAAACCCTCTCCTTGGACCACAGCAGTCAGATTTTGGTATTTGTGGTGTTCAACCTTAAGCACACCTGATGTACTGTAGAAATTAGTCAAGCCCATGATTAGATGTACTAGGTATGCTGTAAAGGCATGTATTTCACAGCACGTTTAGCTGGTCTTACATGAAGAGAGGGTTGAAAATAGCTGGAGTGAAGTATATTTCCAAATGCCAGAAGTGACTGTATTGATGCAACTTAAGCACTGTTGAGAAGGGGTCATAAAATCCCTAACAATTCTCAAGGGCCAAGAACTGCTGGTTTTCCACCCTGCTTTTTACCTTGGTGTCAGCTATGGAGCCAGTCTGGCCAATCAGAAGCAGGCGGGCGGGCACGGTGGTGCAGTGGTTAGCACTGTCACCTCAGAGAGAGAAGATCTTGGGTTGGAACCCAGCGTGGGACATCTCTGTGCGGAGTTTGTCCCCATGTTCGCGTGGGTTTCCTCCAGGTACTCCGGTTTTCCCCACCCACAAAAACATGGATCACAGGAACACTCCAACCAGTACCCCTGACCAAGGAACTGGCTTTAGAACTGGAGTTGGTCCCCAGGCGCTGCTCTGTGGCTGCCCACCGCTCCTAACTATAGGAGAAGTTAAATGCAAAGGACAAATAACCCCACAGGGTTCAATAAAATATATCTTATCTTATCTCATATTATTCATCGGATAGGTACATTATTTGGGATGGAAGGAGAGCAGCGCTGGATTTAGATTTGAGGTCTGAATTCAGTGATCGCTGCTGTTGAGGCTCTTCTCAGGCGAAAAGCAATGTGGGCCCCAGCTCTCTCTTTCTGAAACCCCTTCCTGCACGATTCCTCTGTTTCTGAAAGTGGAAATGCACCATGGCATGACAGATTCATTTATGTTTTTGGTTGCAATTATCTAACAGAAAGTACACATTCAGGATCTGGGAAAAGGGCTTCCGTCCCTGTCTCGGCAGATTTACAGCGGATTTGGGAACAGATGTTCAGCGCTTCTGCACTGTTCCGGAAACTGGTGAAAGGACACGTCCCATCAAACACCCCCCCAGCAACGTGACCTGTCAAAAAAAAAACACAAGCGAAAGGCCCTGCCGTCACAGGGGATCCTGGAACTTTGTGCGGCAGCCACAGAAATTCCCAAGAAGAGACGGCGCGCACGGGACAACACCCCAGCCCACAGGGCAGCATTGTTACCTCACGGTCAGGAAGGTGGTGGGTCCAAATCTAGCCTGGGGCTGCATTGTGCAGAGTTTGCATGTTCTCTCCGCATCCTGCTAAGGGCTGGTACTCTGGTTTCCAGCCACAGAGCAAAAACATGTGCTTTAATGGTGACTTCAGATTGTGCGTAGATGTGAGCAAGTGAAACAGATAAGATTACTCCTGACCCTACCCTCGATAAGCACCTCATCTAGTCAAGCGATTTATCCTCCCACCCTTTGTGTAATACTTAAGGCATATTGTGGGTGATCTCCACTGTGATGGACGTGTAAAAAAAACTTAGCTACTTCAGCTAATTGAAGTACAAACACTGTGATGTGTGAAGTCAATGCAGCGCTTTGCTCTCCCTGAAAATGTGAGAAATTCACATCATTCAGTTCATACGAATGAGCTCGTTCATCTGGAGTGTACGTATCCACAAGGATGCATCCAGATTTAATCGCCCAAGGTCCACCGACCCTCCATTATTAAAACAGGAGACATAACCATGGGTCACAGGGGATGCTGGGACGAAGCAGGTTTGTTTGTACAAATGAGAGAGACATTTTTTTTTTGCTTTTTGCTCTTACACTTCCATACATAGGAATATAAAAAATGGATGGATTGACTTTAGTTTGCAGGCGTTTACCTCAGTATCCTATGTCAGAATTTCAGCCAAATATAAGGGCTATTGTAGCGTTTCCCTAATACTTACACACCAATCCGTACATTAGGTGGCTTATAGAGCCACAACTCCATACTGTATTCATGGATTCTGTGTCCATGAGTCAGATGTACCATTTCATTCAGTAGTACTGAGTTTAGGCCAGGGGGATGGTGTACTGTACATTGTCGGCTTAGCTCTTTTGGACACATCTGTTAAAGAGGTAACCGGGTCAGATGAGCGCGCTGAAGCCAAGCTGTTCAGGCTATTATTAGCGTTGTGACCAAACAGGAAAGGAACAGTGGGTCAGAGAGTGTGGCTTGTTTTTGAAAGCTGGGTCTGAGATAATGGTGGGAGAATAGAGTATTGTGACATCAACAATGGGTGGAGCTACAGCACAGAGCACAACTTTTGACTGGTTCTGCTGAGTCGGGATTTGACAGCTGATCATGGCTCCACCTGGCTTTTTAATTCTTTTTTTGTCACCACACTTCTCATCTTTTCACTTGTCTTCTCATTGGAAGCAACCAGTTCTGTTGATGAATTGATTAGCATAATGTGTATTAGACATAATATTAATGGATTCATGAACACTCTACTTAATTTCATATATATATATATATATATATATATTTTTTTTTTTTTTACCAGAAAACATGTCTCCACACTTTCAGAGTTTAGGCTAGCCATTATTTTGAACAAACTTTGCCACATTCTAACAAAAATTCCACATTTCACACCAGCTTAGTCACTAGAGAAATGTTTCCTTCATTTGGCAAGACCTACGAATAGGTTCGCTTCATATACGGTATTGTTTAATCAACATTATGCAACCTAGAAGAGCTCTACAGTGTAATGTCCAGCAAATAAATTGATAGGGTATTAGAGTTGCACAAACTGTGTTTGCAGTCTGGATGAAAACTCAAGAGCTCGCTGTCGATCCCTGCATTCAGCGTAAGGGCATCCCAGTCTCAACATCTGAGGTAAAACAGAGGCTAAAGAAATCCAAAGGCCAATCATTGGCCATGCACAGTTCCTGTGGAGCTAAAGAGCGAGGTTGACATGAACAGATACACCATATTATCAGAGCGTTGCTAATTTCAGTACCGCTGCGCACAAGCAGACAGTACAATGCTGTGGCCAAACTCGGCTCTAGCCCAGCTTGTCTGAACGGAAATACAGGGGTGGATAAATGAATTAATTACAGAAGAGAGAATCACCCCCAGGGCTTTCTCTCAGAAAAAATTAAACCAAAACAATTAAAAGGAAGAGAGAAAAGTGTTGTTTCTCTCCTCTGGCGATCGATAGTGATTAGCCTCGCTCCACACCCAGGCACCAGGGAGATGTAAAAGCGCGGTTGTTTGTTCCCCCCTCTGTTCTGTCTGACAGCTGCGTGTAAATGTGATTTAAACGCCCTCTGTGGACTGGGAGGAGAGTTCGGTACGTTCTGTACCAGCGGGGACGACACACATCTGGATGGTGACAGAAGAGGCGCTGTAGGGGGTGGAGGATGGGTAGTGGCTGGGGGGGCACAAGGTCATGTGTGGAGTAAAGGACCAATGAGAGCAGTGCGCCGCGAGATCTCATTGTGATCACAAGGCAAACAACGCTGCATTTAACCATTTTTTTTTCAATGTAATCTCTTATTTCCCTTTCGCCTGCATCGTTTTCCCAACCCAGTTTAGTTTGAACCACGCCCAAGTTTGTACGACCAAAGCTATTGTGACCATTCTAACTGCTGAGCTGTCAACTTTTGTCAGGGGTACTGCAGGAAGTGTCTAACCCTTCCCCTACCTCTAACCATAACCCTCACTGTCCAGTTTTGACTCTACTCCTTTTTTGCACGATTGAAACGTTTCAGAAGGGATCCCTTCTTGCCACTGTTGCGTCTAAGCTTTTGTCATATGGCAGTAGGCATGGTTCCATCTGACGCGATCTGAAAAAATGCAGGCATCTCGTTCTTTTACACCGCGATGCTTATGGGAGAAGACCGTAAGCAAATCGAGGTGCCATTCCATAAGGCTGGTTTAATGAGTAAGCCAGGTAGCTGCAGAGATCCAGACTTTGGACAATTAAACAGAAAACTCAGTAATCCTGATTTGTGAAACAGACCACAGCTAACCAAGAAAGGAAACATTTATTTTCTAATTATTCTGCGAAGGCTGTTTCAGAGGGGTCTCCAGCTTTTACAGAGCTGTTAAAAAAAAAAGTTTTTGCTGCCTTCCCAATTTCTACTATTTTTGCATTTGTTACACATGATCATCAGATTGATTTTAATTTTAGACAAAAATGACACGAGTAAACACAAAATGCAGTTTTTTTAAATGATTTCATTTATCAAATGAAAAAAAGCTTCTCCACCCTACCAGGCCCCATGTGTAAAAATTATATGCTCCCTTAGTTAATCAACCAGTGAAACACGTTATTAATAACTGGGCTTTATGTCACTAAAAATGCCCAAGCGTTATTACTGTCAGCCTTCTTGAAATTAGACATAGAACTTGTTTGGAAATGTGAATTAGGCAAAAAGCAGCTCATCTCAGAAATTCAAGAGCAGATGAGTTTGACATCTATCAGTCTAGAAAGGGTTACAGAGCCATTTCTGAGGCCCTTTGACTCCAGCCAACCACACTGAGAGCCATTATCCACAAATGGAGAAAACTTGGAACAGTGCTGAACCTTCCCAGGAGTGGCCGGCCTACCACATTCCTCCCAGAGTGCTCAACGACTCGTCCAGGAGGTCACAAAAGAACCCAGAGCAACATCTAGAAAACTGTGTGTTTCACTTGCCTTAGTTAAGGTCAGTGTTTATGATTCCACGACAAGAAAGAGACTGGGCAAAAATGACATCCATGGGAGATTTCCAAGGCGGAAACCACAGCTGACGAAAAAGAACACAATGGCCCTTCTGTCATGGTTTTTGGAAGCTGGTGAGCTTTCTTTGTTACTCTCGTCCGGGATGATATCGTTTTGCCCTCAATCGGGTTCTCTGGCCAGCTGGCATCAATTGTGGGCGGCGCCCTGATTCTATTTAAGGCCAAGTTCCGCCTCGCCGCCTTTGCTAGAGTATCAGTGAGGCTATTGCACTGTGGCCGCAAGATCTCTAGCTAGAGGAGTGTTGAGGAATTAGTTACAAAAAAGGAAGGTGTTAGTTAGTAAAGGGAATCTTTCTTGTCCCTTTCTTCTTTCTGTGCACCTGGTGCTTTGTCTTTTTATCTCGGTTCCCGAGATTTTTCCTTTGTTTTGCACTGTCTAGCTCGCGCTGCTTCCTTATTTTCTCAAACTAGATTTATGTCCGTTGGAAGTGCAAGTTTCTTTCTCCTATTTTGTCTGTGTTTGTCTCTCTTGCATTCCTGTACTTCCTTTCTTTCCGGCCACTGCTTTTGGCGTCTCGAAACACCAGCCATCACAGCTTCTCACAAAAAAAAAAAACATCCTGACAACTTCAATGACTTTTGGGATTATATTCTGTGGACTGATGCGTCAAAGTGGATGACACGGATCTCATTACATCTGGCATAAAGCTAATACAGCATTCTACAATAGGAAAATCATACCAACAGTCCAACACGGTGGTGGTAGTGGGATGATCTGGGACTGCTTTGCTGCTTCTGGACCTCGGCAAATTACTGTAATTAATGGAAGTATGAATTTTGTTCTTCACCAGTAAATCCTGAAGGAGAATGTCAGACCATGAGTTCATGACCTATAACTCATGTACATTTTGATTATGCAGTAGGACAATGAACCTAGCACACAAGCACACAAGCAACTTCGCCTCTAAATGCTTCTAAAGAAAAAAAAAAGAAGGTTATGGACTAATGGTCAGTTCAAAGACCTGATTTGAATCTGTTTGCGATGCAGCGCGATGACCCAAAACAAGCCCCAATTCCTCCAATGAAGCTGAATTAAAACAATTGCCAAAATCCATCTTCTGCAATGTAAAGAACTTCATGCCAGTTATGGTACACATTTGATTGCAATTGTTGCCACCAAGGGTGGCAAAACCAGTTATTAGGTTTTAAGGGGGCATTTTTTTTTTCATGGGTGATATAGCGCTTTAATCACTCTTCTCCTTCAGTGAATGAAATGATCATTTAACAGCTGTATTTTGTGTTTAGTCACGTCATCTTCATCTTCGATAAAAATTAGTTGGAGGGTCTTGAACAATTAGCTAAATGTGACAAATGTAGCCTGTAGTCTTTTTTGTTTGCTATTGTGTGAGTGTGACGGCATGGCTAGACTGCGGTTTGACACGTGTGCACATAAACGTATGTACACGGACACACTGGCTCCAATTATCCCAGATACTTTGTTGTGTGTGCACTCGTTTTATGGTTGATAGAAATGCAAACACATGCCCGTAGGTGCATCAAATTTTGCAGCAGGGGAGTTCCATACTGCTTTGAACTGCGTGCTCTAAATTTGAAACTGGGGCGCTGTGATGATGGTGGTTTCTGTGAATGCGGGTGCACTGTAATTAACATAGATCATAAAAATGCTACAGGAGTCTCTCTGTTACACTGGATACACCACAACAGTATACCTCACAAGTTTCCAGGGATTTCTGAAAAATTCACTCCTTTGCCCCTCCCGACTATCCTTGGAAAAAAAAGGGGGGAGGGTGTGCATGGTGTATATTCAAAAAGTTTGAGAGAGGCCATTGGGATACTGTCCCTGTTGGAAAATGTGAGAGTGAATCACGGGGTAGCGCTCGCCTAAAAAATTGTGGTTTCATGCTTCTTACACTCAAAAAAATTAAACCCTATGAAATGTTAGATTGACTTTATAATGTTATGTCTACCGGTTCCACATAATTGAGTTAAGCACATTCAACTCAATGCAATTAATTAAACTGGCCAAAAATGTTTGAAGTCAAATAAAGGTTACGCAAAGCAGTTGCATAGAACCAGTTGACATAATATTATTAAGTAAATCTAACATTCATTTTTTTTTTAGTGTACTTCATCATTTCACTGTATGCTCGCCCAGTGCGTGACACTTGAGGGGCATGCAACACCTGCTTCTAATCATACACAGGAAAATAAAGTATCCCCCCATGTTTGTTTGCTTTGTTTTGTTTTTTTTCATGAACTAATTTAGCAGAGGCAGTGTGGAATTAGAAACATTCACGTGATGTCATGAATGGATAAAAATATAACAGATTACAGGTTCCTTGCATGCAAAGATTTAATTTTACCATCAAAGCATATTACATTTCATCCAGTGTGGGAACAATGCCTTATACGTAAGGAGGAAGACAGCACCTGCTTTTCAAACAGCTGAACGCCTCCCCCCCGGTACCCCATAACCCCCCTTCACCTTGTCTCTGCCATCATCGCCCCACCCAGTTCCATCGCTGGCCCTCAACCCTCACTTGTTCTCCTCTAACACACCTGTTCATCCTTTATTCTCCCCCTCGACCTTTCTGGCCTCTGCCAAGATGTCCAAACCGAAGATTTGTTTTCCAGGCTACCCCTGTCATTTCCCAGTCACATACAGGGACAATGCTGGCCACAGTCACAGCATTTGGCTACAGATCTGGTCATTGAGACTCAAATTTCCATGCAAGTCAGGGGTGGCAATCCTAGTCCTGGAGGGCTACAGTGTCTGCTGGTGATTCTCAGGAATTAATTCATGAATTAAAGCAGATGATTATACAATTACCTGATCTCACGTGGTCAATTGGGTCTAAATTAGATTCGTGAAAACAAAAACTAGCAGACAGTGTGGGCTGTTCCTGTTCCAAGTCAATGGAAATGCTGTCAAGACAAAATTTTTTCCCGTATTAAATCGCACACCAATGAATGTTTTGTTTTTTTTTTGTGTGTGTGTCTTAATGTCTCTTCACACACTCGGTTATTAAGCCAGGGTGCAAATTTGGACAATAATGAAATATTTTATTGGACGAAACAAGAGCAGCATTGCATCTGACAAGTTTATTTGGACGACTCAGACTCCAACAACTGTGGCTGAAATTTGCACAATGTTGTAGTGCTTGCTGTCTGCCCACAGTCGGTTTGAAATGCCTTTCACTGTGGATCAAAGAATGTCTTAGGGTAATATGAAGGTAAATTAGCCCATATTTTTTTTTCTACGGTCTAATGCAGGAATCACCCAATCTGGACCAGCGATCCAAATCCAGACCTCATTTTCCTTTCTCCCAGATCTTTAAGAATTAGTGCCTCTTGTGGCCGGACTGTAGTCACTCTTGACTGTCAGGTGAAAGCAGGGTGGAAAACCAGGAATTCTTGGACCTCGAGGATTGTGATTTCATAAACCCTGTTTGGGTCATGGTGAAGCCCAGACCTCTGAGGTAATCTATGGGGCATGCGCATCATCTACTGAATGATTGCACATCTGCTGTTCCTTGTTCTGACGGCAAAAGTAAATACGGGGGGTGAAGTAAATCCCGATCATTTGCCTAGAAAACACCAAGATAATACCCCCTACCTCCCTTAAATTATTTTTCATCCGTATGTTTATTCATAAAGCTGCTGAGTGAATGGTCCGATATACTTCACAATTACACTCATTTCCACGGGCACTTTGGAGAGTTCTGTAATTAGCCGACTGTGCCTGTCTTTGGACTGCAGTGAGTAACCCATTGGAGCACAGAGAGAGAACATACTAATGGATTCAAACCTCCCTCAATCATCTCACTGTAAGATGACAGCACTACCCACTCCACCTCTGTGTTGCCAGGCTCTGCCATCCCGGGGTCGATTCGATAGCTTAATAATTGACCGAATAACAAGATAATTAAACATTATGGTGTCATCTCTTTTTCAAATGAGCTTTTATTTGTTTGATTTAATCAGGTTTGTTTCCTGTTGATATCTTTCAAAGCAAGTCCTCTGTCTTTTGTGATTATGTGTAATTTGCAGACACTAGCAACCAGAGGCAGTTTTCTCAGGAATGACATAATGAAGTTTAGTTGTGGAGTACCATATCATACGCTGGCTGGCGGAGACTGGATGTTCTCTAGTGCTTTAGTGAATTGATGCATGTGCTCAATATGCAAAGGATGAAGGATTGTCATGAATAATAATAATAATAATTAAAATAATAATGATGATAATAATAATTGTCATCATCATACAACAGCAAACAATGCAAGGCAGTTCACAAACAGTTAAAAGGACCAAAAATCTAAAAACATTAAAACAAGGTGAAAAAGTTATTAAGATACAGGAAAATGAAAGAAAGAGAAGAAGAAGAGAAAGAAGATCAAGTCAAGCATGCAAAAACAATAAAGCAAAAACGCAGTGGCAGATATAAGATTTAAGATTTTAAAGCCGAACTATGAAAATGAGTCTGTGAAAGAGATTTTAGGGAAGATGATGACGCTGCAGTTTCGGTGTTAAGTGGGAGGTCATTCTCAGTGCACTCCAGGTTGACCGATGATGGCTGCCTGCATTCATGATCTATGTGGTCATTTAGGGCCACAGTCACATCATCTCAGAGGCAGACTGCGCAATTCATGAGAAAAAATGTCTTTGCTGGGAAGATTTGCTGGTTTATTTGCAGTAGTATTGTATTGGTAGTATTATATTGTATCCAGTAGGCATAAATTGCCACATCCCGCTCCCTGTGTTAATTGTTTTTCCCGCGAAGCAGCCTTGTGTCAGTTTCAGTCTCTTTCCTTTCATTGATTCTCATTATTAAATGATTGTCTTGTTCCACTCCCCTCCCTCCTTTTTATTTCACTTCCTTTTACATTTCTTTTCCCACATTGTTGATTGTAATCTTGCGTATTTAAGTTCCAGGTCTCCATCTTCCCTGGATTGCTGTCTAGAGCAAAGTGCATTGTTGTGTGTCTTGTGTCCTCCATCATTGGTGTATCTCTGTTAAAAATGTCTATTTATTAGGAATATTCCCTCCAGAGTCTTCGATCCTGGCAAGCAGCTTCATCGAAGTACCTTCTTCGCTCCAGTTCTAAGTTTTTCCCCTTTGCAGTGCACCCTGCCTCATCCTCAAGTTCCTGTTCGCCTCAGCCTGACCACAGACCAATCTATGGAGAAGACTCCCCCTCCAAAAGCTCTTTCTGTTCTTCAATTTTGTTTGTAAAAGGTCAACTTAGGCTAATTCAGCAAATTACATTACATTACATTACAGGCTCTTAGCAGACACTCTTATCCAGAGCGACGTACAAAAGTGCACAGGATCAGTACAAAAGTGCAGAGCTCCCAGGAGACAAGTACAAGTGCTAACAGTAAGTGACAGAACACTTTCCATTGTTACAGATCTAAAGCAATAAGCAATCGCTAAAAATACTGAGCAAATATTTGGCTCTATTCCGTTACACGTGACGAATAAGACTCCTTCTGCAAATACTACCTTATCTGACTGACGTCCAATAACTGCTCCAATGACTTTCGACATTTTTATACGCGACAATGGATAAAAACGCCCACCATATAGATGGGATGTATTGTAACAATAGCGTACGTCACAGTGCAAACCTGAATATGCACTTCCCTGTTTACTTTACATTGAGGGAACTTTGAGCCATGGTTGCCAGATCTATATCTCTGTGGTTGCCAAATGGATGACCCCCATTAGACAAAGTATGATGTAGCCTGAGGAGCCAAAGAGGGGGGAGGTGGGGGAAGCAGACTCAGACGGAGACTCAGGCTCTGCTGACTTTGTCGGTTTATTTATTTATTTATTTTTATTCATTTATTCATTTTTCTTTTGAGTACACAACCGATTTCCTCTATGAGTCCACACTTCTCCTCGACTGTCAATCAATGGGCTGTGGCACTGACAGGATCTCCATCAGGAGAGAGAAACAGAGGGAGAGGGAGGGAGGATGGAAGGGAAGAAAGGAGGCAGCAGGAGGAGAGAGATGAAGAGAGGGACATGGAGCCAGGAGAGAGAGAGAGAGAAAGAATGAGAGGGAAGAGGGGATGAGAAAGAGTGATAGAAGCATGAGCCAGAAACAGAGGGATAGAGGGAACACACACATAAACTGCAGGAAGTTCATTTGCATGGCAGCCTGTTTCCATGCATTAAGATCCAGCCCAGAGTCCCGGCTGTCTGGAAAGATAGGCTATCTCTTTGCATTTGACACCAACCTTCCAACCTGTCCTCCAACCATACACTCACATAGGTCTACTATTCTCATTTTCTCTGATTTGTGACCAACAGGAGCATTTGTTAATATCGTGCCCCTACTGGCAGCAGGGAGGTACTGTTAGAGTTACAGTCTCAGCTCCAGATACAGTTTCAGTCATATTTACACTTAAAATAATGGTTTGGGTAAGGATTAGGGTTGGGGTTGGGGTTAGTATTAGGATTAGGGTTAGGTTATGGATTTACTGACGGCGACGCTGACGATGGAAACCAGACTGTAGTTATTTAAATGACCACTAGAGGTCGCTTAACTCCTAAACGTTACTCGACAAACGACCTTTCCGGGCGTATTTTGTTGAAGGACAGGCTCGTTTGTGTGTGTGTGCGGTATGCTTGAGTATAAATGTGTGTAAGTGGTATGGTTATGTCTGTGTGTGCTTGTGTGTGCGCGAGAGTGCGTGTGTATGTATGTATTTGTGAAGAAAGTAAGTTTCTTCCCCTGAGCCCAAAAGAACATATTTCTTTTTTCATTGTCTTGTACTTGTGTGTTATGTCTAGCTGGCTGTCCTGTTGTCCTCCCAGACAAAACTCCCGAGCTGAAAATTACAGTAAGGACCAGCAGGATTTTGAAGGCAATTTATTATTGCTTATATGCATTTTCAAAGATAATTTCACCACAGCTGTTCTGTGACTGGCTGAAGCAGATTAAGCTGGTAGAGTAAAATAGCGACCAAACCAGCTATATGATGCTCTGCAGGGTCCCATCTCCTAATTCAGCCAGAATTACACACTGCGTAAGGCTGTCCCACAGTCACCATTGTAACATCAGTGTATGATTGCTATTCATGCAAATTTGTAGAGGCCACATTTTACCTAGATAAGATTTTTTAAAATTGAATTTGCAGTAGTTAGGCAGCATATTTTTTTTTTGGTAAGCATCCTTCCTTTTGCTTTTCTTTTGTGAAGGTGTATGGTAAAAAAGATGATCAATGAAATGTTCAAGTTGGCTATTTACATTTCTGAGCGAGGTAGCCTTTCTTAATGACTGTGGGGGTGGTAAGTGAAAATAATTCTTACACCCGAGCCATCTCGGAACACTTGGGCGTCATCACACGCTTCCCTCATTGTTGATGAACGTAAGTTATGGCAGCTATTCAACTATTTTACTGTAAGTTACAACTACCTAACCAATGGAGGTGACATGAGACTGAATCTTACTTAACTGATTGATATTACAGCCCAACGTTAGCTTCGCAAATAACATCAGGCTACATTGTGTTATGCTTAGGGTGCTGCACAGTTTACCAGCATTAGTCAGTTCATGACCTATTTTTGTTAGATTTTTTAGAAATCAGTAGAGTTGCGAACAATTGCACTGGGTCCTTCCTGATAACTTTTGCGTAATGTGTGAGAAAGAGGGCTTTAAAACTGTACCTAAGCAATTAGCACTGAATAAAATGTCATTTAAAATTGATCAGATTAATTAAACTATTCAAATATCTTTAAGAATTTATTTAAAAGTGGCCCCTTTAACTGCCTGCGCTACCTTTGGCTGGAGCACATTTTGAGTCTCTGAAACTAATTGAAAAATGTGTTGAACTTCACTGATTGGATTTTTCCAGCATAACATACCTCAAACTAGTGTTAGTGGTGGCTCAATCAAATTGAGCTACATTAAACACATCTTTCACACAGATACCATAACTCAAAATGTTCTCTACTTAAAGGCTGAACCAGCATTGAAATGGTTGGGCCGGTTGCTTGGAACCGCTTCATTTTTTAGAGTACATTGGCCTCCATTTATTTTGTCAGCGTTCATGGCACCAAGTGATGAAAACGAAATGAGATCAAATTCAAATAAAAAAAAATTATGGGTGCCTAAAACTTTTGCAAAGTACTGTCAATGATGCTTTACTCAAGTTCAGTGAATTGATGGCATCTCAGCCCATGCTGTTTTATCTTTAAGAGTTGCACTTTGAAGAACAGCAATTGTCTTGCAAGTTCCACACGCTGTTCTACATTAAGTAGGCTTAATGCTCATCGGTTTAAATTGTTACTTTCAGTGGTCTGTCGCAAAAAGCCATCATCTTGAATTGTTATTTCCTACCATTTGAACTGGATAAATAAAGCTCTCGTGAGGCAACTTTGATACCAAAGTTTAACAGTCTTATACAATGGTTAAATGTGTTCGCAAAGGTGGCAGCTCAGTCCTTAATATCTTCGCCTGAATGAAAGCTGGATAGATAAAGAAAATACAAAGAAAATACCAGAGAAATGTGCGCAGAAGGTGTAGCATTATTATTAAATCTGTTAGTTTTTATTGGCTTGATATATCATTAATTTACAGCATCTTGAGTGGACAATTTACTTAGACCTGACACAAATCAAAAGTACTGAGATATAAAACTGAAAAACAAATATACGTTTATGTCACCTATGTTTGCATATATGAAAATTACAGAGGCACCTGTGTCATCATAAAAATCAAAGAATTGCTTATTAAGACAATCTCTGTAAACTGAAAAAGCAGTGTTTTATTCTAAATTTTTTGTTCAGCTTGCACAATGCATGCACTCACATTTCAGTTGTCCCTACCATCTCCTAAATCAGACTTACTGCCTTGGTTTAAAGACAAATGGTATGTATTTTAGGCCAACCGGAGACTCTAAATTGGAGTGAATTACACATGAATTGTCATGGTGTTGGGCTGCAGGCCGTTCCCCCTGCTGCATTCTTCGCCTCCACCTTAACGGGCAACAGGTGTGGCTCGTTAAGGTGGAGGTGAAGTGCCCTTATTTAAGGGCTGGCGGCACCTCATTTTGGTGCAGCAGTATTTTGGAGCCCTGGCTGTTTCTTGTGTGCTGCTGTGCGCCCCTTTGGGAATGTGTCTTATCATTTAAATTAAAGATTTTATATTTTTACTCAGCCTGTGCGTTTGGGTCCCTAAACCAGCTTTTGGGTACATGGTCCCTGTGCCCGCCGGCTTCATGCCTTTTGCCAGCGGGGGGGTAAACCATGACATGAATGTAGTATGTGGTCCCTATGATGGGTTGGTAAACTGCACAGGGTGTTTTCTTGCCCCTCGTCCATTAGATGCTTGAAGGTGCTACAGCACCCTGCAGCCCAGACCAGGAGCTGATGAATTAGAAAATGGATGGATGGAAACTAACAGCAGTGCAGTATACATGTCTGTTAGACACAGATTAAAAACTTGGGCAAAGAAGTGAGACAACAAGTATGAAATGTAATTACAAAAACCATTAAACACGACTGCCATTTAAATTCACAGGAGGAATATTAATAAAGGCCTTTCATTCCTTATCCCCTAAATTGCAAATGCCATTTTATTTAATTTCACTAGTGAAATAGCCTTTATGTGTATTTCCTCGTTCCCCACCTGGCACTGAAGTTGTCTGAGGCCATTATGCTAAAATCACATCCTTCGGTCAGTTAGTCCTGGTATAACTCATAAAACAGTGCAGTATTCTTTCATCTTTACGATGTAGAAGTCATTGAATTTAAGGGAGGCTGAGTTTTATGGGCTAGTCCCACAGGGGCTGCGTTTGAAGGCAGGGACCCTCGACACAACCCTCAGTGTCAGCTGCCTTTAAACATAGAGTGAGTGAGGAAGATTCCCCTGTAAAACTTTGGATTGCAAGACATGAGTCAATAGTGAATGTTTTTTAGTCCAAATGGGCAGTCAAATTCAATGAAACACCATCTAAGTGTAAACCTTACTTTGCACTGCCCTCGGTGATAAGTGAAAAATTTCATGCTGACCTGCATGAATAAAATTAAAAAGTATAAAGTACTTTCCAGGTTTTCTACAACCTTATATTTACTTATATTTTAGAGCTTTTAGTGCCTCGTAGTTTTGAGAGGTTGGGTGATTTCTATAATCTCCCGGCTTTAAACTGCAGGTGAGAGGGGAGACTAGTATGTTCAGAGCTATGTACTTGCTGGTCAACAGTACAAGTGCAAAGATAACTAACCTTTCTACATTGCTATAAAAAAAAACAACTTTTGCGTAGATGGGCTTTTGAATTAATTTTGTCGCTAATTTATGGGATTTTCAGTTTTGCTTCATGGTGCGTTTCAGGTTGTCAAAGCTTTGTTGGTCTAATGTATGGTCATATGTTACTTAGACTTACTTCGTCCTCTCGTTCATACTAAAGTGCTTCGAGATCCATTTTTTGTATACTGTACATAAAGCAATGTATTTTGTGAAAGTTATAATTCTGGCCATATCTTATTAAAACCTGAACAATATTGGGGTCTCTCAAACATCTCTCAACCTTTTCAGCCATCTTGATGCAAGTGTTTACTCACTGTGTTAGGACACGCTGCGTGACTGAGTATACCTGACTGTGAAGCACTCGCATGGAAAAACCGAGCTGTGCCATACCTGTGCACCTTCCTCTCATTCTTATGAGGCCAAAAAATAAGCTGCACCCCCCAACTACCTCCCTCCTCTAGCCTAACCTTTTCCAACAGTACCTCCCTACCCCCACAAGAGCCCATTCAATCACAGAGATATTGCAATACTGTACTGAATTTCTCAGTAGAGATTGTGGGTTTTAGAAACATGAGGAGCTGTTTGGGGGGGGGGGGGGGTGGAGGTGTATATGCATCAAGTTGCCCATTCACCAGATGTCTCAGTGGGAGCAGTAGTTAAGATAAGGAAAGGAGATGGAGGTGGTGGTGGCAGACCTACGGAAACAGACTTTTTGGAACACGCTTCCGGTGCCAAAAAAGATGCAAAATGTACTTATGACACATTTATTAATGTTTTGTCGACTTAATATAATTGCTGGTGCGAACACTGTTTTCTTGGTAATTGTGTTATGACCTTATGTTTGAGAGAACCAAACTCCACAAGTTTTCCACCGCAGGTACTGGACGTGGTCAGTCAGGCGTAGAATAACTCAAGTGGAGGGACTGACCGCTCATGGTACTCATTGACAGTGAGTGAAGTAAGCTCTGGGTAAATAGTAGCATTTTAGCTTTTTCTACAATTCCTCAAGCCATCACTAATTTCATTGAGAGTTCTCAGCAATGACCTACTCATTTTTAACCTGTTGAATTGCTTTACTGTGCAGCATCATACATCTTTGGTTGGTTAAGAAAGTTATATTATTAAAACCACCACAATTTGTTTTTTAAAAGGGGAGCAGGGAGGTTATTATTGCCCCTTCCACAGAATCATAAGCCGATAGGAGATTTACTCACCACTGGTGCCTCGGACTTGTGTGCTCGCACACGCTTGTGTGCTTGTGCGTGAGATCTGTATGGTGGTGGCGTGGAGGTGCCGGTTGGGTTTAGGTCAGGGTTCTCCTTAAAGCATGTTGACGACACTTCATTAAATGTACTCAACAAATACATATTGATTTACTTTCACAATGGGATCAAAAGTGAAGTGTCAATCATGCCCTCTTGATTACACTGTGTGCAATCTGACTTTTGTGATTTGAAGATTAATTTTTTTATGATCACAATTCTGAAATAGTTGGAACAAAGTGTAAATTGTGTATAAAATCAAAACGTCAAAACGCAATGACTTTCAAATCAAACCAGCCAGTATTTCATTCATAATAGAACAGCGATAACATAGCAAATGTTGAAACAGAAATTTTACAATTTTATCCACAAAATGAGCTCATTTCAAATTTGATGGCTGCTATAGGTCTCAAAAAAGTTGAGACAGGGCCCTGCTTACCATGGTTCAGCACCTCCGCTTCTTTTTAACACAGAGTGGAGGTGCCTGGGCATTTAGGTGACAAGTTTGTCGCGTTTAGCCATAGGAATTTGATCCCACTCTTGTTGAATACAGGCTTCCAGCTGCTGGAAAGTTTTGGGTCTCCTTCGACGGACTTTTCGTTTAATTATGTGCCAAATATTCTCAATTTGTGAAAGATCAGGACTGCAGGCAGGCCAGTTCAGCACACGGACTCTTCTACTACGAAGCCATGCTGTTGTAATAGCTGCAGTATGTGGTTTTGCATTGTCCTGCTGAAATACACAAGGCTTTCTGTCGTCTGGAGGGGAACATATGTTGCTCCAAAACCTTTATATACCTTTCAGCATTCATGGTGCTTTTCAAAACATACAAGTGTCCCACACCATATGCACTAATGCATCCCCATACCTTAAGAGATGCTGCCTTTTGAACTGAACGCTGATAACAGGAGGGGTGGTCTTTCTCCTCTTTAGCCCGGAGGACACGACGCCCATGATCCCCAACAAGAATGTCAAATTTGGACTCATCTGACCACACTCATCTGACACTTTGCTATTTTAAATGAGCCTTGGCCCACAGAACACGGCGGCGCTTGTAGGTCATGCTCAACAATGGCTTCCTTTTTGCACGATACAGTTTTAGGTGGCATCTGTGGATGGCACGGCAGATTGTGCTTCCAGACAGTGGTTTCTTGAAGTATTCCCGGGCCCATTTAGTAATGTCAATAACACAATCGTGCCGGTGAGTGATGCAGTGGCATCTGAGAGCCCGAAGATCACAGGCATCCTGTAAAGGTCTTAGGCCTTGTCCCTTACGCACAGAGATTTTTCCAGTTTTTCTGAATCTTTTGATGATATTATGCACTGTTGATGATGAGACCTTCAAAGCCTTTGCAATTTGACTCTGAGGAACATTATTTTTAAAGTATTCCTCAATTTTTTTAGGCAAGACTTCAACAGGTTGGAGAACCTCCAGCCAGCTTTACTTCTGAGAGACTTAGCCTCTCTAGACATCCCTTTTATAGCCAATCATGCTACACACCTGATGCCAGTTAATGTAATTGCTTGCTAAATGTTCTTTCAGCTGAATCTCTTATTTGTTACAGTAATTGCATTTTCAGCCGTTTTTTGCCTGTGTCCCAACTTTTTTGAGACCTGTTACAGCCAGAAAATTTGAAATGAGCTCATTTTGCGCACAAAAATGTAAAATGTCTCAGTTTCAACATTTTAAATGTAATCTATGTTCTATTGTAAATAACATAATGGCTCATGTGATCTGAAAGTCATTGCATTTTGATTTTGTTCACAATTTACACTTTGTCCCAACTATTTTGGAATTGGGGTTGAATTTCAATTTACAGATTGAAGGAAGGGCATGAAAATCAAACTAAGATGTGGATTCCCTCAAAATCAACATGTTTTCCTTGGTCTCCCAGAAGTCAAAATGGTGCATTATGGGATATTTCTTTAAAGCATTCCAAACTGCAGATGACTTGTTTATTGGCAAGGATCCCCATTAGCTGATGCAAGACGTCAGCTAGTCTTCCTGGGATCCAACAACATTAAATCATTACAACAAAACAAGATTAAAACATATCGAGACACACAATTCAAGGAAACATAACAACATTACCACACAAGCAAATGATAAACGCACCAAGGTAGAGCAAGTATTGCATAACTCTACATTTTCATGTTCATTGGCTCACTTGTATGATCCTGATTGTTTTTCGAAGCTTGCAATTCTTTTTATGTTACGTATGCCACTTGAAAGACAATTCCATGCCCTAATAGCCCAGTATAAAACAGTTCTTTGCATACTGTTAGATTTTGCTCGCGGTAGACTAATCAGCCCACTATTTGCTCCTTTGGGGAAATGCATATGCATATTTGAGCTGTAAATTATTTTATCACAGATAAATTTGGGAATTTTAGTTCTAATAACCTTCTGACTTGTCGGAAAGTCCTTTTTCAACATTCCACCACTTAAGATGTTCATGCATAACAACAGCATTAGTCCTATAGGAGCAGCCAAGAACGAGCCTTGCAGCCTTATTAGTGCAACTTGTAACCTCTAAAGCATCCGCCTAGAGGCCGAACCCCACACGACAGAACAGTAATCCAAGTGACATAGAACTAAAGCACAAACAAGTTGCTTCCTCAGTTCAAATTGAAGGAATGTTGCACACTTTCTTGCAGTGGCAATAGCTCTGCCCATTTTAAAAACAATTTTGTCCATATGCTCAGACCATGATAATGATGAATCAAGCCAGGGGCCTAGAAGCTTAACTTGCTAAAGAAATTGACCTGCTAAACTGTAAAACCCGTGTAGGATCAATAGCTATTCTTTGATAGGAACCGAATACTATTCAGACAATTTTAGAAATATTAAGCACAAACTTATTTGTTTTTATCCAGTCATATAAAATGTTTAGATCACTGCACAAAACCTGATTAAGCTCTGAGATTGTAGTAGCAACATAATAAAGAGTTGAATCATCGGCATATAGAGTCAGACTAGCCTGTTGAATAGAAAATGGCATATCATTTGTATATATAGAGAATACGAGGGGCCCCAGGTAACTCCCCTGTGGAACACCACAATCTAACCCTCTACTGCCTGATCAAGCATCATTAAAATAGACCCTCAGAGACCGAGAGGACAGATAACTCCTGAAAAATGAAATCGCTGAGCTATTGAAACCATAGCTGATGTGTTTTTGTATTAAAAGATCATGATCATTCAAATGAAATGTGGTACTGAAGTCTAACATAACAGCACCCACCAGCATTTACCTGTCAATAGCTGAAAGTCAACTATCTGACATTTGTGTAAAATTCTCAACAGCTCTCTATTAAAGCTGTAGTATACGGTCTGAGAATCAGTTGAGAAAGATTGAGACGTTGAGAAAAATTTGAAAAAAGCATCCTGCCCACACACACACACCCCTCCCCTCTGTGCTCCCTGATCCTTCCCACCGAGCACGTGCGGCCGTCCGCGTGGAGACTCCCAGACACACCCCCTCTATCAGAGCAACAAGCCGGCCGGCAGTAAATGATAATGATAATACCACAACAGCTCCGCAGTGCAATATTTATTCCACTTAAATGAACAACAAGAACATCTGGTCAAATATAAAATATTTGCCTTTCTCAATCACCGGGATGTTTGCGGTGTGTTTTGGCAGGGGTTTCTGCATCAGTAAGACAGCACGCCGTTCACAAACGCCACAATGAACACGTTCTCAATAATGTTCATCAATCGGAAATACATATGAACGAGTTCATGAGTTCATTGAATGCATTCAGGCACAACAATGACGATAGCAATGCTAGTTTACAATGCTTAAAATAAACGGCTCATGTTCCAACGCCGTCTGTCGACACAGAGAAAACTACCGGCAGCGTTTACAGTCATAAGCCAGCATTGTCATAGTCTAAGAAAAAGTTATATATGTAACAACACACAATAAAAGTAAAAAATTACCTACCTGTTCAACAAAAAGTCTGCTGTATCAGCATCAGTTTTCAGGCCCAGATCCTCCTGGAGCTTCCTCCAGCAGTGAATGGATGACCCGATGTTCACTCTGCTTTGAGTCCTGCGTTGCTCACATTTCCTCTTCGTCTCTGCCTTTTCCTCTGCAGACTAGCGCTATCTCCCAACTTTTGCCGGTGGGGCAAGCAGGGGCCGCTTGCTGCTGTCACTGTCTTTCTTTTCCATTCTTCTAGCACTTTTTGCTAAGCTGCTACTCAGCTACTTTTTAAAAAATTATTATTATTATTTTTTTAATTATTTATCCCTTATTTAACCAGGGAAGTCTCATTGAAATTGAAATCTCTTTTTCAAGGGAGCCCTGGGGGTTGAGGTGGGGAGGGAGAGGAAAAATTGCACAGCTAATTAGATCAGGGGATGATTAGGTGGCAGGTCGAAAGACCCAGGTTGGGACTTTAGCTATGACACCGGGGAACCCCCTACTCTTATCGAAGCGTGTCATAGGATCTTTAATGACCACTGTGAGTCAGGACCTCGGTTTAATGTCTCATCTGAAAGACGGCGTCTCCTTCAGTACAGTGTCCCCATCACTGCAGTGGGCATTGGGGATTATTCCGCCAGAGGGAAGAGCGCAACCTACTGGCCTACCAACACCTCTTCCAGCTGCAACCTGGTTTTCCGCGGTGGTCTCCCATCCAAGTACTGACCAAGCCCACACCTTAACTTAAGCCACGCAGCTGGAGCAGATCGAATTGTGGTATGACTGCTGGCTACTTGCTTGTTGCAGAAAGTTTATAATGCGGAAGGGGCGAGGACGAGGTGGAACGCGGCACACAGGGAGTCAGAGCAAGCTCTCAGGGGGGTGTCAACTAGAGCCAGGGGATTGGATGAGAGTAGGAGAGAGACGTTGCCCAATATAAGCCATCCGGCCAGATGGCTTACATCGGTCAACGTCTCTGCAGTGCTGCAGCCACTAGAGTGAATGGATTTTTTTCGTTTTTTTTTTTTGCTCTTCACATTGTGTAGATTGTACTATAGGACCATAACCACCATTTAAATAAGGTTGTTAATATGATCAAACTTTCATATCGTATACTACTGCTTTACGATGGTCCGTGCCAGTGGATTTAAAGACCGACAGAGAGTGCAATAGCCTTTCCACAGTCACAGCATCGACCATATGGAGTTCAAAAGTACAGATAATGATGGTTATTCCCCCATCAAGATATTGCTCCACTTTCACACGGCCCACCGTCTGTCACAAACATATCACTTGACCCTCAGCCTACCCATTTTGAATCCCTGAATCACCCTGACTTTCTGTTTTTATGTATATTTAACACTTGTTTTACCCCTAAACAACCCTTTTTATTCCTGCATGTACAAAGATACAATGATTTGCAGTTGTGTTTTGAGGTTTCCATTTGACTTACAGTATTTCACAGGCTGGTGAGGCGTTTTGTGCGATTCTGTCGGGCGAAATAATCAAACAGGTTTTTAATCGTGAGAAACTAGCAAGAGATGAGCCTTGGAACACCTTAGGCTGTAATAAAAACATTGCATCTCATAACATAACACAACTCAACACAGCGACGGCAAAAGGCCACCCAGTGAAACAAAGCAAGCCATTTTCCAAGGACAAACACTCTGTACCTCATACTTAATTTACTTGAGAACTAGATTATATCTGCATCTGTATCAAGCCTTATCATGAAAGCCCTGAGAGTTTCTCTCTCCATGTCTGTGCGAAATGTATGTGATTTTCTCTATTAATAATCAAGCTTGTTCATGCGGGGTTGTCACAGCTTCATTTTTTAGCTTGGTTTCCATGGGCATATTGGGTGGAGAACTCTTGACCATCAGACCACAGTGAATGACTGCTTTCTTGGTAGCCGAGGTGAGGATACCCCCACCGTCCCTGATGCCCTGCCTCCACCCTGCTGCTGTGTAAGTAACCACAGCTACGTATCCAGAGAGCCCTTTACTCCATCTGCTTATGGGAATAAAAGGCCTGAAGAGAGGCAGAGTCATGAGATAAATCAGTTAGAAAACATAATATTGGGTTGAGTGACAAATAATTTAATTTAATTTTCTTCTTATAGTGGGTCGATTGTTTCAGTTTCTTATAATTATTCTTTTTTTTTTTTGGTCAGGGTTATGCTTAGAAGTTTGCATTAGCAGCTCTAGCTAGGGTTAACGTTAATTTCGGATTAGAGCTTGGATTAGCGTTGGGGTATGGGTTAATGCTAGGGTTAGGTTTTGTGCTAATGTTTGGGTTCAGGTAAGTACTTGGGTCAGGATTAGGTTTGTGGTGGGTTTGCACTCAGGTAAGGAAAACTTAAATTCAAGGTTGGAACAAAATTAGGCCTCTATTCAGGAGCTCTATTATAGGTAAGGATAAGGTCTACTCAGAGGTGCACTAAAATTGTATGCTATGTTGCAAACGCAAAAAAAATAAGGGCTTACTCTTAGCTTACAGGTCTTCTCTTGGTCTAAAGTATCTCTGATGACAGAAAACTTCAGTCTAGAAGTTCAGTGCACAGGTATCTGAAGCCATCAGCTCAATCCCTCCTCGATGTTGTGACTCAGCTCAAATAACTAATAAATCAAGTACATCGATGCAGATTCACAGATAAATTTTGTTGGAAACATGCCACAATGCAGGCCCATACGCGCGTTAGACAAACTATGAGCAGCCATTTATATCACTTCTGGATCCAGATTTCTGATACGGTCGGGTCTAAATATACTGGACCGTGACGGTGCCCGCTGTAGTGAAAGTCTTCTGCCTGGTTGAGCATCGGGCCTTTGACATGATGAGCAACTTCACCTCTCTACACTCGCAACAATGCAATTTCACACCTCACTGTGCTTTGAGTACATGGGAAATTCCCGCACCATAGCCCAAGGGTTTCAATGTAAGAAGTGAGATTCATTGCTCTTTCCAGAATACGTAGCTGATTGGGTTGCTTGGAGCTGGTCGTGGAAAGAAATGAAACGTAAAGCTGCATAGGGCAATGGCCTGTCATTCGCACTGGCACTGGGCCAAAAAAATCCCCCTTAGGTCGCACTTATTTCATAAGTTCAAAAATGACTCCAAACTGTATTGAAGTGGAGTAAGATGATACATGTTTGTTATGGTTTTGCCAAAAACCCTTCAGCCCCCCTGTCTTGCACGAATTTCGTGTTTTATGAGATCTCATTTTCAATGCATTAGAGAAGGGAACACTTCAGATTGGCCAACAGGAGGTGTTAATGACTCCATCATTTGTTCCAATGTGCCTGATACTGCTGCCACCAATCACGGTAAAAAAAAAGAAAAAAAATTAACCAATTAACAAAATTAATCAATCACAAATCTGCACAGGATATAGAGATTAATTTCTCTAGGCGAGAGATGGAGGTGGTGATGGGGTTACCTGTCTCCTCCTTTCCCCGTAAGCACATTTTAATTTTGGACCCAGGACACTGTGAGCGGGGGACTCCATCAGCCGAGTGCTTACTGTCCTCATAAAGTTGTGGAAATTACCTTGGGCTTGGAGAGTTTATGAGCTCATACATCGTGTCCAATGTGACCAGCATCTGACTGGAGCCATTCAGGAAGAAACAACTCTTACAGGAATGTAAGAGCACAAATGCTCACATGCACAAGCAAAGCTACTGACAAATTTGGTCACACCCGACCTAAGCATGCATGTAAGCAGATACGCTTGCACATATATAGAAACACAAACGAATGCATACATTTATACACCCATGGATGTGCACTTCCTTAGATATGCAAACATACACACATGCACACTTGCAAAAACTCTCCAAATTGTAAAATGTGTATACTTAGTACATACATAATTATCCAACTACCTACCTACCTACCCACCAATATCCCACCCCACCTATCAATCCTCACGCTGAACCTCACCCCACGCTCCTCTCGAAGGTTTCTATGACATGTCAATCGCAGAGCTCACCCCAAGGTGAACTGAAGCAGTAGACGGAGCCAGTTGGTTAGGCTGGGCAGCTTTGTCATTGGACTGCAGCCCAAATAAATGGCAAATTTTCTCAGAGCCAAAGGAAATCATTCTTGACCCCGAGTATGACGAGGAGCCCATGGTCCTGTCCCGTGAAATGCAGGCCAGCGATTCTAGTTTCCAGTTCATCTGTCCAGAGAAGGTGATCCCGCACCCAGCCCCCACCGCTCAGGCCTTTACACTGCACATTAGAAAATACGAAAGAAAAAAAAAAACTAATAGAAAATAATAGCTTCTTCTGATTTCCTCTTGATAAATTACATTCTCCAAACTCAGTGGTGAATCTTGAACAGTCCCACTGGCAAAACCCTTGTGTGAATCTCCTCCGTGTCTTTCATCCAGCATCTTGTGCATCTTTTAGATATATTGCCTGTTTGACTGGTTTGACGTCTAATGTGCCTCCCCCACCAGGTGTTAAGCTTTTGTGTTTCCCAATCCCATACATGTGTGCCATATATGTGCGCGAGTTGCAGCACTGTCACTTGTTATATCGTCCAGTAGTACTTGTAGGAAGTACTACATGGTTCAGAAAAACAGGTGTCATCAGGAATGTCACTTGCGACTTTTTGTTGTTCATGGTACGATATGCCCTTAAGAAACCAATCAGTTTCTTCTTTCTGAGCGCTATCGTCTTTTGAAATTATTTGTAATCTTTAATGATAGTGAAATATGGAAGTGCTCTTTCCAGTCTTACAAAGAGGAACAAGCTCCCAAGCCTTTCTCTCAGTCTACAGGATTGGGGCTGCATTCCTGTAAATTTTTATTGTATGTTTCTCTGCTCACTTCATTGGGAACATCTCTCAAACCTCCAGCAGTCTTTGGGATTGGGCCTGTATTCCTGTTAAACCCTTCAGTCCTGCCATCTGATGGTTCTGCTCCGGCGAAAGTGTTCTTCATATGGCTACTGCTCAGAGATGCCACTGGCCGTGTGTGGGCATGCTCTACACTCAAGCCTATTACCAAGTGAACTGACCTGAGCCATTCTTCTCTAAACGCCCTCAAAGTCATTACCTTACTATTATACTGAGCAGCATTGAAAACGCACCACCTTCATTTCATGGCCAAGATACAAATTAAATATGTTGATGATATGCAAGTGATCGAAAAAAAAACAAAATCAGATTGTTGTTTCTAATGATCAAACTGGACACAGACTAAATGATTGACATATAGATTTCTTGCCTCTAGTTTGGCGTAACCCTTGCTTTAAAACAGTACCACAGTGGTGCCTATGGTGAAAATGGGCTCAAGTGGGGGTTTAACTCACCACTTCTGGAGCTGTTAGGCAACTTGTGACTGTGGTATCGGACATTCGACCCGTTCGACTCCACCTTGGTGAGCCGTTGGAGGCAATTTGAATGATCATGATTCCTTAATTTACACCGTGGCTGGCAAACAGTGGACAGTCCGGCACTAGACAGATTACTTTTGTTCAATCTTCCAAGTGATGGAATAGTAATAGTGCTGCCACATAGCAAGAGCACAGATGCGTATGCACACTTGGAACATTCTATGGGTGTGTTTCTTCTCATTTTCATCAGGTTCTTGCCTCATTAGCCATCTAATGGTGATGTTTATCAACTGATTTAGGGTGGCTCTTGCCTTGCCACCTTTTGAGAGACCAGATTTTGTGAACAGATCCAGAAAGATGTCGTTGCATTTTGACCTGGTGAAAAAAAATCTTGATTTTATCATTTTCGGCCTGAAATGGCATTAAAACACGCCAAATACTAAATTTTGCATTTTACCATCTTGTCAGGAGGCATAGTACACTGTGATAACCAAGTATGCATAATTTGTATTTAGGCCTTGAAATTAGGGTGGTGCGTTTTCACTGCTCGTCAGTATATCTATAAACCCAACTTTTGGATTGTACTCAGTCTCTGTATCTGGTTCCTTGCCTGGATCATAACACTCACACCTCCCTGGCAATTTTTTTGGCAGAAATGTAATGGACACAAGAATTTGAGCAACAAACACTCATTACGACCATCTTAACATGACATGGCACAACCTTCTCGCAACAGGGTGTTGATAAACTCTTGCTCAAATCCAGAATAATTGCTGGGATTATGCTGCCCTCTACTGGATAACCAATGGAATAGTTTTCTGGCACAGCGCATGGCATTCGCACATATGACGGTGTTAGTAATACCGTAAATTGATGTTGATTCCATATTATAAGCTATACACGCTATAAACTATTGTTCGTAGGCACTTAATGCTGTGCCGATGTTGAGTGTGAATATACATTAAGAATATAAATTGGGCAGTAAATACCTTTTTGTCAGCAGAGTGAATGAGTAAAATATTTTCAGTAAAATTTTTTCTGTTGCATCAAATGCAGGAAAAAAAAATGGGAGTAGTTCATTTACAATTTTCAACAGATTATCGCTTGTCTCAATTTTTTTTTTGTCGCCGAGCTCTTCAGGAAAAAAAACTGGAGAATGAAACAGATATTAATATAGTTTAATGCACAGTATTTAGCATTCATTAAAATGTTCACTGTTAAGAAAGTGGGAAGCCAATCCACACACACAGGATGGAAAGTAAACCATTATTTTTTTAAAAACATTTTCTTAGACCGTAAATGTTGAGGAATGGAATGTAAGCCATCTGTACCACAACCTATAAGAGATCTCGTCATCAGTAAAGACTCCAACTCATCTACCCCTCTATTGGTCAATTCCTTTTCAAGGAATAGGAATTGGCAGCTGCTTTCTTTGTTGGACATTTCACTAAGAATACATGCTTGCCAATTTGCCTTGGTCTTTAATACCGGAAAGAGATTATCTATTATTAATTGCAAGTGAGATGCATGATAACTCACAAATAGAACAAAAATGTGTATAGTTGTCATGATCTGAAAAAAATAAGGCCTGGGTTAATTCACATTTCCATATTCTTCAAGGAATGGAAGCCCATTCCAGAGGTTAAAGAGGACACAATATGTCACGCTGAGTTTCAAGAGTTGCGGTGAGAACAAACATCTATTATCACAATACTGGATTGAAATGGCAGTATATGGACGGGAACATAATTCGCCTTCTATGACTTGGCAGCTGTCCACTCTGGATTGCAATTGTAGGCTTTCGCGGGAGGTTAGCCCTATCAGCAGAATACTGTTGCCAGCTGGTTTAAATAAGACATCCCCTCAGAAAGCACCTGACACACTGCATACACTGGTCTTCTCCACCTGCCCATCTTCTATATCTGGTTAGTATCCTGGTATCCTCTACCACTCATGTTGTAATTTATTGTTACATAAATTGCTTTTTTGTTCAGCATTTGTTTAATTGAAAGCTCTTCTTTGCTTTCGTAAACTTAGCCTAATTCAAGGTTTAGTCTATGCATTAGACTAAACCATGATCTTTTAGTCTATGTTTATACCCTATGTTTTTACTGATGTGTAGAATACATTAAACTCTATCTTACCGGTATGTTAAGTAGCTCATTAAATGAAGTCCTGAACACTCATATTATACAACCCCAATTCCGAAATAGTTGGGATGAAGGGCAAATTGTGAATAAAATCAAAATGCAGTAACTTTCAGATCACATGAGCCAATATGTTATTTACTATAGAACATAGATAACAAATGCTGAAACTGAGACATTTTACATTTTTATCCATAAAATTAGCTCATTTCAAATTCTCTGGCTGCATCAGGCCTCAAAAAAGTTGGGACACATGCAAAAAAGGGCTGAAAAAGCAATTAATATCTAAGAGAATCAGCTGAAAGAACATTCAGCAAGTAATTAAGTTAACTGGCATCAGGTGTGTAACATAATTGGCTATAAAAGGGATGTCGTAGAGAGGCTGAGTCTTTCAGAAGTAAAGATGGCCAGAGGCTCTCCAACCTGTGAAGGTTTGCGTAAAAAAATTGTGGAATACCTTGAAAACAATGGTCCTCAACATCAAATTGCAAAGGCTTTGAGGGTCTCATCATCGACAGTGCATAACATCATCAAAAGATTCAGAGAAACTGGGAAAATCTCTCTGCATAAGGGACAAGACCGAAGACCTTTACTGGATGCCAGTGATCTTTTGGCTCTCGGACGCCACTGCATCACTCACCGGCACGATTCTCTCATTGACATTACTAAATGGGCCCAGGAATACTTCAAAAAATCACTGTCTGTGAACACAGCCTGCAGTGTCATCCACCGATGCCACCTAAAACTCTTTCATGCAAAAAGGAAGCCACTGTTGAGCATGATCCAGAAGCGCTGCCATGTTCTGTGGGCCAAAGCTCATTTAAAATGGACTGTAGCAAAGTGTCCTGTGGTCAGACGAGTCCAAATTTGACATTTTTGTTGGAAATCATGGGCGTCGTGTCCTCCGGGCTAAAGAGGAGAAAGACCACCCCTCCTGTTATCAGCGTTCAGTTCAAAAGCCAGCATCTCTGATGGTATGGGGATGCAATAGTGCATATGCTGTGAGACAATTGCATGTTCAAAAAAGCACCATGAATGCTGAAAGGTACATAAAGGTTTTAGGTCACCATAAGCTCCCCTCCAGATGACATCTATTCCAGGGAAGGCCTTGCGTATTTCAGCAGGACAATGCAAAACCGCATACTGCAGCTATTACAACAGCATGGCATCGTAGTAGAAGAGTCCGTCTGCTGAACTGGTCTGCCTGCAGTCTTGATCTTTCACCGATCGAGAACATTTTGCGCATAATTAAATGATTATTAAATGCTACACCATGGTAAACAGGCCCCTGTCCCAACTTTTTTGACACCTGTAGCAGCTATCAAATTTGAAATGAGCTCAGGTTGAGGACAAAATTGTAAAATTTCTCACTTTCAACATTTGATCTGTTATCTCTGTTCTATTGTGAATAAAATACTGGTTTGATTTGAAAGTAATTGCGTTTTGATTTTATTCACAATTTACACTTTACCCCAACTATTTCAGAACTGGGGTTGTACATTGCATTGGAAAAATACTCCTGGCAAATAAAGTGAGGGAGAACAGCAGATGAAAAATGGCTTTTTTAGCGGAAGTTGTTGAGGATTATATTTCAATATTCCTCATCATTTTCATAGATCAATTGCCACGTTGAATAACCATAATCAATAATCATATTATGTAAGCAGCAGTAACACACACACACATACAAGCAGTTCACACACATGATCAGTGCACACAGATACATACACATAACACACAGACCTACAAGCAGTTCACAATTCCCACATGCATGAGCAGCTCACACACATAAGCACCAGGCTTCTGTAGCTTTGATTAGTAAGCAGGCTTCTGTTTAGTTGATTCAAAAGCATAATCAGGTGATGCATTTGATTTCTGTAGCTTTGATCAATATTTGTTCAGTAAAATCATTAGTTGTTACTGGAAAAAAAACAACTGAATCATTTATGTATCCACTTGTATCCTATTCCTTTGTCTGTACTTTTCATCTCTTGACTGTAATTTTCCGCTCATTTTTAGTGATGTGCAGCTCATCTTTGCTTTGAATTCCTGAAGGATTAGCTAGCAGTGTTTTCGTTTGCCTGTCCAATTGTAGCGTGAGAATGAGAATGCGGAAAGACCATATTTGGAAGATATTTCCGGTAAAAAAGGTACAAAAACTGGGAGTGAAAAGTAAGAAATCCGTTCTTCTTGCACAAAAAGAACTCGGCTTTATATTTATCAACATGCCTCAATAAAGCCTAATTGTCTGAAGAATCTGTCTCTCTCCAATGGCTTGAGGAACCTCATGATATGAAAATATGTTTAAATGGAAACCACAACAAAGTTTCTCAACCACAATTACAAAAACATCAAAACATCAAAAAGTCATTCCAGCTGAGGGAGAATTAGCCGCACGCACCAACTCAAAAGTAGTCAAATCAGCACCGTTGGTTAGGTAAAGCAAGATAAGGATATGAACAAAGTCTCAACGGAGCCTACTGCTTGCTGCTGAAATACAGATAAGCTTTTTAAAAAGTAGCAAAACTTTTTAAGTTGGCATGAGGAAGTGTGTAAAAAATTACAGCACGTCCCTGACACAAACAAACAAACGAATAAATTAATAAATACGAAAAGAAAAAAGAACCGCGGCTGCAAGCTCCTTGACAAAGACAGATGGGCTCTTGGTTGAATAGTTGCCAACACAACCCTCATGTGAATTCCTTTTGTGTCTCCTCTCATCCAGCAGCTTGTATGTCTTTCAGAAATTTTGTCTCTTTTGACTGGTTTGATGTCCAGTGTGCCTTCTTCGCTTGGTGTGATGCATTTCTGTTCCCCATTCCCTTATATGTGTATGGCGTGTGTGTATATATCTATATATAATGTCACAGTCAGATTGTAAACCCAGTCATTTCATTAAATGAAAAAAATTTCAGTCATTTCACGAGCGCTACACTTCACTAGCGCTCAGTTTCACAAAATGACTTTTTTTTTTTGTCATTTCACGAGATGACCGGTCTCACAATGTCATTTGCTATATTGTCTTAAGCAACCAACCAGCATCTTCTTAGCTTAGAGTTTATTGTTTGAGGAAATTATTTGTAATCTTTAATGATAGTTAAATACAGAAGCACTCTTCTTAGTCTAGCTAATAGTAACTTGCTCTCAAGCCTTTATCTCAGTCTTCAGGATTGGAACCGCATTTCCTTTAATCACTCTTCAGTCTGTACCTCTGTCCAGTTTAGTAGGAACACCTCTCAAGCCCTCTGTGGTCATCAGGATTAGGAACGCATTCTTGCTAAACTCTCTGGTCCTGCCATCGGACATTTTTGTTCTGGCGAGAGTATTCTCCATCTGGCTACTGATTCAAGAGACCACTGGCAGGATGCAGACACGTATTACATTCAAGCCCATTACCTTTCAAGCCATACTGCTCTGGGCTCCATCCCTTTCAGTCATTACCATGTTATGTACAGGAATTTCTCTAATTTTATTCACACAAGAATCTATGATCAGCAACAAACAACAGAGTGTTGATTTAAATCTGTATCGACTAAGAAATCCTCAATTCACATAAGCGTCTTTGCTATACTAAAACAAGGATGGCAAGCAAATGAATAATGTTAAAGTAAATGGTTAAAATGCACCTAGTTGTGTGGTAAAACGCCCAAAGTAATCCTAATAAATGTCCCAATTTGATGATGGAATAGTCCCAAAGGAGATGTCCAAAAAAGTGTAAGAATTTCCAAAAATTTCTGTGTCCATTTATGTTGTTGAGAAGGAAAACTGAATGACTGATCAGTAAGAGGAATCTGCCAGTACCCTTTCAAGAGGTAAAGCTTACTACGATAACGCGTGCGAACAATTTAATTAATGCAGTCATCAATGTGTGGGATGGGATATGAAACAGTCTCGGTCAGTACAGTGACCCTCTTCAAATCTATACAACAGCGCCTGCTTCCATCATGTTTATGCACAGCACACGATGTGAATTTCATGACTGCCACTTGATCAATAATATCATTATCAAGCATATATTGAACTCCCTTTTGTAATGTTTCATGTTTGTAGGCGCCAGCTAGTATTGTTTTAAGATTTGTTGCCATGGTCACATGCGGGGAGGTGGGTCACGTGGTGGTGCATCAGCTGAGTATTGAAATCACCTGCTCACCTGGTGAATGTGGGAACTGAGAGGGTGAAGGGGGAAGTCGTACTTTTGCTGACCGCATGATCTCACAACATTTTGACTCTGTTTTTATGGACCATGGGAAGATTCACCGATTGTGTTTTTTAGCAGCAATAAATGCGCATAAATCAGTACCTGAGAGATGTCTTTATTGGACAGCCAGCGCATCCGGCAGGTAAAGTTTTCCCCTGTTTAGCCGCTCGGCGACTATTGTTTTTTTGTTTGTTTGATAGTCGCCTAACAATGTTTTAAAGGATTCATACAAAATGGATGTTGTTTCACTTGCACGGCACATTGAAAAAATTGAGACTTTGGATCAAAGTTAAAAAATCGCAACTTGTTACAGCTAAATTTTTTTAACTTTTTCTTAATTGAAAAAAAATTACCTTAGTAAAAATTTTTTCAGTTGAAAAAAACTAAAAAAAATTAGCTGTAACAAGTCAACGCATTTTTTTTACTTTGATCCAAAGTCTCAATTTTTCAGAGCATGCTCTACACCCACATCATAACCAACTAAATCTGGACAACCAGGTACATCAGAAAACAAATGAGAAAACTTATGTATTAACTCTGCTCTCTTTGCTCAGCTGATAAATGAGACAATTTCTCATCCGAATTGGCTAACGTCTCACAATTCCATAACTTAGATGAAGCAAGGTCATCAAGATCATTGAATTTTACTTCATCAACATAATCCTATTCACATTCAGTAGAACAGACATGAAAATCCACATTAGAGGTGTAAGTGACCTCACTTTGCATCTGCTCTCTGGAGAACATATAGTAAAAAGGCACAACCTTTTTTGCTTTAACACCAGGAGTCGGCATGACATAATCCGTGCCACTAATCCTTTTCTCAATTTGGAAAGGACCTTGATATCTAGCTCTCAAAGGTTTGCCTGGAACTGGGAGCAAGACCAAGATTTTATATCCTTGTTAGAATTTTCTTTCTTTTAACTTCATAGGATGTCTTCATTTTGTCTTGAGAGCTCTTCAGATTTTGTCTGACTGATTCACAGGCTTTTGACAGTCTATTTTGAAAGGTTAAAATATAATCCAACAAGTTGACTTTAAACTTTTCATTCATCCACTGCTGCATAAAATGTTTAGTGGTCCATGCTCTTAGGGGTCCATTCTCCCATTTGCGTGCAAGTCCTTTTTTACACGATTCGAGTCACTTGAATTTAGGTTATGCGTATTCTCCCCTACGCGCTTCGATCACGCCCACAGCGCTTAACTTCAGAATGTAGGCAGCTTTATGAAAGAGGTGTGACGGATCCAAAAGAGAGGCTGACTCTGTACCAAGCTCATTGATTATGGCTCTCAGGAAAACATGGAACAAGGATTTTCTGATTAACCATGAAAATTTGAATATGCCGCTGTCATAGTAGGCCTATGTATGTCTGTGCCAATTACAAGACGTAATGCAGACATCTCTTTCTTATTTCTTATTCTAGCCACCATGACATTGAAGCTATGCAAACAAACAAATTGCCGTGATAATGAAATAACAAATGAAGAATTCTCAACCAGCGCAATCAGAGCATTGAGAATGTGCCCCTCCTACACCAGCCTGTTTGTTCCGTTGAAGACAGGGAAGAAGACAAATAAAGAGAACATTCTAGTCACACAAAAATAACAATCAAAGACAGTTTACATGATCTAATTTAGAAATTGCGCAGTTGAAATCTCAAACTACTCCGATGTCTGGTTTGCAACTAAAGGACATGGCAACGTTTTAACAAACAAAGGATTCTTACTCCGCTCATGGTCATCCCCCTGCCCCGAAACTGCCGCAACGATAACACAGTTCCGTATCCATAGCCTATTATGTCTCATTTGATTTGATTGTCAAGTTCACTAGAACTTATGCCTGATACTTTATTATAATCAATTATCCCATTTTCTGATAATGATTCTTCCCAGGTCGGCTATTCTTTATTGGCAAAAATTGATTAACAAATGGGTAGTGCTTCGGTATTGGCCAGGGAAGGGCTCAATCTAGGCAAGAGTATTTAATAATATCTTTATTCACACCTTAAAATACAAAGTATTATCAATAGTAAAAAAAAAAAAAAACATTTACATAGGCACGGGTTAGTTAATACGGATATCCTCAATTAGAAAATCAATCTCCTCCCTTGTGAGACAATCACAACTTTTTAGATTATCACAAATATATAGGGCAGTCACATTTGTTAGTAGAACATGAAGACAACGATGGCGACGTCGAGCCGAAGCCAAAAACCAAATTTCTCTGATGAGGAGTTAGAGGTGTTGGTGAAATCAGTGAAGAGGCACCACGAGGTGTTGTATGGCAGTGGGCACTGAAGGCTGATCTGAGGAAGAAAGCTGGGAATCATTCTGAATGTGGCTTCGGTGGGGAAATGTAAGCGCAGTATTCCCAATTGAAAGCATAAAAAAAAAGGATCTGCGGGGTGCTGTAAAAGCCAGGCTCTCTGCACACCAGAGAAGTGTGCACGCAACAGGTAGGGGGCAACCATCATCCCCTGTGCATTTCACTGCACTGGAGGAGGAGGTGGCATCCACTCTTTCTGCGGTGGGAGTGCATGGGGAAGAACTTGGAGTGGATATGGATGAAGGTGAGTTACATAAAATGGTCATTTTTATTTGCCTATACTCAAAGTATCATTGTGATAAATACTGGAAACAACCTTAATATGGTTTCAAATATTTATTGTAATTTTTTTGGCATTTCAAGCAGTTGCGCAGTACATAGGCATCATGGGCCGAGGGAACTTGGCGCAGATGCTTAATATTTGCGTATCATGATTGCACACAACCTGAACATTAATGCTGTGTCGACGTCTACGGTCACTGTACATATTCTCATTAGTGGAAGGGGTTCTGATTGCAACGTGAGCGCAGTAAATGGCTCCCACAACACTGGAGAACTCGGCGACACGGTAGAAGCCCCCTTAACTCTCCGTCTTGCAGCAGGTGTTTCGGGGAACTTTATGAAGTGGCTGATGTGGTGCAGCATAGCGTCAATTAACTGTGCCAGACACCTTGACACAGACTCCTGTGATATGTGTGTGACATCACCAGCCACTCTCTGGAACGACCCAGATGCCAGGAGCGACAGCGCAGCTGTGACCTTGATGACCACGGGTATGTTTTGTGGATGATTGCTGCGGCTGGATAGCTGTTCATCCAGAAGTCGGCAAAGATAGATGATTGCCTCACAGTCCAGACGAAAGCGCTGGATGCACTCGGTGTCTGTTAGTCCCAGGATGTCCAAACGAGGGCAATATATGCATGGTCGTCTTTGAGCTCGGAGCGCTTACTCTTTCCCCCTCAAGCAAGAGTGCAAGCAAATGCAGGACTGACATTTTGGTTTTAGATTTTGAGGGCATGGTAGAATGATGGTCTGATTTATAATCGTATTCATTACTTGCTATGTGTTTGCAATTAACTAATTGGAGAACAGGCTGTTGCGTAATATCATGATGATTTTGTTTGATAATTTGTTATGGTTATGAGAAATGTAGTTTAGAAATAAGGATGAACAACTGAATATTGACTGTCTCAAACTTTACCGTGTTAAATTAAATAAAATAAATGTTAAAATTCGGCCTATAACTGACATCAAACGCAATATTCAATTTCGCCTTATATTGGCGCTTGACCTTAATACAGCCCTAAAAAGTGCATAACAGAAAAAGCTCGTAAGCCAGGGGGAGAATGTGCCTTCGGGGCTCGTGATGCACAGACTTAAGGGGAGAAAACACTTAGGCTGAAAAGCGCATAGCTACTTGCTTTTTTCGACTTACGCGCGTGGGAGAATAGACCCCATAAAGACCAAAAACAAGTTCCATCCCTTAACAATAACGACTGAAAAGCTCCAGTATCCTTCAAGGTTATGGGCTTTAGGTCAGCTTCATCACCCTTAAGTGACACAAATCTGTTAGAAATGAAAGGTAGATATTCCTCTCTAATAGCAGGCTATTGCGACAGGTTATCATAAGAAAATCTCTCCTCAGATCCGCCAAAATGGAACGGCTCAGGTGTGACAGACACAAAAGCATTTGGGGAAGATCCAGACTAATTTTTATGTTTAGGTTCATTGCACTCAGAAATCAAATATCCTGATTTCTTACAATAGTTGCAAACAGGTCCTGATTGAGAATAATGCAATAACTTTGAATCTGGCGATGAAGAATACTTTTGTTGGATTTGTTGGATGAAGAAACTGTATTAGAACTACCTCCGTGAGTGGAATTTGAAAATCTTGTGTTGGGACTACCTTGATAAGTAGGGTTGAATTTACCCTGGCTTGACTTAAATTGATTCGCCTTTAGCTGACAAGGAGACTTGAGAGAACTTGTGTGAGTGAATTAATAATCATTGACCAAAACAGGATCTTTTAACTGTTCTACCTTCTGTTCATTTAAAAAAAGTTGGCACGTTGTGTAAATCGTAAATAAACACAGAATACAATGATTTGCAAATCCTTTTCAACCTATATTCAATTGAATACACTGCAAAGACAAGTTACTTAATGTTCGAACGGGTAAACTTTGTAATTTTTTTGCAAATATTAGCTCATTTGGAATTTGATGCCTGCAACATGTTTCAAAAAAGCTGGCACAAGTGGCAAAAAAGACTGAGAGAGTTGAGGAATGCTCATCAAACACTTATTTGGAACATCCCACAGGTGAACGAGCTAATTGGGAACAGGTGGGTGCCATGATTGGGTATAAAAGCAGCTTCCCTGAAATGCTCAGTCATTCACAAACAAGGATGGGGCGAGGGTCACCACTTAGTGAACAAATGCGTGAGCTGATTGTCGAACTGTTTAATAACAACATTCCTCAACGAGCTATTGCAAGAAATTTAGGGATTTCATCATCTACGGTCCGTAATATCGTCAAAAGGTTCCGATAATCTGGAGAAATCACTGCACGTAAGCGACAAGGCCAAAAACCAACATTGAATGCCCGTGACCTTCGATCCCTCAGGCAGTATTGCATCAAAAACCGACATCAGTGTGTAAAGGACATCACCACATGGGCTCAGGAACACTTCAGAAAACCACTGTCAGTAACTACAGTTCGTCGCTACATCTGCAAGTGCAAGTTAAAACTCTACAATGCAAAGAGAAAGCCATTCATCAACAGCACCCAGAAACACAGCCGGCTTCGCTGGGCCCAAGCTCATCTAAGATGGACTGATGCAAAGTGGAAAAGTGTTCTGTGGTCTGACGAGTCCACATTTCAAATTGTTTTTGGAAACTGTGGACGTCGTGTCCTCCAGACCAAAGAGGAAAAGAACCATTCGGACTGTTATAGGCGCAAAGTTCAAAAGCCAGCATCTGTGATGGTATGGGGATGTATTAGTGCCCAAGGCATGGGCAACTTACACATATGTGAAGGCAACATTAATGCTGAAAGGTACATACAGGTTTTGGTGCAACATATGTTGCCATCCAAGCAACGTCTTTTTCATGGATGCCCCTGCTTATTTCAGCAAGACAATGCCAAGCCACCTTCTGCACGTGTTACAAAAGCATGGCTCTGTAGTAAAAGAGTGCAGGTACTAGACTGGCCTGCCTGTAGTCCAGACCTGTCTCCCATTGAAAATGTGTGGCGCATTATGAAGCGTAAAATACGACAACAGAGACCCCAGACTGTTGAACAACTTAAGCTGTACATCAAGCAAGAATGGGAAAGAGTTCCACCTGAAAAGCTTCAAAAATTGGTCTCAGTTCCCAAACGTTTACTAAGTGTCGTTAAAAGGAAAGGCGATGTAACACAGTGGTAAAAAGGCCCCTGTGCCAACTTTTTTGCAATGTGTTGCTGCCTTTAAATTCTAAGTTAATGATTATTTGCAAAAAAAAAAAATTCTCAGTTTGAACATTAAACATCTTGTCTTTGCAGTGTATTCAATTGAATATAAGTTGAAAAGGATTTGCAAATCATTGTATTCTGTTTTTTTGTACGATTTACATAACGTGCCAACTTCACTGGGGTTGGGTTTTGTAAATAGCTCTTCAAATCTGTATCACACAGCTTGAAATTTTTTAGCAGCATCAGCTGCCTCAGTCTTTCATAATCACTGTTGTTATGGCCTCAGTTTGCTACGACATATAAGACAGCAAGGGATGACAGGCAAAATTTTAAAACTAAAACAGATTTAATTCAACAAAGACCAACACTGACCAACAATTTATACTACTGACCAAGATTGATTATATACAAGAAAAAAAATATTTCCAGTCCCTTGAGATGGGGTTGCTTGGTGATGTTCCAGGTGAGGAAAATGCTCCAACACAGGCAAAAATCCACAAAAAGCTTCACAGGTCTTGAAAAGAGTGACAGGTCTGGTCAAATGTATCCTTCTCCTTGCAATTTCTCCTACTACTTTACTCTCTCAATTTTTCTCCTTATAAACTCTTTTGCAGCCCCCTCCCACCTTTTAGACTTTTTCAATTCTCTGGGACTTCCCCTCTCAGACATGCCCAAACCTAGCTCCAGACTGGGCTTAACAAAAACGTCAATACTTTTGACTCAAAGGCAAAATTTTTCTTTTCAATACAATATGATTAAGTTGACATTTGTGTGTGTGTATATATATATATATATATATATATATATATATATATATATAATACAAGATGCAGATAAACAATTACATTGTCAGTACCCTTTACGTACTTAATTTCCAAGTCGAACTCCGGTAAAATCAAACTCCAATTCAACAATCTCTGATTCTTGTTTTTCATCTTACTAAAAAACATTAACAGATTGTGGTCAGTATATACAATCATTGGCTTTTGCCCTGTACAAACTTAAACCTCAAAGTGTTGTAAGGATACAACCAGAACCAACTGCTCCTTCTCAATTGTAGAATAGTTATTTTGGTGGCGATTGAACTTCCTGGAGAAGTATACCACGGGATGCACAATTTCATCAGAGTCACTTCTCTGTAGGAGCACAGATCCACAAGCTTGGTCGCTAGCATCGACCGTGATGGAGAACAGTTTGTGAAAGTCAGGTGATTTGAGCACGGGGAAGTGACACAGCAGAGACTTCAGGCGATCGAAGGTTCTTTGGCATGCTTCATCCCAAGTGAACTTTACGCGTTTCTTCAGTTGGTTGGTGAGACTGAGAGCAATCTCAGCAAAGTTCTTGCAGAACTTGTGGTAATACCTGATCATTCCAAGGAAGCGGCGCAAAGCTTTTTTTTTGTCAGGAACTGGAAAGTCCATGATGGCTTAAACATTAGCATTTATGGGTGCCACCTTACCCTGGCCTATGACGTAGCCAAGATACGTGACAGTAGCACAACCAAAATCACTCTTGTTCAGGTTAACAGTCAGGTTAGCCTGGGTCAGGCGCTGGAACAACGTCTCTACATCTTTCAGATGTTCTTCCCAGGAGTCACTCCATGTGATCAGGTCATCGATCTACGCACCTGTGTGTGGCAATCCGGCGATTGTAGACTGTATCAATCTTTGCAACGTGGCTGGGGCATTTTTCATGCCAAAGAGTAGGACTTCATACCAGTACAACCCAGATGGTGTGGCAAAAGCAGAGATGCTCTTGGCCCTCTCAGTTAAAGGCACACACCAATAATCCTTCAATAAGTCAATCTTGGTCAGAAACTTTGCTTGCCCTACTCTATTGATACAATCATCAATCCTAGGAATTGAAAACACATCAGTTCTAGTTACAGCATTGACTTTGTGATAATCTGTACAAAATCTAGTACTTCCATCAGATTTTGGAACTAGCACACAGGGTGAACACCGATCTGAGTTAGAGGGTCTGATAATATCATGTTCTAACATGTTCTACTCAACCTCTTTCTCAGGAATCTTTCTCTTTTCAGGATTCATCCGGTACGGATGCTGTTTTATTGGTTTGGCATCACCAACATCTACATTATTTGAAGCTATAGAAACTCTCTTTGGATCATCAGGAAATAGATCTTTATATTTCTTGATCAACCTCACAAACTGATCTTTCTGTGAGGGTTCCAAGTGCTGAAGTTTTACATCAAGATTTTGCAACACTTCAGAATTTGACAATTTACATGAAAGAACTTCAACTTTAATTCTAGATTCATCATCTTGAAACTCCCCCTCATCTTCATAAGTCTCGGCCATAGGAGGATCTGAAGTGACAGCTGCAACCCTAGCATTTCTATCATGATAAGGCTTCAGCATGTTAATTTGACTACTGTTTTGCCTTTCTCCTATCTGGAGTCTTCACAATGTAATTGAGATCATTGAGTTTTGTCAGAATTTCATACAGACCATGAAATCTAGCCTGCAATGGATTGGACTGCAAGGGAAACAACACAAGAACCTTGTCTCCTAGTTTAAACTCACGGCTTCTAGCCTTATGATCATTCCAAGTTTTCATTTTTCCCTGACTTGATTTCAAGTTCTATTTGGCTAGGTCAGAGGCTGCACGCAGTCTTTCCTTGAACTTGCTAACATAGTCTAACAGACTGATATGCAGCTATTTCTTTTGCCATCGTTCACTCAACAATAGCAAAGCTCAAATGGACTGAATCCAGCAGACTCCTGCACTGCTTCTCTTGCTGCAAGCAACAGCAAATGAACATCTTCATCCCAGTCTTTCTTGTGGTCATAACAATAACTCCTCATTATTGTCTTGAAAGTGGAATGAAACCGCTCTAAGGCGACCTGACCCTCTGGATGATAGGCACTAGAAAGAATCTGCTTCGCGCCTAGTTCATACACAACCTGCTGAAACAATCCGGAAGTGAAATTGCGACCTTAGTCTGACTGAATTTCCCTAGGATGGCCAAACAATGTGAAGAACTTTATCAAAGCCTTCAAGATTGCAGTTGCCTTGATGTTACATAGAGGTATGGTGTCAGGGAATCTGGTAAATGCACACATGATTATCAACAAGTACTGATTTCTAGATCTAGTCTTGGGTAATGGACCAACACTATCAGCAATGACCCTAGAGAAGGGCTCCCCAAATGCTGGGATAGGCTGCAATGGAGCTACAGGTGGGTCTAACTGGTGTTTTCAACTACCTGACAAGTGTGACAGGTTTTGCAAAAGTTGGAAACATCTATCCGAAACCCAGGCCAGAAGAGGTGTTTCATGATCTTATTAACAGTCTTGTTAACACCAAGATGACCTCCTAAAGGTAAACTATGAGCCATTGTTAAGATCTAATTCCTGTAGACCGTCAGAACAACTATTTGCCTAACCACTGCCCAATCTGCATTAGCAGGGATATCAGGAGGGCGCCACTTCTGCATTTACACACCATCCTTGAGATAATACCCAACTGGAACTGCATCTATTTCTTTATCAGGAAGGGCTCTCCTCTTTAGTATACAAATTTCAGTATCATTAGTTTGCTCCTCAATCAACCGCTGTCTGGACAGAGACAAGTCTCCAGACATATCAGAATCACCAGACCCATCTGGCTGGCTGAACAAAGGACTGATAAACGTGTCTGATAATTCCTCAAACGGAGAAACTATAGTAGGCCGAACAGAGTCATGAGGCGAACCACCTGAGTCATGACTATTCAATGGGCTGGACGGCACCACATCATCATCTTCTTGAGCCTTCTTGGCTATAGCACGGGTCACTGCACAGGAAGGATACAGGGATGGGTCTTCGTCGCCATCTTCAGTGCTCGGTAGTGAAGTAAGATGAACAGGGGGAACTACATTGCCCCCAGCCAGGTCACTGCCTAGCAACAGAGAAACACCCTTGATAGGTAGACTTAACATAAGTCCCACCTTTACCTGTCCTGTAACTAAGTCTGACTTCAAGAATACAGAGCACAGGGGTACAGATAAAGTCCTCCCTTCAATACCTTGTAAAAGTATGAAATCCCCAGAAGCGGTCTCATCACGTAACTCCAAGGAGTCCATCAACAAAAGTGACTGAGAAGCTCCGGTATCCCTTAGGATATATATGGGGACAGGAGGAGAATGCTCATTCAGAGCCACAAATCCCTCTGACCGAAATGGAAGAAATTCCTCCCTCACAAAGTCAGCAGTATCAGGCTTCTTAGCCCCACAAGGAGCAGGAAATTTCGCAGATCGGTTATCTACTACAGGGGTTTCTAACCTTGTTTTCACAAAGGCATGGTTTGGTATCCTTTTCTTTTTCTTTCTTAAATTTAAGGAACCAACAGTTAGTTGTAATATGACCAGATTTCTTGCAATAATTGAAAACTAGACTTTTGTCATTGTCAGCTTTCATACTCTGATCAGACCTGTGACTGGATTTCTGTGCACCATCACCAGATTTTTCTTTGTCATTGGGTGTGGAATCTTGGGTATCACCGTTACCTTTTTTCTGATATTGGGACCATCGATTGTTACTGCTTAGACTGAAATTTGGACTTATGTGTGAGTACATATTCGTCTACAAATTTGGCAGCTGATTGCAAATTCAGTGCTTGCTTCTCATTAAGGTAGGTCTTAATATCATCCTTGACACAGTTCTTGAATTCCTCAAATAACACCATCTCTTTTAGTGAGTTGAAATCATCCTTGACCTTCATAGAAGTACACCAGCGCTCAAAGCAAACCTTCTTCTCGTTAGTAAATTCCACATAAGTCTGATGGTTAGATTTCTTCAGACCTCTGAATTTCTGTCGGTAAGCCTCTGGAACCAACTCATAAGCTGTCAAAATAACCTTTTTGACAACCATAATCAGAGGAATCATCTGCAGACAAAGCCGAATAGGCTTGTTGAGCTTTACCCTTGAGGACAGTTTGCAATATCAGAGGCCTGTGTTCCTTTGGCCACTGGCAACTCTTAGCTACCTTCTCAAAACACTGGAAATACTTATCAACCTCCTTCTTGGAGAATGGAGGCACCAGTTTTACCTCCTGGCTAGCACAAAATTTGTTTTCAGTTGCAATTTTGATTTTTAGTAGCTCCATTTGGAGCCTTTCTTCTCCATCTAATTTCTGTAAATCATAATCTCTCTGTCTCTCTTTTTCCTCTTTCTCTCTCTCAAATTCTTGTTGTTTTTCTTCTCTTGCTAATTTTTCTAACTCAACCTGCCTTTGTTTTTCTCTTTCCTCCCTTTCAATCTCTAGCATTTTTAATTTAAGTTCAATTTCTACATTTGGATTTTCCACTGGAAACTGATACAGATCTCCTGGTAGAAACACATTTTCATCAATGTAATATTCTAGCCAGTCTAGCTATTCGCATGGCTGGTTTTACTTCTGTCAGCCTAACTGTCTGCATATTTTTAGCAGTTCTGTCTTTTTAAAAGACTTCTAAACCTCTACGGTTGGTGATGCCAAGAAATCATCCATTGCTGTTGATCTGTATATATACTTGTACTGTGCCATGCCATGACTTGTGTTTTACCTTTCCTTGTCTTGTTTTGCCCATTGCCATAGTCCATAGCCCATGTTAAGTTAACATTCCCCGGTTTACGTATCCTGCCATTTATCTGCCTTGCACTTCGTCTCCCCAGTCTTGTCATGTGTTTTGTTACAGTCCGTTTCCTGTACTGTCCGTGTACTGTATTGTGTGCTGTCGCCTGCCACCTGTTGGAGATCCCTCTCCTTACTCCAATAAAGTATGGTAATTTTGGATTTCCCCTGTATTGCAAGTGGTTCCTGAATGGACTGTCACACTAAGTCATCCTGAGCCTCACAATGCTAAGATTTCAGGAAGTGTTCCTGATATTGTGCAGCTATAACAATGATCTACTACTCATACTGTACTTATAGTATTTTTAGTCACTTAGGAAAAAAATAGCCTGGAAGGTAAAGGTGAGATGATGTTCACTTAGCAAAGGATGGTAACATTTTCCTTCATGGTAGAGATGTATTTGGCTCGACAGTATGTCAGTGTTGCTGCTAGCACTGTTGGGCCAGCCTTAAACTCTAAAATCCTGTTTACACCGGACATGCGAAAAGGTTGCGACCGAAAAATGGACAAAAATCGCCATCACTCTCACTGACTCTTGATGAAGTTGCAAGTAATTATCAATAAACTCTCAATGGTCTCAAATTCAATCTCTCTGATCTCTTTCACTGTCTATCGATCTTGAAGGGGTTTACGAGTTTTTTGGAGCTGTTCAAAAAAATCACATAACTTTTGCGAGTGTGTGCAAATAGTCAGAAATAAATGCAGATCTCAAAAACAATCGTAATGAGCTCTCATAACTTTCAAGTCACTCTTAACTCGGTCTCACAGGTCTTGATGGACTCTTGATGGACTCTCAAACAGGTTGCATCAATAATCTCCAAATATCGGAATATTTTTTATTATGCGACTATGGCGATCGTTTTGGCGAGCTGAACAAGAGCCCATTGCAATGCCTTCAAGAGTAAAAAAGTAATGGCGAGTGAAATTGCGAGAGCATCAGTGATGGATGGGATCGAAATTTGACCAATGGCGATCAGTGAGAGTGAAATTGCAACCAATGGCGAGCTACCATGCGACTCTTTCTGAGAGTGGGCTTATATAAAGCCATTGTTTTAATCGGTTCATCACTTGTTGCAACGATCGCATCAACAACACAAGACCAAGAGAGACCAAACAAGAGAAAGGAGAGTCATTGTGAATTATGTCGCATAGATCGCCTAATTTTTATTAATATATCTCAAATGTGGTCTCACTGGAAGCTTGGTGTGAACGCTAATTAGCGATTAGATTGGAGAGTATACAAGAGTATACAAGAGTATACAAGACTTGTGCGAGTTCATCAAATCCTTGTGATCTCACAAGTCGCAGCAGTCGCCATTTCAGTCTTATTTTGGTGTAAACGGGGCATAAGGATGGGCATTTTATCTCAAGTTTTGCAGTTCAAGGTCTTATCAAGGTGCTGCAAGATCTAAGCAGATGTTGCACTTTTGGGCATTAACCCCATGTTAGCCTTTGCAAAGTCTGATGCAATGAAAGTGTAAACGAAAGGTCGATCACGAGACGCAGGAACGCCTAGGCACTTTCATTCACCCAATCACAACCATGGGTCTTTCATTTAAATACCCATAATATGTTTGTTTGCTGTTTCTAGAGATTTTGCATCACTCACCAACTTCCTGGCTCCCCCATCTTCAGCATGAAACCCATTTCCCTGCTGATCAGATGACCCTTCCTTCCAAATGGGGGATGGCTTCGCCACTGCCTGCTACACCAGCAGATCGGCACCTCACCTCGCTGAAGGATCCTCAGACAGAGTCATCGCCAAAGATAATATCAAATTAATTTCATCAAATCTTTTCTCCTTTAATTCTGGAGTCTTAGTGATTGAACTTTGAGATTCTTTTGATGTGATGTCAGCATTCAAAGTGACAACTGCGGGTTTTAATATCGTGCTATTAACATCTTTAATGGCTCTTTAGAATTAAAGGTATTATTACATGCAGTATCACATAGACTGTGCAGCACCCCATGCTTGTTCTTTCTGCTGTCCACCACTAAAGGGCAGTATGAGCATTTCAAGGCAACTGCCAGCTCCACTCTTTGCTGCGTGCATTTGGAATTGTTATGTGTCACACTGCTGTCACATGGGTGTATGCAGCACTTGCAGTCAGTGCTGCCTGGTATTACTGTGTGGCAGTATTCATATGACCCCCAAGACTGTATAGTTTGAAGCCACTATGTGTAGGGGTCATTTTAAACAATTTGTTGTGATCCTCCCCACCCCACTGCAGCTGCACTTATAGTTTCCAGTGCTTTTATCATGTGAAACTGCTACGTGTGCAATATTGGTGGCTCTGGGAGTTTGTGGGTTGTGGGGTCATATGATAAATTGACATAAAGCCTCAATAGCTGACGTGCAAACTGAGACATGTATCTATGGAACCTGATTGTATTACTTCTGTGAAAAGAGGAAACATTTTTGATGTGCAAGTCTTCATTTCATGTTTTGGGTCTTTAAATAAATCCCTAGGTTGCTTAAAACCTGGATTCTGTTTCATTTCTTTCATTTCAAGTGCACCGCACTTCTGAGTTTCCCACGGAGACAATAATGGAGAAATTCCTGGTATTTTCTGCCAAACTAAGGGCTCTTCTGAAACAATTTTAACAAAGTTGTGATCAAAAAACATAAGAATAAAAATTATGCGCAATTTTACATGACACTGTTCAAGACGTCGAGCATATAAAAACACGTCTTGGAAGCGCAACACTAACTAGCCACTTGTCTCGCTGACGTGTTAGGTAATTGGGTGGCTGTAAACGGCTGTGATGGCAAACTTTATCTGTAATTTAGCTAGCTAGATAAACTTAGGTGGCACAATAAACCCAGCATGCTTACAAAGGGTGATGGCCAGCTAGCTCTCATGCCCATGTAATGTTAGCCAAGTTGCATATCTACCAAGCGGCAACCTGCTAGGCTGAAAAGTGAAGCAAATACGGAAGTGCCAAAAGCTGCAGTTCCTCGAATGGCCACTTGAGGCTGGCTGCAGAAATGAGTCAATCCCCATTTACCCCCATGTTAAAAAGCCCAATTTTACAGCAAAAATAAACATCTTTACAGCCTGGTTCAAAGTACGGTTTTGGTCTCTATGGCTAATTTTCCCCTTCGCGAAAACTGTGGGGGGAGTGAATTTTTCAGTAATTTTTTTTGTAACTCTACTATTTAACCTCTTAAGCCCAAGCCTCTTTCTTAGGTTTCTGTTTGAAAATGACATATCCAAAATGAATAGAGTATATCTCTGTTTGTGTAGCATGAAGTATCAGAGAGGGAGACATGGAAATGTGGAGAGAGGGTTGATTTTCTGACGCTACTCGGAATACAGTAACCCCCCCGTACGCCTGCCATAGTTTTTACACAGGCATGCAGCGAAGAAATGGCAGAACAGAAAAGTGTTTGAATTTAGCGTTAACATATTTTTTAACAAAAGGTCTCAGTCAGTTGTTGGAAAACCGTGACGGTTTCCCTAACAGGTTGCCAACGTAACTGGCTGGTCAGCTACATTAGAACCACGATAGCACGCTACCAATTGACGAGACTCCTTAGCTGATTCCCCTGAGTATTTGGAAGGCTTGACCAGAGAATGCCGTGGTTATACACTCAGTAGATTCACACAGCAGTACCATATAGAACTGCGTTCTCCACCAATGGATTTGATCAATTTTCAGTGCGATAACGGAACCGTATCATTGTAAATAGAAAGGCCAGCTAACTAGCTATAATTTAACATTTCCCATGTTATCTAGCAAGCCAGCTAGCTGCCGCTAAAAGTGTTTCTACATGAAGTCCATCATCCATAAACTAGCTAACTACATTAACGCAACAATTAAGCCAGACGGCAACAAAAAAGTGCTAAGTTACTAACCAGCCACGTTCGGCTATATTCAGTGTCAATAGGAGTAAAGGCTTTCCCCCCTGAAATTAACATTAATTTCATGACGCGATAAAAAAGTTGCGCGTTGCAGTGGTATCGTTTACTAATATAAGCTGGGCAGTGGATGAAATATCCATGGAGCCTTCGAGCCAAACGCCCAGCTGTGTTAGTATTGATGAGCCCACATATGCTGGCTACAGCAACCGACTACTTCAGCATTCAGCGAAGTCAAAATGTAGAGCGATAATACTTGTGATCAGAATGTGCAAGAGTGTGGTAGGAAAATAAAGATCCGTCAGGTTTGTGAGTAAGGTTACGTAGTGCAATGTTATCGTTTGGATGGCCATACTACCGTTCATGGGACTGGGGCTAAGCTGCGTACAAGAGCTAAGAAAAGCACCCGCTCGCACTCTAGGGGGATTCTGATACTCAGTGAACCAACTGCCCCGACTTCCCGGCTGTGTACAGCGTTCGTCGCGCTATTGCCTCGGGGATACTAACAACGTTCGTCCTGCAACCGCTTTATGAATATAAACAGTGTTCGACCAGTAAGCGACTTGGCAGGATCCATTGCTTTACTGGGACACATATCTCGGTCTTAGCGAACCAGGTAGCATCAAGCTGGTTGAGGTTTCCAGTCGAATATTGAAGCCGAAGCGAGGTTGGTCATTGCGAGCTTGGAGGGCGTGTTTCAGCCAACGAGCTCCATTCGGCCTGCCCACTGGGCTTGCGTCAGTTCCAGCAACGGCCCGCCTTTTTGCCCATTTTCCGGGAGGTAGGCGGAGTAAAGTAAGTGCCAAGATGGCGACCAAATTTGCTTCAAAATGGATATTCAGAAACATATGGGTGACGTCACGGAGGCTACATCCATGTTTTATACAGTCAATGATATCTATATAGCATTAGCCATAGCAAATGACCTGGCAGAAACGTTTGTGTAACGTTAGCAGTGTTCATTCCAGATGAATTGTACAAATAGAAACATCCTTATCAGGCATCTGCCTATCTAGGGACTATTTAGTGAGCCAGCTGTGAGTTTTTTTTTTTATTATTATTATTACGATAATGCAATCCTAGCTAAGGTAGACAACCAAACTGGCTAGCTTTCTATGATTTCCAGGGAAGATAGCGTTTCAGCATACTGCTCGGCTGTCGGTTCCGTGGGTGAGAACATAGCTCAGTAACTAATCATGGGAGTTCAAACTACTTACGGCAATGTTCTTGCAGACTATTCACCAATGCTATGCGAATGACCAATCAGAGTCAGATGTGAGTCATATTAACCTACCAAAGGATAAACCATGGGCAAAAACGAGCTCTTATAACTTCGTTCTTGAAAAGTGACAAGCAAAATTGCGCCTCGATTCTTTTTTTGTTTTGTAATCCAGTCCTACGCAGGAAAGATTTACGACTGTATACCTTTTAAATAACAAAATAATAGCAGGAGTTTTTTCCATTATTGTCAATGGGAAATTCAGAGCTGCAGTGCACTGGACGCCTTTTACTCAGTGTTCTTGCCGACTGTAACATTGTTCGTCTTGGCTTATGTTTTAGGACTGCATTGGAATGAGATTCATGCAGTTGAAATCAAGGACAATTGCATATACAGAAACTTTGCTGGACCTTACTTTCAGCATGTAGTTTGAATCTACTGACATTTTATCAGCACTGTAACTTGTTAAATAAAAGCTATGATTCCATTTTTGGACATTGTGGCAATGATTGGGAGCTGGGGATGAATAGATAAGAAGAGACTCTAATAAAGGAAAAAAATGCTTGGATGACTGCATTAAAAATGAACTTAAAAAAGAACTAGTTCATTTTTTGGGACAATAAACTTAGTTCATTTTTAAAAAAATTATGGACTGTGAACTGAACTTGTTCATTGTAAAATCTTTAAAATGAACTTTGAAGTAGTTCATATTAATTGTGAACTAACACAACACTGCTGTTAGCAGTGCTAATGTTCAGTAAAGTAAATGTAAAGTAATGTAAAGTAAAATCAGTTCGCTGTCCAGTTAGCTGGTAAAGCAAGATTTGGAGAGAAGTCACTGTAGGTAGATATAACTAGCATTAGTATACATGATGAAAGTGGAGGTCTGTTTACCCACACGCTGTATTTACCTTGTTTTGAAGGGTTGGTTTGGATTATTTGAAGGAGGGCTGTATGAGGTACTAGTCCACAGTCAGTGTATTATCTTCTTAGAAGACAGCAGTTGGCACACCCCCCATTAGAAGAGCCAGGCAGGCGCACACGGAAGTTCCAATATACTGTTATAGATGGGGAAAGCAGCAACCATACCCACCTAAAAAAAGAGGCCTACCTAAAAAAATCAATATCTGTTTAAGAGTATGTTATATTTATGATATTTTCACTGCTTTACCTTACCAATCGACAGCCCTTTCCTTTGGCACCACATTTTTAAAACTGTATCGACTACTGAAGTTCTGACTAATGATTAAGAAGTTGAAGAGCCTTGTGCAAAATGTACTTATGGCATTTTCACACACCATGAGGTAGGGGTGCAAACAAGTACTTGAATACATGCACACAGGAAGATGTTTGAATTAGGGGGGGCTACCAACCGAAAGCAGAAGAGTGACGTCTTTTTTTTTCTTTTTTTTTTTAGCACTGCATGAGGGTGTTATGACAATGTTGGTCATTGCAACAGCGGTCACAGCAACTAAGGGTGCAAACGAGTACTGAAATACAAAACACAAAACCAGTGAAGTTGCCACGTTATGTAAATCGTAGAGAAAAACAGAATAAAATTATTTGCAAATACTTTTCAACTTATATTCAATTGAATACACTGCAAAGACAAGATGGTTAATGTTCAAACTGAGAAACTTTATTTTTTTGCAAATAATCATTAACTTAGAATTTAAAGGCAGCACACATTGCAAAAAAGTCGGCACAGGGGCCTTTTTACCACTGTCTTAATGACATTCAGTAAACGTTTGGGAACTGAGGGGACTAATTTTTGAAGCTTTTCAGGTGGAACTCTTTCCCATTCTTGCTTGATGTACAGCTTAAGTTGTTCAACAGTCCGGGTCTCCGTTGTCGTATTTTACGCTTCATAATGCGCCACACATTTTCAATGGGAGACAGGTCTGGACTACAGGCAGGCCAGTCTAGTACCCGCAATCTTTTACAACGGAGCTATGCTGTTGTAACACGTGCAGAATGTGGCTTGGCATTGTCTTGCTGAAATAAGCAGGGGCGTCCATGAAAAAGACGTTGCTTGGATGGCAACATATGTTGCTCCAAAACCTGTATGTACCTTTCAGCATTAATGGTGCCTTCACATATGTGTAAGTTGCCCATGTCTTGGGCACTAATACACCCCCATACCATCACAGATGCTGGCTTTTGAACTTTGCGCCGATAACAGTCCGGATGGTTCTTTTCCTCTTTGGTCCGGAGGACACGACGTCCACAGTTTCCAAAAACAATTTGAAATGTGGACTCGTCTGACCACAGAACACTTTTCCACTTTGCATCAGTCCATCTTAGATGAGCTTGGGCCCAGCGAAGCCAGCGGTGTTTCTAGGTGCCCTTGATAAATGGCTTTCGCTTTGCATTGCAGAGTTTTAACTTGCACTTGCAGATGTAGCGACGAACTGTAGTTACTGACAGTGGTTTTCTGAAGTGTTCCTGAGCCCATGTGGTGATGTCCTTTACACACTGATGCCGGTTTTTGATGCAGTACCGCCTGAGGGATCGAAGGTCACGGGCATTCAATGTTGGTTTTCGGCCTTGTCGCTTACGTGCAGTGATTTCTCCAGATTCTCTGAACCTTTTGACGATATTACGGACCGTAGTTGATGAAATCTCTAAATTTCTTGCATTAGCTCGTTGAGGAATGTTGTTTTTAAACTGTTCGACAATCAGCTCACGCATTTGTTCATTAAGTGGTGACCCTTGCCCCATCCTTGTTTGTGAATGACTGAGCATTTCAGGGAAGCTGCTTTTATACCCAATCATGGCACCCACCTGTTCCCAATTAGCCCGTTCACCTGTGGGATGTTCCAAATAAGTGTTTGATGAGAATTCCTCAACTCTCTGTCTTTTTTGCCATTTGTGCCAGCTTTTTTGAAACACGTTGCAGGCATCAAATGCCAAATGAGCTAATATTTGCAAAAAATTACAAAGTTTGCCTGTTCGAACATTAAGTTACTTGTCTTTGCAGTGTATTCAATTGAATATAGGTTGAAAAGGATTTGCAAATCATTGTATTCTGTTTTTATTTACGATTTACACAACGTGCCAACTTCACTGGTTTTGGGTTTTGTAATAGAATATTTGCCATATAAATCATAACTGATTACAAAAAATAATTTTTAATTATTTTAATTTATTATTTTAAATTAAATAAAATTTTAATTTAATTTGTCCTGGGCCCTGTATTTTTTTTATGTTTTATCTCAATAAGTTCCTTTGTTTTGATGCATGTGTCATTTAAAAAGCCATCATGCTTGTTGCCTTATTTGTTTCAACCTCTTCAACCCCAACTCCTGGTAATGCTGCCGTTAAAGGATTCGCCTGTCTCACACATGACGGCTCACAACGCCTCCCAGTTTGATGTCGCCTGATTCACAATGAAACCATTTATAATTTTAATTAACAAGACCAATACATAATTGTTGAATGATTGAGAAATTATCAATGAGGAAATGACCAAGAAACCACCGACAGGCTACACTGAAAACGCGCAGGTAATTATAGGGATGACAAGTACCCCCCATCTCAGAAATAACACCCCTCAAAATATAATGCCGAGCCCCCTTTTAAAATTGTTCTGTGAAATAAAAAGTCTAAAAAAGCTGAGGTTGGATACAAATTATTTACCCATCTCTGAATTCCATCTCCCTTATCAGCATTTTTTACATTTAAAACAGAAACATCTTCCTGTCGCGCCCTAGAAAATATTAGCACAGAAGGACGTGACTTTGTAAGCCTAGCTATAATGCGCCGTGTAATGTGCCACAGGAGGTTGTCAGCCCCAATAATAAACAAATAATCCTCTGACAAAATCCTCCATTTGAATAAAGTGATTCATTGCATTACATTGGGCAATTTTTAATTCTATCAACTATCCTTAATCAATGTCGCTTGTCAGTTTCGCCAGCATAAATGCATCCAGGCAGCAGACTAATCCCATAAAAGGCGAAAATAATCGTCCTCTTTTGGATCATAATCAGCATTCTTCAAATTCTCTCAAACTAGCGATTTTTTTGTTTAACATCTTTTTTCAGCGGGTACATGAAAGCCATTCTCAAGCTTTTTGTAATAAGTGCATTCTCTCACACAAGCTGCCGCGGTACGTGTGGGGATGACTGTGCCCTCTGAGCGGTATTCCTTTATGTCCCAGGAATTTATCAGTCTTAAGTGTTATAAACATTTAGGCTATAACTGAATAAACAACAATGTCCTTGCAGCCTGTTGATTCCTAGCTGCAAACTCCCAAAACATGGCACTGACTGGAGTTAGTTAAAGCATCGTTAACACACGTAATGAATCAGAGAACAGGTCTGACAACTCATGCTGTCCAAGTTCTTTCCTTTGCCTTTTCCCAGTTGCTAAATCCCCCTTTTGCAAACGAATTACCACTGAAGTTGTGCAGATAAAGCAAAAAATGAGGTTGGTTTCTTTAACACAATGCAAGTATCACCATTTTCAAACAAACCACATTGAAATGATCTGTCAAATCACACCGTGTAGTCCAGGGGAGAAAGTCTACATTCTTTCCGGCGCCATTTTCAGCAGCAATGATCTCTTGCGTAGCTGGTTGCTGCGAGGCTGTCTCCCATAGTAACACGTTATTTCCTTTGACCTTAGAACGTAGCCTACATAAACACAAGTTTTAAATACGTCAGTCATTTTTATGCATTATTATTTTTATATTCTGATATGAATTTCATTGTCTGATATTTCTAAATGGCTAAGATGGCGAAATTAGAAATGATAAAAAAATTTTTATTATGCTCGGTAAGGGGGTGCTCAGCACCCTCCGTACCCCAGTAGGGGGTGCTGCAGCACCCTTAGCACCCCACTTCCCACACTCTTACTTCAATAAACATGTACTCACAATGTAAATCATAACCAGTTGTTAAAAAGTGACAATTGATTATCATCTTGTAGTCCTATATATTTTTTTCTACATTTTATCCCACTGAGTTCTTGTGCTATCCAGGCTTATATGAGTCATTTAAAAAGCTATCATGCTATGAGCTTTATTAAGTTCAATCTCAGTTCCTGGTAATGCTGGCATTATGAAATCTTCAGTTGAGTGACTTGAGATAGAAGCCTCTCACCTTTCATGCATGATGGATCGCACCTGTCCCCATTTCAAATTACCTGATGAGCAATTAAACAATTTATTTACTGAATTACCAAGACCAATTTATAAGCATATAATGATTATGAAATAATTAATTAAGAAATGACAACGAGACCACCAATTAACTTTATAGAAAACATACTTATAATACACACAATATTATGAGGATGAAAATGAAGCACACAGTTAATTAATCCAAAACTTTCCCTGAGTTCCATCTCCCATTTCAGCATTTTTTACATTTAAAAAGGAAACATCTTCCCTCCGAATGTCATTGAACACTGGCGTAGAACAGTGTCACTTATAATCCTAGTATGTGCCATTTTATGGGCGACAAGATGTCATGCCCCCAAAAAATTTTAAAAAGAAAACAAAAAAATTATCTTATAAAATTCTGAATTTGAAATAAGTGACTCATTGCATTAAATGAGTTACTTCTTTTAATAAAATCAGCTGTATGTATGTTTTTTTCAGTGTAAATACATGCAGGCAGCAGGCCAACGGGAGAGCAATTATTGGCCTCAGCAAAAAAATTTGGCTTTGAAGCATAATCAGCATTAAAAACGGATTGAATCAAAATATTTCCTGAGCTAAAAACGTGTATTTTGGAAATGATTACACGCGTATTTTCTAATAAATTTTTACGTTTGGAATTGGGACTTTAGGCTACAGCCCTTTTATTGGAAATGCTTGGATCATGACAGCTGGAAACAACCTAACGCAGCCACCACTGGAATCTAATTGGAGAATTCAGTAAGGACCCAACACAGAGGTGGAAATTCTGGGTTCAGAAAGTAAAAATCCTGAAAAAAAATCCTGGATTTACTTCTGACAGGAGATAGAGCCAAAATGAGAGATCAGATCATTCAGCGCGAGGGAGAAAAACTTGGCAGGATTTTTATTTTCTGACCCCTGGATTTTACACCTCTGGCCCGACTCCATGTTTAAAATGTTTGGAGTTGGGCCCTTATTGAATTAACCAATTCAATTCTACAAAAATATATTACTATATTTTTATATAATATTATAATAGCCTAAGTTTAGTTTGCAACTGTGCGGAAATACCAGGTTTAAATAGAATGAATACATGCAATAAAAAAGCTGAAGCATTACAATATTGATTTGGAATTTGATTGTCAGTGTTATAAATGAAGCTTTGAACTAATCGGTACAGGCATAATTTCAAAATAGACTTATAAATAACAGTAACCAACAGCCTAATTCCAAGATGCAACTTTAGTCCCGCACAGAGGGAAAAAAAAAAAACTCCAAAGTGAGCATGTGAGACTTTAATGCAATGGGACAAGTATTCGGTAAGAGAAAATGTTGAATTTCTGCACCCCTACCATGAGGTAAGGAAAACATCTTTTAAAGTTACCCGAGTCAATTTTCTAAAAATGGACATATTTTGCCTTGAGTACTTCTATCTCTAGAGTCTTCAGGTAGCAGATTGTATGGCTCTGTTATTTATCTGTAATATGGCTCTGTTATATATTTGCACCCTTTTTTCTGAAAATAGACATTTTTTTGATTTGCAGCTCCAGGGTCCTCCATTGATTCGTTAGTGCCAAAGGCAAGGGCTTTCTGACGTCCTGCTACAGCGGTGAAAATGTTCTAAATATAGCATACACATAAACTGATACTGAGTTTTTAGGAGGCTAAAATAAGTTGTGCAGCTGTGGGTGTATGATTCGCCATACTCTGTTGGTCATACACAAAACCCAAAACCAGTGAAGTTGGCACATTGTGTAAATCGTAAATAAAAACAGAATACAATGATTTGCGAATCCTTTTCAACCTATATTCAATTGAATACACTGCAAAGACAAGTTACTTAATGTTCGAACAGGTAAACTTTGTAGCTCATTAGCTCATTTGGAATTTGATGCCTGCAACATGTTTCAAAAAAGCTGGCACAAGTGGCAAAAAAGAGAGTTGAGGAATGCTCATCAAACACTTACTTGGAACATCCCACAGGTGAACGGGCTAATTGGGAACAGGTGGGTGCCATGATTGGGTATAGAAGCAGCTTCCCTGAAATGCTCAGTCATTCACAAACAAGGATGGGGCGAGGGTCACCACTTAGTGAACAAATCCGTGAGCTGATTGTCGAACAGTTTAAAAACAACGTTCCTCAACGAGCTATTGCAAAAAATTTAGGGATTTCATCATCTACGGTCCATAATATCGTCAAAAGGTTCAGAGAATCTGGAGAAATCACTGCACGTAAGCGACAAGGCCAAAAACCAACATTGAATGCCCGTGACCTTCGATCCCTCAGGCGGTACTGCATCAAAAACCGGCATCAGTGTGTAAAGGACATCACCACATGGGCTCAGGAACACTTCAGAAAACCACTGTCAGTAACTACAGTTCGTCGCTACATCTGTAAGTGCAAGTTAAAACTCTGCAATGCAAAGCGAAAGCCATTTATCAACAGCACCCAGAAATGCCCCCGGCTTCGCTGGGCCCAAGCTCATCTAAGATGGACTGATGCAAAGTGGAAAAGTGTTCTGTGGTCTGACGAGTCCACATTTCAAATTGTTTTTGGAAACTGTGGACGCCGTGTCCTCCGGACCAAAGAGGAAAAGAACCATCTGGACTGTTATAGGCGCAAAGTTCAAAAGCCAGCATCTTTGATGGTATGGGGGTGTATTAGTGCCCAAGACATGGGCAACTTACGCATATGTGAAGGCACCATTAATGCTGAAAGAGACATACAGGTTTTGGAGCAACATATGTTGCCATCCAAGCAACGTCTTTTTCATAGACGCCCCTGCTTATTTCAGCAAGACAATGCCAAGCCACATTCTGCACGTGTTACAACATAATAGCTCCGTAGTAAAAGAGTGCGGGTACTAGACTGGCCTGCCTGTAGTCCATACCTGTCTCCCATTGAAAATGCGTGGCGCATTATGAAGCGTAAAATACGACAACGGAGATCCCGGACTGTTGAACAACTTAAGCTGTACATCAAGCTAGAATGGGAAAGAGTTCCACCTGAAAAGCTTCAAAAATCAGTCCCCTCAGTTCCCAAACGTTTACTGAATGTCATTAAGGCAGTGGTAAAAAGGCCCCTGTGCCGACTTTTTTGCAATGTGTGGTGCCTTTAAATTCTAAGTTAATGATTATTTGCAAAAAAAAAAAAGTTTCTCAGTTTGAACATTAAACATCTTGTCTTTGCAGTGTATTCAATTGAATATAAGTTGAAAAGGATTTGCAAATCATTGTATTCTGTTTTTATCTACGATTTACATAACGTGCCAACTTCACTGGTTTTGGGTTTTGTACTATAACTAGTTACCTCATGCGACCTTACTTTAAAAACTAAGAGTTAACCCTTGAAAAATCCTTCAGTAGTGGTCAAACCTGACTCTGATATAGACTGTATGGTCTCTATGTTCAATCAGCAGCAAAAAACAGTCATATTATAGCAACCAGGCAACAGCGAAAGTGCAGGAGGGTATGTGGTGGGTGTAAGAACGAGACCTTACTGCGGCACAACCCCTTGACCACTACTGCACAGACTCTGGCTCCGAATGACCAGTGCAAGTGCATGATGCAAGATGGCAGCGTCTGAATCTAGGATAATTTGGCACCATTTCTAATGAATGGGAGGAGGTGGAGACGCGTCTATCTTTATATACAATTAATGGTCTGGATTGTGGGACTATAGAAGCACATAGCTCACAAAGCATTTTCAGAAATTAGTTTCTTTTCTCAAGGGATACCGTTTTCATCATAAGATTAGCATTTTTCATAGCAATAATGCGGGGCACCTTTCGAAAATGATAGAGAAATTGGGGAATGCCATCTAACCCTCTATTAACCAGTGTAGCATATCTGCTGCATGAAGGGTTAAAAAGGGTTAACGGCCTGGACACCTTGTTGGTTTTGTTTCCTATTGCCAAATAAAAATTGAATGGTAGGTCACTTAAATTTTTTAATTAGCATTATTAACCAATGTAGCAGATTTGCTCCAATTTGGAAAGGTGGGCCAAATGTGTCAAAAAATTTTTGTCTACCGTTTTTCAAATAATGGCCCAAAATAAACATTTTTGCATAGGGAAATAATTTTAACACAATTGGAAATGGGGTTGGTCAATAGAGGGTTAATTTTTGATTCCATTTCTATCTTCTTTATGATACAAATAATGCGTTTGCTCTTTGAAAAGTCGAAAGCATTGCCAAGAATACATCCATCCATCCATTTTCTATACCCGCTTATTCCTCACTAGGGTCACGGGGGGAGCTGGAGCCTATCCCAGCTGACTACGGGCAAAGGCAGGGACCCACCCTGAACAGGTTGCCAATCCATCGCAGGGCGCACACACCATTTACACACCATTCACTCTCACACTCATGCCAAGAATACATTTTAATTTTAATATTGTTTGCTATAGGCTTCCATATGAGACCGTTGCCTACCAATCAATTAGTTTCCACTCACAACTATAACAGCACAGGCGCAAAAAACTATGAGGGAAATGAACACTGTTCAGTTCAGCCAAAGTAAACTGCCACCCACAATCTCATCTGTCAAGAACAGAAATGATAATGGCACCAGCGGTTTTGTATGTGCTAAAATGGTGAGAAGCAAAAGAAAATATGTGACAGAAAGCATAAAGAAACGTGCAGCTAATGGAACTGGGGCTCCACTTAGAAACAAAGCTGTTTTTGCCCCTACAGTTAGACCATGCCAGAGAACTGCTCCAAAGAAGGTAGCAAGAAACAACCAACAGGCTGGCGTCAATTCAGCAGGTGCCTGCAACAGTAACTGGCCAAGCACTGATGCACTGACTCAGGGGCAGTAACTTCACATTTTAATGCAGACTTACTGTCAAGTTGTTCTCATAAACTTAACCTGATGATTAATCAATCTATTTACTGAATAATCAAGGGTCAGGGATGGAGCCTCAGAGTATCAATAAATGATGTTGACACAGTGAAAGATTGGCTGAAATAGAGTGAATAATTAACCAGGGAAAAAATATTTAAACTTTCTTTGAATTTCATCTCATGCTGTAGTTTTTTTTTTTTCAGATTGCGAAAGATGAATTTAAAATTATTTAAGTCTCACAAAGCATACATTCAAAGTGGAAAACATTATCTTACAGCAGAGGTGGGCAACGAGGGCAGTATCTGACCCTGCTTTTCACACCAACTTCTGGCCTTTAATTAGTTGATCATCTAAATTAGCCGAACTATTTCTGAAATCTGACATTTCAGGCGCATTTCTTTAAATTATCATGGATGGCTAACAAACACTGTTCTCATCTCCCCACATAAAAATGTTTTCTTTGATCTAATCTTTGCATGCAATCAATTAACTCAGTTAGGGCAAGTGATCGAAGTAAAAACTTGCATACACACTGGCCCTCCAGGACTGGAATTGCCCACCCCATCTTACACTTAATAAACTAGTATTGAATGCAACTCTTAATAGATTTTCCCATTAGTGTGAATGGCTTCATGTGAGCATATTTCACAATTTTGTGATGCTAAAAAAAGAGTTTAAATTCGCCAGTCATTCCACAGATTACACTCAATTATTGTTGACTACTAATCAGGCAAGTTGTGGAAATCAACTTAGGTTATACGGTGAGGAGTGCGCCTACGCCCTTCATTCTGATGTCGCATCTGTGCTGGATTAATAAAGAATCAAGGAAGAACTGACTATTTGCAAATTGGTCAGTTGAAGGTACTTGTAATTTTATTTTGAATGCAATTATGGTCAGGAATTTTACAGAGAGAATTTGAGAGCATGTGAGAAGGGGAAGGAGAGGAGATTGAACTCTCCTGCTGTTGATCTCATTAACTGCGATGATGACGACTTGTACTGACAAAATAATGGGAGAGAGGCACAGTATTTCTAGTGTTGTTATATCAAGCCAGATTTTTCCCCTATTGTAATACAAGTAGCTAATGGAATTTTTTTTGTAGTCGAGTATCCTGTGTGCACCCAGTACAATTTACGGCAAGAAATTTGATAAATTTCATTATTATTATTATTATTATTAAAGCATCATGATTTACATATTTGACCAAGCAAAAGTGACTGAGAATGAATTTGTATTCACAGCACTGATCAGGCAAAACTAGCTTTGTTACACAGCAGCCCACACACACACACACACACACACACACTGTAATAATAATCATACACTTTCAAAGATAAAAGCAAAAATAATGCAAAAAAAAAAAGAAAAAAATATGAAAAGCATGACTTTTCCCCGACAAGAGCTGTTCAGTAGACTATCTGTGGGTGTGTGCGAATGCATACGTGTCATCACAGACTTTATTTCCTGGGAGTAAGGGTAGAGGATATTGCACAACTGTCTGTTGTGAAGCACTCTCACACGGTGTGTAAAACTGGAAAGAACCCATGATGCTGTCGCTTGCCCAACTATCACATAATGTTTTCATAATATCACCAGAAATTTCTGTCTTTGAAATTATCATGGGATGGCAGGGTACAAACACATGCCATATACAAATACATATACATTTTTGAAGCAAGCACTGCTCACCCCCACAGGCTAAAATCCAGGGCATTTCAAAATGAATGGAGCAAAAGACAAAACCACATTTCAGCTGGGAAGTAACAAAACAAAAATGTACAATTGAAAAGACTCAAAATCACAAGACAAACACATGCTGTCTGTGGTTTGAGGGGAATTTTAAGAATTATAATGAATTTTTTGTCCTTCATGACAGATTTGCTGCATTTAGATGTGCTCTGTGGTTTTAGATCTAGCCAACCTTAACCCCTTTGCACAGAATACAATTATTGCCAATTTTTTCCTGTTATGCATGAGCATTTTTAGACTTTATAACGGAATAATTGCATCACAGAGAGTTTGGAAAATTATTCCTGTGAAGCAGGACATTTGGAAATTCAATTGCATAATTATTTAGGAATTAAATTTCGGAATATACGGACGCCAGCATATATCCGCGCAAAGGGGTTAAAAACTTCTAAACTTCCTATTATTGTGTTGTCATCACTGACATGAGTGATTAGCCAACAAGCCACTGTTACTGCTCTAGTACCCTGCCTATTAAATCTTACTGTCGAGGCTCAGTGACGCATTGCAACGTATTTGGTTGCCAGATGACCACGAGAAAGAGCCAGTGAAAAGAATGTCAAACCAGGGCATCATTTTAGATTACATTACAGTTTTTTACCTCACTCTAGTATCAGAAATCAGTCACAGGTGATTAGGTGTAGCAAAACTCTGCAGAGCTAATAGAGGTTTGGTGTCACCTGGGTTAATCATCTTGCTTTTGAAATCCTGCTATGACAGCATTTTCTCATAAGATAAAATTTTAAACTGTAAAATTTCCACTACAAAATTTTGAAGTGTCACATGATATTGGGCTCTAAATTTGTAGACCAGGCGCAGGCGCGACGAATGGGGGGAGCGCCACACCAACGGGATGTATCCAGGCGTATTTTGAAATTTCGTGCCCGGTGCAGCCCAGCGCAAGAACTCCTCTGTCCCGCCTCTGTCCCTCCTGCCGGCGCAAGTGGCAAAGAGGGAGGAGAGAGGGCCTGTTTTGGTTTAACACAGCCGAGTCAAATCAAAATAAAATGAGCTCCTCTCCTCACCTTTAAAGTGTTGAAATAAAGAAGCCTCTGTCATATATATGCATGATGCGTTAATATTGCATTTTACTTTGCTGCTTCAGGCATGTTTTCTGCTCCGTTTACGTCTATATTAAGCATTACGAATATGAGTTAGCTGGCTAGCTGGGGCATTCACAAATTATTACCATTAGCAAACCTGAATGGAATTTCAAAACAAAACTACGTCAGATCATTCAAACTAATGAAGTTGGAATGAAATACGACGGTTGCTCATTTATTTCTTCTGCCTGCATCACTGGGAAGAGAAACGATGGATAGCGTGTTCCTATTATTACATCCTGTTGCAGCTTAAAATTTTGGGATTTTGACAACAATGCAAGATACGTTACACATTTGTTTTCAATATTTGATCTTAACTCAGTATGCGATCATAGCAATCAGGCTGTATTCCTTTCCCCCACTAATAACAATAAAACCTAAGTGACAATAAAAACCTTAGTGACACGCGTGTATTTGCGTATTTGTATTGACTTTGAATGTATTCAGTCGTGCGAAAAATTTGTTTCGCGTCCAGTGTGAAAGCAGCTGAAGGACACGTGCCCACATAGCCTACACACGCGCCCACATGCACACATCTCTTTCTCTCTCTCTCTCTCTTTGATCTGACATCAGGACAATCAATTTAGATACTGGAATTTAAGTGCTGATTCAGATAGTTACAGTAAATAGTGGTTGCTGTAATTATTTATTGCATTGAAATGCGCCTGACATTCTGGAAATCTGCCTGTGAGGTTTCGGTGACGTGTGTGCACTGTGCGCCAATCAGCCAAATTACCACTGCACAGAAAGTAAACCAGGTTGGAGCTGGTGAGCTCTCTGCGCACTTTCGGCGGAGCCTTTATCCATGAAATTGTCACTGCGTCATGATAAATATGTGACACCTCCCCCCACTACGCCGCCACACCCATCTCGGTGCACGTCCATCTACCAAATTGCCAAAGTGGCTGCGCACGGTGTTGCACTGCACAAAATTACCACTGCGTGGGCTACACCACACTGTGCCATCCTGCGCTGCGCCAAGAAATTAGAGCCCATTGTGTGGATGTAAAGGAGTCCTGCAAGGTGGCCAGGCTCCAGATTCATTGATGGCTCCATTATGACCTCAGGCAGTGGTATGGGATCTAACCAAAGCTGATCAGGACAAGGAGAGAACAGACTAGTTTAATCATAGAAGTTAGACTGTGTCTGTGCTGTGGTATCATAGAGGTTTGCATGCATGTTTGTGTCTGTACGATATGTGTATGTAAATTTCTGAGTCCAGCTGTGTTGGCTGTGGATGACATACAGCAGCCACCTGCCCTTGTATGTGTTTGTATGTGTTTGTGCGTGTGTGTGTGTGTCAGTGAAAGTAATTACAGTTTATTAGGACAAGGAGTTATACCTGGAGTTAGATCGTTGAGATTCACAGAGACAAACCTGTGTGTGTGTCTGTCTTTTGTGGTGATGTCATAAACTGACATGCTGACCTCGAGAGCTCAGTTTAACATGGGGGTAAGTGTGTGTGGAGTTGTAAGTGCAGGTGCGTGTGTCTGTGTTTGAGTCCGTTTCGTTGTGCTGTGTTATCATAGAACTTCATATTTTATGAAAACTACAACAGCTGAAAAACTGTGTGATGTCACCAACTGGCAAGCTTCAGAAGTTCAGTTTAACATGGAGTTCAATGACACTTGGTCAGCACTCTCCGTGCTTGTTGTTAATTTATGGAAAATAAATCATTTAATAAATAAATAAATCATTTTTTTGTGACCAAATTTTTATTGAGAAAAGTTTTAGAAGTGAAAAGCAACAAAAATATACATATCAAAATATTTTAGAAAATAATGGGTCATGTCACAATCAGAGCCAAACTGGATGAGAGGAGACAAGTTTCTCTTAGTTTTGACATAGCCTCTGGAGGTCAGAAATCGTGGGATTTAAAGGACGTTGCCACAGATATTTTAGAATTTTCAGCGCCGACAGTAAAGTGTAACTGACATCTCCCACTCTAACCCTGAACATTCTACCCCATAAAACCCATTAAAAACTCCCTGAAAAAATCATAAAAATTAAACTGCCATTGCATAAAGACTGTTATAGATACTAAAAATTGGACTTCAGAAGTCTTCAACTGTTTTCAAGTTTCAACTGTTTTCCTATGTTAAAGTATGTTGATGAAATGCGACTCCAAACAGGGCTGAGTCTGACTACTTTTTTGAGACCTCATCATTCACGCTAAAAGTTTTTATTTATTTATTTATTTTTTTAATCACGGAGGAACTGAGACTTCATCACCAAAAGTCATATCACAGGGATCCCAATCATGCCGCACGTTTTGATATTTATTGTGCCAGGGTTTTCTCAATGTTGCGGGACTAGTTACGAACCAAAATTTGATACGGAAAAGGAAAAATAAAAATGAAAATTAAGAATAATAAACACGACAAATAACAAAAGTGCTTCTCAAGCTATGCATTGCATGATTGTAGAGATGAGTGCTTCTGTGTGATAGTCCATAGCATTAAAAACATGGAGGCAAAAAACTACAAAAACATCATTACAGCTGGCACGCAGACGGTTTTATTGATTTTACAAAGATTAATTCAAATCCCATATATAGACTGGAAAAAAAAAATACAGAACCACTGCTAGAAAATCAGATAGATTCCTCTTTGAGGACTTTGATAATGGCAAATAATGTATCATTTGATTCATTATAATTCAAACACAGTGAACATTGTTGAGCACATTTGTTATTGCACATCCAACTTCTGGTTGCGGCAACAAAATAAGGAGATACAAGGTCATCTTGGGGGGACCCTCTGAAAAACTAAACCTCCCCGTTCCGGATACGTATTTCTCGAGCCATCCGGCATGTGTCAAAGAATCCACAGAAGAAGCTCATCACTGCGTCATTACATATTGTGCCCTGAAAGGAGAATGAGTTAAATGAAAAATGACTTAATCAGTGGATCCAGTCAGATAAACGATTTGTCATACCAAAATGCACTGCCAGTCAAAAGTTTTAGCACATCAACAATTTTTAATAAACACCATTTATTAGAATCTTAGATTAATTGAAAAAGCCTCAATTTGCCATAACAACCAAAGCTGTTTTTTTTTTTAAAACAAGGACAGTACTGTAGTTACCACCCGACATGGGTGTGGAAGTTGCTGCAGACATTATGCTCCTCTGGGTTGCTTCTCCTGCCTCCATCTTGGATTTATGCTAACTTAGCTGGATTTTACTTCCAACATTAAAAAAAAAAACAAAAAAAAAAACAAATTGGCTTTTTTACCTCCAAAATGTAGACATGAATTATGAGAAATAAAAGATCCATTTCAACTCCTCACTACTCACTTCTTGAAGAAAAAGACAACAAATGTTGTCACCATTCAGGTTCCTTGCAGCAATGAGTTACAATGGCTGCTGCATATTTAGCTACATGGTGTATTACAGGGTGCTCAATAGCCTTAATAGAATACCCTCTTCCTGCATGAGAGAGCAGTTGGGTACAATCAACATCCTGTGTGCAGCTGTAAATTGCCAAGATGACAAAGCATGCACACTTGCTTGCTATGGCTTCCATTATCCTCGTAAGTCAGTGGAGAAACATTCCTGAAAGTAATAGTAGGTCAGTTTTGAAACCTCAGGTCATGCTCTTTTCGACAGAGTATGGTTACGACAGTTGTTGTCTTTTCCTTTAACTTGCACCTCTATTTGAGGTTAATTACATGAGTCAAAACAAAAATCAAAACATGACTTTAGTGTACCAAAACTTTTGACTGGTAATGCAAGGACAAGGGAGAACATTGAGAACAGGCTAGTTTCGGGATTTGACAAGATTAAGTGGAAGGATTTTAATTCTATCAATAAAGGAATTTAACATTAAACAAGGTACCCACATTTACTAACAGAGTTTAAATCACAAGAATTAATTAATTAAATTCAAAAACCTGATTTTATAGCCAACTAAACCAAAACGCATGGTTAGGATCCTAAATAATCATTGCATAAACTACACATTTGCGCAATTGGCTTGACATAACTTTGATTTGGCAATAATACATTTTTGTCCCCATAGTTTCATTACAACAGACAGTTATTGCAAGCCAAGGAAAGAAGGAACTGATTATGGTAATGTTCCGGTTGTTTCCACCTCTCTCTATGGCTCATGACATAGTTAAGCTCCACCACATTTAGGGCCTTTTGACAGTTGATATTAACAAACTATTTGGCATATCCAGGTGTGTAAGGAGACCCAATTCTCCAATGTGCATCTGAGTGACAGGGTCACTGTCTTTAAGCCTTCTCCTTTTATCTTGGACAGATATAACACCAGGAATCTCAGGCCAGTAAGTGCCATTGGACAAAATTAAAATTCCTTATTGAGTGCAAAAATAATAATAATAAAAAAAAACACCATCAGAACAACTGACTCCATGATGCACTTTTATTTGAGTATTCCTAGAATGAAACAGTGCAAGGCACTTAAGACCACCTAGCCTTGCCATTATATCAAGCAGACTGGAATGATCACAAAAGAGTGGATGACTGCAATAAACAGTTATGTCCAGATGTTATATATTGGACATAGCGGTTTATTGCAGTCAGCCCTCGATATCAGGGGTGTCCAAACTAATCCACAAAGGGCCAGTGTAGGTGCTGCTTTTTTTTTAAAGCCCAGCACTGACACACCTGATTCTATTCATCAAGGTCTTGACTGAGCCCCCTGATCAGTTAATCAGTGGAATCAGGTGTTGTAACACTGGGCTGAAACAAAAACCTGCACCCACATCGGCCCTTAATGGGAACATTGGACACCCCTGGCTTATATGAATACCTAATCTGAAGCCTGCAGGTCACAGTGACCTGATTTGAACAAAACTTATCTTTTTTTGCATAAGTTCCGCCTATAAACAATCATGTCATTACTCTGAAATAAAAAACAATTTTTTTTTTTTTGAGCAAGATTGAAAAAGTATTTAAGATCATTAATGTGGAATACCACCAGATGATGCACAAGTCCATCCAACGTACTTAACATGTGGCTAATTTTGCTTTACTGCTAAAATTAATTGTTGAGAAACAGCCTGCACAAAATCTCGGAGGTCTGGGGCACTGCACGTAAGTCAAAGGTCGAATTCCAATAAAAGTAGATCGCTGAAGAACTAAAGCTCAAGGTCCTTAAATGTGATAAGTAGCCTATGAGGAGGTAAATATTCATAGCTACTGAGTACTGGCCTGCACAGAATGTGAGATGGACAGACGGACACACAAACAGACGTACAGACGCCATAATGATGGGAATATCCCATCGGCCATAATGGCTACAGGGTAAAAACCCAAATTAATAAGCAGTATGCATACATATGTTTATTTTTCCATTCTGTCCAGCCCTATTCATGAAGGTCTACCATACTGCTAGTTTTCTCTCCTAACCCGACTTGGCACACCTGACTCTACTAATTAGCAGTTCAAGGCAAGTCTCAAGCTGTTGCATGAGGTGTGCACAGTTGCAGTAAATATTCCAGGCCTTTGTATGGCGCCGTAGCGGTGCTTTACAGAAATAGACCAAAAATGGAGAAGACGACGCATGCTCCCGCCTTCTTCTCCGTTCTTGGTCTATTTCTGTAGAAACACTACTGCGCCATACAACGTCGCACACAGACCTGGGGGCTGTGATGGGGGCTATCATGTCAATGTTTTTTTTTTTTTTTTTAAATACCCGTTTTGGTTGTCAACACGAAAACCCTGGGGTGGTGTTTTCAGATTCTCTCACCCTTTTTTTAAAAAATACCGTTTTCGGGCTCCGTTTTCGCCGTTTCTGTGTGGACGCAAGGCCGAAAGATAAAATATTTATGCGTTTTCAAAAAAATTATTCTCGTGTGGACGGGCCCTAAAAGTTGGGTAGGACCTGACATCGGTGGAATGAAGCGGACGTACCTGGATACCATAGGTCAGGCGCATGTGCGTCCGCATAGCGGTAAGGCCTCCAGGGATGCAGGCCAGGCATCCGTTCTCTCCGTACTTATTCGCTGTATAGCACCCCAGCGCTATAGGGCAGCAGCAGCCGAGGGCACCTATTCACACAAACCAAGCAGGCAAAAAAAAAATGAAAGACTTGATGTCACTTCACATTCAATCTATTAAATGTAAGCTTATGAATTTGAGGTAACAGGGCCGCATATTTTTTTTATTTTTTCCTAACCCAGTTATGGTACTGCTTCTGCTCTGAGCCACACTTCAGCCAGAAATCAGACTGTACCTAACTGAAATTGTAAACCAATCAGATTGTACGTAACTGGAATTTTTCCCTAACTCGGTTATGAAAAACAATCTGGCCGCAGGGCCACTTAGTGGTAAATCACTTGACTGGCAACAGTAGCATTGCTGGTTTGAGCCCCCAGCAGGACTCAAGTTTCTGATTCACATTTATTTCTGACATCATCTGGTGAAACTGGTGTTTGGGAGAACTGGTTTTGGGCCTTTGAGCAAGGGACTTAACCCCATGATCACTACAGGGTGTTTTCAACATTTCTTCTCATCATTCTTGACTGTTGTATCAAACATTTTTACTGGGGAATCCTTGCAAAAAAGAAACTAGTTTTGAACAGAACTTCCCTGGTTAAATTAAGTCTATAAAAACTGACAGCCCATGAAACATTAGGTTGACTTATACATTTTGTGATTTTCCCGATTTAGAAATGTATTCAGAAGTCCATTCAAGTACGTACGAATACTCTGTTAGAACTGCTGGTGCACCATTTAGATGGTGTCAATGAAAACTGGAAGTCGATTATGTATGCAACTTGCATTCAATTTATCTTGAATTCAACTATATGAGCCCACTTCCTTAACTTTGTTTCCTTGATTTTGTTGCCCTTTGCTTGGTCTTTTAGCAGTATATTTGGTGTCTGCTTATTGGTTTGGACCCGTAACAAGTGAATGTGTTTTCTGTCACTTTTACTGTTAGCACTTGTACTTGTCTCCTAGGATCTCTGCACTTTTGTACCGATCTTTTGCACTTTTGTATGTCGCTCTGGATGAGAGCGTCTGCTAAGAATCTGTAATGTAATGTAACCATTATACGAAACTGAAAACACGAGTAGCATAATGTGAAGGAATCTAAAGATAATGTAAGCATTACAGACATCTCACAATGAAAGAACTATTCAGAAATATCTAGTGCTTTACATGGTGTGAGTGCGTGTGCTTGTTTGGAAAATGAAAGCATTTTTCAATGGTGTCATGTGGTTGGAAGAAATGCATGCAGCTGTCTAGCCCAGCTTCCTGCCGAAATGCTTCATGGCTGACAGTGCTGGGAAACTGGTGAAAAGGGCAGATCTAAGCAGTAGATACTGGAAATGATGTCAGAAAAATAAGGTTTACTAAGCCTGAAATAGGTAAGCAGAGTGTTCTTGATACTACATCCCACTACAGGGTCGAGGAAAGGCCTCGCTCCCTCCATCTTGGGCTGGATCGGTATCAGTGAACTCCCAGCTAACTACTTTAAAAGTGTTTAAAGGCTCTCAGTTGTAGAATCCAAAGATTAAAATCTCCACATTATTTAGGATTTCTCTCAGTATCACTGGGAGCATACGTTATCAGGAAATAAAACAAAATTTTGATCTCATAACTATTCTGACACACTCCTTCACTTAAAAAACAAAGCAATGCTGAAATGTGCCATCAGTCACGACAAGCGAGAAAAAACTGGACATCATAAGACGCTCCCATATGAAGGTTGAAAAACAGTGTGGAGGATGCTTTTCGCCATACTGTATATACGTACTCAATGATATACACTTAAAAAAAATCACTGTGTGCCAGCACAAAATGCACAGGGGACTGATTCTGACTGAGGTCAAACACATTGCGTACTTACAGATGGGTAAGTCATTACAGCAGGAACAAAGCCCTGTGCTCCATTCGCCAGTCTGCACGTTTGTTCCGTAAGGCCCCGCCCCCGGCTGCTGGCTGATCACTGGGTTTGACATGTCAATCAACCTGAACTGGCTGTCAATCAAACCACCTGAGGATTGCACATGATAGATCAGATATCCCATGTTCCCCCAATCACAGAAATAAAGAATGACAGACACAGAAGTTGTTCATTTTTCTGTTTCTTCCTATATATTTTATATGGGTCATTTTTTGATGTAGAATCTGTGTGCTTTCAGAATCAAGTCTGAACAATGAAATGCCATCTCCACTCAACAGATTAAATGATAAAGAGACAGCACTATCCGTTTCTATTGGGTTTAGCAAAATTGTTCTGCTTTGCACCTAAATTCGAGAAAATAGAGTTCAGAATTGAACAAGAAAGCAGAAGAACTACTTGCATCACCAAAGCCGTAAGATTAATTGCGAGTGAGGACACCGCAGCTTGAGCAAGTGACTTGGCCTAAATGTCTTCAGAGAATATCAGTTGTGTTAATGAACTGTGAATAAAGACTAAATGGTACATATTTGATGAAAGGGACTCAGCAAAATTGCATAAATGCACTGTAATAACAGGCATAATTATCTTTATGGAACTGAAATGAGAGTTGGTACACAACATTTCAGTTGTGTTATAGTGAAACAGATGCCACAGCTTTACTTATGTATGTCACAAACAGACACTTAGCCCCTATTGTTTTAGAGCAAGATCATTCTCAAACAGTTTATGTACTCTAGTTACTCTAGTATGTAACTAGTTAATACAAAGTAAGCCCTCAAAAAATGCACATTACCAGCAGATTTGGCTCACTGAGGAATTATTTCAGATTAACCCAAGTTAAACTGAAGACTAAAAATAGTATTCTAAGAAAAATTACATCGACCATAGGGGCCATGATGTTTTGAGCAGTAAGCTGAAATTTTGCAAAAGCAAAAAGGCATGAAAGTATGAATGCCTTTACCTCCCATGCATGCTTCTTGAGAGCATTTTTGTTTATCTTGCATTAGAAGCAATTTAAATTTCAATTTCTGCAAGCATTTGCAAGTGCTCAGGATGTTAAAATGCCCTGCAGCAGCTTTCATTAGATCACACCTTCTTTCTGTGCAACAAAGCTAATAAAATTGTGGTTTTGCAGCAGAATGTTGCTGAGGCTGTGAGCCTCAAGGTCAGGAAATGGGGATCATCACATCGCAGCCGCAATGTTCAGCACCTCTCTTCACCCGCTCAACAGCGGCATTATGGGGAAAATACATCTCCAACTTCTCTTCTACATCAGAAGTCATGAGCTGCACACAGTACCCACGGTTTTTTAAGAGACCTTCTGTGTGAAAACTCTTAAAACCTGCAGACCAATCAAAGGCTACTTCATAAGTACACAAGAGTTGGGACTGTGTCCAAGCAATTCCTGCTTACCATGACCCAGTGTACAAAAACATCATAAAACCCTTTGACAAATTCTTTAGAAGAATAGCACAATTTTTGTGATATGGAGCCCTATTCAGACTTAACACATCGGGTTTTAAATGTTACCACTGCAAGAAATGTTAAGAACACTTACCCCCTCACAATCAAAATCATACTGTTTGAGTATTTATCGCACTGCAAACACTCTTCATTAAAATGCAGATAAAGATGCAATCTGCTTAACTCTCAACCTAAAAACTGAAAAATGAAAAGAGTCAAAAAGTTGAGAGGAGTGATGTTTCACTTACCAACCACATCTGTCGTTCTGACCTTTTTTCGATCTGAATCGTTTTATTGCCAGGAAGTTGTGTAACATCAGCACACGTCAAAGCAGTTTGTCTGTGGTGAAAGAAAACTTCTCTCTCACTCTCTCTCTCTCTCTCTCTCTCAGATATGCCCAAAAAAGCACACGTACTGTGAGGTTTAACAAAATTCAGAGTTAGAATATTTGGATTCTGTATCTCATGAAAAGTCCAACATTTTAATCTCAATCCCTCCATTTCTGTCACTCCTACACACACACACACACACACACACACGCACACACACACACGCACAATGATGCACTCAATCAAAAACACACAATCAACTAAGTCCAAATATGTGGACAAACGGGACAATTTTACAGAGCTGCTATTACCATCCATTATGGATATAATTCCATCATCCATTATCCATACCGCTTACTCCTCAGTAGGATGGTGGGGGAGCTGGAGCCTATCTTAGCTGACTATTGGCAACAGGCAGGACACTAACCTGGACAGCTCACCAATCCATCGCAGGCTGCACACACCATTCACTCACACCCTCACTCCTTTGGGCAATTTAGGGCCTCCAGTTAGCCTGACGCGCATGTCTTTGGACTGTAGAGGGAAACTGGAGTGCCTAAATAGAGGTCAGTCTGGCAATTTTGTCATGTCATCTCACATGCTGCACTGGACAACAAAAAAGTGTTCAGTTTCTGATAATCGTAGCAATCCGGTGACAGTCAGAGCAGAGCAACCCCAACTTCAGCCTAGAACTAAAGCACTTCAGCAGCGACTGAACATCCAGTCATGCCCAATCCCACACCTCAGTTCCTAATGCTCACTTTTGGGACATGCATGCAGGAAGGTGCAGGACCTGCTTCCAGTTAAAATGTGTTTATGTTCGTACTCACAGAAAATAAACCTAGTCCATGGAGGTTCAGGTTATTATACTTATACATTGAGAAAGATGCATTTGCTCCAAGTTATTTTTGGAAGTGAGTATTTCTACCATACCAATTTTCACAGTCACAGCGTGTACTCTGGAGCCGCCATTCGTCCGGAACCAAACAATCGGCGGCTTGGGTTGGAGTACCACCATTGTCCTAGCACTCCCATTTTGGTTTTGAGTTTCTTGTAGACACCGGGGCCAACAGAAAGTCCAACAGAAAATGAGTAAAATTCAGACGGTTTAATATGCCACGACTAACGGAAGTTCAATGAGAATGCGCGATTGGGATGCTACAGGCCGGAAGTCGGGTAGATAGAGTTGCCTGTCAATTCACCGTACATTCTGCAACAATTAGTCACCTCAGAACCAGGTTTAATGCTACTGGACACATGGCCGATCGCCCCAGATCCGGTAGGCCACGTGTCACGACTCCAGCGTCTGACCGTCGTATCACAACCGACCGTCTGCTACACACCGAACCTGATGAAGGTCACACGACCGAAACGTTGTTCACAATAAAGTTTTTTCTTTGCAGAGAAGACCGTGTGCAGGAGTTTTCCATTTTGGTAATTTCCAACTTCACCTTGTTAAATAAAAGCCAACATGTCAATATATTACCCAATTTTCCCAAATATCTATTGTCTGAGATTCCCTCTTCCATTTGATACCAATGAAGTGTTGATTAATAACAGTTACACTCGATAAAAATCAGAAAATAGCAAATTGTGTTTCTTTTTTTGGTCAGTATATACGTTTGATAATCTTTCTTCAAAAATCTGAAAGAGGTCATTCTGGGTGATCTGCCCATAAAAAAACAGGTTAGCCACTTCGCGCATGGATCTGTAAAACATAACCCAGCAAGCTTTGCGATGTCTCCATAGCTCCCAAGTGACCCACATCTGGCGGGTCCAACCCGCATTTGAAAAGCAAAACCTGTGGATCCGCAAGCAAATGAAAATACCCGCATGAAATGATGAAATGCTGCCGTTTCAGACCATTTCGGTCCTTCATAAGTGGGAGGTATGTATCTCTATAAACTGATGACTGCACTGACAAAAAACATACCATCGACATACTGGCAGATCTCGGCCACCGAGAAGTGGCATGTCATTTGCATTGTCACTGGTCAACAATCAGTCAGCTGTCTGTCCGAGAACCGACCCTGTGGCTGACTGACCCCGCTTATGGCAGCCATGAATGACTACTGTAGCTCAAGAGCGTCTGATGTGGTTACAGCATGCAAGTGACAGATTCCGGACAGCAATCCAAACTGGCAGTGAGATGAGGGGTCCGAGGCTTCTGAGATCATGCATTTGTTTTGTTGTTGCTGGCTTTATGTAGGCTATTGAACACACCCTGAAGAACAAGTCAGGAATCACTGTACAAATCAAAAACAACTCAGTGTTTGTTATTACTAAAGTGCTTGCCATGTCCATGTGGCGCATATCGCGATTTCAATACCGCACATTTTTCTTTATTTCTACTCCCATCTCACTAGAAATACAATAAAAAATTGATTCTTCAATTTGCAACAAATACAGTACATACCTCACCAATGCATTTTTAATGGCTAATGTGTGTGTGTATGTGCAAGCATACACACAAACACACACACACATACACATACAATCCTACCATCAGCGAAAATATTTTACCTCCTGACCAATTTCCTCCCTGCTACCACCCCCGTATTTTTCTGACTGAACAAGATGAAATTTTAAAAAAAAGTATAAATTGTCTATGGACAGCGATACAGCTGCAAGAACCTTAAATGCTAGGGGAAAAATTGTTAGCGTAGTGATGAAAAAGAAGAAATAGTGAATGAATCAGTTCGTAAAATACATGCACTCAGAAAGTATCATAAACGCTCAATGAAGTCTTTCAACTGATTTTGAGCATCATGACGCTCGCATGACTTCACCAACCACAAACATATCAACATCATCTAGTCATGGAAAAAAAAAAAAGTCAGCATCTATTGGGTACAGAGTACGATGGTTCCGTTTCATTACTCAGAAAAAAATATTTTCAGTTTTTGTGGTTTATGATTGGCCCAGACAGTTAACTCTTTGCCTATCCACAATACCTCTGCATCGCTAAGAGTGCCATATGGCACTCGGTTATTTGCAATGTTTAGACCAATCAAAACATTTGTTTAATGTTTCAGTTGATATCTATCCTCTCATAACCAATCAGAACAAGGCTTATACTTCGTCTGGACAATAAATAAATAAATAAATAAAATACAGTCACGACCTGGATTTAACCAAGCGAACAGATAAGAGCCTTCCATTGGATAATGACTGCAGTGGTGAAAATGTTTCAGCTAGCTTAGATTTATTTCAACAGGGTAGCCCTTTCAGTTAGGAAACTGCTCTTCCAAGGGGCCGTGCACAATAAAATAAACAAAAACCTGAACGAAACCAACGAGTGAGAAAGTGTAGAAGACATAGAGATACATACTCATGAGACAGGGGTAGGGAATACATATATATATACACAAAACCCAAAACCAGTGACATTGGCACGTTGTGTAAATCGTAAATAAAAACAGAATACAATGATTGGCAAATCCTTTTCAACCTATATTCAATTTAATACACTGCAAAGACAAGTTACCTTAATGTTCGAACAGGTAAACTTTGTAATTTTTTGCAAATATTACCTCATTTGGAATTTGATGCCTGCAACATGTTTCAGAAAAGCTGGCACAGGTGGCAGAAAAGACTGAGAGAGTTGAGGAACGCTCATCAAACACTTATTTGGAACATCCCAGAGGTGAACGGGCTAATTGGGAACAGGTGGGTGCCATGATTGGGTATAAAAGCAGCTTCCCTGAAATGCTCAGTCATTCACAAACAAGGATGGGGCGAGGGTCACCACTTAGTGAACAAATGCGTGAGCTGATTGTCGAAAAGTTAAGAAACAACATTCCTCAACAAGCTATTGCAAGAAATTTAGGGTTTTCATCATCTACAGTCCGTAATATCGTCAAAAGGTTCAGAGAATCTGAAGAAATCACTGCACGTAAGCGACAAGGCCGAAAACCAACATTGAATGCCCGTGACCTTCAATCCCTCAGGCGGCACTGCATCAAAAACCGACATCAGTGTGTAAAGGACATCACCACATGGGCTCAGGAACACTTCAGAAAACCACTGTCAGCAACTACAGTTCGTCGCTACATCTGCAAGTGCAAGCTAAAACTCTACAATGCAAAGCGAAAGCCATTTATCAACAGCGCCCAGAAACGCCGCCGGCTTCGCTGGGCCCAAGCTCATCTAAGATGGACTGATGCAAAGTGGAAAAGTGTTCTGTGGTCTGAGGAGTCCACATTTCAAATTGTTTTTGTAAACTTTGGACGTCGTGTCCTCTGGACCAAAGAGGAAAAGAACCATCCGGACTGTTATAGGCGCAAAGTTCAAAAGCCAGCATCTGTGATGGTATGGGGGTGTATTAGTGCCCAAGGCATGGGCAACTTACACATATGTGAAGGCACCATTAATGCTGAAAGGTACATACAGGTTTTGGAGCAACATATGTCGCCATCCAAGCAACGTCTTTTTCATGGACGCCCCTGCTTATTTCAGCAAGACAATGCCAAGCCATATTCTGCATGTGTTACAACAGCATGGCTGCGTAGTAAAAGGGTGCGGGTACTAGACTGGCCTGCCTGCAGTCCAGACCTGTCTCCCATTGAAAATGTGTGGCGCATTATGAAGCGTAAAATATGACAACGGAGACCCCGGACTGTTGAACAACTTAAGCTGTACATCAAGCAAGAATGGGAAAGACTTCCACCTGAAAAGCTTCAAAAATTGGTCTCCTCAGTTCGCAAACGTTTACTGAGTGTCGTTAAAAGGAAAGGCGATGTAACACAGTGGTAAAAAGGCCCCTGTGCCAACTTTTTTGCAATGTGTTGTTGCCTTTAAATTCTAAGTTAATGATTATTTGCAAAAAAAAATAAAGTTTCTCAGTTTGAACATTAAACATCTTGTCTTTGCAGTGTATTCAATTGAATATCAGTTGAAAAGGATTTGCAAATCATTGTTTTTATTTACGATTTACACAGCGTGCCAACTTCACTGGTTTTGGGTTTTGTATATATATACACACACACACACACACACACACAGTATCCTCAATAATTATTGGCACCCTTGGTTAAGATGTGTCAAAAGCCTTAAAATAAATTCAATTTTTATTGCAGAAGCATACTCTCACGCTGAAAATTGTATACAGATGTAGCCTTCAACTCAAGTGAATTTTAAGGGGAAAAAAATCCCTGACTAAGAAATAATTATTTTTCATAAAATCACCTGTTCCACAATTATTGGCACCCCTAACAATTCCTAGGAATTAAATGTAATTTAAGTATTTCTGTCATTTCTACAGTGGTTCACAAAGTTGATCAGAGTATCTAGGAACATGTAAGTAGTAAATCATCACTTCCTGTGTCCCTGGGGTATAAATATGATGTGACACAGAGGCCATTTCTCTTATCCACTCTTGAACATGGGAAAGACAAAGGAACACACCATTCAAGTAAGGCAGATGTGTCGACCTTCACAAGTCAGGCAATGGCTACAAGAAAATAGCCACTTGCCTGCCCATATCTACTGTCAGAGGAATCATTAAGAAGTTTAAACAACTGGAACAGTGGTAAACAAGCCTGGACGAGGACGCAAGGTTATTTTGCCACCACGCACAGTGAGGAGGATGGTAAGAGAAATAAAAAGTTCCCCAAAGCTCACTGTTAAAGAATTGCAACAAATGGTAGCATCTTGGGGTCACCAAGTCTCCAAAACAACAATCAGGCGCTATCTACATGCCAACAAGCTGTTTGGGAGGCATGCACGGAAAAAACCTTTTCTCACTCACAATCATAAACGCAAACATCTGGAGTTACCTAAGCGGTACTGGGACTTCAACTGGGACCATGTGCTTTGGTCAGATGAGACCAAGATAGAGCTTTTTGGCAACAAACAGTAAGTGGGTCTGGCAGATCACAAAAGATGAGTACGCAGAAAAGCACCTCATGCCCACTGTGAAGTAATGGGGAGGATCGGTGATGCTGTGGGCCTGTTTCTCATCCAGAGGCCCGGGGAACCTTGTTAGAGTGCATGGCATCATGAACGCTTTGAAATACCAGGACATTTTAAATCAAAATCTGGTGGCCTCTGCCCGAAAGCTGAAGATGGGTTGTCATTGGGTCTTTCAGCAAGATAATGACCCTAAACATGTGGCCAAATCTACACAGAAATGCCTCACCAGACACAGAATCAAGCTCCTCCCATGGCCATCTCAGTCCCCAGACCTCAACCCCATTGAAAACCTGAGTGAGCTGAAGAGGAGAGTGCAGAGGAGAGGACCCAGATCGCTGGATGATTTAGAGATATTGTGCAAAGAGGAATGATCCTTCTTTCTGTATTCTCCCATCTTGTGAAACATTATAGAAGATTAGGTGCCATTTTGTTGGCAAAAGGGGGTTGTACAAAGTATTAACATCAGGGGTGCTAATAATTGTGGCACACATGATTTGATGTAAAAGAACTATTTCTTAATGTCGGATTTTTTTTCCCACTGAATAAATGCACTGGAATTTAAGGCTGGATTTTCCTCTTTTTTCATTGCGGTCCTATATTATTTAAAAAAAAAAAAAAAAAAATAATTTATTTGAAGCTAAAGAACACATCTTAACCAGGGGTGCCAATAATCACGGGGGGGCGCTGTACGCCAGGGAGTATAAAGATTGGACTCTGGACCAATGTAAGTTCATGCACTCTGATGAGACCAGATTTACCTGCTTCCGGAGTGATCAGGTAAGAAGAGAGGCGGATGAAGAGGCGCATCCATCATGCCTAATACCTACTGCACAGGCCCGTTGCTTGTTGGTCAGTCTCGTTTCAGTAATGATTTGTGCCCAAAAAATGAGGTCAGCTGACTACCTAAATATAATGACCAAGTTTTTCTATCAGTGGATTTTTTCTTCCCTGATGGCACTGGAATATTTTAAGAAGCAAACGCCAACATTCATTAAATTGTGAGAGAGTGATTCAGGGATCATGAGACATCATTTTCACACTTGGACTGGCCACCACAGAGTCCAGATCTTTACCCCATTGAGAATCCCTGGGATGAGCTGGTAAAGACTTCATGCGGTGATCTGACTCTCCCTTCATCAATACAAGATCTTGGCAAAAAAATTAATGCAACTCTAGGCAGAAATGAAATGTTGTGACATTGCATAAGCGTATCGAAACAAAGCCACGGCGAATGTGCACTGTAATCAAAGGTAAAGCCAGTCCAACAAAACATTAGTGTGTGTGAGTGACTTTTTTTGGAAGGTCATTGTAGATGATATTTGCACAGTCACATGACATAGCTACACTGAACAAATTGAGATCTCTGCCAACAGTTTTGTAAAATAGCATCCTATGGCCAGGAACGATCTCATTTGCGTTCACTGCTTCGCCAAACACTCATGAGTACGGTGCAATGGTGCAGGAAATCCAAATGTCAAAGTATAGAATAACTTATTCTATTGAATGTTATTCTTCACATTAAGCTTTGTTTTCTTAGCACAGATAAACCCTATCACAGGTTACACAAGTATACGACTCCCCTGAATAGCATTAGCATGTAAACATAAAATTATTTTTGAGCACCAAGTTGTCAGACAGAAGATTTTCTGTAAATATGCAAGTACCCTGCAGTCACAAGAATTATTAATGATTTCCTCATAATTTGTCAATTATACGATGACCAGATGCGAGTCCAATATGTCCAACAACTTTTCTTTGTAATACATTGTTGCTCAGTTTATAGCTTTTGTTGCACAGGGCTTTGGGGAAGGATACCATATAAAGCCACAAACTGGCAGAAACTGCATCAGTAGGGAGGGACCAAGTATGTATTTCACTGCTTGGATGTAAAGGATTAAGTGTATTTAAAGATTAAGATATTTTAGATGTGTTTTGTACAAGCATCTTTGAAAATCCTCTTGCTTCATAATGGCTGATGTAGCCACACTCAAATGATTTATATCAACAAAACACATGCCAACCAACATGAAAATACCAAGTATGACACACTATCACTTCAAGGCACCTTTGAGATCATCATTAATGTAATAATGGAAGCACTGTCTCAAATTTATCATTATAATGCTCAACACTTTCATGTCCAATTCAATCAGCACCATCAGAAACTGAAGTATTGTGAGAACACAGCCCCTCTCACAATATTTACCTACGAACTCAAAATAGTTGCAAATAATTACCCAATAAATATGCACCATTGATCCTTGTATCCAACCTGTCTAGGTAAAAAGAGGACTGGAGCCTATCCCAGCATACTATGGGTCAATACCACAGTAACTCACATAACATTTAAAACAACTATAACTTCAGTTACTCTGTAATTACATGGTGGATCAGTGCAAGATACAACAGGGATTCAAACATTTGTTGGTGCTTGAAAACCCATGTAATCAATTTTATTTTGCGGATGGCACTATCCCACAGTTTGCCATTTTACAGGGTAACTGACGTAACATGGAAAAAAAAAAAACCTACATTTTTACATGCTTTTTTAAATTAAAGATTTTTCTGAATTCTTTCCTTCAAACATCCTAGTCTGTCTGTCAAAAGAAGGTTGACAGTCACTTCTCCAGCAATCAGAATGAAGAAAGTATTTATGTTGGCTGAAATATATTTTCTTAGTCAAAACGTACAGTAACTGACGTAACATTCTTTGGTAACTAACGTAACGTGTCTGGGAATAAATGAGAAATCAGAGTTTCGTTGACTTTTCTGCGGCACATAATTCCGAGGAAGGAGTGCAAGGATGTTTCACTGACCAAAAAAAAACAAAAACAAAAAAAAACGTTTTCAGTGCACAAAGTTGTTCAATCCTATAGAAGTCTATGTGAAAATGACCCTACTTTTCCACCAGATTCATTACTTAAAAAATGATTTTCCACATTACTTTTTTGTATCTATCGCAAGTTTCAAGTCTCCTTCGATATATCATGATGCTAATTTTTGTAAATTATGGTCCCAAATAGATTAGAATAAAGGATAAAGCCAGAATATGCTTTAGGGGCGTGGCTATGCTCTGGTCCTTGTCAGATACGGTCAGATCTACATGATGATCCACCCCTCGCTCCTGCCTGGATATTCAATTGACGCGAATCACATCCGGTTTCAAAATGACAAAATGGTGCAATTAAAATTGCCAAAATCAAGGCTTCCTAAATGGTATGCTGAAACCAATGGCTGACGTCACGGTTGCTTCGTCCATCTTTTTATACAGTCTATGGCACTCATAGAAGTAAGTTATTGCAAAAAAAAAAATTATTCAAAATATATGACCAAAAAAAAAAAAATTCCCTAGAGGTATCATTTTGCATGGAATTGACCTATGGGCAAAAAGCAGGGACACACTTAGGACAGTTCAGAAATAAAGATAAGATGCACTTGATTGAACCCGTAGGGTAACTGGTCCCCTGCATTTAACCCATCCTATAGTTAGGAGCGGTGGGCAGCTACAGAGCAGCGCCTGGGGACCAACCCCAGTTCTAAAGACAGTTCCTTGGTCAGGGGTACTGGTAGGAGTGTTCCTGTGATCCATGTTTTTCAGTGTGGGGGAAACCGGAGTACCCAGAGGAAACTCACATGAACATGAGGAGAACATGCAAACTCCACACAAAGGCCCCAGGCCGGAATCAAACCCACGAGAAACACATGGCTCCTACAGGAAATTAACAGTCCCCAATTACCGTAAAATACTTTGGACTGTGGGAAGAAACCAGAAAACCCAGAGGAAACTTGCGAAAACACCAGACTTCACCCAAGGCCCCAGTTTGGATTCAAACCCACACTAACTCTTCCGCTGGGGTCAAAGATACCCACAGCCACACCATACCACCCACAAGGTAATTACTGGCTCATAAAATTAAGAATTAGCAAAAAAATAAAAAAATAAAAAATTCAAGTATCCATGCTGTAGACTCCAAAGGAAAACCAAAGAATGGTACTTTCAGTAATTTTATTCCACTTATTTAATGTCTTGTACACTAGACTCGCAGAATGCAAGACAGTCTTTGGATTAATGTGCCACTCAGCCTTTCATTAAGAGTCACCAGCCACCTCTGATGCTGGGTTGATCATGGGAAATACCATGAGCAGCTCAGAAAGTTCATTTATCATATTCCTAAAGATGCTGCAGGGACCAGGCATTACTAATCAATTCAAAACACTGAGGAATCCGTTCCTATGGCGTTCCCCCTTGGACTTGTGTGGAAGCCTTATCGACTGCTTCTCCTGAGGAAGTCCCAACTGTTTCCGCCATCTTTAGTCTCTGCTCTTGCCTCTTTTTCTGAAGCTCCTGAAAAACCTGGTGGGAGAAATGAAGCTTGTTAGAACAACAGTTACAGAATCCCCTGAGCAAACCAGCCGCATACTGAGTCAATGAAAATATTACGGTTACATCTGTCATAGCTGTAATAAACTGCTATAGCTGATCGATTTTGTGTGGAGCAACACCTGAACTGACAGGGCCAACCACACTGCAGCTCAAAAGCATTCTTCCCCAATCACCAGACCCAGGAAGACGTAATGGGCTGGTAAAATGAAGTTGAATGGCGTGTAGAACGCTACGTACACACTACACCCACAAAGCAGCACTGCATGTCTCAGATTAGGGATCTCAAACTCGAGCTCGAGGACAACAAAGTCTCCAAAAGAAATTTAAAAATTAATTTTTTTTATTATTCGCGCTCAATTAGCAGCCGTTACAGGCTTGAAAAAAAACTGTGCCGACTCCAATGCTAATTGCCAGTGTAGGGCCCACAGAACTACATTTCCCATGCAGTCAACAGGAAACGGAAACATCCTATACAGCACCAGCCCCTTCCTTTACATTTCCCGATAGAATAAGCCCAAATCAATAAAACAGGCAACAGAACTTTTAAAACTAGGGACCCCACCCAGTTAATTCTCTTCTTGGCACACTTCCAACTGAGGAGCCCACGCTCTCTTGGCCCTGTTACCACCGGGAAGCCACACTCCCCCTTGGCCTGCTCTTTACAAGCGTAAAGACAGCGCTTGTATTGTAATTCGTGCATCCTGCGCAATTTCATTTGGCCTATCTGCAGAGTGCTCACATCTCTGCGAATCTCCACTTTAGTTCAGGGCTGCAAATCTCTTTCAACTAGCTTATGCCCGGTGCTACTGCTAGTTGATCACGGATCAACTCCGAAAAATAACTTTTCCAAATCAGCAAAGACATTCCTCACAGCAACCAACACAGCAGAGCAGCACACAACTCCAAGATGGACGCAGGACTTGCCTCGCAGGACATCCACGCCAGAACTGCGTTGTTCAGTGGATCCAGAGAGGAATCCCAAGCTATGAACTTCAGTAAGACTAACTGCAGTAAAGTAGTTCAGCGGTTTCAACTTAAACTGTACTGCATTTCAGTTAGTCCATTACTGATGTAATTGTATAATCGCATTGTGTCCATTTTTCTATTTTATGAAGTCAAATAGCCATTGATTGTTTGTCTTCAAATGCATAATCTTTTTCTGGCAAACTCTCTAATTCTGTAATCAACTAACATGCATGCTTTAGTATGGATGATAACTCAATTAGTTAGCTGAAGCAAACTCTTCTTGCAGTTTGTTTATGCTAAATTGATTTATCCCGCCGCGCATCGGCCCACCTATACAGCTCGCCGCTGCTGTTCTACCTTTGTCCCAAGACAAATGAACTTGTGCCCACGAGCACACGCGCATCTGCACATACATGCACACAAACTCACACGTACACACACCACTGTTACTCTCTCTAGTTCGTAGGCTATGTAGTCCTTCCGTAGATTAGTCCATGTATGTTCCGCGTTTGTTTGTTTAATAAATTAATAAATAATAATAATAATAATAATAATTAATAAATTTATTTATTTATTAAACCTGGTGTTTGTTTTGATGCTGTAACACGCGGGAGACTGAACCAAAATAGCCTACGTATAACTCCAAATCCTTCAGATCATTAATTAAATATTTGATTTAATTACCGTTTTCTTTAATCATTAATATTGGTTATTTTAGTTATTAACTAAAATTCCATATTTTTGGTTATATTAGTAATTTTAGGAGACTGATCACTAAATTTGCAGGTTTCCTGTTGAATCGTGTGGTTATCTTGCGGGAAGGATTATTAGGACGAAACGTCTGAATTATCCATCTTCGCTATTTTACATATTATAAAGGCATATTCCCCAACACATCTTGATGCTTCGTGGGAGGAACTTTAACATTTTTATTAAAGTTTTAATAACTAATTAATAACCAATTTTATTAGTTATCAATTATACTGGATAGCCATTTATTGCCATTTTAAGCTGCTGCACCTACACCATCATAAGCCCTTAAGGGCAGGAATACACTACATTACAATCATTGAGTCAACTCCCTCATCCAAAGCCACTTACAACGAATTCGACTGAACAGGGGATAAAACCTCCCTTCACTGGGGACATTTAGGGTTAAGGGTCTTGCAAGAGGGCCCAGAAATTGCAGTGATATTACTGGAGCCACACTGAAATTCAAACTAAAAACTTCAGGAATCCCAGTCAAACAGCAATGCCCCCCCCGGCAATGGGCGGCCCATGGTAAAATCTAGCCCACAAACATGGGCCTTCCTGGATTCTGGCAGACCAAGCCGTCCTACCTTGATGCACAGGGCCTTCTTGGCGAGCCAGCGGCGGGTGACGCGTCTGTAGTACTCTGGGGGGAAGGTGTACGTGATCCCCAGCTGCGTGCAGACGTTCTCGAAGACGTCGTACTGCGTGTTCCGCAGGCGCTTCAGGAGCTTCTTCCGCCGGTCCACACACATCAGCATGCGTCGCTTATTTGCCTTGTCCTGACACGAAAACGAATAAAAACACACCCAACGCGTTACATATTACACAGGTTTCGGGCAAGGCAGGTGCAATTCTGTCACTTGTTTTCTTAGTCCTGATGCTAAAATAAAATAAAACACAAAACCAACAAGTATGGGGCAACATACCCAAAATACAGTAATATATCACTTATACTCAATATGTCAGAAATGTGTCACTTAGACTCAAGAATATAATCATAAGAGTTTCATCAGTCTTTAAAACCATGAAGCACTGCATACATCATGATCTTTCACGAAAATTGGAAGATTGATTTTTCTTTTTTTTTTAGTCCATGCCCACAATGGATTTGATTCACATCAGATAAGATCATTTTTGAAAATAAAGCAAATTTGGTGGGCTGCCGCTCAGTACTACATGCACCCGCCTGCTATGGACTGCGTACATAGTTCATGAGGGGAAGCGTAACCAGAGTAAATTTGACATTATATTATGATATGTGGTGAGATTCTGGCACAAAATGCCTGCTGTTGTATCATCCAGGTGGGTGCTGCATATTGGTGCAGGAGAGAACAGATTAACCAATGTGACTGTCAGGTGTTTTGAGTGTCTATGAGAACGCGCTACATAAATGTTAAGTTAATTCATTCATCCCCAGCTGAAGCAAAGGTTTATTTCTCAATGGGCAAGATTTTTCATAACCACAAACCTTTCCCCATATTTCATTAGGGGCAAGACATTTTCACTGGACTGGCTTTTTACTGGGTCAGAATTAATGTGATTTCAAGAACTATCAAGTACATGAAACAAGCGCAAAAAATTTTAAAAACACTGATGACAAGAAATGCACAGACTAGGCCACAAAGTGGCAGCCAATTTAGTCACAACCCCTGATGGCTTCATTAGCAACAACTAAAAAAAAGTATTTGGAGTGGAGAGCTAATGTTTGAGATTTGTTTTTGACATGTTTTGGAACACTTGGAACAAGTATAATCTCAGAAGAAGCATGTGGGGCCTTTGTTGAACTGGCACAGTATGACCTGCAGTGTTTCTCAAGAGCATGAGATTGAGAGAAAATGGGGAGGAAATGAAGAAATGCTGAGTGTTCAAAGAGGGTCCAAAGACTATGTGCAGTTGACACAGCTATGTTACCATGTGTAAATTAAGGCACCCAGAGAGATAATACATTTCTCATTTAGTTGCCAAGAGTAAACCATACTTCCGCTTTGGGTCCCAATATTCAGACATCTCTGAGATAGCCGGCGGATGCCAAACACCTTAAAATAACAGATAAAGGTCCACTCATGCAGCAACAGTACATTCATGAGTGCCTTGCAGCAAGGCCCTTTTTACGCGAGTGTAGTGTTTTGCTTTTGGTTAGTCTTCATAGCAAAAAGCTGTGGTTTCCCACTTCATCTCTCACCTTCGGGTGTTGATTCAAGTGCTCCCGAAAGTTTCGGATTCTCGCCGTCAAAATGGCTACTGAAAACAGACAAGATGCCTCACGTTACTTTCCATTCAACTAGCTCTTCATAAATCAATGTACAGGACAAGAGAAAAGCAATGGCATTTCATTGATTTGATAGAAGGAAAAGTTCCAGATTTAGTCAGCTACAACTTCTCAAAGACTCCTGAGCTCGCGGATTAAAGTTTTTTAATCAAAAAATGCAATATGACTAAAGCAAGTTAACTATGCTAATAAGAAAAGGAAGAATAAATAACCGCACCAAAAAAATGTAATTATGTTTTGTATAGTATAACCTACAACCAAGTAAATACCATAACCTCAGCAAGTGTTAAGAAAGAGACGGCTATGGGAGGGATGAGAGAGGAGCTAAAATGGAGTGTGTAGAGGCTAGTATATAGCAAGATTATTAAAATGGGAAAGATGGAGCAAGATTTCCCACATGGGAAAGGGGCCACACCTTTCACTGCCTGCGAGCTGCTGTCGTGCTCGTGCAGCCGCACTTTAGCTGCCATCTGTTCCTTCTTCAAATGCATTTTCTCCTTCTGTAGAAATGAACAAAAAAACCAAGACCCCCTGCTGGGAACTTGCTCACGAACAAGTCTAATTCATCAAAGAGCAGGGATTTCAAAACTTTTTAATGTTTCACCCCCTAAAATACAAAACCGCCGTTTCAGATATGTCCACTGCTCTCATTATATCAGCTATCAAAGTCAGTCTAGAACATTCTAAAAAGACCGCTTGTGAGCATGCTCCAGAGCAGATGCAATAAGATCAGTGCAGCTGTTGGGCCCTTCGGCAAGGCCCTGAACCCCAAACTGCTCCAGTGAGGTGCTGGGGTTAGCCCAAAATAAACTACGTTAGTTTGACTAACAGAGGTATATAACTGTGTGGTACAGGATTTTAAACTGAAACTACAGAAGAGAATCATATCCGCAGGTGCATTCAGTATGCAGACGTTAACACAGACTGCAACACTAAGGGGGGGGGTAACACCAGGGAACAATAGTGCAGGACTTACTTGACTTGCGAGCTCCAACGATATGAGCTTTCTGACCACATCACTCGTCCTGTGAACAGGATTTTAATTTAACTGAACTGACCAAACAACATGCCACAGCACAGACAAAGACTAGAAGTTGGCATGCATTACAGCCTTACAAAATCCTGACTTGAACTCCAGTAAAATACCTGATCATTTAAGCTCAGAAAAATTTGACTGTTGTGGGCATTATTATAACCAGATGTCTCACTAGCAGACTGACTCTTTCAGATGCAATGTTGTTCCCTCTGAATATGTCAAGATATTCTTCAAATAATTCCAGAAAACTAGAAGACATTTCCTCCAAATATTGTATGTTACCACCCTACAAACATGTTACTCCGTAGAAGAGTCGGAATCGACCCTGGTCCCGGATATCTACAGTTCTGAGGTTTTATGGTATTGTGTGCACCAAATCAGGACAGAAAACCTAAAGGATGTTGGAGGAACAGGTTTGGTCATGACGAGTGCAGAGTTAATTAAACATTTTTTAACATCATGTTTCCACCTTCAGTATAAGAGGTGGACAACAGATGACTGGAAACTAAAAATCCGCATTTCAAAACTCTGTTCTGGTCACCTGGATTCAATAATTAGCACAATTCCTCAGGTGAAAGGAGGATATCAGCTGTTATCACTCTAAGTAACTCTAACACTAAGTAAAATCAGAAGAGTTTATGGGCGTAAGAAACACAGGGCAGGACTTTTACAGTCAGGCCCCTGTGACTGTACACCTCTGCCAAGTTTCAACACTGATCCCATTTTCCCACAGAGAGAGATGGGAGAAGAAGAGGAAAGGGACGCATTTATATGCAGCAGGACATACTCCTCCGCCAGAGGGACCGCAGCAAACTCCTGCTTCAGTGTGGAGCCCGGCATGTCGTCCAGCTGACTCACAAAATCATCTGTGTGAAGAGGAGGTTCAATGAAAAAACAGCAAATTAAAACTGTCCAATTTCAGAATGGTTTTTCTTTGTTCACAGACCTACATAGCCAATAGTATGTGGGCACTTTGCTCACCCAACATCACTAATATTGATCATACTGACATCCCACCTCTGCTACCATAACAGCCTCAACTCTGCATGGAAGGCTTTGCGTGAGTATGGTAAAATATTATGCGTCCATTTTGAAAGCATTACTCATGTTCAGCAACTCAGCCCAGCTCTATACTGGGAACGTTAATTTTGAGTGCATCCATTACCAATGAGTTTTTGGTAATAATGTGTGTCAAATATATATATTTTTTGCTAGAGTTCATTTTTATTATCCCCTCAGCATACAATGCAGGGGGATACAGTCATTAGCATGTCTGACTGTGCGTCCGTAATAACTTCATTTCTGAAGCAGAACTTGAATACCTTTCAATATTTCTTTTATTGAAACTTGCCGTGCGTATTTGTCAGGCCCTAGACTGGTGCCTTTTCATATTTTGGGATTTCTGAGATTGCGGGGCTGAGGATACAGTACAGGGATACAGTACGTCATCTTTTGATGACTCTCGTAAAATATGTTTGAGGATTTATTTTGCTTAAATCTGTTCGATATCGATGAGGGCAGGGCTCTGTGCAGGCCAGGCAAGTTCTGAACTAATCTCAACAAACCATGAGAAGACCTCACTTTGTGCTCGAGGGTATTGCCGCCCTGAAAGGGCTTTCTTCAAACTGTTGGAAGCACAGTATCGCATGTAATGCTTGCATGCCAAAGTATCAAAATCTTTCTCCAGAGCAACCAAGATGCCTGCCTTGATATAATCAAAAACAGGCCCATGACAAAGAAGTCCATATAATTTTGCCCATACAGTGTTTCCATTAATGTAACTCAGGCTGAGCGAGTTTAGCGTCAATGCGCAATGCTCTAATCCCAAAACTGAATTAAAAACATAGCCCAAGCCTTTCAATTCTAATTCCCTAAATGTTTCATCTCACCACAATCATTATGATGTTAAATTTCTATACACACTAGGACATTATGAACATCACTTCTGTTTGGAATAACCAGCCTCCACAGGTTCGTAAATAACACACCTTTCTTTCCCGCGGCCGTGTAGGTCCTCACAGGCAGGATGAACGGGGTCCTAACAGCTGGAGAAAACACACAGACATGAGTGAAACTGAGAAGATTTCTGGGACAGGAAGAGGCCAGACCACGCCAAAGCTGACCAGTAGGGTTCGACTTTGAGGGATAGTTCACTGAAAAATGAAAATTCACTCATCATCTACTCACCCCAAGGCTAATTGAAGTGTCTGAGAATTCTGTTTGTCCTCAAAACACTTTTGAAGTTTCTAAGAAAAATGGCATTGAAGACAAATCCAAATCAACTGAAGTCATTGGTGACCACTCTTTAAGGCGTAAAAAACAACATTTAAAAAACACAAAATGCCTCCACACCGTTCGCGCAGCGTAATCCAAGTCTCCGTAAGACCGGAGATTGAAATGTCACTCGAAAAGACGTCTTTTCACTATGTTTTTAGCCTAAATCTCCAATGTAGCCACTTAGCTAGAAGGTTTGTTCATCTTCAAGGAAGAAGTTGACCTCACTACGTGGCCAACTATGGTAAATAATGCTGCAATGGCCCTAAACGCCTGCAACTGATGAAACACGCTGCAGTTTTAAATGTTAGTATGCACTGACTGAAGAGCTTATTTACCCTCGTTAGCCACCATAGTGAGGTCAACTTCTTCTGTGAAAATAAGCAGGGCTCCTAGCCAAGTGGCTACATTAGACATTTAGGCTAAAAATATGGTGAAAAAGTTTAAAGTTGCTCGAAAATTTTACTCTGTGCTCTGAGGTAGTATATTTGAAGGACTGCGAAAAGCCTAAATTCAAAGACAGGGATTAGGTATTGCGCATACAGCTTCCCATATATGTTGTGTATTTTGTATTCTAATTCTGCCCATCTCCTATGAATAATCTAAAAAATATTAAGGCTTGAAAATGAAAAAAAAAATTGTGCTATTTTTAATACAGAACATATTTATCAAAGTGCATCCAATAACTGTGAGCACAGGTCTTACTGGGAAAAAAATATTTGTTTCATGACAATGATTACCTTCTTCTTTAAAATTATATTTCAACTAGATAACTACTTTGCCACAAAGACCGAGTCGTATATCTCCCCAATCTCCAAATTTTGAAGAAAATGGCCGCCGGCAGCCATATTGGACATCCAAAATCGACGAAAATCAGTCTTGAGCATTGTCATGTATATCTTCGCCTGTGTAAAATTTGAAAACATCCTGTAATAATTGTGGCTTCCAGAGCCCAGAACGTAAAAAATTTCAGACAAAATGGCCACCGGCAGCCATATTGAATGTCTGAAATTGACGAAAATCGGACTTGAGCATTGTGACATATATCTTTGCCTGTGTAAAATTTGAAAACATTGCTGTCATAATTGTGGCTTCCAGAGCCTAGAACATAAAATCTCTGCGGCAGCGGCCCCGGAGCGAAACCAAAGTATCTCCCGACTATCGTCGTCGGGGAGATATATTTAAGGGTCACATTTTTATTACTTATCAAGAGCATGAACAACAAAGGCAATAATTCAAACCCATTTTTGTATCTATATGTCGAGGAAGCCAATGTTAAAGGGGGACACAACAAGTACGAGAGTGAGAGATTGACTCTCAGTGAATAAATGAATGAGTGAGTAACTGAGTGATTAAATAAGTAATTGATTAAGTGAGTGAGTGATTCAGTGCACCAGTGAATCAGTAAATAATCGAACACTTGCTTGAGTATGAAGCTGAGTAAATAAATATGTAAGAAATGAGTCAAGCCAGCGACACTCGTTGAGCGAGTGCAGGAGATGGGGCGAGGGGTTGATTAGCAGAGCAGTAGCAGCTCGGATGTGGTGAGAACAGCAGCTGACGTTAGCTCTGAAGTGAGGAAAAGTTCTTTCCCACTTCCTCACTAGACAAACTGCGATCAAAATCAGAACTGCATCCCACCCTATGAACACTCAGTCATCCTCTCTCACTCATAAAGCATCACCACTGGTGTGTGTGCGTGGGGGGGGGGGGGTTCGGTAAAGTTTTCCATTGCACAACATCCTGAAAAGATGATCTCCTCACGTATATGTTTGCAATCTGCGCAATTGTAGCTGGCAATGATTCAGAGCTGAATCAAAAAAAGACTAAACTACTGCTCAGGAGACTTAAAAAAAAACAAAAAAAAAAAAAAAACAAGCTGCAAGTCATACTTAAATGGTCCTGAGTTCTGTGGACGTGTGACAAAATATCCTTATTATAAAATAAAATAAATTGAAAAGTTTGATGGACTTAAGCAAAGATCTCTGACTTCCAATTTCGCAGGAAACCACCAGACGGCTACACAACTACAACCTCCACTTCCAGCATGAGGCAGTATTGAGCTCACAGGATGAGGGATTCTCACAATGTTGCTGCCTTGTTGTTGCAATGTTATACCACAGTCGAATCATTACTATAACCTTGGCTGGAATGTCACCATAAACCAAAGCTACCAAACTACCAACTTAAAATAAATATGCTTTCGGCCAAAAAAGAAAACAACCAAACAACCAACAACCTGCCGGCCTAGAGAGCTCCCTTGAGGATGACTGATATGTCCACGTCATAACTTAATTTCAGAAATCCTTGAAAACTATTGCAATATTAACACGACACATTAAAGGCGCACTATGCAAGTTTGTTTACTTTCACTTCTGTTGACATTCAAACTCAAACAAAACAGGGGTAACCCGCCCCTCCCTCCCATAGTTCCCTCCTTGCTTTCCTAACTGTCAACTCTTGTCAGTGATTGGCCGGCACGGTTTATTATGTTATGGGGCATAGTCTGTGCCCTCTGTTTTTACTTGCAGTTTGTGACGCCTGTGCAGTCTCCAGAGCCCAGGTTTTTTTTTTTACAGTGAATTTACAGGCAGTTAGCGGATCGAGGAGAGATGTCGGCGAATTGAGACAAAAAATATAATCGCGTAGAGAGTATACAAAGTTGCGTAGCGCACCTTGAATGCAACACTGAAAAAATGAATAGAAACACAGATTTTCTAAGTCCAAAATTCTGAATTTCTCAAAAACTGGTGTGTGGAATGTTCTAATTTTCGCAGGGGATAATCAGAACATCAAAAGGAAGGCTCATAACAAATTAGACAAATGGTTATCAGGCAGTTTTTCAGATATTAATGAAAGACTGAAAAAATGAGCACAAACACTGATTTGATAAGTCCAAAATGCAGAATTCCTAAAAAAAACCAATACATAGAATTTTCCTATTTTCGCAGGGGATCATCAGATCATCATAAAGAAAGCTCACACCAAATTAGAAAAAAAGTTACCCGACAGTTTTGGAGATATTCAAATTTGAATGGTTGACACCGGACAGACAGACAGACGGACAGATGACTCAGCATTAGAAAAGCTCTGCTGAAGGGCTACAGGAATTTTTGGAATTTGACTGGAATTTCAGGTCATGTATATGTTATGATGAAAACATTGGTGTCGTTACTTTAGAGCATTAGCAAGTTTGCTTGTCAATAATTGTACTTCTGATAAATTTGTGTTTCAGTTTATGAAGTTCATACTGATGGTGTAACACAAAGTGTCCTGATTTAAAACCAATCAATGTACGCATTTACTCAGATTTTTTTTTTCCAGATATCTGTTTATGGTTGCCTCTGTTGTATAGGAAGAGACACTTAATCCTCATTTGCATCGTCAGTGTAATGTGACCCAATTCCGATTTTTTGCTCTGATGCAGCACAGATCGGATATGCTCATCGACAGTGTAAACAGGAAAAAGACACAAGCATTCGGATATTTTGAGATCGGATACAGGCCTCATTCACATGTGGAAATAAATCAGATATGTATCGGATATGTGCCAAGGTGACCGCCGTGTAAACAGGCTGATCGGATTCTTACACATTGCGTCTCTAATGTCATCAAATCTGCGACCATTTAGCTTAATTTGTCGCGGTAAACAGTAAATGAACGAGGTTTAATATTTAAGTCTGGTGAAAGCGCGAAACGTGGTATCCTGGTAGGAAGGGAATAGGGACAAACTCTTGCAGAGAATGTCAAAAGTTTGCTTTGCTCATTCTGAAGTTGCGGAACCAATGCTCTTCGTCAAAGCCCAAAACAATATTCTCCCACCAGTCTGGAGACCAGTCCCGCACCCAGACAGTCCTATGAAGGACTGAAGAGGCAATAATTGCAGCATCTGCACAAGATGCAGTTGTGGCCCTTTTCCTCCTTCTCCGCCTAAAAATTCTGGCGGAGTTTGGCGAACTTTTCATGCACCGCAACATTATCATCAAACATGTGTCATCATTATCCTTTTTTTTTTTTTTTGGCTTAAGCAGTTAGGACTTAGTGCTGAAGTAGGAGTGGCCTAAAGTATAGTAAAAACTAAAAGTAGGCATGTGCAATGTTTCAGTTGTTATAGGCAAGTTTAATCGTGTGAATCAGGTATGGGTCACTTAATAAAATACGTGTAACCACACGGTATTAAAAAAAAAAAAAAAAAAAAATACAATCTGGGCATCAAAACTTAGAGTATAAATATGGCCTTAGAAAAGACAAAAATTGAGTTATTACCTGGGGTAGTGACAACTTTTACTGGACTCCGTGTGATGGACATTAGGCAGACTGATAGAGAAAAATCCCACATTTGCAAACTAATTCCAGTCAAAATTCCAGTTCTTGTTTCAGTTCAGGGTAGTTATGTAATAAAGCTTTAAGAAGGAAAAAACTTGTTGATTTTATAGAGAAATTATTTTATTTCCTGAATGTGACACTGCTGGGAAACAGGATTTTTGGGTATTTGCAATATGAGGTGAGCCAGCCAGTTTGATCCATAGGTACTGAATGTGTATTAGGAGATAAAGAGAAGCCTTCTGGTCCAACAGGGCAAATCACCCGTTTGCGAATTCTGGCTGGGACCTCCGTTTGTCTTCAGCTCTGACAGGCCAGTGCGCACTGGCACCTTTTAATTAGACGTTCCGTATGCCCACATTTGGAGCTCACTTCTGGGGGTTGGGAGTCTATTGAACCTACTAAGTTGAGTGGTTCAGGATAGGCCCAATTGCAGAGTATCCCTTTTTATCAATGTGTAAACCCCAGGACCGATCAGCAACAACTCCTGATAACATTAAAGAAGTCATATGCAAATGTCTGTGCTTTTACATGTATGAAGTTTCTTACAAAATGAATGAATTTTGAACTCTGCATCATGCTGTTGTTCCCATGGCCAGCTGTGTAATAAACTTTTTCCTGCTTTTGCTACGAACATCGGATTCTGCTTCTTCATCGGGAAAACCCCTGAAAGTTTTTATTAACTTAGCAACAACACTTTTCTTCAGCATTAGCACATCATCTCATATCAGCTCATTGTGCAGATTTAATGAGGTGAAAGATGAAAGAGTGAGGCCCATCATACCCAGCAGACTGCAGCTCGCTGTATTAACCTAAAGGTGCATCACTCCAGACTGACCCACTGCAGCGGCTGCATGGTCCATCACTCCAGACTGACCCACTGCAGCGGCTGCATGGTCAATCACTCCAGACTGACCCACTGCAGCGATTGCAGCGGCTGCATGGTCCATCACTCCAGACTGACCCACTGCAGCGGCTGCACGGTCCATCACTCCAGACTGACCCACTGCAGCGGCTGCACGGTCCATCACTCCAGACTGACCCACTGCAGCGGCTGCATGGTCCATCACTCCAGACTGACCCACTGCAGCGATTGCAGCGGCTGCATGGTCCATCACTCCAGACTGACCCACTGCAGCGGCTGCACGGTCCATCACTCCAGACTGACCCACTGCAGCGGCTGCATGGTCCATCACTCCAGACTGACCCACTGCAGCGGCTGCATGGTCCATCACTCCAGACCGACCCACTGCAGCGGCTGCAGAACTCTATGTCTCCAGAGATACGCCTTCCTTTAACCTCCATAAGAGACGCCTCACTCAAAAGCAAGTGTCACCTGAGCAGCTAATTGAGAGAATGAGGTCAGCCGAATTAAAAGTAGAAATGAAAACCCATGGGACAGTAGACCTCATCAAACCGGGTTGGGCAGAATGGTGTACTTTATTAGGGTTTGAGTGACTGCGAACAGGAGGGTAGACCTCAATGATGGTGGTTGGGTAATCCTCAAACAGACAACATCAAGTCCAAAATGAGTCCAGCATAAATGAGGTGGGTCCTGTAAGGAGGATGTAATGCTCCGGGCCTTGCAAGTATATCAGTTGGAAGGGTGCCTGAAACGTACGTAATATTTCCTTTGGAGGTAAGAGTTAAATCTCATTGCAAATGTGGGTCCTGACATTGAAGAGCTTAAAAAAAAAAATACACACATAATGAGTGTGTATGTGTGTGACACGACTGCTTCACAATCAGCTCTCTCAGGAACCCACTTGTTCTTCCTGTGGTTAATATCTGAATCATCTCTGTGAGTTATGTGACTATCAGCAGAATTAAAATTTGGGTGTGAGAGAGCAAGCAAAAGTAGTGTCAAACAGCACATGCAATATGACTTGATAGATTCAACGCTGAAGTTTAGAGCTGCTTCAGCCAGAAACACTCAAAACAGATTAATTCAAGATTCCAGCACATGAGGGAAAACAGAACTAATATAAATATTAAGAAAAGAAAACTTAAGTTAAAAAATAAATAAATAACAAACCGTAAGACTGATATGTATTGACAGCTAATCACTGTTAGTGGGGTGTGTTGAGACAGGCAGGTAGGTGAATAATCATTATATAGTGGCTTCAGGGCTTACTCAAACTCCTTCACTCAGGGCACTTTACTATGCCTCACTACATATGAAACAGAGCTGAATAGACACAGTATAGTGTCCATGTGATGTACGTTACAACAGCAGTTTTCTAAATCACTGGAATTTCAGGTAATGGGTATGATATGAAAACAGTCATGTGTTGTTACTTTAGAACAGGGATACTCATTCTTTTCCAGAATGAGCCACAGTGGGTGCTGGCTTTCGCTCTATCCAACCTGTCCCACACCTGATTCTACTAATGAACCCTTAAAGCTTTAGCCATAGACCCTTGATAAGTAGAATCAGGTGTGTAACTGCATGGTTGGAATGAAAGCCTGCACCCACTGCGGCTCATTCTGGAAAAGAGTGAGTATCCCTGCTTTAGAACGTCAGCAAGTTTGCTGGTTAATAGCTGTACTTTTGACAAATTTGCGTTTCAGTTTAGGAAGTTCATGCTGATAGTGTAACGTAACGCACAGTGTCCAGATTTAAAATCAATCAAAGCGTATATATACTTAGATTTTTTTCTGATATCTGCTGATGGTTGCCTCTGTTGTACAGTAAAGAGACACTCGGAAAAGATAAAAATTGAGAAAGAGTTATTACCTGGGGTAGAGGCGACTTTTAATAAACATCATGTGATGGACATTAGGCAGACTGATATTTCGCAAACTTGTGATTTTCTCAAATGCCGGTTAGAATTCCACAGTTCTTGTTTCAGTTCAGGTTTGTTATGTAATAAAGCTTTCAGAAGGAACAAACTTTTAGATTTTACAGAGCTTATTCTATTTCCTGAATGTGACAATTTGTTGTTCAGCACAAGCATATTGTTTCATACATACACTGGCTGGGGGGCATACAGTTTTCCAGTTGTCTTTCTACCCGTTTGTCTGTCCCTCCATCACACACATCTTGTGAGTGAGATATCTGTTCAAGGAGTGGACGGATTTTGACAAAATCAGACATGATAACTTCCCCACAGAGACTAGCTGAATGATTAGGTCTTGTAGGTCATCAAGTCAAAGGTCGAGGTCACATAAGGTCAGCTATATGCTGGTATAAAAGATCAACTTTCAGCGCATATGAAGCTATGGTAGGCAAAGGCATGAACAAACAGTGCAGAGACATCTGCCTTGTTGCGTTTTGAATGCATTTTAACCAATTATCTTTAGATTTTGGTCAACATGAAGCAGAATTCAGAACTGATGGCCTTCCTCAGTAAAATATGGAGCCAATGAAGAAAATTTGATAGACATTAGATGTGTGCATGCATTCTAGATTGCACTAGGTTTTAAGAGGAGTAAAAAAAAATACCAATTTAAGGAGATCATTGACAGATATATTTAACAAGACAAAAGTCAGTGAAGAGTTGACTGCTATGCCTCAACCCGCCACAGTGCCTTATGCTGTAAAAGGTGATCTTCAGTCTCCACATATGGCTGACTGTATGAGACTTCTTGTGACCTTGACCTTTGACCAAATGACCTCAAAAACCTTATCAGTTCAGCAACCCTCTGTGAGGTGCTACCATGTCAGATTTGGCTAAAGTCCATCCACTCCTTCAATAGAAATTGCGCGAACAAGGTATGCGAGACAGACAAACAGCGTGATGGACGGACAGACGGCCGGAAAACAACAAGCCTCCCGCCCACTGCTATGGGAAGCAGAATAAAGATGATGCCTGCTAGCTAAGTAACATAGCACAAATAATATATAAACAAAATGGAAGGAAACAACCTTAGATGGGAAAAATTCTTTACAGTTTTATCATTTCTGAGGAGATTCTATCAGGTGAAAGCATAAAACGTTCACACAAAGAACACCAGAGCTGATAGCACAGAACAGACCGAGATCCTCTAAGGGTGTAAATCCCTACACTAGACCCACTGCATAACATGCTCACATTAGGCATTTCCATGTTCTTGAGTCTAGACGATGAAATGGCCTGTTCTCTTTATTGTTCAAACGTTCTTGAAGACTAAGACGTCAGTCAAGATCAGGGTGTCCATCTGTATTATGCCTTTTTGTGCATCTGTTGTGTGACAGTACAGACTCTCAAGTCAAAGAAAACCTGCCTTTGAGTGTTGACATCTCGGTAACGTATTGGATAAACACTAAAATTCCATCATCAAGGATAAGTAGATAACTCGGTCGCCACAGGGACCAAGTCCTGTATCTCCCCAATCCCCATGAGAGATCTCTTGCAAATTTTTACGGTCGCAATGTTACTATTTTTACTCTTGCTATGATATTAATAGGCATCCCTGTACATGTGTGTGTATATATGTATATATGTATTAGCCGGTTGGCTGAATAAATGGCTTGATTGCAAATTAGGCAAAGTACACAGGAATTGATTTAAGGTGAGCTACTTATGCCAAGGCGATGGAGGCTGTCCAACCTCGCTGGTGATTAGTGGACTTCAAACCGCAGTTTTCTTACCAGAAGCATTTCAAATGGCCGCATTAGGTGAGTGTCATAGAAAAGGTAGTAAGCAATCACGTCTGTCTGCCTTATAGTGGCAGTTACTGTTATTGCGCTTAAATTTATCGCGATTAATTATAGCGACAGCCCTAGTTTTAACGCAACATAAAGAGGAATCGAGCGTGGAGACGATGGCTGCGTCCGAAAAGTCATTTTTGCTTATGAAAGTTCCAAACTCCTAGAATACAATGCAGAAGTATTTACGAGGCAGCTATGATAAGTGTGTTCAGATTCTTTAAATGTAAAGGAAAGGTTGTAGCACCTTTCCGATATTTCATTGGAATGCGGACCAGTTCAATCAACGCAAAGCATTGGCCTATTAATGAGTAAATTATTCTCTGTACTGAATTTAGCCCATGATTTCATCGCTGTCAAATCACATATGGAGAGAAACAGTGTCTTCAGTTGCCAATTACGATAATTGGAAAACGCATCAAAAAGGAAAATGACTGAGAACTCCCCAGGACTATTCTTGTCGTAAAGTGACATGTCTTTGCCCACCCAATTCCCTGTTCTAGTGCCAAGGCAGATAGACTGACGTGCAAACCTGAGACCATCATGCATGATTCTTAGACAAACTGGCTCTTAAAATAAAATTTAGTGTTATTAGGTCTCAAAGCAACCACGTAACATTTGTATTGTAGATATTGATTATAATGATCTCACAAGTTCACAACAATGCCATATATGCACAATTTATAGTGTCCGAAACGCATACAAATATTTCATTCAGTGTTCACACTCTACACAGCATATCTTGAAAACTATTTGCACTAACACCATGAAATTTGGAATATCTTATCTGTCATCTGTTCACAAATTTGCAGAAATTGCTCAGGCATTTCAGTGGATCAATTACTTTTCTTCAGTTATTAGGAATAAAGCCTTGCACAGTCATTTTTCAGTGGCAGGTCCTTTGACTGGTTCCGCCAATAATTTCCAGTTTTGCATACAGTGCCCTGTGTCGGGCCGAACTTATGATATTCTTTGTTTATTGGCATAATTGCGTGCCTCTGGCCACTAAGAAACAGACACGTGTATTTTCCACCAATTTTAGCCAGCATTACTCTATAAGGGATATCACAATAATTGGTCAAATTTATGGTTAATTGTTCCGTGTGTCGACATTGTGTCAACTGGAATCCACGTCCCGCTGGCCTCAGTTCAAGACTATTTGTACATCCATAGATATTCAACTGCTATCAGCGACTATGGATGATTCTTTCTACTCTTTCCAATTCAAGTAGTACATACCAAGTATACAGTTAAATTATCAGGATGAGACTACAAGTTCAGAATAACACAGGACATGAGTCATGATCTGCCCGTTGAGCCACAGAAAAACAGTTATGGCGGGGAAAAAAAAATGTTTTATTTCACATTGACTACAATAAACTTTAATAAAATTATTTCAGAAAAATAAACAATAATAAACACGTCTCATAAATTACAAGTTTGAACTTACAAAATGGCGTTTGCGGAACTAGTCAAATGACAAGCAGTCACTCTAATGGGTATTGATGAAAAAGTTGCATGAGTACGAAATTGGGATGTATATGGTCAAATATACGATAATCTCCGATCATAATAACACTACTAACATGTGATAAATCCCAGGAATACTCGTGTTTAACGGCCACACAATGCACAGTGCGTCTTATCACAAGCGTTGATTTGGGCTGTCAGCGAAGTCGTTTTCCCGCAAATAAAGTTTGATTTCTGCAAATTGCGTCAATCGGTCAAATTGCGGAACCGGTCAACCCCCTGTACACAATGAACAAGGGACAAATGCTCCTAACCGCGGAGGTTCGAAAAAGGAAACCACCAGAAGAATGAATCGTAACGGCGATCATTAAGCGAAGGGGAATTAATGTAAATTGCATAAGCGATGTTTTCAAACTTTTAGGCATGGGCCTAGCTACAGGACGTGCGTTGAATGCAACTTCAGACCCAACAAAGAATCTGTGAGAAGATTAACAATCACACGAAGTGTCATTGAAAATTATTTTTACGTTTGTCAACAAACGGGTAAACACGAGTAACAGGCTTCCAAACATCAACTTTACCCAACAATTAATGAGCTATTGCGACAAATGGGCATATTAGCGAACCACAAATATTACAGCTATGAAATACAAGGGTTGATTTTCCTTCATCAGTGAACCCGCTTTCACACTGGACGCGAAACGAAATTTTCGCTCGACAGATTACATTTAAAATCAATGCGTGTGCTCGCGTCTTTGCATTGACTTTGAACGTAATCTGTCGTGCGAAAAATTCGTTTCGCTTCCGGTGTGTAAGCTGCGTAACAATCGTATTCCATACCAGTTATACTCACCTTTCAGTTCATTGGAGACTGGAGCCCATCTGCAGTTGGAATTCGTGGTTAAAGGTCGAACAGCAGAGCGAATATGTTTTGACACGAGTGCCGAACATGTCTGCTTCGCGCTGGACAGCACGCCACTCTCCAGCACCGCAAAAGACGCAGATTTCAGAGCGCATCTTACAAACATATTGATACAAGGTGAATGTTGTGAGTACTAAATTATCTATTTCAGTAACCAGCTACCTTATTTTAATTCGCAGATGTGTGCGTGTTATTAGAAGAATGTCATGTCTATTTCACATGGGGCTCGTCATTTTTACCAGACCTAACTAGATGAAACAGGTTAAGGACCGTCAAAGGAAAACCAATCAATCCCAAATATTCTTCTTCTTCCCTTAAGGTTCTCCTTTCTCTTCTTCTTTTTGGGTTTATGGTACTATAGACAAATTCGTATATTACCGCCACCTACTGGATTTATACAATCGCTTAAATTATATTTAAAGAAACCAAAAAAAAAAACCTCACTAATTCCAATTATTTAACCATATCCTTTAAGTACCTCTACTACACTTTTCTATATGCCCTCATTTCTCTGCAATCTGACCACCACCAAATTTCTGTACGTCTTCCTTCTTAACATCTACGACGCCCAAAATTTCTCTTGCTGCTTCCACCACCATCTTTATTCTCTCAGTTTTACTTTCAATCTCGCAAGCACAATTCAGCACCATTGATATAAAAGCCAAGAAACTTCTTCCCATCCTAATCTCATTTTCCTCATATTCTTGTTGTTTCTTCCCTACAGTCTGCACTTTGTCCCTCTCTTTCCCTACCATTTCATTTCTTCTCAACACTCTCTTTGTAGCTTCTGCATATGAAATCTTTCCCTGCACTCTTGTCTTTTCCACCTCCCTTTCCATTTTCCCTCTATCACACTGCAAGGAGCCCATTTCATGATTTCCCCCACAGTGAAAGTATTTAACCAATTCACAATCATCCTCTATGCAGCCCTCCCGACCACATCGTTTACACCTACAGAACTGCTGCTACGTGTCCATACTCTTTACATCTAAAACATCTTAATGGCGTTCTTTCAAACAATTGCACTCTGTAGCTCACAAAATCTAGGAATATTCTCTCTGGAATTTCACCAGTAAACTTAAGTAGCACTGACCTACTTTGCTGCACCTTACCCTCCCTATAGCTCTTTAGCCGCCTAACCCCACATCCTCCCTCCACCTTCAAAGAATCGTCTAACTCTACATCCAGAGGTACACCAATGATTCTGAAGTTTTTTTTTCATGAAGTTTCTAACTTATAAATGCAATACTGCCACTAACTGGACCAAATATTTCATTACAGCTTTCTATGTGTCCTTATTTTTCTAGAATATGACCACCGCACCACCGAAACCTCTTTCCAAACTTCTTTGTATATCTTCGCTCTATCACTCTCCCTTTTGGACAGTCTCTTATCGGTGACAGCTTTCCTCTCTTTGGCTTGTTTTCAGTGGCAGGCAGTGGACAGAGAGCAAGGAGGGCGATAAAAGTGTCTTTAAATTGCTTATTAGTCTTGATCTGTTTTCAGTCAATATCCCTGGTAAAAGACACTTGAACTCTCCTCTCTCAGGAGGACGAGAAAACACACATATGCACACGCACACACACACACACACACACACACACACACACACACACACACACACACACACACACACACACACATTTTTTGTATAGCTTTACTTCCAAGGACATTGACCTGAAATGCATTCGTTCTGCACAGCCTTAGCTAAAACCTATCCGTGACTAAATTATATGTAATATTATTCCAAACCTTAACTTCACCCAAACTGTTACTGTAGCCCTAACTTCAACCAATTAGCTGTAATCCCCAGTAATCCTCAGTGAGGACCACCAAAAATGTCCTCACAACATATGTGGTTTCTCAAAAGAAAGTTCTAACAAATTCAGCTTTACAAGCCCACATACATATGCGCGCGCGCACACACACACACACTCACGTGCATACACATACACACACACACCCCATTGAGCCCAAATATCATGACCATTCACATGTGACAGGACTAATATTAACTATCTTGTCATCAGTGCCAAGGTCTCAGATATATCATACAGTGAGCAGTCAGCTCAAGTGGTTGACTCTTTAGATGTGGGGAGGAAATGGGCAGAAGTTAAAGAACTGTGTGACATCGATAAGGATCAAATTGTTATGGCAACATTACTGGGTCAGAACATGTCCTAAACAGCAATGCTGGTGGGTTGCTCCAGGTCAACAGCAGTGAGTACCTACCAAGGGTACACAATATTGATTTATAACGGTGAAGCAGTGCTTCAAATCCTGGGACTAAAGGTTAGTTGACCAATAACAAAGCAAGATTTCATCCATTGAATTTGATATTATGGAATCCTATGGGGGACAATATTAAAATGAAAATCATTTCCCATATGAGTATGCAAAAATGAAAGCGATAATTGAATTTTCAATTTAATATTGTCTCAAATATCTAATTAATAAGCATTGACTGAATAAAAAGATGTACAAAGCAACTGTGACGTCCCCCATTGATTTCAGCATACCATTTAAAAAGCCTCGATTTTTTTGGAAATTTGAATAGCACCATTTTGACATTTTGAAACCGGATGTGATTTGCATGGTTTGTGTGCTGCAACTGCCTTCTTCAAATCCAACCAGAGATTTTTTATGGGGTTTCAGTGAGGCAACTGTGATGTGTATCTTCGAATCTTCCCAGACTTCTTCTGAAACCAAGCCTTGGTGGATGTTGAGGTATACTTAGGATCATTGACCTTTTGGAAGGTCCAATGATGCCCAAGTCACTGTCAGCTTCCCTACAGACAGCATGACATTTTCTCCTTGGTTATCCTAGTACTTGACTTAATCCATCTCACCCTACACAATTTGCAGATTACCAGTGCCAGTGGAGGCAAGGCAGCCGCAGAGCATCAAAAAGCCCCCACAATTATTCCCTGTAGGCTTGGTGTACTGTTCAGCGTATGCTTCTTTATTCCTTCTGCAGACATACCACTGATTCATTAGTCTGAAATATTAAAGTTTTTTTTCATCACTCCATAGAACAATATCCCAAACTTCTGTGGCTTATTTATATGGTTTTGAGCATATTGGAGCTTATGCTTTTGGATCAGTCATGGAGTATGTCTTCGAGACCTTCATCATTTAATATGCGCCCCACTGTGCAAACTGAAACCTCAGTGCCTCCTGATTCCAAGTCTAGCTGAGGGTCTTCTGCAGGCATTCAAGGGTTTTTGACTGCCCGTCTCCTCAGGAATCTGGTGACAACCATTGATAGCTTCCTCTTTCTGCCACATCCTGGTACTGTGGCCACTCATCCTTTAACTCTGAACTTGCGAACTATGCTTCCAATTGTATTTCTAGGAACATTCAGTGCCTGTGCTACCTTTTTGTATCCTTTTCCTTGTTTGTGCCAGGCAATGATCTCCTCTATTAGGTTTCTGAACAATTCTTTGGACAGCCATATTTCAAATATGCAATCAAATGTCACTGTCAACAAACTCCTAGCGAGTGCAAGTAGAACCCCAATTCCAAAATAGTAGGGGAAAAGTGTAAATTGTAAATAAAATCAAAATGCAATGACTTTCAAATCACATCAGCCAGTATTTTATTCACAATAGAAGAGATAAAATAGCAAATATTGAAACTGAGAAATTTTACAATCTAATCCACAAAATGAGCTCATTTCAAATTTGTTGGCTGCCACAGGTCTCAAAAAAGTTGGGACACTGGCCTGTTTACCATGGTGTAGCATCCCTCTTCTTTTTAACACAAAGTGGAGGTGTCTGGGCATTGAGGAGACAAGTTTCTTAGGTTTAGCCATTGGAATTTGATCCCACTCTTGTTTAATACAGGCTTCCAGCTGCTGGAGAGTTTTGGGTCTCCTTTGACGGACTTTTCATTTCATTATGCGCCAAATGTTCTCAATCGGTGAAAGATCAGGACTGCAGGCAGGCCAGTTCAGCACATGGATTCTTCTACTACGAAGCCATGCTGTTGTAATAGCTGCAGTATGTGGTTTTGCTTTGACCTGCTGAAATACACAAGGCCTTTCCTGGAATTGATGTCGACTGGAGGGGAGCAAATGTTGCTCCAAACCTTCATATACCTTTTAGCATTCATGGTGCTTTTTAAAACATGCAAGTGTCCCACACCATATGCACTAATGCATCCTCATACTATCAGAGATGCTGGCTTTTGAACTGAACGCTGATGACAGGAGGGGTGGTCTGTCTCCTCTTCAGCCCAGAGGACACGATGACCATGATTTCCAACAAAAATGTGAAATTTGGACTCATCTGACTGCAGGACTCTTTGCTACAGTCCATTTTAAATGAGCCATGGCCCACAGAACACGGTGGCGCTTCTGGATCATGCTCAACAATGGCTTCCTTTTTGCATGATAGAGTTTTAGATGGGATCTGTGGATGGCACAGCGGACTGTGTTTACAGACAGTGGTTTTTTGAAGTATTCCTGGGCCCATTTAGTAATGTCAATGACAGAATCATGCTGGTGAGTGATGCAGTGGCGTCTGAGGACCCGAAGATCACAGGCATCCAGTAAAGGTCTTCGGCCTTTTCCCTGACGCACAGAGATTTTTCCAGTTTCTCTGAATCTTTTGATGATGTTATGCACTGTTGATGATGAGACCTTCAAAGCCTTGGCAATTTGACGTTGAGGAACATTGTTTCTAAAGTATTCCACTATTTTTTTTATGCAAGTCTGCACAGGTTAGAGAGCCTCTGGCCATCTTTACCTCTGAGAGACACCTTTTTATTGCCAATATTGTAACACACCTGACGCCAGTTAACTACTTTACTTGCTAAATGTTTTTTCAGCTGTTTCTCGAAAATATATTAATTGCTTTTTCAGCCTTTTTTGCCGGTCTTCCAGCTTTTATGAGACCTGTTGCGGCCATATTTGAAATAAGCAAATTTTGTGGATAAAAATGTAAAATGTTTCAGTTTCAACATTTGAAATGTTATCTATGTTTTATTGTAAATAGCACATTGGCTCGTGATCTGAAAGTCGTAACATTTTGATTTTATTCACATTTTACACTTTGTCCCAACTATTTCGGAATTGAGGTTGTATTTGATGTGTTCTACCTCAAGAAAACCTGAGGCAACTCTTGATTAGTGGCATTTAGTGTGCTTTAGACAACATCTGATTTGCAAATATGCTCTTATGACAGATTCTATTCGCGAGGTTGAATAATTTTGAGACTGCAGTAGTCATTAAAAATGGAATTTTGTGTTAAATTTGGAGAAACCACTTGTAATATTATTTGTGTTGAGCTATTTAAAATGTTCTCATTTAATGCGTTTATCACAAACAGCTGAAAGTTTGTAAATTTTGCCATTAAAACAAAATTGCTAGTTTATATATCAACTAGAACGGGCACTCGGTAGAGCGCATACCTTCGCCGACGCCACTGAATCCCTCGCCACTGGCGTTGGTTTCATGCCGATTGGATAAAAATTGACCGAGATATGGCCGAAAGTCGGTTATGACCTTTTCGTGGCCTTGACCTTGACCTTTGACCCGATCACTCCCAAAATCTAATCGATTGATCCTCAGGTCATGCCAAATCAACCTACCAAATTTTATGAAATTCTGTTAGGTACTTTTTGAGTTATTCGATACACATACACACAGACAGACACACAAACAAATAAATACACAGGGATCGAAACATTACCTTCGTCAGCGAAGTCGCTGGCGAAGGTAATTAAGCTGTGCTTCACCTGTCATTTTAAATTTAGCCAGTGGTGGCCACTGTTTGTACATCTTGCCATACTCTGTCAGTTTTGTAGACAGCAGGAAGTCATTTTATGAAACAGACTTGCAGATTGAATCCGTGCAAATCGCTTTTCGTTTAGGTAATTTTTTTCTTATTAAGCACTGCTACATCTGCTTAAATGGATGAGCAGCCCCTGGGACCTACCAACAGTAATCTGAGGAGGGTGAAGCATGAACTGGTGACATGATGTTAGAAGGCTCCCCAATGTGTGTGGGAAACAGAGACCCTCCAGTCTGGTCCAAGCTGCCTGAAGGAATACTTTTGCACAAACTGGAAAAAATTTTTAATGGAGTTTACAAGAGAAATATTGAGCAGCACAATGCATCGTGCCCCGCTGTGTGTGAATCTGCGTAGCTATGTCCTAGGTTGAGTCACCTTGCTGACCCCTGTCCACCACGGAAAGTGCCTACAACATGCATGCAAACACCTCGACCACTTATCTGGGGAAAAGATGGCACAAGTATGCACAGGAGCAAGAATACATGATGGTGGAGAGACTGTGATGCTCTCGGAAATGTTTTGCAAAGAAACCTTGGATCAGGGCATTTGTGTGCATGTCATTGTGACACGCGCCACTGACCTAAACATCATTACGGACCAGGTACACCACTTCATGGCAGCAGAATTCCCCAATGACTGTGGCCTCTTTCTGCATGATAAGGCACCCTTGGTCTGGCCCACAGTACAGTACAGTGTTCGGCAACTGTTTCAGAATAAATATGATTTTATTCATGTAGATCGACAGAAAACGGTTGGTAAATGTGAAGTAAACAGAGCAATAATGTAAAACAAACAACACCAATGTTTCACAAAAACAACTGATTCATTAAGTACATAATACCCCTGCATATGAATATGCACATACAGTGCTGTGAAAAAGTATATGCCCATATCCTGATTACTTCAATTCTTCTCATACTTGTCACGCTTAAATGTTTCACATCATCAGACTAATTTTAAAATTAAACCAAGATAACCCAAGTAAAGATAAAATGCAGTTTTTATATAATGATTTCATTCGCTGAAAAAAGCTATCCAACCCTGCCTGAATCTATGTGAAAAAGTAATTGCCCTTACCTTATAAATCAGCCAATTAAAAAAAAAAAACATGGTCATTGGGCTCAGTTTTACTGGACATACCCAGGGATGAGTAATGCTAGCCGTGTTGAACCTAACCATCACTTAAAAAGAACCTATCTGCTAATGTGAAGTAGGCAAAAAGCAGGACATGATGCCTGATCTAAAGAAATTCAAGAACAGATGAGAGACAAAGTTGTTGGCATCTATCAATCTGGAAAAGGTTACAAAGCTATGTGTAACATTCTGGAACTCCAGCGAACCATGATAGAAAATGGAGAAATCTGGGCACAGTAGTAAACCTGCTTAGCAGTGCCATCCCTACTGAATCTATGATTCACTCAGGAGGTCACTAAAGAAGCCAGACAAACATTAAGGAACAGCAGGCCTCACTCGCCTTAGTTAAAGTCAATGTTGACGATTCAACAATAAGGAAGAGACTGGGAAATGATTGCATTCAAGGGAGCGCAGCAAGGCAAACACCACTGCTGACCAAGAGGAGCACAAAGGCTCATCTCACATTTGTGAACACATCAAGTAAAAATAGTCATTTTATGACATTTGGACTTTTTGCGATCGTTTGTTGTATATACCTATAAAGTATGTGATGCAAACATTTTTGAGCGATTGACCCATTAGTTTCAATGGAATCATGTAAGAAGTAAACTGCTATCACAGATCAAGTAAAAAAATAAATAAATAAATGTTCAACAGTAACTGCCATTATCTCTAATTCAAAAATCATCATAAAATGACAACTTTTAGTAGATGCATTCAAATTTGAGAAAAAAAAAAATTGATTGATTACCCCAAGACTTTTGGGATAATATTCTGTGGACTGACAAGTCACAAGTGGAACTTTTTGGATGACATGGGTTTGATGACATCTGGCGTAACACTAGTACAGCATTCCACAATAAGAGCATCCTGCTAACAGTCAAACACTGGGGTGGTAGTGTCATGGTTTGGGTCTGGTTTGCTGCTTCAGGACCCGGGGAACTTGCTGTAACTGATGGAAACATGAATTCTGCTCTTTACCAGAAAATCCAGAAGGAGAATGTCTGGCCATCAATTTGTGACCTAAAACTCATGTGCAGTTGGGTTTATGCAGCAAGTCAATGATCTGAAGCACAGAAACGAGTCCACCTCAGAATAGCTCTGCAGACACAAATTAAGGTATTGGAGTGACCTATTCAAAGTCATGACATGAATCTGATTGAGCAGCTGTGGCATGACCTCAAACAGGCAGTTCCTGTCCATGTGGCCAGATTAAAATAGTTCTGCAAAGTGGAGTGGGCCAAAATTCCTCCACAACAATGTAAAAGATTCATTGCCAGTTATTACAAATGTTTGATTACAGTTTTTGCTGCCGACGGAGGCACAACTAGTCGTCACTTTTAGGGGGCAGTTATTTTTTCACAAGGGTGATAACAATTTTGAAAGCTCTTCACCTTCAATCAATGAAAATATTATTTTAAAGCTGTATTTTGTGTTAACTGAAGTTGTCTCTGTCAAATATTAAACTTGGATGAATTTTAACATTTAAATATCACAAATAAGCAAAAATAGAAGAAATCAGGAAGGGGCAAATACTTGCTTTTTTTACATTATTGTATGAATAAATACATCAAATTGAATTGAAAGAAGGAATTAAAAATATTTAGTTTTAAGCCTCTAAGGTAATTGAAGCTTGACATCAAATATTCAATTATAGTTGAGCCTCTCAGAACAAGAGTGGTCTAACTACTCTTCTCATGTTTATTTAGTGCGACAATGGGAATTGGAGAGAAGATTCAGATCTGTTGAGTGCAATACTGAACTAACTCAGATCTGGCCCAATGTATGTGTAGAAGTAGGTTACCAGGTACCAACACTACCAGAAAGCCAGAGCAAAGCGGTGCAAGAGTGGTCTACCTCATTTACCCAATATAGCAGCGTCCACACCATTCCAGATTTTGACATTGTGAGGATGACTGAAGATACATCAAGTCCCATTGATATCTAGTTTTGTAGCATCTTATTAGTGCCATTTTGTGACATTTTCTGCAAAGGGCTTTTCTGTCTCAGCAGAGAATAGAATGGCCTGTGGTTGTTGCAGTTTGGAATGACAACACAGTATGATTAGTAATAAGGATTACTCTGCTTATCATCCATATGGCATACGTATACAGTTATTGAGTTGAAAGTGTGGGTTGTTAATTGTGTATTAAATTGTGAAATGCATTCGATTTCCTCTTTTTGATAAAAATACGTATTTATTAAAAAATTTAAATCTCCTATTTTGCCTCAATATTCTGCCTTAATAAAGTTGCAGACTAATATACTTATGGTGTCTGGCTCTCACTTATGGCACCTACGGAGAATGTATTGTAAAGTATTTGTCGATACTCACATAACTCAGGCACTCTAGAAGTTTTCCCTCATAAGTAAGAAGTACTCTGGTGATTAACATTGACTCGTCTAATAACTTTCCTGTGTTGCAATAAGCAATGAGAAGATTAGACATCAAGATGTCAAAGTTAAATATTATATATATATATATATATATATATATATATATATATATATATATATATATATTCACAACAGAATTTAACCAATTTCACAAATAAATTAAGAGATTTTTAAAATGAGGCATTAAAAAACATTTTTCTTCAGAAATAAAACAGAATAAGCAATTATATGCATATATTGCTTTTTTTCGTGCATGTTTGACTTTAGAGCAGTGGCTCTCAAACTGGTGGACGTGAATGTTCAGCACACCTGAAGTTGCAAGAAAATCATTCATGTCGTAACATAAACAAAAAAAAGTGCTCTGATGCTTGAGAGGCTATTTTGCTTACCTGAATCTATTGTTTACTTCAATAACCCAAATTATAAATCCATCTATCCATCATCTAAACTGCTTCATCCTCATCAGGGTCAAATGGGGCCTATCCCAGCAGACTATGGGTGAAAGGCAAAGACACACCCTGGACAACTTGCCAATCCATTGCAGGATGCCAAATTTTAATGACTGATAATATGAAACCATTTTTTTGTGGGGAGGGTGCATGAACTTTTTGGCTTCACTGAGTAAGTTTGAGAACCACTGCTTTAGAGCAATCACCCTACAAAACACAAACACTGAAGTTAGACCAACCTTGTTCTGAGAGGCTCAGTTGAATGAGTTCCATTCAACTATATTTATCAACAAAAACATGAATAAATGTTTGTCAATGAGAAAATATAAACTGATAATTAAAAGGTAGAGATATATTTATATATATTTTCTGCTTTGGTCATAGTTTGAATTCTGAAGGCTGAGCCTGACGCAGAATGTGTTCTCAGAAAACTGGCTCAGTTTCCTCTGAGAGGATCATATTGCGGAGTTTCTGAGCTGCATGAGATGTGTAAAGCCCTTTGGGTCAAACGCAATTATGAAAACCGCCAAACAAATAAAATTGACTTGAATTGATAAGAACAATTACCCATTGTTTTCATGATTCAATTTGAAAATGAACAAAGATTGTTACAGTAGCTTTGCTGTTCGGATCTGCATAAGTTTAATTCATGCACTATTAGCATAACTTTGGTTTGGCTTGTGGTAATTCCTTCATTAATTGGCCTAATAGATCCCAATGTAGACATAAGACCTGCTCCACAAAGCGAGGTAACTGCACAGAATAAAACAATGAACAGCACTTTTTACGTCACTCAATGGTCCAGACGTTAAGAGTTCTGCCCAGTGCAGTTATTTAGCTAACTTGGTAATACTGCTTCTTGGATCAGATCCATTACAGCTGGCTCTTAAAGACACACCACAAAGTTCAGTCAAATGTATATTTTCGATTAGTGAAGTAGATTGATTGATTTATTGACTGACATTTCCCCATAACATACTAGCCCTCACTTTGTGCTTCTCGCATGCTGAGCACACTGAGGAGGGGAAACTCTTCCCAGAATGCACCACTCACTCCCTGGTTCTGCACAGTCTCCATCACACCAGCCCTTTCCTGAAATTGGAAGTTCTGATAGGCTCCAGGGCCAGGAGACTCCTCCCCCAGGAGGGGCTGGGTAGAGTCTGAGCGCACGTAGTCAGTGGAGGTGGGGCCACTGGCCTGTCTCAGATAGGGATTGGCGAACATAACAGTAGCGTAGGGAATAACTTCTCTAGCTGGTTCAGTGTCCTGAGAGGCATATTTTGGGGGTTCACCCAGGGCAGTGAAGTCACCCTCCTGCATCCACAGTTCCCCCATGTTGGGACCCCCACTCTCTCCCTTCTCTGGCTGCTTCTCGGGCACATCAAGAAGGCTGAACCAGGACAAGTGCACTGGGACTGGATCCTGCATTTCCTTCATATTCTGGAAAGCTGAGCAGTCCTTTATGAGAACAAAAAGAATTTAGAGGTGTCTCCTGTTCTCACCTGGGTTAGTTACATAATTGTTCCGGAGTCAGACACTTTCTTGTGCTCAGCTGATCTTCTTGCTTGGAGGTATGCTCAGTGAAGCATACAAAAGAATTTAAATCCTAAACAATTATGTACCTGATTAGCCAAGGTCTGCTCCCACTATAAGAGGCCTATAAAACTGGCCTATGACAGCACCACACTTGAATTCATTGAGCTCTTCAGAATGAACCACGCTTTCTCAAATGTTTGTAAATGCAGTACAGGCTGGTCAGAGCATCACAAGGAAGGTACCCAATCCATTCTGATATCAATGTGTCAGAGACATTATGAGTCATAAAATCCCAGCACTACTGTCCATATGATCACTATATCAGATTCTACTAATTAGTCCCCTTAAATTGAGTACTATGCAGTATTTGAAAAGGGTCCCCTTCTCACTGGATCTCTCTTTCTCACGGCATCTCTCTCTTTTGCAAACACATGCGCACACACACACAATCACACACGCAGGTGCACTCAAATACAAATGTACGTACAAAAGTATAATGGGACCGGGGACACCATTCCTGTTTTGATTTTACAAAATAATCTTCATCAAAACCAAAATGCAGAACAGAGAACAATGACCTCTGAACTCAATACCCTGATGATAATGAGTGTCCAATCAGGTGGTCTCTTACCAGCAGGATGCCTCCCTGGGTCCAAGTGTTGATGCTGCTGTTGGCGGGATCAGGAATCATGGGCCAAAAGTGTGTTTTCAGCCTAGAAGGGGGGGGGGGGGGGTGTTTGGGGAAGAGAGAGAAAGGAGGAGAGAGAAAAAGGTGTCAAGGGCCCAATATTATAGCAGAGTTTGTCCCAATTAACTTAATCTCTCCAGCTACCAATCAGAATCCCAGGCCTCAACAGGGACTCATAACAATAACTGTACAGTTGTCAATCTAAGAACCCACTGCTTGGCTACATACAGTCCCTCATGACAACACTGTAAGTCACTACCACCATGGTGACCAACCTTCAGTGTTAGTCATTATTGCTATTGCTTTTTTTAAATTTATTCAACCTCATAGCTTGTTTTGCTCTGATACTGTATGAATTGGTAGCGGTGAGACCTTATATAAGACAGGCTTATATAAGACATTGTTTCAAATCATTTCCAATCAGTTGAATTTACCACAGGTAGACTCCAATCAAGGTGTTGAAACATCAGAAAGATGATCAATAGAAACAAAAGTTCCCTGAGCTGCAAAGTGTCTGAATGCTTGTGTCAATGTGATATTTCAGTTTTTCCTTTTCAATAAATTAGCAAAAATTTCTAAAATTCAGTTTTTTTGATTTTTGCTTCGTTATTATGGGCATTGAGTGTCGACTGATTTTAATGATTTTAAACATAAGGTCACAACATGACAAATGTCAAAAAAGTGAAGGGGTCTGAAGACTTTCTGAATGCACTTTTAATACACTACATAGACAAGAGAATTGGGACACCTGGCCATTACACCCATAGAAACTTTTTATGACATCCCATTATAAATCCATGGTAATTGATTTGTGGCTGGTCCGCCCCCATTGCAGCTATAGCAGCTTCCACTCCTCTGGGAAAGCTTTTCACAAGACTTTTGAGTGTGACTGTGGGAAGTTTTGCCTATTTAACCAGAGTAGCACTTGTGAAGTCAGGTGCTGATGCTAGGCAAGAAGGCCTGGCTCGTACCCTCCACTGTAATTCAACTAAAAGGCGTTCATTGTAATTGTAGTCAGAGCTCTGAGTAAGCCAGTAAAATTCTCCCACCTCAAACTCACCAAACCATTGTCTTTACAGACCTTGCTTTGAGCACTGGGGAACAGTGTTTGAGGAACAGAACTAGGCCCTCCTCAATCTGTTCCCACAAAGTTCGAAGCATAGATTAAAATTTCCCTTCACTAGGACAAAGGAGCCTAAGCCAACCCCTAAAAACCCCAACCGCTCCATCAAACTTTACAGTTGGCAACAATGCAGTCAGGCAGGTAATGTTCTCCTGATATCCACCAAACCCAGACTTGTCCATCAGACTGCCAAACAGAGAAGCCAAATTTGTCACCCCACAGAACTCGTTTCCACTGCTTCAGAGTCCAGTGGTGAATCCTTTGCACCACCCCATCCTAGGCTTAGCATTGTGCTTGGTGACATAAGTCTTGTATGTAGCTGCTTGGCCGTAGAAACCCTGCACACTGTTTCTGTGCTGCTGTTATGCCAAAGGAAGTTCAGAGACCCTGCTCTGTAACTTAACGTGCTCTGCCACTTCATGGCTGAGTTGCTGTTGTTCTTGAACGTTCCCACTTTTCGATAATACAGAAATTTCATTAACTGCATTATTGAGAAGGGGGCATTCTATGATAGTGCCATGCCTGATTCACTGAGCTCTTCAAATTGACCCACTCTATCGCAAATGTTTGTAAATGCAGACTGCATGGCTGGCTGTGTGCTCAATTTTTACACCCGTGGCAATGGGTCTGAATGAAACACTTGAATTCAATGATTCAGACGTTTGTCCCATACAGCACTTTTTGCATTGCACTATACATTGCATAGTTACTATAAAGTCATGGCAACACATTGATGTATGTCATGCCATTGATTTTGAATGTCTGTCCTGGGGGCTCACGGGGTGTATACTTGTTTTTGCTTCAACCAAAATTGCAATTGTAGGATTTTAGTTAGCTATTAATTTATCTTAATTAAGTTCATTTCATGTTCAGAACAGTTATTCACCCTCAGAAGCCACAAGTTTGACAGAAATATACTTTGTACATGCATGCCGAAAAGAATAAAATATCCTCATTGTGATATCTACTATAAACAATAGCATAAAATGAAGGAAAAAATGTCATTGATCAAATTAAAGAATCAGTAGACTCCTAAATGGTCAAACTATGAACACTTCATCCTTAAAACTAACCATTTATCAAATAAGCAAATGATAAAGAGTCAAACCTGTTTTTTTGTCATGTTTAGGTTAAGTTCAAGCACATATTATTAAAGAGCTAGCAGCACTTGAGTTCAGTAACCTAATTCACAGCTTTTTGATTTTCTCAGAGAACAATTTGATTTGTTTAAAGATGTAATTATCTGAAATAAAATAAATAAATAAATAAATAAATAAATAAATAAACACTATATGTACAAGGTTGGCATTGGACGGCTCACCTGTCATTTTTGGTAAAACAGGCAAATGCAGTGAGAATCATACCAAACATCAGCACACCACTGAACACGGCAGCGAACACATCTCTCCAGGCATCTGAAAGCAAATCACAGCATATATTAATCTGCCCCAGAAAATCATGGAAGATGCACTATAATGGCTCTTGTGAAGGTTCAGCTTCAGAACTGACCAACTGAAATAAATCCTTTAGCTGGCTGCCAGTTTACTGTGATATATAGCTCCAAGGGTAGGCCTACAGCTCGGGTTCTCAACCATATCCATTAAGGTTTGGTGTGGGTGCAGGCTTTTGTTCCTAAGCAGTTTACATCTGATTCTCTGAATCAAAGGGTGCATCCAAATAACCATACTTTTTCGATACACACAGAATTTGGTTTATAATGTCAATGCAATACGTAGAATAGCCACTCAAAGCATGGAAATATGCCCAATTGGCAGGTTTGTCAATTACATGTTATTTGTTATTTGACGTAGCCAGCTACGTCCTCCCTCTTCCTGCACTGAGGGCTACTGAGAATAAGGACAGACAAGGGCGATATTGCCTGAAAGTTCTGTAACAATACATTTTTTTTTTTATTTTGGACGGAGGCACTATATGTATACTGCGTATTTCTCTTAATTTCAACAGAATATTTTTTTTAAATACACACAGAATTTGGTTTATAATGTCAATGCAATACGTAAAATAGCCACCCAAAGCATGGAAATATGCCCACTTGGCAGGCTTGTCAATGACATGTTATTTGACTAAGTATTTTTCAATCTTCACCAAAATTAATACAGATCCTCTTTATATCACCACTGACCCACAATACAAAAGTAAAAAAAAAAATGTAACCTGTAGAGTGAGATCAATACATTGTGCGCAGACTGACAGACTGAAGGACAGACAGGGGCGATTGCAATGTACGCCCATCCGGTAGGGCGGACAAAATAATGTACGCCTCAGCACCATATTCCAAAAATCAGACATATACTTTACGGTTGCCATTTTGCCCATCCTTACCCTGGATGCAGCATAATCTTCCATCCACAAAAATTTAGACACAATTTCACCTCAAAATTGGTGGCACTTATTAGTATTTTTAAAGTGCACCTCGTAAGTTACTTTTCATTGGTCATTCTTGTATTCCTGCAGACTACTAAAAAAGGTTTAAATGTTACAAAAGACTTGAGTTAATTCATGCTAGCCATTTCTTCAGTTCCTGTGTGAAATGCTCCTGGCCCCAAACCCCAGTGTGTTGTGATTGGTCAACTTCATCACTCACTTGTGATTGGTCAACTGCTTTGCATGTCTGTCAGAAATGTCACATCCCTTACCATACATGGATCTCCACACTAGAGTGTAAATGACCTACTGATGTAGCCTTGTGAGAGTAACCTGCTTGATTGAAGGGTATGCCAAACTATCTGCTTGGTGCAAAAATTCAATTGTTGACGTCACCAATTGATGAAAAAAATGGCCAGGAGCTATCATGGCGCTTCAGTGAGCTCTGGAGCAGTGTGTTTTGCGGCAAAGAGAGCCTTTTCTGGAGGTGGCTTCGATTTTTTTTCCCGACACAGACCTTTATAATGCGTATTAAAACGATATTATTCACAAAACAACATTAAAATAATGAAAAACCATAATAGCTGCACTTTAGTAACACAGGCCAATATATAATGGTCCACATATCTATTTTATGTATGGTTTTCTACAAGGAGCTATCACTTCGTCCATTATCTTGAATATGACTTGCCATCTCTGCACCAGTTGCCTTATGGGATAGCGCAGTGTCCATTCGTCACAGGTAGAAGAATTCTGCCGATTGCAGTTCGTCACCTGGATATCCTTGTTATGTAGCACGATCCATACCACAAATTTCACGTGCAGCTTTTCACCTACTAAAGTAGCCCAAGGTTTTAAGCTCAGACGAGTGGTTGACTAGTAGAATTAGGTATTTTCCTGCATAGCTGGAATGAACACCTGCACCAACACTGGCCCTTTCTGGATTAGTTTGAGGACCTATGAACTATAATCATGCACTTACTGTAAGTCACTGTGAGAGGCTATACATGATGGCCGAATGCCTACATTATTATCAGGAGAGGGCAAAAGAGAAGGCCTGCTCACTTGGCCGTGCTGTCTTCAAGGTAACAATGGTCCCATTAACCGTTCCCCCATCAGTGCTTGCTGAAATGAAGACCTTGTATTGGGACATGGGGCTCAGATGGGTCAGCGTCACATTGCTGTCTGTGGGCCGAATGCTAACAACTGCAGAACAGGAGGAGGAAATCAGCCAGAGAGGAAGAGAAGGTCACATAGAAATGTTACATTCCAATCGCTTATTTTCACTTTTCTCCTTCTTACCCTTGTGCCTGACCCAAAAATTACTTGCAGTACTCCATTTTCAAGGAGATTCCAATCCAATAAATATGTTAGAAACATGCAAGGAAAGCGAGAAAATGCCCTAAAGAAAACATATCTGTAAAAGAGTTGAGAAGAATCTCCCAAAATGCAACTACAGCTCAGCGTACAGGTATAACTTCCGGTGTTCCTGGGTACACTCAGATCATTGATGTAACCACACCTGCTTGTATACTACCTCTGGTTCCTTCCGTGTCATCGGTGCAGTAGACGGTGTAATTCCGGATTATTCCATGCTGCTGCTCCAGGGGTATGTGCTCCCAGGAGAGCTGAGCCCAGGTGGCTTGAATCTCCTCAACTCTAATTCTGGGGGCCTCAGACGGAGCTGTTACAGTACACACAAAACAAAGAGTTTTACTTTTATCTATTTTATTTCCCGTTTTGTACACAAAACACGACAAGAACATGACTTGAAACAAACAAGTAACTGACAACCTGCTTTTTAACTAACTAAATATCCCACTTCCTCACTCACTCTCTTGCTCACATTTCAGCAGGCAGAACACTCTCCACAAGGGAGAGCTGTTATCACCCAAGTAGACTCTCAGTGAAAGCTACTGTGGCTTCTACAGTAGTAACATACAAGGTGTTTCGCATCAGTAGCACTGCGCCCTTTTATTTTTAAATTTTCTCTTATTTCATGGATATTGACAGAATCCATACACTGCATAGCTAATTTAGCTTTAAAACGACAGGGAGTCAAGAGAGTGCGGAGAGAAACAAGCCATAAATAAAAAAGAACAACCTTTGTAAAGCACACACTGAGTCTATTGATCTTTTGTTCAGAATTGCAGTTGAAACATTCAACATACTATAAAAAATGTGCTCTCACTGAGAACTGGTCTATTATTTAACGAAAACCTGGAGAGTAGAATGGGTAAAGAAAATAAGAGAATAAAAGATAAAAAGACTATGAGAGCTTGAAAAGATTTATTTTTATGAAAGGCAGCATGGAGGGTATTTCACAAAGAGGGGACGCTGAGCAACCTGGATAGCTGCATTGTGAAAAAAAAATGAATAAAATAAAACAAAAAACAAAACAACACTTTTTACTTCAAAATAAATTTTAGTTTTCTGAGAGATTCGGGTTTTACCACGCAAACTTATCCTGCTAACTCTGTTACCTTGCTTCACAAGATTGCCTCAGTGTACAAGTGGAGCTTGGAATCTGTTTTTATATGGACTGTACGCACAGCTGTCTGCCTGTGTTATTATGGGTCTCTTTTAATTTAGGATACGTTCTGACAAAAGCCCAAGGCACTAGAATTCTTTATTCTCGGAATAAATATATTTTTTAAACCAAATCAAGATTCTTGAAGACCAAGACCAAAGCCGCACATCTAACTTGTGTTAATCAGCCTGATGTGTGCTGCGCTATTTGCTCTCAGAACCTGGGATTAATGCTACGAATGTCTGATCGATTGCCAGCCAATCATAGCGAGTTGATTTCATTAATACATAACGGAAAGGTGCAATCTGATTTTGAGCACTAGAGGGCAGCATTGAACCAACTGCGCGACTGTGTTGCGGAAATTCTTAGGTCTCGTTACAAGATGACACGCATCAGTTCACGATGGCAAGCCAGGTACGTCCTCCCTCTCCCTGCACTGAGAATAAGGACAGACAAGGGCGATATTGCCTGAAAGTTCTGTCACAACACTTTTTTTTTTTTTTTTTTTGGATGGAGGCACTACATTTATACTTCATATTTCTCTTAATTTCAACAGAATATTTTTTCTAGGCATAGGATGGGACTTACGAAACTTGCCTGATAGTAAAAATGGAAAATCAATGAATAGGCCCGAACCATTAACATGGTATCCCTCCATCAGTCCTGTTCCTTCCTCAAATTTTTTTTGCATTGACACGCAAATGTAAACATAAAAATGTTCTAGTTGAGAGCAAGATACAACCAGTTTCATATTGAGGCTCATAGTTCTATTGGTCCAGTGGCGCAGATAGAACAGGGAACTGGGGGGGACACAGACATGTCCTTTATGACAGCAATTAGTCCTGGCTAGTTCTCAATCATTTTCATAATTAACAAAAGGTTCACTCTGAGAGCGCTCCACACTTAACAGGTGCTGCTTGTTCTCTCCGATTTAGTAAGACGGCAATCATTCATCTGGACGCGTATATGCTGTATTTAAATCAACATTATTCAAAATTGCAAACCTGTCAACCCTCACGCAAGTAGCCCATTTCTGTACTGAATTTAGCCCATGATTTCATTGCTGTTAGGTCGCATATGGAGAGAAATTGTGTCTTCAGTTGCCAGTTACGATAATTGGAAAACGCGTCAATAATAGAAGATGATTGAGAACTAGCCAGGACTAATTGCTGTCATAAAGGACATGTCTGTGTCCCCCCCAGTTCCCAGTTCTATCTGCACCACTGTATTGGTGTATCATCTGTGAGAATGTATGGCCTCTAATGAATCAGGACATGCATATTTCAGACCCACCTTTCTGCAGGGAGTAGCCTTTTGCCATCCGTGGGAGACCGACCCCATCCTGGTACCTGGCGTAGACAGAGACCCAGTATGGCATGTATGGCTCGATGCCAGCTGTGGTCAGAAATCAGGATGAGATAGGGAGTAGGTCATGTTAATGCAGTTCTTAAACTGAATACAACAAACAAAGTCAAATAGCATGAATTAGCATAGCATAACACGACTTATTCAAGATTGCAACTCATTAGATTTTAATTTTAACTGAAGTAAGGACCGAGGTTTCAAATCAAATAAATTTCAACTGACTAGGTCAACATGTAATTAAAGCAAATTAGTCATTTTTACTGAGATGGCAGTATGGGGTCACATGTACCACAAAATGGTCACTGTTGAAGCAGTTTTCACAACGTCTGTACCATTTTCTGTGCATTACTTTTGGACCGGTATTACTGAACTGTGCTGTAAACATACTCTCCTCAGATTTATATAAGCACTCCACATTATACTGAGAAGAGAGCTATCAGCCACTGTCAAAGACTCACTGGCCATGGGCAATTATAGCAGCAGTGTGTGGCAGTGTATAAACAGCTTCTGATTGGTTACTACCAGGGATTGTCTATGCCTGGGTTCATTGAGTAAGAGCTACAGTAAAGGACTGAATTGGGATGTGGAGAATAGAAGCCCCACCTGAGATCAGAAGGGCAGTGTCATTGGGGCCCAGCAGGTCAAAGGACAGGAAGCTAGGGTCCTTCTGAAGCTCGGGACCCCACTCCACTGCGTAACCCACGGTGACAACTGAGACTGGGGGCACCCAGCTAACCTGCAGGCTTGTGTTCCCCGCCGAGGAGATGGCGACATTAGAGACAGGCTGCATATCTGGACAGACAGACAGAGAGGAAAAAGGTTTACTGTGAAAGGCTCAGACAAAAAGAGGAGCCAGCCACCAAGCAAAAAATTCTTCAGCAAAGTGAAAATGTTTAGTGTATGCTGGGATGCTCTCTCTCTCTCTCTCTCTCTCTCTCAATCTCTCTCACACACACACACATGCACACACACAAAGTAGAGGGTATTTGAGAAAGATGGCAGTACCCCATTTCTGGTATACAGGTACTCCAATGGGACTGGACTGTCCCACAGAGTTCAGGGCGGCGATGTATATTTTCCGGGTTTTTTTAGGCAGAGTCGCCACACAGTGGCGCTGTTGTGTCCTGCACACAGTCTTCTGTGGGCCTCCTCTCAAGGAGCTTGCCAGGAATACGTGGAAAGACACGCTTCTCCCATTGGCTCGAAACTGCCTCGAAGGCTGTGATTGGCCGGCAAACAAAAAGCAAGCACAAGAGAAAATTTTTCATGAAGGGAGAAATAATGGGCGGCCAGTGCTCAGTTCACAAATACAGCATATTGATCTGAAGCCAATTTTCCTGGAATTTGAAGCACAAAAATCTATAATTGCAACCATGATATACAACTTTCTTTGCCAGCCATAAAAAGTTTCATAGAGGTAAAGCCAACATTGTTTAAGCTAACTATGGTCTTGATTTTTTGTGTCAAACATCTTGGTGGTTCAGATTGGGCTGTCACCAAAGCTATTGGATATTATGAAAGAATTCCACAAAATCTAGAAAGAGCGATTCTTAAGTATAGGCTTACAATGCAGCAAACTTGGATAGGGGGCTATTACTCAACAGGATTTAAAGGAAACAAACGTGGCCAGTGGAGTTGAATTTTTTCCACACAGAAAACAGGCAGTTCTGTGTCAGAAAAGTACACCCCAATGCAGGCCTCAAGTCTGCCCAATCTAGCACAAAATAACTTGCTATCTGCATAGGCGTAGTTTATGAGGGGGTTGTAACCTCCCCCCAATAATTCAGACCAGCAACTACAACCCCCCCCCCAATATCATTTTATAATGATTGGGTCACTTCAACCCCCCCCCCGACCAACCCAATGTTCAACCCAAAGTATTGGACTTGGCTATCTGGGTAACTAAGGGTAGAGAAGGACATCATTATGGAAAAAAGTAAGTGAATAATTGATACCATCCAGAAGAGCCCAACAGAGTTGTGTGTCTCTGACTTCTGAGCAAGAACCTTCAGCCACACAACGAGTTGGCCGGTCGGAGCTGAAACAAGAGGAGGATGTTGGTCAGACGACACTGTCGTATTCATTGACGAGCATAGAAAGTTGCCATAGAACACCTTGAAAAACTATTCCTTAATCTTTAAGCAAACGTGATTAAAAGACTAGTTATTGACACTAAAAACCTATCCTCTGAAGTCTAGTTAACGCAAGATGGGCACTAACTTCTAACATTAAAATGATTTTATACAGGGAGTATATTTCTAATTTTAGTTGTGTACTGTGTGAGTTTCGGAGGATATAATGACAATGAGACTCAACTTCATTCAGCTTCAACTTGAGGGTGAAACATATTGGATCAACGGTTATGAAATGATTGTCTCTTTCAAATACAGTCCCCCTCACTCCCAGTTTGCCCACATGAAACATACTGGACAGTTTACCATAATGTAAAAAGTAGTCACTTTTGATATTTGGTTGCATAGCCTTGCAATGACTGCTTGAATTCTGTGATGCAATGACATCACCAGACGCTGGGTGATGCTCAACCAGACCTGTACTGCAGCAATTCAGTTCCTACTTGGTTTGGGGACTTATTGCTTTTATTTTCCTTTTCTGCACGTAAAATGCACATTCTTTAGGACTCAGGTCTGGTATTGGACTCAGCAAACAGAACCGAAATAACAAAGACTGTGTCACTGTCCAACAAACTATGGTGCCCACTGTAACTTTATCAGAGGTTGTTTCAGTTTCATTGTAAAATGCACTTGGGTATGAATTGTTGTGGACTGGAATGAGTTAGGGCTGAATGAGTCAATGTAAAATGTAAATAAAAGATGATCGAAGTAATGAGTAAGGGAGCCCTAATTTTAAATACAGTCTTCATCAACCCATCATCTAATCATCCCCTGATTTATTTGCTATGAAAATCAACCCATTCTTCTCCGTTTCAACGGATTTGTGGGGAGTTTTCAGCCACAAAATGGCTGCCTTGCATCACCCAGCTTCAGATACTCTGCCTTCATTACCAGCTTTGTGAAGCTCAAAACATACTGTTTTTGTTACAACTGGTTTAGATTAGGATTGGTTTTACTATGGAATGATTTTTGTAGCTGTAGTTCAGTGGATATAAGAAGCTATACTATCACGTGTGCTACTGTTACTGTCGGAGAGCTTTGACATGCAGCCACAATTCTTTAATGCTGTTGCTATTTGTGATGTTTGGCATATGTGACGGCCCGTAGGTGTTATGATTCTGTCTTGTCAGTATTTTAATCTCTGCCTTGCCTGACCATGCCTTGTATTGTGTAATGTGATTTAGTTTTGCCATGTTTTTGTTATTGCCACGACTTGTATTCTTGCCATTATCCACTTTCCTGTTTTCATTCCGGTCCATGTTTTTGCCTTTGCCATGCATTGCACTTTGTCTCCCCCTGTCTGGTCTCATGTCTTGTGTTTGCTCACAGCCCCAGTACTGCTTGTCATATGTTCAGGTGATTTCATGGTTTCTGGGTTTCCAAACATTCCTTCCAATCTCGTTTACTTCCTTCGCCTTGCTTTTCTATATTACTAACCAGTACTAACAGTTTGCTATTTTTGCTAAAGTTACTAACCTAAACTAACTTTGTATATAACACTAACTTACTTACGAGCACTAGAAATTGTATCGCTGCATCTTACTAATTGATTAACAATCCCTCAGCACTCGCCCTGTTCTGGTCTCCACCTCTTTCCTACAACTAATCTTCTTTGCTGCGTTTCAGTGGATCCTCCACACCTGCTCACTCTGTCCTTTCTCTCATTATCTGTGCACGTTAGAACTCCCTAACCGGAGCCGTATATCTGTCTATAGGATGTCTCGCGATCCCTGTCCGCGTTTTGGCTTTTGCCTATTTCATGTGATTAGGTTCTCTCTCATGTTTGCCCCTTTGTAATTAGTCTGATTTCCTATACCTGTTTTCTGTTTAGCATGTGACCTCTCGTATGTGTATATTAGCAGTCTTCTCACAGCAGTTCCCTGTCAGAACGTTTCCCTGCACTCCTCTTGTTTTCACCTTGTACTCATAGTGTTGCTCTTCTTACTGGACCGTCCTCGACTTTTGATTTTTGGCTCTGCTTTGGTACCTTTTTCTGCACCTGTTTACGAACCCTTTTTCTGCTCAACTACTATTACTGTTGCTGCCCTTGTTTTTCGACTCGGATTCTGCCCTGTGGATTGTGATTTTTGGATTGTGGACTTTGTACTGTTGCCTTCTGCCCTGCGGGGGGTTTACCCCCTCGCTCAATAAAATCACTTTCACTGCATTGCTGGATTCTTGCGACTGGTTTCTGAGCGCGACCTCACTGTAGGCCTATTGTCCTTTATGTTCATTTTCAATCAAGTGATTTCATTGTAAGCAGGCACTTCCACAGTGCAGAGGTTAGGACTGGCAAACTACTGACTGCCTGTGCAGATGTATGACGGCAGTAATAAAAGGCTCCACCTGTCTCGACTTCGGGGGGAGTTGGGATGGTTCACTTTTCACATGCAAAGACCACGCAGTTCGCCTGCCTGCTATGCTTTGTGCCGGGCTTTCCCCCTCAACCGTGTCTTGTTCTTCCAGGCGTTGTTGTTAAATAAAATATTGTGACCCGACTCACACTCTAGTCTCCTCCTCTTTGTGGTGGCCTAGGCTGGGGCTCTTACACATACACTGTCATATTGTCATGATTTTTGATACAAACCATCTCGAGAAATTCTGCAGTGTTTCTGAATGACGTATCAGCAATTCAGGAACCAACTATTTGGCCCATTTGGAGCTCTGTTACTATCCTCATCTTGCTTCAGAGACTTTCCAAGCAAAGTGTTGCAGGTAAAACCTCCGATAAGCACATTAAGCAGCTGCTGCTGATAAGCATTTACATTATCAAAAGAAAGATTCCTGGAGCACACAGTTATATTTAGGCAATTTATTAATGTGCAGGTGACTCACGTATCGACAAAAGGTCTTCTACTCTGAAGAAGACCTTGTGTCGAAACGTTAGTCACCTGCACCTTAATAAATCACCTAAATATAACTGCTGTGCTCCAGGAATCTTTCTTTTGATATTTGCATTTTTATCTCCCTCTGAGAGGCACTAGTTTTTGGCTATAGTCTGCCAGCTGATGCGTGTCTTTCCATCATTATTTAAGCATTTACATTAATTGGAGTGGCTAGAGTATATGGTTTTGTAATCTTGGTTTTGAGACACTGAAGTTAAGGGCATTTTCCGAGGTGTTTCCATTATTTTGTCCATCCTCAGAAGCTCCCTCTCAAGATTAAGCTTGATACCTTTCTCCAGTGTGGTTCCTGTCCGGCTGTTGCCCCACTCGCTCCAGGGTCCCGGGCCATGCCGCACCCTGGTCTGCACTCTGTAGTCCACCCAATGCAGTAGGCCACACTGCTGGAGCACCATGTCCTCCATATTATCCTTGAAAATGTCCTTCTACAAGAGACACAACAGCATAATGACATGGATTCAATTATATCCCGGTATCTAGATACTGAGCATCAGTTAAAAAGCTGTACTATTTATGAATGGGAGCGCACAGAGGTGTAGCACTGTTTCCACACAGCAAGATGGCTGTGGATTCAAACCCCACCTCAGGGCTTTCAATGTAGGGTTTGCATGTCCTCCCCATGTTTGTATGGCATCCTCCCACAGTCCAAAGACATGCATGTTGGACAACTTGAAGACCCGAAATTACCCTTGGAAATTAATTTGTGAGCTAATGGTGTGCGATCCCTCTGACGGACTCTCCCAGATTTACTCCTCTCTCGTCTCCTGATCTGCTCCCACCCTCCCCCGCAACCCAGACACGAAGATGGATGGATGGATGGATGGATGGATGGATGGGCGTGAGAATGCTAAGCTCAGGTACCGTTTCAGTTGTCCACTTGTCGCTGTACGTTGGCCTGAAGCGAACTTCGACCGCCAGGTCCTCTATCATCCACTGCTGCTGGTCTGAGAGCCGCCATCGCAAGCTGAGGCAGCCAAAGCGGTTAGGCTCCGCCCTCACATCCACCAGCACTGGGGGCTCAAACTTTGCTGAAGCAAAGGAAAAAAAAAAAAACAGAATGATAAGATTAGGCCACGCGTCAGAGCCAAGGTATCAGTCTACAAACTACAGCAGGGATTGAAAACTCAGGTCCTGACAACTCCAGGGTCACAGAGCTCCCGTGTTCAGGAATTGGGTAGGCAACCCTATTCAGGGTGCTTTTTCTTGCAATTTAGCCATTAAAAAAGAACTGCAAACAAAATGTGCATTTTCCTAAAATACATCAATTCTGAAAATACATCCATTATCTAAACTGCTTCTACTTCATGAGGATTGGAGCTGACTTTGGGTGAAAGGCAGGCACGGACACACCTCGGACAGCTCATGCCGAATGGCAGACTCTCCAATTAGCCTGGCGTGAATTTCACTGGATTGTGGGAGGAAACTGGAGTACCCACACCATTATAAAGTGACTGAATTTAACAGTTAATTTAACACAGTGTTTTCTTGTTATTTTAACTGTAAGTACAGTCCTGTGTGCATATAACTGTGGTCTACGGTTAACATGCACAGAACCACAAAATTAGCACGTGTCACTGCAGTGGTCCAGGCTTTACATGTGGCCGAGGTTGATGGGGTACAGCTGTACCAGGCTTGACTGACAGTTTGTGCTGTTTTGACCCCTCTCAAGTTACACAAGTAATATGCAAGAGCGCTTGGATTTTAACCGATGTTTGCACTCTGTTATAAACTAATTGTAAAATTTCAGTTAAAATGACTGGAAAAAAAGGTGCCAGTTAAAATAACTTGCAAAAAAGGTGCAAGTACAAGTCAAGTCAAGTGTGACTTATGGGGTTTTAGTAATAGGTGCTTCAATTATATTTCAATACGTGAGCGTTTTTATATTGAAGATTGTTTCCATCTTCTCCCGGGTAAATGATGAATGATTTTACATATAAATGCAATAGCTTCAAGCACCAGCAGGTGCAGTGTTGAGTAAATTAATCTGTCAATCATCCATTCCCGCCCAATCACCATCCTATAGAGTGCTTAAATCCATTGTTTTTCGCAATGTACGTCCACATTTACCGTAAATCAAATCTCCTCCCCTTCCTTATAAAATTTGTCAAAAGATTGAAATGACTCTCAAATACAGTATATACAACTCCAGCTTTCTAATCACTGTGACTTTAATAAATAAATCAAAGCTGCTCCATAAATCTATATATTTATTCTCAGTTTGCTCTGCCTTTGCGACGTATCTCCTCCCAAACTGCCCAATGGATCCCCATACTCTCTGGCATATGCGTTCCAGACAAGCCTGCCTCTGTCCTCCGCCGTGTGGGATTGAATCAACTCGTCCCGTGACTGAAATTTGGGCCATTTTATCCATTTTAGCCCTTCGCTACCATGACAGTATTCGTCAGGATTATTGGTCACAATCAACCCACTGCGGAGCATGAACCTGGGTAGTTTATAGTTAAATCATTGAACACATTTTTTTGTAATCTGAACTGGGTGATAATCTTACAGAATGAACCAGAAGACCCCACACTTCTCCAGGATGCAGAGTGATAGACTGAGACCAGCATTGCATCCAGCCTGGATTTGTAAACCTGCAATACCACTCTGTGGACTACATCACAAGAAAAGCTGGTTTTAGCCCAGACTTTGAAAACTCTTTTGTAGTTCACTGTGGTAATCCCCAGGTAAAACCCTTTCAATTCCACAAATTCCACCTTACCCTTACCCTTCTAAATGCATCACACTGCCGAACAGTAACCATTCATTGCCGGACGTAAATTATACTCTGGAGTGTACAAAGACAATAACATGACATAAAGTCAGTATATGCACAGAATGTTTCATACATACGATACGACTGGAGTAACGGCAGAGAGATCACAGTTTAATCATAGGATGGCCGTGCAATACTCAGATCTACTCAGCTGAGAAAAAGGAATTATAAAGCAGTCTGGGACTCGGTTGTAAAAGAAAAGTCCCTTCCACTGCATATGTATCCACACCATTGGAGGAGAATCTCGAAGAGAAGCTTTACAAACACGAAACGAAGAGCATGACTTCAACAGTCAAAATATACCAAAATATACCAATTAGCATGCCCGTCATATGCAGCATAAGAGAATTTACCTTTGTTAAAGCAGAATGGTAATTACGAACGAACGCATTGTATTTTGAATGAATGTCTGATAATACACTGCGACTATTTAAATGTTTAAACCATTATGTGTTAAGCCTATTATACTGTAAATAGGAAATATAAAGAGCAAGTTCATACAGGAACTGTATAAATATTTTGCCGAACAAATCATTAAAAATACTTAAATGTTTAATTGTTTTTCTTTTGTTTGCTCTTATTTCACTATATTTCTAACAATCTGGTTTGTTACCTGCTTCCAAGGGGACCAGTAACAGAGGTTCTGATGAGACCGTTCCCAAATCATTCTGGGCCACGACCGATATCCGCATTTCGCCGTAGAGAGAGAAGCCTTCCCGTGGAATGGTGTAGGTGTGCTGGCCCACAGGTAACAGATAGGCTCGGCGCTCCTGACTGCTGCCAATTCGTAGGTATCCGGAAAACCAAAGAAAGATGTTAAGGACGCATTGAGGCAAATGAACTGGTCCCGCCCCATATAGTCATATGACCTATATAGTCCCCCATGTAGGTCAAAAATTGGTTGCCCTATTTGGATATCATCTCTGTATAGATACGACTCTGTGTACAGGGTGTTGGTTTGGTACATTTTCCCTCTTTGTGTATTCAGGGTGTAGTTTGTAGAGTACAGTACTTTGTTAATATTCAGGGTGTAGGTTGTAGAGTACAGTACTTTGTTAATATTCAGGGTGTAGGTTGTAGAGTACAGTACTTTGTTAATTTTCAGGGTGTAGTTTGTTGAGTGCAGTACTTTGTTAATATTCAGGGTGCAGTTTGTAGAGTACAGTACTTTGTCATTATTCAGGGTGTAGTTTGTACAGTACTTTGTTAATATTCAGGGTGTAGTTTGTACAGTAAAGTACTTTGTTAATATTCAGGGTGTAGTTTGTACAGCACAGTACTTTGTCGATATTCAGGGTATATTTGTAGAGTACAGTACTTTGTCAATATTCAGGGTGTAGTTTGTACAGCACAGTACTTTGTCGATATTCAGGGTATATTTGTAGAGTACAGTACTTTGTCAATATTCAGGGTGTGGTTTGTAGAGTACAGTACTTTTTCGATGTTCAGGGTCTAGTTTGTAGAGTACAGTAGTTTGCCGATGTTCAGGGTGTAGTTTGTGGTAGAGTACCTTACTTCAGTGTGCAGGGTGTAGTTTGTAGGGTAGAGTACCTTATCTCAGTGTGCAGGGTGTAGTTTGTTGGGAGATAGGTATCCACTCCGGGGTCCCACTTGCATGTGAGGGTCCAGGGGCTCGTTAGATTGGTGCGGCAGGTCAAGTTCTGAGGGGCAGATGGTGGGTCTACACACACACCCACACATACATACACAGACAAACATACACCGACACACAAACACACACATGTGTACACACACACACACACGCACACACACAAACACACACACAATCACAAATTCATAAATAAACACATACACACGAACAGTTAACTCAAAAGGACATTCCAGCAAATTAATTGAACAGTGTTAAATGCAAACAAGGGCCACACAAGCAAGTATGCAGAAGGAAACACAAAAAAGTCAGGACCTCAAAACAGTGAGTATGAATGTCCGCGGAAAGCCACAGGATGCGCTGATTTTATCTTTGAGTGAAAATCTGCAGCCATTTCAGGTGCAAAAGATTAAGTCAGGGGTCTCAAACTGGTCCTTGAAAAGGCCAAAGGGTTGCAGGTTTTAAATCCAATGAAGCATCCCCCTTTCCACATGCCTAGAATAAAGCATTCTTTGGTTTGTTTACATCTTGTTGTTTTTAGGAGTAAAATGTGAAAGTTTCCGAATTTAAATACAAGCCCCAATTCCAATGAAGTTGAGATGTTGTGTAAATCGTGAATAAAAACAGAACACAATGATTTGCAAATCCTTTTCAACCTATATTCAATTGAGTACAGTGCAAAGACAAGATATTTAATGTTCAAACTAATAAACTTTGTTGTTTTTTTTTTTTTGGAAATATTCACTCATTTTGAATTTGATGCCTTTAACATATTCCAAAAAAGCTGGGACAGGGGCATGTTTACCACTGTGTGACATCACCTTTCCTTTTAACAAAACTCAATAAGCGCTTGCAAACTGAGGACACTAATTGAAGAAGTTTTGTTGGTGGAATTCTTTGCCATTCTTGCTTGATATACGACTTTGCTCAACAGTCCAGGGTCTCCATTGTTGTATTTTTCGCTCCATAATGCGCCACACATTTCAAATGGGAGACAGGTCTGAACTGCAGGCAGGCCAGTCTATTTCCGGCACTCTTACTACGAAGCCACGCTGTTGTAACACATGCAGAATGTGGCTTGGCATTGCCTTGCTGGAAGTAGCAGGGACGTCCCTGAAAATGACGTAATTTGGATGGTAGCATATGTTGCTCCAATTCCTGTATGCATCATTCAGCATTAATGGTGCCTTCACAGATGTGCAAGTTACACAACCATCACAGATGCTGACCTTTTAACTTTGCACTGCTAAAAATCTGGATGGTTCTTTTCCTCTTCAGCCAAAAGGACACGACATCCATGATTTCCAAAAACAATTTGAAATCAGAACTTGTCAGACCACAGCACACTTTTCTACTTTGCGTCAGTCCATCTCAGATGAGCTTGGGCCCAGAGCAGCGAGCGGCATTGTTGATATATGGCTTTCACTTTGCATGGTAAAGTTTTAACTGGCACTTATAGATGTAGAGATGAACTGTGTTAACTGACAATGGTTTTCTGAAGTGTTCCTGAGTCCACATGATAATATCCTTTACAGAAAGAATGATGTCAGTGTTTTATGCAGTGCCACCTGAGGGACCGACGGTCACGGGCATTCAATGTTGGTTTTCGGCCTTGCCGCTTACGTGTAGGGTTTTCTGTGGATTCTCTGAATCTTTTGATGATATTAAAGACTGTAGATGATGAAATCCCTAAATTCCTTGCAACTGCACGTTGAAAAACATTGTTCTTAAACTGTTCGACTGTTTGCTCATGCAGTTGTTCACAAGGTGAAGAGCCTCACCACATCCTTTTCAGGGATTTTTTAAATTTTATTTTTATTTAACCCTTATTTAACCAGGGAAGTCCCGTTAAGATTGAAATCTCTTTTTCAAGGGAGCCCTGGGGGTTGAGGTGGGGAGGGAGAGGGCAATTTGCACAGCTAATTAGATCAGGGGATGATTAGGTGGCAGGTCGAAACTTTATAGGATCTTTAATGACCACAGTGAGTCAGGACCTTGCTTTAACGACTCATCTGAAAGACGGCATCTCCTTCAGTACAGTGTCCCCGTCACTGCACTGCAGCATTGGGGATTATTCCACCAGAAGGTAGAGCGCAACGTACTGGCCACCAACACCTCTTCCAGCAGCAACTTGGTTTACCTAGGTGGTCTCTCATAGTACTAACCAAGCTCACACCTGCTTAGCTTCAGTCACGCAACTGGAGCAGATCAAATAGTGGTATTTCCTTTTATGCCTAATCATGACTCCAATTAACCTGTTCGCCTGTGGAATGTTCCAAACAGCTGTTTTTTGAGCATTCCTAAACTTTCCCAGTCTTTTGTTGCTTCTGTTACCGCTTTTTTGGAATGTGTAACAGGCATCAAATTCGAAATGAGTCAATATGTCCAAAAGAAAATAAATTTGTTTGTCAGTTTGAACATGAAATATCTTGTCTTTATAGTGTACTCAATTGAATATGGGTCAAAAAGGATTTGCAAATCATTGTATTCTGTTTTAATTCACGTTTTACACAACATCCCAACTTCATCAGAATTGGGATTTGTACCTCCACTGGGCATCTCTTTGGAATGAAAGGAGCCTTTTAGAATCATTTCTTTTTTCTTTTTTGAGAATGCAAAACCAGGTCTGAGGACCTATGAATAACTAATGGTTCTCTAAGACCAAGTCTGGCGACCCCAATCGAACCTGCGGCACTGCAGGATCAAGTCTGGGGATGCCAGTATAATCTTTAGCTGACATGGAACAGGACAGAGGACCCCAATAGAAACTGTGGCGCTCCAGGCCCAGGCCTGGGGATCCTAACAGAACCTACGGCTCTCCAGGACCAGGTCTTGAGACTCAGGTATAACCTGTGGCTGTCTAGGATCATGATTAAAGACTCCTGTAGAACCTATCCATCTCTAGGACCATGACCAGGGACCCTAACAGAGCCTGTGGCTCTTCAGGACCAGGTCTAGGGACCCCAGTGGAACCTTTAGAGCTCTAGGACCATGATTAAGGATCAAAATAGAACATGTGGCTTTCCTGGACAGGTCTGTGGACCCAAATAGAACCTGTGGGTCTTCAAGACTAGGTCTGGGGCCCCCAGTATAACCTGTGGCTCTTAAGGATCATAATTGGGCATCCAAATAAAACCTGTGGCTCTCCAGGACCTGGATTGGGGTTCTGAGCAGACCCTGTGGCTCACAAGGACCAGGATTAGGAACCAAAGAACCTGTGGCTTGCAAGGACCAGGATTGGGGACCCTAAAATTATGGAAGTTTGAGTCCCCTGCCATAAAACAGCTGAATGTCACTCACATACTCCTTTGACGATCACCCCCTTGGCAATTTGGCACTGTTCTTCCAGGCACACCAGGCACTCCAGAGTCGCCCGAACATCTGAGAATCCGGAGACAGTGATGGTGGAGAAGCTGCTGCTTTGATTGCCTGGATGATACCCCGCAAGAACTCTTCCATTCAGCCTCCACTTGATATGGAAGGTCCGTCCCTGAACCAATGAACAGTCCTCTGAGATCAGGCATGAGGCGTTGAAGGAGGACCCCAAAACTACCACTGGTGCCTGGACCCGGATCTCAGCGCAGGGGGTACCTTGTGCCACTGGAAGGCCACATGAATTCCACAAACAAAAGAAAAGGAGTCACAGTAAGGTCTTATTTTTGTACATGGAATTGACAAATTGGCTTACGTTATAACCTCTGCCAATTAAGGAGGTTATGTTTTTACCAGCGTTAGTTTGTCTGTCTGATTGTGTTTAAGATAACTCAAAAAGTAATAGACAGATATCTCTGAAATATTGTGGGTGGGTTGTTATTGCATCAGGGATGGACCCTATTGATTTTGACCGTGATTGGTCAAACAATATGCCCGCCACGGCAGCCATCTTGAAATACATGACATGTGATAACTGAACATCGCTCCAAGTGATATTACTCAAAGTGTGTGGCTTGATTGGACTTGCATCAGGGACAGAACCATTGAGTCTGGAATGTGCTGCATCAATCAATATGGCCATCATGGGAGCCATTTTGAAATCCTATGTTGGATTAAATTTCTTATGAGCCATGTTCTCTCAGCAAGATTTCGACTGTGCTGCCTTGGTGGAGGTTTGCACTCTCCGAGTGCCTCTAGAATGCGAACATTCTTCCGTAAGTAATGGGATTAATAACCCATGCATGATCGCCTGATACTGTTTTTCAGCTGTCTTTCAGCAAATTTGATCTATTCTGACACTATAGTGGATAGATGGCCCCGAGGTTTGGTTGCCTCCTAAGGCACTATTTTGGCGTGTAGATGGGCCTCATGTTTGGGTATCTCTCAAGGCACAGCAAAGGAAATTTCCTCCTTAGAAGCATGTTTTTATGGGCTGGCTGTTGAGTCTTCAAAGGAGTGATTGTGATTCCCTTATTCTTGCGGTTGACATTTCTCAAGTTTGCAACACATTTTTACGGACAGGAACATTACGAAAGTAAAACCAACAAAAGAAATAACAAGAACTGTGACAGGAACAATACAGTCACCAAAACACCGAGAAGTTATTTTGATGAACATAAAAGAAATATGGACAAATTTTTCCAAGCATGTCAAAAGAAAAAATGAAAAACAGAGCCGAAAAAGTAATCTAGCTCCTTCCTTCTATAAAACCACACAATTCATCATGCAATTTCAAACTTCACTGCACTCTCACATTACAAAACATTGACTTCATTGTCTCACTGACTTACTCAGAAATTTCTGGTAACTGGATAAGGTGTTTAGCAATGAAGCAGCAATACTCACAGTTTTCAGGCTGATACACGAACAGCATCACTGTGACAACTTTTAGCCACAGTGCCATGGTGGGAAGACCTAGAATGCAAAAAAGACAAAAGAATCTTGTCAGATATAACAACTATGGTTGCTGTGTCCACTTAGTGTAAATGACTTGGAGCTTGTTTTTCCTGAAGGTTGCCTGAAAATATTAGCAGTCGTGGGTAGCCGCCTTTGGCGGTTTGTGTTTTTCAACCTGCAACTATCCCACACCATATGCACTAATGCATCCCCACACCATCATCGATGCTGGTTTTTGAACTGAACACTGATAACAGGAGGGGTGGTCTTTCTCCTCTTTAGCCCGGAGGACACGACTCCCATGATTTCCAACAAGAATTTCAAATTTAGACTCGTCTGACTACAGGACACTTTGCAACTTTGCTACAGTCCATTTTAAATGAGCCTTGGCCCACAGAACACGGCGGCACTTCTAGATCATGCTCAAAAATGGCTCCATTTTTGCATGATAGAGTTTGAGGTGGCATCTGTGGATGGCAAGGCAGATTGTGATTTTATGCACTGTCGATGATGAGACTTTGAAAGCCTTTGTAATCAGACATTGAGGAACATTGTTTTTAAAGTATTCCACAATTTTTTTACGCAGGCCTTCCTGCGTTGGAGAGCCTCAGGCCATCTTTACTTCTGAGAGACTCAGCCTCTCTGAGACATCCCTTTTATAGCCAGTCATGTTACACAGCTGATGCCAGTTAACTTATTTACTTCCTAGATGTTCTTTCAGCTGATTCTCTTTTATATTAATTCCTTTTTCAGCCATTTTTTGCCCATGTCCCAACTTTTTTGAGACATGTTGCGGCCAGAAAATTTGACAAAAGCTCATTTTGTGGATAAAAATATAAATTGTCTCACTTTCAACACTCGAAATGTTATCTAGTCATTGCATTTTGATTTTATTCACAATTTACACTTCGGCCCAACTATTTTGGAACTGGGGTTGTACTTTTACTCAATGCAAATACCAAAGTAATAAAAATAATCCAACAACAATAATAATAAATATAATAATAATAATAATAATAATAATGATAATAATAATAATGGCGTATATACTGCTTACATTTAAAGTTTTATTAAAAACATGAGAAATGTATTTGTAAGTTAATGGGAAAATAAGCATTACCATTTTGGTAGATTTTCTTTTTCTTGGTAAAGAAAAAGGCATTGCAGACTGAATAAATTGATAACAAGTTATTGAAGAAGAAAATACCAGAGTTTTTTTAAGTGCTAGATGATATCAAAAGAGAAATAGGGCTATTTTGAATAATGATTAAGCTTTTTCTCTGTGCCTATGTAAAAACACCTAACACACTAGAACCTATTGTACCCAAAATGACCACTAGAAACTGAAAACCTTCCACAATTATAACTTTCCTTCAATTCTAATAACATCAAAACACTTGAAAACGTAGCCAGCTAGAAAGGATATACTTTAAATGATATTCATGATTTTGCGTCACCCAAACTTCTGGTTAACGAGTGCAAACATACCTTAAACATAAGATAAAATGTAAACTAGAAACTCAAAATGTTCCGCAATCAAAGCTTTTCTCAGCACAAACCATACCCAACAGTTTCAGAATGCAGTTAACGATAGAAGAGAAATATTTAAAAAAACTCATTACATATTTTCTTTGGCCACATATGCTTAATGTGCTAAAACATTCATAAAATGATGGGCAGAGTCTCGAAACCTCTCTCAATCATAGCTTTCCTTCAGCACTATCTAAAAACTTGAGATAGTAGATAGGCAGAGGGAAATGTTTTAAATGGGCTACTCATTACACATTTTTTTTCTTTGCTCATATCCGCTTAAGAGGCTGCAGCTCAGCTAAAGCAAGGGACTCGAAACCTTTCACAGCTATAAAAAGAAATTTAAAAGTTTGTCAAGCAGATGTGCCCAGAGAAAACGCTTTGTAGACTATTTGCAATATGGCTACATTCTCAAGCTTTTGCATGTAGTAACTGCTGAAGAGAAGCAAATCCTGGTAGGATTTGAGTTTCTGGCGGTCATTTTAAGTATTTTTTAACTTGTTAAACTGGGGAGGGCAAAGAGGTACTATCACAAAATTCCCCTCTGATATGTTCTCAAGCTGGAATATATTTAGTAAAAGACAATTTTATCCTGTTCTTGGCTAGACCTCCAAGTTTCTCCCCCTCAGATAACCATCGCTCCGCTTCTATTGTCAATCCTCAGCTCTTCTCACTTGGCTTTCATGGGAACTCCCCGGCACTGAAGCCATCCTTTCAGTTGTTTAACACTGTTACAGTCCATGTCATTTGTAAATTGCACCCCTGACACCTTGTCGGTCTTTTGTGTGACAGGATTTTTAAAAAGGTTCGTTCATTGTTCACTGAAAGTGATTGCAAAAAAGCTGCTTATGATATCCAAATTCCAGATCGATAGCCAAAACTTAACGTCATGCATGATGCCCTCATCTGGGAGAGCCATTGTGACAAACAAATAATGACAACCAAATTCACGGTGGAGTTCATTGTTTCTACTCATCTTGCCTTTCTAAGTGTACAATACCTAAATTGAATAGATTGATTCATTAAAATGCATGTTATTGACATTGACCATGATAATTGTGCAGCATGATGGTTCTGTACTAAACATGTCTTTCTTTAACGTAAAATTAGCTTTTGTTTTAGCTTTTTACTAGGCAAAAAGTAAGGAAACTGAAGGATAGTTGGGTTGGAAAACAAAGCCTTGCATTAACCTATGGGATTTTTTTTACATTGTGCCTGCAAAATTCCTACTTAACTGTCTGGTTGGCCCCAACCGCTTGGATGAAGCCCCTGAGAGCCCGCTGTTTCCCCTTTCATATTTTGTAGAGAATATAACAATTTTAATCATAGAATTGTGCTTTATATAGCCAATTCTGTTGTCATGGCAACCAAAATGATAGCTATTTCGACCTAAGCATAACCTATAGTATGCCCACACCAAATATGAAACAAATCAGTTGAAATTCATGGCCTGTAGGGCCTCCACAAGAAAATCTCTTGGGACGCAATGATTTTCACCATGTAATTGTGCTATATCCAGCTAATTCAGTTGCCATGGCTACCAAAATTGGTTGGTGTTGTGACTTAACCAGAACCCGTGCCTGCCCCAAAAATCAAAGGAATCAGTTTGGATTTGTGGCCTGTAGAGTATCCACAAGAAAATCTCTGTAAGTGAGGCGGCGGCGGCGACGATAACCATCATAGCCACCCGACATCGTCCACGGGCTACAATAATCTCAAGCTACATGTATAAATATACTATTGCAGCAATGGTGTAGAAAATAAATAACGTGTGAGAATGAAATGGTTTTCTTTTTTGTTTTAGCAAGATGTCTTAATATCTGTACTTTGTGGCAAAATAATTTCAAACGACAACAACATTAATTTATTTGGAATAAATTCAAAATGAATGAGGCGGGTGGTAACTCGGCTTCCTGGGAAGGTCCTCAAGGATAAGTGCTTTCCTTTGGAAATGACCAAGTAGAACCCTTTCTGCGTTCCCTCAGCCAGCCTTATATTTTCCACTTGGTCTGAGTGAAATTAGAGTTTACGACCAGTTTGTGGTTTTAAAGTTACGGCTCCAAAGTAATGCCCGACTTGGCTTAAGTCCAGGCATAAGCCTGACTGGTATAAACGGCCCCTGAAAGCCAATAAGCAGGTCAGGCTGAATGCAGTTAAATATCAAAATGAACATTATTATTCAGTCAAACCACAGATTTTCAGATATAACTAAAAGCTGTCCCTCTTGTGAGATTTTCCTGCATCTACTTTTTCCACATTCTGGGGAAAAAAAAAAACAACAAACAAAACAAATGACTCAAATTGAACTGATCTCTTGGGAATAGACTGTACAATGCATCAATATTACAAACACAGGCTCCATTTGTGTCTTGTTATGAATAATAATCATATCACATCACTGCCTGCTCAGCAATCTCAAACATTAATAAAAACAGATTTAAATTCCAGTCACCACCCAACTAAAACCATTCAAGCTTCACGGACAGCGCATTAAAGGCAAGCTAAACTGCATTTATGATGTTAACACGGTTTGGTGTACCATGGTAAATGTTTGCAATACACATCTGATGCATTTACTACCATGAGAAATTTATATGACCTCAAAATGCTTGTCTCCTTGTCGGCTTCCTTTTTGCTCCTCGTGGAACCCTCCATCATGAGTGTGAATAGTCAGAAGGCAAACAGACAAAACCAGTTAGCCTGAAGAAAACCCTCACTGAGACGGGATCCACTTCAATATCACAGTTGAGGCCTTTAGAACTCTTTTTGTCTGAGTCTATGTCCTGTAGCACAACATTTTCAGTAACATTAAGATACACTGGGTGCAGCACATGGTACTCACAGGCTTGCCGATGTGTTGGGTCAAATTCGCCAGTTGTTGGAAGACATGGACTGCCCCTCTACCGCCTGAGGCAAGAATAATAAACCCGGTGTTAAAAGTAGACTGAGCGCATTCTCGCTTAGGTTGTTTCAGAGTGATGGAGGGTGGGAAAAAAGTGGCTGTTACGTGCAGTTTTTTTTTCCCTTCTTCCTCTTGCGTCCTGTCGAAATGTGTGGATGCCCTGACGGCCACATGCGCACACTTCGTCTTATCTCCAGGAAGGAGGGTTGGGGTTTGGTTGGGGTGGGGGAGGTTGGTCAGTGGCGGTTGCGAGGGTCTGCCTAACCACGCTCTTGTGTAACCCCCTTTTCCTCACGCTGCACACCAGGCCTTAATCAACAAACTCCACCACCTTTCACCACCTTAGAACAAACACTGCCGTACCCACTACTGACAGGTACACTTGAAGTCATGTACTGCCCAAATCCTGTCTTTTGGACAAATCACTATGAGTTTGTTTTGAATGGCAACATGAAATGTCTCAGTGTCTATTTCCTCACTTATCATTTTTTTGACTTTTCACCCTTTTGAGGGTAAATATCATATGCATACAGTTAGTGAGCTTTCAACTGTTTGACTGCATAGGACTCATTAGGTTGGTGGTTCAAGCCCTGCCCAGCCATGATAAGATCAGTGCAGTGTTGTTGGATCCTTGTGCGAAACCCTTGACCCCAAAAGTGACCCCCGCTTAGTCTAATGAACAGTAAGCAGCCTGATAAAACCATCAGCTATCGCATGTTATTATGTTATCTCATAATTTAAAAGCATAATATCCCAGAAAACATTTCAAAGAGCCAACTCTTTGTCAGCTTTAAATGAGTGGTAGCAAAACATCACACACAGAGTTAGATACTAACTGCATTGGTACACCAGTCTTAAAATCCCCTCATTGGATCCCAGTAAGTTTTGAAATAAATTTTAAAATTCTAAAATTCTTTCAGGTCAGTAAATGGCAGTGGCGGATCTAGAAAATTTTACATGGGGTGGCAAAGGGGTGGCAAGAGGTCTCGGAGGGGTGGCATGGGACGTCCTCAGTGCAGTATTAGGAAATCCCCGATTCCAATGAAGTTGGGACATTTTGTAAAACGAGCATAAAAGCAGAATACACTGATTTGCAAATCTCTTCAACCCACATTTTATTCACAATAGAGCACAGACAACATATCATATGTTGTAAGTGAAGACAGGCAGAGGTTCACCAATCTGCAAAAAAAAAACTGCGACTAAAAATTGAGGAACAATTTCAGAAAAATATTCTTCAATGGATTTATTGAACAGTGTGTCCCAAAAAGAGAAACCAAGAATAAATGGTTAATTCTATAACAATTGCTGAACATTCCTTGAATAAAAATAGCATTTGGTGTTATTTAACTATGTCTTTATCTAATGATGTCAAGTAATTGGAGGTTGTGCCACACTCAACTGAACAACAATAACACTTTTAGAGTAATTCAGTCACCACTTTGCACCAGATCGTATAAAATGATGACAGGCCTAAACACGGATGAACCGGGATGATCAGTTTCAAGTCAACTTTTCATTGTCGGGGCCATTAGTGCTTTAGGGTATGTAATGTGTAGGCCTACTGCTTTAAATGTAAACCCTTCTAGCTGCATGACAGATGTGCTCAAATCATGCAGCTGACAACAGATCAATGAGTTCTGACAATGATGCCTGACTAATTTTGTTTTCTTTGTATGATGTGAAAAGTGTGAATAGTCTTAATTAGTTTTATAGATACTAAGTTTCAACAGAATACTTCTCATTTTATTCCCAGTTTCCCTTTTTTCCGGAAGCACTGTATTATCATGCCTTCCAAGATGTACTAGAGTGAATATTTAGGCCTAATGAAATCAAAGTACCTCAAAATAGATACAGCAAAAGTACTTAAGTCACAGTCCAGGACTGATATTGGCCATCTCTTTTGAGAGAGCTTCAGACGACGATTGCTGTGCTGTGCAGCAAAGCGTCTCACAAACATATCCAAATCTAGCTCTTTTGAACGCTGTTTCTCAATTCTGAGGACAGCTAAATTTCTAAGAAGATCGTCTGATGATTGTCAGGCTACATAGACCTCTAGTCATGGGTTGGAATTTCCGCCAAGTCGGATTTTGCTCCTGCTGCGAGTGCTTATGAGCTACGCAAAAAAAAAAAAAAAAAAACCGAATTGCCAGATCTGTACAAACATATATACGGTAAAATAATAACAATTATATTTCAAGTTTCAGTGGAATTTAAAAATTTTTTTGCCTGGTTCGGCTGACGCATACCAAATTCATTAGGACATACCATCTGTATGTTTACAAAAAGGGATCTGCCTGTACTTTTACCTGTAATAGAATGAGAGGCTAATAATACTGCTGCCTTACCTTTAGCATACAGGCTAGCGATACGGGTTCATTCCTGTAGCCACTGCCTTGACAGTAAGGACCTGGTTTTATTATGCAGCCTCATTGCTGTGATATTGTTCACATAACACTGAAACTTAACAGCAACCCTCTGGATTCAACATGCCGGTTTTTGATATCCAGCTAAATGCTTCAAGTCTGTTCTCGATTTTATGATAATCAAAACTAACGGAGGGGAAAAATGCTCCAACAAATCGCACAGGAGTGAGTTACTTTTGACCAGAGATTAATGAGCGCATTGAACCATCGCCTTTAATTAGCGTACATTCCACTTATTAGAAATTTAACTTAAAAATAATCTATTATTATTAACCTATTTTGTTGATCCCTCTTTTAATACATATTAGTAATGTTATAATGTTGGTTGTCCATTCTCAACCTCTGAAAAGCTTCTATACATAAGATAAACGGTTTTTGTCGTAATCCAAGAACGTGATTTGGCAAACGTCATTTCCTCTCTGAACAGCTCCTCCCAAGATCTTCACAAGATCTAGGCAAAACCTGACGTCAGGTTGCGCCGTCCAATTAGCACAGACCTAGCCAGAGCCAACCACTTCGCTGGACCTACCCACACCAGAAACTATTCGAGCAGGCACTAACAATGGCAGATCATACTATTCCTTAGTAGCATCTACACTTTTTGAAATAAGAAAGAAGAACCGCAGATCATTTGAGGTGCAGTCTTGTCAGTATCTCTCCCAAAGCTGCTTACTTTTGGACGCAAAGAAAAACACCTATGTCTCTTCCAAAAGACGATACCAGTGGGAAGCTTTTTTTTTTTGCTGGCAGCAAATAGCCGTGGCCAAAGGGAATTTTAGCCGCTTGTACTCAGCATTTCACCAAAGATAGCTTTGTTAATAAAGGATAATTCAACACAGGATAAGCGTTTCTGCTGCTTCTCAAACCTGGAGCAGCTGCATCGATCAAGCACTCGGAGCCACAAGCTGGAAGTAACGATATAATCGCAAATAACGTAAGTGAATCTAACGTGTTATGGGTTGCTACTGGCTAGCAGGACCGCTAACAACAGTTAGCTTTAACAACTGGCCTCAAGCGCAGGCTTTGTAACACATCTGAAGATAAATCCTGGATCGGTTGCGACTGTTTGTGACTCACAGACACAGAAGCTGTAAGTTGCTTTTACTGCATATGCCAACCTGACGTGATAGCCTGTTGATTGTGGCTGTAGCACTGCGGCTGACATAGTCAAGTTATTGTTGCTGATATTTGTTTCCTAAACATGCAAGAGTAATATCTGGGGAAACTCCTTGTGTGAACATATACCTCATTTGAAGCTAATTTTTGATACTTGTTTGTAATTTGGATGCTTAGTACAACTGTCCACAGTAACGGAACTTGCTGTCTGTAAAACCTGTATTGCAAGGGTTTGTTTCTGTGGTTGTTATGACCGCTCTGTTACCAGCTACTGCATGTTAGTTCTCGTGCCGCCGTGGTAATTAAAAATGCTCCTGGTTAACTTATATGCAGTAATTCTGATCGGAACACTTGTGTTACTTCGGTAAGCATCAAGGTGGCAGTTTCCTCATAACATTGCCCGATTGTAGCCACGAAGCTAACCAGAGAGGTACTATATGACTGCGGTCGGGCTGAAAAGGCTGCAGTTAGACCGGATGTAGGTTTTGCAGAGCTTAGGATATGTGTTTGGGTTTGCTTACGGCCAGTGGCGGTCCCACAGGAGGGGCAAAGACACGTCCCTTTTAGTCCTGGCTAGATCTCAATCATTTTCCTTTGTTGACGTCTTTTCCAATCATTGTAATTGGCAACTGAAGACATGGTTTTTTACCGTATGCGATCTAACAACGATGAAATCATTGGCTAAATTCAGTGCAGGAAAATAATTTGCTTATTAATTGGCCAATGCTTCGCGTGATTGAACTGGTCCGTGTTCCAATGAAACCCGGACTCTCACTCTCGGAATTTCGTGGGTTGATTAAAAAAAAAACCAGTGGCACTCGGCACTAGGTTATAAAAAGCGTGCAGCTCAAGCAATTAGCGAGAGTCGACAGGTAGGCTATGCAATTTTGAATAACGTAGATTGAAATACAGCAAATACACGTCCAGATGAATGATTGTCGTCTTACCTAATTGGGGAGAAAAAGCAGCACCTGTTAAATGCCGACCGCTGTCAGAATGAACCTTTTGTTAATCATGAAGATGACTGAGAACAGGTCAGGATTTATAATTGTTTTCAACGGCTGTTTTGTGCAACCCAATTCTCTGTTCCGCCACTGTACTGAATTTAACCCACGATTTGATCGCTGTTAGATCGCACGTGGAGAGAAACCATGTCTTCAGTTGCCACTTACAATAATTGGAAAAGACATCTATAAAGGAAATTGATTGAGATCTAGCCAGGACTAAAAGGGACATGTCTTCGCCCCTCCTGTGGGACCGCCACTGCTTATGGCTGCTTGTGATCGCTTCACTTGTCCATGACCGGAATCAGCTTCTTCACTGATACTTCGCAAATGCCTGGGCAAGCTCTCTGGTGCTACTGTGAGAGCAATGCGAAACGCAGAAGCTCTACCGTATGTGGTATAACAAATGATTTTTCTGCACTACCGTTACATAATTTCATCCCCCTTTAGAAGTTGTTGTGGCTAATAAAAAGCCAAAAAAGGCGGCAATTTAATAGGAAATTATTTTCTGGAGAAGAGATTTGTTAGCTCCACATAAGCAACTTTTCCGCGCTAACAGAACTTACGGTCTGTAAAACCTGTATTATGTTCATAACATAACCAAGCTCTCTCTAGCTGTCGCATACTAGGCTTCCATAAAACTGCTTTCACATCGGACGTGAAACAAATTTTTCGGGGACAGATTAGCCTACATTCAAAGGCAATGCAAAGATGCGAATACACGCGTTATGGACGAATTAAGCAGCTTTCACACTGGATACGAAACAAATTTTTTGTATGACAGGTTACATTCAAAGTCAATGCAAAGACACGAATACACGCATTATGGGCGCGGTAAGTAGCTTACATTCAAAGTCAATGCTAAGACGCGAATACAGGCGTTGTGGGCCCGTCAAGCCGCTTTCACACCGGACATGAAACAAATTTTTTCGTCTGACAGATTACATTCAAAGTCATGAACGCTTATCAGCTACTGCATGTTAGTTTGCGTGCTCTGCTAATTAAAAATTCTCTTGGTTAACTTATATGCAGCAATTCAATTTCAGTATGCTTGTGTTACTTCAGTAAGCATCAATGTGGCAGTTTCATCATAATGTTACCTGATTGTAGCCACTACGGTTGAAGCTAACCAGAGAGGTGCAGTATGACCAGATGTAGGTTTTGCAAAGCTTGGGGTGCGTTTTTGGGTGCTTGTGAAACGATCGCTTTACTTATTCATGACCGCTGTCTGCCTGATACTTCTCCAATACTTAGGCAAGCTCTCTGATGCTACAGGTGAAAGCAATAGGGAAGCGCACAGGCTATAATGTGTCTGGTATCACAAACGATTTATCTGCATTGCCATCAATTTAATAGTAAATTCTTTCCTGTAAAAGTTCTTCATTCGCTAGCTCCACATAAGCAACGGTTCACGCAAAAGTAACTTACGGTCTGTAAAACCTGTATTATGCTCATAACATAATCAGAGCTCTATTTAGCTTTCACGCACTATCCATAACGCGCCTATTCTACACGAGGAAATGCTAGTCATTCTGACGCAATGAGAAAACCATTACCACGGGCAGTTTCCGAAAAGACTGTTTCGCATGGAGCTTTCGCCCCTCAGTCATATAGCAGCGCAGAAGCTGTTCGTTTCTCCATACTAACGACACACCACAGTTATGCACACAAACCAGCAGGCCCTTATAATTCACACCGAAGCAGTCCATAAGCTGTTGGTCCACTTTTAGCTGCTCACTGTCCATGTTTCCCTCTAAACTCAGACCCTCTGGATTTCTACAGTTTCCGGTCTACACGTGGGTATGTCGACCCATTCTACAAATGTGTCTATATGGGGTGGATTCTAGCTTTCCCTGCATCCTAGCTATAGAGTAGAAAAACTGCTGTACGCACCACTGATGCTGTAGCAAACTGTAGCCGATAACAAATTTGAGCTTGAGCTGCCAGATTTTCTCACTGCATCCTCCACTTTCACCGCAGCGTTACTGAGAACAAGTTCATTACATTAGATCTATATTCAAATATAGCGGTAGATTTCGGAATTTTATCAGATGGCAGAGGTGTCTCATGTTTCACTCTGGGGAGGTGGACCCGGAAAACTGCGTTCTGCAGTCTCGTCCCGCCCAACTCCGCCCTACACAGAGCTGGCCAGTCAGTAGAAAGTGGGCACAAGGGGAATGGGGGACATAGCGGAAGAGCCGCCCCAATGAGGCGTTTCAGGCAGAGACTACAATTGGACTAAAAATGGGTTTTTTTGAGGATGGCAGTATGAGCTAAATAAGAGCCCTGTTTTGGACTTTGAACAATCAGGAGTACTCTAGGGGAGTCCAAAATCAAAATATAACCTTGGAATTATTGTAAAATAGATCCCCTTTAACTTTAACTTCATGTGTTAAAATGTCACCGGGCGAAACTGAATTTACCTGGAGAAAGTTGGGTGGCTAGTGGCTCCACTCTGCTGCGCTGCACACAGACTCCAACATGTGACAATGACAACTGACACATGCCAGCGCGGGGCAAGAGGCTCGTCACGCAGACTCCGCACTGCAGGACTGAAGCCATTTGAGGAGCCGAATATTAAATTAATTTTTTTTTTTTGTGAATTCATCTTTTATTTTGATACCTTTTAGGGGCTTTTAGACATAGTGGTGATTTGTTTTACAAGTATAGTTTTAAGAACATTAAAGTTAGGGGGGCAGCTTGGGGGGCAAGGCTCGACAGTTGCCCCCCTCTGCCCCCCTGTAGATCCGCCCCCGGTAAATGGTGCCTGACTATATGGTAGAGATATTTACCAGCAATGAGCCATGCAGACCCCCCAGGTCCTCTGGCTCTGGCCCTTTAGTTGCCTGTCCTGTGAGGACCAGGACTCACAGACAGACAGGCTTTCGTGTTGTTGGTCCTCGCTTTTGGAACAGTTGGGCGGAGGATTATGGGAAATGTCAATTTATGAACTCTTTCAAATGTAATTTCAAAATGTACCCTTTCAGCCATGTTTTTTTTTTATGATTGGTATTTCATCTGAACTAATGATTTCTACTTTACTTACTTCATTATTTTTAGAAAATTTATTTAAATTTTTGATCTAACTTGTTTGCAGTCTTACTCTTTCTTCCTTTCGTGTGTGTGCGCGTGTGTTTGTGTGTGTGTGTAAGCATGTGTAAGAGAGTATGAGTGTGTGTGTGTCAGTATTTGTGTCCATGCGCTTGTGTGTGCATGTCCTTGATTGATGTTGTGAGTGTGTGTGTGTGTGTGTGTGTGCGTGCGTGTGTGTGTGCGTGTGTATGTGTGTGTGGGCATGTGTTTTTGGGTGCAGGTCTGTGTGTGCGGTTGCATCTGTGAGTTTGTGAGTATGACTGACTGTTTTATTGTTTCATGTACCGATGTGAGGGTGCGTGCGTGCACGCGCATGTGTGACAATGTGTGTGTGAGCATATGTACACCTGAGTGTGGGTGTGTGTGTGAGTTAGCAGGGCAGAGTGGAGTCAGGTGAGCCAATCACACCTTTACTGCAGCCTCAAAATAATAATCCAGTTTAAAACACCTATGACGCACACACTCCTCATTTACTGACGTCTCCATGAGGTGTTAGACCAAGATGGAGGAGAATGACAGATGCAGTAAATGCTCTCTTGCTCTGCTTGTGAACCCTTATGCTATTGCAGGACGGGGTCTACAAAACGCCATTCAGCAAGGCCGCACTGTGCAGTGCTTATCTGTGCCGCACATAAAAGCTTCTTCGCCCCCGACTCCAATTCGGGATTTCGCAGTTCTTGTGGAGGGCTAATTGCCGACAGGGGCTAAATGCACTTTACTTGCAGTAAAATTGCTTAAAAAAAGCACCCCTAAAAGAACCGTAGTTGGAATAATTTATTATTTCCACTCATTGCCTTATTTGTTTTATTCATAATGAATATTTTTTTAACGCAAGAAAAATGGTTGCTCCAGCACCATTATGATTTATGGCACCCGTGAATATAATAATTGAAAGTGCAGTAATTTTCACACATTCACATTAAAAACAGGCTCGGGCAGCAAGATTATGTGTTTATGTATCTGAACAACACAATCTTCACTTGCTGTCACCCTTGCCGCCAAATGATAAAAATTGCCTTTTTCCTGCTTTTTTTCTGTTAGAAACTTCTGAAAAATTAAAACAGCGATGCAGTTTTATAATGATTCATGTTAATTTTCTTTAAAAATGGTCATGTAGCTGAATTCCAGCATGACGTACATCAATCCAATGAAATCATTGAACATTTACCCTCTTATTGTGTTGAATTGAATTAAATATTTTTGGTTTGATCCCTGCAATGTAAATCTGCATAAGATGTTTGTAACTGAAAGGGCTCTAATTTCTTGGCGCAGCGCAGGTGGCGTAGCGAGGCGCAGCCCGCGCAGTGGTAATTTCGTCCGGCGCAGCCCGCGCGGTGGTAATTTCGTGAGGTGCGCAGCCTTTGGTAGACGAATGTGCGCCGAGATGGGTGTGGCGGCGTAGTAGGGGGAGGTGTCACATATTCATCAAGACGCAGTGACAATTCCATAGAAAAAGTCTCCGCTGGAGTTGCGCAGAAAGCTCGCCATATCCAAATTGGATTAATTTCTGTGTAGCGGTAATTTGGCTGACCGGCGCAGAGTGCGCACACATCACCGAAACCTCACAGGCAGGTTTCCAGAATGTCAGGTACATTTCAATGCAAGAAATAATTACAGGAAGCACTATTTAATGTAACTATCTGAATAAGCTCCGTGTCCGAAAGTCATAAAAGTTCTAATTTTTCCGAATATTCCAGGAATTATTAGACATGCAAACTTATGTTTGTGTTCGACCTTCACAAAATGCAAATTGATAGCTATCGACTTTTCTTGGTCTTTTTAGCCTATTCGTCTGTTTTCTTCCGTTGAAGATAGAGAGCAGTCTCTATTCGGTCTTTCTTTTGAAAATTAGTTGAACAGATTCACGCTTTATTTCCACGGTAGAGATAAAATAGTGCTTGTTATCAGAGAGCAAATCAATTCCATGACCATTGACAGTGTGAATAAATTGTCGCATGCACGATCAAGACTGTCTGACGCGAAATGCTAAATACTCCATGTCCACCAGCCAGCAAAGTATTGTTTTGAGAACAGATTTATAACGAAATAAAGAATAAAAAGATATCACCAGCAAACGGGACATCCAACAAAGATGACCCGCCAATAAATAAATCACAGTGTTCAGTGTTGGATGTTCTGTTGTTAAAATGTTTCTTTTTATTCTATATTTCGTTATCAATCTGTTCTAATCGTCCCCCTTTTTTTGGCTGTCAGACACGGATGCATTGTACATTGTCCCGCGCCAATGCGACTCACTTTATTGAGCAGAACTTAAACAGAAACATTGACTGAAATTCTCGGTACTCATCTTGAAGAACTGAGCTCTCTTATCAAAACATTCACATTTAATATCTAAAAGAGTCAGTAGATTTGAAGAAATTAAAAACAATAATAGACTGTCGGACACAGATATTTATTAAAACCCCGTCAGACTTTCGGACACAAGACGCAATCTGTCGAGCGAAAAATTTGTTTTGCGTCCAGTGTGCAAGCGGCTGAATACCAGGCTACTATTATTGTCACTTAGGTTTTATCGTCTTTAGTGGGGGAAAGGAATACAGCCTGATTGCTATGATCTCATACTGAGTTAAGATCACATATTGAAAATAAATGTGTCACGTATCTTGCATTGTTGTCCATGCATGTAAATCCCAAAATTTAAAGCAGCAACAATTTGTAATAGGCTAATAGGAACACGCTATACATCGTTTCTCTTGCCAGTGAGCAAGATTTGACTCGGCTGTGTCGGCTTCTTTGCCAACTTGCGCAGGAAGGAGGGGCAGAGGCGGGACAGAGGAGTACTTGCGCCAGGCTACGCCGGGCACGAAATTGCCACATACGCCTGGACACACCCTGTTGGCGCGGCGCACCCCCCATGTGCCACGCCTGCGCCTGGTTTACGAAATTAGAGCCCAAAGAGTTCCCAAATTTTCTATCAGAAGATTTTTTTTCCACTGACCATTTTAATGGCCAGGTAATTAAACACAACTCCCCAACCCTTCCCTAACACATCAAGCCCTGATTTCATATGATATAACAAAATGAATGAGACCGAATGTGAAATGAATGAGAAATTAATTTGAACATGCCCTCGGTATTAGGTACCACAAAAACAAGATCAAAATTACGGTTTTATGTCATAATTTATCCTGGAGTCAAAATGACCCAAACAACACCAATGCCTAAAACATGTGTATTGGACCTAAAATCATCTTTTACCCATAAAATTAGGTAAAAAAAAAAAAAAAAAATCTGGCTGAAAAAAGCATGTAAACCATGTTTTTAGAGTTGACTACTGAATTAAGTCAAACTGACCCCAAACATAAGGGGTTAAGAATAGCTGCACAATGCAAGTTCATGATGCTTTTATGAATTATTGTTATGTACTATGTACATGCAATTAAAATGTTTCCCAGATTACTGCCAGGTATTGCCACTTTTAATGAGACTGCAGTTATGATGTTGTGGAGAGATGGCTGTTCGTTTATTGAAGACCAGGGTAATGCATGTGAAGTTCTTTGCACAATAGATTTTCAGTGTTTAATCAACTCTTTGTACATCCTTTTAACTAAGTACTCTGTTAGTGTTGAATCAACTCTTAGGTGAATACACCCCCTGCAATGTATTAATCTTTTTCATTTAAATTTTTAAAAAATTGCAGTAGCTGATAAGTGGTCACGACTTTGAATGTAATCTGTGGATTACGAAAAATTCGTTTAGCGTCCGGTATGAAAGCGGCTTGACCTGCCCATAACGCGTGTATTCGCGTCTTGGCATTGACTTTTAAATTTTAATTTAATTTTTTTTAATCCAGCTATTCCACAGAAAATTTATTTCAGCAAAATTACTGTGTTATATTCCAAATTGTTTACTTTCGTAGCTAGTGTAAGACAGGTTGTAGATTTATCATGAATAATATGCTCTAAAAAGTTCACAAGCAATAATCCCATTGCTTAGCTCAGTCTGTGTTACAAAAGCGTCGGCCACGGAAAAGTCCGCGGTTTGTTGGAATGTTTCCCAAAACACCCATTTAAGTCCATTTAAGGCTTAACACTGAACATCCTACTGTGTAGATGCCACGATGATTTGAAAACACCGCTGCCGATCAGTGAGACTTTGTAATTAAAACAAGCTACATAAAAAAGGGTGTAAAAGTGACCAGCCAAAGAGTGCAGTCATTTCCTCATAGGTGTTAATTTACAGTGGAACCTATAAGTTACTTGCCCCCTCACCAAACTCCCCCGCACACCCTCCTACGGCAAGAGGTTACCACACATTACAACACATCCTTAGTGAAGCAATCCTGCCTTACAGGAACATGAATTTCACAAATATCCTCCCAGTTAAAACAATGTGACACTCAATCTCTCATGTGGGGTCTGGGGTCTGGCTGTGCTCAACAGAGACAACGCTATCGAGGGGTCTTCCCTTTGTGAATTAGTTGTTTGTATATGTGATGGTACATGCTAGTTCTTCTCCGGTTATTCAATATTAGTCTCAAGGCAAAATTGACAATCTCAACCACTTCCTCTTTTGACTGGTACTCTGGCAAAAATCTGGTTTCTAGTCATTAGTGACACAATAACATGTGACCACTGTAGAGCAAAGCCACGATGGAGAGTGTTAACATGTGTGAGTGTGTGCGCTGTGTGTGAGTCCATGCTGCGTGTCTTTGTGTGTGCACACATAGACATACTGCGTTCGTTTGTATACGTTTGGCTGTATGAGTGCCTGTGAATGTACATGTGTGTACTTGTGTATGCGTCCACATGTACACATTCATAGTTCAGACATGTAAGAACAATAACTTAAATGCAAAATCCAGACGCAACAGATACTCCCTCCGCAGTTTAACTAAGCCGTAGAGTAACAATACCGCAACAAATAAAAACCCAGAAACATCCATGCTTGACACTCACATGAAAAAAAAAGAAAGAAATCACTCTTGTGACTATAAGACGGCCACTAACAAGCAACAAGTCACTCCGTTAGACTAGTTCTGGTTTACTTACCAGACCGGCGTAACACGATTCTCTTCAAGAACCATGGATTCGGCTCTTCGATAAGGTCTGATATGATGCCGCGACTGTGATTTAAAGAAGAAGTGATGCATGCTGGGTAACACTCAATGCAAAAGAAGCAGCGTCAGGGCAAAGCACCTCTCCATCAGCCCGGCGGGGGGAACCAAGAATCCAGGCGCAGTTTGGAAAAATGTGGGACTCTGGAGTGTCCAACCTGGCAAAGAGGCCACTGCCCTGATTATGGCTGAGACAAGAGAGGGCGAGAAAGGGGGAGAGAGAGAGAGAGAGAGAGATGGGTACATGGTGCACGTCATACAAGGGGAATCTGGGGCCACAAATGCAGAAGCAGGGAGGTTTCAGTTTCAGAGGCTCTTCCACTCTGGCTGGAAAACCTAGGAACACCAATGTAGTGGAGCTGTGTGTGTGTGTGTGTGTGTGTAGTCCGTGTTTACCTACCCTTGTCCCCATAAGACAAGGAATTCCAGATTTCTTTATACAAAGTACTTACGAGGACATTTTCAAGTCCCCACGAGGAAACTGAGCTATTTTACAATCAGGGATTAAGGTGAGGGTTGGGATAAGGTGAGGGTTTGGTAGGTACAGTTGAGGATTAAGGTCAGAGAAAGGGGTTTAGGAATGAGTGCAAATTTATGGAAGACACAAGACATGGAAACCCATTTGGGGGAGTGACAAAAACATAAATAAATATATAAATTACTCAGAGGCAACAGCCTCTCCTTTCATCGGCGAAAATTTTCAGCTGTGATATATGTAGTTCTCCCTTCAGCACTCATTTTTGTATCCATACTAAATTATTAAAGAAAAGATCAGTGAAGGACCATCTGATCAATTTCTCCATACTCTACAACTGTGCATTTTTCGGTGCTGTTCCCTACCATTTTTAAAACCTCAGAGATGGAACATGAAATTCTGTATTAGCTTCAGTAACATGACATTAGGCTGCAGCAATCAGTTAAAATTACCTCCAGGTCCTATTCGTGTATATAAGGCTTTCATTATTACTTATGAATTTTGAGTTTTCGGATTGTTTGTGGATCCTGCAGTGACTTACCCTGTTGTATGAATATTTTTATTTTTTATTTTATTTTATTTTTTCCGGAAAACATCTTATGTAATTGTAGATGAGACCCTACCTTGAACTCTCGTAGGCCAACAGCCACTCATGGTTGCCTATATGAAATCAGAAAATGATTTAGAATCCAGTTTTCATTTATTTCATGGCAGGTGAAGACACCCACGCAATCCACCTCAGTCTTTACACAAAAACAGTTCCTTGCCAACCTAAATAATGTCAAGGGGGCATTAGTTTGAAGCGCGAGTTGGGAGTTTAATAAATGCGCCGCTAAACGGGTGATGGAACGCGCGGAGAGGGAGCTAGACACTAATTAAAAATACATTAACTGATTATCGCCTCGTTGACATATTTTACTTGATCTTTCCTCTAATCTGCGGTAATGAAGGAAGTGCCTTGGATCTGCTGGGTATAACAGGCACCGTTTCTGCGAGCAGGAGTTGTAGCCTCGATGATGTGGGCTGAGGGAAACGCTTGGATGATCATCTGCCTGGCTCGCACACCTTAGCGGCAAGCCATCTCGATGTCATGAGTGCTAATTTATTCCCACAAAACCAAGTAGAAATTCTACGAGGAAACTGCCAAAAGAGAAACACAAAAATAGCAGAGGCGACTCTCCATTTAAAATAATATATTAGCCATTATTTTCCAACCATAGGGCTTGCGGCTCAGTTCCCCCAAACACCCAGATTAACAGTAAACACAGATATTGACGTCTTCCGCTATTCGTTCTTCTCATCTCAGTTATGGATCAATGGTTCTGGCGAGTTCTGAATCATTCATCACGGGTTCAGGAGTTTTCTTGTGAGCTGTTAACAGGGTAACCGTTTCTGATCCTCGGCGGCAGCGTCTGGCGCTTCATTTGCTCAGTCACGTGCGCCATCATATCAGACAGCTCTGCAGTCCCTCATCGCTTGTGACTCATTGGCCAGATACGTGAGCAGCTCGGCTTACCTCCGCTCACTGGTTAAAACTACCTCACCCTCGCCTCACACGGTCAGTGCTGTCCGTAGGCGTTTGGTCAGTCATACAATTTTTGGTGGGTAGCTGGCTGTCCTTATACTCTAAAACATTGGATTTACAAGCAATGCATAGGCTATATGAGGTTGAAGGATGCTGATGCTTTTTTTATTTTTAGGTGTTTACATCCATTTGTGCGGTGACTGTTCACTTGCTCTTTGCGCAGTATTGGTGCTAGCAGCTCTCTCAAGAACCGCTCAGCCAAACAACTTCAAACTCAACATTGCACTTGCTTGGGTCCTTGGCAATACACACATACTTTTTCAATTTGATCGAATGAATGGCTGTTGAGATATGCAAAGAACACAGACATGCACACGCGCGTGCACATGCACACACACACACACACACAAACACAAACACACTAGCATACATAGACTTAGCGCCATTAAAAATGCAACGGTGAGGTATGTACTGTATTTGTGGCAAAGTGAAGAATCGATTGATTTTTTATCATTTTTCCAGTGAGGTATGAGAGGAAATAAAGAAAAGCGTGTGGAATTGTAATCCTGACACACACCACATGAACGCACCAAGCTCTTCAGTAATAACAAACACTGAGCTGTTCGTGATGTGTACTGTGACACTTGACTTGTTCTGTTGGGTGAGGTCGATAGCCTACATAAAGCCAAAAAAAAAAAGAAAAAAGCTACTGCATCAAGAAAATGGAACAGCATGTGGCACAGTAGAGAGAAAAAGAGCCTTTGGCACGTTACGGGCAGATCTCAGCCCCCGAGAGAGGGGGTGCGTCATTTTCACTGTCACCGTTCAACAATCAGTTGGCCGTCTATCCGAAAATGGAACACAGGCACTGTCACTGACCAACCCCGGTTAGTGCAACCACAAGTGACGATGGCAGCTCAAGAGCGCCACATCAGGTTACAGCCTGTATGTGACAGATTGCAGACAGCAACCAAAACTGATCATGAGATGAGGGGCCCGAGACATCTGAGGGTGAATACAAGTTCCGTTCGATGCCCTCTATGTGAGCAACACATGCGTGCGCAAGGCCCCTACAGAAAACCCAGTTTTTGCCCATTTACGCATGGCTGTCCTTACTGTGGTTTTCCGTTCTCAGACAGAAACAGGGAAATAAAGGGCCGAAAAATGACACAGAGGCAGGTGCCCACAGTCAGAAGTGAAGAGTTCCTACTCCTGTTGATGGATGAAAAAGGGCTTTTCTGTAGGGCCCATATGCATGCATGCTTTGCTCACGTTGACAGCGTCAAACGGTACTTGCACTCACCCTCAATCGTCTCTGGCCACTCGCCTCATGATCAGTTTGGGTTGCTATCTGGAATCTGTCACATACAGGCTGTAACCAGATGTGGCGCTCTTGAGCTACCATAGACACTTGTGGCTGCCCTAAGCGGGGTTGGTCAGTGACTGTGCCTGCGTTCCATTCTCAGATAGACAGGAGACTGATTGTTGAACGGTGACAGTGCAAATGACACATCACTTCTCTCCGGCTGAGACCTGCCTGGAAAATGCCAAAGACTTTTTCTCTCTCCTGTGTCACAAGCCGCTCCATTTTCTTGATGCAGTAACATTTTTTGTTTTTTTTTCTGTTAATTTTATGTAGGCTATTGACCACACCCAAAAGTCAAGTGTCACAGTACACATCACAAACAGCTCAATGTTGTTATTACTGAAGAGCTTGGCACGTTATCGTGGCGCATGTCAGGATTACAATACCACACACTTTTCTTTATTTCCACTCATGCCTCACTGGAAAAGCAATAAAAATCAATTGATTCTTCAGGTTGCCGCAAATACAGTACATACCTCACCGCTGCGTTTTTAATGGCTCTAAGTATACATACACACGTCACGCAGATAACTTGGTTTAAAGTAATGATGATTTTGGTGATGATGTTATGAGAACTAAGTAGGAATCAATTAGGCTCACTAACTTATCCAATATCCTCAATCACATGCGTGTGCAAGGGGCCAGACAAAGTTTAAAAATTCTCATTTACATTTGTAGAGTAAAAAGAATAGTTTAACATAAAGCCTGCAGGAATCCCCAGCATGAAGAGTCCCTGTGTGGATCAGCCGTGAGGTGCTGAGGGGATCTGCTCTTGCAGACTGACACAGCCTTGTATCAGGGGTGAGGGTGTGGACAGACTGAGCCTCACAGCTGTGCTCCTTACAAGCACCCAATCCACACCTATCACACCTGTCACAGCCGACCTGCGAAATGGAATTGACTATTGATTTCCCTTTTACCACAGGTCAGTGCCGCAAGACTGCATCACACTGTGGAGCCGACCTTAGTTTGCGCACCCGCGCGCGCGTGTGTGTGTGTGTATGTGAGAGGGTGCATGGAGGGGTGTATTGGGGGCTGGGGGGGAAATTGAAAAATATAAAAAAGAGAGAAGGACTGAATGAAGTGTGTGTGTGTGTGTGTGTGTGTGTGTGCGTGCGTGCATGTTAACTCAGTAATACTGGGCTGTGTGGTTCCCTGAAGGCTAATGTATAAGCTGCTGGAACAATTGGAGGATCATGTTGGACTAGAAGCTCTCTCTCTCTCCCTCTCTCTCCCTCTCTCTCCCTCTCTCTCTCTCTCCTTGCTCTCTCCTCCCTTTCTTTCTCTTCCTTCGATCTGTCTAACTCTCTATTTCTCTTCCTCCATTGTCTCTCTCTTTCTTCCTTCTTCCAGTCACTGTAATTCCTTCCTTCTCAATCTGTCTCTCCCTCTCTCCTCTCTCTACCTCTCTTCCTCCTACATTTCTTCTCTCTCTTTCCATGCCTATGTGGAAAGTTCACTTCATGACTGGTACAGGGAAGGAAACAGCTCATCTCAGGAATGTATAGCAGAACGGAGGTGTCACCACTGGCATTTGCAGGCATAGGAATCTGTGTGGCAGTGTGGGCGCTGATATTTGTCCCCTTTTCCACCTCCTTTGGCTGATATAAGGGAGCAGGTAGATGGAGACACACCCCCCCACCACACACACACACACACACACACACACACACACACATGCAAACGCACACAAACAAACAAATTCAAATAATTTCTATGGCTGCCTCCCCCCCCTCCCCACCACCCTCAACACCCCACCTGGTGGTAATTCAGATGGCAGGTGACAGTGCACCTTCAGTTTGTGTGTGTGTGTGTGTGCGTGCGCCATCTCAGATCACGCTTCAGGAGGAACACCTGTTATCACACCCGGGCATCTCATGTCAAACATCCCCCCAGGGAGCGTAATGATCATACAACAGCTTGTGCCGCCACCGCCCGATCCAACGACACCTATCCAAACCTCAGCCGCCTCTTCCCTAAAACCACAGCACATTCTGCCCCGCGCCCAGCCTACATCCCCTCATGACAACAGCCCTGTCAGGCTGACACAGCCTGCTGCTCTTCAGGTTACATCCTATCAAAATCCAAAGAGGCACAGACTATGAATAACATTCATCTGTTTTTACCACGCAGTAATTCCCTGTTATTACTGTGATGGAACAATTACTAGCTGCTGACCAAGATTATGAGTGTATTATTCTAATATCAAAATTGACTTCATTAAAATTTATTATTATTGTTATTTTTATTATTGGAACAGTATTGTTTGCAGTGACATTTGTTCATCTGCGTCTCTGCCAGCAGTTTAGAGCAAAAATGGTTTGATAAAATTACGAAAAATTTTCGGGAAAGGTGTCCAACGGGTCAATGATCACCTCATTAAATTTAGAACTAATTGGATAAAGGTCAATGTCACCGAAAGCCTGAAGTGTGTAAAACAGGGTACATTTCCTGGCACCACTTATTCTTCCTCTTTTTTGTTGTTGTTATTAGTGGTTATTAAGCATCGTTGTCTTTGTTGTTACCCCCTTAAGTGCTTCACACTGAAAACAGAACAAACTTTGGCGTTTGAGGTGTGATGCTTACAACATGAACCACGATCAAGTTTCCGTTTTCTCAAACCACATAATAGTCAGAAACACAGGAAGGACTAACTGCACCAAAACAGCATATTACAACACAATACCACGCTGTGTGTGTGTGTGTGTGTGTGTGTGTGTGTGTGTGTGTGTGCGCGTGTGCGCATGTGCGCATGAGTGTATTTGCATATGCGCACGCACACGTTTGTGTGCGTCTTTAACCTAAGTAATGAACATACAGTGCCGTGAAAAAGTATTTGCCCCCTTCCTGATTTCTTACTTTTTTGCACATTTTTCACACTTAAATGTTTCAGATCATCAAACAAATTTTAATGTAAGACAAAGATAACCCGAGTAAATACAAATCTAAGTTTTGAATTATGATTTCGTTTAAGGGAAAAAAGTTATCCAAACCTACCTGGCCCTATGTGAAAAAAATAATTGCCCCCCTTGTCAAATCATGAATTAACTTCGATTAAACACATTTTGAGTCTAATTTCACTGGCCACACGCAGGCCTGATAACTGCCAGACCTGTTGAATCAAGAAATTACTTAAATAGAACCTGTTTGACAAAGTAAAGTAGGTTAAAAAATCTCGAAAGCAACATGTCATGCTGCGAACTAAAGAATTCAAGAACAGATGAGAAACAAAGAAATTGACATTTGTCAGTCTGGAAAGGATGGCAAAGCCATTTCTAAGGCTTGTGGACTCCGGCGAATCACAATGAAAGCCATTATCCACGAATGGAGAAAACTTGGAACAGTGGTGCACCTTCCCAGGAGTGCCCGACCTACCAGAATTACTCCAAAAGCGCATCGACGACTCATCCTGGAGGTCACAAAAGAACCCAGAACAACATCTAAAGAACTGCAGGCCTCACTTGCCTCAGTTAAAGTCAGTGTTCACGATTCAACAATAAGACAGAGACTGGGCAAAAATGGCATCCATGGGAGGGTTTCAAGGTGAAAACTACTGCTGACCAAAAAGAACGCAAGGGCTCATCTCACATTTGCCAAAATACATCTTGATGATCCCCAAGACTTTTGGGAAAATATTCTGTGGACTGACGAGACAAAATTTGAACTTTTTGGAAGGTGTGCATCCCGTTACATCTGGCATAAAACTAACATATCATTTCATAAGAACATCATACCAAATGTCAAACATGGTGGTGGTAGTGTGGTGGTTTGGGGCTGCTTTGCTGCTTCAGGACCTGAACGACTTGTTGAAATTGATGGAACTATGAATTCTGCTCTCAACCGGAAAATCCTGAAGGAGAATGTCCAATCATCAGTTGGTGACCTCAAGCTCAAGTGCACTTGGGTTATGCAGCAGGACAATGATCCGAAACACGCTAGCAAGTCCACCTCTGAATGGCTTAAATAAAACAAACTGAAGGTTTTGAGGCGGCCTAAGCAAAGTTCGGACTTAAAGCCTATTGAGATGCAGTGGCATGACCTTAAACAGGCCATTCTTGCTCAAATACCGACCAATATGGCTGAATTAAAACATTCTGTAAAGAAGAGTGGGCCATAATTCCGCCACAGTGATGCAAAAGACTCAATGACAGCCATCACAAACACTTGATTGAAATTGTTGTCGCAGAGGCACAACCAGTTATTAGGTTTAGGAGGCAATTACTTTTTCACACCAGGTCAAGTAGGTTTGGATAGCTTTTGTCCCTTTAATAAATTAAATCATGATTTAAAAACGGCATTTTGTATTTACTCGGGTTGTCTTTGTCTAATATTAAAATTTATTTGCTGATTTGAAACATCTAAGTGTGACAAATATGCAAAAAAATAAGAAATCAGGAAGGGGGCAAATACTTTTTCACGGCTCTGTATAATGATAATGCTCAAATGTAACACGGATTGTTCTCATCGGTCTTCATCGGACAGTAGGACTGTTGTGTTTGTCATTGGTACTTCAGTCTTTCAGTGGGAATAAAAGAGATTAGAAGCCTAATATGTCTTAATAGTAGCTAAACTGTCCAAGAGTCAGTGTGTTTCGCAGATCTCTGCAAGACCAGACAGAGAAGTGCTCTTGGAAATGAAAAGGACCGTACTGTAATGGCCAAGGTTCAGTTAAAATCTATTGAAGTTATCTCGTTATCACTTTATGTGTCTACAAAATGTAGAGCAAGAGTGGTGATCAAGGGAGGGCACTACTCAAAAGTGCTGCTCATAGTTTAACAAAAAATCGCACCACCCAAATTTGCAATCTGAAAAATACAGCTGGAACAATGTACTGAGGACAGCCAAATCAAACATTTTTTGGCTGAAACACCCAACACTATCATTGGAGTGGAAAGGCACCACACAACACTATGAACCCATTGCAAAACTGCAGTATCATGTAGGGAGCCTCGAGAATTGAGGTGGCCTTGCTCCCAAGTCATAAATAACTTTTGGAAAATACGGTATTTTTCAAGAATACAATGAAACAGTTTGATAACTAAGAAGGTCCAAATCCTCCGTTGACCAATTTACGTGACTTATCAGTACATACAGTACTCACATTTTATTGGGTTTGTACCCATGAAATGAGGCCTCACCTCCTACTCAATCCAAGGAATCACATTCTTTTTCAAATCAAGTCAGTGAATGATGAAGCAAATATTCAATACAGAACTAAAAGATGCAAGTGCCATGATTTAGGTGGGAGCTGTTTTGTTTTTTTTTTTTAAGAATAGTAACTTAGATGATGATCAAACATCCTTCTGTGTCTATAAATAACCCAGCAATTCACAAAATCCATGAAGGATTGCATATTTTTTCTTGTTAATGTAGATCTACATCTGTGAAAAACAAAAATGTGCTGCGTTCGGCTTTATTCTATTATAACTGTAATAGAAAAGCTTTCCAGTCATAATTCTTTTTTTTAACCCTCCTATTATGTTCAAATTAACAAACATTTCCCCCCATTTGGGTTCAGTTTGACCCCCACAGTGTAACCCTATGAAGAATTATTGTCACCGAAAGGGACAAGTGCTACCCACATTTCTCTCTCAACTACTCCAAGCATTTCTACTGACAACCTTCATTGCCCAGTAAATAAAACACGACTCTTATCATCCTCCCCAAACACATCAGTATTTATTTTACTTGACGATTGTGAAATGAGAAATTAATGAGAATTGAATGTGTGCACACCCTCAATACTGCCCAATCCAACAAAAACAAGAACAAAATGATGGTTTTATCTAACTATAGAGCTTGGCCTTTGGGCTTATTTGACCTAATTCAGCCAAAATTGACCTTTTTAGGCTTAATGGCTTCTGATAGGTCTTTTACAAGTGAAAACAATATGAAGGACTAGAAGTTGAGAACTTCGTCTGTGGAACCATTTTGTACATGGAGATATTTCTATAAAATTTAGATAGGAAATATCCTATTGAGTTCCCAGTTCTGTTGACTCGTCTGGCCGCGAAGCAAAGTGTCGCGTCAAACTCCGAATGTTGTCTTGACGCTTTTAAATGCCCACTGAAAGCGTCAGCCACATCAACATTGACAGCTGTCAACTCCACTGAGAAGCCATGGGTGTCACTCTCAAAATATTAAACAAGACAACGTATAATTTTGAAAAAGCCTACCGATAAAGCTTATTTTAAGTGATGGCAAAGTGCGACGGTCAGGTTACTATGCTCTATACGTTATACACAGGCATAATTTTCCTCCTAAATTTAGCTGTCTAGTAAATCAAGATTATGATTCACTTTACTATACCCAGCAACGAATTAGCTTGCTAGCTAACTTAGCAGTGTAAAGTTCTTATCAGTGTACCTTGAGTTAGGTAGGGGAGCTCCAGTGCGAAAGTAACTATGGACGAAAGTAACGGCGATTTGCTCACAGCCATCCGCACTTCGATGTGTCATACTCGGTCAGCACGTGCAGCCTGCGCCCCTCTCCAGACCTGCGAACATTCTTGAGGCGTCCAGTCTTTCTCGCTGCACAAGACCGGGAAGACCGTTTTCCACAGCGGTGAGTAAATTCAGACGAATTCTAAACTTTTTAGATTTAAAGATTGTCTTTATCGCTCCACGTGTCATATTAATGAGGAAATGATAGGTGATTTAGTTCTGTAACATATGGTGAAGTTTGAAATGTCAGAATTTTTCCACTTTGGAAGTAATCCTCGTTCAAATGTCAGGAGTCACCGTCAGGACTGAAGTAGCAACTGTTACCTTCGTCCCTCTCTGCTAATACGGCCGCATTTTGTGTTGAAAAGCCCAATAAAAATGTGGTATGTTTTACCGACAGAAAATGCCAAGAGTTAGGGTCAGAACTACCCAGAGAGGAACGGTGGACACGTTTATGCAAGGGCCTTTTTTGATGTCCGAAGAGGCGATAGTGTAAGGAGGGCAGCAGAGGTGCATGGCGTTTGTCATGTCACCCCGTTCAGGTACTGCAAGAGGAGGGCAGAGGCAAGAGGGCAGCAGACCCGGGCCCCGGGGTACAGGGCTCACAACAGAGTCTTCACAGAAGAACAGGAGAAGAGACTGCAGCAGACCCGGGCCCCAGGGTACAGGGCTCACAACAAAGTCTTCACAGAAGAACAGGAGAAGAGACTGCAGGCAGATATCAAGAGAGCAGCCGATATATATTTTGGCCTGAGGAGGTGTGAGTAACACCGCAGACAGAGCTTCAACACTACCGCCATATAGCAAGCACCTCCACTCCAGATATGGCCCGGCTTTGAGCCGGATCAGCTGGAGCCAGTGCACATTCGAAGCGGAGGTGCTTGCTATTTGGGAATTAACCTCTTTTTTAAGCGTTTTTTTAGGTGTGAAAGTTTGCACATGAGCTGGCCGAAAATATTGGCCTCAAAACTCCATGTTCATGGAAGAAAAACCAGATGGCAGGGAAGGATTGGCTCACCTCCTTCCTCAAGTGCAACAAAACCCTGTCCATCCATCAACCTCAAGCTACCAGCATGTCCCGTTCCACCAGCTTCAACAAGACGAACGTGACAGCGTTTTTACAACCTAAAGACTGTCCTCACCCGCTATAATTTTGAGGCAAATGACATCTGGAACATGGATGAAACAGGTAAAAATTTATATTTAGATAAATTTAAAAGCAACAGTGATTTGTAATAGCAATAATTCATTTCACTTATTATTTCAGGTACCACAACGGTTTAAGTGCCAGACAAAATCATTGCCACCAAGGGGCAGTGCCAGGTCGGTGCTGTGACCTCCGGGGAAAGAGGGACATTGGTGATTGTCGCCTTTGCTGCCAACTCACAAGGCAACTTTGTTCCCCCTTACTTTATCTTCCCAAGGAAGAAGTTCCACGACCACTTCATCTGGGATGGTCCCCCTGGCTGCACTGGTTCTGCCGATGGATCGGGATGGATGGAGGAGACAGATTTTTTGGCCTTTTTTACCGCATTTTGCAAGACACACCCGCGTGACCCCGGAGTCAAAGTTGCTGCTACTCTCAGACAATCATGCATCACACCTCTCTGTGGTAGCTATTAACTTTTGCAAGTCACAGGGCATTGTGCTCCTGTCTTTTCCACCCCACTGCTCCCACCATCTTAAGCTGCTAGACCAAAGTGTTTTTGGCCCTCTGAAGCACTACATTAACAGCGCAGCAGACAATTAGATGTGAATGAACCCTGGAAGAACTTTGACCATCAACAACATCCCAAGTCTTGTGGCTAAAGCTCTGCCTCAAGCTGCGACACCAAGCAGCATTTCGTCTGGGTTCGACCGTACTGGTATCTGGCCCTTGAATCCAGATATTTTGAGTGAGGCAGACTTTGCTCCAGGTTTTGTGACCGACTGTCCTACACCAGCACCAGCATCAGCTCCATCCCCAATGCCAGCGCCGGCTCCATCACCAGCGTCCCCTCCATCACCAGCGCCAGCTCCATCGCTAGCGCATGCTCCCTTGAGACAGCAGCCTAGCCCGAGCCTATTGGAGCTGCATCCCCACGAGTCAGCCAGTCCTGTAGATGTGAGAGTTTGTGTCCGTGATTGTGTCTTAAAATGTGCATGCTGAGCCTTGCCAAGCATTTTTTTTTCATATCATCTATTCGGGTATGCTAGTGGTTCTGGGAACATCTAGTGGCACGCCAGTACAGAGATTCAGCCCAGAAAAGGTTCGCCCATATCCCAAGGCTGGCTCGAGTCAAGAAAATAAACGGAGAGGCAGAAAGAGGTCATAGTGTCATTTTTAACTCATCTTGATTCTCTTGCTTGAATAAAAACAAGCTGATTCTAACTATAATCTCATCGAATGTTGCAGGTCAACAGCAATACTGACCGACACCCTGGTGAAAGCTGCTTTGAAGTATGGGTGCGGTGCATCTTTTGTCTGCTGTGGTCTCATGAGGCATTTGAAGCCTATTGAAGTATTTAAAACGAAAGTCTGGCTGTTTTTACTTCTGTTTTAACGACATAAATTTAAAAAGATTCCAGTAAATTTGATCATGTTACTTTTGCCCTGCCCGTGCATTACTTTCATCCCGGCTGGATGGGTCGAAAGAAGCAACCCGCAACTTCCGTTCGACGTCAAACTATGCCGAAGTCAATACATATGGTGATGATTTAGCACCTAATATTGACAGAGCACACATGAAAGTAGTTAATCGCCCCGAATTTTTTTTCGGTCTGTAAAGTTATCTTTTAAAATGACGTCCATGTGAAAAATTTAACTTTCGTACCAGCTCTCCCCTACTGTCTAACTGTAGATCGCTTAAATGCCCGCAAAATAACGGATTTCTTTTCAAATCTGCGACTTGGTTAAAAAAAGCGGGTTGACAACTGCATGTGAGGTTGCCGCTAAATGTGTGCCACTAACCACGATAAGGCGAAATATTTAAGTAATCTAAAAGACAAATGCGTTTTTATTGTGTTGACGCTTCAGAAACTGAGCTGTAGCGAAACGTAAAAAAAATGACGCGCGTCACACGCTGCAAGGGAGCGTTGCTCCATTGAAATTAATGTAACCAATTTTCTGACGCCCGTCTTCCGCCTTCAGTGGGCGTTGGGCTTAATAGTGGACACAGCTCTTTAGAATTTCTATAGAGATTCCTTAAGCCTTCTATAGACTTCTCAAGGTTTCCAGTTCTATAGTCCAGTCTGAAGAACGTATGGATAAGACAAAGGTCTGTAGAATTTCTACGGAATTTGCTTTAGCCTTTCTATAGAACCTGAAGTTCTCAACAAATTACGAGGAAGTTCTATGCAGTTCCATCCGTTCTACAGAAATTCTTGGGAACATTTTTTTTTTTGCAGGAACTGACGATCGGTGGAATTTTTCTATGGGGTGTGAAGACCAGCCGCCCGACTTGTCACCTCCATGAGTCGCGTTCTGTATCGAGTGCTCGAAAAAAATGACCTGACAAGTGACTTTGCCTACAGCGCGCTACCCTCAGTTTTCTCGACTGGGGATCATTTCATTACATTGTTCCGGCACTTACTTTATTTTTTCACAAGCGGAATTACATAGCCTACATACGCGGGCTCTATTTTTGTAAGGTTGATTTATGAACTTCTCTGCCTGACATCTTCCTTTTTCCTTCCTTCAGTACAAATGCACATGCGCTCACACATGTAATCACACGCACCTGCGGCTTTCAGGAGCTAAGATATGACAAACCTTTTGTGAGGCCCACCCAATTCATCTCTCAGCTGAAAAGAATGAGAATAAATTAACGTCCATTTTTTCGCTTTCAATTTCAGGGCTATAGTTAAGCACCGTTCGTTGATTAATGAAAAACATGACATCGACGTACAATTTCTCTTGACAATGATGAATGCTTGCTTTTGTCGGTGCGTTTGGAAACATCCTGACACATACACGCTGATGGGGCCCATTCGAACGACAGGTTTAATGTGATGCAAGTCACGTCACAAACTGGAGCCGTTTCGGGGGAAATTAAATGATTTATGAGGTGAAGTCACAAATATTCTGCACCTGTGACATTTTGGGCCAAGAGCGAGTACCAAAACACGCCGTTAGATGGCACTGTAGTACCATATACATTGTCTGATGAAAAAAAATGTCAACTGCGATCCATATCTGAACGACCATTTTAAAAGTGAATGCTGAACTATGTAACATTAATTAATTAATTAATCAATTTCCCCCTTTTTCATAAAGGACACAGAACAGCCTCAGCTAAAGAACAAGATAGCCTATTTCCTCTTACAAGCCTCGGCGCGCACTGACGCAGCCCCGTATAGCCCACGCCCCGGAAAAAGGCCTGCATTCACATTTTTCTCTTGAATGGTCGGTTGTTTCTGCAGCTATTCTTACGCTTACTTTTGGACCAGAGTTTTTTGTTTTGTGGAAAAAAAATGTCAGCCATGAATTAATGTGAATAGCCCTGCGTTGCTTATTCTAATACAGGATGCTCGACTTATTCCCTTTTCGAACTGATGACATGCTACTGCGTAGCGTGTCGTCTAGCACCCAGCCTAATGCGCGCCCTCGGCCATCTCTGACCACCCGATTCATACTCAGATCTATGAATGAGCTTATTTTAATTCACAGCGAATTAATCGGGGGAACAGCCAAGACAGGAATCCTCAGGATTCCAGGGGACAGAATCCTGCCAGAGCCGGGCGCATATGATGGTGATTGTCACTGTCACTTGGCAATCGTCTCGTGAGAGAGAGAAGAGACCGCTCCCTTCCCACTAAAGCACACATCCCCCGGAGCTATCAGTGGGATACAGTTCAAACCAATTTATGCTAAAAAATAAAAAACTTTTTTTTTTTTTTCATTGACTTTAACCAAAAGTGGCCTGAGTGCGCCGTTCATAACCTCGGCAAGTCAGAGCGAGGAGAATAATCTCTTCATTTGGCTAATTGACTAATGAGGCGCCATCCTATGCCTACCGCAAAGGAAGGGTGGGACCCCTGCCAGAACCCTTGCGCAAGCAGGTTGACTTTTCAGGGCGGTGTGGTTTGCACTCATTCGATTCCAAATGAGCAGAATAGGCAAATTGTTCGTAAAAAAATGTCGAAGCAGTTAATTTTGATGGTATTTTTCTTCTCAGATACTCGTTCTCTTTAACTCAGTCGACTTGGCCATCTGCTGGCCCGGGTAATATTCGGAAATTCATTGAGAACGGAAAAAAGTAATCATCTGTGGTTTTTCTTTACCCGACCTTTTAAGTCCTGCTGTCATGTCCGAGAAAGTCTTTCGTTGCGGAACACTGTTCATCTCATCTGTTCTAAGTCGCTAACAGCTTCCTAAAACCACGACCGAGCATTGTTGTCGGGACAACATGAAAATGCCAGTGTCTAAATTGACTGCATAATGAAATTACCCGATGCATTCAATTAACTGGATCAATTTTGATCGCAAACAAGTTCAGTAATTATGGACAAAACGTTGCTTTTCTTAGCTTACGGTGTAATTTGAAAATAACGACATGGCCATGATTTTTTTTTTTAAATTTCTATCTCGCCCAACCCCCTCCTCCTCTTTCCGGTGTGTGTGTGTGTGAGAGAGAGAGAGAGAGAGAGAGAGAGAGAGAGAGAGAGAGAGAGAGAGAGAGGTGCAGCGAGGAAGGGGAAAAGCATGAATTTGTAGGCCTATTATTCGTTTCTGTTACTTAAAATATTCCCCCGGCCGTAGCCTATTACAATAAAAATCCCTGCGAAAAATTTGTCTCTTGTTTAAAAAAAAAATAACATCATTGATTACACTGGTTATTTTAGCTAATGTTTTAATCTAAATATTTGATTAAATTAAACAGGGTATAATCCTTCCGGGTTTTATTCGGCCGCTAAGGGCGTCGCTCAAGGCCAGGGCCCAACAGCTTCCCTCAATGTGCGTACGATGGGACTTAAACCACCAATCATTCAGGGCCCAGTCACGCACCGTCGTCACTGGGAATACGTTGCCTGATTTGCTGCATGCCTGGGATGGGTCGTGCAATATTGAGACACTTGCTCGCCAAGGCCGTCAAGAAAATAATAGTCTACCTCTTCAAATACTGTTCTTCATTCGTTGGCTAGCCTTCGGACCATATATTCTTACTGTGACTTTATTATATAGGCTATAATACCCTCTGTAGTTGGGGAAGAGTCCCTCTTATCTCACTGGAGGACTTGGAAGGTGATTCCTAATTTTGCTCAGAGAATATAGGGCCTATGGCTCGCCTGGACCACAAAAAAGAAGAGAAACACAATGAATGCTTTCATTTCATTACCCAAGAAAGAGGAGCGGCGCCGTGACACACATTGAACGGCGACATCTTACAATATTGCAGCTGAGAGCGGCGGAGGGCTTTAATAATTCACACAAATTATTTCTGTCAGGACTGACAAGCTAAGCGGCCGCTTGATTTCATTCCGTAATTGGGCGTTCACCTTTAGACCGGCTCCATACTTTAGTAATTAATAGGACCCCTCTATTACTCGAAAAGTAGCGTCGTAGGTAATGGAATTCAAATTGAAAGTGATGGGAACCTGAGGATGCGCGCACGAGGGCCGCGCCCGATCTCTCGCCTTTCGCCAACCGAGCGTCGCAGGAGCTGAAGTCGCAATATGAAACACCGACGCCTTCAAGGAAATCGCCGACAGGTCGGGACGCGAGGGCGAAGCCCTTAGCTGTGAATTTTCTGTGTGTCATTATCTGGCAACGGAGGTGACTCTGGCCACTTAACACAGAATAAAATAGTCCGTTTTCTTTATGAAAAAAAAGTTTCCAAAAACGAACCTTGTGATTCCAAAGCAATAACTTCGGGATAAAAATGTTTTTATATAAAGTAAGTTCACTATGGACTGAAATAAATACAGAGAGTTCCCCATATGAGTAGAAAAAAAGAAATAAATTATTGGAAATAAGACTGAAAGCAGAGTGAAAGTAGATCAGGACTCATTCAGAACTGAAACTGATATAGGCTAACCACCATGCCATTTCAATAGCCCCCCCCCCCTTTTTTTACTGATATTTTACAACACTTCCAAACACAGCTTATCACAGTCCAAAGTGATAAATATATATCAGACTAATTCATGGGATAAAATGTTTATCTGTCAGTGTCACCCTTTCCATCTTTGAGAATCCCTGCTTTTTTAGAGAAAGACTGACAAGTAAAACTGAACCAGAAAGGTCTCCACTTTTTCTAGCTTAACTTCAAACCTACCCCCAGGTCGACACTGGTATGAAATGTTAACAAGGTTAACATGGGAATGAGGGGTCAACGGGTGCAGATTGATGTACTGCCACAGGGTGATCCTGCCTCCACCACACCCACATACTCCACATTTGAGGCTATGTTATGATCCTGATCTGCCTGACCATGTTTTTGTTATGATTCTGCCTGACTGCCATGTTGGATTATGAACTCTGCTTTTTCTGACCATGCTCTGTATTTTGTATTGTGATTTAGATTCCTTGCCATGTTTAGTCTTTGCCTTGTTTTATTCCGGTCCATGTTTTGTGTCATTCCATGCATCGCACTTTGTCTCCTCCTGTCTCGCCTTTTGTCATCTGATCGCTCACTGGCCCAGTATTGTGTGCCGCACTTTCGGCTGATTTCATGGTTTCTGGGATTTCAACCATTCCTTCCAATCTCGTTTACTTCCTTCACCCTGCTTTTCTATATTACTAACAATACTAACAGTTTGTTATTTTAGTTAAACTTGCTAACCAAGACTAACATTGTTTATAGTACTAACTTACTTGCAAGCACTAGGGATTGTATAGCTGCACATTACTAATTGACTAACGAGCTCTCAGCTCTCGCTCTGCTCTAGTCTCCGCCCCTTGCCTTCACTCAATTTACTTTGCTGTGCTTCAGCAGATTATCTGCATCCTGCTAATCACTGTTCTGCCTCTCACTCTGAGCCCTAACTCCCTAACCAGAGCCGTATGTTTGTCAGTAGGCTGTCTCTCTGATCCCTGTCCGCGTTTTGGCTTTTGCCAATTTCTTGTAATTAGGAACTTCCTCATGTTCATTCCTTTGCAAGTAGTCTGATCCAGTACACCTGTTTCCCTTTGTAGTATGTGACTTCCCGCTTTGTCTATTTAAGCAGTCTTTTCACAGCCAGCTCCTTGTCAGAACATTTCCCTTGGTTTGCCTGTGCTACGCTTGTTTTCGCCTTGTATTCTTTCTGATTCACTTCTGACTGGACCGTCCCTGTTTTGCAATTCTGGCTCTGTTTTGGATTACTGTCTGCATCTGTGTATCAAACCATTTTTTGCCTGACTATGAGTACTGTGTTTGCTGCCCTGGAAATGACTCAGATTTTGCCCTCCGGATTTAGATTTTTGGATTGTGGACTCTGTACTGTTGCCTCCTGCTCTGCGGGGGTTCTCACCGCTTCCTTAATAAAATCCAGTTTTACTGCACAGCTCGGTTCTCGCGACTGGTTCCTGAACGATACCTCACAGGCTAGCCTCAAGTCTCTAGTGTCAGCTCAAACAAGACAGGACCTGAGGGACACTCTACCCCTCCTAGAAACTATTTCTGCTTTTCTGTGACACGAAAAACCTCTGGTACTTAGAAGCCTAGAGCTGCTCATTGCATCCTCTTAAGAAAAAAGGGCATCAATTTGGAAGGGTGGTATTTAAGTAGGGGTTATCCCTGGTTACCACCATTGGCTCACAATAAGGCGGTTCTGGGTTTGAGTCCTGGCTAACCAGGACCTCTCCGCTTTGTGTATGCATGTTCTCCACCTGGCTACCAGGGTTTCCTCCAGGTACTCACATTTTCCTGAGCCTATATTGCTCGCATCACCACAGGTACACTCCTGCCGGCGCCACTGAACGAGGCTGGAGTTGATGCCTGAAAACTGCACTGTAGCTGCCCACTGCTCTAATGTAAGAGGGATGGGTCACATTTAGAGGACAAATTACCCACAAAGGATTCAGAAAATCTTATCTTAATCCCAGCAAATGCAACATTAATGCTCTGTTACGTGCTAACGTTCACAGTTCTCGTAAATATGGATTGCAATCAATCAGTGTATAGGAAAGGCAAGTCAGTAGAGAAAGGGAGAAATATAAACAACATTACGGTTTTATTTGACCACGCAGACCTGTGACAAGCGCTTATGTAGAGCCTTCAAATGCAGGCCTACTTAAAGACCACATCACGAGATGTAAATCAGTGAGCGGTCTCCTCAGGTGACGGATCTCAAATGCCAGGAGACACCATAGGGAACTAGCCTGTGGTGTGGTGCTCAGTGGCCTGGGCGAACCACTGCCTTTCACCCATTGCATGCTGGGACTGGCTGCAGTGCATCACTGACTAAAAATGAAAACTTCAAGCGTGTTTGATAATGGATAGATGGTAGCAGTTGCACCCTCATTCCATTCCATAAGGCAGTGTCAGTGGAAATATCCAGACTTTCTTTCCTCCAGATTCTGCGGCGCGTTTTATAATATCCCAGCTGCCCCGTCTGCCAGGACAGACCGCTCAGCACTTCTGGGGTGGCTGGCGGACGCCTCATTACGACTTTCATTCCAGGGGGCAGGAGGGCTCGGATCAGAAACTTTTTCACTTTAAAACTCCGCCATTCTTCCACACTCCTCTCCACACACACACACGCACACACACACACACACATACACACACACACTCTCACCTGTGCTGGCAGGTATTGAAGTGCGGCTGAAGGGCTGGGGGTGGTTGGCTCAAGACTCTGAAATTCAATCAGCCAGTCAAGGGACACAAAGAGCTTTGCTCTCCTTTCTGTCTTTCTCTCTCTATTTTTCTCTCTCCCTCTCACTTTCTCTCTCTCTCTCAATCTTTCTCCTCAAATGAGTCTCCCAAGTTCTTTTTCATCATTTGACCTCTCTTATAACGAGTGAAATGTGCTTAAATGTATCATGAATTATTAGACTTCACCTGAAAATTTTTTTTAAATTGCAGTTTTGAAGAATGTAGCCATTTATTTGGGAGGGACGACTATCGACGCATTTGCCTACGGACTATGGTCCATATGGTACAATATTTTGAGAAACGTATGACTTTTATACATTGTTAATGCATCCCATTTCAATTTTCTGAACCTTTGATAAAAAAAATAAAGACGAAAAATTGGAAAGGCAAGTCAAACTGAATCGAAATGCTCCTGGTTAACCTGTGCATTAAAATTTGATGGGTGAAAGCTCTCTATTTCTTTCCTTGAACATAATATATGCACACCATGAGTTCTGCCTCTTTGTTCAGAGACTGTCATGCAGGTGTAACTTGATAGCAGAGGTAATTAATCCCACCTGCATTTAATGATTTTACATACATACTCACAGCTTTGAATTATATGATTCTGTCAAGCATTATTTAATTAAGAAAAAAAAGGGCCCTCACCACCTTGCCATGCGAATAAACATTCCTTTTTAGAAGAATCAAACATGCTATGCAAAACTGGAGTGCACTCTGTAGAACCCAAACCTCCGGTTACAGAATATGTTCTGGATCACTTCCAAAATTGAATCAACTTTTCCTTGGACTACCAGCCAAATTGCGTGCCTAACCCTTCATAACATTTTGAGTCATCCAGTCAGAAATATCGCACAGACTTGTGTTAGACTGGCCAGTTCAGCACACGGACACTTCTACTACGAAGCCATGCTGTTGTAATAGCTGCAGTATGTGATTGTGCATTGTCCTGCTGAAATACACCTTACCTTCCCAAGGCCTTCCCTGGAATAGATGTCGTTTGGAGGGGAGCAGATGTTGCTCTAAAACCTTTACATACCTTTCAGCATTCATGGAGCTTTTTAAGACATGCGAGTGTCCCAAACCATATGCACTAGTAATGCATTCCCATACCCTCAGAGATGCTGGCTTTTGAACTGAACACTGATAACAGGAGGGGTGGTCTTTCTCCTCTTTTGCCCGGAGGACACAACGCCCATGATTTCCAGCAAGAATGTCAAATTTGAACTCCTCTGACCACAGGACACTTTGCCACTGTGCTACCATCCACTTTAAATGAGCCTTGGCCCACAGAACACGGCGGCGCTTCTGGATCATGCTCAACAATGGTTTCCTTTTTGCATAATCGAGTTTTTGGTGGCATCTTTTGATGGCACAACGGACTGTGTTAAGACAGTGGTTTCTTGAAGTATTCCTGGGCCCATTTAGTGATGTGAATGACAGAATCATTCCGGTGAGTGATGCAGAGGCGTCTGAGGACCCGAAGATCACGGGCATCCAGTAAGGGTCTTCAGCCTTGTCCCTTATGCATGGAGATATTTCCAGTTTCTCTGAATCTTTTGATGATGTTATGCACTGTCGATGATGAGACCTTCAAAGCGTTTGCAATTTGACATTGAGGAATATTGTTTTTAAAGTATTCCACAATTTTTTTACGCAAGCCTTTACAGGTTGGAGAGCCTCTGGCCCTGTTTACTTCTGAGAGACTCAGCCTACTTGCTAAATGTTCTTTTAGCTGATTCTCATATACATATTAATAGCTTTTTCAGCCATTTTTCGTTTGTGTCCCAACTGTTTTGAGACCTGTTGCAGCCAGAAATGTTTTGAAATAAGCTCATTTTGTGGATAAAAATGTAAAATGTCTCAGTTTCAACATTTGGAATGTTATCTATGTTCCATTGTAAATAATATATTGGCTCATGTGATCTGAAAGTCATTGCTTTTTGATTTTATTCACAATTTACACTTCGTCCCAACTATTTCGGAATTGGGGTTGTGTGTGTGTGTGTGTGTGTATATATATATATATATATAAATATATATATATATAAGTATAAATTCTTCTGCATCCATAATCTAGAACATGTTCCGGATCACTTCTAAAATTGAATCAACTCATCCTTGGACTACGATCTATCATCCTATCAAATTTCATGCCAAACAATTCATAACTTTTTGACTTATCCCATTTACAGTCAGAGACACAAACAGACAAACCAACAAACGAGGGTGAAAACATAACCTCCTCAGTTGAGGTAATAATGTATTGATTGGGTAACACTGGCTCAAAAGCATTGACAAAAACTGCAGGCAAACCTGTCCGATCCTGATCTTTTGTGATCCTCTTATTACAAAGAATTATATTAATCTCATAATCTTGTCATTTCGCAGTTCATGTTCTCAAAATCAACTTAGGAACTTGCATTGCACTTGGGAAGCAAGTGCCAAATTAATTACTTTTCTGCATTTACAATGGACTAAGCACTATACCATCATGGCAACCAGGGATAAAATCAAAGAAGTATTGGTTTTTAGTCAGTTGTGGAAAAAGCCACAGACTCTGCCTCACTGAAAGATTGGGCACTAAATTCTCCATTGCAGAGTGAAAGCAGAAGAAGATCTGGAATCGCTGGGAGAGGCCACCACTGAGAGGCAGGAGGATCGGTTTATGGGAGGGTGTGTATGGGGTGATCACCGTCTGAAGATTACTGAGAGGTTCTGACATCATGGCTTGGGTTGGCAGTGGGAGGGATTTAAATTAAGCATCTAATGGACCTTTCCAGCTTGCTCTAACCAGCCCCCCCCCCCTTAATTACTGTTGCTATGTGCCCCATTCAATGCAGCTCAGTTCCACATTGACAACAGGACAGCAAGTTTGAGTATCACTCTCTCGCACATATTCCGAAAATATTGTGGTTTGTTTTTTACCAAATGCGTCCAACTTTTCTGGCAAAGTCATCCAGAGAGGCCTTAACTATTTCACAGAAGGGTATATCCATTACATCAAAATTTTTAATGGAGCGGGTGGAGATACAAGAGGTTAAGTGCTGGCAAATCGATGCAGAATAGCCAAACACCCAATACTGCACATTCAAACCAGGCAAAATAGAGGAATCATACCGCATGTGTAAATCAGGCTAAGTAGTTTTCACACGTTTGTTGCCATCACTGAGCTAAAAATAACACTGGATGCAGTATGCTGTTAAATGTCAGTTGGCCATGAGTCAGACAATACACTAGCCAGACTTTGTAATAAATTATATTACGCAATGCAGCTATCCCTTAAACTAGCTACATTAGACATAGAGTTATTAATCTAACGGTCTTTGTATTGGTGTTTTCATCCTAACCAGTTTTGATGAAAAGCTAACTTTACTCATCTCTGTATGTTGATCTTATTCACATTGATCCGTAATCCATTGCAAACACTTTTCCAACTGCTTTTTTGGCCTTGGAAAAAGGATTAATTGAGCTTTCTGTTACCGGGCTGGGTATCTTTCGTCAGTATTATGCATTCCCCAAGCGCACTAAAGGACCATTTTCGGTAAAGTCGGACACCTCGCCCATTGTGGGACAATGTGGCGGTGCTGTCGGGGTAGGCAGGACCTTTGTAAGATAAGGAAATCTGACTCTTAGTTATTCTATACTTGATTGACAGGTCGCAAAGGTCCATTGGAGGCAGGGAGTTGCTTATTGGTTAGGGAGGGAGTGGGGCTGGGGGGGCTGGTGGTCCAGACTGATTGGTGTCTCATTACTTTTGGAGATCTTGTTTCATTTTTACTGGGATAGCCATGCCTGATACCTACAATATTCTAAATAGCAAAGGCCTAATATATAGGGAGGATGGGGGGACATGCCCTCCGAATATCAATGACATTCCAGAATCCCCCCCACCCACCCCACACCACTTAATAACATAATAACATGGGCCTGAAAACTACACCATGCTGCAAAAAGTATGTTGAAACTTCAATGGAAGCTCTTTGGCAAACATAGAAAATGGACTTTTTTCAATTTCGAATATCAGACACTTATATTAAATTGGGAATTAATTGGTCAAAATGGCAGATAGTACAGCTTTCAGCTTCCATTTAAAAGTATGTTAATGCAATTCTGGTCCACAATTTGGAAATTGTCACCCTATCTGTATGTCTTTACAGTGCCCCCCCACCCTTTACAATTTCAGTAAGTTTCAATTGAGCCTTCTGTAAGAGAAGGGCTGCAGGGCTGCTGAAGGGGTATACAAAGTGCTAAAGATGTCATAACCCTTGTGGGAATGCCTTTTGTTTCTTTTCCTACTCTTCAATTTGCGTGTCCATTAGAAGACTGGTTCTTTTAGCTGTGTCTCGTTTCATGGTTACTTCCTGACGGCCCTGTGATGCATATTTAAAGCCTCTGCTTTTAGTACTGTAAGTTGCTGGATTATACAGTAATTTTCAATTTGTTCTTAGAACCAGTGAATATTCCTGGGGAAAAAAAAAACTCGTAATCTTTACTAAATTATCGTAACCTTTAATGGCAGCCTACTCAGGGTCCAGGATTGGGACTGTGTCCAAGTTAAACCAGCTCAAGTCAGTTCCTCTGTCCAGTTTAATTGGAACAAGCTCCCAAGCCCACTCAGGGTCCAGGATTGGGTCCGCATTCCTGTTAACCCTTCCAAGTATGTTCCCCTGTCCAGTTTGTTAGGAACCAGCTCCCAATCCTTCTCTGGTCACCGGGATTGGAAGCATGTTCCCCTCAAATTTCTTCATCCTCCTGTGGGACAGTTTGACCCTGGTGAACTGTTCTCGCTACCTGACTGCTATCCCAGAAGCCACTGGCTGGTGATTGACAGCTCAGCTCCGCTTATTACATCTGTGCTGAACTGTGCTCTCATCCTCTGGGGTTCCATCCTCACCTCTTCCTTTGGGGTTCTGTCCCCAGTCATACCGTACTACTGTAAATTAACCCATCTATTGGACTGTGCTCTGCCTCCACACTTGATTCCTTGGCTGGAACATAACAAAAGAACTATGACATCCAAACAGTAAGACAGATTTGAATTGCAGACAGTACCTTCAAATTAAAGCTTAATGTCTGTCCTATCTAGCCATTCTGACTAATTCATTCCAAATTCAGGTAATTGTCAAATATGTATAATTACAAAATGTCCATTTTCCATGTATGTCAATGAAGTTTCAGTTAAGTTTTTACACATACATTTGACTATATTGGCAGTCTATGCATCCCAACCGCCTGCTTCAACACTGAAACCAAGTAAAATCAGTTTTTTTTCAATTGTTTCTCCTCATAATTTCACTGCATCCAAGAAATGTTCAATTAGATTGAAATAAGTATGGTGTTGGACCTACCTCAAAGAAAAAGAATTTCTCGGCTTTCAAGAAATTGCTTGAACGGTTTCATTCATCCGGCATTTTATACAGGATTTTTGCCTTGCAATTATAATGAAGTAAGCAAATTAAGATATGTTTACAATGCAATTTCTGTCTTTGCGCAGATTTTCACAAATTTAAACCTTATTCTAAAAAGTCTTTATAATGTCCCTGGGCGTCATCCTCTTTTCTGTCACAGGTGAGTGGGTGTGGCTTCAGGGCGAGTGGGAGCATAGATGATTGGCTAGCTGGTGCATTAGCAGAGGTACAGAGGCAGAAGTGAGCTACAGCAAAGATGAACTATATGCCCCTGGAGCTTGTTTGAAAACCAGGGCCAGCCTTGGAAATGATTATCTAGTGTAGAACAGTTCGTAACAACTAAAATAGGTAATCGGTGTATGGGTGGGGAGAGAGTGACATATCTTGGATAATAAAAACAGAACTGCAAAAATTGTGCATGATGTGCCTTCAGAAATAAACTGCAGTCTCATTCTGAGAATCACAGAACAGGCTCAATAAGTGTTGCTTTTCCTGTAGTCTTCAGACAGGTAGTTCTACGCCTACTGTAGCCAGATTGCTCATTAAGAAGGTGAGCATGTAGCACATAAATATTTATATTTAAGGGAATGTTTAGCAGCATAAAAATGAAAAAATGCCATTAAGCCCTATGGCCTGTATCCAACAAACATCTGTCTTGCCAATTTGTCGCGTAATTAAACGAAATTGTGATTTTGTTTTCTTCAAAAGTAGGTTGGTCGGTTCATTCTGTTGATTGCAAAACTCATTGTACCCATGAGGATAGACCTGAACACTCATGTTTTTCTCAGGCAGCGAAAACACAAGCATTTGCTGAATCCAAGCTTTTGAAGCCTCCTTCTTTTATAATGTGATTGCAAGCAAATAAAAGGAACAGCATTCAGCCTTTGATTGCGTTTCTATCATTACCTGTACTCACAATAGACACCAATATTTTGCATATTCTGTGCCTTTGCTAGTTTTATAAAGTTTTTATTATTTACTATTCCATTGCCAAACACTGCCATGTACTGGCAAATATATTTTAACCCATTTATATTTTGCTTAGGTCAAGAAAAAATTATAAATGTGCATTCCTCTTTCCCCGGTATATTTTACACAGATGAGCTTTTAATATGGAAAATCTAGTAACTACAGTGATTTACAAATGAATGATTTTTGTTTTATTTGCATTTCTCATACAAGCCGATTCTTATCCCAACTCATCATATAGTGACGCTACCTGATCAAGCGGTGATATGCAATGCAAAAAATGGCTTTTGGTATCCTTATTTGATGTCATGGTTTTGGAGGCTGGTGGTGGCTTTGAGACCTTTCTTGGTTGTTCTCGTCCGGGATGATATCGGTTTGCCTACAAACCGGGCCAGCTGGCATTAATTGGGGGTGTCGCCCGGATTCTATTTAAGCCCAAGTTCCACCTCACTGCCCTTGCTAGTGTGTCAGTGTCATGTTTGCACTTTAGCCGGTAAGGTCTCTAGTATGACAGTTGCTGAGGTATTAGCTGCAAGAGGAAGATGGCGAGGGAATCTTTCTGTTTTCCTCCTTCTGGGCACCGTCTGGCACTAATTCTTTTTATCTCGGTTTCTGAGATTTTTTCTCTTTCTATTCATTCTGTCGAACTCGCTTTGCCTCCTTATTGTTTCACGGACTGGATCTAGGTCCTGTGGAAGCGCAAGTTTCTCTCTCTGATTTCTGTCAGTGTTTGTCTCTTATTTTGCTATCCTTCATTTTGTTCCGGCCACAGTATTTGGTGTCTCAAAAACCCGACCATGACATTTGATGCCAGTTTAAAAGAAACTCTACCCCCTCACCTTTAACCCTTAACCCGAACCCTGACCCTAAGCATCTAAAGAGGTCAAGTTGTGTCACTATATGACAAGATGAAAATGTGTTGCTCATACCTTCTTAACTTAACTAGGCTTTTTACTTCAATGCTGCCAGATACTTGCGTTCAGCTGAAATAATTTTGGCTCCATTGATATTTCTACAGCCAGAGTAAACTGTATGGTGTAATTCCCCATTTACCCTTGTATCTTTTACACAGGCGAGCATTTCATCCAGAAAGTATGGTAATTACCTTTTCCTGCACTCTGTTCAATGTTTAATGGTCCTCATTTAACACTGCTGATTGGATAAGATGTAAAAGACCTTGTTAGTTAAAAGCTATAGTAAGCATTAAACACTACATCTGAATGACCAGTACTAAACCCTGAAATCAGCTGCTATATAAGAACCTTTTTACTTGCAGCATGAGCATTTCATGTAAAATCTAAATGAGCTTTTTTTCTTGTTTGTTTATTTTTGGTATCTTGACATCACATTTAATTTCTTCTGTTATGTATGTATGAAATCAATGTAAGACCATTAAATCATACGTGAGTAACCAAAGAATAGGTGGAGATCTCATGCATTCTTGACTTTAACAGAGCTTCAGACCAAGACATTTACTGAGTCTCTGATCTCAGTGGTGTCGACCAGTCCTTGAGGTTTAAGCTGAGTAAAACAGTGCAGGATCTTCCCTAAGCAGATGTGGAGGGATCATACCCTGAACAACCCTGATGTGGTTGGAGTAAAGACTACAGAAAATGGACTAAGCAATAGTGAGTAACTCATTGACTTTCCATGGTCTCACAAAAAACATTTGAATTGATGTAGAACAACACATATACGAAACATTTGGAAAAAATATGGATACACTGCCTTGAGCCAGCAACAATAAGGAAAAGGTTTTGCCCTTATGTGATCATGCTGACTGGACGAGGTCCCAGAACATTGCAACTGACAGCCCAAATTGGAAAGCCCATGACCTTGGTGTCTATTTATCCGTCAGCCTTATACTGCTGATCTTTTTTCCCATGCTGGGACTGAGGAATAAGGCTTGAAATGATGCCTGTGGATTATGCCCTGACTTTAAAGAAACTTTTTGCATTAGATCTTGCATAATCTGCCACGAATCAAAAGCCGTGGGAAAGTGCGTACAGCCTAATGGCCTTGCAATCAAGTGCGGACAGCGCATGCGATCAAACCAAGAGAAGACGTGGGGATTGCAGGAAACATGAAAAATGACAGCTATGTCAGGTTCCCATGAATCTCCACGGACTTTGAAAATATTTTATAATGAAGACCTGGAATGTAGCATAGTGGTAGTGCTGTTCAAATTCACTGAAAGTAAACTCCAATTATTCTGTGAAGACCAGAGACTGTTAAAAAGCGGCGGCACATTCAATACTGTGTATTGTGGAAACAAATGGATGTTCGATTATGTGGCACAAAAACTGTTGTCCTTGAAGTGATGAGAAGTAGCTAAATAATGTACAAAACATGGACATAAAGGAGATGAACATACTGATCTATTATGGTCCACTTCAAACACGGTTCTGACAGAGGGCGCTTATTTAGCCTCGAAGCGAATGCCACAGGACTGTTATTGGCAACTATGCAATTACTGCAAATCTCCCCCTCCTCTCTGGCCCTGAGACCCTACTGCTGTGGCGAAAGCACACTGAGCAGGGTGAGAGGGAAAAAATGAGAGCAAAAAGATGAAGAAGAAAAAGAAAGGAAGGAAGAAAGAGGGGCAAAAGGGGAGAGAAAAGTCACAGATTCACAGCGGGTGTGTGTGATCCTCTAATCAAATCTTTGATTGAGCTCAATCTCATTTCTCTCCTCTCTTCCCCTGATTTTCGTTTGAAGAGGCTGAATTATCATTTTCTGTCAAGTGGGGGGGGTGACATCTGCTGCCTTGGGGTGCCATTAGGGAGAGAACCAGGGTGCTGTGGGGATGAGGGGTGGTTGTGGGGGGGGGGGGGTGCGTCTTTTGATTAAACGATGATGCTGAAGAGAGAGGCTTCCATTAGAAAAGGCCAGGTGCGGCTGCAGTCGACGGCGGCCAATGTGCGACTGATGATGCATTTCCTGTTGCGTGACTGGGGATCCCGCGGTGCTCCAAAAGGCCTTTGTGCCCCCTGAATCGAACCCCTCAATCCCACCCCCTATCCCACCCCATGACAAGGTGGGGTGGTCGGAGGGGAAGGGTTAGCGTTTTTTTTTTTGGGGGGGGATGAGGTAATGAGGGGCATCACTCACTGGCCTGACACACAATTGAAAAACACTTCCCTAATCCCCACAAGATGTTCTTTTATTCAACACACCCTGTCAACATCTGCCCTTAAAGAGCTTTGTTTTCAACACGGTTTTTACTTGTTACTCCTCTGCCAACAAGAAACCACGAGAAGCCCCTGAACTCACCAAACAACTGAGGTGACAATAGAACCAAATACATTTTGTGGCTGCGTGCACAAGAAAATTCATACTCATACTCATGGATAATACATAATGAGAATAAGTGTTATAAAAGCAAGGGGAAAAATAGGCACACTTTCAAATGTGATCCTTCATTGAAGGCCCAAAAATCCAGCACATGTACTGATGTTCACAGCCACACACACAGTTCAGTAAATGCCCTTCTGTACTGGGCAGCTCAAGTTTTACTGCTAACATTACTTACCTGAGCGAGACAGGATGCTGAAAAGGTATGTCCTGTGATTTAGAAAAATGTATCGAGCTATATTTGGTTACAGGCTATAATGTTTTTATTACTGGCACAAAGAACATCAGAAACAGATTGAGCTGAGCGCAATGAAGCTTCTCTCTCATAAATCATCCGGAGCCCTGAAACAGCATGGAGTGCACGCTCCTCTTCATATCACCTGCTTCTCTCTCTATCTTTTTCTCTCTCCTTTCATCTCCCTTTCTCTCTTCCTCCCTCCCTCATTTTTTTCTTTTCAACTTCCCCCTCCCCCTCTTTTTCCTGAACTTGTTCTCCTTCTCTCATTCTCTCTCCCTTTCTCTCGTTTTCTCATTCTCCTAATCTTTCTCCATCCCCCTCTCCTCTCTCCCTCCCCTATTTCTCCCTCTTTCTCAGTTTATCACTCTTTTCCCCTCCTTCTCCCTTTCCACTGCTCTCTCTCTCTCTCGGTGACTCATCTTTCCCCACGCAGAGAGGTTGATGATGTTACTCACCTTCTCATCTCAGTGAAAGCCGAACATCTGTCCTCTTGTTCACTCGGTCACAGAGTACGCGCCCACCTACCGTCCCCATTGTCCTGTCATTGCCAGCTGAGCCCTTATTTATTTATTTACTTATGTGTGACGCATGATGATTGACACTCTAAAACTGGTTAAAGACTTCAAGGCGAAAAAAAAAAATTGAAGATAATCCTCCTTAGATCTATTTCTTTTCAACAGTCCTGCCCTCAGAAAGAAAAAGATAAGAGTGCGTTTGTGGGAGGGGGGGGGGTGGTAGTGATGATTGGTCAGCTAATTTACACCCACTAACGAGTCTTGAACAGCTGGTGGTGGCTATGCCCCCTTGCGAACATCGATCATGACGTGTCAAAAGTAAAAAAAAAAAAAAAAAAAGAAAAGGCGACGAGAGGTGCAAACAGAAAAGTGTTTACCCTCACCTAACGGTGCACTTTACACTTGCCTGGATAATAGGAAGTGTAGCTTTGACAGACAGCGACATTATTAGGCAGAACAGCTCACCAGAACGCGCTGTGGTGGGAATTGCGAGACCGGTGGAGTGTTGAAATGCAGGCTGTACCGGCACTGAACGCCATCTAAAGTAACAAATCTAGCCAAAGGGGAGCCAGTTGCCGTACATTTCTCTGCAGTGTCAAACTGTGAGTACCTAATGAAAGTACGCTCTATTTAATGCACTCAGCTACTCCAGTGCAGCCAACCTGCCCAACCTGGCAAACTATCCACACTCATGAGTGGCCCTGAAAGACAGTTCGGGCGCAGTCAAACTCTTATTTTCTCATTGGACTTGTGGTAATATAATAGTGTCATTTAGGCTCAGTGTTCTGATTTAGCATATTGCTCAACTGCTGTCACCGGTATGTCATACATTATTGCGATTGGATATGAGTAAGTGTCAGGTTTTATACCTCATATATGGAAAGTCAGGTGGCACTATGGAAACCAGAGTATCCAGAGTAAACCCACGTAAACATGGAGAGGACATTCAAATTCCACTCAAAAAGACCCCATTTTGAACCCCACAAACTGTTGTAAAGCAAAGCAACAGGGCAACTCATTAAACTATAATACCAAATAGGAAGCATCATTTTATACAATATCCATAGTATAGAAGCTGTCTCATCAATTAATATGGTCACTCAGCTTAATGTATTGCAATGCAGTCTTCAAATGTAAAATGTAAACTCATCAAAATTAAAATATCATTACAAAAATACAAAAACAGGAATGGTTTTGGCTCTCATTGACCACATACAGTGTTTCTGCTTGCAGTTGGATCCAGTGCTTGTATCATTAGCAGAAGGAGGTTTCCATTGCTTGGAGACTCATTGGCTGTGCATTTTGGACTCAATGGCTGGATGTAATTCGCTGGCATGTTCATTTCGGAGGGAAAGAACTGCACGCACAGCGAAAGCTGCTCCAGGGTGGCCTGGCCTAGGGCGCTATCTTGGCCCGTGTGCGCTGACAGGTGATGACTGCATTTTTTGCTGCTATTTTTGCTGCCCTCATGTCTTTTAAAAAAAAAAACATAAAACATGTATTTTTTTCAATGTTCATTTTAGCAGACAAATGCCCTACTCTCTCTCCCACACACACACACACACACACACACACACGCACACACACACGCACACACACGTGTGCAAACATGTACACGAATACATACATACACACACACACACACACTCACTTGCATACTCATACCCACACACTTAGAACCAAGTTTTTCTCTTTTTTTTCAAAAAAACAACAGTTTCTCAGGTTCATCATCTGATATGATATCTTTGTTCAACATTCAATTAAATATAAAGTTCACATGATTTGCAAATAATTGCATTGTCTTTTCATTAATATTTTACTCAGTGTGCCAACTTTTTTGGCAATGTCGTTGTATTAAAAGTCTTTACGCACACGGTAGCATGCTCATACCCACAAACAGAGAGTCACATTTCACATACACACACACACACACACACACACACATCCACACACGCGTGCACACAAACACGCACTCACACACACACGCGCACGCTTGCACACACACGTGCACACACGCACACACACACGCAGCACGTGGAACGAAACAGAAGTGGCTGCCCTTGGCCTGATTCTCTCTCCTCACCCCAGTGCTGTCGTCAGGCAGATTAACTCCAGGTGGGGAACCAACATCACTGAAGCCCACGGAGAAATAACAGAGAACGTGGCTGCGGGGGTGGGAGTATAATACCGTCCACCTGTCACTGCCGAAAAGACGAAAAGAAACATCATCCCCATCGCAGAAATAAAGAAAGGAATTGTTTAAAAACAAGTCAAACTTAGGCACCGCCATTATAGTATTGGCTTTACAATTTCAAATGAACAGGAGGTGTCTGAGAGGTTCCCCTGGTGGGTGCTTAGAAGACAGTAGAACAATGGGTGATGGGTCAGTCCAATAGGATTACTCAGTATCTTCAGTCTTGTCCAAAAGTTTTGCATATCTAGCATCCAATAGATAATCCTGAGGCCGATACAGTTATGATGTTGCCAACTTGCAGTTTGCTACGGTTTGCGAATAATCATTGCATTTCAGTTTTCATTTGTCCAAACTTGTGGATGTTACTCAGAGAAACAGTGCTTTTATGGTCCACCTCTGTCAAGTTTCAAAGCAACCACACTGTGCTAGTAGTGCGGAGCAATAAACACTACAAATGGCTCATTGGCCGGACAAAATCATCACTGAATCTTGACTTTGCACTACAAAAGACTTCATGCACAAACAGCAGGAAAAAAAAAAGTTTTACACCAAAATTCAGAGGTTTTTTTTTTTTAGTTCTTTTGTTTGATTAAAAAATTATATTTAGAAAAATGCTGGCTCAACTGTGGGCAATAATGTCTGGGTAATTACGTCACGATGACCCTGCGGTGACAATCTAACTGCTCACATTTACCAGGAGAGTTAATTCAATCAGGAGACACCGATAGATTGTGTAAAGGTCGTCATTTATTACAGATTAAAGTATGAACAGATTAATGGCTGTGATGACATCCTTAAAGTCTTTGGCTCCTGGACATTGGCAAGGAGATTCTGCAATTGAGGAGCATTAGGCCTGAGCTGCAGCAGGGTAAATCCCCGCCGAGTCCAGACACTGGTGGGGGCAGCGGCTGATGACTCTGCTGACTGATAGGCTGATGAGGATGATGAATGATGAAGCTGACGAACCTGTGAAGACTGGGCAGTGATGGGGAGGTGGAGGGGCATAAAACAGCGACCTGAATGTAGTGAAGGCAACAAAAAAAAAATCACATTTAAAAAGCCAGCAGTGAGATGATGGAGTCAAAGCCTAGATGTGTCGCAGTAGTATTGGATAGATGTGATCAGCTGACTGGACAGCTAATGTCTGAATGGACAGACCCACATGATCACGGCTGGAATTAAGAGAGAGAAAGAGCATGTGCGAGAGGAGTGAAAGCAGATTGAATGAAAAAATAAACTTCTCGCTGCAGCATATGATAGGAGAGGCTTCATGATTGATCTCTCTTCACTAATGAAGCTAGTACTTTATGAGTGGAAGTGCACACAGATTCAAGGCTTAGTTCAGGATTGGCAGTGTGACTAAATCACACCGCTTAGTGGAGAGGCACCATTGAATATGCCAAAATCTGAGCAGTTCTCAAACAGGATTGATCTGAATCCTCAATCTGATGCGATAGACTAGAACTTGCTTCAGTGTCCTTCCAATCAAATTTCTTAATTTCAAGGTGTCCATCCACTACTGTCCAATACAATCACAGAGCAGCCCAAACCCGATGTTCACGACAGCAGGAGAATATTATGAATAGTCCAACAAGGTCAGTATTGCTCAGAATATCAAGGCTAGTCCAATAGGATTGCTGAGAGAACTATGGCCGATTCAATAGGAGCCCTTGGTGAGATAGAGTGCTGGTTCTGTCTCCACATTAGAGCCCAGATAAAGTGCAGATTAATTTTAATGACACACTCTGCCACGTGGCCTTGTTTCAGACAGGATCGCTCAAGCACAAAATTAAAACTGCACATTCATCGCTGCCCGAGAACGCGACGTGTCAGAGGTACGCACCAAGAGCCATGGGATATGAAATTTGACAAAGGCAGAATGCAGTGCGTGTGTGTGTGTGTGTGTGCGCGTGTGTGTGTGTGTGTGTGTGTGTGTGTGTGTTCATTACCACTATCACACACACTTTCTCTCCCTCTCACACACACACATGCACACACACTAAAAAGCAGCAGCAGCAGCCAGCTCCTGACTCTAAGATGGCTGCTGTCCCGGGCGCATCTGAGCTGGGTGAGATCAGCTTAGCTCAGAGCGACGGGCTCAGGCTCAGAGCAGGTTTACTGGGTCCAAGCAGCTTCTATGGCCCAAGCCCAAAAGAGACGGATGGCCACAATGCACGGGCCAAGCTCCATGATTATGTTCGATTTTAGCATCAGATGAGCATATTGTGATATAAAATCCATTACGTTTATGGTCAGGCGCTGGATGAGGGATCATCGAGTGGTGAAAAAAAATGAATTTTTGTTAAATCCAAAATGGATTTCAGGAGGAGTTGCCCAAAGAGATTGGGGAAAGTCAACATAGCATTGCATTTCAGAATGAAGACCACTGATGTCCATAATTTATGGACAAGTCCACTCCGATGGCTGGATATTAAGTGGTATGGCTTAGTACACTCAGTGCTCTCCTCATGCTGAGGCGTTGATGATGTTACTCACCCTCTCGCCTCAGTGAAAACCAAACATCTGTCCTCTCATTCGCTGGGTTGCAGAGTACATGCCCTCCAACTGTTGCCACCGTCCTGTTCTTTCCTGCAGACCTCATTCATTTATTTTATTATTTATTTTTTGACAATTGCTTCCTTGATTCATTTGTGACCCCCAGCTGGTATGTGACAGTGAATGCTAGAAAAATGCTCATTGAGGATCAACCTTCTCTAATCCTATCGTGTTAAGGCCTGAGTACACTCCGAAACACACACCTACGTGCACCCCAGCAAACACTGTGGATGCAAAGTAGTGTTGCATATACTTTTTGGAGTCTTCTTGGAGGACATGCCCAGTGTATTCTCATCTACAGGTTAGGTAGCATAGCATAGTGGCTGCATAGTTTGTGCAGTCGCCGCAAATTGGAGGGAGGCTGATATCCGCACACAGCCAAGGTGCACACGCCAAGGTCAAAGTCGTGCGAACCATCGGCAGCATTGGGCTGCACATCTGTGAAGCGTGGAACTTAACTTGAAAATAATGATTTGTCTTGGCCTGTTTTAAATAATGAATTTTAATCAACATTATATAAACTGAAAAAAAAAAATCAACATTATCAGGTGTGGCCAGTTTTCCTTGCGTAGGGGATACAAGAATAATAAAAAAAAAGAAACCACGGCATTTTGACACGAAATTGCATTTCAATTAATATTATTTCATTTTTTGCTAATTTCTGCCTCCTATTTTGAAATTAAACATTCATGAAGTCAAGATTAGATTGTGCAGAATGTACTGAAAACAAATACAGAAGTTATAGTTCTTCACTATTGCTAAAACACAAAACCCAACTCTCTAAACCAAATGACCAGTTCCCCAAACACATTTAATAAAACTAGCTCCAATTTTCCAAAACTATAAACAGATTTCACGTTATGACACAATTCACAAAACTCAGCCCCCCTTTTCTCAAATTTCTAAACAGATTTTCACTCCGTTTTCACGTGGCCGGCTATTTTCATAAACGAACATTTCACCGTCTCCGTTTCCAAAAATAATATCATAGACACGTATCGGTTTTAGGAACAGTTTTCGTTTACAAGTACCCGTATATACACTGCCCAGCCAAAAAAAAAGTCGCTCACTCAAATATTTAGGTGGAACCCCTGTGGCTTTGATTACAGTGCATATTCGTCTCGTCATTGTTTTGACAACTATATGCAATGCCAGAACGTTTATCTTCTATCAGAAATGCCATAATTTTTGGCCGAGATCTTATCCTCTCGACATAATGGTTGAACCACTCGGTGGTCTTTCTTGAGCACATCCCAGTAACTTTTTATGTGTTTAAGGTCAGGACTTTGTGGTGGCAAATTTGTTTGTGAAAATGATTCCTCATTCTTGTTTTTGTCATTCATGGTTTTCTTTGCTAAATACAAGCCAATAACTTGCCCGTTCTGAAATACTGTAACATCTTTTCCACCATCAAGGGATGTGTCTTCCGACATGATTTTTTAAGAAATGAGTAGCAACGCGCTTCATCAGTCAGGGTTAAAATGATTATTTCCAGCTGAAACATATAAATAACTGCAATAATGATCCAATTATAGAATTTGTTCATTAGTTTCCAAACGGTGACTTTTTTTTTGGCCGGGCAGTGTATATGCCGTCAAGAGCATATCAAACCTGCAGGTGGCAGTGCAACGATAAGCTCAAGACCACGTTAGCCAATCAGAATAACGAAAATAGCAACAAAAGAATCACCACAGCCAAATGAACATATTAACATTGGTCGCACTTTTGGCGCAGGTGCAAGTTCTGGCGCATACTGTGACATCAGCTGCCTAAAACTCAGTTTTTCTGTTTACCTGCAAACTTGCAACCAAAGTTTTCCAAAATCTTCACTCTGGCCGGAGTTTTTAGAAAGAATCGTTTTCAGAGGCGAATTCTCCTTTTGCGTGTAAACGAAGGGGACAAACGTGGGGCAATGTCTCTGTTCGTCAAAATAACCGTGTACGTGTAAACGGGGCCTTTGTCTTGCTAAAACACATGTTGCAGAAACCTCTGCTCAAATTCTCAATCACTAAACACAATTTGAACATTGAAGCTCATGTGATGTAAAATTCTAGCCACAGTCAGCAAAACCTGAACACAATAAATACTCCTGGCATTGATTAAACACAACTACTCAAAATTGAAGACACTTGTTGCAAATGATGTCACCCCACATATATGCCAGTTCAGAATGCAGCGTTTGCTGAAGGTTCCAAACAGCAACAATGGGCAGAGGCAGAGGAAGAGGAGTTTGTGTCAGAGGAGGGGGGCAAGGAGCGATAGCAAGACGATCACGCACCGTCATTACGGATGAAATGAGAGCTACAGTCATTGACCATATCATTGTCCACGGCAAATCAATGACCGAAGCAGGACAAAGAGTGCATCCAAACCTTACCTAACTGTATTTTCTTCATTTTCTTAATTTACATAATGTTTCTATGAAACACAAAAATCTATGAATGCCCAGTACTCTACAGTAATATATTTTGAGAACAGATAAGAAGGTTTCTAGAAATGTGTCTCGGCGTTGTGAAAAACTAAAAGAACATTCTGACACCCTGAACATTGTGTTTTCAGTTATTTTTGTTGTAGTATGTTATGATGCTTTGTAGTGTTTACGTTTTTGCAGGCTTTGAGAGTGATTTTGGTGTCAAAGTTTGGTTTTGAGCATATGAGCAACTGTTGTGATGTGAAAGTTTGGCTTTGGAAAGAGGATGGCCCTCATTTATCAAACTTGCGTAGGAACACACCTGATTCCGCCATCTCTGAAAGAAGCCCGGCCTGTACGCGCAAGCGCAGTAAATGGCAAAGATGGATGCGATAGAAAATGTTGCAGTTTCATAGTCTTATGCTACCGAGACAACAGTTTATGTTGCTGTTTTTACAGTTTCGGTAGCAGGGTTTAATTTTTCTGTTGCCATTTCCGTAATTAATGTATGCTTTTTAGAGTTTTTGTGTGCTGAGCCTACATTTTTGGTAGGCCTGAAATCGAAGTGACTATTCGCACTTATTTAAGCATGTCCAAGCGCAAAAATTGACAGAAATTCGCCTTTGACGCACTTATTAGTGTGGCCAAGATGCACATTCCTCCATTGCCCACACTTATTGTAAGTGTGTCCAAAGCTAAAAAAACATTTTCTTGGCCAAACTTATTACAGCGCTACTTTCTATAAGCGGCACTGGAATGGTTATCAACTGGCGTACTTATAAGTGTGGCCAAGAGTAACATTCAGCATTGGCCACACGTATAAGTGTGAATAACATCGGCCTTAATAAATTCGATTTATAGATCCATGATATTTCATGTTATAAAGCCTACATAATTGACAATCCAAATGCTTTACATGTAGGTAAAAAAAAAAAAAAGTCTGATTTTAAGATCACGCTCAGGCGCAGCAGCGCACGGACCGGAGGAGGCCAACCAGACTCGAGCCTACAGCTGTCACCTTTCGAGGAGCGTGTGGTGGCAGGGCTTCCACTCCATCGTGGGAATACAAGGAGGTGTGGACACGAATGAGTCCCCACCGCCTCGATCGGAGCTGCATGAGGGTAATTATATCCCCGAACGCCGAACAGCGTTTCGGGGATATTATGTTTTTGGTCCGTCCGCCGCCACGCCGCCCTACATGTTAACGCGATAACTTCAGTAATATTTTAATTAGAAATTTCATGTTTTGCATATAAGTAAGTATCATAAACAGGAAGAACTGATTCAGTTTTGGACAATTTACAATTTCTAGATTGGCCACGATGGGCCAAAAACTGAAAAATCACTGTTTTCATCATATCTCTGGAAATATTTGTCCGATTGACCTCAAATCAAGTGCAAATTAAAGGTCATGACCTGAGGATGCGTCCACGATGACATTATTCCAGTTTGGTCCAGAATTTTGACACAAGGTGGAGCTTTGTCACATAAAATTCACCATTTTTGCCATATCTTTGGAACCATTTGTCCAATTGACATGAAACTATGTGCAACTGCAAGGTAATGACCTCTCAACGTGTCACATGATGACATAATACCTGTATGGTTCAATATTTTGCCACCAGGTGGCGCTTTGTGATGGAAAATTACCATTTTGGCCATATCTTCAGAACCATTTGTCCGATTGACCTGAAATTAAATGAAAGTCTATTCAAGGTCTACTCAATGATTGGGGAATTGGAGGATTCGGGGATACACCCTAAGCCGTTGCCTCCGACGGCATAAGCCTAGTTGTTAAAATACAGTCTGCAGGGATCACTCTTCATTGTACTTTTATTAGTATTACTCCATGACATTTTATTGGGTGCCACACAAAACGAGCAGCCACTGGTCACTTTCCTGGAGGAGATCTCTGTGCCGAAAGTTCCTCACACGTCGGACAGGAGTTTATTCCTCTAACAATAGAAGATCTGCCATTGTCAAAATGTGATCACGGTCTACGTGTTCGTTGGCTGAGCAACAAAAGAAAAGCAAGTTAGCTAGTTAGTAAATGTACTTTTATGGTTACGCAGTCAAGGTGACTATAAAATATAGAAAAGTTTGATGAAACGAGTGTAAATGTGCACGCGCTAGTAATAAATTTGATTTTCTAAAATTATAACGCACAAACTTTTTTCCAGTCTGCCTTTAATTAATTTGTGTTTCTTTTGTTGTTCAGCATACATCTGAATGGATGAGCAGGTGACATATGACCCTGCATATCTGCCAAGCCGCGCATTGTGCTTCATCAAATTGATTGTCATTGTCAGCCGTCTGGCCTGACAAGCAGGTTGTCACAAAGTATAAGTTTAATTAATTTCTCAACATAGGTTTCTTATTTATTTATTTTTTCATTCATTCATTCATTCATTTATCTATTTAGCCTATTCATTTTATTAATAAGAGCAACAACAGCATGACGTCCGCATCACTGCATATGGTTTATTACTCATTTTGACAGCTGCACTCATTCCTGCATGTTGTTCGCTGGTTTCAAATTTGCGTAAACCTGGTCAGACCTGGCGTGAGATTTTTGCGGACTGTTCGCTCGTGTTCAGATCGATAAATGCTGATCCTTAAGGGAGATTTGGCGTACACCCATTTTTTTGGTGTATGCACGTTTGATAAACGAGGGCCATTGTGAGGTTTTGTGTATGTAGCTTGAGAAAAGTGTTTTGTGTTTCGAGTTTTGGGAAAATGGAGCAATTTCGTGGAACGTGTTTTAGCAATAGTGAAAATCTAACATAATAGTTAATTTTTTTGTAAAATGAATGAAATATTTTCTATTCAATCATTGTAACATTAAGAAGGGAGCTGTGTGTGTTAATGGCATATTCTTATCATTGGAAATCTTCTTTATCAGTGGAAATACTGAAAACAAACATATTAATTCTCTTACCTTTAAGAGGAGAAAAGGCTGCACCAGATGCCCTAGTGTTTTCGGAGTTCACGTAATGTAAATTTAAATAAATGATTGAAATTTTCAAGGGATGTTCTGTGTTTCACCAATTTTCAATTGTCCAGTTGCCATTGTGCAGACCCTTGACTGACCTTTACTTACTCTTGGATGCAGAAAGTAAAGCATCATCTTTACCTATTCTACTCAGTCAACGCCTGTTCTCCAATAGTGGTGAAAAATCAGTGAATCTGCCCAGCACACTTTGAAATACATAACACATTTATTGCTGGGGTGGATTAAAAAAATATTTTTTTGCATCCGAGAATTAGGCGCAGATGAAAATTAACCTCATAAAACCGAAGGACCCATATATGGGTCTGTAAAATCCAGCTGCTCTATTCAAACCTGTGGAACTTAAGGCCTGTTTTAAATTCTTGTGGCGATCCCAAGGTTTCCAACCATCCAAAATTTGTCCTACTGTGTTACAGGGAAATCTGTATAAAATGATGCACAAGATCTAGATGTTTTCTACTTGCTGTAATGCTGTGGCCATAAAACACTGCATGCTGGGTTTGTGTATTGCTGTCAGTTGTGTGATGTTGCTTCAGTGAAGCATTGTAACCAGCAGATACAGACTATGTATCTGAAATTGGCCTACAATATGAAAACACAGTGCACCTAAAGCGTTGGCTACACATATTACCATGGAACTTCATCGAATACGTGAAGTAAGCATACGTGAGCAGGTTTGTGTGTGTCCTTGTGTTTTTGTGCACGTATTACAGGAGTTTTTAAAAATATGTGAGCACATGTTTGTGTATAAAAATAGTTGATGACCCTTGAACATCCTGGCATGGGAAAACCTTGCATGCCCATTTATTATTTCAAGAAACGCTTCACAGTTTACAACCTCATTTCAAATGTGCAACACGAGGCCCTTATTCTCCTCAGTCCTTGGAGCTTGGAGGAAAATAAGTAACATCTGCAGATTTCCAGTTAGCAAGGCTGGGCAGGACCAGTCAGAAACGGTTAGCTTGCTAACAAACTGCCGCGTCAGGCAGAGAGAGACAAGGATGGCCGTGGGGTTTGTGCCTTGAGACGCACTCAATCACCGGGCATTAGTGGTTAGCACGTCAAAGAGCTGACTGGAGCAGCCGTTGTGGGGTTATGCTGGCGGGTTTCCGTCAAGACACATATCTTACAGGAGAAAATTTAAAGTGACAGCAGCTGGTGTTCAACAGAGGAAAGATGCCTCACATATATCCTGGGAGGCAGTATTATGTCTTAGGTAGATAAAACATAACCTACATTCACTATCTAAGAATCACACCATCAAAACTGTCAACAATGATGTTTATTGAGCTGGTTTTTTCAAGTGAATGCGTGGCAGGCTGAAGGGGGCCTGGGCGGGGAATTGATTATCAGAGTCCCAGGTAAAAGTCACACATGCTGACCACATCACCAAAGAGCCAGGCTCATTGGCAAGGTAACCAGGGTACATACTTATAAGGAGGCATTTCTAGTGACAGGACCCATCATGTGTCACAAATAGAATAAATTGTAAATGGGCAAGGAGGTATGGCCAAAGATGCAGAGAATCTGTGATGTGGGGAAGGGAGATGCGTTTTATTTCGTTTATATTGCACACTCAATCGCGTGTGTTCCAGGGCTCTTTAAATTCTCCTTTTCTTTTTCTTTTGACCAGCGGCGGCGGCCAAGGATTCTCAATGGGATTAGTTGATCGCTGAAGTATCTCTCGCTGAGTGACCTGACACTATGGCCCGTGGGTGTGTTAGGAACTTCAGGTGATGTTTCAGGATGCAATAACACATGGAGAGAATTTTGCAAGGCTTAAAGGACCTGATTTTTCTTTTTAATTAGCATCAGGCATGTATCAGCCCTAAGGATGCATATCCTGTTAACCACGGCTGCCCAAATCTGGTCCTCCAATCCAAATTTTGCCCTGGTCTTCTCCCCTACTAAGTAGCTCTGAACAATTATTGACACCAATTGGCTAGATTGTGGCCTCATCTGACTTCTAGGTAAGGGGAGGGTAGAAAACCAGCAGTTCTCAGCCCTCAAGGACTGTGATTCGAGGAGTCCTGCTGTTCACCATCTGGAAACAAGATAGATGATCACATTCAGTCACCAGAGAACTGCCAGAAATGCTTCCTTTCATACAGTGTATGTGTTGAATTGGAGAGGACTGATTGGGGGCTTGTCCTACAAAGCAGGATCAACTCATTGGCAGCAATTAGTTTGGGCAGCACGGTGCTGCAGTGGTTAGCACTTTCACCTCACAGCAAGAAGGTTTAGGGTTTGCTCCCGGCCAAAGGCCTTTCTGTGTGGATTTTGCATGTTCTCCCGATGTTTGAGTGGGTTTCCTCCGGTGCTCCGGTTTCCCCCACTCACAAAAACATGCAAACATCATAGGAACACTCCAACCAGTATCCCTAACCAAGGAACTGACTTTAGAACTGGAGTTGGCCCCCTGGCGCTGCTCTGTGGCTGCCCACTGCTCCGAACTATTGGATGGGTTAAATGCAGAGGACTTATTACCCCACGGGGTTCAATAAAGTATATCCCTCTCGCAAAACTGCTCAAAGTGTAATTTAGTGCTGCTTTTTTCACTCATGACAATGTGCCATGAATCTGGTTCTGACATTGTTGGGTTATCCAACTAATTTGGTAACCCTACTTCACATTTTTCTATCACTCAAAAAAACCAACTGTCCTTGATTAACTGCAACAAAACGCAACATATATTTTCTTTGCTAAAATGTTAAACTGTTGTTATGTTAGGGACCTGGGAAGACTGAAACTTGGGTCTTTTGGGTTGGGGGTTGATATGTCAACTATAGCACTCATAGGTGTCTTGTGTCTTGTGATATAAACAGCTAATAGCAGTCAGTGAGTTTACAAGCAAACTCCAATTGCAGAATCTGGCTGTTCTCCAGAGGATACACAATACACAGGATATATAATATCGAGCCTCCAGGGGAACGCAAGTATCAGGTCAGTAACATCACTTTAAACGGCTGCAATTCCCACATGGGTCATTTTATATCCCAGCAAGTTCCCTCACATCTAAGCGGACCATCTGCACTTTAATTGGAGGGTATCACACGCACATGTAGTGAATTGTGTGTGAATTACGACTCTTTTGGAATTACACCACCGTCTAAATACTGACAGACCTAACTTTTCAGAAAAGAAACCTGTCTCCGAGCCCTCTCAACTTCCAGAGTTTGCTCACTCGCATTGTATACAGGGTTGTGAAACGAGTGAATGGCAATTAAGAATTGTGCCAATCACAAAAAGCGCTCTGGCTGCAAACGAATGGGAAAGCTGATATTTGATTTCTATTGTCTACCCAGGCTCTCACAGCCCACTTAAGTCCTGCCAAGTGGGGAAAAAGACTGTTCTTTACTGCAAATACTGTATTTTAAATGAATAAGATACAGCCAGTCATGCAATGATTTTTTTTCCATTTGAGGCCGCTACACACACAGCTATTTGTGGCTCTTGATGACAAAGTGAACAGGATGGTGGAATTGTGGGCTTGTTTCAAATGCTTTTATTCCACCCAAACGCTCATACACGCACTCACACTCTCTCTCACACACAGTCACATATGCTGTCTCCCTCTCAAAAGCATATGCACAAAAGTATACCCTTTCTCAGTCACACACAAACACTCAAATACATGCAACTGCACACAACCTGCATCTAAATGCAGCTATACCGATGGAAAAGCACCAACGCACAGGTTTACAGTTGTGTGCAGTGATAATTACACAACACCACTTGCATCTCAAAGCGGTCCTAATACGAAACCCAAAACCAGTGACGTTGGCACGTTGTGTAAATCGTAAATAAAAACAGAATACAATGATTTGCAAATCCTTTTCAACCTATATTCAATTGAATACACTGCAAAGACAAGTTACTTAATGTTCGAACAGGTGAACTTTGTAATTTTTTGCAAATATTAGCTCATTTGGAATTTGATGCCTGCAACATGTTTCAAAAAAGCTGGCACAAGTGGCAAAAAAGACTGAGAGAGTTCAGGAATGCTCATCAAACACTTATTTGAAACATCCCACAGGTGAACGGGCTAATTGGGAACAGGTGGGTGCCATGATTGGGTATAAAAGCAGCTTCCCTGAAATGCACAAACAAACATTCACAAACAAGGATGGGGCGAGGGTCACCACTTAGTGAACAAATGCGTGAACTGATTGTCGAACAGTTTAAAGACATAATTCCTCAATGAGCTATTGCAAGAAATGTAGGGATTTTATCATCTACAGTCCGTAATATCGTCAAAAGGTTCAGAGAATCTGGAGAAATCACTGCACGTGAGCGAAAAGGCCGAAAACCAACATTGGATGCCCGTGACCTTCGATCCCTCAGGCGGTACTGCATCAAAAACCGACATCAGTGTGTAAAGGACATCACCACATTGGCTCAGGAACACTTCAGAAAACCACTGTCAGTAACTACAGTTCGTCGCTACATCTGCAAATGCAAGTTAAAACTCTACAATGCAAAGCGAAAGCCATTTATCAACATCACCCAGAAACGCCGCCAGATGAGCTTGGGCCCTAGCTCATCTAAGATGGACTGATGCAAAGTGGAAAAGTGTTCTGTGGTCTGAAGAGTCCACATTTCAAATTGTTTTTGGAAACTGTGGACGTCGTGTCCTCCGGACCAAAGAGGAAAAGAAACATCCGGACTGTAATAGGCGCAAAGTTCAAAAGCCAGCATCTGTGATGGTATGGGGGTGTATTAGTGCCCAAGGCATGGGCAACTTACACATATGTGAAGGCACCATTAATGCTGAAAGGTACATACAAGTTTTGGAGCAACATATGTTGCCATCCAAGCAACGTCTTTTTCATGGACGCCCCTGCTTATTTCAGCAAGACAATGCCAAGCCACATTCTGCACGTGTTACAACTGCATGGCTCCGTAGTACAAGAGTGCGGGTACTAGACTGGCCTGCCTGTAGTCCAGACCTGTCTCCCATTGAAAATGTGTGGCGCATTATGAAGCGTAAAATACGACAACGGACACCCCGGACTGTTGAACAACTTAAGCTGTACATCAAGCAAGAATGGGAAAGAGTTCCACCTGAAAAGCTTCAAAAATTGGTCTCAGTTCCCAAACGTTTACTAAGTGTCGTTAAAAGGAAAGGCGATGTAACACAGTGGTAAAAAGGCCCCTGTGCCAACTTTTTTGCAATGTGTTGCTGCCTTTAAATTCTAAGTAAATGATTTTTTGCAAAAAAAAAATAAAGTTTCTCAGTTTGAACAGTAAACATCTTGTCTTTGAAGTGTATTCAATTGCATATAAGTTGAAAAGGATTTGCAAATCATTCTGTTTTTATCTACGATTTACATAACGTGCCAACTTCACTGGTTTTGGTTTCGTATATTACTTCTCTATAATTTTTTGGTGAAAATGTATTGAAAAATACTATTGGAGGCAATGAGAACACGAAACTTGAATTCGTTTTTACTTGTAAAAGCATACATCTCTCCCCCAGCCCCCTTCCCTGCCTAACTCACTGGACGGACAGACGGACAGACAGAGAAACACCAAAAGGCACACCTGCAGGACCCGAGTAGTAAGTTTGCAAAGTTTTTTTGAAGATCATGCAAACGGTTTGGGAGTTATGCTCTGGAGAGAATTGAACAAATCTGGATGGTGTAAAACCCCACAAAGCAATACCAACGATGGAAATTTCAGGGGGCGAAGGCTCAACGCGTTCTTTTGGGCTGGTGTTAACAAGCGCGATCTCGTGGCTGGTGCAAATCACAATAAAATTAACCAATTTTTCTCCATTCGAAGAAAAGGGCACAAAAGCCCAACGGTTACAATTAATCTGACTCCATAATAAATTTAGATCACCAAATGAAGCTTAGCGAAAGTTCAGTCAGGAAGACTCTCTCTCTTACCCACTTTAACTTTGTTAATTTATTCACGCATGTTCACTCGTAAATCTCTGCAGTCAGTGTTCGTGGCTGTCAGTTGAGCTGTCAGCTGGCACAGCAGCTGATCTCTCCAATGCAACTGGGACACACCTCAGTCACATCACTTGCCAATCGTTCTGCTGCTGACATTCTCTCTACCCTAGTTCACTCATGCTGCCGTTCGCTGAGATTGCTCCACTCTTTCAATCGATGCTCGCCTCCATTTCTCGCATACGCACTAGTTGCCTCATTCGGTCCACGCTTCGGGCACCCCGTGTTATGATCCTGATCTGCCTGACCATGTTTGTTTATGTATTCTGCTTTGTCTGACCATGATTTGTTTTGTGTTTTGGATTCCATGCCATGTTTTGTTTTTGCCTTGTCTCTGTCTGTTTGCCATATTCAACCTTTGCAGTTACATTCCAGTCCATGTCTTGTCTCATACCATGCATCGCAATTAGTCTCCCCCTGTCTGGTTTTTACCCTCAGCACGACTTCAGGCCGAAGGGTATTGTCATCAATTCGTTGTCTGTCTGTCCGTCTGTGCACCTCTAAAGTCAGCATCAATAAACTAGTTACCCATGCCAAAACATTTGCAGTAATGTAGGGAATCCAGGCCAGGAAAGTCTTTTTCAGATCGGACCATTTTTTGGGGAAAAAATTGCATTTTTGGCGTTTTTGAAAAAAACTTTGCTGTGGACTGATTTTGATGAAGCATTTGAGCTAGGGGGTTTATACCTGGGGGAACGATCATATATATGCAGGGCTCTGGATTGGTGAAAAAAATTTGAATTTTCCAAAATTTTTTGTGGGACTTCGGGCGTTTTTGTATTTGTAAATGTATGTTCTGTGGAATTCTACTTTGGTTGTTGTGTAATTGTTCTGGGACACTTCATAAGTTAGGCTGAGGGTGTTCAAATGCGGGCGTTTCTTGTATGTCATGTGATCGCTCACTGGCCCAGTACTGTGTGCCTCACTTTCGGGTGATTTTATTTTTCTGGGATTTCAATCATTCCTTCCAATCTCGTTTACTTCCTTCACCTTGCTTTTCAATAATTACAAACCAGACTAACAGTTTATTATTTTTGTTAAAGATTCTAACCCAAACTAACACTGTTTATGGTACTAACTTACTAACAAGCACTAGGGATTGAATAGCTGCACTTACTAATTGACTAACAAGCTCTCAGCATTTGCCCTATTCTAGTCTCCACTCCTTTGGCTTTAGTCAATCTACTTTGCTGCAGTTTCAGCGGAACCTCCGCACTTGTTAAACTCTGTTCTCCCTCCTTATCTGTGCACGTTAGAACTCCCTATCCGGAACCGTGTGTTTGTCTATGGGTTGTCTTAGTGATCTCTGTCCGTGTTTTGGCTTTCGCCAATTTTATGAGTTTAGGAACTTCCTCTTGTTCATTCCTTTGTAATTAGTCTGATCCAACTCACCTGTGCTCTATCATAGCATTTGACTTCCCCTACGTGTATTTAAGCAGTCATTTCACTCACAGCTCTTGTCAGAATGTTTTCCCTGTGCTGCGATTGTTGATGCCTTGTATTCATAGTGTTATACTTCTGACTGGAACGACCCCGGTTCTGATTTTGACTTTTTCTTTGATACTTCTGTGCCCGTGTACCATACCTGTTTTGCCTGACCCTAAGTTTTGTCTCTGCTGCCCTAATGACAAATTGGATTCTGTCTGCTGGACTTTGGCTTTGGATTCTCTGATATTTCTGTGCCTGTGTACCAAACCTGTTGCCTGACTGTTTGCTGCCCTGTGTACAGGTTGGATTACGCCCCTGGGATTCTGATTTTGGATTGTGGACTCTGTACTGTTGCCTTCTGCCCTGTGGGGGTTCACCCCCCAGCTTCAATAAAACTCATTTTTGCTGAAACTTTCTGGTCTTGCGTTTGGTTCCAGAACGATACCTCACGGCCTGACCCTACCCGCGTTTAAATCCGGCTCCCCAGCTTTCTGCGCAAGCTCCTTTAACCGCAGGCTGATCACCTCCATGCTTGGGTTTGAATCTGGCCTGAGGCCTTTTCATGTCGCATGTTCTCCCCGTGTTTGCGCAGGTTTCCTCTGGGTCCTCCAGTCCCCTCTCTAGGTTCAGCTTCCCTTTCTGCCTTATTTAGATTTCACTAAATTCTACATGAGCAAGGGCTTCGCTTTCTCTGCTCTAAAACTGCATGATTTTGCGGGAGGATGTTTTGGGTTTCTCTGCTTTTGCCACTAAAACCTGTTTCAGTCAGTGCCGTCGGCGCATTTATTGCAATTATTTGTATATTTGTAAATGTAATATGTATGTCTCTCTGCTCGCATAATTCAACAACTGCTGATCGGATCATCTGGATTTTTACATGACATGGGTGTCTACCATTTCTCGGTTCTCCTGAGATGGTCTGGATTCCAGATCCGGATCGGGGTTTGGGAACCGTTTTCTGAATTTTTCTCCATACGTCTATTTGTCAGCCCATATTACTAAAAAAAAATTACTTTTTGGTTTAATTTGAAAGCTTTACTCATTGTAACCACTGCTAATGCCTTAAGGGGCGAGGGTCTGCAGTCATTGATCGTCCTGTTCGTCATTGGTTGATGTTTGTCTCTCCGGATTGAAATGAAGCTTAGTGAAAGTTCAGTCAGGAAGACTCTCTCTCTTATGCACATCAACTTTTATTCACGCATGTTCACTCGTAAATCTCTGCAGTCAGTGTCTGGGGCTGTCAATTGAGCTGTCAGCTGGCGTAGCAGCTGATCCCTTATATCTAACCAGGACACTCCTCAGTCGCGTTGCTAGCCAATCATTCTGCTGCTGTCTTTTTTTAAAAATGTCATTCTCTCTACCCTAGTTCACCCATGCTGACGTTCGCTGACCCTCCTCCTCCCCAACACCACCTTACTTATCGGACCTCCCATACTGCCGCTTCAGCTCCATCAGCCTTTAGCCATCAGTGTCTGGACTCTCCGGGGGAATTTCCTGCTGCTGCTCCGAGCAGCGCTCCTGCTCTATGGGTCTTCCCGAAGAGTCCAAGTGCGAAAGACTTTTCTGATTCTTAGCATGTTACTCCTTAATGCTCAAAGCATAAATAAATTTCCGATTTCACTTGAGTCTCTCCTGATTGAAATTTAGTCATACTCTCGTTAAAGAGCTGACTCCAAATTATATATGAATTTATACTTCAGGGACAACATGCGTGGCTCTCGGGTTGATTATACCTCAAACTCGTAGGAGACAACCACCGTCACTAAACATATACTCCCAGGTATTAGCATTGTTGTCGAATCTTAGGTTCGTCGGTCATATCAGGGGATGGAAGTTAAAACATCACAGCAACAGTATCTTTCGGCATGACTACTGCGAACCCAGATCTATGCACGCCCATGGGTTCCTTCAGGGAATTTTAACAGATAACTGACTTTTCGTCCATGGGTTTTCCTAAGGTTAAAATCCCAGAAACAGCGGTAAATAAACCCATTATGTAAGTAAATCATGATTGTCTCTCCAACTTAATAAAACCAATTCCCATACCAAGCTGCTGGCCAGTCAGTCCTCGGTTGAGATTAAACCCCTAAGTATCCACTGTAACGTGGCTAGAAATAAAGAAAGGATTAGGAGTCACAGAGACCTTGCAAGTTTAAAGGAATAACAATGATTTATTCACCAAGTAGGCAAGCGCTTAAATCGACAGACTAAACATCAGTTACCACAAATTTAGACCAATATAAAAGTCATACCTGGCGAAAGCTACACACACACAGTAGTGTGAGGGCAAGATCAGTGAGACGATCTGCCATAGCTATAGAGGCTACACATGGCATAGAGGTGCACGTGTGGGAAGTCGGTTACGATCTTCCATAATTAAAGAGGCTACTACACATGCACTGATGTCCGTCGGGAGAGATGGGATATGATCTTTCCCAAACAGCTCATTCTCTTTCCTATAAACCAAACCAGCTACCCCCTCCTCTAACCAGAAAGCCCCATAAGTTAACCAGATGGGATATCGGGTTTCAGGTCTCAGAAGTGAGACAGAGTCAGGCCATTTGCCTGTGAAGGAGGGGTCATTCAGATAAAAGGAATTAAACTTTTTTACTCGAGAGGAGATTTTACCTTACCCAAATTTAGGGAGTTCCTAAAAGTGAATGAAATATAATTTCATTTGATATGAAACATATGCCATTCAACTCCTCGAATTATAAAACAAAATCATACATATCAAACAAGGCAGGAAAATGTATGAATATGATGCAGTTGTCATGAAAAAGTCTTAAGCTGGATTATGATACAGGTAAATTGTGTTATAAATACAGGAGTGATTTCATGACAGTATATTAAACAGATGAGTATATTTGTGAAGTTTCCACAGGTTGAGATTATTTTAAAAAGATAGCTCAGGTTCCAGTCTTACAACCAATGATTGAGGGTAATATGGGGCATTGGGTAAGCTAAAGGCCTCCCATCAGGGTGACATAAAAGGCACAGAAGCCATACAAACCCCCACACCCAGCTCAGAGGCCGGGTTTATTGCCTCCTCCTGTCCTGCCATTCACAGATACAGTTTGTTCACACTTTGCATCCCCCAGTTCAGGTCTCCAGTCTCTTACGGGCATAAACCACCCCCACTTCCCTTCACACAAAACCCGGCAAACAACAACCTGTCCTCAGGAACTTAGCAATTTGTTATACTGCATGGCGTTGAAGTCTTTTGATGCTCAGAAGGCCCGCCATTCTTGCTGCAGTGTCACAGATGCACTCATCAGCACCAGCGATGCTCCAAACCCCATTTCCCATCTTAAAATGGACAGACAGACGGACAGACTGACAGGCACATTCCAAAAGGTGCCATTTCAAAACCTGAGTAGTAAGTATGCAAAGTTTCATTAAGATCATGCAAACGGTTTTGGAGTTACACTCCGGAAACAAAGTGGGAACGTGAACGGGAATGTGAACAGGAACCTAGCCTAAACAATTTGTCTCCCCTCTCCCTCCAGGGGGGAGCCATAATGTTTCCCAAAAGCATCATTGTGGTGAAAATATGGGTAATAGGCAAAAACACTGAAAACATCATTTTTTAAGAACAATTTTTGAGGTGTCGTAAATTTATTTATTTATTTATTTACTCTTGCATAGCCTGAAGGCATGTTTGAAGGCTCATGTCATGATTTTTGATGTTAAAAATTGGTTCAACTTGTTTGAGGCAATAATATTTGGCAAAATTATTTCTGAAGGTCAGTAGTTCCAAAATGTCAGTGACATGAACTTTGAACAGTGTCACAGTGTTGAACATTATAGCACAACCTAAGGAGCTCTCTAAGATTGTTCATAGTCACATTGTGGCCTTACATGATCCTGAAGACGGTAAATGCTGCCCTAGCACCGTAAGAAACACCATCAAGTGTTTCAGGACCAGTTCACTGAAACCTACCAGCCAACCTAAACTTAAGTGCCTCTTATGTTCAGTAACAAAATCATCTGCTGACAGCCCAACAACTCTGTGATGATATTAATAGCGCCAGAAGTGAAGAGATAAAAGTATCAAGACCTACCATTTCCAGACACCTGTGTGAAAATTGTCTGATTGGTTGTGTTGCTGCCAAGAGCTAGAAACATCAAAAAAAAAAAAAACTGAGTTTGCCAAGAAATTCAAGGATTGGACACCAGTGGACTGGAAACAAGTCCTTTGGACCGATGAATCAAATTTGAAATTTTCTCACCCAAACTTAGAACTTATGTGTACCATAGAGTTGGAGAACAACTCCAGTAAAACTTCAGTAAAACACGGAGGTGGTAATATTCGTGGCTTGGGGTTCAGTCTGCTCAGAAGGTGATCTCATAAAAATGGACAGAATCATGGATCAGAAGAAGTATCACAGCATCTTTGTTAGGAGCGCATGGCTATCTGGAAATAGACTGGTTGGGGATTTTATTATCAACAAGATAATGACCCTAAACATACTTCTAAGTTGTGCAAGAATTTTTACAGTCAGAAAGAAACATCTGGTGACATAAAAGTAACGACTTGGCCGGCTCAAAATCCAGACCTTAATCTGATTAAGCAAATCTGTAAAATTGAAGGAATCTCTTTGAAATGAACTTCAGACCATATGAAATGGTTTAGCGAGTGAGGAAATAATTTTTAATAGTGTGAAAACTATGCCTGAAAGATTAAATGCTGTAATCAAAGCACAGGGTGGCTACACTAGATATTGACTTTTTTTCTCTTTAAAATGCATTATTATTTTTGTATTTTACTATACTGTATATTGGTATCTCTTTTCTTATGTTCATCTATATAACTCAATATTACATGAAATAAATACTTGAACAGTGCTGGGTTTCTGATTTATCTTCATTTTGTGAAGAGTATAATCATCACTGCACACTACTGTATGTTCACTTTCTGTTTCAAAAGCTCTGCTGACCCTTAAATTAGAGTTGGGGCTTGCATACTGTCACCAGTGATTTCGGACTCTTTCAGAAGCCCAACATTTTGCCACTGTTTTCAGACTCTCTGCATTTTGGAAAAGAAAACGCTTAAAGAGCCTTTTTCAGTTGAATGTTTGCATTTGACTGGAGAGACGTCCCGCAGCTCGGGGAAGAGCTCGGATTTTTCTCCGCACATTCATCACTCTGACTGATGAGTCACCCAGGAACTTGTCTGACGGGCCTGTTTTAAGTTTACAGGTGGAACAAAAGCGGAAAAAAAGGGAAAAATGGGAGGAGTAAAAGAAAGAAAAACTAAAAGAAGACGGTTCCAAACTGAGCCAAGGTTCAGCCAAGGATGCATCACTTTATGTCTCACCAACAAAGAAACAAAAATTAAAAAAAAGATGGAAATAAACATCTCAAAAGAGGAGCAGGAATTTTTCAGAAGCTTCGGAGAGGCCACATCACAGACGTACGATTCAGGTGGATTAGCGCGCAGGTGACACAGAACTTGAATGCGGGTGCAAAGACAGACGTTTGTTAGATTCAGGATATTTCGCTTCCAGTTGATAGAAAACAAGAAGCGGTCAATAAGAGAGCAGCTCGTGTATTTCCTCCTGCCGCAATCCTGATCTGCAGAAAAAGGGAGGCGGCACCAGCTAAAGTCCCGGGAGGCTGAAATCTCCATTACCCTCCAAACCAGGTGGTACCTGACCCAATTTACTCCACAAATCATTTCCTGGGCAAGCCAATTTCCCTCAGCTCAAGAAATTTGTAATTGCTTGCGGAGATGCTGCTAGAAGAATGTTCACCTGAAAGCCAAACTTGTCTTCATCTTATCAGTGATGATGACGATGTCAGGCAGAAATCCATAAATCCGGCCCTCAAACCCAAATCCAGCCCTGCCTGGTTTTCTTTCCTTCCAGGCAAGTAAGTGAACAGTTAGTGCATCTGACTGGCCGAACAGTCTCAACACATGACTCTCATGTAAAGGGAGGGCGGAAAACCAGCAGTTCTCTGCCCTCAAGAATCGAGATTTTGGAAACAGCTGTGAAGGATACAAGACTGTGAAATCATTTTTTTCTTTAAATTTGGCATCTCTAATCCCACCCGAATCTTGAATGCTTGCTTGTAGGCAACCCCCTGTTGCCAGCTCAGGAGAGAGACAGTTCGCGGCTTTCCTCCGAAACACGCGCCTGTCAGCCCCTGCGTCTTTATACTCATCGGTCGAAACTACCGCAAGCTCAGAACGAGGATGGAGGATACTCGAATATGAGCAAGCTTAGAATCTTCCTAACGAGCGCTCGGCTGGCCAACGAGAGGCGCTTGAACAACGAACAAGGCAATCATTTTTAAATTTTCCTTCCCAGCAGTCCCTGCCCACTTTGCATCCCTACAGCGCTGAAGCCAATTGTGCGCTGTTCAGAAAAAGCTGCCAACCACTGCTGGTTAGTACGACCGGGGTTCGAACTTGCGCCGTAGATGTCACAACTGCTCCGCCTTAACCGAGTGTGTCATGGAATTTGGCCCGCCGGCAAGAGACAAAGCTGGCGGGCGCTGGGACATGTTCCTAAAGAGGTAAGAGGGACCCAAACGCACAGGCTGAGTAAAAATACAAAAATCTTTAATAACTTATAAAGTTAAAAGAGTTCCACAGGGAAGCAGCAAGACAAACCGTAGCAAGGCTCAGGACACAAACAAAATACTGCTGCACCAAGATAGGTGCAGCCAGCTCTTAAATACTAATACTTCACCTCCACCTTAACGAGCAACAGGTGTGGCTCGTTAAGGTGGAGGCAAAGAATGCAGCAGGGGGAAGGGCCTGCAGGCACAGACCATGATAGAGTGAGCTAACCCAGCAGCCCTGTGACATCATTTTGAATAAAGAGAAACAGACGGGAGTTTCTGTAATCAGAGATCGCACTTGTATCATTACAAAACCAATTAAATGAAGTTAATAAAAAACACACAGTTCATGATTGTTAAAGAAAACAAAAACAATACCTGTGTAACTCGAGGCCCGTATAAACACTTTCCCAACAGTATTTGTGATAAGAAATCCCTGAATGATCTTTGCTAACATTGACAAAATTATGAAGCATCAACTGAGACGCAATCATTTGCTAGAATTTTTGCTGTCTGAAAACTCCAGGTGGTAATTTCCTATTCACAAGCAGTTTGGTTTGCTAATTTCAGAGATGAATCAACACGTAAAACTTCAGAAAACGTCTTTAAACTTTTTCGCCTGAATCTGGGCCAAATTAAAAGAGAGCTCCATATGTTACAAATTACCATTTTTGATTCCTAAAAAAATCTGCACGATAGCAATTCGCTTGATCCTCTCATGCATTCACGGAGAAGGAAGAAGCGTTCAGAAGCGCAGCCATGTGTGCCAGGTTCTTAATTAAAGCAGACCAAAGCCAGTGTGAATCACTCATCTAAGCAGATTTATTTGGCTCTTAGAGTAAACACTTGAATCCTCATCAATACACTGACCTGGCCAGTAATAAAGACAAGCCATCTGCCCATCTCTCCCATTCAAACACTGACGCAAACACAAACAAACACACACGTATATACACATACACACACCCATAAAAACATGCATATGGACACACAGACACATACACAAACACAAACACAACATACATGCACATACACTAAGCAACCACACGTGCACACACACACACACACTCAAAAACAATGTACACTCATTCCGCTGTTCTTGCAACTGAAAAAAAAAAAAAACCCAAAATGCTCACTTTTGCCTCACTCATAAACTGCACAAGTGATTTTTTTTTTTTCAAGTTTCACTGTCTTAAGTATCGTATCATATTCTTTTTAACATTTCAATTCAACAGTACAATCCTTCACTTTTTTCTGTGATGAAGACCGTTCTCAGTAGATGGCGACTCTTCTCTGACAGATGTTGTCTGCTGTTGTTGACGGCCCCCGAGGGCTGAAGTCTCCCCGGTCAAAACAGAAATTAATCCTGACCTTTACACTCAGCAGCTCCTTCTCAATCCTCCCTCCGTTGGGAGAGTCCGACACCTTCCGTTCATTTAAAAAGACATGGTCTGCCGCCAAATCTGAGCAGCCATCAGTCGTGTAAATAAAAGCACACAATTTCCCCGTTGCCTTTGGTTTCCACGCTTCGTAATGATCTCAGTCATACCCATTTCAATCTATGTCTCTGTGTCATTTCGCTTTGTGAATTGGCGCAGCGAGGCTGAATCCCTAGTTCCAGTTTTGATGATTCATCTCACGTTCCAGTAATTATTTGTTTGGACTCCTGGCACTGAAACAAGCAAAAATATGATATTTTTGTCTCATGATGGGGTGCCTTTTGAATTTGAATGCTAAAGAAACCAGACTTGTTTGATTAAGTAAGATATTTGGTCCGATTAAGAAATTAGTTTCTAAATTATTTCATCAGGGAGACATATCTGGGCCAGACTGAAAATGCCAGGAAAAATGCCCGTTGGTACTGGCTCCTGCTTAGAAGTCTGACACACAGCAGGTTGGATCCATACATGTGGCCAACTGGAATGGTAGACTGTGAAAACAAAAAAGGATTAAACTCTGTGAGGAGTGAATTTGTTTTCATGGCTTTTTTCAATGAGCGAAGTCAGTCTAAAAACTCCAGTGGATTCAGTCACCCGTTAGGATTGTTTGAAACACATTAGCATTGGAATCTTCTCATGAAAACTGATAAGGAATCAGGTAGACACCAGATGCGGGGAGATGGGAATGAGGATTTATTAAACAAAAAACAAAACAGGCACGAGGGCCAACGAAAAACTTGGCCCAAAGGGTTGCAAAAAACAAACTAAAGTATGCTGCACAGAGCTATAAACAATAAATGCAAAAAGCAAAAAGGCACTGGAAACTCCAGGCAAGATACTCAAGAAAAATAAATAACAATACTAAATATATATATATACACACAAGACGAGAGGCTAGGACAAATACTAGGGAACTTGACAAGAACTTGGCTAAACGAGACGCGAGAAACAAAACTTGAGACACTGTCTGCCAGCCAACTTCCACCGCATCCAGATAAAGGCTTGGAAATCATGACATGAGGGGTAACACCTGGAGAGAGAGAAACAAGAGGCATGGCAAGATCAAGACATGGACTGAGATTGGATGACATGACCTGCTCATTAAGAGAATGAGCGTGCTCAGCTTAAGTACCAATTAAGTATGCAGTTTGGAAGCAAGCATGAATGTTAAGAACAGAAAAGCACAGCAAGATCTTGAAATAGCAAAGCAGGAATCATGACAATAAACTCCCTGTCTAAATTAGTAAAATTAGTAATGTGCCTATCTAAGAATTACACCAACCCAGTGAGTGTTAGTAAATGTTAGTAACTTAAAAACAGTTAATTGTCAATTAAGCTTAGAGAGCCCCGAATCAGCACAGCATGGAAGGAAGGGGAAATACCAAAGCCAACCAGAGCTCAGAAATGTGCAAGAACGAAGGCACGGGGCGGAACGCAGACAAGCGGTGGAGTGGCATGGCAGACCTGGCATGAACAAAAACATGGAAAAGTAAAAACATGGAATGTGAAACATGAAATGCAAAAACTGTGACATGAACTATGAACTATGAAACTATGAACTATGGAATCTTGATACATGAAACTGTTAAAACCATAAGCAATACTGTTCTGGCCAAAGGCCAGAACCCTGGAACACAACAAAAACAATCAAATCGTGCACGTGTGATCTGAGGTTTTACAACATTAACATGCAGTCACTTTGTATTATGAGGGAACAACTGTGCCAGATAATATCTGTACGAATGCAGGATGAATGGTTAAAGGAAGATCATAAGTTCACATGAAAAAACAGACTGCTTTGTAATGGAGGCTACATCTTCAGAGCTTCAAATCTGCACGCAGGAAGCAAAAGTTACGAGGCATCTTGTGGATTATCAAACATGCATCCCAGCTGGTGTAAAGTGTTATTGCACATTTTTACATCATTGCAGTTAAAAGTTGCACAAATAGAAATATGGCAGGAGAGTTAATATAACTTCTTGTTTCTTATAATCAATGCAGAAAACAAAGTAACTATGCCCTGATCACAAAAAAAGTCATTGGTGTCTTTCATTGCACAGGAAAGGAATGTAAAAATGTATAAGCCTAGACAGAATTTAAACTGTCTCACGAATTTCCATCACCTATAGAAGGTTTCCAGAGGAATATCTGGTTACCTGGAATTTTCTCTCACATGAATGTAAATGGCAGCTTTATGTAGCAGTTCAAAGTATTAATTAGCTTTCAATATAGCTTCTCAAAACATGATGGAAATGTCAGAAAGGTCAAGAGAAGGTTACATGGAGATTTTAATGGCACCGACATGTGTTAATAAAATTGGATGTCCTTTCCTTAAATACACTGTGCAGTCAGTGGCGATAGATAATGACAGGAAAACTACAACGAATGGCGTACCCAGTCAACTGCAAAGGATTGTGGTCCACAAGTATTATTCCTTTCTTCCCAGGTTATTATTATAACAAGCCATACCAATGCTCTGCAGGGGGTTTATTGAGACCAATAATCTTAGCGAATAGTGACGTCACCCGTCCTCGTGGTAATAAAAGGCAAAAATGGATAAAATGGCCCAAATTTAAGTAATGGGGAGAGTTGATTTGATCCCACATGGCAGACGACAGGGGCAGGCTCGTCTGGAACGCATGTGCCAGAGGGCGCAGGGATCTGTTGGGCGGTTTGGGATGAGATACATTGCAATGGCCGAGGAAACTGAGAATTAATTAATTGTTATTGTTATTATTATTATTATTATAGTTGATCCTGTGTTCTTGCTCGAAGGAGGGAACGATGTAGCTAATTGCCTCCTATCACTCATGAAATTGACAATTTGGATCCTCCTAGTCATGGCTACCTGCCAAACAATTTCCAGGGCTTGTCTGTCAGGTTCCTTGCTCTTTAGTGAGGTCAGGTGCCCCCTTAGTTCTGTTTCATTCTGCTCCAATGCACGTTGTCCTATAAAAGCTGGCTGGAGGGAACTGATGATCGTGAAGATGATTAAAATCTGGCAATCATCTGTGGCTCAACAGTAACGTATATTTTTAGATCACATTCAGAGGTTTTAATTGAGGTCTTTATCATTCTGCAAGCAGAACACACAAAAAAGAAAAAGAAAAAAAAAAACAAATGCACATGAGCCCGAAAATCAAGACCCCTTGTTCAAAGCTGGCTTGCTTTAGTGCTAATGCTTTGTCAGACAATACACAATCAAACATTTTCAAGTCATTTCGCTGGAAGCAAACAGGCAATTTAGCCAGAAAAATCTTTTCTTTCTTTATTTATTTTCTCTATTTTTTTTTTTTTTTGTTGTTGTTTTTTGTCATAAGGAATGGGATGGAGCAGCCTCAGTCCAGAAAGACAATCAGGAGATAATGTTCACTGCAAAATGCCAAAGCCATTTATTACTGATGCAGAAAATGGAAAATCAATTTCAAGGGAATGATTGCGAGCTTACTAACAAGTTAGGCTCAGGCGCTAATTAGGAACTACTTCTCCAACCAAGGATATTATATAGGTGAAAGTAGTGGCCATGTTGTGCCAGCTTTTCTCAGAGTGTGTTACTTTGTTCTGTTTGAACCTCAATGTGTGTTCTAATAAAGACCTTCATCACAATAAAACTATAGAAAAAAATGATATCTGGAGCCTGATTTACAATATGAATAAAGCCTGTGTTTTATTTATTTATTTATCCACACCATTAAATGCCTTGCTTTGTTTCCTCTCCAGTAATAAAGCAATATTCCGTAGCTTATCTGGAATGATATACTGACTTTAATTGGATTCTGTGTACAGGCATTAACTTTACATCAATTGCGGTGCAATCATTTCTGTTCACTTCGCTCCAATGGTGTATGAACAGTTCTATGAGGGTTAAAATGTGCTTTTCTCCAATGTCAAATGAACAAAACTTTCCACTCCTTGGCAAAATAAGAGTGCTCCTCTCTGTAGGAGGAATTCACCCGTAGCAAAATTACTGCTCAATCAATAGTGTCTCAATCAATACCGAAGACCCAGAGGTCTTATATCACATTGTGATTTTTTTTTTTTTCATTTTATTACAGAGGATGACCGACACACAACTCTGTAGGGACGTAGATAAATGTTCTGACTGCATGCGTGTGTGTGTATGTGCGTGTGTGTGTGTGTGTGTGTGTATGTGTGCGTGTATGGGTTTTGAAACCAAAAATTTTGCAAGGATTGGTGTAAGGACAGTGTACATTTGTATGTTTGAGTGTACTTATGTAAGTATGTGTTTTTGTGTGTGCATGACAGTGTGTATGTATTAGTGTGTATGCTTGTGTGTGAAAATGGGTGCATGTGTGAGAGTGCATGTGTGTGAGTGTAGGTCTGCGTGTGTTCGTCTCAGATCAGTCAAAGTGCATGCAACACACAAACACCCAAACTACTGCCAATGCCCCCCCCCCCCAAAAAAAAAAAACGGTATTGCTGTGACATGCAGGGCTCAGTTGCCATGTGCACCTGAATGAATAGTGAGCCATCTGGCCGATCAGGCGTTCCCGCGGCTGCCAGCAGGATGGGCATGGTTGGCACGTGACGGCATGCCAGCGCACTGCGTGGGAGCCATAAAGCTGACCGTAATTAAATTAAACTGCTTCCAGGGCATTTAGCAGGCTTCAAAACAAAGAGCTTAAACAGTGGCTGACACTCTACGGCATACAAGTGCACTCAGGCAGCCACTCACATGCACTCACACCCACACTTATGCATGCGAGTACATACACACCCACTCATATACAGGGACTCGCTCATTCTTACACACATGCACGCGCACACACATACTCATGCATACTCATAAACACACACTCACACAAGTGTAGACCCACAAGCACTCAAGCAAGCACTCATACACACACATGTACATGCAAACACACATACCCACACACATACAGACTAGCAAGTAGATACATGCCCTCTCACATACAATCTCTCTTACAGGCACAAAGACAAGAATTTACGCACACACTGATTCACATGTGGAGACAATGCCTTTCAGAGCTGTATAACAGCACAAACACGCAAGCACAGGTGAATACTGCAGTGTAATCAGCTTATGCTACCATGGGCTCACTTTAGATGCTGCATATCTGAGGTGTTTTGAGAATTAACACTCTTCTTTTGATTCTAAAAAGTTTTTAACCGCTCACTGTTCACAACAGGAATGAAAATGCATGTATGGTTCATTCAATCAAATATTTCAAGTCAGAGAGGATTCTGAATAAGATTGACCACATAAATGTTAGCAAAATAGATCCCCCCCTTTTTTTACCCACCCTGAGCACAGCCAAACTGTTTAGTCCACCGCAAAGCAACGTACTCCCATTGAAGAGGAAGAAGCCGTGGCACATGGTTCTTTGGACACACATTACGACTAGCGTTTGCTTCTTTACAACATGCAGTTGCGCCGCACCACAAATTACACAATTCCTATGCTGTTGGACGATCATGTAGTTGGTGTAAAATTAAGCTTTTACCGCTGCATGCACCTGGCTGACCAGAAGAGGTCGCTACAAAGCGATAAACAAATTTTAAGTGCCTTACAGGGAAATTGTGTAACATTTTCAGTTGTTTATTGGCTAAAGTGTTAGTCTGCATTCACATATATGTCATCATATATGTAGGTGTATTATGACCTCCGCTAATAATTTGACATATTCTTGTAAACGAAGAATTTTAGATTTTTATTTGTACATTGGACGGGTAAGCCAGTAGGGAAGCGCCATGACGGTCTGCCATCTTGAAACTACAGCCACCGGCAAGGGACAAATAGCACCTAACGCGGAATAAATCCGCGTTTGCCCTGCCAGCCAGCGCAGAGTGATTGAGACACCGGAGGAGATCAGCAAGAGAGGCTACCGTGGCAAGTTTGAAAATCTACACGACTGCAGACAGTAATGCAGGACCATGCATATGCAGCAGCAGCAGCAGAGGAGACAGAATCCTCATCGCCAAGAAAGCGAAAAAGAGAATTAAAAAGGCAGCGCGACCAGCGCATTCAAAAACGAGGGTCAACATTGGGCTAGCCTTCCCCAGGTGGAAGGAGCTAGTGAAAGCGAAAGATTTTCAAAGGGACGCTGAAGTTGCCAGCTTTCTGATTGATGAGTAGGTCAACTTCAGATTCAGACTACACGAACACCAAGGGGACCTTGTCTCTAAGCGTGTTCTCGTAAGCTGTGCAGTAGCTGCGGTTCTTTGCGTGTAGCACTAGTCAGGAGATTTCATGCTGTCAGCTTATGTTATTACCAAGTCGGTGAAATGAGCAGGTTTAACGACACTAATGTTTTCAGTTATTGTATTTGATGAATGGCTTTGTTATGTAGCAACTCAACTGCTTCACTTGTCTTTTATGAATAAACCGTAAGGTAGCAAAGGCTGTTGTTGGTTAATTTAGGTTAGATAACGGGCATCTATTCGGTAACTATTGAAGGTGACGTCCTATAAGCGTGCATGTAGCTAACACTTGCTTTGCTTTTTCGTATTAAATTGATGAACCTAACCCGAGTTATTTATTTCTATTACTTTGAATATCTTACACCGATTCATGGGACTGTGTTTTGCTGCTTCATGTACTATATGCTGGCTAAGTAGCATTGACTACATCCATAATATGTGCACTTTCAGCAGGGTATAAATTCAGCCCAAAAAACTTCACAGCTAATTATTTATTTACCATTACACGCGCATTCTTAATTATGAAAACAACAGCAGATGTGTATACTTCATGTTGTGACTTTTCAGCAACTTTTAAGATAACTGAAACATCATATTTTGTGTCTAATACATGCGCCGAACTTGCATGACAGCACCACACAGAGACAGTATTTGAGTCGTCCATTTGGTTTGGTTGGAATTAAAACAGAAAGGTTTACCGGAGTGCTCCACCTCCTCCCTCCTCCAGTTTCTCCTGGGCGTTGTAGCCAGTCTGTTTTATCTGGGTTCTCAGCTAAGCCCTATGATATTTTCAGGTTAGTATATCAATAGTACCAGGACTAGATAAACTCAAGTTGGCTAATTAGGAGTGCTTATTATCTATAGAGTTTCTCAATTTGGTATTTCATTTCTGTTAACTGAAACTAAGCCTCTGTTAAAAGAGGCTTATTATCCATTTACAAAGTTTCCCCACAGTTTGAATTGTGACTGCTGCTTTGGGCTCCTCAGGTCAGTAAATTTATAAATTGTGGTTCCTGAGATTCTGTCTCGGCATTAGTATTTTTCTTTTATCTAGGGTGAGCGAGGTCATTAGGTAGGGGGTTCAAAATGTGGCCGAAACTATGTGACGGTTGCAGGATGATGGCACTTTTGGAAAGAGATTTCCAGGGTGGGTTTGTCTGACACCGGTGCCAGCTAATTGAGCATCTGGAGAGCAAGATCCTTGATCTTCAGGGCCAGTTGGCGGCACGACTTAGTTCGCAATCAGTAGAGTTCCAAGAGGAACAAAGTAGTATGTCGTTTAGAGAAATGGTGTGTCCGCCAAAGCAGGGAGGTGCGGGGACCCCAGAGCAGGCAGGCAGAGAAAGTTGGGTGACAGCAGGACGTCAGCGCAGAAAAGGGCATGCACACTGTACAGCAACAGCTCCACCAGTGGTTGAGGTGTCCAACCGATTCCGGCCCTTAGGGGAACTCGAATTAGCCTCTGACCCTGAGAGTGGGGGGACTGGTGAGCAGCAGGGCACCCTGTTGGCCTCTACCCCTCAGAAAAGAGAGTTAGTGATAGTGGGGGACTCAATACTTAGAGGAATAGATAGCTTAGTCTGTCCGCGTGACAAGGAGTCTCGTACGGTGGGTTGCCTGCCTGGCGCCCAGGTAGGAGATCTCCTGCGGACAAGCTCCTGGCCAGAGCGGGGAGGGATTCAGTTGTCATGGTCCAGGTTGGGACAAATGACATAGGTAAGGGTAGGTTTGAGGTTCTGCAAGGCAAATTTGTGGAATTAGCCGAAAAGCTTAGGAGCAGATCCTCCATGATAGTGTTCTCCAGGATTCTACTAGTACCGCGTGCAAGCAGAGGGAAGCAGAATTTTATCTGGAGGTTTAGCACGTGGCTACAAACCTGGTGTAGGAAAGAGGGGTATAGGTTAATGGGGCACTGGAACTACCTCTGGGACACTGTTCAAGCCGGATGGGCAACACCTGAACTGGAGGGGTACCTTTGCACTGGGTCAGTGTATGTTGAGGGTAGCACAAAGTTATTTAAACTAGGGACTCGGTGGGGCAGGGAGGTTAGAGAGTGTTACATTGAGGGAAATGCAGACTGCCCTGATGGAAGCTGACAGTGTTACATGCACTATTGATGATAAGTATTTTTAAAACAACAAAGCGCAGTGGGGGGCTTGGAGCAGTGGGCACATGGGAAATCGAAGGGAAAGAGCGTTCATGATAACCTGAAATGTTTTTATCTAAATTCAAGAAGCATTAAAAATAAATTTCTAGAACTTCAGGCCGTTATGATTAGTGAAGGCTATGACATAGCTGGGATTACAGAGACATGGCTTAGTGACGAGGATGGAGATGAATTGAATATAATATAGAAGGTTATAAGCTCTTTAGGAAGGATAGATGCAATAGGCGAGGAGTGGGTGTAGCACTCTATGTGAACGAAAACATAAATGTGCAGGAAATTCCTGAAATTGAACATTCCTTGCCCTGCGAAGATATCTGGGTCAGGCTCATTGGCAAACACAAGACAGATTTAAACATAGGTGTATGCTATCCAGGGATGAGCCGTCAGGGTAGGCAGGGTAGGCACTGCCTACCCCAGGCTATCATCAAAAATAAAGTTGTTAACAATTATTGATCATTTTAATATCTAATCTAATTTTGAAGCCATTTGATATTTAGTTTGTCTTTATGCTGTTGCTTTAAGTCATTGAGTTATAATGACACTACAGCGCCTACCTCTGGCCAGGCAGGGGCTTTCAAATCAGTCTTATCTTTGCAGGGTAGGCACAGCTCTGAGATGCCTTTGAATGACACGTTATCAGACGCGTTGTGTTCGGGCATGCGCAGTGTTTTTTCATATGCTTTATTATGTACGCAAAAAGGCAGGACGCTACGCTGCCTTTATGCGTAAGTGTCACAGGCTAGTCATTCAATCTGGACGCTCGTTGTCTTTGTGCATTCGCACCAATGAGTATACTGGAGAGGCCGCTGCTTCTTTCTACGAGCGCAGTTGAAGAAACCATTATGGCGTCAAGTGCACCGCGCTTCTCAATTTCCCATTGACTGTAATGTAGAAATTCCAGCTATTTTCCGCCGAACTAAGGGGTCTTCCGAAAAGATTTTAACATATTTGTGATCGAAAAACAAGAATAAACATTAATGCGCAGTTCTACATTACACTGTTCAAGACGTTGAAAATATAAAAACATGTCTTAATGAGAAACACAGCACTAACTACTAGCCACTTGTGTTGCTGGCGTGTTAGGTAATCGAGTCGCTGTCAACGGCTGTGATGGCAAACGTTATCTGTAATTTAGCTAGCTAGATCAACTTAGTCGGCACAATAAACTCATGTTGCTTACAAATGGTGATGGTCCCTTAGCTCCTATGCCCATGTAATGTCAGCCAAGTTGCATATCTAGGCCTACATATAGCATTAGCCATAGCGAATGACCTCGCAAACGTTCGTGTAACGTTAGTGGTGTTCATTCCGGATGAATTATACAAATAAACGCATCCTTATCAGGCATCTGTCTATCTAGGTACTATTTAGTGAGCAAGCTTAGATTTTTTTGTATTTATTTATTTTAATTACGATAACGCAATCCTAGCTGGGGATATATACACTCATTGATTCACACTTGCGTCAATCAAATTTAAGGCTTAAATTTGATTAAACTAGCTAGCTAGTGTTATGTCATCTTGTTTGTTTTGGCAAAATAAACAAGATGACATCGCTAACGCAGCAAATATTTTGATTTTGTAAGGCTAAAGGCCGACCTCATCGGCTTATACAGCCCTGCTATGGTCAAGGAAAAATCTCCCTAGCTTCAACTGCTGGCTTTGTGGAGAATGACCTTGAACAAACTGTTCCAGAGGCCACAAAACTGCCGAAATTGGTGCCGACAATTCCAGCTACCACAGAGTCAGTGGAGCGGTCTTTTTTCTGCCTTAAAACGCGTAAAGACCTGCAACCGCAACAGAACGGAGCAGGGGAGACTTTCATGTTTCGCTATCATTTCAATTGAGAAAGAGAGACTTGTTAAGTTGAAGGCCAAAACAGAAGAGTTTTACAACGCTGTCATCAACATCTTTGTCAAAAAGGACAGACGCATGGACTTCATATTCAAATAGCCTTAAGTAAGTGCGCTTTAACCACTTCTCTCCCCCTCCGCCCTCTTTTACGCACACAAGAACTATCCGGACTGTCATGTCTGTAATTATGCATCTAATAACAACCTTGTGGCTTAAGTTTTTTTAAATTGTTGTTTGTTTGATAGAATGCTGTGGGTTTTTAAGTTTTGTAGTATGTATGTGTTGACATTATGATGCGGTGAAGAGAGATGTGGTCAAAGATGGAATGTGTTTGAAGTGTACTTCGCTTGTCTGGTTATTAATATGGTTTAGCAATAGGAAGATTAATTGCATCAAGTATTGGGAAGAGATCCACTTAAGCATGCATCGGTGCAGGCAAGCCGTTAGCCTATGTTGTTTTGCGCGCTTTCACCAACTTTCTCTCGCTAGAGCCTTCAACTTTTATTCAGACATAAAAGCGAAATTTAAAAAAAAATTGCACCTTCAAGATTATTTGAAAACAAAGTACACACTCATTCTGAATGAATACAATAAATCAAATTCGCTAGAAAACGTCATAAACTTCAAACATTTCACATTAAATTGGTTTTAAACCTCCCTCCTATGCGCACATAGTGCGACAAGTTAAATAATACATTGATAACAACTCAAACACGGATTTGATTTCACTCTTAACAGTTTCAAAATAAACTAAAAGTCAAAATCTAACGAAAAACGCAACTTTGTGCGTGTCCGGTGTCTTTCAAGTGTCTTTTAAGTCCAAATAAATTTGTTAATCCCCGCGAATGCATGATGTCATGAATCCAGATTCGAAGTGTTACTATTTACAGCATTCAACAGTTTTTTGAGTAATTATGTTTGATTTTGCCGGTGTTTTTACCGCTGACTTTATACATAAAATATTAATTAGTTTTTACGTTTCGGTCTGCCACTGCCTACCTCGACCCAAACCTCACGGTTCGTTACTGATGCTATCGACCACCAGCTTTGGACAGTACAGTCAATGAAATGCTCTTTAAGAGGATTATGCAAGCTTGTCGAGGAGGAGGGACTATTATTATGGGAGACTTAAATTATCCTGGTATTGATTGGAAATGAAGAAAGGACAGGATAGGGGGGAGGAAGAATTTCTAGATGTTATAAATGACAATTTTTTGGTGCAGTATGTAAATTAACCTACAAGAGAGAAGGCAATTTTAGACTTAGTGCTCTGTAATGACCCAGATAGAATTATCAATGTTGAGGTACTGGAGCCACTTGGGACAAGTGATCACTCTGCTGTAAATTTTGAGGTTTCATGGGAAGTTAAAAAGGTGTCTTAAAAAACAAAAATTTTCAATTTTAGGCGAGCAAACTTTGACAGGATGCTCTCATATCTAAGTGAAATAAAATGAGAGATACTCCTGGACTGTGAGTCTGTAAATGAGATGTGGGAAAGATTTAAGGGGGTTTTACCTGATCCACAATGCAAATTCATTCCAAAAGTGTCCAAAAGTAAGCTGAAAAAGCAAAATCCTCAGTGGATGACCACAGCTATTCGTAGGAGTTTGAGGGAAAAGAGGAATCTTTATAAGATGTACATAAAGGATAACAATGAGAACACTAAGGCTAAATACTGTAAAATGCGGGCTGTGGTCAAAAAGGAGCTGAGGAATGCCAGAAGAATGTATGAAAGGCAAATTGCAGAGGGGGCAAAAACTAACACTAAGCGCTACTTTCAGTACTGTAGCAGAAAAAGGAAAGTTAAAGAGCAGGTTAAGTGCATAAAGAACAAAAATGGATCGCTGCTATATGATAAAAAGGATATTATGGATACCTTAAACAGTTACCTTGTTGAAAATTTTACCTCAGACTGGGTCTTTATTTGGCAAGAGGGCGTGTCTAGTGCTCAAGATTATTTAGCAGAAATTGAGATTAGGGATGATGAAGTATTAGACAAGTTGCATAAATTAAGGCGAGACACTACAGGTGAATAGGGTAAAATTTTTAAATCATGGATATCATCATGGAACTTCCTCAGTTGATGACTTGCAATAGTATGAAAAAAATTTGTATTACAAGTTTTTGAAATTTTTATCTTCAAATATGCTAATCAGGCATTATCTCATTAAATATGTGCAAATTTAAATCTAAACATCTGATAAAGTCAGGTGCAAAATTCATTTTTTCATTTTGCTAAAATATAAGATGAAAAAACAATTACAGAGGGATTTAAGGATATCTGGTTTTATTACTGAGAAAATCAAAATATGCTGTCCATGGCCTCAAAAAATCCATTTTCGCCGTATTTTTGGGAATGAAATGTCTAATAAATCAGGCTAGGGATGATATATTAACAAATCCCTCTGTAAATATCTTCAGAATATTGCTAAGTGTATAACAGCAAAGTTTGGTATACAAAGGTACTACAGAGGCAGAGAATTTAGACTTGGAGTATGACAAAAAACTTGTTTTGAGAAAATTCAAAGATTCAAAGATTTACATAGGGGAATTTAATGCATGTCTGTTGGGAACAATTGCTCACAAGCAGAATAAATGTTCAGGCCCTTAAAAATAGTAATGTGGTATATTTTAAGCTCATGAAAATTGATAATTTAATAACATAACAGGCATCTTAGGCCTACACCTGTAGTTATTCAACTCATAAACATATTGGCCTACGCTGCACAAACTTGCAGATAAAACTCACGTCAAATGCAACAACACTTGTACTCTCACTCTACAATCATATAGATCAGTGGTCTTCAACGTCGTTCCTAGGGACCCACTGTGTATGCTGATTTTTGTTCCAACCACAATTGTTATCACAAGATTTTAACAAGTTGTTAATGTCTTAATTAGTTATTTTTCATATTTAGCGTTGTTACTTACTATTTTTTGCCAAATGTTTCATAGAAGCATCCATACATGCTATGAAGAATAAAATATCCTTGAAGATTGTGCTTTTATTTCTATACTGCAAGAAATTTCCAGCATTGTAACATTTGAAACTGATCAAATTAGACACCGAAGAACTCAGTAAACCCCAAATTGGGCTGAGGGACACAACTGTTTCAAGTTCAAGTTCTTTCAAAAAACTTCAGGTGAATTAATTAGATTAACACAAAGCTGGTTTGACTCTTTACCATTTGCTTGTCGAATAAATTTGTCTTGATGTGGCAATTAGTTTTCACCAAGCAGGAGCCAAGTACATCTTTAATTTGATTAGTTACATTGTCTTCTCTCATTTTATGTTGTTATTTCCAATGCATAGCAAGTATGGCATTTTTGTATTCTGGATGGCGAACACGGATATTTCTCTTATCTTGTGAATTAAGAGGGCAAATAACTGCTCTAAGCTTTAAATACACTTAATTAAGACTAATGAACAGCTCGTTAAAATCGTGCGATTACAACTGTGGTTAGAACAAAAGCCAGCATACACAGTGAGTCCCTAGGAACAACGTTGAAAACCACTGGTGTAGATGTAACGACGCTTCGTCTGCACGAATGTCCCCTTTGCAATTACTGCACTCGAGCAATAAACTGCTGCAGAACCCATGATTTTCTGTATCAATGTTTATTGACCCGGCGCAGCACAATTAGGACAAAAGGCTATCAACTTTCACGCATTCGCTGTTTAAGTGTCATATTCACGTTCCCGTCCCGTATGTCAGCAACCATTCAACCAGCGCGTTTGTAAGAGACTCTCAAGCGGAATTGAAGTACTCGTGCATGGAGGTTTATCAGTTTCACACGATTGTGGAACACATGCATTGCGTTGATCGACTTATTGCTGACCACGGCATGTGAACGTAAGCATGCCACCAAATCTCAAACAAACAAACATGACGGGCAGGAGGCGGGTGATCACTGTGCCCAGTGTCAGTGCATTCGGATTCTCTTATGAGCGTGGTTCTCTCTCTAAGTTGTAAAAGAGTCCCTTCTACACCTTTCCATTATCTCATGACGTTTTACACAGAGGTTAAAGAAAAGTGGTTCGGAATTAGATGATAGGACGCGATTATTTAAGGATTCGGACGCAGCCATGGTTCTGCGGCAAGCTACAGACGGAAGTGTCAGAGCGCACCACGTGATGCATCTGAGCGAATCACGTTACCAGAAACCAGCAGTAGCCAATGAGATTTTGTCATTAGCTTTAAATCGCTACATGAACTTTCACAATTCGTGACTGACAGAAAGGAAATTCCCTAATTTGCATTACACAGCGTTGTGCAGGAGAATCAGAGCTTTTCAACGATACCGGACATGACAGACTTCGGTGAAGAGGCGAAGTACTGTTCGTTGCGTTGGAATGGTAACTTTTTGGTAAATTCGGATGAAACTCATTGCCGCAAGTAGACAAAATGTGATAAAATAAACGTCTAAATGTATAATTTTTATGTTTTCTTTATTGCAGTTTGAAAGAATACATATTCAAGGAGTAAACTAGCCCAAAATCTCAAATTTGACCATTGCATGGAAAATCCATGTTTTTGCCTGCCGTGTCTCGCCTTAAAGGCAGATAAGGCGGCCGGTCCTGATGGCTTATATCCTAGAGTGCTCAGGCAAGTTAGTGAGATCATCTTTAAGCTGCTATCCGCCATCTTCAGACGGTCTTTAAAAACTGGAGAAATATCTAATGATTGGAAACAGGGCAATATAATACCAATATATAAGAAAGGGAACCTTACCAAGCCAGGAAATTACAGACCAGTCAGTTTAACTGGCATTGCATGCAAAATATTGGAATCTATCATAAAAGGTGAGCTGGACTTATTTCTTGAATGTAACAATATCTGGTCACACTTTACTTGAAGGTATCGTCATAGGAGTGACATGACACAGTCATGAACGTGTCATAAACATTATGTCAATGTCATAAACGTTGTCATTAAGTCTCATTTGGTTTTTGAGATGACAAGCTGACATTGTTTGGGTTGTCTTGATTATGACAAATTCGTCATAAGAGTGACATGACTCTGTCATAATTGTTACATGGCACATGTAACAGTTATGACAGTGTCATGACACTCTTATGACGGTACCTTCAAGTAAAGCGTAAACCAATATCTTGAGGGATAGCCAACATGGTTTCCGTAAGGGAAGGTCATGACTGACAAACTTTCTGGAATTTTTTGAAGAGACCACCAAGACTTATGACCAAAGCAGGGCTTATGGCATCATATATTTGGATTTTCAGAAAGCATTTGACACAGTACCGCATAAGAGACAAAGAGTGGTGGTCAGTGGTATCTCATCTGAGCTAGGTATGGTGGGGAGTGGCGTCCTCCAGGGATCGGTGTTGGGACTCCTGCTGTCCCTCATCTACATTAATGACCTTGATAGGAATATTGAGAGCAGATTAGTTAAATTTGCAGATGATACTAAATTGGGAGGTTTGGCAAATAGTTTAGAGTCCACTAAAGTGATTCAGGATGATTTGGATAGAATCCAGAATTGGGCAGAAATGTTGTAAATGAAATTTATTGTAGCGAAATGTAAAGTTGTACATGTAGGTAATAATAACATTATACGGGATTACTTCATTGGAGGTTTTAAACTGGAATGTGCTCCACACAAAAAAGATCTGGGAGTTATTGTTGACCACACCCTCATCCTCACCAATCCTGTATAAGGGGAAAGAAAATAATTCATAATTGAAACTCCAGTAATATGGAATTAAATCAGCAGCTTTACGACTTACCTTGATATTTGAGTACCCAGAGAAACATTCGGGTAGTAAAAACGTCAAGCGGGATTTTAGTGAAAAAGAAAATTAAAGAAAATTTAGTGTTTATTTTCTAGAGCTGATAAATGTGACAATAAAAGGCAGTAGCTATGTTACGGATGACGCACCGGGTTGCGAGAGTATGTGCACCATATGCATTCGCAATATGAAAATCAAATTGTAATGAATGGTGTGTGCACCCTGTGAGTAATCTGGGATGGGCTCCAGTTCCTGGTATAGAGAAAGGATTCATACACTAAAAGTTATTTCGCTTGTCAGAATTTATTTCCCACTTAAATAAAACTAGTTCATCGACATTTTATATCCCTATTAGGTATAGAAATTTTTTTTCCCATACTATATTTAAGCCGAGTGCAATGTTTGCCCGTTCGGTGTGGAGCTGTTGCATGGGTTTGGCAACATTTCCTTGGCCGTGAACACGCATCCTGTGTGGGAGTGCTTCGGGCGTGGATGGTTGTCATAGATACCTCAGGCGTCAACGCGCTCATGAGCTCCACACAACCATGGACCTATACATCCATGGTTTCATCAGTGTTGTCAAGGCTTTTTGATACACGGTGGCTACCGTAGTTGCAATACGTGTTTGAAAGAGTGAAGCACTAGAGTGCTCTATTCGTTTGATTGTAATACACGATTTCAATGCTGGATGAGAGTAATTCTTGCACAATGTCCCTTCAAACCCTATTGTTTGCGGCAAGGCTGCAAAATGAAATTATGTTCATTACTTCAACTAACTATTGCTATTTTGATATTTCAATCTTGCTGTTACAAATTGAGTGTAAACAAACTTTCTGGATGAATTTTTGCCCTTAGAGATATTGAGAGGCAATGGCAGGTAGAGGTTGGTGGGTGGGGGGGTGTCAGTAAATCGTTTGGCATCATTCATTCAGGTGATGTTTTTCCTTATATTTATGTCATCAAATATCATTTATCACAAACAAAGTTGGATGAGATAGCTTCAGTGATTACAGAACTTGTCAAATTGCCATTTTGAAGAGAGAGAAAAAAAACCTGTTTGTTATTCAGCCCAGGCTGTGGATGAGTGTTGATTGTCTCAAAGCAGGGGATGACAGTTCAGTTTCTGCAAACCTGTTGTATATTAAAGGTTTCTCTTTCCAGTCACCTTACTTCAATTAGCTAATTTGCAACATACCGTGAACAGCAATTCACTATGCTCCCGTAAAACTTTTAAATCTGGGAAAGATATTCAGCCAAATTCGGCTGTCATTCGCATGCTAATAAACAAATTTAAATGATTTATCCGAACAGTTTGAGATCAATAAATAATTCAATCAGCCTCTGAACTTACACATAAAGAAGGCACAGGCTAAATGGCTCTCGTATCCAGCTCCAAATTAACAGGAACCAGTTTTTGCTACACAGACCCCACTTGTAGGCCATGAAAGCGGTGTGACTTGACAGTTGCTGCTGATTAAAAAAATGAAAAGTCACGTCCAGCATTGTGTTCCAAACTGCAGAAGCAACATCCAGTTTTACTGGATAATCTGAACAATCACTCTGTCAGAAAAAAAGGAACCCACTTATAATCTTTGTGTTCACTGCCTGGCAAAATTATTTAATTTTGGAACTTTCACAATGTTCACAACTATACAGTATAAAGGGTTCCATAAAGTAATAAATAGGGGATCTTTAATTAGTAAGCCTGAGTGTTGTGATTCTGCCTTTTTGGTCTTATTTATGTTCATGTTCTGTGTTCAAGATTTTTTCTTTTATTTATTCTTTTTGGTAATTGTACACTGAGGTTTTTAGTTCATTCCATATCTCAGTTCCATTGCACTTGTCTTCCCTGTCTTGTGATCTAGTTGGTTCAGTCCGTCTTCCCTGTCTGCGTGCCCACTGACTTCGGGTGATTTAAATGAATTCCGGTGTTTAAAATATTCCTTCGATTCTCGTTACCTTCCTTTGTCTTTCTGTTCTGATTACTAACTAGACTAACATTTGTATTTTGTATCATAGTCTACTTACATAACTAATCCATGCATACAGTTTACTAACTTACTAACGAGCACTCTAGTTAAATCTGTAAAGTTGCACAGCTACTAATTTAGACTAATTCTCTCTCAGCAATTGCCCTGTTCTAATCTCCGCCTCTTGCTCAGCTGTTCCTGTTTTCCCCTGAGTTTCTGCGAGATCTCTCGCACGTGCTTAATTACTTTCCTGCGCTTGTTATCTGTGCACTTAGAACTCCTCGACCGGAGCTGTTTTAATGTCATAGGCTGTTTGTGTGATTCCCGTACGTGTTTTGTCTTTCATTGATTTTCGTGGTTAGGGCTTCCCTCATGTGATTATCCCATTGTAATTAGTCTTATTCACTACACCTGATTCCTTTATAGCATGTGACCTTCCCTGCGTCTATTTAAGCAGTCATTTCACTCACAGCTCTTGTCAGAATATTGATCAATATTTCATTGTGCAGAGCGCCTTGTATGCCATTGAGTATTGTTTCTCTTCTACTGGACTGTGATGACCCCGAGGCGTCTGTCTGACTTCGATTCTTGCCATTGCCCTTTTTGTATTGTTTTTGTCTTTATGGATTTCGACCCATTTTTGTATGACCACGATTTCTGTGTTTGGATGCCCTGTGCATGACCCTTGGCTTTGTTCATCGACTACGACTTTTTGCTTATCGTTTTTGTACCTTTGCTCGTCTGTCTTACTGATTCTGACCCCTGCCTGCCTAGTCAACTCTGTTTTTGGGTTTCGTATTGTGGCTTGGCAATTCCTGGTTTTTTTTTTTTTTTGCTTTGACTCTGACCCCATTAAAGGCATACGTTTTTGGATTTCTGTCTCTCGCGAGTAGTTCCTGAATTGTAAATCACACTGAGATATCAAATTCATCAAACGAGCGAAGTAAATCTTATTTATTCCTGACAAAGCTCAAAATAAAAAATTACTATTCTTAAATGCGATACCTTGGGTTGGTTAATTTAACATCCTATTTATCCCATAAATGCCAATGTGATATTATTTGGAAAATAAGAAAAAGGCAGTCTGTTCAAGTCAATGGGATGAATATTGCATGATGATGCTTTTAACCATTCAATTAATAAATTCAAGTTTCTACAATAACAGTTGCATTTGTAACTTATTACTTTAATGGCAAAAAGTGGTAGCATGCTACCTAGCGAATCATTCATACCATTGATTTCAATAGACCATCAACTTGAGGCAGGATTGGTAACATTATCGTTGAGAAGATACTGGCTAAAGTTTGCCAATGATCGAAATCTGACCAATCCTGATGCGAGAGAACTATATTACGTGAGAAATGTCAAATATATACAAATATATATGGAAACAAGCCATATATTTTCTCTAACAGGTTTTTTTTGTTTTTTGGATTCACAGGGTGTGAAGACCTGGTGTCCGATCAGGGAGCTCATGAAACAGACTTAGTCATCACTCCCCTTTAGCTCTAAGTCTTGAGTGACAGCATGACCTGGTTAGAGTCTTTAAACAGATGTACCAATGTTTGGAGTGCTTTTCCCATTATAATACATTATATTTATTTGGCCAATGCTGTTATCGAGGGCAGCTTATAGTCGATTCGACGTTTTGGCTTAACAAGCCCTCTATAAGGGGAACCAATAGCTGCACAGGTCACACTGCGGCTCTGAAGGGAGTTGAACCGCCAATCTTCAAGGTTCCAGTCAAGCACAGGCCAAATAAGCTGAGGAATCACATTTTTTCTGAGCGGGCTCTTTAAATCGCGCTGGAGCTTTCCGGTTTCAGCAGGGCCAATGCAAGCGGTGGTGGTGGTCTGTGGGGAGCCAGCATCTGTAGGAGTGCGTTTGGCTTCACTGAGCCTGAGCCTTCAGAACAGCTGCCTAGTCCCGCAAACAGCCTCAGGATTGATGGGCCCACCTGTGCATCCACCATTCCAGCTACCTCCCACCTGCCCCCGAACACCACCCCCCCGCCCCCAAACTGCAGCGCACGCACACACACACACACACAGATTCCTGCTTTATAGTATGATGATAATTATGATGATACGTGATAGGACATGAACTAACATTGCACTACAAAAAATAAAAAAATTCCATAAGTTAGTTTCAATGAGCATTTTAGTTTCTTATCAAATGCTTCAAATCATATTTATGTATGTACTTATTTTTATATGCGTTGATAAACCTACAAAAAATAAGGCAAAAAGAGGTACAGAAGTTTAACTTCTTTTAAGATTTTCCACTTGGGAGGGAAACTTGTCATGTGAAAGCAATTTATACCAAGCTTTGGTAAATAAGAGGTTTCACAATAAGACTATTTTGCTAAGATGGTGGCTTTAGAATTTGGACACCTATAATTCTTAAAATGAGAAGAATTTAATCAGCACTGCTTTGTCAGATTAAACAAAAATGTAGTAGAAATAAGACCATCCAGAGACAAGACTTCAAAACTTAAGTTGCAATGTAAGAATGAATTTAGGTTTTTTACAATGCACAGTCGCTACTACCTGCTTTGTGATAGTCTGGGCTCAAATTACACTTTGGAACTCTTGATTTACAAAATAATGGGCGAATTGATTGGCAACAAGTTTGACAAAAAAAAAAATCATGAAATTCCATATCTATCCACCAACTGAAATTAGCAAGCTCTGTAAATGCTGTCAATTGAGGGCAATAAAATCTGTACCACAGCTTAAATATCTTAAATATCGTGTGACCAAGTAACCATCAACTAAGCTAACTGCCTGCATTGCTGCCATCCACTGATTTAATTGGCTATAAAATTGCCCTCTCCCGCTCCACCTTAGCTGATGAGTAATAAGCATTCTTGCACAAAATGGCTGCTGTGCATCACCCAGGTGGCTGCCACATATTCATGTTGACTGAGAGGCATGTCCCCCTGCAAAGTGCTTTGAGGGTGAGAAATTCAGTACGCAAATCCATCCATTTATCTGTTTGTCTGTCTGTCTGTCTATTAGTTTGTACATCTATCTGTCTGTCTGTCAGACACTCTCTCTCTACATACTCTTCCACTCACCGGTAATTGTTAAGTTGGGCTAGTTCTGTCTCTTGGCCACATTTTAGCTTCACTGTCAACAACTTGCATGTGAAGACTTTATGCAAATCATTGGAGAGAGCATGACAGAGAGACAAACTGACAGACAGCCAAATTATGAATAGACAGTCAATTTATGAAGAGTTCATCAATCAGCTTATCAATGATGGGGGGAGGGGTGCCTCAATATAACCAAAGTGGAACACTCGCTCAGATGAAGTATGGCAGCCATTTTGAGCGAGAATTCTCACCACACATTAGCTGGAGTGGAGAGGGAGAGCGCAGTTTCATAGCCAGTTAAATCAGGGCTATGGCAGCACTGGGTGCCGTTAGCTGAGTTAACATGGTCGGTGAGCCACACGATCCGTGTGAATCGAACTTAAGGTGTCTTCCTACCCCAGATGAGTCTACAGCAACCTCATCACATTCATGACTACTCACGATATGGCGCGTGTGTGCAGGGACATATGGAGGTGTGTCATTGATGTGGTGGCGATATGACTGATGCATGCAGCGATATCACATTTTTATCTCATTTTCCTTGTAATTCCTTGTTAAAAAGATATTTATAGTCTACTTTTTGGCTGTCAAAGTATTCAGTTTTTTTAAAATGTGCCCTTGAGACATATTTGTGCCATTTTTATTGCAACCATAAAATTCAGCTGGTTTCCAAAAAAAGGAAAAATCTTGGAGAGATGAAGCCTGTATTATACTGCAATTAAATGGCATTACTGAGGAAATTGTGCTAAGAATTTGAATTCTGAGACTTGAGTTTGGTACCTTCAACCAAAGCACTGAAATTATGCACACTGCTCAGCTGAATTTTCTTGGAATTTAGAGACTTTATTGAAAAAAAGATGCGGTTCTGTAATGGAAAGCAATTTTTTTTAATAAAGCGTAAAATCAGACGCTTTACACTACTGTCAAAACACTGAATATAAAATGAATGCCTTCTCTTAGCCAAGGCCTGTATCATGATTGAGCATTATTATCAAGAGCCCTTCGATAACTGCAGTTTGGGCTGAGCTATAAAGATCCGGTCAACATTTGACTCAGCGCATGCTGTTATACTCCGTGCAGTTATCCAGCTAATCAAGAAGTCTTGGTTTGTATTACAGGGCAACCTCCTGTTGCACTAATTTTTCCTGGACTGATGTACGAATCTGGGTTTATGCTGGAAAAACAACAAGCTAAACTGCAAGAGTTTACATTGGTATTTAAGGCTTAGGATACTTTTTTTTTCAAAATGGAGAAAATAGCTGCTGCTAATTCAGGTTATTTGTAATAATGGCCTGCCAGCTCATGTCACCACTGAGAATTAAGCCTACGACTCCTGATTCCACCTCTTCTGTAAAGTTCTGTTTTTTTCAGAGAAACATGAATAATCATTTGAAAAGGAGGCTTGCAATTATATTGTCAAAATAACTGGATTTTATTTGAGAAATATACAGTTGTATATTCTTAATGGCAAAACATGCCCAAAAATGAAATTCAAATGAGGAGGAATGACCCCTTAACACAACATTATTTGTAGGCCACATCTGTATTTCAGTCATGGTATTATTTAACATATTTTGAATTATAATATTGTTATATACCTTTCATTGTTGTTCTTTTCACTGAAATGTGCCAACATTCTGAAAGAAATAAGATAAATAAACTGTTAATGGGTTGAATTTGGTCTTTTAACCAGTTAAACTCAAAGTTTTCTCTTCAGTTTTCCGTAAGTAGATTCAAATTCAGAGAAAACTTTTCTCCATATTGCAGGACAATGTCGGATACATATTCTGTATTTGCTGATTGCTGCACTTCACCTAAGATACATCACATTATGTTGAGAGAAATATTCCAAGCCAGGGCACAATGTTTTTATTGCCTCAGCATTACATCAAATGCAAAATATCTAGATCTTGTACATTATTTTATGCACATTTCCATAATTCAGCAGGATATATTTGGGATCGTTGGAAGCCTTGGGATCTCCACTCAAATTATGAATTAGCCTGAAGTTCCACAGCTTTGAATACAGTTGCTGTATTTGACAGACCCATATGTGGGTGTCATAGTTTTTATTGGGCTAATCGGTCCACCTTTACCGAGGCGGTTTATTTCACAAAGTAGGATTAATGAGTTAGCCAGATTACTGCTTTGAGTAAAACTGAGATCAGGCCTTTTTACGTCTCTCCATTTTCAAATTTCTTGAAAATTCAGTGTTTGACACTTATCCACCTAACTCTATAATCCTGTTTAGGCAATACCCCCATAATTATTTTCTTAACACTGATACATTTCTTGCCATAAAATCTATGACCAATGGAGGGGGATATTTCCCATGATCCGCGAGAATTCAAAAACTCCAAAATTTCAAAAATTTTTCTTTTTAACAAGACCTTGCTCATAGGCTTTTATTGAATCTCTTTAAACTTGTATAGTAAGTAACCATGTTTACCAAGCTGCACTCAAGCCCAATATCCTCATCTTAAATTCACACAAAGAGCTGCACAACATCCAAATTATGTAGCTACTCAAGGCCTGACTGCAGCCCTCACACTGCAAGGTGGGACGCCAAGTTTTGATTGGCTCAGAGCACAGCTTCTGGTTACAATCAGTATCTCAATTTCTTGCAAGTGGAATTATGAATGAAGGCCAGTAGGGAAGACTTAGAGGAGAGTGGTATGAGTGAACTCTCTGCAGAGATTGAGGATCAGGAGCTGGGGCAAAAAGGGGTGGCCTTATTGTGTGGAGCTCTCCTCTGTGCATCCAAAGACTGTCCATCTCTGGGCCTCTTCCTTACTTGAGCAGGGATTTGATTGAGTTCTGCCAACATTCCAACCTAACATATCATCCTTCAAGGAGTTAGACACATCAGAGATACATCTTGAGCAGGGAAATGATTACATTAACGTGATAACATGATCCAAATAAGCTCATTGTAATACAAATTTACACTTTGAAAACCCCATTATGACTGAAGTGGCTGTACATTTCACAACATAAAAAGCCCAATATTCAAATTGTGATTCTGTGCTTGCGCTAGCCAATTGCCACATTGCCACAGGCGCAGCCATGTTCTCTATGGCGATAGCTTTTTTTTTTGCAGCTTTTATTTGAGCAATTGACAAGGAAAAGCAAATGTGCCTCCCTTTGGGAAGAGCGCATCAGAGTACACCCCACCTCAGCATTTCCAAACATTTTGTCCAGAGGAGCGGGGTATTTTTGTGTCATTTGCACCATTTCCTCCATGGCGTGCGACAAGTCCACATGAGTAGATGAATGATTCAATATTTAGAAGTTATAACAGAAGATTGGGATGACATATTACACAAAATAATGTAATTTTATGCATGCAAAACTTCAACTTTGATGTACAATGCCATACATGTAAACTAAGGATGTGTGGTCAGGGTAGGCAGTAACGACTTCTTTTTTATCGCTAGATTTTGTCAACCTGTTTCAACATACTATGCCTGATTGTCAATCAATTTGACCTTTTTTCTGGTCAATTAAGCCTGTAATGATTAAGAGGTGATCGTGACAAAAAGATTCATTTACCTTTTTGCTTTGATTCAAGACTACGAGGAAGTAAATTTTAATAATTAATTAGGAAAAAATCTTGGCTATTCCGTACATGGTTTTGATCTTTTGTTTATCGGATAATGAAAGAAGACTGAAAATAGACTCCCTATTTTTTTAAAAATGGCATTAAAAAGTGCATTTTCAAGGGGGGAAATATTATCATAAACATATTGACTACACATTGAACGCCACAAGGTTTTAATATTTGTTAATGGCATTATTGTGGATTGCTTTGCCTTTAAATTCTTCGTTTATAAATAAATGGTTAGTTTTAATGACCATAAATCCTGAATTTCTTCAATTAAAGCCACTACACTATGAATACTGGACTTTTATTCTTTCTGGCATGCATACCTGTTTAAGGTACGAGGCCTAATAAGAGTAAAATAATCTCTATAAACATGAATAAAGCAATTAAGAACAATTAAAAACTCAATTCTGAATTTGCCAGTTGTGGTTGAACCAAAAATCCAGCATACGAAGTGGTTCCCCAAGACCAAGTTTGGGAATCACTGGCATGTACAATTGACCGGTACATTCATGTGACACATCCTTGATTTTTCTTCCTTATGACCTTTTCTTGCCTTCTTGCCTCCCCAGGAGGAGTCAGGACTAAGGAAAGGGCAGGAGGATATGAGGAAGGTAGTGAAAAAAAAACAAGCTCAGTATGGAAAGTGAGGCAGGGGGAAGACTCCTCTTTAACTGCTTTCCTTGAATTCCTAGCTTCTAACTCCACCCACTGAAGAATCGGTGTCCAGAATATGAAGAAATGACTCAAGAAGAAGGAATTAAGGAAATATATTTGGCAAATGTATTGGGAAAACCTCCTCTCTCTCTTTCAAACTTCCAGCTTCAGGCCATGTCAATCACATACATAGCAATGACAGATCATTCATTCTCGTTCAATCATGCATTATTTCCCATATCAAATATTTCCCATGCTGAAGAATGCAGAACAGGGCAGAAAGATGTTGTGCTGTTAACTCACAGCAAGAAGATTATGGGTTCAAATCCAGCCTGCACATTCTCGCCGTGTTTGTTTAGGTTTTCTCTGGGTACAGCAGTTTCCGCCTACTGCCCAAAAACATTCATGCTAGATTGACTGCGGACTATAAATGATATGAGAGTTTGATTCCACTTTAGATGTAAACCGTCATGAAGGTGTGAGTGAAAGGTGTGAGCCCTGTGATGGACTGGTCAGCTGTCCAGGACGTGTCCCTGCCTTTCGCTCATTGTGAGCTGGGATAGGCTCCAGCTCCCCTGGTTCCCTAGTGAGGAAGAGGCAGTTTAGATAATGGTGCATGAATGCAGCATCCCCTTTGACCCTGGCCAAGCATTTCCCGTGTTAGATAATGGATGGTTGGTGCGGTGGGGGAAAAACTGCTGAAAATGCAAAGAGAACTCAACTGAATATGACAACATTGTGGGAATTCTCACGAAATCCATTCTGTGCAGCTGTACTAAAAAGGCAAGTTAGATAGGATGACCTGCAAGATTACTCTAATAAGTAGCCCTTTTTATTTGTCCATCTGTCTCGCTCCCCCAGGTGAACCCTTCTCTGGACATCTTATTAACTTCACATGGACACAAGAGTATTGAGGGCATTTTATTTTATTAAAATATTTTATTTATTTATTTATTTTATTCCCCCAATTCCCCAATTTTTTTAAGGCAAATCCAGGAGATTGAAATGACTCTTGCAAGGTCTCCAAGTCTCCACACCGATGGAGCACAAATTGTTTTATTTATTTTTTAAGCTTAGAACACATTTGTTCAAGGTTCTTTACGCAGACTGTCTGGAATTCTACTGTAATATTTTCAAAAGCACAGGGGTGAGCGGAGCACGGAGGAGGCACTAGTACGTAGTGCATGAAGGTTGCCACGGCCATAAGCGGCAGCATTAGCCCTGAGCCCTTTGGAGCGAGAGTTTATTGGGGTCAACGGAGGCATTTGGAGTCCTGATAGCTCCATGGGGAGGCTGTCACACCAGCCGGGCAGTATCGATCGCTTTAAGGGCGTCGTGGCGAACAGGGGAGCCCTCAGTCCGAACTACGGGGCACTCAGTCTAGCAATGCCCTTCCGTGCGCTGCGCACAGCAGAACAACTCTTGAACAAGACCCGACGCGCGACCCGCAGCGATTGCTCATGCTCTTTCAATTCCCCACTGCACCATCTTGACGCGAACCCCAAAATCAACGATAACTCAATACAAGCGAAAGAAAACAGACGAATATTAGGCACACGAGGACATTTCTTTGAGAACTGAGGATCAAACGGACAACCTTCTCTACATGATCACTACGATGAAGTTTCTAAGCGGTACTTCGTCGTTCTCTACGCTCCGTTATTTTATTTGTGCGGTTGTAAAAGCCTAACAGTAGTATAATTTGTTACTAGTTTTACGTTAGCATTCACTTCATTGTAGTAAGAGATCCATCACCACGATTAATGTCTCTACCATGGACAGGGATAAAAAAAAAGGGAGCTCCGTGCTCACCAGCGGAAATTAGTCTGCACGCAGTAGGACTGGCGGAGTCCTGCCTTGTTTTACCACCACCTGCCAATTTTTCGAAGTCCAATATTTCGCAAGCAAACCTTCAGTCCTTGCATTATACTGAAATCTTTGTATTATTTTCATTTCTGTTCTCCGAACAGCCTCTAGATGGCACTGTGACGCTACTACTTGCTCTGCAAACTGCAAGTTAATGGGCTAAAACCCGCTTTACCGTCTAAGATGTGCACTTCAGTGGCTGATACTTCTACCGTTCCCAATTTCATGTTCCTGCATTTCTCTTGAACCAAGAGAAAGTTTACTTTTGTGCTTATGGGAGAAACCGGTGTATGCCTTTGGAAGGCAGTAGTGGTGATATTTGGAAACCATTGTGGTTCATCAATAATGGAGTAGAAAGTTCACATATCAGGCTGTGAATTGTTTGAAATGCCCTCTTTGTTGAGAGGTACTCCCACATGACTGAGAGAGGTAATAGGGGTCCACACTTATCTTCTTCTTCTGAAACTTTTGGTGAAAGGTTAACTTTTGTTTTTTGGCTGACGGCCAAGCTAGAAAATGGTGTTCTCCACTTGAGTTAAGAGTTAACCCTCCTTGAAAATGAATACCAGGACAGGCCAGTGCCATTATTTTAGGTTGGCCTGCCACAATTTTTGTGCCAAACACCTCCTCTGTCAATGTGCAACGAGAGGCGGTAAATTCAGAGGGTTGTTATTATTATTATTATTATTGTTATTTACTATTATTGTTATTTTTTAATATTTTCATGTTTTCATGAGTACATTCCTCTGGGAAGGGTCAGTTATACTCAGAGACAATGCAGTGACATGATATACGAAAAGATGATGACATAACATGCAAAGAGCTCCATAATACAAAAGTATAGCATTTTGTCATGAGTGCGGAAGCAGACACGGCAAAAATCATCATAGTAAGAGTATCCCAGTGCAGCATATAACATCAGCCTATGCAGATAATATGTTCACAATGGCTTAGTGCAACCTCACTGTGGACCACTAAGTCTGAATAAAAGAGTCACCAAATATTTTGCAATGAAATCTCAGGTTCCACCTCACACTTAAAGATTAAGGTTTCTTAGCAGTTGTCAAATCTGCCTCCAGTTGTTTTGTTCCAATCAGCCACATGTGCTAATCAGAGCAGTATCTTAGCAAGGAAGTAATAAGTTATATAAGATGGATGAGTTCATCTGAGTGAGAGACACATGCATTACTTTCCCTCTCTGATACTTGGATTTTACACTAATGCTCATGACTATTTAATCCAGGTAATCCTCCAACTGATCCAGACAGGGCCCGAGTAAGTGCACACTTTCATTCCAGCCACATAGCTACACGCCTGATTCAACAAGCCAACCCCAAAAAGTCTTTGCTGCAGACATCGATTTGCACATTCAGGATCATAACTGCTTTGTTGCTGCAAAAGCCTACAATTGCACCAGCTCCGTCTGTGGGACTATACGGTTGAGAACCCCTAGGTCAATGAATTAAAGCCAGACATTGTTTTGCATTTCTGTTGGGAGAGCTGTTGAAATATTGTCGGTAAAAAAGCAAATAAAAACAAGCAAAATGTCTCACATAATAGCTGCTTTAAGTCCCCAAAGATCCTGCTACTCTTTACAGGGACAGCGAGAGGCGTTTGAGAACAGCAGCTGTGCTGGGGGAGAGAGGCGCTCCGCAGTCTCTAAATCTCCGTTAGTCATAAAGAAGTGAAGTGCGTGCGTATAAAATACATATCTCAGCTTTACTGCTCTATAAAACACTATATGTGGATATCAAAGTAAATCTGCCTTTATTGCCCAAAATGGGCTATTGAATCGAGATCTTGTAAACAGACAGGACAAAAAAAAAGGTAATTTTTTTTGTATTTTTGCAGGCCAAGGTCTAATGGATCATTTCCCTCTCCTCCAATACAAACTGTCATCCATTCAGCCGCAAATGCCACCTATTTCCAGCATCTTGCTTCGCAAGTTGGTGGCACTGTTGCTACGCTGCAAGAAGGTTGTGGGTTTGAATCCAGCCTTTCCCGCAGTCCATAGACATGCATGCCAGACAGACTGGACAATATACATTGTGCATAGGTTTTTGCATTTCAGTGAATGGTGAATAATCTCTGTCAGAGATTGACTTACATTCTTTGGTTCATTCTGCCCATTGGATTCTGAGTTGGGCTTTGTCTAATTCGCTATTGCCATGACCCAGCCGAGGAATACAGTAAGACTTGCATCGGCAGCATCTCTGAAAGCATATGCCACCGTGAGTATGGTTTTTCAGGCTATCTGTAGATGGTAACGTCAATTTTACTAAAGCCTCGCGTATGCGCACGTCATTCTGCAAAGATTAATGCTATTCTTGGCTTGCAACTTGTTCAGTATGGTTCCATTCATCGTTTGAAGAATAAATCAGAGTCTAGCCAACTCCTCTCTTGGTTGGGTATTGATGACAGGATCGGAGTTAATTTGTGTATAATTTTGCAGACAATCACTTACTCTGGCTTTCCTATTTGCAGCGTACATGCATATTCTTTGCTACGGTTCTCAAATCATACACTGTGACATTGACTTAATTGGCGGCAGGCAGATGGGATGCTTCTCTCAGTTTAATGGCAAAGTTCCACGATGGCAAGTCATAATACACATCTTTTAAGTTTTACAAATCTTGGTTTACCATGTCAACAGGTCCAATATTAGGTTAAGCAGGGAAAATAATGGTTGACATGCAAACTGACTTGCCAGAAGTCACATAACGTGCTGGGATCCTCAAATCTGCACCTCAAATCCAAACACTGCAGTTTTCTTTTCTTTTTTTTTGTGTTGTTATCACAGACTGGTAAATAAACAGTTAGTGCCACTGATTAGCCAGACTGTCTTTACACCTGACTTCCAGGTAAATGAATGGCAGAGAAGCAGCAGTTCTCAGACCTTTAGGACTGTGATTTGAGGACCAGGGAACTAGCAAATAACTGTGGTTGTTTCTCAGGGGATGGTTTGAACAACCAGAATGTATAATGCAGACAGCCAATGATAATTTGCCATTTTACTTCATTTATCGGATTGTTGGCTTACATCAACCTCTGGCTAAAATGTACCACGGAGCTAATTAGTTGGATAGCGGAAGTCTGACTCCGTGAGACTACAAGCAGGAGAGAGTAACGGTTTCGCTCCTGGTCTGGATAGCTGCAGGGTCAGCTGGTTTTTGTTTTTGCCTTCAGATCAACAATCAATTTGGTCCCCAAGAAAACAGGTGAAGTGAGTTCCGTGTATAGCAGACTGGTTTTATTGATCCATTATCTCCCGAGTAACAACCAAAACCAGCAGACCTTGTGGCTCTCTAAGCCTAGGAGTGAAGATCCTGTTTACTCAACTGGCAAGAAATCCCATACGTGGGTATCTACCATCCAATGAGGCTTCATTTTAACCCTGATTTGGTTTACTTGATCTCAAAAGTAAGCAACTTAAAACGACTGGTTGCTTTTGAAAGAGATTCATGCTTTAGGATTAGAGTGAATTCCAAAGGGGCAGTAGATCTCAGGGACCAGTGGATGGATAGCTCCACTTTATGGAGATAAGCCAAAGAGCCTCTCCTTTTAGGAATGTACTGTATGCGGAAGTATGGTTGATGAAGTCATAGGGAGGAAATAAGGATACATTTTCCGAGTCATCGATGAACCCAATGTGTGACTTTCTTTGGCATGTTTCAGCGTTGAACATCAGAAAACATCACTAACAGACATATTAGAAAACTGAATGCTACCACAGTTGAACATCAGACAACTTTGTGCCAAGAAATTCAATAGAATTCAGTGCCAGAGCTAAATATCAGGCAGCATTACACAAACAAATCAGGCCAAACTCATCGCTACCACTTGACAATGCTGACGTTCCATAATATTGTATGATGCTTGTATGTAACAAGTTGAAATGCACACGGCACAATGCAACGACCGGATGTATTTTCTATGCTGCTGGTTTTTGCACTGTATTGTCTCTTGTTGTCCTCCTGTATGTGTTGTGTCAGTATATGTCGAGCATGAACTAAGACAAATTCCTATCAACTTGTTGACATGGCAATAAAGTTCTTGAATCTTGAATCTTGAATCTTGAATATCTGAGATAAAAATACAGGCAGGATTCAGTCTGCTTTTAATTTCAAATGCTTTCATTCCAGCTACTTTTTGGTGGAACTCAAGACACTTAAAAAGAACGTATGGTTAATCTCTGTTAGATATTTAATTATAGCTGAGTTTTTGTAAGCAAGTCTCACACTTTAGTCTGATAATGTTAGGGTCGGAAATGCGGAATGCAGTAAAAAGGTAAACCCTAAGAACATCATCCAATATGGATATTAACACCCTTAAATTAAAATTGACACTTTAGATAACCGATTTATTGTTTCATTTCACTTTGTCAGACTAAAGTGATGGAAAAGCATCGCTGTCTAAACGCGGTGCTGCATTTCAAGATCGGTGTGTGGCCACATTTAACTGGGTAAGCATGTTGGCCGATTTAGAAATTCATGCAGACGCAACGTCATCTGTTTCTCTCAACATAGTTTTGCTCACACATTATTTATTGAGCATGTGTCTGTTGGTACAGCATGTCTCGTTCTTGCGGTCGAATTGCTAAACCTAAACAGAAAAGGATAGCGATAACAGCTGGAGCAGTGGCATTTTCCTTATCTCATGCTAACACTCCTGGTTCGCCGAGGTTTTCAACTCATAATGTACTTGCACAGCAAAGCTAAAAAAATGATACCATCCATTTAATTAATATAATCTCCTTTTGATACAAAACCAGACAGTTGTCAAATACCGAACAGGGAGAATTTTTTTTTTTTTCTGGTGGATCAGTATTACCATAACAAAGACCGATTTATAATTGCATTTCCATAAACTTTTATATTTTTACTATGAAAGCAGTATAATGCAAATTGCATAAACTGTGTATTTGAATGGTTTATTGAGCGGGGCATAATTTTTAATCTCATATACTGCAATGCTTTATACAATATCATTTTTTTTGTTTCAGTGTATCTGCTAGGCATTTCAAAATAATGCCTCTGTTATTATTATGAGCTAAATATGAGTAAAAACTGCATTAAAAGTGCAAGCTCAAGCAATCATTATACCTAATGAAAAGTAGTAAAAATGATTTATGGAAGCGAAGATGTTATTTCGAGAAAGTAATGATCATTCGCCGTGTGTTTTGTAAGTCTGTGCGCTGAGCTGTTATGTGCAGAAACCCGGATAGAAAAACTAAATAGAGATTTTTGGAAGACTGGGGATGGGATGGGATGGGATGGGATGGAATAAGGTAAGCTAAGATATGATGATAAGATAAAATTTCATCACATTTTAAAGCAAGAATGATCATTTTTATTTTTTACTTTTTACAGTTTCAAAATAATAAAACAAGGTAAAAGGCCTTGTGCAAAAGTTTGGAAACCCTGTCAGCTAGTACTTTGCAAATGCTTCCTGTAACTTGCTAAGAGTCTTCAAATTCTTGTCTTTGGAATTTATCCCCATTCTTCCTGACAGAAAACCTCTAGCTCAGAAATATTCTTCGGCCTTCTTGCATGCACGGCATGTTTGAGGTCCCTGCACAGATGTTCAATAATATTCAAGTCTGGAGACTGTGATGGCCATTCCAAAACCTTCATCCGTCTTTCCTGGGGTACTTCATGGTGGATTTTGAGGTATGCTTCAGGTCATTGTCTTGCCGGAATACCCAACGTCTCTTCAACTTCAATTTCTGGACTGAGCTTTGAACATAAGCCTCTAGAATGTCTTGATATTTGGTGGAATTCCACCCGCACAATACTGCCTGTGCCCCCAGCTGCTACACAACCCCGAAGCATAATGGATCCACCACCATGCGTAACAGTTGGCAACGTGTTCTTCTCTACAAATGCTTCACCCTTTTTTCTCCAAAGAAAAAGGGACGAAATATCTTCTTTGGTTGTGGCCGAAAAGTTCAATTTTGGTTTTTGTCTGTCCAAAGCACCATGTTCCAATAAGCTTAAGGTTTCTCAAGGTTTTCTTTTGCATACTTCAGACGCTTAATTTTGTGCTTAGGTCGAAGGAAAGGCTTCTTTCTTGCAGCTCTGCCATGTAGGTCTTTATTGTTTGAATTACGCTGTATTGTTGTCCTGTGAACAACTAGACTTGTGTCTGCTACTCTTTTTTGCAACTCTTCTGCAGTGATGTGTGGGTTCTTCTGAGAGTCAGAGAGTCTGTCTCCCTTGGTGGTCAGGTTGTGTCTCTCACATATGGGCGCTGCTGTATTGGCGCTGTAATTACCTCCGCCAAGGCGGTTATGCTTTTGCCAGCATTGGTTTGTCTGTTTGTCTGTCTATTTGTGTTCAAGGTAACTCAAAAAGTAATCAACGGATACCTCTGAAATTTTGTGGGTGGGTTGCTATTCCATCAGGGATCGACCCTGTTGATTTTGACCGCGATCGGTGAAACACTATGGCTGCCACGGCAGCCATCTTGCTGTCTTGGCAGGGGTTTGCACTCTCGGAGTGCCTCTAGCTATTATTGAAACAGTTACAGTTAGTATTATTTTTTTTTTTTTAATCGCAAAAATCTTATTCGCATGCAACATTGTGGGGCTGAAAAATTCTCTAAACTGTCATGGAGTTTCAGCCTCCATCTGCAGCTCTCATGAGAGCCTAACAACCAACAGCAACAACGAGAGGAGTCAACTTGTAAAAAGAAAATGTGGATTTTCCTTCCTTAGTGTGAAAAATAATGATAGTTGCTCGGAGCGCGTAGGTGCTCTTTGGAGCTATCCAGGTCTCAACTCATTTCTGAGGTACTCAAAAGCCATCGTGGCCTCTAGATGTTCACAATTTTGCTTTCACAACATCTCTGCCCTTATAATGACACTAATAGCTGCTAACAGAACATGACAGGAAACATCTAGGTCAAGTGGCAATAGCAGTGGAATGGGGACTGGGGTGAGGGTGGGGGGGGGGGGGGGTCTCCTGTCAGCCCGCATTTCTCTACCTGCTCCATAACTCCCAGCCTGAGCTGATATCGTATACCCAAACTGGACCAGATCAGATCCGACTGGACCAGACCAGAGCAGATCACACCAGGACAGATCAGCCCAAACCAGACTAGCCTGGCTATGCTCAGGATTAAACTCTCCATCTCTGCTGTGTCACCTCCACTGCCCATTTTTATCATCTAAAAACACAAAATCAAAATCCACTGATTAGGACGACATTCAAGATATTGAGAATTCTGTGGTGATTCATTATTTCAGGAAACGTTTTTTAGTGCATGGTTGCTACCCATGGTCTGGTCATATGACCTGATGTGGCTCAAACATTTGTGGAGAACCATTCTCTGTTTGTCGTGCTCTAGTCTCACAGACGCACACGCATGCACACACACACACACACACACACACACACGCACATGCACCCCTTCGGCAATACCATTGATCTCCCTACAATCGGAGCAGTTTCTCCATCAGATTGCACTTCAGAGGAACCTGGAATAAAACTATTGGGGGACGGGGGACGGAGGACAGCGGGTGGGTGGGGGCGAGGAGAGTTCCCCATAATACGGAGTGCACAGCAGCTCTGGTCCTGGAGGGCTCGGATAAATGCTAGTTTTTGTTCCAACCAATTACCTTGGCGTTGTGTTCTACACAGCTGCAAATGCCTGAGCTGATTCACGGCCATTTTGGAGTCGATTAAGATTCACTAGGAATCTGTAGCTTTAGCTGACACTAAAAATAAAATGTACTGGGATGTAAAATAATAGCAATAATAATAGAGGCTGGCCTTGGAATCCCATAATGTAGATGAGATGATGGTCAGCAAAGAGCTATATCTCATTAAATCAATTTTTTTTTGCATCAGCAACGGTTGGATAAACAACTTTATTATTATTGCTCATTTAATTAAGAAATTTGGGGGGAAAGTGTCAGCTGTAGCACAGCTAGAGATATCATATAGGCTATCATATGGCATATTTGGTATATTGCAGCTGGAAAGTAGGCTAAGATGACAGATTTATCAAATGGGATAGAGTTATGTAATCCATCTGCCCACACCAACAGCTTATTTTAGGAAATGCCCCAGGACACAATTTTTCTCCCTCCTGTATTTGTATCTGGATTTTGGAAAAAAAACAGTGTGTGTGAGATCTGTGTGGGTGTCATGTGTCCTGGACAGCATCAGCCCGACAGCAATCGGCTGAAACAGGATGGGTGGCAGTGCATCCGTAAATGCATCAACTAACCATGTACTGCTGGCCACAGTTCCTGAGGGTGAGGCTGGTCCGAGCACGGGACAGTATGCCAATCCATAGCAGAGCATTCATACCATTCATTCGCTCAGCCCATACCCGTATCTATGATTAGCGTGTCTCTGGGCTGCAGCAGTAGTACCTGATACCTGGAGGAAACCCACAGAAACATGAGGAGAGTACGCCAACTGAACATTAGCTGTAAGCTCATAGTCAGATAAAAAAAGTCTTGGACATTACTGCTGGGGGCAGTTTAGTGGCTACTGGGTTTTTACCCTGAAAGTTTGCAGGGGACATTTCTGCCTTTGTTTTAGTGAGCAAGACAATTAATGACAGCATAAAAATGAAGATTCAGTTAGGATTTAAACCTGGAATCAAGTGCAGAGGCTGAGTATGATCCTACAGTGGGGTTTATTGATGGTAATACAGTAGACAGTGGGGGGTATAAATGCGTCACACACATGTGAGGAAGGGAAACTACGAGATAAGACAAAGCCGGATAACAGGAAGAACGCCAGACGCAAACCAATCAAAGGAGACAATACTTCTAAATAGACTCGCAAGTTGCTGGATGGGAGTAGACACAGAAGGCACTCATACAAGGGTTGTGATAGGTTCAGCTGAGCAAATTTTTGTGAGGATGTATTCAATCACCATATAAGTTTTGCTGAAAGTATCAAATGGGAGTGGAGGGTGGGTATGATTTGATTGGTTTTAAATGTGAGCGCTCATTCCTGAACTGTGATTGATTTGAACGACTATGTAGAGATTTGGTCTGCAGTAGAACAGATTATCGATGGACACATTCGATCAATAACATGTCCGCTGGTCAACTTCATGAGTCATTGAAAGCCGGTGATATCAAAAAAACAAAAAAAAAATCTCCTTCTGTTACGGACAGCACAGGTCCAGGAGATCTGTTACCCGGCAGGTGTTCAGTTAAGTGCTTACAAAATCACCACATGCAATAGTAAGTGATCTCCTTCAGCTGCCAATCAGCAAAATTACTGGTGCTAAATTATACTGAAGAGAAATCATTTGGCAGTGGTGCCCAATCAGGTGCCGTGGAGGTCTGAGAGTATGCAAGTTTTCATTCCAACCAATCAACAGCTGATTTCACTGATTAGGACTCCATAAAGTGGAAAGGAGGGAACTAATTGGAGTCATCAGCAGGTGTAATGATTGGCTGGAATGAAAACCTACACACTCTTAGCTCATGGCACAAGATTGGGCACCACTGCCGAAGAGTTTCTCTTCGCATTCCAGCATTACTTGAATTAGAATTAATGTTATGTGCCGGTAAGCGGCAAGGTTAGACTTCGGGGTATATGGATGCAACTAGTGAGCACAAGAAATTTGTGTTTCATTGTCGAAAATATTATGCTATTACACTGGTAGTCCGGTGTGTTCATTTTTGTGAACTACAAATGTGTGAATGGCCTTTTATTCATTTCCAGCCGATCAAATTCTTAGTTTCAGAGGACATTTATGATTGTGAATTGACATTAGGCCAATGAGAGACATAAATTGGAGAAAACAAAGCAAATTTCCAAGCCACTGGCTATCTTTGGACACTTGTGCAACCTGCTACTGATAGAACTTATTTCACAGTAAGCTTCTATTAGCTAACGAGCATGTAGTGCATGAAAATCAAGACAGCAGCATGACTATGACTCTTGCGTATTTGGATGGCTAGCTAGGTCAATGGCCTGAGGGCGTAATTGATTAATAAGCTCACTAGTACATGAGATACTATTTGCTTTCTGCATCTGGTGTGTAGAGATCAGTGAAGAACAGTGAATAAAGATTATTTTTTCACTCTGCGTTAGGAGAGCAAGTAGTGATTATTCAGCAAAATAGCTAGCCAGGTAGGTCGGTGAAGCATTGAATAGATTGATAATGTTAGCTGGCAAGTTCACTGGCTATCTGGTTTTGTATACCCACTAACTTTGCCTAAATGTCTAAATTAGTGCTTGGTGGCTAGATAGCTTGATAACCTGCAAGGTAATGTTAAATAAGTAGAACATATAGTAGCTCACTAATCTCCAAGCTACCTCACCAGGCTGCCTTGTTTTTAAGCTCTGCTTTTTGTTCTGGGAACCAGGTGGAGCATGGGAAGTGTAGTTTTTTGAGTAATGAGGGGTTAGAATATTGGTGAAAAATTTAAGAAAGTGCAAGTTATTTTTGACTACGGTATAGAAAAACAGATGTGCAGTAACTTGGGAATATGAAGCGAAATCTTGAATTCGATAGAGGCTTAAAAATGATAGGAAGCACTTCAAAAGTAATTTTCTTATGAAGTAAACAGGTAAAATGAATGAGCATTTTCACTTCCGACGCCAGCGTGATGTAGTCAACTCAGTGCTTTATCGTTTTCCTTTGTGTTTATGACATTGGCCTTAGTGACAGAAAGCATGGCGTGGAAAATAAATCGCACCCCTGACTGGGTAAACTTATGATGGATTTTTGACAGAACTGAAATGTGAAAGCTGTTTGAGTGGAAGCACCATTTGAACACCAGTTTCCTGGCATTGGCTCTCTTCTACAAGCCATGATCAATGCCCCTAAAAAAAGAAGGGGCTAATATAGCCATCGAGATAGGGGTGCAGGCATACAGGATTCGCAAACTGATGTGACTGCTTTGACATGCAAAACCTAGCACCATCCAGGAGCAAGCAAGACGGGAATATGCACTTGTGATTCCTAGAGATATATGTATGTATTCAAGCAAATTAGGCCCCAGGCAATTAAAAGGGTATGGGGTGCGCATGCATGTGAATATAAGTGTGTGTTTGTGTGTGTGTGTGTGTGTATGCTTACATCTGCAATGCTAACCACCCCAATCCCCAGCCCCCACCCTCACACTTGTATTCATACATGACGACGGCCCTACCAAATTAACTGCGCATTATGTCAACAATATCGCCTGGCGCGATAATGAAGACGCTGACGTGTGAAAGTAGTCGTCCCGCCCGCCCGCCCAATCAGATGCGATCGGCGGATACTCCGGCAGAAAGCACTGCCATTACCATTTAGATTGCGCGTTCATCCCGCTGGCGGTATATGCACAAATAAATAACTGAATGTAGACTCCCACCCAACCCCTTTACCCCTCGTCTGCTGTCGCAAATTTCTCTTTTTCCCCCTTTTTCACGCAATCCTGTCACAGCGTCCCGGCCCTGGTTAGCATTGAAATGTGGTTTAAATGATGATCCGACCGGGTGGTTGAGACTACAGGGACCTTGTTTCAGCAGGATTCGCTTGATTGTCATTCAAACACAGATCTGAGGAAGACGGAATCCTGTTTGGCTCTGACACATTGGATGTGTGTTTGTGCATGTGTATGTGTGTGTATGTGTTTGTACATTTGTGTGCTTTCACATGGGCCAGCTTGTGTATTCATAAACGCGAAAACCAGCGTATTTTTTTAAATATACATAGGGTCTGTACATTTGTTCATATGCATGTGCATGTCGTGCTGTGTTTGCACGTTTGCGCGCGTGGTTGTATTTGTGTCAGCATGTTTTACATGTATGTGCTTGTGCATGTGTGTACGCGTGTGAGTTAGTGTTTGGGGGTGAGTGTGGCGCGTGTACATTTCAATCCTATGCCAGACTTTGCCATGTTAGTGTGTGCAGAGGGCAGAAGGTCATGGGGCAACTTTGCAGGTCTGTGAGTACACACACTTCCCAGGCTGCTGTATCAGAGTTTGACTCACAGCCGCCAATAAATCAATAAACAACTGGCAGTGGGTTAGCACCCCTGGTCGAGCAACTGCTGCTCTGTGCTTCTCCCTTTAATTGTACTCTGTCCATCTCTCTCTCTCTTCTCAATCTCACTCTCTTTCTCCCCCTCTCTCTCACTATACAGATATAAATACCAGCGAATTAACACAGTGACTGGCAGTGTCTGCATGACCCACACATGCTGTTTTGGAGTTTTTAATTCAGTGTGCAGGAGTACACAGGGGAAAAGCAGAAGATGTGTCCCTGTCCACATATATATGGTCCTTGCTGTATGTTTCTGGTGATTAAAGGTGCCCATTTCCCCCTCCTCCTGATTTGCTTCACCTCAGTAAAACGCAGAGCTTTATAACCCGTGCGGGTGCAGTTTCAGGGAGAGCCGAACAGGGGGAAAGTGACATTGAAGAGAGTCTCGGCCCTGCTGGGGAGAGTGGGATTGCAGCGCATTAGCTTTGACCTTTAGCTCTGTGTCTTTGCTGCCACGAGCACAGTAAGCAGAAAAATAAGATAAATCCTGACTCCTGAGATCACTGATGGAACGACTCTTAACAACACACAACCAGTACGCATGTAGACGCTCACTGATGCAAAAATACAGACACACGTACACACACACATACTCAGTGCATACCCACATACACATACCCAATACACACGCTCACTGATGCAAAAACACACCGGCACTTAGAAACATGCACACGCACACACACGCGCGCGCGCGCGCCTGCGCAGAGACATATATGCACACACAGATCCCATGGTACATTTCCTATTGCCTGACACCTTCTCAAGTAGAGTCCCTGGTGAGGATATACCGGAAACTTCCATTCATCACCTGCTTTCCAAATCGCATGCTCTTTTCCTACATTTCTGTTTTCCCCCCACACTCTATTTCCTCTTCCTTCGCCCTCTCTCTCTCTCTCAGTCTCTCTCTCGAGGCTGGTTCTCATGCCCTTTCTTGCTGTCTGTACTGCAGAATCCTGCTCCTGCTGGGGTTTTATTCCCTGATGTGATGACAATGATGACCACAGAGAAGATGAAGATGATGATGGTGGTAATTATGATGACGAATGGGGGGGAAAAAAATCCCAGACAGGGAACTGAGGGCCTGTTGGTCACATGATTGCCTGAGTACACTCGTCTGTTCGTATTTGCCAGTGTGAGAAATATAAACTGACAGGGCTGAATGGGGGGTAGGGTTGGGTTCAGGGCTGTTTAGAGGGCACCCTGGAATCCCCTACGCCTTTCGCACCCAGATGTGGAATGTGTCTTGTGTTGACAAATCACAATGCCCAAATATTAAAAAAATATAAAAAAGATGAAAATGACATGCTCTGCAGATTTATTTTTGGTTGTTGTCTTTTACACATCATTGCACAATGTTTTATACTCTCGGATGGCTCCCCCCAGACCAGGGGTGGCCAACCCTGGTCCTGGAGAGCCGCAGTTTCTGCTGATTTTTGAGGTTACTCAGCACTCGATTGATGGATTAAAGTAGTTGATTACTCACTTAACTGATCTCACCTGTTGTCTCAGGTTTAATTTGGTAGTAATGAGCCAATCAAGCAATTAGCAGGAACAACCCACAAGACTCCTAGAGTCAATTAAGCAGATTTGCAGGTTTTAAGACAGCAAACTACGTGTTCACCAAGATTTGTCAATGTGGTTGGATATTTAGCGTAGTTTTAATGCAGACAAAGTAGTACAGAGTAGACGAAAGCTTATCGAGCAGGGGTGGATAACGCTGGTGCTGTAGAGCCACAGGGTGTGCTGAGTTTGGTTTTCTCCACCCGATTTAAACCTAAGACACCAGGTGAGATACGTGAAGTGTGTAATCAACTGCTTTAATTCATAAATTAAGAGCTGAGTAACGTCAAAAACCAGCAGACACTGCGGCTCTCCAGGACCAGGGTTGGCCACCCCTGCAACCTAGACATTAGGTGCTTATTTTACTGGCATTTATTTATAAATGTATTCATTTCAACTATCTTGGCGTGCGTTTCCCATTGACTGGACAAACCATGCAAGTTGCAACAAGCTTTTGGGAAACGCACCCCAACGCACCCCTGATTGTTTGAAACAACTTTTGTTCATTAAACATTAAACTATTCATTAAGAAGCTCCAACCGTATTCTTCTTATGGTCCCTTTTGTCTGTAAGAAAGTTGGAAAAATTATTTTATATTTCAGGGTCCTTCCAGGTAAAAGAATTTACCTATAAATATTTGTTCTCTGTCATTTCCCAAAATCAAAAATGTTTTGTTTTCTCATCTAAAAAACAAATTGCGGATGTTTTCTGTAAAAGCTTTCTGTGTTGCTTTCCTTTATGACTATTTATCATGAGTCATTAATGCTCCTTCTTCTGACTGCATGTAAGTCTACGATTGAAACCATATTTTTTCTTTGCTTTTTAAAGTTTGTCGTCAGTCTAATTGCTTGGTTTTTTTGTTGTTCGTTTTTTTGGTTTTGTCGTTGATGTTTTATATTGTGTCTTGTACTGTCATGTTCTCTTCTCCATTTGCGTTGAAGCCCCTTGAAAACGGATGATGCATCTTAAACGGTTTATGCTGGGATGATACATGTCGGCAATGTTGTTAATATCTCTGAGAATACATTACAGGCCGCATACCACTCTTTACAGTATGCTCTGTATGCAGTGGGAAGAGCACCGCAGCATGTCTACTGCAGGAAGTGTGCACCATGTAGGGTGCGCCATGTAGTACGCATTATGTAGCGCATGGCACAGAAACTGACACACAGAGCATGGCATGTAATGTATGCTCAGTAATATAATAAGGGCACCGCGAGTACAAACATACATCTCATACGATGCACGCACACGTCCCACAGACTTTGCATCAAACAAATATCCATATTCATCGCGTACTAAGTGAACAAGTACACAGACACACACGTGGCATACACACACAGCGAGAACGCAAAGACCTGTTCGACACTATACAGTCAGGCATCCGCACCTCATGCGTTATGTGAGTATGCGTGCACGCACACACACGCACACGCACACACACACACACACACACACAAACCGAAGAAGCTGGATCTTCTCACCAGGGGTCTGTGCCACAGCTAGCGGGTGAGCAGACGGGGGCGTGTTTTTAAATTAACCTTGGGTAAATACTCAGCGGATGTGAAAGGGGGGTATAATCCCGAGCACAATGCAGCCAGACAGGTTTCCTTGGGGCTTTATCTCTCTCTCTCTCTCTCTGAAAAGCCCGCACCCCCATACTTCAGACTCCTCAGTCCAGGGGTTATTAAAATCGCCAGTGTGTGCGCTTTAATCGAGAGATGCCGAGGGTCGATAGACCAGGCAGCCTGAGCGCGCTGAATGCGGCCGCTTTATTTCCTGAATGGAGAGGTGAGGCTCGCCGTCGCGGGTAGATTTCACCCCCACAGAAGAATGGGCTCACTCCTTTAGACCTTGCTGTTTGTTTATCCACCGTCTAACCTCCAGCAAACGCTTTCAGAATTCACTATTTTATTGCTTTCAGTCAAGAATGAAGTGCTTTAGCACTCTTCAGCTCTGTTTGCCAGGTAAATATTTCATATTTAAAGCCGCTTTGACTTAAAATTGACTCACACAGAAATATACCCAGTCTCTACTTGTGGTTCACTTCCAAAGAGGTTTAAAACTATTGTATCACTTGATGAGCGAAGAAACACTAAGTGAACATTAAGCTGGAATGGGTCTCATACCTGGAACAGAACATTGTACTGTGTCATGGTTTTTGCAGGCTGGCGAGCTTTCTTTGTTACTCTCGTCCGGGAGAATTTTGTTTTGCCCACAATCGGATTCTCTGGCCAGCTGGCATCAACTGTGATCGGTGCCTGGACTCTATTTTAACCCAAGTTCCGCCTCATCGCCTTTGCTAGAGTATCAGTGTTACCATTGTCCTGTAGCCTGCAAGATCTCTAGCTAGAGAAGTGTTGAGGAATTAGTTGCAAAAATGGAAAGTGTTAGTAAAGGGAATCTTTCTCTTCCCTTTCCTCTTTCTGTGCACCGTCTGGTGCTTTGTCTTTTTATCTTGGTTTCTGAGATTTTTCCTTTGTTTCGTACTGTCTAGCTCGCGCTGCTTCCTTCTTTCACTCAGACTAAATTTATGTCCTTTGGAAGCGCGAGTCTCTCTCTCCTGTTTTATCTGTGTTTGTCCCTCTTGCATTCCCGTACTTCCTTTCATTCCGGCCACTGCATTTGGCATCTCGAAACACCAGCCATCACAGAGCTGACTGAGATTTCTGTCTAAACCCACGGAAACACTGACAAACAGGACTCTGTGCATGACTCATTTAATAGAAATATGGGTATACTGTGACTATTGCTCCATTGCTACCTTTTAACATATCACAAGCATGCAATTTCAGTTATTATAGCCAGGTTAAGGCATTTCATATTGGTAAGATATTTCAATTGTTATAAGCATGATGTAGCCATTCTCATATCCAGGGTGTGGCAGTTTTACATGGATGTTATTGCAGTTCATGCAAGCACTTTGTGACAGTTGTCATAGGAATAAAGTCTGAGGTCCAGCTGTAGTTCATGGATTGAGGGCAAATCCCCCCCCCCCCCAAAAAAAAAGAGCACCTTGAGCTAAACTGGGCCAACCCAACACATCCTGTTTCAGCTTCGGGAACATCCTGTTTGGGCCCCAGGCACTTCCTGTCCTTGAATCGAAGCATGCGCAGCAGAGTCAATGACACAGTCACGCAGCAGGCATCCACGCTCCATTCAGAGCAAATTTCTGCTTATCAGCCTAGCAGAGAGTGGAGATTAACAAAGAATGACATCTGTGGCTAGAGGGGCCTAATCATCCTTTAGCAGAGCTAAGCTAAGCCTGTACAATCAGAGAGGACAGAGAGAGAGAGAGAGAGACCGAGCAAGGGAGAGAGAATGAGATGGGGAAGGAGAGAGGGATGGAGACAGAGAGTGAAAGGGCACACAGGTAGAGATAAATGAGGTATAGTACTGATGCAGCCACACACGTGCAACCATAAATTAGTAAAAAAACTGCACGCACATTTGCTTTTATTTTCAGTTGCCTTCTCCACTGTGCGCATGTGGATCACCCAAGACAATTTAACCTGAGAAAAACTAAAAAAAAAATAGCTGTGACAAATTGACACAATTTTTTTACTTTGATTCGAGGTCTCAATATTTTTAGTGTGCTTTTCATACTTTTCATCATTAATGGCGCATTCTCTAAAGTACAAGTAACCCATGCTTAGTCCACCAACACAACCAAACAGTCTGGATGGTTCTTTTCCTCTTTGGTTTGTAGCACATGACGTCCAGTTTTAAAATGAATAAATAAATAAATAAATAAACAGCAAGAAGGTCGTGGGTTCGAATCCGGCCTGGGGCCTTTCTGTGTGGAGTTTGCATGTTCTCCACGTGTTGCGTGGGTTTTCGCCGGGTACTCCGGTTTCCTCCCACAGTCCAAAGACATGCATATCAGGCTAATTGGAGACACTAAATTGCCCATAGGTACGAGTGTGAGAGTGGATGGTGTGTGAATGGTGTGTGCGCCCTGCGATGCGATTGGCAAGCTGTTCAGGGTGGGTCCCTGCCTTTGCCCGTAGTCAGCTGGGATAGGCTCCAGCTCGCCCTGTGACCCTAGTGAGGAATAAGCGGGTATAGAAAATGGATGGATGGAAAAAAATAAGAGCAATCAGAGAGCGCATACCTCTGCTAAGGCCTAATAGTCCCCCACATGTCTGATAGACATGGATAATATTATTATCTGCCAACACTCAAGTAAATAAAAAATTCATGGATTCAGAATTTGATCCAGATCTCTCACAGAATGAGTGATTTATACAGGATGAAATCACTTCTAAGCTGGGCTAAGACATGCTCCTAATAAAAATTTCCTAAAACTGTATCTTCAACCTTTTCTGTAATATTGTGAACAAACAAACTCAAGGTAAAACATAACCTCCTGGGTGGAGGTAAATATTGATTAATCTGACCATAATACTGCCCACAGTGTGATGGTCCATCGCAGATGCCTCCCAGCTCAGAGATGTTGCCAGTGCTTCAGAATACTGTTAACATAAGACTTTCTGTTTGCGCTGTAAAGTTTTCCGTTGCATGTGTTGATGCAATTACATAGTACTTGACAAAGGTTTTCCAAAGTAATCCTAAGACCATGTGGAAATATCACTTATAGATAAATGATGGTGCTTGATACAGTCTTGTCTGAATGATCTGAGATTTGCTTAAGGAGGCTTAAGGGTAAAATGTAGAAATAACCCTAATAATGTGAAAACTAAGAAATAAAACTCAACATGATTTTGACCTCATAATATGTAGTATTTTAACAAAAATTTACGTGGTTCCCATGGAAACGGCACTTTAATGGCAAATGTTGAAAATATTTTGTGGCACTGATATTTCAATAACCCACGGTCAGATTTTACTCAAATTAGTCTCATTTGAAAGGTCTACGATAGTTATATGAAATGACGCAGGATTTTTTTGTTTGGAACATTTATGAATATTTTATGAGTTCTGTTATGTAACCCTAACAAAAATCGCTATCATCAACTTGCTTCATTTTCAAAATTAACCCCCCAGAGATGCAGCTATTTGGAAAATCCTATGTTATTTCAAAGATCTCCAACAGATACAACCTCAGTCCAAATTTAAAGTCAACCAGATGAATATTAATGATTGTTCGAATGCCACTAGGTTGGAAAAAAGTCAAAATTGTGATTTTTGGTAATTTGCATTTAAAGTCAAAAGTAACAATTGAAGAAGAGTAAAGCCACAGATTCTTGGTGTTTACTGGCATCTAACGGCATTCCTTTATTTATTTTCTGTGAAAATCAAAAATATTGAAATTCTAAAAAAAAAAAAAAAGTTAATATTTACCCTAAAGGCTTTGCCCTTTGCCCTTTGTGCAGAGATTCCTCGAGATTTTGCAAATATTTTATTTATGTGATGCACCATAGAGAGTTAAAAAGCCAAATCCATTCCTACGCTACTGAGTGGAACATTATTTTTAAACCTTTTGATGATTTTCTCAGGCATCTGTGTGCAAATTGGTGGTCCTTGGCCTGTCTTTGTCCTTGATGGACAAGAACTTTCGCTGATGCTGCTTTTACACTATATCATCATTATAATCACCTACTGATATCAGGTGTTTCGCAAGGGATCATGATAATTTTCTTATATCTCATTACTAGTCCCAAATTTCCCCCATACCAACTTTTCTGAAATGCCTCGCAGGCCTGAATGGCAGGGATGTATATTTTCATATAAAATGATCTTGACCTGACAAAACATTAATATCCTGTCATCTCACAGTATACTGAGTGCAATGGAATACAAGACAAAGTATGTTTAGATATAATTTGAGGATTTCTAATTTCTGTTTTTATGTGCATGTCCATGCTGTCTTAATCTTTTCTGACTGGGGGTTGAAAGGCATATGTAGAAAAGTCAGATTATTGTCGGCAAAGCTGTGTGCTATGCCACAGGACTCCCCTCAGAGCTCTGTTCAAGTCATTCTGTTCATTTTTATTTGTTTTAGCGTTTCACAGTTCTGCTCCCCAGGTCTGTTCTGCATGCGCTGCATATGTGTGGCAGTGTGCCTGGGGCAGATGCCCAGCTTGAGTACCCAAAATAGCTTAAGAGGTTAAAAATACTCCCAATAGAGAGAGAAGCCTCAGTGGTGATTAAAAAACTCCCCAATGGGAAGAAATCTCAAGAGGAACCTGGCTGAAGTTATGGAGCCCATCCTCTGCTGACTGGGTAAGGGAGTGTTTATGAGTTTTTCTTACACATGTCAATAAAAGTCCATTAGAAGCCTTTAATGATTACGCAGATGTACCCTCTGTACAATGATACAAATGAGAATTCAGGGTTGGGTGGGTGGGTGGGGGGGGGGATTCTGGCAGCATGCCCGGGGAGAGTCCAGTGGCAGTATGCTGGTTGTGTCGCTTCCGATTTTATTCACAAACATTCACAAACGATTTTGTCACGAAAATAGCAAAGGGGCAGCACCCAGTCTAAATTATGAAACAAGCAAAACAGGTTAACAAACAGCCTTCCGTGAAACAGCCTCATGTTCTGTTGTTGCTCACACAAGGGACACACCTGATGAACACTGTCTGAATAAGGGGTTGGGGTGCACTTTTCTCTGAGGCCATGGTTCCCAAACATCAAAATGGATGATCACGGTCCATAGCACTTCCCTAGTTCTACTAATCATCATTAAATACAAGATATTAGTGACCTTACATGCTAGAAGCTGTGCCCTGAGACTTTGAAACTCAGAATTTCCCATTTCTGGCTGAAATAGTTTAGGAATCACTGCACTGAGATAGACCGTTTCGCAAAGGATTCATTTTTCATTCTCAACTGCAGCAATTTCACCAGGAAGAAATAATTTTCTATTATTGGACTGCTGAACCATTTTCCCCCTGTGGGATTGACTGACGATGCACCAGTGCGCCAATTTAGGGATTTTACCATGGTTTATATACATTGAGATCAAGTTTTTATACGGCTATACACCATGTTCCTCCATGAGTCTGGGAGCTGTAACTTTCAATCTGGCCAGAGATTATATTATATCTTTTATATGCCAACCTCTTGTTCAACCCAACACTGGTGTAACCCATTATCCTCACTGAACCTCAAGTGCGCTGACCTTAAAATTAGCCTGCATGAACATTTGGTTCCCATAATGAGATCCTAAATAACTCTGGAAGATCTAAGAAAGTAGGTAAAAAATTAGCTGGACAACCTGCATTCGACGAGGAGCCGAGAGGGAAGCATTATCTGACCTTCACCAGGACACAGGTCGTTATTGTCATTAAGGACTGTGGCTAGCAGGAGTTGATAACATAACCAGGGCGAGAATGAAGTGCAACTAACTCTGTTTCCTGTTGCTACCATCTGCTGCTCCCGTGCTGTGTCCAAAGGACTTTGGTGTGGAGAGCGGTCACAGAGAATATTCCAGATTTTTCATTTCCGTGGGTAATTATGAAGACCTTATCTCAGTGCTAAAGATGTGTCATAGCTGAAGTAGCTTTCTCGAATTTCTCAGTGATTTTTTACGGCCTGGATGACCCCGGGGGTAACAGACAGGAAGTGACTCTGAATTTTCACGATTCACTCCACATGGAGTAGACAAATCAACGAGGTGGGACAAAGTCATATATTTATTTATTCATTGTTTTTTATCTATTTATTATCAAGAAAATCAGCAATACTAGAGCACAAGGGTTTATGCGGCTAGAGAGACACAGATGACATTTCCATCTCTTCAAGAGACATGATTAGCTTACTCAGTACAGGAGGCAGGGCTTTTTCTGACGTAACATCTCAAAGATCTCGAGAACATTTCAATGGCACGGTAGGAGATTCTATTCTAAATTAATGTTAAAGCTTCCAAATTATTCTGTTTTTGTTTTTTCTTGTGATTATATTCTCTTTCTAAGCAAAACACATCACTGAAATCCATAATTCTTTGGCGTTTTTGCAGCCTGTCACTCTCTCATCCGTAAAGGACAGGCTGAGTGGGTGTTCTCTCTTCGACAATGAGCTCTGCTGTGATTGGCCGGTGAGGAAAACATGACTAAGGGACTGTTGGTGCTGCAAGCAAAGACAATACACCAGACCCATCAGTTGCAGTTTTGAAGAGGAATGGGAAGGAGATTCATTTTTGGCACTGAAACATTATATAACAGAAGACCAAAACCTAAGCAAACTCTGTATTCTGTGCTAATGCTTCTCAATGTCAGTAGGCCAATGTTACACCATGCAACTATGCTGCATTTATTAGTAGCAAATTTCATGTTTGCACGTCAAAAACATTGGCCTACCATATCAATTAAAGCGCCGTGGTGACTATGTCATGATGGTGATAGTTTTTATTTTATTTATTGAAGATTTATTTAAGTCAGGGGGCCTGACTGAGACTAAAGTCTCCTGTTCAACTGGGCGCTACATTACAAACAATTTAAAAATCATGTTAAAAGGAAATTAGTAATGCAACAAATAGAATTGCTGTCATAAAATTTAAATTATGATTATGTTTTTCTTGATAAAATGATTTGATCAATGTTCTACAATGTAAAAATGGCAGTAAAAATCGCCATTCATTTTACCCAAACTCTTTTGACGTATTTCACGGTATTTTAAGGCCCTGTTGATTTTGAGATTCTGCATCATATTTCAAAGTTACTACAAATGCCATTTTCCTAGACCCGATTCAACTGCAATTTACATTGTTTTAATTCTTTGTGGACATACTCAGCCCTTCATTAGTCTAAAAACTACAAGTCCCATGACCCACCTGGATTCCGAAGCAAAAAGTGAGATTTTAATGTGTTGAAGACGTCCTGGGAACTAGGGAATTAACAAGCAGGGCAGACCAGTGAAGCAGCTAGCTAATTATGTAGCAAATGGATGTTCTACTTATTTAATCGAACCTAGCTAGTTATGAAGTTATATAGCCAGCAAGCAAATATAACATTTGGCCAAAGTTATTCAGTGCAAAAAGTTGGTAGCCAATGATTCGACTTACATTATAAACATTGTTGATACATTATTGGCTGCACAAGCAAGATACCTAGCTAATTAATCATTACCCTGTGACCTGACTTTAGTTATGTAGAAAAATAATCATGGTTCTCTACTGATTGCAATCCACCAAATCCAACTAGGTAATTGCAGCCCATAGATTTGGGAGCCATTTAATCACTTTTTCCTACATACCACTGAAATAGATTTGCAGACAAATACCCCTCACTGTCTTGCTGATCTCTCTTTCTATGCACCATGTCTGCTCGCTAACTGCAGCCTGCTGAGAAATAAGTCTGCTTGATAGCAGGTTCATCAGTTAGCAAAGGTATTTGATGAAGCATCAACTTTGCTTTCTCCAATTTATGTCTCTGATCGGTCTCTGTCAAGTTATGCTCATAAACATTTTCTGAAACTGAGGTACCTGATTGGCTGGGAATGAATCACGGGATATTTTTGCGCTTGGGTTTAAAAAACAGAATGGTTCAGAACTGTGGAGTGGTGTGACATCAAACGACAAGTATGCTCTGATTGGCTGTTGTTTGAACCTTGCTGCATTAAGTTAAAACAGTTTCAACTTGATGCAACTGAGTTTCTCCCAACTTTTCAGTTAATTATAAGGACTGATACACATATATTGTCTATGAGGCTCAAAGGTGGGGATGTAAAACAAAGGTATGGGAGGGAACAGAGAGGGACAAAGATGGTGAATATGTTTGCAATTTAGGAAGCAGCAGGAATTTTTCAAAGCTGAAGTTGAAATTCTAATGGCTAAATAGGGGGGTGGGTCTCCAATGTCCCCTGGCTCTGGAATGTTAGATAGTGGGACCACTGTACAGGTGAAATGAACCAGAGAAAAGTATATTTCCCATAATATGGGTCCTTTCATCTATTTTTTTCGGTTGAAATCCCACCCCTGGGCTGCCATTGCTCAGTGGAAGGTATTGTGGAAAGAAAGCTAAAGGCTTTGGTTTGATTTTTAAATATCAATATCATCAATGTCAATCAACAACATTAATTTCTGGAGATGTAAAAAAATTGCTTACCAAACTGAGGCTCCCATTAAGTTGCGCACATTGATAAATGCTTTCCGCTTGCTTATAATCAGCATCTAAACTGTCCAGAACTCACAGAAGCAAAAGGAGGAAGAAAACATTACAGGAAAACAATCGCTCAATCCTGCAGAGTTGTCCCATTAATAAATCATGAAGCTAGCTGCCCCATTATGTCATGGACTGTAGAATCTGCCAGAAACGTTCTCTTCCTGACATTGCCGGCTCAGTTCCTCTGCTTCAACAAATCATTGTCAAACATATTTAGCCTTTATTTATTCTTATTAGAAATGATAATGCCTGTTTGCCATTGCCCTGACATATGTATAAATGATGAATGCATGCCTGAACAGGCTTGTGCATTTACTGCGGTCATTTTGCTTAAATAAAGCAATGAGGAGCGCATGCTGATGCCTTGCTTCCTCAGGCAAAAAATAAATAAATAAATAATGGAATGAATACATTTAATATTATAGTGTCGAAATCTGTATATTTCATATAATTCAAGGATCTCATACTGTCTGTACCAGGTTCAAAGGTTATGGTGTAGGGTATAGATTAATAGTCTTTATACAGGACATATTGGTTTCAGTTTATTTACAAACAACTTATTGTGTCATAAAGTTTTCTCGTAGTTTTGTTATTGTGAGTGAGTTACTGCCACTGGTTTTCAAATTTATCATGTCTTTACCATTAGATCAGAAGAAACACCCTCATATCCAGAGCACATTATGAATGACCGTTTATAGCAATCGCTTAAGAATTGCGTCTGGATAGAGGGACTCATTTTGCAAATGATTTTTCACAAAAGATTGCAAAGACATACAGTAGGCCTATAAATGCCCACTGAAGCCAGCCATAGAACCCATTGGATAAACAGGGCATGCTTACATCATAGCATGACATCATACTTGTGGGATTTGTAGTTCTAACCAAATGAAAGCCAACATTTTTGGAACCATTACTCCCAACAGGGCCATCTACATGACCTGAGGAAAGGAGCCAAACTTCTGAGAGATGTAATCTCATGCTGGAGCCCATCCACTGAGTCTTTAAATGAAAATGCAAGAGCGTTTCTGTGAAATGCCACAGGCTCCCGGTTCATGAGTGTGTTGTTAGCGACACACTCTGCGGAGTTAATGACAGTCTTCCCTCCCTCTCTCTCCTGCCAAAATTCAGCCAGGCTTAGCCAATGGAGGGCAAAAGCTTTTCTTCTTGCTTTCTTTCCGAAATCTGAAACAGCATTTATTTTTATCATTGAAGTCGAGATGCTGGACTTGTTTTGGCCAAATTTTGTAGAGCACTTTGCCATTTTGCAGCCCAACTAGCAGGTTTGACAAGGAGTTACATTAATTGTTGGCTAAAAACTTGTTTTAACGACAGTACAGTCAAACCACTCCATCAAGCTTTCACCAGCACATCCCAGAGACTTTCAAATGATTAAAGTCAGGACTCTATGGGGCCAAAATCATGTAAGGCAGTGATTCCTCATGCTTGCTGAACCACTGTTTAACAATTCAAGCCAAATGAACATTGACATTGTCACCCTGAAATATGCCTATGCCATCAGGGATTGAAAATTCTGTTGATGGGAAAACCAGGTCATTCAGTATTCAGGTAGTCTGCTGACTTCATTTAATTGCTGCATGAAGTTGCTGAGCCTAATTGAAGCAACTGCAGATCATATCACCGCCCACTGAGGTTTGTGCAGTAGGCACTATGCATGACGGGCGTATCGCTTCATGGGAGTTCAGGTTTGTCGCCCTGGAATAATGTGAATCCCAACCCCTCAGACCACATTTATCTGTTATGAGCAGCAAAGAAGGAACCAAGCGTAGATCCACAGAGAAGCCAGTGGGACACTTTTAATGAGACATTCACTTTAGCCGCACTTCACACTTAAACTGAAAATACAAACTGAAAAGGCGCTCGGCTGAAAATAATCAGGAGGCAGTCCAAGTCAGGTGAGGTACTTACAGGAACATAGGAGATTGGGCAAGTCTGGGTGAGAACACAGGCTCAAGTCCTACACTGGAAAGGCAAATCAACGGTAACCGTGTGTGCTGGGCTGTGCGTGCTCTCGAACCCCAAGGCTTGGAGGAGAAGAGAGATGCACCACTCTAGTGGGAACTATCCCCAATAAATACTGGTTTACTTCAATATGATACCAAAGACAGAGTGCAATAGATTTAACCAAAGATTGCAGATAATTCTAGGTTGTCCATCGGTAATGTAACCATAGTTATGCATGGCAGGAGGTCATTTATTTAAATTCAAGGACTGAAAGGTGATACACGTAGGAAGGACAGATGACACACTAAATAAAAGCAGTGAAAAGATAATAGTTTTTATCAAGCCTTTTAGATGTTTGATTCCACTTTTGCTTTGAAAATGGGGTCAGATTTGCAATTATTTTCACTTGTGTGAGCATTCCTATTTCCGTAACCACAATCTTTTCATTTCACACACACCTGTAAATGTCATTTGGTAAAAGTAATGGAAGCAATTTCAGACCTTTGTTGTTTATAAGCTGTTATTTCTCCACGTTCTTTGACTTTTTAAAAGGCCTAAATACTTTCGTTTCAGGCATTGTTGGTTGTCGTTGATCCGCACAAAAAGTCATTGAGCAGTTTTTCTTATTACAGAAGGCTTGGGGATCAATAATATCTTACAGGGTTATGAATACATAATATCATCTCACAGGGAAATATTATCTTATATAGATAATATATATATATATAATAATATATTATAATATATTAATATTATCTTACAGGGGTGTGAGTATATAATATTATCTTGCAGGGATATGAGAGCATGACATCTCACAGGGATATGAGTACATACACTGCAGTGTAAAAAATATCTTCCCCTCTCCTGATTTCATCTATATTTTGCTTATTTGTCACACTTAAATGTTTCACGTCATCAAACAAATTTTTGTATTAGACAAAGATATCCTGAATAAGTTAAAAATGCAGCTTTTAAATGATAGCATTCAATGAATGATAAAAGCTATCCAAGCCTTGAACTGGCCCTATGTGAAAGAATTAATCCCCCTTTAGTTACTAAAGCAACATATTTCACTAATGAATTGATGATTGAGTTCAATTTCACTAGACACACCTAGACATGATTACTGTCAGCACTGTTAAATCTAAACATTACTCAAATGGCACATATCTGGCAATGTCAAAAAGGCAATAAGCAGCACATGATGCAGCAATCTATTGAAATTCAAGAACAGAAGAGAAACAAAGTCATTGACATCTATTGGTCTGGTAAGGGTGACAAAGGTATTTGTGAGGCTCTGGTACTCATCAGAATTGTTGTCTACATGAATTCTGCTCTGTCCCAAAAAATTTGAAAGAGAATGTCTGGCCATAAAATGATGACCTAAAGTTCAAGCAAAGTTGACATCTGCAGCATAACAATGATCTAAAGCACACAAAAAGTCCACTTTTAACTGGCTCAAATAAAACAAAATTAAGGTTTTGGAGTGCCCTAGTTACCTGGTGCCTAGTTAACATTTAAAAGCTGTATTATAAGGTTACTCACATTGTCTTTGTCTCATAAGGTTGGATGTTCTAAAATAATTAAGTATAACAAATAAGCAAAGGCAGAATAAATCATGAAGAAGCTAAACAATTTTTCACAGCACTGTAATATTGCTTTACAAGGATACTAGTTTTTGTATTTTAATATCATCATCCTGGGGTATGAGTACTTAGTATGTTCTTACAGGGTTATGAGTATATAGGGAATCTCTTGTGAATGAGCCTAAGATATCAAATTTATGAAACAAGAGCTATGTTTTACCAATTTGGTATCTCGGGATTTTGTGTTTGGGATCTTATTTATCCCATTAACGTCAGTGTTTTATTATTCAGAAAATTAAAAAAAAAAGTGGCAGCTCCTAGTTGGTGGTCTATTCAAGTCAATGGGATGAATAATTAGCTAGCAAGCATACTGAGGCTTTTCACCATTAATTTCATAAATTCAAGTTTGTACATATAACAGTATCTAACATATAAGTATCTCATATAACTTGTTACTTCTTTGGCAAAAGAGTGTTAACATGCTAGCTAGCGAATTTTAATCCCATTACCTTGAATAATCCGCAAACTAGAAACTAATGCTAGCAATTGTTAACAGCTACCAACTGGAGGATTTGTAACATTACCATGTTTGCCAGTGAATGGAATCTGACCAATCGCAACGGAAGAATATTGCATTACACATGTGTAATGCCAAACCTGTATCTCATGGATTGTATCACACTGATTTTTCATCTTTTATGGGATAGATATTGCTTTCTTACAGGAGTAGGAGTACCTCATATTATCTTACAGGAATAGTTGCACATTGTATTATGTTACAGAGGTATGAGTGTGTAAGATTATCAAGCTCAGACACTAATACATAGCATTATCTTGAAGAATCACGAGGACAACGTATTATTAATCAGAGATATGATAAAGAACATGCTTAGGTTTTGCTTTCTCATTAAAATCATTTAAAAAAAAAAAAAAAAAAAAACGCACACATAGGACTGACTCCCCTTTTTGTTTCAGGCAAGTAGGATATTGTTAAATACTTGTACTTCTATCCCTGTTAGATAACTTAATGTTCTCATGTCCCAGTAAGATAATATTATGTTCTCATATTCTTTTTAAATAATAATATGGTCTCATATCCTTGTAAGATTTACTTTCTGCTCCTGGCAAGTATATAATATTATCTTACTGGGATATGCATGCAAAATATTACACCACAGAGATATGAGTACAGAATATTATCTTACATGAATATGAGTACATTTTATTAATCTACCGGGAATCCACACTACCCTGTCCACGTATTACAAGAAAATGGCTCTAAAGTAAGAGTCTTGGTGCTTAACCAGCCTGTCTGCAGTTCAGACCTGTCACCCACTGAAAATATTTGGCACATTAGGGAATGACAAATATGACAAAGGAGGCCAGGAAGTGTTGAGCAGCTGAAAACCAATATCAAGCCATAAGAGTAAAAAATTTTTTCCTCAAAACTAAAGCAGTTGGTCTCCTCAGTTCCCAAACACTTACAGTGCTGTTTAATCCTTTAACTGCCTGCTCCCTTTGAGTCCCAGTTTGAATCACTGTATAAAAATTGAAAGATATTTTGAACTTAGCCTGATAAAGCCTTCTCCAATAATCATTTGCAGTCTGTGATGCTGAAAAAAAAAACTGATCTGTTAAGTTCAACACATCTTTCAATTAAAAATAGTGACTCAAAATGTGCTCTGCCAAAAGGTTGAGCAGGCAGTTAAAGAGTTAAACCCCTTTGTGCAGATATGTCTGACCGCAGACATGGAGCTGCAAATTTATGCAACCAGTTACAATATTTTATCACTAGATGGCACCCCCAGAACAGTTATTGAATATTCACAAGCAAGCCGAGCTCAAATACGGTTTAGAATATGGACGAGTTCACTCCCATCCCTGTTTATCAGGTGTTGCATGAATTAAAGCCACATACTCATCTTTGATAGGATGACGATCGCCTAAATCACACAATAACTTTAAAATACTTTACCTTATAGATTAATCTCTCCGCAATGTAGTGATGCCATTGAAAAAAATTAACTACATCGGGAAATGTTTGTATTTGACCGCCTAAGTGTGTAACCCTACTTCTTTTCGCTCGCCAAAAAAACACACATTTCCGTGACTTAGTACACATGATAGCGATTATAGCGAATCGCTATTATAGCGATTATAGCGAATAGCGATTTCTATGAAAATATGACACACATACATCAAGTCAACAACCATCCTATTACAGTAGAGTCATCCAAATATCGCAATCATTTATGTCATATAGGTTAGGCTATTTACCTCATGCGAATCCAAAAGATGACGACTTGGCTTCCTTGTTTGTTGCCCGACACGCTTATTTTTCCATCCGGGTCTATTTTTAGCAACTGGCCGACAAGGGAAACCTCCTCAATAGTTTTATCTATATGGCTGGACCTGGGGGTTCTAAAATCGTGCGATTGTTCGTATTCGTTATATCTAGCCACTACGAACATAGGAAAGTTCTCTAAAAAAATTCTCAAAATTAAGTCTTAATTAGTGAATCCGTGAGTATGTGGCTTTAAACTCCTCAGCCAAGTGTGATATGCAAACTATATATACGAGCCCATAGTATCTATCCAGCAGATCAAAAAAAAGATCTCTTGCTACAGAAAAAAATGTCCACTGCAGAAACAACTTCAGCTATAGTGACCCAATAAGAGAGAGTAAGCCTGTTACAAGCCTAGTGGCCCACTCCGGTTTCCATGGCATGAAGCAACTAGGAATGGGATGCCAACCCATTGCAGGTACTCCCCCAGCTCCTAGTCAGGTTTCGCCGACTATTTACACTACCGCTCAAAAGTTTTAGATCACTTGGAAATTTTCTTGTTTTCCATGGAAAAACACATGAAATTAGTCGGAATAGGAAATATAACAAACGAACAGGACAAGCTGACATTGTCTGAGTTAGAAGTAACAATTTTAACAAAAAATGATGAATATGTACTTCAAACTTTGCCTTCATCAAAAAAGGAAACACCTTTTTCTGTTGATTCTGAAACTGGTGTTTGACGGGAACTATATAGCGCAGCTGCGAGTTGACAACCTGTGAGGTGTCTTTGTCTTAAACTACACTCTCTCAGATATTTTGTCTTCTTGCACAGTTGTGCATCGGGGCCTCCCACTCCTTTTTTCTGTCCTTGTTAGTGCCAGTTTGTGCAGCTCTCTGAAGGGAGTAGTTGACAGCATGGTAAGAGATTTTAAGTTTTCAGTTTCTTGCATTGAATAGCCTTCTTTTCTAAGCACAAAAATAGACTGATGGGTCTGTAAAGGAAGTTCTTTCTGGCTATTTTGAGCCTGTAAACAAACAAACAACTGCTGATGCTTCAGGTACTAAACCAACCTCAAGAATGCCATGCTCCCTTTTGCGCTCTCTTATTAGTTCATCGGTTTTCAGCTGTGCAACACATTTGCAGAAGGGTTTTCTAATAATCAATTAGCCTTATAAAATGCTTAACTTGGATTAGCAGCCACACCAGGAGATTGATGCAGGGGACTGACAGTTGCTGATAATACGCCTCAATGCAAAAATGTAGATCATTCTTTGAAAATCATCTGATTAATTTTAATCGTTTGTGAAATGGATAAAAATGTTTGTGAAATGGACAAAAAATGTTTGTGAAATGCATGAAAATGCATTTCTTTTGGAAAACAAACTTTTGAGCGGTAGTGTGTAAACCTGGGTGGAGTGTGGGATTCAAGTGTTTTGCCCAAGAACACACCACAAAGGTCTTAGCCGACGCTTGAACTCAGGACCTTACGATCCCAAGTCAAGCCCACTTGACCACTGTACTATCGAATTTCCCTAGTAGTTCAGAAAAATCAGTTTTGATACTGTGTCATTCTACTATCAATCATGGTCATTGATTCCTCCATAGACAAATTCAGCGCTCCCTCACTTCCTCATGTGTGTCCTCATGTTGATCGCCAATCACTCAATTATTTACAAAGGCTCATCTGCGTAACAGTACACTTATAATTCACGCCCACGTAAATCTTCCCTGGTGATGATGATTGACTCGTTTCTTATCCAATACCAGAAATATACTGAGTACAAATGAAAACGCACCACTTGAAAAAAGTCAATATTTAAGTTCAAATGAACTTCAATATAATTTTTATACAACAACAACACTACATTGACATCACCCGACATGCGAGAATTTCAAGTTAACTGTAACGCTAGGAAATTTTTTGCAAAAACGCAACATCTTGCACGCACACCATGGGAAAAATGAATTTCACTCTGAATTTCGGCACACATTGCCTTTAAAAGCATGTGAATCCGAATAAAATTTCACTTCTTCACTGTCACTTGTGAAACGTCGACACTATGCCGCGACTTACAGCCCCTGAAAGGGAACGTGCCATAGGCATGCTTCAAATTGGCGCCAGCACCAGGGAAATTGCCAGACGACTACACTGCGCACACACAACGATCGCAAGACTCCATCAAAGGTTTCTGCAAACGGGGAGCACTCGGGACCGTCCTCGACTGGGTCAACAACGTGTGACAACGGCACGTCAAGACCGTCAGATCATACGGGATCATGTCCGAGACCGAACACTACCAGCGACAAGAACAGCTGCTCAAGTCCAAGGACGATGTGGATTCATTCACCCCAACACCGTATGGAACCGTCTGCGAGCTGCAGGCCTGCGTGCACGACGTTCTTATTTCGGCCCCATATTGACGGATCGTCACCGAAACCAGCGTATTCAGTGGGCAAACAGGCACCAGAATTGGCGACTACGACAATGGCACGGTGTCATCTTTTCTGACGAGTCACGATTTCACTTAAGGAATGCAGATGGCCGTATACGTGTTTGGCGGAGACGTGGTGAACGTTATAACACCGATTGTGACGTTTAAACGGACCGTTGGGGTGGTGGCAGCGTTATAGTGTGGGGTGGAAGAAGCTACCATCACAGAACCCCTCTCCATATCTGCAGAGGAACGGTGAACGGCGTCTACTACCGGGACCAGGTGCTGCAGAACCATGTTGTGCCGTTCTTCAACCAACACCACGATGTCCACACGTTCCAACAGGACAATGCCAGGGCACACGCTGCAAGGGTGTCCATGCAGTCCCTTGCACAGCAGAACATCTCCGTGCTTCAGTGGCCTGCTCTGTCACCCGACCTCTCCCCTATCGAGCACTTATGGGATGAAATTGGACGACCTCTTTCACGTCGACGCCAGATGGACAACATACGAGAACTTGAGGTTGCCCTTGTTTAGGAGTGGAATGTTATCCCTCAGAACACTATCCAAAGACTGACCAACTCCATGCGACGACGATGCACCGCATGAGTCAATGCAAATGGTGGTCACATCCGTTATTGATTTTCCTGTTTGACCCCTACACCAGTTAAACCTTTCTCGCGCATTAACATTATCGTGAATGAAATTGAATGATGTTTACATGTCTTCTTAAATCATTCATTATCTCAAATGCATCATACGTATATACTTCACATATCAATCCGTGGAGCTATTCCAGATTTCGTGAGTGGTGCGTTTTCATATGGACTGAGTATAGTAAACAATAGTAAACATGCCCCCATCTCAACTTTTTTTGAAACGATTTGTTAGCATCAAATTCAATCTAAGCACATATTTTCTAGATTTGAAAAAAAGAAAAGATTTCTCAGTTTCAACATCTGATATGTTGTCTTTGCACTATTTTCAATTAAATATAGACTTCAAATTATTTGCAAATTATTGTATTCTGTTTTAATTTGCATTTAACATAGCATTCCAACGTTTTTTGGCTCCATACTCCAGCACATTTATTTGAGCAAACAATGGATTTGAGGTTTAAATATTAATTATAATCCTTCATTTTACACAAAAAAGATTTTACAGTCGACTGTTCTAAGCTTAGTACAATCCCCACAGGAGCATTGTGGCTTGAAGGATCTTGGACAGCGACACAGTTTTAAGATTTTTGATTCAGTGCTTAGCACATTCAATTCTGAAAATGAATTCCGAATGAAAATGAAAATCATTGTGAGGCCACGCTATTGAAAAGCAGCTGCAAATTATTATCCCTCGCTGCGCGATTAGCGCAAAGCGGGGGATATAGTATTGGGCTCCGTCCGTCCGTCCGTACAAACACATAAAATTGAGGCGGCAAACACTTGTTTATATTTACATCCATATTGTATGTATTTATTTAAGCTCTCACTGTAAAGCGTGTTTGTGACAGTCTCTGTGAAAGGCGCTATACAAAATAAATTGAATTGAATAGAATTGAATTGAATGTACCATGCAGGAATTACAGTCATATTTATAAAATGTCAGCGCCCAAATATTGCAGACAATGCTGCGTCCTTCTTTTGCCCCGCCATAGAGGCTGCCTTTTGAAGCCTGTGTGGCATACCGCACAAACTCCAGTAACAAGAGAGCTTTAAGAATGAGTTGAGGGCAGCAGTTTTCAATGGCGCTAAACTAGCACGTTAAGCCTGTCGTCCCTTAATGAGATTAATAAAGGGGGACTCACTCATCCTTCATACACTTAAACAAGGATTAAGGGGAATGAGCAGGAGATCAGCAAGTGAGGCCCCCAACACTGCTGCGCTACGGGCGGCGTAACCGCGCGGGCTTTCACGGGCTCTCGCATTCCTCGCGTGTGCGCTGCTTAGCTCGTAATGTTTATGTAAGCTTCACGGGCTGCGGAATATTTAATTAAAGCCTGCCAATTATTCTCCCAAGGTGCCAGGAATTAAGGGCGCTTGGAAAAAGCATTGCTCAATGCAACTTTTTGATTGTAGATTCGAGGAATGGTCTATGCCCACTGTTGTGTGCATGTGTGAGTGTGCGGGTGTTTCAAATAGTTGTGTGTGTGTATGTGCAAGTGCTTGTCGGTGTGTCTGCATGTGTTGGCACGTGCTTCTGTATGCATCAGTGTCTCTGTGTAAGTCTGCTGGTGTGTGTTTGTGCGTGCTTCACTGCGTTTTTGTGAGCGCCTTTGTTTGTGCGTGTGTTTGAGCTCGCATGTGTATGTATTAATATTCATAAAGAGTGTAAGTATTTGTGTGTTTACATACGTGTGTTTTTGTGTGTATATGTGAAAGCTTTCGTGTTTGTGTGTGTACACATCTGTGTTGTCCTGTATGTATGTATGTACAGTACAGGCCAAAAGTTTGGACACACCCTCTCATTCAATGCATTTACATTGCAGATTCTCACTGAAGGCATCAAAACTATGAATGAACACGTGGAATTATGTACTTAACAACAAAGTATGAAATACCTGTAACTGAAAACATTTCTTATATTCTAGTTTCTTCAAAGTAGCCACCCTTTGCTCTGATTACAGCTTTGCACACTCTTGGCATTCTCTTGATGAGCTTCAAGAGGTAGTCACCTGAAATGGTTTTCACTTCACAGATGTGCCCTGTCAGGGTTCATTCGTGGAATTTCTTGCCTTATCAATGGGGTTGGGACCATCAGTTGTGTTGTGCAGAATTCAGGTTGATACACAGCCGACAGCCCTATTGGACAACTGTTAGATACATTCATAATTCCACATGTTTATTCATAGTTTTGATGCCTTCAGTGAGAATCTACAATGTGAATAGTTATGAAAATTAAGGAAACGCATATAATGAGAAGGTGTGTCCAAACTTTTGGCCTGTACTTTATGTAGATGCATAAATGTCTTGTGCGTGTTTATGTGTAAATGATTGCGTGTGCCTATGTTTGTGTGTGCATGAGTGTGTGTGTGCATGTGTGTGCATGCGAGTGTGCATTTGTGCGTACGTGTTTGCCAGTGTGCCTATGTGTAGGTGTCTGCACATGTGTTTGTGTGTGCATGCATGAGTGTGTGTGTGCGCGTGCGTGTGAGTGCGCTTGCATGTCCTTGTGTGGGTATGTGTGTGAGTTGGTGTTTGTGTGCATGCCTACATGTGCATGTGCTTGTGTGCGTCTGTGTGTGTGTGTGTGTGTGTGTGTGTGTGTGTGCGTGTGCTTGCGTGTGTGAAATGACCCAGAGATGCATGCTACAGTTCTGACCTCTCTAGCCCCCACCCCAGTTTATGCAGTCCGAAGCGGACACGCACCAACACTACAACAGATGCATTCCACACCTACTACACAATCTCTCTGCTGTCTGCATGTGAGCTATAATCGAAATTTTACCAGTGACATCTCCTCCATCTGTGCTTAGTTTGGCTTTTGCAGATTGCCCACTGATTTCGGGGCTGGCTCTTGCAATAAAAATGGTAATGAATTCTGACACCTTTTTCTCTTTTTTTTTAGCAAGCGAGTAGCGACAGCTCTCTGACTGACAGACGCCTGCTTTTACACATGGAGGAGACCAGATGCTAACTGACAGATGCTCCTGAGCAAATTAGATGTGACTGCAAGAACAAGGGCTGGAAGAAAGAGTATCAAGAAGTTAGTTGTTTTCACAGCTTGCTGCCAGAGAGAAGGCGAGACCATAACAACTTTCAATGCCTGCGTCAAATCAGGACTACAGTTCTGCTGCATATTCACCCGGACTTAGGGACTTTATGACTAATTCTCATGCTCAGATCAGGCACTCAGCTTTAGAACTGCAAATTATTTTGCTCAGGAGTTAATATGACATGACCTACCTTCATTTAGCCAGCTATTTTGTCCTGAATGACAAGTGGTTGATTTGTCTAAGCTGTGGCTAATAGCCACAAGAGCAATGAAGGGTTGAGAACCAAGCTCAAAACGTGAATTGATGGTTACACTGGGGTTTCAACCACCAACATTCTGAACTCAGTCTACATAGTGCATACAGCTTGCTGTATAAATATCAACAGACTGCACAGTGGGGGTTGAAGCCAGAGGAACCAAATAAAAACCTTCTCAGACAAGGAAAGGACATGCAAAGTCCATACAGAGCGACAGTCAGGATTCCTACCCCTTCATACCCATCACACATCTCTGCTGGTTTAAATAGCTAAAATAATGATCTCCTTCACCTCATCAGTGAGGTACTTTGGCCTAAAATGGCTGCCCAAGGCTACTGAGGAAGGTGTAATACATCAGGGGTGGTTGTGATGTATTTCTATACAGAATAAAGATTTTTCAATATGAGCAAAGGACAGTGGGAATTTCATATTTATTGTCAAGACTTGGACAAGAGATGCATGACAGGAAAAGTTGGTGGTTCAGGGGGCCCATGCAGTCGCTGTAAGCATCTGTTGGGTCCTTGAGCGGGGTCCTTAATCCCACATGGGGAAAGAGGCCCGAGCAAAGTCTTATTGAATATAAGTTGCTTTGCAGTAAAGGCACCAGCGAAATAACAAAGCAAATGCAAATCACGAAAAGCAGTCTGTGTTGATAATGGTTGAAAACTCAGAACTCTAATGTACTCTCACAGCTAACGTTCGGCACACATTCTACGCCTGAGCGATTTTCGCAGCTTAATGTTGGCACACGTTTTTATCCAATGCAAACTACGCGGCTTAACTTCAGCATACATGAGAATCTGAAGCAATTTACACAGCTTAAATTCAGTTCATGCTCTGATCCAACACAAGTGACACAGCTTGAATTCGGCATACACTCAAATCCATCATTTTAATGGCAGCATCTTGCCTGAACATTAAATCTCTAACCCTTGACTGGCAAACACAGATCCCTTCTCTCAGGTCTGCTAGAAGCTATGGGCATTAAAAATGGCAGAAAAAAGAAAATCGTCACGTTATTCAAGCTTTATTACATTTATTAAATCCCTCAAGTGCCATTGTCATTGCTACGCTGTAAACCCTAATAGTGTGGAGAACTCAAATGTCTTGTGGAAACGATTACCTCTAAAAAATTGTGCAGGCCAACTTAATTGCATTGTGTGGAAGGAACTTAAAGAAAATAAGTTCAAGTTGTTTTTTTTTTTGACAGGTTTTTAAGTGCTTTATTATTATAATAATTTTTATAATTATTTAACACAAATAATTAAGCTGGCATACTCAATATTTTTTAGATAATCAGTTTCTACAAAACATTTTAGTTCACAACACTTGTAAGGGTTTACTGTGTGGGACGCAGATATATCTATCATAACTCATGAATATTTGCAACAAATATTTCAGCAAATAAATATTGTTACATTTTTAATGTACAACCTCATTGCAAAGCAATGTTTTTCAAATCATTTTAACTTCATATTTATTTGAATATAAAGACAATATATCAGATGTTGAAAATGATATATTTTACTGTTTTTTTGGAAAACCACTGTGTTGCATCACATCTTCTTCAATCAACACTCTGTTAGTGTTTGGGAACTAAGGAGACCAACTGCTGTAGTTTTGAAAGCCAAATGTTTTCCCAGTCTTGCTTTGTTGGATTTCAGTTGCTCGGTACTTTGCAGCCTCCTTGTCATTTTTCATTTCATAAAGCGCCAAATGTTGTCAGTGATTGACAGGTCTGGACTGCAGGCAGACCACTTTAGCACCCAGACTCTTTTTCTAAAAAGTCATGTTGTTGCAATATGTGCAGAGTATGGTGTTTGGTATGGAAGCATATAATTAACAAAATTAAAATTAAAATGCAATGTCAAAAATGCATTTTCATTTTCAAGATACAAGCACATTATTTGTATCATAATGAAAATGCAAATGTAATCCTCCACTTTACATTTTCATTTTCAAGTCCATGTGCGCAATTTTCATAACAAATGGAAAATTAAAATACATTCCTTACTTGCATTTGCATTTTCCAGAAGTGCCCTGCAATATCATTAACAAAACAGAAACGCTAATCGTATAAAGCAAATACATTCTCAGAAATGCTTTTTCGTTTTCAAGAAGCACACGCCTTATTTGTATCATCACGAAAATGCTTAAGTAATCCTCCACTTTACATTTGCATTTTCAAGTCCATGTAGGCACTGATTTTATTTACAAGAATTGCCCCGCAATATCTCTCACTAAACTAAATCGAAAAAACACTAATCTCATAAAGCAAATACATTCTCAGAAATGCTTTTTCTTTTTCAAGAAGCAGACGCTATATCTGTCACATAATTAAATCGCTAACGCAGTTTGCCACTTTTCTTTTTCATTTTTGTGACAGACTGCCCTGCCTGGCTTTGCATTTTCGATTTCGAGGTCCCAGGCGCTTTTCCTAACAAAATTAAAAATAAAATACCCTCCTTAGTTGGGTGTGACCTTGACGTGGGCTTTTGTCACTTTTCTCTTGAACCATTTATTAGCCTTAATAGAATAAAATCTCAAAATTCTTTGCAATTTTAAGTTAATGTTATTCTTAAATTGTTGAATAATTTCCCCATGCAGTCTTTTATAGAGTGGTTAAGCCCTCACAATATTATGCTAAATAATCTAATTAGTTGTGAGATGCTCTGGCAGTTGTCTTTTTTTCAGGATCATACAACTTTTCCAGTCTTTTTTTTGTTCTGTACTGACATTTTAAAAACCTATTGCCGTCATTAATTTCAAAATGAGCAGATATGTGTCATAAAACAATAAAATTATCAGTTTCAACATTTGATATGTTGTTTTTGTTCTATTTTCAAATAAATGCAGGGTTTTGATTGGTTTACAAATCATTTTATTCTGTTTTATTTACATTAAATACCGTGTTCCAACTTTTTTGGAAATGGCATTGTAAATTAATGTGAAGAATTACTGTTTGATAGCCTGAAACACAGTGAAGTAGCTTTTAACTAATTAATTGACAGTCATTTTCAAATGTCATTATGAAACAGTGATTTGACACCACTGCCAAAATGAGCTTTTTATGCAAGTTCATGCAAGCTTAGTCATGAAACAAACTAGACTCCAAAATTCCAACTGTATGTCTGAGTCATGCATGTACATGACAGGTATTGTCACGGTAATGACAACGTTGTTCACATTCCATGATAACAACTGTTCAAGCATGTTACGATCAGCCCATTTACTGATCGCAACATTAAATCGGGAGGCAACGAAGTTAAAAAAATAACAGATTCAATTTAAAAAAGCACATTAACATAAACTATCGGCCCAGAACTACAACAAGAGCTGGTTAGGACATAAAGTGGTTGCTGTAGAGCAGTACTTCTCAAACTCGGTCCTTGCACCCCACTGTGTACGCTGGTTTTTGTTTTAACCATAATTATTGCAATCTTAGGATTTTAAAAAGCTGTTGATTTGTCTTAATTAGGTGCATTTATGTTTAGAGCAGTTATTTATCCTCTTCAGCCCCATTTGACAAATCTATACATGTCACGAAGAATAAAAATTCCATGTCCAAGTTAAGATATATTAAAAACAAGAACAAATAACTGCTGAGGGAAACAATATAATCAAACATTTAATCAAAGTTAACAATTGGTTAATCAACAAACAATAGGTTATCATCGGTGAAGCTATTGACACATGGATGCAAATGCTAATTATTTAATGCAAACAAAATAGTCACACCAGTTTTGTGTCATGTTTATTCAGTTTAGACAAATTATTTTGAGAGAACTCAAAACACCAGTGTCAGCAACCTAATTTGGAGTTTACTGATTCTGTCGGTCTAATTTGATTTGTTTAATAATTTTTCACCTGAAAGTTCTCACAATACAGAAAATAAGCACAATATGTTCAAGGGTTTTTATTCTTCATGGCACGATAGATTTGTCCATGGAAACGTGGGTTAAGATGGTAAATACCTGGCCTTATCATGGAATTCAGCTAATTAAGACATAAACATATAGTTGAAATTCTACGATTGCAGTTGTGGTCAGAACAAAAACCAGCATACACAGTGGGGCGGCTGGACCGAGTTTGAGAACCACTGCGGTAGAGTGAGCTTGTGGTTGCTGTCCCCGCTTTTACTATTACGTTACTATACTCCTTTCAAAGGTTTTTGCCAGATGCCACCAATCCTGCAATCAAATAAACACAAGATTTACACACACGCGCGCGCGCACACACACACACACACACACACACAGACACGCACACACAAAAAAAGTCCTCCTGCCACTAGAGGCAGTGGAGATGCCCAAGATTGAAACAGGCATAGAAATGTTTCAAATTGCATGCCTGTTACAAACCACTGTCAGGAATTAAATACTGGATTTTCAAAAATGTTCTCCGTGGAGCGTTTCACAGACAGGTACTGCTGAAATGGCCAGCATGAGAAAACTCATGTTTTTTAACAATGAACATTTAGACCTTTCTAGACTTCAAGAATACAATAATGACCAATGAAAAGTCACATATAGGTACAATTTAAAATGTACAAATCAAAGCTGAATGGGGCCATTTTTTAGTCATGATTAAATAAATCTACCATTTAATTTTTGAGGGGCAGTGGCAGGCTTAAAAGATACTTTGTTACTTAGAGTGCGATTCCTAGTTTCCACTAAAACCAGAAAATGCTGACATTGTTGAAACACACAGATGATTACATGGTCGTCTGTAGGACTCCCAACAGTATGGTCTGTGTTCTGTTCTGCTCCAAAAATCCCCTGGCCTTTATTTAATCGCATGCTTTTAAATGTCATGGATTGTAGATGGGACACGATCCATTCAATACAAGGTTCTGTTTTCATACTGCAGCACATCCAATCATGCACCCAAAAACATGCCGACCTATTCATTAGGACAAGGAGAAAGTCGGTAAGCAGGAACACTAAGTTAACCTTGCTTTTGAGAGGGGACAAGGGCCCTTCTTTTGGAAAGAGCCACTCCACAGTACACTACTGAAGTGGCTCCCTCATCCAAAATGTTAATATGAGCTCTAATGGATAAAATCATTTTGAGCTGTGGAGTTGAATAGAAGGTCATATTTATCACGCAATGGCTGTATTTCCTTTATTCACCATCGGTTTTCTTTTTAGCTGAAAAGCTGTGCTAACAGTGCTGCAGTGTCCTGCATTTTGGGACCATCCGTGGTCTATTCCTGCCACGATCCCAGTGCATGCTGGGACAGGCGATAATCCTGATATGGACTATGATAAAGGATAGATGGTAACAGCACTATAGCACTATTTCTATTTAATACCGGTTCTTGGAGTTACCTTTCGAACTGCTCAGGTACTGTTATTTGATCAACATTCCCAGAACAGTTAATTGACCTTTTCTCGTATCCAATAACTGCCTATGAGCCAATCTCAAAATCTCCATTTCTTTCAGAATGAGTAAAAATATAATTAACTCCTCTGGATGTATATCGTCTATCTGAAAGTGAAAATACCATACTTTAGCCGTCAGAAAGAGGCTTTCTTCATTATCTTCACAGAGATGGAAATCATACACTGGCTCAAATCATTTTTCTCCGCTTCAAAAGACAGAGAGGGCTAGGCTGGTGGATTTAATATTTCTCTGTTTGGTGGGTCAGGAACAGGATTTGCTCAGGAGAACAAAGGATATGTTGTATATATTTATAAAAATAGAGGAAAAACCACTCTTTCTCTCCTATCTTGTTGTACTTGAGGACTTCTTGTGTGAGAGAACATAAAAGCTGTTGGTCCAAATGGAAGGTGAGCAGTATATTATTACTTTGTGCAAGTCCGAGCTCGGCAGTGTGTTGACTGGTCTCTATCCACAGAAAAAATGCACATCTAAAACACTATGCAATAAATTTCAATTAATTCAATCCAAAGAAACAATGCTAAAAATCCATCAAAAAAATCCAAGAATATTATTTCCGTTGATTAAAGGAATTTTAAAAATGTGAAACTGATGTGAACTTAACAATAAATAATTAAATATACTCAGCAACAAAAGTTTCTGTGACACCAATATTGTTAATTATTTTTCATAACGCAATTATGAAATTGTCATACACGGTGATATCAGACTGAAACAGTACACGTAAACACAACATTGAAATGGAAATCATGAAAATGCGAGAAAATGACTGTGCACGTGAAAATGTGCGTAAATCATGCTTGTGGATGGCAATAAAAGAGGAGAATTTTGGGAATGTTCACATTGTGCCTGATGAACGACGGAAGCATCACTTATCGAAAACACAGCCATTTCGGATCAGGAACTCTACCCTCTAAATGCCAAGACTGTCTGAAAATGATCGGTGGAGGGCCATTGGGATGATTGAATCCGGAACCTCGCAGAGGGAAGTTGCTCATCGCCTGAATGTCCACCGAAACACCATTTGGAACTTATGGCAGCGTCATCAGCAGACAAGACATGTCAGAGACCGTCCTCGCAGCGGCCGTCCACGAGTAACCACTCCCAGACAGGACAACTGGATTCGAACAACCCATCTCCGAAATCGATTCCAACCTGCAACCATAACTGCAAGAACGATACCTGGTTTGAGGCGACTGTCTGCACAGACAATCCGTCGCCGTCTCCGTCATTTTGGCATTGTCCCACGTCGGCCAGCAAGACGTCCAATACTCACAGTACAACCCCGACGACTGCGTCTACAGTGGGCACAACAACATCGACGGTGGATCCAACGTCAGTGGGATCTTGTACTCTTCACTGATGAATCAAGATTCATGCTTAACCGATGTGATGGTCGTTTACGTGTATACCGTCGACGTGGAGAACGTTATGCCAACAACTGTGTTCAGGAATTTGATCGTTTTGGAGGTGGTAGTGTCATGATTTTGGGAGGGATCACGGCTAGAAACAGAACAGATTTGCTTGTTATTGATGGAAATCTGACAGGTCAAAGATATCGCGATGAAGTGCTACGGCCATTGGTGGTACCGTTTTTGATGCAACATGGTCCCGGAATAACGCTGCAACATGATAACGCCAGACCACACGTTGCAAGGATTGTACAGCAGTATCTGATGCAACAACATGTCAATGTCCTGCCATGGCCAGCCAGATCCCCAGACATGTCCCCAATCGAGCATCTTTGGGACGAGATGGATCGACGTTTGCGGCGGTTGGATAACCCGCCAGCTACACTCCAGGAATTGCGACAACGTCTATGTCAGATTTGGAATGACATCCCACAGCAATTTCTGGCACATCTGATTCGGTCCATGCGCCGGAGATGCGTTGCTTGCATCATGGCACGAGGAAGTCACACCCGGTATTGAAGTGTGAAGGTCACAATTGGTTAGACGTCAGACAAGTGCTTCATGACGCATGAAAATGACATTTTTCGTTTTGAGTGACGTTGGCACTGAAAATTTAGTGTTTCTCCTGTTAAATAAACATATTGATTGCATTGAGATCTTTGCGTGTCATTTATAACATACACATAAATGGTGTCACAGAAACTTTTGTTGCTGAGTATACATACATACATACTGAAACCATTCTTTCGTTTACCTTCCCAAAGGAATCACTTGACATACAGGTCTTATAATAACAAGAATAAGAAAGTAATGAAAAGAAGAAATGAAAAATTTTGAAAAATTAATGTGCAGCACTGAAAACCCCCAACCGCTATTACATATTCTAACCACTGAACATACAGTACTATATTACGAGTCAGTATTAAGAAGCACAATGAAAAAAATCACTGGCTTGCTGTAATTGGAATTTGTTCGCAAAACAGAACTTCAGCAGAAAAAAAAAACAGCTTTTGCAAGCTGTAATCCGCAGTCATACAGCCGCAGCAGAATTAGAGTGGCAGTCAAAAGGGCTGGACTGGGGTCAGTCAGTGGTGAGCCGGTTGGACCAAAGACAGCAGATGAGCGCAGGACTGAAGAGCAGACAGATGCCATTTGCTACGACTGCAGGAAATGGGAAAGAATTTCTCCACAAAATAATGCAACAGTTTTTACTTATTATCTTCTGAAAATGGTTGACATAAAACACTAAAACAAAGCAGTGCGACAATTCTGCAAAGGAATATTGAGACTGGGAACTTAAATGCACAAATCAAAAACTAAAAAACAATGAAAGGCTGTGCAAATGTATAGGGGATTGCCAAGGTTGGTGCTTGAATATTTGTTATGTGATACACACTTCCGGGCTGCAGTCGAATAGTCAAAAAATTACATCCTATTGTCTAATTACAAACATATTTTCTGTAACCTTGATGGAAAATGTTAGGGGGAAAAAAGGAGAAAGTATGGCTCATGTCACATTCACATAATCAGGAGAAAATCTGGACTTTTGAAATGGGACGTCCTATTATGAACGCACCATATACTGTATGAATACACTGATCAGCCATAACATTATGGCCACTGACAGGTGATGTGAATAACATCATTTAACTCGTTACAATGACACCTGTCATTTGGTTGTATATAATAAGCAGCAAGTGAACATTTTTTCTTCAAAGTTGAGGAGTTGGGAGCAGGAGAAACGGGCGAGCATGAGGATGTGAGCAACTTTGAAAAGGGCCGAATTGTGATGGCTTGACAACTGAGTCGGTGCATCACCAAAACTGCAGCTCTTGTGGGGTGTTCCCAGTCTGCAGCGGTCAGGACCTACCAAAAGTTGTCTAAGGAAGGAAAACCGGTGAACTGCTGACAGGTTCATGGGTGGCCAAGGGTCATTGATGCATGTGGGGAGCGATGGCTGGCCTATGTGGTCATATCCAACAAAAGAGCTACTCCAGCTTTGCTGAAAAAGTTAGCGCCAGTTCTTGTAGAAAGGCCTCAGAACACAGTACGTTGCACTCTGTTGCATCTGGAGCTGCAAAGCTGCAGACCGGTTAGGCCCTTACTGACCCCTGTCCACCATCAAAAGCACCTGCAATGGGCACCTAAACATCAGAACTGGATGTTTGAGCAATGGAGGAAGGTGTCCTGGCCTGATGAATCATGTGTTTTTTTACATCATGTGGATGGCCAGATGCATGTGCCTTGCTTTCCTGGGGAAGACGGGGAACCAGGATGCACTCTGGAGAGACGGCAAGCCAGCAGAGGCAATGTGATGCCTTGAGTAATATTCTGTTAGAAAACCTTCATGTATATGTTACTCTGACATGTACCACATACCTAATTGTTGCAGACTAAGGACTCCCCTTCATGGAAACAGTATTCCCTAATGGCAGTGGCCTCCTTCAGCAGGATAATGCACCCTGCCACACTGCAAAAATGGCTCAGGAATGGTTTTAGAAACACAATGACGAGTTCAAGGTGTTGAATTGGCCCCCAAATTCCCCAGATCTCAATCCAATCAAGCATCTTTCGGCTGAGCTGTACAAACAAGTCCATTCCATAGAGGCCCCAGCTCTTAACTTTCAGGAATTAAAAGACCTGCTGCTACATTTTTTGTGTCAGTTACCTCAGCACACATTCAGAGGTCTAGTGGAGTCCATACCTCAGCAGGTCTGGGCTGTTTTGGCAGCGAAAGTGGGACCTTCACAATTTTAGTCTGGTGGTCATAATGTTATGGCTACTCGGAGTACATTCCATACCCCCGGCTGAAACAAGGCTTGACTTGGACAGAAAGGCTACTGTCGTGTCTCTGCCACATTTTCGGACTTCCCTCTATGGCAAAGGCAAAAAATATGTACAGTTATACCAGTGGCGTAACATGATCCGCGTGGGCCTGAGTGCAGACCTGACGACACGGTGGTCTATGGAATATTGTACATTACCCAGAAACACTTGGTGTCTCAATAACGATGTCAACAGCGGAATAAACTTATCATTGTTTGTTTTATTAAGCATTTTCCAAAATGAAATCTAAATTATTTCATGTTCTAATGACTTTTGTTCAGTTAAAATGATGAATAATGTACCATGATGACATGGACTTGAGAAATTAATGCAGTTGCAGTGGTATAAATATCCAGTTATCCAGTAGCATGTTGAATCAGAAATTTCCAGTAGGTTTTGGTGAGTATGAGAGTATTAGCAGTGACAGAAATCTATAGTGATGCCTTTTCGGGGCCTGGGGGTGCCCATCAAAGAGGCCCCCTTGCCGCCTGGCCCCAGTGCTGTTGCACTCCCAGCACTGCCTATTGTTACACCACTGAATAATACTTCCATAACAGTACTTCGATAACATCTTCCATTACAGATTAGACCACTCATAATAACATATAAAAACATGGTCACAGCATGTAACCCTAGTAATTCTGACAGATAATCTGAGTCAGTTTAGGTTACAGATCCACAGCAAAATGTTCAGTTACATCATTTTTCAAAATGTCTCTGACAGTTGTGGACTCAAATAGAATCTGTTAGAGTTGAATTAACTATGAGCTGCAGGCATTTCCGTGATATATAATGTACAGGTACACAAAAGAAGTTTCGCAGCTGTGTTCAGATAATGCACCGGTATTTTTGATCATTTTTATATGCTTTATTCGCTACCATTTTGATTACCATTAATGAAGCCCAAGCAAGAGTTTGCCATTGGCCTTGAAGGGGTATTTATCAGAGATGAACACAGCAGAGTGGGGCTGTGTCAATATCAACAACTTTATTATGTACAGATGAAAACAGAAAACACATTCTGTATTTCCATTAACTTAAAAAAGGAAGAAAAAAAAACCACTTTACCAAGTCGTGCTTTACTTCAAAACTTACTTTCAATTTAATTGGCTGGTTTCTTATCGACGCCCGTTTCCGCGGCAACATCACAACAGTCGTTCAACATCAACATCAAAGTTTCACATCAAATTAAGCTCTGAAACTTTCTCCATAATGGATAAGCCCTTCTTGGTTCATTAAACCTCTTTAATCACTTATCCTCTCTTCCCGTCAGACATATGCTTCGCTTAAAAGCAGATTATTAATATTTTTCCCCTCAAAGCGATTCAACCCAAACATTAGTGTTCAAACAAGGCGGCAGTGTCGCTTGCTTTGTTTATATAGTCTTTTGGACTGAAGGAGACCCAGGGCCCTGCTTTCTGCAAATGAATTTGTATTAATTTCACCATAACAGATATCATGATGCCCATTAATTGAACTGCTTATATTGATTCTGCTGCTAAACTCCACTTCTGTATGGCAGAAAATGAGACCAAGCCGACCAACAGTAGCTGCTAAACGTAACATTCATTGAAAAAACCTCTCTGCCAGAATTGCAGTGGTCTAATTTTCAAAATCAATGAACATACCCAAAGCCAATAGCAATTTATTCCAAGATTTCAGCCGTAGCCACTCGCTGAGTGAACACATGGTCTCTGTGCCGATGCATAATAAAGTGAAAATATATAGTTTATTTGCTCATCCTATCCGTATCTGCCAGGAAGTAAATTAAAGGAGAGATGGGCGGAGTTGGGAATACAGTGCCATGGATTGTTGGTTTGCATCCCATCGTAATCAGGAGAGCTGGGTATGCCCCTAACACAGTGTGGCGCATGTTCCCGTAAGCAAAAAGGCCAGGGGTAGAATGAAAGGTTATTAAAAAGCAGCAAGCTCTTGGCTGCCTCCTACTGCTTTTTTTTCTGGTGAGTGATTTCTCCTTTACCAAGATGGGAAAGCCTCCTCACTATAGGCCACACATCAATAGCTTTTTCCTGGGGCACAAACTGCCATAATTTCTTACTGCTGCCTCTCATTGTCTTACTTATAGTAACTGAGGGGATCATGGTAACCTGAGAGTAGATTGCTTCAGCAGCAACTTTGCAGTTGATGTTTTGAGTTGTGGTGAGGAGGAAAGGGGAGAGTAGTACTCAAAATACTTACTTTTGTCCAGACGGAGGAAGCTAGGAAGAGGTCTTAGCAAGGTCATTAACCCCTTTAGCCCTATTCCATTCTCTCTCTCTCTCTCTCTCTCTCTCGCTCTCTCTCCAACAATAAACAATTTGCTAAACCAAATTAGCTGGCTGGTAATATTAGCATGTGGCCAGAGGATTATAGACCCTCAGTCTCCCTGCCTGCTGACCAATCTGGGACCCAGTACCTCAAACCATAATGCTCCCTGACCGAGTCCAAATAAAATCCTCCAGGGAAAACTGCTCCCTTTCCATTTGTACACAGGAGAGAGGGTGAGAGAGAGATACTGCATATTTAATGTATTTTTATTCGATTAATGTTGGATACATCATTATATTTGCTATTTAAAGACCCCTATAAATAACCAGTCCATAGGATGCCATTTTTTATCATTTTCTGCCCAGCTGGAATCATAACCAACTTTCATAATTGACTTACAAAAACATAATGTCCTCACAAAGCTATATTCAACTTACAAAGAGGGCATTAATACACTCAAGAGGGTCAAAACCTACTCCAAGTATTACTTCAGAAAACCATATTGCATAACACTAATTTAGCATTACAATTTCCAGAGTTACTTTTGTTTCCCACAGAAATGCATGGAAACGTATGATCCCTGTATCGAGTCATTTGGGGAAAAAAAAAAAACAATTAAAGTGAATCATGCATTTAGAACATCAGGAATAACACTCATCACAGAGCGAGAGTATCTCAAGTCACAGGGATTCATTTATAGGCAGATTCTTTGGGATTTTTGCATGAGTAAGAGGTTGCAGGGCAAACAGGCTTCAAAGTCTACATCTTCGAGCTTATTGTACGAGTGGAGCCTCCCTCTCAGTCAGCATAAAATGGGAAGCCAGAGTTTTGCTACTGAAAAGACAATACGAGAGAATGCATCGTTCATTTTCAGATGTAGCACTGGATGTTTTGAGGAGGGGAAAAGTGTACTTTCTTTACTCCTGGGAAAACTAATATATCTACTGTTTAAAATATTTAGATGAGCTGGTTGTTGTACAGGAGCTATTTGGGGCGGGAAGCTCCTAAAGGATAAAAAAGGAAAGGATAAAAAATAATGTGAGGAAGAGCTTGTAACCTTGACCAGCAAATGGACCAGCTTGACTTTCATAAAATAGAATACCTGTATATTTTAATAAATGATGATGTTATGCTAGAGTTCCGTGGTGTTACCCTGACAACATGAGGACGGCAGGGGATGCCTGTGAATCGGAGACTTATGCATACCTACTCCACTTCTATCTGGTTACCATGACATTATGCTCATTAAAGTAGAATAGATTATTGACTTTCTGCTCAATAATCTCGGTCACCGAGGTTCTCCACCTGGACTCGGATGAGACGGGGGGTGGTGGAGTGGCAGGGGGACTGTCGAATGTATAATTGCAAATTCCCCTCCGATTTGCAGAACACGGTAAATAGGATCATTTATAAAATGTTACAAATGACATATGATTGACAAATACAATTCATAAATTAACGCAGCAACCACAACAGTTTCACATGCAAAAACATTTGCCTGAAATAAGCTAATGACATGCACTGCACTAAAAAAAAATTTAATCCCCCCTTCCATTAAAAGCAAGTTTGTCACACATAATTAAAATGCAATGAAACTTTAAATGAGCTCATTAAAAGGAGGTATTCAAAACAAAAAGTGAGGGGTAAGGTTTGGGTCACTCACTGGCAGGGCGTAGTCTCGGTAGACGATGCCTTCGTGCCCAAGGTGAGGATCAGTCTTTCGCCTCCCTGCAGCGTCTTGCTACCTCCCGTGTTGTGTCTACGCAGACGCAAAGCTGGAGTGTCCTCTCCAGGGCACGAGCCTGGGCAGAAGTTATGGTAGGTCCTGGGCTGCCCAATCGTCAGAACCCCCCTCTCGGCCTCGCTGATGTGATCCAAAGGAGTGCGAGCACGACGTTTGGCATCAGGTTGGCTGCAGAAGCTGTCGGACGAGCAACGAGTTGAACGCCAGTCCGCCTTAAGGGGCTTTACTCCGGATTTGCATCAGGTTTACTCCCTAGCCTTCTCCTTTCCCAAGGTACTCACAAGGCAGTGAGGCTATGTCACCCTTAGCAGGGAGTTAGGAATCAGTGTTTGGCGTCACCTAGATGAGCTACCCTGCCGAGTTGTCAAGCCCCATCTACCCAGCACCAGGGGGTCACACTTTGTCTGGTCTCTGCACTTCGACCTGTTCGGCATGGGTGACCCTGCCAGAAGTTCAAGACTCCAGCCGACGTAGCTCTAGGGGTCAAGGAGACAAACAAACCATCCCGCCGCGATAAGGTGGTGACCCCAGGTCACTAGAAAGTGGAATATTGCAGATTGCAGGGGGTGGTCCAGTCCTGTTGCAATAAGATATGAGTTCCCTAAAAAAACTGCTCTGGTCACCCTAGTTTTCCTAAAAGGTACGTAGGGCATGAGGGCGTGGACTAAATACATCATGTGATGAGTGCAAGTGAGGGACATAGGGCGTGTGCATTACATTACATTACATTACATTACAGGTACTTAGCAGACGCTCTTATCCAGAGCGACGTACAAAAGTGCATAAGAACAGTACAAAAGTGCAGACCTCCTTGGAGACAAGTAAAAGTGCTAACAGTAAGTGACAGAACACGTTCCATTGTTACAGATCTAGACTATTAACAAAAAGGCAAGGTCAAAGGCCAGTGAACAAAATGGCAACAAGGTTAAGTGCAGAGGCAAGTGCAACAAAGAGCAATAAAATAAGTGCAATAGGTCAAGTGCAACAAAGGGGCAGGAAAATCAAGTAAACTGATAAGAGTGCAACAAAATGAAGGGAAACCAAATCAAGTGATAGAGTCAGGAAGTAAACAGAATAAAGTGCAACAAATCAAAAGGATGTAGGGACAGGAATCAAGGCAGTGGAGTAGGGGAGAGGTGGAGCCTGAAGAGGTGGGTTTTCCGGCGGCGCTTGAAGATGCTCAAGGATTCTGCCGTTCTGACCTCGATAGGTAGATCATTCCACCAACGAGGTGCCAGGACAGACAGCAGCCTTGAGCGGGAAGGGGAGGAGCGGAGAGGGGGAGGAGCCAGGCGACCAGAAGTAGCAGAGCGAAGTGCTCTGGCAGGGGTGTAGGATCTGAACAGTCTCTGGATGTAGGCTGGAGCAGTCTTGTTGACTCCCTGATAGGCTAGCACCAAAGTCTTGAATTTGATGCGAGCAGCAACAGGGAGCCAGTGGAGCTTTGTGAGCAGGGGGGTGACGTGGGAGTGGCTTGGGAGGTTGTGGACCAGACGAGCTGCAGCATTCTGGATGAGCTGCAGGGGTCTGATGGCGGATGCTGGGAGGCAGGCGAGGAGGGCGTTGCAGTAGTCCGGGCGGGAGAGGATCAGCGCTTGGACTAGGAGCTGCGTTGAGTAGCTGGTGAGGAAGGGCCGGATTCTACGGATGTTGAAGAGGAAGAACCTGCAGGTCCGGGTCACTGCAGCGATGTTCACAGCAGAGGAGAGCCTGTCGTCAAACAGGACCCTAAGGTTCTTCACACTCCGCGAGGGGGAGATGGTGGTATCCCCCAGAGTGATGGTCAGATCCAGGAGAGGGGAGGATGGAGCAGGGATGTAGATCATCTCCGTCTTCGTTGGGTTGAGCTTCAGGTGATGGTTGTCCATCCAGCTCCGGATGTCTTGTAGGCAGGCGGAGATGCGGGCGGAGACCTGGGCATCAGGGGGAAAAGAGAGAAAAAGTTGAGTGTCATCAGCATAAAAGTGATATGATAAACCATGAGCAGAAATGACAGGACCGAGAGACTGGAGATAAAGAGAAAGTGTGCGTGTGGAGTAAAGCACTTGTGCATTGATCTGTACACAAGGTTATGTAACAAGTGTGTCTGAGAGATGTAGGGTGTGTGCATGTGGAGTAAATTATTCACACACGGATCGGTACGCTTGAGGTCATGTAATGAGTGTACCTGAGGGACGAAGGGTGTGTACGTGTGGAGTAAACTGTTCACACACAGATCGGTACACTTGAGGTCATGTGTCGAGTGTATCAGTGAGACGTAGGGTGTGAGTGTGTGGAGTAAACTGTTCGCACATGGATCGGTATGCCTGAGGTCATGTGTCGAGGGCACTGGAGGGGCGTAGGGCACGAGCGCATTGAGTAAATGGGAAGTGCATTGATTACGGCTCAGCGGGTCATTAGACTGTGTGCTGGAACAGCTGGAAGCTGGAGATGGGTGCCGTAGCAATGGAGATGAGCAGCAACAGGATTCTGGGCGATTTCATCAAGCCGCCATCGATTTTTATCAGAATTGAAATTTTAAACGTTAACTCGAGCAAAAAAAAATGATTGCAATTGTTATGAACACATGTTTGAGTGTGTGTACATGAATGTGTATGTGCATGCGCATGTGAGTGTGTGGGTATGCTTGTGCGTTTGCGCTCATCCGCGTGTGTCTGTTTTATATGTGTGTCTGTAGTAGGTGGCTACTTTAATCAGTATAAAAAACTGGAGAAACAAAAGGGATTTCTCCAAATAATACAATATATGAAGCAAACAATATCAGCTGCACAGTGAAGTGTGTTATTTTCAACGAAACACATACAGGGCCCATTTACACACGCATCCATGGTAAAAAGAAAAAAAAGAAGAAGAAAAGAATAGAAAGAAACAATTCACAGTTTTTTCTCTGGTAGGTCTAGTTTGATCCAGACCCTGGGGAGGGTATCATAAACTGAGGATTTCTCCAATTAAACATTGTACTAATACCAGTGGGAGAAATAATATTTGGCCGGCAGACAATATTCATTATGAGGGAGCAATTAGCCAGCTAATACAACACTGGGGACTAACTACACCAGACCCCATCATCCCCTCCAGTGCCTCAGTTCTCCAGATTCCTTCTAATTACTACACCTCAGCTCCAGATCTCAAGCAGCAGCTGGTCCAGCCCGAACCCCAATCACCAATAAGGGCATCTGCCTGTAAAAGACCACACCCTCTCATGGGGAAGGAAGACTGCGGAATAACCAAGAATGCACAGGAATATATACACTTTATTGAACCCTGAGGGGTAACCTTTCCTCGACATTTTGACCCATCCCTGTTAAATGGGAGCAGTAGGCAGCTACAGTGCAGAACCAACTCCAGTTCTGAGGCCAGAACCTCGGTCCGGGGCACTGGCAGGAGTGCTGCTGTGATGCGTGTGTTTGGAGGGGGGCTTGACTGCAGTATTGGCAACTGCAAATGACCCAGTGGATTAGGGATAGATGTTCAGCAGGCTTTTGTCACCCAGCAGATGTGGGATATAGATATTAAGCAGGGGATGATAACTCAGTGAATGTAGTATAGATGTCAGGCCGGTGTGAATAATACAATAGATGAGGCATAGATACTGGACAAGGAGATAACCCAGCAAGTAAGGCATAGATACTGGACAAGGAGATAACCCAGCAAGTAAGGCATAGATACTGGACAAGGAGATAACCCAGCAAGTAAGGCATAGATACTGGACAAGGAGATAACCCAGCAAGTAAGGCATAGATACTGGACAAGGAGATAACCCAGCAAGTGAGGCATAGACACTGGACAAGGAGATAACCCAGCAAGTAAGGCATAGATACTGGACAAGGAGATAACCCAGCAAGTAAGGCATAGATACTGGACAAGGAGATAACCCAGCAAGTAAGGCATAGATACTGGACAAGGAGATAACCCAGCAAGTAAGGCATAGATACTGGACAAGGAGATAACCCAGCAAGTGAGGCATAGATACTGGACAAGGAGATAACCCAGCAAGTGAGGCATAGGTACTGGACAAGGAGATAACCCAGCAAGTAAGGCATAGATACTGGACAAGGAGATAACCCAGCAAGTAAGGCATAGATACTGGACAAGGAGATAACCCAGCAAGTGAGGCATAGGTACTGGACAAGGAGATAACCCAGCAAGTAAGGCATAGATACTGGACAAGGAGATAACCCAGCAAGTGAGGCATAGATACTGGACAAGGAGATAACCCAGCAAGTGAGGCATAGATACTAGACAAGGAGATAACCCAGCAAGTAAGGCATAGATACTGGACAAGGAGATAACCCAGCAAGTAAGGCATAGATACTGGACAAGGAGATAACCCAGCAAGTAAGGCATAGATACTGGACAAGGAGATAACCCAGCAAGTGAGGCATAGATACTGGACAAGGAGATAACCCAGCAAGTAAGGCATAGATACTGGACAAGGAGATAACCCAGCAAGTGAGGCATAGATACTAGACAAGGAGATAACCCAGCAAGTGAGGCATAGACACTGGACAAGGAGATAACCCAGCAAGTAAGGCATAGATACTGGACAAGGAGATAACCCAGCAAGTGAGGCATAGGTACTGGACAAGGAGATAACCCAGCAAGTGAGGCATAGGTGCTGGACAAGGAGATAACCCAGCAAGTGAGGCATAGGTGCTGGACAAGGAGATAACCCAGCAAGTGAGGCATAGATACTGGACAAGGAGATAACCCAGCAAGTAAGGCATAGATATTGAGCAGGCATGAATAACACAGCATATGAGGCCTATAAATTGGGCAGGTACAGATAACCTAGAAATCACGTCATACATATTGGGCAGGCATAGATAACCCAGCACATGAGGCATAAGTATTGAGCAGGCATGAATAACACAGCATATGAGGCATAAATATTGAGCAGGCATATATGAAAAAGCAGATGAATGGAGAAAATAGTCTAATCATGTTCCTTGACTAAGTAAGGCCATGCAGACAGCAGCATCTATTACTGTGAATGTGCATCATATGTACACACCTCTGGGAAAGGAGACGCCTGACACAGCCATGAATCAGATCAATAAAACAGCACGACTATCCACACCCCCCTACCCCCAAGAGTCATGCGAACACTACTCCTCATACCAGATCATTTCTTTGAAAAAAAAAAAAAGAAATAAAATATGAATTAAAAAATATCCCAAATGCAGCAGCAGCACAAACAGCGGTGTCTGAATAAAACATTACTTTATTCTGAAATGCCTCAGGCAGCGCTCAGTCCAAGGTGTGGTAGTAATTGTGTGATGAAATGATGAAATGTGAAGAGAGACTATTTTGTGGGCAGTGAGGGAGAGAGGGGGGGGGGGATAGTCCGTGGACTTCCTGCAGCAGGACCTACTCCGAATCGCGAACTCATTTTCAGCGGTTAAACTGCCGCGGCGAGCTGATTTCACAGACGCTCTGTGGGGTCTTCGCAACAGGGGGCAGCAGAACGCAGCGTATAATGTTTGGGCCTGTGAGCCCAGGGAGCGTGTAAAAACTGCAATCCCTGTGAATGTATGGAAATCCGGATACATGGGTGTGGGAGTCCATGTTGAGGAATTATTTTTAAAGACCTACTCAGTCCCGCACCCCCAATCCCATTTGTAAATATCTGAAAGTCTGACATGGAGCTGTACGGCACGTTACTTGATGATTCACATCATTGTGCTACCGAGCAAAGAGTTTACAGTCTTATTCCAGTGTGGTTAAATGGTTCTGCTCTTCCCTGAGGGAAGACAATATCCTGATTCAATCTTACCCCATCATCAGTTGCATCAAGTGCTTTAGCACCGGGTTTGAGACAGGAAGCCTGCCATCACGGTTTTTCTTGAAAATGAGTAGAGGCCTGCTCCATATTATGTTCTTTCTTCGGTTTTATTACGTTTATTAGTGGTCAATTCAGGAATTATATCAGGATACTTCACAATGCACTGAGATAGTCACATTTTTGGTGTCAAATTTGGAAGAAATTTTTCAAATCTGTCGGCAGATATGCTCCATTTGGCTTATTCATTAGTTGATGATAACCATGTGTGAAAGTCATCAAAATTCTTGTAACTGAAACAATAAAGAATGATCCTCCAGGAATTTTTACAAAAATAAATCAGAATTTTTATGAGAACGTTGAAAAAAAATCGGAAGCCACATGAGACTGATGAGCCAGTGAAATGCTGTTCATTTGCCACTTAATGTGGGAAAACAGAGGTACAGTGGGGTGCAAAAATTTGGGCACCCTTGTTTAAATGCCTGTTACAATTAATCCCCAAGTGATTGAAAGCAAACCTGAGCACTAAATGCTACAAAGTTAAACATGTAAATTTAAAAGCAAAGTTTCTTTTCATTTTAATTTTTCAGAGTTCTTGAATGATAAGAAAGGAAAAGGGGCCCTGTGCAAAATTTTGGGAGCCCTTTTGGATTATTCTTCGTTACCTTTTAAGAAGATGATTACTAAGGCCCAGACCCAAGTTATTTATTCGTTAGGGCTTCACTTCAGTTGGGTGAATATAATTCCAGGGTTGAACTATATATTCTGAAGTAACTCCATGCCTTCTAAAGTATCCGACAGTGGTGGATGTTGTGTCTGGTGTAAAAAACCATGTGTTCCTCTAAACCAGAGGTGGGCAACAAGGGCTGCGTCTGACCCTGGTTTTCACACCAACTTCTGGCCTTTAATTAGTTATTTATCTAATTTAGCCAAACCATTTATGAAATCTGATTTCAGGCACATTTCTTTAAATGGTCATGAATGACCACCAAAGACTGTTCTTGTCTCTGTACATAAAACATTTTTCTTTTGATCTAATCTTTGCACAAATCTGTATTTGTGTATGCAATTACTTTACTCAATTAGTCAGGGTAATTGATCAACAAAAAAACCTGCATACACACCGGCCCTCCAGGACCGGAATTGCCCACCTCTGCTCTAAACAGTTTTCCAAGGATGTCAAAATCAAGATAATTCACTTCCACCAAGGAGAGAAAATGGAAATTAAGTGGAACAATTGAAGTGAAGGCAGGATCTGAAAGACCAAGAAACTTTTCAGAAAGAATGGCCTGAGATCTGGTGAGAAATGCTCAGAAGAACCCACATATCACTGCAAAAGAGCTGCAAAAAAGAGTAGCAGACACAGGTCTAGTTGTTCACAGGACAACAATACAGCGTACTTTAAACAACAAAGACCTACATGGCAGAGTTGCAAGAAAGAAGCCTTTCCTCCGACCTAAACTCAAAATTAAGCGTCAAGTATGCAAAAGAAAACCTTGAGAAACCTCAAGCCTATTGGAACAATGTGCTTTGGACTGACGAAAGCAAAAGGTAACTTTTAGCCACAACCAAAGAAGGTATGTTTGCAGAAAAAAGGGGGAAGCATTTGTAGAGAAGAACACGTTGCCAACTGTTACGCATGGAGGTGGATCCATTATGCTTTGGGGTTGTGTAAGAGCTGGGGGAACAGGAAATATTGTGCAGGTGGAAGGAAGAATGGATTCCGCCAAATATCAAGACATTCTGGAGGCCAATGTTCAAAGCTCAGTCCAGAAATTGAATTTGAAGAGACGTTGGGTATTCCTGCAAGACAATGACCCCAAGCATACCTCAAAATCCACCATGAAGTACCTCCAGGAAAGATGGATGAAAGTTTTTGAATGGCAATAACAGTCCCCTGACTTGAATATTATTGAAGATCTGTGGAGAGACCTCAAACATGCCGTGCATGCAAGAAGGCCGAAGAATATTTCTGAGCTGGAGGTGTTCTGTCAGGAAGAATGGGGGAAAATTCCAAAGGCAAGAATTGAAAGACTCTTAGCTGGTTACAGGAAGCTTTGCAAGTTGTTATAGTTGCCCGAGGAGGAATTATAAAGTACTAGATGACAGGGTTCCCAAACTTTTGCACAAGGCCTTTTTCCTTGTTTAATTATTTTGAAACCGTAAAAAGTTAAAAATAAAAATTATTCTTGCTTTAAAATGTGATGAAATGTGTCATGTTTAACTTTGTAGTATTTAGTATTGTATTGAGGAGACTAAAAAAACCAGAGAGAGAGGGTAACAGAATCAAAGCCCAGACAAGGATCAATATTGGCCAGGCTTTCACTCGCTGACGTGAGCTCAAAGACGAGGAGGGATGTCTGACTGATGCTGCCATGGCCCTGTTACGGCTGGACTAGTAAGTAACTTTACACATTGTTTTCTCTTTATAACCTTATTAGGCCATGTGCTAAGGCTCCGCTGAAAAGTTTGCAGTTTTTGCAGAAACAACTACCATTTCAGGGGCAAAGAGAAATATAGTAGGGGTCAAAAATCTGCTCAAACATGTTGTATTCAAATATGTTTAGTTAGACCTTTCAAATGACACCCATGTCAATGGGGTCCACAAACCCATTCACTCATGGGAAATGTTCATGCATTTCGGCCCCATTTTAGGGGGTTCCCTGCCCCTGGGCAGCAATGAGTTTGTGGACTCCAGCGACATGGGTGTCATTTGAAAGGTCTAACTAAACATACTTGAATACAACATATTTGATCCTCCTCACTTGCCCCTGGGCCCCACGGTAAGGGGCCAAAATCTCATTTTCTCAGATTTCAACCCCCTCTGCAGGGGCACAGGGGCTGGCCAGCAGATTGGGACATATATTTCTTTGAAGCACATTCATAGACCTACAATTTGATACCAAACTTGCTACAATCTGATGACATCAGATTTTCGACCCCTGCTCTATTTCCCTTTGCCCCTGAAATGGTAGTTGTTTCTGCAAAAACTGCACACTTTTCAGAGGAGAAGTTTTGTTTACTTAAATAGTATGTGCTTCTGGTTAGAATTATGCAAAAATAAAGTATTCCCCAGATGGTGGAACGAAACATCATATTTTGAGCCTTAGTACGTGGCCTATATAGTACTTTTGAGTTTGTTGTGTGGCTGGTCATGTCACTGTGGAGCTGCGAACTATCAAGCTGGTGGCTATTTATTGCTACCATGCAAATTTCCGATGGCTAACATTAGCATTATCATTGCTATTTGAGCATTGCAAGCAATGAATGCACACCACAAATATTAGTACAATGTTTGGGTAAAATATGTAGCTTCCTCCCGTGGAAAGCCCCAAAGATGAAAAATCAGTTATACTGAATCATTGTGGGATTATCGTCTCAGTTTGTATGTTGTTTGTATGTTGTACTAAGTCGTTTCTGATGATTGTTAAGTAATAGCTTCAGTGACAAACAGGATTCTTGTCGTGTTTTTTGTTGAGTTGAGTAAAGTGATTGCAAAAGAAGTCTATCAAATGCGTCGGCGCATCAAACCACGTTGTTTTGCTCTAAATAATCAGTAAAACAAAACCCATGTGCATTGAATTATGACTTTTCATAGTCCTGCTTATCACTAGCACCTTGCGCTGAGTGTAGGTAAAATTAGAGGGATTGTTGCTTGTTTAAAATTCTACATGTAATGTTTGTAATATGAGATTTTTTAGCAACAATTAGATACATTACCTCATCGCTATTCATCCCTCAAACAGCTGCTGGAAACAGAAACATAGTTTGGACCCGTCTTCTGTTTATTTCGAAAACAACCACACGCGACCGGGAGATCAGGATGTTTACGACGCTAAACGCTGGTGTTCATGGGAAATGGGGTCTTCCTTCAGGTAAAACACTACCGCTTTGATCCACAGGCGCCGCCAAACTCAACCAAAAATGAAAGTTCCTAAAAGGGTTTGTGAACAATAAACTTAAGTTTTTAAAAAGTATATTTTGTATATATAACCTCATTAAAATAAAAATATATATAGGCAGTTTATCTTTTCTATAAATAAACAAAATAATGTCTGTGGCTGCACAGCAAAAAAGTTAATTAGGTGCCCGTGACGTCATCCGATGACGTCAGAGAGGTCTTCATCTTGCCTAGCCGCTATCAAGGTCTATAGTCGAGGTGGTGTTATAGCGTGTCTGATCGTCAGCGTGTGCAGAAAATATGGGTGACTCTGCAGGCACAGGTGAAATAAATCCGAGAGAGAGAGAGATTGAGAGAGATTTTCCCCACAGACACACGTCAAATGTCCTGAGAGAGAGAGAGAGAGATGGTCACCGAAATAAAAAAAATCAACTTAACCTACATGTAGCTAGAGACAACGAGAGAGCTCAAGTCGAGAACTTAGTTACAGCATGGCATTCCGCAACACTCGGTGAACTCAAAACACTACAGTAAAGAGACTGCTCTGCTTGAATCAGCAACCTATCAGCCAATCAGAAAATAGTATTTCTTGTTGCGAGGTGAAATAGCAGCGTCAAATCACGTTTTTCACTCGCGCTCTCCATGTAGTGTATTTTGGCTGAAAACAAACCCTGCTCCGATCCGGTGTCACAGGTGGTACCGCAACATCTCTTGTTTGTGACAGACAAAACGATACAAATACACAAAAGAATTATTTAATTTAGCCTTTATTATACTGGGGAGTCCAACTGAAATAAAAAAAAGTACAGGTATGGCTAAACATTATCTTGTTCAAAATCTATCAACTACTCCAGAGGGAAACACAAGCAAGTTGAAATCAAATTTTTAAGCTAATGTCAAATAGCATTCGCGAATGCCGTAGCTGGCCAGCAAACTCATATTCGTGATGCGAAGCGCAGCTGTTAGCTGTGTTGTAAAATGCTTGATGTTGCAAAGTAAAAGGAAATATACACGCAACATGCAGTTATAAGATAGATAGTTGTATATCGCAACGTTTAATTGCTCGCCTACTTGAGCTACCACTTCTGACAACGAAATGCGACGGATAACGCGGTCAGCATTCATTCTGCAAATAGCCTACAATGCGCACAAAACTTCCGCGACCGATCCTGGTGTGCTATCTAGTAATAGAATATTGTAACTGCGTGCATAAATTTGCAGCTCTATGTCCACTGGCGGACACATCTGCACAAAGATACACCTTTGTTCTTCGCGAACGCGCAAAATCCGGATAATCCGTAAATGATGAATTCAATTAATATTTTAATTTGAAACAAGTAAGTTGCCAGTGTCAAAGTAACGAAGTGAAAGTATACTTTCTATCTTTTAAATGTAGCTGAGTAAGAGTCCCTGTTTAAAAAAAAAAGTAATGTACAAATCCGCAAAAAAAAAAAAAACTGAAGGGCTGAAACGAAGTACACGCACTTAAATTGCACCTTTAAAAACGGGATTATCAACACCCCCACCCCCAGAGAAAATCTCACGCGAGCCTGCATTCAAGACTTGAGAGCCCTGTGTTTCCATCAATGCGATTTTCACCCGGCTCTTGGAGCGGAGCCGCATGCGTATTTTTCCAATTAATTTCACAATAATAGCGTAGTTTAGCCGTTTATATGGAAACTCTGAGGACGCACCATGGGCTGCATGCGATGTCCCGTGTCTGCCCCGCAGCCTGTCGCAACCGGACTTCAGTCGTATTAATGGATACATAGCTTTATATGGCTGCCTCGGGTCATCAATTAAGACCTCTCTGACGTCACTCGGGTCACGTGACCTTGGTTCTTGAATAAACGCTACAGGGGGCACTGTCGTGTACATTTGGCCCGAGAAAAACATTATTTTGAAAAATATGTTTTCAAAACACACATATTTTGTATTTTTACAAAAGATATATTGGATTTTATGTATTAAATGCAGTTATGTAAAGTTAGTTCAGAAACCCTTTAATGTTGCTTTAATTGTAATACACATTTAAACCATGGGTGCCCAAATTTTTGCACTTTACTGTAGGTAAATTAATCTCAGGTGAGCATGGCTGACCTAAACTGTACAGATGTGTTACCAAGGTGAGCACTGCCAATGACCTTGCTGAGAGTCGGTGACATGACGTAGTATAGCCAATCAGGGCTATGCCCTGTTCTCAGCATGGATTCACGCGGCTGCCGCGCGGCTTGTATAATGTGCCGATTACCGCAGCATGACTTCATTGATTATTCATGAGCATGTGTGTTGGAGTCGTCTTCTGGGGGCTAACCCTAAGCTAAGTTTTATTTTTTTTTTTTTCACACAACACGTATGATGTTGTTCCTAGTAAAGCTGTGCATTATGTGCATATGAAAGATTTATGAAGTTGTTCACGCATTTCACACACAAAGAGAATACGAAGTGAGACTGCGGTTAGGCGATACTAATGGGATGCTTCTCAAAAACCTTCCCTGTAACACACAAACAAACACAAGCAATTGAACATTAACTTCAGTGGTCTCCCATCTTACCCTGTAAAACCAAACGGGAATAGCAAAAAGAGCCAACATAATGAGTGTTTCTCAATATCTGTTTTTGTTCTATCTTTTGTTCTTGTAAACTTGTGTCAGCATACCTTATGGCTCAAGTTTTGATTCCAGGACGAAGTTGCAAAGAAGTAACAGTGCTGAAAACATCTTAAAAGTCATCCTGAGTTCCCCAAAATCATTACCATGTTGCATAACAATACACCCCAAGTAGGCACTGCATTTCAAACCCATACAGCAGTGTTCCCTGTCCATGTTGTTTTTGTCCCTGCGGTTTCCCAAGGAAACATATCGTGATCACTCTGCATTAGAAATGAGGTAGAAACTTTCTTTGTCTTGACAAACTCCAGAAGTCTCACCAGGGTCAAGGATCAAAAGTCAATGGTGGGGGGGGGGGGTGGTCAAGGGAAAGAGGCAAAACACTCAATAGAAATAAGACACTGACAAAAAGAAATAGATATGGAAAATATCACATTTTAAAGCTCTGTGGGAATTGCCATCATGATGAAGTCCTGACATAATCCATGTGGAAAGAAGCTCAATATTCAATATTCTGGTTTCCCAGAATGAAATTCCCTGGTTTTTTTTAGTTTAAACCTTTTGTGCTCCACAGGAGGCAGATCATGTGTCATCAGAATTTCAATGAGGAGAGTAATTGCTGGTCTGCTCAGTAAGCGGAAGCTGATAAAAACATTAAGTAAATGCCAGAAAGGCTAATTTGTGCTGACACCTGGTCCATCCAAAGATGAATGGTGGTGAAGAGGAATAGCGGAAGGAGTTGAGCGAGAGCGGCCATGTTTGTTGGGGGGCCTCGGTAATCTCGCAACACAAAGACACAGCTGAACGTGAGCGCTGGACACGGGAAATTTGGGGAAATATGGGAGCCATTTTCGGGCGCCGTGCCCGAACCTCCTGCCAACTGAATGACTGCAGAACACAGCACTGGTGATTGCTAGTAATTAATACGTACAATGCGCCATGGCTTTGCTGTTGAAACACAGTGAATGGAGTTTCCCCCATAGCTGGAATGAATGGAGCCGATATTAATAGCAGCTGCTGTGGGTTTTCAAGATGGTGAACTTCAGGATAAGATGTACAGTGCACTGTAGGTGGTGCTGTGGGGTTAGCAAAGGCAGCAATAACTCCAGCGCATGTTTTTGTGAAGGGCAAACAGGGTAGATGTGTGTGTGTGTGTGTGTGTGTGTGCCATGTTTACCAACCTTATGGAATCCAGATTTCTTTGTACTTGTTGGGACATTTTTAGATCCCTATTAATAACTGAGCTATTTCATGGTTTGGGGCAAACGTTAGGGTTAGGTTAAGATTACTGTTGAGGGCTCAGGTAAGGGAAAGGGGTTCGGGCAGTGGTGGTCAACCCTAGTCCTGGAGAGCCACAGTGTCTGCTGGTTTATTTCTTAATCAGCACTTAATTGATGAATGAAAGCAGTTCATTACACACTTCACCTATCTCACCTGGTGTCTTAGGTTTAAATAGGGTGGAGAAAACCAAACTCAGCACACCCTGTGGCTCTTCAGGACCAGGCCTTGCTACCCCTGCCCAATACACTTCTATCTTTACTTTGTACCTCTACTTTGTCTGCATTACAACTATGCTAAATGTTCGACCACATTGACAAATCTTGGTTTCCATGTAGACTGCTGTCGCAACCTGCATGTCTGCTTAATTGGCCCTAGGAGTCTTGTGGGCGGTTCCTGATAATTGTTTAATTATTCCCTTAGTGCAGGGTTATAGCTAACATTGGTCCTGGAGAGCCTTGGTGCCATGGTTTGTGAGGTGTGCGTGTGGTTTGGACTTTTCTTTGCGGCTCTTGTCCCGGGACGATATCGAATTCATTGGCTATCGGATTCTTCACCCAGCTGGCTGATTGAGTTGGGGCGGCGCTTTCCCGGACTCTATATTAGCAGGACGTCCGGCACGCCTCCTTCGTTAGAGTGTCTGTTTTTAGCTTCGCACTATAGCCGAAGATATCTGTAGCCTGTTTTTTTTTATGACTTTCTATCTTCTGATTATTGGAGTTTCTTCTCCCTTTTTTCTATCTCGCTTTGCTTCCATTTTTCGGACTATTATACGTCCTTTGGAAGCACGAGTACTTTCGTTTGGTCTTTATTATTCTCTGTGTGTGTACTGTGTCCGTGCCGCTCACTCTCTCTCTGGACATCGCGCTTGACCTCCTAATTCTACTGGCCATTACACGCAGGGTGTGCTGAGTTTGGTTTTCTCCACCCTACTTATACCTAAGACACCAGGTGAGATGAGTTAAGCCTGTAACCAACTGCTTTAATTCATTAATTAAGTGCTGAGCAACATAATAAACCAGCAGACACTGCGGCTCTCCAGGACCAGGGTTGACCAGCACTGGGTTAGGGAATGAATGGAAGTGTATGGAATGTCCCCACAAAACATGAAAAAAAAAAAGTGTATTTATGTGTGTGTGCGTGTGTGTGTGTGTGTGCGTGCGTGCGTGTCTATGCGCGTTTGTGAGTGTGAGTTTGTGTGTGTATGTATATGCGTGTGTGTGTGCGTGTGTGTGTGTGTATATGTTTGTACAAGTGAGTTTGTGTGCATGCAGACATAATCTGTGCTTTAAAGTTGGCTTTGGTGTACATTTCGTATGTGCACAAATATTGTATCAGTATATTTGTGCTGGCATGTAACTGTCTGCTTCTGTGAGTTTAAATCAGCCGTCATACTTAAAAAGATGGTAGTGCATACTTTGGTCCATAAGTAATATTTTCCTCTACTCTATTTCAGAAAAACATGGCGGCTCAATCTGATTGTATTGTTATTCGTGGAGTTCATCTCAACTCAAAATCAAATTCATACCGTCCTCTCACCATGCTTTCGATTAAATTACACCACAAACTTTCTTTCCACAGTGTGAGTCCAGAATTTTAACATAGCAGAAAAAGGCAAAACAAAAAAAAAAATCACTAATTTCAACACCAGGGCAATTCATCGAAAATAAATTTGACTGCCGTGCAAATGGAGGGGTAATCAGCGATAACGAGAGCAATGCTACTAAAGAGGAATCCATCCAGCGCGTATTTCCAGCGGTGACAGAGAAACACTTATCTCCACAGAGTTACAGCACTTCACACGCCCAGATAAACATCAGAGGTGATAAAATGCAGGGTCGCATTTCAGGATACGGTGACACCAACAGAGGTTCAGAACGAAGCTTCCCAGACAAAAAAAAAAGACTAAATTTAACGCAAAAGGCTTGTCTTCATGATCACCTTGTAGCGTAGCTTCGGAACAGAGGGTGTTAGACTGCTTATTTTCAAGGAGGATTTTTTTTTTAATATAAAAGTGTATTATTCTTTTCAAACACTCTGAAAAAGATTATGTTAGATTTTCCAAAATAATAATAATAATAATAATGATGATGATGATAATAATAATAATAATAATAATAATCTCAACTAGTTCCGCATCACTCAATAAAGTAAACCTAATTGATTTGATTCATAAACCTGACCTAAAATCTTAAAATTTAATGAGAAATTACTTAAAATCAATTACGGGGACATTTTCATTTTCAAGCAAATCTACTTCGATACTAACACAACAAACAAGGCCATTAGCGCACCAGGTACATTCAATAAATCAGATGTGTGCGTAACAATTGAAGATTTGATGCCAGAAAGAGACAATCTGAGAAGTAAACTAGAAAGAGTGATGGAGATCACCTCTTGAGCGATAACGTCTATCAGACACCGTAGATACAGTAGGGTACATTTTAGTAAAATATTTTAATTAAGGTACAACTTCAAACTCAATCAACTACAATCTGGAGTTAGACTTCAAGTGACACTTTAGAATTTCAGAATGAGCTCCGCATATGTGAAAGTAGATAATGCTTTCTCTGCGTTTCTCTGTGTTCACTGGGTGTTCAGTTTTCCTACCACAGTGCTTGTGGGCTCAGCAAAACACATGACCTTTACCTTGCTCTCTCCTCTCTGCCCTTCTCTCTCTATCACCACTTTTTCACCTCCTCTCATCCCTCTCTTCCTCTCTCCCTCCTTCACTCCCTTCCTCTCCCTCGCTCCCTCTCTCCCTCTCTCTCTCACAGCATGTGTATGTGCTGTGCTGTATTGGTTCAGAGTTTTGCGCATTAACTTTCATTCTGTCTCTCTAGTGAGCCTGGGCCATGGAATCTTCTCCCTTCACTGACTTGTCTGATAGGATTTGGTGCTCGAGCGACTGATGAAATTCTCTCCTCCCCTTTGCACAACAGCTGTGAACCGGCCATACACACAGACACACACACACACACTCTCTCTCTCTCTCTCTCTCTCTACTGGTACCACACACACCTGCCTGCATTAAAGTTAGATTGAATATAAAATCTTCTCCATGTGCAGCGCATAAAGAGAAGAGAAAATAGGGATAAAACAGTGAAACAAATGTGATGGAGAAGAGAAAGCGATGAAATAAAAATCTTATTTTCCAAGTCCCCATCGGTCACTGCTTTCTCTCCCACTGGTGTTGAAAAGGGGAAAAAAAATCTAAGGGTGTTTTCACATCTGAAAGTCAGGACCAAGGTTATTATTATTGCAAACGGACTAAGTAACTTTACGTGACAAACCTACGTAATATCCTCATCAACTACGTGCTTTGCGTGTCTCTGTACTTTACATTGATTGGTCATTTGGCCGGCGAACGTCTGACGTCAACACGATGAATAACGCAAGTCTTGATTGCTGTAAACAATGAATGAAATTGTCATTCCCATCATCATATTATTGTTGATTTTCTTGAGCTTCAACTCAATAGTAACGCATTTAGGTAATTTAACCGTTTCGCCTTGCCATGGTTGGTGGCACACAATTAGCGGAGACCTCATATGCATTTGTCGAAACTGATATACCTGCTTTTTAACCAAGTCGCAGTTTTGAAAGGAAATCTGTTATTTTGCGGACAAGTTATTAAGTGCGTGTCAACAAGAAGATCATGCAAACGGTGACAAGGTGGGGGTTGGCCGATTTGGTTGAAGTTTGGTATGGAGGTACCTTCTATTAAGGGCTGATAACTTTCCAAATATTAGTCCAATCGCTTGAACCATTGTGGAATTAGAGCCAAACGCTGGAATTTGGATGTTTTTAAGCCTTATTTACAATGTTTTTAGGTAGGGATTTTGAGCAGCTCTATCTGAAAACCCAAGAAGATTGCCATTTTAAAGGTAGCATACCTACTACGTGGTCTATTTATTTGTGGAAAATTATTAGGATACATCCATCATTAGCAGAGATAACATGGACAATACATCCCCTACCCAAAATTCAAGTTTTGAACAATGTTTAAAGTCAGACCCCATAACTAAATAGCTGCAGGGAGCTGAATGATGAGCCATGCTACATAATGTACCTTTTGACCTTCTCTTTTGAAATCAGAAATAAAATTATTGGGCGCTGCTTTCAGTAAGGAGTACCAGTGGAATTAAATTGGTCTCTTTTCAAGTACTTTGCAGTGCTGCCACCAATCAGAGTGATTAAAGCTAAGCTGTAATGTTTGTTGTACAATTTTTTCATGATGTGGGATGTTATCAATTAACCCATCTTACCACGTCACAAGCCCAGAGAGCCCCAGGTGACTAGTTCTTAGGGCAACCCTCTCTTAACGGGATAGTTGTGGCATTTCTAGTAGCCCAGTTTGGTCATGGATCATGGATCATCCCTCAACTACTCCTGCTCAACCAGGACACGGAGATTGTAGTTTGGCTGTTGTATACATGTAGCTTGATCTTCAGGGATGAAACAGGATTAAATCTTCAAAATCCAGAGGAGTGGAACACTGAACTGAGGTTTAGCCCATCATTCAGAGGACTTCAAAACCAACGAAAATTCATTTTAGGTGACTTTGGTCATTCAGGCAAAAATTAAATACAAAAGAATTTCATATAATAGAATTAGTTGCTATTATTAGTAGCAGATAAAGAAGCAAAAGAATATTGAAAGTAGACATGCCTTTCGTCTATACTAAACTTTGTTCCAGTACTGGAATAGGGTCCTTTCAACAAAGCAAGTTCTTTGATAAGTCTATCAATCATGTCAATCACAGTCATCCTCCCCCCATCATATAAAAACCTCAATTCTAAAATAGTTGAGACGAAGTGTAAATTGTGAATAAAATCACAATGCTGTGACTTTCAGATCACAAGCCAATATGTTATTTACATTTGAACATAGATAACATTTCAAATGTTGAAACAGAGACATTTTACATTTTTATCCAAAATGAGCTTATTTCAATTTTTCTGGCTGCAACGGGTCTCAAAAAAGTTTGGACACAGGCAAAAAAGGGCTGAAAAAGCAATTAATAAATTAGAGAATCTGCTGAAAGAACATTTAGCAAGTAATGAACTTAATTGGCATCAGGTATGTAACATGATTGGCTATAAAATGGATGTCTTGGAGAGGCTGAGTCTCTCAGAAGTAAACATGGCCAACCTGTGAAGGTTTGCATAAAAAAAGAGGAATACTTTGAAAACAATGTTCCTCAACGTCAAATTGCAAAGGCTTTGAAGGTTGCCTCATATTCTTATCTCTATGTAAATGACTGTTAAGCACTTTGTGACCCTGTTCCTGAATGGTGCTATATCAATAAACTTTACTTACTTACTTACTTACATTATCGACGGTGCATAACATTATCGAAAGATTCAGAGTAACTGGAAAAATCTTGTGCGTAAGGGACAAGGCCGAAGACCTTTTCTGGATGCCTGTAATCTTCGTGCCCTCAGACGCCACTGTATCACTCACTGGCATGATTCTGTCATTGACATTACTAGATGGGCCCAGGAATACTTCAAGAAACCTCTGTCTGTAAACACAGTCCGCCGTACCATCCCCAGATGCCGCCTAAAACTCCATCATGCAAAAAGGAAGCCATTGTTGAGCATGATCCAGAAGCACCGCCATGTTCTGTGGGCCAAGGCTCATTTAAAATGGACTGTAGCTAAGTGGCAAAGTGCCCTGCAGTCAAACGAGTCCAAATTTGACATTCTTGTTGGAAATCATGGAGATAGTGTCTTCTGCGCTAAAGAGGAGAAAGACCACCCCTCCTGTTATCAGCGTTCAGTTCAAAAGCCAGTATCTCTGATGGTATGGGGATGCATTAGTGCATATGGCGTGGGACAATTGCATGTTTTAAAAGGCACCATGTATGCTGAAAGGTATATATAGGTTTTAGAGCAACATGTGCTCCCCTCCAGATGACATCTATTCCAGGGATGGCCTTGTGTATTTCAGCAGGACAATGCAAAACCACATACTGCAGCTATTACAACTGCATGGCTTCATAGTAGAAGAGTCCGTGTGCTGAACTGCCCTGCCTGCAGTCCTAATCTTTCACCGATTGAGAACATTTGGCGCATAATTAAATGAAAAGTCCGTCAAAGGAGACCCAAAACTCTCCAGCAGATGAAAGCCTGTATTAAACAAGAGTGGGATCAAATTCCAATGGCTAAACTCAAGAAACTTGTCTCCTCAATGCCCAGACGCCTCCATTTTGTGTTCAAAGGAAGAGGGGCTGCTACACCATGGTAAACAGGCCCCTGTCCCTACTTTTTTGAGACCTGTAGCAGCCATCAAATTTGAAATGAGCTCAATTTGTGGATAAAATTTTAAAATTTCTCAGTTTCAACATTTGCTATCTGTGTGTTTTGAAAGACATTGCATTTTGATTTTATTTACAATTTACACTTTGTCCCAAATATTTTGGAATTGGGGTTGTACAAAGGTATGCATATGAAATAAGACATTTAGACACTAAGACAATCCCAACCGAATACTGCGATCACGAGGAGGTTTAAGTGCAGATGCTGGAGCATGGACAGGGTGCAGGCACCAACGAGAAGGGTTCCAGTTCAGATCCAGCTTATAACACCGGGCAGATGGTTCGGTTGTCCAGTACACTGCTTGTGAAGTCAAATACTCCTGCACGCAGAGCAATTAGCTGCCACTCTGCTTGTATCTTCACAATATCAACAGCAGGGACCTTCAAACTCCTCAAAAAAACATAACCTCCTTGGCGGAGGTAATAAACCAAAGATTCCCTTACTCACTATCACTAATCCTGTTATGCAGCTAAGTCCCTGACAATACTCTCTCTAGAGACCTTACCGGCTAAAGCGCCAAAGAGACACTGACTCTCTAGCAACGAGAGCGAGGCAGAACAGGAGCTTAAATAGAGTCCGGGTAATGCCCCCAATAAATGCCAGCTGGCCCAGGAATCCGATAGGGCGCAAAACGATATCATCCCGGACGAGAGCGACAAAGCTCTCAATGCCTCCAAACCATGACACCTGAGGGTACAGTGGGAAATGGAGTTCCCCACTAGGGGTATTGGACATGGGAGATTCTTAGAGACTCATTAGAGAGTTCAGAGCCTCGTCATAGTTAATATTAGTCGTATGAAGCCAGCTTATTTGCTTAAGTCGGAACTGTTAAAATTTGGGTAGGGGGAGTGCTCTACCAACATATCTGAGGGGGCACCTGAAGATTTTATTTTTTTAACTGAAAAAGAGGTTCCTCTCCTTCATATTGTGAAGTGGATATTAGCAAACTCTCTGCAGCATTTCAGATATTTACCTTTAGGAAGGGCCCATTTTCTCCTATTTTGTGGATAATCCCAATTTATGGTGCATGGTGCGTTTAACTGGAGCCAGACTGGGACCAGACCCTGGACACATTATACATGATATCAACTTGTATTTTCATAATAGTAATATGTGTTCGTATTTCCTGTAAATGTGAAAACTGCCTTCATATATGTCCATTTTCAATGAAAACCAGGCTAATATTCTCAAAGGAAATGAATTAAAACAGATTCCCCCTGCTACTTCTTAGCCGTGCAATCATTTGTCAAAAGGTTTTACCTGCCATCCCAGATAGCAAGCACCTCCGCTTCTGATCTGCCCTGGCTCTGGGCCGGACCAGCTGGAGTCGGCACTGAGCCAGGCCAGATCGGGAGTGGAGGTGTTTACTACCTGGGATCATCCTACCATAAGACCAGTTTATGGTAGAAATTTGATCTCGATCTGTCAACCCCCCACCTTGTCACTTTTTGCAGATTTTGCAAGGTTTTCTCACGGACACACACTTAAGCGATCATCATTTAGACAGTACCAAACTCAAAGGAGCACTGGTCAGAACTTAACACTGCTAAGTTATCTAGTTAGGTAATTTGCTGCTCAGCAAAGTAAAGTTAATCATAATATTAATTTACTAGACGGCTAAATTTAGGGGGGAAATTATGCCTGTACATAACGTAAAGCGCACAGTAACCTGAAAGTCACACTTTGCCTTCACTGAAAATACGCTTCATCGGTAGGTCTTTTCAAAATTAAATGTTATTTTGTTAACTATTTTGAGACTGACACCCATGGCTTGTAGCCTCCGTTGCAGACGTCTTATGGTGTTCGGTTAACTTCCCTCCCCCAACAACATCTGCGCACTCAAGCGAGGTTTTGTGTTCCCAATCAGAAACTAGGTCTTGAAATCCAGGAGGTAATTATATATGCATAAATATATAAATCCAAAATGGCGGACGGTGGCGAACATGTTTTCTCCTGAGCTTTGAATAAAATCTGCAAAACCTTTAATATTGAAAGTATGAATAGCTTACAAGAACAAGCAATGAACATCTTAGTTATCCAGAGGAAAGATGTCTACGTAAATTTGCCTACAGGATTTGGCAAATCGCTCATAAGCATTCTGATTGGCTCATCAAGCACAATCACATTGCGTCACGGAACACAAAACCTCGCTCGAGTGCGCAGACGTTGTTGGGGGAGGGAAGTTAACCAAACACCATAAGACGTCTGCAACGGAGGCTACATGGCTTGCTTCTCGGTCTTGTTGTCATCCGTCAATATTGATGCTACTGATGCTTCCAGTGGGCTTTTAAAAGTGTTCGGATTTTGACGCAACGCTTCGCAGCCAGTGGGCATTGGGCTTAAGCAGTGTATTCATTGTTTTCTGTGATTTATGATGCCCTTTTCCTGCAGGATAAGCTATACTTGTGTTTTTGATGAAATAACACAAGCTGCTTTAACACCGGACGCAAAACAAATTTTTCGCACAACAGATTACATTCAAAGTCAATGCAAAGAAGCGAATATACACGTCTCGTATGCCGTAATTTCCTGTCATTGATACGAAGGTCCAAACCTTTCAAAATAATGGTTTCACACTGGGCATGAAACAGACCGTTGTTCCATTTAGTCTGGACCGAGACCACCTCTTTTGGTCGGACCAAGGTCTAGGGTAGGTTTAACACCTATAATTTTGGTTCGGAGCAAACTGTAAAGTCTGAAAGTCCAGACCAAACGACCTTGGTGTGAAAGCCCCCTTAAACTGCATATGTGTCTTTTAATGTGTTTGTGTGTGTGTATGCAGGCACATGTGCCATGTGCGTTTGCGTGTGTATGTCTGTATGTGTGTTTGTGTATGTGATTCGCAATGCTGTTTTACAGAAAGAAGGTCGAGGGTTTGACTGCGGCCTGGTAGGGTTCAACAAAGTATTTCCATCTAAATGTGAATGTGTGTGTCTGTGTGTGTGTGTTTATTCGAGCATGACTGCGGATGTTTGTGTATACCTGAACACAAATACACAATTATGCCTCCATGTAGGTATTTGAAGGCAAATAATTTAAATTACACTCAAGCCAGGACCATTTCACACATGCAACACACACACACACAGACAGACTCATGCACACATAATTGCACACACCCACCCAAGCGTGCACAGCAGAACCGTGTCTTTAAACAACAATTTCATTCTCAATTCATTCAGAGATCATAGCCATGTTGCAGGGCCAAAACCATTATGAGCATAGCATTAAAATATTGCTGCATATGGATGAACTTGAGTTAGTCATTTATTTTGCTATGTACACTCAAAGTAATAACATATTAATTTATGTTTTAGTTGCTCATTAGTGTACTGAATTGTGCTCTATTGCTGAGATTTATGTTGAATGCCATTGCCTATTTCTGTTTAAGCAGCGTATACACACAATTTACAGATTCAGGCTTGATTCAATTATTTTACATTAATTTAAGACTTAGCTGCTCGTGGGTATACTGTACAAAGCTCATTATTTTGGGAAGATTTGTGATAAATGTAATTGTTTTGCATCAATTTTGGCTGTTGCGTGATTTTAAATTACAAATGGGAAGAAAATCAGTTCTTTCAGCCGATGCAATCTCATTAATATTCTCTGCAAAGATAACGGTGTGGAATTTGTGCAGCCCACCACAAAATGCTCAACAAGAGCAGAAGAGGCTAAATAGCCAATCTGCAAGTGAAATAGACACCGCGCTTGACGCTCATTCATGTTTCACGATTGGGATGGCAAGTGACGAGCAGCTGATGAATTTCCTGGTGACAGCAGCGCATCACCCGAAATTGCTTTGGACGCTTCGTCAAACGCATTAAGGGAAACATCTGATGGTGTTTTTAAAACTCTCCACTTGGGAATGACTGCAGAGGCGGGACCACACCCGGTGACGACATTGTAGCTACAAAACGTGAATGCCCCACCAGTCACTGTGTTTAAACAAGCCGTTTTTAGGTTTCGATATTTGGCTTTCGCAAACAGGGAGATAGCTGGTGTAAAGATGGATAGAATAAAAGAAAAAAGGAATTATGATTTTTTTTTTTTTAAATGTTCGGCCCCCAGACGCAAATCCAGCTGGCGGAGAGAGTGTACGGCACAGCATGTTAGCTGAAGTAGAGGCTCATGAGAATTACGCCTGTCCGATTCGACAACATTGAATAAATTGTCACCTTAATGCGGATTGACACGACGAGACGCAGACAGACTGTGCCGTCAGGAGCTGAGGTTTCCAAATGCTTCATTTTGGAAATGGTGCTTTAGTCAGGGCTTGCTTCATGACACACCCTTGACTCATCAATCAAATAATACACACACATTCCTCAAACCTTTTCCGCGCCAAACCAACTGGGATGTCCTGGGATCGTATCAAATTCACTTTCTCTGAAATTTCCTTGTAAAACAAATAAATAAATACATAAATAATAAAATTTGACTTTATTCTTTTTGCTTCGTCATAGCATGCAGAAAGAGGGCCGTTATCAAAAGCCTGCGTTTAACTGGATCAGGATGGGATTGAAAAGTGGCCTTTGTAAGTTTTATTTTAAACAAGTCGACATGGTCAACAACATCCCCCGCCAATCGTGTGCTTCTTATTTTCGAACTCCATCAAGGCCTTTATAGTCTGAAACTACACACCAAATTTGGTTGTCCTATCTGTAATAGTTTCTGAGAAAAGTAAAGAGTAAAAGTGAATATTTTCCTACAAAAAAAATAAAATTGGATCTTCCTGGATATTTGCAGTTATTGTTGGGTCAAAAATGAGTCTATGTTCACTATGGTCTGCAGCAGCAATATCACCACTGAGCCAGTAGTGTTACAACATTGAATCCACAGGTTATCTGATCTTTAGCAGGATTCCTGTCATTGCCAGTTCACTATATTGTTCGTGAGAAATGGCAGATCACAGGCGGCTTCACCTATCTCTTCTACTTTAATGGCATTAAAAAACCTTGCCAGCGTTTACTTCAATTCCTCGACCACAACAGAGACATGTTCTGCAATGAGTATCTTTGCAGTTTCTGGTGGCTGGTGTCAGCTGAAGGACAAATAAGGGCTGAGAAGTGATCCATGTGTTGTTACCAGTTATTTTAAACAAGTCGACATGGTCAACAACATCCCCCGCCAATCGTGTGCTTCTTATTTTCGAACTCCATCAAGGCCTTTATGGTCTGAAACTACACACCAAATTTGGTTGTCCTATCTGTAATAGTTTCTGAGAAAAGTTGTCCCCTTTCTCTCGGACGGACGGACGGATGGTTGCACGGACGGACGCATGCACGCACGCATGGACGGACAGACGGAGGTCAAACCAATATCCCCCTCCCACTTCGTGTTGGCGGGGGATAATTAATGCCTGTTTAAGGAAGTATTCAGTTTTATAAGGAGCACCACCGCTCACTCTCTCTCTCTCTCTCTCTCTCTCCCTGTTTACTCAAATTAAATGTCTGTAATTGTAAACATTGTACCCTTACAAATATTTATTAAAATAATTTATTAAGTCCACAAAGACTGCGCCCTGCGATGGATTGGCAAGCTGTTCAGGGTGGGTCCCTGCCTTTGCCCGTAGTCAGCTGGGATAGGCTCCAGCTCGCCCCGCGACCCTAGTGAGGAATAAGCGGGTATAGAAAATGGATGGATGGAAGTCCACAAAGACAAGAAAGGGTTTTTCCTTGGCGGAAAAGTGTATAAGTTGCAGGGGAAAAAATCTAATCAAGATTCCTATTTAAAGGTGAGTCTGTGATGCTTCAGCTCTGCATCGACTCCACAGAGTGGCAGAGATTCATATGTGGAATTCTGATTGGGTTGCGTTGAATACATAGTGAGGCTAAAATGCAGGATTATAGCTGCTGAATAGATTCCAGGTTTTTGAATACACATAATGCAAATTTTGTTGCTGCAACATTCAATCAACAGAACACACAACGGCCCATGAATTGGATTGGAGAAAACTGCTTTGTGAGCATCTTTATTCAAAAACTGTCAATGTTTCCATATAAATGAAAAATAGAGGAGTGTGTGTGTGTGTGTGTGTGTGTGTGTGTGTGTGTGTGTGTGTGTGTGCATCCATGTGCGCGTTTCTCTACGTATATGCGTTTTGCTTGCATTAAATACATTACATATGTGTGAGGAACCATGAGCGCTCTGAGAAAGGGTAGAGATGAGACTGAAAAAATGCCTGGAATTTCCCTGAGCTCCACAAAAAAAGTGCTTTTTTTCAAGGACCCTGATACTTTACTACATTGCACTAAGAAAGGATACCACAGAGAGAGAGATGATGGTTTGTACTAAAGAGCAGATGTTCATAACAGTTAACAGCTTGCCTCCCTATTCAAACTGAAGAATCCTATAGCTGAGAGATCTTGGAATTGTCAAGTAGAGCCCCAAAATCAATACCAACCTTACTGTGAAATGAGTGAACGTGTAGTTTTTTTTTGTTTTTTTGTCAGAATTTATTTCCATCACTCTGAATGCAGTTAATTATTCTCATCAAAGTAAAGAAAAGCCTCGGAAATGATAAGACAGCATGAATGCTCAGCTAGATCAATAATTACAGAAATGAATAAATAAAAATATAATTATAATAATAATAATAATAATAAATTGCCCGTCAGCAAGTTGGATATAAAGGGTATGGATCTCATTAGGGGGGTTTCTAGGATTTGGAAGGATCAGGAACTAAGTCCAGAATGTCAGGGGCTAGATTGTGTGCGCGCACAAAAAAAAATTGCGCCTATTTTAATGCAGATGCACATGCTGCAATCTGTTTTTACCCCTTTAAATGTCTTAAAACTCTCCTTTCTTTATCCAACATTTGTCGTTTTGTTATCTCGAGATCTCAAGAATATTATCCCATTATCACGGGAAAATGGAAGAAATAAAATATGTACACAATTTAAAAGGAAAGTACTGTAAATGTAACAATGCAAGCAATTATTGCACCAATAAATGTTTCAAACAAATAAAATAATGGATATACCATATTATGATAAGCTTGGAACTGCTTTGAGTACTTTGTACCTTACATCTAGGCCTACTTATGTTTTCAAACAAGAGTTCATTTCAGTGTTAGTAAACTTTGCATGCCTGATGTTTTTAATGTTGGCTTTAACCGTAAGTGGGTTTTGCAGGTATGCGTTTACGACTAATAGTATGTTGCAATGACGTAGAGAAAAATAATTGGACCGTTCGCTCTCGATTCTTGGTGCAATCCGCCAATATTTATCCATAAATATCAGTAAAACTAAGGTTTTAGTGAGAATTCTAAAAAAAAAACTATATCTCTGCGTGGTCTGCATGGTTTCACAGCCTATAGCCAGCTGGAACTTATTATTTTGACTTATACCATGGTCTGGGTGAATACTTTTTTTCTGATTGGCTGGCAGGTATGCATTAAAACCGTGGAACCGCACAGGTAAATCAGCTACGGTAGTCGCACCATTTGAAATTCATTCACTAGCCAACTTGTAACCTTAGCAATGTTAAACCTGGTATTCGCCTGGGTACAACTAGCTGCTCATTTATCTCCAGTAAATTTGGCGGCGTCATATAAGTTGCGTCCTGCGGGGCGATTAACTATAGGTACTCAAGCGATAATGAACGGAAATATTACATCAGTGAAGTTATCAGGCTTATTATTCATTGATAGTAATTGTGTACAGTTTCAAAGGAAGTTAACGTGTCCACTGCATGTATCAGCACCTGCTGACAGTTTGCTAGTTACGTGCTATGACAACAGACTGATTTCAGCTCGCTGACTATGGAAACCGTCATAAGTTTATTGCTATTGTGGGTAGCAAGTTAGCTACAATCTGCATAATCGCGAATAATGTTGCGTTATGCATAATCTCCATTTCAGCTAGAATCCGTTGTCAAATTATCAGCTGGTAAACGGATGTAAGCGTGAGCAAAAAATTCTTTCTCCATGAACGTAAGATGAACTAAGATAGCTGGTTCAATTTAGCTTGGCCTATAGTATTGGGTATGAGAAGCACGGCGCCTGTATGATGAATACAAGCTCGTTTTTTTTTTTTTTTTTTTTTTTAGTGCAATACTTACACCAAAAATTTATGAATGCTGCAATTTGATATTGCTGGCATATGACCATGGTATAAGCGGGATAATCAACTCGAAGGTGTGCATTCCACGGTTTTAATGCACTTTGCAGACGCAACCACCCGACATGAGCCTCCGCATCTTGCATTAAAACCGTGGAATGCAAACCTTCTCGTTAATTATCCCTTACATGTAAATCATACTCATCCAAATTGATTAAAGCACTACATGCTTTGTTTTGCCATGATGATGAAACCGACTTTTTGCGCGGTCTAGTTTTTTTCTCTGTGTCATTGGTTTGTTGATAGATTTTACGAGACAATATATGAAGAGTTTGGTTCCAAAATGCAATATATCCATTTTAGTCATTTTGAGTGAATCAGCTTTTTCTATGTTGGCGCCTATTGCATTTTATAGAAAAACACAAACTTTGACCGTGAAAAAATACACCATATAGTATGCATTTCTAATGATGGGTTTTTGCATCATGTGTAAGAAGCGCAGGACTATCGCTCTATGGTATTATCAAAATTTTTGTCATTTTGGCACATATTGCGTTTTGGAACCGAACTCTTCATATCATCTGGTGCATAGAAGTTTGAATGGTTTGGTCTGATTTTGCTGGTGTCAGAATCAACATCCTCCACTGAATAGGAGAGGGCAGGGTTGTCATGAGAGCGTCGTGCAGGTGGTCCCACACCTTCACGACAAACCCAGCCCTCCACCGGCAGGAGAAAGAGAAAATGGCCAAATCCACATATCCGCACTATCAGACTTGCGGACTTTGCGGACGCGTTCACGGGAAGTCTGGGAGTGCTGAGGGCTGTCCAAATCCAGAATTGATCCAGTCCACAAGGGGCCTCAAGCAGACTTTCTGCGGACTTCCAGAGAGTCCGCTTGGGGTGCGGACTTCAGCAGATTTCACTTGTGTAATTACCTAGAATACATTGCAATATGGACGTGACGTTTTATTTTTTTCCAAATTGCTGACAAATTTAAAGCGCATTCACACACGCACAAAACCACATAAACTAATTAGAAATGTATAATATTAAAACGTTCCTTGAATAACGTAGGCCAGGTATAAAATTCAACATCATCTTACAGAAATACAGGCTACAGAGGTAATCAATATGCATTTGCAGGGAAACTAGTGAAACGGACTCGAAGCCTGTCTATCAGCTCATTTTATTATGCTGCAGACTCCCGCTCTTGCAGACTTTACGTGATGATGGTGAAGACGTCACATTCCATACGCCTGAAGTCCGTGAGGCTCAGTCTGCAAGTCCAGAGGGTGGAGATTTGGATTCAGCCTATGTTTCTCTTTCTCCTGCCTCACGGAAAATACAAAACCCAAAACCAGTGAAGTTGGCACGCTATGTAAATCGTAGATAAAAACAGAATACAATGATTGCAAATCCTTTTCAACTTATATTCAATTGAATACACTGCAAAGACAAGATGTTTAATGTTCAAACTGAGAAACTTTATTATTTATTTGCAAAAAAAATCATTCACTTAGAATTTAAAGGCAGCAACACATTAGAAAAAAGTTGGCACAGGAGCCTTTTTACCACTGTGTTACATCGCCTTGCCTTTTAACGACACTCAGTAAATGTTTGGGAACTGAGGAGACTCTTTCCCATTCTTGCTTGATGTACAGCTCAAGTTATTCAACAGTCCGGGGTCTCCGTCGTCGTATTTTACGCTTCATAATGCGCCACACATTTTCAGTGGGAGACAAATCTGGACTACAGGCAGGCCAGTCTAGTACTCGCACCCTTTTACTACAGAACCATGCTGTTGTAACACGTGCAGAATGTGGCTTGGCATTGTCTTGCTGAAATAAGCAGGGGCGTCCATGAAAAAGACTTTACTTGGATGGCAACATATGTTGCTCCAAAACCTGTATGTACCTTTCAGCATTAATGGTGCCTTCACATATGTGTAAGTTGCCCATGCCTTGGGCACTAATACAGCCCTATACCATCACAGATGCTGGCTTTTGAACTTTGCACCTATAACTGTCCAGATGGTTCTTTTCCTCTTTGGTCCGGAGGACACAACTTCCACAGTTTCCAAAAACAATTTGAAATGTGGACTCGTCAGACCACAGAACACTTTTCCACTTTGCATCAGTCCATCTTAGATGAGCTTGGGCCCAGCGAAGCCAGCGGCGTTTCTGGGTGCTGTTGATAAATGGCTTTTGCTTTGCATTGTAGAGTTTTAACTTGCACTTGCAGATGTAGCGAGGAACTGTAGTTACTGACAGTGGTTTTCTGAAGTGTTCCTGAGCCCATGTGGTGATGTCCTTTACACACTGATGTCGGTTTTTGATGCAGTACCGCCTGAGGGATCGAAGGTCACGGGCATTCAATGTTGGTTTTCGGCCTTGTTGCTTACGTGCAGTGATTTCTTCAGGTTCTCTGAACCTTTTGACGATATTACGGACGATAGATGATGAAATCCCTTAATTTCTTGCAATAACTCGTTGAGGAATGTTGTTTTTAAACTGTTCGACAATCAGCTCACGCATTTGTTCACTAAGTGGTGACCCTCGCCCCATCCTTGTTTGTGAATGACTGAGCATTTCAGGGAAGCTGCTTTTATACCCAATCATGGCACCCACCTGTTCCCAATTAGCCCGTTCACCTGTGGGATGTTCCAAATAAGTGTTTGATGAGCATTCCTCAACTCTCTCAGTCTTTTTTGCCACTTGTGCCAGCTTTTTTGAAACATGCTGCAGGCATCAAATTCCAAATGAGCTAATATTTGCAAAAAATTACAAAGTTCACCTGTTCGAACATTAAGTAACTTGTCTTTGCAGTGTATTCAATTGAATATAGGTTGAAAAGGATTTGCAAATCATTGTATTCTGTTTTTACTTATGATTTACACAACGTGCCGACTTCACTGGTTTTGGGTTTTGTACCAACACGATGGGGAAAGGGGGGTGTTTCAAATGTAATTGGTATAAGATCCTATCTGTCACCGAGATGGTGTATTATTGCATTACAGTGAGCGAGCTACGTTCAGGGCTAGGGAAAAAAAAAAACATTTGGGGCAACGCCCCTGGTTGTCATCCAGTCCTTCTCAACGATTAATTCTATGAACCAGTAGATGACAATTTCATCAGAAAGCTATAATACATTACATAAGTAATGAGTACTTTTTTGGAACACCTGTACCCCTGATCATTAATGAAAATAATGCATTTATTCAACTGTGTAGCAGCAACTCAATGTGTAAAACATAAACCCATGGTCAACAGGTTCAGTTGGTGTTGAAATCAATCATCAGGATGGGGTAGGTGTGTTATATAAGTAACTTTGAATTTGGAATTATTGTTGGTGCCAGACAGAATGGTTTGAGTGTCCAGAAGCTGCTGATCTCTTGCAATTTTCAGACTCAGTTGTCTATAGAGTTTTAGAAAATTGCTTGAGAAACAAAAAACATCCAGTAAGGAGTATTGCCCTGCCACTAGTCCAGACCTGTCAACCACTGAAAATATTTAGCATATTATGAAATGAGAAATATCACAATGGAGGTTACAAAGTGTAGTTGCTGAAATCCTACGTCAAGCAAGGATGTTCAAAGATTTTGATTTTAAATTTACAGCAGTTGGTGTCCTCAGTTCCCAAATACATACAGAGTGCTGTATAATGAAGCGGTGATGAAACACAGAAATAAACATGCCACTGTCCCAACTTTCCCAGATCCAAATTCAAAATGAGCTTATATTTTCAAAAACACAAGAAAGTTTCTCAGTTTCAATGTCTGATATGTCATATTTGTACTATTTTCAATTAATGGGGATAGATACATAATTTTTATGAAAATTAAATGAATTAAAAAAAAAACAGTACATCCTGCAGGCTTCCTGAAGGCGCAGAGTAAAAGTGAATATTTTCCTACAAAAAAAATAAAATTGGATCTTCCTGGATATTTGCAGTTTTTGTTGGGTCAAAAATGAGTCTATGTTCACTATGGTCTGCAGCAGCAATATCACCACTGAGCCAGTAGTGTTACAACATTGAATCCACAGGTTATCTGATCTTTAGCAGGATTCCTGTCATTGCCAGTTCACTATATTGTTCGTGAGAAATGGCAGATCACAGGCGGCTTCACCTATCTCTTCTACTTTAACGGCATTAAAAAACCTTGCCAGCGTTTACTTCAATTCCTCGACCACAACAGAGACATGTTCTGCAATGAGTATCTTTGCAGTTTCTGGTGGCTGGTGTCAGCTGAAGGACAAATAAGGGCTGAGAAGTGATCCATGTGTTGTTACCAGTAATCTGGCCAAGTCAGCTTTTATGTAATTTTGAGAATACACCTGCTTCACAGAGTTTAGACTTTAGTTTATGGGCTGCATCTTTAGCAAAAGTTTGAAATGTATTTTTTTTTACCAGCTGATACCTGTGCTATGCACGGGCTTTATGGGCAGACACAAGAACAGCTCATTGAATTACCCAGTTTTTGTTGCAAAAATAGCTTCAAAATGCAGTTTTCACTCCATAGCTAAGTTTTAAACCTGGCACATCATCTTTGTCGCACACTAAAACTGGTGTATAAGAAAAACAGTCTCATTATTCACAGTGGGTTCGGAGGAGATGTGTGAAATTACGCAAATTGCCGACTCGGTAATAATCGCAAAAAGGCGCAGCATATAGGTGCTTTTAATGGCTTGCTATCATCACTAACTATTGGTAGCAAAATAAGTTTGCTGTCGGCTATACCATACTGTATAGTGCTGTATTATAATGAAATTTTTTTCCAACAGTGAAAGGATAGTCATTTCTGTGTAATACTCCCATAGAATACGCCCATCTCCGTTCTGAAACATACTAGCTAAAGTCCCTGAGAAGTGGTTGTGTTAATTGGTGACCAGCAGCCTAGTGTCAACACCTACAGAATATAGCTAACGCTAGAAAACAATGTCAAGACTTGATATGCTTCATTGCATGCTCATGTATGTTTATCACCCATGACATTGCCTATGAGGTCAACCCAGCGGATCCAATATAGGCAGTTATCAAGCAATATTCTGTGGTACAGGCAACTCATTGAGGGAGCATGTGCTTCGAGTAAATCTTGACTGCAGTTCTCAGACACACAGGATGGAAGTAAAACATCCTGAATCCTGTATCTATCATGTTTAAATGTAGAGTTTAAATGATTTGCAAATCATTATATTCTGTTTATATTTATATTTTACACAGAGTCCTAACTTTTTTGGAAATGGGTACTTAATTGCTTCGTGCTGCAGGATACATGCACCATGCCACTGCGGACTCATCATCTTAACCTGGTTCCACAAATACAAGTGTGTGTTCAGAGTGCTCCACTGACCTCCACATTCACCATATCTCAATTCAACAGAGCACTACAGGAATCTGATGGAACAGGACATTTGTAGCATGGAAGAGCAACTCACAAATCTAAAGCAACTGTGAGGTGCTATCACATCATCATGGACAAGGATCTATAAGGGCTATTTCCTGGACCTTGTTGGTTCAAAGCAACAAATAATTCAGGATGTTCTTTGAGGCATTCAGGCTATTCTACCCAGTATTGGAAGAGTATTAGTTCATTAAAATGTATAAAGTGTATTGGTCTGCCTCTGTCAAAACAAAGGACAAGGCCACATCAACGACCCATGAATAAAGGTGTACACACACACATGCAGACATTCAATATCTATTTCTCTGGTACATTACATGGCAGGCGTACTCAGATTTGAAATTCATTTATTTACCCTAAATTCAGAATTCAGTTCCCAGGGGAAGGCACCTATTTTAGCTCACTGATTCTTTTCTCCCCTCCTCAAACAGTTGTTAAAAAAGAGAACTTAAGTTGTGGGCACCGCAAGCTGCAAGATGACAGGTTGATGAATAGTTGGAATTGAGCAAATATAATAATGGTTTAGGCTATTCAATTATAGTTAAATGTCAGAAATGAGAGCCCAATCACGGTTGAGGTGAAGACAGTTTGTGGGGGGAGGGGAGGGAGAGGAAGGCCAAGTATTGTCAACTGCCTTCGTTACTCAATTTGTGCGTTTCCTTAAAATTGGGGGGAACTAATTAATCTGAGCATATTTAAATATTGATATTCATGAAACATCTTGCAATAGGATTTTTAATGTGTTTTTGAATCAGTATCTGAACAAATACATATTTATTAAATTTGCACAGAGTTTAGGCAAAATTCACTCGATACTTTATGCCCAAAATAATTATTTATTTGTTTATGTTATTTTTTTTTCCACACATTTGTCATCAGTAGTCTCCAGTCACTATGCAGAACTGTGCAAACACATAACTGAAACCAAACAGGAAGTGTCAGGTACTTTTTGTACTAGAAGAGCAGAAGCAGTCTCTCTTGTCTGTTTAGTACTGAGAAAGTTCCAGAAAGAACACCACACTTCACTCATCGCTTTGTCAAACACTTTTTCTCTGTTCTCCATGCCTGTCAGTCTTCCCCGCCCACTCCATTGTGCCTGCTCTTTCATACTATGTCTCCGACATGAATTTTTTCTTCTCCCAAGTTGTGTCTGAAACAGCATCCTGACTGCTGCACCTTCTAAATATTTACGACCTGCTAGATATACTGCCAATTATCTACTGCCCACCTGAATACAGGCAGTCTCTCCATACAGCAAGCCGAGTGCACAGGGTGAACAATCTGACCTATGTTGGAAGACTGTCAGTCAACAGGGAGATTTTCCTAAACAATGCTACCCAAGCGTAGCTCCTGCTGAGTCAGGGTTTTTTGAGTTAAAATTGTTCAGTGAAATACACTGCATCCGTTACAATCCTCGTGTTTCATCCAAGGATCTTCCCTCAGTCCAATATTCATGGCTGTTCACTTAAATTCTCATTAGTCCAGACGCTTATTGTGGGCTGCTCATCCCATGGTTGTGGCGGCATGGCTCAGGGGGTAGAGCGGGTGGTCTAGGAATCAGATGGTCCTGGTTCAATCCCCGGCAAATACTCTGTTTTTATTTACATATGCAGCACGTAAGAGCACTTTGTTTAAAATGGCCCAAGAGTGAACTCATGAAGTTCAGACACCTGATTGGTAAGAGCCATCATTCCCACCAATTGGAAATCTTTCTACTTAGGTAGAGCAGTGGAATTAGCAGCCTTCGAAGATGTGATTGTATGACCACAGGGCATGTCTCAAAGCCAGTGCTTGACTGAAACATTCTGGCTTACAGCTTTTACCAAAGAACACCCATGTCCCTGTCTTCAGAAGTGCTCTGCTCTTTTTGTTTCATGATTATTTGCCATTTAAAGTTAATTTTGTCTGCAATTATTTAGTCTCCTGCTCTCTCGCTTGCCCACAGCTGCTCAACTGAAGCTGTATTGGTCGGAAATAAAAAAGAAAAAAAAAGCTTTATTTGGGCTGGATTTTACCCAGATTCTCAAATGAATTTGCTCTCATCATTGAAGAGGGAGAAAGAAAAAAGTTGTTATAAAATGGAAGAATAATGTAAACATATTCTCCACAGACCAAAATGTTTGGCTCATTTTGTTTTGAGATTGTTGTCAGACATATTGAAAACCAAAACATACAAACACATTTGTCCTTGTTTATTTCTATGGCCGAGGGGGGATCTAATTTAATTTGGACAGCAAAACTGATAGAGGCCTGTGAGAGCAAATTAAAAGGCTGAAAAAAAAAATCAAATGAAACAACAATTAAAAAAAGTTGTCACAATTTCCAGTAGGAAATAGAGGTAGAGGGGAAGTATATTTGAAACCTTTACATCATACTCTGTATGAAAGTAAAACTAAGGTCCTCACTTGAGTTAATGTATGAATGAATGAGTGAGTGAATGCAAGTGAAAGAGGACTGCAGCATCTGCAGGTTTAACACTAGTCCTGGAGGGACCTGGTGGGGTTGCAGTTATACTGAATTAGTTTCCTAATTGAGTTTGTAGGCAAGTCGCATTCTTAGCTTGGATCACAGTACAAAATAAAGTTCTATCAGTGATTTAGGCTCAGTTGCTAAAACAGCAGATGACATAAAAGATGAGGCCAACTAATTATTGAGTGGAAACCAGCTCAAAATTCAGTTAGAGATCTGCCCATGTGAAGTCATCTCTATTGTCACATGTTCCTGACTGCATCTGTTCCAGTCAAACTTCTGCATCAGCCAAAGCTGCTAAAAAAAATTCTTTCTGCTGTTCTGTTAGAGTTCCTTCACTTAACTATAGCTAATTTTCTGCAATTTGGGCTCCTGTATGTTCTTAACAGTAACCAGATGTACATAGATGTACCCCTTAACTGTCAGTCAGGTTTTTGTTTTTCTAACAAAGTACTATGAACCCTGATACTGTTGCTCTACTCATGGTGTTAATTGAAGTCTATAATTAGTTAACAACAGCAGTGTGTTCAAATCATGTAGTGTTAGGGTAAAAGCAGGGCTGTTCCCACATCTGCCCTTTTAGGGTGGGATTGGACACCCCACTTCAGCACAGTATACACACTAATACTGGCCCATCCAAATTTCAAATCAATCTATAGTGTTTCTCCTCTTTGGACAAAAGGCCCTGCATCTCCTCAGTCCAAAACAGCAGGCAATGTTGGAGTTTGGGCTCATTAAGCAATTAAGAACAGAGGTTGGCACAAAGCAGGAGAGCAGATGGGCCGCTGGCTGGCTCAGGTGAAATCCTCATAATGGGTGGAATTTAGCCCAGTTCACCATGTTGGTGAGGTAATGATAGCAAATGATTGCATCAGCCCCCTCAATTAATTCTGAAAGCAGGCCAATCAATTACTGTTGGTGTCTGCTGCAACCAAATGACCAGACGTCCATTTTCAAAACAGCGGCTTCACAAATAAACATCAGTTTACATTTGCACTGGATGGCATTCAAGCATTTTTGCTATGGGAAGTCCTGCGATAAGTTTCAGGTATGGTAAAAAAACTTTCACTGTGATGAAATAAGGAATTTGATTCATTAAATTCTGAATGACTTGGCCCTTGTTGTGCACCCCAGCCAGACATATGAGTACAACTGGGCTTTGATTTAACACTAAAAGTTTTACTGTGCATGCCTTACTTTTTATGGGAAATGTATGATGATGTCCCTGAACGCAAAACATTATGGCTACACAGTAATGGATGTGGTAGAAAATGCAAACTTGCATGTAGTCCAATTTTTTTTTCCCCTACTGAGTCCATTTGCAGGAAAATGCCACTCACTGCCTCTAAAAATAAATTCACACAGAGGCACACGTAAAGGCACACGCACACACATACACACACACGCACGCACACACACACACACACACACACACACACACACACCAGTACCCCATTCTGGGCCGACAGCCTGCCTGTACCAAATAATGCACTGGTAATTACAATAGTGATTTCCTTTTTCTTTTGTGCAATTATACACAACCCTCAGTGCTATTCCTGTCTGGAAGTACGTGGGTCTGATCCCAAAATAGAACTTTATGTCTGTTAAACTTTAACCCTTTCGACACTAAATACAGTTGTACAAATCAGCATTACCCATTGGATATATGTATGCCATTTTCATGACTATAATATTCTACCTTCATTTTAACTCAGGAATACACTGAAGTAAATACCTCATTTGCAATATAGCCAAGAAATATGGAATACGAAATCTACCCAAATGCAAGGGTTTCTGGGACTCATATGTCTTAACAGGATATTTGGAAATATTTTGAGACATTTGTATGTGTCCCTTTAGTATTGAGTGCGTTAATGCAAAGCTACGCTTCATTAAGACTAAAAAGTACACAAAGCTTTGGGATATAGTTTGATTCCAACACTGGGAAATCCTTCATCCAAAAAGAGTTGCCCAGAAAAGAGTTGTCATCATCAAACTCTGCCCCCAAAATGCCTTTGGACGAATGCTAGCAGCTGTAAATGCACAAACGTACACAAATAGCCTACAAATACGCTTGCACTTACGCATATATCCTTAACATCAGAAATTAAGATACTGGTAAAGAGTGTCGCAGCTTGTGAGTGCAAAGAGAAGTTTCTTTTTTCACTTCTTATCGTGTCATTCTAATGCTTTTCGTGTGAGCTGTAAGTTGTCGGAGTGGAAGTAGTCTTGCGATATGAGACAACAGGCAATCTCCCACCTGCCGATCATATGGCGATTTCTAAATGCTAATCGTTAATCCCTCATATTTAACTGAAATACAGGTAAGTATTAATCTGATGGAACAGTCAGCCACATATTCTGAATATGCTCTCTCTATTGGACAGATTTCATGTTAACATATCTGGTTGCATAATAATGGCTGGTTGTAAATATTGACACAATTTCAAAGAAACAAATTAATTCAATCCAATAGAGCAATACAATGACAGCTGGTCCTTAAGTTACTTGCACAGATTTACTGACAATACAATCAAGATGCAATCAAGATGGCTGAAATTGAGAAAAAAAAAGAACAGAGGTAGAGACAGAAATAGGCAAAAATTCCAGGGTCTGAAATGAGAGAGTATACCTGAAAAACTGTGGCTGTAGTCGCTGTGGCCCGTTCTCTTACACAAGACCTGAGAGAGGCAATGCAGGCTACCATCCAACAAGCCCAGCTGTGATAGATTGTGAGGAGATCTGCTGATATCCATGGTTTTGGGCAGTTATTGGTAAGGTGGCTGACTGTGGTGCTTGAGCGATGTGAATGCAGCAGCTGTCCATCGTGCTGAAAGGCTGTGAGTGCAGTGACTGTCCATGGTCCTGAATGGGTGTGAGTGCAATAGCTGTCCTTGGTCCTGAAAGGCTGTGGGTGCAGCGGTTATCCGTGGTTCTAAATAGGTTTGAGTGCTGTAGCTGCTCGTGGTGTTGATTGGGTGTGAGTGCAGTAACTGTCCGTAGTGCTGAATGGGTGTGAGTGCAATAGCTGTCCATGGTCATGCAAGGCTGTGAGCACAGTAGTTATCTGTGGTTCTACATGGGTATGAGTGCCGTTGCTGCTCGTGGTGTTGAATGGGTGTGGGTGCAGTAACTGTCCGTGATGCTGAAAGGCTGTGAGTTCAGTAATTGTCCATAGTGCTGAGGAGCAGTGCGTGCTGCAGGTATTCATGGTGTTGAATCACTGATTGCGAGCTTATGGCCTTAGTACTGAATAACGTAAGAGGAGGGCCTCCACTGTCTGTGGCACTGAATGGCAAGGTTGGGGGGAGGAGGGGGGGGGTTGATTATTGCTGCTGTCAATGGGGCTGAATTTCTATTACTTGGATGATACTGTCATGACATTTCCCCCCCAAAAAATGCAATAACTATTTTATGACATTTGACACAAACTGATTTATTCTGTTATTCCTTCCTATGACAGCTCTTACGTGATGTATTTGACTGTGTGAGAATTTCAGGCTCACGCATACTGAGAGGTTTGAATAAAGCATTACTGATGTTTTTGGCAGTTTATGAGCCTGGTCAGATTAAATTAAATGTCAAAGTTTTCTCACAGCTTCTCGCATACACGCACACATACACACACACACACACACACACGCACGCACACGCACACACACACACACACACACGTCTCTTTTTCTCTCTCTTCCTGGGTTGAATTATCAATCCATAAACTGTCCCACTCTGCAGGTCAGCACAAATATTTCAATGCTGTCTTATTTGTTCAGCTAATTACAGATTTGAGAGCAGTAAAACGAGAGTATGAATGTATGAAGTTATGAAATCATGAAATCATACTAATCTGAATTGTTCAGGTTTAAACATGAAGATTTCTATACTGATCATTTTCATAAATAAGGAAAAACTGCAGGGTTACTGTATGTACGTTTGCGTGTGAGTGTCTGTGTGTGCGTGCGTGCGCGCGCACGTCTGCATGCCTGTATGTATGCATGTGTGTGTGTGTTAGTGTGTGTGTATGTATGTGTGAGTGCACATATTTGTGCGAGAATGCATAAACATTATAAATGATTGAAAGTTAAAAGCATGAGCAGAGTTTGCTGATACAGTGTAGGCCTGTGCCTCAATGCTGTGGATGGTGGATGGTAAATTCTATCACATTAAATACAATTCATTATGGGGGAACAAACTTCAGCCATAATGCCCTGCATAATGGCTTCCTACAGCAGCCGACTAATATTGTGTGTGTGCGCGTGTTTGTGTGTGTGTGTTTGTGTGTGTGCGTGTATATGAATGTGTGTGTGTGTGTGTGTGTGTGTGTGTACATGAGTGTGTGTATATGAATGTGTGTGTGTGTCTGTGTTTGTGCAACTCACAGCATGGAAGAGATCATCCCTAGAATAAATAATGTAAACTGTCTCAACATCCGCACAGGCAGCCAGAGGGACTTGTACAAACCATACTTATCTGTCTCTGGGGTTACGGTTACCGTCTTCCTCAGTGAACTGCATGTGTTAATGCCCCTTTCGGGTCATGATTCTGTAAAACTTACCATAGACGCTCAGCAGTATGCTAGCAGGAGGAGCACATCATATAGATTACATCTGGAGGCTATATGAATGTTCCTGTCCTCCATTATGCATATCACACACACTGTAGAAGCATAGCCAGATTCTCCCCTTAAGGGATGGGGAGCATATTGTAAAGTTGTAAATCTTGTCAACCTGTGTTTGTTTTATATGGGACAGAGATGGAGGTAGTATAATAAGTGATGTAAAGATGATGTAACTGTGTTAAATGCTACTCATCCCATCCTGTGCTGGGCTGTATCCTGCCTTGCCGGGCTACACTGGGCTCCTCTCTCTGGCTCATTAGCCGTCCTGCCACAGGGAATAATCCTCAGGAAATTTGTCATTTTAAATGAATTGTAATTCATCTTGAGGGAACAGTAATAAGCCAACAGGGGAAGAGTGGTATACATATATGAAATTTATACATAAATACAGTCATATATGTTAAAATCTTGATTTTTATACTGTAAATGAAACTACGAAATCTTTTCCCCCTCAATAGGTTTTTTGATTCAAGGCTAAAACGGTTGGTGGTCGCCTTGCGATAGCTGTGGATTAGTTTATTGGATTAGTTGTTATGTGCCTGCTGTGTTACTGCTTAGCTATGTGACGGGAGAACTGGAGTCGCTGGGTGATTTAGTGTGTATGTGTGTGCTTGTGTGTCTGCGCGTGTGTGTGTGCGCGTGCGTGTGTGTGAAGGTACATAGCGGACGTTGCTGGAGGGCTACATTCCGTGTATGTTCGGATGAAAAAACAATTATCAGAATCTGGAACTCGAACTGTTTATACAGCGAACCTTAAGTGAAAGTTTTGTACATTAAAAGTTGTTTGTTAAAGACAGAAGTGTATTTGTAAGCTATAAATGAAGAACAGAATTGTGAAAATACGTACACATTCACACGCATGAAGACATATACACACACTTAAGCATTAATGCATGCCCACATGTACATTCTATACTCCTCAGCTCATATACAAACATACATGCACAAAAATAGATATTCATACAGATAGAGAGATACCGTAGAGGTAGCATGAGAGCATAAGTGGTGGAGCTGGTGGGAGCAGCTTTCATGAGAAGTGGAAATGCATTTAGTGACAGTTATTTGCTGTGCTTGGGCTCCTCAGAGAGCACTCTGTCACCCGGGGGAGCTGCTGGGTTTATCACTACAGTGTGCAGTCCATTAGAAACACTCTGCTCTCTTTGCACTGGGACTTCGCTTGTCAGAGGTGCCGGGGCAAATTAGTCCGCACAGTGGGACAGGCTGCCTGTCGCTCTCATCTCTCTTACTCACCATCTCTCTCCTCCCTCTGTCGCCTCTCTTCATATCTCCCTGTTGTCCTAGCTCCTCTGTATCTGCATAACTTTTTGGCTCTGCCTTATTTTTTGATTTTAAGTTCAATCATTTCTGTTGAACAGTTTTAAGTGTCCCAAATTGTCTCAAAGTAGGTTTTAAAATCTTCTCTTTTTCTCTCTCAGAGCGCACTCAAGAGAGGACTTTGTGGCGTTTTAGTAACCAACTACAGTAACTAAAGTGGTCAGAATTTTTCTTGAAAATTTGTTTGCCCATTTTTATATTCAGAGTTGATTAAATAAAGAGTGATTAAATTGCCAGATAGGTTACATAGTGCCACATAGGTTATTAAAATGGCACAATAGGTTACTGAAGTGCCACAGGGAGTTTACTTAAATGCCACACAGGTTACTAAAGTGCCACGCTGGTTACTAAAGTGCCACAAAATGGGTTACTAAAGGGCCGATTCATATACCTCTCTCTCTCTCTCTTTCAAAGAGATGCACTTCATCACGGAATGTGGAATGTCTTCCCAGCAAACATTACACTTTTCTTCCCTGCGGGAGTCATGTGAAGAACTGGTGTTTTTTCACACGTGTTGTAAGGTACGAGTCACTAACGTGTAAAAAACGTGAAACAAAGCAGGCTCCAAGCCATATGTGTAAAACACATTGATTATGCATAGCAGCAAATGCTGCATTTGTTTGCCACGGGTAATTCACATGACAAACTGATGGTTCTTGCATGTGTTATAAATTACAGGTACTGAAATTCCGCACCTTCCAAACCATACATGTAAAACATGATTACACGGAGCAGTTCTACTTAAATGCACGCCACACAGCAGTGAACATCAGCCCTTCACCTTACTTGCTAATCCTGTCAAGTTCCCACCTGTATTACTTTCATTAGCCTCAATATCCATAAAATCCATAAAAAAAATTCGGAAGTATTTTTTCTATTTATGAAATTATAAATGGAGAAGGGAGAGAGAAAAAAACTTTCAAAAAAGCTTTCTATTCAAGGTATTCAAATTAAAAACCTCAAAGCCTCATCTGGGACAGAGAGAATTGCCACAATCCTGCCGATGTTGCTCATGGACAAGTCAAAGATCCTTGATTTCCGTCCACTCTTGATCAAAATAGTCAATCTCTTATATTGTTATCACTCCACTCATCAATGACGAGGGTAAAGGGCGACATCCAGTTACAGCCATTGTTGTGTAGCCTCAGTAACCAAGCTCTTCTTGATCTTTTCTGTTGTATTTTTACGTTTGCAGCTTCAGTGCAGACCTTGTTCTATACAGTCCATGGTCCGTATGCCCCGAAAAGTGGTCGCCACTATGACTAACATCAATTTGCGTTGTGCTTTGAAAAGAAGCATCAACACTGGAAGAAGTGATTTTGACCCCTAGTAAATGTTCCATATATTAATTAAGCATATTTTAATAGAAATAAGTGTGTTATTTAACTCCACTTAAAAAATATAAGTAATTTCAAATAGTCAACATAATAAAAATGTCTAGCCTCAGATAAAAATATTTTGTGCAACCACTTACCTTAAAAAAATAATGTTCATTCAACAAAACATTTTTTTCAGTGAACTTGTTGTTTGTTGTGAAGTGTTCATGTGCTCTTTCATTGTTGTCAAAATTAATAGCTTCCAATAATTAAAATTTTGAGTTTCTTTTTTTTAAATAAAAAGTCTGTATAATTTTATTTTTATGACTGTAGGCTGTGTAAAAAAAAAAATCAAAATAACTCATGGGCATTCCGTATAAGTAGACAAGTATGCTTTTCCCGACTTTGAAATCTCAGAATTTACATAATTGAAACCAACGCTTTTTCATCGATAGAGTGACAAAGCTGCCTAGTGGTAAGTAACTTGCCTAGTCCTCAACAAGTTATGGTTCAAGCCCCTCTTGAGAAGCGGGCTTCTAACTGAAGTAATCTAAAATTGAAATAAGCACTGTGACATCCCCAGTGAAACTAAATTAACTGCCTCAAGAAAAATGAATGTTTAGCTGGTATAAAGTAAGTGAAACTCATGTCATTTTTGAGTTCCCACTTTATACCACCAGTTTAAGACACGTGTTTTAGTTTTTTTTTTTCCTGGGTTATGTTTGTGATCTCCTTTTCCAAAAAATAAAATAAATAACACCTTCTTTAAGGACTAATAATGTCCTCCCGGTATTTATCTGCCTTCAGCAATTTGTCAATAATGTTATTCATAGTTTTTTCTTTTTTCTATTTCATCTCGATAAAAAAGTTGCAACAAATATGACCTTATATTGACTCAATAATGATGCTCTTGGTAGCACACACACACACACACACACACACACACACACACACACACACACGCACGCACATGCACACACACAAAAAAAAAAAAATTAAAAAAATTATAATAATAAATAAAAAATCCACTGGCCCTGCTTACAGGTAGGTCCACCCCCGTGATCATTGTAACTACTTCAGCTGTGGCCCATTGGCTCAGTCATTTGCCAATAATAAAAGAGTCCTTGCTTTCAGGCTGGAGAGACGGCACATGGAGGGTCTGGATGCATGCCTGAGGCTTATGGAGCCACAATGGCCTTAGTCTCCATTATTTATAGTGTGCTTTGTGCTTTGTGTTTGATTCAAAGAAAGGTTGTAAGCTCCTCAATTCTTTTGATTGCTTTTTCTTCTGTTCATCGTGTTATCGGTGTTCACCTCCAGTCCTGTGGCATGGTGTGTGCTGCAGAATGAGGCTGAATTGTAGGACCATCTTCTCCTCACTCTGGGGAAAAACAGAAAGAAATGCCTGCATGCGGTTTGCAGTAGGTCTTACATTCGATATTAAACACAACTATCTTGCTAGTTCAGTTGAGGCGATAGTACATGCATTCACTGCCAGCAGAAGTTACAAAAACATGCACGCTTCAATCTTCCCACAGGTGCCGGAGTTGTAGAGGTGCTTATATTCAAAAAGAGGGTAATCATGTCCACAAATAACTCATTGCTCCTTAGTTTTTACTCTATCAAAGGAAAAGCAAACAGTTCTGACACATAATTCTGGATCAGGTCTGGCCAAAACTTTATTCTTAACTGGCCAGGTGTTAGAAAAATTCCTGAGTAGGGAACACTGTGTTCAAATACAACACTCAGAGAATGTTTATGAGAATTAAAGCACAGTCTGTGTGGTTTTAATTCATTTGATTCTTTCTCAGGTGACTAAGTTCACCTCGCCTCCTCCAAATAACACAGCGGACACTACTTCATTGGTGTAAAAAAAGACACCAGAACTTCCTACAAACTGTTCATATTTATATCAAAATTTCATACAGCATTAGGCATAATTACTGTATAACTAAATCAACCGTGGCCAAGAAACCAAATACTTCTCTTTTCTTCAAAGAATATAATATCACTGAAATAATATCTGGACACCCAAAGTCTAGTACTTGGAACCATTGGCTCAGACTGTTCCAAAGTCATACCTGAGATCAGCTGACTGATAATGCTGCATATAACACAAGTAACCGTGGCTCAGTGTTCACCATGTTCAGCTGTGTAAAAGAGTGACACTGATAAACAGCCCTGCTCTGGAATTTTCCCATAGAAAAACTATTAGAAAAATGCAAATAAGTTGTTTTGCTTTTAATTTTACAAGGCAACTGCATGTTGACCTTAGTGACATATTTGAGCATCCGTGGAGCTGGCTAATGGCGTGTTTAATCAGAAGATGGCACGTGGGTCTTGTCAGAGTAGGTCGGTTAACTCGGAAGATCACACACGGGTCTCATCAGACTGTAAAAGAGCACAGATGAGGGTAGAGGCAAGTATGAGCTCATTTATTTGTCAGCAGGAGTTTGCAGAGTGACAATAAAACCTGAAAAATAGATATGAGTATGAATTTGGCTCAGAACGCTTTGAAGAAGACTTCTTTGTTCTATCTCTCGTCGTCTCTCTGCTTGCTTGTGTTTGTGTGAGCTTTTTTTTTTCCCCTGCATGTGAGTTTTTGCTTTCATGATAGAAAACATTGTTAATTCTGCCAAACAGTCTGGCTGATAAAATGTTAATTAGTGTAGGACAATAATCCCAATTATTTGGAAATGAGAAATATCCAATTAGGACTGTTCTTGTTGCTCATAATAAACATCCCCCTCTCCAGTCTTCGGGTTGATTTGCCTTCATTATAAAGATTCAGACAGGCTGTTTAATCATTTATTTTTATATTTTCAACATGTTGCAAATCAGATGCGTAGGCAGCCAAAGAATTTTAAATGCTGACTGAATAATTAAAACAACTCAAGAACATTCACATTCGTCTAAGTTTTGGCGGCAGACTCTGTCTAAAATATTGTGTATATTTCTTCCCTACTTTCATTTGATTAAATGTGGCTGTAAGCTTAATTGAGACTCGTCTTATCTTATAATCATCTGCGGTTATGGCTTGTTTTTTAAATTTTTTTATTGAATCAATAGCGCAGTGTTTGGAGATTATTCGAGAGAGAAATGTCTGCGTAGAGTAAGTCAGTTATGTGAGTGTAAAACTGCATGGATGAACTGAGTAAATATTTCATATTTCTGAAGCAGAACATATCGTCACCCTATTAAAATAATGGCCTAAGTCATTTTTTGTCGAAAATTAGTTTTTGGCCTTAATTATCTCTTGATAATGTTTTTGTGTTTTCCCAAAAACTTGAAAAAAATTACTCTATTTTCATTATTTTAATAGGGTGACGATATATAGACCAAATGATAGGTTCAGCAATACAGCGCTTGATTCGTCAAAATCAATCAAAGCGAGGGCATGATTCCCATCCAATATCTATGTGAGACCAACATCAAATCAGATGCTTTAATGGAATGGAAAAATGTACTCTTCATTCAATCGAAATGTGTACATTTTCTAAATGGATGTACTCAATCAAGGCTAACGTTATTTGAAAGTGTCAAATCTGAGTATCGTATCCTTAACAGTAAGGCAGGGATCATCAAATCATGGTCCTTGAGGTGTTATTTCTTCTGCTGATGAAAAACAATGTTTAGTTTATTGAGATTGGACAATGTTTTGTAGCAAGCAGGTTTTTTGGAAACTGTGGCTCACGACTCCACTATGTACTGGCAAATGTTTTTCATGCATTGCCCATTACAAAGTAAATGTGATGATGATCCCTACATCATTGCCTTAACTTACCCTCTCAGTGTTCTGCATGAAGGACACTATGTCACACCCATCAGACTGTTTACAGCTTTAAGAACCCCTGAGGGTTTGTTTCCCTGTATTCCGTAGCCCCCTGGGATGGTTGAGTAGATAATGTTTCATATCTGTTGTCAGCGTCTGTTCGCGTATGCAGTGATAATGCGCTATTTTTCTGTGTATCCGACCTCTCCCCGGAGTGAGGCTTGATGTCAAGGTCAAATTAGCTTGATGTTTTAATTGTCTTACTCGGTCTGAAAAAAATTACACGGCTTACTGTGATTGCCATTTTCAGAACGAAGATTGATAGGGCGCCTGATCAAAACGCATTGCAGTGATTGGATAATTGATCATAGCCTGTCACTGTGATTGGTTAACTGATCAAAGATGATGATGGTGATTGGTTAACAGATAAAAGCTGTGCGTGGTGATTGGCTCATTTTTCACAGCTGCTGACTGTACTTGGTAGACTGATCAGCGCTAGTGATGTTAATTGACTGATGAAAGGTGGTTGCAGTGATTGGTTAAGCCAGCGTTCGCATGGATTCCCCCTGCTCTGTGTGCCATACAGGAAACAGAGGAAACTACACATCACATTCTGTAACAGCCTACTTTAAAACGTTCAGAAGGCCTCACCCGCCCTTCGATTAGGCCATCTTGTCCCCACGGTCAATTTCATTATGCCTCCCCACCCCCCCCCCCACCCCACCCCCCACTCCACCCCACACTGCTGATGAGTAGAATGCCAGGGTGGGGCGGGGAGTTCATTTGCAGTAAAGTCTGTGAAGTGCGTGACTCAACCCCCCCCTACCCCTCCTAAATGACTGATTCCCTGTCCACCCCTCCCACATGCCCTCTGAAACAGCTGCATGGAGGGTCGTTGGGGGGGGGAGGGGTTTCGAGGGGTGGGGTGGAGGGGTTTCAGCGTCGCCTACAATCAAGGCCCGTTTGGTTCGCAGTGGGTCGCCGCCTAGTGCCTCCAGCGCAAAGCCTTCCCTGCTGCTTAAGCTGAGTAGCAATTTTGCTAAATGACGGGGCTTACTCATTACAGCCCGGTCCCCCCCCCCCTTTAAATCATCCTCTGCACCCTTATTATCATCTGCTCATAAAATTATTTAGTTTCTGTGACTTTATATGACAAATACGAAGCACTGCCATAAAATTAAGTAATGGAAATTTTTGCAGTTTGTTTTTAGAATTTAAGGAAAGACCATAGAATATTCCGGAAAAAAATACATTCTTATCTGGTTTTCTGCATCTGGCTAACCTCAGCCTCAGACAACATACCTCTGCTTCCCACCAATCATACCAGCAATGCACCGCACGGATTAGAAGAAAAAAGATCCAGCAATTTTCTATCTTCAGGTAAAACCCGAGCGGAAACAACTTGTATGCACAGAAAAGTTATAAGCAAACATTCCAAAGTTGACTGGGTGCAAAACAACCAGTAGCACATTGCCTGAACAGATACTGGACAGTGAAGCGTAGCAGTGGGGTCTGAAAAGGACATCGCAGCATCGCGTAACACATATTTTGGAACTTCACCTCACTGTATTTTCAAAGTATGTACACTTTTAACTTCAGCTGTCCATGTCGACTGTTGACGGCACTGTTGTTTCTCTTGGTTCATTTTTTTTTTCATTCATTTTTGGAGCCACTGCAATGAACAGTTTTTGAAGGTACAAACTAGCTATGAAGGACAATTGATTTATGACACTGATTGCAAATATTGAAAAGGTCGATATATAAAGGAACTATGTATATTCAGCATGGAAATTCAGTGAGCCACATATACCTACTGTATATGAATATGTTGTCATTGGTAAAGGTCCATTGCCTCTGGGTCTTCTCTCATCTGACTCAAGAAGCAGTATTGATAGAAAAGCTCAACATTATGCTCTGGAGATGGACGTGATCCAAGACTCAGTAAGGACAACTACTATTCTGAGAATAAACGTTGGAACCCATAATACACTCGGCGAAGGACTCAAACATTTTGAATTATAGCTCCTTTAATATTGAATTCCTGATATGTAACCCCAAATGAACAACCAGATGAATAATATTTCACTGGGGGATACTTAAACGACTCCTCCAAAGTAAAGTTGGTTTCAGCTTAATGGCTGCGAATGCTTGAAGGATGCAGTACAAATGAACAGAACAGGATACGAGTGATGCCTCTGTGCTTCTATTTCAAGGTAAACAGATGCAAAACCTGATGAGAAATCTCTAAATAAAAGAGCTTGCAATTAAATGAAGAAGCTTGAGTTGTGCTGATTAAAATTTGGTCACATCTTTGCGTTTTTATCGGTTGGAAATGTAAGATATTTGTGACTGAGTTCAGCAGTGGAGAAAGAGCTGTAAGTTATTTAGGAATGATGTGCTCTGTTAATGGGTGCTTATGTAAGGAGAGAGTGAGAGGAGTCCTTCAGACTCGCTGCAGGCCAAAGTGGCAGGTCCTCCATTTTAGATGCAAACGGCGCTACACTGCACAGTGAGCGGTATAAGAGCCGCTGCTAAGCACTCACGTACGTTTCGGCTCCAATTATGTTGCCGGGATTAGAGGACGAAAATCCTGGAAAAAGAGCGCTTGCAATTAGACCCCAGCGGCAGCCGTCAGGGTGTTTAATTACAGACAATGAGTGTGATTAAGGTAAGAAGTGTAATAAATTACATTAACATACTCTGGAGGTCAGGAAGGACATTTTTTTTTTGCTTGTTATTTGTTCTTTTTTGGTAGAAAGGGGCAGGGGTGGGGCAGGGTATACAACAAAAGAATTAATTTCCCTACCACTGCTAAGGAACTGTACAATTCATGGCTAAAAGTGCGCTCATCCAAAATCAAATTCAAAAATCACAAGCTTTAGTATGAAGTTGGATCCACCTTTATTATTAGGCTCCTATCTACTGGGAGGGTTCACCACCAGATGTTAGAACATTTCTGCAGAGCCTTCCATTCCATTCCAGTCAGGAAAGTGATAGTGGACTCAGGCACTGATTACATGGTTGCATGCAAAAAAACAAAAAGAAAAGGGATGTCATTGTTCTCTCCGCAAATCGAAAACAAACCGCCTAAACCTTTGCAGCTCACCCTCTCAGCTACACAGCAGCTGTGTTGCAGGACAGCAGCATGTTCGTATGGTGCAGGGAAGAAGAAATTCAGCCCAAAATATAACTAGAATTACATTTACAGGGGGTGGTAAGATACTGGAGATGCATTTCTACAGATAAAAGCTTCTGTTAATCAAGTGTAATGTAATGGTCACAGCATTTGAAACACCTGCATAAATACCAGCTCACAGAAGCTCCAAACTTCTAAATATCCTTACCCTCACAGTATAATTGGCCTATCTCATTTTTTAAGGTTTTTTAATCATTATGTTTATTGTTAGAAGAAAAAAGGCATTTTTTCGTTTACACACGAAAGAACGGGCAGCCGATATTTCAATTCGGAAAAAATATGACAACGGCAATTATGTTATGAGGCTAAAGATATGCTGGTTCAGACTTGACGATGTTGTGGGTATGTTTAGAGCTGCAGTTCTGTGATTTGTAGCGACTGCACCACCACATGTCCATGTGTTCCTATTGGAGCGCTTACTGTTGCTGTTTTTTGGTGTTTGGCATACAATGCCGTGAAAAAAAATCTGAATTTGTAAGGACTTTTTCTGGGCATCAGACAAGGTGCACGGAAAAATGACAATTATGGAACTGGATTCGGATGCAAAGATGAAGTTGGCTTTATTAAGCCTTAGCTGTCCCGCAGCAAGGGGGGAGGGGTGGGAGGCAAAAATGCGAGGTGACAACATCACAGTTTAGAAATAGAATGAAGATGCCTTTGAGCAAGTCTAAGCGTCTATACTATACAAAGCAGTGAACTACGGGCTTACAAGACTTTGCACTGAAGCAGAGCGATGATCTCCATTGTAAAGGGCCGCTAATTACATAGAGACAATGATTAACAGATGTGGGGAATCAGGTGGAGCGTGGAATGCAGGCCGGGTCTTGTTGAGCCAGTGAGCGCCGGAGGCTTGGTGTTACAGCCTCCTTCCCTATTTCCTCTTTATTTTAGCTTATTTGTCAGATTACTGTTTCAGATTATCCAACTAATTTTAATTTTATAAAACTTCAACCTGACTAAACACAAAATGCAGCCTATAAATGAAAATTTCATTCATTAACAGGGAAGAGTTATTCAAAACCTATATCACCCACGTGATAAAATAATTCGGTCACTCTTTAGATGAAGTGTTGCTCATAAAGGCTCTATACAGCATGTATAAAGCCTTCATAAATGAGACAGAAGTGTCTTCATAAACCACACATAAGCAAATATCATGCTTTGTAAAGGTTGAAGTGACACATCCTTATTTAGCTTTTGATGCCAGATGTGACAATGACAATGTCACTAAGCTAACAATGTCACCCTTTATCGCATTTAGCCACTAGCTAAGTGACATTGTCAGTTATATCATATCTGGCATCACATGCTGCATATGTATGTGTTATTTAACCCAATATAAAGCATGATATTTGCTTATGAATGATTTATGAAGACATTATGTCTCATTTGTGAAGGCATTTGCTCAGGTCCTGAAGCAGCAAAGCAGCTTCAGAAGATCACTCTATTACCACCAAAGTGCTTGTCTGCTGATAAGATTTTCTTATTGAGTAATATTTTGCTTCCTTTTTGGCGGAAGCAACAGGACGCATATCTTCCAATATGTGCCACTTTTGTTTCACCAGTCCACAAAACATGATAGCAAAAGACTTGGAGGTCATCAAGATGTTTTTTTTGGCAAGTATGAGACAAGCGTTTGTGTTCTTTTAGGTCAGCAGTGATTTTTGCCATGCAGTTCCCCCTAGATGAAATTTTCGACCCATCTCTTTTTTGTTGTGGAATCATGAAAACTGACCATCACTGAGGCAAGCAAGGCCTGCAGTTATCTGGATGATAATCTGAGTTCTATGGTGACCCCCCAAATGGGTCGTCAATATGTTCTTGGAGAAATTTGGTCAGCCGACTACATCTGGGAAGGTTCAGCTTTGTTTGAAGATTTCTTTCTTTGTAGATAATCGCTTTCATCACGGTTTGCCCAGGTCCCAGAGCCTTTAAAATGGCTTTTAGATTCTTTCCAGACTGGGTGATGTAAGTGACTTTGTTTCTCATTTGTTCTGGAATATTTTTTGATTGTGGCATCATGAGCTGCTTTTTTGCCTGCGTCTAATTGCCTGACAGGCTCTGTTTGAGTCATGTTTACATTCAACAGGGCTGGCAGTGCCTTGTAAAATTGAATTCAATCATACTTTTTTTTTTTCAATTGAATGAGCCAATGAGTAAAAAATGAAATCATTATTTTAAAAAATTAAATCATAATTTAAAAAACTGTTTTGATTTACTAGCAATTATCCTTGTTTAATATTAAAATTAATTTGATGGTCTGTAAGTGGGACAATGCATTGCATGCAAAAATTAAAAAAAAATATTGGGCCGGGTGCAATGGCCTGGTTAGACCTCTTTTCATCAGACACATGCTACTGATTAGCATTAAAAATAATAGGATAGACCTGTGTAAATGCTTTTGTAATTGTGGTTTAAGGACTTCATGGTTAAAAGCATGCAGTGCTTCCATCTGCCATTCACTCCCTGTTTGTGTCACTGCCATTAGCAGGGATGGAGAAGGCTGGGCCCTGACATAAATAGCATAATTTATCTTGGCTGGGCCACCACAACAGATAAAGTGAAAATCTTTATGGAGTTGTTATGGTGTTCAAAATACTGGAATCCACGGTCACGATATCTAATATGAAGTCTCTTCTAAACTAAGGTAGAAATACCTCTGTTAGCATTAAGCCAGCCCTTTGTTTAAATGATCTATTGTCAGCATTAATGCAGAAGGAACAGAAAGACTGATTCTGGCCTACCTAGCTGTGGGTGGGCCAGAGAATCCCAATCAGGGCTGAATTTGGAACGGGGAAGAATAAAGTATAAGTTTTCCTTCAATTGTTCTCTCTCTCCTTCTCTCTCTCTCTCTCTCTCCCTCTCTTTGCCAGATGGAAGACAGCCAGTCCCTGAAGATTATTGGGGAGCTGTGCAGGTGTGGGGTTTGGGCTGGTGTTTGGGAGTTAGGAGCTTGGTCTGTTACCGGCCAGAGAGACAGCTGCCTGCTTTAATCAAAGTCTTCCAGAAGGATCAGGTCGCTACCCTTCCTCTGAAGCACACCGTAGCTCTGGCGCCAATCCAAATCCTTGCTGTCTTTCCTGGCAGAGGAAGGATTTGTGTGTGTGCGCGCGTGTATGTGCGTGTGTGTGTGTTCGCGCGAGTGTGTGTTGGGGTGGGAGGGCAGAGTATGAGATCTCTAAGGTCAAATACCACTTTTTCACCTCTGTTTGTTTGCCGTGACAGTAAGTAGGAGGAGAGGAATGCGGTATAGAGGATGGATGGAGATGTCCCTCGTTCGGCAGCAGAGAAGCCCAATTACTTTTGACATCTCCAAACACACCGAGACAGGCAGCCTACGACCCCACCCTCCATCCATCCATCCATCCTCCTTTCACCATCCATCAATCTCCTCATCCAGCACACTAAGCAAATCACACTGAAGTTCCCCTAAAGCAGAGCTCCAGTCCTCGAGGGCTGCAGTGACTGCGAGTTTTTGGGATGTACATTACAGCAGTTGCTGAATCAGGCCTTGTGAACATGGTGTGTAGACTCAAATTTAGGCACAAAAACAATGTAACTCCCTGATATGAAAGAACTATTTCACTGACTTCTTTGAGGAGTGGTCTCAGAGAAAGGGTGATGTTTTGATATGCGATAATTCAGGCACATAGCTGACCCAGTATTTACCTAATTGAAATTCTGCTCTAGTATGAATTTTACTATAGTTCTTCCCAGCATGGATTCTGTGTGGTTTCTGGTGAGGGACCTTCAATCACATCATGGATGTGATTGAACAAACTCATTTAATGAATAAGATTTTTTCAACTAATCTGTATGCTGCTGCGTAATGATGGCTATTCATTGCATAGTTTGATTAATTTTATTTACTATAAGGTGTCTTGGTGATGGTGTTTATTTACTTTTTTACATAGCAGAGTAAAGAAACAATTGAATTAAAATGCATCTTCAAGTTGATCAAAACTCTGCTTACTTACTGACATACATATTTTCCACATGCCACATTCCTCACCAAGACACATATAAAACAAGAGGGCACCCAGAGAGCACATACCTCTGCCAGCAGGTTTTGATCCACTGGCATGTATCAGAGCTGTTTTGTACGAGCCTCGACCACCCGGGACTTACCATTGGAGAGACAATAGCCCTGCTCTCTTCCTGCGTTAAAGCGCGTTGCTTTGCCAAACCAGTTCCCATTTACGTTTCCTATTTAGCATCTGAGAGTTAATTTGTTCAGTTGTGAGGATCAATCAGTAGAATTACTGTCCAGTGACCTTAAGCTTGAATTATTTATCAGAGCAATAATTATCAAGCATTACCCTGTCCTCATTAATGGTGACGTAGAACATAATTGTCTTTCAAAGGTTATGAATTCCAACAGCTCACAAAATGCTTTTGTTTTTTTCTGCGTCAGTGTCCAATTGGCTTCATACGCCTAATAATATGGTTTGGTCAATTCAGGTCTGCATATTAAGTTTGCTTTAAAATAAAAATAAACCTTTTTTCTACAATCTGTGACAATGCCATAATGCAGATTTATTGTCAACCTGTTTCCAAATTAGAATCAGGAAATTAATTATATGAATTTACTGAGCAAATAGGCTTCCAACAAGCCGCGTTGCCATACATGACTAGGACAGCTTTGCATCAAGGAGGAAGGCAATTAACTGAAATTTCTTGAAATCCTATCTTGAAGTAGAATGTTTGTAGTCATGCTGCTGAAGATGGTGTTTAAATAAGGTTTAGACTTTGTTTTTAATCAGTGAATTAGATAATAGCCGGTTATACAATGTCATACTGTATCCTCCCTACAGCTTACACAGATGCTGGACTCTAAATTCATCAATGAATTTGCTACTAGAGACCAATTTTTCTAAACTATCAAGTTACCAACATTTTGACGCGAGACGAGTTGGCAATTTAATCAATTAATTATTATTAAATATTATTGCATCGTGGCAACCAGCGTGCAGCTGAGCCTCCCTCGACAAATAACTATTTTATAGAATTTCTTATTTTTACCCAGAACCCAAAATGTAATAGAATTAATTTTATAATACTTAAATATATATTAATAATAAATATATAATTTTAAAAATCTGGCTTTCTTCAATAGCTTTGGTTCTGTTCCGTTAATTAATTTACACAATTCAATTATTGTCCTATTACTTTGCCCCTCCGTCTGTGCATTTCTGATGCCTTCCCCCTCACCTGTTCCTCATTGTTACTCATTGTCTCTGGTATTCCTTTCTTTGTCGTCCCTAGTGCCTGATTGTTAATGTAATGGCTTTTTCAATGCTCTGAGTAAAGTGCACTGGAAAAATGGAAGATGTGGAACTGGATTCAGATGCGAAGATGACAGAAGTTTTTTATGCCTTTTTTGAAGCATCACGACAGAAAAGGCAAATGCAAAAACAAACGGCTAACGTGTTTCCAAATCTTGTTACAATAATGCGCTGAACTATAACTGAAGTGACAGCGCATTTGTATGCAAAGCAAACAGGACACGATGTTCCAAATATCACAACGATAATGCGCTGAACATAGAGTACAGAGCTATTAGTTAAGGGTTTTTAAAATTACGCAAATACACAGTTATAATGTCAATAATAGAGTAGCATGAGGCGACAGGCTTACAAGGCTTACGAGACTTTGTACTGAATGATTGTGAAGTTCGTGGTTATATAGGCATAGGCAGTAAATTACACAGTGAGAAACAGATGCGATGGAGTGTGGAATGCGGGCCGGGTCTTAACAGGCCGATGACTGAGGGCGCTAGAAGCGTGGAGTTACAGTAAAACATGGTCCTTGGTGTTGTTTAGCTTTCCAGCATGTTTTTAGTTCTCTGTTATTCTCTCCCAGTCGAGTGGTTATTTGCGATTACCTTTGTATACTGTCCTCTCCTGCCCGCAGTCTTTATTTCTCTCCTATGCGCCCCCATTTCTCTGTTTTGGACTCCTTGGCTTCAGCCTTTGTCTGGACTACGCACCTCATCTTACCAGCCCTGAATTGATCCATTTACATTTTTTCAACCCAGACTGTCTTATCATCCATTAAAGCACTGGTTCTGTAAATGGCTCTGTCCCTCCATTGAGTCGCAATGAACAGTGTAATAGTCAAAAGTATAATAATAATATAAAATATAATTGTATTATAGCAAAAACTATAATAATATCAAGTATAATAGTAAAAAGATAACTGAGAGCCTCGCAGGGTAAGCAGTAGACATTCCACTTCAATTCAGAGCATCTATTTAAGTCTAAAATGGGTGAGATGGACTCAGACAAACTCTATTGGATATGACTTAACACTGGGGGTTTTTTACTGTGTACTACAAGTACAGCATTATAGCCTTTGTTCAATGCTCTCCTTTTTTTTCAGAAAGAGATTCCACGACATATTCTCTCTGAAATTTTGTCTATTTTCACCAATGTGTTAACAGTATAATGAGACCTAAAATCTTATATTCCCTTTTTTGTTTAAATATTTAGCTCTTCAAGTAACTGTTAGCGTGTCGCATGTATTTTATCACCCCATAGCAAATCTTGCTATGAATCAAAATGTCAACATATCTGACCTCAACTAACAAAAGTATAATTATTTTTTAGGAAAAAGCAACGCAGAATCAAGAGTTAAATCTGAGAATCTGAAAAAAAGTGATTTCTGGCATCATTTTTATTCACTCTAGAGAAGATCACTCTGAACTCGCATTAGTGGAAGGATAATACAGGCATTGACATTACCCTTTTCATTTTCAGATTGCATAGCAACATTATATTGTGATTATTCATACATTTGGATAAACCTGAAGTTACAAAAGGTAGTTATTATTCACAAAAACATAAACTGTTTTTAACTGACAGAAAATAATGTGGTTTTTTACATAAATTAATGACTAACTTTCTAATAGTTGGTATTTAATGACTGCACTCATAATTTCCAATACCTTACTGTAAAGTGTCACTGCATTATCACAGACGAATCATTATCAAAGGGAATTACAACATTGGATTTCAATAACATTTATTTTTATTTCTCATATTCTTCTTTTTGAGGACTAGGTCTGGGGGTAGTCGCTAGATCTGAGAAACAGCACTTTAAGTAGAGAGACAGAGCCGATTACAAAATGGCCACCATTTTTCACCGGGAATGTGCTGGAAGCATGACATCATTAAGTGGACAGCACCTTCGGGGTGGTTTTAGCAGTGTCGGCAACACTTCCACAGGCATGATCAATCCTTCTTATAGCAGCCCTGATAGACCAGTAATCTATTTTTAATATTACCTACTTAAGTGCACTGACAGAGTGTCTTCATACAGATGTCACGTCTCCATCCACTGACTGCAAATGACATGTAAAGCAGCAGGTTTTGGGCTTTTCCAGTATTTCTGACTGTGCTTTTAAGATTACAGAGTTAAATAACACACACAGACACACACGTACACACATATGCACACACGCACACACACATATGCGCGCGCACACACTCACACACACGCACACACACACACAGAGTGCCAAGACTGAATTTCAAATTAGTGACAGACATGTATTCTTGAAGTAAGTATATGGGATGAACAAGCTTTGGTGGAATCTCCTTTTGAAGTAGTCTATGCTGAAAAAGGTCAATCAGGATATATTATTGTGAGTTTTTGTTTCTTTGGGTGTTTGTTTGTGTGATTGTTACATATGTACGGTTCATGTGAATGTTTGAGTGTTTATTGAATGTGAATGCATGCGTGTGCGCATGTGTGTGTATGCAGTGACATGTCGTGATTCTCATTAATATCTCACTCCAGGTGCTTCACAAAGGTGTCATTTCTCTTGTGTGCTATCATGCAGCAACAGGAAAATTCTCCCAAGCAATGATCCAAATTGGCCCATCATTGGCGGTACCATGGGACAGCGGGTAGCATTGCCGTCTCACAGCAAGAAGATTGTGGGTTTGAATCCAGCCTGGAGCTTTTCTTTGTGAAGTTATGTTCTCCCCGCATTTGCACGGGTTTCCTCCGGGTACTCTGGTTGCCCTGCGATGGATTGGCAAGCTGTCCAGTGTGAGTCCCTGCCTTCCGCCCATAGTCAGCTGGGATGGGCTCCAGCTCGCCCATGGCCTTAGTGAGGAAGAAGCGGGTATAGAGAATGGAAGGATGGATTGGTACAGTTCTCTACAGAACCACCATTACAGTGGCACCATGCTGCTATTCATACACAGTATTAAATACACTTGTTAACTGATTTTTGCTCATCTGGGCTGCACTAAATGAACTTCAAGAAACCCTGTCATAACCAGTGTTTTATACAGTATGTGCAAGCCTCATTTTTATCTCTGTCTAGTTGGAATCATAAGCCTGTCATACTTTCAAGTGACCTTAAGTATGTTTGACTGTTTTTTTGTGTCTGCGTATGTATGTTTGTGTTTGCCGAACATGTGTTTTTTGTATTGTATTAATTGTACGTGTATTCGGGCGCATAGTATATTTTCAATGATGTATGCATAAACATGTGAGCATGTGTGCATTGCATATGTGCACTGTAAACCCAGATAGTGTGGTGCAATCGTCTTGCGGAAAACAATTACCTCAAAAAAAAAAAAAAAAAAAGTGTCAGACAACTTACTGCTTTTCAAACTTTTTGCCTTATTTTCTTGAAGTACTGTCAACACGATGCTCATAAGTTGGCATACACAATTTTTGAGGTAGTAGATTTCCACAAAACATTGAGTCTGCCGCACTAACTGGGTTTACAGTTTGTGTTTGATATATAAGGCAACACAAAGAAACAATGGCAGATTGACCCTCGGACATCACTGCTGTGTGAAATATTCTGTACAAACCAACGCTACTCCAGGGAATACAATGGCCCTCCTCTGAAACCACAATCGACATGCATTCTTTAATTAGGGCTGCCCTGAATTAAACGTTCACTCGTGTACCACTTTGCCAGTTTTTAAATTGCTGGCAAACGAGATAGCCAACAAGCCGCTATTGTTCCACGTTGACCAGGGAGAGTCCAACACCGGCCGTGTTCAGAGGCTCGTTGCCTGGGAGACGGCTTGTTTGTTCACATGCAGAGATATTTCATTCCCCGGGAAGAGAGGGTAATGGAGCTGTCCTCTGGGTCGTGAGGGGGAGAGGCAGCAGCATAGCATAATAGCTAAGGACCAGGCCGCAAAATCAGAGGTTTCCAGTCTAAGTCCTCGTCAAGTCCCTCGACAGCTGCACTTAACCCAAACTGCCTCTGTAAATATCCGGAGGTTATAAACACATACTGTGTGTGAGAGCTGTAAGATGTGTAAGTCAGTCTGAATAACTCTGCCAGTATGCCTTAAAATGGATGACATGACCGTGAGCAAGAGGATTTGAAGGCAATGCCTACATAAGTAGAAAAAAATACATTAATCTTCTTCTTTTTTTTTTTTGAACATTTTAAATTTGCAGGCCGCTACGGAGCATGGATTTGAGGACCAGTTTGCTGGGCCGCTAGTATTTCTTTTTCAGAGCCGGAGAGGAGAGCATGACCGGAATTTTCACTACATTTCAGCAGAGATCCTAAAACTGGGATCGCTGGCCTTGACGCAGACTTCTCCCGCCGCTACTTTAGCATTTTGCGCTACCTGTTTCCCCCTCTAATCAGCGGTACCCACTGCGTGCAGATGGCGCCATTATTAGCCTCATTCAAATGAAGCCTAATGACTGATGAGGAGAGCGGCCCAATCAACGCGTATAGCATGGTAATCGCTTGCCGTGTGGATTATTCAGAGAAGCTGGCGCTCATAAAGTGCCGCTCTGTGTTTTTTATCGATTTTTTATATAATCAGCTGAACCTCACCCCATGAGCAGATGTTGCTGAGTCTCTCTCTTTCTCCCCCTCCCACTCTCTTTCCCTCTTCTGCGCTCCTTCTTCCTCTGTCTTTCTCTCTACTTCTGTCTGCCTTCATGTACCACTTTCGCCTAGTATCTCCTTAACCCCTTTTCTCTCTCTCTCTCTCTCTCTCTCTCTGCCTGCTCATGAAATACAGGCACGAGACGTCCTGATCATCAAATATAGCAAAATCTTGGTTCTTTTTAATATGCCACTCCGTTGTCTTTTTCCGTTTGCTCCGCCTGAACATGAAAATATTAACAAAGCGAGAGGTTTTCATCTCTGTGATCAAACATATCTCTTCCTTGAGAAGATGAATCGTCAAGTGCTTGACCTTCACGGAAGCCGGATAAACATTCACTCATACTGTTATAAGATTCAAAGTTATTTAATCGCACGAACCATTTAAAAAGGCATTTCACAGTATGGCCACTTTCTGCAGCTCCTGACCTACATCCAATCATCTGCCCTAAACTCACTAATGCTAATCATTTCAACTGCTGACTTAATTGAGCTCAGAGATCACTTAAACTTGTAATACTGCATTGGCAAAGGACATTCATGAGCACTTAAGTATCATCAAATGAAATTTAAGGAAAATATAGCCTGAAACAGGGCCACCTACAACCATGTTTTACTATACTATGCACAATTTACTCGTCATATCCTGCATTCTGCCAGTGACTATAAGCAGTTCTTGTTGATTCATATTTGTAACCCTGGACCACAAAACCAGTCATATGGGTACATTTTTCATATGGAGATTCATGCATATTCTGAAAGAGTACTAAAAATGCATTCCTGTAATGTGTAATTTGTCAAGATCGGGTAAAAATTGACTGAGATATGGCATTTTGAAGATGGGAAACTTGAGCAATTGAAATTTACAGAAAACAGAGAAATTGAGTTTCAAAACTGTCATATTCACTCCTTGGAAACACATATTTGTAATAGAGAGAATTAAATGAAACTTGCACCATTCATTAAGCATACAATCGCCTTTAAAAAGTGCAAGTACAAAGTATTTTTCATGGTAGCCTACACAAAGAAAGAAGCAAAGAAGCCTTGCATTGTACATTTCTCGTGTTCTTGAATCAATTCTCAGGTGAATGAAAGATGCAGTATTCAAAAACAAACAGGCAGTCTCTCCTTTATATGCTACTACTTTTTCTTCGAGTTTACTGGCGGTTTAAAAACCACTATAATTGAGTATAATTGATAACAGAATTACATAATATCAATACCATTTTTGAATTTTTGCTTGAGGAGACTTGATTTTTATTAACTACTAATTGGGATATCATTGGCTCTCTGAAGCTGAAGTGGTTGCTATTGAGGACAACGATTTTCTTCTGTAGCTAGAGAGAATTTTATGAACTGCTGAAAAGATGCTATGGGCAAGGATATTGAGCAGTTTGCACATAAGGCTTGATCCGAGGGTGTCATCTAGTGGTAGAATATTGTAACTGCGTGCAAAGATTTGCAGCTCCATGTCCGTTGACAGACACTTCTACACAAAGTGCTTAATATAGCCTGCTGAGCTCCGCTGTTCTTCTTGAACACGGCTCATCCAGATAATCCTTAAATGATTAATTATATTCTTATTTTAATTTGTAGTGAGTAACGAAGAGGCGAATCTCAAAGTAACAACATAAAAGTAAACTTTCTATCTTTTCAATGTAGTAGGGTAAAAGTCCCGGTAAATTAAAAAAAAAAAATTGTTTCTAGGGAAGGCCCGTCTTTGATTACGCCAAGTGCGGTTTGTTCTGACGTCTCCTGTTGGGACGTTTGAACCTATGTAGTCATCTCATAAATAATCAAATAGAGGGAATTCCCTGCTTTGCAATGATCCCAACAATGTTGGGGAATCTCCTACTGGTGCCGCACTGGAAGTGATTTTTGTTGGCGCATTTTTCATTTTTTTTGGGCTAATTACACAAAGATTTTCACCACTCACTTCTCCTAAATCAAGTTTGGAGGCACCTATGGTAGGATTTTTGCAAAATACTCACTTGGAATTGTGTCTTAAGTTATTTCTCTAACGTTTAATGCACAAATCGAAAAATCGATCATTTTAATGTAAAACGTATTAGACGGCTGTAGCGCAAAATGAGCTTGTGCGACTTACGACTGGTTTTGTGATCCGGGGTCACATTTATAAATTATATTAAATATTCAGAGCAGGGTTGCAGCCAAACCTGGTTTCTACAGGTGCTGTTGCCATAGACCATCAGAGCCAGTTAAAGGCATTTGAGGCTTTTCTCCATTGAATAGCTATACAAAACAAAAGAGGAAGTGTTATCAGTGCTCTGCTGTCCACTGCTGTCGCTCCATCACCGAGTGGGATTACTGCAGACCCCCAACAATCCCTCCTGTTTTCTGCTACTCGGAGAGAATGCAAATCCCCGAAAGGTGGGAGCGTGGGGGGGCGAGGGGGGTTATGCGGCTCAGCCGCTCCTGATTCTCTGGAGGCTTTTCTTTCCCGCTAAGCTCGCTGCTGAGAGAGCCCTGGCCACTGCCGATTGTGAAGGGGGAGAGAGAAAAAAAATCATCAAAAAACCATCAAACGCTTGCTTGGAATGTTAATGTGCAGGCAACACCTGGAATAGTGTGCGTGTGCGTGTGGGCATTTAACTTGTGTGCTTGAGTGCGTGTTTTAGTGTGTGTTTGTATATATGTGCATTTGTGTGTTAGTATGTGCTTGCTTTAGTGTTAGAGTGTATGTATGGCCGTGCCTGTCTGTGTGTGGTTCTCAGTACTTTTGTGAGTGTGTGCAAGTGTTAGCAGTTGTGTTTGTATCAGTGTGTATATGTTAGTGTGCATTCTTGAATTGATGCGTGTTTGTGTGTGTATGTTTGAGTGGATGTGTGGGTGTGTCTCTGCATGTGTGTATGTGTGTGTGTGAGCGCACACGTGTGTGCGCATATTCTAGCAGCCATTTATATATGTGCATGTAAGTGTGTGTCTTTGTGTGTGCAAGTGCATGTGTGTGTACACTAAAAAAATGAAACCCTATGAAATATTAGATTTACCTAATAATGTTATGTCAACTGGTTCCATGCAATAGCTTGCATAACCTTTATTTGACTTCAAACATTTTTGGCTAGTTTAATCAATTGCGTTGTGTGGAATGTACTTCACTCAGTTTTGTGGAACCAGTTTACATAACATTTTTAAGTAAATCTAACATTTCATATGGTTTCATTGTTTTGAGTGTAAGTGTGTATGTGTGTGTGTGTGTGCGCACGCATATGTTCATGTGTGTATGAGCGGATGAGTGGGTGTGTGTGTGTGTGTGTGTGTGTGTACGTTCTTCTGCCTTCTATCCCTCCTTTGAAATGCAGAGCCCAAGGCTGTGAGCACCTGAGAGGCTGTGCTAGGGTAGACTGCACTGTCTATGGGGGGGGGGGGGGGATGCTTAGTTACTGCAGACCAGCACAACACACTAAAATGGCTTCTTTGATGCCATTCACAAGACATCAGTTTCATTAAAGTCGCTAAAAGAAATAGAGCTTTTGCTAATGCTTCAGCTGGTCCAGGTACAGGAATCGGAATCACAGTACGTCACCACGCTGCACATTACAAAATGCAATGTAAAATTGATGTGATTTTCTAAAAAAAAAAAATAGATAAAAGATTTGATCTCTAAAACAGTAATGATAATTCAGCTGTAATTGCCGCAGTGCTGCATGTTGCAAAGTTCAAATATGGAGGATGTAGAAATGTACACAAATTAAATGCATAAACTGTCAGAGACAGAGTGCCCTATTCAAGATGTTATGTGATATTGACCTTTTTTTGTTAAGCCTAGTCTGGAGCTTGCTTTGGGCATGTGCTGGGCATGTCTGAGAGGGGAAAGTCCCAGAGGGAAAAAAAAAAAAGTCTAAAAGGTGGGAGGGGGCTGTAAAAGAGTATATAAGGAGAGAAATTGAGAGAGTAAAGTAGGAGCAGGAATTGCAAGGAGAAGGATACATTTGACCAGACCTGTCACTCTTTTCAAGACCTGTGAAGTTTTTTTTTGTGGATTTTTGCCTGTTTTGGAGCATTTTCCTGTCCCAGGACATCACCAAGCAACCCCATCGCAAAGGGACTGTAAATATCTTTTTTTATGTCAATCTTGGTCAGTAGATTAGATTGTAAATTAGTTCAGTGCTTTGGTTTTATTTAATCTGTTCAGTTTTAAAATTTTGCCTGTCATCCCGGGTTAGACCATTGTGTGAGTCATTTATTGAAAGCCAAATATTTCAAATTGTGAAATTGTTTTTTTGAATTTTCCTGGATATATATTGACAGATCAACAGCAATGGATGATTTCTTGGCATCACCAACCGTAGAGGTTTTGAAGTCTTTTAAAAAGACAGAACTGCTAGAAATATGCAGACAGTTAGAGCTGACGGAGGTACAACCAGCCATGCAAAAAGCAAGAATGGCTAGGGAGACTGTTGAATATTACATTTTTGTGTTTGCACCAGGAGATCTGGAACAGTTTCCAGTGGAAAATCAAAATGAGATTTTGATTTAGAGAAGTTAGACAGAGAAGAAAGGCTCCAAATGGAGCAACTAAAAATTAAAATGGAAGTGGATAACAAATTTTGTGCTAGCTAAGAGGTTAAACTGGTGCCCCCATTCTCCGAGAAGGAGGCTCATAAGTATTTCCAGTGTTTTGAAAAGGTAGCTAAGAGTTGTCAGTGGCCAATGGAATACTGGCCTCTGATGTTGCAAACTTTCCTCAAGGGTAAAGCTCAACAAGCCTATTCGGCTTTGTCTGCAGATGATTCCTCTGATTATGAGGTTGTCATAAAGGTTATTTTGAGAGCTACTGAGTTGGTTCCAGAGGCTTACCGAAAGAAACTCAGAGGTCTGAAGAAATCTGACAATCAGACTTATGTGGAATTTGCTAACGAGAAGAAGGTTTGTTTTGAGTGCTGGTGTACTTCTATGGAAGTCAAGGATGATTTACACTCACTAAAAAGAGATGTTGTTAGTTGAGGAATTCAAGAACTGTGTTAAGGATAATATTAAGACCTACCTTGATGAGAAGCAAGCAATTTGCATTCAGCTGCCAAATTTGCAGATGAATATGCTCTCACTCATATGTCCAAATTTCAATCTAGCAGTAACAATAGATTGTTCCAATTTCAGAAGAAAGGTAATGGTGATACCCAAGATTCCTCAGCCAAAAACAAAAACAAATCTGGTGATGGTGCTCAGAAATCCAGTCGCAGGTCTGATCAAAGTGTGAAAGCTGACAGTGACAAAAGTGGTCTAGTTTGCAATTATTGCAAAAAATAAGGTCATGGTCAACTATGGTCATATGGTCAACTAACTGTTGATTCCTTAAAGTTAAGAAAGAAAAAGAAAAGGATACCAAAACAAATGCCTTTGTAAAGACAAGATTAGAAACCTCTGTAGTAGATGACTGATCTGCTAAATTGCCTGCTCCTTGTGGGGCTAGGAAGCCTGATATTGCTGACTTTGTGAGGGAGGAATTTCTTCCATTTGTGTCAGAGGGATTTGTGGCTCTAAATTAGCATTCTCCTCCTGTGCCCATCTATATCCTAAGGGATACCAGAGCTTCTCAGTCACTTTTGTTGATGGACTCCTTGGAGTTACGTGATGAGACCACTTCTGGGATTTCATACTTGTTCAAGGTATTGAAGGGAGGACAGTATCTGTACCCCTGCACTCTATATTCTTGAAGTCAGATTTAGTTACAGGACAGGTAAAGGTGGGAATTATGTCAAGTCTACCTATAAAGGGTGTTTCTCTGTTGCTAGGCAATGACCTGGCTGGGGGCAATGTAGTTCCCCCTGTTCATCTTACTCTCAGCGGTGCACTGAAGATGGTAACGAAGACCCATTTCTGTATCCTTCCTGTGTAGTGACCGATGCTATGGCCAAGAAGGCTCAAGAAGATGATGATGCGGTGCCGTTCAGCACATCATGACTCAGGTGGTTCGCCTCATGACTCTGTTCGGCCTACTATGGTTTCTCCGTTTGAGGCTTATCAAACACTTTTATCAGTTCTTTGTTCAGCCAGTCAGATGGGTCTGGTGATTCTGATGTGTCTGAAGACTTGTCTCTGTCCAGAAAGAGGTTGATTGAGGAGCAAACTAATGATCCTGATATTTGTGTTCTAAAGAGGAGAGCCTATCCTGATAAAGAAATAGACGCAGTTCCGGTTGGGTATTATCTCAAGGATGGTGTGTTGATGCGGCAGTGGCGCCCTCCTGATATCCCTTCCAATGCAGATTGGGCAATGGTCAGGCAAATTGTTCTTCCGAAGGTCTCCAAGAATGAGATCTTAACAATGGCTCATAGTTTACCTTTAGGAGGTCATCTTGGTGTTAACAAGACTTTTGATAAGATCATGAAACACTTCTTCTGGCCTGGACTTCGGAAAGATGTTAGTTTTCAATGCCTTGTTTTCATTTCCATGCTTTGCACTTTGTCTCCCCTTTGTGTACACTTTGTGTATCTTTGCTCACGGTCCCTTGTCTTGCGTGCCACTCATTCGGGTGATTTATTGGTTTCTGGGTTTCATTCTTCCTTCATTACCTTGTGTGCTTGCTTCCTCTCTCTTTTACTATCTACTAACCATACTAACAGTTTGTTGTTTTCGATAATTACTAACCCTCATTAACATTGTATATTTTTACTAACTTACTAATATGCTCTCGGGATTGTATAGCTGCACATACTAATTGACTAACAATCTCTCAGCAGTCGCTCAATTCTAATCTCCGCCTCCTTGCCTATTCCTAATTATCTCTGCTGCAAGTTTCCTTGGATTTCCACTTATACTTGGTGGTTTCCTTTTCTTTTATCTTGGCACTTTAGTACTCCTTAACCGGAGCTGTTGTTTTGTACTTAGGTTTGTCTTGTGATCCCTGTCTGCGTTTTGGCAACAGCCAAGTTCATGTAATTAGTTTAGTCCTCATGTGTCTCTCCCTGATCATTGTTACCATTGATTGCACCTGTTCTCCCTGGTCATGTGTTTACCCCGGATGTGTATATAAGATATCTGTTTGGCTCACTCTCTTGTCAGATCGTTCTCCCTAGTTTTCTCGTGCCACGGTTCTCGCCTTGATTTTGCAGTGTTTATCTTTCTGACTGGACCGTCCTTGATATCGAGCTTTGCCTATTCCCTGTACTTTTGCCGCATTCTTGTTTTTTGACCTCTTTTGTCTGACTACGATTTTTGTTATTGGTGCCCTGTGTATGACTCTGGATTTCGCCCTTTGGATTCTGATTTTGGATTGCGGACTTTGTACTGTTGCCAGCTCTGTTGGGGGGTTTCCCCCTTCAGAAATAAAGCCTCCTTTTTTGTATTCTACTGGTTGTCGCACTTAGTTCATTTCATAAATTCCAACAGTGCTACTGTCACGTATCTTGGCTACGTCATAGGCCAGGGTCAGGTGGCACCCATAAATGCTAAAGTCCAAGCCATCATGGACTTTCCAGTTCCTGACAACAAAGCTTTGCGCTGCTTCCTTGGAATGATCGGGTACTACCGCAAGTTCTGCAAGAACTTTACTGAGATTGCTCTGTCTCACCAACCAACTGAAGAAAGGTGTAAAGTTCACCTGGGATGATGCATGCCAGAGAGCCTTCGATCGCCTGAAGTCTCTGCTGTGTCACTTCCCCGTGCTCAAATATCCTGCCTTCAACAAACCGTTCTCCATCGCGGTTGATGCTAGTGACCAAGCTTGTGGATCTGTGCTCCTACAGAGAAGTGACTCTGATGACATTGAGCATCCCGTGGCATACTTCTCCAGGAAGTTCATTCGCCACCAAAAGAACTATTCTACAGTTGAGAGGGAGCTTTTGGCTCTGTTTCTATCCTTAACACTGAGTTTTATGTTTGTACAGCACAAAAGCCAATGATTGTGTACACTGACCACAATCCGTTAATGTTTTTGAGTAAGATGAAAAACAAGAATCTGAGATTTGATTTGGAGTTTGATTTTTACAGGAGTTTGACTTGGAAATTACGCATGTAAATGGTACTGACAATGTAATTGCTGATTGCTTATTCCGTGTTTGAATATGTTTATATATAAAGTGTTTATTAGCATCATGTATTATGTGTGTGTATATATACACAAGTGTCTACTTAACTATTTTAGAGAAATTGAGAGAGTAAAGTAGTAAGAGAAATTGCAAGGAGGAGGATACATTTCACCAGACCTGTCACTCTTCAAGACCTGTGACATGTGGTGGTTTTTTTTTTTTTTTTTTTTGTGCATTTTTGCCTGTGTTGGAGCAGTTTCCTGCCCCAGGACATCACCAAGCAACCCCATCTCAAAGGGACTGAATATCTTTTCATGTCGATCTTGGTCAGTAGATTAGATTGTACATTAGTTCAGTCCTTTGGTTTTATTAAATCTGTTAAGTTTCAAAATTTTGTCTGTCATCCCTTTGCTGTCTTATTTGTCGTAACAAATTGGGGCCATAAAGTCAATAACTTTAAGGAATGTACTTTAAAGAATGAACAATTTTGAACGAATACATTGTACATTCAGGAACAAAAACACCCATACTATCCACACATTTTCTGACCTGCTTTTATGGGTGTGTTGGGTTGGTATGGAGGGGACGGTATGATAAATCGCAGACATCCCTGTTTCTTTCTGCCATTTTATTGCACGGGGTACATCAGTTCTAATTAATGGTGCCAACATGACACAGCAATGTGAATTACTGGCAATTTAACGGACCCACTGACCTTTGTATGCCTGAATGTGTTTCAGGAAAGGAGGAGAATGGAACAAAAAAAAAAACATTAGGCTACTACTCAAATACAAGAGGGTCATGCTCAGGAATGTCAGGAACATTCTGATAAGCTGGGTATTACGTGGAAATGAATACGCACGCAGGTCATCAGAGCATGACAGTACATGCTCACCACAGTTGTGTCATGAAATTTTCAAAGCGAAAGAGCCGTTTGGTAGCCATATAATGATTTTAAATGTTGTATTTTGTGAGGATGAGTGTATTTTTTCTGAAGCGGTAGGGGTGGTTAAGTGCTGACAGTCACGGAGACATCTCCTTGCCCAGGTGGGATCCGAACGCCACAGGGGAGATTCAGCTCACAGGCTAGAGTAATGAAGCTGATGCTCAGCTGGTAACCCCAACACCACCCCCTGTGGCCCGCCTACACCCCTGACTGTGGATAATATTACAGCATCAGCAGGGATCTCTTCGCTCTTTGTCACTAACACCACATGAAACACAGCGGTCACTGGGGAGACAGTAACCACTCGCACAGTGCTTGGGGAACCTCCACTTTGTGTCTTTCTGTCTCTCTCTCTTTCTCTCTATCTCCCTCTCTCTCTCACTCTCCATCATCCTGTCCCCTTCTCACTATCTCCCTCTCCCTTCTTTCTCTCCTTATTTTACTCTCACCCTCTTACTCTCTCTCTCTAGCTTTTGATTCCCAGCTTTTTCTCTCTCTCTTTCCCACAAAAATCTCTCACACTGTTTCCCTCCTCCCTCACCATCTCCTCTAATCTCTGTCTCTTATCCCATATGTATAATAGCACAGACTTGTGAAATATTATTTTCTACATGACCTCACACAATGACCGAGTGGTAAACATTCCATGTTCAAAGTTTCACCCCTCACCACTCCGGTAACATTTTCTTAAAATGCCTATAAAGGACATACTCAGGGTAAGTTGAAATCTTTTCTTGTATTTAACTTCTCTGATGGGCTCGTATACGGGCCGTCGGAGTGTTAAGGGGTCTTAAGCTAAGGGAACATAAATTCAAATTTGTTCATGCGGTAATAAGAATTTATTAACCATTAATTAACTGTTAACTAATGTGTCTTTAATCATCTACTTATGGTGTTTCAATTAGCTAGGGTATGAAAACATACATTATTCATCGGCTTCATAAATGGAAGTGTTACTTAAGTCATACCTAAGTGATACTTAAGGGATGACCTTTAATAAAAGCAGGCATTTTCCATGATCTAAGGGGTTGTTTGTAACTAAGGCCGGTCCACAGGTACGCAATGCCAGCAACCCACAAAACTGGATTTTTTTAAACGTGAGAGAAAAAGATATTCTGAGGCTTACTAATAAACGTATAAAGACGCTCATTATTGTGCACTGCATAACAGGCTCCTCCCAGTCCTGTACCCTAACCTGAGCTGTGTGAAAATGAGTGTGTCTGAGAGACTCTTTTAGGATGCCGCTATATTTCACTATTTGCAACCGAGTCTGTGCTTTTTATCTGCATCGTCTGAATTATCCGCTTATCGAACACCCTGGCACTAAAATTGCTTTAGTCCGTAAGTGTTTATTTGGAAAATTAAGGGCCTGAATATACGTTGTATCGTACAAAAGTAGATCCAAAAAATCTGCCAACAGCACTTAAGTCACAAAAGGTCCAATTTGAGAAAAAAAGATTTTAAATAAAAGATGCTTTACCATCCTTACCACACACGGTGTGAAAATGTGACATAAGTTCTTTTAGCTCATGAGTCTTCAATTACAGTTATCTACTCCTGATTCATCACATAAATATCAAGTTTACTTTATTGCATACTTCGTCAGGGAAAAAAAAGCAAATGTTTATGTTAATGTATCCATTGAATTTAATTGATATTAGTGGATGAAGCTAATTATACCTGGTAACTGAATGTTTTTTTTTTTTTGTCTTATTGTCTTCTCTAGCTACAGTATGTAAACTTGAAGTGGATTTAAATGTGTGTGTGTAAATAAAATAAAATAAAATAAATTTTAAAAATTCAATAAAAATGAAAATACAACAATGATATCGGGCGTGCCAGCAGTGGTACTTGTGAGCAACGGTTCGCTCTACGAGACAAGGAAGTGAGCTGGAAGACTGAGGTCCAGTTTTCACTGCAGGGGGATCCTGATTGGACAGGTGTCTGGGCTCAGCTTTAGGTGGCACTGTTAAACCACCAGAGATCCGCAGGCACCAGGAGCTCCCGTGAAGATGACTAAATAACCAAAAAAAACATACAGTCTTCCACGACCCCCCTCTCCCCCCTCCTCCATCCTTCCTTCTGAAAAACAAGCTCCTCTAATGCAAATACAAATAGATTTCTGAAGAGGATAATGCCAGCACTAATGTGCGAATCCATAAAAATGAGATTAATCTGCCAAGACTTAGCTGAGCAGCGAGCCAGCGAGCGGACGGATGGCAGGGGGAAGCGGCGATCGGAGCTGCCTGTCGCTTGCGAATTTCGACATTGAATTGGTGCTTCACATCCCCAGCTGCGAAGTCATAGCAGTCGAAATACGTCTTGTGGTCTCGCACGAGATGTATCGTGTTAGACTGTACTAAACAGGGCAAAAGGCTGGTTAAAAAAAAATTGTATTGGTGGTCATGGCATGTGCCTGTGCATTTCCACAAAGAGTTAAACGTATAAACTCAGAGAAGGCCCACTATTCGAAAAGAACACAAGCTCTGGTGCTCTAAACAGCACATTGTGCCATAATTAGTGTATCTTACTGTGCTCATACTCAGGTGCAGGCATGCTAGAAAAATACAGATTGCCTTAATTATGAGACATGTTTGTGCAGGGGTGTCAAACTGACCCGTAAAAGAGCCACAGATTAAATCAGTGGTTTCAGGGGTGCTTCAGCTGGGTAGGATTGAAGACCTGCAGCCTCTTGGCCCTTTTACAGGTCAGTTTGAAATCCTTATTTTAGGGTCTGATCTGAAATCAGTTTAGCCTGTTAGCTCATATTAAGTGAGGTCAGTCTGAGGATGAGAGAAGCCTGATTCCAGATCAGCGCCTCTGCTCTGTGGGAGTTTACGACCACAGCACCATGTCCTGCTCCCTGTGTGGAACTCTTCAGCTCTTGTGTCAGGCACAGCCTGAGGCCTGTAGAGTCATGTTATCCACAGCCACTGCAGCTGATGTTTTTATTTTTCCGAGTTGCCTTGTTTGCTGTTGAAATGTTGCTTCCAGCTGCTACTGTGGAGTCTTTTTTTAAGTTGGGGGGGGGGAGGAGGGGGGGGGGTTGGCTTTCCAAAGATGATGAAGGGGCCAAGGGCCAGTGTGCAACTGCAATGAGAACTGCTTCATTACAGGAAATGAAGAGAGGGAGAGGTGGGAATGGGGAGTATGCATATGTGTGTGTGTGTGTCCTGTGTGCGTGCGCGTGTGTGTGTGTGTGTGTGTGTGTGTGTGAGTGAGAGTGGGGGGGGGGGGATTGGGGTCACTAGGAAAGCCATTTTTTGGAGCCCCAAATCAGCAAGTCACTGACAAAACTCCCTCCAGTCAAATCACACCTCACAGCTGGATACCTGTGCAGATCATTGTTTCTTCGCTTTCCAGCAAATGGACAATATGGGGTCTTCTGATGCTGTTATGGTTTAAAAATCGCTTCTGTGCTGCTTGGACATGAGAAAAAAACAGTCGAGAGAAGGCACGGTGGGCAAAAGCAGCGTTAAATGGGTCCTCAAGCATCTTTAGTGTGACTGCACTCACACGAGAATTACCGCAAAATCCTCTGGATGCAACACACGCCATTTTTTTTTTCTCTTTGTTGGACACAACGCTCGATCGTCCCCTGGCTGGGATTAGCGTTGTCAAGACTCATTCATGCGAGAGGGGGAAATGGTTCAGAGATCCAAAAAAAAGAGGAAAACATACTGTAGCCTGTACTCTGGCTGCTGGGAAGTTCTTGGCAGACCGGAACAGGAGATGAGGGCTAATTTAATTTTGGCGCTGCGATTTGGCTCAGCCCGCCAGCTCGATTTTTCCCTGTCTACTTTTCAGTTTATGCTTTGTTGTTCAGGGAGGCTTCCACAAATTTGCCGCTCATACACACACACAGACACACAGACACACAAGCGAGAAACTGATCGGAATGCGAGTGCTCGCCAGCCAATGTTGGTATTTCAGTGACATACGTCACCTGGCGCATCTTTCACAGACCTAAACACCCGGGGGGGGGGAGTAACATTTCAACCTCCCTGTCAAGCACTTTGGTAACAATGGAAATTAATAGCAAAAAAATAGTAGAGAGCTCAAGGTCACCAAATACCAGCTCTGCAGAAAAAAAAATGTAGAGGTTGAATGTAAATTCAACCAGGAGAGACTCAAGTGAAATCGAGAAAATATTTATTATCCTTTGAGCATAAAGGAGTAACATGCTTATAATCAAAACAAGTCTTCGGCGCTTGGACTCTTTGGGGAGACTCGAAGATCAGGAGCACTGCCCAGAGCAGCCGCAGGAAATCCCCCGAAGAGTCCAGACACTGGTGGTGGTGGTGGCTGAAGACTGGTGAAGCTGGAGAGGTGGGATGGGAGGTCTGATGAGTAGGGTGGCATTGGGGCGGAGGAGGGTCAGCGAGCGGCAGCATGGGTGAACTAGGGCGGAGAAAGTGACATTTTTAAAAAAGACAACAGCAGAATGATCGGCTAGCGACGCGACTGAGGTGTGCCGTGGTTGGATAGAAGAGATCAGCTGCTATGCCAGCTGATTGCACATTGACAGCCCCGGATATTGACTGCGGAGAATCACGAGTGAACATGCATGAATAAAATAGACGGGTTTGACCAGCATGAAAGAGAGAGAGTCTTCCTGACTGAACTTTCACTAAGCTTCTTTTAAATGAATTAATCAATCGATCTACTCTTTATTATTCCAGAGGAAAAAAAATACCTCAAGAAAATATTGCACTATTTGAATGTCCCTTAAAGGGGTTAGTTTCTGAGTGAGGGCTCTCACCAGAGAGGCATGTAAATACAAACAGTCAAAAATGAAAACAAAAAAACAAAAAAACAATCATGACTCAGTTATTACATCAATGTAAATTCAATTGTGCCAAAGCTAGGGTGATGACAGAGCAGTTCCAGAACATAAGTATTTCAGTACGGTAGACAGACTCACAGATTTCCCCGCTCCTGTTTACGACCTTCGCAGAGATTGGACTGGAATGAAACATCGCTGAGGGAGCCAGTATCATCGTCAGTTATGAACCCCCTGCTGCCAGCAAGCATTTCAGGATGATGATGTCAATTAAATGAGATGTTAAACTGAGATTCTGATTCATTGTAGTCGTGAGATTACCCATGGGGCTCAGCGGAAGATGTGGGGTTCTGTGTCCCAGATAACCTCAGTGTCCGGGAGAAATTCTCTCTCTCTTTCTCTCTCTTTCTCTCTCTCTCTCTCATACACAAACTTACGCACAGACACATTCAATCCATCTCTCTATCGCTCTCTTAATATATTTTTAAAAACATATCATAAACCACCTCGTATAAATATTGCATAAATTGTACAATTGTACTGTGCTACATCAGTTTATCCAAATTAATTATTTTTAGACACCCATTGACATGCAATGCTGTGCAAAAGTATTTGCCCCTTTCCCATCTCTTCTCTATATGCAAATTTTCCATGCTCAAATGTGTCAGATCATCAAACTAATTTTAAGCTTGTACGAAGACAATGCAAGAAAACACAAAATGTTGTTTATAAATGCTGATGCTATTTACTGAAGGAAAAAAGCCATCCAATCCAATCTGACTCTACATGAAAAAGTAATTGCCCCCTTAGTTACTGAATGACCCAATAAAACAATGTGATCAATGATTGGTTCAATTTCATTAGACACACCCAAGCACGATTAATGACATCTTAAATGGAACCTGTAGGGAAATAAGAATTAGGCAAAAAGCATCAAATGATGCTGCAGTTTGGACAGATTCAAGAACAAATGAGATACAAAGTCATTGACATCTATCAGTATGCCAAAGGTTACTCAGCTATTTCTGCGGCACTGGGACTCCAGTAAAACAAAGCTTTCTAAAAATGGAGAAAAAACAAAGCAGAAGTGAACCTTTCGAGGAGTGGCTGGCCAACCGAAGGTCCTCCAAGAGTGCATCAACCACCCATCCAGAAGACCACAAAAGAACCAAGACTTGCATCTAAAGACAGGGGCGTAGGAAGCAAATTTTGGTCCGTCAGGTGGCGCAGGGGGGGATGGTATGGAGGGGGGTGTCCATCATTAGAAAATTTTTTGAAACTGGGGATTGATTTTTGGTTTGCTGTGGTAGCATCGAGACTCAACTATAGACTCAACAGTTTCAACTTTTAGGTGGTGTTTCTAGTCAAGTTCACCACAGCATATAAGTTCAGTCTGTGGTCTATAGTATGCAGTACTATGCACTTTCAAGCATTAGCAGTTTGAAGCATTTCATCCATGCCGGGCTGGTTCCTACGCCCATGAAAGAACCGCAGGCCTTATTTGCATCAGTTAAGGTCATGTTCACAATTCCACAATTAGAAAGAGACTTGGAAAAAAATGGCATTCATGGGAGCGCTGTAAGGCAAAAACTGCTGCAAACCTAAAAGAATGCAAAGCATTCACCAAAAAATATCTTTATGACCACCAAGACCTTCGGAATAATATTATATGGACTGGTGAGTCAAAAATGGAACTTTTTGAAAGATATGGGTCAAATCTGGTATAAAGCTAAGACAGGATTCCACAATAAAAACATCATACCAACAGCCAAACATGCTGGTGGTGGTGTGGTGTTCTGGGGCTACTTTGCTGCTTCAGGACCTGAAGATCTCGTTATAATTGATGGAAACATGAATTCTGCTCTCCACTAGAAAATCTTGAGGGAAAATTTTCAGCCATATGTTAGCAACAAAAAAGTCTGGCCATCGGCCTGTGACCTGAAGCCCTAGCTCAGTTGGGTTATTCAGCAGAACAATGATCCAAAGCGAACAATCATATCCACCTCTGAATGACTGAAAATGAAGGTTTTGGAGTAGCCCAGTCAAAACTCTGACTTATAGTGTGTAATTTCTGTCGCCCCCCGAGAGGAATTTTGCGTTATTAAACAATACAGCTGGCACTTCCATATGACGTATGCCCAGGTGTACCGAGCCCCGCCCCCCCACCACCACTTCCCACCGTTACCCCTACGCCACCGAGCCATATGATTCCACAACATTTTTATTCTGTTTGAAGGACAGCCGGTGAAAGAAAAGATAAACTCTTCATAAGAGGTAATTATTGTATCATTTTTTTCTGCCACAGAAAGGCAAAATAGTATGTTTAGTTAGCCTATTACAGACAGGAGACAAGGTGCCAGCTAATTTGTAGCTGACAGGTTTGTGGATGGAAAGACCCAGTGGTAGTCTTGTTGTCCGTCGATCTCCAGTAGCCTCCTTTTGTAGTGGCTTGGATGAAACGGACAATTACGGGCAGGTAAAAGTTACGTTCTATAGCTTTAATCTGATTGATATGCAGTGGCATGACTTTAAAAGACCAGTGTGTAAAATGGGGGGGGGAAACAGTGACATCCAGCATTCAGATTCTAGACTGTAGCACTCGCTCACTCACTTACTCATTCACACTAACCCCTCCCGTCAGCAAAAAGATGGTGGCCTCCGAGGACCAAAACACTTTTGCGGAAATGGCATCTTCCATGACTGGATTTTATACATGCGAAACGCATTCTCTAGCTGGCTGCATGGTCCAGTCGGGCTGCCGTACCAACATGGCGGCGCGAGATAGCGACGTCTCTAAAGCAAGGCCCTTGCTATATGAATTTATAAAGCATAATTATGAGGCAACGAAAACCAACCAAATTTTATTTTATAGCGATTATGCACTTATATAATATTAATGGGTAGTCTATTCAGATTTTGCCAATAAACCATGCCAAATATTACATACTGGTCCTTTAAGCAGGCAGTTAATTCGCTAAAACCCACCAATGCAGCTGAATTATAACAATTCTGCAAAAAAGATTATTCCAGAATTCCTCCACAGTGAGGAAAAAAAACACTGTTTGCCAGTTATTTCAAATGTTTGATCGCAACTGTTGCAGCCAGGGGTGGCACAACCACTCGGTTTATGGAGACAATGATTCGTTTACATGAGTGATATAGTTTTTGAATAACTCTTTACCTTCAGTAAATGATAATTTAGAAGCTGCATTTTTCGTTTCTACGCGTCTTTTTCTCATACTGAAATTAGGTTGATGATCTGCAGGATTCAAATATGACAAATAAGTAAAAATAGAGGAAATCTGGAGGGGGGAGGGATAGTGTTTCACTGTACTATACCTACCACACTGCACTGTTATTCATGTCTAATCATCCAGGTCTATCCAGAGTGAATGATAGCAGGGAAGAGAAAATGGTGATACACAGCAGGCGAAAGAAGCATCATGCAGCCAAGGTTGTGATGTCATCAATCTACTGCCATAATTAACACCAGATGGCAAACTGTTGGATAGCAAGCTGGATCACAGCTCTTGATCAAAGTGCCAGTCAAACGTGTGCCTTTTCTTAACCTTAAACCTCACCTTGTTAGTGCCTGCCGCAAAGTCAAGACTCGCAACGTGAAGAGGATGTTTCCAGGGTCTATTGCAGGCTGTGGACGGACCTAAATGGAGAGAGGCACGGATAACGGGGCAATGCAACTATTTCCAGGATACTTCCCTTATGTAAAATTTTAAAATACTGTGACGGACAGAATTATATATTTTCCAACAGCGTATTGATGGATGTGGGGGGGGATTGTGACTCCCCGAGCTCCTCTACCCCCAACATCTGCTCTATCTGCTCATTGTATCCTTGACCACAGCCTTGAATATTCATGACCTTATGGCTGTCATGCGGTCACAGTCAGTCTCAATATTAGATTGCTTCTGATTATGCCTTATATCGGCCTCAGACTGATGCCTTTTAATACTCTGTTGTTAAATGGGGAAGTTACTGCATAACACTGGGGTTCTATCGAAGGGAGTATGTTTGGGCTTCATTTTATCTAAATGTGGAAGCTTTAGTGTTGATTTTTACTCATCCCTTTTTTCTGTCACTCCATGGCAAAATGATAAATAAACTCTCTCTTGCAAACTGTGCTGTGCTGTGTACATCTTACAAAGCCATGCTTCACTTTTTGCAGAAATGAAGAGGGTTTCGTTGAAATCAACTGAAAAGATATGACTCAGCCTGCTGTCAAATGGCTTTTTTTTCTGTCAAATCAGTATAGATTAAAACATTTTATTGTTGATTATTATTGCTATTCAGCAGGCAATAAATTATGAATTCTCATCAGGAAGAGTTTATTAGCTTCGATGGTGCCACTTTAACATCAAAAAAATGTTTTTCTTCTCAAACAGCTTTAGTGAAAATTGTAATGGTCACAAGTCAAAATAATCAGTACAAATGGCCACTGCTGTGATGGTGCGATGAGATTGTAAACATTTGTTAATCTATTTTCACCTCCTTTGATTTACTTCCTTTTATAACAGAAGGACATTTTAATGTCCAACACAATATTTAGGAAAGTCATACAAAGAGATAGTTTTTCAGTTAGCTTTTTTTTTTTTTTTTTAAAGTTATTAGTGTTTTTTTTTTGTTTGTTTGTTTGTTTAGTGCATAGTTTCATTGATGGCAGTTGTTTCCTATATGATTAGCCACAATTCTTTAAGAATCACTCAAGTGTTTTAACACTCAAGTGTTAAAAATCAGGTACAGTATGAAATTCCCAGATTACTCCCCACTTCCCCCCAGTGATGAACAAAAGTCTAATGCACTGCTGGCTGACCCAAACCTTATTCTCTGATATTTGGGTGAGCACAGCATTCACGCACTTTTCCACCGTTTTTGAACTAATGTGTGTGATTAATAAAGTGTATGTCTGCAGCTTATAGTTATATATTTTTTATTATTATAGTGCAAAAAAGTGAGCTATTGTTCACAGACCAGCCCACATTTAATTTTCACAATGTTTACAGCAAGTCTGCAGTAAACATTATTTGTCATGCCTGCAAGCTGGCGTATTCATTGAAGTGACCAGAGAGGGCGGTCGTACTGGATGACATGGCAACTAGTCCTGTATTAAATCTTTCTCACCTGAGGCAAAGCTAAGGGCGAATTATGCTCTGTCCCCCCAATGACTGTTGGATGTTGTTGACCATGTTTCAGTCTAGATGAATTAGCAGTCAAAGGGGAATTACATGTTGATTTTGGTTTGGAAGTTCTGGTTACCTCTTAGCATTCTGCCTAAAATATTCAATTTCCAGACCTTGCAATACCAGGCCTCACATTACAAGCCATTCCTGAATAAATATTCCTATGTAACAGAGCTGTGCATCTTTCTGTTTTATAAGATAGGCATTTCTTTATAAACACTTGCATCAATGTTAAAGTCATTATTTTACCCAGCTATGACAGCTGTCATTGAGGCAGCTCATGCTTGTTCATTTACCTCGCACAACACACTCTCAGAAATAGGGGTACAGCAGGAGTTAATTTCTGTTCCCCAAGGTATTATGTACCCTTTTGGGCTAATTATAGAACCTCAAGGTACCTGTGTGAAACTTTTTAGGGTCTAAAAGGTACTTTTATGTTCCAAAACAAATGAAAACCCACTTCTAAGGTACAACAGCAGTACCTTTCAGGGTACTGCCCCAGTGACACTGGGGCAGTACCCTGAAAGGTACTGCTGTTGTACCTTAGAAGTGGGTTTTCATTTGTTTTGGAACATAAAAGTACCCTTTAGACCGTAAAAAGGTTCACACAGGTACCTCAAGGTCCGATAATTAGCCCTAAAGGGTACATAATACCTTGGGGAACAGAAATTAACTCCTGCTCTACCCCTATTTCTGAGAGTGTAGGTTATATCATCCTCATGTGTCTTCACACAAGCTTCATCATCAAGAAATTGTTTAGTAGATATGTTTGGTTCTCGCTTCAAGGGTAGGTTTGTGTATTGTCGGCCTGCTGATAAAACCTCGTATCTGCAAATCTAACCAGAAAGAAAAACTTTTTTGTCCACGATAATAACATAAACATTGCAAAATACAAAATACATTCTTGGAAGAAAAATAGTCATCCTACCCGAACACAGCTCAACTGCATTCTTACATGCAAAATTTTACATTTTTCATGCTCTGCTGTAAAGTTTATCATTTTTAAGATAAAAGGTTTTATCAACAGGCCAACGATATGGAAGGTCGGGACATGTCCCCACCAATATTTTGGGAAGCCAGATTGTCCCTACCAATATATCAGCGAATATAAGACCCAACTGTGGAGGCCACATCTCCAAGACAACCTATTTATGCATTCTAGCATTTGATCGGTTGAAAGGGCGGGGCTATCTGAAAAGTCAAGAGTAAACTGACTATGCCATTCAGGTCATGAATATTCATTTTTGCAACTTAATTGCCAGCTTTGATTACATGTGTGTGCAATGGCTTACCCGTAGAAGAGAACCGTAATTTGGCATTTGTTCCAGATTTTTCTTCATTGCGTTAACTGTAGCACTTTTCCCATGGCCCAACTCATGACATACATTGATATTACCTTAGGTAGGTATCACTTTTGTGGAAATTTCATTGAGAGTGTGAGGGAAAAAAAAGAGCCGCTCCATGTTAAGTCATGCTGGTAATGTTTCACCAAAATGAATGCCAAGCGTAACGTTGATTCAATAAGTGATCTAACTAGTCAGAAACAGATAGTTACTTAAAGTGAAAACTTGCTAGCTACCTAAAGTTAGAATTTAGTGGAAAAACAATGTCAACAAATGTTAATTAAACATGTTTGCTAGTTTCAACTGAACCTGGTTTCTGTCACATGTTGGTTAATAATCGGGTTGCTAGCAGTAGTAAATATAAGCCAGGTGGATATGTCAAATCATGACGTGAATTTCAGTGGAGAAATCCTGCAAAGGAGCCATTATTAATTATTTTATCTGCAGGAACCACAGCAGCAAGCTAGAGAAACAGAGCAACCTGTTGGGGATACAGGTGTATCGGGGCTTCAGGTGAGGTCATAATTATGACTTGTTCGGTGGAATTATAGGAAAAGCATTAAAGTTTGTCTCATGATGTTCAGAAAATATAACCTTTGAAAGTCAAAATATCCCAACCAACTTCGGCTCAGTGGGGGAAATGAAAGAAACACTTAATTGTAAATCTAACATGATCCAGTCTGATTAACTTTCGTTTGCAGTTTTTCCAATTCATAGTCGGTGGTCCATTTTGAGGTGTGTATCGCAGCTGCAATAGTGTTACCGCATATTAAGATACTTAATAGAGAGGATTGCGAGCTGGCTTGCTAAAGTAGTTATATATCCACTCACTTGGTATCAATGTCCAGGTTACTAGATCTGAGCGGGTTTCATGAGTGCGCAGAGATGGTTTGCAGCTGTCAGTTCAGGTTGTGGCAAGTTTATCTATGTATTTCTTTGTATGAAAATTTTGGAGGCACCTTGCGTAGCATAACAAAAAAAAACCGAGAAGCACTCATTCAGATAATCTCTGTATACAGTACAGGCAGTATCTGCATTCAGATTTACAAACATTTTCCAGCATCACATACGTGCCCCTACCAATTCTCACATTGAACCTACACCCTTGCTGTGCTTGATACTTTTAGTGTTGACGCTCATGGAATGACACGATATAAAAAGAAATATGGTTCCTTTTGGTGTGTTTAAATCTACGATTGGGATCTGAATGCATTCACTCTGCCATATCTTTACTTTCACAATATAAACATTTTTTTTTACTTCCGTCCCACATTCAGGCTCATTCTTACTCACCGTTTTGCACCATCTTAATGATTTTTGTTGACAGGACAGGCAAATTGAAAATTCATGATCCCGCTCTTTGGGGAATCTCCATAATTTTCAAAATATACTGATACGAACTCTGACTTCCTGTTTTGAGAATGGTGAGGAATGAGACATTAGTGATTTGCATTATCTCAGTCCTCACAAACATGCTATTTCCATTTGTCAGATTTTACTGTCTTCAACTCTAAGCTCAATGAACCGTGTCGGGCAAAGGCGACGTTGTAGATAATGTCACTGAACTACAACATGTCTAAATACAGTATACCTGCCTACAGAGGTTATCTATTAATTTCAGGCCTTGACAAATGCATGCAACATTGCATTGTGCCAATTAAATTCATGAAAGGGGTTCGCACAGTAAACTAAAATGGATTTTTATTCATGATGAGTGCTGTCCACAGAAGAAGAGAAATATGAGTGTCGGTATTCTGCGTGTACAACACTGAAGAATTTTCTTTTGCAAAGTGGCTGATCAGTGTGTGGGAGATCACAGAATAGAGAAAAATATCTTCGGGTGTTTAAGCCCAGGCTTGACAAAAGGCACTGATACCATTGTTGTTTTAGCTATACAATGAGCATAGATGTGCTAAATCGCCTGTTTTCTCCTCGATGTATTCTTGTCTACTAAGTGGACTGAATGGCATATTTTACTCACCATGTGATCCTATGTTCTTTGGCTCAAGATGGGCTGAATGATTTGTTCTGTCCGTAATGTGTTCTTATGTTCTTTTGTTTTATACGAACTGAATGGCTTGTTCTCCACGACTTGAATTGTTCCATTTTTGTGCTCTTGGGGGGCTATATTCCAATGTTCCGTAGATCCAATATGTGGCTCTCCTGGAGCTGAACACATGATCTATAATGAAGATGAGGATGATGAAGATGCAATTTACTGCATGAAGGTCATGACTGACACCTGGCACATGCTCCACAGAAGTTCAGCCAGCCATGTTATGGCTTATTGGACGGTGGCAGCCATTTTAACCGCCTAAATGCTCCTGCCAACTAAAAAGCCAACTAACCTCCAAACTTTACTGCCCAGCCAACACCTGATAATATCCATAATGCAGTGTATATCAGCTTGGCAATTCAGCAAGGTCACTCAACTAATAATAGCATGCTATATTTCATTATAAGCCAAATACGAGGAGGCACACAGCAGGGGGCAGAGAGTGCATCTTCATACTAATGCAGATTCGGCACATTTGTATTAATGCTTTGTGTAATCACAAGCAGCGAAGCGTATTCCTCGTCTCCGAGCGAATGCGCCTGTATGCATGTGCTTATTTCCCCTTGTCACGACCAAGTGTGGCGGCAAATATTCATGCTCTGCGTCACATTTCCAACAACAGAGATGTATATTCCCTCTGCAATTCTGTGCGCATATACATCATATTTCATTATTAATGAAAAGGTGTGGTATTAATCACGGTATATCTACACTGCCTTCCTTTTGTTCTTATTGGCTTATTTCTCATGGTGGCCAATTAAAATTACTTCCGCACCCTTGCATTGCAGTTATACAAGTAAATTAAGGAGGCAGATAAACATGAATTGCTTTGTTACTGCACAATTCTCTCTTTTCCCACCTCTTCCCCCCTCCCTCTCTTTCTCTCTCTCCCACTTTCTCAGTTCTGCAGTGTGACATGTGACATCACAATATTCCTGAGATGGGAAGAGTACTGTATGCATTTTGGTCATTGATTCCTTCTTTCAAATACAGCGGGAAATGTTTCCTGTCTTCCACTTGAATCGTTAAAATAAGGCTAATTTCACGTGCTGCTAGATTTAGCCTGTAACCCATAAAGCCATGAGTCATTCCCATAAAATTAGCCAGGACGGCGCTTTGTAATGTAATTAATGTCATGTAATCTCGTGTTATAGATGAAAGCAGTCAGCCGTAGAGTCGTCAGGACATTTCTCCTATGTGTGACATTATAATGGAATCTGAAAGAAATGAACAAAATAATTTCATATAGCACCTTTTCAACTGTTGGTTAATTCAAATTCTACTGAGGAAAATCAAACCATACAAACTAAGGATTCATTAATGATAAATTCAAAGAATAGCAAGATCCTGAAAATGTGTGGGGATAAGCACCAGATGCAATTCCAAAACGTTACGCAGAAAACACCATGCCAATAATTGATAAAACAGAAAATATTAATCATAACACATGTATGAAAAATATATGAAGTCCAACAGAGCTAAAAAACAATCAGTGAAAAGAAAAACCACACAAATATCTTCACAAAACGTTATGCAGAAAACACCATGCCAATAATTGATAAAACTGAAAATATTAATCATAATTCATGTATGAAAAATATATGAAGTCCAATGGAGCTATAAAACAATCAGTGAAAAGAAAAACCACACAAATATCTTCACAATTGGGGAAGTATAGTTGTGATTCCACAACATGTAACTGCTCATTGATTAAAGGTGGGTTAGTTAGTTAGGACTGGAACAGGCATAAGCAGAATTCCACTACCTTATTAAAAGACAGACAGATGACGCCCCTGTAAATTCTTAAATGCGACATATTTAGATATGTGACTTCAAACACTTATGAGATTGCAACCCCCCCCCCCCAACTCGACCTTGCATTTCCTTTTCTCTTGATTGTCAGTGGTTTATTAAGCTTACTGCATTGCTCATTAATTAACTTCAAGAAAGGAACAAGGGCGCGGTGCGTGTTAATTAAAGGCAGACGTTTCTATTTCAGTTGCTGTCTGGGTGAAAAAGATCCCAATTCTCCTGCTCTACCATCACTCTGCCCTCTGGAGTCTGAGGGAACATCTGTCTCACCTTCAGTAAAGCACAATATGGAAGGACAAGGGTACAAGTAACAATGCTAGGGACGCCTCAACAATCATCTCCCTATGATACGTGCTGTCACGGAGAGGGCTTCAATATTACAAATGGCAGGTGGGTAGAACATAATATGGAGTGTAGCAGGGTGGGTAGAACATAATATGGAGTGTAGCAGGCATGCAATGTCAATACTGTGTATTTTGAAATACAACTTTTTATCATGTTATATGGCCTCCTTCTCTAACTGTTAATACCATTTCATGGACTGTAATGAAAATCGGGGGGGGGGGTTGCTGACCAAACACATAATTTATTTTAAGACGCCTAATTTATGTATAAGTTATATATAATATATAATAATAACATTATATATATATATATATATATATATATATATATATATATATATATATTAAATTATATATAGATCATGACATAAATATATTGTATATGCTTATGTGATTGATGCTTGCAGCTGTAGTTTATACATTTGTTCAGAAAGTGTTGTGGATACATAACTTACTAAAAAGCTGTTGTTTTACAGACAGTGAAAATACAGTCAAAGAGGAGTCTGCTCACCCTCTAAGATATTTAAACTACAATGTCAACACATTATTTGACACTTGAAATCATGAATTCAGTTTTTAATTGAAAAGAAATATTTATTTGAAATCTGGTGACTACAACAGACTCCCAAAAAGTGGGGCGCGATGGGAAATTTAGGCTGAATAATGATGGGAATGGTTGCAATAATGAGATGACATGCAACAGGTGAGCTAATCATGTTATTAGTATTAATGGAGCCTCTAAAGAGGGCCAGTTGTCATGTCCCAATCTTATCCTTATTGCTAAGTCCCCACTATCACGATTCACGGCACGATTGAAATCGTGGTCTTAATCATGGAGTAATCATGGTGATCCTATCAGATTTTATCAGATCTTGAGGTCAGTCGCAGCAATCGTGTTGATCGTCAAAAACTTTTGGACGATTCAAAAATTTCCTACGATCAACACAATTAATTGTCAATCCGGAGTGATCATCGCATCACTCCGTATCCAAAATCCAAATTTTAAGCCACTTTCACATGGGATGCAGAACAAATTTTTAGCGCGACAGATTACGCTCAAAGTCAGTGCAAAGACGGTAATACACGTTTCGCGTGTACTCGCATCTTTGCATTGACTTTGAATGTAATGTGTTGTGCGGGAAATTCGTTTCGCGTCCGGTTTTAAAGCAGCTTCAGAGAAGTTCCACGATCAGCTACGAATGGCCAATCGAGGCGTTCGTAACAGAGCGCATGACAGTGGGAGCTAAGCGTATCCCAATCATGTTACTGACCTGTTGCTAAATAATCTAATTAGCTGTGAGATGTTCAGTCAGTTGTCTTTTTTTAAGCATCATGCAACTCTGTCTTTTTTTGTCCTGCCCCAACTTTTTAAAAGCATGTTGCTGTCATCAAATTCAAAATGAGGAAAGATTTTTCTAAAGGCAAAAAAAAAAAAAAAAGATCAGCTTCAACTTTTACTATATTGTATTTGTCCTATTTTAAATTAAATGTAGGGTTTTAATTGATTTGCAAATCATTGTGTTCTGTTTTGTTTACATGTGTCCCAACATTTTTGGAAATGGGCCTCTATCTTTCGGTTTCAGGATCACTGTAATAAATTAGGAGGCATGGGAGATTGTTCACGAGACATCAATTATCAAATCTAACCTTCTCAGCCTAATTTACATGTATTTAATGTCCACCTGTTTTAGTCTGGATACCCTTAACATCCAGGACATTTCAAGCTGACCAAGGTCAGACGATCTTGCTGTGCCCAGTTCGATATGCCCGCTGTGTTTCCATGCTGACCTTGGCCACTGTACCGGTCCCCTGGAGTGTAATGAATGTGCGGCGTCCGCTCACGTGCTGACTCCTAACGTACAGCAGGTTGGCCTGGCGTGTTGGGATGATTAAAGAGGGGACATGCCAACGCTAGGTACAGCACAATCTTTACCAGGCCTGTCCCCCACCACCAGAGATGGAGAGCGGAGGCGTCATGCAGCAAAAGTCCTGCCCTGCATTTCTTACACCCATTAGCTCAGCCGACTGGTTTTGGTGATTAGTCCATATCAATTATCCATTCCTCTCTCTATAAACATGCTTTCTAACCTGTTCTAATTCATTGCACTTTAGAATGTGTCTCCACATGCAACGGATATCAAATGGACTATCCTACCTTAAAAGCTTGAATTATGATATTTGACTAAACTTCATATTGTAGAGGCATGTCCTGCTCTAGCTTCCATTTCCTGGTGGCATTTAATCACGACACAATGCTTTTTCCCAGTCTAAGTTTAATGCCTAGTCTTCTACCGCTTCATATGAATTTTGTTTCTTTTTTTTTTCCTTTGGTCTCTCATCAGTCTCATCAGTTTCAGTTGGGGGTCAAAATTAGCCCTTCTGATGTGTCTCGCACTGGTCCAGTCAAATCTTCTCCATCATTTAAAGCTGCCCATCTGTGGATGGAAGGTCACCGTAAAGGGACTCGTGACTTGAAAAGGAGACACGAGGACAATGTCACCATGTACTGTCAATGTAAGACATGAATAAATACACTGCAAAACTTTATATGATAGATGTTATATTTACATTACTGTGAACTGCTTTTACTACTACCACAAATACAACCACAACTACTACTGGTATTATTATTATTATTATTATTATTATTATTATTATTATAAACCTCCAAAAACTGGAATATGGGTGGAAACTGGATCTTTGCCTGAAGTAAAACAAGCCAAGTCAAGTTCCACTCAATGCAATTATGCTGTTAACTCAGTGATCCTGCTTCAAGAAACAGCTCCCTGGGTCTTCTTCAGTTTTCTTAAGTACTCAGTGCATTTCTAGAGCTGCTAACACCCTTGACATTGAATTCTGGCTCTCTGGCTTTGCCGATGGCTCCTTGACTCTGGCAGTGGGGTCTGAGGGGGGATTGCTCTCTTTCTCCTCATTAGCTACACCCCCCACTCCCACCAGGGTGAGAGAAAGAGACATCTTCCTCCCCAAGTACCTTCTGGCCTTCCCAACCCTTCCTGCCAAGCGAATATGGCTCCCCGCAGTGTCTCAGTCCCAGTGAGAGAGGGCTGGGTCAGGGGGAAGCCCTGAAACGGCTCCAGTCAGATTTAATTTCCGTAACGTGAGAGTGTCCTGGATTAAACTGCCATTTACCATTTGTGTGAAATACAGAGAAAGGGAACAGGGGAATAAGGACCAGCGGTGGGTTGCACTAGCTGTGCATAAGTTCAAAATATCTTGGTTTTAATGCATTTTCTAACTTAGTAAAGAGTTTATGCACTACTAACAGGGTTGTGCCAGCTGAAATAGTTGAAAGGTAGGCATAAGGTGCAGTTTGAGTCTGACACTTAATCCGTCACTTAATGCGTAAACTCCCGAAAAAAAGTGCAGTTTTTCCGGCACATCGATTTGAAAGGCATATTGTTTATTACCTTATCATACAGGTATACATACTGTTTTGTGTAAAAGTAATTTTCTCTCCATGCAGCCAATCATTGGCAAAGCACTAGAATTAAACTAACTACTTTCAAGCCTTGGTTGTCACTATAGGGCAGTACCCTCAAAGGTACTGCTGTTGTACCTTAGAAGTGGGTTTTTATTTGTTTTGGAACATAAATGTATCTTTTAGACCCTAAAAAGGTTCACACAGGTACTCTGAGGTCCTATAATTAGCCCTAAAGGGTACATAAGTGCTAAATGTACCTTGGGGAACAGAAATGGACTCCTGCTGTACCCCTATTTCTGAGAGTATAGAGTAGAATCACAATATTCAATGCGGTCAATAATGAGAAGGTCTGAGTTAGGGACAAGTGATATTAGCCAGAAGAGAGATAATGTTGAGCAGATTTGAGTTGCTCACAATAGGGAGCAGGTTTCAGTTAGGAAAGAAACAGGACAGAATCAGTACTGAGCAGATCTGATTTAGGGAAGAGTCACTTCGCCCACAGAAAGACATTGCTGATCAAGTTTGAGTTCGTTCATTATTTGAATGTAACTTTTTTTAAAAATCGTGTTTTTAAACGTTTCAAGTGCAAATAACTTAAGAGCCTATCTACATGGCTTCCCAACTCCTCCACGAAGCTACCGTCATGATCTCCATAGTAAGGCCCATAAATAAAGATAAGATAAACTTTATTGAACCCCGTGGGGTAATTTGTCCTCTGCATTAGACCCATCCTATAGTTAGGAGCAACCAACTCCAGTTCTAAAGCCAGTTCCTTGGTCAGGGGTACTGGTTAGAGTGTTCCTATGAGGCATGTTTTTGTGGGTGCGGGAAACCAGAGTACCCCCACGCAAACACAGGGAGAACATGCAAACTCCACACAGAAAGGCCCCAGGCCAGAATTGAACCCTTCTTGCTGTGAGGCAGCAGTGCTAACCACTGTGCCACCGTGCCGTCCACCTCAGCCAGATGTGCGGCCTTTTCCGAAACTTCGTCCTCCCACGACAAAGTTCCACTGGTTTGCGGGTCTGTATGCAAGGCAAGGGGAGGTTAGTAGGGATAGGGCATACTAACTATTGGAGGGAAGCCCCAGAGCGGCTTTTGAGGGCTAACATCTCGAACCCACATATCACAGATTCAGTAACGTAATGAAGGAATGAGTCCGGAGAGGCAGTGGTTTACAGTGATTTTCGTTAATGTAGATATACTATGAAAGCAGGCTATTTGGAATGTCTCCTTCAATCTCCCGAAGGCCCCGTTAAATAATTTTACGTTTGTTTCGGTTTTCGAGGTTCCTTTTTCTCAACTCACGCCGATCGGCCATATCATTACAACCAGCAGCGAGAGTAGGGAACAGATTGACTTTTGTCCTCCACATTTTTTTTCTTTTCTTTCTATCCCGCCACCACCCCCCCACTTTGGAGGCCAACTTTATTCATTCAATCAGTTATATAATTAAGTATGAATCCTCCTACCATCACCCTGCAAAACACACACTTACCGGTGTCCGGGAAAATATTGAAGTGTGCATTAGTTTGCTAGCTTGTCAACTAGCGAGCTATAACTACAATGGATGTGGTTACCCTACCATAGCCCATAAAATAAACACACACACAAAAAAGAAGACCCGCCTTGATGAGACGCTGACAGATTGCACTTTAATTTTCATTGTGTCCCAAAAAGAGTGTGGTGACATGTATTTGAAAATGCAATGGACTGGGAGGCGCCGTTTCCCTTACTGTGTTTGAATATTGTCCCATGTATTGCAGGATAAGTCTTTGAAAATGAAATGTCAAATTTTGTCATCATTATTATGTCATTATTATTTCCAAGGGATTAGAAAACAGCATTTTAATTATCATGTTGTCCCTAAAAGAGCGTGATGACATGTAAATGTGAATGCAATAAGCTGGGGGTGCTGTTTTGCTTATTGCATTTGAATATTGTCCACTGTATTGCGGAGCATGACTTTGAGAATGAAATGTCAAACAGCTTTTCATTATCATTTGAATATAGTCATAGATTTCCCATATGTGCATGTGAAAATGACAGTGATAATTGGATTAATGCATTTTCAGTTTAATATTGTCTCAAATAACTCATTCATAAGTGGAAAATTATTATGCAATAGTGGGATTACATTTTCATTTGAATATTATCCACTGTATTGCGGAGCATGACTTTGAAAATGAAATGTCAAACAGCTTTTCATTATCATTTGAATATAGTCATAGATTTCCCATATGTGCATGTGAAAATGACAGTGATAATTGGATTAATGCATTTTCAATTTAATATGGTCTCAAATAACTCATTCATACGTGGAAAATTATAATGCAATAGTGGGATTACATTTTCATTTGAATATTGTCCACTTTGGGCTTCCATACCGTTTGGCTTTAAATAACATTTCTGGACCACGTTAGTGCAGATAACACAAATATTCATGCGATTGAACAAACAATTGAACATTCTTAACATTCAATTCATAAAAATCTTTTTTTCAATTGAACAGGTAAGACAGTGTTAATGCCTTTCATATTAACGCAAATAAAAGTATTTTTTCTCTTATCTGTGCCGAATGACGCTAAAGATTGTTGAAAAATGAATGATTAAAATGCCAATGACGTTACTGAATCTGCGCCTGGGTACGCGCAAATGTTCGATTTTTGGCGCTGATGAATGTTTCTTGGTCAAATTGGTTGCCATTTCAAAAGTATTTTCTCGTAATGAACAGAAAAGGGTGTAATACTAGTATTAAAATTATATACTATCATGAAATATATAGTCTTTCTGTTATTATTACAAATATACACTACTATTATTTCCATCAGGCCTATTAATTATTACAACCAATTTAAATTTTTTTTTTCTTTCTTTCTAGCACGTCTCCTATGCTTATAATACATCTGCTTAAAAGGAAAATGGAATTTCATAAATTGTCCTACTTTACCCATATTCACCCTAAATAAACACAAGGGCAATTTTAATGTTATTTCAGTAGATGTCAGCGGCCTCTGGTTGCAATAATATGGCGAAGAATGTTTCTAATGGACATATTTTTTTATTTATTGAAATAGTTGATATAAAAAGACGGAAAAAAGTTAACCATTCTCACTTCTCACTCATTCAACAGAGGCAATACTGAGCTGAGTTAGGGAGACAATACTAAGCAGGTCTGAGTTTGGGAACAGTCACTTTACCCAAAAGAGAGGCAATGCTACACAGGTCTCATTCAGGGAACAGACTCTTCGTCCAACAAAAAGACAATGCTTAAGTGGCCTGAGTTTAGGAATACTTATTTCATACCAGCCTATTGCCAAGAGCTGGGGGGCAGCCTTCTGCCAAAATGTGGTAAATTCTGCATAGCAGGTGCAAATCCCAGGGTAGCCAAAAGAGACTAATGCAGCTGTTGGCCCCTGATCTAGGCTCATAACCTCAAATTTCTCCAGGGGACATTGGTCACTGCTTAGCGTAATGAACTGTAAGTCCATTTTAATGAGTTATGCAATGTTACTTAATGGTTCCTTAGTTCCAGAGCAGAGGCATGTTCAAGATTGGGGCGCTAAGTTAGAGTATGCGTGTTCATGCCTCTTGAACGGTTAACCTGCGTTTGGTCTTGTGTAGACAAGCAAGAACATCTGCAAAGTCTCGCCTTGCATTTCAAGATAGCGTCTCATATTTTCGACATCGGTATCCTCACTTTGGCACAGCTTGTTCAGAAAAATTTGACGCCAACCTTAGTTGGTAGCCATACTGGAAAATGTGCAAGAACTTGTGAGTCATTCAGAACTCAGGAGTCCTCCCTCGTGAGCCCTCGGCGTGAGACCGTTCGGTGTTGAACAAGCTCCTGGTCTGTGAGGAGTCCTTCCTGCGACTTCCATACTGTGGCACATTTTTAGCCCTTCCCTCCTTCTTAGCTCCTCTTTAATGGCTTCCTCCCTCCCTTGCCCTTTAATAACTGCTGCACTGATTGGCTCTTTTCTGGTAAAGTCGTGCTCTTCCTGTTTGGAGTGTAATCCAGTAATTAACAGTCAGTTACAGGCAGTTTGGCTTGATTAGACGAGCAGGTATAAGTAGAGCTCATTAAAGCCTCCTGCTGATTACAACAGCTGAGTGTGTGTGCACTCCTGTGTGTGTGTGTGCGTGTGTGCATCTGAATTTACCTTTTTGTGTAAACTTGTTGATGCTGAAAGATGTGTGGTGGGTACAAAAAAAACCCACAAGTATTGTGACATCTGACAAGAAATAGAATCATAGAAACATTTTTTGAGGATCCCTAAGAGGAACTGGTTTAATTCAAAGCCAAGGGCTAGGTTTAGGTCTAGGATTACACTTGGGCTTATGGTTAAGACTAGGTCTAGTTTCATAATAAGATATAACAGGCATGCTCTGGGGTAAGTTCTGGTGTCACATTAAAGCTATGCTAAGTAATAATAAATGCAGTTTCTTCAGTGAAATGACAGCTTTGATATGCGAGAGTCATCACTTGTGGGCGTCTTTCCATCACACAGTTCATAGTCAACCTGTTGGAGCCTGTTTTCTCCTCCCCCCACCCCGCCCCCCGCCCTCGCCCCCCCAAATTTCGGTGCTAGCCTGACAATAAGCTTCTCCACCGCCCCTCATGTCGCACTTCTTCCCTCTGTTGCACGGGCCTCTCAAACACAGTGGCTCTCAAACTCAGTCCGGGTGCCCCCATGCGTATGCTGGTTTTTGTTTCAAACACAATTGCAGTGGTAGTATTTTTATAAGATGATGACTTGTCCTAATTAGGAGCAGTTCATGTTTAAAGTAGTTATTTACCATCCTAAACCATATTGTGAACAGAAATATCTTTGTGGCATGAAGAGTAAAAGACACTTAAACGTATTGGGCCCTGTTTTATTGATCTAAGTGCGAGGTTTGAAGCATGTGGCACATGTGCATTTAGAACGTGTCCAAATCCACTTCCGGTAGTTTGGCAGCGGGTTTTCAGAGATGACAGGCCCCTATCTTACACCCAGCACATAGTGACGCAAAGCATTTTGCAAGTGTCTTTGGTAGTTTATGTACCGGTGAAGTTGTCGTTATCCCACCCAGGGCCTAGTTTGCATTACTAGCACATGTCATTGCGCCAAACTGAGCACCTGTGGATGTTTTGGTCTTAAATTTGTGCGCAGGCACATTGATGGCGCTCTGCTAGCTTTAGGCGTCTCAAGTAGATTGCGCAACTGATCAACAAAAACCTGGTCTACTGTCAATCATCAGTTTTCACCTGCTATTATTTAGATAGTATTATACACTTTTGTTGGTGAGTCCAGCCTCAGCAGCCCCCCTTCCTCCCTGGCCCTTGATATAGTGTGATTAAGGGTGACCAGTACTCAGGAACAAAAGCATAACGATAGAACATTGAGGAAATGTTCGCCATAATGTCTGCAAATGACTCAACATTTTTTAGAGTATATTTTGTAATGAGTGCACTGCATCATACAGAAGTGTACGGAAAAGCATACAGGATGGATTTGGCTGTTGTCGAAAAATATTAAGTGGAAGCTATCCATACTTGTCAGGCTTTATTCAGTTACGTTCCGGCAACTTCTGTGGATGAGCTGAATCTGAAACAGTGAAACATTCCCATAATGATCCGGCCTGCTGAAAGTCATTTTATTGATTTCAGGAACATTGTGGCTCAAGAAGGCCACTCGTATGCTAGCAGTGGGGAACAAAATAAGAGTCGTTTATTATGGAATTGCCGCTCTGTCTTCAGACGGGTATTAGATTTAACCAAAACCATTCAGTACACGCACGTTTTGAAAGCACGGCGCTCGTTGCTGATGTGTTTTCAGAAATGCAGAATGAGTGGGGTGGAGAGGAGGATCGAGCGTGTTCATTACCAGACCCGAGATGGCATTAGCGTTAATCCGGCAGTGGAATGAAGAATGTGGACGCTAACGGGCTAACAGCTGAATTGCGCTTGTCCGCCTCATTAAAGCAAATGAGAACAAATAGGAGGTTAGAAGATGTTGCTACAGAGGCCAAAAAGCCGCAGCCATGAAAAAAGAGGCGGCCTGAGCTGAATACATTGGCATATCAGGCGACATTCATACATGACGCTACAATGTCATATCCCTCCCATCATTTCTGTCAATCCCCCACTCCTCCCCTTCCCACACATGCTCAAACACACACACACACACACACACACACACATATACATACATACACACACGCAAGCACACACACATGCACTCACGCACACAACACAGACTGAAATGCATTCATCAATCAAGACTTGTCCCTTTTAATTTTGATACGAGTAAAATGAATATAATTGATCCAATGAGCCTTACAATAAGCTGCCTCATCACCATCCTCTCCCCTATTGCGATACAGAAGGAATATTTCATCTGCCTCTGGTATAGCAACTCTTTTATTTCTGGGGGGGGGGTTGCAGTAGCACTTGAGAAACAATAATGCACAGTAAATTATCAATGTAATTAATGTAATGGCCCTAATGCGCAAAGCTTTTTTTAAAAGTGAAGTAAAAAAGAGTATATTATTTGTATAAATGAGGAATTTATTTTTATGCAGATTACACACACGCATATACAGGCTGGTGTCCAAACAGATTCATTCACGGCGAGTGGCTGCAGACGTTCGAATGGACAGCAAGTGAAATATGATTCAGCCAACAGGATCAGTAACAGATGAGGATGCCACTGCATTGAAATTTCAATTTTTTGCTCGGTATTGCATCGCTCAGAGAAAACATCGGAGACGAAAAAGTTGCAAACATTAGTTTAAAGTGGTTTATCTGAGTCTAGTACTAACAATATCGGAAAACATCAAATGAAATTTTATTCAAATTCCTATCCATAAGTGCTGCCTTGATGTCATACATTTCCCCACAGAGCCTGATAAAAAAAAATAATGCATGGGATTGGCCATCATTCTTTCCCGCTCCATGCCTGAAATTCATAATCAGTGAAATATCACCCTGAAAGCATACACATAACTCACTTCTGCATCTAGTTTCTTTAAAAAGTCATGTAACAGCTTTGCATACAGATGTAAAATCTCACAGCAATACCAACAACGGAAATTGCCAAAGGCAATGGTTCAGCACGCTCTTCTGGCTCGTGCGTTAACTTCTGGGTTGGTGTAAAGCGTAATAAGAATGGATCAATTTTCTTGAACAGGGCACAAAAGCACAACAGTTACGACTAATCTGACTCCATATTATTAACTAGGCTAATGCCGTCGGAGGCTACGGCTTGGGGTATATCCCTGAACGCCCCCAATCCTCCAATTCCCCAATCCTTGAATAGACCCAATACAATATACAGCCCCTCAGGTCATGACCTTTCATTTGAACTTAATTTCAGGTCAATCGGACAAATGGTTCTGCAAATATGGCCAAAATGGTAATTTTCCATCGCAAAGCGCCACCTGGTGGCAAAATATTGAACCATACAGGTATGATGTCATCATGTGACATGCTGTGAGGTCATGACCTTGCAGTTGCACATAGTTTCATGTCTATTGGACAAATAGTTCCAAAGATATGGCAAAAATGGTGAATGTTATGCGACAAAGCTCCACCTTGTGTCAAAATTTAGAACCAAACAGGTATAATGTCGTGGGACACATCCTCTGGTCATGACCTTTCATTTGCACTTGATTTGAGGTCAATCGGACAAATATTTCCAGAGATACTTACTTATATGCAAAACTTGAAATTTCTAATTTAAATATTACTGAATTTATCGCGTTAACACCATTCGGCGTTCAGGGATATAATTACAAATATTAAATTTCGTCGTAAATATATTGAGTGTAGAATCATAATACCACAATCAAAATAAACAATCCTTTGCCAATTTTACACGATTGTGCTTCCAGACCAACACAATCGCAAATCCTTAGTTCGGGGAGCCCTGCATTGGTTAGCCTGCAGCCACTGGAATACACAAGTACCTTTCCCTCGTGACAGTTACGGACCCGGGTCAACTAGTATGATACTAATAGTACCTAGCAAACTCCTTAAGGAGAATCTGACAAGAACTGGCATATTACGTCCATGGGTCCTCTAAAGCCAAATATCCAGAGCCAATACCCCGCCAATCCCGTTAGCAGTCGAACGTGGCCCCATTCTTACTAACCAAAGCACCCAAAAACTTCATCTGCAACTGGCCTCTGACAGTAGGTCTCAGTCAGCACCCGTTTCCCCCAAGTATTTGACCGTAATTTTAGCTAAAGGAACCAAAATGGATTTAAAATCATAAAAACCACATGAATTACAACAAGACAAGTTATTAATATGAAAGAAATTTTATTACACAGGTAGGTAGGTCCACATAGCAAATTTAATTTTTCCGTTGCATAATTTAGAAAAGAGCAATTGAACAAAAGAGTCTCTTACCAAACCTGTATTAGCTACACACACACTAACATGTGCGGGGAAGTGATCGGATATGATCTTCCCTGACTATATGGTATGGGCTACACACGGCATAGAGATGCACTCGAGGAAAGACATTACATTGTAACATATTAGTAATGTTACAGCTGTCCCATTAGCTACCGTCACATTATAGCTGATGCCGTGGCATAAGCATAGATAGAGTCGGCAACAACTGGAACGGCCACAAAGGTCATAGATGGTTAGAGCTGAGGGGGGAAACGCCCCCTCCTGTCCACTATACTGCAAAAGGAGCAATATATTAAAAAATAAATACACTGGGGTTGAATTTTTGTCCATACAATGATCCGACTCAGAGGCCTGAAGTGAAACGAAATGCAGACATGCACATTTTGTTGTTCGGTCCCATAAACTCGTCCTCTCTTCTGATAGCTTGAAGGCATTTTGTCCTCCTATGTGGTTCCATTTTATTATTTGGTAAAATGTGAAACTTTAATTGGTGATTGCTTTTTTGGTAACACTTTGTTTTAAGGGGTCACTGTTCCTGTGTATCTACCTAATTAATTACAGTGTAATTACCTATGTAACTATATGTAATAACATGTACTTACATTGTACATACATAGTGTTTTTTGGTGTACTTAAAGGTCCTTGTTACACTTGTAATAAGGAATGCTTGTTACAATACCTTGTCAAAGTGGCCTCTCTCTTTGGGGAAGGGGTACACCTGCAAGAAAAATGGGTGAAACCACAACCCATGTTGCCTGGGCAAACTTTTCCATCAATCTTCCTCCTGCCTCTTGAGTCTTGGAACATGTATGCTGTTACACAACTTAGTATATGTAACAGTCGTGTTAGTACACACTTGTTACTCTTTGATACAGTGGAATAAGCACATTAAAATAAAGTGTACCTGAGATACCTCAACTCTTATAAATTAACTGTGATAACCAGTGTCTTCAGTCTTGTACCACTTGTGCTGTTACACAACTTAGTATATGTAACAGTTGTGTAAATACGCCTTTGTTACTCCTTGATGCAGTGGAATGAGCACATTAAAGTGTACCTGCTGGGATAGAAACTGTAAACTGGTGTTGACCTTAGTACTCAAGTACAAAACCCAAAACCAGTGAAGTTGGCACGTTATGTAAATCATAGATAAAAACAGAATGCAATGATTTGCAAATCCATTTCAACTTATATTCAATTGAATACACTGCAAAGACAAGATGTTTAATGTTCAAACTGAGAAACTTTATTTTTTTTTGCAAATAATCATTAACTTAGAATATAAAGGCAGCAACACATTGCAAAAAAGTTGGCACAGGGGCCTTTTTACCGCTGTGTTACGTCGCCTTTCCTTTTAAGGACACTCAGTAAACGTTTGGGAACTGAGGAGACCAATTTTTGAAGCTTTTCAGGTGGAACTCATTCCCATTCTTGCTTGATGTACAGCTTAAGTTGTTCAACAGTCCGGGGTCTCCGTTGTCGTATTTTACGCTTCATAATCCGCCGCACATTTTCAATGGGAGACAGGTCTGGACTACAGGCAGGCCAGTCTAGTACCCGCACTCTTTTACTACGGAGCCACGCTGTTGTAACACGTGCAGAATGTGGCTCGGCATTGTCTTGGTGAAATAAGCAGGGGCGTCCATGAAAAAGATGTTGCTTGGATGGCAACATATGTTGCTCCAAAACCTGTTTGTACCTTTCAGCATTAATGGTGCCTTCACATATGTGTAAGTTGCCCATGCCTTGGGCACTAATACACCCCCATACCATCACAGATGCTGGCTTTTGAACTTTGCGCCTATAACAGTCCGGATGGTTCTTTTCCTCTTTGGTCCGGAGAACACGACGTCCACAGTTTCCCAAAGCAATTTGAAATGTGGACTCGTCAGACCACAGAACACTTTTCCACTTTGCATCAGTCCATCTGAGATGAGCCTGGGCCAAGCGAAGCCCGCAGCGTTTCTGGGTGCTGTTGATAAATGGCTTTCGTTTTGCATTGTAGAGTTTTAACTTGCACTAGCAGATGTAGTGACGAACTGTAGTTACTGACAGTAGTTCTCTGAAGTGTTCCTGAGCCCATGTGGTGATGTCCTTTACACACTGATGTCTGTTTTTGATGCAGTACCACCTGAGGGATCGAAGGTCATGGACATTCAATGTTGGTTTTCGGCCTTGTCGCTTATGTGCAGTGATTTCTCCAGATATTACGACTGTAGATGATGAAAACTCTAAATTTCTTGCAATAGCTCGTTGAGGAATGTTGTTAAACTGTTCGACAATTAGCTCATGCATTTGTTCACTAAGTGGTGACCCTCGCCCCACCCTTGTTTGTGAATGACTGAGCATTTCAGGGAAGCTGCTTTTATACCCAATCATGGCACCCACCTGTTCCCAATTAGCCCGTTCACCTGTGGGATGTTCCAAATAAATGTTTGATGAGCATTTCTCAACTCTCTGTCTTTTTTGCCACTTGTGCCAGATTTTTTGAAACATGTTGCAGACATCAAATTCCAAATGAGCTAATATTTGCAAAAAATTACAAAGTTTACCGGCTCGAACATTAAGTAACTTGTCTTTGCAATTGAATATAGGTTGAAAAGGATTTGCAAATCATTGTATTCTGTTTTTATTTACGATTTCCACAACGTGCCATCTTCACTGGTTTTGGGTTTTGTATTTTTGCATCAAAAAGTAATTTCATTGAGTTATTCTTATTTGATTCCACCCTTTTGAATGTGATCAACCTAAACAGTGTTACAATCACAACTAGTTGACAACATAATGATTTACATTTTTATTACAAATAGTGTATTTCATTACAAATGGTGAAATCGTAACTCCAGTGTTATGTGACTATAAGCTATGTTATAAGTGATCTCAGTGTAGGTGTGTAAAAGTACTTTGTACCTGTAACCTATTTGAGTACATTTAAACATTACATAGAACTGAGTAAAATTTTAATTGATGTAACTGTGGTATTGCCTTTTCTTTTTTAGGACTTTCTCTCTGTGAACTGACCCAACGTGTCCCCCTTTATCATGCTTGCTATGGTGTCGACCGCCACCTAAATGTTTACATGTCACACCTTGGGTCAGTTCACAGAGAAAAAGTTCTAACAAAAGAAAAGACAATACCAAAGTTACTCAGTTCTATGTAATGTTTAAATGTACTCAAATAGGTTACAGGTACAAAGGTACTGGAGTAACAATTTCACTATTTGTAATGAAAAACACTATTTGTATTAAAGATTTAAATCATTATGTTGTCAACTTGTTGTGATTGTAACACTGTTTAGGTTGATCACATTCAAAAGGTTGGAATCAAATAAGATTAACACAATGAAATTACTTTTTTATGCAAAAATACTTGAGTACCAAGGTCAACACCAGTTTACAGTTTCTATCCCAGCAGGTACACTTTAATGTGCTAATTCCACTGTATCAAGGAGTAACAAAGGTGTATTTACACAACTGTTACATATACTAAGTTGTGGGACAGCACAAGTGGTACAAGACTGAAGACACTGGTTATCACAGTTAATTTATAAGAGTTGAGGTATCTCAGGTACACTTTATTTTAATGTGCTTATTCCACTGTATCAAAGAGTAACAAGTGTGTACTAACACGACTGTTACATAGACTATGTTGTGTAACAGCACACGTGGTACACTATCGAAGACACTGGTTATGGCAGTTAATGTGTAAGAGCTGTGGTATCCCAGCAGGTACACTTTAATGTGCTCATTCCACTGTATCAAGGAGTAACAAAGGTGAATTTACACAACTGTTACATATACTAAGTTGTGTAACAGCACAAGTGGTACAAGACTGAAGACACTGGTTATCACAGTTAATTTATAAGAGTTGAGGTATCTCAGGTACACTTTATTTTAATGTGCTTATTCCACTGTATCAAAGAGTAACAAGTGTGTACTAACACGACTGTTACAAAGACTATGTTGTGTAACAGCACACGTGGTACACTATTGAAGACACTGGTTATGGCAGTTAATGTGTAAGAGCTGTGGTATCCCAGCAGGTACACTTTATTTTAATGTGCTCATTCCACTGTATCAAGGAGTAACAAAGGTGTATTAACACAACTGTTTCGTATACTAAGTTGTGTAACAGCATACATGTTCCAAGACTCAAGAGGCAGGAGGAAGATTGATGGAAAAGTTTGCCCAGGCAACATGGGTTGTGGTTTCATCCATTTTTCTTGCAGGTGTACCCCTTCCCCAAAGAGAGAGGCCACTTTGACAAGGTATTATAACAAGCATTCCTTATTACAAGTGTAACAAGGACCTTTAAGTGCACCAAAATACACTATGTATTTACAATGCAAGTACATTTTATTACATATAGTTACATAGGTAATTACACTGTAATTAATTAGGTAGATACACAGGAACAGTGACCCCTTAAAAGCAAGTGTTACCGTTTTTTTAATTTGCAGTGCAAAAGGGCACACAGCAACTCTTTGGCATTATGGCTAATGGCAGAGATTGGTTTGTTTTCTCCCCCGGCTCTACTGGATGTGACTTTTGTGGGCGTTCCCGTTGTTGCAGACTGTATCTATTGACTGTATAAATCAGTCTGTTGGTCCAAGTCCAAATTTTCTTCATTACACATGCGCATACGGACGCTTTTAAGAATAGCAAATTTGAGTTAGATTAAGCCTGGTGTAAAAATAGCCACTGCCTTTTTTTTTTTTTTTTCACTTTGGAATATGCTGCCTTCAGAGTTTTCCAGCGATGCTTAACTAGGTAGGCAATTCTCACAAAACCAGCCGCTCTCTACTTTTTGCGCAACTTAAAGATATCATTGTTATGGTGCATCAATTCGCCCATCAATATTTTCCATTATTTTCATGTCTTTCCAGTGGCGAACCGTGAGCCCTACAGCTGGGCCTTCACTTCAGCCATCACCGCCGAGAAAAGACGTCATCACGTGAAAAAAGCAACATTACGATGAGTTGAAAGGGTTTAGTTATTTTGAGAATTTGTACTTGAGTTTTTTTAACCAGGACATTTCCTCTACTACATTCAAAAAATAAAAGGTATATTTCGTTACTTTGACACTGGCCACTTTGTTACTAATTAAAATATGAATGTAATTCATCATTTAAGGATTAGCTGGATTTGGCATGTTCGAGAAGAACAACGGTGCTCGGCAGGGTATCTATGCAGATGCGTCCGCCAGCGGACATGGAGCCGCAAATTTATGCACGCAGTTAGAATATTCTACCACTAGATGGCACACCTGGATCAGTTATTGAATATTCACAAGCAAGCTCGAGCTGGAACACTATTTTGAAAATGGACCAGTTCACTCCAATCCCTGTATTTCAGGAATTGCCTGAGTTTAACTCCTCAACTATGCCTGATGTGCAAACTGCTCAATATACTTGCCCATACTATCTATCTAGCAGTTTAAAAAAAATGTATTTTATATATATATATATATATATATATATATATACACATTTACACACATACATTCACTAGCTGCTACCCGGAGTGAAATTGCCATTTTTTTTGCGTGTATGACTGTTTTTCTAAAATCGGGCGACGTCAAGTCCTTCCTGGTGTCCAAGTGGATATTCACACCAAATTTGGTGATAATCGGTTGAGAAATGTAGGAGAAAAACGTGTACATACACACAGACAGATAGACATCAACCTCAAATATATTATAGATATCTCTTGCTAGAGAAACAATAATTGTCCTCTGTAGCAACCACTTCAGCTACAGTGAGTGTCGAGGCACTCAAAAATGATGCAACAAGCAGCAGATTTAAACATACAATAGCTATACACTTGACATACTCACAAGAAATGTTTGGAGTTTCCACCCATCCCAAAGCTCTGAAGCTCAGGAATACTGGCATCACTTACAGCAAGCTAAAAACAATTTGTGCATGTCCATTCCCCTGAACATTTACATATATCACTCATTGCATGCAACTTGGAAAATAGCAATTTAATTCATATATAAGATTGAGAAAGAGGAAACACATACTTTAAATGACACTAATTATCAAATGACAAACGGTTGGATCTCCATCCAACACAACTTTAATCTTTGTTTGTCCAGAGCAGCTCATTACATTTCCAGGGCAAAATGTCAAAACTCCCTAAAGACACTCACCAATATCGCTCTCCACTGTTCTCAAAATTGTCAAGAACCCTAAACTTACACGAGCTGCTGATATGTTGCAGAATACCCTCGATGGACGCAGATATAAAAAATAACTGAGATCCTAGAGTCACCTTCCCAAATAGATCACAAACAGGAAGTCCTATACCCAGAAAGTCCTACACACAGGAAGTTTCTCACACGCCCTCTAGGGCCTACAGGAGAGACTGCCGTCAGATGGAAACTTTAGAAACCAATGTAGATACCATGGTGCAGCATCTTGCATTATTCTACCATTAGGTAATCCATGTAACCATTGAAAACGGTGAGTCCATGGTATCCAAATTAATAGTAAAAAAAAAAAAGAACTCAGTTTTCTGAAGCAAAAATTCGACATGGTATTGATCCTATGTCATTCTACTATTAATAATAGTCAATTATAGCGGTTTCTTAAACCGCCAGTGAACTCAAAGAAGAAGAGGAAGAAATATATAAAGCTGAGATTGCCTGTGTTTTTTGAATACTTTCATTCACCTGAAAGTTGATTACAGAGAACAAGGAGAGGACAGTGTGTGGTTGTTTTGCTTCTTTCTATGCGTACGATAAAAAATACTTTGTACTTGCACTTTTGATACTTAAGTATATTTTATCACAAGATACTTTTGGTACTTAAGTACATTTAATGACAGCTACTTTTACTCAAGTAACTTTCTTATGGGTGACTTCAACTTTTACCAAAGTAACTTTCAGTTATGGTATTTCTACTTTTACGAGGTACGAGGTATTCGAGGTACGAGGCATTCAGATAATGAAGGACACAGAGGGGAACCCTCAGGGCCTTCTACGCCTTCAGAGAAGGCCTAAAAAAATGGACCAAAAAATAGGAGTATTAAATTTTGTTTGAAAATTTATTTATAAAATAAATATTGTTTTTGAAATTTCTATTTTCATTTATATGACCGGTACGCAATCGGAATATGCTCATATTCCAATTGATACAGGAATAATGGTGTGTATGTAAACGTAGTCAGTGTTCCCACAAAACAGTTTCATGCTGTGCCGTTTCCCTCACCCATTTGTCAAGAATGGTGTCAAATGAAGGGGGGGATGGGGGGGGGTTAATTAGTAACGTGCCTCTGTTATTGATGATCATGTCATTTACAAATGCTCAATAGCTGTTAAATACAGAAAATGCCTACTTTAAATAATTTTTCTCCCATCGCTTTGGCGCCCCCCTGGAGCAGCGCCCCTACGCACCTCGTATAGTGCATACCCACTTTTTGCGCCACTGTGTCTGTGCTTCACAGGGTCAGTGATGCAACACACGTCACCGCAACTTTGGCACTATTGGCATGGGGACTGTTTTATCCTCTCCCGTCTTCCAGCAGAGGTGCATGGATTACGAGTGCACAGCGGTGTCGAGAGCGGACACCATCTGACAACTTTGATCATACAATGACGGCTAATAAGCAGCACACAGTTCCTCAATTAGAAACACTCTCCACCCGGGCGATGAGGGTTGCATGCAGATTTAAAGTGGTAATCCACAAGATTTCCGTTTCGTTACTGTCTGTTAAGTCAGTGTCTATCAGAGAGGGGGGATAAAACAACGGTGATTGGGCCTATGACCCACTGATGAAAGCAGTTGTATTTCATTCTTTGCCAAGTGAAGCGATCATTGTGTCTGTGGCGACATTCCCCCACTATATTCAAACACAGACACACATGTAGTGACGCTTTTTATGTCATTAAGGAGTGATTGGTCTGTCCAGAAGGTAGGAGGAGCCGCAAGCTAGCTGGCTTGAAGGAAGTGAGGAACCCCGGGAGAAGCACTGGCAAGGTAGACGTCAGAAGGGATCCAGTAGCAGTACTTTCCCTAACATGAGCCTTGGCTCTATCCCCTAAATCTAACTTGTCCCTTCCACTACATATCAGCTTTATCCCTTCTGATGCTGACCCACTGGCAATGGCAAATACTGTAGAATACTGTGCAGCTATACTGTGAACCGTAGAATCTAACGTTGGCTGAGTCTCTGTTGAGGCTACTACTGGAACTAAAATTATAACGTAATTTCAGGAAGCCAACGGGAAAAAAGCTACGTTAACTGCCTCGACAAATTATATTTATTAAAACAAAAAGTTATAACATTACCTGTTAACCATCTACTGTTTTCATTAACAGGGCTCGGTGTAAGTACTCCTCTGTCCCTCCTGTCGGCGCAAGTGGCAAAGAGGGAGGAGAGAAGCCGTGAGAGGATTTAACACAGCCGAGTCAAATCTTCACCGTGTATTCACGTCTTTGCATTGACTTTGAATTTAATCAGTCGTGCAAAAAATTTCCTTCGCATCCGGTGTGAGAGCAGCTGAAGGACACAGTCTACACACGCACTCATGCGCCCGCATGCACACACGTCTCTCTCTCTCTGTCTCTCTCTCATACGTTGCAGACAGGGGTATTTGCAGTCAAAACCACTGCCGCAAAAGCGGCTACGGCTCTCAAAGTAATTTAATATTGTAATGTGAATATAGGCCACTAGATGGCAGTATTCACCTTTTTTTTGTTAAGCTCAGACTGGAGTCATGTTTAGACATGTCCTGGACATGTCTGGGGCAAGTCTCAGAAAATAAAAAAAAAAGAGGTCTAAATGTGGGTGGGGTCTGCAAAAGAGTATATAAGGAAAAGAATTGAGACAGTAAAGTAGTAGGAGAAATTGCAAGAAGATGACCAGACCTGCCATTCTGTTCAAGACCTGTGACATTTCTTTTGTGGATTTCTTTGCCTGTGTTTGAGCATTTTCTTCATCCAGGACATCACCAAGCCACCCCACCAAAAAGGGACTGTAATTATTTCTGTTTTTTCTTATTTATCAATCTTGGTCTTTAGTTGTAGGTTGTTATTAGTCTTTGTCTTTGTTAAAAATTAAATGTGTTTTAGTTGTTAAAACTGTGTTTGTCATCCCTTGCTGTTGTGTTGTTTTAAATGTAATAACAAATTGGGGCCATAACAAATTGGGGGCTCAAGGTCCGGGATAGACCATTTTGTGAGTAATTTATTGAAAATCTAACATTTCAAATTGTAAAATTGATTTTTTTTAATTGAATACATATATATTGACAACAGCAATGGATGATTTCTTGGCATCACCAACCGTAGGGGTTTTGAAGTCTTTTAAAAAGACAGAACTGCTAGAAATTTGCAGACATTTAGAGCTGACAGAGGTGAAACCAGCCATGCGAAAAGCAAGACTGGCTAGAGAGATAGTTGAATATTACATTGATGAAAATGTGTTTGCACCAGGAGATTTGGAACAGTTTCCAGTGGAAAATCCAAATATAGAAATGGAACTTAAATTAAAAATGCTAGAGATTGAAAGGGAAGAAAAAGAAAAACAAAGGCAGTTTGAGTTAGAAAAATTAGCAAGAGAAGAGAAAATTGAGAGGGAAGAAAAAGAAAAACAAAGAGAATTTGTGAGGGAAGAAAAAGAAAAACAAAGGCAGTTTGAGTTAGAAAAATTAGCAAGAGAAGAAAAACAAAGAGAATTTGAGAGAGAGAAAGAGGAAAGAGCAGAAAGAGAGAGACAGAGACAGAGAGATTTTGAATTAGAGAAATTCGATAGAGAAGAAAGACTCCAAATGGAGAAACTAAAAATTAAAATTGAAACTAAAAATAAATTTTGTGCCAGTCAGGAGGTAAAACTGGTGCCTCCATTTTCAGAAAAGGATGTTGACAACTATTTCCAGTGTTTTGAAAAGGTAGCAAAGAGTTGCCAGTGGCCAAAGGAACACTGGCCTCTGATGTTGCAAACTGTCCTCAAGGGTAAAGCTCAACAAGCCTATTCGGCTTTGTCTGCAGATGATTCCTCTGATTATGAGGTTGTCAAAAAGGTTATTTTGAGAGCTTATGAGTTGGTTCCAGAGGCTTACCGACAGAAATTCAGAGGTCTGAAGAAATCTGAAAATCAGACTTATGTTGAATTTGCTTATGAAAAGCAGGTTTGCTTTGAGCGCTGGTGTACTTCTATGGAGGTCAAGGATGATTTCAACTCACTAAAAGAGATGGTGTTAGTTGAAGAATTCAAGAACTGTGTTAAGGATGATCTTAAGACCTACCTTAATGAGAAGCAAGCACTGAACTTGCAATCAGCTGCCAAATTTGCAGATGAATATGTTCTCACTCATAAGTCCAAATTTCAGTCTAGCAGTAACAATAAATGGTCCCAATTTCAGAAAAAGGGTTACGGTGATACCCAAGATTCCTCACCCAAAGACAAAGACAAATCTGGTGATGGTGCTCAGAAATCCAGTAACAGGTCTGATCGAAGTGTGAAAGCTGACAGTGACAAAAGTGGTCTAGTTTGCAGTTATTGCAAGAAATCTGGTCATGTTACAACTAACGGTTGGTTCCTTAAAGCTAAGAAAGAAAAAGAAAAGGATACCAAACCAAATGCCTTTGTGAAAACAAGGTTAGAAACCCCTGTAGTAGATAACCAATCTGCTAAATTGCCTGCTTCATGTGGGGCTAAAAAGCCTGATACAGCTGACTTCGTGAGGGAGGAATTTCTTCCATTTGTGTCAGAGGGATTTGTGGCTCTGAATGAGAATACTACTCCTGTCCCCATATATATCCTAAGGGATACCGGAGCTTCTCAGTCACTTTTGTTGATGGACTCCTTGGAGTTACGTGATGAGACCGCTTCAGGGGATTTCATACTTGTACAAGGTATTGAAGGGAGGACTGTATCTGTACCCCTGCGCTCTATATTCTTGAAGTCAGATTTAGTTACAGGACAGGTAAAGGTGGGACTTATGTCAAGTCTACCTATAAAGGGTGTTTCTCTGTTGCTAGGCAATGACCTGGCTGGGGGCAAAGTAGTTCCCCCTGTACATCTTACTTCACAGCCGAGCACTGAAAATGGGGATGAGGACCCATCTCTGTATCCTTCTTGCGCAGTGACTCGTGCTATGGCCAAGAAGGCTAAAGAAGATGATGTTGTGGTGCCGTCCAGTACATTGAATAGTCAGGACTCAGGTGGTTCGCCTCATGACTCTGATTGGCCTACTATGGTTTCTCCGTTTGAGGACTTATCAGATACTTTTATCAGTTCTCTATTCAGCCAGCCGGATGGGTCTGGTGATTCTGATGTGTCTGGAGACTTGTCTCTGTCCAGAAAGCGGTTGATTGAGGAGCAAACTAATGATCCTGAAATTGGTGTACTAAAGAGGAGAGCCCTTCCTGAAAAAGAAATAGATGCAGTTCCAGTTGGGTATTATCTCAAGGATGGTGTGTTGATGCGGAAGTGGCGCCCTCCTGATATCCCTGCCAATGCAGATTGGGCAGTGGTCAGGCAAATTGTTGTTCCGAAGGTCTATAGGAATGAGATCTTAACAATGGCTCATAGTTTACCTTTAGGAGGTCATCTTGGTGTTAACAAGACTGTTGATAAGATCATGAAACACTTCTTTTGGCCTGGGCTTCGGAAAGACGTTTCCAACTTTTGCAAAACCTGTCACACTTGTCAGGTAGTTGGAAAACACCAGTTAGACCCACCTGTAGCTCCATTGCAGCCTATCCCAGCATTTGGGGAGCCATTCTCTAGGGTCATTGTTGATTGCGTTGGTCCATTACCCAAGACTAGATCTGGAAATCAGTACTTGTTGACAATCATGTGTGCATCTACCAGATTCCCCGAAGCCATACCTCTACGTAACATCAAGGCAACTGCAATCTCGAAGGCTTTGATAAAGTTCTTCACGTTGTTTGGCCTTCCCAGGGAAATTCAGTCAGACCAGGGTAGCAATTTCACTTCAGGATTGTTTCAGCAGGTTGTGTATGAACTAGGTGCAAAGCAGATTCTTTCTAGTGCCTATCATCCAGAAAGTCAGGGTGCCTTAGAGCGGTTTCATTCCACTCTCAAGACAATGATGAGGACTTATTGTTATGACCATGAGAAAGACTGGGATGAAGGTGTTCATTTGCTGTTGTTTGCAGCTAGAGAAGCAGTGCAGGAGTCTACTGGATTCAGTCCATTTGAGCTAGTGTTTGGTCATGAAGTGAGAGGACCTTTGCTATTATTGAGTGAACAATGGCAAGAGGAAGAGCCGCACATTAGCCTGTTAGACTATGTTAGCAAGTTCAAGGAAAGATTGCGTGCAGCTTGTGACCTTGCCAAAGAGAACTTGAAATCAAGTCAGGGAAAAATGAAAACTTGGTATGATCATAAGGCTAGAAGCCGTGAGTTTAAACCAGGAGACAAGGTCCTTGTGTTGTTTCCCTTGCAGTCCAATCCATTGCAGGCTAGATTTCATGGTCCTTATGAAATTCTGACAAAACTCAATGATCTCAATTACATTGTGAAGACTCCAGATAGGAGAAAACCAAAACAATTGTGTCATATTAACATGCTAAAGCCTTATCATGACAGAAATGCTAGGGTTGCAGCTGTCACTTCAGATTCTCCAATGGTCGAAACGTGTGAAGATGAGGGGGAGTTTCAAGATGATGAACCAAGAATTAAAGCTGAAGTTCTTTCATGTAAATTGTCAAATACTGAAGTGTTGCAAAATCTTGATGTAAAACTCCAGCACTTAGAACCCTCACAGAGAGATCAGTTTGAAAGGTTGATCAAGAAATATGAGGATTTGTTTCCTGATGTTCCAAAGAGAGTTACTATAGCCTCTCATGATGTAGATGTTGGTGATGCCAAACCAATAAAACAGCATCCATACCGGATGAATCCTGAAAAGAGAAAGATTGCTGAGAAAGAGGTTGAGTACATGTTAAAACATGATATTATCAGACCCTCCAACTCCGATTGGAGTTCACCCTGTGTGCTAGTTCCAAAACCTGATGGAAGTACTAGATTCTGTACAGATTATCGCAAAGTCAATGCTGTAACTAGAACTGATGTGTTTCCAATACCTAGGATTGATGATTGTATTGATAGTGTAGGGCAAGCAAAGTTTCTGACCAAGATTGATTTATTGAAGGGTTGTTGGTGTGTGCCTTTGGCTGGGAGGGCCGGGAGCATCTCTGCTTTTGCCACGCCGTCTGGATTGTGCCAGTGTGGGGTCCTGCCCTTTGGCGTGGGAGGTGCCCCGGCCACGTTCCGGGGGATGATGCGGTCTGCAGTCGCCGGATTGCCACACACGGGTGCGTGCATCGATGGCCTGGTCGCGTGGAGTGGCTCCTGGGGGGAGCATCTAGGGGATGTGGAGACGTTGTTCCAGCGCCTGACCCGGGCTGGCCTGACTGTTGACCTGAGCGGGGGTGACTTTGGTTGTGCTGCTGTCACCTGTCTTGGCTGCGTCGTGGGCCAGGGTGGGGTGGCACCCGTGGATGCTGGAGTCCGGGCCATCATGGACTTTCCAGTTCCTGGCAACGGGGGAGCTTTGCGCCGCTTCCTTGGAGTGATCGGGTACTGCCGCGGGTTCTGCGGGAACTTTGCTGGGATTGCTCTCGGTCTAACTAACCAGCTGGGGAGGGGCGTGAAGTTCACCTGGGATGGTGCATGCCAGAGAGCCTTCGATCGCCTGGGGTCTCTGCTGTGTCGCTTCCCCGTGCTCGGATCTCCTGACTTCAACAAACCGTTCTCCATCGCGGTCGATGCTAGCGACCAAGCTTGTGGATCTGTGCTCCTACAGAGAAGTGACTCTGATGACATTGAGCATCCCGTGGCATACTTCTCCAGGAAGTTCAATCGCCACCAAAGGAACTATTCCACAATAGAGAAGGAACTGTTGGCTCTGGTCCTTTCTTTACAACACTTTGAGGTTTATGTTTGTACAGGACAAAAGCCAATGATTGTGTACACTGACCACAATCCGTTAATGTTTTTGAGTAAGATGAAAAACAAGAATCGGAGATTGTTGAATTGGAGTTTGATTTTACAGGAGTTTGACTTGGAAATTAAGCATGTGAAGGGTACAGACAATGTAATTGCTGATTGCTTATCCCGTGTTTGAATGTGTATGATATGTATATATAGACAAGTGTTCACTTTACCATTTTGTATTGAAAAGAAAAATTTTGCCTTTATGAGTCAAAATTTTTCCCTTTTGGAATGGAGGTGTAATGTGAATATAGGCCACTAGATGGCAGTATTCACCTTTTTTTTGTTAAGCTCAGACTGGAGTCATGTTTAGACATGTCCTGGACATGTCTGGGGCAAGTCTCAGAAAATTAAAAAAAAAGTGGTCTAAATGTGGGTGGGGTCTGCAAAAGAGTATATAAGGAAAAGAGTTGAGACAGTAAAGTAGTAGGAGAAATTGCAAGAAGATGACCAGACCTGCCATTCTGTTCAAGACCTGTGACATTTCTTTTGTGGATTTCTTTGCCTGTGTTTGAGCATTTTCTTCATCCAGGACATCACCAAGCCACCCCACCAAAAAGGGACTGTAATTATTTCTGTTTTTTCTTATTTATCAATCTTGGTCTTTAGTTGTAGGTTGTTATTAGTCTTTGTCTTTGTTAAAAATTAAATGTGTTTTAGTTGTTAAAACTGTGTTTGTCATCCCTTGCTGTTGTGTTGTTTTAAATGTAATAACAAATTGGGGCCATAACAATATCAAAACTCACTTAAGTGTTATAACAGAAGTTCAAAAATTTGATATAGCATAGAAAGCACTTTCAGAAAAAGTAATGGACGGATGGACTCATATCTTTTACTGACATGGAATACCATTCATTGCTAACATCAGAGCCGTGGTTTTAGTGTTAAGGACAGAGCTGTGCAGCCAGGTGGTCTCTCCTCTCCAGTGAGCGCTGCTGCTCTCCCTGCTGCTATGGCACATGCAGTTCGCCCTCTCTCTGTCTCAAGTCCTGTAATGTCCCCTGCGTGAGGTCACAGTGACATCCATGGTGTACAGCTATGTTTTGTAGCACACAGCATGCCACAGAGAATGCACTGACACTCTGAGTGATATGAAATCAGGTAGACACCAGAAGCAAGGTGAAGGGGAATGAGGACTTATTGAAAACAAAACAAAACAGGTACGAGGGCCAACGAAAAACTTGGCCCAAAGGGTTGCAAAAGACAAACTAAGGTACGCTACACAGAGCAATAAACAAAAGAATACAAAAACGACAAAAAACAAAAGGCACTGGAAACTCCAGGCAAGATGACCATAAACAGAAAAGAATAATGATTCTATGATAAGAGAGCAGAAGGCTATATACAACAAGACAAGAACTAAGAACAAGGACTTGAACGAGGCTTGGAAACTTGGCAACAAAACTTGGGAACATGAACTAGGAACAAACTTGAGACACTGTCTGCCAGCCAACTTCCACCGCATCCAGATAAAGGCTTAGAAATCAGAACATGAGGGGCAACACCTGGAGAAAGAGAAACAAGAGGCATGGCAAGATCAAGACATGGACAGAGATTGGATGACAAGACTTGCTCATTAAGAGAATGAGCGCGCTCAGCTTAAGTACCAATTAAGTATGCAGTTTGAAAGCAGCATGAATGTTCAGAACAGAAAAGTACAGCAAGATCTGGAAATAGCAAAGCAGGAATCATGACAATAAACTCCCTGTCTACATTAGTAGTATTAGTAATGTGCCTATCTAAGAATTACACCACCCAGTGAGTGTTAGTAAATGTTAGTAACTTAAAAACAGTTAATTGCCAATTAAGCTTAGAAAGCCCCGAATCAGCACAGCATGGAAGGAAGGGGAAATACCAAAGCCAACCGTAGCTCAGAAATGTGCAACAACGAAGGCACGGGGCGGAACGCAGACAAGCGGTGGAGTGGCTTGGCAGACCTGGCGAAAACAAAAACATGGACTAGGAAAAACATGGACTATAAATGTGAAAAATGAAATGCAAAACCCTGATACAAGAAACTGTTAAAAACTGTGGCATGAACATGAACAATGAACTATGAAATCTTGAACATGAAACTGTTAAAACCATAAGCAATACCGTTCCGGCCAAAGGCCAGAACCCCGAAACACAACACTGAGGGCTGTCAGGTCAATTTTAAATTACGCTTGCCAACCGCCTTGTTCTGACATCAGGACAATTGATATGGATACTACAATTTATGTGCTGATTCAGATAGTTACATTAAATAGTGCTTGCTGTAATCATTTACTGTATTGAAATGTGCCTGACATTCTGGAAACCTGCCTGTGAGGTGTCGGTGAAGTGTGCGCACTGTGCGCCAGTCAGCCAAATTACCACTGCACAGAAAGTAAACCAGGTTGGAGCTGGCGAGCTTTCTGGGCACTTTCAGCAGGACCTTTGTCCACATAATAGTCACTGCATCATGATGAACATGTGACACCTCCCCCTACTACGCCGCCACACCCATCTCGGCGCACGTCTGTCTACCAAATTGCCGAAGTGGCTGCGCACAGTGTTGCACTGGACGAAATTACCACTGCGCAGGCTGCACCCGACAAATTTTTTTTTACCACTGCGTGGGCTATGCCACGCTGCCTCCCCCCCCCCGCGCTGCACCAAGAAATTAGAGCCCAAAGAAAGTAAGAGGAAGTTCAGAGATTTAGGTTGATAGATATGAAAGTGTGAGAGCAAATGTGAGTATATGTATGTATCTGTGTGTGCAAGTGAATTTGACTGTATATATCAGTATCTGTTTGTGTGTGAGTGATTGTGCATGTGAATGTAACGGTGCATGTATCCGTGTTTGTACCTTTATGTGTGAATGGATGTGAGTGAGTGTATCTGTGTTCAGTGGCAGCTGGTGATAGGGGAGGCTCAAAAAAATCCCTTAAAATTAATGATTAGTCACAACCTGTTTTCAATCATTCATTTAAATTACCTTTACAGAAACTCCGATAACTCTCAACATTATTAGGTGTGGACAGTTTTCATTTATAACGCACACTGATTACAACTCCGGACTTCTCTCGCTTTACTTTATTCGGGGATTGGAAGCAATGCATTCATGCAGTGTAATTATGCCACTTAAACTCACACTGAATGTGTGAGTTGACAGGTATGTGTTATAAATGAAAACTGACCAGATCTGATAATGTTGAGAGTTTTCAGAGTTTCTGTAATGGTAATTTAAATGCATGATTGAAAACAGGTCGTGACCAATCATTAATTTTAAGGGATTGTTTTGAGTCTCCCTTATCGCCAGTTCACCAGCCGCCACTGAGTGTGTTTGTGTCTGTTTGCATGTGTTTATGTGTGAAACATGCCTGTATGCATATTCTGGAGTGCCCAGTAATCCTTGTATTTCCTACTGGATCAAAATAGGACCCTATTCATTAAAAAAAAAAAAAAACAGACACTAAAAGAGATGGAGGGAGTAAAATCATGATTTATGATTCTAGATCAGGCAATAGGAATAAACATGATCATTACTAAGATGGTTATGACAAGTGGAGTTAAAATGAAAACCACATTGATGTTTTTATTTGTCCTTCGTAGTGAAACAACATTATCGCTGCCTCTGGTATTTAAGGGCTCTTAAAGACACTCCAAAGAGACCAATTTTTCCAACATGCAGTGATGTGCCTGACTTTTCTTACAGTACGAATGAGTGGATGTATCCAAATCTGCGCAAGAAATTCAGCTTTTTGTGAAACACATTACAGAGAATTACATTACATTGTGTTTGTTTGGCAGAACCTTTTGTACAAGGTGACATACAAAAACTGCCCCGAATGAGAGGATAACATCATAAAGCATTTTTTAACTCTTCACCTAATGATTTTAGCAAAAATAATTGAAATATTATATGACAAATACACTGAGATGCACGTGCCTTTCTGTCTGATATCATACCACTCTAAAAGATAAGAGAGGAAACACATTGGCGTTTAGCATAATTTTATTCCAGAGTCCCTTTGAAATGTGCAGCAGGAGAGAGCCAAGGGTTTTGCGGTCCTTTGGACTGGGAATAAAAGCCACCCTTCAAGCGTTTGCCCCAGTTATTGACAGATCCCACATTCTCCTCCATCTTCCCATATGGAAACTTTAAAAAGGCCCAGGAGGGGCTCCAGGGAGGCAGCCCAAGCTGCACTGAGCACCAGTCCTGCGTAGACCAACTGTTTCCCTGCTTCACTAATGGGGGAAAAAATTACCCTTGAAAGTACCTGGGGAAAACATTTGCAGATTTAAAATGTTGTCCTTCCACCTTGTAGAGGTTAACCTGTAATCGGCGCAACCAACGGCGCCGTAAGGGGGGGTAACCATGGATGATTCTAGGTGCCCAGCATTCACAGGGGCCCCACAGAGGATACTGTTATTATTAGAAATATTTGTAAATAAAATATATGGACACTTTTATTTTATATTTTATTTTTTTTAATAACTTAATTGTTTTAAAATGAATTTGTTGTTTGCTTCTCAGTTTTCAACTTTTGAGGTCACCTGAGATGAAGTCTCAAAGTGACCTGTTCTAATGGCCTTTTGTCCGTCGTTCTCCATCTTGCCTTGTGCGTCGTCCATCGTGCGTCCGTAAATAATTTACATTTTCGACTTCTGATCAGATGCTGCTGATCCGATTTCAATAAAATTTTGCAGGAACGATCCTTGGTCAAATATGCACCAAAATTTTGAATTATATCATGCCCACCCCCAGCGGCTCTGAGGGGCGGGGCTAAAAGTGGTCAAATTGGCTGAAATTTAAAAACTTCTTTTCCAGACCCCGATATGCCGGAAAACATATCTTACTATTCCTCATTTTGTACAGCCCAAGTTATGCTAGTGCCTGAGCTGGCTGCTAAATTTTCTTCTGCACTTCGGTTGGTACCATTACATACATCAGCCAATCACAGATCGGCTCTGGTACCATTGTTGGTCCCACCAGGCAATCACAGCTCGGTTGTAGTCATGCATCGATGAGAATGGCAACGCATTCGACATCGTCTCAGTCAGCTGAGTTGTGCACGCGGCAAATTTGTAAATGTTCGTCTTACAATAATGATGTAAGTGCTCCACAATATGCATAATTACAAGTACACTATCTGGTCTGCTGCAGAAGTCCAATAGCCTATTTATTAGCCTTGGCTTCGGCAACATAAACTGCAGATCAGAGAGCAAATATTCTGAAATCAGACTGTGTTTCCTTTACTAGCTTTTTATTGATTTTTGTGGGGGCGAGGGCAAATCAATTTTCAGTCATACGGCCTAAAATTGCCAGCGGCACCCCTGGGCACGACACACGCCCCTAAGTTAGTTATTGGAGGGCTTCCATGTCCACGCCAGCTTTTTAATGCACATGATTAAGTGTAAACAAGGCACTTATCAGGAGGTAATTAATTGATGTGGTCAGTGCCTTAAATTGAAAGCCATTTTGTTAATAAATCTTTAATTGTATACACTCCTTGTCCAAAAAAAAAAAAAAAAAAGTCGCCATTTGAATCTAAATAAACAAATCCAGTGACGGGATCATTACTGCAGTGATTCCAATGTTAAGCTGGCAGTAATTCTTTTAAACCAACCTGATGAAGCACATACCATCTCATTTATTAAAACAATTCATGTCAGAGGACATATCCGATGGTGATGGAAAAGATGTTACAGTGTTTCAGAAGGGGCAAGTTATTGGTCTGCATATAGCAAAGAAAACAACTACTTGGAAAGTTATGGGGATGCGCTGAGAACACTACAGAGTGTTTCAACTATCTTGTGATCAAGACAAGATCTCAATCCAAAAATGAATGTAACTCTGATTGAAAATAAATGTTCTGACGTTACATACAGTTGTCAAAATTAAAAAATTACAAATTTACCCAGCAATCCAAACTATCGGGGTTCTAAATAAAAATTTGAATGAGTGACTTTCATTTGGCCTGGCAGTGTATTACATAAAACTAAACAGTCTGAATATGTTTTACAAAAAATTGAGAACGCATAGCAGAATGAAAAGATTGCGACAGAAAAGTGAACAACAGATGGAAGCATCCGTCCCCTGCAGAGAGATGTGGGGTTAAGGGCCTTGATCAGGCCCTACATTAATCATTCTTGTTGCGACACTGGAGCCTGAACCCCCAGCCATCTGAATAATGTCAAACACCTTACAGACCAGGTTACAGGGTGTCCCCACGCTCTTTATACGGAGAGTCTTTAATAGGATCTATCACTGTAAAGTGTATGTCCAAAATGTGACCAGAACACAATGAGTAATAATGAGTACAGCCTCATGTACGTGTCTCCACATTTTTTACCCCCAGTCTGAATTATGGTGTACACTTAGCGCCATTAAAAACACACGCGTAAGGTATCTCATTCGTGGCTGCCTTGGGCAGGGTCAGTCAGCGACAGTGCCTGTTCCCCGTTTTCCCACACACAGCTGACTAATTATTAACTGGTGACAGTGTAGATGATGTGCCACCTCTCGGCAGCTAAGACCTGCCGGTGACATGCCAATGGTTCTTTCTCTCTCCAATGACACAAGGTGCTATTTTCTTGAAAATGTCGTATTTTTCTTTTTATTAAGGTTATTAACCACTCCTAAAAGAACAAGTCAACCGTCATTGCATAAATATTCATATCTCACTGGAAAAACAATAAAAACCAAAGTGATTCTTCAGTTTCCTTCAAATACAGTACATACTTCACATGCGCAAAGAAATAAGTAGCGAACTCTAGTTCCACTGACCTGGGATAATCTCTTATTCCACCACTTTATAGGTGTCACTGTTTGGTGTGAAAATAAAACTCTAGACCTTTTATCTTTGCAGTGATTCCTGCTCATGTTTACATGCAGAGAGGGTCACTGGTTCAACCATTCAGATACATTCATGCTGAAAAAAAATGACACGACCAAAGAAACTTAGCAGTCGAATATTGAAAACCACAAAACAAGACATATACTACAGTACAATAAGGAAGTGTTTATCCTGTTCCGCACAAAACAGATTATCACCAAACAATTGGACCACACACTTCATGAGCTCCACTTCCCGGGGTGAAAAAAAAATGAAAACGGCATAGATTATTCGCCATTTCTCTCTCCCAGCTCATGATCACACGCACACACATGCACAAACACACGCACATACACACACTTGAGCCAGATAAACACTCTCTCACACACACACACACACACACGCAAACACACACAGATTGTAGGGCGCAATGTTGAATTCTATTAAAATAAATACTATAATTATGCAGAGAACACATTAAAAAGTAAAATCAAAATCCAAAAAAATCAGTGAGGAGTGTTGTTTTCATGCGTTAAATCTGTGCAGTGAAGTGCTGTACGCTTCGTTGCCAGGGCGACAGTGCACCATCATCCTTTGTGTAGACTGAAAAAGGCAAAAAGGGGAATTTGTGTGTGTGTGTGTGTGTGTGTGGGAGGGGGGGGGGTTACTACCTGCGGGGCATTTCAATGCTGTTCCATGGGACAGCTGGGATGGGAGGGGGGAGCAGTTCCAAATAACCACCCGCTCAGGAAGACAGTCCAACCCCTCGGGTCTCAGGTGAGATTAATAGCCCTCTGCACCTCAGCTCCACCTCTGGGGGGCAAACAGTCTCCGCGGCAACCCTGAAAACCCACCCTGTGCATCACCCACAGGGGCCCTCAGGGGATAAGGCGATCTGGGAAGACTTTACCATCCTACCATTTCTCCCTCTCTTTTTGCATACCTCTCCCTCCATCCCTTCCTCTTTCTTCCTCTCTCTCTCACTCTCTCTTTATGGCCCTCTCTCCATCTTGTCTTCTCCCTCTCACATCAACATATTTTCATCATTTATCCCTCTCTCACATCTCCCTCTCTCTCTTTATCTATCCTTCACTCATCTGTCTCCCTCTCTGTCTCTGCTCTCCATCTCACTTTTTCTCTCCTCCTTCCCTCCAACTCTTTACGTCTCTCCTATCTCCCTCACTCTATCTCTCTTCTCATCTAGCTCCCTCTCTTCATGTTCCTCCTCTTCATTTCTCCTCTCTCCCTCTTTCTCTGCCCTCCCTCCATCTCTCACCCTCTTCCTCCCTCCACCCCTCCCGCTTTTTCCTCCCTCCATCTCACCCTCTCTCTCTCCCTTCATCATTAATGGATTCACCTCTATGTGATCATTGCCTTGCGCAGCACTTAGGAAGAATGGATCGATAGTTTTCTAAATGCGGCCGAATCGTTCATCATAATAGACTCTAGGACTCTACCTCCCTCTAACCAACTATTCTCCCCCCCCACCTCCTCTCTCCCAAACGGCCGAAGATTCAGAATCAGAAACAGTAGACTTTCCATCTGCAGAAACCCGTGGGCAAACGCCTTGATGGAGGGTGTTAGCTACAGCATCTGTCGGGTATGTTTATTAATTTAGCATTCTTTTTTTTATGTCCCAATGGCTGGATTTTGGTAAACCAGGAGAATAATGTGTGATTCTCACAAAAAATAGACAAAATAAATAAATAATCAGTCCACAACAGGTCTTCTCCGCCAGTTACTAATCTCAACTGACACAAATTAATCTCTCTCTGGAAAATTGCCACTTTTAAAACATTTAACTACTACTACAACAACGACTGAAAAGCCAAAACAATGGCAGCAGCATTTTGAATCTGAGTCACACTGCGGAGAAACAAAAATGTGTGAGACCGAGATAAGTCATTAACACCAGCTCCAGCGCATTGTGCAGAGACAAAAATTCTAAGTATACACGCATTTTTTTTAATCAAAAGGAAAAAAAACACCGCATGTATTTTCTTTTCATTTTCTAATTTGTATTTTTAATTGGAATCTCATCTGAATTCATGGACAAGCTGGCTGTTGCATAATGAGGCATTGAGATTCCGCGCTACGCTGCTGCCATTATCGGGAGTGCTGATTGCCTTTGGAACTCTCCAGAAGCCCCCTCCCCAAATCTAACCGAGGGCTGACTGGCTCGAGAGATATTGTGCTTGCTTTCGTTGCCTGGAGCTGGATAACAGTGGCAACATTTTTCAAAGCGCTGGAGGCATTGAATTTAAGCTGCTGCCATAATTGCACCTGTTGCAGGCCAGTCCAGGCCTCGCCACTACAGCGGACACTGCATCTGTGCATCAGCCCTGTGCCGCATGGCACAATATTAGGAGGTAAATTCAGAGTAAATCAGGCAATGCCACAAAAAACTCCAACAAATTTCAAAATGTTCAAAAAATTTTGTCATAGACTTTGTGACACATCGTAATGACGTAGTGTGGATGTCGTCACATCTCACTGGATCTTACGAAGTCGAGAGCGCAAAAATTGACCCCGAATCAGGAAGATCCTTCGTTTTCCATCGTGTTGTGTCACGATAAGTTAAGACACTGACAAAATGTAAACAAGGCATTAACAAGAAGTTATCAAGAGTCCATCAAGAACTCCCAAGCAGCTGCATCCCCACGTGATTCTGATAGTGTACATATCTTTTAACTGTCTAGTTAACGTCTTGATGATATTGCAACCCTGTTTTGCTGATTTTGTATCAATGTAGTAGACATCTTAATAGTTCTTAAAGAGTCTTGACACATTTTCGTTGGGTCTTGGTCATGTCTTAGTGCTGTCTTGCGACATTGCCACAACAACAGTATCACATGACACTTCAGAGGAAAGGAGGTATCTTTTCTCTAGAGACATAGTTCCTCATTTCCTCTGTTTTCTCATGGTTTCCTTGGGTCTCTCCATGCATCTGCTGTGGGAAGGTCTAACTCTAAGGCAGTGGTTCTCAAGTTCGGGCCTGGCGTCGCCCTGTGTATGCTGGTTTTTGTTCCAACTACAATTGCAATCTTTAGATTTTAACAAGCTGATTATTTGTTTTAATTAGGTGCATTTATGCAAATATCCACATTTAGATATATGGTAAATATTGGCAGAGGGACACAATTTAACCAAACATTTAATCAACATAAATAATCAAAAGGTTCCTCATTGGTGAAACTCTTGACACATAGAGGCAAAACCCGACAATTTACTTGGCAAACAATGGAGTCACACCTGTTGTGTTTCCTGTTGCTTTTATTTGGTTCAGGCAGGTTATTTGGGAAAAACTCAAAACACCTGCAGTCAGAAACCTAATTTGGAGCTTATTGATCTAATTTGATCTGTGAAAAATGTTTTCACCTGAAAATCCGAGCAATATTGAAAATTAAGCACAATAAGTTCAAGGGTTTTTATTTTTCATAGCAGAATGGATATGTCCATCCAAATGTGACTTAAGATGGTAAATAACTGCTCAAAACATGGAATGCTGCTAATTTAGACAAAGTAACAGCTTTTTAAAATCCTAGAATTGCAATTGTAGTTGGAACAAAAACCAGCATACACAGGGGGGCGCCAGGACCGAACTTGAGAACCACTGGTCTAAGGTGTCAGGAAAAACCGCAACTGAAGGACACATTTACGAAAACCGAGATACACTCACTGATCTGAACCAATACAGCCATTTTGCTATAGAGAACATAACCTTTTGATCAGTGTGAAATGGGTTGATGATTTACAGACCATCACAGCATTTGGCTTTGAAATGCCATCATAAGATTGATTCAGACTTGATTCCTTCATTACCACGGTGAGTCCCCTTGTATGAGGCGACCACTCATTGAAAGCTTGAAAAGGTAGACTTTGCCCCAGTGAAAACACTGAAAAACTCACTGCAGATATTTCCTCACAGGCACAGAATAAAAAAAGGAAAAAAAATTATTATGATTAAAAAGATTATCTTGGGCGCACCGCAGAGAGTTTAATTTTCTTTATCACTTGTCTCCCGCGGGGAATACAGAGAAGAAATTTAAACAGAAGCGCTGAACACCACTCTTAATGCAGATTACATCGGACAGTAATACTTCACTCTTGTCTATGAAAACATCATCGAGTCGGCATATAATGAGTTTAATGTGCGGCTTAATCCGACAGGAACTCGGGTAACGTTGTTTGCCGATGCTCAAACTCCATTATAGCAGCTTTGACAAAGTAGATTTTTAAAAGTTTATTTTGCTAATAAAAGACAGGCAGGCGCATCCATCCACCGATTAATTATCTAACTTACCACTTACACCTGGTCAGGATCACGAGGGGAAATGGAGCCCATCCCAGAACACGATGGGCGAGAGAGGCAGAAATATGGACAAAATGACAATCCAAAAAAAGCTACACCTATTCACACGCCATTTACTTACACTGGTTAGTGTAACACTCAAATCTTTGCACTGAATACGCAAAGCAGAGTACCTGGAGGAAACCCACAGGAACCTGAGGACCACATGCTTAAGAACACGCAAACTCCACTCAGGAAGGTCCAGGCCAGAACCTACCACCTCTTTCCTCCACAGTAACAGTTCTTCCCATGGCTCCGCCATGCTGCCAGAAGCAGAAGAACTATATTGACATATTGGTGTTACATAAAATATAATTATAGCAACAACAACAACAACAAATTTAAGGTAATTACAGAACTGGAAGGGCACTCAGTAGAGTGCATTCCTCTGCCTGCACTATCATTTTCCTTTGTTGTCATGTCAAGTCAATTTATTTGTATAAGTACAGTCAAAAACAACAGAAGTTGGTCAAACTGCTGAACAACTAAATAACAGTAAAGACAGTACTACAAGATCAATTATTCCTGACAAAAATTCAGAACATATATTAAAATCAAGACAGTGTCTCAACACACGTTGGTTGTATAGGCCAAGGAGTAAAAAATACGTTTTTAAGCACATTTTCAAAATTTCAGATCTAGGCGAGGTCCAAATGTGAGGGGGAAGGTTGTTCCACAGCCTTTGACTACCACAAAGGCTCGATTTCCTCACTGTTTTCATCTGAACCTCAGAACATTTCACAGCATCTGGTCAGCGGACGTCAGTGCTCTCACGGGAGCGTACAAAGATATGAGGTCACAGAGGTAAGGGAGCTAGGCCATGAAGGCATTTAAGAATTAACAATAAAATCTTAAAATCAATCCAAAAAGTCACTGGAAGCCAGTGCAGAGTTGCCGATACAGGTGAAATGTGTTTTTGCTTGCATATACCATTGAGCAGGCAAGCAGCAGCATTTTGGATCTGCAAACGATGGAGTAGGGACGGACTGACCCCTGAGTTCAGACTATTGCAATAGTCCAGCCTTGATAAAATGAACGCATGGATGAGCTTCTCAAAGTCTCAAAAGGAGAGGATAGGTTTGACCTCTGTTAGGGCCCTGAGCTGCAAGAAGCTAGCTTGGACAACCTTTTTTAACCCATTTCTCCAGCGAAAATGAGTCATCAAAAATGAATCCTAAATTTCTAACTGCAGGCTTACTGTGAGTACCCAAAGGGGCAAGATCATTATTAAGGCTTGTGCGGTAATCAGGAGTTTCCAAGATCAAGATCTAAGTTTTCTCCTTGTTAAGTCTGAGAATGCGTGCCATCCAGTATTTAATGCTGTCAAGACAATCAAACAGAACCTTCAGTGGGGACATAGTGTTATGTTTCAGTGGAAAATAGACCTGCAAATCATCAGCATAGCAGTGGAGGAAGACTCCGTGCTCTTTAAAGATGGAACCCAGCGGGAGTTGGTACAGTGAAATTAAAGCAAGGCCAAGAATAGATCCCTGTGGGACTCTGCTAGAGAGGCGAGTAGACTGGGAGGAAAACTCGCCAAGGCTAACTGAAAAGCTCATATCAGGCCGGTATGACCACTTAAGTGCAGTTCCTCTAATGCCAGCATAATCTTTTAGATGTGAAATAAGAATACTGTGGTCCACAGTATCAAATGCAGCGCTCAGGTCCAAAAGTATTAAAATAGCAGGATCACCAGAATCAGAAGTCATTAAAAGATCGTTTAAAATTTTTAAAAGTGCTGTTATGGAGTGATTTAAATCTAGACTGTAATATATCGGTGGCATAATTTTCATCCAAAACTGTCTGCAGCTGCTGGAAGACAACTTTTTCTATGACCTTGGATAAAAAAAGGCAGTTTAGAGAAAATTAGAAAGGACTTAGGGATCAAAATTAGGTTTCTTAATAATTGGCTGGACTTCTGCATGTTTAAAGTCACTAGGAACTACCCCTGTTGGCGGAGGTAATTATCGCATTGCAAAATTGAACAGGTAAAATGCATGAAAACAATATGACGATCCATATGGAAATGAGTAAACAAAAGGTAAGCATACATGTTATTTAGTTGCTGTTCAGCCACTCCCCTAACACATCAGCTATCAAAATTACCCCAAACCTCAACTGTGTTCCTTCAATTACAGTCATTTAGTAGAGGCGTTTATATTTCATTATATCTGATGTTTGTAGTTGAATTGGCCAAACATTGGCCAATCCTGTTTGGAGCATCCTAGGGTTTAGGGTCTTGCTCAGGCACCAAAGAGATGAGCTGATCTTGCTGTGGTCATACAATGGCTTTCACCGCTAGCGTTCTGAGTTCAAGTCAGACATGCTTGCTGCTTGGCAAAAGGCCTCCCTCATCCCATAGCCTCTCTGATTGGCTCAGCCTCCCCGACTGATCAATTAAATTGCCTGTCTTTGGACTCTGGTTCCTTTATACCCACTGGAGGACTCAACCCTCAAAGCCACAAGCCTAGAAACACTCAAAGCAAAGCAACTCAGCACAGCATTCATGGTGCTGCACGTGAGAAGAGTTCATGCCCTCCACTGATTGTCATCACCCTCATGACCTGTGAGAGCTCCACTAGTTCCTATCATCTGGATCTGAGCTTCTCTCTTCTTCTGTGGTGCACCCAAGGGCCAAAGTCAGAGAACCACAGCGAACCTGCCTCTCGACAAAATGCTGAAACAATCAGACTGAGGACATTACCCGGTATAGGACGGTTAAAGGCAGTGCATACTAATGGTATAGCAGCTGCTAATCTGACACATCTGCACCAGAATAGAGGTTTTTTAAATATGTAGGAGGCAACAACAGCCTCTGTGGATTCCACAATTATTATTATTTATTCACTTTATTACTATTCTTTTTTTTTTTTTTTGGGATGAGTGGGCCACCATATGCACCGTGGTGAATACCTATGACATTTTGTTGTCTACATGTGTCCCTATTATGAAAATATGGCTGTTTATGATATGTATGACATGGTAGAACAGGAGAATGTTCTTGATTTGCTGACTGTACAAGCAAGGGTAATGTACATTGTGAAATTAAATATGTTCTTTTTTTTCTTAAAGGTGTATTGAGTGGGATTTTACAGTTGTGGTCTGTAAACACAACATTCAAAGTTGGCCCCTCCTCCCCTGCTGTACAAAACCAGAAGCAGCACGCTGCAGTGCAGTATTATGTCCCCCCTTTACACTCTGTGCTGTTTTTTCTTGGGGCTACGTACCCACTGCCCAAAAAATGATGCCCAAAAGCTTATGTTCCGCCTCGCCACCTTTGCTAGAGTGTCAGTGTTACGTTTGCACTATAGCCCGTGGGTTCTCTAGCTAGAGAGTTTGTCAGGAAAATTAGCTGCATTAAAGGAAAGCGTTAGTTAGTTTTCTGGGGTGTTTATTCCTCTGATTCCCTCTCTCCCTTTCTTTGTTCGTGCACCGTTCGGGTGCTTAATTGTTTGATCTCGGTTTCCTGGATCTTTTCTTTGTTCGTTCGGTCTAGCTTGCTTTGCTTCCTTATTTTCTCTCGGACGAGATATATGTCCATTGCAAGTGCGAGCCCCTCTTTTGTTCTGTCTGGTTTCTGTGTTTGTCTTATTGCTGTGCTTCCTTTCTTTCCACCCACTGCATTTGGCATCTCGAATAACCAGCCATCAAAGATACAGAATCTGCCGCGCACTTCTATTGGGTTAAAAGAGATGACAGAGTGATTTGTTTTGAATGAGTCTACATATTTCTCAGTGTACTTTGTAATTACTTAAATTTGTACAGGCAGCCAACTTTACATATTACCAAGAGTTGTTAAGGTATTTCTTCCTGGAGTCTTTCAAGAAAGGTTTACATGTAGCGAACATTTTTAAATTCATAAATAAAATAATAAATAAAAAATTTATTGTGAAGTTTTAATGCACAGTATGTATGAATCCATATGTGACCTTTGTTGCAAAACTGGGATTGTACTTGAACAGTGAGCACATGGAAAAAAAATATACCAAACATACTGTATCCTTATGCAGTACAGTATAATAATGATAACTAGACGTATGTTGATTGTGCGCCACCGCAAATCTCCCTGCTCTGCAACAAATGTTATGGGAGTAGTAGTAATGTCAGAGGGAAATTCACTGAACTGGCATTCGGCTGTACAAACGATAATCTGCTTGTTGCAGTGACAAAGCGCTGATACTGATCAAAGTTATAGCAATGTGATATAGTTTGTTAGTTGGATAGAGTACTTTCTGAGTGTCTGTTGAGGGCATAAATTACTCTTCGTTTTGAAATGAGAGTATTATGCAAGGAAAGGACGTGTGGTACAGCGATTGGCACACCTGATGCCATTTGGCCTAGAAAACGGTCAAAATTAGATCAAATCAAAAACCCGTGATAAGGGTCATCCCATGCACCTCCCAGAAAGATTTGAGCATCCTAGTTCAATGCATATGGACTTATGGCCATTTTTCATTTTTTAAACAAGGCCCCTGGTGGCCAGGAGGGGAAATGAATTCAAATTCTAAATGCTTTGTGCACCCCTCTGGGTCACTACCCTGCACACACCAAAGTTTCTGATTGATTGGTGTAACGGCCTAGGAGGAGATACTGTTTCGGACGGACAGACGCCGCACTGTATAACAAGATCCTCTCGATTTTTCTAGAGCGTGGAGATAACTAGATCTTCTTGCTTTTTCGGAAGCGCAGATATAATAATACCCTCCATATCAAAACACATTCGTGGGCTGCTTCAACATTGAATTGGTTTTATTCTCTTGGTTGACATTTTAACACTGCAACTTTTTATTATTTATTTATCTATTTATTTATTTATTTATTCATTGTACTTTGTTAACTCTAAACAGGCATATGTTTATTCGCAAGGAATTTTCCAAAGAGGGGTTGCAAATTCTGATGGAATGTTTTCTCATATAGTAGACAGGGAGGATCTGTTCTGGTTTTCTCTGAGGTATGAGCTGGCTGTATGGGAGAAAAGATAAGAACACCGTTCTTATTGGATTCACATCGCAGACCCAGCCTCTCCAACTGTATCTCTGCTATTTAATGGACAAGTGCAGAGCATACGTATATACAAGCTCCCCTGTTTACGCACTGCATAAAACCCGGAGGATTATATAGTATTACGAATCGATTACGATCTGCAGGTCAGAGATTAAAATGACCTGTTTGACCTTGAAATGTAACTATTTGTGCACTTGAGCGAGAAACTGACAGCGCACGGTCATCCACAGTCGATACTTGTGACCTCCCTCTGCCCTCTCTATGCCAGATTTCAATCATCAATTAATTTATTCAGTCAATGCAAATCATGCATTATTTTGACAACAAGCAGGGGATTTTCACACTGTCAATAATTTTTCAACATCCAGAATTACACAAGGGAACGGGCAGCAAACGCTCCCACAAATAAATTATCGGACAGATGAGGTTCTCATTTCACATGTTTATTCTGAGATATATGGATTTTATTATAAATAGGCAAAAAATGTAATGCTAGCGCCCTTTGCCTACTTGTTTCCCAGGAGAACTCCTCTATCATCCATACTTCATGTTAAATACTCAAAGGTTAAAACTAATTATACACCTGTTCTTTCTGATACTGCAGTAGTCTGTTGTGAAACATCATACATTTACAGGTACAATATTTTTGCAATGCTTTGGGGGGCATAATTAGCATTTGAAACAATAGTTGTGTTCTGCTTACAACTAGTAACCCACACAAATTAAAAGCAGATTGGCTGATATTTAGAAAACGTCAAAATTGCTTTACTTCACTCATAAAAAAGGTAAAATCTGACTTTTTTCCAAGACTACAGGCAATTTAAACGATCCAAAGAAGTTTTGGAAAGTAATAAAATCTACTTACCGAATTGTAGATGCTAATGAGTTTCCCACCTGTATTGTGAATGTTTCTCACTCATTAACAGATAAATTGGACATCTTGAACTGCTTTAGTGAACATTTTGTTTCCTCTGGTTCTCTGTTTGAATCTGTACATCCTCATTTATCGAAGTCTCATAAGCAAGGAAGTGACACTTTTTCATTCTCAATCACCTCTAATTCTAATGATCAGTCTTTAAAGTTCATCCCTTTTGTTGCGCCAGAAATTCACAGTGCTTTAAAGCAGCTGGATCTCATCAAATCTGCAGGTCCTGACAGAATTGATCCTTTTTTTCTAAAGCTAGCTGCAAATTTTATGGCAGATCCACTGACTCATTTTTTTTATCTTAAATTGTCCAATAATGTGATTCTTAACATCTGGAAATCTGAGTTCATTCTCCCATTATCAAAGGGAGGAAATCCCTCTGTTGTTAATAATTATGGGCCAATCTCCATATTATGTGTTTGAGCTAAAATCTTAGAATGACTGGAAAGTGATCAGCTTAAGGATTTCTTGAAAAGAAAATGGCATTTTATCACAATATCAGTCTGGCTTCCGTAAACGACACAGCTCAATTACTGCTGCTACCAAGGTACTAAATGATATCATGAAAACTTTGGATTGTCAAAAGTACTGTGCTGCTCTTTTTTATCACTTGTCGAAGGCTTTCGACACTGTGGATCACATCATTTTGGTAGATAGATTCCGCACTATTGGTCTGTCTGAAAGTGCTGTTAATTGGTTCTACAAATATTTATCAGGTAGAACACAATGTGATCAGTTTGCTGGTTCTTGTTCTTCCCAGTATCGAAGGGTGTACTGCAGGGCTCCATTTTAGGATCCCTGCTTTTCACAATTTATATTAATAATATTTGTGAGAATGTATGAAATGTTCGCTGTCATTTTTATGCAGATGAAATTCTTATCTACTGCTCATCCCCTACTATTGTTCGAACCTTTGAATTCTTGTAGACTGGTTTTGATGTCCTACACTGTCATGTGACTCAACTTAAATTGGTGCTCAATGCAGAAAAGTCCAAACATATGTTATTTTCATGCAGCAAAAAAGTAATGCCTAATCTCCCAAAGATCTCAGCTGCTCAAGGGGTTGATATTGAAAAGGTAACATCACATAAATATTTGGATATAATAATTGATCGGAATCTTTGATGTCAGTTGCATACAGAAAACCTTGTCTCAAAGTCAAAACCCAATTTAGAGTTCTTTTACAGGAATAAATCTTGCTTCTCTCTTAAGGCAAGAAAATGTTTGATCACTGCTACATTTTTACCTTTATTAGATTATGGTGATCTCCTCTTCATACAAATTCAGCTGACAGGTACCTCGGGAAGTTGAATACAGTTTACCTCTGTGCATTACGTTTTATAACTGGCCTTGGATATAATGTACATCACTGTTCTTTACTTGTTGCCGCTGTGCTGCCCTCTTTGTACGTCCGCAGATTTATCCATTGGATGACTTTTGTATATAAGTCTCTCCTTGGTTTGCTTCCTGCATATCTGAGCAACTACATGTGTAGCCAGAATACTGTAACTGTAGCCTGCGCTCTCAGGATGTTGTCCAGTTCTCTATCCCCAAAGTAAGAACTGAACTTGGAAAGAAAGCTTTTAACTTTGCTGCTCCTTATTCCTGGAACACATTACAAAAGGAGCTGAGGTTGTAACAGATAATTTCATTGAGGGAATTTCAATCACATTTAAAGGATTGAGAAAATGGAACACTTGATCATTGAAAATGGAACACTTGGTCAATGTTTTTAGAGTCTTTTAAAATTCTTTCAATACCGTGTCCATTTTGACTTTTTGAATCATTTTAATACCCTATTGAATTTTTGTAAATTTAGTATTTATTTCGCATGGTTGATAGTTGTATTTGGTTGTCATTGTATTTATTTCTTGTTGCCCTCTTGGCCAGGTCTCTCTTGAAAAAGAGATTTTAATCTCAATGAGACATTACTTGGTTAAATAAGGGATAATAGTCATAATAATAATAATAGTAATAATAGTAATTAACACACGCACACACATACATGCACGCTCGTTTGTATAACTATACTTGTGTGGACATTGCACTGATTTACATTTATTCTTTACAGCCTTTCCCAAACCTTTTTTTGTAACCATATAATGCCTAACCCTAACCATAACCTTAACCTAACCCTAACTGTAACTATAACCCTAATTATAACCAGTTAGCCATTATCTGCCATAATCTCCTGTGAAGACCAGTCAAATGTCTTCAAAACCTCAAATGTTCACACAAATGCACCTACACAATCTGCGTTGGGCTTAGAGGTTGGGAAGGGGCTTGCCCTCCTCCTAGAGAAAGGACTGGAGGGAGAAAAGATGAAAGCAGCCAGTTAGAGGGGAAACATCTGTTCTCCTTTCCAGGTCTGTGGTCCTTTGCTCTTCCCTCCCACTCTCTGGTAGGGCTTGAGACTGAGTCAGATAAAGCAGTACTACACGCAGGCTTCTTAAATCGACAGAAAACACTCAGTTGAAAAGAGGCGTCTTCACTGTCCGACAGTCATCTGAATAAACGGGTATTCAGCTGCGAGTGGCTTATCCTCAGTGACGGAGTTGACAGGTCTCGCAGACGCTGACTCCCTGATTTCTCTGTGTGCTGGATTTCAGCAGCTTCTCGGGCCTGCCTGTTGACTGTGGAGAGCGGCTGCAGGTGTGCGGCAGCTCAGGTGCACAGCAGTAGGAACTCTCCAGTCTCCTGAACTGAGGACCTACTGAGGGATGGACCTGCCCTCTATCACTTGACCCAGTGGCTGCTACTGTCTGACTGAATGCCTGTGGGAACTCACAGACCGAGATGTGGAGCACCGACAAGGGTAGGCCCACCACAACACACATTCACATGCACACACACACATACAAAAATGTACATATGCGCACATACACTCAATGTTATTCACACCCACATGTATATGTACACATACTTGCACTTACACACACACTCGTGATCATGTACTGACTCATACACAAACAAACACATATGCGCATGAACACTCACTTATACAAACGCACACACCCTCATACAAATGTACACATGCGCCCATTTACACACATTCTCACTCATCCACAAATATACACATATGTGCACCAGCATACATTAAACATGCACACACCCACACACAAATATATGCATATGTGCACGTACACTGATTCTCACTCATACACAAATATACACAAACACTTAGCACTTATGCTCTCCCACACACAAATGTACACATAAATACACACACACACACAGACACACCTACTCACATACTTAGACATACGGGAATGTTCACATATGTGTCATGATTTGTGAGGCATGCCTGTGTTTTGGAATTTTCTTTAGTGCTCTCGTGCCGGGACAAGATTGAATTCCTTTTCAATCAGATTCTTTTCCCAGCTGGCTGATTGTGCTGGGGCGTCACTTCCCTGGACTCTAAATAAGCCGAAGTCCTCCACGCCTCCTTTGCTAGAGTGTCTGTTTGTAGCAAAGCACTATAGCCGAAGATATCTCTAGTCAGGATTTGTGGGACTCAATATCTTCCACTTATTTTTGGAATATTCCTCTTTAGGAATTATCCCTTTTCTACTTTTTCTCTTCCTCGCACTGCTTCTGTTTTTTAGGACTATTATAAGTCCTTTGGAAGCGCAAGTACTTTCTGGTGCTCTGTGTGATTACAATATTAGCGCATACACCTGCACACTGATGCAATACACCCACACACACTCATACACAGAGGAACATATATGTAGCCCTCCAGTTTAATGAATAAATAAATAAATGAATAAATAAATAATCAGCACAGCTGGATGGTTAATAGCAATTCATAAATTGAATATTCTCACATTAAACACATTTTAACATAACATAACATAAATGGCGAGAACAGGCCGTTCAGCCCAACTACACTCACCAGTTTCTTTATACTATTGTGAATATATCCCTTCAGATACTCAATGACTCAATAGTATCAAGCTTTAAGTCAAGCCTGCTCTTGAAAACCCCCAAGGTCTCTGCCTCAACAATATTCTCAGGCAAGCTATTCCACATTGAAATTACTCTTTGGGTGAAGAAATAGTTCTGAATATCAGTGCTAAATTTACCTTTGGTAAACTTCCATTTGTGACCCTGGGTTCCACTCACAACACTTGTTCGAAGGAATCCTACATAATTCACTTTGTTAATCCTTAAACATATTTAAACACCTCAATCAAATCACCCCTTAGTCTCTTTTTCTTAAGACGAAAGAGATTAAGGATCTTCAGCCTCTTCTCATAGCTTTCATCTTTTATACCTGGAATTGGCTTAGTGGCTCTTCTCTGAACTTTCTCGACAGCCTCTATATCTTTCTTAAAGTATGGTCCCCAGAACTGTCCACAATACTCCAGATGTGGTCTGACGAATGTGTTGTACAAAAGAAGCATCACCTCTTTAGATTTGTACTCAATACTTTTGGCAATGTATCCCAGCTTTTTTAACTGCTACGGCACAATGGCTAGAACCTGCGAGGGTTTGGTCAACAATCACTCCCAGATCTTTCTCGTGTGGAGCACATAAATGAACAAAAAGTCCGTACACTGTTTTGATAGCTCCCCAAGTGAGTTTAATATTCACAACGTTTTGGCTGACGTGGCCTTCGTCAGGTGCACTTCCAAACATGTGCTCGTGTGGAGCACATTCCAGTTTTAAACCTGCCATGAAGTAATCCCATCCAATGTTTTAATTACCTACATGTACAAGCTTTCGCTACATTAAATTTCATTTGCCAACTTTCTGCCCAATTCTGGAATCTATCCAAATCATCCTGAATCACTATAGTGGACTCTAAACTATTTGCCAAACCCCCCAATTTAGTATCATCTGCAAATTTAACTAATCTGCCCTCAATATTCCTATCAAGATCATTAATGTAGATGAGGAACAGCATGGCTCCCAACACCGATCCCTGGGGGACGCCACTCCCCACCATACCTAGCTCAGATGAGATCCCACTGACCACCACTCTTTGTGTTCTGTCCTGTGAACAGTTTTGAATCCACACCAGAATATCTCCTGTAACTGCAATGCAGCTCATTTTAAAGATTACTCTCTTATGCGGTACTGTATAAAATGCTTTCTGAAAATCCAAGTATATGATGTCAAAAGCCCTGCTCTGGTCATAAGTCTTGGTGGCCTATTCAAAAAATTTCTGAAGGTTTGTCAGGCATGACCGTCCCTTCCAGAAACCATGTTGGCTTTCCCTCCAGATACTGTTACGTTCAAGAAATAAGTCCAGCTCATCTTTAATGATAGATTCCAATATTTTGCACGTAATCCAAGTTAAACTGACTGGTCTATAATTTCCTGACTCTGTATGGTCCCCTTTCTTATATATTGGTATAATATTGCCCTGTTTCTAAACATTTGGCATTTCTCTAGTTTCTAAAGACCGTCTGAAGATGGTGGATAGCGGCTTAAGGCGAGACACTACAGGTGAATAGGAAAAAAATTTAAATAATAGATATCATCATGAAACTTCCTCAGTTGATTACTTGCAATAGAATGAAAAAAATTTGTATTACAAGTTTTAGAAATTTTTATGTTTAAATATGCAAATCAGGCATTATCTCATTAAATATGCACTAATTTGCATATATTTTAGGAAGATAAATCTAAACATCTGATAAAGTCAGGTGCAAAATTCTTTTTTCATTTTGTTAACATATAAGATGAAAAAACAATTACAGAGGGATTTAAGGATATCTGCTTTTATTACTGAGAAAATCAACATATGCTGTCCATGGCCTCAAAAAATCAATTTTCGCCATATTTTTGGGAATAAAATGTCTCATAAATCAGGCTAGGGATGGTATATTAACAAATCCCTTTTTAAATATCTTCAGAATATTGCTTAGTGTATAACTGCAAAGTTTGGTATACATAGGTACTACAGAGGCAGAGAAGTTAGACTTGGAGTATGACAAAAAACTTGTTTTGAGAAAACGGCATTCAAAGATTTACATGCGGGAATGTAATGCATTTCTGTGGGAAACAATTGCTCACAAACAGAATAAATGTTCAGGCCCTTAAAAATAGTAATGTGGTATATTTTAAGCTCATGAAAATTGATAATTTAATAACATAACAGGCATCTAAGGCCTACACCTGTAGTTATTCAACTAATAAACATATTGGCCTGCACTGCACAAACTTGCAGATAAAGCTCACGTCAAATGCAACAACACTTGTACTCTCACTCTACAATCATATAGATCAGTGGTCTTCAACATCGTTCCTAGGGACCCACTGTGTATGCTGATTTTTGTTCCAACCACAATTGTTATCACAAGATTTTAACAAGTTGTTAATGTCTTAATTAGTTGTTTTTCATATTTATGTTGTTACTTACTATTTTTAACCAAATGTTTCATAGAAACATCCATACATGATTTGAAGAATAAAATATCCTTGAAGATTGTGGTTTTATTTCTATTCTGCAAGAAATTTCCAGCATTGGAACATTTGAAACTGATCAAATTAGACACTGAAGAACTCAGTAAACCCCAAATTAGGCTGAGGGACACAACTGTTTCAAGTTCAAGTTCTTTCAAAAAACTTCAGGTGAATTAATTAGATTAACACAAAGCTGGTTTGACTCTTTGCCATTTGCTTGTCGAATAAATTTGTCTTGATGTGCCAATTAGTTATCACCAAGGGCTCTAATTTCCTGGCGCAGCGCAGGTGGCGTAGTGAGGCGCAGCCCGCGCAGTGGTAATTTCGTGAAGTGCGCAGCCTTCGGTAGACGAAGGTGCGCCGAGATGGGTGTGGCGGCGTAGTAGGGGGAGGTGTCACATATTCATCAAGATGCAGTGACAATTTCGTAGAAAAAGTCTCCGCTGGAGTTGCGCAGGAAACTCGCCAGCTCCAACCTGGTTTAATTTTCGTGCAGTGGTAATTTGGCTCACCGGCGCAGAGTGCACACACGTCACCGAAATCTCACAGGCAGGTTTACCAAATGTCAGACACATTTCAATGCAAGAAATAATTACATGAAGCACTATTTAAAGTAACTATCTGAATAAGGCCATAAATTAGGCCTATAGTATCTATATCGATTGTCCTGATGTCAGATTAAAGGCGTTTGCCACGCGTAATGGAAACTTGACCTGGCTTAATCAACGCAGCTGAATCTGTGATGCAAACTAACGACTTAACATCTTTCCCAGCCAACCACAAACTGTATTATATACTGTATATATATATATATATATCTCGAATGCTTGCGTTCTATGCTCAGTAAAGCCGCTTGCACACTGGACGCGAAACAAATTTTTCGCACGACTGATTACAGACAAAGCCAATGCAAAGACGGCATAGTCGGACAGGGTATTAATATAGCTCCGTGTCCGAAAGTCATAAAAGTTCAAATTTTCCGAGTATTCCAGGAATTATTAGACGTGCAAACTTGGCTATGTTTGTGTTCGACCTTCACAAAATGCAAATTGATAGCTATCGACTTTTCTTGGTCTTTTTAGCCTATTCGTCTGTTTTCTTCCGTTGAAGATAGACAGCAGTCTTTATTCGGTCTTTCTTTTGAAAATTAGTCAGATGAATCGAACAGATTCACGCTTTATTTCCACAGCAGAGATAAAATAGTGCGTGAGCAAATCAATTTCATGACCATTGACAGTGTGAAGAAATTATCGCATGCACGATCAAGACTGTCAGACACGAAATGAAAAAATGCTCCATGTCCACCAGCCAGCAAAAAGTAAAAGTACTGATATGAGAACAGATTTATAACGAAATAAAGAATAAAAATAAATCAGCAACAAACGGAATATCCAGCAAAGATGACCCGCCAATAAGTAAATCACAGTGTTCACTGGATGCTCTGTTGTTCAAATGTTTCTTTTTATTCTTTATTTCGTTATCAATTTGTTCTAATCGTCCTCTTTTTTTTGGCTGTCAGACACGGAGGCATTGAACATTGTCTCGCGCCAGTGTCGACTCGCTTTACTGAGCAGAGCTTAAACAGAAACATTGATTGAAAATTTATTAAAACCCTGTCAGACTTTATGACACAAGATGCAATCTGTCGAGCGAAAAATTCGTTTTGCGTCCAGTGTGCAAGCGGCTTAATACTAGGCTACTATTATTGTCACTTAGGTTTTATCGTCTTTAGTGGGGGAAAGGAATACGGCCTGATTGCTATGATCTCGTACTAAGTTAAGATCACATATTGAAAATAAATGTGTAACGTATCTTGCATTGTTGTACATCCATGTTAATCCCAAAATTTAAAGCAGCAACAGTTTGTAACAATTGGAACACGCTATCCATCGTTTCTATTGCCAGTGAGCAATATTTGACTCGGCTGTGTTATACCCAAACACGCCTTGTTTGCCAACTTGCGCTGGAAGGACAGAGGCGGGACAGAGGAGTACTTGCGCCAGGCTACGCCGGGCACGAAATTGGCACATACGCCTGGACACACCCCGTTGGCGCGGCGCATCCTCCATTCGCCGCGCCTGCGCCGCGTCTGCGCCTGGTCTACGAAATTAGAGCCCCAAGTAGGAGCCAAGTACATCTTTAATTTGATTAGTTACATTGTTTTCTCTCATTTTATGTTGTTATTTCCAATGCATAGCAATGTGGGTATGGCATTTTTTTATTCTGGATGGCGAACACGGATATTTCTCTTATCTTGTGAATTAAGAGGGCAAATAACTGCTCCATGCATTAAATACACTTAAATAAGACTAATGAACAGCTCCTTCAAATCCTGCGATTACAACTGTGGTTAGAACAAAAGCCAGCATACACAGTGGGTCTCCAGGAACAACGTTGAAAACCACTGGTGTCGATGTAAAGACGCTTCGTCTGCACGAGTTTCCCCTTTGCAATTACTGCACTCGTGTAAAAAACTGCTGCAGAAACCATGATTTTCTGTATCAAAGTTTATTGACCCCGCGCAGCGCAATTAGGACAAAAGGCAATCAACTTTCACGCATTCGCTGTTTAAGTGTCATATTCACGTTCCCGTCCCGTATGTCAGCAACCATTCAACCAGCGCGTTTGTAAGAGACTCTCAAGCGGAATTGAAGTACTTGTGAAGTACTTGACATGGAAATAATTATGACTCCAGACTTTTCATGCTTTTCTTTACTCATGGGTTGAAAGCAATGGAATTGCATAAAAACGTTTCAAATTGTCCTATTTGATTTAAAAAACTTGAACGATCGTGGAACACATGCATTGCGTTGATTGACTAATTGCTGACCACGGCACGGGAACGCAAGCATGCCACCAAATCTCAAACAAACAAACATGACGGGCAGGAGGCAGGTGATTGCTGTGCCCAGTGTAAGTGCATTCGGATTCTCTTATGAGCGCGGTTCTCTCCCTAAGCTGTAAAAGAGACCCCTTTACACCTTTCCTTTATCTCATGACGTTTTACTCAGAGGTTAAAGAAAAGTGGTTCGGAATTAGATGATAGGACGCGATTACTTAACTATACGGACGCAGCCAAGGTTCCGCAGCAAGCTAAAGACGGAAGTGTCAGAGCGCACCACGTGATGCATCTGAGCGAATCACGTTAGCAGAAACCCGCAGTAGCCAATGAGATTTTGTCATCAGCTTTAAATCCCCATATGAACTTTCACAATTCGTGACTGACAGAAAGGAAATGCCCTCATTTGGATTACACTGCTTTCTGCAGGAGAATCAAAGCTTTTCAACGATACCGAACATGACAGACTTCAGTGAAGAGGCGAAGTACTGTTCGCTGCGTTGGAATGCTAACTTTTTGGTAAATTCGGAAGAAACTCACTGCCGCAGGTAGACAAAATGTAATAAAATATACGCCTAAATGTATAATTTTGATGTTTTCTTTATTGCAGTTTGAAAGAATACATATTCTAGGAGTAAACTTGCCCAAAATCTCAATTTGACCATTGCATGGAAAATCCATGTTTTTGCCTGCCGTGTCTCGCCTTAAAGATGATCTCACCAACTTCCCTGAACACTCTAGGATATAAGCCATCAGGACCCGCCGCCTTATCTGCCTTTAGTTTATGCAACTTGTCTAATACTTTGTTATCCCTTACCTCAATTTCCACTAAATAATCCTGAGCATTTAACATGCCCTCTGGCCGAATAAAGACCCCCTCTGAGGTAAAATTCTCAACAAAGTAACTGTTTAAGGCATCCGCAATATCCTTGTTATCATATAGCAGCGATCCATTTTTATTACCTTCGCCAGCGACTTCGCTGACGAAGGTAAAGTTTTGATCCCCGTGTATTTATTTGTTTGTGTGTCTGTCTGTCTGTGTGTATGTATGTGTATCGAATAACTCAAAAAGTACCAAACGGAATTTCATAAAATTTGGTGGGTTGATCTGGCATGACCTGAGGATCAATCGATTAGATTTTGGGAGTGATCGGGTCAAAGGTCAAGGTCAAGGCCACGAAAAGGTCAAAACCGACTTTCGGCCGTATCTCGGTCAATTTTTATCCGATCGGCATGAAACCAACGCCAAAATGTGCAGAATTATATACCCTAATCCTGTGATTTGAAACACGGTACAATGGGGTCAATACCCTTCTTAGCGGTTGGGGGTCAAAGGTCAGGGGGGTCATTACCTTTCGAACTTAAAGGCGTATTGATGTAAAAAAAAATATATCGTACTCTTGTCATTCATCGATCATTTAAAAAAATAATAATTGGTCCTCAGAGTTATGTGGCGAGGGATTCAGTGGCGTCGGCGAAGGTATGCGCTCTACCGAGTGCCCGTTCTAGTTCTTTATGCACTTAACCTGCGCTTTGACTTTCCTTTTTTTGCTTCAGTACTGAAAGAAGCGCTTAGGGTTAGTTTTTGCCCTCTCTGCCATTTGTCTTTCATACAGTCTTCTAGCATTCCTCAGCTCTTTTTTGACCGCAGCCCGCATTTTACAGTATTCAGCCTCAGTGTTCTCATTGTTATCCTTCGTGTTCATCTTATAAAGATTCATCTTTTCCCTCAAAATCCTACGAATACTTTTGGTCATCCACTGAGGATTCTGCTTTTTCAGCTTACTTTTGAACACATTTGGAATGAATTTGCGTTGTGATTTGTGGTTCTAGGAGTCTCTCCCATTTTATTTCACTGAAATATGAGCGCATCCTTTCAAAGTTTTTTTTGCCTAAAATTGAAAATTTTTCTTCTTGAATACACCTTTTTAACTTCCCATGAAACATCAAAATTTACAGCAGAGTGATCACTTGTCCCAAGTGGCTCCAGTACCTCAACATTGTTAATTCTATCTGGGTCTTTACAGAGCACTAAGTCTAAAATTGCTTTCTCTCTTGTAGGTTTATTGACATACTGCACCAAAAAAATAATTTATAACATCTGGAAATTCTTCCTGTCCTTTCACGATTTCCCAATCGATACCAGGATAATTTAAGTCTCCCATTATAATAGTCTCTCCACCTCTACAAGCTTCCGTAATCCTCTTAAAAAGCATTTCATTGTCTGTACTGTCCAAAGCTAATGGTCGATTGCATACTCCTATGTTTAAACCTGTCTTGTGTTTGCCAATGAGCCTGACCCAGATATCTTCACAGGGCAAGGAATGTTCAATTTTGGGAATTTCCTGTACATTTATGTTTTCATTCAAATAGAGTGCTACGCCCCCTCCTCGCCTATTACATCTATCTTTCCTAAAGAGCTTATAACCTTATATCCATCTCCATCCTCTTCACTTAGCCATGTCTCTGTAATTGCAACTATGTCATAGCCCTCACTAATCATAGTGGCCTCAAGCTCTGGAAATGTATTTACTTAGTTTCCACAACTTATTCCCACTCATAACCAATGTTTAGTGGGAGTGCATTGTTTTTCTGAATATACTGTACATATACACTCACTGATGAGCTAAAACATTTTAACCAATCACAGACGCAGCGAACTGTGTTGATTATCTGGTTACACTATAATAAGGGGACATGAATTATGTAGTCATCATGCATTACTTCATGCATGATTCAGTCATAAATTTATCATGATTCCCGCATGATTTCATATATGAATTCATCATGACTCATCATGAGCTAAAATGAATTCATGCTTACTCATGTCTAAATTCATGCATGAACAGTATATCAACTAAGGCATTACTTACTGCAATGAATTCACCATGAATCAAAATTAATTCAACATGATCATGATGAGTTCATGGTTCATTAAAGACAGTCGTTTCACTTTTGGCAGAATCGAAATAGACGTTTTCATCCATTAGGGGGCACAAACACGATGAATTCATGAGAAAGTAAGCTTTAATTTATGACATTCAATGATTCCTTAGCAATCCCATTTCTCACATCTGTTGTGATAAAAGCATATACGGCCACCACTTTATTTGAGGGAGCACAAACATGATGAACTCATGGGAAGCTAATGCATTAAGTAAGAGTGAATTTTTGGATTAAGTCAGTATGTACTAATGCAGGAAGTAGTAAATACCTTCACTGCAAAATTGTATCTTCATAATCAAAAAGTGGTTGTAAGTCCAAGTAAAATATCAATTGAAATTCTGCCAAAAGTGAATTGACTATGTCTTTGTAGGCCCATGAATTCATGAGCAACTAACCTTAAGTTCATGTTGTTCAATATTCCCAATAGACTAACATCTGTGCATTTACTCTGTATGTTGTGATGATGGCTTCCATATGTCCACCACTTTAATTGAGGGGGCACAAACATAATGAATTCATGAGAAATTAAGCTTTAATTCATGGCATTCAATGACAAAAATGACAAGCTAATATACCTACCACTTTAGTTAAGGGGCACAAACATGATTAAAGCATGGGGAGCATCTCAGAAGTGGCAGGACCTCTGGGGTGCTCCCTGTCAGCAGATGTGAGCACCTACTGACTGTGGCCCAAGGAGGGACAAACCATGAACCAGCAACAGGGTATAAGGCACCCAAAGCTCATCGATGCTGGAGGTCCATGACGACTATCCCATCTGGTCCAAACTAACAGAAGGGCTACTGTGGCACAAGTCACTGAAAATATCATTAATATTTATAAAAGGAATGTGTAACAACACACAGAGCATCATACCCAGCTGTGGATTTCACTTTTTAGGTTGAAGACCAGTTAAAGTGTCCACTACAAAACTGTTCCACTTCTAAAAGTTCCCCAAATGGGCACCTGTGCTACAGATCTGGTCCTTGGAGTAGTTGAACCAGGTCACCTCATCCAATGAGTCCTATTTTCTTGTATATCATGTCCTTCTGCTGGGTACATTTGCTCAATTTACCTGGAAAGAGTTGGCATCAGTATGGGCTGTGGAAAGAAGACAACCTGGTGGAGGGAGTGTGATTCTCACGATAATGTTCTGCTGGGAAACCCTGAGTTTGGGAATTCAAGTGACATCAGTTTGATGGAGCTTTTTGGCAGCTCAAGGGAAACCTTTACTATGGGCAGATGGTTTTAGTCATGTTTGGTTGGTATATATATATTGACTCTACTCTAATGCGTTCTAATTTTCCAAGTTTCTTTGACAGTGTATAGTCAGTATATGTATATAGTATATATAGACAGTATATAGACAGTAAACGGTGACATTAAATCTACCAGACACTTAACAATTTGAAGACATCATTCATTGATGCACCAGCGAGATCATTGAAAATATGTTTGAAAAGCCATATGAGCCAAGATATTCATTCACACTTTGGTGACCAGCGATGGACAGCATCAACTCATTGTTGTCATTGTGTTTCATCATTTTGTTTGTACTGCATGATAATGATGGGACAGAAGAAAGTGAAGTACATCCTCTATTTTTCCGAAATAATTTCACACACCTGTGAGTGCATCTTCTCCTCTTCCCCCAGATTGTTTGTGGCTCTTGGAAATTAATTATTGATTTTCCTTTACTGTAGTGGAACTAATACATCCCTTCTTTGCTCCCTTCTCCAACACGCCCCTCCATCCCTCTCCAAAATTCAGCCTAATCCCCGTCTAAGAACTTACTGTTTGTGTTTGGGCTCAAGGTGACCACAGCCCAAATACACATCAACTTTAGCTCTATAATACCTGTGAAATGACTCAGTCTGTCTGTTTCATATTTTGTTTTTTGGTTTTTTTTGTTTATTTATTTATTTATTTTTTCAGTGGGAACCACACCTGAGAGCTGCTTTGATGTCGACACAGTCAGTTATTAAGAAGGAAAATGTAGCCTATAGATTTTATCAGGTTTGTACACTTTTCTATTATGAATTGTGGATGTATCCCCTATGTACACAGATCACTGTATCAGTCCTTACATTACTTACAGATCACTGTATCTGTCCTTACATTACTTACAGATCACTGTATCTGTCCTTACATTACTGACAGATCACTGTATCTGTCCTTACATTACTTACAGATCACTGTATCTGTCCTTACATTACTTACAGATCACTGTATCTGTCCTTACATTACTTACAGATCACTGTATCTGTCCTTACATTACTTACAGATCACTGTATCTGTCTTTACATTACTTACAGATCACTGTATCTGTCCTTACATTACTTACAGATCACTGTATCTGTCCATACATTACTTACAGATCACTGTATCTGTCCTTACATTACTTACAGATCACTGTATCTGTCCTTACATTACTTACAGATCACTGTATCTGTCCTTACATTACTTACAGATCACTGTATCTGTCCTTACATTACTTACAGATCTCTGTATCTGTCCTTACATTACTTACAGATCACTGTGCCTGTCCTTACATTACTTACAGATCACTGTATCTGTCTTTACATTACTTACAGATCACTGTATCTGTCCTTACATTACTTACAGATCACTGTATCTGTCCTTACATTACTTACAGATCACTGTATCTGTCCTTACATTACTTACAGATCTCTGTATCTGTCCTTACATTACTTACAGATCACTGTGCCTGTCCTTACATTACTTACAGATCACTGTATCTGTCCTTACATTACTTACAGATCACTGTATCTGTCCTTACATTACTTACAGATCACTGTATCTGTCCTTACATTACTTACAGATCTCTGTATCTGTCCTTACATTACTTACAGATTTCTGTATCTGTCCTTACATTACTTACAGATCACTGTATCTGTCCTCACATTACTTACAGATCACTGTATCTGTCCTTACATTACTTACAGATCACTGTATCTGTCCTTACATTACTTACAGATCTCTGTATCTGTCCTTACATTACTTACAGATTTCTGTATCTGTCCTTACATTACTTACAGATCACTGTATCTGTCCTTACATTACTTACAGATCACTGTATCTGTCCTTACATTACTTACAGATCACTGTATCTGTCCTTACATTACTTACAGATCTCTGTATCTGTCCTTACATTACTTACAGATCACTGTATCTGTCTTTACATTACTTACAGATCACTGTATCTGTCCTTACATTACTTACAGATCACTGTATCTGTCCTTACATTACTTACAGATCTCTGTATCTGTCCTTACATTGCTTACAGATTTCTGTATCTGTCCTTACATTACTTACAGATCACTGTATCTGTCCTTACATTACTTACGGATCACTGTATCTGTCCTTACATTACTTACAGATTGATTGTAAAAGCGGTCATGTTAAAGATAATCCACCAACTAACTGGGATTTTGATGTTTTGTCAAGATGCAAACAATAAATGGAACACAGTTAAACAGAAAAACAAAAAACAAATCTCAAAACACACCACTGTAATGCTGTCTTCAGGCTTCATACACCTTTTACAAAGTGAAATTCAAGCACTTTTCAAGGATTTTCAAGGTGTATTTTCATGCTTTTCCAGCTCCTTACAGCTGTGGTAAATTACATATTTATTTTCCTAAATGACAGATTTCACAGAAAGTGTGACCAACTGGTCCTACTGTACTTAACAGGATGAAATTATAAATTAATGGTATATATGTGGTTTATTTAATTGATAACATAAAAACAAATATTTGCAGGAAGTTTTAGACCTGGATCACTGCAATTTTGATGAAAAAAATTTAAAAATTGGTCTTGTTGCTAACTTTACATGGACAGAAAATTCGTTTTTCACAGGATGGAACTCAAACGGTGACAAGACTGTCTGAGCCAATCCAATAATGGCACGATGAGCAGAGAAAAGGGAAGGTACAGCAGTGACCAACCCGCTAATCCCCAATAAGCAGGGCTTTGTTAAAGCCTGTATATCTACACTTGAGCAGTGACCTGAAATGCACAGTTTTCACCCCGGGATTTATTTGAGGCAATAAAATTCATACACTGGATAATGAGTCAGTCCTGCCCACTCATGTCCATGTTCCTCATCCACACTGGAGTTCTGAGAGGAAAGAGGGACACTTTTATGGGCTGTAGTGTGGATGTGCCGACCCCTTTAAGTCAAACCAAGGCTGGCTTGATCCATCCAGGGACTGGATTGAACTCGTCAATATAATAAACTGTGTTCAAACTCGGCTCGCTAGTGAAATTCAATAACTGCTCCCGGTGTGTTATCTAGTGATAGAATATTGCAACTGCGTACATAAATCTCCAGCTCCGTGTCCACTGGCGGACACATCTGTACAAACAGGTTTAAATACCCTGCCAGCAGCCGCCAACTCTCATTCACAGCAGTGCTGTACTAAGATTACAGTTTGTTGCTAACATTATTACTGTGGACCAGTACGCAAGGTTATTTTGCCACCACGCACAGTGAGGAGGATGGTAAGAGAAATAAAATGTTCTCCAAAGCTCACTGTTAAAGAATTGCAACAAATGGTAGCATCTTGGGGTCACAAAGTCTCCAAAACATCAGGGGCTATCTACATGCCAACAAGCTCTTTGGGAGGCATGCATGGAAAAAACCTTTTCTCACTCACAATCATAAACGCAAACGTCTGGAGATCACTCAGCGGTACTGGGACTTCAACTGGGACTGTGTGCTTTGGTCAGATGAGACCAAGATAGAGCTTTTTGGCAACAAACAGTAGGTGGGTCTGGAGGAACACAAAAGATGAGTATGCAGAAAAGCACCTCATGCCCACTGTGAAGTATGGGGGAGGATCGGTGATGCTGTGGGCCTGAATCTCTTCTAGAGTCCCTGGGAACCTCGTTAGGGTGCACGGCATCATGAACGCTTTGAAATACCAGAACATTTTAAATCAAAATCTGGTGGCGTCTGCCTGAAAGCTGAAGATGGGTTGTCACTGGGTCTTTCAGCAAGATAATGACCCTAAACATGTGGCCAAATCTCCATTGAAAACCTGTGGTGTGAGCTGAAGAGGAGAGTGCAGAGGAGAGGACCCAGGTCGCTGGATGATTTAGAGAGATTGTGCAAAGAGAAATGGTCGAAGATGCCTCTTTCTGTATTCTCCCATCTTGTGAAACATTATAGGAGAAGATAAGGTGCTGTTTTGTTGGCAAAGGGGGGTTGTACAAAGTATTAATATCAGGGGTGCTAATAATTGTGGCACACATGATTTGATGTAAAAGAATTATTTCTTAATGTGGGATTTTTTTTACCATTGAATAAATGCACTTGAATTAAAGGTTGGATTTTCCTCTTTTTTTCATTGTGGTCCTACATTATTTAGAAAAAAACTGAATTTAGTAGAAGCTAAAGAACACACCTCAACCAGGGGTTCCAATAATTATGGAGGGCGCTGAATTTGGGGGGCAGAAACTACTACTGGAACGTCCTCTCACTCGGCCCTCTCAACTGCTGTGTCTCCACCGAGAGGGTGAGGTAGGAGGAACTCCTTTCAAAAATGCGACCCCTCGTTGTCTGCTGAGTTTTAAAAATGCAGGCTATTTTGCCACTGTCTGTTGACGTTACATCCCGCCCCGAGCAAATCCAATCAGAGCCAAGTAAACCCCAAGCCTCACCCAGGAGTTTTTCGGGGCCGTTCAGAGTACCCACTCCGAGGCAGGGAGTTTTTTAGCCCATGTAAAAGTTCCGGTACTCTGTCCTTGCGGTGGAGACACGCAACAAAGGCCCTGGCCCCCGTAAAATTACCTTGAAGTTCCTGGGTTGGAAACGGGCCTATGGTAGTTTTTACAAGACAGGAGTTCCTGGAGGAAACCCACGGGTTCTATGCAAGAGAAAAAGAAAAGTAAGACAAAATAACAGCTTGCTAAAAATGCTACAGTTGCAATTGAGGTTGGAACAAAAACCAACATACCCAGGAGTGCCCCTGGACCGATGTCTGGAACCACTGGAATGGAGAACTTGTGGCACATTTTGAAGAGAAAATCCAGCAGTGAAGACGTGTTGCATACCTTAAGACTTGCTTGGAGCAAGAATGGGAAGAAAGTGTTGTGAAAATAAATGGCGTACTGTATACCCCACAATCCCATCTTTTAAAAAATATGTTGAGTAATGGAAAATACATTTATAATCACCTGAATATCATATGCAGCCATTATGTAACTGGAAATATATTTTAATCATCACCAGATGAAATGTATATCAATATGTACTGCTAATCACAATGAAATAATCAATATGAACTACCTCATATAATCATGTTTTAATTTATCTCATATACCTAATATGCAATCATGCTGAAATTGTACTGAGGACTCATATTTCCCATATGTAACTATATACTGGAAATGCATAGCGGGATTGTGCAAGTAATAATAATGCAGATTTATAAACACATATGAATTGTTTAAAGAGGCCTTGGTTGTGGGAAGATAGATTGTCTTGAGAAATGTGTTTGAGTAAGATAAATAATGAACGAGGATGACCTTGCCCGGGTGATGGCCCAGACGAACATCATTTTTTTTGCAGCAATTTCATATTATCCTTTTTTTCCTGATAAGCTGGTATGAATTACACCACCATGCATGTTGGAAAACAAATCTGATTTCCGCTGATTTCCCATAAAGGCATCATATTAGCTAATTTGAGGATGCTGAGTTTAAAAATGCTAGTAAAACTTTCTGGGTAACACTTTACTTGAAGGTATCTTCATAAGAATGACTTGACACAGTCATGAACATGTCATAAACATTATGTCAATGTCATTAACGTTGTCATTAAGTGTCATTCTGTTTGTGAGATGACACGTTGACATTGTTTGGGTTGTCTTGATTATGACAACTTCGTCATAAGAGTGACATGACACTAATAACTGTTACATGACACATGTAACAGTTATGACAGTGTCATGTCACTCTAATGACAGTGCCTTCAAGTAAAGTGTAACCGTTTCGGTTTTTTTTTTCTTCTCAAAATATGAATGAAGAATATCCTTGTATCATACATAACCTTTTTCATAAAGTCTGTAATTTTCTGTCACTGTGGGTGTAGTGAACCACCAGCAGATGTGGCAGAAAACATCTGGATCATGTTTGCATTTTCTTCTGTCATATTACTAAACCTGAAATCAGGATTAGGCATAAAATAATGCCGTTTGGATCATTCAGACATGTGAAAATCAGCTGAGAACAAATAGTTCTAACCTGGCTCAGAGGGAGATGGAAATCAGGTCTCTGTGGCAGTTTTTTTTCCTGCTGGTGATGAAGGGATGATACAAGACTTCTTAACCTTACAAGTATTTGTTAAAAGTGACAATGCTATGAAATGCACCTCAAGCATTGTGAAAAATGTGATGTGCTTCACTAAAACAGACACTATTTTTGGAATCAGCTCCCTAAAATTAGGAAGAAACAAGCATTAGATTTTATTCATCAAAAATGATGCAGAGCAGTGTTCTTGCCTGCTCTTTGCACAAACTCACTCCCTGCAAATGATATACAACGATCTAATTCACTGGCCACCTGTGGAAGGTTGAGGGCCCAGCTTGTAAGAAGTGTATAAAGTTTGCAACACTTCAGAGAAAGGTGTACTGCCTCAGTGTTTGCTTCTGTGGCTGTGCCTGACTCGCACGTGTGTGTGATCAAATAAATCTTTTCCAAAAAGACACTCTCTAGGTTGCTAAGTTATTGAATCACTGATACAGTTGGAGGAATCGAAATATTTTGGGGAAAAAAGCAAATCGATTGATGTCATTTTCAATAAACCATACAGATGAGAAATAATTTACTAATCATTGCTATCAGTTTTAAATTTAATGTAACATTGGCCAACCTTCCCAGATTTCTCTGATTAAGAGTTGCAGAACAGAAGAACTTTAATACGCAAACCAGGATATTAAGCCCATCTAGATCATCAGAACATGAGGATGCATATTGGAGAGCTCAGGTTATTAAGCCGATGTAGAACATAAGAACACAATCAGTTTTGCAATGCTCAACCTACATTCTGGCATTTTTCAGGAGGCAGGGACTATTGGGATGGTCCCCTTCAGGGGGTCGGGTTACTTTATGTGACTGTGCCGATGATTCTATGGCTGTATTCCAAAAGCTAGGGTTGTTCACTTCAAAGTGCGCATAATAAGGGCCACGCCCACCGTAGCCATATTGAAGGGCATTCCAACTGAAAGTGTGCAAAACTCATCCCTTCAAAGGGCCCTACAAAACGGCCATTTCTGGAGTGAGCAGGTGAAGGTCACTTCGCTCCCACGATGCCGCGTGACGACCCGAGCCAAGTAATGTGTGTTATTCAACGTCATTCAAGAAAATGACACCGATGGTGGCTAATAGCTAACTAGTGCACATAAAGTTGACAAAACTAGCTTGATGCTTTACTACAGTCGACTGGCTATCACTAGTTATGTCGTTTTTATTTTTACCCGTGGCTATTTGTCGCCTTATGAAAGCTATGCGGTTGCTTATAAAGCTACTGCGAAACCGATAAATGGCCAGTGAAAACAGTTTGTTTACACTTGCTGAAGCAGAAAGCAGCAGAAGCAAAATATGTCGTAGGACAGACATTCCAAACGGATGTGACTTGAAAACCCTGCTCCTTGCTGCCACTCAGAGTTTTCACTATGAATGGAAGTGAGTTTGCAGGGTGTAGGGTCAGGGATTACCCCTATGGAATGAAATACAGCCTATGTGTATGGAGAGGCAGGTGGTATGAGTAATTGGAGCATAGAAACTCATTACGCAGATTAGACTGGATTGAATAGGCCTTTATTGATCACGGTCCCTTAAATAACCTCACAGACTACACGTATTTTGTTAGTTTTTTTTTTTTGTGCATGTCTCTTTGTGAGCCTTTATGTAAGTGTATCAACGTTTGCAAGTATTATGGGCCGCTAGGTCAGCTAACTCATTTCAGACACTGTTTTGCAGTGCAAACTGACTGCCACGGCAACGAATCAAATGCTATGTCGCGCCAATGCCAACTGCCTAACAGCCTCATGAGAGCAGTGCTGCTTAGAGCAATGGGAGGGATACAGTCAGTTTGGTTCAGCACTGTTTGTTGTTTCATCTTTTCCTGTTGGCTATTTGGACACTCGTCAGCTGCATTATAAGCAGTAACAAACATAGCTGGATTTCCTCCGCCCTTGTTCTGTGTATGTGAGGTTTGACTCTACCTGTGTAAACTGTAGCGTCAGGCACTTATCTCTAAGTAGAAAATGTGCAAGCATTTACAGATTTGAGCGCATTACAGGTTGTGTGATTAAAAAATTTATGAGACCGCATGTCATGAAATCAAGAAAACACAAATATTTTAGAAATTTGTCAAAAACTTGTTTAAGACTAAAAATTAAATTCTTATTTCTTTGGCAAACAATAAACTGAAACAACTAAATAGTCCTTATTCGCTCATAAAAACCAAAAAAACCTCCTTTGGCCATGATAACAGCTTGCATTCTTGCCTTCAACCACTAAAAGTAATTTTTATGTTCAGGAATGCAAGTAAGCAACTGTTATTTGGCATCTTTGTCAAATAATAATGATAATGTGCTTGACTACTTTTAATGCTTTTTTGTAAAACAGTAAATTTGAAAATTAATGGATAACAACAATAATTATATTTTGGCACTTAGCATTTAAATTTAAGAGCTTGCGCATGCTGATGGATTAACCATTGCAGAGACATGAAAAAAGAATGATTTTGATAATTACCAATACTGTTCATTTAGGGCAACTGTGGCATAAACCTTATATTGGGTGGTGGTCTAATAAATTTGTTAAGCACGTGTACGTGTGTGTATGCACGACAGTTTATGCATGTGACCGTAAGTATGTGGGCATGTGAGTATGATTAGGTGTACAGTACAGGAGTGAATACAAGTGTAGGAATGGTTGTGGTCACAATAGGTCCTGTAACCTGTGAATGCACTGAGACACTGTTACAGGCATGGGCAATTCCAGTCCCGGACGGCCGGTGTGTATGCAAGTTTTTGTTTCCACCATCTATCCTTACTAAATTAGCTTATTTGCTCGACAAGCTCATGTAAGTTTACTCATAGATTACATCACTGTGTAATGTTTCATTTAGGGACACAGGAGCTGTCTGAGGTGGTCATTCATGAGCGTTACATCAAATGCTGCTCAAATGTAAGATGTTATTTGGCTTATTAACATAATTAAGTAATTGAAGGTCAGAAGATGGCATGAAAGCCAAGGATAAATATGGCCGTCATGACTCACCTCTACTCAAGTGACAGAACTGCCCTGCATGTATGAGGAATGATAATGCATGTTACACTGCCGAACGTTGCCTGGATGTATAGTTTAGTATTATTTTTGAACAAAACACTAACAGCTACTACATCCTCTTATCTTTCATAGTGTAGCTCGCTCCATCTGCAGTACAGCACAGTTGTCATAAGCTTTGCTTGTCAGGATGTGTCCCAATGAATACACAATGAATTACGTGGGAGTCTGACAAACGCAGCCTAGTCAACGCAACACTTCAACAGAGCACTTTGTGCACAGCGTTGCCCATAGAGAGCAGCAGCGAAAAGTCCTCAAAATAGTCAGCCCAACTTTCACCTTTTTGTGTGGCGTGCCTTATTCAAAACCAACCTCATCCCCGCCACCGTAATTTCAATATTTTATCAGATCCTTTTCATGCCTTTTCATGTTACGAAAACGTTTTACCTCAGAGTATCCATCTTAAACTTTAGCACCCTTCAAAAACGTAATGTAATCCCCTTACAAACATAAGTCTCCTGCTTAAACGTGTGACTCATGAAAGGAGAAAAAAATGAAATAACATAAATTTTTTTCTGAGTAGCTCCCGCAAAATGCCAAGGCCGTCTCATCTTCTCCCATTAAAAAAGTGTTTTTTTTTATTCACACCTTTTGATTCTGCTTACTTTTTCATCCAAATGAAATGTAAATCCCTTTAAAACCCTGCCCTTAGCTAACGGCTATCGCCCCCAATTTCCTTCTTATCCTTATCTACCTGTTTATATCACATTCCTTAAAATATCAAGTCTAACCGGCCTTCGCATGGTCGTGTTAATTCCCCGTATTAAAATTCCTTGTCTTTGACGGACATTTCCGTGCTCCTTATGGATTTTGGAAAGGGAATAGCCGACATTTTAGAAAGACTGCTCCTCTAATGCCAAGTGAAAATGGCAGAAAATCTGGAAACCATTACAGATACTGAGCACTTTGCGCACCGGCCAAACCATCACTTTAATCCCTTTCCCAGAGACTACCTGGACTCTTTATGGTGAAACGCTCCACACAGAATACGCAAAGGTGTATTAAAATGACTCAAGGACCTGGATTTTACATTTATGACACCTCATTTAGTGGCACAGGGACTCCTTAATGCAGAACATGTTGACTAATTGGATGGAAGCCCAGCCTTCAGGATTCCAATGTTTAGAATCTCTTGGGGCTCCTTCAAATGAAGTGCAAGTTTTTCACAGCCGTCCAACATTTACATATTACATTTACTCACTCTCAGCTCCAGAAATCGGAGATGCAAGAAAATGCAAGAAAAAATGGAAAGGCAAGGGAGGGAAGAAAATGTGATTAATGGAATGGAACATGAGTTCTCCTTTAAATGTCATTTTCAAGTGATGTCAGCCGCTGGTTATTACAGGTGTGGTAGATGTCGAAGGCAGATTCATTGGGCAATCATTTGCACATCACTCATTCTAAAAAAATACATCCAGGATGGATGGTATCTTTCTTCATAAATTATAGTAACCTAAGGGAAACCGGAGTACCGCCTATCTGCTGTACCTCGCACGAGCGTCACGCATAATCCATTTACAACATACATGAGCACAGAAACAGCCGCAGTGCATGTGCCTTGACCTGGTCTCCCTTTTGGGTGAAATGAGATGTAGAAATAAGCCCAGTATTATGTACCAAACCAATATACACTGTTATCATCTTGCACCTTCTTTGCCGTTAATTTAGCTGGCCCCTTTTTGCCAGTAATTTTAACTGTAATTTTACAATAAGTTTACAACAGAGTTCCGTGTATGTTAAATGTAAACCACAGTTAAATGCACACGGGACTCCACACAGGAAACAATGCGTTAATTTAACTGTTAAATTCAGTCAGTTTATAACAGTGTACGTAATATAAATTACTGGAGAAAGAAGCACAGCGTGGGAAAAATTGAGCATATAAAACTTATTTTGGCAAATGAAAATGATGTGCAAGTTCAAGGCTTCATGACTTTAAAACTGTTCTTCCAATCTCAGAAAGCAGGTGCCCATTATTTATGGATCATGTGACTAGTCTTATTGACCAACAAACCTAAAATTCATGGAGGATACCAATGTCACCAATGAGTAAAATTAATCATATTCTATACCAATAGTCAATATACCTCTTCAGAAAACATCTGTTTAACCTCCATCTACCTCCCCAACTAAGAATAAAGCCATCACATCCAAGTTTGTCTCAACTCTTGCGTGTCATGAATTGGTTTCTCCACTGCTCAAGCAGTCTGTACGTATTTTTCGGTTTTGTCCTCTTTAATTGATTTATTGTCTCATACTTTCCTTACTCCCAGGTGCTATCATTTTATGCTCTGCCCCTTTTGTGAATTTCCTGTCTATGCAAGTTCACTGTGGTGCTAGTGTGGTTGCTGGATTATCATGGTTCATACCCAACAAAGCTTTCCTGTCAGATTGTTTTTTTCTTGTTTTGAGCAAAGCTCTCCTTCCATGTGTAATTTGCTAAATTAATGATAAAGAAATATATACACATAATTACTTTTCAGACTTTTTAAAAAATAGGAACAAGTTCCCAAGCCTTAAATTATGGTCCCCAGGATTGGCAGTGCCTTCTTGTTAATCTATTGTTGCTGCCTGTTTCACTAAGTCAGTTTTTTAGGGACACCCCCTAAGCCTTCATCAGTCTCCAAGACTGAGACTGCTAAACCCTTTAGTTCTGCTGTCAGACAGTCCTCCTTCAGCGAAAGGGAGGCACCACCTGCCCCAGATGACCACCGCCCTGGGCGCAAACACGCTTCTACCCTCTCCAGTCTTTACTCCTCTACTGGTCTGGACTATGGCCTTACCCTCTTCTATTACTGCATTCCTGTATACACTCCCTTGTTGATTGTATGCTGAATCTGTGTTTGGTTTCTTATCTTGATCATAACACAAATCCACATGCTCTCCTTTCCTCACAGTTTCAAGTAACAGTTCATTCTAATTTGAAGCCATTTGGCCATTTTGTACGGTGACCTACAGCCAAGGACACTGATAAGAAGTAACGGCACAAGTTAATGGCGCTGTAGGTCTACGGTTAGCAGAAAGGTAGCTGCTCTACAATCTCCTGAGAGTCAGAGAAACAGTGCTTCACTGGGTACCAAAGAGAGCCTGAAGATGGCTGCTAGAGGATAATTATCGTAATCATAAGCCTCAGAACAAAAAACGTTTCTTTTTTTTTTTTGAGGTTTACTTGCCTGTAAGGAGTTAGAGTGATTGTGAGAAGCGAGAAGCTCGTGTAGCTGCCTGTACTTCTACTTCACCTGGCGTAAATATCATCTCCATCAAGAGTTCGCCATTATTCTACCCATGTTGTTATGGATTGTTTTTTTTAAGGGTGGGCTGAGCGGATATGATTAAATGAGATTGCCTGATATTGATGGCAGATCATTTTTCTTGTGGGGGAGACTGGTTGGCAATGTGACTCGACAAAAACAATGGCTCCTGACCATTACGGATGGCGTGATAAGGATAACATGGGCTGGGGTCATAGCTAATTACTAATAATCATATCGCTATCATTTGAGTCAAACACCATCAGGGTCACAAAAAGGGGGAAGGGGCTGGGAAAGGGTTTGAAAACATATTACAATTTCCCTTCTGCTCGTGGAAGGCATGGTCACCTGACACACAGATGCAACACCATGTTTTCTTCCATCCACGAATGCACCTGTGTGACTGCATATATTTTTGAGTATGCATGTGCAAGCATGTATTTGTTAGTATGCATGTGTGAATGTGTATTTTTGAGTATGCATGTGTGAGTATGTATTTTTAGTGTGCATGTTGTGGGAGTGCATTTGTGAGTGGGAATGTGTGAGTGCGCATTTTTGAGTGTGCATGTTATGGAAGTGCTTGTGTAAGTGTTCATGTGAGTGTATTTATTAGTGAGCATGTGCAAGTGTGCATTTTTGAGCATACAATTGTGAATGTATGTTTTTGAATATGCATGTGCGATTATGTTTTTTGGGTGTGCATTTGAGTGTGTGGGAGTAAATTTGTGAGTATGCATGAGTGAGTGTGTATTTTTGAGTCTGAGTTTGTGAGTGTGCATGGGCGAGTGTGTGGTTGAGAGTGAGCGTTTGTCCAAGTGCATTTCTGGATGTACATGCACAAGTGTGCATTTGTGAGTGTGTTGTTCAGTAGGAGCATTTGTCAGTGTGAAATTCTGGGTGTGCATGTGCGAGTGTCCATTTGTGAGTGTGTACATGCAAGTGTGTATTTTTGAGCATACAATTGTGAATGTATGTTTTCGAGTATGCATGTGCGATTATGCTTTTTGAGTGTGCATTTGAGTGTGTGGGAGTGCATTTGTGAGTATGCATGTGTGAGTGTGTATTTTTGAGCATCTTTTATTCAGTGCATTTGTGGGAGTAAATTTGTGAGTATGCATGTGTGAGTGTGTATTTTTGAGTCCGAGTTTGTGAGTGTGCATGGGCGAGTGTGTGGTTGAGAGTGAGCGTTTGTCCAAGTGCATTTTTGGATGTACATGCACAAGTGTGCATTTGTGAGTGTGTTGTTCAGTAGGAGCATTTGTCAGTGTGAAATTCTGGGTGTGCATGTGCGAGTGTCCGTTTGTGAATGTGTAGATGCAAGTGTGTATAAATGAGTGAGCATTTGACAGAGTACATGATTGAGTGTGCATATTTGGGTGTGCATGTGTGAGGTTGTGTTATTTCATTGTAACAATGCTGGCCTTTTCACATCAGTTACTTTTTGCAGTTTCAGAAAGCCAGGAGACCGGCCATTGTTTCACAATGCCCAGGATGTTAGGAACACCTGCCTGCACGAGTCCGTGTGTGAGTTTTTTTTTTTTTTTCAAGAAAAAGCCTTGGCCTTTTCAAGCTTGTTCTTCTTTGCATTTAGCAGCGGTGGCTGGCATGTAGCATTTTGTGAATGTCAGTTTGATAAGAAAATAGCAGGGAGAGCATGTGCGCAGGGCTTATCGGGCCAGTCCAGGCATGTTCCTGCTGCTTCAAACACAGGTAGACCATGGTGAAGGCTGCTAACGCTGCAGCAGGGGGAATAAAAGCCAATCATGGTATACCGGCATCATGCAGTTTTAGAGAGAGAAAAAAAAGGGAGTGAGGCAGGAGAGAGTGAGAGAGAGAGTGCAAGAGGAAAGAGGTGCAGGAAAACAACTCTAAATTAACAAAGGCTAAATTGCCTATGATGCATTGTGCATCTTTATACTTCAGACATTGTTGGAACATTCTTGTTGAATCCTCTCACATACATGCGAACATCACTCATCACCTGGCAGATAGTCAAACATAGATGTACATACGAAGGTGTGCGTTTAATCATTGAAGTTGAAGTAGTAGATGTACTTTTTTTCATTGTATGCACTTTTGTGATTTGATTGATTAATATCTCATGAATCTGCTTCGGAGTAATGGGGGTAGGCATGTGAGCAAACCGTATCAAAAAAAATGAAGCAAAATCGACCAGTTTCCGTTTCTTCAGAGCATTACTTGGAGCACAGTTTGTGCTTTGATATGGCGCCTTATTTTCCTGGAAATGGTGCTGTTTCCTTTGTTCATTCAGCTTACCTGACCTGTTCTTGTTTCAGTCCCATGAAAGTCCCATTTCAAGGACACTGGAAGGAAGGAATCAAGGGGAGGACGGGTAACAGTTGCTTCAGAACCATCATTAATGATGCTAACTTAGTGGTTGTCAACCCTGGTCCTGGAGAGCCGCAGTATCTGCTGGATTTTGATGTTGCTCAGCACTGAATTATATCCCCGAACGCCGTTACAGGGATATTATGTTTTTGGTCCGACCGCCGCCGCGCCGCCCTACGTGTTAATGCAATAACTTCAGTAATATTTCAATTAGAAATTTTAATGTTTTGCATATAGGTAAGTATCATAATGAGGAAGAACCGATTCAATTTTGGACAATTTACAATTTCTAGATTGGCCACCAGGGGCCAAAAACTGAAAAATCCCTTTTTATCATATCTCTGGAAATATTTGTCCAATTGACCTTGAATCAAGTGCAAATGAAAGGTCATGACCTGAGGATGTGTCCCACGATGACATTATACCTGTTTGGTTCAAAATTTTGACACAAGGTGGAGCTTTGTCACATAAAATTCACCATTTTTGCCATATCTTTGGAACCATTTGTCCAATTGACATAAAACTATGTGCAACTGCAAGGTCATGACTTCACAACGTGTCACATGATGACACCATACCTGTATGGTTCAATATTTTGCCACCAAGTGGCGCTTTGTGATGGAAAATTACCATTTTGGCCATATCTTCAGAACCATTTGTCCGATTGACCTGAAATTAAGTTCAAATGAAAGTCTGTTCAAGGTCTATTCAAGAATTGGAGAATTGGAGGATTGGAGGCATTTGGAGATATACCCCAAGATATACTCCGAGGGCATAAGCCTAGTTGATGAATGAAAGCAGTTGATTACACCCTTAACTCATCTCACCTGGTGTCTTCGGTTTAAATAGGGTGGAGAAAACCAAACTTGGCACACACTTAGCAATACTCTTGCACTCAGGGAATAATTAGCCAATCAATCAATTACCAGGAACTACACACAAGACTCCTAGAGCCAATTAAATAGACATGCAGGTTTTGACAGAAGTGTATGTGGAAACCAAGATTTGTCAATGTAGTTAGACATTTGGCATTGTTGCAATCTGGACAAAGAAGAGGTTCAAAGTAAAGATAAACGTGTACAGGGCAGGGGTAGCAAGCCCTGGTCCTGGAGAGCCAAAGGGTGTGTGAGTTTGGTTTTCTCCACCCTATTTAAACCTAAGACACCAGGTGAGATGAGTTAAGCGTGTAATGAACTGCTTTAATTCATCAATTAAGTGCAGAGTAACGTCAAAAACCAGCAGACACTGCAGCCCTCCAGGATCAGGCTTGAAGACCACTGTGCTAACCTGTCAATATCAACCTGTTAACTAACTTATTCTCCTTAAACACTTAAAGTATGTTTTGACTGACTTTCCTCATATTTTCTCATTTTGTTAATATATTTATGCAGTCCTCTCCTGAACAACTTTATGTTTTTTTCTCTTTCAAAATGGCAATACTACCACTACGCTTACTTCTAATACTACAACTACCACGACTATAATAACAAGCTGCTGACATTGTCAAGCAAAATCCCCCGCAACTGGCATTGCATTTTTGAATAGAAAATGTTTATATGCATTTTGATTTCTAAAGAACTGTACTAATCGCAATGCTGTTAATTTCCTTGCAAAAAAAATAGGCCGGAGAGTATGCATTAGAAAACTTGGAAAATTATACCAAATTGTTTTTTATGAGGCACCTTTATGTCACCTCGATGCGTAATATGATCACGATTGGATGATTAGTTTCAAATTTATAGCCAAGACAGGACACATTACAGATTTCCCACAAATCTGATGCTTTTTGACCCAAAACGCAAACAATTGTAAAGATATTTACAAAATAGTTTTTCATGACACACCTTTATGTGTTTTTACACCTTGATGCCAAATATGATCACAATCGGATGATTATCTTCAAAGTTATAGCCCGGACACGACACATTACAGATTTCCCACAAATTTGGCGCTTTTTGCCCCAAAACAATTTGCCCCAAATTGTTTTCATGACGCACCTTTATGTCACCTCGATGCGAAATATGATCACGATCGGATGATTAGTTTCAAATTTATAGCCAAGACAGGACACATTACAGATTTCCCACAAATCTGACGCTTTTTGACCCAAAACACAAACAACTGTAAAGATATTTTCAAAATTGTTTTTCATGACACACCTTTATGTGGTTTTGCTCCTCGATGCCAAATATGATCACAATTGGATGATTAGTTTCAAAGTTATAGCCCGGACAACAAACGTGTCGGACGGACTGGTGGACGGACGGACGAACAGACCCCATTTTTATATCCCCCACAACAAAAATACAAACCCCAATTCCAATAAAGTTGGGATGTTGTTTAAAACGTGAACAAAAACAGAATACAATGATTAGCAAATCTCATAAACCCCCATTTTATTCACAACAGAACATAGACAACATATTGGATGTTGAAAGTGAGACTCTTTACCATTTCATGAAAATTATTAGCTCATTTTGAATTTGATGGCAGCAACACATCCCAGAAAAGTTAGGATAGGGGCAACAAAATGCTGGAATAGTAAGTAGTCCTGATAACAAATAACTGGAGAAGCATTTTGTGACTAATTAGGTTAATTGGCATTATGAATATCCCACCATCTACAGTAAATAATATCTTCAAAAGATTCAGAGAATTCGGAGAAATGTCTGTGCGCAAGGGACTAGGCCAAAGGTCAATACTGGATGCTTGTGATCTTCAGGCCATTAGGCGGCACTGCATGAAAAACAGGTCTGATTATGCGCTGGAATTTGTTGTATGGGCTCAGGAACACTTCCAAAAATCAATTCCAAAAACACTTCCAAAGTCTGTGAACACAGTCCACTGTGTAACCAACAAATACAAATTAAAACTGTATTGTGCAAAGAAGAAGCCATTTATGAGCACGATTCAGAAATGCCGCTGTCTTCTCCGGGCCAAAGCTCATTTAAAATGGATTAAGGCAAAATAGAAAACTGCTCTGTGGTCAGATGAATAAAAATTTGAAATTTTTTTTGGAAACGACAGACGCCGGGTCCTGCAGACTAAAGAGGAGAGAGAGACTATCCAGTTTGTTATCAGCGCTCAGTTCGAACGCCTGCATCTCTGATGGTATTGGGTTGCATTAGTGCCCATGATGTGGGCAGCTTACACACGTGGAAGGGCATGATCAATGCTGAGAAGGATATACAGGTTTTATAACAATATATGCTCCCATCCCAACAATGTCTCTCTCAGGTCAAGCCTTGCATATTGGAGCAAGACTATGCTAAACCACATACTGCATCCATCACAACAGCATGGCTTTGCAATAGAAGAGTACGGATGCTGAACTGGCCTGCCTGCAGTCCAGATCTGTCACCAATAGAAAACATTTGGCGCATCATAAAACGAAAAGTCCGGCAAAGAAGACCCAGGACTGTTGAGAAGCTAGAATCCTTCATCAGACAGGAGTGGGACAACATTCCTCTCCCAAAACTCCAGCAATTGATCTCCTGATTTCCCAAACATTTACAGACTGTTCTTAAAAGAAGAGGGGGTGCTACACAATGTTAAACATGGCCCTATCCCAACTTCCTTGAGAAGTGTTGCTGCCAACAAATCCAAAATGAGCTCAGATTTTTCATGAAATGGTAAAAGGTCTCACTTTCAACATCTGATATGTTGTCTATGTTCTATTGTGAATAAAATATGGGTTTATGAGATTTGCAAATCATTGTATTCTGTCTTTATACACGTTTTACACAACGTCCCAACTTCAATGGAATTGTAATAATAATAATGATAATCATAGCAATAACATAAAGCAGACCTCTCGTGCGGGGTTGATGATGGAAAGAAAGAAAAAGAAAAGCTTGAATTCTGTATTGACAAAAAACAAAGAATTTGAAAATTTTAAGCGAGAGTCACTCCAAAAAAAACAACTGTAGCACAAAGCCTCCACTAAACAAAATAAATGTAGTCAGTATTACAAAAGTGCCCACAATGCGGGTTACCCACTAGTTTTGTACAGCCAGGCTTACAGACTCATGTTCGGTTTACTAATCATGTGTGTGCACATAAAAGAGCGCCGTGTGCTGCTATCAGGTGGTCAAAATTGACTGGGTACATGTCGCAAATTTCACTATGGAGGAGCAGCAAATTATTAACAATACAGATCAAGAATCACCGCAAAGGGAAATACTGGCTGCCGCAAAAGCATGGAAGGCATGTTTTGAAAGAATTTGCAGATGGTGTAAAAGATTAAGCACACTTTTGTGTCTTGATTCCTTTTTGATGGATAAATTAATTTATTTAACTCTGAAAATGTGTCCTCTTTTAGATGTCAAGAGACATGATTTATGTGCTGTAGAGCGCTGAAATAAATAAAATATATATAGAAATTTAATTATCTTGTGCTGTTGAAAACCAATCATGTGGCAACTTGTGCGACTTGTTTAAAAGAGCTCCCCTGTGGGGCTTGAAGCAAGTTAGCTACAGTCTGCATAATTGCGCATAATGTTGTGTGATGCATAATCTCCGTTTCAGCTGGACTCTGTTACCAAATCATTAGCTGGAAAAAGGGTGTTAGCGTGGGCAAAAAAACTATTTCTCAATAAAGGTAAGCTGAACTAAGTTAGTTGGTTCAGTTTAGCCTGGCCTTTAGTATTGGCTATGATAAGGCGCGGCCCCTGTTTAATGATTACCAGCTCGTTTTTTTAAGTGCAAAACTTTCACCAAAAATTTCTGAACGCTTTGATTTGATATTGCTGGCAAATGACTATGGTATAAGCAGGATAATCGACTCATAGGTGTGCATTACACGGTTTTAAGGCACTTCACGGAGGCAACTGCCTTCCGCTTCGCGTCCGGTGGTTATTCGCCTCCACGTCGTGCCTTAAAACCATGTAATGCACACCTACGAGTTGATTAACCCTTATGTGACTCTCAGGATGACAGCCAGGTGGAGAGCACACTTCACCAGAGCCGAACAGTCCCACAGGCAGATGGGTAGTTCAACTCATTTGGTGCCACACTTTCAATTGTCCAGCAGGCCATTGTTATGCACTGAATACATGGGGGAAATGTAAAAACAAGAACATTCTGAAAAATATTCTGGAAAATAGCATAATGCCGAGTGCCTTTCATGTCAAAGACGCAGATCAACGTCATTGGTGCATAATGAGTTAAGAGGAACTTGTTTCCCATCTTGATGACCGTAGAAGGATTAGGGTTCTTTTTTTCATGAACTGGACTGAGGAACAAACTTGGAAGGGTTAGCAAGCACACGGTCCCAATCCTGGACCCTGAAATAGGTTTTGGAGCTTGTTCCTAATAAAGCGGATAGAAAAACTGACTTGAACGCGGTCCCCATCCTGGACCTTGAGTAGCCTTGGAAGCTTGTTTAAGTTAACTGAGTAAAGAGGAAAGCTTCTCCAAATCGCTGTCATTAAAGGTTACTCTGATACTTTCTGGGTATTCAAACTCTGCTTCAGAGCAAGTTGGCAATGTTACTGTGGCAATGTAACTCGCTGAGATCCTTCGTTCTGCTCCAGGAAGTCAACATTTGTTTGCAAATAAGCTCTAACTTATGAAGCTATGCAATAAATTGAGCTTTGTCTAACAGGCCTCAGATCCAATTAAGGCAGTGGTTCTCAAAGTGGGGGGTGCGCCCCCTTAGGGGGGCGTAGAGCAATTGCAGGGGGGGCACGGGTGCGGGAAGTGAATCTTTCACCCCCCAACGGAAGTTCCGAACACCAACAGAAAATTATTTGCATACAGTTCATTTGCTGCCCAGAATTGTGCGATTACATCGTAAATGCCTGCCTTACTCTCAACATAACTGTTCGCCAAATCATTCATCTAGCCAGCTATTTTCATTAATAATTTGTTATGAATGTAGTTGTTCAAATATATGAAGCTGGTAAAATGAGCCGGTTACAATCAATGTAGTCTTGCAATACCCAACTCGCCGCTTTTTATCCTGCACTGATCTAGCATATTGATAATAAAATGGTAAGTGACACCATTTTAACTTAAAAGTGCGAGGCCAGTGAAGAGAGGAAAATGTAACTGTCTCGAGGCACTCTTCAGCGGTCCGGCACAAGGTTGCTGATTGGCTGTATGCAAGTAAGTTTCTGTCGGTGTCCGGAAAATGCATAAATAGCAATGTTGTTTAATATTAAAAAATAAACCTGTTGCACTGAACATAATTACACAGTCAAGGTGCTTGAAAACAGTTACACTAAAAATAATTATGCCGTGGTTGTTTGTTATTTTGTTATTTCTAATTCTAAAAGTAGCCTAGTTGTAGTTTATGACTACCTACAGTTTATGACCGTTTACTTATATTTTTTCAAAGGAGGGTGAGGTTTATATTAATTACAACGTGTGAAATAAACTGCAATAGACTCTGAAAGCAAAATGTGCGTATGTATTACCTATTTTTTTTTTTGGGGGGGGGGGGCGCAAAAATGTTCTTATGTACCAAAGGGGGGCCCAGCAGAAAAAGTTTGAGAACCACTGAATTAAGGAAACTTTTTGAAGATTCTGATATGCAGATTCATTGACATCCTTCATTCATCATCTTCCAAACCCCGTGCACCTATCTGATTTTAGAATCACTAGAACCCCCCCACCCTTCCGCCCCCAAATACCGCTCTCTGTTAATAAACATGGGGGATCAGAAGAGAGCTCTGACACCATCGCCTTGACGAGTATGAGTAAATCTTTTCATTCCGTAATTAAACCCGCTTTCAGTCAACGTAATGCCACATATACTCGATATCCTTATTAAATCACCTCCTGAAGAAACACAGTATCTGCTATGTATATGGAATGGGAGGATTTGGATGGCTTAGAAATGTTAATTCTCCCTCAAGTCCTGGGATCAGGCATTCAACGACTTCAGTTTTTCAATATCAGACTCTTTTATGTTTTTTTTTTTCCCAAATGGTTCCTAATGTTTGTGTGTGTGTGTGTGTGTGTGTGCGTATGTGTATGTCTGTGTGCATGCGTGTGCATTAGTGAGGGGTGTGTGTCTGACACAGAGAGAAAGAGACAGCATAATAAATTGAAAATGTATTGGATGGGGGAAAGATTCTCGATCACAAAACTCAAAAAGATAGGCATTAATTTCTGTTTTCAGGCTTTTTTGTATTTCAGCTCTATTCATGTAAATTTGATGATTATTGTGCTCGAACTGAACATTATGTAAACACTTTTTCATAATTCTACCCAATTATCCATTTTAATGCCGTGACAGTTGGCACAATATAAGCAATTATCTTTCTAAAATACAACTCTTGTTGCAACTTGCCGTTTGAGAAGGACAGTTTTGTTAAGCAGCAGTTTTAACAGCCATCACATCACAAGTCAAATCTCTTCTATCTTTGAAGAACAATAAGGTCGTTTTCTCAATAGGATTATTCCATCAGCTGAATGACTGCACCAAGCAAAATATGGAACCCTCCTAAATCTGGAACATGGACTTAAGCAGAAAATGAAGCATTCTGAGTTTGAAATACAGCAGTTATCCAACCAACTCACCAATGCTGCTTTATGAAATAGCCCTTTGGCCGAACTAGCATTTAGTGTAGGTGCAACATCCATCTAAGGGCATATAAAAAAAGGGTTGGCGATCATCCTTCTGGGCACTATAAACAGAGGGGGGGCGGGAGGTTTTTTAAAGACTGAAACTGGTGGAAACGCATTTTAACTGAAAACTGTTTAGATATTTGTGTCATGGTTTGGAGGCTTTGAGAGCTTTCTTGTTGCTCTCGTCCGGGACGATATCGTTTTGCTCTCAATCGGATTCCTGGGTCAGCTGGCATTAATTGGGGGTGTCGTCTGGATTCTATTTAAGCCCAAGTTCCGCCTCACTTCCCTTGCTAGAGTGTCAGTGTTATGTTCGCACTTTAGCTGGTAACGTCTCTAGTAAGAGAGCTCTTGAGGTTTAGCTGCATGTTTGAGGAAAAGTTCTAGATAGCGAGGGAATCGTTTTGCTTTTTTCCTCTTTCTGTTCACCATCTGGTGCTAATTCCTTTTATCTCGGTTTCTGAAATTTTTTCCCTTTCTATTCATCCTATCAAACTCGCCTTGCTTCCCTGCCTCGGATGATATCTGGGTCCGTTGGAAGCGCGAGTCTCGCTCACTTATTTTATTTGTTTGTCTCTCTCTCATCTGCGTGTCCTCCTTTTACTCTGGCCGCTGCGTTTGGCGTCTCAACTCACCACCCATCACAATCTGTGCATGTGCGGCATGGTTCAAGTTGTGGTACGCAATTCTAGACATTTTTTGATTTAAAAAAAAAAAAAAATCAATTGTTTTGAAAATAGAAAATAAAATAAAAATTGGGTCGGTACCATTTTTCCCAGTCGGGAGGGTATGATCAACAGCTAATTTTTTATTTTATTTTAATGGCCTAATGATGGGGAATTACACATCTAGTCCACACTCTCTGCCCACTTAATTATTGAAATATTAGTGTGAAATGATATTTTGGGAGAGGACGTGTTGTGGTTTTCATTCAGACATATGTTCATGTTATGAGGTTCCCCAAGCAATTGGAGAGACAGATTCTTCAGACAATTAGGCTTTATTGTGGCATGTTGATGAATATAAAGCCTAGGGGCTCCAATTTCTTGGCACAGCGCAGGGTGGTGCAGTGTGGCGTAGCTTGACGCAGCCCACGGAGTGGTAATTTCGTCCGGCGCAGCCCACGCAGTGGTAATTTCGTCCGGCGCAGCCCACGCAATGGTAATTTCGTGAGGTGCAACATCATGCGCAGACGAGCTTGTGCCGAGATGGGTGTGGCGGCGTAGTAGGGGGAGGTGTCACTTATTCATCAAGACGCAATGACAATTTCGTAGAAAAAGTCTCTGCTGAAGTTGCGCAGAAAACTCGCCAGCTCCAACCAGGTTTAATTTCTGTGCAGTGGTAATTTGGCTGACCGGCACAGAGTGCGCACACGTCACCGAAATCTCACAGGCAGGTTTACAGAATGTCAGGCACAATTCAATGCAATAAATAATTACAGTAAGCACTTTTTCATGTAACTGTCTGAATCAGGACATAAATCATAGTATCAAAAGCGATTGTCCTGATGTCAGATTGGCAGGCATAATGGAAACTCGACCTGGCTTAATCAACGCAGCTGAATCTGTGATGCAAACTTATGACTTCACATCTTTCTCAGCCAACCACATATATAATGCTTGCGTTCTATGCTCGGTAAAGCCGCTTGCATACTGGACGCGAAACAAATTTTTCACACGACTGATTACAGTCAAAGTCAATGCAAAGACACGAATACATGTCTGTTTATTCTTGTGTTTTCTTTCGTTGAAGATAGTCTTTATTCAATCTCTCTTTTGAAAATTAGTCAGACGGATCGTACAGATTCACGCTTTATTTCCACACCAGAGATTAATTAGTTCTTGTAGTCAGTGACCAAATCAATTCCATGACCATGGACATTGTGAATTAAATATCGAATGCACGATCAAGACTGTCCGACGCAAAATACTCCATGTCCGGCAGCCAGCAAAAAGTAAAAGTATGATATGAGAACAGATTTATAAAATAATAAAATAAAGAATAAAAATATACCAACAAACGTAACACCCAGAAAAGATGACCCGCAAATAAATAAATTGCAGTGTTCGTTGGATGTTCTGTTGTTAAAATGTTTCTTTTTATTCTTTATTTCGTTATCAAAGTCAAACCATTTCCCTCTGGCGTCCACACTTAAGTTAGATACTGTTATAGATGGAGAAGGAAACATCGATGGAGAGAAGCACGCAGCAGGTCAGCATCAGCAGGGTGAAGTAGATCAAGCTGAGAGTGCCGGTCACTGGATAAAGCAGGTGTGGAGTGATGAGGATGAAGAACAGTTTTTGGAAAACTTTGATATTATTCTCAGGCAGTGCTATAACAAAGTACTTAACATATTGGAAATAGGCATAAACATAGCCATATCTCAACTGGTGGTGTTATACCAGGATGTAGCTGGTCAAAATAAAAGAGAATTTAGGGGAAACCGAGTACCAAAATCTAGCTGATGAACTCGAAAAACTTGAAAAGTGCAAAGTATCGGGCACTGCGAGCACATAGGGATCATGGGTTGGATATCAATGTGTTTAGGGAACTGCGCAGAAAATTTAAGTATATGTATAAACTTAAAAAGCAGAAATACCAAGAAAATCAGAGACAGTTTTTAATTGATAATAGGAATGACCCAAGAGTGTTCTGGAAAACTGTGAGAATGACTAAGCAATGCAGCAGTGTTCCAGTATCAATCACAACAAATCAGTGGACTGAACACTTCTCGTCTCTGTTAAATGTACCTGATATGCCCTCTCTACCTGTTGATTATGGTCATGGTGATGCTGATCAGGAGTGTGATACTGATGACATTCTCAATGCACCTTTAACCCCAGAGGAAGTTGACACTCACATCAAGAGACTGGGCAATAATAAATCACCTGGACCTGACGGTATAGCTGCTGAGTTTGTAAAACACACAAGAGCTAGTGTGTCAACAGTTTTGACACATATATTCAATAAAATATTGTATAGTGGGTCTATAACTGGGGATAAGCATGATGTTAACAATTACAGAGGTATTTCCCAAATTGACTGTATATGTAAAGTGTTTACATCAATTCTCAATGCAAGATTGAAACACTATTGTGATATTAATTGTATTATTGATGAATCACAGGCTGGCTTTAGACCACAGTATTCAACCATTGATAATGTGTTTACTTTGCAGTCTTTAAAACACAAATATGCTTGTAAAAGAAAGGGAAGGTTTTATTGTCCATTTATAGACTTTTCCGAGGCATTTGATACTGTTCGTCATGACATTTTGTTAAGTAGTCTTAAAGATGTTGGGATGAAAGGTAAATTTCTTAGTATACTTATTTCTATGTATTCAAGTCTGTTTTCATGCATTAGAGGTCAAGGCGGCGTTACTCAGTACTTTCCTTGTAATATAGGTACCCACCAGGGATGTATACTCTGTCCCCAGCTGTTTATTATTTTTATTAATAAGCTTGTACATCTCATGGAAGAAATTGGAGGTAACAGTGTTTTTGTATCGCATAATTTTAAGGATATATTTGCTATTATGTTTGCTGATGTGTCATCTGTTGCTGATAACCCATTACAACTACAGAAAAAAATTAATGCCTTAGAAGTGTTTTGCAAACTAACTGGTATGAAAGTAAACTTAAATAAAAATAAATTTATGGTTTTTTGAAATGGTGGTCCACTGAGGAGATATGAAAAGTGGAATTTTAATGGTAATAATATTGAAGTTGTGTCTATTTATAGAAATTTGGCCATTGTTTTTTCACCAAGGTTAAATTGGTCCAAGGCTCAAAGCTCAAAGCAACTAAGGCAATGATGGCTATTGATATATTTCAGCATAACTTTGGCTCTTTATCATGTACTGATTTGTTTGAAATATTTGATACTATTTTAAATCCAATTTTGTGTTATGGAGCTGAAATATGGGGCCTTTCTTCTTGTAAAACTATTGAAAATGTTCAAATTAAAATTTGTAAGAGGAGATAGAAAGTAAAAAAGAATACTTGTAATGTAATGGTTCTGGGTGACTGTGGCAGGATCCCCCTGCAGTTATCTTATATGACAAGGGCTATTAACTATTGGTGTAAATTATTGTATGTGGATCAATCTCGTTTGCCTTATCAGTGTTATGGGATGCTTTTATCATTAGTTGAAGGAAGTAGAATTACTTGGGCTAGCTATATAAAAAATATATTGTTTAAATAAGGATTTGGTTTTGTTTGGATATCTCAGGAGGTGGGGGATGTTGATATGTGTATTTCTACTTTCGGACAGAAACTAGCAGATAATCAGAAACAGGAGTGGCACATGCATGTTGATAATTTGTCAGACTCCTTTTTGTATAAGCAATTTAAATCTCTTTTACAAGTTGAAACGTATCTTATGTCATCACTACCATTACAGTCTAAGGTTGATTTAGCCAGATTTAGATGTAATAATTTTAGAATTGCTGTAAATCAGGGAAGATACTCCACCACATTGTATGAAGACAGGTTATGTCAGTATTGCTTAACACAAGGGAAACATTACATTGAAAATGAAGAATGTGTGTTCTTAATTTGTGAACAGTGTCATCAGTTGCGATACAATGTACTTGGTTTATCTACATGTAATACAGATACTTTTGTTAACTTGTTATCATTGCAAGATTTCAGTACTTTAAAAAAAAAATTTCCTTGTATCTATATAAGGTTCAGAAAATTATTGACAGGAGGAACTTGTAATTTTCCATAGTTTGATGCATTTATAAATGCGCACACATTCATATGTCATGATGTCTGTATTTTGGGCCAGTGGCCTCTATACTGAATAAATATCTGTCTGTCTGTTATCAATCTGTTCTAATCGTCATCTTTTTTTTTTCTTTTGGCTGTCAGACGCGGAGGCATTGTACATTGTCTATAGCGCCAATGATGACTCACTTTATTGAGCAGAGCTTAAACAGAAACATTGAAATTCTCGGTACTCATCTTGAAGAACTGAGCCCTCTTATCAAAATATTTAATATCGTTTAATATCTTAAAGAGTCAGTAGATTTGAAGAAATTAATAACAATAATCGACTGTCGGACACTAAGATAAGATAATAAAACCCTGTCAGACTTTCAGACACGAGACACTGGGCTCTAATTTCTTGGCGCAGCCCGCGCAGTGGTAATTTTGTGCGGTGCAACATCATGCGCAGGCACTTTGGTAATTTGGTAGACGCACATGCGGCAAGATGGGTGTGGTGGCGTAGTAGGGGGAGGTGTCACATATTTATCACGACGCAGTGACAATTTCGTAGAAAAAGTCTCCGCTGGAGTTGCGCAGAAAGCTCGCCAGCTCCAACCTGGTTTACTTTCTGTACAGTGGTAATTTGGCTGACCGGCGCAGAGGGCGCACACGTCACCGAAACCTCACAAGGCAGGTTTCCAGAATGTCAGGCACATTTCAATGCGAGAAATAATTACAGGAAGCACTATTTAATGTAACTATCTAAATAAGGACATAAATTATAGTATCTAAATCGATTGTCCTGATGTCAGATTAAAGGCTGTTGGCGCGCGTAATGGAAACTTGACCTGGCTTAATCAACGCAGCTGAATTTGTGATGCAAAGTAACGACTTCACATCTTTCTCAGCCAACCACAAACTGCATATATATATATGTCTATAGAATGCTTGCATTCTATGGTCATTAAAGCCGCTTGCACACTGGACGCGAAAAAAATTTTTCACGCGACTGATTACAGACAAAGTCAATGCAAAGATGCAATAGTTGGACAGGGTTTTAATATAGCTCCGTGTCCGAAAGTCATAAGAGTTCTAATTTTTCCGAGTATTCCAGGAATTATTAGACGTGCAAACTTGGCCATGTTTGTGTTCGACCTTCATAAAATGCAAATTGATAGCTATCGACTTTTCTTGGTCTTTTTAGCCTATTCGTCTGTTTTCTTCCGTTGAAGATAGACAACAGTCTTTATTCGGACTTTCTTTTGAAAATTAGTCAGATGGATCAAACAGATTCACGCTTTATTTCCACAGCGGAGATAAAATCGTGTGTGAGCAAATCAATTCCATGACCATTGACAGTGTGAATAATTAACGCTTGCACGATCAAGACTGTCCGACATGAAATGCAAAATACTTCATGTCCAGCAGCCAGCAAAAAGTAAATTTATAGATTTATAGCAAAATAAAGAATAAAAATATATCATCAACAAACGGGACATCCAACAAAGATGACCCGCCAATAAATAAATCGCAGTGTTCATTGGATGTTCTGTTGTTAAAATGTTTCTTTATATTCTTTATTTCATTATCAATCTGTTCTAATCGTCCTCTTTTTTTTTTTGGCTGTCAGACACGGAGGCATTGTACATTGTCCCGTGCCAATGTCGACTCACTTTATTGAGCAGAATTTAACAAAAACATTGATTGAAATTCTTGGTACTCTTCTTGAAGAACTGAGCCCTCTTATCAAAATATTCACACTCAATATCTAAAAGAGTCAGTAGGTTTGAAGAAATTAAAAACAATCGACTGTCGGACACGGAGATATATTAAAACCCTGTCAGACTTTAGGACACGAGACGCTGCGTTCAACGCAACCTGTAGTACGAAAAATTCGTTTCGCGTCCAGTGTGCAAGCAGCTTAATGCTAGGCTTCTATTATTGTCACTTAGGTTTTATCGTTTTTAGTGGGGGAAAGGAATACAGCCTGATTGCTATGATCTCGTACTGAGTTAAGATCACCTATTGAAATTAAATGTGTAGCATATCTTGCATTGTTGTCCATGCATGTTAATCCCAAAATTTTAAGCAGCAACAGGGTGTAATAATAGGAACACGCTATCCATCCTTTCTCTTCCCAATGATGCAGGCAGAAGAAATAAATGAGCAACTGTCGTATTTCATTCCAACTTCATAAGTTTGAATGATCTGACGTAGTTTTCGTTTTGAAATTCCATTCAAGTTCGCTAATGGTAATTATTCGAGAATGCCTATAGATGTAAGCGGTGCAAAAAACATGTGTGAAGCAGCAAAGTAAAATGCAACATTAACACATCATGCAGATATAGGACAGAGGTTTCTATATTCCACCACATTAAAGGTGAAGAGAGGAGCTCATTCGATTGGTGAAGATTTGACTCGGCTTTGTTATACCCAAACACGCCTTCTTTGCCACTTGCGCAGGAAGGCGGGACAGAGGCCGGACAGAGAGGCCGGACAGAGGAGTACTTGCGCCAGGCTACGCCGGGCACGAAATTGCAACATACGCCTGGACACACCCCGTTGACACGGCGGACCCCCCATTCGCCGCGCCTGCGACTGGTCTACGAATTCAGAGCCCTAGTTTTTTGCACATGAAGAACTGACATTTCACACCCAGTTTTTATACCTTCATCACAGGAAATATCTTCCAATTATGGTTTTTCGCCTTCTCATTCTCACGCAACAACAGGACAGGCAAACCAAAACACTGCCAACTAACCTTGAGAACTTCAAGCAAAGATAAGGATGCACATCACTAAAAAGGAGCGGAAAATTTTACAGTTGAGAGAGAAAAAATACTGTCAGATGAATAGGATACAGGTAGATACATAAACTATTCAATTGATAATGTTTTCAGTAACAACTTATGATTTTACTGAACAAATTTTGATTAAAGCTAAAGAAATCAAATGCATCACCTGATTATGTTTTTGAATCAACTAAACTGAAGCCTGCTTCATCGAAGCTACGGAAGCCTGCTGCTCATGTGTGTGAACTGCTTTTGCATGTGTGAATTTAATTGCTTGCATATGTGTGTGACTGTATGTGATTTGCTTGTGTGTGTCTGTGTGTGTACGTGTGCTGCGTGTGCATGTGTCTGTGTGCACTGTTCATGTGTGTGTGAACTGCTTGTATGTGTGTGTATGTGCGTGTGCGGGCATGTGTGTGTGTGTGTGTGTGTGTGCGTGTGCACTGCTTGTATATGTGTGTGTCTGTATTACTGCTGCATACATATTATGGATACTGATTATGATTATTGATTATGGTTATTCAACATGGCAATTGATCTACTGATGAATATGATGAGAAATATTGAAATATAATCCTCAACAGACGCACTGCTAGACTACAGAAAAATCCAATGTGTTATGAAACACTGCCGTGCACATCAACCCCGGTCCCTTCATTCTGTGATCAATCACACAGTGTCTCGGGGGAGACCCCTGTTCTAGGACCTGTAAAACAGTCTCCATCAGACCAGATCTTTGCTGTCGGACAAGTTGAATCAGAACTGTATACATGTTCTCTCCCTGCCGAGAAGGGAAAGCTGCCTTATCCGTCGAGCGATCGACACGGCAGGGAGACGGTGGCAGACATGATTAATAGACGCCGGTATAACAGGAAAGCAATCCACTGTTCTCGGCAGCAGAGGCCAGCAAGCCATTGGGAAGGAGAGAGAGAGTAAACAGCAATGTTATGATTCGCCAGAAATGTGCAATCAGAGATTCTGTAGGATGCGGTCCACACCTGTCCTGAGACTTTTTTGGACCCTTGGCAGATTTGTACAATAAAAAATAAAAGTTGACCAAACATAAAAAAAAAGTAAGACAACCAGTTGCAAAGTATTTTGAAGTTTACTCTACTTGAAGCCCCAGAATTTACACAAAATCATTCTTGAAAGAACTTGGAACTGGTAGTTGAGCCAACTCAAAAATGCTCTGCTGCTATTTGCCTGACATTGTTAAGTTTAGTAAACTATGTTTCTTTTTACAGAATACTACTAAAGAAACATGAGAGGTGTCAAGGCTCAGCTCCTGATCTGGCCAATGAGAAGGACAGCTGCTAAAGGGAGATACATTGTGGTCAAAGACAAAAATATACGATGCAAAGAAACCACCATCACCTCTCAGCAAGTAGGTTGTGTGTTTGAGTCTAGCCTATATGCTGGGATGGGCTCCAGTCCCCTGCAACTCAGATCAGGAATAACAGGTTTTGGAAGTGGAGGGAGAGATGGATGAGTGTACAGCTCATCTTATTCATCCTTAGAGTAAAGTACTAATTTTCACACAGACTCTCGCATCATTTTTGAAAACTCTTATGCCAAAGGGCACAATATGGGCACCAAGAATGTATTCCACAGCATCAAAACTCAAGCCAAACACACTGAAAGAGAACTGCAATCAAAGTCTAATTCTAGGCTGCTGCAAGTGCAGGGCTGAGAAGGTAAACGTGTATTGCTTTCACACTGACTGAATTGTGGCAATTTCAACATATTACGTACTAGTGCTAAAAGAGCAGCGCCACACAATGAGAGGTTTACGGTGGTTTTGCTACTTTAGCTTTTCGCTACTGCTCTTTCACTACTGCACACGGCACTTTGGCTGCAATGTCCAAGTCCGTTCGCTACTATAGATAAATGCAAGTTAAGAGCATAAATATTACTTAAGAATCAGTAGTAAAACTTCATAAAAACCATTCGCATTACAACTGAGAATATTTATTTATTTTGGGTTCTGACTCAATACGGTCAATCAAACAAAGATCGAATCGGCAACAAACACTTTTTTTCATTATAGTAGCGAGCAGACTTTAATATAATAGCGAACGTACTGTGTCCAGTAGCGAATGCGCAGCAGCGAAAAGCCAAAGTGGCGGAACCACCAGTTATCCCATGAGACACAGCCTGAAAACATATTATGTCACCAGAGCGGACGCATCCACAGCAACTTTCTCAAAATGAAACCATAAAGGGGCGAATTCCTCTTGGAGTAAGAGCTTTGCTCAAGGGCGCAGTAGGAACTGCGATCTTACAGCAGCAATACACCTGGCCTTAAAATCTCCAGCCCTGAACCCCAGTGAAAGACCTCAGCCACACAGTGAAAGGCCTCAGGCACACAGGGCGACAGGCTGCTTCAGAAATGCACTCCATACTATTCCCTTGCTCATCCACCGAAGCAAGTATCTTCACCTTTGGCCAAAAGTCCCAAGTGCCATCTGTACAAGACACAGCCGCCAATTATGGGGAAGCCCACCATACTCTAAAGAACTAACACACAGTCAAATCAATATTACATACTCTATTTACATTTCACAACCCTCCTCAGCTAGACACCGTATCTTGGACATGGGGCTAATGAAACTATTTGATGAGAATGCAATGCTTGGGGAAAAAAATGTTCTGCTTAAGGTCAAATTAAGATTGGTGCATGTAAATTGAACATGAATTTATTTGGTTCAATAACCCACTGGATTTTCACTGTTTTCACTCAGATTTTCTTCTGATTGGTTTTTGCAACCCCTACCCAAGTTAGAGTGAAGTGTTACATATGTCTGGTAGATGCCTGATTTGAATTTAATCCAGTTCCCTATCGTTTGAATAGCTTTTCTTGCAGGGTTGGTGTTCCCGTCGATTCAGAGGAACCGTGAACAGGCGCTGAGTTAATAAGCTACTTTTTTTTTGATCCCCTTTAATTTGATGATCAGAAATTATCCAATGGCAGGAGTTTATCTGTTACCTTCATTGCTGATTCGGAACCCATACTCAGATTTTAATTAAAAGCCTGACTGACAACTCAGTCTATGTATTTTTTTTCTCCCACAGCTGTTTCAAATTAAAATAGTGATAAGAAATTATATTTAGGAAGCGCTACCGACCCGTATCATCTTCCTGCTGGCTAATTTGTCATTCTTCTTTTCTTACATGAGGGGGAAAATTGTTCACTTGCTGGGATCTGATATAAACCGCAATATTTTCTCATCTGACGCACGGTTTGAGAGATATTTGCGCAGTGGTTTGCACTGTTGCCTCGTAAGATGAAGATTCTGTGTATCGGTCCCAGATGGCTCCATCTCTAAATAGAGTTTTCGTGTTCCCCCTGCGTTCCTGCGAGTTCTATTGCATCTTTTTCCTACAGCATTGAAGTGCGAGAGTGTCACACTGGATGCACTCCTACCTTCCCCTTGACCTGGGCTCTGGCCTTGATAGTCACTGGGCACTGCACTGTGGCTGCCCACTACTCCTGTGTAAGTTGGACAGGTCAAATTGTGAGCACAAGTTCCGCATGGGGTCAATTATTTGTTCAAAGTAACTGAGAACTTAGACTGCTTGAATAAGCCATTGGCTAAGATGCTGTTGCAAGCTTGTGTGAGTTACAAATTAATGGAAAATATAGGTTGATAGAAGGTTCCAGAAATATTTCTAGCATGACTAAAGAGCTCTTTGAACAGTGTTTTAACTTACTAATTTATTTCACCCAATAGTGGCAAAGCTCTTGTTGACCAATTTTACTCTTATTGACTGGTGTGTTTTTCATCTTAATCTTTATGTTACTTCTGACGTGTCTGATCGTATTATCGCGCCATCGGGATGACAGATACGATGTGGCAGGCTGCTTAGGTGCAGAACAAGGCAACTAAAAGCATGCCGAGTGAGGTTCGGAGTCAGTCCGATCCTATTTCAAACTTCCAATTCTACTGGCACATACCCTCTGATTCTACAGACAAACCATGTTAAAGTGGCAACATCTCAAAGCATCCCCCCCCCCTTTTTTTTCCAAATCACAGTTTGGTGTCACTTTATCTGTTTCCCTTCTTGCTTGACAAAAAAGCGGGGAATAGAATTCCTCAAAGCGTTTAGAGGTTCAGACTGAAAAGCTGGCTTCAGACGGAATTTCATCTACTGAGCTTAAAAGAGAAGGTTTGGCTTTCATATGTCAAATCTGAAATAAAGAATAAATACATTCCCAAGCCATGAAAAAGATAAAATGCTATTTCTCAAGATCACGGTACTCTGGTAAGGTAAATGCCAGAAAATCTGTCTCATGCCAGAATGCACGTTGTACTAAACAAGAATCCACTGAACATGCAGACTTTATTTATGAATTTTCTTGTAGAGTCTAGGCCTTAAGCATGACTGTGACATGTTACTGTACATCAGTCATTCAGTTGAGTTAACAAGTTTGCACTCTCCATGAGTAAACATATTGGCCCTCCTTTTGAGTTGGCATGCTAGCTCATCCCATGAATTAGCATATTAGCTCTCCACTTAAATTAGGTTGCTAACCCATTTCTCGAGTAAACATGTTAGCCCTCTCCATGAATTAGCATGTATAAGAATTAGTTTGTTAGCCCAACCCTTGATAAAGCATATGAGACCTCCACTTTGGACGTTTGTCAGCCCTCTCCTTTTGTTTACATGTCAGGCCTTCTCTTCAGTTATCATGTTTTCACTCTCTTAAAAGTTACCACACTAGCCCACTTCTTGAACTAGCATGTAATCCCTCCTTTTGTCTGTAGCAATAACCTTGCGGAGAGACAAATAAACAGCTGAACTTCTGGGGTTGGGCGTATCGTTGGACGCCGCCTTGTTCTCGCACAAATGGAGATCCATCTCTCTCTCTCTCTCTCTCTCTCTCTCTCTCTCAGTCCATCTTAGAACACAGACCCAGACAGAAAGTGTTGGGACATGGCAGATAGCTAAATAACTATCAATGACTGTATTGATAATATTGCTGGACTGTACATATTTTATGCTTCCTCTTTGTCTAAGTGTGATATATTAAGAGGGGCATCGCAGAAAGAGACAGAAGGAAATAGATAATGAATAGATAATGAGGGGTAGAAAGAGCAACAACAAAAAATTAGAGAAAGACAAAGGAGACTAAGACAGAGAAACAGATAGCGAGGGGGAAAAGCGAACAGAAAGAGAGAAACAGATTAAGAGAGAGATAGTGAGAGGGAGAAAGAAGTAGAAAGCTGGATGGAGAGATTGTGAGAGAGATGAAATGAAATAGAGGGAGCACATTTAGGCTGGCTGCTTTAGTGATTGGCCTTTTCTACTGACAGTGCTGTATTCATTTCCTTAGCCCGTATGTTTCTCTATTTTGTTGTGACTTAACGTAGAAGGCTGCAGATTCAAACCTCAATATAATTACCAAAAAATAAACTGAAACAATTGCATATGAGACACAATAGATCAAACTTATTCAATGTGTTCATCAATACTGGAGCTCACATAACTCATTGGTTGTTTGTTTGTTCTGGTCTAACAACTTGTTGCAATCAGTAAGTCAGTCGGTCGATTACTGTCTACTATTACCGGTAATAATCACTGAAATTAAAGCTATCATTCTCATTTTCATCATCATCATCATCATCATCATCACAGTTGTTAACTTTTTTTGAAAATCATCATCACATATAAACCACGTTTGTTCATGAGGGGAAATAAATAGAGCAAAAAAGGCTCAAACATTTTATTGACTACTGTCACGTGGCAGGACGTTTTGGTGGCAGGACGTTTTGGTGGCAGGGCGTTTTGGTGGCAGGGCGTTTTGGTGGCAGGGCGTTTTGGTGGCAGGACGGTTTGGTGGCAGGGCGTTTTGGTGGCAGGGCGTTTTGGTGGCAGGACGGTTTGGTGGCAGGACGGTTTGGTGGCAGGGCGTTTTGGTGGCAGGACGGTTTGGTGGCAGGGCGTTTTGGTGGCAGGGCGTTTTGGTGGCAGGGCGTTTTGGTGGCAGGACGGTTTGGTGGCAGGGCGTTTTGGTGGCAGGACGGTTTGATGCGCCCTTGGCGTGTTTAGAAACCGTCTCCTCCCCTCTGAACCTGTCACTGCTCCGCCCATCCCCCCTCCCCCACTCTTTTCTAATATCCATTACTTCCAGCGGCCGGGTCAATGCAATCGCACGGGGTCTGCCGGAGGCAAGGAGGGGAGCAGATAAGAGCGGCTTCGTTTCACACACTCTAATAAGTTAACAAATCCCGGCCTGACCTACCAACCCTTCTCTCTCTCACTCTCTCCCTCTCTCACTCTGTCTCTTTCTCCCCGCACTCGCTCTTATTTTCTCTAATTACTTCAACAGGGCTGGTAAAATATATACCTGCTGTGGTGATATGGGGGGGATGGAGGGCATGGATAAGGTTATATGCACTGGGAGGGTTAGGGGACAAAAGGAGAGAGAGAGAGAGAGAGACTCGGTGAATGAAAGCAGATAATTTGAGAGCTGAAAAGATGGGTATACAGAGAAACAAAGCAGATGGGGGAAAGAGAGGGGGGATAGTTTGAGAGAGAGAGGGGGAGAGGAAATAGAAGACGGAGACGGGAGATGAAGATGGGGTGAATAAGAAAAGGCTGGAGAGGAAATGGAGGGGGTGTGGTGAGAAATTGGAGAGGGGACAGACAGATGGAGAGCATGAGGAACAGTCTGTATCCGCGGTGAGAGGAAAGTGGGTTTGGGGAACGGGGCCGGTGTGGAGTATGTTCATGGCACATGTTGGTTTGCTTGATTTGCCAGTGCTATTGCTGATCCTTCAGTTTTGCCATCATTATTTTGTCATTATTCTGCATCTCATTCCTCCTCCTTCTTTCCATCCCGGTGCGGTTATGGTACACTGGTCCAATGCATCAACTAAAGACCCTTCTCTCGCTCTCTCTCTCTCCCCCTCTCATTTTACTCTGCTTTCCAGTCTTTTCACATGTCAATTATACTTTTTCTGCTTTGACTGACCATGATTTTAATGATTTAGTTATGCTACCCCCCGGCCCTACCCCACACACACACACACACACAAGGTTGATAATCATGAAGCAACACAAAGGGCACAGTGTTTCATTATTTTTCAGTTTTTAAGTGGAGGTGGATAAATGTTTTGTAGTGGGCTATTAATACAAGCCCCAAGTAATCCAACCACCTTGATCCTCCAAGTTTGGGCTCAGATAACCCCCCTCCTCCCCACCCTCCCTGACATGTATCCAGACGTGAGCAGATGGGGTATTTCAGCCAAACAATGGAGGGATAAACCTGGACCGCTAATTAATTCCCTTTTCTTCACAAAACTTTAGCGGATATCTAAATGTCCAAATCAGTCTGAGAAAGCCTAAGTATAGTCTCTGCACAATAGCGCAACGTCAGTTCTGTCTGTTTGCCAGCTATCTTTACCAGAAAAAAGTCAGGTGATTTCAATATGCGCAGCTTTAAAAAAAAAAGCGAGATTTAGCTCAATTACAGCTGCACTGTTTGGAAAGTGTATGCAATGCTGGATGAAATGGGGATTTTTCAGTTTTTTATTACTATTTACTTCACTTTCAAAACTAAATAAATAGATAAAACCCAACCAGAAGATTCTTCTTCTGTGGTTTGTCTTAGAGCCTGCATGGTGACATTTCAGGACGCAGGATTGCAGAGCTGGCTGGACAATTGCACTGAGCAAAATTAAAAACCCTCCAAAATATGGAATATGGACTGAAGTACAAAGTCCTGTGACAGATTTTACTTAGCCCTGTTATCCAACTAACTCATAAATCCTGCTTTGTGAAACAAGCCTCTGACACCTGCAGCACCCGTGGTATTTTCATCTCTTTCAGTCAGAAACCAATGTGCACTGGGCAGTCAAGATGTCAGGCTCATTTTCCAAGCCAAAATATTAAGTTTTCATGATATATTGAATGACACAAACAAACTATCATGTCAGTCCCATTCTGTGAAGACAGCAGCTCCCAATGTTGCACTGCAGGATTGAATTCTGAACTGCTCACTTTATTGTGGAAAAACTTAAGTATTGTGACATCTACTCTTTGCCAAAATATATGAACTGCTGCTGTCTGCTGTATAGTCCTTGTAGGAGCTGAAGTGTTGTAGTGTCAGTTCAAGCACGTTGTGTGTATCATTGCAGTATTACTGGATGATATCCACGTAGCAGGTCTCAGTAGAAGCATGCTGATATAATTACGGTGCTCTCTCTTTTCTGTCGGGGCAAGGTGAACATCGTTACCCCCATAAAGCCATCAGGGAAAAGCACCAGCCACGCGGCGGCGAGGTAATAACCATCTCAGGAACGTATAAATCTGGCTAATCTAATGATTTGTCCCACCTGCAAAGTAAGTAGCTGTCTCCTCGGTCCCTTTCTTCAGTAGTTCAAGGGGAGTCACCCTCACACACACACACTCACACACGCACATGCACACGCAGACACACATACACACACACATATATTCTCCCACACCGACTGACAGACACACACAGACACATGCATATAAAGTCTCCCACACATGCCCACAAACACACACATTTACACACACACGCGCACAAAAACACATGTCTGCTTTCCCACACACTGACACGCGCACAAACACAGACACATATACACTCTTATACATGCACACATAAACAAACACACAAACAAATGAACACACACCCACACGCATAGAAATACGCTCAAATACACACACATGTGAACATACCCTTACACGCACACACACACAAACACACACACCACCCCACCACTCGTAGAGGAGAATCATAATCATTTGTTCCTAAAAATGTATTCTCTTCCTTCTGAGGGTCACAGGAATAATGTGTGTCTCCTCATGCCCTTCTGTGCAGGTGAGCCTGTAGAGTCTGACAGGAATAATGTGTGTCTCCTCAAGCCCTTCTGTGCTGGTGGGCCTGTTGAGTCTGTTTCAGGGAGCTGGAGACTGCCTGTGTTTTCCTGTGGGTCCAATGAGAGATATTCCATCCGCAGTGAGGAAAAATTTAATTATCTGTTGTTTTTTGTTGATGGAGAGCTGACAGAAGGCAAAAACATGGTCACCAAGACATGTGGCAGGCGCAGTTCACGCGCATGTTGTGCGTGTTCGTGTGTGTGTGCGTGTGTGAGTGACCTACTTCTGGATGCTTCTATCGAATCTCACCGCCAATTTGATAGATTTGTACGGACAGCAAAGTTTCAGCACGATTCTCCACCAAGAATGTTTGGTTCTGCTATTAGATAAGCATTGATTCCTTCTGCCTGGACTTCATTTAATCATTTGTCAATATTTCATCAAAAGAACAACACATTGTCTTGTCTCTCCAATTGAAAAAAAAAAGTTTTGAAAGTAGTTGTTTTTTTTTCTCTGTATAATAGTAGGCTTATCCCAATCCCACACAGTTTCAGAACCATCAGAGGATGTTTAACGACTCAAAAAAAGAGGAGTAGCTTTCCATGAAGTGCGGCTGGCAGTGTTTGGATATCATGCAGAATGACAAACTGTGTTTAGCATATGGCACAGTTTGAAGGAGAGATTCATGGAAAACCATATGAGCCCACAGGCAATGCTAGCTCTTTAGCATCCCCGCAGCGCTCGCTAGCGTCCCCAAGTGCGCACCTTAATGGAGTGTAGTGCTGAGGCGTGATAGCTCCCCACACACGCCGATAAAATGCCGCCGCCAGCGATGCGCTGACTATAAGCGTCTGAGTAAATGATGCCCTCCAGCCATTACATGCGTTCTCAGACAGTGTGGACAAGAAAAGCCGCTGAATCGCAATTTCATTTAAGGTGGTAGATGCCATCCCCTTGTCCAGGATTATACTGAAGTATATTTAAATCTGCCAGTTTGGTTTAGCGTTGTTGTTTTAATATACAAGCCCAATTCCAAAAGAGTTGGGATGGTGTGTAAAATGTAAATAAAAACAGAATGATTTGCGAATCTCATAATTCAACATTTAATTCATAATGGAGCACAGACAACATATCAGATGTTAAAGTGAAACATTTTACCATGTCATGAAAGATATTTGCTCATTTTGAATTTGATGGCAGCAATCTTGTTATTTATGTTTTACACGGCATCCCAACCTCTTTGGAATTGGGGTTGTAAACAAAAGGAAACTTGAGGAGATTTAAGTTTACTCATGAAGAAAGAGTCTTGCTGAGTGAATGTTCTGTCCTTTAACACAGCCTGCTCTTGTCCTACCTCCAGGCTAGTGAAGCCCTGACAAGTGGAACTAGATACCGGGAAGCACTTTTGTAATGTAAGAACCTGCATTTTACACCTCAACATAAAGAGGCCTCTGGAAAAGACTTCCTGTTAGATCTATTCTGTCTTTCTCTGTGTGGTCATACCTCCCGTCACGGGTTTTTACACACTTTTTTACCCGCTGATCCACTCTGTGTTGTTGCTTCGACACGCTAAATGCCTGTAATGTATGTATCCCATTACCTTGGAAGTGCTGGGTAGGGATGCATCAGCTGCTAATCGCCACAACATCAACTCCTCCATCCCTCGTTGGTGTGACCCTTCTCACTTTTTTAACGAGCGCGTTGTTTGAAGCCATAATAAAAGCCCGCTGCATATGGGTGGCTGCCAGACTTCCTGAAAGTCACCTTAGCAGTTTCTCTGCAGCCTGAGAGTCCGCCTTTTATTCTCAAACCCCCAGTTACCCCCCCCCCCCCCCCACCCCCTCACTCTTAAGGACACACACTGAGATTCAGTGCCCTATCTTCTGAGCTCCCTGTCTCCCTCACACACACACATACACACACACACACACACACACACGTACACCAAAGGCCCTTTTTGAGGCCTTTGTAAGATTTGTCCTCTTCTTCATGTGCCCATGATGGTGGTGGCGGCTTTTTCTCAAGCCTCCACTTGAACACACAACAGAGAGATCCCCCCCCCTCACCCTGCGTTATAGATTATGGCTGCTGACTCTTCATCCACTTTTAAACGCATTTGATGGACAGATGGAACCGGTCGAGAGTGACAATTACCTGCCGAGAGCTTCGGTTCTGAGGAGGTTATTGTCTTGCACAAGCTGAGGTTTTATAAAAGCAGATAGGCCTCCGTGGAGCGGTGTGGAAGGCCTGGGAATGACCATCTGACAGTCCGATCCAGGGGAACAGGAGGCTATCATATTCCAGGCACTCACAAAAAGAGCGGCGACATTAATTTTAAAGGGATGGTTTGAAGTTGCCCTGAATGGTTAACTGATAACATCTCAAAAAAAAAAAAAAACCCTCACTCTCCTTTACTTGAAGTTCCTTTCAGCTCTTATCAGTTCTTTTTTCAAGCTTCCTTATCAGCTGGTCAAAGTTTGGGAAATAATTACTTTTCTGTTCAGTTTTCTCGGAGTTCTCCCTTGGACATTGCATTGTTGAAGCATTCACAAATACAGTACTGAGAGTGACTCTCCATTGCCATATACACAGACTACACACCGTAAATTCTGTCCTCCCACACTGCTGAAGTGTACTGTACTGCTTTCAGAGGTCAGTGTGAGGGTATTTAGGGGTCCCTCAGTCCAAAGACAAGCAGTTAAGGCTAATTGAAGACTAAATTGCCTGTGTAGCATGTGAGTGCGTGAGTGAATGGTATGTTTCTGTATCTCACTCATGCTGGGATGGGCCCCCTCACCAACCCTGTCTACCTATGAGCAAGTGAGAGGATACTGGATGATTGGCAACTGGGAATTGCATTAATTATTGTGCCATGTATGGTAACTTTTTCCCCATTATCTTAACAGCTTATATTAAATTCTAATAAACATTTTATCAAAAAATATATATATATATATATATACATTGGCGCAACTTTAGGGGGGGTCAGAGGGGACAAGTCCCCATCAATATTTTTAAAAGATACATTTTTCCCCCCCAAAACATATAATGACATACATATCCCTTACAAATACAGGTAATATAACAATAAAGTGGAAAAACCCTGGTAAAATCCTTCATAGTTGTTTTCCCAAAAAGCCGTACACCCCTATGCTTGGACCGTACCATTTTTACTTTGGCACCCCTCTTACGCTACATAGCCTGCATACCGCATCTCAGTGGCTGCATGTGCAATGTCTATGTTTGCTTCAGAGTGCGGTAGCATGAATGATTGAATAAGTGGCTGACATTAACTAGTTGACTAGCTAGCGAATTTGATTTTCCACTCCAGTATTCTTACCTTTTAGCCTTATCTTGTTTATAGCATGTCTGAAGTTATCAATTTGGTTGGGTTGATTCACCGGTACTAGTTTACTTCATTTTAGCAGCTAGCTAATCTTTTCTAATGGTTAGCATTTTCGCTAGCTAGCTAACTCTATGAACTAACGTTAGGCTCGGCAGGAGATACAGAAGCACTATGTAGCTAAGATATGTAGTGTAACGGTGTGTCTATAACCTAGGAGAATAAGTTGGGTTGGGGTGATAACTGTATTAGGTTGTGTTGGGGGCGAATATTCACAGGGGTAAGTGTTGCCTAGCTAGCTAGCTAACGCAGCAGATAGGGAGACAGTCTATTACACAGCGCAGTGGAGACATCGCAAGGTGGAAAAGGAGAGGGGAGTGAGGCAGCACGACCTGATCATCAGTCGAGAATCGTGAGTCCGTCTTAATGCTTCAGTTTGATCGAGGCAGTTTCCAGCTATTTTAACCCTACAGTTGTTGTCGGGAAATACTGTCTTAATAAAGTTACACATGCAGTCTTTGAGTCGGCTGCTGTAAATAGCAGGGATGCAAACAGTGCGCCGAAAAGCGCATCTCGCTTTATTCGTAGAGATTTGGGAGACTTGTGTGAATCTTGCAGATCCGATGACTTTTTTTTTGTTATTATTCTTTCTTTCGCGAACACGGAATAACGGAATTAGAAAAACAACTGCACCAGCACCGTACGAGTCCAAAAGGCTAAGAAACTTTCTAGGCTACCGTAGCGCACTGACATGGATTATTTAACAAAGTGAAGAGTTGCCACTCCGCTCTATTTCCACTGGTAACAGCAGCACACTGACAGCTTAGCTTGTCCTCTCAGAGAAGCGGTATCACTTCGGCTTATTTTGAAAATCAATCTATGAATGGAAGCTTGATAGACTGAGTGGATTGTTTATTGTTAGTATACCCCCCGCAACGAAGTTCAGGGGGTATACTGGATTTGCTTTGTCCGTCTGTGTGTGCGTGCATGCGTGTGTCTGTGCGTGTGTCTGTGTGTGTTTGCGTGCGTCTGTGCGTCCGGACCTAGATCTCATAACCTACTCATCCGATTTTGAACATTTTTTCTCTTGCTGGGAGGTCTATTGACTGTGGTACTGCCCGACTACTTGTTGTTGCGGGGGGTATGCTGTAAGCCATGCTTACTGACTAAATCTAGTTTATATTTGAGAGTTAACAAGGTCTAATGATGATCATAATGTTTATTATTTGCATTTGAGTGTTCTTATTAAGATCATAATTTTGTATTTTGTGAGTGAAAGTAAACAGGATCTACTGATTAATTGGACTTGTACACCCGTAGAGAGAGAGAGAGAGAGAGATTTTTTTAACAGAATGGTAGCTAATTTTTGTGTACATTAAGTTCAACATAGAAAATAAATATTTGAAATGCCTAATGATAGACTTATTATTTGCCTATTAGGACATTTAATTGTACATCACTTTGAAAATGCATTCATTGATTCCCTAATAATCGCAAAAAGATAAATCTGGGCTAGACTGTCAGATTGAAGGACATCATTGCAAGGAGATGGCCAACAAGAAAGTTGATGCTGATAAAGACTTACATTGTGGATTATTATTTTGGATGAGGAGGATAGTGACCATTGCACTTTTTCATCACTGTAGGTAAGAGTGCTCTTGTTTCTCCTCATATGGTAACTTAGGCTTGTTTCAGCAATAGACATTTTACAATGGTAAATTCAATCAGAGTCCCGCGCCTATATTAGACCGGCTTTTATTTGCTTCGGCCAGCAATGGCCACTATAAGAGACCCAGCCGCTAATGGAATACATGCCACTATTAGAGGATACAGTATTTACTTGGCTAGCCTAGCTGAATGTTGTTTTTCGTTTACATTTAATAAAATATGGGCCTATTTTCCTAGTAAACTGGTGCATACAAATGGTACCCCCCACTAAATGTGTCCCCCCCCAATGTCAAATGGAAATTTGCGCCCTTGTGTGTGTATATATATATATATATATATATATATATATATATATACTCAGAGGCAATGAAAACGCAACACTAGTTTAGATTCAAATAATTTTGTGACTCAAATATATTTTCTTATTTCAACTATTCAAATATGTTTGGTGGGTTGACTTTGATGAATTAAATGTGTTAATGGGCCGATTTGGACAATAATAAAGAGATGCATTAAACATAACGAGCACAAGTTGAAAATGAAAAATCACAAGAAGACTGAACGAAACGCACATTTAAAAATGAACTCAAAAGAACAGTCAGTCTCGGGTGTGACCCCCATGAACATCCACACAGGCAGTACAACATCTCCTCATGGACCTGACTAAGCGTCTTAGGTTGTCTTGGGGAAGTTGTCACCACTCTGCCTGTAGAGCATTCTGGAGCTGCTGCCTGGTTTGAGGTCTGGGTACTCTTGATGAAAGGGCTCGTCCCAGTTGGATGTACTACACACAAAACGTACAGATGCTGGACGTACTACACCCAAAATGTACTGATTCCGGATGTACTACACCCAAAACGGTGAGCCACTTGCCGGCCATTACTCCCGCCTCTAGCATACCCAGTGCCCTGTTCCGTTGTTAAGTCGACAGACGTGGCATTATGACACTGAAAAATGTTTTTTTGTGTGGCTTTTATCGTGCCTTTATATAGGGAAGACAACCCCTCCTTCATTTCAACCACAGTAATTGCACAACTCCTGATTCCATATGTTGTACTCAATATGGATTGATGAGAGTCCAACTCACACTGTTGGGTTACATCATGATCATTCATGTGTAACAAGGTACACATTGTGACCCCAATGGTCACTTAAGAACTCAATTGGACAACTCAGGTCCTGAGCAAAAATAAACCAAAATTAAGACTGTTGCATATTCATTGCCTTTGAGTATAAACATACACAAAAAAAGTCGCACACTCAAATATTTAGGTGGAACCCCTGTAGCTTTGATTACAGTGCGTATTTGTCTTGTCATTGTTTGGACAACTATATGCAATGCCAGAACATTTATTTTCGATCAGAAATGCCATCATTTTTGGCCGAGACCTTGTCTTCTCGACACAATGGTTGAACCACTCAGTGGTCTTTCTTGAGCACATCCCAATAACTTTTAATGTGTTTAAGGTTAGGACTTTGTGGTGGCAAATTTGTTTGTGAAAATGATTCTTCATACTTGATTTTGTCATTCATGGTTTTCTTTGCTAAATACAGGCCAATAACTTGCCCGATCTGAAATAATGTAACATCTTTTCCACCATCAAGGGATTTGTCTTCCGACATGATTTTTTAAAAATGAGTAGCGACGCACTTCATCAGTCAGGGTTAAAATGATTATTGCCTGCTGTAACAGATTAATAACCACAATTATGATCCAATTATAGAATTTGTTCATTAATTTCTAAATGGTGAATTTTTTTTTGACCGGGCAGTGTATGTATATATATAATATAGATAGCACCCTCTGTGATCATTGGCACCCCTGGTTAAGATGTGTTAAAAGCCTTAAAATAAATTCAGTTTTTATTGCAGAAGCATACTTTCACACTGAAAATTGTAGAAAAATGTAACCTTCAACTCAAGTGAATTTTAAGGGAAAAAAAAAATCCCTGACTAAGAAATAATTATTTTTCATAAAATTACCTGTTCCACAATTATTGGCACCCGTAACAAATCCTAGGAATTAAATGCAATAGAACTATTTCTGTCATTTGTACAGTAGTTTACAAAGTTGATCACAGTATTTAGGAACATATAATTAGTAATTCTTCACCTCCTGTTTAAGAACACATCTAAACCAGGGGTGCCAATAATTATGGAGGGGGCTGTATATATAATAATTGGTAACGTATGTTATTGCCCGCATTCGCTCTTCTCAAAGAAGCAGAAGACAGTCACGGACCTAGCTCTTAGCTCTTTAATGAGTCTTGAAGTCGTGTACTTCAGAAGTCATAGTCATTATATTGTCATGATAGCTCAACACATGTAACCAAATAATAAAAAATATTATATATTGCTTATTTTTGCATTTCCTAGGTAGTGGCCTTTGGGTCTCGGTATTAGCCCTTGGCCGAATACGGTGACCCTCAGTCCAATTCCAAAGCAATACGGAAATAAGCAATTAATAACATATAATGCATGTGTGTTTGTAGAAATATTGCTCATAAAGGCTTTATACAGCATGTATAACACCTTAATAAATGAGACATAATGTCTTCATAATTCATACATTAGCAAATGTCATGCTTTGTAAAGGGTGAAATAACACATCCTTATTCAGTGTGTGATGCCAGATGTAACATAGCTGATAATGTCACCCTTTATCGTGTTTAGCCACTAGCTAAGTGACACTGTCAGTTACATCACATCTGCCATCAAATGCTGCATAAAAATATGTTATTTCAGCCTTTACAAACCAAGACACTTGCTAATGTATGATTTATGAAGACATTATGTCTAATTTATGAAGGCATTATACACGCTGTTATAAAGGCATTATAAAGCCTTTAAGAGCAACACTTCATGTAAAGTGTGACCATTAATTGAAATATTATTTTACATGCATATCATTACATAAAACATTTTCTCCCTGAACAATGAACAGAAAAATAGACCTCTTCCTGTAAAAACAGAAAAAAAACTTTTTTCCCGACATCCTGAAAGAAAAAAATGAAGATGGCTGGTATTTCGAGACGCCAAATGCAGTGGCCGGAATGAAAGGAAGCACAGCAAAATGACGAACACAGATAAAACAAGAGAGAGGGGCTCGCGCTTCCAAAGCACATAAATCTCGTCTGAATAAACAGGAAGCAAAGCGAGCCAGACAGAACAAAATAAAGGAAAAATCTCGGAAGCCGAGATCAAAAGATTAAGACAGTGCACAGACAGAGGAAGGAGGAGGGAAAAGAGAGAGATAAAGTCCCTTACTAACTAACTAACACTTTTCCTCTTTTGCAACTAAATCCTAACCAACTCTCTAGCTAGAGAACTTAACAGCTATAGTGCAATCTTAACACTGACACTCCAGCAAAAGTGGCGAAGCGGGACTTGGGTTTAAATATATTCCGGGCACCACCCACAATTAATGCCAGCTGGCCAAAGAATCCGATGTGGGCAAAACGATATCGTCCCGGACGAGAGTAGCAAAGAAAGCTCCCAAACAAACGCCAACCTCCAAAACCACGACAAGCTTATTTTCTTTGTTCTTTGCTCTCTAACCTGACCCATGGAAAATATACTCCTCCAAAAAAGAAACTATGCATTGTTTTGAGCATCAATTTATTATACATGAAATGTTTTGACAAATGTGGAAAACATATTGAAATATACTCTTTCAAAAACGAAACTATACAAATATTGAATTATTGATTACACTTTATTTTCGATATGTTTTCCACATTTGTCAAAACATTTCATGTATAATAAATTGATGCTAAAAACAACGTATTGTTGCTTTTTGGAAGAGTATGAGTTATTTGTGAGTTATTTATTTATGTTGATTTTTTGAGTTTATGTTCATCTTTGGGCACCGCAACGCCTTTATCCTCGGCCAAGGGCGTCCCATGATTCCTGAGTACTGTGTGACACTGGGTCTGTTTTCTTGGCGGTTCTGGCTAATCGCAGAGCCTGTTTTGAATTAGAGGGCATGCAGTAACTGTGACCCACGTCCTGCAGATTCAGTCTGACACACTGGGATGGATGAAATGGACTCAATCTCCACCATGTTTGCCCAACGGTCTCCCAGCTGGCCTTAAGGCTGCACAGAGAGAGAAGTGAGGCGCCGTCAAACAGCGTCCTGCAGCATCACGGTCCCTCCTCAAACACTCAGAGTTTTTTTTTATTAGAACTAAACTAAAAGAAACTGAAAATACAGAGATTTCCCAAATCCAACCCATTTAAGCCGTGACAGTTTTCGCAAATCAAATCAGCAGGAGGGTGAAGTGTCGGAGTTTGGGGACAGACAGATACTTTTATTTCCGTGAATCTCGATGGGAACAGCCCGATTACTGCTGGCCCCGCTACCTGGTTTCTCCACCTCTCGTGGACGCACTTCCCCTGCACCGTACGCCATTCTCCCATGTGCCACACACAACTGTTCTCTTTGATGGAGGTTGGATGGCGTGTGCCCCACACTTTCAGAATCTTACATGTGCTTCCTGGTTCCTGTTTTGAAGTTTGGTTCATCATAGAGATCTTGGAATTAAATTGATTTCCTGGTTAGCATGAGAGGGATTATAAAAACCCACAATGGATTACAAACATATAAAACAGCATGAAAATATTAAAGAATTGATTTCCACAAAATAGTACCAATAAAATGATGTTTGTATTTCTACTTGTTTGCTGATCTGATTATTTGTGAGCAGATCAATACCAGTCAGCTTGAGTTTTTCCATTTATTGCCCTCTCCCTCCATTTCTTTCTTTCTTTCTTTCTTTCTCTCCTATTATACCTTTCTCACAATTCTACCTCTATGTAATGTCTTTCTCCACCTCCATACTTCTCTATCCTACACTCCCCCTCCTCTCTCTCTCTCTCTCTCTCTAAGCTGTAGGAATGCAGTGATATGAAATCAGGTAGACACCAGAAGCGAGGTGAAGGGGAATGAGGGTTTATTTAAAACAAAATGAAACAGGCACGAGGGCCAACAAAAAACTTGGCCCAAAGGGTTGCAAAAGACAAACTAAGGTAAGCTACACAGAGCTGAGAACTAAGGATCAGAAAACAACAAAAAACAAAAACCACTGGAAACTCCAGGGAGATAAACAAGAACAGAAATGAAAAACAAGACTAAGGCTATATACAAAATGACTATGACAACGAGGCTTGGGAACATGAACTTGCAAACAAGAGCAAGGACTTGAAAACATGAGCGAGACACTGTCTGCCAGCCAACTTCCACCGCATCCAGATAAAGGGTGAGAAATCAAGACATGAGGGGCAACACCTGGAGAAGGAGAAACAAGAGGCAGGGCAAGATCATGACATGGACAAAGATTGGTTGACAAGACTTGCTCATTAAGGGGTCTATTCTCCCATTAGCGCGTAAGTCTTTTTTTACGCGCTTCGAGTTAAGCGCTTTTGAGTTACGCGCATTCTCCCCTACTCGCTTCGATCACGCCCACAGCGCTTAACTTCAGAATGTAGGTGGCCTTATGAAAGAGGTGTGACTGGTCCAAAAGAGAGGCAGACTCTGTACAAAGCTCATTGATTATGGCTATCAGGAAAACATGGAAAAAGGATTTTCTGATTAACCATGAAAACGCATTTGTGGTCCATGGAAAACGCAAACCAGACTTTAAATTTGAATATCGTCGCCCTGCTGATAAAACCTCGTATCTCCAAACTGATAAGAAACGAAAACTCGTATGTCCACTATTCTTACATGCAAAATTAAACATTTTTATTTTCAACTATATTTATCCATTTGTATTATAATAATTATTATTATTATTTTATTTTATATTTATAATCTATTTTCCTGTGAAGTTAGTCATTGTGAAGATACGAGGTTTTTTTATGCCGCTGTAATAGGAGGCCGTACCAATTACAAGACGTAATTCAGACATCTCTTTATTTATCCCCCGCCGCGCGATTAGCGCGAAGCGGGGGATATAGCATTGGGCTCCGTCCGTACGGACACATAAAATTGCGGCGGCGGGGGATATGTTAGTGACAAACACTTGTTATTTCTTACTCTAGCCACCATGGAATTTAAGCTATGCATACAAACAAATTGCTGAAATAATAAATAAAGAATTTAGCGCTTCTCAATCAGCGCAATCAGATCATTGAAAATGTGCCCCTCCTACACCAGCCTGTTTGTTCCGTGGAAGACAGGGAAGAAGACAAAGGGAACATTCTAGTCACACAAAGACAATTAAAGACAGTTTATATGATCTCATTTAGAAATTGCGTACTTGAAAACTACTCCGATGTCAGGTTTGCAACTAAAGGACATGGAAACGCTTTAACAAGGATTCTTACCCCGCACGCGGTCATCTCCCCGCCCCGAAACCGCCTCAGCAATGACGGAATTCATATCCATAGCCCATCATCCTATTTGATTTGAGCAACACATTCACTTGAACTTGACACTAATACTTTATTATAATCAATTATCCCATTTACTGATAACGATTCTTTCCATGTCGGCTATTCTTTAAAGGCTAAAATTGATTAACAAATGGATAGTGCTCTGGTATTTGCCAGGGTAGGGCTCAATCTTGAGTAGCCTATTTAATAATATCTTTATTCACACATTAAATTACACAGTATTACCAATGGTAAAAAATTACTAGGACTCGAGTTAGTTAATTCAGATATCCTCAATTAGAAAATCAATCCCCTCACTCGTGAGAATATCACAAATTTTTAGATTATCACGAACATATAGGGCAGTCGCATTCGTTAATAGAACATGGAAGAGAATGGTGGCGACGTCGAGCCAAAGCCGAAAACCAAACTTCACAGATGTTGGTGTTGTATGGCAAGCAAGCAATGAAGGCTGATCCGAGGAATTTAGCTGCGAATCATTCTGGATGTGGCTTCGGCGGTGAGATGTAAGCGCAGTATCCCCGATTTAAAGCATAAATGGAGAGATCTGCGGGGCGCTGTAAAAGCCAGGTTCTCTGGAGAACTGTACACGCAACAGTGGGCAACCATCATCCCCTGTGCATTTCATTGCACAGGAGGAGGGGATGTCATCTACTCTCTCTGCAGTGGAAGTGCATGGAGAAGAACTTGAAGCGCCAACGAACTGTGTCAGACACCTTGACACAGACGCCTGTGATATGTGTATGACATCACCAGCCACTCTCTGAAACGACCCAGATGCTAGGAGCGACAGCGCAGTTCTGACGTTGATGACCACGGGTATGTTTTGTTGATAATTGCTGCGGCTGGATAGTTGTTCATCCAGAAGTCGGCAAAGATAGATGATTGCCTCATGCACGGTCCAGGCGAAAGCGTTGGATGCACTCGATGTTTGTTTGTCCCAGGATGTCCAAACGAAGCCGATATACGAGTGTTCGTCTTCGAACTCGGCGCGCTCCTCTTACTCTTTCCCAATCACGCTAGAGTGCAAGCAAATGCAGGACTGGCATTTTGGCTTTAGATTTTGAGGGCATGGTAGAATGATGGTCTTATGTATACTCGTATTAATTAATTATTTTGCGTTTGTAATTTAACTGATTGGAGAAGAGGCTGATGCGTAATATCATGTGATGATTTCGTTTGATAAATTATCATGGCTTTGAGAAATGTAGTTTAGAAATAAGGAAGAACAATCGAATATTAAATGTCTCAACCTTTACCATGTTAAATAAAATAAAAGTAATGTTAAAATTCGGCCTATAACCGACATCAAACGCAATATTCAATTTCGCCTAATGTTGGCGCTTGACCTTAATACAGCCCTCAAAAGCGCTTAACAGAAAAAGCGCGTAAGCCAGGGGGAGAATACGCGTAAGTGTTATTTGCATGAGAAACGCCCGGAAACGCCCCGATTTTGGCCTTGCTCCGCCCCAAGCGCGTAAGTGCCTTCAAGGCGCGTAATGCACAGACTTAAGTCGAGGGGAGAATACGCGTAGGCTGAAAAGCGCGTAGCTACGCGCTTTTTTCGACTTAAGCGCATGGGAGAATAGACCCCTATGAGAATGAGCTGCTCAGCTTAAGTACCAATTAAGTATGCAGTTTGAAAGCAGCATGAATGTTCAGAACAGAAAAGCACAGCAAGATCTTGAAATAGCAAAGCAGGAATCATGACAATAAACTCCCTGTCTAAATTAGTAATATTAGTAATGTGCCTATCTAAGAATTACACCAACCTAGTGAGTGTTAGTAAATTTTAGTAACTTAAAAACAGTTAATTGTCAATTAAGCTTAGACAGCCCCGAATCAGCACAGCACAGAAGGAAGGGGAAATACCAAAGCCAACCAGAGCTCTGAAATGTGCAACAACGAAGGCACGGGGCGGAACGCAGACAAGCGGTGGAGTGGCTTGGCAGACATGGCGAAAACAAAAACATGGAAAAGTAAAAACATGGACTATAAATGTGAAACATGAAATGCAAAAACCTAATACAAGAAACTGCTAAAACTGCGACATGAACTATGAAACTATAAACTATGGAATCTTGAACATGAAACTGTTAAAACCATAAATGCTGTCCTGGCCAAAGGCCAGAACCCCGGAACACAACGTGCAGATTTACTTTGGCCAGGAAGAGAAGGTAAAGCCCACACAGAGAGAAGAGTCTCCATTTCACAGCACCACCACATCGGTACGCAAGGTCCACCTCCACCCCTTCCACACTGACCAGCACTCTGCCAGCCACACCTTACACCATCCAGTCCAGGGAAACATGCCTCTCACTCGTAGGAAATGTCTGTTGTGAGAGTGATTGGAGAATCACGTCACCGGAAGGAATGTGCCCTTCATTTCTACAAGTGTATCGATTCTTCCTCTCAATTACAGCGATTCAGGTGTCAGGTGAGACGGAACTACCGCAGCGCTTCAAAATGAAAATCTTCTTAATTTGCAGTGGGGTTACTGACATAGCGTTAGAGAGGGGTGAGATGTTGAAACATTGCAGGAAAGGGCAACACTACGCTTTCATCAGACGTTTGTGTTTGTCTTCCGAAGCAATTTGACTCCAGCGCCGCTTTACATGAGCTATACGATACGTCTTTATTTTTCTTCTCGTTCTTGGAAGATTGGTTTACTAAATTCATGAGGCAGTTAGACTGAGAATACTTGCATTTCAGCAGATGTCAATACGTGAGCATAAAACTCATCTTGTCATACAGTTGTTGTTGTATAATGACATTCAGCTTGATAATTCGCACTTATAGTTCAAGATGATCACAAGTAAGTAAATAATTCTAATTAATGCACTGCAGCACTTTAAAATCTGTTTAATTTGCTGTGGGGCCATTGGTATACTGCCAGAGAGGGACGAGCTGTTGTTGATTAAAAACAACAAAAATAACAGAGAAATTTGTATTCTGTAATCAGGTAGAGAATCTGAAAAAGGGCAGTGTTTTGATTATGAACAGTATTTCATCAACTATCAGTTAATAAGCTGGTATCTATTGTGTTAGAAATCCAAATAAGCATTACGCAACCATAATTGAACATTTATTAATTTTCTGTGTTTCCTTTATTGTCGAGTTGGAAACATCCCTAAAGTGTGCCCTATGTAGCACTTCAAATAATTAAACCATAATGTATAAATTAATACCTTAGTTGATGTGAACATCATTTGTAAATGATTACCAGGTGGATTAGTTAAATGTTAGTAACTTGTTAGTAAATGCTTATTACTGCATCAACTAAGTGTTACCGTTTACTCTAAGCTTATTATCCTCCCCCCACAAAGTGTGACTGGTGATATCGGATTGGGGTCCATGCGTCCGTCTGTCCAGGCCACAATGGGGACAAGATTTTGCAAGTATTACACCTAGAATTATGAAATTTTGTATGGTTAATAAGCTACTCATGATCTACGTTGAGATCAAAAATAGGGTAATGTCAAAGGGTAATTTTTTTTTAGTTATGGCACTTAATCGTGGTGGGGAATAATGATGACACCGTTGCTTTGTTCTTCTTGTTCTTGAATTAAACACTGTAAAATATTTATTTTTAAAGAGTCAAATTAACTCTGATGGGGTGCATTTAAGTCTATTCCTGCCAGAAAGGAACCAGGTGCAAGATGATTTAACTCTGAACATTTTAATTTGAGAGAATGGAACAGTAAGATTCAGTATCAGATTTGTAGTATGTTGGGGCTTCAATGGGTGCTGAAAGGACCTCTTTAAATCATAAAGGGGCATCTGATTGAGAAAGGCGCACCATCCACCAACACCAGAGCACAATCCTGGAGCATTTTTTGGAAGTGAGTGAAACCGTACAGAATTTAAAGCAGCCATTTGAGGGCAGGAACAGAGCATTTGTGCAGTAATATGTACGACCTGAATTCTGATTCCATTAAATAGGTTGCTTTACGCAATTTCCATCCCGCCATAAATGCAGCAGTTCCTCTTTATTTGCTGTAAAACTATTTGAGTGTGAAGGGTATTTTGTTCTTAAAACCCGTATAAAAAATTATTAGGATTGTTTTCCTGTAACAAATGTACATGCTAATCATTTCTGGATTGACTGATTCACATCTCAAAGGCATGGTTCATATAAAGCTAACTTTAAAAAGTACGTAAATGAATAAAAGGGGCTTTAAAAAACTATTAAAAAAACAGTAAAATATAACAATATAGAAAATGTATGACGGGCTATTCTTGAGTCGTCAAGTGTAAGCCAGGTAATTTATTTTATCTCAGCCATCACTTGTGGTACTTGTACGAAGCCCTAAGCCTTCAGTTGAAAACACCTGTCAAGGCTCTAAGCTCCGCTAACGTGCTAACGCTTCCAGCTCCAGATGAGCAGATATCATCTCCCGGCCGAAGCCTGCCTCGCCACTGTAAGACTGAAACACCCCACCCCCCACCCCCAACCCCCTCTGTGTACGCACACACACACGCGCACACTTTTCCACTCTCTCTTCTATAATTGAACCAGCTGATGACTCACCTACTAAGAGAGCTTATCTATAAGTCCGCAAAATGAACCAGTGTCTTTTTGCCGTTGAGATTCAACTACATCTGTGCAGTTGAATTCCCAGCAGGCATTGCATCACCAGGCAGGATTACCCAGTTATCTGGGTAACTGCTCTGACAAAAACCCTAAGCAGCTGTCTTTTGAACCTCAGTCCATGTTCCTGTCTTACTGCCCTCCAAGCTTTACTGATAGGCAGTACTCAGCTCACTCAGGATTCCTGCGTTATGGTCGAGGGAATTGAGGAAAATAGTGCTGGATATTTTATTTATTCATCCATTCAATTTTTTTCCCCATTATGATATCATGGCTGACATAGATTGGCATTATGACGCAGTATCTATACTTTAATGTTGCACGTACATCTATTTCTAAAGGGAATAAAATCACAACAGATTTATTCAAACATGACACATCTTTTTAGCATGTTAAACACAGTCCTTTTTTTGGACAGACCTACATGCGCTGGTTACTTTAGTCTATGGGTGCTATTCAGGGGACAGTTGAGGTTTTGCGTATGCATGGATTGATGGATGGATGGATGGGAGGGGTGTGTGAATGCAGGAGTCATATTTTGTATTGTTGATTCATCACTTCCCATTAATGATAAACTGTCAGATCCCGTAACAAAAAACAATATTAAAATAAGATAAGAAAGGAGCGAGGAGTTTATTATGCTGCCAAGCTTGAATGCGCAGCACAAACACCACATTAATGCGCTCGCTAATGAAGACAAAGCTGTGCGACAGACGTCAAGACGCGGGAGAGAGGAGCCTGTATCCGAGTGAAGAGGAGTGAAGGGAACAAAAAAAATCAGCAGCTCTCTCCTTACTCCTCTCCGTTCTTCGTCTTCCTCTTTCTCTCCTTACTCATCTTCCTTTTTCTGTCTCTACCTGTTTTCATTATACTTCTTCCTCTATTCTGCTTTTCTTCTTCTCTTCTTCTTGTCCTTGCTCACCATCTTCTCCTCTTCTTCTTCTCCTCTTTTTACTCTTCTTCTTCTCATCTTCTTCCTCTTCTTTTCCTTGCTCTTCTCTTCTTCTCCTATTCTTTTTTCTTCTTCCTCTCCTTATTCCTCCTCCTCAGGGGTAACTCCCCTGATTAAAATGCAGGGAAATAAGCCCAGGAGAGCAGCTACAGCACATCTGTCAGAACAGGGAAGCGGAAAAACAATAATAGAAATAGAAGTGAATAGAAAGAGGGTTGGAGATGTGAGAAGAGGCAGAGAGAGGCAGGGAAGCGCAGAGGTATGTGAGGGAGGCGGGTTGAAGGACAGCGAGGTGAGTAGACAGAGAGCGGTGGAGGGGGAGACTGGGGTAGGAGCGACAGAGGGTAGACGGAGAGAGACAGAGGGCAATAGGGAAGAGGGGACTGAAGGAGGGAGAGATAGGTATTGAGAAGGGTGGAAGCGTAGAAGGAGAGACCGAAGATAGAGGGAGAGAGATAACGAGAGATAGTTGCAGAGAGGAAAAGAGAGTGTGTATTCCCCCGGGGCGCACAGGGAGTGAATAATGGTGTGTGTGCTTTAGGCTGAAACTCCATTAAGGATTAAACATCATTAAGAGTTTCAGATCAGCCGCCTGTGAGAGTCTCTCCCTACCCTCTCTTTTTTCTTCCCTGCATTTAATTTATTTAAACCCATCGATTGACCTATCGATTGAAGCACTCTACATTAAATAAAGTCTCCCTCCGCTCGCCGGCGAATTGTGATTCTCTTCTGTTTTCGGAACATGTTTACAGGTATCCTTTTGGTACGGCTGATTCCTCGAGATCGCACTACAGAATGTCTCCAGAATAAGAGGGGTCCTAAATACTTAAAGTCCTTAATCTCCGTCCTTCGAGGGCCTTCAGTAGCTCGGATAAGCTCAGTTAATTTGATCTGAGAAGGAGCGCTTTTAAATTTGGCTCACGAGTTAGACTCTTGAGTCTTGACTTCCTGTAGCGGTAAGCCTGTGTGTTAGTCTCGCTCTGTGAAAACAGAGTGTAAATGATCTGCTCCACAAGAGTGTGGGCTTGGTGAAACAAAGGGCTTGGTGTTTCAGCACCAGCTGAAACAAAACAGAAGTATGATAATAATGAAAAATGAGCTGGAATACATACAGTATAGATTCAGAGAAATGAAGGTTACAGTGGCAGACCAGTCTTGTCTCTCAAGGAATAAATGAGTGGGTGAGAGCCAGAGTCTGATGACCCGCAAATTAAAAAACAGGTTCAAAGTTTCTGCTCTCTGTATGTTTTCCCAATTGCCGCTATTTCTGTTTGAAAGAATTTGTAACTGCTAGTTAATATTTGTGATTTAAGTGTAGTCAGAGGGCGCTACATGCACTTAACTCATTTTTCATCAAATGCTAGATAGTAGCCACAGGTTCTCACCTACTCAAATGGAGACACTTCATTTGACAGACTGCGGCAATGACACAGTCTGATTTTTGTTAAAATGCAACTGCCCTCACATCCTGCATAGGCTCACTATTATAGGGGTGTCATGCTACTGATTTATCATGACATGAGAAAAACATCCATGTCAATTATTATATGACAGCTGGGATGCAATAGCACGGCCAAATATAGAAATCTCACCTGCAAAACGAGCTTGTCATCAGTTATTGATATCTTCTGGCCGGGTTTGTTTGATAGATTCATTTTGATAGATCATGAGAAAAAGTTTGTCTGTCGCGAGGCACAGTGTTTGAGCAGCTGCATCATCAGAAATGTCATAAGTTTGAATGGACATGACCCTTCATAACAGTTATTATGCACGGCAGTGACATTGTCATTTCCATTATGAGGCAACAACTTTTGAGTGATTACTTCATGCATTTCCGAAGATTTAGGAAGAAATAATTACGTTTTATGAGGAAAAAAGGTACAAACAAATTTTTAAGTGCCTGGAAAGAGGTGTAATTTTATGTACTAAGAGGGCGACACCCAAATGAATAGTTCTTGTGCCAGTATGCACCCCTCTTAATTTTTCTGTGAGTACATACTGTACGTGCACTGAATAAGTCCATTCTGATATACATGTGTGGAAAAGTTCTGTGACGGCTGGGCGGAGTTCTGCTGGGCGGAGTTCATTAGTCGCCGATGAATTGCCAGTCGCACAGGTGTTTGTTGGCATCATAAAAGGCTCCTCCCGCCTCGTCCATTTGGGGTTTTTTTCTTTTTTTCTGTTTTTTGACATGTATCAAACTTGCTGCCCATCCCCAACACTGCTGCATTTTGTATATTTTTGGTTGCTGATTCTTCCAATGACCATGTCTTTTTGTCGTTTTAATACCAAAATAAATATACTTTGGTTTGGCTCACTCTCTTGTCCCTCTCTTTTATTTTTGCGGCATTTTCTGGGCCGTAACAGTTCTGATATGAGTTGTGAATCTTGGCTGCTTTCGAGCAAAAATTTTTAAAAATTAAAAAGAAAAAGATAAAAAAGCATAATATGAAGGAAAAAATGGCCATCCTAGTCATGTAAATACTGCCGTTGGCATGTTGACGGCCACATCCCATGAAATTCACAAGAGTCATGTACCTATATATTGCCAGATGGCTCAATCGTTGAATCAATTTATAGTGACATCTGTTATTTTGTGGAAGAGTTAATGAAGTGCTGCTGCATGATAAAAGAAGTAAATCAGGTCAGAAGATAAAGATGAAATAATACACTCTATATTATTGTGCTGCTTGTCTATACCTCTAATGTTACAAATAAATAAACATTAAGTGCAGTAGGCTAACAACAGCTACAATGCTTTGTATTAATATGAAATAAACAGATTCATTTCAACAAAATGCATTCAGCCTAAATAGGAAACAAGGTTTTGTTAGACTCCTATTTTGACATTTAACTTGGATTGCTGTGGTTTGAAATATGCAGGTGGTACAAATTCATCAGCTAATATGCTGCATTATTTATATTTTTTATGCGCATGACATTTGGAAGTTATGATTGTATTTTGCTCTCCAAGGCCCGACGCCTTATTTGCACCTTCTGAAATGCATTTGAATCCAGGAAACCAGGAAGCCTCCTCCATGTTCTGAATACAGAGCAGCACGCTGTTGCTTTTGAACACGCGCTGCCTGCCTGTTTAACTTGCTACCAACAGCGCTGCAGAGATTTGGCAAGTCGGGTGTGTCCTTCCCTCCACCTTACATCTCGTCTGCCTAAAGAAAATAAGAACATTTGACACATTTTAAAATGACTTTGGGCTACACTAGCCGGCGCTGTTTATGCACCATGAGATATGCATTATTCATCAGTCAGGCGACTCCTTAAGCATTACGCCAGTCAGTAATGATTTAGGAGGGCACTGCAGTCTCTCTCTGTGTACTCCAGTTACGTCCTAAAGTCAATAGGTCGACATGGTAGATTATATAATGACCTTAACTTGACCATTTGTGAGTGAATGGTAAATGATTTTGTGTTTCCTGTGGCGAATTGGCTGTATCCGCTGTGACCAGTCATTGCATTTGAATATTCCCAGTGACAGTTAAATGTAAACTGTTTAAATCAGTCATTGAGCTCTTTTTTTGTTTACTTTTTTCAAGAAACATATCCTGGTATTACTTGCTTATTCATACATTTAGTCGTCTATGGCATAGTAGCCAGGAGGTTAGACAGAGACTCGGATGGTCAGTGGCTCAAGTTCTAGTGTAGCCACAACAAGATAAGAGCAGCTCTTCGGCTTATAAGCAGGGTCTGTAAACCCACACCGTCCAGAGAACATTGGCCTCTGCTTATTCTAATCAACTGTAGGTCAACTTTTACAGAGCCGCCTTTGAAAGCATCCTGACACACTGCATCTCTGTGGTATGCTAGGTGCTTAGCAGTGCACAAAAAAGGCTCACCAGAAAATCATAAAGACTGCAGGAAAAATCACTGGCTGCCCCCTCCCCTCCCTTACAGACATTACCGACAGTCACATCCTCTCCAGAGCCAACAATATCACAAAGGGCCGTGCCCATCCTGCTCACAATCTCTTTGAACTGTTGCTTTCTGGAAGACGGTACAGATCCCTAAAATCTAGAACATCTAGACTCTCCAAAGGCAGTAATATGCTTCAATAGACTATCTTAATTCCCTGTGTAGTATTGGCTGATGAATGTTCAAGTACACTGTCACTTTAATTGTCACATACTGTATGTTAATATGTCTTCTGTTTTTATTCTATGTCTTTGTTTTTATTTTTAATTGCACCATATGGGAGCAGCAACTGTAATTTTGTTGCATTTGTCAAGTACAATGACAATAAAGGCATTCTAATTCTAATTCTAATTCAAGAGTCAGTTACATAACTTTAATGTGACTGAAACTATGGGGGCATCAATGCACAGTCTTATGTCCCCTGTGAAAATTTCATTAAAAATATTAATGATAGAAAGAAAATGCTCCAAATGTAGCAGTGTTGCCTCGAATCGATAAAAAAAATGGCACAATGCAGGAGTTTTTGGTTTGGATCCAAGGAACTTTGCATGGCATAGAGCCAATCAATCTATATATAATATAACCTATATGTGCTGTGAGACCTTTTATGACAGCGTGTTCGTGGCAAGCAATTTTTCTGTCCAGCCAAACATGTAATTGGATTGCATTGTCATGCTGGTATTGTGCATTTGCGTTTATTTATTTATTTAGCTGGGAGAACCGCAGCCGCGCTACAGAATTATATCTTCCAGCCGTTATGGCCCTTTGTAAATCGCAGCTGGTTTAATAACAGGGGCTGAAAGCCGGTTCATCGCAGGTCACATTAGCATGGCCTCCTGTGACTCCCCTACCACTTCAACTCACTCTTTGTGCTCAACTCTGAGAGAAGCCTGAAATATTCATTCCCAGAAATCCAGTGGGCTCTGCTTTGTGATTGACGCAAGTGCTGCTTGTGTCAGTAAAGAAATTAAAGGCTAGATGTGTGCAGCTTTGGAGATTATCTCCACAAACAAACTCAGACTCACACACATATAGAGCCCGGGATGTGACATAAAAAAATCTTTTTCGTGCTCATGAAATATACGTCGTTCCTACAATTAAGTTAATTTGGGGTCACATGTTATAACACGTTCCATAAATTTCATTAACTCATTTCCATGATTTAGCTAACTCGTGGCCTCTAAATAATACTCGTTCCCATGGTTTAGTTACTTTGTGGCCTTGAGACATAACTTGTTCCCTCAATTTAATTAACTTGTTCCCTCAATTTTATTCACTCAAATGGAGGAAACTAGTTATATTTTGTGGCCACATGAAAGCTTAATCATTGGAACAACTTCTCGATGCCACGATATAGTTAAGTTGTGGGAATGACTTGTATGTAGTGGCAACAAAATAGCTAAGTTATGGGAACAAGGTAGTAAAATCGAGGGCGCAACTTACATCTCGTGACCACAATTTTATATTTTTTTCATGTCATTGCATTTCCCGGGCTCCGTACACACAGATGCGCGCAAACACACACACACATGAACACACGCACATGCACACACAAACACACTTACACACATACATACAGTACATATGAATAAATAAACAAATACACTCTGATAACACATATAAACATATCTCCACAAAAGAAAAACGCACACACACACACACACACACACACACACACGTAGCCATCAGGATGTGACACCAGTCAGTGTTTGTTTGAAGCCTATGTTTCATGCTACACTCAGGATAATAATACAGGTCTGAATACATCGATCAGTCAGGGATAGACCTTCATATAAAACACAAGCATGCAGAGACAGCAGACTCTGCTCTTTCAATCCTTCCTTGCGAGGATGTGTGGCAGGTCACCACTGACCATCATGGCTGGCACTTACATCCCTCCTTTTAAAGTTGAGTTAAATCTTTACTGCCCCGCTTCCTTCCAAATGCCTACCATATCCACAGTGGCCCTAACCCAATGGCTGCATCCATTTATAAAGTCCAACATACAAAACAGTCCATGTTAACACTCAATCCTGCGTGCGTACGTTTGTACACTGAAAAAAATGTTTTGTTGAATGAACATAATTTTTTTAAGGTAAGTGGTTGCACAAAATATTTTTATCTGAAGCTAGATATTTTTATTATGTTGACTATTTGAAATTACTTATATTTTTTAAGTGGAGTTAAACAACACACCTATTTCTATTAAAATATGCTTAATTAATATATGGAACATTTACTAGGGGTCAAAATCACTTTTTTCAGTGTATTTCATATTCACTGTATGGAATGCATTTTGTCCAACACTTTGTTTTAACTATTGTCGTTCATTCATAAAATTGACTTACTTTGGCTTTTGGTTTGTGTTCAGCTGGGCTTGCGCAAGATCAGTGCGCTTTTCGTTTTCTCACTTAAAATTTGAGTGAGGATACAGCAGAGGAATCCCTGGATTCTGTGATAAGATGGAGAAACTGCTTTGTCTTGATCAATGTTTGGGGTATCTCTAGGCTTAGCATACCTGGCATTCACACTTAACCGCTTGAGAAAGGTTTATAGAAATGGTAGAAAATCCCCATTGCCACAAATCCATGGATGGGATGTCCGGATTGCATGCAGCATCTCTCTCTCTCTCTCTCTCTCTCTCTTTCTCTCTCTCTCTCCCCTTGATTCAAGTGAAATGAGAAATCAGTTAAGAATGACAATTCCGCTTGCTTAGGTGAAAATAATTGGCAGCGGAATGCATTATTGCCTTTTCTACATTCACAAAAAGCAAGCTGTAAAATACACATAGGATTTGGGTGTAAAGAGCTGACCCAATGCATGTAGGGATGCAATCGCACTTAGGCTCACATACTGAATGTACCACACCTGTACATTCATACAGACACCCTTTCAGGGATGCATGGCAGTCCTCTGTCTTCTTTCTCTTCTTTGTGTTGTTTTGTGTCAGGTTTGTGTGATTTCCAGCCAATGAGCAAAGCCCCCTCAAGTTTTTTTTTTCTTTTTTTTAAGTTACATAAATTGAAGGTGTGTGTGTGAGTGTGTGTGTTGGGGGGGGTTAGTGATGGAAAGAGCACAAAAACAATCAATGTGCAGCAGAATTATTTAACAGCTCTTATCAATAAAGAATAAATCACATGACATGGGAAACGCTGGGTGTGATGCTTATTTAAAAGACTTCAGCATGGACAGCTCTGTCCTGTCTTTGACTTCTTGTATTTAACTCCCGTCTTGGATTGCAAGATAAACAAAGTAAAGTAAATTTTTATTGTCTCCCGAGAGAGAAATTGTTTTTTTTTTTTTCCCCTGACAATCAAGACAGTCAACCTCCAGTCATCCCCACCCAGCCTCCCAGAGTTCAGTGCAGTTCTGGACGTATGGCTGGGGAATAATTATCGTGGCAGAAAAATGGAAAGATCTGATTTACACTCTGCAGTTCATAAACACACACATGAACATGTACACAGAAGCATACTCATTAGTACACACAAATACATATACACATGTTCACAGAAACATAATCGTTCGTACACAAGAACACACATACGCATGTTCATAGAAAAATACTCATAAGTGCACTCAAACACATACACTCAAACATAGAAACGTAATCCACATCAAATGCAAACACACTAATGCAGGCATATACAATAATAGGTAAATGAGCACACAGACACAAACATGCATACACACACGTGCACACAACTCATAAACACTCATTGGCATAGAATGTGCAAAGGCAGACACTTGCACTCCAGAGCACATACGAACCGATGCATACATGCAAACATAAGCCGACACACTCAAAGACACACAGATGCCGACAAACACACAGGCACTCACACACACTTAGTTTTATTGATTTTTCCCCCCTTCCTTTGGCTGGAGTCCCATACAATTAAGGTGCAAAAACAAAATCTCGATGAGTGTTTAACAACAGTAGGTCTTTTATGACAATGTCGGTCAGCTTGATTAAGCTTTCAACTAACAACGACAAAAGGGAAAATCGATACACAATTTTGGGACTGGCTTTAGAGTGGCACTGGTCAATACTGCTCTGGCCATGAAAACATTGCAAGCCCTCAGGCTGTGGGTAACAGGATTAGCGCAGAAATGCCCTCAGACTCCAGTACCTGGTAATTGTCATTGAATATAAACTATGACTCAGCGCTGGGGTCGACAGTCTGCTGGTAAAGACCACTGTCAAATCAAAGACGTGAAACAGAGAGCTAACCCTAACCCACCGCCCCCCACCACCCCCTCTCACCACCACACCATAAGCAAATTAAGTTCACTTTCATCACAATAAAATATATTTCATTTTGTAGTTGATGTTGCACATTTAAATTGCTTGAACTTGCTCCCATATATCCCATGATGAGTCAGAATATTACAAGCCGTTACGTGAATTCCATCATCAGTACAATTCCTGCAGACTATACAGAATAATGCAATTGTAAAAAAGGCTAATTCACCAAACAAATTTTAAGAAAACAAAATATTTTCATGCTTCATTATAGGAGCAGCAGTAGCCAAAGGCCAAGTCCTTTGCCAAGCACTGATAGTTTAGAAAACGTATTTTAAATAAAAGTAGTTCAAGAGAAGAATGCCGCATAGCAGTTGAATTCAGTGGCATTGCACAGTAGACTTGTGGAATATAATACTATCCTCGGTAGACGACAATGGTTATGCACCGTAGATTATAGAAGGATTCTCAGTAGAATATTGTTTTACTCTGTCTGAGTTTAAACAGTCCAATACTGTTGTCACGGTACGCACAACAGAATGTGGTATTATTCTCCGCAGAATACTGCAGTTATTCACACCAGACTTTCACAGTATTAACAGAAATATGGTAGTTATACATTGCACCACTCAGTAATATAAACTACTGAATTCAGAACAAGGCCAAAAATTGAACAGAGAAACAAAACAGAAAAATAAAATGTTAAGTTACCATGATGAACAGCAGAGTCAGAGTGAAAATGATTTTCACGCTGTGGAAGATTTGTATCGGTCTGAGGGTGATTCAATAAACTGGCAGCTGTGACACAACCAGCAGACTGTCTTAAAAATTACTTTTTTTTCCCTCATAGCAATCTTTCCGGTTATCATGCTTTTACGGATGTTTGGTCATTGGATAGAGGGACATCAGAGGAACAATCTGTCTTGCTGGAACATTACAAGCCTTTGATCTGAGGTCTTGCTTTCTTTTTCTTGAGAGAAGCAAAAAAAAAAAAAAAAAAAAAACTTCACAGCTGTTGCCAGTTATATTGCAGTAAGGAGTATAGTGTAATGAAAAGATGAATTACTATTTCTTTTTCAGTAGAGGAAAATATCACTTCAAGTGAAGTATCAATACATGTCCATTTCAGAACATGTCATCTCAAATAGAAAAAAATATGAGGGAATTAACAGATACATTACATGTGCTTCCGGATAGTTGATAGCTGATCAATAATGTTCAGTATGGAAATATTGGCACTGATGATGATGAAGGAACGCATAAGTGTAGTGGGGATGGCCTGGCTAGTTTGCAGAAGTAAAAGGCACAGGCAATGCAGCACAATGTCTGCAGCAGTTACATGCAAACACAATCTCTCTGATAAATGTAACCCTCAAATTGTCAATGTTGCCCTTGGCTTGGGGCGATGTCGCTTTTAACTGACTGTCTGCTCGTTTACGCGGCAAACGATTTGGTGAGGTTGAGATGCCAAAGGTTTTAATCCCAACTAGGACATGGCAAATCTCTCACCCATAACATGAGCATGCTATCACAGTTTTTTTTTTTACTGTTTTACCAAAATATCATGAGAGTATTCCATGCTAATATAAGCCAACTTGGGAGTGTTGCTTCTTTGCGCAGGATTTCTTTAAAATGGAATTTATTTCTATTTTTTATGTATTTATTCACTCACTCTTTATTGCTGGGGTGTACAGTTTTGAAAACCAAGTAAAATACTCTCCCATTCATCAGTCAGTAGGCAAATGAATGATCACTGTGCAACCGTCTCATTCCGAAGACCGGTGCAGATTTATGCTAAAGAAAGCCAGTATTTCAAATGAATGTGTGTGCATTCGGCATTTGGGTGAATTACTTTCCTACATTGTGAAGTTTGCTCACCACTTACTTTCAAATCTTACGATTTGTTATATGTTATTGCAAAAAGCCTCTATAGTAGCAGAACACATTTTTTTTAAACCATATATATCCTTTTTTTCTCTTGAGTTAGGATTAGGGCATTTTGCTCCAAAAACTTGACCTGCTCATTTGCAAGTGCCTGGTGGGTGGAGTCAAAGTTAATTGGTGCAATGGAGAGCACGAACGGCCAGATTCCTGAGCAGGCAAAATTCACCTGCTGACAGTCTTTTCCGACTCTGTACTGATGCTTCAGTTTTTGTTGGTGGCCTTTGGTGTACAGCTAACACTTCACACATTTCCACTCTCTTATAGGGGTCATGATACTAATTTTCAGATCACCCTATGTTTCTGATCTCATTTTGTAAACTTGCTTTTTAAAATTATTTGAATTTTGCTTTGTAAATGCATTAGTGCGCACCTCCCTCTTGATGAGGGCTAAATTTACCCTTAGCTAACTTCCATTTGTGACCCTGAGTTTGGATAAAAGAATGTGGCCCAAGTAATACTGTATAGTTAACTTTGTTAATCCCTTTAACATATTGAAAGGCCTCAATCAGATCACATCGAAGTCTCCTTTTCCTGAGACTGAAGAGATTAAAAATCTTCAGCCTCTCCTAAGTTTTCATCTTATATACCAGGAATTAACTTTGTGGCTCTTCTTGGAATTTTTGCTAAAGCCTCTTGAAGTTTCTTGAAGTATGGCCTGCATAAATGTAAAACCCTAAACTACAAAAACAACACACTTCAATCAACTGCCAAATATGAAGTCATCAAAATGTCACCTGAACCTCGGCAACTATAACTCGATGATGACGTGCAGTTCCGTGAAGAATGGTCTGGTGATTGAGTATTTTTTTTTTTTTTTCTGTTTTCCTCTCATGCAGATATCACTTTAAGGAAATTATTGTGGCAGATAGAAGGTCGCAGTGTGCCCTTTTCAGGCAAATCTACTAGAAGTTTGACCTGGGTTCCCCTAAATGTAATCTAGCTACAATGGCTTGACTCGAATACTGAATCCAAACTTTCATCTACCCCTGACGTTGACCTTTAGGAAGTCGTAAGTTTATGTGAAGCCACATTGTTTTCCTTACTCTAATATTTTAAGGTGCAGTGTCAATGTTACTTAAGGTGACTGAGGAAACACGTGTTGCCCAATGGAAATACTAATGAATCACATGACTATGACTTTGTTGTTGGAATCATTTTTTTCTGACAGTTTGTTGCATTAAGCACAAATACTCAGCGTAAGTTTTTGTAAGATATCATAGGGACCGTTTCATGATAATAATCAGGGATAGTAAAGATTAGAGTAAGGGTTTGAGTTGCCCTGACAAAAATTTACTATAGTTTACTATAGTTAACTACAGTAAAATTGATATAAACTATAGTAAATTACACTTTACTACAGTAAACTATATTTGTTGCAAATATACTAAAGTAATTGAATATCATTGCTGTAGTTTACTATAGTAGAGTTTGACTTTTGTGATTTACTTTAGCATCACTATAGTAAACTACTGAGTAACTATAGTATAACTATAGTAATTCTGCCATAAACACCATAGTTACTATAGAAAACGATATTATTTTTGCTGTAGTATTTTGTGGTAATTTTTCATAAGGGTGAGCACACATTGCTTATTGTTAAAATCAAGGTAAGGCTGTAGAGAAGCGCAAAGAATGAATGGAAGTCAATGTAATGTCCTAACAAGGGTAGAGGCGCACGGATATGTCTGCCTCTGTGCGCGCATGTTTGTGTGCAAGTGCCATTTTTCACAAACTTTTTCAATTTTACATTACAGGCCCTCAGACACGCCCCTATTTAGTTTTGTCCAGTTGCTAAGTACATACTTCGATGGCTATTTATTTGATGATTCACCCATGCATTCTCTTATTATTCAATACGGATTTACTACAGTGTAGTATGGTTTGGGACCACTAATTTCCACAAACATTTTGAATAACAGACGTATTATGGTCCCCACTTGAATTTTCTCCTGTAATGTCCACCTCACAATATCAATTCTAATGGCAATTTCTACATTAATGGCAGTCATATCTGCCTTTTCTCTTTGCTTTAAGTAAAACACTGGTACAGTGACATGCAATTATTAGTCATCTGGAGTAACAGCAGTTCACCAAAATCTCACATTTCAATCTGCACAAAATATCAACGATTAAGTGAAAAAAGGATTAATTAAAAATCATATTCAAACCAAATTATGGAACTTGTTTCCGATTTTTTTTCTGAAAAAAATACATGCATTCTTTTATTGAATAAGCCATTATTTCTTTTTTCAAGCCGATTTTGACTGCAATTGTATCAAGTGTATCAACTACCGCGCTATCCGCACATCAAATTTTTAGCGGCGGTAGTTTGACCGTCATTCTCCGACATTGAAATCTATGATGTTATAGCTAGCATGCCTATGTATTAAACATCCTAACTTTCCTCATTTCAGGAGGACATTCACAGTATCTGTTACTGGGCATCATTATCATCTCTTCAATTATTAAATTCTGTAGTGCCCAGCTTTATTCACTAGGTTTGAAAGCAACTTCTGGTTCCGGGTTAGACTCGAGTAAATGAACATGGCGGTGACAACGAAGGTAATTGTGGCTAGCTAGCTAACTAGCCATTCAATTTTTGTAGAAGTTTTCTTCTGATCAAAACAAGTTTTCCTCTGATCGAAACATGTTTTTCTCGGATTGAGACATGTTTTCCTCAGATTGAGGTATGTGAACTGTGCGGTTGTTTTCTAATGATGTTGTCTTAGGGCCACCATACCCGCCAGCTCCTCTCCCACTGATTACCAACAGTTCATTCACTCTCCACCTTCACCTGATGGTAACTACTGTGGGACACAACCTAACCACTAACTGATGAGTGATTGCAATTGTTCCCCCGAACAATTCAGTCATTCAATGGTTAATCATGCTCTTCCTTTTAGTTTTAATCCATTTTTTCTTTTATGAAAGCAGGACATTACTTGGTCGCTTAATGGAGGCTTTGCTGTTGTTAGCCAGTCCATATTGCTCTACAGTTCTGCCAAAAAAGGTGCCCATCACAAACATTAATCTTCATTGCTTTCTGTTTTTGCCAGAGCAAGAATGAGGTATCATAATGGACCTAATGATGGACACACACGGAAGGACATGTTTTTTTCACTCCTTTTTGGGGAGGCGGGGGGGGGGGGTTTGGGTTTAGATGGAAAGCAACACCTTTCATCAGGTGTCTGCACATACTCTCTCCCTCTCAGTGGAAATAGGAGATGAACAAGAGTGATTGGAACACATCTGAAACGTAGTTTGGAACTGTTGAAGCTAAGAGCGATATATTTTCAGAAATCACCACTCCCCACAAACACACACACATACACACACATGCACACCCACACACAAATCCTAGCACAGCGATTCCCAAAGTGTGGGCCGCGTGGTGGTACTGCAGGTGGGCCGTGAGAGGTCATTAAAAATATGATTCATTTTTGCAAATGTAATTTCGGTAACACTTTATAATGAGTACACATTACTAAGTGTTAGTTAAGCATTGATAAAAACTGAATTCATCATGTATAAAGCATTGTTGTCATCTTAATACTCATTAGTATGTAGTTTATAAACAGTTGTAAATGTCTTACTCAACTCATCATTAATAAGAATGTTTGTTATGGATTGGTAAATACTGAATTCATAATTTATAAATCATGTTTTTAACATGAATACTCGTTGGTAAGTAGCTTATAATCAGTTATTTTTTTCTCTTCATTAGTAAGCTCATCAATAACATGCTTAATTATCGCATTTTCAAACTTTAAATTTATTAATGCTTAACTAATGCTTAATAATGTGTACTCAATATAAAGTGTTACCGTAATTTCTTATGATTTTTATTGTAAAATATTTATTGCACGATTTTAAAAAATATTTAAAAGTAATAACCTATTGAGTGTTATTGACCTCACAATATTTTAGGGAACCTTATATAGTTTACGATCGGAACGTAGCTTTCTGGTCATCATGACCGGGGATCATAATCGCAGGAGCACGTACTGTGTTCGATAATTAATTCTGTCTTGTGTGTACACCACAGATTAAAAATTTGGGCTTCCTTTATCCCCCTGCTTTCATTTCAATCCTGAATAATAATAATAATAATAAATAAAAAACAACAACAACAATTATTGTTGTGGTTGTTTTTTGTTTATTTTATTATTTTATTTTCTTAACAACAACAATTATTGTTGCTGTTAAGTGTTCTGAGAATGTGTAGTAGTTTTAAAAATAACAAAACGTTCTCCAGTAGTGAACTTCCCAAAATGTCTGCTGTAAATATTTTAAGATGCACTGTTGCATTGTTTCTGATGGGGCGATAATTGGGGTTGCACACCTGGGGGCTTCCTCAGACTTTGGAAGCTTGGATAGGGGTAAGTTGCGTGTGATTCCTCCGCGAGTGATATTGATTAATATGATGTTTTTACTGTACCTTTCTTTAAGTTATTTCGCTAGTTTTGATGGAGAGATATTTTGTAATGTTTTCGGTTGCAATACCGCTGTTTAATATGCAAATTAGCGTCGTTAATTCTGACGATTATTTGCTAGTTAAGTAGGCGCTAACGGGTCCATTGTTTTGTAGGAATGCCATGACAACTTTTTCCCTCACTTCGGTGTATGTAAATTGTCTGCCCCGTCTGTTTTGCAGGTATGTGTTGAAGTGTTAAATGTAATGTTGTTTTATAGAAAAGAGATCTGTCATGTGTTTAATGTGGTACTGTACATTTTATTTGCTTTTTGTATACTGTAATTCATACTATACGATCTGAAGTGCTATGGTAGCCTTGTTGTTACACAATGTAAACAGTAACCTACTGTATGCTATGCCTCAGACTTTGGAAGCTTGGATAGGGGAATGCCATGACAACTATTCCCCTCACTTCGGTGTATGTAAATTGTCTGCCCCATCTGTTTTGCAGACTTTGGAAGCTTAGGTAGGGACTTTGGAAGCTTGGATAGGGAAAAATAAACACTGACTGATCGAGAACCCCCGCCTCCTCATCTTCATCTCTGCATCAGCAAAGACTGTGTAATATTTTTCATGTAGCTGACCAGTTCAAGTCGGCTACAAATGCATAATTTTGTCTATGTACTGTTTATAGGACAAAGGTGGGCCGCGGACATTTTTTAGATTTTCAAGTGGGCCCCGATTTGAAAAAGTTTGGGAACCCTTGCCCTAGCACATTTACCGATTTAGCTACTCATTTCTTTCCTTGAAGGTTTCTGACTGGTGGCTTGCTCATAAAAAAAATGCACAGATTTGCAAACATTTCTCTTTTTTTTTTTGTTGTTCAGAATAAAATATCGCATTTCAGCTGTAGTAGCAGTTTTTTTTTATCCCAACATTCCAGCATCACACTTTATGATATTAAATACTCGGTATTGTTGGTACTAAACTGTTATTTGCATGGCACAGTGGAGCAGTGGTAGAAAATAGGGCCTTGGGTTTAATTTTCAAATGCAACTGAGCTTTCATTGAACTTCCTCTTTATCCATTTTTGCCATCTTTTGCCAGAGAATCTCCTGAATCTCCTCTTTAAAAGCAGAGCAGTATTAATATGGAATAAACGACAGTAAACTAGCTCTTGGTAAAGGCTGCCCGACCTTGTCCCTGGATTTAAATTATCCTGTGTGTTTTCACTCCAACTCCGACAAAGCACAGCACACTCAACAGCTAGATCAGGGTTGCCCAACCCTGTTCCTGGAGGCATACAATCCTGAAGGCTTTCTCTCCATCCACAACAATGTACACCTCATTCAATAGCTGGAGCAGGGCTGGCTCACCCTCTCCCTGAAGACAGACCATCCTGTAGGGTTTCTCTCTGACCCTAACAGAGCACATCTTATTCAACAGCTACAGCAGGGCTAGAAAACTATGTTCCTGGAAATCTATCATCCTGTAAGTTTTCACTCCGACCCTAACAAAGCACACCACCCTCCAGAGCAAGATGAAATGAAAAAAAAAATTGGATTGTAGATCTATGTAAACAGGGTTCATGAATTCAGCTCTAGGTCCTACTGTTTAATAAGCAAGTCAATAGCAGCAATAAATGTGTAAGAATAGTTATATTTCATTATAAAACTGCGATTGAGATAAAATTTGTTATGATGAAAATCACTGGAAATAAACAAAGAACATCAAGTTCTCTCTTACAAATCCGAACTGACTTTCAACGCAGTACGAGCCTCCATCGGGGCAGAGCCTCCGAGAGAACAAAGATTCTCCTCATTTTTCAGACAGAAGTGCTCATTTTTTCTTATTAAACAGGCTGGTCCAGTCCTCATTAGACACCTGTCCTCTGATTCTCTCCGTATGCATCATCAATAAATGAGGTAGGCAGCAGGCAGCTCCTAAATTAAGTCCGAGCAAAACATCCATGAGGAAAATACAGTTTACGGCAATAAACAGTTTACCAATTTAAGGAGCTGAATAATTTAGCAGGCATTAGTTGATGATAATGCTATTTTTTGATGTACGGGAGGGTATAAATCAAAGATTGCACACATGCAACTTGTTATCATTGATGGAATGCTGTGACAGATTTTAACACACACACACACACACACACACACACACACACACACACGCACACACACACAGTATGGATCTGCACCATATATTGTCTGTAATCCTGTGTTCCCTGGAAAAGTATTCTGCATCTTCGCCTCTCCCTCCCTGGCATTGTGAAGTGTATATTTGGTCTCCTCCTACAGGAAATAGTTTGTCTCCCTCAAAATCAACAGCTTCAATAATAACAAAAATTTTTTTCTTGAATGTATGATAATATCTTAATGACTTCTTTCTCAGAACAGCATTTTGTTTGTCCTGACAGATTAGTCATTCATTTGAAGGATCATTCACTTATTTATGTTTTTTTATGTTTGTTCAGATATAGTGCAGCGATGCCCAAGAAAATGCATGGAAGATGTGACTTAAGGCAATAGCATCAGTCGGGATGGTCACAAGGGAGATACTACAGCGTCATGCCATGGTCATGCATGTAAAATTTCCCTTTTTATAAATGATTGTCATTTAACTGTGTGTGTGTGTGTGCGCGAACGATATGATTGAATGTTTATGTGGGCTTGTATGAGTGAATGTGAGACTTTGAATGTGAGTATTTGCATATGTTTGTGCCTGTGTGTATGTCTGAGTACGGGTGTATTTATGTGCAGTTGTTTGTTTGCGCAGGCGCATGTGTATGTGTGGATTTGTATGTGTGTATGTGACTGTGGGCATATTGATGACCAAAGTGCAAAACCTATCTGCAGAATTTTTCTGATTGGCAGATTTCACTTTGGATGATGAGAACAAGGAAGGCTGCTCATCCAAAGTGAAATCCGCCAATCAGAAAAGTTCTGCAGATAGGAGGTTATGCGCTTTGGTCATCGATATGCAAGTATGTGTTTGTCTACTTATGTGTCTTAATGACTGTGTGTATGTGTACATGTGTTTGGTATGTGCGTGTGTTTGTATGCGAGTGTGCCAGAGCAGTGTGCTTGTATTCGTTTGTGCTTGTGTGTGTGTGCATTTTTATGCAAGTGTATGCATGCGTGTGTGCATGTGTGGTATGTGTGTGTGTGCGCATGTATAGTATGTGTATGTGTATGTGTGTGGTATGTGTATGTGTGCATGTGTGTCTGTAAGGAAGTAGACAGCTGAACATCAGATGCAGGAACTGAAGTGTTTATTGAAACACAAACCACTAGGAGAAAATTGGCGGACCTGCCAGAAATAAAACACCGCGCATATGAACTGAACAAATGGGAGAACTAAGGTACACTGCCCAAGGCAGGGGGAAACAGAAGTACACACTCCAAGAGTGGCTAAACTAGAAAAACAAAAACTGGACCTAACTAGACTGACGGACACACTGGGAGACTTAAACAAGAGGCAGACGAGCCGTAGACGCAGCAAAATACAAGAATCGGGAATCATACAAAGGAAATACTCAGAAGGCACAAAGAGCTGAGATTTCACCATGCAGATCTGAGTCAAACACAAGGTTCCGTCTGACGGCCCCTCCCATCTCTGACACATATATAGTCATGAGAGGAGGCGGGGACTCGGAATGCAATCTCGGCTGGAAACAGAAACACACGAGATTAATAAACAATTACAAGAGAACCGGGTTAACGATAATGACTCGCGACAAGACGCTGAGACCATCAATCAAACTAGACAGTTTAGACAAAGGTAATCTAAACGTGACGAGTAAAAAGCACCACGAGAGAAGCGAAGGAAAGCACAGCTTAAAACGCAGTTAATCAGGGAAAGCTTAGGCAGAAATACTAAAGCTAGAATCACACGCACTCGCTAATGAGTTAATTAAGGTTAATACTACGTGATTAAATATTTATAATCTCCCTCATATAAGTGCTGGTTAGTATGGGTTAGTAATATCCTATCAGAGAACGCATTCACTCAGAGTTTCGCGAGACCCAGAATTAAACACAGCTGGAAGCAATGAATGAAATACCAGAGCCGAAACTGAAAGAGTAAACGTGATTGGACGACGAGACGCAGGCATGCTGAAGGCAGTCACGCGACATCACTGGAGAATTCAGATTGTGAGTGGATTGTCTGACGGCAGAAATGAAAGCTGAAATATAAAACGAAAGTAAAGCACTAGCACAAATAAGCCCAAGACAACACTCAAGAGGCAGAATCATAACACTGTAAGCGTATGTGAGATATGCGTGTGTCTTTGAATTTGTTTGGGTGTGTACATTCAGGTGTTTACATGTATGTGTGTATGTATTCTGTGGATGTACTGTGTGTACGTCTTATATGTGCATGCATGTGTAGTTTGTCTATGAGTTTGTCAGTTTACTGTGTGTGTCCATGTATTGTGTGTGTGTGTGTGTGTGTGTGTGTGTGCATTTGTGTGCACGCGCGCATGTGCAGTGTGTGTGTGCGTGTGTGTGTGTGTGTGTGTGTGTGTGTGTGTATTTGCGTGTGTCTGCGCATGTGTGTAGGTCCCGGCTGTAGTAATTACTATGATTAACTCTGTGGGTTTGCTGATGACACGGAGCTGGACAGAATGAATGGATTTTTATCTTCCTCTCCTCTCATTTTCACGGCGGGTATCGATTTTCAGTCCGCCAAGCTGCTCTCAACAATGCCTAAATCAAATGAGCAAGAGAATAAAGAAGCGGAGAGGAAAGGGGATGTGAAAAACAAAGAGAGACAGAGTTGGAGAGCGGGACTGAGAGAGAGAGAAGAAGAGAGAGAGCGATAGATTGTAGATAGAGTGTGTCTGAGCTTTCATTCTCCTCTATCTTTTGCCCCCCACCCCTAGAAATGGATGGGAGTGTGTGTTGGTCATTGTGTTAGCTCTCGATCCCCAGCGGCCGGAGTGTAAGAGGAGCACCATTGCGGTGACGAGCCTGCTCTCCCTACCCACTCAGCGGCTCAAAGAGCGTTTGATTGGAGGGATTTCATCGACGGGCTCATCTCAGGAGAAAATGGCTGCTCCTCACTTCAGTGCTTTTCATTTCAATGAAAAAAAAAACCCTATAGATGAAATTTCCATTTGAAAAAAAAAAACAAGCACTTTGACCCCTCTAGCTTCAAGTTAGCGTGCCTGTGTGTCTCTTTCTTTCTGCTCTCTGTCTGTCTGTCTGTCTGTCCACCTGACTGACTAAAGAAAAGTCTGTACAACAGAGGTAGAGAAATGGCTGTGTGTTCCCAGTGCAAATTGTGCTAATTTCTGTAATTTCTGAATGTTTTGTTCAATAAATGTGTTTGTCCACATGAGATGTTTTCTCCATGACTGACAATGGAAAGTCTTGCACTATGCTAAGCAATCAATTTGTAATTGATTTGTAATGCTTATATAATTCATATCATGCTTAAAATGAAAATAAGGAAACAAACATTACATCAGAGGCGTTAGCTAACTGAGTAGATATCTTACCGTACCTCGGACCGTCGTCGCAAAATCGATTTCATGCAGGTAAACATGATCACATGCCATTGAATTTTGCAAGTCAATATGGAAAAATGTCTCTACCTCTTGTGTGTTTTCCATTAATATTTAATAAATCAAGTTTTAATAAATTTGTACACCATTTCATGTGAATATAGTTAATGCAGCTCTTGTGATTTCAGTGTGAAAATACAGCCTTCACTCAAAATGATGCATTTGACTCAAGGCCAACCTTGGACTAAACTTTCTGGAAAAAATGGTCATAAAATAACCATAAAAGTTGATTCATATTTAATTTATTAACTTTGTAGATTGAAGGATTGGAGGACTGTACAGTAGAAATGAACAATTTTTATCACTTGCATTTCTCAGCAAGATTTTACTCTGCCCTGAGAAGAGTGATTCTGGCACTTCCAAACCCAAACTGAGACTACGAATATTTAGATTATTTCCGCAGCAGCAGAGAGAAACTCACTCACGTTTTACTTAGATCACTCACTACAAGCCATTGTACTTTCCAAAGACGGCACATTTGTGCATCGATCACACCCGTGTCCAACCTGGTGTGATTACCACACAAGAGCGACTGATTGCGCCCGGCTACCTGGCAATCAAAAGACCGTCCTGCAATCAGTAGAAAATCACACCCGTGGTGTTTCCCCTGGCAACCGTGGAGGCAGGAGTCAGTGGCGGTCTTAAGCTACCAGGGGCCTGTTTCTAAAGGTAATGCCCCCCCAACAAAAAAATAAACTAAAATAACGGGGAGAAAAAGCAAAGATACATGTTGGTTTGAAGAACTCGTGCCATATTTTCAGATTTCACCATATAGTGTTTGTTCATCCAAAAATAAGATTTGGGCCACTGAATCTTTGATATTAATTGTACATCCTTTATTCACTGGTCATTTCAAATTATAATCAGCCATTAGAAATTTATTTGCATTTTACTCACTGCAAATCGTGAACATCTTAGAAAGAATTTATCTTCAGCTGTCTTCGGCGATGACTTGACAGAAGTTATCTTGCTCGTGGCAGAGAACACATTGTCAATGTCATTGGACTCAGTGATTCGTAATTGCGAATAAAACCTGACACTTTGAAAGCAAAAGCTGTATAAGCCATCGGTTGATAAGTCGACCCCAAACTGCTGTGGTCCCAACTTTCCCCATCTATTCTGTTCTTAGAACAGCCGGTAAATAAGCTCAGGATGCTGCGTAATAAGCCCATCCTAGAATAAGTGGAAAAACTATTTTATGCAAAAATTTGACTCAAAAACCAAAATAAATCCATCTACCACGATGGAGCAAAATCAAAACTTCGGTCATGATAGCAAAACCAGAACAAGACCAGGACCTGCAATTTGAAAACGAAAAAAACCTAAGCTTCAAATCTGTTTGAGTCAATGGGATGAATATTTCATCGACAAGCATGCCAACACTTTTTGCCATTAAATTAATGAATTCAGGTTTTTTACAATTGCTTCATATGTAGCTTAATACTTTAATAGTGAAAAGCTTTACCATGCTGGCCAACCAGCTGTGCAAACAGGGCCTCATTTGACCTGCTTAGTCATTTTGTTGGTCAAGTGAACATTGTGGAATGAAGGCTGGATGCTATCATCATATCTACAGACCTATTTATGCAAGTAAAATAGGCTACCTTTTTCAGACACCTTTCCTCATCATAGCCTCATAAAATTCGTAGTACGTAGTGTCTCGTTTCATTGCACCATGCCTACAGGCTGATTATCACATTGTTCCTTTTCCCCCATGATGTGAAAAATATTTGTTTTCATCAATGTATGGAAATAATATTCTTTGACAACATCTTGTTTTTCTATTGTTTTCAGCTTGACTTCTGCATTTGGAACACTTCCCGTTATGTCATATCTGCTAATTGGCAAATTTTGGTCAATTTTCATTTTGTCTTCAGTAAATCTCTGCTCAGACCTCTGCAAAAGATTTTTTCGAGAAAAAGGGTCAAATTTGGGGCATTTAATTAGCAGGATACTGTATAAGAACAGTTTGGTCAAATGTGTACCAGAATAGTTTTTATTTCAAGAAAGTTCAATGAATTTGCACATTAAATACTTCTATGCATAATGTGCAATTTCAGCAACATGGAAATCTCCACATAGAAAAAAAAAACAAGCAATATACTTCATTAGGAACTGCAACAATGATATTTATAGCTTTGGAATGAGGAGAGGCCATGCCCTTCATGGCAACTAATATCCTACATTGAACTGCACTGCATGTTTTGTATCAGCGACATCTACTTTGTGGATGCTACATTCACACTGCAAGCAACAAGAAGCTTCAACAATACTCAGCACCTCTAGTTTGGCCACTTGCCTTTAAGATGCAAGCCGCCGGTTAGCATTCCTAAAGCAGTGCTGGTAAGGCAGCATTAGGCTACATTAGCTGGCAAGTTTGGCAGATGTATATAATGATAAGCAGAAAATAATTGTAAATAAAAATACCATTGACCTACAGTGGCTCCAATAAGTATTTGTACACTACTGTACTTCATGGAGCCGGTTACGGATGGCCTAGGCACAAACATGGCTTCCAGTTGCTTCCTCCACTTTGGTGGCAAGACTGGAGGCCGAGGACTGTCTCTCCCTCTGTACCAGCAGGGAGATGTACCGGTCAGTGCACTGTCTGGTCTTCCTGGGATGTCCTTTCCTGGCTGCATTGGCTATGCGTCCAGACTGTTTGTACTTCTTGATGATGCACTGCACGGTTGTGTGGCGTAACGATAGCCGAGTTCCAATTTTTCTGTTGCTTTGGCCTTCTTTATGTAGCTGAATGATTTGCTCCCGCATTGGACGGGGTATCTCGCCTGTCTTAGCCATATATCACCGGAATTCATTATGGGCATGGTCAGGCCATTTACATAGGCCAGTCTGTGTCCAGTATGGTCACGCTTGACCAAATCAGACCAAGTTAGTCAACCATGTCCTGTAAACATCTTGAGTCAATTTTAGGTGAGTATTATAAGTTTTGTGACTTACTAATGGAACTGTACAGATACTTATTGGGTCAGATAATCGCCTTTCTTACCAAATATGCCATTTTGACAATAAATATTTGTTTAAAACATATTGATTATCAAATATTTTAATCACTTTTACACACAATAGCAAGCATTTAGCCGAATATATAAAAGCTGTTATGTAGTCGAATTTTCAAGTAGTGTACAAATACTTATTGGAGCCACTGTATGTAGTAGCACAGCAGTACAATTGCTGAGTTTGCGCTATTAATGCTGTCATCTAATTGGACATGCAACATCTCTATATTAAAAGTAAGTCGCTATACCAATCAAACATGAATTGCCCTGGCAAATACCTTTTGTAGCATACAAGCGCTGTTAACCCTCTCCTTTGTGAATTTAAAGTATTTCTTCAACTCTTTCACATGGAACTACATGACCCTCTTCCATTTTTTCAGATAGGAACAAAACTGTTTGGGAAATAAAAATTCACGATTTTGGTTTTCATGAGGGTGACACATCTGGATCTGCTCACATATTGGTGTGTCGCCGAGCCACATATGACGTTCATTTGCATGAAGTCAACACAGCTCAACTTTTCTCTGCTGCTGCTGCTGTCACATAGCTTGTGCAGCTCTGTGAAGCCAGCTTTCAGTGCAGAAATGTTTTTGTTGGTGGTACATGTCAAAATAACATCCCAGCGACTGTCAGGACCCAAGGTTTCCCAGCAGAACATTACTCAAAGCATCAAACTGCCTCTGATGGCTTCCCTTCCTCCCAAAGTGCATTCTGGTGCCATGTCTTCCCCAGGCAAGCGACGCACACGAACATGGCCGTCCACATTATGTAATACAAGATGTGATTCATCAGACCAGGCCATGTTCTTCCATTGGTCTGAGGTCTGGCTCTGATGGTCATGTGACCATTGTTGGCACTATCAGTAATGGGGTCAGCATGGGCACTGTGTGATGCACTGTGTGTTCTGGCACCTTTCCATCAGAACCAGCATTAACTTTTTCAGCAATTTGTGCTGCAGTGGCTCTCCTGTCGGATCAGACCGCACGGGCCAGTCTTTGCTCCCATGTGCATCAGTGAGCCTTTGCCACCCATAATCCTGTCGCCAGTGCACCTGCTCTCCTTCCTTGGATCAGATCTTAGACCAAAAGCGAACGGACAGTTCTCATATTCAATGTGTTGGATGTGGGAGAAAAGGGAATCGAAGGACTTTGATAAAGTGCCAAATCGTTATGGCCTGACGAGTTGGTTAGAGTATCTCTGTTATTTTCCAGCACTTGGATCAGATACGTCCCTGACATTCAGATAAAGATGGCTCTTGCACTCCTTTACAGACTTTATTAATATATACTTAACCATATAGGCCTAGACTACTCTATGTCAGTCAAAACAAATGTAGGCGACTGAACACAGTCCACATGATCAAAATTACTGTTCAAAACTGAGTTGGTAGAAAAAATAAAATTGAGTAAAAATCATTCATATGTCTCAACTAACCTTTTTTAAACCCTCAGCTTGCTGGGAGGAATAGTGCACAGGCTCCCCAGTTCAGTTACATCATAATCAATGCCAAATGTAGCCCGCATGCAAATAATAAAAACAAAAAAATAAATAAAAATAAAACAACAACAATGCAATCATGTTACATAATTCATATTATTCCCATTACATGCAGACAGACTATTCACTTTCTCTGCACCTTCTGGTGAAATTATAGAAATAGGCTGTGCTTCAGCGTTGATGTGGCTCTGGCTAGTTATATGCAGTCTGCTTTATGTATCAGAGATGCCACTGATCGCCTTGCAGCACCTTATTTAAATGACACTCCTACTTGTGTCATCCGATTCACATGGAAAACACCCCCTAAAATATAACTGTGCCACAATATTCGTCTCTCTGCCCGGTTGTGTGAGGCTTGGCAGAAAACTGCCAGTTGGTCCTTGTGGCTGGAGAAAATAGGAATAGGGCTGGCAGTCGATCTGAAAACTTATCATGAGATGTAGCACAAGCAGAAAAATTGTTCCCTATATCTAATTCCACAAATAAAAATAAAAAAAAAGCATGGAAAATGGAAAAACTGTTCCTGGATATTTGAGGCCATATTTATAGCCACATTGGAATATCTAATTGGTCACCGGTTAAGGGGCTAGTAAAATGTTGGAGTGCTTTAGAGCAAATTCAGGAACATGGTTGGAAAAGTATTTTATTTAAACGCTATTTGATATTTCTGTATCACTTGAACCATTTTGAACTTAATATAAGTGCAAAATGGCACCTTTTTCTTTTCTTTTTTTAAAAAAGATATTCCCTCTAACTGCAGTGGTTAGACAAAGTGAGAAAGAGGTGGTTATACTCCATACTGTAATCACTAGTATTGAAATTGTACGTCGGAAAACACAACATTCTTGGGAATTGGCAGAGCTACTGAGACTGGGCATTAAAAGCAAATGAGCCCATGTTTTCATTTGTAAATTGTGTTTCACTGTTTTTCTTTAAATGTAATTGTAGAACATAATGGATACAGCTAAAGTCATTTGTCTGTTTTGTTGCAGACCTTGTTCCTGGTAACCAGTTCTAACTCACTGTGTTGAGGCTGCACTATCCTAATTTCACACTTTATTTAAAATAACACCCTACATATCTGCAAAAATTCTGTAAACAAGAGAAGCAGCCATGAAGCAGAAATGCATTTTTATTGTGCTGTGCTGGCAGCAAACCTGAATTCCTCTACCACACGCTGCAGCTCTTTGTCAGCAATCCTAACAGTTTTAAATTAGGCCAGAATACTGACAGATTCCATTTCTCAAAGACAAATTCCACTGTCTGACAGGCAGGTTCTTTTGCTAAATTACCGACTGCAGAAACGGAAACAAAAGCAGTAACCTTTGAACTGCAACAAGCAAACAGTTATTGACATTACAGCCGCCGCAATTAATCTGCAGTTCAGGCAGAGTCAGAAAATGAAATGTTGAAAAATTGAGTGCACCTGAGGTAAAAAGGTAAGTTTCATTTTGCAAAATAAAAGGATAAACATACAGCATTTGTGAAAATTGACTGACAACCTCCGAATTAAATGTCCATCATGTTCGTGCCACAGTTGGCAGTTAAAGTGTAATTCCAGGTTATGCTTGTTTGCTGGTCTGTTCTTTCATAATGCAGTTAAAGGAGTTAAATATACACAGCTCGAGACAGAGAGCTCTCTCATGCTCCAGAAGTGTACTTGGAATGGAATATTTTTTTTCTTCTCTTCCCTTTACCTTTGTTTTTTGACCCTGTCCCCCCTGTGAATGTGCATGAGGTCAAAGTGCAAAGCTATAATTTGAGGATATTTTCATGCAATTTGCGTGACCTTCATAAAAATGACAGCTATGGTTATGGGTGGTGGCCATCTAAATACTTATGGACAGCATTGTGGGGGTATTTTCCCTTTGGCGCTGAAGCTCATTTCACGGGTAAACCGTGAATCAGCCCGATCAATACGAGGGCTCTTACTGCCTCGTCAGAGTGCAAATTGATCCTGAATGTTGAGTGGGGTTTGCGTTGTCACCTGTCAGCGCTGCCTGCGAATCTGTTACAATGTTAGTTTCAGTCAGAGTGAGAAAATGGCTGCCAGTGCAGTCTATAAGGGATTAAACAGCTGACACAAAGGTCACAGTGCTTGTGTGGAGGAAACAAAGCCGTCTCATTATCATGCAGATAAGAAGGGGGAAAAAACAGACTTAGCCTTCACTTGTTTCTGTCAAACTGCAAAATTCTTTCTATTAAACTCAGCATTGAAATTCAGCGATGATTCCTTGGTGCTTAATGCGGGAACTTAATGTTACAACATAGAGAAGCTTACAGTGAACAACATAATTCATTGGACAGTTTTTTTTATTATTATTATTATTTGTCACTGTATACTGTCAGTCGGCCAATTGAGCACATACAGAAAAAAAGTCACTGTCCAGTAAATTATGATGCATGCTGTATACCTCCCAAAATAGTTTATTTTATTACATTATAACAGCACTTTCCTTGTTTCGCATTCTTTCAAAAATACCAGTATCATCCGATAAAATGATTTTTGTAAATTAAGCTCATCTTATGATAACAATAATAACAATAATAATAATAATAATAATAATGTTGCCTTTGTACAATTGCTGTTGCCCATAGGGCATTCAGGAAAACAAACAATCACGATCAATCATTTTATCACTTTACGCGAGAGGTACTGCGGGCTGGGCGGTGGGAGGATTCAAACTAATGAGCCGAACACTCGTAATCATTACATTCTGCGATGTAAAGAGCCTCTTAATTTCAAAACTAAAAACTCAGCATGAAATGAAGTACAAACGCTTATGCGTTTGGCTGTAATGGATTTGCTAATAAGAAACAGCATGCTCTGTTTGAAAAAAGTTACTCTTGCAGAATTACAAAAACTTTCATAAACATCTGCTGTGGGCCCATTACATGCAAGTCTATTCAACTACTTTGCTGCCTTGCGTGTCATGTCACAGTTCATAAACAGCCACTATGCTAATGTTTAACCACCAAGTTGCACGGGAAAGCAAGCCGACCCACTTTAAATTTGCCAATGTATAATGTATTGTGTGTACCGTCATAATAACTGCAGCGCTAGATTATTCTGGGCTAAGATGGGTTTAGATGTTTGTTTTCACCTTTCTTATTTCAGTAGCCCTTTTTATTAAGTGGAAAGTGCCAGACACATACAAAGCAGCCGGGCCTCGATGGCAAATCGCTGAGGATTGGAAAAACGGGATTCAATATAAACACACTGTCGCATTATTCCATGGAAAATGGATTCCCCCGTAACTAAACCCGAAATGCACAGTTACCACACTGTTGTGTTTACTGTTGAGGTAGAAAAAGTGGCAGCGATGAAATTGGGCCCCGGGACATTACCATACAAATACAGATCCTTAGCACTGCTGTCTGTCTTGCACAGAAGTTTACCGGAGTGCATCACTCTCAATATGCTTTTTAACGACGTAATCCGAGCCCGCAAAACAGTGTCGGACAGATCTGGAGGGCAAATGCGTGCATTAATGTTCAGGTACTTGAATGAACACTAATGCATACAGAGAGAGGAAGGACATATTGAGATGATAGTGCGGACGTGATTAAAAATATAACTCTATCGGTAGGCTGCTTATTCGGATGTTGCCTGTTTCCGATAGTGCAGTTGTTTCAGGACTTACCCTGTCGCACTGAACCCAACAAAAAAAATATTTTTTTGTCGATGTTGGCCTATATGTGACAGACGGGAGAAGGCAACAGCAACACGAGCGTAATTTGTTTGCTTCTTTGGTGGTGAAGGAATAAGGCAGCATTGTTATAATTTCATCCCTTACAAAAGTGTTTCTCAAACTCGGTCGTAAAGCTGATAAAAGCTGATAATTTTTTCTCATTTTGTCACTTTTCATGTTTAGAAGGGCTATTTTCTGTCTTAAAGCACATTGTGACAAAATGGCTATTCATTACATGACCAGTAGCAGCCTAGCCCTCATATTTATTTAACGTTTTTTTTTTTTCATTATTATTATCCCCCCCCAAATAGCAACAACAGAAATGACATTTTTCTCCGAGAAATTTTTTTCATTCACCAAGACTGTGGTGAATAAGTGAGCTGCCTGTTTCTTCCCACAAGAGTCTCTTTCATTTTTTCCCCTTAAACTTTGCGAAAAATAACAGCTTTGGCTCAATATGATTTGCTTCGTCGTTGAATTCTTAATTATCTAATAAATGGCAAGTTTAGTGACTATCTGTCTGCATTGGCACCACTGAGAAGCCAGTTGATTCTTTAATTTCAACAGTTACAATTTTTTCCCTCTTATTTTGCAATAAAAAATCCTTCGTAATGTGGTGCAATATGAATAAGGAACGCCTCAGGGCATACATAATTATTTCTGACATAATGTGGCTCAACACTGTGAATAATCTGACAGCAATACAAAGTAATTCAGAAAAATAAACAGCTTGTTAAAATTACGGGATTGTAATTTGGTTTGCATAAAAAACAGCATATACAGTTGTCTCACAGAATGGAGTTTGGAATCACTGTTCTTTTGTCAGCTGAATGGCATTTGTGGATACATTCGGACTGCAGCCACTATGCTAATTGTGTGGAGCAAACAGTGAACCTGCTGTCCTGTGTGCTAAAAGGCAAGGCAAACCTGGTTCTGTCTGTGTCAACTGATTATAATGCAATCATGCGCGGCTTAACAGAGGTTCAGTAAGCCAGAGCCAGGGCTGCCCCTGGCGGTGTGAAAATGAATCATGGATCATGAGGGCATCCCAAAGCCAGGAAAGGTCTACAAAAACAAATAAAGGAATTAAGTAATATAAAAATAAAAATTAAAAAATATATAAATCTATTTATTATTCGAGGAATATGGTGCCGTATTGGAAAATTAGACATATGAATGAACAAATTATTATTTTGTTTACAACTGTTTTCTTGGTATAAAAATGTTTACTCTTAGTCATGAGTGTCCTTTCCTGCCAAAAAGCATTTTGAGTCAGCGTGCTTGATGCAGAACGTGTGCCTAGACTCATGCTTATGAAGGTGCATGTGTGTGCGTGTGTGTGTGCGTGTGTGTGTGTGTGCGTGCGTGAGAGAAAATGAGTGAGAGGGGAGTGAGACAGTGGTGAGGAGACAGTAAGAGAGAGTGAGAGGGGAGTGAGACAGTGGTGAGGAGACAGTGAGAGAGAGTGAGAGGGGAGTGAGACAGTGGTGAGGAGACAGTAAGAGAGAGTGAGAGGGGAGTGAGACAGTGGTGAGGAGACAGTGAGAGAGAGTGAGAGGGGAGTGAGACAGTGGTGAGGAGACAGTAAGAGAGAGTGAGAGGGGTGTGAGACAGTGGTGAGGAGACAGTAAGAGAGAGTGAGAGGGGAGTGAGACAGTGGTGAGGAGACAGTAAGAGAGAGTGAGAGGGGAGTGAGACAGTGGTCAGGAGACAGTAAGAGAGAATGAGAGGGGAGTGAGACAGTGGTCAGGAGACAGTCAGAGAGAGTGAGAGGGGAGTGAGACAGTGGTGAGGAGACAGTAACAGAGGATGTTTAAAATGAAACTTGTGGATGATGTCTTTCATTAATCTCTGCCAGCAGTGCATGTCCTCACATGTCCTCACATGTCCTCACATTTCCTTCATTGCACTAATGCCTGCTGAAGCTGATGGAAAAGTGCTCACTCATGCCGGTCTTTATTCAAGTGCTGCAGGTACACTGCTAATCAAAGCCTACAATTCAGACGCGATGCATTTCAGTGCAGCCGCATAATTCTGACTAGGGTAAGCCTGTTGCGGAAATTTGCTGGTCCCCGAATCTCATGCATAATGCAGCAAGCTGTTTGGGGAAGCAGTCGCGCACACCTCTCTTTAATAATTCTGGACTAATGGGACATCATTGCAGGTGGCAGATGTTGAATTAAAGCACAAGCAGGTAGCTTCAACCAGACAGACGGCGAGGTTGCTTTAGAGCGCGGGCCTCTGACTAACCCGTTTTTTAATTAGCGGATTTCCGCTGGCTTGGGAGTAGACTGAAACTAAAAAATCAAGAGTGAAAAAAAAGTCCCCGCTCCTGGTTTTGTGTGAACATCTGCTGTTTTGGTGATGGGAAACAGTGAACACATGTCGTAGGTGTTCAGAGGCGCTGCTTTTAACGCGGCGCCTGGAGTTTACACGAGGTGCCACGTGCAAACGCGCACGCCGGTGGAAATGTTGTGCGAAATTTTGCCATTAAGAGCAACAGGCCTTTTGAAAATTAAAACATTTGGGTGAAAACAACTAATGCTTTGAACAAGTGACTCACTGCTTTCAAACAATATTTTTATTCCATTAAATAAAGGACAGAAAGTAGAGGTAGGTCCCAGTGAGTTACAGATTACAGAAGATTCACTCTACACTCTGGTCTGTAAAATGCTTTTTTTTTCAAAGCTTGTTTTTGGGACATTAAAATGCCTTATAGTATTATGTCAGATTAACCCGTTTATGCCCAGATTTTTTTTCGCAGTTGTAAGGCATAGTTTTTTATCAGTTGAGTCCCTGTGAATCATGTTATATATTTATTTTTTTCCATTTTGCACTTTGTTTTGAAGAAAATAGCATTTTTATGACTGGCAACAATTGTTGCCAGTAGTCGCATAGCTTGTCACTAGGTCAAATGTCACATAATAATAATATAGAAATAATAATAATAATTGTTATTATAATATAGCCATAATAAATAATAACAAAAATCCAACCTTTAATTCAAGTGCATTTATTCAGTGGGAAAAAAAATCCCACTTTAAGAAATAATTCTTTTACATCAAATCATGCGTGCCACAATTATTAGCACCCCCGATGTTTATACTTTGTACAACCTTATTTTGCCAACAAAACAGCACCTAACCATCTCCTATAATGTTTCACAAGATGGAAGAATACAGAAAGAGGGATCTTTGATCATTCCTCTTTGCACAGTCTCTCTAAATCATCCAGCGACCTGGTTCCTCTCCTCTGCACTCTCCTCTTCAGCTCACTCCACTGGTTTTCAGTGGGGTTGAGATCTGGGGACTGAGACGGCCATGGAAGGAGCTTGATTCTGTGTCTGGTGAACCATTTCTGTGTAGATTTGGCCACATGTATAGGGTCAGTATCTTGCTGAAAGACCCAGTGATGACCCATCTTTAGCTTTCAGGCAGAGACCACCAGATTTTGATTTAAAATGTCCCGGTATTTCAAAGCGTTCATGATGCCATGCACCTTAATAAGGTTTCCATGGCCTCTGGAAGAGAAACAGGCCCACAGCATCACCGATCCTCCCCCATACTTCACAGTGGGCATGAGGTGCTTTTCTGCATACTCATCTTTTGTGTTCCGCCAGACCCACTTAGAGTGTTTGTTGCCAAAAAGCTCTATCTTGGTCTCATCTGACCAAAGCACATGGTCCCAGTTGAAGTCCCAGTACCACTTAGCAAACTGCAGACGTTTGCGTTTATGATTGTGAGTGAAAAAAGATTTTTTCTGTGCATGCCTCCTCAACAGTGTGTTAGAATGTAGATAGCGCCTGATGGTTGTTTTGCAGACTTTGTTAAAGAATTGCAACAAATGGTAGCATCTTGGGATCACAATGAGCTTTGGAGAACTTTTTATTTCTCTTACCATCCTCCTGGTGGCAAAATAACCTAATAATGCCTTACTTGAATGGTGTGTTCCTTTGTCTTTCCCATGTTGAAGAGTGGATAAGAGAAATGGCCTCTGTGTCACTTCATATTTATACCCCAGGGAAACAGGAAGTGATGATTTACTAATTAAATGTTCCTAGATACTCTGATCAACTTTGTAAACTACTGTAGAAATGACAGAAATACTTCAATTACATTTATTTCCTAGGAATTGATAGGGGTGCCAATAAGTGTGGAACAGGTGATTTTATGAAAAATAAACCAAGACCAAGATAGAGCTTTTTGGCAACAAACACTCTAAGTGGGTCTGGCGGAACACAAAAGATAAGTATGCAGAAAAGCACCTCCTGCCCACTGTGAAGAGTGGGGGAGGATCGGTGATGCTGTGGCCCTGTTTCTCTCCCAGAGGCCATGGAAACCTTATTAGGGATTTTCCTCTTTTTTAATCATTGTCCTATATTATTTAGAAAAAAACTGAATTTATTAGAAGCTAAAGAACACATCTTAACCAGAGGCGCCAATAATTATGGAGGGCGCTGTATTTTCCGTTAAGCAGTACTTTAAAAGTCTACACAACGATATGCTAACATAATCATGTTATCTTCTACAGCATGTAGTGAGGTGATTTTAAACTGTAAACAATCATTTGTAGCGCTATTAACTTGGTATGAAGTCACTGTAGTATAAGAGAATGTGGGTTAGCAAGTCAATCTTGAGGATTTCATCCTTGATTCTCAATCAACATTGTTAAAAAAAAAAAAATCAACATTTCAACTTTATGTGGACCAAGACTTTTAAACAATTTTGGTCCAAATCTACTCCTGCAAGTGGGGAAGAAGTCAAAAATGTCTTGTCTGGGACAACTGCAAGAATGCAGGGTTCTAAGTGGACCCATTATGTAACAAGACTTGGGCTGGCAATAGAGATCAACAATTGTAGGAAGCCTCATCCACATCACCCAGAAGGAAGAAGTTGAAAGCGCTTCAGCAAATCAGAGGCTAGGGGGCCATATTGGATTCTTCATTGACCTGAAAATTAGAATACCTAGTCAGGGCCATGAGACAGACCTTGGCACCAAGTTTTATCAAAATCTGACCATCTGGCCTGAAGAAGTTTAACATGTGTCCCCAATCATTGAATTTTGAATCAAGCCAAAAGGAAAAAAAAAAAAAAAACTTGGTCAGGGCCATAAGATGAACATTTGTACCTAGTCTCATTCAAATCTGGCTTGTAGTAGTTGAGAAAAAGTTGAAAATGCTTCAGCCAATCAGAGGCCAGGGAAGTCACATTGGATTCTGGGGAATGAGCCAAGCTCTTGGAACAAATGTAAAATTAATAAAATATCGTTTAAGTATTGGATTCTGAAATGTGCCACAAAAAATAATAAATAACACCATTTGGTTAGGGGAGGGGTCTACAACTCTGTTCCTGGAGAGCTACCATCCAGTAGGTTTCTACTCCAACCCTAATTCAACACACCTGACTCAGGTCATTAGCAGCTTGTCAAGATCTCTCACTGGGAAATGCAGGTATGAATTTCTTTAGCTGGAGTGATAACCTTCAGGGTGGTAGCTCTCCAAGAAGAGTATTGCAGACAAATGAATTAGGGCCATGAGACAAGCATTTGTTCCAATCTAATCCAAACCTGACCAGTGCAGCTGAATAAGTAAAAAATATGCAAAGCTCCATTAAAAACGCATGGGTGAGGTATGCACTGTATTCGCGGCATATCGAAGAATCGATTGATTTCTATTGCTTTTCCAGTGAGGCACGAGAGGAAATAAAGAAAAGTGTGTGGTATTGTAATCCTGATTTGCGCCACGAGCATGCAACAAGCACTTCAGTAATAACAAACATTGAGCTGTTTGTAATGTGTACAGTGACACTTGACTTGTTCTTTTTGGTGTGGTCAATAGCCTACATAAAACCAACAACAAAAAAAAAAAAAGAAAAATGCTACTGCATCAAGATTATGGAGCGGCTTGTGACACAGGAGAGAGAAAAAGAGCCTTTGCCATGTTACGGGCAGATCTCAGCCGCCGAGAGGTGGTGCGTCATTTGCACTGTCACCGTTCAGCAATCAGTCTGCTGTCTATCCGCGAATGGAACACAGGCACTGTCACTGACCAACCCCGCTTAAAGCAGCCACGAGTGACGATGGCGGCTCAAGAGCGCCACATCTGGTTACAGCCTGTACGTGACTGATTCCAGGCCGCAACCAAAACTGATCATGAGATGAGGGGTCCGAAACAATTGAGGGTGATCGCATGCACCGCTTGACGCCGTCTATGTGAGCAACACATTTGCGCACACGGGCCCTACGGAAAACCCAGTTTTGGCACCAGGGGCGTAGTTTAGGGGGAGACGTGGAGGACATGTTCCCTGCACTTTTTGAAAAGGCAGCATTGGACCCCCCCCCCACACACTTTTCACTGTCCTAAAACTAAAAAAAAAAAAAACACTGCACGCACTAAGACCTCGAGGAAATAATACCTGCTCAAGCTGCCAGTGGTTAATCCTGTTCAACTTTCCCTCCCTTCTTCTCTCTAAGTACCGCCTTTCATTCAAACAGACAGTAGGCTTTGCCAGCATTTAAATGCTGGCGAATCCTGATGTCTAAACCCCCGAACCACTGAAGACGGATTACAGACGATTTCATATAAAGAAAAAACTGTGCGAGTCACATAAAACCAAATTTACGAACATTTATTTTGCGGGGAACAGCTTGCGTTCCTCTTATTTAGGTAGCTACATAGATAAACAGTATTAGGAACTTCCTTAAACGACGTTGCTGAGTTGGGCAGTTGATTGTTAAAGTGAGCTACTTATGCTGGGTGCACACTACAGGAGTTTACAAATCTTTTAAGATCTTAAAATCATGGGGGGCTGCACGCATAACGATTATTCTTGCCGATTTTAATCAACGAGCTGTGTATGAATTCAGTCAAGAAGGAGATTCAGCACACTACAGTTTATCCTTATTGTCTTAGATTTCACAAAAACTTGCATGATCAGATGTGACTTTGACAAAATTTCCCCTTTTCATATTTGCTTAGAGGAAGCTAACGCAATGCCATTAACAAATAAACAATCCTTTGCTATTCCATGTTCAATGTATGGTCAATATGTTTACAGTAATGTTTTCTCCCTTAAATAAGTACTTTTTAGATGCCATTTAAAAAAAAATAGGGAGTTTATCCAGTCTTCTTTCATAAACCGATAATCAAAGGGTCAAAAAGATACACGGAATTACTGAGGGAGATGAGGTTTTTTCTAATTAATTATGAAAGATTTACATACTTGCAGTCTCGAATCAAAGCGTAAACGTAAATGAATCTTTTTGTCGCCATCACCTCATAATCATTACAGGCTACATATAGCCTCGGCTAGGTCTTAATTGTTTGGTAAAAAAATAAAGTTAAAAATGATTGATTGTCAATCAGGCATAGTACGAGGTTGACAAAATCAAGCGATAAAAGGAAAAGTAACTGCCCCCGCTGAGCGCACATCTCCGTTCACATCTGACCTTGGGCTGCACTACAGCAGGATTTGATATTTTCGAGATAACTTGAAGTTTAATCTGGTTTTCAGGACCACTTAAATGGTTATTACTGCGGTGAATTGGCACGTTGACCTATGCCAGTGCTTCTCAAATTCGGTCCTGGAGCCCCACTGTGTATGCTGTTTTTTGTTCCAACCACAATTGCAATTGTTGGATTTTAACCATCTGTTTGTTTGCTTTAATTAGCTGCATTCCGTGTTAAGACCAGTTATTTACCATTTTAACCTACGTTTTGAAGGACATATCAATTGTGCCATGAAGAATAAAAACCCTTGAACATATTGTGCTTATTTTCTTTAGTGAGGATTTTCAGGTGAAAACATTACTAAACAGGTCAAATTAGACTTTCACAATCAGTAAGCTCCAAATTAGGTTGCTGACACTGGTGTTTTGAGTTCTCTCAAAATAATTTGTCTGAACTTAATAAACATGACACAAAACTGGTGTGACTATTGTTTGCCAATAAATAATTATTGTTTGTAACCATGTGTCAATAGCTCCACAGATTAGAAACCTACTGTTTCTTGATTAACCAATCGTTCACATTGATTAAATGTTTGGTTAAATTGTTTCCCTCAGCAGTTATTTGTACTAGTTTTTAATATATCTTAACTTGGATATGGAATTTTTATTCTTCATGGCATGTATACATTTGTCAAATGTGGCTGAAGAGGATTAATAACTGCTCTAAAGATAACTGCACCTAATTAAGACAAATCAACAGCTCTCTAAAATCCTAAGATTGCAATTATGGTTGGAACAAAAACCAGCATACACAATACACAATGCTAATCTGAAGTATGTGTCCTCATTTGTTTACCTGAGTATAAATCTGAATACTACTCTGAGTGATGATGATTGTGTACGCGCTCAGTTAAGAAGTGTGTCTAGTTGTGCTAATTGTATAAGTCGCAAATTTTTCTTCTGTTCTCCACCTGTTAAGAAAAGCCTGTTTACGACATATTGCGCCCAACTATTTGGGGCATAACTCTGGAACTCTGTTAGCTCCGGTGTTCTTTCTAAATGTCGTGTTGCATACAACAACTGCTTCCGGATCATTATGAATTTGCCTCTGTGGTGCAGCGCTAGTGAAACGTTTGTCTCTCACTCAATAGATACATTTGAATCTAGACCAGGGGTTCCCAAACTTTTCCAAATCAGGGCCCACTTGAAAATCCAAAAAATGTCCGCGGCCCACCTTTGTCCTATAAACAGTAGACGAAATTATGCATTCTCAGAACACGCAACAGCAACAATAATTGTTGTTGTTGTTGTTGTTAAGAAAATAAATAAAATAAAAAAACAACAACAATAATTGTTGTTGTTTTTTATTTATTATTATTATTATTATTATTGTAAAGATTCAGGGTTGCAATAAAAGCAGGGGGATAAAGGAAGCCCAAACTTTTAATCTGTGGTGTACACACAAGACAGAATTAATTATCGAGCACAGTACGTGCTCCTTTGATTATGACCCCCGGTCATGACCAGAAAGCTACGTTCCGATCATAAACTATGTAAGGTTCCTAAAATATTGGAGGTCTATAGCAATCAATAGGTTATTACTTCTAAATATTTTTTAAAATCGTGCAATAAATATTTTACAATAAAATCATAAAAAAATCATATTTGCAAAAATGAATCATATTATTAATGACCTCTCACGGCCCACCTGCAGTATCACCACGGCCCACCAGGGGGCCGCGGCCCACACTTTGGGAATCACTGATCTAGACGAAGGAAGATATGTTATTCCTTCCTGAACAGGGTATTCGTGTCCAGTAACAAGTTGGTTAAGCGCATGACAAAATCAGATGCTTTCTATAGAAATTCGTATTTCAGAAATATATATGGCCTGCTGTGCATCTAGTATATATATATATATATATATATATATATATATATATATATGTTATGTATGTATGTATGTCCTTTCATGTATGTATTTAGTCTGTGTTCTTTTTAATGAGTGTTTTTATGGGTTTTTCTTAAACCTGATAAAAAGAATAAAGAAAGAATGGGGCGCAAGGACCGAGTTTGAGACACTGATTGCTGAATGTATAACCTGCACAGAAGCTCGAATGTGATTTTCCCAAACGAGATAGGTAGGGGAGAAGTTGTGACAACTCTGGTTGGCTAAAAACAAGTTAAAACAGGCTTTGCAGACAATAAGCTTCTTGGGAGGGCATACACACTGCTAGAGGGAGGCCTCTTATGATTGCTTGCTTTCAACGCGATCACTCCCACACAACCTCAAACAGCTTCTTGTTAGCTGAAGTCAGCAAGCATGCACTTTGTCTAGATGCATAATCATTAGCTGCCTTATGTTGTTCCGTATACAATTGTGAATGACATTATTGTTGAGATTATATAGCCATCTAGCTAGATAGCTAACGTAAGTTAAGAAAAATCTTTGAAAATAATTGTCATTTTTAAGCAATGTGATGTGGTTTTTGCCCTAACTTCACTAGCAAGCTTCAACAATTATTACTCTGCCGTTTACTGTTTTCCTGGCGGGTTTGGAGGTGAAGCATGTGACTTGTATTTACATCAGTGGTCTTGCACGCAGAATCTGAGGGCGCGCAGTTTTGAAAAAATTCCAATTCCCAAATAATGTGGCTTTAAAAGCCGCTGGGGTCAGGTGCTAAGGTAAATACATATTTTGATTATTATATTGCTTTGATGGCAGCTATCAGAGTACCGTTATTGTAAATTCTTACTCAATGTCAGCATTCGGTGAAAAATTATATGAGATCAAGTGGTCACCCACATAACCCCCCACCCACCTCATTTCCAGGGTGGTTTAACTGCGCTCTTTTCCACCTTATGGGGTACGCCAATATTTTGATCAATTTCATTACTTTCTGATGTATTTTGCATTAAATTTATTTTATTTAAGCATCGCGTTGCGAAGCAGAAGTGTTCCTCACTGCGGGGGTTCGATCCCCGCCTCGTACTAACCAGCAGTAGTCGGCAGTTCTTTTCAGAAGTAGCGCGCAATTGGCCAATGTGCTACAGGGATGCAAATTGGGAAGAGTCTGCTGGAAAGGGGTATGTAGATTAGAGTTACCCTTGGCGCCTCCTGTTGACCAGATGGGCGCTCATAAGGAAGATTCTGGGATCACAAATATTCGGGAATCATCCGCCCGCATTCTGAGCCTCAAAAGTTTCAACTAGTGATACATAGGAAGCAGTGGCTCGTGAGCGCGAGCATCGGAGGAGAGCTGTGAAGTGTGTACACTCCCCTGAGTTGCCAACAGGGGGCCGCATATGCAAAGAAGCCCAAGTACTTGCACATTGTTCCTTAATTTGATATTCCAGGTTTGGGCAAGTTAAGAGATACCAGAATTAAAAATAATATATATATATTATTACAGATCAAAAAAACATGGTTAATTTATTCTACAAAACCAGTGAAGTTGGCACGTTGTGTAAATCGTAAATAAAAACAGAATACAATGATTTGCAAATCCTTTTCAACCTATATTCAACTGAATACACTGCAAAGACAAGTTACTTAATGTTCGAACAGGTCAACTTTGTAATTTCTTGCAAATATTAGCTCATTTGGAATTTAATGCCTGCAACATGTTTCAAAAAAGCTGGCACAAGTGGCAAAAAAGACTGAGAGAGTTGAGGAATGCTCATCAAACACTTATTTGGAACATCCCACAGGTGAACGGGCTAATTGGGAACAGGTGGGTGCCATGATTGGGTATAAAAGCAGCTTCCCTGAAATGCTCAGTCATTCACAAACAAGGATGGGGCGAGGGTCACCACTTAGTGAACAAATGCGTGAGCTGATTGTCGAACAGTTTAAAAACAACATTCCTCAACGAGCTATTGCAAGAAATTTAGGGATTTCATCATCTATGGTTCGTAATATCGTCAAAGGGTTCAGAGAATCTGGAGAAATCACTGCACGTAAGCGACAAGGCCGAAAACCAACATTGAATGCCCGTGACCTTCGATCCCTCAGGTGGTACTGCATCAAAAACCAACATCAGTGTGTAAAGGACATCACCACATGGGCTCAGGAACACTTCAGGAAACCACTGTCAGTAACTAAAGTTTGTCGCTACATCTGCGAGTGCAAGTTAAAACTCTACAATGCAAAGTGAAAGCCATTTATCAACAGCACCCAGAAACGCCGCCGACTTCGCTGGGCCCAAGCTCATCTAAGATGGACTGATGCAAAGTGGAAAAGTGTTCTGTGGTCTGACGAGTCCACATTTCAAATTGTTTTTGGAAACTGTGGACGTCGTGTCCTCCGGACCAAAGAGGAAAAGAACCATCCGGACTGTTTTAGGCGCAAAGTTCAAAAGTCAGCATCTGTGATGGTATGGGGGTGTATTAGTGCCTAAGGCATGGGAAACTTACACATATGTGAAGGCACCGTTAATGCTGAAAGGTACATACAGGTTTTGTAGCAATATATGATGCCATCCAAGCAACGTCTTTTTCATGGACGCCCCTGCTTATTTCAGCAAGACAATGCCAAGCCACATTCTGCATGTGTTACAACAGCATGGCTCCGTAGTAAAAGAGTGCGGGTACTAGACTGGCCTGCCTGTAGTCCAGACCTGTCTCCCATTGAAAATGTGTGGCGCATTATGAAGCGTAAAATACGACAACGGAGACCCCGGACTGTTGAACAACTTAAGCTGTACATCTAGCAAGAATGGGCGAGAGTTCCACCTGAAAAGTTTCAAAAATTGGTCTCCTCAGTTCCCAAACGTTTACTGAGTGTCGTTAAAAGGAAAGGCGATGTAACGCAGTGGTAAAAAGGCCCCTGTGCCAACTTTTTTGCAATGTGTTGCTGCCTTTAAATTCTAAGTTAATGATCATTTGCAAAAAAAAATAAAGTTTCTCAGTTTGAACATTTAACATCTTGTTTTTGCAACGTATTCAATTGAATATAAGTCGAAAAGGATTTGCAAATCATTGTATTCTGTTTTTATCTATGATTTACACAACGTGCCAACTTCACTGGTTTTGGGTTTGTACTTCAGACCTAAAGTTCTTTTGAGAATTTGCACCAGAAATGTGTCCCCCCCACCTTTGAAATCAAAACCTACGCCCATGCTTGGCGGATGCATGTGGTGCGCGTCAGAATTACAATACCACACTCTTTTGTGTATTTCCTCTCGTGCCTCACTGGAAAAGCAATAAAAACCAATTCTTAAATTTGCCGCAAATACAGTACATGCCTCACCCGTGCGTTTTTAAAGGAGCTAAGTATACATCAGCTAATCAGAGGGCAGGATAGCCATACTGGATTTCAAATCAAGCTGAAAAATGACAACATTTTGTTATAGCCACGAGATAAAAAAACACTTCATATCTGATCCAAATCTGACTTGTGGTTCTATACTGTAGAAGCAGTGTGTGCGGTCACATGTTCAGAGGGGCTTCAGTAACCTCACCCTTTGCTGTTCCACTGTCCTCTCGCTGTTCTCATTACACTTCTCCTGATTAACAATCAAAAAATTCATCAACTGAATGACCAAGACCAATCCATTATCCATAATAAGAAATGATAATGAAAAAATAAATGCCTATTGCCAACATTTATATAATTGATACAACATTGTTAGGATGGAAGCATAAATGCAAAGAATCTGAAACTTTCGCTGACTTTGCAGCAATCATTTTTTCCATCACTCAGCTGTGCATCGCACTTAACAATGCCCTTTAGCTATCACTATATTCAAACTATAGAATGGATTCTCGTGGCTTATTGCTCAATGAGCCTCGCAAACTAATTGAGGCAAATCTTTGCTGGGTCACAAGCTACACGAGCACAGAAATTAAAGACATATTGATATTTTTCGTATTCATTGATGTGCGGAAGAAAACGGCGTTTAATTTCGTAGTGCAATATATAACAAGGCTTTCAAAAATAAATTAGACTCTCTTCGGTTCTACCAATTAGTCTGAGCAACTGTTGCTAATCGGGAGAGGTAAACTGCGAGAGGTTTAGGTCATTAACCAGTGAAAAGTGAGTTTATAGCTGGCCCTGTGTTTCTGCCTTTTGGACTTTGAATTGAGCGGAGAAATAACAGCTCTATGTCAGGGCCATGAGAGGAACACATTTTGCAGATAAGTTCTGATCCAAATCTGCCAGGTAAATCTTGAGAAGACAATTAACTCGTTCCCTTCTGATTTCCTATAAAATTGTTGCATTTGCACTGAATACTTTTTCCGAAAATTACACAATATAAAGTATTAAACCATAGGTGGCCAATGACTGTGATCAACTGATTTTGTGTTTTCATCAGACTGCGAATGGTCATCCATGCAGCTGGCACCGGCTTACCGTAGGGAATGGTAGAATTTGCTGTGCTGTTGGCAGCGGCTTGCCGTAGGGAATGAGTTAAAGAGGGAGACGATGGAAAGACGATGAACGGACAGAATACGGACACTGCACCATGGCAATAGCTCACTTGGTCTTTAGATAGATAGGTACTTTATTGATCCCGAGGGAAATTTAAGTAACCAGCAGCATATTAAACATACAGAATATAGACCAATAAACAATATATACTGCTTAAAGAGCAGGTAGTGCTGTTACCCTCGACACCAAAGCTTCGGAGCTTGTATCAAAAATGTGAAACACTTCCTAATGAAGCTCCGTGTCGAAGCTTGTGTCATCTCGGCGAAATGACGTCACTCATTGCTTTCTAAGTCTCATTTAGGATGTTGCCTCAAGAAGAGGGATCACTTTCGGCGAGTGATTCGACTATCAAAGGTCTCAATCTTTTTCCGCAGCTCATGGGTAGTTGGCAGTAGTTTAGGTTTGTCAGTCCGGTTTGTGATTTTGTGCAGTGTGCGAGCTTGCAAGAAAGAGAAAGTTTTCACCCGTTCGAGAATTTTATTATTTGATTTAACCGAATAAGGTCACTTGGTGAGGCTATTAGCCCAAATTGTTAGACTATTGTCTTATGTCATATTTTCAAACCTTTTCAAATAATTTCCAATACATATTAAATTTCCTTAGTTTGATAGCTTCTCCTTTTCTTATTAGGAGAAACGTTTATTACTTTTTTTTTTAAAAATACAAAGCTCTTTGCATAACAAGCGCATTCACTGCCCTCTATCCAGTCCCTGAAAGTATCTTTTAGTTCGTTATTACATTATATGTAGTCAGAACACTTGATTTTATTTTGCATTTATTGATTTTGCCACTTTCACCCTGTGAGCTCATACTTGCCTATCATCTCCTAGGAAGCGCAATTCATATGTCTTTTTCTTGACCAATAGGGGTCTCTAGAGTGCATTTGAGACCTCAAAAAATGAACCACACTTCAGCACATTTGGCTGGAAAGCTTCAATGCTTCATGAAGCTTCATCTCACCAGCACTAAGAGCAGGTGAGCTTAAGTGTCAGAATTCAAAATGAGTATAGGAACCAAATGCAGGAAAAGAGGTATTTAATGCAAAATCCTCACCAGCAAGAAACGTAGGTCATACAAAAAGTTGAAGGCCAAAATACTGGAAGCCAACAGAGGAAAGTAAAACAAAGCTACAAAAATCCAGACAAAAAAACCAGAACTAACACAGTAGTTTGGCACAAAATACTCCAAAGAGAGCAGCAATCTGACAATGAGTGAAATCAGGCAAGGGAGCTAAAAAGGTAGGTCTAATGAGGGAATGGAAAACAGGTGTGAGCTAAACATGGCAGGGAAAAGACAAGGACAGGAAATGAATACTCAGCCACAGGGGAAACAGAGTCAAAATAAAAGTTCAAAAAAAAAAAGCAGCAAAAAATTCATAATAAAAGTCCATCGTAGGATCCTGACACTTTAGACGACACAATGAATGCCGAGAAAGATTTTAATTCCTTTTCTTGAATGTAACTCAGTCAAAACACAATGCGACTACTTACAGTGTTACTGGGATGGTCTGTTAGTGTAGTAACATTGACCTTAGTAATGTTGTGAGAATGTTGTATCAAGTGAACATCAAACAAATTGTGTTAATGGCTCTGGTGTAAAAACCTACACTTAACATGCAACACAAACAGTAAAAAATTCTTACCTAGTAATGGGGCTGTAGTACCTATTGGTGAAAAATATAGAATAAAACATGACAAAATTGTGGCTATTTTCTGAAAATGGTGAAGATTTACAAACAGAACAATGCTCAGTAAAATGTTTACAAATATGTTTTTCCCCACCCCCAAAAGCATAACAAAATTCGCAGTTTATTTATTATTTCTCTGTATTACTCATCATCTTGCTACAGTGCACCTTCATTAGCGGAGTTGCTTGCTTGTGCTTTTGAACGCGTTTGAAGTTGGATGATTTTGAAGTTGTTCTTGAGTTGCTATTTAATGGGCGTGGAAGGCCAATTGGGAGGGAAGAAGACTATTCGAAAAGCAAATGATGCAAAAGATACATTCTCTCTCAAACAAAAATTTGGAAGAGGAGTTGCAGTATTTCTGGCTCTTATTGCAATAATAAATCACAGGATTTAGCTGTGGTTCACACAGCAATTAGGAAGCCGGATAAAGGCGATTTGTTTCATTTGTTACTCTGAAAACACTGCAAGCTTCACACCGAAAAAAATGTTTTCTAGAATACGTGCACAAAAAAGTGCAACATACAGTAAAATTATTGTACTTTATTGGAAATAAAGTGTTTGCAAAGATGATTAAAGTTTAAGAATACATAAGGAATTAAATAATCAAATTTTATAATAAATATGCTGCAAGTTGTTGAACTTTCTATATCAGATGGCTGTGGAAATACATTAAAAAAATCTTTGGATGAAGTTATAGAAATGTATTCATTCTGTTTTGAAAATAAAAAAATAAAAAAAGAAATAAACAAACAAGTGGTGCCAGGCACAACAAACTCCGCCCCTCGCACATACTTTGACCTAATTTTCTGAAATTCAATAGGCATCTAGTCTGGATCATTCGCAATCCCTTTACTGAATTTGGGTTGAATCCTCGCCATTAGTTTTGCTGCTAAAGCGTTAACAAACAAATGAACACAGAAACAAATGCACAAACACACAAACAAACCGAACCAAAAACAATACATCTTACCCTCACCCTTCGAGTGGGGCGGGGTAATAAAATGGGCAGATTGAATCCACTGATTAGTAAGTGGTGCCAGGCACAACAAACCCCGCCCCTCGCACATACTTTCACCTACTTTAGGAATCTATTCTGGGTCAGTGACAATCCCTTTATCGAATTTGGGGTGAATCTGGCCATTACTTTTGCCGCTAGAGTGTTAACAAACAAACAAGCACACAAACACAGAAACAAACTGAACCAAAAACAATACCTATTCTCTCACCCTTATTTGTACTGTAAACACTCTTTTCCCTCGCCCACAATTCTCTTTCAGTTTCCATATTGTATCAAATCTGAAACCAGCTTTGACTCCAGTTTGACTTCAGTCTGAATCGAGTTCTATTGCTGCTGCTGAACTCTGGGTAAAATATCCCATTCAGGAACTTGTTTCTTTCTAATATAAATGAATGCATATCAATAGCACAAATATGGAGGTCATATACAATCCCCCTCGGAAAAACGTGTATTTATTATTCGGCTCAAATAATAGAACGTCAGAAAGAAAAATGCAATTTCCAGAAGGGAGCTTAGATGTTTTGCATTCTGATTGAGTGGCAAAACCACTCACCAGTCATCCACTGTCCCACAATTCCTCCTGTGCCCTCTCAAACTCCCACACCTCCCTCTCTGCTTTACTCTCTCCATCTCTTTCTACTTCTCTCCCTCTCTATCTCTACTTATTTCCCTCTTTACCTCTCTCTGCCTGGCTCTCCCTCCTCTCTCCACCTCTCTCAAACTATTTCCCTTTACCCTTTTTATCCTATTTTTATTCTGTTTCTCTCTTTTTCTCTCTCTCTCTCGCTTGATCTTTCTCTCTCCACCTCTCACACTTCAGCTCTCCTCTCCCCTTCCTCCTGCCTTCTCCTCTGTCCCCTCCCTCCTTCTTTGTCTACCCTCCCACCCGCTTTTCCTCTCAACCTCTCTACCCCTCCATTTCTCATCCCTCCTTCCTCCTCCCTCTGTCTCTGTCTTCCCTCTCATCTTCACTCTGTTCCTCTCTTTCTCTCTCGGTCAGGCTGCATTCTCTCTACCTCAGAGACTGGGATAAAAAGGCATTCAATAAATTCCAACTCTGTCCCGAAAATCCACCACAATTTATACTGAAAGCAGCAAAGTCAAAAGAGAGAGAGAGAGAGTGAGAGAGAAAGAAAGAGAGAGAGAGGTGCGGGAGTGGATGCAGACGAAAAGAAGGATGAATAATGCATGCGCAGTGTTGAGACTCGATTATATAAATGTTATTTATCTGATTGACTGGAGCGGCAACAGAACCGAGCTTCAATTTCAGCCTGTTTGCTTGCACTTCATAAGTTCCTATTCAGTGATCTACAATCTTCAAATTTTCAGAAAAGGGCAGACCCCCCCCCCAATCACCCCGCCTTCCAGCGGCTGCAGGCTTAAAGCCCTCAGTGTCATTTATGACTTAAAAGTACTTTTATAAATCATTTCATTTTCTCTGACACGCAGCATTAACGGAAAGGGGAGAATGCAAACAGCATTATTTAGTTCCGTTTGGTTTCCTTCAGCAAATGTAGAACTGGCTCCAGACTTTGCATTTAGACACCTAAACACTGTGAGACGGCTCTTGGGGTAAATATGCTGCTTGGGGGCATTAGCTCTGTATTAGCAATTTGCGCCGCTGAATAGGCAGTTGTGGGTTCAAGTCCCAAATCATATCAATTAAGGGTTTGCACCATTGAACAAAGGATTTGGCCCTCAAACAGTTTCCCCCTCGTCATGAGGTCTTCCCCCACTATTCCCACTTTTAAATATCATTTAAAATCCAATTTTTACGCCTTAGCATTTCAGGCTGCTTGAAATCAACTTTGCTATGATATTTTGTTTAGCCAATTATGGAAACATGTTTGTTTTGCCACTTATATTTGTCTCATTTCTCCCTACTTTTTTATTGTATTTGGATTGTGTTGCTCTGCACATTGGATCTGTGTAAATGCTATAGAAATAAAGTTGACTTGACATCACAGCAATTTTGGACATATACTCCTGATTACACTTTTTCACTTGACGCTCGGATCAGTTTGCAACGTCCTTTCACCACTAGTGTTTTATGGGGAGGGGGGTCAATTTCTCAAAGTATGACTCGTGAGTAAGCTGGATATCTGCACTGAATACAACTCAGAACAGCTATGTTCATGTCAGTCCATGTTCCAGCTTTTGTGAGGGTTTTACGTACCAGCTTAAAAAAATGACAATAACTTAGTAATTCTTCATTGAAAAAAGGTGAACCTCTGACTATCAACAACTGTCAACGGGGCTAAAACCAAAAGAGCACAAGTGAATAAAGACTTTGTAGCGTAATTAGTTTTGTAGAGTAAGAATCCTTTCTGTTCTCATCAAGACGTAGCAATCAGCAGCCATAGATCTGAGGACGGCAATCAAAGACACTGCAGAAAAACAGACACTGATTGATTTATTCTCCATTCAGGGTGAGTGCGACAGAAATCAGACAAAAGACCACATGACATTAGGGTAGCTCTCGTATCTGATTTGATGCCGTGTGCTCATAAATACTTGGACACTTACGATGTGTAAAAACGCCAACAGGTCCTAAATTTCAGACATTTTGGATGTCACTGCCTGAAAACTAGAGCCGGTAGTCTGTACCTCAACTGCATTCTTCATGGTTTACAAAGGACAGAGTCTAACAGCAAACATCAGTCACGGTCCAAATACAAACAGACTTTGCTGTTGAAAAAAAGGAATACAGAGAAGTTAATCATTAAATAAATTCAACCTGTTCTCGATAATTTAAGTTTGGAAATTAATTTCATGTTTTTGCTCTAGTTACATTATGGTTTTATTTAATCACCTCCGCTGTGCGATGCATATCCCACGCTTAATTTTGACATAAGTGGTGACCCTACACAGATATCTGCTGTGTTCTGCTCAAACATTGTCAGGGGCACAATGCGCAGCGGAGTGAGTTTTAAGGGCCCACAGATCCCTGAACCAGGGCTCTCATTCTGCCCAGATTATTCAATCTCACTGCGCTCTTGCCGGAGCCAGATAAGCGCAGGCGCATGGATCCGGCTCCTTATCTGAAGTTAACACTTGTGCTGGGTAATATAGGATTCCTCTGCGGCTTCTCACTGGAGCAGGTGTGACCCAATTAATGCGGGAATTCACTCTTTTTTTCCTGATGTAAAACCTCGTCAACAGTGATAAGAAGTTTCCCTCGTTCTTCTGGGAAGTGGGCCTCAAACTTTTCACTGCATCTCTCTCTTTTTCCCTCTCTCTCATTCTTTCTCCCTCTCTCTCCCCCTCCCTCTCCCTCCTTTTCCTCTCTGTCTCCCTTTCATTTTTCTCCCCCCGTTTCTCTCTCTCCCACCCTCCCTCTGACTCACTCTCTCTCTCTCTCTCTCTCTCTCTCTCTCTCATCAATCAGCTTTACTGACAAAATTCGTATTCTGTGACTGTGAATAAATAATTGTGTGTTAAGTTTAAAAAATGTTTCAATTAAAGTTGATTATTTTAAGAAGCATCGGGTAAGAATTTTCCAAACATCTGGAATCCAGCCCTTTGGTCTGCACTTTGGTCCAGAGGCTATAATTTCTGGAATTAACCAACAAAACATGTAAGACCAAAAAACAAAATTATGCACATTAATGTCGACAGAAGACAGACGATGCATGCTATACATCAGCACAGAAATCCAGTAAAACTCTTCTTCACCAGGGTTGATTGTGAAGTGTGCCGAATCAATTACTAAATGTAAAATTATAATTTGTGATATAAACAAATTTACATATGATTTTTGAATTTTATTAATTTTCCTCTTCATTTGCATCCATCCCTACCTTCGACCCCACATCAAAAATAATACCCTGCATCACCGACTCACCTCATGAACAGGTGAGTAGGTGACAGTAGGCAAATGTGTGTTCGTGAATGACAGTAGGCAAATGTGTGTTAGTGAATGACAGTAGGCATATGTGTGTTAGTGAATGACAGTAGGCATATGTGTGTTAGTGAATGACAGTAGGCATATGTGTGTTAGTGAATGACAGTAGGCATATGTGTTAGTGAATGACAGTAGGCATATGTGTGTTCGTGAATGACAGTAGGCATAAGTGTGTTAGTGAATGACAGTAGGCATATGTGTGTCTGTGAATGACAGTAGGCATATGTGTGTCCGTGAATGACAGTTGGCATCCGTGTTGTGGGGACCAGGGCTACAGACATGCCCACTGTTCTTGTCACACCATCCAGAACCATAGATTCTCCTCCCCTTACTGTCCCCCTCGGCAGCACCATGCACAGCGCTTGCCAGACCGGCCTATGTTCAGCACCCCTGGCCGCCACTCTACACTGCACACTCCCTCGTGTTACAGCCCAGCCAATGAGAAGGGCTCCCCAATCGCCTTCTGTATGAGGCCACCCACCTGATCCTCATCTGCCTCAGGGAACCTGGCTTTACCTGGCCAGCAGGGCAGCAGATGGGGACAGGTTGACCGAGAGAGCGTGTCGTGAATGTGTTACTAACCAATGTCCTCTCTCTACTTTCCTCATCAGAGCCCAAAGGGGAAGAGACGGGGGACCCTGAGTTTGCACTCTCTCCAGAAAGCCTCGTTCTGACTGCTACTCCACTATGTGACAGCGGATAATTCCCCTTACAGTCTTTGTTCTCAAGAAGTTTATGGTCTTTTGGTTTATTCCTGTAACTATAATTACCACTCAGTGGGCTGGACTCTCGCTAACCTGTTGCTCCATTTATGCCTGCTTTTCCGGTTTTTCGCCACAGTGTGGATGACAGTAGGCATGTGCGTGTAACTGGATAACAGTAGGTGCGTGTGTGTGTGTGTGTGTATGTGTGTGTGTTATTGTACAGGATGTTGAGGTTGACATTGAGATAAGAGGGTAAGCTTACCTCTGCAGACTCCTATTCTTTAATCCTACCTGGAGCTCGCTTTCGATCACCCATCAGCGCACCTGTCTGGGACGGCATATGTAAGGACAACTAGGGGACTGAGGGCCGAGGAGGGGCGGGCACCATCTTTATCAGGGAACTACAGCGTCTCAGCAATCAATGTTGACCCCAGAAGGAAGTGAACGAAGGAAAGAGGAAATCAAGAAAAGAAACAAACCTAATTCAATTTGAGTCCCAGTGCAGGTCAGAAAGTGGAGGGGAGTGATTTTTAGCCCCCCTGAAGGTATCTTTTATTGACACCCTCTGATAAGAGAAGATTATGGATCCATTCTGGTTTATGTCAATTGGCTAGATGTTAAAAGTCACTACATGTCCCATAATGCACTGGGACAAGCTAAGCTACCCTTCTCAAAGTAGATCAGCAAAACTCTTTGACCTTCTGTTGCTGACATTAAAAAGGTGAATGCCGCTACCGTTAAGGACTCAAGTATCGCTTAATACAAAGTTTGCTATCTGGACTAGTGGTCTTAGCCCTGCTGGACTTTGCTTTTGCGCGCAGTGGCATTAACTGTGCCACTCTGCATCATTACGAGAAGTCTATAAGACCAAAGGGCTGCAAGCTCTGGTAAAATTCTCATGCGAATCCATCTGTTAGCTCTTTGTACAATCCTGATCGCTAACCAACCGACAAACAAGCAAACAAACCAACATATGCGACCGATCACAGAACCTCCTTGCTGGAGATAAAATACTGAAAATATTGAAACAATTATGTACTAAAATCACCATGCCGCTACTGGTAATGACAGTTACTGGAGCCAGGCATAATTGCAGAGTTTTGTTCATACGGGCTGAAATGGCCCACAGAGTGCCTGTCATGAAGAGGGTTGGAAAAGCTCATCTAATGAGTCACTGTTAATGCATTTTGCCTCATATATACACATCTGCCATTTCATTAAACACGTCACTCTACCCATTCCCACGGCTGTGGGAGCGTGCTCAAGAGATCACAGTGAGAAAATTAAGTAACAAAGGCTTAAAACAGGCTGAGATGGATAACATTAGTGGATAAGATAAACGATTGATGGCTGATTGATGCAATTTACAGGTTAAATTCTCCTAAGTCTTTATAAAGCAAGATATTAGTGCAACCCTCCACATTGGTGAAAATTGCAACAGCCTCACATGAAATTAAAATTTGGTAACATATTTGATGCATTTTTTTGTACACCAAAGAGATGTAAACACCCAAGATATGTAGTTTTGAGAGACTCTCAGTGAACAAAACTGCCATAAACCCCCAATCTTCCCATTGGGTACATAAAGCCATGTTAAGTGTTACCTCGATTGTTATAATGCTCAAACTACAGGATGAGGTAGCAAACAGGTTTTATTATCTCATTACTAATTGAGTAATATGTTTATGACTGGCAAAAATTAGCTTGGTCTGCTGACAAAAGCGAATGCATTTGGGAACCTTCAACACAATTACAGACTTCAGTGGCTTTTAAAAAAAAAAGAAAACTGAAACATCAGGAGAGTTGGTGGTTGTTGACAATGTTGGCCCTGATGTTTCTGTTTAGATTTTTTTTTGAAGCCATTGATGCCTTTAATCATCGCAAAGGTTCCCAAATGTTGAATCCCTCCCACACCCCCTTTTTTTACACCAACACAAGCAGCATTTGCCTGGGAAAAAAAAATTGATCCTAGAGCAAGAGCACAGCAAGATGTTGGTTGACTGTAGAGCAGAGGTTGGACAGGAAACTGTCTACAGGCATTTATTGGATGAATTCAGTACAGCAGCCAGTTTAAAGCACAAAAACAAAGTGTGGGGATCCTTAAAGGGGACCTAACATGCTGATCCTTCTTTAAATACATATTAGTAATATTATAATGTTGGTTGTCCGTGCTTAACCTCTGAAAAGTTTCTAAACATAAGATACAGGGGTTTTGCTGTAATCCAAGAACATGATTTTGTGAGTGTGATTTTCTCTCTGAACAGCTCCTCTCGAGATCATCATGAGATCTGTGCAAAACCTGACGTCAGGTTGTGCCGTCCAATTAGTAGAGACCTAGCCAGAGCCAACCACTGCGCTGGACCTGCCCACACCAAAAACTATTTTAGCAGGCACTAACAACGACAGATCATACTATGCCTTAGCAGCGTCTACACTTTTGGGAATACAAAAGAAGAACCACAGATCATTTGAGGTGCAGTTTTGTCAGTATCTCTACCAAAGCTACTTGTCGGTTTACTTTTGGACGCGAAGAAAAACAAATATTCCTCTTCCAAAAGACGATGCCACCAGAAATCAGTGGGTAGCTTTTTTTTTTTGCTGGCAGCAAACAGCCACGGCCAAAGGGAACGTTAGCTGCTTATGCTCAGCATTTCACCAAAGACAGCTTTATCAATAAAGCATAATTCGACACATGATAAGCATTTCAGCTGCTTCTCAAACCTGAAGTAGTTGCATCGATCAAGCCCTCGAAGCCACAAGCTGTAAGTAACCATATAACAGCAGATAATGTAATTGAAGCTAACGTGTTACGGGGGGCTAGCAGGACCGCTAGCGATAGTTAGCGCTAACAACTGGCCGCAAACGCAGGCTTTGTAAAATATCTGAGGATAAAGCCTGTATCGGTCGCGACTGTCCGTGACTCACAGACACAGAAGCTGTAAGGTGCTTTTACTGCATAAGCCAACCTGACGTGATAGCAAGTTGATTGTGGCTGAAGCATCGCGGCTAATGTAGCCAAGTTACTGTTGCTAATGTTTGTGTCCTAAATATGCAAGAGTGATATCAGGGGAAATTCTACAGAGGGTGTGGGAACATTAACCTCATTTGAAGCTAACATTTAATACTTGTTTGTAATTTGGATGCTTGGTACAACTGTGAACAGTAACAGAACTTGCTGTCTGTAAAACCTGTATTGCAAGGGTTTGTCTCTGTGGTTATGACCGCTCGGTTACCTGCTAATGCATGTTAGTTTGCGGGCAATGCAAATTAAAAATGCTCTTGGTTAACTTATATGCAGTAATTCTGATCGGTATGCTTGTGTTACTTCGGTAAGCATCAATGTGGCAGTTTCATCATAACGTTGCCCGATTGTAGCCACTACAGTTAGTGATTGCTTCACTTATCCATGACCGGGATCAGCCGGATACTTCACAAATGTCTGAGCAAGCTCTCTGGTGCTACCGTGAAAGCAATGTGAAACACAGAAGCTCTACCGGTTTACAAATTATTTCTCTGCACTACCTTGACATAATTTCATCCCCCTTTAGAAATTGTTGTGGCTAATAAAAAGCCGAAAAAGATGGTGATTAAATAGATAAATCTTTCCTGTAGAAGTGACCAATTCGCTAGCTCCACTTAAGCAACTTGTCCGCGCTAACAGAACTTACGGTCTGAAAAACCTAAAATTATGTTCATAACATGACTGAGCTCTCTCTAGTTGTGGTGTACTATCTATAAAGCTGCTTTCACATCAGACACGAAACTTATTTTTTGCACAACAGATTAGCTACATTCAAAGTCAATGCAAAGACGTGAATACACGTTATGGGCACGTCAAGCCGCTTTCACACCAGGCGCGAAACAAATTTTTCGCGCGACAGATTAGCTACATTCAAACATTCATACGTTTTTGGGTGTTTATGAAACGATCACTTTACTTATCCATGACCAGGGTCATCCTGATACATCTCCAATGTCTTGGCAAGCTCACTGATGCTACCGGTGAAAGCAATAGGGAAGTGCAAAGGCTATAACATGTCCGGTATAACAAGCGCTGCATTGCCATCGATTGAATATTAAATTATTTCCTGTAAAAGTGATCGATTTGCTTGCTCCACATAAGCAACGGTTCACACAGACGGAACATACGGTCTATAAAACCTGTATTATGTTCATGACATAACCGGAGCTCTGTCTAGCTCTCGCACGCTATCCATAATGCACCCATTTTCTGCGAGGAAAAGCTGGTCATTCCGATGCAATGAGTAAACCATTACCATAGGCAATTTCCGAAAAGGCCATTTAGCTTGGAGCTTTTGCCCCTCCGTCATATACCAGCGCGGAAGCTTGTTTCTTCACGCTAACAACAGACCACAACTATGCACACAAACCAGCAGGTCCTGATACACACCTAAGCAGTCCATAAGCTGTTGGTCCACTTTTAGCTGCTCCTCACTGCCCATGTTTCCCTCTAAACTCAGACCCTCCGGACTTCTACTGTCTCCGGTCTACACTTAGGCATGTCAGCCTGTTCGACAAATGTGTCTATTTGGGGTGGATTCTAGCTTTGCCTGCATCCTAGCTAGGAAATAGTAAAGCCGCTATACTCACCAACTGTTGCCGTAGCAAACTGTAGCCGATAGCAAATTCGTGTTTGAGCTGCCAGAATTTCGGACTGCGTCCTCCACTTTCGCCGTTGCGTTTATTAGAACAAGTTAATTTCATTAGATCTATACACATGTACTACGTTAGATTGCAGAATATGCCCGTCATTTCCCGTCAGTTTCACTCTGGACCCTGTAATGTGAATAGAGGCCACTAGATGGCAGTATTCACCTTTTTTTGTTAAGCTCAGACTGGGGTTATGTTTGGACATGTTTCAGACATGTCTGGGGCAAGTCCCCGAAAATTAAAAAAAAGAGGTCTAAATGTGGGTGGGGTCTGCAAAAGAGTATATAAGGAAAAGAATTGAGACAGTAAAGTAGTAGGAGAAATTGCAAGAAGAAGAATACGTGTGACCAGACCTGTCATTTCTGTTCAGGACCTGTGGAGTTTCTTTTGTGGATTTTTGCCTGTGTTAGAGAATTTTCCTCACCCAGGACATCACCAAGGGACTGTAAATATTTCTGTTTTTTGTAGTAATCAATCTTGGTCATTTAGTTGTTGATAGTAGTTTAGTCTTTGTTTTTTTTCATTAAATGTGTTAAAGTTTTTAAAACTGTGTCTGTCATCCCTTGCTGTTGCTGTTGCTGTTATGTTGTAAATGTAATAACAAATTGGGGCCATAACAACCCGGACCAGGAAAACTGCGTTCTGCTGCCTCGTCCCGCCTAGATCCGCCCTCCACAGAACTGGCCAATCAGAAGAAAGTGGGCACACAGGGAGTGGGAGCCATAGCAGAAGAGCTACCCCAATGAGATGTTTCAGGCAGAGACTACTATTGACTACAAATGGGGTTTATTGAAGATGGCATTATGAGCGAAATAAGAACCCTTTTTTTACTTTGTGCAATCAGGAGTACTCTTGGGGAGTCAAAGACCAAAATATAAACTTGGAAAAATTGCATATTAGGTCCCCTTTAAATATGTCAGCGGCTTGAATTAAACACGAGAGCCAAAAATCAGAGAATCAGCAAACACATCCCCTCATAATAGGAATCTGTTGTGTACAAGAGTGGGGGCAGTTTTATAATATTGAAAAAATATCAGCAGGGCTGTTTGCAAATTCCAAGCTCTGTGGGGTAATTTTATGCAACAGGTTTGGCTTCCACTAATTACCCCTAATCTAAATAGTTAATTGAATAATTAGTTTATGCACTGCAGTTTTCTCACCCACAAATGAGCTCATGGTGAAAATATGCTTCCTCCTGGGACACATAGCTCATATTCATTTGTCACCTTCGTGTTCATAAAAATATTTGGCAAAAAAGGCGGATTATATTTCAGGTTAAGATTAAAAAGAACAGGTACCCCCACTGAAAAATCCATATCATGCTGGAGGAAATGATTTGTTTTTGTGACTTGTCTGTGGCTTCAGTTGTTTTTACCTCTGAAACTGCATGTCAGCTTGTCCGACAGATTAGTCAGTATTGACCAGATCAGGGGTGGATCCAGGTTTTGAAGTGATTAGTTTCCGTGAGTTGTTTGTGACATGAATGGCCAATCAGAATGAGGTTTGAGTGAGTTCCAACACAATGAAAGTGTTTGCAGCCAATCAATGAGGTATTTGAGTGAGTTCTGGAAACTACTTAAAGCAATTCTTACCTTTCTGGAATTTTAACACTTTTCTTTTGTAATCTTAAAATGCTCCTAATAAGCGTATGGCACACTAAAATATAAAAGAATTCCACCAGGTGTTGAAACTCATCAATATTCTATTCTCATATATTTCTGATAAAAGTCTGACCAATCATTTTCTTCGGTCCGAATTAAATGATTTGCTGAGCTTCCTGTCCGTCATCCATCGCTGCGTCCCTCTACCACCCAAAGTTTTTCCCATATTGCAGCGAGTCTGGAAATATACTTTGGTGTCTGCTGCCATTCTCTCCTCTCATTGTGCCTTTGTGATAAAAAGCCTCACATACTACATGCTCAGTGGCAGGATAAATAGATGGTAATGAGAGAATAATTTTCTAATGGTACTATTTCAACCCCCCCCTTTTTTTTTTTATAATGAATGGACTGTATGAAACCTCCAGCCATAGCCCCAGCACTGCTGAACTCTGGTTCTGAATCAGTTCGCCAATTTGAATAGAAACAGGGGTTAGGAGAAATTTAGGAGGTTTAAGGGCTCTTTAAAGCTTTCATCTTACAAAATCATCTGATGTTGTGTTACCTCCGAGACTGGGGTTGAACCTGAAGGCACAGTGGCCCTCCAGGGCTGGAGTTGAATCTACAGCCACTGCAGAACCTCCAGGACTGGAGTTAAACTAACAGACACTGTAGCCCTCCAGGAATGGAATTAAACCAGGAGAAACTGTGGCCCTCTAGGAATGGAGTTTAACCAGCAGACACTGTGGCCGTCCAGGAATGAAATTCAACCAGTGGACACTGTGGTCCTCTAGGACTGGAGTTAAACCTGCAGAAACTGATGCCCTCCAGGACTGGAGTTAAACTTGCAGAAACTGATGCCCTCTAGGACTGGAGTTAAACCTGCAGACACTGATGCCCTCCAGGACTAGGGTTAAACCCGCAGAAACTGATGCCCTCCAGGACTGAAGTCAAACCTGCAGAAACTGATGCCCTCCAGGACTGGAGTTAAACTTGCAGAAACTGATGCCCTCTAGGACTGGAGTTAAACCTGCAGACACTGATGCACTCCAGGACTGAAGTTAAACCTGCAGAAACTGATGCCCTCCAGGACTGAAGTTAAACCTGCAGAAACTGATGCCCTCTAGGACTGGAGTAAAACCTGCAGACACTGATGCCCTCCAGGACTGGAGTTAAACCTGCAGACACTGATGCCCTCCAGGACTGGAGTTAAACCTGCAGACACTGATGCCCTCCAGGACTGGAGTTAAACCTGCAGACACTGATGCCCTCCAGGACTGGAGTTAAACCTGCAGACACTGATGCACTCCAGGACTGAAGTTAAACCAGATGCCCTCAAGGACTGGACTTAAACCTGCAGACACTGAAACCCTCAAGGACTGGAGTTAAACCTGCAGACACTGAAACCCTCAAGGACTGGACTTAAACCTGCAGACACTGAAACCCTCAAGGACTGGACTTAAACCAGCACATACTGAGGCCCCCCACGACTGGAATTAAACCGGCAGACACCGTGGATCTCCCAAGGTAAAGGTTAAGTCTGATGGTACTGATGTTTCCTATACAAAAATACTGATATTCTCATGAGGTTTAGGCTGTGCTGCTGCTTGTGTTATGGCACTCTTACCTTTTCCAACTGTTACACAGCTAATATCAGTCCTCTTTAAAGAGTAAACATCACATGTGATTAGTCAAGACCGTATGGTTATTTTTCCCCCCACAAGATACAGAATTTTGCAGCTCTCAGGTATTAGAAACAATTAATTTAATCATTTTCGCAAACATATCCGCCCTACAAAATAGCTTTAAATGTGACTAAGATTTTTGCAAAGCACTGTATTCAGATGAAAACCAATGCTTTTCTCAAAAAAAAGCACATGCTCCTGAATTAATGAGATGCTCCAAGCTTGCACACACACACACACGCAAACACGCGCGCACACACACATACACACGCACACACACTCACACAATGCATTAAAGAATATTGAACTGCTTCATTACAATCTCGTTGGTGTAATTTTGTATTTGCAGTCCTTTTCCTCATGAAATTAATATGAGAGATATTAACATCATCTACACAATACTGTTGCCAGAACCTATAGCAGTTTCTAACACTGGGCTGCAATTAGCGGAAACTGTACCCAAGACATATTATTATATTTCCTGGATTCGCTGGGAAACATAATGTTAATAAGTTCCTGATATTACTGAAATCTGTTTAAGCAGAGGCTGTTGGAATAGAAGTGCTATTTATCTGAAACACAATAGCTTTTGTCTGGTTCCTCTGGAGCGTGAATATGTGAACTGTCAAAATGGGATTCAAACAGACCAGTGAGACTCTTTATCAGAAATCGTTTATCTCATTGTGCATATAGACTGCTAAAGTTTAGACAAAAACATTTATTTCCACAAGTATTTCAGGAATGAAATCTCTGTGACTCTAACCTCTATTTACCTCTAGCTCTCTGGGCTTCCTCTCTGAGAGAGGAAATGGGAAGTACTGGCAGCCAGTAAGCACGAGAGGATGGAGTAATGGGGAGTACTGAAGTTCACTTGAAAACGCTCAAGATATCCTGCCATGCTAAAAACAGACTGATAACAGGGTTTCAAAATTGAGAGAGAAAAAAACTGACCCATCCAACCATGTATACCGCTGACCTCTTCTTCTACGCCTGCTTTCCTCTCTCCGCCCACTCATGCCACCTACCCTCCTCCCTCTCTTATTGCAATCCAAGAAGTGCTTCAAACTACTGTTTGTCACAGAAAAACAAATACATTCAAACCACAAACATTCGGTGGCTCCAATAAGGCATCACACAGAATGAACCATTAAAAAAAAACAAGTGATAGTCCCGAAACAAACACACGAATCAGAACTCACGGCACCACTGAAAGGTTTCATAGTATTAACCCTTAGAGCGCTGAATAAATTTTCAAGGGATTAAAATGTTATTATCCTGAGCTGTTGAAAACCTGTCATGTGTCAACTTGTTTAAAAGAGCTCTTGCACAAGTTGACATATGATAGGTTTTCAACAGCATCTGGTTTCGATATCTTACATCATTGGGCAACTATAATTGCCCGTGGCGCTCAAAGGGTTAACCCAAGGAATGCAAATTGTTTTTGTGGTCCAGCCGCCCTTGGAAAAAAGAGGAAAAAAGAGGATTTTTGCACTCTCGTTTTCCTTTTTGCAGCCATCTTATCAGGCCTCTCAAGGCTGCAAGGTGTATTCAGCTGCCAGGGGGGCCAGGTTCATGTGGGGCCATCTATTTAGAAGCTACACTAACACGTTGCGCAGTCCTACCCCTGGCGCTCTCATATCTGAGTGATTTAGACAGTTTACATTTTAAAAGCACCCTTCCATTAATGGCACTAAATATCTACCGAGCCCATTTTAGGGAAGTATCCCTTAGTCAGAGAGTACGATGGCTAGACCCTTGTATCCTTTGAACATTTGAAATGACCAGGATTATATCGATGCCCAGTGGAAGTGTACGGCCAGACATGATGCAGGCTCATTCTGTTCACTCATTTTTCAGTCTTCTCTGTCCGTCCTTACAGCTGACCCTGAAATCCATCAAGTGTAACACTTTAGAAAAATGGTGCATCAATTCACATTAGTTTAATACAGTAGTAAGTGTTGACTAACAGTTTATTAACAGGTAACTAGTGTTTTACAATTGCTTACTAATTGTGTTCATGTGAACTAAGGTATGAATTCATATATTATTGAATAGTAAAAGGTCAAGTAGACAGGTCCCCGACATTTTGAAGATCATGCCTCCAGGTGAAAGCAAACCCGTCTCTCAAGTTGCCAAAAAAGCAATTTCACTGACCATTATTTAGATCAAATACAAGTAAAAAAAAAAAAAAAGAGAGAAATTTGCAGGCTTTTCCGATCTCATACTCATTTTGGGCTGCAAAAAATCTCAGAGAGCTTCTTCCATCGTGCCATTGGGTTTAACAGCGTGACACTGCTCAAAGTTCATGTCACCTTATACTGCATTTTGGAACAACTGACCATCAGAGGTAATTTTGCTGAATAACGCGGTTTTGCAGTTTCATCAAATTTTTCAATCTCAATAATCATGGACTGAGCGTTCAAACATAGATTCATGCTATAAAAGTATCAAAAAAAAATTTGTGACATCTTGCAATTGTTTTTAAAAATTCCTGTTTGCAGTGTTTTTGTTTAATACCCATATTTTTACCTCAGTGTACTTGTGGGAATGATTTTTTTTTTTGTTCTCATTGCCTACAATATTATTTTTCAATACATTTTCACCAAAAAATTATGGAGAATTCATATATTAGGACCGCTTTTAGAAGAAATTGGTGGTGTTTAATCATCAAGGTTCACTAATGTTTGTTTCGTTCCTGCCTTCCTGACTGGAGGAGGTAAGAGCAACAGAAGTAAGGGGGAATGATTGGAAGGTTCAGAAAAATAGGCAGATGAATGAGCCCTGTGTGCTGTACCTGGGGTAGATCATTGCAGTTATAATATGCCATATTAGGACCCTGATGGTCTTCTCCTACACTGCCAGAACAGCCATCTGTATCGTCCACCGAGGACAGTTGTGGATTTCCTGACTTCTACTATCTGAGCCTGTATCATATGCTTCGGATGGAGCAGTTGGGGTTGGGCCTACAAAATGTATGCTCTGATGTCAGTCGATGGTTTCTCGATGTGCTATGTTTCATGTATGCATTTTTAACAAATGATGAACACACTGTAGAACACACTGGGTGAGGATGTGGAACAAGTGAGGAGCCGCTAGACCTCTAAACACAAGAGGTCTTTTGCCGACAAACTCATGATCAGTGTCTAAATCACAACACTTCTCCAGCCAGGCATTGGAGACAGTACTCTGAAAATAGACTATTAAAAAATGTGAAAAGTGCTGGACCAAATCCATAACATTAACAGAAAACATGAACTGCCAAATATAGGCTATTCCTGAGTCCACTTCACTTTTGAACAAAGGGGGCTGTCTCCAGAAAGCATATTGAGACAAACTCTTGATACAGCTATTTCAATTTTTAAATTTTTAAATTTTTTAAATTTAAAAAAATTTTTTTTTTACTAATTTTTAGATGTTAAAATCTTTCAGAGAACACAATAATTGGGGATTTGGAGCATTTCATCAGACTGATTTAGACAGGATAGCCATGCATTCTTTAGAGACCATCAAGTGAATGCCAAAAAAAAAAAGTTCGACATGGAGCTCGTGATTAGTGGAGCTTGCCATAGAAGGGACTATTATTGTGGGTGGAGCACTATCCAATTTTCCCTGCTCATTTCTGTAGGAAAGTAAAACCACAGTACAACGCGTAAGTATTTACACGCATACAATGTTTGCTTTTCATCTCTGTCCTCCATTACCTTTCCCATTAATTTAAAAACAGAATAGACACCATCAATTTTAATTCGTAGGCATTCTGTGAACCACAAAGGCACTGCATCCTTTCATATGCTGTATATTTCTTCAGTCCAAATACTAACGAACTGCTCTCAGGATTCTGGGAGAGATATAACGGGACAAAATGATGGATAGCAAGATGTATTTAAATTCTCCTGAAGCTAGATGGAGCAGTTGGTACAGGCTGGCTGAGATCTTAGGCCCTTACTTTGCCTGTCTTGTTCTGCTATCAATCGGCATAATGGCAGCCGCACTGCGCTGTCTCAGGCACCAGGGAAGCCAGCACATTATCCAAAACACATCCCCCTCCAATGGGGCACACACTCCTAGTCCATAAATGTTAATGCTCCCACCGTATAATTAAGACAAATGTTTCCTCTGCCCTTTACGACTCCAGGTGTCCATGATATATCACCTGAAGTATTAAACGGTGACAGACACACACACACACACACGCGCGCAGAGAGAGCGCTCCGTCGAGGGGGAATGATATCTCAGTTAAATTAAAAAGCATTAGAGTACACAGGGTGTCTTTATGCCAAGCAGTTTCCTTTTACTTTTGGCTTTTAATATACATATCTACTCTTCAGAATACAGAGATAATTTTAGAGTATGTAAGGGATTGGGAAAAAAACTGGCCTTGACTTGTTCTGAAAGATACTTGTGCAAGTAACATGTAGACCTTTTGTCTAAGAGGATGATGAACCAAGACACGATTTTTCTTGTTTTGAGTTGGGTTTTTGGCGCAGGTTTTACTGAGTGCAGAATCTTCTTGCTCCTCTCTGGATGCCATTTATTTTGACTTGAATGTTTTAAAATGTGTGATCCTCTCTCTTAGGGGTAAGCTTGTAGGATCAGAACACCACTTATCCACCTCTGAACACACACACACACACACTCACACACAGGCACACACACACACACACACATATATATATATATATATATATATATATATATATCCTCACACTCCATGGTAATTGCCTCTTTATTTGGCAGGACAATAGCAAAGCACCATTGATTTTAAGGGATCTGGGGGGGGGGGGGGGGTATTGTTTTTAGTGTCATTTGTTTGCATGTTATTCTGTCAGTCATTTTGCAACAAAATTACAAAAGTTTACCTGATGAAGATCCTGGACCGAAATGTTTCCATTTAAAGACTATTAAACATGCAAGTGTGGAGGTGTGCAGGAGTTTATATCTTTTTGAACAAAATTCCACAAAATTTTCAGGAAGATATGCAGTGTTCGAAGGATCACCTTATTACATGTTGGACCTAATTAGGTAAAGTTCATGCTCACTAAAAAGAACGAAATCAGTTTCATTGTAATAACTTTGTTAGATCTACTTTGATCAGCATCAAACTGAATTCAAAACATGAATTTTTCAATTCTCTTGTACAACCATGTGCGACACTGTGGTGTGATGTCATTAGGCTGGTTAGTGGTAGGGGTCAAATATCAGGGGTCTCCACACCCAGAAGGCTGTAACGTCTCACTCTGGTGAGGTATGTTGTGCCTGGCACCACTAGTTTGTTTCTTTAGTATTTTTTGGCCTTCAGCCCTCACAGGTCTAAGGAGGGCTCTGCATGCCATGTTTTCACCCAGCCGGTGCTATTATATGGGTCGACTCGCAGCACTTCTCTGTTTTATCATTATTGTTTTTCTGTTACCACGTTCATCCCTACAGTGGGCCTAGCGGAGTAGGAAATGTGGCGGCTGTGTCTCAGCTAGAGCGGAAACCTGTGACGCCTGTGGGTCGCAGTCCTATGACTGATCCCAGATCAGCGGGGCGCACCGCCTGCATGGTGCAGATAATGCGGGCTGGATCAGCCCCACTGATCCCAGACTGCAGGTGGAGGATGCGTTCACCTCTGCACTCTCCCGCTCTATGAGCTTTCCACAAACAACATAGGGCTGACAGTAAATATGATCCGTACACTACAGCCCATGAACACCTTACTATTAATGCTGCGGTTTTGTTATTCCTTATAAATGTAATGATTTGAGTACAATTCTGATGATGTTTGTGGTGGGTAATGATGAATTACAATTATAATTGTCATTAGTATTACTATTATATCACTATTATTATTATTATTGTTGTTGTTTTTTTGTTGTTGTTGATCTTCTTCTTCTTGTAATCATTGTTCTCCTTTGTCTATCTGTATAATATATAAATATTCAGTATTTGAATAACAGTATAAAATAAAAATACAAAGCTCCCAGAATTAAGCACATGATGGTACACTATCTGTGAGAGGGCATCCTGTTAACTATGTGCTAAATATATGTGCATAGTAAGTATGCATTCAAAGTCACAACACCGAACGGATATGCAGCATTAAAAGCACTATCTCACTAGAAGACAGATATATAAAGACAGGGAGAGATAAAGAGCGAGGTAAGGAGGAAGAAAGATGAGAAAGTGTTTATGCAAATAAAAAGCGGCTGATCAGTAAGGCACGAGATAAGACGCAGCCAGGGCAGAGGGAGCTGTCCCTCGTGCTGATCAAAACCCTGATGTTGTGCTCGTGCAACGTAACGGAGGGAAGGCAGCGCACACCGGAGCAGGACGACAAAGCGGACGAATGTTTTATAATCATCCGATATCGTACCTCTTTCCCCACCCCCAGCCCCCAACCGGCCGATCCCAAATGGGGGAGTAACGCTCAGTACGACTGAATGAGGCGTTGAGAAATTGAATGAGGTATTTAAACGCTTTTTGTCGAGCACAAAGGTCAGGTGACGATACGTGAAACATTCCTCGAGAGCGGTGAAAAGACAAGGGCAACCGCCGCCCGTTTTTCCGAGAGAGAGAGAGAGCTAATGAAGAGAATTCATACACGAGAAACTGACACCCTTGCGCTACTCCGCGATTGTGTAACGGAATTAAGAACAGCCTTTCTGACGCTCCGCTAAAGGTTAATGGTACTATTTCTCTACAGTGTTTGTTCATTATCCAAATGCCAAACAGAACAGCTTTAATCAACATCTCGCCGGCGTGTACTCGGGTTATGCGCCAGATTCTGAATATGTTCATTAGTTTCCTCATGTATTATTGAAATAATCAGACCGCAATCTATTCCTATTCAAATAGGCGAGGGGTTGATCTATGCCAAAAACAAGAGAGCAATTTGAAGTTTATTATCGCGGCGTCCCCGCAATAGAAACGCTCGCTGCGGAGATGATGAGCTGTAGAACTTGAGTAGGGTAATTTGATATGGATGAAATTACGAGATAAGCCTAAATTCGGTCTTGCTTTATATAAGTATGGTATCAAAAAATTCCCGATTTCCTTTGCATCCATACAGTATGTCGTTTCCCGTCTATGTATCTTTGACGAGACAAAAGCTAAAATACTCGCCTATTCATACACCCTTCGAGCGATTAGCAATCACAATTAGTGCAGCACGCGGGAATGTTCTTAAAGTGGATACAAACCCCAACCTTGTGGTGCGTTCTTTGCTTCAATAATATTTCATTTGCCAAATTAAATTTAAAGTGAAAGTTCTGGAATAGGCATGGAGCAGTGGTAAAATCAGGACATGAGACATTAGCAAATATAAAAGTGCTGATATAACCACCGTCAAACTTAACACAGTAGCTGGTATGAGCAAGTTTCTTATCCCAGCAATCATTTAATGTAAACCAGTAGTATTAGCGCCTCCTGCATGTCCAACATATCACATAGCTAGTATCAATTTGGGTGGAACAGCTCTAACTTTCCTGGCCTATAGTCCCTTTTTCTGAGAATACCGAATTAATTATCAGTGCTTTATAGGTGCCTCAAAATTTGGTCTTTGCGTGAATGACTAGCATTTTCTTCCTGTAAAACAGTTGATGTCCCATTAATTTCCAGTTTACCCAAATTCGTGTCAGAACAGATGCAAAACAGTGCCAAATGAAGAGAAATAACCAAGCATGCTAATATGAGCACACTAACATGTACGCACACACACACACACACACAGATTCATATCTGAAAAAAAAAATTCCATTTGCATACAAATTCAAACTGTATCACAACACCAGATTGTTTTTTTTTTTTTCTTTTTTTCCTCCCTGAAATTGTGAAGGGCACTGTGGGAAAGATCGTGACACTGTCAGGCACACAGCATGTCCGCTTAATTGTGGTGTCAGAGCTCAATACCGTTTACCGCGTGAGGGCCTGACAACAATTCGCGACCCCAAAATTAAACCGCTGCAAATCTCTAACCTCTCAGAGTGTGACACCCACCCATAATGGCTGCTGCTCGCGAAGGCAGACAGGACCCAGTATCTACACCCCGTATCCACATCTTCATTACTTGCTGTGACACCTTAAATGTAAATGTTAAATGTGAAATGATAAATGTAGCCATTTTATATAACCCATAATAGAGCAACTGGATTCCCTAGGGATGGTGGGTGGAGAACAGGATGCATTATGAGTCAAATCGGGGTTGTGCTTTTAGAAATCCACAGTGTATATTTAAACCTTACAGGGTGTGCTCCTGCATTTTCCCATTGGAAGTTGGGGTTGGTTTCAGTGGGAATATACTGGTGAGATTATGTATAGATGGACACCCAGCGGTATACGGTAATTGAGTGTGTGCAGTTTTTTGGCTAACACACAGGTTAATCACGGTTTGTGGGGCAAAATGTAATGATTACAAATATGCTCGGGGTTCATGATGGGCGTGAGCTACAGATGAATGTGATCTGGTGTGTGAGATGCTGTGCGGCCCGTATGGGGCTCACCATGTCCCATTACGACAAGCCAGAAACCACTACAAAGCTGCAAGCTAGCTGTTTGTGCCTCTCATTAGCATTTGTTGTCAACTCGAGGACCGGATGAGATATGATTTTGTTACGAACGACTGTAAATTCTAATGCAAGTATAACAACAGGATAAAAATGGGTAAAACTGCATAAAAAAAACAATCATGTAATTTATTAATTGGTTATGTATGTTATTGCCTGCATACAGTAAAAACAGCCTGCGAATATATCTTGTTTTGCCCGACCTGTATTGGCCGAGTTCAGCACGTGCACAAGTAGCCATTGGCAACTGTGGCATTCGCTCTCTTCAGAGAAGCAGACGAAAGTCGTGGACCTAGCATTTAGTTCTTTAATAAGTCTTGAAGTTGCGTACGTCAGAAGTCATCGTCATAATATTGTCATGATAGCACAACATACTTAACCAATTAATAAAAATATTATAAATTGATTATTTTCGCATTGCCTTGGTATTGGCCTTTCGGTCGCGGTAATGTGGCATTCGCTCTCTTCAAAGAAGCAGACGACAGTCGCGGACCTAGCATTTGGCTCTTTTATGAGTCTTGAAGTCATATACATCAGAAGTGATAGTCATAATGTTGTCATGATAGCAGAACATACTTAACCAATTAATAAAAATATATAAATTTCTTATTTTCGCATTGCCTTGGTATTGGCCTTTCAGTCACAGTAACTGTGGCATTCGCTCTCTTCAAAGAAACAGAAACAGTCACGGACCTAGCATTTAGCTCTTTAATGAGTCTTGAAGTTGCGTACTTCAGAAGTCATAGTCATAATGTTGTTGTAGCAGGCCGAAGGAGGGCCCAGGCAAGGACTTGAGCCTCCAGACTCCCAGGTAAGAGTCATGCGCGCTGACCACATCGCCAAAAAGCCAGGCTCCTGTCACATTGTCATGATAGCGCAACAAACTTAACCAATTAAAAAAATATAAATTGTTTTTTTTTTCGCATTGCCTTGGTATTGGCCTTTGGATCGCGGTAAGGCCAATACCAAGGGAATACGAAAATAAGCAATTAATAACAATTTAATATATCCATAAATTGCTTCATGAACGGTGCATGCCAAAAAATTGGCACCATAAAAACAGACTCTGGCCCCCAGAAAAAAAGCAAAAAAAAAAAAAAACCTGGTCTTAGCTGTCCCTCAAACCAAAGGCCATATTGGCCAAGATATCTCATGGGTAGTGAACTTGCAGCTCAGCAATCCAGACCTCACCAGCCTGCTCTGTGTTTAAAGAACTGTCTTTTACAGCTGTGGGAAATGACACACGCTGCTCAGCTCACAGAACATGTGAAATATTACCTCCACTATTACTCGGGCACATGCCACATCTGTTCCCATTTAAATGCTAATAAGTCACTGGATACACAGAGCGGTTGAGAGGGAGATACACTGATGTTGGGAATCAATTAAATTAGATCTGAACGAAGGCCCCCCAACCACCACTGAAATAGACTCCTCATTCTCTCTATTGCTCTCTTTCAACTATCTCTCTCCCTCTCTCACACAACCACATGCGCACAGGGCACACACAAATGCACACATTGGGCTGTATTTCCGTGACAGCGCAAACAGAGACACAAGTGGTGGTAACGTAATGCACATTTCCATGGGTTTGCCTGTGCATCAGAGGGCGTGTCAATGCTTAATCCTGGCACAATGCAGTTTTTGTGTTGAAGGACTCCCTTGCATTTTGACTCACCCATACCACCACTTAAAGCAAACTCTGTTTCGTTATGGTAGTTTCATGGGAATCAGTCGCAGCCAGTGGAACTCTTCTTAAATAAATGCGTATCATTCGTATAGTTTTCTTTCCCTCCTTAATTCTCACGTTCGTGACGCTGGCCTACCCAATATTCAATGCAAACAAAATTAAGGTGGGGTCTAATGGGAAGTCGGAGGGTCTTAGTCCGGCTCTTATTTTCTCTCCCTCCCCCTTCTCCCTCACACACACATCCTTGTGCTTCTATCCTCATGAGAACATTACATTGACTTCCATTCATTCTTCGTGTGTCTCTACAGCCTTACCCTAATCTTAACAATATACAATGCATGGCCAACCCAAACCCTTACCTTATCCTTGTCTTATCCCTAATTCTAACCTTACCCCTAACCTCACCCGATGAGTCAAAATTAGTCATTATAGTTGTGAGGACAGACGAAAATGTCCTCACTTCCCAATAATTTCCCCACTATGCAGGAAAAATCATCTTCTCCTCCTCACCATGTAGCAAGTCCAAGGACATTCACTCTCACGCATATTTTCTCTGTTCCTCTATCTCTCTCTCTCTCACAGACACATATTCTCTTACATTTTCTTTCATTCATAACACATTTATGCTCTTAATTTCACTTACACTCTCAGGCACTCTCTGTAGCTCTCGCTCATCTCCCGTACTCACTCATGATCTCTCTCTCCCTGTCTGTTGCCCCTTCTCTACGTTCTCTCTCTCTCTATATGAACAGATACAGCATCAGAGTGTCAGGATAAGGCAGCATCAGCAACTTCCAAACATCTGTAAATTCTTTAAAAGCCCCGTGTTTTTGAAATTAAAATACACCTGAGGCTGCTGATGGTAGAGAAGATGGGGATGGGTGGGGGTGGGGGGCATTTCAAATGAAGCCAAACTGCAATTCAGTCACCCATAAAAACGCTCACCACCCCCAACAGCCCCTGCCTTCCAAAAGGCCGAAGGCAAAACAGATGGCCAGCTCTTGATTGAGAGAGCACACAAGCTCATCATTCATGTGTTCGATACGGGTTCAGAGCGAACCGCGAAAATAATGATAAATACATTTTTTTTAAATGTATACTATTCCAGGCTGGGAAAATTAATTAGGCAAAGCAACTTCAGCAATATAAAAATCGTATGCGGACATTAAGAGAGATGTTTACAAAAAATGTTTTTCTCAATAGCAGCATATGTTGGAAGATAAGTGAGCTCGCCTATTTGCATGTGCATGTGGACCAGCACAAGTGCATATTTTTAGTATGTTTTTTTGCAAGTATGTATATGAGTTTGCCTGTATGTGTGTTTGCGTGTGTGTCACGTCCCATGCCTATGCGTTTGTCTTCCTCCTGGAATCGAGCTATCTACGTCTGTTTCTGTTTTTTTTCCTGATTGATTACAATCATGCAATTATCGTCTTGTGGTTTTGCCATTCCCCATTCGCATTCCTCAGCTGGCCTTAGTTCCTGTGAATATAAATTCCTGTCTTTTGTCTTCCCCTTTGCCAGATATTTGCCTCGCTTTCACGTCTTTCCAGAATTTTCCTCAGTTTATTTTACCTCTCAGTTTCCTGTACCTGTTTCTGCGCTTCGTTCCTGTTGGCTGTTACCTTTGTCCTTGTCACCCTCACTCCATTTGTCATTCGTCCTCTTTCATGTCTCCTGCTCCCTCCAGACAGACCTTACGGAATGGACTTTAGACCAAAACTATGACATGATCAGGCTCACCGCTTGTGCACGGTTCACCACTGCATGACCTCCACCTGTCTCACAACCACAATATGCTTGCCTGAATCTTCTTTGGAACTTTATCTTGCATTTGGCTGCTTCTGTTTGTTTGTTCATGGTGTGTGTGTGTGTGTGTGTGTGTGTGTGTGTGTGCGTGCGCATTGGCACACGTGTGTGTGTTTGAGTTTTGCTACCACTTCTGGGGACCAAATAACCCAAAAGTGATGAAATATCAGATCTCATTATCCATATGGAGACATTTTTTGATCAGCTCAAACTGGGCTATTTCACGGTTAGGGTTAAGATTATGGTTAGGTTAAGGAAAGGGTGTGCTTAAAGTTTGGATTAGGGTTAAGAATGTTATGTTTTTGGTCAAAGGCAGAGTAAGGAGTTAGAGTAAGAATGCAACTCTGAGAGCTGTATGCACAAAACATGAAAACACAATGGGCCTTATAAAAATTTGCATGTATTTCATACCTAAATAATATGTACGCACAAAGAATAAAAAAAGACATTTTGTGGAAAATAACCAAATTTATAAACCTATGGATAAAATAAAATGCATGTAATTTTCATTTATTTAATCAGGATTGACTTAGAATTTATTGACATTGTGCATAATCTTAATAATTTCCCTTTTTTTAATGTCAAGTTTGTTTTTATGAATCAGAAATCCGCAAAGAAAGTGACGTACAAATCTTCTTTGTGCCTATGTACCGTTTATAAATGAGGCCAAATGTGTCTGTATATGTGTGTGAATGCATGAGTGTGCGCACGTTTGTGTGTGTGTGTGGAGGTGTCATTCCTGAATTTAAATATTATGATACCATAAGATGAAAGACACAGCTTTAAGCTGTAAATCAGATTGTAACGACTGTCAAGTGACCAGACTTCAGCTGAGCAATAACTAAAGTAGTGGCTCACCTAGCGACCACCAATATGTCAACCATTACCTCTCTATCCCTTAGCTTACCCCAGACCTCACCATCACCTTTCATTTCTCTCTCTCTCTCTCACTCTCCCACCAGTAGAGCAGTATCCTCGAGCAAACTTCGGTATTCAATTAAAAAAAAACTGTCGCTCCTGACTGGCTGGAAAATAGACAATTGATGTGTGATGTGCACAGCATGAATTTATACATACAGCGCCCTCCATAATTATTGGCACCCCTGGTTAAGATTTGTTCTTTAGCTTCTAATAAATTCAGTTTTTTTTTCTAAATCATATAGGACCACAATGAAAAAAAGAGAAAAATCCAACCTTTAATTCAAGTGCAATTATTCAGTGGGAGAAAAATCCCACATTAAGAAATAATTCTTTTACATCAAATCATGTGTACCACAATTATTAGCACCCCTGATGTTAATACTTTGTACAACCCCCTTTAGCCAACAAAACAGCACCTAATCTTCTCTTATAATGTTTCACAAGATGGGAGAATACAGAAAGAGGCATCCTCGACCATTCCTCTTTGCACAATCTCTCTAAATCATCCTGCGACCTGGGTCTTCTCCTCTGCACTCTCCTCTTCAGCTCACTCCACAGGTTTTCAATGGGGTTGAGGTCTGGGGACTGAGATGGCCATGGGAGGAGCTTGATTCTGTGTCTGGTGAACCATTTCTGTGTAGATTTGGCCACATTCTTAGGGTCATTATCTTGCTGAAAGACCCAGCGATGACCCGTCTTCAGCTTTGCTGCCTCACAGCAAGAAGGTTGTGGGTTCGAATCCGGCCTGGGGCCTTTCTGTGTGGAGTTTGCATGTTCTCCCCGTGTTGCGTGGGTTTTCGCCGGGTACTCCGGTTTCCTCCCACAGTCCAAAGACATGCATATCAGGCTAATTGGAGACACCAAATTGCCCATAGGTATGAGTGTGAGAGCGAATGGTGTGTGCGCCAGCTCGCCCCGTGACCCTAGTGAGGAATAAGCGGGTATAGAAAATGGATGGATGTTCTGGTATTTCAAAGCGTGCCATGCACCCTAACAAGGTTCCTAGGGCCTCTGGAAGAGAAACAGTATCGCCGATCCTCCCCCATACATCACAGTGGGCATGAGGTGCTTTTCTGCATACTCATCTTTTGTGTTCCATCAGACCCACTTCGAGTGTTTGTTGCCAGAAAGCTCTATCTTGGTCTCATCTGACCAAAACACACAGTCCCAGTTGAAGTCCAGTACCACTTAGCGAACTCCAGACGTTTGCAATTATTATTGTGAGTGAGAAAAGGTTTTTTCCATGCATGCCTCCCAAACAGCTTGTTGGCATGTAGATAGTGCCTGATGGTTGTTTTGGAGACTTTGTGACTCCATTTGCTACTACCATTTGCTGCAATTCTTTAACAGTGAGCTTTGGAGAACTTTTTATTTCTCATACCGTCCTCCTCACTGTGCGTGATGGGAAAATAACCTTGCGTCCTCGCCCAGGCTTGTTTTCCACTGTTCCAGTTGTTTTAAACTTCTTAATGATTCCTCTGACAGTAGATATGGGCAGGTGCAGGCGAGTGGCTATTTTCTTGTAGCCATTGTCTGACTTGTGAAGGTCGACACATCTGCCTTACTTGAATGGTGTGTTCCTTTGTCTTTCCCATGTTCAAGAGTGGATAAGGGAAATGGCCTCTGTGTCACATCATATTTATACCCCAGGGAAACAGAAAGTGATGATTTACTAATGAAATGTTCCCAGATACTCTAGATCAACTTTGTAAACTACTGTAGAAATTACAGAAATACTTCAATTACATTTATTTCCAAGGAATTGTTAGGGGTACCAATAATTGTGGAACTGGTGATTTTATGAAAAATAATTATTTCTTAGTCAGGGATTTTTTTTCAAATTTACTTGAGGTGAGAGTTACATTTTTCTACAATTTTCAGTGTGAGAGAATGCTTCTGCAATAAAAAATGAATTTATTTTAAGGCTTTCAACACATCTTAACCAGGGGTGCCAATAATTTTGGAGGGCACTGTATGTGCACCGTAAAATAATTTGAAAGGGTTGTCATTTCTTCACAATTTTCTCGACACAGATGGACATACCCACAAATTTAATCTTTGGGAGTTTTTTAAAATAATTAAAACTTAAAAGGGGAGTATTTTTTATGCATTTGCGCAATATAAAAAGTATGTCTGTGCTCTCTGCTGTTAAAACATGTCTTGTTGCGAATTCTTTGTGGATTTTGGCATGCAAGATTTTATTGATGACTTCAAAGTAATTTTGAATCTCTCTCTTTGTTCCACAGTCAGCATGTGAGCTGACATTACTGATCTCTACCTGGGCAAGTAATGCAAGCCAACACCCTAAATATGTAAAAAGGAGAAGAAGAATCCTTCAAACATTCTAAGTGTCATCACTACTCCAGTAATGGTGGAGTCATCTTTTCCAAAGGGTACATGAGCAGTGACAGCGTGTGTGTGTGTGTGTGTGTGTAGTGAGTGAGGTAGGGTTCAGAATGTTCTCCATAGTAACAGTCTCAGTGGTTACCTATCCGTTAATAATCACATCATTACCGGAATTTCTGCCATGTTAGGAAGGGAAGTTGAACTTAACATTTTTTTCTTCTCTGATTTTGTGTGTCAACATTCAACCCTGGTCATGATGGGCCCTCTCCCTTTGGTCAAGAGGTTGCCCTTCCAAATCATGCCTTAAAAACAAGTCAAAATAGCCTTGAGGGCTGCACAATCGGTTTTTTGCAAATGCGTATATTTAAGCTGACACTCCAATTTACAGTTAATCTATGAGGCTGTCCACACTGAATCTGAAATTTCCCTCCTTCGCCGTCAATGAGTATCCTGCATTTTAGTTTTGTTTTTCCATTCCATCTTTGGTGTGAAACAGCCTTCATTTTCAGAATTCTTAAATAAGTATAAACAGCTATGCTCTCAATCACCTGGGTGGCAGGATAATCACAGGATTCCAAGCTCACGCCATAAAATGTTTACAAAGGACCATTGGCCCCACAGCAGTGCATCAGCTCTGATATAAGAAAGAGAAGCTCTTACTCCTCAGTGCACTGAATCCCTGTCGTACACTGAGAAATTTTATGTGCAAAACAGAAAGTTTCTCTTGTCTGAAAGGATGGAAGACTATACATTCATGAAATATAGAACATGCATTTGCAGACTGAAATGTGAGCAGTGTTTATAGTCCTTTGAAGGATCAGATCTCTTAACCTCTCCTCCATGTTAACCTGGTTGATAAAAAGACAAATCTATAAACCTCAGTGTCGCTAACTGGATTTTCTTAGAATGAGAAGTATGAGAAGTGATGAGAAGTATTTGGCCATGTTTGGCCAAATTATTCTCCTGGCCAATTATCGTTTCCTGATCAAAAAAGTAAGTAAAAAATTTATCTCATATCCATATTTGCAAGGCCTACGGATGAAAGAGAGAGAGTGAGAGTGAGAGAGAGAGTGAGAGCAGAAAAAAAAATCAATCCCCAGTCATTCAGTATATTTGCTGAGATCTTGAGTGAGTTCCAGTATCAGCAGCGACCATATTTATCCTGTCAGTGAAACATCTTCAGCTTAGGCTGCGCTCTAATGCGATGGCTTTTATTATATTTCATTTTGGCAAGAGGGCCGTATTAAAGGCGCAATCTCATAAAACTCATTTTCCCCGATTTCGCATTTTTACTCCAACTCTCCACTTTTCCCACTCCCTCCCTCCCTCCCTCTCGCCTTCACTCTTTCCATCCCCCGCTCCCTCCCTCCCTCTATCCCCCGGTGCGCGCTATGAATGGGGAGAAAAAAACAGTTCCGTTTCATTATAGATATGCCCCAGCCTCATTACAGATATCTCTATGGTAACATTCCTATAATAGACGGTGAGCAGTTACACTCAGCTCTCCTCAGATTCCTCTTCCTCTGGGCCAATATAACATGACAGCTGCACATTTCACCACCATCCCACAGCCGCTGCGCACAGCCCAACAAAAACGAGGAGCATACTGAATAACGCACTGGAAATACTACATTCCAAATCCAATAGAAACTATCTTCTTATCTACAGTACTGTGCAAAAGTCTTAGGCACCCAGCACTTTTTAAAATCCAAATCTGTATTAGATGTTTACTTTTTGTTTCCATATTAGAGTTCCTGACAATAAAAACGCCAATTTAGAGAAAAAAATTCTAAAATAAATGTTTAAATTCCATTAAAAATAGCTAATACAGGTACTTTAGTTTTTACAGATCCTTGATGTCAACATCATCATAGCTGTTTGTAATTTCTCGGAGGGATAGATGCAAGTAAGACAGTCACTTGGCAGAAGAACGGTGGCAAGTTCTCCACTCTGGAATAAGCAAAAAGCCAATAATCTTATAAACTATAGCACAACAGGACACTGTCCCAATTTTTTTGGCAAAGGGTAGTCACCCCAACTACTGATTTGATTGAGTTTTTAACACTCTACTACTCTGTTTAGTATATTTCTCAGTTATTAGAAACTTTTAATTCCATAATTTTTGCAAGCATATTTGCCCTAAGAAACTCCTTTAAATATATAGGCCTAAGACTTTTGCACAGTACTGTATGTCTCCAAGTAAACTATGCACTGGAATTATAAATACTATTATAATCCCTTGTATTATCTACAAGGGATTGTCAGATCGTCTGCGTAGATCTGCAAACATCTGCGTAGATCTTCACAATGTACCTTTTCTTTTGAGACTGATTCAGATATGAATTGATTTATCACTGAGGTGATTTCTGGAGCTGTCAACCTGTAGCTATTAGCAATTATCCTACTACGCATCTGTCGGAGAGCTTTGACTTGCGGGTATGGTTATTTTTCGCTCTTATTGTTTTCTGGTGTTTGGCATATGTAGACATCATTTCAAACACAGCTCCCCAAGCCACCTTCAATAATTAAGTTTTTGTGACTCACACTCAAGCAATTCAGGCAGAAACTGTGCAACCCCTCTGGAACTCTATATTATCATCCTGGTTTGATGACTTACACAGTCAAGTGCTGCGGATTTCACCTCACATAAGCAGACACATGTTGCCAGTGTGGATTCAAATTGCTTGGAAGGAGCTGAGTTGATGCATTTGTAGTTGTGGCTTTGAGACTTCAAAGTTAAAGCCATTGTTCATGGGTGCTTTTAAGATTTTGTCCACCTTTTGCATATAAATTCCTTGGAAAACAAAACATATTTCAAATTTTCAAATATTATTTATTCCTTATTTTGTCAAATGGGGCTCATATACATTCACCTTCACAGCATGTAACTTGCAAAAGGCTCGATCTTCGCACTCACCCGAGATCCGTGGCGACTGAAAAATCGCTCGGGCGCCCGGATAAGCTCAGACCCCTCGCCTGCCAGGCAAATGAAAATTCCACATGATCTTCACTGAATATTCGTACAATCTAACGATATAAGTGATCTTCATACGTATCTCATAAGTTCAAACAAATCCCGCCTGCTTTCCCTTATATCTTATGCCAGATTAGTTGTATGGTATCCTCCTTGCAGGCACGTGTCTCCTGAAAGCACGAGTGCTAATTTAGATAGTCAGAACCACTCGCTGAATGTGTATTATTGAACAATGTAAGTTGCTAACTTAACAACTACACTTCTTGGAAGCGGAAACCAGAACAAATTCTAAACCCACCCAACTATATTAAAAAGCCACCCAAAAACATTGCTATTGCTATAACGTTGCTATCAAAATGCTATTTATCAGGTTATTTGTTTCAGTACAAAATATTAATCTTCAACAGTTAACCCTGAGTTAGCTCTAAATCATCAGTAAATGCACTCAATAACTTATAGCGTTTCTTCTGTGTAAATGATGCTAACGTTAGTTACGATTGTCTCACTTTTTTCTGCCCATTGGTGCGTGGTTGTGTGAATGCACAGAGCTAGTGAGGCTACACGTTTAAGTTTGTGTGTTATATTCAGTCAAAATCGAAATAATTAGACAGAACTATTCAGAACTTCAACTTTATCTTCATATGGCTTAATGATGACACACCTCCGAGGAGAAGAAACGGCAGTTAAAAGTGAACTTGATAAACAAATCAATGGAATATTGAGTTATTGGAGCGGTACTTCACGCACATATAAACTAGGCTAATGCCGTCGGAGGCGACGGCTTGGGGTATATCCCCGAATGTTCCCAATCCTCCAATTCCCCAATCCTTGAAAAGACCTTGAATAGACTTTCATTTGAACTTAATTTCAGGTCAATCGGACAAATGGTTCTGAAGATATGGCCAAAATGGCAATTTACCATCACAAAGCCCCACCTGGTGGCAAAATATTGAACCATACAGGTGTGATGTCATCATGTGACACGTTGTGAGGTCATGACCTTGCGGTTGCACATAGTTTCATGTGAATTGGACAAATGGTTCCAAAGATATGGCAAAAATGGTGAACTTTATGCGACAAAGCTCCACCTTGTGTCAAACTTTTGAACCAACAGGTATAATGTCATTGTGGGACACATCCTCAGGTCATGACCTTTCATTTGCACTTGATTTGAGGTCAATCGGACAAATATTGCCAGAGATATGATAAAAACAGTGATTTTTCATTTTTTGGTCCCTGGTGGCCAATATAGAAATTGTAAATTGTCCAAAATCGAATCAGTTCTTCCGAATGTCTGTTGGAATTAATCTCCAAGTGATTGAAAGCAAACCTGAACACTAAATGCTACAAAGTTAAACATGACACATTTCATCAAATTTTAAAGCAAGAATTTTTTTTTATTTTTAACAGTTTAACAGTTTTTTAATTACAGTTTCAAAATAATAAAACAAGAAAAAAGGTCTTGTGCAAAAGTTTGAGAACCCTGTCAGCTAGTACTTTGTAACTCCTCCTCGGGCAGCTATAACAGCTTGCAAATGCTTCGTGTAGCCAGCTGAATCTTTCAATTCTTGTCTTTGGAATTTTTCCCCATTCTTCCTGACAGAACACCTCTAGAAATATTCTCAGAAATATTCTTCGACCTTCTTGCATGCATGGCATGTTTGAGGTCTCTCCACAGATGCTCAATAATATTCAAGTCTGGGGTCTGTTATTGCCATTCCAAAACCTTCATCCGTCTTTCCTGGAGGTACTCTATGGTGGATTTTGAAGTATGTTTTGGGTCATTGTCTTGCTGGAATACCCAACTTCTCTTCAACTTCAATTTCTGGACTGAGCTTTGAACATTAGCCACTAGAATGTCTTGATATTTGGTGGAATCCATTCTTCCTTCCACTCGCACAATATTGCCTGTGCCCCCAGCTGCTACACAAGCCCAAAGCATCATGGATCCATCTCCATGCTTAACAGTTGACAACGTGTTCTTCTCTACAAATGCATCACCCTTTTTTCTGCAAACATATCTTCTTTGGTTTTGGCCAAAAAGTTCAATTTTGGTTTTGACAGTCCAAAGAACATTGTTCCAATAACCTTGAGAAACCTCAATCGTTTTATTTGCATACTTCAGATGCTTAATTTTTTGTTGAAGTCGGAGGAAAGGCTTCTTTCTTGCAACTCTGCCGTGTAGGTCTTTGTTGTTTAAGGTGCGCTGTATTGTTGTCCTATGAACAACTAGACCTGTGTCTGCTACTCTTTTGCAGTGATGTGCGGGTTCTTCTGAACATCTCTCACCAGATCTCGAGCCATTCTATCTGAAATTTTTCTTTGGTCTTCCAGATCTTGCCTTGACATAATTATTTCATTTATTTTCCATTTTCTTGCGATGTTTCTGACAGTAGTAATGGGTAGTTTGAAACACTGTGGGAGTTTTTTGTAGCCCTCTCCTTGTTAGTGGAAGTGAATTATCTTGATTTTGACATCCTTGGACAACTGCTTAGAGCAGTGGTTCCCAACCTAGTCCTCAAGGACCCCCCTGCCCTGCAGGCTTTTGCTCTCTTTCTACTCTCTCACGCCTGATCCATTTAAGGGCTTGATGCCGATTGGTTGAAAGAGATCCACCTGAACAGGGTGTGCATGAAGCTGCATTGGGCCTTAAATGGATAAGGTGTGCAAAAGTAAAGCTGCAACAAAAACCCGCCGGACACGGGGTCCTTGAGGACTGGGTTGGGAACCAGTGGGTTAGAGGAACACACCAGACACAACACCCACCACAGTCAGATACTTTAGAAGACATGGAGTTACTTACGAGTAAATCACCCTAACGAGTAAATCACCTGGGTCTGGGCCTTAGTAATCACCTTCTTAAAAGGTAACAAAGAATAATCCAAAAGGGTTGCCATACTTTCGCACAAGGCCCCTTTTCCTTCCTTATCATTTAAAAACTCAGAAAAAAAATAAATAAAAAGAAACCTTGCTTTTAAATTTGCAGAAAGGTGTCATGTTTAACTTTGTTGCATTTAGTGTTGAGGTTTGCTTTCAATCACTTGGAGATTAATTGTAACAAACATTTAAACCAGGGCTGCTCAAATATTTGCACCTTACTGTATGTATGATATGAAATGGATTTTTAAGAAATGAGACGCTACTAACTGCTCCACCAAGGGTTAAATAACTTGTTGCCAGAAGAAAGATATTAATCACTGTGGTAAGTATCCAATGGAAGGCTTTTTTAAAGATTTAAATCTAGGTGATGATTTTTTTTTAATGTAAGGTGTATGAAATAATCTTGTTTTATTTAAACTGTTGGTGTTTTTCATTTATTTGAAATTATTTTTGATTTAAATAAATTATTTCAATACAGTTTATACCTGTGACATTAAATTTCTCATCATATTCCAGTCTTTTTCAGTCTGGCTAGTAAAATCATCTTTGGGCTAGTGACAGAAAGAAGTCATTAGCCCAGCTGTGTAGGGGTAACAAATGGGAAGATCGAGCCTTGTTATGTCATGTTAAATGTAGTGTAAGGGCCTTATTTTTGTATGAATCTGTGCAAATTGTTTAAAACAAGCAAAGATCATAAAGCAATTGAAGACCACAAAGGAATAAAAATCAGAGTCCAAATGCAGCATTTTTGTATATTTTATTTATTATATATTATCATAATTTTTATAGGAATATATAATGTTATATATCATTTTAATATTTTATATATGTTTTATTTTTGCATATTTTTTCAGGGCTTTGTTTCTTAGATCATTCTGAATTTTTAATTCATCATTTCTCCACAACATGAAAATGTGACTCTGATCATTTTTCCAATGTGGTCTTCAATTGTTTTAGCCCTGTAACCTTTCAAGACATTTTTTTTTAAATATACCATGGAAATTGGCCTTATTTAGTTAATATGTAATTAATAAAAGAAAGAATGTGCACGATCAGTAAAACTAACCCTGCATACTTAAGCATTACATTAAAAAAAATGCATACACACCCATGCATTTGAATGCATAAAATCGCAAAAGTATTCTAAGTTAATTGTGCTTCCAAATGTTTTTGAGCTGAAACGGAGCATCGCTACCACACCTGAGGTAGACTGAGAGAAGAGTCTCATGTGTTCTGAAGGTGAGTGCATTCAACAATAGAAACACATCGTACTCCTCAAAAAGTACGACAACTGTCCTGCAGGTGCTCTCAGTCCTGCCGTGATCTTCCTGCGGTTGCCTCTGACGGAATCCACAAGGTCAAAAGAAAAAAGACAAAAGAAAATACTAGTGAGGTGTGAATAACACAAATAAAGCCAAACAAACCAAAAGAAAACTGATTTAAAGACCAGTCTAAAACAAGATTGCCTTGAAGATTATGTTCAAAGAGAAACATGAAATAATTATGAAAAAAGAAAAAAGTGGTGACAGATTTCAAAGATTAAATAATAAAATAGACGACCGAAAATGATAAATCCCTTTCGTGAGTGGAATACATTCTTTCTTAATGGAGCGTTTACCTTATTTTAATCTCACAGAACAAAAAGAGATAATTCATTCAGGCTGACTGGTTCATTTTAAGGGTGCTATGCTCTCCTAAGACTGTAAATTCAGCTGTAAACCGCAGTGATCAATGGAATCTAAAATGACAAACGCATAACTCTCCTGTGTGGGAAATAATTCTAAAAGCATACACGTAGTGGCTGTGGCAGCCAAACATTTAATTCTTAAAATGAATAAAAAGGATTTGAAATGGTATCTTAATTGGTATACTGAGAACTATGTGTATTCGCACCATGTATGCGTGAGTCTATATTTATGGGTGTGTCTGTGTGTGGGTTATGCATGTCTTACGTCTGAACATGCACCTGCATGTGTGTGTATCTGCACAATCATGCGTTTGAGAGTGTTTGTGCTTGTGTGTGGGTATGAACATGCACTGATTGCCCCATTAATTCATGTAAACTTATTTCCACTCTTTGACTCCATTTGTAATAAGTTTTATATATTTAACTCAAGTTCATACTGTAAGTTTTAAAAAGTTAAACTTAAGTTTATCCAATGTCTTGACTGATAGTGAGTTGCAACAAAGCTTGCCTTCAAGTTGAGATCCGAGGAGATTCTGGAACTGTCAGACTTTCAATGAATAAACAGACACCTGCTGTCTACTTCATGCTCCACCTGGAGCTGAATCAGGCATTGTAGTCACATCAGTGGACATAGATGTTCATACAGTTACATGTATTTGGTCAGCCAGAGAAATCCATGTCCTATGCACCTGAAAAATGGCACTAAGAACCGTACATCAAAAATATGAGACTGTGTCCACACTAAGGGCTCTAATTTCGTAGACCAGGCGCAGGCGCGGCAAACGGGGGGTGCGCCGCGCCAACGGGGTGTGTCCAGGCGTATGTTGCAATTTCGTGCCCGGCGTAGCCTGGCGCAAGTACTCCCCTGTCCCGCCTCTGTCCCGCCTTCCAGCACAAGTCGGCAAAGAAGGCGACACAGCCGAGTCAAATCTTGCTCATTGGGAAGAGAAACAATGGATAGCGTGTTCCTATTATTACAAACTGTTGCTGCTTAAAATTTTGGGATTAACATGCATGGACAACAATGCAAGATATGTTACACATTTATTTTCAATATGTGATCTTAACTTAAGTACGAGATCATAGCAATCAGGCTGTATTCCTTTCCCCCACTAAAGACGATAAAACCTAAGTCACAATAATAGTAGCCTAGTATTAAGCCGCTTGTACACTGGACGCGAAATGAATTTTTCGCTCCACAGATTGCGTTGAAAGCAGTGTCTTGTGTCCGAAAATCTGACAGGGTTTTAATATATCTCCGTGTCCGACAGTCTATTATTGTTTTTAATTTCTTCAAATCTACCGACTCTTTTAGATATTAAACGTGAATGTTTTGATAAGAGGGCTCAGTTCTTCAAGATGAGTACCGAGAATTTCAATCAATGTTTCTGTGTATGCTCTGCTCAATAAAGTGAGTCGACACTGGCGCGAGACAATGTACAATGCCTCCGAGTCTGACAGCCAAAAAAAAAGAGGACGATTAGAACAGATTGATAACGAAATAAAGGATAAAAATAAACATTTTAACAGCAGAACATCCAATGAACACGGCGATTTATTTATTTGTGGGTCATCTTTTTGGATGTTCCGTGGGTTGGTGATATATTTTATTCTTTATTTCGCTATAAATCTGTTCTCATATCAATACTTTTACTTTTTGCTGCCTGCTGTACATGGATTATTTTGCATTTCGCGTTCGACAGTCTTGATCCTGCATGCAATAATTTATTCACACAGTCAATGGTCATGGAATTGATTAGCTCACTGACTACAAGTACTATTTTATCTCTGGTGTGGAAATAAAGCGTGAATCGTTCGATCCATCTCACTAATTTTCAAAAGAAAGACCGAATAAAGACTGTCGTCTATCTTCAAGGGAAGAAAACAGATGAATAGGCTAAAAAGACCAAGAAAAGTCAATAGCTATCAATTTGCATTCTGTGAAGGTCGACCGCAAACATGGCCAAGTTTGCACGTCTGATAGCCTACCCTGTCCGACTATCGCGTCTTTGCATTGACTTTGTCTGTAATCAGTCGTGCGAAAAAATTTGTTTCGTGTCCAGTGTGCAAGCGGCTTCACTGAGCACAGAACGCAAGCACGTATGTATGTTTGTGGTTGGCTAGGAAAGATGTGAGGTCCTTAGTTTGCATCACAGAATCAGCTGCGTTGATTAAGCCAGGTCAAGTTTCCATTACGCGTGCCAACCGCCTTTAATCTGACATCAGGACAATCGATGTAGATACTGTAATTTATGTCCTTATTCAGATAGTTACATTAAATAATGCTTCCTGTAATTATTTATTGCATTGAAATGTGCCTGACATTCTGGAAACCTGCCCGTGAGATTTCGGTGACGTGTGTGCACTGCGCGCAGTCAGCCAAATTACCACTGCACAGAAATTAAAGCAGGTTGGAGCTGGCGAGTTTCCTGCGCAACTCCAGTGGAGACTTTTTTCACGAAATTGTCACTGCGTCTTGATGAATATGTGACACCTCCCCCTACTACGCCACCACACCCATCTCGGCGCAAGTTCGTCAACCAAAGGCTGCGCACCTCACGAAATTACCACTGCACGGGCTGCACCATACGAAATTACCACTGCGTGAGCTGCGCCACGCTACGCCACCTGCGCTGCGCCAAGAAATTAGAGCCCTCGTACATTTTCATTTTAAAACACAAAACTTTTGCTTCGTTTTTGCCAAGGGTCCACTCTAGCGTTTTTGAGCCCCTAAAATGGAGATTTTTCAAAATGATGCTGACACTGTTTAGTTTGTTTAGTTTTAGTTTGAAAACTGCTGGATAGATTTTGAGTGAGGACTGTTTGTAAATGCTATTTTACAGTGAAAATATATTAGTGTGAATGAAGCCTAAGTCATGGAGAGTGGATAGTGTCTGTTACGCTTAGTTTGGAACGCACTCATTTATAGGCAGCAATACAGTCATGTACAGTCATACAGTCTTTCACCAGGCATGAAAAAGTCAGCCATGTTCAAACAACTGAAGGCTAAAAAGACTTGCCAGGACACATACAGAGAGTTAGGAAGCTCCTGGGCGGACCCTGATGATCTGACGCTCCTGGAGGTAACCTGTTAGATGTACCTGCCCTTGACAAACCCAACTCAAGTCCAGCTATTTTGTCCAAAGTGTGGAGAAGTTGACTCCAGTCAGCTCATGCATGCCTTACAAGCAAAGGCTCCTATCAGGCTGTTATCTGGAGGAGGTTTTTGGGGAGCAATCCCAGTGTTTTGCATCTAATGGATCATAGATGGTGGATTCAAAATGGGGGTCAGGCCATTGACTGGATGTGAGGTAAGCCTACACTAAAGGCTGTGCTAGACCTGCTGTTCTGCTAATGTCTATGATCATGCAAATTACCTGACTGCCCATGCCCTGCAACCAAATACCGGCAGTTGGTTACAAATACAAAAAGTCATTAACAATGTTGACATTAAAAACATGAATACAACTTCAAAATGAGCAAACCTGTCTTACAGTTGGAAGACCCTTCAAATGTTGAAAGAGACCAATACAATGAGAATGAAGGCAATAGAATAGTAATGGAATAACAGGCTAATATTGCCATGTCTGTCTTTCTATTTCTGTGCCAATCCTTAAAGCATTCCCAGTTTTGCCTTTTTCAATTACATCTCCTTTTTCTTACCTCATTTATTCTTTTTTTCTGGAGTCCATGTTTTGCTTTAAATTAAAATATAAGACGAACTCATCCTCAGTCTTAATTTCCTTTTCATCTAATTGCTTAATCTGTCCATTTCAGGCTTTACTTCCCCATTAGGAAAGCAGACCCGCAGCTGCGCTCTCTCTGTTGTAGTGACTGCAGCTCTTCCACCCCATACATTTCACCAGGTGAAACAAACGATGCCAGTGGATGTACTGTACTACAGCAGCAGGCCCCTTTGCTCAGTATACTCGCTCTGGGCAAAGCTAGCTTTCGTATTCACTGTCAAAATGTGGGCGCTCGCATGAAATAAAAGACTTCTCTGAGCCTGCCCCACTCTCTTTGAGCTGAGCCGTCTGGAGGTGTGAGGACGAAAACAGCCCGCGGAAAAACCAAACACAAACCCCTGCGCCCTGCTAAAAAAGCAAAACCTACATGCTCTTGGCACAGTCTAAACCGAGATTCCAATCAATTTAACTAACGCGAGCAGTCTCTTGTGTTTGAACTTCGAGACTTGAAAAATTCTAGGTTTTGTACAACTGAATTTATTCATATAAACTTGTCAGTGCCGATTTTGTGATAGGTGTTAAATTGAAAAGAAACTATTTGCCCCTCTGTTCCTTTAGTGGGTCTTATTTTTTGTTTTCTTTTTTTTCATAAAATTGTCCGGAGTATTTTAGACATAAAAAATTTCTCTGGTGGAGGTGGAGGGCAGGACCATTGGCCACTCATGAGGAGAATTACAGCAGAAAAAAATGAAGGAGGCTGAAGGTTTTGGGTTGAAATAATAACTTCCCGTCGCTGTGTTATAGCGCAGTGCTTCCGATAAGATCATTTGAAAATAGCAGCTGTTGTAGATGGGCTGCATTTCATTCTGTGCTGCTCGGGGACAAACCGATGCTTCAAATGAAGCATGTCCGCTATTCGGGCCCTAAAGAAATAAACTAATAGCCCTGCAACGACTGCCATTTGTAATACCACTATAATTCACATGATTCATTAAGCAGAAATGGAGAATGATAGCATATTCTGATGAAAATAGCCCGGGGGGAAATTCATATGTTCATTAATTCCACAGTCTTTCATTGACTAAGCAACTTGCTCCGTTAGCGTGTAGATTGGATATCTGTCCTTTTGCAATCCGCCTTTCCCCCCTACTCACCATACATTGTCTAAAATAGATTAATGTTGTTTACACATGTTTCTATTTGCTCATTTATTCCTGAGGATTATTTAGATTGTGTTCAACTCCCAAAAAAGAGACAAGAACAAAACAATGCTATTTTTGTCCTGAGCTCATCCCCGCGAGTTGCACAGAACTGCACGAAGAGGCAAAGAAATCTGAAACTAATTTAACGCCCTGTTAATGTAAACAGAGCATTAATGCACCCCTCTTCCCCCAAAAGCAGAAGCAATGAGAATATAAATTGCCGAAAGTACTCTAAAGTGCCTCACATGACTATGCCTAAGAGCTGTTGTAATGTGGAGATGATGGAAAACATTTGCTATGACACTAGTTGAAGACAACTGGTGGACATCATGGGCTATGTCGGCAAGGTTAAAGGTCAGAAAGTATAAAATTCTGCCATGTTTTTCTTTGAACAATGTTTGTTCAGGACTCAAGTCCTGGAGGGTCGCAGCCTCTGGAGGTTTTTGTTGTTTCCTTTCAGTCAAGAGCCAATTAAAGCCTGGAAAACAAGGTGTATGGATTCATTTGCCAATCAGTGACTTAAATGAGTAACTCGAGTGGAAAAGACCAAAAAAACCTGCAGACACTGCAGCTCTCTGAAAACGGAGTTGCTCAACCTTCGATTAGTTCAACCCATTGCTTGTATATAAAAGCGGATGACCTTACAGCTCCCTAAAAGTGATGCCAAACCATCTTGATCGCCATCTACTGGCTGGCTGCAGTGCAGATTATAAGCCCGCCCTGCCATGTTGGTGAATGGGAAATGGACTGCACAAAAAATTAAAAAATAACATGTTGAGTATTTTTTTGAATGGTCTCCATCATTTCAAGTAGTTCTCACTATGCTGATATATACTCAAGAGTTCTTTTTTCTGATAAGTTTGGTTGTATTTAGTTACTTAATGCAATAAAAAGTGGGTGAAAAATCATGATTAACAGCTGTGACTGAGAGCAACTCTGAGAGAAGTAGTCTCCTGCTTATTTATATCTGGGAATGGTATGGTGCTATCGTGCGACTGTTGAAAAGAGATCTAACTTTATTACATTATAATAATGACAATAATAATAATGGTTTAATTATATAGCATCTTAATCCTAGGTCTCAATACTACTGAAATTTAATTGAATAAATAGTTGCATTCAAAAAACCTATGTAATTTTGGAAGCCCAACAAAAATTGATGGTAGAAAGGCATTTTCTCTGAGCATAGCATCATGTCCTGTTAGCAGCACTGCTATTGCTGAACAGTAAAATCAGTAAAAAAATTAGCAAGTTAGCTAATTTAGCTAGATCCTACAACAGGTCACCAAGAATAACGACAGAAATTGATTGTAAGATGTCTTTTCTCCAAACATAGTCTAATGCACTATTAGCAGCAATGCTATGTTGAAAGCCAATAACTTTTTAACCCTTGCTTTCTGTTGCTAATTTACTAAAGCCACATATAACTGAATATTGCTAGCTGGCTAAAAATAAATAAATAAATAGCTAGCTAGCTAACTAACATTAGTAAATTGAGTTTCAGAAACAGTTCACCTTGTTAGCTAACTGGCCAGCTGAGTAGTTAGAACTAATTTTAAAATGCAAATGACTCAAGGGCCGTATTCAAGTCAACGTTCTACACCATTCGCAAACACGTTGAGAACGAGGGAACGAGTTCGGAAGAGTCAAACAGGTAAGTGCTGTTACCATGGATTAATTTCCGGTTTTCTGTAAATGAACACTGCTGATCATGGCGGGGGTTTTATGATGGACACAGCTCCAAAACTTTCTCTTTGTCCGCCATCTTTGTTCCTCGTCCATTCTCGCCACACCACCAGTGGAGGTAGTGTGGGATTTGGGTGCAAGAACAGCACGGTGAACATGTTCTCGCGTGTTCGACTCACCTGAGAACACCGTTCTCTGTTTGCGAGCAGGGATTTGAATACGCCCATGGAGGTGCATATCTGAGGCAAATGCTTCCTTTGAATGTCACGGTTCACTTCATCAAAGGAAGTAAAAAATGGTCCAGGAGTTTGGTAGGATTAAATCCCTCAACTGGTCAGCCAAAAGTATAATTCCACAAAGTTTGATTAATATCACATTTTCCAAAAAAGGAATTAACACTTTAGGTCACTTTTACAGGCAATTCAGATCCTCAAGTGGAAACCAACACAAATCTGGAAGTTGAGCAGCCATGAAGATATTCTGTGCCCCACCCAACCCTTCCCTGAGAACTCAGGTATAGACCATTAATCCTGCCCTCCTGTTAGCTGAGGTCCTTGATCCCAACCCAAAGAATGCGGGGGGGTTAGGGTCTCACTCCTCACTGACAGAGCATCAGGATCACCAGCATCATTAGTCTGAGTGATAATCACGCCCCCCACCCACGCATCTGGTTGGGGGCTCAGGCAGGGTGTGATTGAGTGAGAAGGTGTGAGCATGCATGTGTGTATGGGAGTCTGATAGAAAGTGTGCACACTGTTATAAACTGACTGAATTTAGCAGTTAAATTGACACATCATTTATTGGTTATTTCAATTGTCAGGGGAGTCCTGCGTGCATTAAACTGTGGTTTACACTTAAAATACACGAAACTCTGTTGTAAACTTAATGTAAAATTACAGTTAAAATAACTGGCAATAAAGGTGCCGGTTAAATCAACAGGCATAAGAAGGTGCAAGTTTACAACAATGTATCTGCACGAGTGTCAGTGTGTGTGAGTATGTGTGTACCTGCGTGTACATGTACCTATGTGTGAGTGTGCATATGTATACGTGATTTTGAGTGTGAGGGTATATGCGTTGATATGTGTGCAAGATTACATGTGTATGCCTGTAAGTGTGCGTGTATGTATGAGGGTGTGTGAAAGTGTGTACGTGCGCGTGTGTATGCGTGTGTGTGTGTGTGTGTCTCAGACATCCATCTGCTCAAACAGAAGCCCAGTCCATCCATCACACAGCTCTAACCGGCCCCTCCGGAGGGCTGGGGGCACAAGAGCCCCTCATAGCCCTCTGCCCCTGTTTTAGCCTCCCCTCGTTAGCCGACAGCTCGTTAGTTAATTACGCAGCGAGGCGTGAATACCTGCGCCGTTCATCACTGAGTCCTACTGCAGGAGCCATGAGGGTTCATCTTTCTGCTTCTGCCAGGATAGAGTGCATCCATCCTCAACATACATTTTATCATTTTCAGAAAATTTTATTTCCTGGGAATATTAGAATACACGTCACACGTCATTATCTGTCTTTATGTTGAACTTCAATGTTGAACACATTCAAAAGCACACTTGCACACAAACACACACAGATACAACATACACATATACATATATGCACCTGGCCTGGCACCATGAGAGGATCTGAGAGGGTTTATGCCCCTCAGGTGTAGTTTTTGCCCCCTTTGCACACTGTACATATAGAAAAATAGTAAAAACAAAAAAATTATTGGCTGAGATACATATGACTATCAGAGCGAATTGTGGATGAATGGTACGTGCGCCTTGCGATGGATCAGCGAGCTGTCCAGGGTGGGTCCCTGCCTTTCGGCTTTACCACGGAAATACTGCATAGCATGCGCACACACACGTGTGCTGACATGAACGCAAACAAACACTCGTGCGGGTCATGCGTCAAGAAGTGGTCATAATTTGGTGAACCTGATCAAAATGGAAAATTTTCACATTTTTAGATATGTTTTAGTAGAGCACCTATAGAACATGAAAACATATGTGACAGCGTAATACCAAAATTATTCATAAAGATATTAGCCCATTTGTGCCAGTGATTTAATTGAAAATGCAATAGAATGCCAAAATGTTTTTGTTGTTTGGATTCCTAACTGAAAATAAGAGAACATTCTAGTTGCAATTGAAAAGACTTGATTTCTATATATCTGGATATCGGGGCTACCTATTATTTTTAAGATTAGCTAAGGTGGATAGACTAGAGCCATGTTTTGGCTAGCTAACAAACTAGAACAGCTCAGCATACTTCTTAAACCGATCACTCATTTTTTATTTCGGTAACACTTTATAATAACTGGACATGAATCATGTAGTCATCATGCATTACTTTGTGCATGTTTCACTCATGAGTTCATCATCTTCCCGTCTTTAGTGAACCATGGACTCAACATTTTCATGCTTAATTACTTTTGATTCATGATGAATTCATTACAGTAAGTAATGCCTTGGTTGACATGATGTCATTGCATGAATTCAGAAATGAGTAAGCGTGAATTCATGTTTACTCATGATGTGTCATGATGCATTCGTGCATAAAATCATGCAGGAATCTTGATGAACTCATGAGTGAATCATGCATAAAGTAATGCACGATAACTACATGATTCATGTCCCCTTATTATAAAGTGTTACCGTTATTTAAAAATATTGGTGAAAGAAACTTCAGTTTTTCTCTACTGAACTTTTGTAGAAATATGGTTTGCTGTTATATTTCCATGGCGAAAACTACCAGAACACATAATAGAAATAGAAATTTGATTGGTATGGAAGTTTGTAATGGACTTCATGTTTTACACCTCCACCTCCCATCCACCCCTGCCAATGTTGACAAAATCCTGTGTAGTTCTGGATTTCTTAGCTTGGCTGGAATTTGGAAAATAGAATTAGAATTAGACTAAAAAAGCTTTCAAATGACACCTAATTTGTCATGATAGGCTTTCGCAGTCCCGAAATATCGAAGATTAAAAGACAAATTATCAGGGGTGATGTTCAAAATCCACCCTTTTTATATGACCACTTCATGACGCACGACCTGCGAACATACTGCATAGTCTGCGCACAAACACACTCGTGTACAAACATGAATGCAAACATAAAAATATATGCACACACAAACACAAACCTACACCAAGGCAGTTGGGACTATTTCTATTTGTCTGCTTTCTAAATGCCATTTGAAAATCTTTATTTCATCTAATGATGGCCATTATTGGTCATTAAGACTTCTCACGCATATCCAAGCATTTAAAAAGAAGACAAAACCCCTCTGGCTGTTTACCATTTTCCTCTGCACCTGCTCAGAAAACAGTGATGCGTTTAAAACTTTTTAATTTTTTTTTACATGGCCTCATCTGGCCTATTGATGTCTTGTACTCTTTGTCTTGATGAAAATAGGAGTGGAAGGTTGAAAAATTGTGGCATTGTTCTATCAGCACCGCTTGAAACCCACAGTCTGTAACATCTTTGTCTCCTTGCACCCGAGAAAGATACATATGCTTCTCATTGTTTCAACTGCTCGTCTACCATCATCAGGATGAGCGAAGGAATTCAGCATAATCCAGGATAAGCCTCGTTCCTACTCACCCTGAGATGTTCATTATTTGCTTAACTACGACAGAGGGCGTCGAAGCACAAGAGGGATCAACGCTCTCTGACAGAGTAAATCATACCCTATCAACACTGATTTAATGCTTAAAAATTTTACTGTGCACGACTCCACATGGTATAACCTCCGAGGGCTATCAATATCTCACCATGGCTCACCATTCATCACCATTATTATCACAATTCTTGTTCATTACATGCTTTCATTTTCCTTTCTTTTTTAACTTGGTTATTTTTTTTATTTAATTTTATTTTATTTTATTTTTTTGAAGTACACAACACCAGCACACTTACCACACATACACACACACACACACACACACATACACACACATGCACTAATCATACTTTTACCCCTTCCCCAACCCCCACCCACTGCCTAACCCCAGGTCCCCCGAAGCATTGACAGGCAGCAGTGCTGAGCTTTATCAGCCTATTCCCTGGAGTTAGCTGGTGGCATCAATAGCTGGATACCAATTTTGCTAACCACACAACAGAACAGTTGAAATATTGCCGACTGTGGGAATAAGGCCCCTCTTGAGGGTGGTGGTGTTGGCCATTACAGTCTGGCATAGTGGTTGTGCCCGAGTGGTGAACCAAAAGTCTGAAAAGGGAAATGAAGAAACACCCAGGGAGGATGAGATTCTGACTGCTTTGTGGTGGTAGAGAGAACCACACACTCACTGCAACACCCCACCCCATCCGTCTCCCCACCTTCAACCTCGCCCTCTCTCTCTCTCTCTCACACACACACACACACACGCGCACTCGTAAACACACACGTACACAGGCACATAAACATTCATACTCATATGCACACACATACCCAACTATAAAAAAAATAACTGTCCTTTTTTTCAATAAAACTTATTAAATTTTTTCTTTCTATCTTCATCACTTCTAATTTTATATTTCTCCTCCCCCCCCCCCCAAGTTATCCACCATTTTATTTACCAACAGAGTTGAAAATATTACTAAAAGAACAAAAAGGGGGGAAAAAAGAACAGAAGCAAATTTTCTCTTTTTTTGCCTATCGTGATCATGTTTATTTCTCATTTCATCATTCCATTATGGGCAGCAATGACCACCTTTGTAACATCAGTGCGTGGTTTTGTGTTGTTCTTGACTTAGTGCTATTTAATTGTGTTTTTTTGTTTTTTTCTTCTCATCACTTCCTTCACAGTCGTCCCACACATATATACATCTATGCACGGCCCACGCACACGCACGCACGCACATACACACACGCACACCCAGGCATGCACGCACACACACACACAGACCAATTTTCTTTTTTTCTTCCTCTTTTTTTCTCTCTTTTCACAGTCGTGATTATTAGTTACCCTTACGTCTCATCCCTTTTGTGTCCAAAATTTGTGTATCAATTCTGCTCACTCACTGTGTAACTGGTTGTTTTTATTTTTTTCTGTTTATTTTTTATGGATGGCTGTTTGTTTGTATTAAATAAAAAATGAGAAAAAAAAAACATTTAAAAATCAATATCTCACCAAATGTACACAATTTCACTTTGTTGGTTTTATGGTTTTATCATTTATTGGATTTATGATGTCTCTGTCTCCCGCCAACATCAGCTGGATCAGGAGCAGAAGGTTAATGTGAGGAACACCAGATCTCATGAGAGGGCAGTTGTTGTTCTGAGGAGAAACCAAAAGCAGGACAGGTGAGAAATCTGTAAAGGCTCAAACAGTATGTTTTGGGATTGATGATTCCAACATTCCTTGAAAAAACCATAGCCGAAGATATTTTCAACTTCGAAATGTTATGCAGTCTATAGCTTTTGAACAATGCCACAGTATTTATTGCTGCAATATCTGCAAATCAAAGTAAAGCTGACAATATTTACTTTAAAGGGACAGTTCAGCATAAAATCAAAAATGCATATTCCTCTTACATATTCCTCTCCCCTGTAGAGCTATTTACCCATCAGAGTTGCTGAGTTTTGGAGATATCAACTGTAGAGATATTTGCCTTCACTTAGATATAATAAAACTAAATTGAATTTCTCTTGTGGCGCTCAAAGCCCCAAAAAATACATTTAGAGAAAAAAAATATAAATGCTATGTTCCCTTCCAGAAGTGATGACTTCGTACACATGATAATCCACTGTAGTGAGTAGTTTAATGCATGATTTTCTTTCCACAGAAATTCCTACCAAACTCTTTTCTCTCTACCAAACAATGCCTGTGGTAAGATTTTTAAATGAATGTTTTGGAAAAACTCGCCAAATATTACCACAGGTAAGAGGAAAATATGTATATTTGATTTGGGAGTTTACTGTCCATTTAGCCTCATATTTATTGTTTAATTTCAAATATGTTGGCCTGTGGAGTAATAATGCAAAATTGTGCCACAGTCAAAATGTTTATAGACAGAGGCGTATGTATTGTTCGAAAAGATCAGCAATGTCAAAAAGGCCCGAGGGGCTGCAGGTTTTCATTCCAGTTGAGCAGAGGCTCACAAGCTAATAAAACTACATTAGTTAGCACTCCTGATACAATTAGATTAGATTATATGTATCAGGTGTGCTTTTGCTTAGTTGGATTGAAAACCTGCAGCCCCACGGCCCTTTTATGGACCAGTTTGACACCTCTGGTAAAGGGTGTAGATCAACACTCATTAGGGCAGTTTGAAATGGTAACTAACCATCCACTGCATTCTCCCCTCTTGCAGGACTTCATTGTCCCTTTTTGTGGACTCCTGAACTTTGACTCTTGATAATTGGACCTCTGTTCCCACTGCTTGACTCGCAGCATAACGGTATTACGGTAAAACGGAAGTACAATAAACACTTGCAGATTTGTTCTGTGGTAACTCTGAGTCTCGAAGCCTCTGCCCAGGATGGAAGCTTTTTAAATATTAAAGTGAAGAAAACGAGGCTCACTACACAAAATGTCTGCTGCTTAGAGGGGCTCTCAGCGCTGACAGGAATAGTCTGGCGTCTGCACTGGACAGCACCTGACAGAAACACCTGCCTCCGGGCTCACTTAGCCCTCAAAGAGAGCACCCCGGGTAGCCATTTTACAGCCAGGTTATAGAGCCTCTGCTTTGCACTGTGTTTGGAGAGTAATGAGAGAGCAGCACCTGGAGTAAACACTCTGGCAAGTTTCGGCCTTATTAGCACCAAACACAGGGAGGTTACTGACAGCTAGCACATCCCTGGAGTGGTGGTAGAGGGATCAAAGTCACAAGTTCATCCAGAAAACAAATTTCCCTAAAGCTTTTGAGCACCAAAGTAGTCAGACAGATTGGTGCTTCTTACAGGATCTGAATAAATGGAATCCATTCTATCTATTTTGATAGATAATCTGCGATAAAAAGTGACAAAAATATGAGATGTAAGTTTATTGCTGGGGTTTCGAAATAAAGTGTTCAAAAATTAATTTCTAGCATCAATAAATTTGAAAATTAATGAATTTATTGACACTTTGTTTACGCCGAAGTTGCTTTCCACAAGCCTGGTTTTCAATCGGCTTTTAGTTTACATTCGGCGGATAAACACCTGGTATTTTGGGTGTCATTCAGTTTAGGAACTTCTTTTCTACCATTGAAAATGAATGTAGACCATAATGCACACCTCCGTAAAGCAGGTCAGTTGAAGGTAGGCCAGAAGAGTTACAATTTAAGCCAGGCGCGGATTTCTCCATGAATTGCGTCGTACCACCATGGAAATTTCAGAAATGAAGCATTTGCAGTTATATAGATTAATGTCTTGTGAAGCTAACCAGTCTAGTTTGAAGACATGTCATGTCTGCCAAAACTTTGAAATGACCTCACTCAGTCAGTATTGGAGATATCAGTTAGATTTTTTCACAGTATATTCCTTAAATGATGTAGAACAGGGGTGGCCAACCCTGATCCCGGAGAGCCGCAGTGTCTGCTGGTTTTTACTGTTGCTCAGCACTTGATTGATGAATTAAAGCAGTTGATTACACACTTCACTTATCTCACCTGGTGTCTTAGGTTTAAATCAGGTGGAAAAAACCAAACTCAGCACAGCCTCTGGCTCTACAGCACCAGCGTTATCCACCCATGCTCTATAAACTTTTATCTGAAGCATACTATGTACTTCTACTTTGCCTGCATTACAACTACGCTAAATATTCAACCAAACTGAAAAATCTTGGTTAACACTGGGTTAACACAGATTGCTGTCACAACCTGAAATTTAATTGGCTTTAGGAGTCTTGTGGTTTGTCCCTCCTAATTGCTTGATAGGCTTATTATTACCAAATTAAACCTGAGACACCAGGTGAGATCAGTTAAGTGAGTAATCCATCAATCGAGTGCTGAGTAACCCAAAAAATCAGCAGACACTACAGCTCTCCAGGACCAGGGTTGGCCACCCCTGATGTAGAATGACTTTGTATAAAAAACTGTACAAAAGGTACATCACCAGAAAATGACTTTAGCTGGGTTATCACAGGCAGGGTCACAAACATATCTGAAATCGTGGCTTAGACTGGTTCGATGTCTGTCTTCACCAAAAAAGAGGTAAATGAGCTTCTTGCTTCTTCGCAAACACGGCTTGGAAGGTTTTACCATCACATAAATGTGACTTTTCAGATTGTATGGTCTTGAGGTGCGTGAACATTTAAACTGACGCCAACACCTCACTTAAAATTCCTACATGCATAATACAAATAATGCCAATTTCTTCCTGTTGTGCACAAGCCTATTAAGAGCGTCATAACTCAGTATTTGTGTCAGAGGGACTAGGGAAATTATTCCAGCGAAGCAAGACCCCTGGAAATTCAATTACAGAATTATTTTGCAACGAAATTTTGGAATTTACATGCAGCAAGATCTATACTGTACTTGCACAATGGGGTTAAGCGCACTGGCCAAGTATACTGCCCTACAAAGCCTAAATGTAGTAACTACATATTGGCTAAAATGTGTTACATAGTTTTGGGCCTGAAAATATATTGAGGTTGGGATTTATTTGGACAGAAATTATACAATGGTGAGTTAGTTAATCATAATCTATCATAGAAGTGCTGACTATTTATTTGTTTGGACACAACAATTCTGAAGCCATTTTTTACTGTTTAAATTATTGCGTAATTACTGCAGTTAGTGACAATCAGACAGGCGTCAAAGAGACAACAGTCAGATTCACTCATTATTAAAACAAGGGTGGTCACGTAGGAACCTTTCCAAATCTCTTTCAAGAGTTCTTGCCAAATTCTGCTCCTATGTATTTAAATAGACCAACCACGCACATGATTGGGCACTCATTGTTCTCTATTTGGCATCAAGGCTGTGAATTGAAGAAAAAGCTATCATTCGTGTCCTCGTATTAATGCATCACTGTGGTCTTATCTGCAAGTGAATCCACATTGATTGCACACCACTCGCTTACTTACAAATTAGCGAGGAGAATGAGGGTAATTGGAGGAAATAAAAATCTACTTACACAACAACCTTTCAGGAAATGAATTGGCTCTTTGCTTAAACAAAGGAGGCAGCAGTGCAAATGCATTTTTTTTTTTTTTTTTCATTTTGAGATGCTAAATTAAGATGTTTCCAGAAGGCCTACTGTTAAACATAAAAATGTTTTTCTTTTCTTCTTGCTTCAGGATATCATTACATTACATTTGTTCCGAAGATACTTTTTGGCAGATCTGCTTATATTATAGCACAACTTAGCTGCATTCTCTTGATTAAATATGAGCGATAGTGCCAGATCTGGCCAGCAGCATTTCAGAACCAAGAAATCAAGAGACAATACAACAGACGCACTCATGCAGAATTGCAGGGAAACTGAGCTGACCAAGAAACAAAAAGACATGTTCTAAACTCTCATGGAATAAAAACTGTATCGAGCCTAAAGGAAGGAACAAAAAAGACCATGAAAATATTGCCAGACAACTTAGAAATTCATAAACAAAATGAATGCAGAAGGTGTATGTAGATTTGGCTTTAGGCATTAAATATGAGGGCAGGTACCTTGGGAGGCAGAATCACTGTGGGATGGTGGGGATGGGGGTCAGCAAATGATTTGGGGGAGGGGCAGGTCAGTTCATGTTGTATCTATGGTAGTCCTCTCCCATCCACCTCCTCAGTCAGTTATAACAATGACTAATGAACCCCCAGAGGAACTGTAACAGACACACTTAGGGACTGGTAGTACAGCAGATCCTCATTCAAATTCCCCAAAAAGGCCATTAAAAACTCCTGGGAGGCAGAAAAATCCTCAAACAGTGGTCAGAAAAACTGCCTGACGAAAACACTGGGAGGAAATCCGAGAAGGCCCCCGATAACAGTGGGGGAGTTCTTTACTGACTAGCTTATACTATACTTGTGAGTATGATTATAAAAGGAGTATACAAGTGACTACAAATCAATTAGTAGATATAGAAAGAAAAATTAAGAATAATGGAGATAAATATTGCAAGGTAGTAAACAGCATTAACACAACAGGCCTTGACTCTGCCTGAACATCTTTAAGAGACAAGACCTATCCGTAGAACAAAGCAAAGCTATCTGTAACAAGACGAGAGAGTCATCACTATCCTCCGCCACAATCAAGGGCCATAACCCCATAAAAAATAGGCTTTGACATCCATATTCGAGCTCAGCGTAGATCACAATCAATTTGTTAAGCAGACAAAATTTCATGCATCTAGGTATAACGGTTTCAGAGAAATCATGTCCTTATTGTGGCCCGGATGGACAAACAGGCACACAGATGGATGGATGGACCCCAATCCAAAATCTCCTGTGCCGCTTTGCGGCGCATTCATGCCTTTTAGACAGCTGTGATGTTATGATGTCCAACTCACAAACTCATAACATACAATCAAATGCCCCTTAGCCATGACATTAAACAGCTTCATATTTCAGACGCCTGCAGGTGAGGACATCCAACTGTGACATTTTCTAAAATACGACCGCATAAATGTCAATTTTATGGCGCATAAATCATGTTCTTTCAAAGTCAGGGCCTAGCACAGGTACAGTCATTTTACATCTGAATCATACAGTTCCATATTTTGAGTTGTACTGAATTTATAGCCAAATTACATAATAAAGCGAATGAATGACTGACAGAGGTTACGTGGGAGAAATCTACCCTATTAAATAATAATGGCTGGTGAATCCTGGAAAGACTCAAGTTACAATACTCTGGAAGTGACATATCCGTAAGAAATAAATAAGAAAACATTTCACCCCTCTGATGACTATTTTCCATGTTCCCCTTATCTTTGGACTTCTGCTCGCAATGTACGGTCTGTCAGGCGAGATAACATCGTCTGCTCAATGGCAGTAGAGTTCCAACAGGCTACTGTACTACAAATAAGTCTGGAAGCATAATATAGCACTGCATGCCCCTTCAGTTTGTTATCTGATTAAACTGTTACATACTTCAATCACCAGCAGGGAAAGACAAATTAATGTCCTCACCCACTCAAATTTACGGCTAATTTTTGATTCATGGAGGCCACTGTGTCCGTAAAACTTGATTAATTTTGGCTCCTCATCTCCTTCCCTGGACAGATTAAATGCTGCTTATCTGATAGTTGGATTGGTGAATTAGTCAGAGGTGTGGGGAGTCAATCGTGCATAGACATTCAATTGTACAGAGACACTGGCTGTGTTTGAAATCACCTAATACTCGTGCATTGCAATTGCACCATTATTCTTTTCAAACACTGGAACTAAATACTGGACCTCATTTTTTCTCACTAAACCTGTAATTTACATCTTTCTGACTGGCGTGAGCCTATCTGAAAATAGGACTGTTTTTGTAAGGAGGAAAGGTCTTTCTATCATGAACCCAAAATTTTAAAAAAAATAAATAAAAGTCAGAAAAATGAATTCGCTTGCATCTGATACTGGGCCCCCAAAAAATAAATACATTGAAGTGTAATGGAAAAACTTTATTCCTCCCACTTTAACCTATATGAATAGCCTTCGTATCAGATCAGACTCTGTGAAGAGCTGGAATTGGTTTTTGTGGTCTTTCAGACTTGTGGCGCAAGAAACTAAAGCTCACTGCTCACTTTATATCTACCAAAGAAACGCCTCTCCAAGCCTGAAGTAATGAATTGATTTTCCGTACGTTATGCACAGAAATGAAGGGAAAAAAGAGAAAACAGCTCAAAAAGAGATTTTGAGAACGTCATTCACAGCATTGAAAAAGAGTTGCCCTCAGTTTAAACGGAAGGTAATTACTCATGAATGTGTGCAGATTATTGAGAGATGAACCACCCTTCCCCAGCTGCCTCCACTTGTGATGTCACCATGGACTTTCTGCTTCTACAGCTCCGGGCGGGGATTTAATGACCCTACACCATGCACACACACACACACACACACACACTACACCAGTGCCAGGGCAGGAGAAACACATACATGCTTGTTACCACAGAAATCATACCATCCTCCTGCGCTTGGATGAGTTCTCTTCCTCACAGGTGTTAAAGTGCTGGTTGTATGATTTAAAATTACCTGTAAGGATTTCATGAAAATGAAGCTGTGAAATCTTTAACGGTAATAATACCAAGAAGAAGAAGAAGAAGAATGATGCACATTTTCCTTGACCTATAACTACTTTCGTAACTGGCGAGCAACTAAATCCTCAAGTCAGTCGACCAAGCATTAGAATAACGTTAGACGGACAAGGACAGTATTTCCCCTGATGGATTAGCGCCCTCTCCAGGATGTTTATACCTGCTTGTTACCCACTGCATGCTGGGATAGGCAGCAGCCCAGCCATGACCCTGAGCAGTCATGAACGAGTGAAATAATGGATGGATAGATTATGTTGTACACTTAACTGAGGTGAGGTTGGAAGGGGGCAGTCTTCTCACCGTAGACACCCCAGTTAAAAATCTCCCTCTGCCTTTGGCACATAAGAATTTCTTCACCATAGTAACACACTATGACATGTGTCCCGTCTCATGATGTGGAAATAAACGAATTCCAGGCTTTTTCATCTTCCGCCCCACCGCCAGATTTTAACATCCTATTTTAGAATTTAGTATATTATTACACCGTTTAAGGAATGCCATTTTCACGGACCCGACAACGCAAAAATTGAATTCTCAGATCATGGCAGCCGAGGGGAAATGGAATATCTTAGCAGGAGGAACCATCTGTATGTGAATCCTGGTTTCCTCGCAGCTGGCGTTAGATGGTCTGAAGAGATCAGTGGAATAACATGTCAGAGTTTGCGGGGTGGTTTGACCGAACGTCTGATAAGAGACCGAGGGATGTATGAAGGTTGGCTGATTTGTTTACAGATCAGGTGCCCACTTGCCAGACCTCGCCCATTACCTGTAGGCTCTGTGTTGAGAGGATAATGCTACAATAAACCAGGAAAAGTTAAACCTGTATGTACGTTTCAGAGCATAAACCTTTCAAAACTGCAGACATGTACCTCTGTCCATAAGCATTTTGGACTTTTTTTTTTTTTTTGCTCTGGACTGCAGCATGTAAAATAGTTTGGGAAGAAAATGACGCAGTGATGCGGTGACCGCCAGCTTTAAATTTTGGCCATTCAATTTTACTAAAACGCATTACTATAACTATCAAATCAGAGCCATGAATCCAAATCCAGCCCTGGTTTTCTTATCACCTTGATTATTTCATGAATAAGTGAAATAATACGTGTTTTGGATTCACCAGACTGCCTTTACACATGGCTGACAGGTAAAGGGAGGAAAATATGAGTTTTTGTACATTTAGGACCGTGATTTGATGATCTCTGAATTGATCTTTAGGACCGCGATTTGATGATCTCTGAATTGATCTTTAGGACCGTGATTTGATGATCTCTGAATTGATCTTTAGGACCGTGATTCGATGATCTCTGAATTGATCTTTAGGACCATGATTTGATGATCTCTGAATTGATCTTTCATCCCCCCCCCAAAAAAGCTTGTAAGCTATTAAACCTACACCTCTTTTGCTTGCTGTGTTCAAACGAAAAAATAAAATTAAAAAAATGAGACACATTTAAAAAGGCAAAAATTACTAAAACAAATCAAGGTTTGCCCTCTGATCGCAGTAGTCAGAGGAATCGTTGACGGTACAGAGTCTTCCAGATGCTGTCTTTGCCTGTTCTCATCAGTGGCCTGTTTTCAGTGCTTCTCATTACCCACAGAGTGGATGGAGCAGATTCACTTGGACGTTGTCTGTTCTCTCTCTCTCTCTCTCTCTCTCTCTCTCTCTCTCGCTCTTCCACAAATCGCCGTATCAGCATGGCTATCCCACAGTGCAATGGGGTGGACTGGGGGGTGTAAATCAATTGCATCTAACCCCGTTAATCCCATTATCATTTAATGTGCTTTATAATTACAATAACCCAGGGGCAAATTTAAAAAAAAGCTCTGCTCAGATGCTCTTTGCTTTAACGCAGCGCACAACAGGAAGGAGAAAGTAACTACCGTTTCGTTGCTGTGTACCATAAGATTCAAATAGATAGACTGGTGATTCAGAGAGAGAGAGAGGGAGGGGAAAAGTGGAAGAAAAAGACAGAAGGAAAGTGGGGAATTGGAAAGAGACAATGAAAGACAATAGGGAGTTCCGTGAAACTCTAATTACATGTCAGCGGTTTTTAGACCGAGGCAGAAAATCAAAGCTTTTACAAAAGGCCTGCTGAGTGCAAAACACCACTTTTATTTCAGCAGGAGAATTTAGACTCTGACTCTCTTATTTCTTTAAAGAGCTCTGTCATCCTCTCCACTTCTGCACCATCCTTCACCCTCCACTGGCCCCGGATAAAAAGCGGCAGCGGATGCACTGATGCCACCTTCGCATAGTGCTCTGTACCGCTAAATTGCCATGACACACTGCCTAACGGCCAGTCGCATGACTGACTCGGCATGTCGAGTGTCAGGTCCGACCCCGTAGGCCTGACGGTTTGAGTGACGGTTTTCTGCCATGGCGCGCACTCCTCACAGCCAATAAAAACTGGTAGAAACTCTGCGTGACAGTGGAAGATGAGGATTGTTCAATGCGGTGGCAGCCTGGACTAAGTCCCCAACTGGAATTTTCAGTGCTAGTCTCATCATCCCTCATTCCTGGTCATGGTCACAGTGCTTAAGTGCCATGGAATAACCTAAAAAGAAAAAGACAGAAAACTAAATCCCTCTGGGATTAATCTTTTTCCAACAACGGAACTGACTTGGCTTTTATTATTCATTGCATAGTAAGCAATATTAAGGGAGGACTTTTTTCCTTTTTGTTAGTATCCGTGGTAACATACACTGATTGACTTTAAAAACTGATAACTAGAATTGTAGCCAAACCCAGATTCAAATTTGTAACCATTTATTGACTTTACTCATAACAACTTTGACAAAATGTCAAATAACATCAACAAAAAAAGAACGACAAAAGAATCAACAATGATAAGTTTAACAACAAAATCTATGACAAAGATCAACTCCAATCTCAGTACCAAGTGTGACCGCCACGTGCCTGCAACAAAGCCATCACTTGTCTTGACATGGACAGCACCATTCTGTTGAGCTGTTGCTGGGAAATGGCCTGCCACTACTGGAGAAGGGCTTCTAGGAGCTCCGCCTTCGTCCTGGCCACTGGAGTATGTTGCCGAACCTGCCGATCCAACAAGTCCCACACATGCTGCACTTCATGTCAGGGCTGGAAGGTGGCCATTCCATGACTCGCACAGCATTCTGGGCCAGGAGCTGCTTGGTCACATGTGCTGAGTGAGGTCATACATTGTCTTACATGAACGGGACCTCAGGGTGGTCTGTAATGTAAGGCACGATGACATCTGATGACAAGGTCACAGTAGCAAGCCGACCAGGTCGGACCCCCAGTCCATCACCGAGCCTCCTCCAAAGCGATTTGTCTCAGCAATGCAGGGGGCCGCGTATCTCTCACCATCTCGTCTGTAGACCCTCTGTCTTCCAACATGTCGGTACAGACAAAATCTGGACTCATCACTGAAGACAACATTCCCCCAGAATCAGTTGGGGACTCGTCTCTGACCATATTCTTCAGCCCAGCGAAGCCTGGTATCCCTGCGTCGTGCATCAAGCTGCATTCCAACACATGCCCTGTGGGCTCTGATCCCTCGCTCTGCAAGTCGGTGACTCACTGTTCTTCTGCTGATCCTTAGTCTGTGGATTCCTGGGGTCTTCTGAGCCGTCCTGGTCAGGCTCAAAACCAATCTCTCAGATGGATGAGGCGGATCTTATTGTCCTGGGCAGGGGTCGTGGCCCTAGGCTGACCAGGTCGGGGTCGATCATTGGTTCCTCCAGTCTCCTGGTAACGACCCACAAGGTTAGAAATTGTGGGTTGGCTTACCCCAACACGCTGGGTGATTCGATTTTGGGATGTTCCAGCCATCCACAACCCAATGGCTTGATCACATAGGGGTCTGGAAAGGCGAGGCATGGTGCACGTAGTGTCTTTGAACAAATGCTCTCGGGTTCTGGCCTTCATGACGTCAAGGATTGTTTTAAGGCATTTGATGGCGTTGCAATTGTGATCAGTAAAGCCGGACGAGGTTACATCACTAATTCCTCAAATCCTGCTCCACAGACACAAACAAGGTCATGACTTCACGCACTGTTGTATATCCTAACTCAAAGGCTTCATTTACATTGTCTGTGTAATGTGACCCAAGTCCAATTTTTTGCTCTAATGTGGCACAGTTCGGATATGCTCCTTGACAATGTAAGCAGGAGAAAGACGCATGCATCCCGATATTTTGAGATCACATACAGGCCATTCATACGTGGAAATAAATCAGATATGTATCGGATATGTGCCAATGCGAACGCTGTGTAAACAGGCTGATCGGACTTTCTTACACATTGCATCGCTTACGTCATCAAGTCTGCGACCATTTAGCTTACTTTGTCGCAAAAACAGTGAACGCACAGTAAATGAACAAGGTTTTATATTTGAGAAGCTGGCAGACTGAACATGAAGGCTGTCCCACACCCAGACATTCCCATGAACGACTGAAGAGGCAATAATTGCAGCATATGTGCAAGATGCAATTGTGGCCCTTTTTCTTCTTCTCTGCCTAAAAATCCTGGCAATGTTAGGCAAAGTTTTCATGCACCGCAACATTATCATCAAACATATCGTCGGCCTGCGGATAAAGCCTTGTATCTTCAAAATGATAAACTTTACAGGAAAATAAAAAATAAACATAAATTTAAAAAAATAAATTATATGAATATAAGTTATATAGATATATATTAATATAACTATAAATACCATAAAAAAATGTTTCTACATGTAGGAATAGTGGACATACGTGTTTTTGTTTCTCATCAATTTGGAGATGAGGTTTTATCAGCAGGCCGACGATATGTCAGCCTCATCCATTTTTTTTGGCTTCGCAGTTACCGCTTGGTGCTGAAGTAGGCGTGGCCTAAAGTATAGAAAAAACTAAAACTAGGCATGTGCGATGTTTTAGATGTTGTAGGCAAGTGTAATCGTGTGACTCAGATATGGGCCACTTGATAAAATACGTGTAACCGCACGGTAAAAAAAAATCGGATTCAGGCAGTAAATCCAATCTGGGCATCAAGGCTTACAGTGTAAATACAGTCAATGACAACTGCTTATCAATTTTGTAATCATCTAATTAAAGGTCCCCTATCCCAACTGTATTATTTCTGTCTAGTCAGACTTATAAGTTTTTAAAGTCCATCAGTATACTCAACAAGGTTTTACACCCAAAAATATAAAATGTAAAAATTTGAAATGAGTTCATTTTGTGAATAAAATTGGAAAATCTCTCAGATTCAACATTCAACATTGCTATGTTATCTCTGCTCTTTTGTGAAAAAAATATTGATTGGTGTGATTTGAAAGTCACTGCGTTTTGATTTTGTTCACAATTTACACTTTGTCCCAGTTTTTCCCGAATTGGGGTTGTACATACCTTACTATATGTGATGACACAAAGCATACAAAGGTCAGTTTTGACCAAAATTAGACTTACCAGTTTTTCCACAGCACTTAAGTGGGACTGGAGCTTATCACAGCATGTCATGGGAGAGAAGCAAGAACACACCCTGAAAAGTGAATCAATCCATCACAGGCATGAAAAACTATTCTCTCACACTCATATACCTTAGAGCAGGGACCACCAAATCAGGCTGTCAAATCCAAATTCAGCCCTGATTTACTTTTATCACCAGTAATCAACTAATTAACTGAACAATAACCACGGTTGGTCAGCTGGTCTTTGCACCAAAGTCCCAGATAAAGGTAGGATGGAACAACAAAGGAGTTTTCAGCACCCGAGGGCCATGTTTGGATTAACCCTGCCGTAAAATCTCTTCCTCACCTGAGAATGTCTGCCATCAGGAGGATATTAGAGGTCTGTGAGGAATTACATATGATTGGACTGGAAAGTAGTGTTGTCAAGGTGTAGTGATGTTTTATTTTCAAATAAAATGTACCTTTGCATAAAGTAAGGTTTACAAGAGTTTCTGTCGTATTATAAAAATGTAATTTGTAAATCGAGATGGTTAATGTCCAAAATGCAGATATACAAATATAGACTCCTGTGAAATGGCCAGTGAAAAAACAAACCTCGCCCGGAATAGAGACACCAGAGCCCTGTCCTGGAGCCAGGCCTGGGAAGGGAGCTCGTAGGCCAGCCCCTGGTGGCCAGGCTTTTCCCAAGACCCAGCTGTGTTCAGCACAAATGGCTATGCTGAGCCACCTCCTTGTGGACCCACCACCTACGAGAAGAAGAATAGGGATTGGGTGCATTGTGGACCAGATGGCTGACAAAGGCTAAGGGCTGGATGTTCTAGGCCCAATTATAAAAATTGGCTCTTGGGAGATGTAATATCTCCTCGTTTGTGGGCAAGGATGAGCGGTACAGGCTAGATAATGGTCTGACTCACCTCTAGGTGTAGCACTGGCTCTGGAACCAAACTCTTTGATAAGGGTTGGACCCTTATTTCATGGAGTTGCCCAACATGAGAGGCAGTGGACAGGCATGGGGATTGTTTGGAGCAAGAGGGAGAACTTTGAGGAATTCCTGCAGCCATGGAGGAGACAGAGACAGAGTGCTCTGGCAAGTCTTTGCCCATCTCCCTGGTATATGTCACTGAGGTGGTCAAAAAGCTCCACAGAGGCAAATAATTGGGAGTGGACAACATTCATTCTGTGATTTGGAAGGTTCTGGATGTTGTTAGACTGTCTTGGATGAAATGCCTGATTACCATTACATGGATGTCGAGTATACTGCGCTTAGACTGGTAGACTGGGGTGGCAGTTCCAAATTTAAAAAATGGGACTGGAGGATGTGCTCCATCTGAAGGGGATCACACTGCCCGGCCTCCCTAGGAATGCTTACACTTAGGTGTTGAGAAGGAGACTTTGCCTAATTGTCAAAACTTTGATTGAGGAGGAATAATGAGGGATCTATTTTAGCCGTGGAAGAATGAACAAGATTTTTACCCGTTTCCAGATACTGATGAGGTCCTGGGAGTTTTCACAGCCAATCCACTCGTGTTTCCTCGACTTGGAGAAGGTTTATGACGATGCCCCATGTGTAATGGCCAGTAGAATTGAGAGGCCAAGTGCAGCGGCATGAGGGAAATACAGCAGCACAGACACAATACAAATACAGAGAATAATACAGACCATACGATGGGGACAAACCTCGCGCTTCCTTAAGGATGTCCAAACATCCCACCAAATGGAAGCAAAGCGAGAGAGAAAAAAAGGAGAAGTATCTCATAGAGCTGAGAAAAACAAGCACCTTAAATAGTGCGACACACTATAGAGAAGGTACAAAGGCATATAAATCCTAACTATAGATATCTTCAGCTAAAGCGCTTAACTACAAACAGACACTCTAGCGAAGGAGGCGTGGCGGACTTCCAGCCTATATAGAGTCCGGGGAGGTGCTGCCTAAGTTCAATCAGCCAGCTGGGTAAAGAATCCGATTGAAAAGGAATTTGATCTCGTCCCGGGACGAGAGCCTAAAAGAAAAGTTCTGAATACACGCACACCTCCGTAACCATGACACCATGAGCTGTCTTATGGGGAGTACTGTAGAAATATGAGCTCTGGGACTGTTAGTTTGAGCAGTGTGATCCCTGTTCAATCAAAACCAGAGACATGTCCACATTCTCACCACAATGTCAGATTCATTTCCACTTGGTGTTGGACTATCCAAAGGGTGTGCCTTGTTGCCTATTTTGTTCACGATTTTCATGGACAGGATATCGAGCACAGCTTGGAGGGTGTCCAGTTTGGTGGCCTCAGGATTGCATCTCTGCTCTTTGCAAATCATGGGATCATGTTGGCTTCATTGGGTTGTGACCTCCAACATGTACTAAAACAGGTCACAGCGGAGAGTGAAGCAGTCAGAATGAGCATCAGCACCTACAAATCTGACGCTGTGCTTCTTTGCCTGAAAAGCAGATTGTCACCTCTAGGCGGGGGGTGAAATGTTACCCCTTGTGGAAGAGTTAAAGTATCTCAGAGTCTTGTTCACAAGAAGAAGCAGGGTAGAATGGGACGTTGACATGCAGATTGGTTTAGCATCTGCAGTGATGTGGGCATTATACCAGTCCATCTTGGTAAAGATAGAGCAGAGCTTAAAAGCAAAGCTATTCATTTACCAGTCAATCTACTTTCCAACCCTATAGTCACAAGCTTTGGGAAGTGGTTGACAGGACAGGATCACAAATACAAGTGGATGAAATTAGTTTTCCCTGCAGAGTGGCGGCGTTCGCCCTTCGAAATAGAAAGAGGAGTTTGGATATCTGGGAGAGGTTCAGAGTAGAGCCACTGCTCCTCTTAGTTGAGAAGAGTCAGGTAAGTTGTTTCAGGAATCTGGGGGCTGTTTCAATAAATTTTACTTGTCCGACCGAGTCAGACCATCTGTCGAGTGAAAAGTCGGACTTTCGACAGCCTATGTCCATCAGGTATTTCAATAAAACAAAAGTAGGATGTCCGACCATGGACCGACACGGAAGGACAGTTTGTCACTGTTAGTTCGAAGTTGCGTGAGAATTTACACCTCAGCGATGCACTGCTTCAGTATTAAGCATTCAAATATTCTAAATACATTAAATGAAAAAAGGAAAAAAAAACCCAATTCTGATTAGGTAGATCATTAACTACTATTCATTCATTTTCAATTAGCTATTAATTGAATACAGTCTAGCTCAGGGGTTTCGAACTGACCCTTAAACGGGCCAAGAGGCTGCAGGTTTTCACTTCAACAATGCAGAAGCGCACCTGAAACAACTAATCAGTTGTGCAGGCCTAGATCAGTTGATTAAATCAGTTCTTTCAGGTGAGCTTCTGCTTGGTAGCATTGAAGACCTGCAGCCTCTTGGCCCGTTTACGGGTCAGTTTGACACCCCTGGTCTAGCTAATTAAAAGCAGTCTTAGTTCACTGAGCACTCTGTGCTAAAACTACGACTGGCAACATAACAAATCTATTCATCACACAAAACACACTAAAACATTCATGTCGTCACGATCGCTCATTATACAGAAGTTAAGCTGCTTTCACACCGGACGCGAAACTAATTTTTCTCACGACAGATTACATTCAAAGTCAATGCAAAGACGCAAATAGTCGCATTTGGTAGCCCAAGGGTTACACATCTGATTCTACCCATTGAGGTCATCAGTAAGGTCTAGGGGTTAAGTAGTAGAATAATATGTGCGACTGCATGGCTATCATGTAAGCCTGCACTCACACTGACTCTTTCTGGTTAAAGTTGAGAACCTCTTGGTTAAGATCTTGCTTTTATAAAGAAAAAAGGTCAAAGTTCTCCACCAATAAGACTGACTCTTTCACAGCAGCATTGAACCATAACAGTAACAACTATGCTGTCCTATCTTGGTACTTATCACGCCCTGTTTGCTAAACCCCAGGAATAAGACTGCTGACTTCTCAGGGCAATAACTGAAGCAGCCTTCCTTCAGATCACATTTTAATTTCCAAACTTCAATTCTTTTACATAAATGAGTTCTGCCTTCTCAAATTTACCAAATAAAAAGATAATTTTAAGCTCGACTAATTCATACAGCAGTGCCTCAAAAAATTAAATAATAAATGTGGAGATAAAACCCTAATAGCATATTAATCAATCCGATGCAAAGTTTTCATGTTGTTCCGCCACATTAGGATTGATATCTGTAGTGATTTTCCACAATCTTCGGGCTTTTGGTTTCTCCGCACCTGAGTGCTTTTTTCAAATTATGAAAACTGCATGCCTCTTCATCATGTTTATTGTGTTTGCTGTGTCTGTTATTTTTTTGGCATATTTGCATCTCTCTGTCTTTAAAAGATAAACATTTAAAAAAAGAGACAGGTTCTCATCCTATCAGACGCTCTCTCCTCGGCTCTGTAAGAAAATATATATTCACTTGTTTATTTCACAATTCACTGATGGGCATGCGGATAATTTTGTTTCAGGATATGGAGAATATTGAAAAGAAACTTCAAACAGGACAGAACAAGGTAACGTCAAATTTTACATCCCTTTTCCTCAAAAAAATAAATAAACTATATATATTTATACATGTACCTGGTTTAAGTTTGGTAGATTTTATTTACAACAATCTTTCACAGTGTCATTAATTGTGAAACGTTCATTTGGAGGAATTTGATTTTTAATTGAATCAATACAAAATTTTGGTTGGTTCTATTGGAACAATAATATTGTACAGTATTTTTCACATGTTATTAAAAGTTTTTCTATTAATTTTTTTTTTGACTTTTTGATGTATTGTGTGTGTGTGTGTGTGTGTGCGTGTGTGTGTGTGTGTGTGTGTGTGTGTGCGTGTGCTTGTCTGTGTGTGTGTGTGAGTGAGAGAGAGAGAGAGTTAAGTTAAAGCATAAACTTAAACAGGATAAAACAGTGAGGCTATGATCAACCAAAACTTATGAGCTCAGTCCTATCAGCAGAGATAATGGACAAATAAACCAATTTCTGTTTATCCCAGTTGTGTTTGATGGGGTTGATCAAGCTCTGTACCGGCAAGTTAAGTGTTTCTATTCCAGTTTTGACGAACCATGTACTCTGAACCAGGAAGCCTCAAACTGGACAGGCGATGCATCTGCGCATAACCCACAGATTTATAAAGTCACAGTCCCAATAAGAATATTTCAGTAGGGAATGAATACAATCTTGGACAGTTTTCCAATCCTTCAGAGGGATCACTCACTATTCTTTCTCACCTTTGAACAATTCAGAGTCTCTGATTAGCCTAAAATGCGTGTCTTTGGAGTGGGACTGTGGGAGGAAACCAGAGTACTCATAACTGCAAACTCCAGGTCGGATTCAAACTCAGAACTCACCAGCTGTGAGATGGCACCACTACCCAACAACACCATCCCAGTTCATCAGAAACCACCACCCAAGGACTGGAGCTTTTGTGGCAAGACTGACTCAGAACCCAGTAAACTTGATCAACAAGCACATCCGTAACATCCCTCCCAAATTTTATACACATGGGTTCTGCTTCCTTTTATAATCATGCCAAAAATGTGAATGTATTTCATGTATTAAATGTATCTCAGAATTATAAATACTTTTCCCCCTCCTTGTTGCTCATGGGTAATAGATGAGCCAGCATGAGTTTTTACCTTTAATGTTTCCTTTGATATTTTTATTGGCTGTGCTATACTCACTGTATTTGCATATCATCTCGAACCTCTGGATTGTTCAGGAATTTATGAACACGAAATAGATGGCATTGACTCCATTTTACTTAATGGGAAAAGCGCCTTGTTGAAATATTGCACTTAGGAGGCGAAAGCCTGGCAGTTGTCTTTACTGAGGAACATAGTCCGAACATCATTACAGTTTTGATATTCGGAACTAGAGATGAAAGAGCATTTAAAAAAAAAGTGTTTGTACAAAGGCTATATTGATACTCTTCAAAACTTACGTTACAACTCAGTTTAAAAGGTGGGACTTAAGTTCAACACTCACCAGATGGTTGAATAATTTAAAGCGCAAAAACATATGCAAATCAGACGAAGTTAATGTGCCAGCGATAAGTTCCCTGTCTGCCTTCACAAACCTGGCCATCTGTCTTTTATATTCTCTAAGTTTCTCTTCATTCTGAGTGAGACCATAAAATCTTTTCCCAAAACCTTACATTTTAAATGCAACTCATTTGAATTCTAGCTCACATTAGCCATATTTATTCGTGTCCACCAGATAAGGCCCGAGGCATTCCCCACTGTAGCCTGGCTAATAAACTTTGAGTTCATGATTACTAGAGATCAGGCTTGACATTTATCAAATGGGAACTTCCAGACGACACTGTTTGTCCATCACTAATGTCATTGGCTCTTAGGGAGGTAGAAAAAGCAACTATGCAGTAAAAGCAACTATTTTTTGTCCATGTTTCTGATTTCAAAAGGCTCCCTAGTGCTACTCCCTTAGCGTAGTTTCCCAAGGATTAAATCACATAATACACGGCCCTGTTTGTTTAGTAATATGCTGTTTGTTGACAACTGTATTAAATTATGACAAGTGCAACAAACCCTTACTTCTGACGCTGGAGTACAAAGTCACATTTTCAAAACTTTATATATACTGCTGAAAACAATGAAGGGAACACTTAATCATCATAGAATAACACAGAGTCAGTTAAACTTCAGGGACATCAGTCTGTCTCTTTAGGAAGGAAAAGTGACTGTGAATCAATTTCTACTGTTTTGGTGCAAATGAAATTGACAAAAGATGCAATGGAGAGACAAAAGCAAGACAACCCAAAAAGGCAATAGTTGTGCATGCAGTGGCCATAGACAATTGCTGTCACCTTATTCTTCCTGACAGATTATTATTATTATCTCTCACAATGATTGAAAGCAGGTCAATTATCATCCCTTTCAGGATGATAATTGACCTGCTTTCAATCATTGTCTTTAACCCTCCTAACGCCCCTCCTGTTTTGATTTCAGTAGCCACCAGTGGTCTAGATTTGATCATTTAACATTTCAATAGTATAATTGTTTAAACACTGTCAAATTGTTTGAGATAATTAACTTACGTGGTAGATACTGGTTGCTGACTTAGGAGTAATTGTTTTTATTGCACATTGGATGTCTTTTGGATAATTTCATGCATTGTTTGACACGTACATCTATCTCGTAGGATGAGTTCCAGAGACAATATTGCAGTTGTCTGAATAACCCATTGTCAAACACTAAATAATGAAAAAAATTAATATTCAATTGACAGCTGTTTTTCATGAATAATGGAATGAGTAAATGTCATGAATAACAACAGTTTAGTCTTAGTCTTTATGTGCTAACTTTTTGACAGTGTTGTGTCAATAGTATTTTATGGCTGAACAGAATTTTCCTAATGGCCATTATATATATGTTTCACCACCATACTGCCAACTGGATTCTTGCCCTGAATCCTTAGTGAATGTAATCCAGGCTGTGCAGCATTAATACTGCTGTCTGTCTGCTTCTTTGTTGCTACCCTCACCAGTGCTCCCCAAAAGACCACGCGTGCATTATAATTCACTGAAATTACATCCACATTTCGCTCACAAATCCTTTTCTCGCCTCATAATTCCTCCCCCTGGAATGCACAGAAAGATGCTAGGAAACCTTACAACCAGAGAGGAGAGGAGGAAATATGTTTTTTTGAGAATGGCATCCTTTCCTTTGATGCATCATTTGATGTGACGTCCATTTCTGATGACGGCACTCAGTTGGATCTGCTGCCACTGTCAGTCATTTCCGAGCGATGACATTGTTTTCGTCGAAAAGGTTTCCGGTTAGGTTGCTATGGTGTATCTTTGCTCATAGCTCTTCAGAGCTCCCACCTCACATTTGAAAGACGTCGGATCCAAAACAACTTCTGGTTCAAGCAAGGATCGAGGACCGAGGAAATATCAAATTAGAGATTTGAGATGTACCTCATGTTTTGCGTCCCTTTGTTGCTGTGCGTCTTCACCCTCCACCTCTGCTGCCCCTATAGTACTCCCACAGCACTGCAGCTAAACTTTAGCTCCTTCGACATGAACACTGACTGACTGACTGACCGCGCTGGTCTACTGAGATCACAGACGACCAGAGGAGGATGGGTTTCCACCATTATGTCTGGTACCTCAAGAGGGAAGGTGGGTGGTGTTTGGTCAGGGTTCTCTGTGTAGTATGTTGTGACAACAACCCTCTTACAACATGTACAATGTAACTTTGTAAAAATCTTTTAATTACATTTGATATACTGCGATATAATGTGAAATATACTGTACCATAATTTACCATTTATCCAATGAGATTAACATGATTTATAGAATTTTTTTTTTTTTTATCCAGAAAAGCTATAATTTCTCTTGTGACTGATTGCATTCTGAATTTTCAATGGATTTTCAATATTCAGCTGAACATTTCCTTGAACAATAAACCCCAGAAATGCACTGGTATAGGCTATATAATTGTGTTTTATATAGACTGCTGTCTTTAAAAAGTCCACAAAGATTGGTTTTTTAAAAAGAAGACAACTATAAGCACTTGTAAAATGCAAAATGCTTGATTTTTAAATTGATTTAATTGATTGATTGATTGAGTGATTGTTTTGTATAATTAAGAGGCTTGCTTTACCAGAGCAGCCTTGAAGCATATAGTCATTTAATCATTTACTGACAATCGGTGCATGGAACTCTATGTGCATGGAACTCAATATACAATTTTTGAAATGTTCTGGCGTGGGTTTGAGCTACATTTATTAGCTGTCCTAACCCCCAATCTCACTGCCATTATATGATAAACTTGGCTCTTTCAACATGCTACCTCATCATCCCCTGACTGAAATGGCAAAAAAAAAAAAAAAGTAGTTCTTTCCCACTTCCCCTTACCTGATGAGTGATGGGAGTTCTACCACAAAATGGCTGTCGTGAATCACCAAGGTGGGTGTTACAAAGTGATGGAGGTTGAGGTGAGTTTCTCCCACATCATGGTAAAGCACTTTGAGTTATGATTGCTTGGTTGGAGGGCGACTTGGTGGCTCAGTGGGTAGTGCTGTTGCTTCGCAGCAAGGAGTGTGAGTTCAAATCTGGCCTGAGGACTTTCTGTGTGGCGCTTGCATGTTTTCTGCATTTTCGTGGGTTTACTCCGGGTCCTCTGGTTTCCTCTCACAGTCCAAAGATGAAGGCATTTGATTACGGTGATAGATCGGCAGCAAACCCAGGGCTGATTGTAATCGAAGCACTGATTACTAAAACCCCACAAGTCAAGTCAAGTCAAGTGTGACTTATGGGGTTTTAGTAATAGGTGATTCAATTGCAATCGCTGATTTCGATTACAGCGCTATCGTAATTATCATGAAAAAAAATTCATAGACTGTAATCGTTATCACGAAATGTCATGGGCTATAATCGTAATCATTGATTTCCTTGCGTAATCATAATGATAAGAAATTTTATGATTGCATTCATGATTATGAGATGATATTACAGCTTTGTGCACAGGTTCAATTCCCATCTAATATATAATTAAAATAGTGTGTAATAGTGTCACTTTGATGAGGTGGAAATTGGTGGAGGCCAAATGCCACTACAAGTTCAGTGAGAATTAAAATGCATTATTTAAAGTAGAAAAAAGAGGAGTTCTGAATATTCTGATCCTGCTCCGGTGCCCCTAGAAATAAGTAGGTAACATGATGGATGAATGAATGGAAAAAAAGCATGATTCTCCAATGAGCTAAAACAGTAAAACCACTCACGGATACAGTGGATAATGCAACAATACGTTTCAAGGTCTGGAGACCGATCTTCGATGGTTAGTGAACCGTCAGTTCCTGTATTCATCATGTTGGATGTGAGAGAAATGGTTATGGTAAGTGAACGACTCTGACAAGGGCCAGATTGTTGTGACTTAATTAGCAGGTTAGGGCATCAGCAAAATGGCAAGACGTATGGGGTGCTCCTTGCATCCTTGCAGATGTGAGAACCTAATGACAGTGGTCCAAGGAGAGTCAAAACCGTAAACCGGCCACGGGGTTTGGGCACTCCAGGCTCATCGATGCATGAGGGCTATAAAGGCTATCCTGCCTGGTCCAAACTGACAGAAGGGTGTTCATGGCTCAAGTTGCTGAGAATTTTTATAATATTGACATTAAGAATGTGTCACAGCACAAAGTGCATCATATCCTGTCGTGTATTCCATTAGTTTGCAGGCCAGTCAGAGTACCCAATTTTGCCCAGCCTAATGTCAGATAATTAAATTTTTTAATTTATAGTGTAGAGCAGGGGTCCCCAATCTTTCCCAGAAAGGGCCAGTGTGGGTGCAGGCTTTCATTGCAACCAAGCAGCTACACACCTCTTGCTACTCATCAAGGTTATTAGCAAAGAGTCCAGGGTTAATTAGTAGTATCAGGTGTGTAATTGTTTGGTTGCAGTGAAAGCCTGCACCCACACACAAAATATCCTTCCACTTGCTTTCTTTTTGTAGAGATTTATGGGAAATATGATGACCAATCAAATTGATTCCCTAAAAATGTAGTTATTAAATAACAAACACAGAGTAGGAGGAAGAGAAAAAAGGAGAGAGGAAGATGAGGCGAGGGGACTACCAAAGATTCTGCTTGGTCTTTGGTAATGCTGCCCCAAGTAAGTTCCTATAATTATCTCCATTTGCGATGTCCAGCAGTGGAACACTTGAGGAAAGTCAGATGATGTTATCTTAACTAGCCACAATGCAATTTGACTAGCTAGGCAGTTAACCTAACGTCACCACTGTCCTTTTGTATGGGACTTTGTAGTATATGCAGCTGGTTTTGTGTTCAGCTAGAGTTTTCTGCCTACGTAAGACAGTTGGCAACAGGATGTGAGTTCCTGGCAAGCGGCTCTAGGACTCTGTCCCCAGACATTTTGTCCTGGAATTTTCATCCCAGGATGTCCCAGGGTCGTCCCTTCGTCCATCCATCTGTGAAAAATGGTGGCACATTTTTCACAACCCAAAGACGAAAAGTCCTCTGGGACGAAGAGTCCAGGGACAGAGTCCAAGGGGATGAAAAATTCAGGGACGAAGAGTCCTGTAACCCTAGCAAGCACCTGTTTTTGTTTGAAGCCTGACTGGACGCTGAATTGGAGATTTAACATACAAACTGCAAGAATGCATTTATTAATGAAAAAAAAAACTGAGTTTTTTGCTTGAAGCAATTAAAAGTATTAGGACAAAAAATAGAAAAACAAGTTCATATATACGCCATCTATCTATGAAAATTATGGAGGCACCAGCAAAGCATCATAAATAACAAAGAAAAAATTAGGATAATATCTGCATGTAAAAAAAGCAGTATTGCCACTCAGATTATGCCATGGTTTGGGAGCTTTGAGAGCTGTTCGTTGCTTTCGTCCGGGACAATATCGTTTGCTCCCTATCGGATTCCTGGGCCAGCTGGCATTGATTGGGGGTGTGGCCCCGGAAGCTCCTATTTCGCCTCGCTCCCGTTGCTAGAGTGTCAGTCCTACTTTGGCGCTTTAGCCGGTAAGGTTCTCTTGAGAGATTTTGCCAAGCACTTAGTTGCTTATCAGGAATTGTGTTAGTGAGTAAGAGAGTCTTTGGTTTATTGCCCTTTTCTTTTGTTTTCCTCTAGCTCGCCGGTTTTTTCTACCACAGACGCCGGCAGGTCCGTTGGTAGCGCGAGCCTCGTTATTTTTATCTGCTTTTAGTCTCTCAGCACACTATGAGTGTTGACTTTTATTTCGGGCCACTGATCTCGGCTTCCACTGCCAGTACCCATCACAGATTAATTTAAAAATAAAATTTCCAGCTTGCCCACTAGGCGTGCTCCCATTACACAAGTGTCCCTATTAACTCTCACATTAAACTTACACCCTTGCACATGAGGACCATTGACCTGGGAAGCAATGGCATCAGAGTACACAGTGGGGAGATGATTAGCTGGTGGAGGAAGCGTGATACTCTAGGAAGTATTCTTCTTGGAAACCCTGAGTTTGGGAATTCAAGTGGCATCAGATTGATGGAGCTGTTTTGGCTGCACAAGGGGGACCATCACTATATTAGACTGGTAGTTTTAATCTTGAGGCTGATCAGTATATGAATACAAAATACCAGCCAAACATTAGTAAGGGTTTTTTTTTTTTTTCCCAAAATTTTCCAAAAATAGAATCTCTGAACTATTACTGCCTTTTTGGGCTTAACAGGCAGCGGTTGTTTTTTCAACTGGAGGTTTTTGACTTCATAAAGTTCTAAAAAAACAAGGCTCCAGAGCTGGACAATCGCTTTGCAATACTCGATAATCTGTTCTGCCTGTTTCTCATCGGTGCTCTTTAATCAGTCTTTACATGATTTTGAGAGTGCTTTTTCCCCTACCCGGTCAAGTAAGTGCTTAATTACTGCGAATGAATTCCATCCAGAACCTGAGTAAACACACCTATCAAGCATCAGACCGCAGAACACTGCACAGCGTTGCGATTCAACAGAGGAAGTGTATGGCAGAACAAAGCACAGTAATCGCAAACACACACATGAACACACACACCAGAACACGCAATCACACTCACACACACACACACACACACACACACACACACAGACAAATGCATGCACACACAGAAACTCAAACAAATATGTTCACACATACACAAAAACACACAAAAACACTCACACTCAAACAAATACAGACACAATGCACATACCCTCACAGACTCCTATGCATATACAAGTCCAAACATAAACACAAATACGCTCACACACATGCACATATCCTCACATGCTCTTACATACACAGGTAAATGTACACACACCCTTGCAAAGTCGGACACACATACACTTATGCACGCACACATGCGCTCAGAGACACTCCAAAGTAACCGTTTAACTATTTTGCATTTTAATACCAATCAAAGTTATTATTAAATTTTTTTTGTCTACTCTCCTCTTAGTTTTTCTGTAATTAAAAAAAATGACATATATATATATATATATATATATATATATATAATGAAACAAAATAAAAATACGCTATAAGATTTATATTGGTTAGAAAATACAAAAAATTAACGCTCATTTTAAAGTGTGACTCTGCGAGTAATAATTCATGTTATTAAAATTAAAAAGCAAACATTAATGATATTGATTACAGCATGAGTAGTTTACTCAAGGAATGGCTTGGGGCAAGTTCATAAATTAATCAACTAATGAAATTATATTCTGGTATACTGTGGCAGAGGTCCAAACAGGAATCATCAGTGGAGATTAATAGCAAGACCATACTCCAACTGCTGCATTAGGCTAGATATTAAATATCAGCAATTGGAAAAAAAAAAAAAAACAGCGGTAATGTCAAGTTTTATCTCCTTGATTTTTTATTGCTACGGTACTGTCAGTGGCAGTATTCCATACTCCAGGTTCATGTTCATACGGTTTTAGGAACTCAAAAGGAAAACTAAGTGGCGTGTAGGTGCAATGTGTTGCACTGTCACCTAATAGCAAAGAGGTTATTAGTTCAAATCCAGCCTGGACCTTCATTGATTTTGTTTTCTTCATTTTTGTTTGCGTTAGTTTTATCCAAGCAGTCTGGTCTGTGTGGGTGTCCGCCAGGCTCTATGGTTTCCTTCCACAGACCAAAGACATTCATTCGAGACGAATGGGGGACTCTGAGGTACAGTGTGAGAAGGTGTGGGTGTGCAAGTGAATGGTGCGTGATGTCTGTGATCAGCAAACTATCCACGGGGTTTTCCTGCCTCTCACTGGTGCTGGGATAGGCTTCAGCCCCCTGCTTTTCGACCCTGACTGGAATAAGCGAAATCAATGTTGGATGGATGAGTTGAATGTGCTTTACGTTGCCGAGGACCTGAGGTTGTAAAGATTCAGATTGCCAACTGAAGTGACGCTGCCATGGGTTCGAAAAACTCATTTTTCCTGGATCAGCTTTGCTATATACCCACATATTTAAACAGATTGACTGTAAGGCAATATTAACTGTGTAATCCGCTCTGGATAAACGAGGATGTGATAATAAACAGCAAAGAATATCATGTGATTTTTTTCATAAATTGGCTGTTGGTCTAATTCATCGACATGCATCTGGCATACATCCCCACGGAGGCTGCATTTCTTCTTCTCGGTGGTTAATTACACGGAAGTAATCGCCTGTTGGAGGGCCTTGGCTTTGTTACAGGAATCATGGAATCGTGTGATGGAAATCTAAACAAACACCTCTGCTTAAACTGAGACTCTGCTCCCCCGCACCCCCCCCCCCCCGCCCTCCCCCGCCCTCCCATCTCCATCCCCCACCCAAAACTAATTTATTTTGTCTCCGCGACTCACTGATCACATCATTTTACAAGAATCATAAATACTGAATTATGATTTTAAGAAATGTCAAGAGGAGCCAGCGGTGCTAATCTGTCACACTAGACTCCCGACGGCGTGTGCATCAATGGCCTTCCCGCTGAAATAAAATGTAGCGCAGACTCATGCAGAGCGGTATAGAGAACAATGTTATGATTGCCTGCTATAGGATGCCTGCAGACATACAAGAGCTGTGGGGTTACATGAGAGTCAGCCAGTAGTGGAAGTGTGTCAGGCTGGCCTGTAGCATAGCAAGGCGACTCCCTGGGACTCTGATGTTCGTTGGTTTGAGCACCAATATAGCCGCAATGAGCGTTTGGGGCTATTGATTTGCCTCTGCTTGCTCTAATCAACAATTAGTGGCCTTGGATAATAATATTGTCAACTTAGTAACTGCAATTTTACTGTAATGTGTGCTATGCTAATGGGACAGACAATGTCGAAAGGCAAAAAATATATTTTTATCAATAACTCAGGGACCGTTCCTGCTTTATATTGAAAACTCCTGAATATTGCTTCAGGAGAAATCATTTATATTTGGTGCTGATGTTTTTAGCTAATCGGAAGTGTTCTTGTGGGGTTTGAATGTGGTTTTTATGAAATTAACCTTGTTTGAGGACTACATTTTTACCTCTACTTAGGCGGTTATGCGATCGGTGGCATTTGCAGATTTGCTTGTTGGATAGCTATCAGGATTATGCAAAAACATAAATTATTCAAATAATTGAATTCGTGTATTCACTAAGAGCCCAACTCCACACATTTTCAACAAGGAGTTGGGCCCTTATTGAATTCACCAATTCGATTGAATAAAATGTCAGTGATCATGCTCTCGAAAGCGTAAAAGCCATGGTGATCAAACACTGCTGACCCATCAACCCACACTTTTTTTTTTGCTGGCACAAATAGAAATGATTCAAGCAAGTCAAATAATCCTCATGTCTGACCGTCTTACCAGGGCTCTCAGGTCTCACGCATTTCAATAAGTTCACACGCTCTCACCACACATGACATTTCTCACGCTGAAAAGTGATAAAACTTGCCGCACATTAGTAACATAGACTGTATATAAAAGAGATTAGGAATCTATGAATGGATGAGGCAAAGGCAGACGGCTGTGCCTGAATCAGCAACCTATCAGCCAATCAGAAAATAGGATTTCTTGTTGCCAGGTGAAATAGCAGTGGCGTAATCACGTCTTCCACACGCGCGCTTTGTGTGCAAAGAGGAACTGGAAGTGGAAGCCCGAAATCAGGTAATCACTTCATCACTTTTTTTTTTTCAATGACTGCTCATTAAAGTCGAGGAACTATGTAGATATTTGCTTTATGGATCATTTTTTACCTCAGTTTAACAGCTTTGGACGGTTATGGTTAGATGAAATGACTTCTAACTTGTTACGGGGAGAGTGGGGGCTCTCTGCCCTCCATGAAGTGTATTTTGGCTGAAAACAAACCCTGCTCTGATCCGGTGCCAGAGGTGGTACCCCAACATCTCTTGTTTGTGACAGACAAAACGATACAAATGCCTTTAATTTAGCCTTTATTATACTGGGGAGTCCCAATGAAATAAAAAAGCACAGATATTGGGGGAATGAAGAGTCACTTATTTGAGTTTACTGGCAGTTGAGAATATTCAATAACTGATCCTGGTCTTTCATCTAGTGATAAAATTTTGTAACTGCGTGCATAAATTTGCAGCTCTACGTCCACTGGCGGACACATCTGCACAGATACACCATTGTTCTTCTCGAACACGCCGAATCCAGATAATCCGTAAATGATGAATTAAATTGATATTTTAATTTGAAACAAGTAACTAAGTTGCCAGTGTCAAAGTAACAAAGTGAAAGTATACTACTTAAAAACTGTAACGAAGTACATGTACATCGATACTTTGAAAACGGGAGTATCATGCAAGCCCCCCCCCCCGGAAAAAATCTCACTCTGGCCTGCATTCAAAACTTGAGAGCCCTGTCTTACATATTAAGGCAACAAAAATGACCGCACTAGCTACTGGGTTAAATTTAGGGGAAAATACCTGCTATTTCTCAAAAAAAAAAACTTTTCTTGTCTTAATGGGTGAGGATAGGATATGGCTCTGGGACAGACATGATCTTAGAAGTGCACATTTTGTGCACATATACTCTTGGAAACCTGATGCGAGATGTGATTGGTACAGAAGGCAGGATTTTCCAGCTTAGCTGGGTAATGGCAGTGTAGCCTGTAACAGCTTGTCTAACCTCAGACCATGTTCCAGATTTGGGTGAGTCCCCAGCCACCGCTTACTCAGCTCAGTTATCCAGCTAACTCGGTAATCCTGCTTTTTGGTCCAGGCCAAATCTGGAGTGGCAATTTATACTACTGAGCTAATCTCGGCAGTCAGTGTTTAAACACTTGCTTTTTACTGGTCACAGTGCACTCACAAGGGACAGTTGTATTAATATAGAAATTATTCCATTTTATACATGATAGCACATTCTCCGGTGCAACAGCTAAACGTTGATGAATTCTGCCCCGGGCAATGCGGTTTCTTTAATTGTTCAATTGTCGTTGGATAGAAAGTGACCTCATAAGTAAATTTTCATGTCTGTGCGGCTCCAGCGAAATGCCTAGGCGCCAAGCCTGGGCACTCCTTCTGGCTGAGGGAGCCAATCTTTTAAATTAACTTTGTGCCGCTAACCAAGCTCTTAGAACTTCGCTAAAGAGCAGAAGGGGATCAGCGCTGATGAATCACTGATACCTAGCCAGAGGAAAATGGGCATTCGCTTCGCAGCTTTTTAAATCAGATATTAGGTCTGCGGTTTCAGTATCTGATTTAGAAAAAAAGGTATGTTTAACAATGTTTAAGAGGAATTTTGAAAAGATGAACATTAACAATGCTAAAACTTAAAGCAATAAAGGCTCCCATTTGATCTCGATAATGTGACAATGAATCCTATTTAATTTGCCTGTGGGCTATGCTAATTACTGATATTGAATCTAACGTCATTTTTACACCACGCACTTGGTAGAGCTCAGCACAAACACAGATTCATTATATTTTCACTGGCAACCTTTTAATTCAATTGAAAAAAAAAAAATCCTGTGATGAATAATTAGTCCTCTGCGTCTGGGTGGCTGTGTGTGCATGTGTGTGAATTAGGATGTGCATGTATTTGTATTTGTGTGTGTGTGTGTGTGTGTGCGTGTGTGTGTGAGTATGCATGTGAATAAGGACAAGGGTAAGTATGTGTATGGGCGTGTGTGTGTGCCTGTGTGAATATGCATGTCAATAAGAACAAGAGTGAGTGTGTGTGTGTGTTTGTGCGTGTAAATCAGGGTGTGTGTGTGGCTGTGAGAGAGAGAGTGTGTGTGAAAAGGGAGGTGCACATGTATGCATAGGGCGAGGTTCTAACTGCATGGGAGTTAATTGCATTTTCTCTTTTATTGTACAGCTGCTGGTTCCCCTTTGATTCAGCCTAATGTTCCGCTTTTTCATTTGCATACTGCTGTTAACTGCACAATGACACTACACAGTGATCCTGCTACACCAGCTACTGGCTGTTGGCAAAGCACGCACACCCACACGAGCATGTGCTGCTCACAGACGCAAACACAAACACTCTCTCACAAACACACACATCCACACACACACTCACATGGACAGAAATAGGGTAAATCAGAGGCAGTAACTTTGTGTGTAATGCATTCCCCAATCTAGTTAAGTAGATAGGAGGACCGGGTCCCTTGAGTCAGGAAGAGATCAAGCAGAGAGGCTCCAGTCATCATACCTTCTTATAAAAATCCCCAAATTTCTCTTTTATTCACCACCTGTTAAGCGTCTAGAGCGATTTGTGTCCGTTCCACTGGTGTGATCCCCAGGGGAAATTTGCAAACGGGGCTGGGTTTGGAGATGGGGCATGCTGTCAGGAGGGAGGCTTGGGAAACGGAGTGGATGACATTGAAGAAGTTTGTCAGGCCCTCCCACGGGTGAGCATCGCCGGAGTCTTTCCCACTTCGCAGGACGGGGTTAGTGAGTGTTAGTGTGCGTGAATGCTGAGGACTGGGCCGTCATTCTCTGGATGAGCCCGTTTCCTCCAATAGGGGTAGAGCAGCATAGCCAATAAACCTGCTTCCTACTCTTTCCCTGTCCTTGTCACTGTCTCCGTCCAAGCAGACTTATTACCGCACTGCCACTGCTTCTACAGCGGTCATTACTCCAGCTAACACTGCTCCCAGTACTGCTTTTGCTATTTCTACAACTACTGCTGCTTGCCTGGGCTCTCAACTTTCACGCATTCAGCGTGAGATTTAGTGCTTCGTTCACGTTCCCGAGCTGTAGTCAGCAATTACTCAATCAACGCAATGCATGCGTTTCATGATTGTTCAAATAGTTTAAATGAAATCAGACCATTTGAAATGTTTTTATGCAATTCCATTGCTTCCAACCCCTGAGTAAAGAAAAGCGTGAGAAGTCCGGAGTCATAATTGATTTCCATATTACAAGTGGCGAACTTCCACCGTAACGCATGTGAAACTGATAAACTTTACTTCCACCTTAGAATCTCTTACAAAAAGTTTGATAGAATAATTTCTGACAACTGATTACTGAAGCCAAATGCATAAAAATTGAGAGCTCTGGCTTGCACTTTACTCACTTCTACTACTTCTACTGCCTATACTATTGTTGGCAGTTATTTCAACTACTAGCACTATAATAGCCACTTCCACTGCTGCTGCCAGCCTATACTTCTGCTACTCCTAGCTTTATTATTACCACTATTAAAACTATAATTGCTGTTACCACCTCTACTGCAACTGCTGGCACTATAATCACTATTAATTCTGCAGCAACTACTTGTACAATTACTACAAATACGACAGTTACTACTGATGATACTACTGTTATTAGAACTTCTCTGACAACCACAATTACTACTACCGCTGTTGCTACAATTACTATTACGCTAGCTTTGGCTAATGCTTCTTCTACTGCTGCCACTAACTGCTACTGGTATCATGAGTAGTACCGCTGGCACTGGTAGTAATAACTACTTCAGGTACTGCCACCACTGTTGCTTCCAATGGCATTGGTGTTATCATTATATCCCCGAACACCGAATGGTGTTCCTGGGGAAATTATGTTTTTGGTTCGACCGACGCCGTCGCCGCCGTACTACGTGTTATCGCGATAACTTCAGTAATATTTCAATTACAAATTCCAAATTTTGCACATAAGTAAGTATCATAAAGAGGAAGAACTGATTCGATTTTGGACAATTTACGATGTCTAGATCAACTACCAGGGGCCAAAAACTGATTTCAGTCTTAACTGGATAACTGCAGTAATATTTCAATTAGAAATTCCAAGTTTTGCATATAAGTATCATAAAGAGGAAGAACTGATTCGATTTTGGCCAATTTACTATTTCTAGATTGGCCACCAGGGCCCAGAAACTAAAAAAATCACCGTTCCGCGAGAACTTCAGTAATATTTCAATTACAAATTCCAAATTTTGCACATTAGTAAGTATCCATAAAGAGGAAAAACTGATTCGATTTTGGACAATTTACGATCTCTAGATTGGCCATCAGGGGCCAAAAACTGATTTACATGTTCCGCGAAAACTTCAGTAATATTTCAATTACAAATTCCAAGTTTTGCACATAAGTAAGTATCATAAAGAGGAAGAACTGATTCGATTTTGGACAATTTTCAATTTCTAGATTGGCCACCAGGGGCCGAAAACTGAAAAAATCACTGTTTTTATCATATCTCTGGAAATATATTTGAAAGGTCATGACCTGAGGATGTGTCCCACAATGACATTATACCTGTTTTGTTCAACATTTTGACACAAGGTGGAGCTTTTTCACATAAAATTCACCATTTTTGCTATATCTTTGGAACTATTTCTCCAATTGATATGAAACTATGTGTAACCGCAAGGTCATGACCTCACAATGTGTCCCATGATGACATCATACCTCTATGGTTCAATATTTTGCCACCAGGTGGCGTTTTGTGATTGAAAATGACCATTTTGGCCATATCTTCAGAACCATTTGACCGATTGACCTGAAATTAAGTTCAAATGAAACTCTATTCAAGGTCTATTCAAGGATTAGGGAGCGTTCGGGGATATGCCCCCAGCCGTCGCCTCTGACGGCATAAGCCTAGTTTATAAACTGGAGGGTTTGTATGAGGAGAATAAGTCTACTGTTTATATAATGAGGGTGTGGACAGCAGGTGAGGGGGGTTGTGAATTTGGTATACTAAAGCAGGAAATCTAGGTTCAGATAATAAAATTTTTTTGCCTGCTTTTACCAGTCGCCTGGATTAATTAATTGGCAGAATTCATCTGCAAGGTGGTAAAAGCGAATGAGTGAAATGAACTATCTTAATCCAGGAAGAAGAATTACATGGCAGGACTTTTATGTCCTGATCTTACTGGGAATTTTACTGATATATTTGCCTTGCCAGCAAGTGTCCAATGTTTGTCTTTTCCAGTAACCTATGCACATGCACATATAGGCAGTACAGACCAGGACTGAAGAAGAGATGATAGGTAATGCAGAGTTATTTACCAAATGGGATCGGGTTGCTTCAATCCAAGTCTCGGCTTCTTGTTCTTCCTGGAGATTTACAAATCTCCTTCCAAACTCGCCGGCTCCGCCAGTTTTCATTTTTGGCCGCCGTTCTTGTTATGTGCTGCTTTGTGTGTGTGTATGTGTGTGTGTGTGTGTGTGTGTGTGTAAGATTGTTTAGGCCCCTCTGAAAGGTTCCCTTAATGAGTCTGAACAAATGCCTGTTACTCTGGGGAAACGGCCTTCTTGTGCTGCAGTTCAAATGTTAATCTCTCTGGTTACTTTGGCAAATTGACAGTGCCCCATTGAGTGCATTTCTTTTGTGTTTTCTTTCACCCCTCAAAAAAAGGCTTGTGAACCTCTCTTCTCCTCTTGGTCTTCCCAGAGAATTTTGCTCAGTATAATGTTTTCCTGAGATTACCCTCAAGAGCTACAGTTTTACTCGCATAAAAGTATGGACAGTGTTTGAAAATATTGCCTGGTACCCTACAGGCCTGGTTCAGTGATGTGTCTTTGGATGTATGAAAGCCTGTCTGTTAGCATACATAATGCATAATAACTCCGAACCAGTTTTCATTTACTTTTCCTAATTAGCAACCAAGGCAGAGAGAAGGAATTCACAGCAGTGTGGGAAAGGTGCTGACCACTATGAAAATACAAATGTGATGAAGGGTAGTTTCGCACACCTTGCCACGAAGCAAAAATAATCAATTTATTAAATTACCAACATTTTGACAGAAATCCTCTTATGGGTATTAAATTATCTCTCAATGCTGTTTAGAAGATATATGTTGATACACTGATAATTTAAGAAATTAGACCAAATTATTATACACCATGGCTACGAGTGTTCAGCTCTTTTTCTTCGCATCTAATTAGCAACCAAACATTAAAGACAATCATGCCATTTTAGATCTGACGGTTGCAAAGGTCTTTTGTGGAGATATAGGGTTGTATATGTAGTTGTGGGGACAAAAAAAAAAAAAACCTGGGGTCATCACTGAACGTTTCGAGCTACATTGGCCCCACCATGTCGAAATTTGGGAAATTAGTTGACAATTAGAAAAAACATAAATAAATTGAATTCTGTCAAATTTCATAAGCATTCTGCATTATTTCAGACCACCAAACAGGAGGCATGAACATTTTTCATCAGAATATCCGTGAAAAGAAAGACAGACGTACCACCTCTTTAATACACATTCAGGTCAACCCAAATATAATTAGTTTTGCACATAATTATTTTTTTGAACCCATCCTGGCATAAAACAAAATACAACATTGGCAAACTCATGATTTTGTCAGGATGTAAAAAGTTTATTTAAATACACATATAAAAATTTGGGGTCATCGTGCAAATTTTCAGACTTGACTGAGATATTTTCAGAAAATATTACGAAAAATGAACTAAAAATCTAATTTTCTCTGCTTCGGTTTGGTCTTTCACAGCACGTGGGCAAGTGTATTACCCAAATATCTCCCCTTATCTGAATCACATAAAATAATAGGAGCTAATCTGCATATTGCTGAACCAGAATGATTTAATGATTTGTTTGTTAATTTTGCTCGCAAATTCACAAAAATCCAAAATAGGAACAGTTCTCTTGAAACCTGAAATATTATCCCACAAAAATTTTTTGTGTGTAAAGTGGAAGTGGATCCCAAGGTTAACTACTGGGATAACTCTCTGGGTGTGACAGTCTGTCATAGGGATGGCTGCTAACTTTTTGTCAGCATATGTCTTCCTGTAGAACTGACTGGTGACTTTGGCACATTTATCCCTTCTCACTTACTCTGTTTGCTTGACAAATTGTCTGTTATGTGTAGTTTGGGAAAATTTTGGGGACCCTGTCAGCTAGCCCACAAAGAAAGAACCTATATAAACATATCGGTTTTAACATAGGGCCACATATACGTTCGTATAATATGCGACATAAATAAAATTGGCCATTTTCATATATTGTAGGTACATATATGTACATATATTTACCTATAATATATGAAAACGGCCAATTAAAACTTCTACGTTTTTTTTTTGTTTGTTTTTATTTGGCAATTCCAATCCAACCCGAATCTGGGATATCAAATTAGGGAACTATGTACAAGTTCTGAGGCTTATTCACATATGCGGCCCCCTGTTGACAATTCAGGAGAGAGTACGCAGCCCGCGGCCATAAGCAATTGCTTATTATTCATTTTCAGGGCGAAACTCTACAAGTTCAAAACGAGGGCGGAGGATAGTCAGATGTTGACTTGGTCAGAATCTTATTTATGAGCGCCCGTCTAGCCAACAGGATGCGCCTTGGGGAACTCTAATCTACATAACCCTTCCCAGCAGGCCCTTCGCAATTTCCCTGTAGCGCATTGGCCAATTGTGCGCTACCTCTGAAAAGAGCTGCCGACCTCTGCTGGTTGATACAAGGCAGGGATTAAAACCTATATGTTTATATTGACTAATCCGGCGAGAGATTTGTGGATGCCACCATCTCGTGGCGGTGCCATTACTGCGGTGACAGTTCTGATTAAATTGCCTGTTTGATAGGATGTGTCGCTAGCAGAAGTGTCATTATTATGCCGATAGCATCAATAATTGCCGAAATGGCGGATTGTGTGGACGATGTCAGGCAGTGGCCTATCATTACCGATAAAGGTATATATTCTAAATTAAAAAAGAAGCGGCGGTATGCTTTTGATTCTCTGAGAATGATAAATACATGTATGTCGCTGCAGAAACCTCGGCTCTGCTCTGAACAGGGCAATAAATACTACACATTGCTTCAAAGGTTCTCTTTTGTTAACAAAATTAAGTGGGGAAACCTCTTTGAACTAGAGGGAATTCCTTGTGCGATTCGTGTGCACAGGAGCTGGAATTTATCAGATCAGAAAAATACGCGTGCGGCTCTGCTCCAGGAGCCGGGTGAAAATCGCGTAGATGGAAACACTTCATATAAAGACAATGATATGCAATTTTTGACGTACCCGTGTCTGCACCCCCGCCTGACTTCAGCCGTATAAATGGAAACATAGCTTAATGCTGTGCCGGCATCTACGGTCTCTGTACATATTCTTACCAGTGGAAGGGGTTCTGATTGCAACGTGAGTACAATCAATGGTTCCCACAACACTGGGGAACCTGGCGGCCCGATAGAACCCCCCCTGAACTCTCCGTCTTACAGTTGGTGTTACGGGGAATTTTAAATTGGCTGACGTGGTGCAAATTTTGTGTTGAGCTCGTAGGAAAGGCTTCTTTCTTGCAACTCTGCCAAAACCCCACGAAACAGTACCAAGGACGGACATTGCAGAGGGCTGAAGGTTTCACGTGTTCTTTTTTGCTGGCATTAATTCATGCAACTTCCTGGCTGGTTTGAATCTCAATAAAAATGGATATTTTTTTCCGTTCAAATACGGGGCATAATAATGCAACGGTTACAATCAACCTGACTCCATAATACATTTAGAATACCAAATTTAGTTATCCTTGTTAAATATCTGACTCCAAATTAGAATTAGAATTGATAGTTTGGGGACAGCATGCATGAATCTCAGGGCAGTGAAAACCATTTACTCAGACTCTAGGGAAAAACATGAAGTTGATTATACCTTGAATTCCGAACAGACAACCACCGCCGATACATTAATGTTCCCGGGCTTTAACACCATATCCGGATCTTAGGTTCGTTGGTTAGATTAGAGGTTCGAAGTCAACTATCACTGCAATAGCCTCTGCAGGCATATATATATATATATATATATATATATATATATATATATATATATACAGCGAACCCAGATTATATGCACGCCCATGGGTTCCTTTAAGGGAATTTTAACGGATAACCGACTTTTCGTCCATGGGTTTCCTTCAGGCTAAAACCCCAGAACCAGGAATACATCACTCCTTTCCGTTGGTAGATCATGGTCGTCTAACCAACTTAACCAATCAATTCCCACACCTGGCCGCTGGCCAGTCATTCCTCAGTGGGGATAATACCCCTAGGTATCCGCCGAGACAAGGCTAGGAAGAATAAAAAGATTAAGAGACACAGAGACCACGCAAGCCGAACTGAATAACAATAATTTAATTACCAGGTAGGCACAAACTTGGATCAAACAAATCAACATTAAGCCAATTATCAGTCACACACAATTTAGAAAGAGAGAACAAATTCATACCTGGAAAAATGGAGGCCACGCGGAGCGAGGCCAGGAAACACTCAGATACCGTCCCTCTCCACCTACCTAGATCTATTACTAACACACAGACCCAGGCGAGTGGAGCAAGGCGGCATGTGATTCTCCCTAACTCACCTTTCACGCACAAGATCTTGAAAAGGAGAGGCCCTTCCGGTTAGAATCTCTTGCATTTAAGCAGTCAAAACCACGCCTCCGATAAAGGCGGAGGAAGGGAGGGCCGAATCGGGGTTTTCCTCATTGAGGTGGTAGCATAGAGAGGAGGGTGGAGTCTGACCAATGTAAGAGTTTCCCAAACAGGATGATCCATAATTTCAAGGGAAATGAAACATGCTCCATTCAAGTCCTTGGATTCCCCCGAGAATAACAAGACCAAACATGATAGGAATATGTACTAATATGATGCAGTTGTCATAGAAAAGCCTTAAAATGGAATATTATATAATTTGAGTTATAAGTATATAAGTGATTTCTTCACAGGATATTGAACATAAACATATTATGAATTTCCCAGAGATTTAGATTGTTTTAAACAGATTAATGTAACTGGACTTTAACTTCATTGGGGCAGGGATATAACTTTCAGAGGAGCACTGGGCAGCTAGGACTGAATGGCTCCGGCCTCCTGCTGAGCAGAGCCAGAGATGCTACCCCCACAGCCAGGCTGCAGGGTCATAAAAGTTTTACTGCTGGCTCTTGTTTGAGCTAGATCAACCAAACATTCAGATTCTACACGCATAATAAGCATGTGTTCCAACAATATTATTTTTGACATTTGACATATCTGTTGTGAGCAAAATCAACCAAACATTCAGATTCTACAGTTGTCTGAAGTACACTGCTTTGTTGTCCAGTGAACAACTAGACCTGTGTCTGCTACTCTTTTGCAGCTCTTTTGCAGTGGTGTGTGGGTTCTTCTGAGCATTTCTAACCAGATCTTAGACAATTCCATCTGAAATCTTTCTTGGTCTTCCAGATCTTGCCTTGACTTCAATTATTCCATTTATTTTCCACTTTCTAATGATGTTTCTGATAGTAGAAATGGGTAGTTTGAAACATTGCGAGAGTTTTTTGTAGCCCTCTCCTTGTTGGTGGAAGTGAATTATCTTGATTTTGACGGCATTGGACAACTGTTCAGAGGACCACATGGTTTTTAACACCAGACACTACAGCCACCACAGTCGGATACTTTAGAAGGCATGGAGTTACTTTAGAATATATAGTTCAACCCTTGGATTCACCTGACTCATTGAAGCCCTAACGAATAAATCACTTGGGTCTGGGCCTTAGTAATCATCTTCTGAAAGGTAATAAAGAATAATCATAAAGTGTTCCCAAAGTTTTGCATAGGGCCCTTTTCCTTTCTTATCATCTAAAAACTTGGAAAAATTAAAATAAAAAGAAACCTTGCTTTCAAATTTGAAGAATTTTCCTTGTCATATTATTGATGACATATAACATCAATATGTCTTTTGATTGTGAATTCCCGTAGCTCACAAAATGGCCAATTCTGATAGGACCACTTCGTCAAAAAAAAAGCAAATATTTATTGACAATATTCAGGCATACAATCATACATTAAGTTTGGCGACATGGGTCTGTTATAAGAGATCCCTGCCCGCCCGAAAGAGGAACCGAAGGCAGGGAGCTGCTAGTAACCCCCCTCCAAGGAAACAGAGCCAAAGCAACAATGACTTCACGAAAGAGACATTGCTATAGAACGTAATTTTAGACAAAGAGAGCCGGGTTTAATGACTACAATAGATCGGCGGAGCTGGGGTGGAGGAGGGTTGTTGAGCTAGCGCACGGAGGAGCAGCTTCCTGAAGGCGAGCTTAAGTAGAATAGTATATTACCGGCCAAGCAATCATCAGGCGGCTAGATCAGGTGACAGTCATGCGTTTCTCAGGTGACTCCCTAGCAGGTAGCTGCTCCTCTGATAGTAGGCTTGACTCCATGGCCTATCAGGACTTACGTCAAGTCTTCATTATTTGTTAACAAATTTGTTAATTTGTTATTAGTGACACCTTTTTGTGCCAATTTTTGACAGGATTTGTTAGCCTTTATTGAAGAAGATGGTTCCCATTTATCTCATATGTTGTACAACCTCAAATCCAAAATAGTTGGGACAAAGTGTAAATTATGAATAAAATCAAAACGTAATGACTTTCAAATCACTCCAGCCAGTATTTCGCTCACAATAGAACAGAGATAAAATAGCAAATGTTGAAATTGAGAAATTTTTCCAATTTTATTCACAAAATGTGCTCATCTCAAATTTGATGGCTGCTACAGATCTCAAAAAAGTTAAGACAGGGTTTTTTTTTTTTTTACCATGGTGTAGCATCCCCTCTTCTTTTTAACAGAGTGGAGGCATCTGGGCATTTAGGAGACTAAAGTTTCTTTAGTTTAGCAATTGGAATTTGATCCCACTCCTACAAGTTTCCAGCTGCTGGAGAGTTTTTGGTCTCCTTTGACGGACTTTTAGTTTAATTATGCGCCAAATGTTTTCAATGAAAGATCAGGACTGCAGGCAGGCCAGGTCAGCACACGGACTCTTGCAGTATGTGGTTTTGCATTGTCCTGCTGAAATACACAAGGCCTTCCCTGGAATAGATGTCGTCTTAAGGGGAGCATATGTTGCTCTAAAACCCATTAGTTCATTTTCTACATTGACACAGGGCTGGCCCAATGTAATCTCTGAGCCCTTCCTCCTCAGGGGAAAAAAAGCGCATATGGGTACAACTCGAAGACAGCCAGTGGCCCACACCAAGGCGAGCAAACTTATCCAAATTACTTTTTTTTTTTGTTAAGTGGGTGATACATGCTTTCAATCGCTAAGAAAATGGAGCAGCTGTTTGGCCATGATGATCCTCATGTTGCAAGCAGTTTTCATTTGGAGGCGGACACGGAAAGCGGTAGGACTGACGTTAAATTAATAGGCTATCGCAAGAATGTATTCGGTTAAGATTTGCTTGAGCTTACAAAAGGACCCCACTGATGGACCAGCTGATGATAACTTATTATGATTCGTTGTTTTACGGTGGCAAATAAAATTTTTCCTGGAATACAGCAAGCAAGTATAAAATTTTCCAATTTAAAACCCTGTCTTGACGTTCAAAATCACCTGCCAGTAAACTTGCTACCAGCGGGTACTGCGGTTCTGAAGCTAGTGAGCTATTCTATGCCCTGTTGAGTCTGTTAGATATGTAATGTTATTTAAAAAAGGTTATGTATGAATCAATCCAAATAGTGCAAGGGTCTTATTGAAAAATCATAAATGGCCCAAAGTCACATTCCTTTTTCCACTTTCATTAATGTTAATAATAATAATAATAATAATAATAATAATAATAATAACTTCTTCTTTGTCATGGTGGTGCAGTGATTAGCACTGCCACCACACAGCAAGAAGGTTGTGGGTTCGATTCCAGCCTGGGGCCTTTCTGTCTACAGTTGCAGGGCATGTAGGGCTATGGCTGAGCTTAATTTTAACTTTTGGTAACAGCAAAATGTGCGGGTATGGCGAGCTGTTACATCACGATCAGGTTGGGCCGCCATGGCCAAAAATTCCAGGGCTGTATTTTTGTCCTAGTCCAGCCCTGTAGCCTATCATGTTACACACCAGTTAACTTTATTACTTGCGAACTATTCTTTCAGCTGATTATCTTCTATTTTTTTTTCCAGCCCTTTCATTACCTGTGTCCCAACTTTTTTTGAGACCTGTTGCTGCCAGAAAATTTTAAATGAGCTCATTTTGTGGATAAAAATGTAAAATGTCTCAGTTTCAACATTTGAAATGTTATCTATGTTCTATTGTAAATAATATTTTGGCTCATGTGATCTGATTTACACTTTATCCCAACTATTTCAGAATTGGAGTATTAAATGGATCAGAGATAATTTTTCATTTCACACAATATTAGCCACCTTCCTTCACTGCCTTCCCTTGCTTTCTGTCGTGTTTTGTTGTGAGATAAATGAAATGACTTCACAAGGGTATCTTACATGCTATCTTACATACAACATTTCACTTTTTTAAGTGTACATTTGGTAAATTTGTCCTCCTAAGATAAGAAATGTACCTCCACTGTACATATAAAAAACTGAAATATCAGACTTACTCAAAAATATTTTGTCCACTACTGTAGTTCCAACACAACTGTTTTAAGTAACTCCTCATTTAAACTATTTCAAGATATTCTGGCGATGCAAGTAATCAAATAAATCGGAAGATGCTTAACCCAGTTATGTGGAATAAGAAGAAGAAGAAGAAGATTTATTTATTGAGCCCCGTGGGATAATTCATCCTCAGCATTTAACTTCTCCTATAGTTAGGAGCGGTGGGCAGCCACAGAGCAGCGCCCGGGGACCAACTCCATTTCTAAAGCCAGTTCCTTGGTCGGGGCACTAGTAGGAGTGTTCCTATGATGCATGTTTTGGTGGCATAATTAGCTGGCATTTTATTTTTAAGTAAACTAACATTCACTCTTTTGAAAGGTGATTTCCGAGGGTGTAATCCAAAGTATTTGACTCTGATCTGCTGCTTAGGCAGACCCCCGGTTGACCGTTATTTTTTTCTGCCTTTAATCTCCTCTCCAGATAATAAACAAAGACCCACATGCACTGTGGGCTGATTCAACAACTGTGGTAAAAGGGGTTCAGTGTGGGTGCCCTGTTGTTACTCCGGGCAAAAGGCCCCCATCTGCCAATGCTCCATCATCATGTCACCTAAGAGGCCCTCCTGATAAACAAGGGGCTGTTTGTTTAGGCTCACATCGTTCTCTGCCATGAGGGATCCCCTTTTCTAGCAATTTACAGTGCTGTGCTAAAGCCTTAAGCTCCATCAGTTTTTTAATGGATGCATTTTGTCGTGTACCTTTTTTGTTTTTGTTTCACGCATTAGTGTGTTGGTAGAAAACCTCATATTTGTTTCTACAAAAAATTACTTTAAAAAAATTGTTGAAAGGAACTGTTGTTTTTCATTAAGCAACAGATGGTGCAACCTTCAAAGAGACCTGATGTCAACATCGTCAAGGCTCTCATAGATTACCTGGAGAGACAGATGTGAGTCAGACAGCCTGTCTGCATAACTGTGACAAGTTTTCCAATACACTTGGAACAACCTATCTGTCCATTTTCTTGCAATAACTCGGGCAAAATATTGATTTTATCCCCCACCCCCATGGGAATTTTCAATATTTTCCAGTACTTGAAAGATTTTATCATACTATTAGTGGTAAATGAATAAGAGCCAGAAACAGATAATAGAAAAGGCCAAATTAGCTTGTATATTAACTGAAGAAGATTTTGCTCAAAACCTAGTCAGGAAATAGTTATAAGTAATTTGGGGCGAACAGGATAACTGAGAGGTCAGGCAAAGCATGGTCAAAATGACTGTTCTGTAACTTGGATAGCATACCGAATGTACCAGGGCATGAAAGCAGGTGCACATTTTAATTGTCAGAGAGACTGGAAGAAGTCACTCGCCAAGACTGCAAACACTGGGAAGACAATATGACCTGAAAGGCACACATCAATAATTAACAGCAGGAGAAGGGGAGAGCAGGAGCACAAAGGGAAAAGGAAAAACACCCAACAATAATCAAATAATGAGAACCACTAAGGGAAACTGAAGAATTAGCTGTGAAGAACAGCTGGATTCCGAGGGCAAACAACTTAGAACAACTAAGGACGTCACAATAACCCTTCTTTGCTAGGGGCACCACCTGGCAGCCCTGTGGCCGACCCCCGTACACTAACGCAAGAAAGCGCAGGCCAGGGCGGGGTCCAAGATTTTGCAGTCCAGCACCCAGGAGTGCTCCTCGGGCTTTACTCCTCCCAGTCAACCAGGAATTGCCAGCTATGTGTCCTTTGCTGAACATCCAGGATGCGATGCACTATATAAGCAGGACTTCCATCGATGTGCCGGGGGGGGGAGGCGGGGAGTGGGTCGAGGGACTGGATGGTGTATGGAGAGGGAAAAACAGGTGTAGCACAGGACACAAAGAAAAATCGGGGGATGCCATGGAGGCACGCCACTTGCTCAAAACGGGGTGTTCCGCCATTTCCATGGCCGTGGGCGACCTAGCCTAAAAGACAAAGTGTGCTGCCTTTGAAAAATGTCCCAAATTGCTCAAGACCACCTTGACACTGTCAAACTACAGCAGCCCAATGAATAAGTCACAGGATTTCACCCAAGTGCAGATATCACACGCAGCAGCATACAGTAATTCTTCTTCTGCCCGAAGAAGGAAGTGGAGTTAGCAGCGCGACGCACGTTGCAGCAGCCCGGAGCACTTTCTCTCCAAACGTAATTTCGTTGTTATTCTGTAACAATGACAATATATTCATCTGAATCTGAATCTGAATCTGGGTGTCCCACTGAACAGTAGGCCACAAGAAACATTCATAAAGAAGGGACAAGGTATGGGACACCTCAGGATGGTAAGCTAAGGGGGAAGCATAGGTGAGGAATTTTGCTCTGACCTTTTCCAGAAGGAAGAGGCAGTTCACTGGACACACCCAAGGGATGGAGCTGGACCTTATTCACAATGTGCTCCAGCTCCAACTTGGTTGCGGCCAGCAAGGATCTGTCAGGAATCACAGTCTTCAGTTCTTCCTTAGAGGTGAGGGCGTGCAGGTGAGACAAAGCATCAGATTTAAGGTTCTTGGACCCCAGGAGGTAGGTTAGGTTGAAATCAAAGTTTAAGAAAAAAGGGACCACTGGGTCTGCCTGGGATGAAGGCGATTCGCTGACCTGAGGTAATTGGCTCCATTAGTCTGTCCAAAGGGGGAGGGAGATGCTGGCCCCTCAAGCCAGCGCCTCTATTCCTCAAATTCCAACTTGATAGCCAGAAGCTCACTATGCTCGAGCCTGGAGTTCCTCTGCAGTTCGAGAAGGAAGCACAGGGGCAGAGCTTAACATCAGTTTCCAAATGGGAGAGGATGGCCCTGGCACCTATTTCAACAGTGTCCACCTCAAACGATAAACTGACACTGGGGTCAGAAAGTGCCAGAACATAAGCACTGGTAAATTTGTCATTTACCTGGTGTAAGGTGGAGGTGGCCTGAGGAGTCCAGCGGAAGCAGATCTTGGAATAAGTAAGGGTTGTGAAGAGCAGCAACTCCGGAGTAGTCACCTGCAAAAAATCGGTAAAGAGAGGTGGTTGCCTGCTCTGCAAGTACAGGCGTATGCCTGAAGTAAAGTGGCATTGCTGCTCTCCTGGATTGACGTGGTTGAATATAGCGCAGTCTACAAGCATGGGGTACGATGGTGGTGGCTGGGGAAAGGGTCAGATGAGTGACCCTGCTGGTGATGGAGAGGTATGGGGACAAACTTGCCGATCTACTCGCCGCTCCTGGAGGCAGGCGTCAATTTTCAGGGCAAGGACCATTAAGGTCTGGTGGCAGGAGAAATGTTTTTAGTTTTCCCTGTATCAGCTTCGCCATTAAGGAGGTTATTATAGAGAGCCTGGGGATCCCAGTCGGAGGGGGAAGCCAGTGTTTGGAATTGGATGGACTTAAAGACAGACAAATTTCCAAGTGAAGCTGAAGAAGGCGCCGTGCAGCAGCCTGTCAGGAGCGAGAGCATCTTTTCAGCAACGGCAGAGAAGTTTTGCACTGCTGGATCCCCAGTAATCCAGCATAAAATAACTCAGATGCATGTGCCTCAGGTATAGCAACCCTGGATTTGTCACTGGAGAAGTAGATTCGACGAATGGCGAACAGAGTAGAAAACGGCACCAAAAAAGCAGGTGAAGGCAGTACGACCCCAACCGGGGAAGACTGGGGTGCTGTATTCTGGCAGACTGGGCGTTAGCTTGTAAAAGGAATGAGCACCTAACCAGGGCAATGGCAGTGGAGTCCCAGGAGATCCTGAAGGCGGCGGCAAGCTGACTGGAGATGGTCCTGCCAGGCTTGAGGAGTTGGCAAAGTGCAGCATCCTGCCACCCCAGAGGGATTCTGAGAAAATACACGGCATCCATGAAAAATGGAGATCTGCTGGCTCAGTAACTAACTGAATTTTTCTGTTTGGGTTACTGAACAAGAGCCATACACTTATCACCGGAGAAGCCAGATTAGCTTGTTTAATGACTGCAGAAGAGTTTGCTCGTTGCTCTAGAGCAGAAACATTGCCAGGAAACGGCCTGAAGTCAGGTGGGGGTGAAGAGGATAAATCGGGGGTCGAAGGGACTGGTCCCAGGTCTGCAACCAGGATGGTAGGCCTAATGAACCGCAGCATGCTGGCAGGTGCACACCTTTGAACTGGGGTGTAGGAGATAGTAGAAGAAGCCACTATCCAGGACCGTAAGTTGCGGGAGGAGATTAATAATTGAATATGAAGATAAATAGTTACGTTTTGAAATTTCCGGGATTCATTGGAATTCAACGACCGCAAATTTAGTTTAAAACCGACGTCGTTAGTCGCAGGTTTTAAACGTTTAAATTTGCGGGCATTGAATTCCAATGAATCCCAGGAAATTTCACAAACTTAACTATTTATCGATATTGTAAACCATAAACGAGAAAGAAACGTTTTTTGCACGGACTCTTTCATATGGCAACGTGATCCGTCACAATTAGGTCATCGAGTTACGCACTAGAATTCCGCAACCTGTCAAGTTGAACTGATGGGCTGAATGAGCGAAAGTAGGTCCGTTTTCATGCACACAGAGGTGTATAATCCAGGTTCTGAAAGTAAAAGTCCATCCCAGGATATTGTTCCAGCCGACCTGGCAGCTGACACTATTCTTCAGCTGGGTGGTAAAACTAACAAGTCAAATCTGCTGACAGGAGTTTACGGTTGGAATGATAACATGGTAGGATTTTTACTTTCTGACCCCTGGATTATACACCTCTGCATGCTAATGTATGCATGAGCAGGTGAAAAGGTCCTGTCATTTCAGGGATGTCGAACACTATTCGACAAGGGTAATTAACTAATCAGATTGTGGAAAACACCTACTGTTGGTTTACAATAATTATTTGCTTACTTAGAGGTAAAAAATGGAAGAGAACAATCCAGGAAAGAAGAGACATAGACCTGGAACTGAGAAACACACAATAACAATTATCGATAGGACACAGGTGAGAGTGGGAGGACAAAAGGAAGGGCGAAACATGAAACAATTATCAAATAATGAGGAGCTATTGGAGACAGCTGGATGGGGGGGGGGGTCGGGGGGGTGCAGGGAATAAGAAAAATTCAGAATATGACATATTCATTCAATGACATTCTGTAGTTTGGCATTACAATGAATAAAACTATTTGTTCTATACCTGACCCTAGGACCTCTATTGGCTCAGTGTAAAAAGGCACACTGCCTGTCCAAAAAAAAAAGTTGCAAACTAAAATATTTTGCTGGGCCACCCTTATCACAGTGCACGTTCCTCAATGTATTGTTTTGACAATCTTTGACAATGTTACAACACTTATTTTCAACCAGATTTGCATTCATTTCTGGGCAAGATGTTGTGTTGAAAATAGTAGAGTTAAACCATTTCTTTAAGCCTTCTCTAGGACATCCCAAAGACTTTCGATTGGTTGAGGTCCGGACTCTGAGGTGGCCAATTTATGTGTGAAAGTGAATCCTCATGCCGGATGAATTACGCTTTCACAATTCAGCCCAATGAATCTTGGCATTGTCAACCTGGAATATGCCGATGGCATCAGGGATTAAAAATTCCTTTGAGGTTACTGGTCATTCAGAATTTTCAGGTAGTCGGCTGAATTCATTTTAGAGGTGTAGAACAGTGTTGAGTCTAGACCTGACTAACTGAGGCAACCCCAGATCATTACACGACCTCCAGAGGCTTGTACTGTGGACACTAAGAATGACAGCTGTATCGCTTCATGGGCTTCCTTTCTTGACAAGAACTGCCCATCAGTCTGGAATAAGGTAAATCTGGACTTATTGGACCACATGACATTTTTCCATTGCTCTTCTGTATAATCTTTATGTTCCCTTACACAATGAACTCATTTTTCCCAATTAGCCTCACTAATAAGTCGATTTATTGTGGCCATGCAGCTGTCTCGTCCCAATCCTCCAAGTTTTTGTTGCAGTACACACGTGGAGATGCTCGAACCTTCATAATTTAACATGCCCTTGAGTTTAATTGTTGATTATCTTATGATGAAACTTCACTGAGCATTTTAGTGATCTCAGATCAAGATACAGTCGCGATTTTTTTCCAATCAATTTTTCCGTGAAGTTCACAGTTCACTTTGCTTCAGGCTGGACAATGATTTGCCCCACTTGAAACTCAGTAGCATCTTTTAAACAACCATGAGATACATCTTCTGACATGGTCGTTTAGGAAATACGAAGGTGGCTCTTTCTCCCCAGTAAACAGCTCAGTAATCTCATTTAAATTAATGCAGTGAGATGAACTTTAATGCCACAGACTGACAGCAGCCTTGGGCCATTTAAACTTAACCCTCAGCTGCGAGTTGTAAATTCACAGAATTAGCAGAAGTTTGATAAATGAATTGTAATGATTGCAGAACTCAGGCTGTATTTTAATTCTAAATCAGTTTAAATTAAGAACAAGTTTTAATTTTTCAACAGAGGATAAATCTAACCCAATGACTAAAAGTGCTTGCTGAAAAATAAGGGGAGAGGAATGGAAAACAAGAGTTATTTTTAAGGTTTAATTTTCATATGCAGCTGATGCGGATTTACTCGGGGAGGATAACAGAATCTCCCACACAAATCCTTCTGTTCCCGTTACAAGCTGCCAATGGACATCTTGGGGCCGCTGGCTGGTGAACAGTCACTCCTTGACTGACGTTGGGTTTGAACATCTCTGCCTTTTGAAGTTTTGCTAAAGTATAAAAGTTGCACAGCATTGTACGACTTCTTCAAATGCACTGCATCTTGTTTTCCTGAGGGAATTTGATCTTAACTTCAATATTTTGGGTTTTGGTGCATCTTTTTTCCATTTCCAACAAGACAATTGCATGCGCATTTTTTTTCTCCAAACCTGTCGAAGTAAAGATAAATGAAGAAATAAAATTTGGAATCCACTTGCTTCCAACTACAGTGAAACAGAGGCAGAAAGAAATTTAAAAACAGATTTCTAAAAAAAATCTGGCTTGCTTTGTTAGCTTGATAACTAAGCAGAGCAATATATTTCAATGCATGTGCAGTGTTAACATGACTGAATCTATCTGTATTGATATACTAGTGCTCACTGAGTATGAGAAAAGGAGCAAGGGGTTTGTGTCGGCTCTGTCTTGACTTCCGTTGAGAGTGGAGCGGTGAATTTTTAATAATCCGAACCCCAAAACAGCCAAAGTCAGAGGAAAGACATGGTATTTTTCTCTTGAAAAGTTTCCTGAAAGACAAACTTTTTTCACTATTTATTTAAACAAGGAAAGATATCAAAAACCTCAATCAGATAACCTTAACCTCGACATAATGTGGTACTTGACTGAAATATTTACAAGTGTTGCCTTAGAAACACAGTGATATTGCCTTTTTCCAAGGTATTTCTGCTTTTCAAAGAAATCAAACCCACATGATTTCGGAATTGACCCAGAGATATTGACCCAGACCGATGTAAAAGAGTGTAAATATTCATAATTTGTTTTAAATAAACATCATTTGCCATGGACCTGACAATTGGTGGCTAAAGACTTTCACAGGAGGTATCAAAGTCTGCATCTGTGGCCTTAGCAGAAAATATTTAGCCTCATCTCAATAATCTAACTTCAGAAACTCAAAAGAAGGGATTTTGAATAATTCTCATCCCTGAGAATACAGACCCAGCCTTGCTGCAGGGTGCGTATGTAGCCTGAAACATTAGCATTGCCCTCTTCCTGTATCATGAAAACGTTCTGAAAATCGAGATGAAACCAAAGTATTTTGCTGCTTTTAAGGAAAGGAAAAAATAAAGTATTTTGAATGGGAAGATGTGAGGTCACTGATTAAAGGAAACTGCTTCTCTCTCTCTTTCTCTTGCCCTCTTTCCTTTTCCTGGATGGAATGAAAGTCTGTTTAAAGAAACAAATAAAACTCTATGCCTCTGTCCCTCTATCACACACGCACGCACACACTCAATTTCAACTCAACATGACCTTAAGAGTTTGCCACTGTGTCTCTCAAGAGCTCCCAAGATATAATGTGATATACTGCTCAAAGTCCCTGGCTTCTTCTCAACGACAGAAAAAGGACAAGGTGACATTGTGAAGTAGTCATTTTGAGAAACATTTCACAAGTTGTTGATACCATTTAACCGGTGTTTCCCTTGAGTGACTACCGTTAACAAATAAATAAATAAATCATTTTAAAAAACCAACAGCTTTTTATCCCCAAGAGCAGTTCCCAGGGCAAGCATGGTATAACAGACTGTATACACTAAAATATAGGAGAAATGTAACCTAAATTTTTTTCCCCCCCAGCTAATACATTTTTTTGGCTAATAAACTCAAAATAGTTGCACTCCGTATAAATAGACAACCATCTCGATACACTGGGACCTGAGGATTCTGTGTTGCCCCCCCCCCCCCCCCCCAAAAAAAAACAGTGTTGGACTGCAGTCTAACATGGCAGTTTATAGTTTATTTGGTTTGTATCAATGCTTGTTTGTTTATTTGTTTACAGGCATTAGTTTGTGCCTAACTTTCCCTTTCAAATTTTCTCAAGAAAACATCCTTGAGAAAACATTTCAGAAAACACCCCAATGCAGATATAACTGAGTCAAACTGACACGAGTTCCTCATATAAAACCAACACTTGCCATCGTGAAACTGCGCAGCAAACACATCCAATGCCAAAGCTGCATTTTTAAAGCAAAAACAAACAAATAAAAAACACAATAAATAGGAAGAATTGATGAGGTCTCAGATAAGCAAACAGACTGAAAATAGTTTCCTTTCATTTCTTAGGCCCCAAAGCGTGGCCTTCAGAACCCCCTTCCTCCAAACAAACCCACCCCCTATCAACATCCCAGAAAGCTGGGAATAAGTCTGATTCCCACTGCCATTGTAGTAGTCCTGCGCCCGATAACATATCTCTCCAGTGTCTGTTGAAAAGTCGTCACTTTTATTTAATCAACATGTCACAGTGACTCTGCTCAAATAATAAGCTTCATCACGTCCTCCCTTGGGTTCCTGGAGAACTTCCGTCAGGGGAAGGGCACAGACCCCTGATGTTGGGCACCCGTGACAGTGATAGAACCGTGAAATAACAAGACCTGACAGGAGCCGCATGTACGATCGTTGCTATCTCGACGTGCCAGCCACGCTGTCACCTTCTTAATCATAACATTAATTTCAGAGGCAATACAGGATGAGAGAAAAAAAATGAGACGGCCATTATGAAGATACAGGAACAGGAAATGGAGGGACTGTTAATTTTTATGAAAGAGGAAACTGTAAGGCACTCAGGGCAGCACGTGGATAGAGCGGAGAATACATTGTCCATCTGATCTGTGATTGATGAATAAACACCTCCGTCATATGCCTCTTCCATGCAGGATAGAGACAGCTTCTAATTTAATGTCTGTGTATATGTAAACATCACTAGCTTTAGAAGCCCATTTACAATAAGCTGCTAATATAAAAATGGCACTTTTCGTATGTAGAAGTTAATTCTAGTCCCGGAAGGTAACAAGATGCGCAGATTTAACTCCAGTCCTGGAGGGCCACAGTGTCTTCGGGTTTAACTCCAGTCCTGGAGGTCCACAGGGTGTGTAGATTTAACTCCAGTCCTAGAAGTCCACAGGGTGTGCAGATTTAACTGCAGTCCTGGAGGTCCACAGGGTGTGCAGGTTTAACTCCAGTCCTGGAGGTCCACAGTGTCTTCAGGTTTAACTCCAGTCCTGGAGGTCCACAGGGTGTGCAGATTTAACTCCATTCCTGGAGGGCCACAGGGTGTGCAGATTTAACTCCAGTCCTGGAGGGCCACAGGGTGTGCAGATTTAACTCCAGTCCTGGAGGGCCACAGGGTGTGCAGATTTAACTCCAGTCCTGGAGGGCCACAGGGTGTGCAGATTTAACTCTTGTCCTGGAGGGCCACAGGGTGTGCAGATTTAACTCCAGTCCTGGAGGGCCACGGGGTGTGCAGGTTTAACTCCAGTCCTGGATGGCCCTGGAGTCTGCAGATTTAAGTTTGGTATATTTCAGAGGCAAAAGGAGATATCATAAACGTTAGTGAGCTAAGCTAAACAAGGGTGTTACTGACTCTACCGAAATGATGTTAATCTCTGCAGCAAAATCTAATGATTGACTCGCATGAAAGAGTAATTGAAAGCCAATGGTGCCACTTTCTTTTTTCATTAATGAATACTCCATTTTCAAATATCTGGGTTTCAGCTCTCAAATGAAGATGAATTTGATTTGGCCATTGATTTGCGGCAGGGTCTGGGTATAAATTGACTGCTGTCTGAAATAAAACTCAGCACTGCGCCTGGTACTCAATCAGCTTTTGCCTTAATCTTTGACTATCAAGTAAAGTTTATACACTGAGTCATGTTCACAGGTAGTGTGAGTCTGGCTCCAGTTTGAAATGATGAATCTTTGCGAAACTCAATTTAGATTTAGAAAGAAAAAATGTAATCTCTGTTGATGAGACCAGCCCAAAGTGAAGTAAGAGCTATCCTGAAATGTGCCTTACTCCTCAGTCTGATTTAATGAAGGTAAATGAAACCACATCATGCCTCAGTTATTAAATCAAAGATGAGGACCAATATTTAGCCTCATTTGTTTCTTTTGTCTTCATACCTCCACAATTTTTTTCCCCTCAGATTTTCCCTTTCAAGTTTTCTCTGAAAAGTATCCTTGCCAGAGCGTCTGGAAAACAGTTGGCAATTACCATACTGATGTAATTGAGTTGAATTGATTTGAATTCCCTGTATCACCCACAACTTTCGGTGGTCAAATTATGTGGCAAACCCATCAAATGTCAAAGCTACTTTTAAAAAGGAAAAAAAAAAACCTCAGTGAATTGAAAGAATTCATAGTTCTTTCTTTTTTATCTGTCTTTTCCTTTTTCTGGCACCCACACTGGCACATGCACACGAGCACACACACACGCACATACACACATACACACACACACACACACACATACACACGCACACACACACACGCACATACACACATACACACGCACACACACACACGCACATACACACATACACACGCACACACACACACGCACATACACACGCACACACACATACACACGCACACACACACACGCACATACACGCATACACACGCACATACACACGCACACACACACACGCACATACACACATACACACGCACACACACACGCACACACACACGCACATACACACATACACACGCACACATACACTCACACACACACGCACATACACACGCACACACACACGCACATACACACGTACACACGCACGCACACACACACACGCACATACACACATACACACGCACACACACACGCACACACACACGCACATACACACGCACACACCCACGCACAGTCTATATTTCAGCTGAATATGACCTTCAGACTTTTCTGAAGTTTTTTCAAAGTAGTCCCTGGTTCCAGGAAAAAGCTAAAATCTCCGGCTTTCTTTGAGAATACACTGGGTCATATTGTGAAAATATGCTTTACAGAAGCCTTTTACAGGCTATTGACACCATGTTGTCCACCCTGAGAAACAGGCTGTGTTCAAATAGGCTCTTTTGCTTAAGAAACCTCTTAATGCCTTGAAAATGACCCAGAAGTATTTATATTGTAGCAAAGATAAGTGCTGCTAAATTTCTTCAAATGTCAGAGAACGCTGCTTTAGTGTTCCCGAACTTATCTCCTTTAGCACAGGATACACTGGACCATCCATAAACATAAAAAGAAGATAACGCCATCTCATAATTCCTTGTGGCAGCAATATTTAAAGCGATGCGCCATCCATCTAACCAATCAAAAAAAACAAATGAACATGACGGTCAAGGGAGGCATGATTACGTCTCCCAGCGTAAGTGCAGTCGCACTACAGCTGTCTTTCTTTTAGTGCAAATGAATTCTATTTTACTTCTTTCCATAGTCTCATGATATTCTTCATTAAGGTTAAGGAAAATTGGTAAGGAATGAGACGATAGGACCTTTTTTTAAAACTACTCGAACAAACACAGTGCCAGGCTGCTTCTGTAGGTCAGAGGGTTAAGGTCAATTTCAAGGTCGCTACTCACAACAAACTGCAGGTATACTCGACAGATTTAACCCTTGATAGTTGTATTTCAGAATGTTTTCATTTTCAAAAACTCTGTATCAGTGCTTTAAAACGCCATAGCAGTTGAATACCAGTAAAGCTGATCACGTGTGTTAAAATGCTCGGTTAAGGAAATTCTGAACACATAAGATCTTACATCCTAAATGGTTAATACCTATGGCTTCCCTCTGTTACATAAGAAACACATTCTATAACTTTCAAACTATGAAAAACAACTGGTGTGACTAAGAGCAACTCGTATCATGTCTTTTTTTAAAAGTCATACGAACAAGGTTAATTCACAGTGGAATTTAATTCATGCATAAGGAGAGGGGAAGTTTACCAGTTAAGCTACTGACATCCTCGAGGGAATTTAACCCATAAAACAGGAGTAAAGAGGGGTTACTTTTTAATTTTATCTGGTGCGAGCAACCGTGTTATAAGCTGTGCTCTGCATCTTTTACTGTCAGTGCTTTGAGTTTCATTTTGATGCTGAAACCACAAGATCCTTTTGAAAAAAAAAAAAAAAAACTTATTCTGTTCTCCCACTAGTATTTTCATAGTGTGCCTGAGCCCTATTAAGCAAGAAATTGCAGCATTTTTCACTTCTCTCTCTCTCTCTCTCCCTCTCTCTGTCTCTCATTTTAGAAATTAAAGTCCCATGAAAGTGTGTTGTCACAAAGGAGAAGAGAAAAAAATGTAAAAAGGCAGCGTTTTGAAATGTGTAATTAAGCACTGTGCAGTGGTCCCGTGTGTGTAGGAGTGCTCGGCGTAATAATTTATTAGCTGGGTTATACACATCAGTCTTGGGCGGTTGCGAACCCATTATTATCATGTCCCTCCCCACACACACACTGCTCACAAAGACCACAGTGCCAGCACGTAAAGACATTGAAATAATTTCTGCTCAATTACACCATCATGTTAATGAAACCATGGGGGCGTGGCCAGGAGTTAATAGACTATTTTTCTATCTATTTTCTACCATTTTAAATTTGGCTGCTGAGAAAAAGGGTTAAAGTGGCAATGGAGATTTAGATTATAATCACCATGTCCACTCAATAACCTTATACAATGAGCACATATCAATTACACTTAAAAAGAAAAAGGATAAAAATGCAAAGGATCAGGGACCCTTGGAGGTTTTGTTCAGCAGTGCAGTTTTTATGTAAATGCATAAAATACAACCCCAATTCCAAAACAGCTGGGACAAAGTGTAAATTGTGAATTAAATCAAAATGCGATGACTTTCAAATCACACCAGCCAGTATTTTATTCATCATAGAACAGAGATAACATAGCAAATGTTGAAACTGAGGAATTTTACAATTTTATCCACAAAATGAACTCATTTCAAATTTGAAGGCTGCTACAGGTCTCAAAAAAGTTGGGACAGGGGCCTGTTTACCATGGTGTAGCATCCCCTCTTCTTTTTAACACAGAGTGGAGGTGCCTGGGCATTGAGGAGACAAGTTTCTTGAGTTTAGCCATTGGAATTTAATCCCACTCTTGTTTAATCCAGCCTTCCAGCTGTTGGAGAGTTTTGGGTTTATATATAAACCTTTATATACCTCTCAGCATTCATGGTGCTTTTTAAAACATGCAAGTGTCCCACACTATAAGCACTAATGCATCCCCATACCATCAGAGATGGTAGCTTTTGAACTGAACGCTGATAACAGGAGGGGCGGTCTTTCTCCTCTTTCGCCCAGAGGACTCGATGTCCATGATTTCCAAAAAGAATGTCAACTTTGGACTCGTCTGACCACAAGACACTTTGCCACTTTGCGACAGTCCATTTTAAATGAGCCTTGGCCCACAGAACACGGCAGCGCTTCTGGATCATGCTCAAAAATGGCTTCCTTTTTGCATGATTGAGTTTTAGGCGGCATCTGTGGATGGCACAGCGGACTGTGTTTACAGACAGTGGTTTATTGAAGTATTTCTGGGCCTATTAAGTGATGTGAATGACAGAGTCATGCTGGTGAGTGATGCAGTGGCATCTGAGGGCCCGAAGATCCCAGGCATCCAGTAAAGGTCTTCGGCCTTGTCCCTTATGCACAGAGATTTTTCCAGTTTCTCTGAATCTTTTAATGATTTTATGCACTGTTGATGATGAGACCTTCAAAGCCTTTGTAATTTGACGTTGAGGAACATTGTTTTTAAATTATTCCACATTTTTTTACGTAAGCCTTCACAGGTTAGAGAACCTCTGGCCATCTTTACTTCTGAGAGACTCAGCCTCTCTTAGAAATCCCTTTTATAGCCAATCATGTAACACACCTGATGCCAATTAACTTAATTACTTGCTAAATGTTCATTCAGCTGATTTTCGTATATATATTTATTGGTTTTTCATCCCTTGTTTGCCTGTGTCCCAACTTTTTTGAGACCTGGTGCAGCCAGAAAATTTTAAATAAGCTCATTTTGTGGATAAAAATGTAAAATGTCTCAGTTTCAACATTTGAAATGTTATCTATGTTCTATTGTAAATGAAATATTGGCTGATGTGATCTGAGAGTCATTGCATTTTGATTTTATTCACAATTTACACTTCGTCCCAAGTATTTTGGAATTGAGGTTTTTCTTCAATATAAAATTATTCTTATATTCTATCATTTTAAACTTTTACTTTTAAATTTAATAGAGTATATAAGGAATATTTAATCGTTTTTCAACAAGAAATCCAATTAGCACTGATTAAGCAAAACTCGTCAACACAGATTAATTTGATTTTTTACATTTGAAAGAAGATGTCTACCCAGAATCCCCAGCTGAAATCTTGGCAGTAAAGGTATCCACAAAATAAGTAGGTTGGGTCCTACAATCTACTGATGATGATCACATGTTCCAGCAGCTTTTGGTTCATTTCTATTATCTCCTTGTTTCACTCAGTCTTGCAGACACTGATGATCTTTGCGCTAGCGAGCCGACCACCAAGCCACAGTAAAAAACACTATTACTCCCCATTGCCGGATTTTAGCCTGGTGGATAAAGTGTTTGATGGGAACCTGTTAAGTAATGTGGCCATGATAAGATCAGTCCAGCACTGGAGCCTTTGAGTAAAGCAAAGACACCCATATTTCTCCACAGAGGAACACTGTCAGGGGAGGCAAACCAAGCACATGTTTGGGCCCCCGAAATAAACAGGAAAAAGGGGCCCCCAGAGGCCACTCAAATGAAGCTTAGCGAAAGTTCAGGCAGGAAGACTGTCTCCCTTTCGCACTCGTCAACCCCGTCTATTTTGTTCATGCATGTTCACTCCTGATTCTCCAGACAATATCCAGGGCTGTCAATGAGCAGTCAGCTGGCATTGCAGCTGATTGCTTCTATCCAACCAGGGCACACCTCAGTCGCGTCACTAGCCAATCATTCTGCTGCCATCTTTTTAAATATGTTACTTTCTCCGCCCTAGTTCGCCCATGCTGCCGCTCGCTGACCCTCCTCCGCCCCAACGCCACCCTACTCTTCAGACCTCCCGTTCCGCCACTCCAGCTTCGCCTGTCTTCAGCCACCACCACCACCAGTGTCTGGACTCTTCGGGGGAATTTCCTGCGGCTGCTCCGGGCAGTGCTCCTGATCTTCGAGACTTCCCAAAGAGTCCAACCACCAAAGACTTGATTCGATTATAAGCATGTTACCCCTTTATGCTCAAAGCATAAGAAATATTTTCTTGATTTCACTCGAGTCTCTCCTGGTTGAAATAGCACATTTTGCAATGACTACTTAAAAACTGGGCCATGGGGCGGGGGGCTTGAAGCCACCTACTGGGGATTGAGCCCTGCTGAGTCAAATCCACTCACCGTTGCTTTGGATGAAGGTTGCATCTAAATACCAGTTGTACTATAATGTCTTCGGTGACAACAATGTGCAATCCTGGTTGAGAGGATAGAGCACGCTTCATCCAGGGAGGTCAGTGGGATAGTCTGGGCACTTAGGCCTGTGCCTAACCTGAGAATATTTCTTCTTGGGCCAGAAAATTCATGGCTGTAGCCCAGGAGATAAAGTCCCACTGATAATGTTAGTGCTGCAGAATCACCTACTGCTGAGAAACATAGACTTTCACAGTCCAGTTGACCGATTCTCATACCTCTGGGAGAGGAAAGGAAATCAATTTATACCAGACTGATCTGATCAGGAGCCTTGGCTGCATTCACAGCTGATCTGTCTTCGACTTGGACTGAAAAAATTTCATTTTATGGGAAACCTATTATTTTTATCCATCGATAACAACATTTTCTGTCTACTATCAGATGATTTGGCACTGCAGTTCAGGTGGTGTTGTGTTGGCAGTATGGTGTGGGTAAGAGGTGGAAAGTCCGGGGGTCTGGCATATAAGTACTGATGCAGGTTTCGTCTGCCCAAGAACTCAGCTGGCTGGTTTCACCCAATAATTTTGCCTCCTGGCTGGAGACCTCCGCTGCTGTAATTGGCAAATCCAAGCAGTGAAGAGAAAATACTGGGGAGGATTGTTAATTTCTGTACTTATATTGTCCACTTCTGGTTTGGGTGGTGGCGTGGTTCCATGCACTGTGAAGTTTGGGTGACAGCATTTTTCAGTCACACTTCCTCAACCTGAGGGTTTTGTAAGAGCATGAAAAATGGCAGATTCTTTCATCTCACACATGCCTCCAGACAGCCAGGCGTTGTTTCCATCACTCCCGCAGAGCCAGCTGTGGCCTTATTCACACATCACTTCCTACGCGTGAACCCCAGTGAATTTACTCCTGTGACAAGTATGTCCTCACAGCCTGTTTGTCCTACACCTTTATAGGCATTAACAAGTCCACAAGCTCTTTCTGGTCTGAATCGGATCTCCAAGCAAGCGTTTTCAAGATCACCAGCATTAGGTAAAACAGTAATGTTTATGACACCTCAGAGGGTCCAACGGGAGGGGTGAACACTGAGAACATGTACGCTTCAGTCAATTCGTTTTTGCTCTGCTTTTCCATACTAAGAGGGATTTGCACATTTCTGTTTGTAAACACAGTATTCAAAGTTCGCCCCTCTTCAGTGGCGCAAACACACCAGAAGGGCACGCCCCTTCACCGTAATTAAAGCTATGCTCCGCAGATCGTAGAAAGTTCAGAGAAGAGCCACTAAGCTAAGCTAATTCCAGGTATAAAAGATGAACACTGTGAGAAGAGGCTGAAGATCAGTAATCTTTAGTCTTAGGAAAGGGAGACTTAATGTTGATTAATCATGAAATGGCCCTGATGTATCGCCAGACATTAAGGAATGATGTTAATTTCAAAAACTTACATCACTGACAACAGTAGTCCAGCCAGAATATTGTCATTACAAAAGCATATTTGCAGCCCACAACTAATTGCACCGCCCTCCTCCTATCTCCCAATCATGAAGTAGGTAGTGTTTCGGTATCCAGGTTGCCAGTTACCACTGAACTGCAGCTATCAGCGTTTAGGAGCAAAAATGTCTTGACGTTACTAAACTTAAAAGGTCTCGTTATGATTCCGAAATACGTCGAAACAAATATTCCAAAAAGGTTCATGCTGTCTGTGGTACCGAATTAGATTTAACGTTCTTATTTTCAGGCAGAAAAAGGAATATAAGAACGTTAAATCTAATGTCGTTACAAAACAAAACAAGGATCTGTATAGGACATGCCTTTGAAAGATGGAGACAGCTGAAAGCGGAGAAGAATTTGAAGACTGACGCCAGAGTTGTTAATTCTCTCCTGGACCCGTAAGATTCAGCTAAGTTTGGCTAACTTAATTCTATATAATGTTGGCTCGGACATTTCAAATATTCTCTACAGTCGAAAAATGTTATGTATGTTCGGTCATGATATGTTGGTGTGTATGCAGGTGGATCATCGAATTGACTAAGTAACAAATTGTTTGAGAAATAAAAACCGTGACTCGTCATCGCTAACATTAGCAATGCATTATTAGAGTCCGTTTCTCTGGCATTATGCAGAGTTGCTGTGGAAACTGTGGAATAGCACAGCTATTATGGCAACCTGAAAAACACGGTCCCAGAGGTCAAACACGGTGGCAGGAGTATTATGCTCTGGGGTTGCTTTTCAGCAAATGGACTCGGAAACCTTGTTAAAGTTAGTGGCATTATGAAACAGGACCAGTATATCCAGATCCTCAGTGAAAAATCTATCAATCTGGCGAATAACTTGGTCTTGGGCAGGAATGAATCTTCCAACAGGATAATGATCCTAAACACACGGCCAAATCCATCAAGGGATGATTAGCGGACAACAAAGTGAACGTTTTGGAGTGGCCAAGCCAGAGTCCGGACCTCAATCCTATCAAGAATCTGTGGAGGGAACTGAAGACCAAGGTCATGGCAAGGAAACCCTCAAACCTTAAGGACCTGGAGAAGTTCACCAAAGAGGAGAGGGCCAAAATCCCTGTGAAGACGTGTAAAAATCTTGTGATCAACCACAGGAAGCGTTTGGAGGCTGTAATCGTGAATAAAGGCTTTTCCATCAAGTCCTGAGAAAAGGGTATGAATAATTCTGGACATGGCATTTTTTGTAAATCATTCAAATAATACACTAAAAACTCAAAAAATGTTTCCAGTACTTCTTACAGCCTTATGTCAACTTACTGTGACATTTGTGCAAGAATAAATTTGATTTGTCAAAAACAAAAAAAAATCGCAAAAAAAAACCCAAAAATTGGTATGGGTATGAATATTGGGCATGACTGTGTACTGTGTATACAAGTTTTGGGCTATTGAATATAGAATAATGCCCTATGATGTGCTGTGCACTGGTGAAAACTAACTCCAATCAATATTTTGTGTGACTACCCTACTCTAAATTTGGGAAACTATCATGCAGTTTTTTATTTGATTAGATCATTCACTGTTTGGTTGATCTAAGCACATTGGAGACCAGGCCACAGTTCCTCTGCAGGCTCAAAGTCTTACTTGCAACTGTCTCTTCAGATATTCTCTGACAGACTTGCCGATGTCATGATGCTGATGTTGACATGTACACATACTGTACACCGATGAGCCAAAACATGAAAACCACTCACAGATGCAGTGAAGCTCTCCTGACAGATGTTACGCAGGGTTTAGGGCATCCAAGGCTCACCAATGCACAAAGGCTATGAAGCATCTCCTGTCTGGTCCAGACTGACAGAAGGGCGACTCTGGCACAAGTTGCTGAGAATTTCAATAATATTTTCAAAAGTAATGTGTCACAGCACACAGAGCATCATACCCTGCTGTGTATAGGCCTTTATATCTTATAGAACAAAGTGCCCACTCTAACAATGGTCCACAGCTGTAAGTGCCCCCAATGGGCACCTGTGCTTCAGAACTTCAGGACCATGGAGCACTTGAAGGTAGCCTGGTCCAGTGAGTCCCATTTTCTCTTGCATCATGTGCTTTAGCTGGGTATGTCTGCACCATTTAACCTGGGGAGAGATGGCATTAGGATGCACAGCAGGAAGAAGTCAAGCTGGTGGAGGGAGTGTGGCACTCTGGGAAACGTTCTGCTTGGAAACCCTGCGCTCATGAATTCAAATCGACTGAGCCGTTTTGGGACCTTCTCAATATATCAGGCAGGTAGTTTTAATGTTGTGGCTGATTGCTATATATTCAGTCATTATAATACTTGCTCCATCAAAGTTGGTAATTTCCAGCTGTTTGAGAGCAGTGATTGCAGATTCTTTCTTTGTACAAGCAAACTCATGCCTGATTAATTTACAACGTAGTTATGAAATATGAAATTTAATATAAAGTAGACATTTTATCAAAATAACTGCATCAGCAGAACAACAATGCCTTATGTACCCCTCTCTGTGTCCTCTGTCTGATTCATAGGCCCAATTAGTGTGCGCGACTATTGTTTATTGTGCAGTGAATGCACACAGAATGGATTCAATGAGTGGAGCCATTAAATCTTATTTATGGTAATAATGTGAAGTGTTTTTCATTTATTTGCACTGTCTGGGATGGTTCACTGGAGCGGCCTTCCACAATTTACATTCCAGCCTCCTTCAAATCAATACTGAATCGCTTAATATATTTCGTGCTAGTTCTGGTCAACTATCCTTAAAATATGCGATACTGAACTATTTCTAATAGTTAAATATAATGATAAATGCAAAATGATACTGTATATTTCCACAGTTTTACAGGAACAGCAATGGGAACATTTTAGTGGTACAGTTCATAGTCTTAAATCATCATACATTTAGAGAAATTTTCATTTCTAAAATCAACTAATGTGATTTGAGCTGAGCTGAAGATCTTTGTACAAACTCACCTGCATGTGAGTAAAAACTCACATGGGGCTGATAGTTGAGCGGAAAAAAAAAAAATTCAATCTGAATTTTTCACGGTTCTGGTCAGAAGCTAATGAAAGAGAGAGAAAGAGAGAGAGAGAGAGAGAGAGAGAGGAGGGGGCAGAGAGGAAGAGAGAGGAGAGTGAGGCGAAGAGAGCTGGAGAGAGAGTGTGTGAGCGAGAGAGACAGAGAGCAAGAGAGAGGGGCAGACACCAAACATATTCTTCCTAATCAGCAAATACATGCAAATAAGGTCCAACGTGAGGCTGGCCTGCATGTGTATTTAATTGGGTCTGATTTTCTGCCATTACGGCCCATTCATTAGCACTACGATCAACGCCTGGTGCTGTAAATTAGATTAATTTATACCTGTGAGGGGCGTTGATACCCAAACGTATCCCACATGCATCAATTAAGTCAGTGCAACGCTTTAAGGACAACTAATGCTGTCTTATTAAACTGTAACTGGACAGGTCTGACAGCAGCGGGCAGAGAATAAAATGTCAATGTGTTTGTTCTCCATGCCTCTTTTTAAAAGGTGAAAAATGCAAAAAAAAAAAAAAGATAATAAGGATGAAAAAGAATTCAGTCCCCATCCTGGTTGGTTAGGCAGTGACGGAGATGCTGTGGTCCGGGAGAAAAGAGCACTCATTTTCTCATGATTTGAGCCTCGACGGCAGTTTGAAGACTTCCAGTCAGGCTCTCGATGATCTCTGCGTCCTTGGGCCTGGTTTTCGTCGTGGCCTCTCAGCTGCACGGTTATAGATGGTAATAGACATCTTAGGTCGAAAACCAAAACGTTTGTTAACATTTAAAGAACCCTAAAGATCTGAGATGAAACGGCTCCCACTTGCGAGGTCTGAAATCTGTCTTAAAACTTTGACTATAAATCTAGCGGAAGTCTGCCAGCCAGGAGGGGGAGGTTGGTTGGGGGGCGTGGGGGTGGAGGTGGGTGATGGGGGCTCAATTTAGAAGATGAAAGGCCGTTATGGTCTCTAACAGGCCGCAGAACAATTAACCTTCATAAGGAGAGTAGAGTCAGGCCAAGGGCATTGTACTCCGGCGCTTGGCCCCATTCCAGGTGCTCCTGGTTACCACAGCGATGAAATATTAAACTCGTCATTGGCCCGCTATTCGTGCCCGGCCTTTGGGGTATCTTCACGGGAGTCGTCTGGCTACTGTTAAGATGTGTATCTGTTTGCGTGCGTGTGTTTCTCTGTGTATTTCTGTGGATGGGTCCATGTGCATGTGTGCTTATGTGTGTGTGTGAGTATGTGTGAGAGTGAGAGAGAAGGGTATACAGTATGTTCACGCCTGCATCTGTGTGTGAATTTGAGAGCGTAAGTGTATGAGAGGGTGAGGGAATAGGGTGTATGCACATAGTTTTGTGTGTGTGTATGTGTGCATGTGTGAGTGTAGGGTGTATGCGTGTAGTTTTATGCGTGTGTGGTGTGCATATATATACAGTTGCGCACACAAGTTTGCATACCCTGGCTTGGCTGAATTTGTAAAATACGGAACACTTTTTAAAGAAAACATGAATGGCCAGGCAGAACACATTTCTTTTATCTCTTATTTGATTCTTATCCAACTGTATGTCATGTAGAATGACACAATCATCAAATAAAACATGGCAATGATGGGAAAAAATTAAATGAACCCTGTTCAGATGTGTGCATACCCTTACTTCTTAATATTGTGTATTGCTCCTTTTAGCATCAATAACAGCTTGCAGTCTTTTGTGATGGTTGTCAATGAGGCCCTTACTTCTCTCAGTTGGTATAGCTGCGCATTCTTCATTGCAAAATGCCTCCAGCCCCAGCAAATTCTTTGGTCATCTTGCATGAACTACACACCTGAGATCTCCCCAAAGCGGCTCGATGATATTGAGGTCAGGAGACTGTAATGGCCGCTCCAGAACCTTCACCTTTCTCTTCTATAGCCACCGGAGGGTCAACTTGGCCTTGTGCTTTGGATCACTGTCATGCTTTAAAGTCAAAGTGCGTTCCAAGTGCAGCTTTTGTGCTGAAGAATGCAAATTGTCTGCCAGTATTTTCTCATAGCATTCTGCATATATCATGCAATCAATTTTGACAAGATTCTCTGTGCCTTTAGAGCTCACACAACCCCAAAAAAATCAGAGAGCCACCACCATGCTTTACAGGGGGAATGGTATATTTCTTACCATGGGCCTCTCTAAACATAGCACTAATGGTTGCGACCATAAAGTTCTTTTTTGGTCTCGTCACTCCAAATGTCATTATTCCAGAAGTTGTGAGGTGTGTCAAGGTATTGTCTGGCAGATTTTAGGCAGCCTTTTGTGGTATTGGCATAATAATGGCTTCCTTCTAGCAACCTCCTTCTTGTGCTCCTGGAAAAGACCTAATCTGCTTTTGTGTGTGTGTGTGTGTGTGTGAGAGAGAGGGTACATGCATGTGGTTTTGTGTGTGTGTTTGTGTGTGTGTGTGCATTGGAGGGTGGATGAGTAATGGGATGGGGTTGGTATTCTCTCCTCTCATAGTTTCTCTAATGTCCTATACTGTCTGTTTTACATTGAAAACTGAGTTTTTTACACTGAGTTTTTGAGTCTGACTGGCAGCTGTCACCACCCCCTTTGAGAGTCTGCAGGTCTGTTGCAGCAGATGAGACAAAAGGAGACATTGTAAAATGGAGGGGTGACAGTTAACATTCTAAGACAGAGCTAGGAACACTGACAAGTGGAACAGGTTTCTGTGAGAACTGCGTAACTATTCTTACTCAAAAACTTCTTAACACAAACTAAACTGTCCCTGGGAACACAAGGTCAAACAAAGGTTAAAAAAAAAATCCCCAAATCCCATGACTCCATCTTCTTAAAACCACTGCTTCTGCTCTGTAAACCCAATACTCATGTACAATGTTATCTATTCCATCGAGGCATTTAGAACATGGCCGGCAGCACACACCGCATGCAATCACATCAAACACGAGGCTTGTGTTTTCAGCTTAACATAACTGTTATTTTTATTTCATTTTCTTAACAGGCTTCTGAAATTCATTTTTTTTTAACTGATAAAAGCTTGCTGGGCAAAAACAATAATAAAAAGGTTTATATCAAAACTGCTTCAGTACACTGTGTCCTTACCACCCTTACATTGACTGAATAGCTAACGCGGTTCAGAAATAAGCTTGAGGGAAACTCGACGGTCGATAGTGGCTCACCGCAAACTGAGCTCGGGTACGACACCACCCTGGGGGTGGGCTGCCCACGCTCATCTTCATCGACACTCATCCAAGATTTACCCCTTTGGCTAAACCTCCCACCACTGCAACCGACAGCAAGAGAGACAGAGGAAGTGAGGGAGAGAAACAACATTATTTAAACTTATAACCTCTTATTTATTACACTGTATGACATTATTTGGAAGGCGTATAACTCTGACACTATAAATCTGTATCCAATTTTTTTCACCTCTTCCCTGCTTAATTCATCTCACATTTAACTGCCTATGAATTCTTGATTGGAGATACTGCAAAAGCCACACAATTAAATGAGGACTGCAGAAATGAGCATTTTTATTTGTCCCCCCCCCCCCCCCCCCATCATTTTCATCTTGGAGGGAGGAGGGGTGGGGCAGGCGTGTAAGAGAGCCACATTGAGCTGAATATACTGCATCTAGCAATTTCCACTGCTCTTCAAACACCACCCTGGAGGAAAATTATTCGTACCTTCGTAGACAGTTACCTACAAGGCCGCCGCGGCTCATTTTCACGATGCCTGACCATATAAATGTTGTTCAATAAAATACCCTTTCTCCTTGAGAGAGATTGAAACCTTCTCAAAAAGGTCTAGAACTTCTGAATAACCAGAGGAGACAACACACCAGTTCCTTTTGTTTCGACAGTCAGAGGAGAAAGTTATAAACAAGGATAAATAAGAGTAATACTGCAGGAGAGAGCAAAGAAGGATCATTTTCAGAAAGATTTAGATAGCAAATAGGGAAGGAATAGAGATATTTCAGAAAGGAACAGTTTTTTATGGTCAAGGAAAGAGACTTCAGAAAGCAACAGAAATTTTCTGATAAGGATGGACATCAGCCTTCAATAAATAGACTGTGATTTTTAGAGGGACCATATTTTTTCAGAAAGGGACACTTTCCAGAGAAGGACAAAAAATTTGCTGAAAGAAACAGATTTTTGAAAATGGAGCAGAAATTTTTCAGAAAGTTCTCAGCGGAGAAACTTAAGCCTGGAGGCTCAGAGGAAGAAGAGAATGATCTTCATGCTACAGCTCACTTAGCAGGCCTGACAGGAGACTGAACTTTATGGCTCTGCAATTTCTGCAATGTGCGAGACTTCAGTTAATAGAAGCCTTCATCCCTGACCAACTTCATCTGCAGCCACCCGCCAGGAAAATTATCCACCTAAAAATGTCCGTGCTGTCGATCTGGAGGTGGACCGCTCAGGCAGGACTGAGGGAAGATCATTACAAGGTTAGATGAGACGGGGATATAGCACATGGTAATCAGCACGGGGCTCAGGAGAGGGAGAGGGAGAGAGATCCTGTACTTTTGTACCTCTCAATCGCCTTCAGAACTTGGGGCGGCGCCAGCCCAAGAGCGTCGACCGCATCTCCTCCGGCACCAGGCTTCCTTTCTGAGATTAAACATGCCGACAGTGGGTCAGGCCAGAAAAAAAATTCCCTAAAAGTTAAAACTGGAATAAGAATGAATCTGCAGCCTGGCTTTCAGTCGAACAGGGGGAGACGTTTATTGTCGTTGGCGCTGTCCTAGTTAAAGTTGACCTCCAGAGTCCTTCTGACTCTGAGGAGATTTCACATGGCCTTTGCTGAGTGTATCAGGAAGTGTGTGCATTGTAACAGGACTCATGGCACAGCTTGAAAACAATTCTCTCGAACAAGCCCCACACAGAAGATATTGATTACTGTACTTGCAAAGGACGCAGGATATTGGTCAGGGAGCTGTATTAAGAGGAGAGCCGGAATGTCAGTCATGCTGGACCACAGGGAAGATGTAATGGCATGCACAGGTACACATGCTGGAGTATTCCCAGTGTGTGGTCTGTTTTTAAACCTGTCAGAAGTCCCATGATGCCTTGGGGATCTACGGTGGAGGATCCCTTGATGGATTGCGCCTAAGAGCGGCTGATTTGATTTGTAGGTGGTTCTCATGGAGACTGTTGATTTGCTTGTGTCTGGCATACAATTCTTCACTGGCACTGGGAGAATGAGAGAGATAAAATGAGGCCTTTGACTGAATTTTACTCCCACGAGGCATCAATAGGCTCAATGACAATATATACTGCAAATTCTCAAAATAGAATAATGTAAAAGGTATTTTGTACACACAAATACTGTATAGCCACCATCCCACCAAATAAAAGTAAGTACAAAACACAAACATAAAAATGTGATAGGTTAGGATCAAGCCAAATTGAACAGAGGGGTCAATTTTTAAATGTCATCAAATTGATTAAATGGTTAGATCATTGGAATGGATATTACTTCAAGTTTCTGAAACAGTTGAAATTTTGAAAATATATTGAGAATTAAGTTTTTTTGTGAGCATGTCACTCTACTGAGTATTACTGAGCAATACTGAGTATTGACAAAACTCGGCTCGGAAAAATTTTGCTCATTTCAGACCTCTACTTTCAATACCTTTTAACATTTTTTATAAAAATGAATGTTTAATAACCTTAAATGCAATATGAATATTGCAGAATTCTTGAAGATGCTGGTGTCCCACTGACACAAGAGAAATGTTTTGTTTTATAATAGTTAATATTTATTTGTTAAAATGAAACTACATTAAAGTAAGCATTTAAGGATATGTAATAAGACTGTGAAATTTAGAAAGTAAAAAGTTAATAGTTTTAAAGTAATATTGGCTGAAAGTTTGTCCCCCTCAACATAATTTTGGCCATCTTGGATTCAGTCAGTTCAACTATACATGGATGTGCTCTATATATCCTTACATTAATCCAGTGCTTTTAATGAATTATAACCTAGAATATAATGAACAATCACTGACTAAATATTGTGATAAGGAACATAACTGAAAATTATTATTTCGAGCTTCAGATTTATGAAGCCACCCCTGAAAGGCACGTCAAACAGGCTGGTGTGAGTCACCCTGTAAAGGAATATTTCTTGCATCTAGCATATTAACTTCACAGTTGAATTTAGGGAAAATAAGGAAGTATTTCTAGAAGCCACCCGTTAAAGGGACAATGCGCACCATTTACATTTTTTTATTTGCCAAAATCTAAGTCTGCATTCATATACATGTCATCATTGGTGTATTATGACCTCCGCTAATAATCTGATATATTCTCTTAAACAAAGAATTTTAGACTTGTTTCTACATTGGACAGGTAAGCTGGTAGGGGAGCGCCATGACAGTCAGCCATCTTGAAACTGTTGCCGCTGGCAAGGGACAAATGGCATCAAACGCCAAATAAATCCGCGTTTGCCCTGCCAGCAAGTGCAGAGTGATTGAGATACCGGAGGAAATCAGTAAGAGAGGCTATCGCGGCGACTTTGAAAATCAGTACTAGAGCAGCATAATGCAGAACCATACATATGCAGCAGCAGCACAGGAGACAAAAAAAAAAAAAAAAAAGAGAATTGAAAAGGCAGCGCAACCAGCTTTCTCCTCGACCAGTAATTCAACTGTATTGGCTAAATTAGCCTAAGCGCAACTTTTCATTCAGTTTTGTTGCACTGTGTCACATGTTACTATACGCAGCATAATAGTAGATCTTGCTAAAATACTGTATCCTCATTGTTACAGGTGGAACTGTATGTTTACGTGGTTTCAGTAGCTTTCATAATCGTGGTGAACGCTGGCTTTCGAAGCCTACCCACTGGCTTTTAGTGGCGGTGAAGCTGGTGGGTAGACTTTAGAAGCTGGCATTTACTGTGACTAAAAGCCGGCATTTATCGTGACTAAAGCTACTGAAGCCATGTAAACATACAGGCCCATAACTACGAAAGGTGCTTATCTTCTATATGTGAATGAAACGGCTAAATAGTTCCTAAAACGTGCTTAATTTTTGTCATATAGGACTGAAGAATAAGCTACGCTTATGGTCATGTTTTAACAATGGGAAGGTGCCACCACCTCTTTTCAGTGCATCAATTTTCCGGGCTCAATCGGCAGACTTAGTTTCATTTTTCATTTGCTGCCAGAGTTCTTTGTACTCTTTGACGTTTCTTCTTGTGCGGTCCGGAAAGAATGCTGTTATTGCACTTTATGATGTTGGCAGTGGCGCAAATCGAATGGGGAATTTGGGTGGGAAGTCAGTTAGTTAGTTAGCTAGTTCCTTGACGCGTTTTACAATTATCATAATTGGCAACTGAAAAAACTGTTTCTCTTTGTATGCAATCTAACAGCGATGAAATCGTGGGATAAATTCAGTATACAGAGGCATAGCCAGAACTGAGAATTGGCTTGCACAAAACATCGGTTTTAAACAATTATTAGTCCTGACCTGTTCTCGGTCATTTTCATAATTAAAAAAAGGTTAACTCCGAGAGCACTCCATGCTTAATTGGAGAGAACAAGCAGCACCTGTTAAGTAAGATGACAATCATTCATCTGGACGCGTGTTTGCTGCATTTAAATCAACGTTGTTAAAAATTGTATACTTGTCGACTGTCACGCAAGTAGGTTGAGCTGCACGCTTTTAATAGCCGATTAAACAGCAGAGTGCCACATTTTATATCAACCCGTGGAATACCGAGAGTGAAAGGTAATATTTCATTACAATGTGGACCAGTTCAATCGAGGCAAAGCATTTGCCTTTTAATAAGTACATTGTTTCTCTGTACTGAATTAAGCCCATGATTGCCGAGATAGACCGTGTCTTCAGTTGCCAATGACGATAATTGGAAAACGCCTCAATTAAGGAAAATGATTGAGAACTAGCCAGGACTTATTGTCAGAAAGGCCATGGTTGTGTCCCTTCCAATTGAAGCACTGATTACTAAAACCCCACAAGTCAAGTCAAGTGTGACTTATGGGGTTTTAGTAATAGGTGCTTCAATTACCATTTCGACTTGTGCTTCTGGATGCTGGTCCATGCAGCAGACTTCTTTTCGTTAGACTTCGCATCAGCCTTCCTGTCACAAATGACACCTGTCCGTGCCTTGACAGTCTTTATGAGGGCCCGCCTCATCCAACATTAAATTTTCACGACGGTGTCTTTTGTCCGTAATTATGCATCTACAGGGGGTCGAGACACACTGCTAAATGTACGCCTACTTCCCCTAATGCATTATGCAAGTAACAGGCCGAACAATAAAACGTGGTCAACTCCGCCTGACCGCTTGATTACGTGAGTAGCCTACAGCTAAAATCTGCTTACCTAGGGTGAGTGTAGTAAAATATTAAAAGTTTTTTTTGGAATGAGCGCTTAAAACTCTAGTTTAGCAATGCGCGAACAAATTTGTTTTAACATGGTTCTAGCTCTATACGCGCAGAGATAAGTGCACATTAGTCACCTTCGGTAGTTACAGGCCACCGGAGGAGTATAACCGTATTTCACTGTGTAGTGTCTGTGTCTGTATTGATATATGTGTACTTATTGTTAGAGTCAACAATGCCGGAGTGACAGTGCATGCAAGCCTACATGTGACCGCAAGTGACGTGATGCCATGGGGGGCAAAAGGAAATTATTCCATTTGAACAATAGAAAAAGACACAAATTTTTTGACTACTGCAAATGATCAAGATATAATCTGTTGATTTTTCTCTCATAAATTGTCGGTGCCTTTTTCCATGGCAGAGACCATTTTTTAAATATTAATTCAGGCTACGCGAACAAGGGGACGTTGTTCTTGTAAGCTGCACTGCTGCGGTTCTCTGCGTGTAGCACTGGTCAGGAGATTCCTTTCTGTCGGATTATGTCATTACCAAGTTGATAAAGTGAGCAGGGGTAACGACACCAGTGTTTTCAGTTATTGTATTTGATGAATGGCTTTGTTATATAGCGACTCGACTGCTTCACCTGTCTTTTATGTAATGTTACAGAATTAACAGTGAGGTCGCAAAGGCTGTTGTTGGATAACTTGGGTTGGATGACGGGTATGTACAAGTATTCGGTAACTATTGAAGGTGACATCCTATAAGTGTGGATGTAGCTAACACTTGCTTTGCTTTTTCATAGTATGAAATGCTCAAGATACACCTAAGCTGAGTCACTTTGAAGTTACTACTGAACTGAAAGCCAGTATATCGAGGGCTGACTGCAATCAACAGTTAAGTTCCGATCTTATGTTTTGGGCATAACTGTTTATTGCAGTCAGCCCTCGATATACTGGCTTTCAGTTCAGTAGTAACAGTTCTATTAATACATCTATGGTTTCATCAGCGTTAACAAGGCTTTTTGATACACGGTGGCTGCCGGAGTTGCAATATGTGTTTCAAAAAGTGAGGCGCTAGAGTGCATTATCCTTTTGAATGTAATACATGATTCCAACGCTGTATGGGAGGAATTCCTACACAATATCCCTTTAAGAAACAGATTTTCACGCTCTAAGGCAGGTGTCACTTTGATCCTCCCTCGGGATGGGTATACAAACCAGTCCTGCTCAGGTCTCGGATCATTCACCAGTTGCTTCTCAAACACTGCACTACTACAGTCAACTATGGTTACTGATAATGCTTCTAGGTGTAAGTCCTATCAGGCTAGGAAGCAACTTCATACTTGTGTCATACTGGAGTCAACTCTATACTTGAGGAACAAAAATTGTAATTAATAAAGATCTACATAATGTTATAATTTTACCATTTATATTGGTTATCTTTCATAAAATAAAAATAGTTCAGTTAAAAATGCATTTATTTTTATTGTTATACCTGTCAAATGCTATATAAACATCATGTCCCCCGACATCGATTCTTTGCTTACATTTCTTGCCATAAAATCCATTAAAAAAATTTATTTTGATCCCAAACTTTTCCCTTATACAAGATAACTTTTTTGAATCATGTTGTTGATATCTGAAAAATTTTCAAAGTAAGGAACAGCAGGTTTAGCTATGGAGAATTAGTAAGAAAATAGGTGAGCTTTTTCTGTCCCCCCGACATTACTAGTTTTTGGACAATTATTTTATAAGACATACTTTTAGAGATTTTGTCAAATTCAATTAAATTTTGTATAGTTCAATACTGACATTTTGATATATATAATATATTTGAGGTCGATGTCTGTCTGTCTGTGTGTAGATTTTCTCCTACATTTCTCAACCGATTATCACCAAATTTGGTGTGAATATCCACTTGGACACCAGGAAGGACTTGACGTCGCCCGATTTTTGAAAAAACGGTCATGCGCGCAAATAAATGTCAATTTCATCCCAGGTAGCGGGTAGCAGCTAGTATTATATAAGTCTCTAGCATTATTCTTTCAGAAGTTAAAGCACAAAACAAGGTGTAACTTGTCCCCCAACATCTTGATCTTGACCGATAGAGAAAAAACAAACAGAAAAACTGAAAGAAATAAAGATGGAAAGAGACGGAAAGAGAGCAGCATTAAACTTCTCTGCACTCATTATCAGGCGCATGCTAATAAGGTGTGATGTGAGCCAGCTCTCAATGTATATTTAATTGGGTATGATTTTTAGTCATTAGCGCACATTCATTAGCATGATGATTAATATCAGCCTCTGAAAATTAGATTAATTTATACCTTCGGGGGAAGTGATACCTGACAGAGAGGGAGATGTACTTCTATAGCGGCGGCAAAGTGTGCACATATACATCATCCAAGAACCGTACTGAAGCACTAATTTGTTCAGAGACCATTTTCAGGAGGAATTTGGGATTTCTTTCAGTCACAGAAAACAAATGTAATGGACTTCTAAGCATCATGGTGGCTTTCCCCTGATCATTCCTTCCAGTCGACAGACACTTAATTTTAATCGTGGAAGATGTGTAAATAACAGTTGGGGGTGATATTTTTATGTTTTGTGGGTTATGCGCTGAGAGAGCCAATACGGGCCTTCCTGACAGCTCAGTCTAAACCTTTATCATTCACAACCAGCCACATACACTGCAAAACATGAATCATTTTTTTCTGTGTTTTCTAGGCCAGTTATAGAATACCTGAGAGGCTGATCAGGGCAGCCATGTTATTGCTGTCGTTCACAGGATTGAGGTCAGTAATTCTGCTATGGTTTATCAGGCCAAGGTAAAAAAAAAAAGAAAAAGTACTGGGAGAAACAACACCCCCACCCCAGCCAGAGACAGTGTCGTCAGTGTGCTCGATGTGCTGCTCTTGTGCTTCTCTCTAAATTCCTTTGCGCTTCTTCACAGGAAACCCAGTTTTCGAAATCATAGTCAGTACAAAGCACCTTGATGATGTCTGTCGCAATGTTGGTCCAGATCGCACTGAGGAATTTTGATTCTGGAAAATGTCATATTTGTCTGAATAGGGGGGGGCACAATTTACTTTGGAGCAGCACACCTGACAGCTGCTTTGATGTCGACACAGTCAGTTATTAAGAAGTAAAATGTAGCCTAATAATTTTATCAGGGTTTTAAAGTAAAGATGTAAAGATGCGTGACAAGATTGTCTGAGCCAATGCCAATAATGGCACGATGAGCAGAGAAAAGGGAAGGTACATCAGTGACCAACCCGCTAATCCACATAAGCAGGGCTTTGTCAATCCTGCCCACTCATTTCCATGTTCCTCATCCACCCTGGAATTCTGAGAGGAAGGAGGGACGCTTTTTTGGGCCCCCTGTAGTGTGGATGTACCAACCCCTTTAAGTCAAACCAAGGTTGGCTTGATCCATCCAGGGACTGGAGTGAACTCGTCCATTTAATATAAACAGCGTTCAACTTTGCTTGCTTGTGAAGATTCAATAACTGATTGGGGTGTGCCATCTAGTGATAGAATATTGTAACTGCGTGCATAAATCTGCAGCTCCGTGTCCACTGGCGGACACGTCTGCACAAGCGGCGTAGGTATTGCCGGTGCAGCCGGTGCGCTGAACCGGGGCCCCGATGACCTCTGAGGGCCCACGGTGATTAACTTTGCCATTCTTCCTCTTATCATAAAAACACATTCAGCAACCACATCCATAAGTATTTCAAGCCTTCTGTTCAACGCAGTATTAACTTCCTTAGAAAACAAGGAGTTGATGAGTATATATATTGCTCCACTGTTTCATACAACACAGTCATGGTAACAATCCCCCCCCCCCCCCCCCCCTCCCACACACACATTGGCCATTTTTCCTCTTTTCTTTGATATATGTCTTTTATATTTCAGTAATGATACTTTTAAAGTTATAATCACAATTACTAATCATATATTTGATTGTTTTATTCACAACATTTTCAAATGAACATGGCCTGCTGGGAAATGTGTTTGTCCAATTAGGTGACATTCACTAATTCCTTTCTGATCGTAGCTTCGTAGGCTATGCGCTTGCTCGTGAATTGTTCTTTTTTGAGAGATCAGCTAACCCATTAGCCTAGTATTGGAGGTGAAAAGTCTTGAGCACCATGTTGAGCAGCACAAAAGCGGTGCTCAAAAAAGAAAAGAAAAAAGAGCTCGATGTACGGAACTCCAAATTGGCGAAATTGAATGCATTTTTTAAATAGTCATCTTGTCCAGATGCAGTTCCTGCTAGCGTAGTGAATGATAGCGGCGACACGCAGCAGTCAGACTTGGAGGCTAATGCTACCACCTCATTGCCCTCTTGCTCAACGACTTCGCAGAGCAGAAGGCACCCAGAGTTAACTTCTGAATGGGTGAGTGCAGTTTTTTATTAGGCTACTGCAAGTGATCAGCTTGCTGGTTGTGGTTAAATGGCTGCTGTGCCAGGATGTGTGTCCATCTATCTGTTTACTTATTGATTTGGCCACTGTTGTGCTGTTAGGGAAATACGGTTGACTGTTCAGCCGTATGGATCTTTTTCGCATTTTCATTGGCAATGTATTGTCACTGTTGTTCATGGTTCAAACAGCCTAACGTGTTGTGTGATGTTGAGATGCTGTGCAAATATTCATTGTCCATGGTTCTAATAGCCCTAATAATTATGGGTGTCTGCGTTTTTCAGAAAACTGATTTTTCTTAATTACTGATTTGGATACCTACTTGCTCACTGTAGCTGAAGTGGTTGGCTACAGAGAACGATTGTTTCCGTGAATATCCAATAACTGATGCGGGTGTGCCATCTAGTGATAGAATATTGTAACTACGTGCATAAATTTGCAGCTCCCTGTCCCCGCACTAACATACCCTGCTGCCGAGCACCGTTGTTCTTCTCGAAGACGCTAAATCCAGATAAATCTTAAACGATGAATTGCGTTCATATTTTAATTTGTAACGAAGTGGCTGGTGTCAAAGTAACGAAGTAAAATGATAATTATTAAGTTTTAAATGTTGTAGAGTAAAAGTCCAGGTTTAAGAACTCAGGTAAAGTACAAATCCTCAAAAAACTAAAGCTCTGTTACAATTACACCTCTGCTTCGCGGATAGGCCTGGGGGGGGCGGGGGGGGGGAGGGGGGGGGGGGGCTAGCGCCATTCTCGCACCGGGGCCCAGCGCCTCCACGCTACGCCACTGGTCTGCACAAAAGGGTTTAAATACCCTGCCAGCAGCCGCCAAATCTCATTCACAGCAGTGCTGTACTGGGATTACAGGTTGTTGCTAACGTTATTACTGTGGACGGAAATTTTTACTTTTTTGATGAGGGACACAAATGCGAGTTGGTGAAAATTCTAGAAGGCTAGGAAGTAAACATCCGCTCGCGCATGCACTTTAGCCCGCTTTTACACTACCGGTTGTTATAAAACAGGGACTTCAATGCGGAATGCAGAGCGAACGTTAAGACCACTCATCGGACAGAAATTATGTTTGCATAAAAACTGGCTTCACAGTATGAAATGGGGCTCAGGATATTGCAAAATGGTGTCCAGCAGGGTAAAATAAATAATGGGGAACATTTTCCTGGCCAGACCCTCAGTAGTAGATGTACTGTTCTTTTCACAGTGGCCCTGTTGAATCTGACAAACTGGAACAGCAAACAAGGAAAGCAATAAAAGGCGTTGCTAATGCCACATCCAGCGAGCCATCGCTGTTCGCCGTAACAAGTGCGGGAGATGCCCCGGGTATCAGCTCGTCCACGATCACTCGCCTGCTGCTGAATCTTTAAATCGGGTCGGTCAGGTCCAAGCTCCTTTATCCTCTTTTTCTCTTCCAGTGTAACGTTATTCCTTGAGAACGGGTTATTCTGTAATGAAATAACGGAGTTTTCCGCGGATCCACTGGAAGCTGCCATTTTGAACCTCTATCAGACAGAGAATGAGCGTGTGTGTGATGTTTGCGCCTGAGTAAATCATATCTGCTGCGGTGACGTGTTGATATGATTGGCAGCTGTCGTTGTTCAGTCACATGAGGAGAATCATAAAAACAATACAAATTCACTGCCAATCAAAATGGGAGTGTCCGGGGCACATTTCTCTGCACCCCGCAGGCGAAGTTGACGCGGCCAATCAGACAGAAGCCTCAGGTCACATGCTGGGCAAAAGTTGAAGGACTTGCATTGACTTCCATTAGACTGGCGCCCCTGCGTTAATAAGCTATGTATTCACAACATATCTATTGATTAATAAATTGTGTGAAACCCCTTTAATTTGATGGTGACAGGTGCCAACAGGCTATCATTGTGTGGAAAAAATAAATCATTTTATCGGTTATTTTTAATAATTTAATGACAAATTTTGGTATGTTTAAGTGGACTTCCTCTGTCAAATTTTGGATGGGACGTAGAGGGGGCGGCGCCCCAGCGCCCCCTATTGACAAACCGCCACTGATGCCATCCCTGCGCTCCTGTACAGTGACGCAGGCTTTTAATCGAGCTGTATGCACTTCGATTTGAAGGTATTCCCATCCTTATTAAGTAGACCTTGCAGGTGGAGAGGGTGGGTCTGAAGGCAAGTTTTGACTGTCAGGCCCAGAGAAGATGTACTTTTGTACTGCAACACAATATTCAGTGGCCACAGTTCCAACAGGTTCCACTGTACATTGACATGTAGCTATGAATTTATACAACCAAGACAAATATATTTTGGGGCAAATTAATAAAAAGGTAACCCCCATCCCCATTGCAGTCCTGAAATTTGTGTTTGTGTTGACAAATTTGATTTGATTTATTTATTTTAATTAGAACACTCATTTAAAGGCCTCAGAAAAGACATAGGCACTGCTCCACTGTCACTGATGCTTAGCAGACAGTAAGTAGCAGACTTTGTCTTCTAATGTTACAAAAGATTGACGATGCGTGCGTCTCTGCCATGCGATTAAAAGCTCATTCGCGCAGGAATCAAAGCATCGCCGCATCAGCTCTCCCACAGCGTGATTCATGAGTTCCTAACATTTCCTGACATTTTGTCACTGCGTCCCTGGTAATAAAACGACTTTGTAATCATCAGCGGCGTTCTGCGCACCATGTGGTAGATTAATATTACATTATTTACCTTATTTATTTACTGAAGTGCTCATCTGGAGGATTGCACATATCTTACGTTCTATGCAGCGGAAATTGATGAAGTCAGATGTTTGATATTTCGAGCAAGCTGTGATGTCGCACTAAAACTTGGGCAACAAACCAAAGCCTAGTTGAAGAAATAATACTGATAAAATATGTATTTCAATCAAAAACTGCATAGTTTGTGATTATTTTGGACACAGATGCAAAAGAGTGCAGCATCATTTCCAAAAAAAGTTGGGACGTAGATAAAAAAATGCGATGATATGATAATCATTCCAACCCTAAATTTAATTATAATTAGTATAAAGACAAAATATCAGAAGTTGAAACTGAGAAATTTCATTGCTTTTTGAAAGATATCTGCTAATTTTGAATTTAATGCCAGCAACACATTTCAAAAAAGTTGGGGCAGTGGCATGTTTTCCACTATGTTGCGTAATCTCTTCTTTAAAAAAACAATCTGTAAGGACTGAACAGACCAACTGCAATACTTCGGAAAGCAAAAACTTTTCCTATTCTTGCTTTGATGCAGGATTTCAGCGGCTCAACACTGCAAGCTCTTTTGTGGTTTTTTTTTTTTTTGTTTCATAATGCACCAAATATTTTCAGTGGCTGACAGACTGGACTGCTGGCAGACCAGATTAGTAACGAAACTCTTTTACTATGGAGCCAAGTAGTTGTGATAGTTGCAGAATGTGGCTTTGTCTTCCTGAAACAAACAAGGCTTTCCCTGAAAAAGACGTGGATGGCAGTATATGTTGCTCCAAAACCTGCATACAATGTTAAGATTAAATGGGGTCTTCACAGATGTGCAAGTATGCCATGCGCACCAACGTATCCTCATACTATCATGGATGCTGGCTTTTGAACTGTGTTCTGATAACAAGCCAAACAGTCCTCCTCTTCAGCCCGGAGGATGCAGTTTCCATGATTTCCAAAAATTAAATTCACATAGGGGTCTATTGTCCCATGTGCATAAGTCGAAAAAAGCGCGTAGCTACGCGCTTTTCAGCCTACGTGTATTCTCCCCTCAACTTAAGTCTGAGCATTATGCGCCCCGAAGGCAGTTACACACTTGGGGCGGAGCATGGCCAAAATCAGGTCGTTTCCGGGCGTTTCTCATGCAAATAACACTTACGCGTATTCTCCCCCTGGCTTACGCGCTTTTTCTGTTAAGCGCTTTTGAGGGCTGTATTAAGGTGAAGCGCCAACATAAGGCGAAATGGAATATTGCGTTTGATGTCGGTTAAAGGCCGAATTTTAACATTAATTTTATTTTATTTCACATGGTAAAGGTGGAGACATTCAATATTCGATTGTTCATCCTTATTTCTAAACCACATTTCTCATAACCATAATAAATAATCAAACGAAATCATCACATGATATTACGCAACAGCCTCTTCTCCAATTAGTTCAATTACAAACGCATAGCAATTAATTAATACGAGTATACATAAGCCATCATTCTACCGTGCCCTCAAAATCTAAAACCAAAATGCCAGTCCTGCATTTTCTTGCACTCTTTCGTGATTGGGAAAGAGTAAGAGGAGCTTGGCGAGCGTGAAGGCGACGACGCATATATCGGCTTCGTTTGGACATCCTGGGACTAACAAACACAGAGTGCATCCAGCGCTTTCGTCTGGACCGTGCATGAGGCAATCGTCTATCTTTGTCGACTTCTGGATGAACAGCTACCCAGGTGTAGCAATCACCCACAAAACATACCCGTGGTCATCAAGGTTACAACTGCGCTATCGGTCCTGGAATCTGGATCATTCCAGAGAGTGGCTCGTGATGTCATGCACACATCACATGCGTCTGTGTCAAGGTGTCTGACACAGTTCGTTGGTGCTCCAAGTTGTTCTCCATGCTCTTCCAGTGCAGAAAGAGTGGATGCCACCTCTTCCTCCACTGCAGTGAAATGCACAGGGGATGACAGTTGCCCACCACCTGTTGTGTGTACACTTCTCCAGTGTGCAGAGAGCCTGGCTTTTACAGCGCCCCGCAGATCTCTCCATTTGTGCTTTAAATCGGGGATACTGCGCTTACATCTCCCCACCAAAGCCACATCCAGAATGATTCGCAGCTTAATTCCTGGGATCAGCCTTCAGTGCCCGCTGCCATACAACACCAACATCTGTGAAATTTGGTTTTCGGCTTTGGCTCGACGTCGCCACCATTGTCTTTATGTTTTATTAACAAATGCAACTGCCCTATATGTTCACGATAATCTAAAAAGTTGTGATATTCTCACGAGTGAGGAGATTGATTTTCTAATTGAGGATATCTGTATTAACTAACTTGTGTCTTTGTAATTTTTTACCATTGATAATACTGTGTATTTTAATTTGTGAATAAAGATAGGCTATTATTAAATAGGCTACTCTAGATTGAGCCCTATCCTGGCCAATACCAAAGCACTACTCATTTGTTGATCAATTTTAGCCTATAAAGAATAGCCGACATGGGAAGAATCATTGTCAGTAAATGGAACAATTGATTATAATAAAGTATTAGGCACAAGTTCAAGTGAATGTGTGGCTCAAATCAAATAGGATATGATAGGCTATGGATATGGAATTCCGTCATTGATGAGGCAGTTTTGGGGCGGGAGATGACCGCGTGCGGGGTAAGAATCCTTGTTGAAGTTTCCATGTCCTTTAGTTGCAAACCTGATATCGGAGTAGTTTGAGATTTCAAGTGCGCAATTTCTAAATGAGATCATATGAAGTGTCTTTGATTGTCTTTTTTTGTGTGACTAGAATGTTCCCTTTGTCTTCTTCCCTGTCATCCACGGAATAAACAGGCTGATGTAGGTGGGGCACATTTTCAATGATCTGATTGCGCTGGTTGAGAAGCACTAAATTCTTTATTCATTATTTCATTATCGCGGCAATTTGTTTGTTTGCATAGCTTTAACGCCATGGTGTCAAGTGTTTGCCATTAACATGGCAATATCCCCCGCCGCCTCAATTTTATGTGTCCGTATGGACGGATGAACAGAGCCCAATGCTATATCCCCCGCTTTGCGCTAATCGCGCGGCGGGGATTAAAAAAAGAGATGTCTGAATTACTTCTTGTAATTGGTACAGACATACAAAGGCCTACTATTACAGCGGCATATAAAACCTTGTGTCTTCAAAATGACAAACTTTACAGGAAAATAAAAAGGAAATATAAAATTAAATAATAATAATAAAATAATATAAATGGATAAATATAGCTTAAAATAAAAAATGTTACATTTTGCATGTAAGAATAGTGGACATACGAGTTTTCGTTTCTTATCAGTTTGGAGATACGAGGTTTTATCAGCAGGCCGACGATATTCAAATTTAAAGTCTGGTTTGCGTTTCCATGGACTACAAATTCATTTTCATGGTTAATCAGAAAATCCTAGTTCCTTGTTTTCTTGATAGCCATAATCAATGAGCTTTGTGCAGAGTCTGCCTCTCTTTTGGATCAGTCACACCTCTTTCATAAGGACATTCTGAAGTTAAGCGCTGTGGGCGTGATCGAAGCGAGAAGGGGAGAATACGCGTAACTCAAAAGCGCTTAACTCGAAGCGCGTAAAAAAGGACCTACGCGCTAATGGGAGAATAGACCCCATTTTGATTTGTCAAACCACAGGACAGTTTTCCACTTTGCCTCAGTCGTAAATGAGCCTGGGCCCAGAGAAAGCAGCAGCGTTTCTTGCTCTTGTTGATTGGCGGTTTATCTTTACATGGTAGAGTATTAACGGCCATTTAAAACACACAAGACCACTGAAAATTTTTTGTGTGTGTTGTGTGTTGTGATGCCAATGCTGGGATTTCCTCTGCCGAGTCCTGGCTGTTCCGATGTTGTCCCACCTGCGGTCTGAAGATCATGGCCATTTAAATCTGGTTTTCTGCCCTGTCCCTTGCATACACAGATTTCTCTGAATCTTTTAATGATATTATATACTGTAGATGATGGAGTCACCACATTCCTTCAGGTGTATCTTTTTTGTTGCATTATACTATTTTCCATTTTTGTTTCCCCTGGCCCAACTTTTTTCAAATGTGTTACTGGGATAAATTTCAAATTGAGCAGATATTTTTCAAAAAAGATTTCTCAGTTTCACCATCTGATGTTGTCTTTATTATTTGTATTTATATAAAATAGTAAATAATTTGCAAATGTAAGGACTCCTGGTGCCCAAAGATGATACAATGGCAGCAGGAGTGTAAATAAGGTGGAGGAGTATGTGATGGTGTTCCAGGGAAAAAAGACTCTGAGTCAAAAATGACTCGACAAGCAAATACAGACTTTCACAGACTTCCTGGCTTGTTTTGTGAAGGCAGAAAATCTTCAGAAGTTGAGCCCAGCTAGGCTCCAGATCTATCAAAGCTGTTCCAACATTTGCTGCCAGACAATAACCAAATTACATTGGCGATTGTAAGGTACAATGTGGACAATAGTTTAGAGTGGAAGGAGGGCATAGACATTGTGGATTGGTGGACATCAGAATGTATGATGAACACTTATCTATCACTGTGTACAGTTGTTGCAGGGGCCTTGTCAGTCTTCCATGGCCCCATGTTTGAGTCAGCATTTAACGTCATGGGAGATGTGATTGATGTGAAGTTATCAAAGACAGCCATAAAGACATACGGCTCTAATTTCGTAGACCAGGCACGGGCGCGGCGAATGGGGGATGCGCCGCGCCAACGGGGTGTGTCCAGGCATATGTTGCAATTTCGTGCCCGGCGTAGCCTGGCGCAAGTACTCCCCTGTCTCGCCTCTGTCCCTCCTTCCAGCGCAAGTTGGCAAAGAGGGCGTTGTTGGGTATAACACAACCGAGTCAAATATTGCTCATTGGCAAGAGAAACGATGGATAGCGTGTTCCTATTATTACAGTCTGTTGCTGCTTAAAATTTTTGGATTAACATGCATGGACAACAAAGCAAGATACGTTTCACATTTCTTTATAACATGTGATCTTAACTCAGTACGAGATCATAGCAATCAGGCTGTATTTCTTTCCCCCACCAAAACGATACAACCTAAGTGACAATTGTAGTAGCCTAGTATTAAGCCGCTTGCACACTGGACGCAAAACTAATTTTTCGCTTGACGGATTGCGATGAAAGCAGTGTCTTGTGTCCGAAAGTCTGAAAGGGTTTGAATATAACTCCGTGTCCGACAGTCTGTTATTGTTTTTAATTTCTTCAAATCTACTGACTCTTTTAGATATTAAACGTGAATGTTTTGTTCAGAGGGCTCAGTTCTTCAAGATGAGTACCGAGAATTTCAATCAATGTTTCTGTTTAAGCTCTGCTCAATAAAGTGAGTCGACACTGGCGCGAGACAATGTGCAATGCCTCCATGTCTGACAGCCAAAAAAAAAAAAGAGGACGATTAGAACAGATTGATTACGAAATGAAAAAAGAATAAAAAGAAACATTATAATAACAGAACATTCAACGAACACTGCGAAGAATTTATTTGCGGGTCATCTCTTTTGTATGTTCTGTTGGTTGGTGATGTATATGTATTTTTATACTGTTTTAAATCTGTTCTCCCATCAATACTTTTATTTTTTGCTGGGTGACGGACATGGAGTATTTTACATTTGGCGTCAGACAGTCTTGATCGTGCATGCGATAATTTATTCACACTGTCAATGGTCATGGAATTGATTTGCTCTCTGATTGCAAGCACTATTTTATCTCTGCTGTGGAAATAAAGCGTGAATCTGTTCGATCCATCTGACTAATTTTCAAAAGAAAGACCGAATAAAGACTGCTGTCTATCTTCAACGGAAGAAAAAGACGAATAAAAAGACCAAGAAAAGTCAATAGCTCTTTGCATTGACTTTGACTGTAATCAGTCGTGCGAAAAATTTGTTTCGCGTACAGTGTGCAAGCGGCTTAACCGAGCATAGTACGCAAGCATTATATACGCATTCCCTGACGCCGAGGCAGTTTGTGGTTGGCTGAGAAAGATGTGAAGTCGTTAATTTGCATCATTGATTCAGTTGCGTTGATTAAGTCAGGTTGAGTTTCCATCACGCGTGCCAGCCGCCTTTGATCTGACATGAGGACAATCGATATAGATACTACAATTTATGTGCTGATTCAGATAGTTACATTAATCAGTGGTTGCTGTAATTATTTACTGTATTAAAATGTGCCTGACATTCATGCCTGTGAGGTTTCGGTAACGTGTGCGCACTGTGTGCCGGTCAGCCAAATTACCACTGCAAAGAAAGTGAACCAGGTTGGAGCTGGCAAGCTTTCTGCGCAACTGCAGCAAAGACTTTTCTACGAAATTGTCACTGCGTCTTGATGAATAAGTGACACCTCCCCCTACTATGCCGCCACACCCATCTCGGCGCACGTTCGTCTGCGCACGGTGTTGCACCTCACGAAATTACCACTGCTCAGGCTGCGCCAGACGAAATTACAACTGCGTGGGCTGCGCCAGGCTACGCCACCTGCGCTGTGCCAGGAAATTAGAGCCCATACAGTGCATATGAAACTGTGAAGTATTCCCTGCGATCAAAGAACACAACAGCAATAGAGATTGTCAGGAGGAGTGACATTCAGTATGCTCCTGTTGATAAAAGGATGTGCAAGGATATCCAAATTCTGCTGTCTTTCTCCATTCTTGCGATCCAATTTCCTATTCTGTCCCTCTCTTTGTATGACTGGGTCACTACGCCGCGATATAGTGAGTGAGTTTGGGCTTAACGCCGCAGTCAACTATATTTCAGTTATATCGCGGCGTGGTGACCCAGTCACTAAAAGAGAGGCATCTGGGATTTTTCGCATTTACCCCTCCTGATGACCCTTCCATTTTCAAAAATCTTCTCTGTAAAAACTGCTCGTAATAAAATTCTGAAAATTACACATATAAACCTAAAGACTCTCCTAAGCAAACAATCTCGGACAGAATTTTAAAATAAATTTTACTTTTTAAACTAGAAGCTTTTGAATTTCAGTATGTACAAAAGATTTTTCAGTTTTGATCAAAGGTCTTTCACTTTCGCTCTGGCGTGAGAAAAATATTCCCTTCCACTTAAATTGAAATAAATGTGGGAAGTTTGATGCGACACCCTTTCTTTCTGTTGTAAATAAGATTACTGCCATTGGATGTGCACCGTAAACTATTACATTTTTTAAAGCGTGCTGCGAATTTTTGTATTTTCTTTAAGCCACTTGGCGGTGTGGTCCTTCAGATGTACTTGCTGATTTGCCACTATCCTTGTATGTTTTTAACATCAACGTCAATCCTATTGCAGCCTCTCAGCCTCTGTGGGCTATTAGGTAAATGTTTCGCTTTTTGTACTCAGAATTTCAATTTTTTAAAGGCAAAAAGAGGTAGGTAATGATGTCTATATTTCATTTAGTTGCATGTGCACATATTTGTATTAGTGTAAGTATAACTTTTAACATGTATTACTGCATCACATTTCAGTTGTGAATCATTTACAATTTGCTGCAATGGAAGATGCAAGGCTCTAATGCTTACCATCCCTGCAGCTTTTTTTTGACAATTTAATCAGTAATTGTTGCTAGTAGAGTTTCATTTATGTGACGCATATGTTTAAAATGTTCCTTGTGTTCATATCGCAAGAATGTATATCAAAAAATTTTTGCTAACCTAAATAATATGATGTGTTGAACATGTTTTAAGGCAGTTGTTGGAAACTGTAATAGGTGACTGCTTGAAGAGTGTGAGTTATTGAATTAACTGTTTCTTGTCATCAAAAAAAAAAACCCACCACATTTACAGTGCCTTGTTGTGGTGTGGTGGCTTGTGTGTCTCTTTGACCCTGCGGGCTATGGAGACCAGAGTTCAAACTCGTGGTAGGGACACACACAGAAAGACCAATGGATAGAGACCCGACTAAATCTGTACAACTTTGAAGCAAAATAAATTGTTTTTAAATTTTAACATTTGGAAAATTTTCACTATGTTGTCTCTGGTGTCAAACCGGTCATCCTCATAGGTCCAGCTACTATGAGGAGACCGCACTTTTGCCCGCGGGCAAACGTAACACTAGTTAGGTCTCCAGGACCTTATCGTCCTGTTTTTATTCTTATTATTTGTACTTTTTTTGTGCGCTTTCGTTTGAAGTAAGTACTAGGCCAATTTTTATAAAATTTTCAGGGATGATAGAGCATAATGAGGTGTCGGCACGCCACCTAAAAAAATTCATTTTCACTCTGCGTCAAGGGGGATAACTCAAAACATAAAAATCTTTGAACCTCAATAGCTCGAAAACTATTCAAGATAATTTCACAAAACTTTCACCAAAATGTAGAGGACATCATTCCCCGTCGATTGCACCCATAGCGGTTTCCGAGCGCCTGACTAGATTTTTCGCTATTCCGAAAAAACTGAAAATCTTTCGAGTTTTTCCAAATTTGACGGAGGTCCTCTTTAAAAATCTTCTTCTCACTAACGGCTGTAGTGACAAATATGTGCAATAGTTCAAATGAAAGCACATAAAATTCTCTAAAAAGTCATTGAGCCATTTTTTCAATTTCGTCTAAGAAATTGAATTATCTTCCTTTGAAAATGGCTCTTTTCGGAAAGTGAAATTTCTGGTGTCATATTCCAATGCTTGTAGCTCTGTAACAAAACATGATATTTCGTATTTAATGGTATCAAAATGTTCCTAATATATAGATCTACAATTTCTCTGATATTCTTTATTGTATAAATGTGAATAGTTCAGGTTTTCTGAGCGTGGTTGTGTTGGCAATTTTCTACTGCAGCAACCGATAACGATAACTGTGTGTTTCATAGCTCATTTTGAAGAAGATACATGTATGATTTTAGGAAAATTACTTGAAAAATCATAAGTCACATGGTTTTGCTCTGAGATCCGCTTGAAGAACCACTAAAACCGAAAATCTCAGTTTTGAGGAAACTTCGGAGGATCATGACTCATTAACCAATGATCCTATCGAGGTACTGTATTGTTTACATCTACAGATGTAAAATGCAAGCACTACATGTCCTGTTTTATACCCTATTATCAAAATGTTAATATTTAAGCCATAAAATGTAGAAATATAAAGGTGGGGTCTCAAATTTGGACAAAAATTGCTTTACATGTCATTGTTACTTTAAAGGATCATCACTCACCGACTTTGTGTTGACTACTCTGTGGTAACCATTGCACCAAATTGACCGAAATTTTCAGGGATGATGACTGTTATGTAATTGTGAATGCGTCAATGTAACTGTGAATGTGTATATGAATCATGAGGCCCTAATTTACACTTTCACTTTCAGTCAAGTGAAAAAAGTGAAAAAGCATCAAACAACTTCAAGTGTCAATAGCATTCTGAGGTAATCATTGGATCAAATTTAATTAACTCTTCAGGGATGATGGACTGCTACCTAAACTCGTGAATCACGAGGCCCGATTTTGCATTTTCACTCTCAGTCAAGTGAAAAAAGTGAAAAGTCGTAGATTTTGTGTGGACTCTTTTGGGGTCTCTTTACCGTCAGCCCAAATTAAATTAACTTTTTGGGGATGAAAGAATTCTACCTAACACAGTGAACGAAGGAGCCTGGTTTTATATTTTCAGTCTCATTTAAGTGAAAACAGTGAAAATGCGACATTATTTTGCTTCAACAGTGCCTTCCTGAAAATAAGGCTAAACTTTCTTCTACCATACATAAAGAATATTTCACTATTTATCATTTATTTATTAGTCATGTCGTTAACATAAGGGCGTAAGACGGCACGTCTTGGAGACCGTAAGTGTTGTCGGCGACAACCCTAGTTTATTATTATTATTATTCAACTTTTTTTCCATCCATACAATATCCCTATTAAGTCTGTTGTCAATGTTGCCCTTCAGTTCTCTGTCATTTCGTAATACTTTCTTAATAATTACAGGCTTATATATTGGTCTTGATTATTCAGTAAATAAATTGTGTGATTATTGATCAAACGACCATAAGCAGGGTCAGCTTGAAAGCCATTATGCTTTTAAGGGTCAGAGACTCACAGCACGTCATTTGATACCGTAACGTCGGCATTACTGCCAGGGGGACGCTGGGCTTTAGGGAGTTAATGCAAACTTGGTGCTGGACGGGATAAAGAGGACTGTGCTGGTCATAAACTAGCAAAGATGCTTCTGTCATGCCAGGTGCTGCTGTATGCCAGGTGTAAGATAGAACACCTAATCTTTAAAAAAATGACACGATCTGTCAAAGGCTGTATTTCACATGAACTGACATTCTCTTTGTCTTATATTCAAATTAGTTTGATAATTTGAAACAATTAGATATGATTAATAAGAAAAAATATAAGAAATCAAGAAGGGGATAAATATCATTTCACTGCACAGTATACCGACCTCAGACTGACCAGATGCCACCTAACACTGTCTTACAAACAAGGACAGATGTGTGATGCACAATGACAGAGACTGGCAGAAGGGACTTCAATATCTCTTCGAAAAGTGAGAGAAATCAGTATGCCTTCATTTTCTGTTGGTTTAATTTGCATTTGTTTTAAGTTACAAAATTGATCAAGTTTAATTAGCTCTGCAGTTGGACTGGGCATTGATTTATAATGCTTAATTCAGTTTTATGCAAAATGAAACATGTTTGTCACTAGACAAACTTCCCACTATGTGTTAAATGTGTGTGTGTGTGTGTGTGTGTGTGTGTGTGTTTGTGTGTGTAAGAGAGAGAGAGAGAGAGAGAGAGAGAGAGAGCGTCTGTGGGCATGTGTGCGTGCCTGCGTAAAACAGAATTAGTCTGAGGTTGGGTGGTGGCATGGATATATAAACCCCATTACAGCACTGATAAATAATGGATCAGGATTGCTTGATTGCCATTCTAATGGCATTGTTTATTCATTTATGCAGATGCATTAGAATTAGCATAAAACAACCAAGTCATTTTACGCATGCGCACCACTGGGCCTTTAAAACATTAATTTTGCATATCACATCATCGTTTTTCTGTCACTTTCATGAAACATTCATGACATTAATGATGAGTGTAAGTAGTAAATTGCATCTCAGATGTAGCAGGTTTCTTTCTCAACTGCCCACACAAAGAATCACCAAAGTCATAATAATACCTGATACAAAGGTTTTTAAGGCAACAAATAATAAATATGCACTTAAATACAGTTAATATGTTGAATGCAAACACATCACATCACAGTGCACTGCATAACTCCATTAAAATAGTGAGATATATGAAAATATTGCACTGTAAACCCTAACAAGTCTAATGTACTAAAATGTTTTTTGAAAAACGATTACCTCAAAAAAATGATTATGCCAACTAAAGGATTTGTGTTCAGATCCTTAAGTTGGAGGGAGGGCTCAGAGATTTCATTGAGCCAGCCGTGTCAGTGTAGAAAATAAACCAATAGGCCACTTTCCGTGTTTTAAGGGCTGGCACGGTCGTTAGAAATGATCTGCATTACTACATTTTCATAAACAATGATTGCATCGGCCCACCGGGCATTACCCGGTACACCAGATTACCAGTCCTGACCTGGTTTGGTTTTTGTCCTTTTAATGAAACATGGAAGATGACCTCTGTGAATTATTGTCATCGAAGGTTACGTTTCACTTTCAGATGAAGAGTTTTACTAGTAAATACTGACTATTTCTAAGCACATATAGCAAATTACACTTGAGCAACTAGCAACTCAAAGGAGGGGGTATATATACATCACAGATACAAGGGGTGAAAACCATGAAACAAGACACAGCCGCAGATGAGGAAGCACTGGAGGTGCAAACCAATCAAAGGTTACATCACTTCTAATAGGCACATACGTTGCTTAATTAGAAGCTGAAAGGAGACACAGAAAACTCACATGAGGGTTGTGACAGGATGTTTGATCCTGAAGGCTTACCGAATATTGTAAATCCAACATACTAACGGAAGCTTGTTCCATAAGGGAGGAACTGGAACACAAAAGTAAAAACCATTGCTTCTGGTTGACCGATGATTTGATCCGGATATTGATCCAGGAAAATGTTTGACTTGACTATATCACATTGTGCATTTTCTGGCAATCTCAGCAAAGCTGCTTCAATTAATTTCCTGATCGGAAACAGAACCACTCCCTAACTTATGCCCAAAAGTAAAAATTATGAAATTATATTATAATATTCAGTAACATTATCATAAGTTAATCATTTCTACACTTTGCAGTCATTGCAGAAAAAGAACACATCACCAGAAGCCATGGGGTGTCATAAATACAGGACATAAGGTTCAACCCTCATGTAACCACAACACTGCCTCTTATGCCGCATTACCAACAATGCAAATACCAAAGAAGTACTACTATATTAACTACTGTATTAACTATATCTATAATATATTTGAGGTCGATTTCTGTCTGTGTGTATGTACATGTTTTTCTCCTACATTTCTCAACCGATTATCACCAAATTTGGTATGAATATCCACTTGGACACCAGGAAGGACTTGACGTTACCCGATTTTTGAAAAACCGCCATGCACGCGAAAAAAAATGGCAATTTCACTCCGGGTAGCGGGTAAACTTAAATAACCTGATGCGCGTAGCAATATCCGGTTGCACCGCTAGGAGCCGCAGTGTCCTTACGAACCTGCGTTGAGGTAACCTACGAGCAGGCTATCTTGTTCGCAATGGGGCCGAAGGAGTGATAAGAGAGCCTGCACAAAAGCCAGGCTTTTGAGAGGACACCGCGTTCGTAAACGAATGCAGCATTCTGATTAGTCAAACTTGACAGCTCCCAAATTCAAATTTGACAGTTGAACACTCGCAGGGCTGGTGTTAGACCTGAAAATTTGGCGGAAATTATTGACAAAAATTAGTCCTGGCTGATTCTAGATGGTTTCCCTTGATTAACACGTTTTCCAATTCAAGAGTAATCAAGTGGTAATTGAAGACACGGCTTCTCTCCCTCATGCGATCTTAAAGCAACAAAATAATGGGCTACAAAGCGGGTAGCAGCTAGTAGTAATATATATAGTTATAGTTAATATAGTTAGCATTTCTGCCTCACAGCAAGAACGTTGTGGGTTTGAATCTGGCCTGGGGCCTTTCTTTGTGGAGTTTGCATGTTCTCCCTGTGTTCGCGTGGGTTTTCTCCGAGTTCTCCGGTTTCCTCCCACAGTCCGAAGACATGCATGTCAGGCTAATTGGAGACACTAAATTGCCCATAGGTATGAGTGTGAGAGTGAATGGTGAGTGAATGGTTTGTGTGCCCTGCGATGGATTGGCAACCTGCCCAGGGTGGGTCCCTGCCTTTGCCCGTAGTCAGCTGGGATAGGCTCCAGCTCGCCCTGCGACCCTAGTGAGGAATAAGCGGGCACAGAAAATGAATGAATAAAGAAAAAAAGTTTGCCTGTGAGGGCAGATGGCCTAACTCATTTCTTGATTTGCCAAATGGGTAAGAACATTTCACTCAACACTGAGGAGGAAAAAAACACATTCCATGACTTCAGAAAAGACGAAATTAATTATTTAGACAGACATTTCAGCCACATAAAGGCCTAATTCCCCTGCCACTATCCCCAGATACTGCACATATTGAGCTTTTGTTTGTGCAAGGTTCATGATCGTCAGGGTTTTTTTTATTTTTATTCCTGTTTTTTCATGAGAGATTCCTCTTGCTTGCTCTGCATGGGACCGGGCCAGTCGAAGTGTGCGGATCAAATCGTGACACATCCTTTGCAGGGACGGCTACCTGATTGATGGAGGTGAAGATGCGATATGACCTCATGAATGTGGAGCCTCGCAGAGGATAAAAACAAGCTGCGCTTCTAGATGAATTCCGTTCGCTCAGCTGAAGAGTCTGACGGCGCTTGAGGATTGATTGAACTCTGCGCGAGAGGAGGGCGTGTTGCGTGGCATTGTTACCGGGAGAGTGGCCAAATTTCTCAATGCACCTCGGGAGTTCATTCACTCTTTCGCTGAGACGAAGCATTTGCGGCCAGTCAATCTTTCTTTGCTGGTGAAAGGGAGCAAACCGAAAAACGAGGTGAAAACGAGTGGGTGGAAAACGGAGGCGAGGGAAAAGTGGAACCTAAACAAGCGCGACTGTCGGAGTCAAGCATTTTTCAAGTAGGTGTTTGAGGTGACACTTTCAGACTGGCCAGTGGCACCTTTTTCCTCAAAACCATCTTGCAGTACAGTTTGTAGACTGTGTATTTTGACATTGTAGCATTTTTTTGTTTGACTAAGTACTCCAGCAAATGGAAGAAACAGGATGGATATGAGGTTAAAGGCTGAAAACATTGCTTTAATTTGAAAGTGTGGGCATCCACACTGGATGGTTGGATGGTAGGAATTATGGAGTCATTTTTATACATGAAGACTATTCAGGTTCTTACTGTCTATACACTCTCCACAATCTTCAATCCTCCTGTAAAAGTTACTTCTTTGAACAACTCCATACTGCCCACCCTCACACCCCAATTGTTAGCCTTTAGCTTTTTTTTTTAGCTTACTATTGTCGTGGTTTTTCGTCCAGCACGCGATTGACACAAGGCTTGGCAGGTAACGCGGCCCAAGGAAGTGCAGTTTTGCGCGTGAAATTGTTTGGCTGCGTGGTTCTCGAGAAATCCTGCGAAAGCTGCAAGCATGAATACTGGAGGATGAGTAAACAGCCCATTCCAAACAGGCTAACTTTGAGCAGGTTCTGTAGACAGAATTATCAGCCTTCTATCCCAGCCGAGTGGTAGATGGGCGATTTTTCAGACCAGGCCAAATTCCATCCCATTAAAACTAGAATGAATAAAAGTATAAAATGCACTTTAGTCAAAAGTTGTCCTCCCTCCCCAATATACAAAAATTACCCTACCCTATCGCACCAGACAGCGAATGGCAGACATTTTATCTTCACACTAGTAATTCACGACCATTTTTTATTTACATAAACCTCCCACTCATGCCGCACAAACTGACAAATTAAAGTCATAATGTAATATCTAATCCTATCAAAAGCTCATGTTGCTCTCTTTGAAAGTACAACGTTGTAAATAAAAAGTTTCAATCATTCAGTGTGCAGGAAACCAAAAATAAACATGAAAAAGAGGACAGGAGAAAATGGAGAAAGCAAGAGTGTGAATGAGAGTGTTTAAGGGATGGAGGGAATTGTGTTGGCAGGCCTGAAATACTTTGTACCCTCTAGATGTGTGACAATGTTCTGCAAAACAAAATGGAGCATTATCTCAACACCCGCAGCGCTTAGCTCTCACCATATTAATGTTTGTAACAAGCATTCTACAATGCTAGTGAGACTCTGGAGCCATCAGCCACCAGTTACACTGAATGCTGCAACGTCTTACTTTCTATTCTTAAAAATATTTAACTATGCATTTTAACTCTTTAAGGGTTGTGTAATATTAAGTAAGTGCGATATTTGATATTAATATCAGGAGCAATCAGTAATGGCCTTTGACTGCAGTGGAGTTTGCAATGCTTGGAAACTGCTCTACAAAGTCATTGGGGTGCGGGGACTTTGTCGTTCATAAGAATCAATCACAGAAACCACCAAACATCACATTTGTATTTTTTTCAAATACTCCGAAAACACTAATTCAGACTATAATATAATCAGAATCACTCTAAATGGATATTTCAAATACAAATCATACTTGGGTAATATCGAGGTTCTGTACAGAATCTTTTATCTCATAGTGGGGGCTAGATTTCAGCGGATGGGTGAGATTTTTACAATTGAGACTATACTATATATTTGCCATTTATACAGGGTTTTAAAATTAAAAAAAAAATTGGAAGTACAGTAACCCTCACAACATGAAATTACTAATGAAAGAGCAGCTTCTGGGCTGATGGGAAAGAATTAATTATGTGCAATAAAACCAGAAAATGGTTCATAAGATACTGGAGCTTTTTTTTATCTTATGTTGAGCAAGCTATATGGTTAGCCAAGGGCAGGTCATTCACTGTAACCTACAGTAATGTGAAAAAAATGTGCATGCCTAGTGTTTCCTGAGGGAAATTAGGGAAACTGAACTCAAGGTTCCATGTCAGTTTCCCCAACTGTTGGCCAAACCAGTGTAATAAAGTGGCCAGAAAAGAAAAGATGCTGAAAAGAATAGCGGGATTGATGGAGACTTGTAGCTAGGGGACCCATGCCCCCGCCCCAAAACAATTTGTCACAGCTACAAGGCTGATCGATGTTGAGTCCTGGCGAGGCCATTTTTCTACCTCTAATAGATTGGTGTTTTGTACTCCTCAAATGAGCGACATCAAAAGCAACATCCATTTCTGCCTCACGGCTCAATGCCATATCAACCTTCATGACAAATGCTGACTAGAGGCACTGAAAGCAAGAGTCTTTGGGCCAGTTCTACACCAATTGCTCTTGAATTCGGGCCGGAATCAGTTCAGATCCATTCAGGGCTCGTTCGCTATCCGGATGTCTGACCAACATCAAAATGACATTTTTTATTAGCTTATCCCATCCAGAAAAATAACATTTGTGTACCATTAACCTCTTCTACACTGGAGTTGCCATGGGCAGGATTATGGCACTGCGCTCACCTCACCTTAAAGTGCAGATCTCAAACCCATTCCCATTTAGGTTTCCTAATCACCAACTAAGCGCTAAATTGTTCAGATGCGAGAATCAAACCGTATCCATTTCTCCTGAGCTTGCATTGTAGTTAATTGCACTAATTAGCAAGCATTTTCCTATCCACATTTCTGGTAACATAAAATGTTAATGTCAAACCAAGCTTCTAAATTCCTGCAGCACACAAGACAGAATTTCTTTTTTCAGCATCCGCTCTGATCAGCTTGATACGCCACAGAAATCGTTTTTAAAAATGCGTTTTTGCCGACTCAGGTCCGCATGTTAAGGCTACTCATGTAAAAATAACACTGTCTACAACCAGTGACATTGCCATAATGCATGTTAACACTCAATCTATTTCTGCATAAGAGTCGTTTTAATAAATTGAATAAATGGACTGAGCAAACTGGCTTCCAATAAGCTGCATGGCCATTATCGATTATGACATACAGCTTTTGGTCAGCGAGGAAGGCTACAATATGAGATCGCCTGGACAGTAATTAGCTGAAATTTCTCAAAATTCCATCTTGAAGTAGAATGTGTTGCTGTAAATGCTGCTGAAGATGGTAGTTAGATAAGCTTTAGATTTCATTTAAAGAGCGCCTACTATATGACTTTTCAGTGATCATAATTGAACTATATGAAAAAAGGTTTAAATGCGTCAAAAACTGAAAAGTTCCTACTCTTGCTGATGGGCAAAAAATGTTTTTTTTGTAGGGGCCGTGGGCATGCATGTCGCATGGACGGCGTCGAACGGAACTTGTGCCCACCCTCAGATGTCTGGGACCCTTTGTTTCATGATCAGTTTTGGTTGCTGTCTGGAATCTGTCACATACAGGCTGTAACCAGATGTGGCGCTCTTGAGCTACCATAGACACTTGTGGCTGCCCTAAGCGGGGTTGGTCAGTGACAGAGCCTGTGTTCCATTCTCGGATAGACAGCAGACTGATTGCTGAACGGTGACAGTGCAAATGACACACCTCTCTCGGGGGCTGAGATCTGCCCGTAACATGGCAAAGGCTCTTTTTCTCTCTCCTGTGCCACAAGCCGTTCCATTTCCTTGATGCAGTAGCATTTTTTTTTTTTTGTTGACTGTATGTAGGCTATTGACCACACCTAAAAGAACAAGTCAAGGGTCACTGTACGCATCACCAACAGCTCAATGTTTGTTATTACTGAAGTGCTTGGTGCGTTCATGTGACGTGCGTCAGGGTTAAATACCACAGGCTTTTCTTTATTTCCACTCGTGCCTTGCTGGAAAAGCAATGAAAATCAATCGGTTCTTCAATTTGCCACAAATAAAGTACATACCTCACCATTTCATTTTTAATGGTGCTAAGTATATTATAAGATGTTGAAATTTACCATTCAACATTTCACATCCTTCAGTTCTGTAGCAGATACCATTGTTGCGTTCCATTATTGTTCAGTTTCACCATTCACTTCCTGAGCTAATTTGCATGCTTCCATTCATTACCATGGTAGATACCATTGATTTGGTATGTTACCATTCAGTGGTACCATTTAGTCCTTAAAACAAATTGCATATTACCATTAAGTACTCCAGCATATGACCAAATTTACCATTTAATGGTTCATAACCATTCATTTACCATTGTGTGTGTGTGTGTGTTTTTTTTTTAATACCATCGTGTACCATAGGAAATACCAGTGGTTTACCACAGCCTTACCATCTCCCAGTACCATTGGATACCATTTGATATCATTCATTTACCATGAAGTACCATTCAGTTGCCATTGAGAATTTTTCGGGCTATTCTTTGGTGTTAGTTAAAAGTAACCAGTGGGTATCCAGGAAGTAGAATTTGCCGGCAACAAAGATAACCTGCAAGTCTGGACAAGATCTGCACTCATTCCGGCTATTTTGGGCCAGATTTAGCCTGGATTCTAAAAAGTTAGATCTCTAAACAGATAGTTTTTCGCTATCTGATGTGAAGAGCATAAACAGAAAGAAAGAAGACGTTTCAGACATATGCGACAAAGGTTAGATTTAAACCACTAGCAACTAATGAGCATGTGGGTAGCGCTCATGGGGCTACACCACTGAATCCCCCCAGCAGGGGCACGCTGTTGTTAAAAATGTGTTCTGTTTGGGAAGCTCCTGTTCATCTCCACCCAATCAGTCCACGTTACAGCTGTCTGATCCCCTGTTTAATTAACTAGGGAGAGGAGGCAGAATTTGCGACCGGGGCATAGTCACCAGTCATTAATCGACCTCCTGAGCGGCCGAGCGTTTGACATGTCAGGCTATTGGACCATTAGGACGTCAATCCACTAATGAGCCAAGTCCAATTAGTTAAGCTGTTAGTTCAGAACAAAGTTCATCAATTGAAAGTTAAAGTAAGTTTTTGTGTCCCTCGTTCCCTGAGTGCGATCGAAAAGGTTATCGAAACGATCAGGGGCACAGCGCGATGCCAAAAGCCAACTGATGAATTATGAATTTGGACAATTTGGATTGAGGTTAATCGCGCCTAAAGTATTAATGAATTTCTTTCAATACCACATCATAGACTTGGGAAATTCAGCTCTTGAAACCCTGTGGCAGCCAATGTGAGGTGCTCATGGTGACGCCCAGCCTACACCAACAGATTTTTAAAATCTTAACCAATGTTTAGATGTGTGAGAGTGGATTTGGTGATGTCAAATACACCCTAAATGCACTTCATACCACAGAAGAATAGGGCAGGATAATCTTTTGAGCCATTAAAAAGGTCTTTGCTTAGAATTGTTGGAAGGGGGGAACTGGACCCAAAATTGGCTGAATAATCCCGTGATGAGAGCCCAGCTTAAAACAATCTGGCATTAGGCACAGTTTATTTTGTTTTGTTTCCTTCCCTGGCTAATCGGATGCTAAATATGGTTAATATGCACCGCTAATTGTGTTTCATTGTCTAATTTTAGTTCAGTAATGTACAGTACAAGAAAACAAATGAGCTTTTCCTTTTGTTTGTGCAATTAATTCCCAGTTAAGACAGAGCTGACAGCGCTCAGTGGCTGTGTTCATCCGCCGTTAGCGATAAATTGAAATGCGCTGCTTTAGGAAGCCGTTAGATGCACATCGTAATTAAACATGGCTGAATCCGCATTCATGTTGCCTCAGAGGAGCGGAAGGGGGCCGATATTTTCTCTGATCAGAAATGACAGGATCCTCATTTCCAGAGAGATGATGTAATCTCACGCTATTTCTTCTCCCTCCCTCAAGTTTTTTTTTTCTTCTTCTTCTTCCAGATCCCCTATTGCGCCCCGTGTTTTTTCTTCACTCCCGGGGAGACCGGCTCTGCCAGAACACAGCGCTCCGCTCAAACACTTGCTGGCCTGCTGTCCCAACAGCTTGCAAGGTTAATGGGTTGATTCAAAAAGCGCTATAAAATCTTCCCTTTTTTTTTTTCTTCCTCAAGGAGCAAAGTGACACTTGACTGGAGTCAGAAGATCTGTTCATGAAGGAATGCATGTCTCAGCAGTCCTCTTTGTATTTCCTGAGCGAAGTGTCTTTGTGACAGTGTTATTCTTCACAAAGTACCGTGCAAATAAAAATTAAATGATCTGAATTGATTTGGAGTGAAGTGAAGTGAATCACACTTGATGGCTTCAGTTTCATTGTGGCTTTTTTCTCCCAAATGGTAATACAGAGTACAGTACTCACTCCTTTTTTGGTTGCACATATTTTATTGCAGTGCTCACATTCAGCCACTAGGGGAGCACCACATAACAGTGCATTTTTTTTTTTTTTTTTTTGTCAAATTGCAATTTCTTGAATTCCAGGCAAATTCACAGATATGAATTATTACATGCTTTTTAATGTATTTTGTGAATGGACAGCGAATAAAAAAGCCTTAAATGTAACACACTCCCTGCCGGGGATGAGTTTAGTCTCTATCTTGAAATAGATGCATAAATGCCTCTCTGATTTTTCTGATTGGTTGGAGCTGCCATATTGTGTCATGCTGTGGGTGGGAGGGACGCATGGAAATATTTCCGGTGAGAGCCCTCTCTCTCTCTCTCTCTCTCGCTCTCATACACATGCTAACACAAACTCCATTGGAGTTTTGGTTTTGGTGCAAATCCAGGGTATGACACTGCCTACTTGCCAGTAGCTGAGTATACAAGGTGTGTACACTAGATAAGAACTTTAAGTTGGTGAAATGTTTTCTAAATGTTGTGTTCATTAATTCCCCACAATAAACTTACTTCTTGGGTTTCGCTGCGTACAATCGCAGGCATACTTTTCTGGATGTCCGACTGAGAGGAACATATGGATCGAAAAGGGGAAAATAGTTTAATATGGGTATTTAATCAGCTAGCTGTACGTTAAGTAGATAGTATTTGTTTTACTTCAGTCCAAATCAGGCACGACTGACTCGAATAGTGGGCTGATTGACAAGCTCTCCATCTATTGCAAGAGTTGTTTTTTTTATCCAGAGGAAAAAACTATGCAGCGATAGAACTCCAGGAGCAGGACTGATGAAAACTGGTGTAGTGGCTATGCATTATCATCGCTGATCCTGCTAGACGGCGATAATAACATTAATCAGAACGCCAGTTTAGCTGTAACTCCATTGAGACCCCAATGCCCTAATCTTGCGGTGTATTGTACTGTATTGTATTGCACAATAATGTACTTGCTTTTTGGAAACAAACGCTTTATATGATCACATGCTTCACAGTTTATTTGGCCTTTCAGGCATCAACAGGAGTATCAATCAAGCCCTGCTTTGAGAGAGCAAGACACAGCTGGAAGGCAACTGGAATTTTTTGAGGTGGGTGATTTGGTTGGAAAGATACATATTAATGCTCTTAATGTAAGTTCCACAGGGAACGAGGCATCCACTCATCCAGACTTGACACCTCATTGAAAAGGTAAAAAAGAAAAGAACAAGATATAAACACTCCTCTCAGTGCCCTTGACCAAGGAGCTGTCTTTAGAGCTGGAGTTGGTCCCTAGGCGCTTTGCTTTGCCTACCCATTGCACGTGTGGTGCAAAGATGGATCAGATGCTCAGGACAGATTACCCCTTAAGGTTCAACAAAGTACATCTTATCCAATTAAGGAAAATCTTTCTTTCTGCCACACACTCCCCTTACCTTCCCCACCACCATTGATATTTTCTTGTCAGGATCCCTCCACTTAAATTCACGAATAAGGAAAACGGCATCCCGTCAGCCGCAGGCAACTGTCCCCAGGGAGCCAAACATATGGCGATGCGACGGAGGCACTTGTAATTCCTGTCTAAGTAGCCCCAGAGGACCACTTTAGCTGTAATGGCGATACGGAATCATCTGGAAGTGCCGCGCTGCCACAGGTACCTTGAGTGGCGATAAGCTGAGAGTGTCACACGTGGAACATATCAAGGAGTCCCCAGAGGTTATTAAAATTTTTTATTGTCGCCTTTCTTTTCCTTATTTTTTTGATGTGCGTGTCCCCTCTGAAGTGAATTGAGTCTTTCTGTCTGTCAGAAACCCTCTGTTATTCCACACTGTTTGGTCCCAGCACACACAAGTTGGTGGGTAACTCAAGTTGAATAATGAGCACTACTATTCATTTACAAATCCCCGAGGCAATCACACGCATTCTTTGGTCAGTTTAATAAAACATGCCAAAGCTCCATTTGATGATTCCTGAAAATGACTGGAGATGACCGTTGTTGCCTGCTGCATCTGAGCAACCAATCAAGATTCATATTTTTCTGTTCACAAACAATGCAACCATTGCACCCACGTCCTGTTGATGTGTTCTAAAGAAATTGATTGAAATGCCACACACATACTGTAGAACACTTGTTAATGTTCAAAAATCCTTACAAAATGATTTGTAGAAAATTAGAAAACTTCTTTAACATTAGGTTTAACATGTTTTAAAGACTCCCAGAACAGGCAATTTCACTGCGCTAAATTTTCTCCAGCCAGATTCATAAATACTTGAGGGGCTGTGATGAAAAAGTTGTGACTGCAGCCGTTATTGAAGTGATGTTGCTACACACACACACACACACCCAGGGCCGCTGACAGCCTTGGCCGGGCCCGGGACAAAATACTCTGAATGGGCCCCGCCCCCACCTACTCACCCCAACCTTCGGTCCATAGACTGTATATAAAGATGGACGAAGCAACCGTGACGTCACCCATTAGTTTCAGCATACCTTAAAGGAAGCCTTGATTTTGGCAATTTGAATTGCGCCATGTTGTCATTTTGAAACTGGATGTCATTTCTATTGGACGAGAGTGAGAATCAAGATCAGACCAGAGGATAGCCACGCCTCTAGAGCACATTCTGACTTTATTCTTTATTCTCGTCTACTTGGGACCATACTTTACAAAAATGAACACTATGATATATCAAAGGAGACTTGAAACTTGCTATAGCTACCATAAGATAATGTGAAAAATTATTATTTAAATGAAAAATCAGGTGGGAAAGTAGGGTCATTTTATCATAGTCTTCTATAGCATTGAACTTTTCTCAGCAACCACCGACATCGCCATCTGCTGGCCATTAAATAGAATGCCATTTTACGGTACTTCCGTATGGGCTTTTTTCAGACCGGAGTGCTGCGTCCATCCTTTTACACAGTATATGCTCCGGTCCCATCGGCGCGATAAGGAAGGGAACATTTTAAACATAAAATAGCTTGTCGTCCCGTGTGGCTGATGCGCTCTTGACTTAAATTTAACTAGTTTAGTAAGATTATTCGGCAGAATGACGGGTAGTTTAAATTTCTGCGGCGTTATTACTCAGTATATCGAACTTGAAATGCTCACGAAACTGCAGATTTGCGAGTATCTGCTTACAGGAGGCCTGAGACGTGCGGTGAGGTGAGACAGTGACACAGACTTTTGGCTACTGATTAAGCACTGAACTCTGCATAAGTGGAACTGTGTAAATATTTATTGATGACATTGCTTCAGCTTCCTGGATGCAAGTACGCGCAAATCTGCTGTTGAGCATTTCAGGTTCAATGTACTGCGTAATAACGCTACGGAAACTTAAACTGCCCGTCATTCTGCCGAATACGTCTTACGAAACTAGTTAATCGTTAATTGCTAATCGAGCAAAGGGGAGGTTTCTGCCTCACCGCACGTCACTGAATCATAGGGCCCTATTTTGGTGCATAAAAACCCATTTACAGTAAAATAAATAAACACGTGACGCTTAGCCTGGCGGGGGGCATGAAAAGCTGGACCGGGTGACTTAACGGGGCTGGAAAACGGTGGCTGCTCTGTGTCTTACCTGGCTCTGCCCTGCCTTTACTCGTACCTGCATCATCAGAAGAACCTTTTTTAAAATATTTATTTAGTGAGTCCCTAAGGCTCCTGGTTTCTTTTTCTTTTTTCTTTTGCTTTTTTCTGCCCCTGACTCACACTGACACACGTCGGCAGACTGAAGCGCAAATCAATTGACATCGCATTTTTGATCACAGGCCAAACCATTTTTGTTGTTGAGAGTGGCGGGGGTTCTTGATCCCTATTTCTAGGACAATAAAGGTAAAAACAATTAGAAATCAGTTCTTTAATGCAAATAATATACATTTCTTCCACAAATAGGCATATTTTGAAATAAAGTAGAATAATTATTCCACAATTTCATGAGGGCCCAGTTCTGGGCCCCCCTCCTCCCTGGGCCCGGGACAAGATATCCGTTTGACCTCCCCTGTCGGCGGGCCTGCACACACCCATGAATAAGGTATAAACGAGGAGCTCATTCCCTAGGTGGCTGGATTCAATTATGGATATATCGATGGCTAGGATGGCCAGAAAACTGTCTCTAAGGCTGAAAAAAGTAAGGAAACTTTTGCAGACCAAGGAATGGAAGGTAATGGCATCTATAAGGAAGCAAGGACACAGAGTTTTTGAAAGTCAGGGGAAGGAAGGAAACTAAGATTGGGAGAAAAGAAGAGAAGAGACAATCAAAGCAACCATCCCTCAGCTCTACAACCCTCTCCTGACTGACAGCAGTGAGAAGGAAAAAGAGCGAGAGAACAAACAGTGCTGTCCCTCCGATGAACGGCTGGAGTGCTGAATCAATCTTAATAGACGTCTTGCACAGCCGGGCCAAGTCAGCGCATGAATCCACTACTCTCATTAGCGTAGGAACATTGATTAAGATTAAAGTTTAAATGCACAGTGCCCCAGCCCAGTTTTAAGTGGATTTAGAAAGCCACGACATGGCTAACACTAGCACTGGTTAATGTATCTGATCTAACGCCACCCCCACCCCCAACCAACACCCTTTACTGCCCACCCAACTCCAGTTGCCACGACAACAACCGACTAGCTTAACATTCCATCCAAATGTTTATTTTTTTTTTCTGATGGATGATTCATGGCTGATAATTTAATAAGCTGATTGAACATGATGAAAACAGAGAACTCATGTTATTCTACTTTCTTTCTTTGTGGTCTGGGTAACAAAAAAGAGCCGTTTTTGAGAGAAAAATAAAAGAAAAAAAATCTTATGTTCTGCGAGTAGCTCAGTTAATATCTGTGTGAAAACGTGTTTTTGCAGAGCTGTACACAGGGAGCGATACTCAAACATTTCAATGGCGCGATGCAACAAACAGCGAGTTGACAAGCTCCCCTGCCAGTATGGAGTGCAGGCTTGACATTTTTTTTAATGTCACTCTCGCCCACACTCACGGTTACACCACGTGACAAGCATAAAAAAAAAAAAAAAAATCTGTTTGTAGTGATCTACCAGACATGGTCTCTGTTTATCGCCATTTTTTTTCTAAAAAAGAACATACCAAGAGAAAATATTGCCTAAGGCTATTCATTACCAAAAATATGGGAATTAAATTAATTAGGCTAGCTTGGGAATATATTTTGTGCAACAATCCTCTGTGAAGAAATGTTTTTTTGACTAGAATTTGAATTGAGCCACTTCGGATTGAGAGCATGGAGGGAAGAAACAGAAGGGGTCTCTGGGAACCCTGTGCCTGCCTGTGATGTCACAATAAAACCATACAAAAGGGTAAAATGGGACCCCCACTGGGTCAAGTCCTCCGCCTTCCCATCATGCATCAGGCTGCAGTTATCACCTTGTGACCGGTAGTTCAGCACTGTCTCTTTGTCATGACAGGCAAGCAGACCTATCTCTGCCCCTCACATGTCCTCTACTCCAGAGATTAGACCACAGTATTCTTCACTCTTCGGTACTGTATATAAAGAGACTATTCCTTACTCTGTGGTAGTGTTCATTACTCTGGGGTAATGTACGTATGTACGACTGTTTATTATGCTATGGTACTGTACATCTAGAGTCTCTGGTACTGTAATAGGAAGCCTGCTAATTATTTCTATAGTACTGAATATCTATTGCATGTTAATTTCTCTTTTGAATTGGATAGTATATACATGGCCTGTTCATTTACTCCATGGTACCGCTTACTCTGTGGTACAGTACATCCAAACCAAAGACAATAAATTGTAAGTATTTGTTTACACTTCCTGTCTCCTGGATGGGCGTGTTGTTAGTGTGGATGAATGAACAGTCTGGGTAGTGCATTGCACAATGTTATTGGAAAAGGTCATGTGTTCTTACAAGTAAATGTTATTATTTACTTGGATGAGCTATCTATCTTATATGTGCAAAATGCATTTATATTTTCTTTTGCTTACATTGGAGGTTAAGCAACACAGCTAACGGCTACAAGTGAATTGGCTGACAGGGCGTTCATAAATGTAAGCTAATTGTCATTAGCTTGAATATTTGAGACACTTTGGCGAACAAAAATCAGCACAAGACTTGTAATATTGTTAACCCTAAACATTTTCTGGAAAAACAGAAGCGCAAATTCAATTTAGTTTTGGTCCTATTATTTTATTGCATGAAATGTCAGCGAATATCAAATTTTTATTATTCTAACTTGTGGAACATTTCAGTGTTCTGCATCATCGTCTTGCATTTTGCGATTACCTCGCCTTAATTCTACAACTGTCCTGCACACTATTTTTTTATGACTTGTCTGTGGTTTGGTGTGGATGGAGAAAACATCAGTGTTCTGCTAGAGTCCTGCAGAGATGGCTCTGGTCATGAGCTACTTTCCTCATTTCCATGCATTTTTCATCTATAAAGAAAATGAATGAAGACCACAAAGGAAAAATGATCAGAGTCACACAATCACATTGCGGAGAAATGATGAATTAAAATTCAAAATGATCTTAGGAACAAAGCTCTGAAAAAATGTAATGCAAAAAATATAAATATAATGCAATATAATGCAAAAAAAATGCAAATATATAAAATGTATTGGACTCAGTTTTCCTTTGTGGTCTACAAATGCTTTACACGTTTGAACCTGAAATAATCATACTGACAAAATGCTTTAGACACTCAATACACAGCCCTCTACTAGGCCATTCCAAATATCCAGTAATGCTTATAGCTACAGATCATAGTCAAGCTCTCCCCTTGTCCCCAGGATCATAGCTGTTTCACAGTATTTGAGTACTGTGTACCCAGGTTCTGGAACGGTCTTCTGTTGAAGCTCAAGCTTGTTGACTTGGTTTTTAAAAATCAGTTCAGTTATTATTCAGGCTTATGCAAGATGTGTACTCCAGTTTCTGATCCAGACTATGACTTTAGAGCTTTTTAATTGTAAGCAAATTTCCCAGCTGCATTTCTACTGAATTGTGTGTTACTTGTTTGTTGTGTAACCTTGTTCATCCGTCAGTCTGCCCCAGGGCAGCTGTGGTTACAAAACATAGTTTACCACCCTCAGAGTGGGAATGTGTGAGTGAATGAATAATGTATCCAATGTGAGGCGTCTGAGTGCCCAGAAAACCGCTATATAAAACTGATGCATTATTATTATTAACCTCTGCTGTCATTTTGCTTGGAAAATATATTTTCGATTCGTGCGGGACTTCCTGGCTTAATGGCAAAATTAAATTATGCTCACAATAGCATCATGTACACAGTATTTTTACTGTGACTGACACAACCTTGCTGTAAGGACGATGTAAAACAATACCAGATTGCTCAATCAGGTCTATGCAGCTGGTATGACATGTGACAATAGCTAACATTAATATTTCTAGCTGATTCATTATCTGTTGGCAGTTGTTTGTGTTATTACTGCCTATTATCCCACAAAGCTTGGGCAAGTTAAACACTGCCACATCGCTGATGGACTATTGCTTGTGTTGAAACAATAGAAGACTAGATTTATTGGTTGCGTGTTTTTTTGGTGCATGTTGTTATCCGCTAGTGTAATATATCTGATATCAACCCAGTACAAGAGAAGAGTTATTCGGTCTTACTAGAGTGTGTTGCTCAGAGAGACAGGTCTCAAAAAAAAAGATCATTTTCTCCTGATTTGTCGATCTTGAAAATGTAACTTTAGCCTCAGAATGTTGGGAAGACAAGTGGCTTGCGAAAAGCAAGTCTAGCATTTACAGTACTTCCATTACTAAAAAGAATTGATCATAGTCTCTGTTCTAATTCACTTCTCCCATAGGAGTTGATAGCCTCAGGACCTGATACTAGTCTCCTAATGGGGCGGGGCACACATGTGACATACAGGAACTTACTCTTTGGTGTGGTGGCTTGTTTCTTAACCATCTCTGTCGAAACCCTGCTCTTTGGTCCATGATACCATTTTAGGGAGCCTGCTAATTATTCTATGGGGCTGTTTCGTTCATTGCTTTATGGTACTTTGAATTCATAGCCTGTTCATTGCTCTATGGTATTCTATGTACGGAGACTGTTAATTAATGTAATGTATTGTATAACCAGAGCCTGTTCATTAATCAGTGCTTCTGTATACTCTGAGCCTGTTCAGTTCAGTGAGGTTCAGTACCTTGGATTGTCCTTTACTGTAATTTCCCCCTTGTTTTCTGTGCCCTGTCTACAGTAATGTTGTCTGTGAAGCACTTCCTGTGGGGGTCACCTTCTTCTCCACACCACTGAGCATCCCACTGCACCCCCCCACCCCCCCGTTCTCCTCTTATTTCAGTGTGCTCTGCTATATCCCTGCCAACCCTATCTGTACTGACACAGGTCTGCCATGCAATAATAGCTAATGGAAAGGTCTTGAAACATGGGGAGAGGGCGTCAGCTGCGCAAACTGATCAGTGTTGAGACAGGTGGGGGTGTGGGGGCGTAGTCTGGGATGTGTCTTGATTTAGTTTGTATGCATATGTGTGTGTGTGTGTGTGTGTGTGTGTGCGCATATGTGTTTTGTGTTTGTGTGTATCTGCTATAATGAGTGTGGATGTGTCACCACTCTGTGCCAGAGTTCATATACCTGCTAAGTGAGGATGTGTGCAAGTGCATGTATGCATGCATGTGTGTACGTGTGAGCATGCGTGTACATGTTTGTCTATATGTGTGTTCGTGTGTGTGTATGCGTGTGCGTGTGTGTATGTGTTTGTGTACTCAGTCTTACAGGAGCTCTCTTGTCCTGAAATCTCCCTTACTCTCCCCCTCTGTAAAGGGCACCATTATTGATAAGTGTGTGTTTGTGTCGGTCCCACAGAGCCCAGACCTCATCAACGGGACATTGTGACGGCCCTGCTTGAAAATGTTTTTTCCGTCAGTGGATTTGATGAAAAATTGACACCCCGGTTCGACCGGCGGGCTCGGGGCCGTGAATGATGCAGAGAAAAATCGGCAGCCGCAAGATGCATCACCAACCAGCCCACATTTCGATTAATTATTTCGGCTCGAGCGCTTCATCTCCTCTCCGAGGCCGGCGGCACGCCCTTCATTGTGTGTATTCAGCATTAACACAGGAGTATCCCATCTGAGCTGAAACACGGCCACTCTGGGTGCAGGTTATTTGTTTTCGGCTAGCACAACAACACATGAATCAGCTAATTAACTGAATCATGGTCCTCCACACAGGCGTCGGTCAACAGACAGAATCAGGCCTCTCAGCTCTGAGGCCAAAACAAAAACCCGCATACATGAAGGTGCTTTTTGGAAATGACTGGAAAGCCCTACTGTAATTTTTTCCATAGTGTGTGCTTTTCCTTTGAATGTTTTCCATTTTCAAAATTTTTCTTTTTTGGAATGTTTTCTCAACATTTTAAATCAGCATTTTAGACCCCAGTTTCTGTGTGTTACCGCGAGTAATTGTTTAACCAGCATGTAAATGTTCCGCTAAGAACAATGTAATCGCATAATCGCATTTACTCGAATGTTGCATCAGTTGCCGGGGGAGAAAGCTGAGGGGATGGGATCCTGAAGTGTTTTTGCCAAGTTGTCATGGGCCGCCAGTGTTTGTTTATGCTCCCCTGCTCGGACTACTTTTTTGCTTATAGAAAAATCAATAAAGCTTGAGTTATCAAACAGAGAGTGGGTTCGGGAGAGTGGCAGCGAGATCGATGCTGAGATATTGCCTTATTTAACAGCCGCTGTAAATAGCGCTGTTATGATGTGAGGTTACAGGGAGGGACGCACAGAACGGTCGAGGGTGACTGGGCGACTCCGCTCATCCGCCAACACCGCCAACAGTCACCCCCCCCCCAAAAAATGAAACAAACCCCAATCCTGAGCAATGAGAACGCAGCACAACATGTCATATCAAAAAATAACGAAACATATCGTAACATTACAATACACATCATATCATGACTCAGCATAATATAATATAATATAGCATGGAATAACATCATATCATAAAACAATCCAGAGTCACATTTTTTAACGTGGCATAAAACATGTAAGACGACATAATACAGCATAGCACGACATGACACAACATAACAGTATGATATTGTAACATGCCATGGCGTAGCATAAGGTAACATATCATAACACAGCACCACGTCGTCAGCCTGCTGATAAAACCTGGTTTCTCCAAATTTGATAAGAAACAAACACTTGTACGTCCACGATAATAACATAAACATTGCAACACACAAAATACATTCTTGGAAGAAAAATAGTCATCCTACCCGAACACAGCTCAACTGCATTTTTACATGCAAAATGAAACATTTTTTATGCTCTGCTGCATAGTTTATCATTTTGAGGATACAAGGTTTTATCAGCAGGCCGAAGACATACCGAGGCACAACATAGCAACACAATAAATATGCTATAACACCAATATTGCAATCTGAGTGATGAAATCCGGCCATTTGGCCCAATCCAAAAAGTGGGTATGCCATTTTCCTACCAATGTAGAGTATCCAATTTTTAGTTTATTTCAGAGTGAGACGGTGCTTCGTTCTGTTACAAACCTGGGTAGGAAACTGCTGGAGAGTCGTCCTTCACCACAGGACTATTCCTGAAGTGAAGGACGACTCCTCTATTATCTCCAGTTTTTTCACTTCAGCTCCCTTTGCTTGGAAGTTCTCTCTGGGAGTTATGGCTCCATCAGAGTTGGAAAACTACACATATCCTGAAAAAAACGACTGAGACCTCTCCGCTCAGCATGAAGACCCACGCAATAAATTCAATCGCCCATTAGCGCAGGTCAGGAATAGTGTCCCATGCAAGGTGCTTACCTTCAACGACTGTTTGAGATTTCCATGTGAATGAAAGCTTCAAGCTTATATTTTGCTTGTAATGTATCCTTTTCTCAGTGCTAAAGAAACCTCACTGTTTTGAATTGCTGCAGAGATATAAAAAATTCAATGTGCATAGATCCCTCTCACTCCCTGCTCCCTTGCAAGTCTGTTGTTCTCCTCAAATGGAGCTTGTCGTAAATTCTGATAGGCACAGAGTCAAGCTTGCTAACTATAGGAGCCGCTTATCGAGCTTGAGAATCACCTGAGTGCTCATGGATGTCATCTGATTTGCCGTCACATGATTGCTTGATTGATATGCTAGTTTACTTAAGCTCGCATTCTGAGCAGAAAAATGGAGCCGGAAATGGAGCCACTGCTACTTTTATAAAATGTTTATTTTGGTTACTGCATTTCGATGATTTGCTGTGGTTTGATGTCATGGTCGCATGTTGTCACCTTGGAAGTGCTAGGTTATGCAGGATAACCAGCGTAAAAAACAAACTTGTCTCTTAAATAGTGATGGTCAGTGGCATTCCTAAGCAACTTGGTACCCTAGGCAGGATTTCTGGTAGTGCCCCCCCAACTTATTAGACTGACCACAAAATATTCATCATAAACTCACACATGGCACAGGGTATCTACACTTCTCTTGAATTTTAAAACCGCAGTTGCAGTGCAATATGCATAATGTAGTAATTGTACTACAATAAACTATACAGCAGCCATATATGTTATAGAAAAATACAGGAAGAAAGTAGAATCTGCACACTGGGTACACTCCATATACAAAACCCAAAACCAGTGAAGTTGGCACGTTGGTAAATCGTAAATAAAAACAGAATACAATGATTTTCAAATCCTTTTCAACCTATATTCAACTGAATACACTGCAAAGATAAGTTACTTAATGTTCGAACAGGTAAACTTTGTAATTTCTTGCAAATATTAGCTCATTTGGAATTTGATGTCTGCAACATGTTTCAAAAAAGCTGGCACAAGTGGCAAAAAAGACTGAGAGAGTAGAGGAATGCTCATCAAACACTTACTTGGAACATCCCACAGGTGAACGGGCTAATTGGGAACAGGTGGGTGCCATGATTGGGTATAAATTTAGCTTCCCTGAAATGCTCAGTCATTCACAAACAAGGATGGGGCGAGGGTCACCACTTAGTGAACAAATGCGTGAGCTGATTGTCGAACAGTTTAAAAACAGCATTCCTCAACGAGCTATTGCAAGAAATTTGGGGATTTCATCATCTACGGTCCGTAATATCGTCAAAAGGTTCAGAGAATCTGGAGAAATCACTGCACGTAAGCGTCAAGGCCGAAAACCAACATTGAATGCCCGTGACCTTCGATCCCTCAGGCGGTACTGCATCAAAAACCGACATCAGTGTGTAAAGGACATCACCACGTGGGCTCAGGAACACTTCAGAAAACCACTGTCAGTAACTACAGTTCGTCGCTACATATGCAAGTGCAAGTTAAAACTCTACAATGCAAAGCGAAAGCAATTTATCAACAACACCCAGAAACGCCGCTGGCTTCGCTGGGCCCAAGCTCATCTAAGATGGACTGATGCAAAGTGGAAAAGTGTTCTGTGGTCTGACGAGTCCACATTTCAAATTGTTTTTGGAAACTGTGGACGTCGTGTCCTCCGGACCAAAGAGGAAAAGAACCGTCCGGACTGTTATAGGCGCAAAGTTCAAAAGCCAGCATCTGTGATGGTATAGGGGTGTATTATTGCCCAAGGCATGGGCAACTTACACATATGTGAAGGCATCATTAATGCTGAAAGGTACATACAGGTTTTGGAGCAACATATGTTGCCATCCGAGCAACGTCTTTTTCATGGATGCCCCTGCTTATTTCAGCAAGACAATGGCAAGCCACATTCTGCACGTGTTACAACAGCATGGCTCCATATTAAAAGAGTGCGGGTACTAGACTGGCCTGCCTGTAGTCCAGACCTGTCTCCCATTGAAAATGTGTGGCGCATTGCGAAGCGTAAAATACGACAACGGAGGCCCCGGACTGTTGAACAACTTAAGCTGTACATCAAGCAAGAATGGGAAAGAGTTCCACCTGAAAAGCTTCAAAAATGGGTCTCCTCAGTTCCCAAACGTTTACAAGTTCCCAAACAAGTGTCGTTAAAAGGAAAGGCGATGTAACACAGTGGTAAAAAGGCCTCTGTGCCAACTAAAAAGTATAAAAAGTATTTATTAAAAAAAATAATAATAAAAAACTTCTCCCCTCCCTGGCGCCCTTTCTGCTCGCGAGCGCCCCTAGCACCCGCCTAATCAGCCTAATGACAGGAGCGTCCCTGGTGATGGTCAAATGAAGCCTCATGAATCACTGAGGCTTTCCAGCCTATTGCTTCACCAAAAGGTTCAGGACTCGAGGCCTCTATAAAACATTGAATGCTGCCATCTGCTGGGCAAAACAACATATGAACAGTCAATGAACAGTACCATGACCTGAGCGGAAATGTAAGAAAATTTTTTTGTGCTGTAACAATGGATATATTTCTACAGTATGTGCGTGTGTAAGTAGCTATAATTGTTCGTAATTAAAATAGCAATGAAACAATCACGATACTTTGCTTTTTTAAATCATTTTATTCAAAAACACGAATTCGGGAGTGACATTGAAAAAAACGAAATAACTGACACTCTCACGTCAATGTCCAACAATGGGGAAAATAATATGTAACTCACTACAACTCTCCAACGTAGTACACCTCTCTCCATCTTATGCAAGCGCTGACAACACCCACAGTTTGGCGCGAGATTCGAAGCGTATTTATGAGGAGACGATACGTTGAACGAACCAATGACGTACACTCCACAAACCGAGGCCTTGTTTGTCATCAGTCACGTGATTTTTACGGTAACGACGCAAGCCTCGAATCGAGGCTTCATCAGGCACGCCCCTTTTTGCTCGACACAGGCTCCGGCGCCTCACTTCAAATGTCACATCACTTCTCATAAATTTATGTGGCTTGTTTCAAAAACATTGCATTTGTTTTTGCCGAAGGAACATTTTGCATTGGCGTGTCATTAATCAACCGTAAATTTAAAGCAGCGCATAGTCATCTGGATGCAGCCACGAACGCTCGATTCCAGTTCTCATTTAGCGAACCTGTACTCTTTGTCAGAAGCTGATCTTTTCCAGGTGTCGAAAAAACTTTGGATGCTTAGATAAACGCAGTAATGCAATGCAGTCTTATCTTAATCAGGAGCGTGGTGCTTAAATCTGCATGTCTTTCAGACAAGCGTGCCGGAATGCAAATATTTCAGTCTTTGCTGTGTTAGTACTTGCAGTGCAGGAAGATGCTGTTATGTCTCATTTCGCGAATTTACGCGAGCCGTTAGCTTTCCTTTTTATACGAGATGCTGCTGTTCCTTTGTCGGGATATGATTGGGAAGCCTTTGTAATGTGCATGTGGAACGTTATCTTACCGCAGAAATGAACGAGCTCTCGGCTTTCGAATCGCGTTCATGGTTTACGCCTTAAGGAGTCTATAAATAATCACTTTGGCTTTCTAGCTGCACCCAATTCACTTGGCTACGAATATTTGGAACGGCAAATTCTTTTTTGCAGCAACCTCTGGGTCGGATGCCACTTGGTCCAGTGATTTAAGTTTTAAACCTTTCGTTTTAGTTCGAATTGATAACTCTTTTTCCCAGGTTCTCAGTTGTGTCATTACATGGATTGACTGTGCAAGAGTAATCAGTTTCGCTCGATCTGATTCTGAGCTCTCTTGGATTGCGCCTTAACTTTTGCCTTGTATCAAGCCGATAATGGCAATTTGGTAGAAATACTGCAATTTGCCAATTATTCTTATTGTCTCAGCGACCATGATAGCCAATAAGTGGAGTGTCTATCGAGAAATGTCCTGTGGCTCAGATTTGTCTTCGACTCATTATTTTAAAAAAATTATAAATTAATTAATTAATTAATTAATGTTATTAATTTTAAAAAATGCATTGTCTCAATCATGTGCATCTCAAGCAATTAGCTCTTCATAAATGCTTCAACAACTGTATGTTTGGCACAGGAATTGTAGTGAATTCAGTAATTCATGTATCCGTGGCCAAAACAAAAGCGTCATTCTCATGATTGCTCTAATGCTGTTCAAATGGACCAAATTGTAATCCACATTCATGTTGAAATTGATTGCCGATATGCTGCTTGGATCCAATAGTCATGCTGCAATTACTTCCCTGTTGGTTTTATTAATCTGCTCCTAGCGGGTGCAGCTATTTTAAGTGTCACGTTGTGGTAACTGTTTGGAAATTGCATGGCATTCACCTCGCACCAGCAAACTGATGGGAAATGCTAACTCTGGCATGCTCAGTAAATCTTATTATTAAAATTAATTTAAAAAAAAAAACGTAAATGCTGCGGAATCAGAGTAGGAACAGCCATTCCAGTTGGCAATAGTTTTGAAATCAATCTTGTATTTAGTCAGCAACTGACTAATTTTTGTTACTTTCCCAAACTATGGGAAACTGCTATCATTGGTGGAATCTACCTCCGCAAGGTGAGTTAGCTGGAGGTTATGGATCTATGCATTTGTCTATTTGTTTGTGAACAGCTTAACGCAAACGTAATGAACAGATATTTCTGAAATTTTGTGGATGGGTCACGATTACATCAGGAGTGAATCCTGCTGATTTTGACCAATATGGCAGCCACCTGAAATCTTATGACATTCGATGACTGAACTTGCTCCACTCAGCAAGATTTGGACCGTGCTGCTTTGGTGAAGGCTTGCACTCTGGGAGTGCCACTAGTGTTCCTGTATAATCATACACTAGCACCCAAGTTGGTTTTAAAAAAAATTGATTGCTATGTTCTGTTTTGCAAGTAAACTTTGGAGTTCTTGCCAACATTAAGCTCACATACTTAAGCTGTGGCTTATCTTGCGCATGCTCAGCAATGCCATGATGCGGCATGTTGCCATGCTTCACTAATATTTACCCCATGTCAGCATCCAGCTTGTGCTCGTGGTCTGCGACTCATTTCATTCAAACTGATTTGCTCTGCCTGCTCTGTATGTCCTACAGCCAATAACAGCCAGTTTCTGGATCGACCAAAGGTCACTGCTGCAGGGCTCGGTCATTAGCCTCTGATGTTCGGTTTTGCAACACCATTGTTTTTGGGGGATTCTAGTAGCTCTCCCAGGTTTTTACAAGGTTTTTACAGTTTTCATTCAAGCGTGCGCACATGTATGAGTATTTATTTTTTCCTTTTTATATCAACTTTATGGAGTTGGCAGTATTATTTCATGGTACATTCCTAGCATTGCTTCCCACTGTGTTCTCCACTAATGCTACCTGGCCTCTGCACAAGTGCTGCTCCACCATCATGGACTGGGTCAAGGCATCAGCAAACTACAAATCCTGGGCTGCTTGTCAAATTTCCTTTCACATTACGGCAACCATGAACTTGGACCCTGGGGCGGTCAGAGGAGGATGGACCTTCCCTCTTAAGCCTGATTCCTCCCAAGGTTTCTTCCTGCATTTTAGCACATAGGGAGTTTTTCCTTGCCAGTGTTGCCACTGGCTTGCTTTTGAGGGGTTCAGACCAGGGATTTCTACGAAGTGCATTGTGACCAATTGAGTTCCCTTGATCATCTCGGAGGCTGGGGAACCTATTCCTAGTTTGCTGCTCAGCTCTGCCTCATTTCTACATTCAAGCTGTGCATTGCCTCCTTCGTGGCCTAATGAAGGTATTAAAGGCCTCAGGACATTGGACAAGCAGCCAAGAACATTACCTTCTCCCAGGAATTATTGTGGAAGCTCAAAATGAATGAGTAAGACCGAGTAAATTGTCACCATGTTTTGTATGTTAAATGAAATCCTCTTGTACTTATATCTGTTTCACGCGTTGTTTAGGATACTTCTATACACATAGTCAGGGCATGAAGCGTCACTCCTCAGCTCGCATATCATGTTATTCACCACAACATACCCTTCAATTATTAATGGTACCTGCCTTCATGTTATTCTTTTCAAATCATATAGTATAATTCTCATGAATCTGCTTTGAGAGGACTATCACTACATTTAGAATATTTCTCTTGCATTCAAGAGCAATTGTGCCTGCCACTGGGCTGTCACAACACATAGCACCCACCACATAGAATATTTTGCTTGTGTTAGGCTTCAAGAGAAATTGTGCCAGCCGCTGGGCTGTCACGACACATAGCACACTCCACATAGAATATTTATCTTGTGTTTGGCTACAAGAGAAATTGTGCCAGGCGCCGGGCTGTCACAACACTTGGTACGCTTCACATAGGATATTTCTCTTGTATTTGACTCGAGAAATTGTGCCAGCTGCCGGGCTGTCATGACACCTAATACCCTTTGCGTAGAATATTTCTCTTGTATTGGCTTCAAGAGAAATTGTGCCTGCCGCTGGGCTGTCACGACACATTGTACTCTTTACATTGAAAATTTCTCTCGTGTTTGGCTTCAAGAGAAATTGTGCCAGCCGGCGGGCTGTCACTACACGCTGTACACTTCACATAGAGTATTTCTCTCATATCTGGCTTCGAGAGAAACTCTGAAAGCCGCTGGCAGCCTTTAAACTTATGGAAGCACCATATTCCATCGTGCATCAGTATGGTTCTGTTTTGGGGGATTAATAGCAGCTCCCTGCCTTCGGTTCCACGCTGGACGGGCAGGGATACCGCCAAACTCAATGTATGCTTATATGCTTTTAATAAATATTCTCTTTGACAAAGTATCCTAAAAGAAATGGAGCTTGTCATAAATTCTGATAGGCACGGAGTCAAGCCTGCTAACCATAGGAGCCGCTTCTCAAGCTTGAGAATCACCTGATTGCTCATGGATGTCATCTGATTTTCCGTCACATGATTGCTTGATTGATATGCTAGTTTACGCAAGCTCGCATTCTGAGCAGAGGCTCTGCAGCATGTACGCTTAACATCCCTCCTCCTACCCAGCTCCTCCTGTCATTTTTAGCATTCTCTAATCTTGTCTTTCATGACTAAACTGTCGTTCAATAACAATGTCTCTTCAGTTTGAGGTCATTGTTGCTGTAGGCTCTGTTCTATGGAAGGGGGGTTAATAGCAGCTCCCTGCCTTCGGCTCCATGCTGGACGGGCAGGGATCTCTCTATCAGAGCCATACTGCCAAACTCAATGTATGCTTGTATGCTTTTAATAAATATTCTCTTAGACAATTTCTATTTCTCTTTGTCTCCTATCAGAAATATTTTAAAGGTCCTGCATAATCTGTGGTTGGAACAAAAAGTCACGTAGAGTGCAAAAGAGAGGAACTGACAAGGAAAGGGTTAGAGAGAGCAGTAATTACAATCAGATTTTTTTCCATCAGGGAAAAGCAATTAGCGGGAATGTGTGGCGTTTACGGAAACGATTCTATTAACGAGAATAATACTCCTGCTGCAGCAGAGTGGGCATCACTAAGTGGAGCTTGATAAGTAAATAAAGTTGCAGTCAGACTGATTGATTCGCCATCGAAAAGAAGGGAAAGGATGAATTAGAGTGATGATGGAAACAGTGTAATGGACCATAGGGGGCAAAGCGATGACCCTCTTTTAGGGCAGATGACCTCTCTTTCGCCACTCAATTAGCTGATAAGCAAGCAGCAGATACAGGGGATATCCAAACATGATTAGCAGAGATGTTTCATATTACTAACACTGCCATTTGCCAGCCATCCAGGTCGAGGCTAATCCAGGAGAGGACCATTAGACGCACTTGAATATTTCAGACTGCTAAGCTGTGCTCAGACAAATCAATAATGAATTTAGGGAAGCACTTTCATTCACCATGACTTATAGTTCTTAGGTCCATTTTCGAGGCCTTAGAAACAGGTTGTAATTCTGAATAATGCAGCCGAAGAAAGTGATTCAATCCTCTTATGTGTATCACTGATGTTGTCAATGATGTTGACTGGTAAAAGAAGCCTCATTTTTTTGTATGTATCTATTCTCGTCAGTTAAGTGTCACAATTTAGGTGAACAATACCCCAGAGTAGGTCATTAGCCAGATTAAGGTGACAGTACTTTCATTCAAACTATACACATTTCATTTTCGTGCACACTATCTATCAGGCACCAGCACCAGGAAGTGACACACTCAGAAACTGCCCCATAGCCTTGCTTGAATTGAAGTTCTACGGAAATCACTGAAAATTCAGCTTTCTGGACGAGACACGGACATTCGTTGTTTTTCCCATGTAGTACCCAATGGATTTAGAGCAAAAATAAAGCTCTTAAAAACATAGGAAGAACTCAATTGCAATAAAAGTAATTCAAAAAATGAAAAAGCTAGCACCAGTTTGATTGATACTCCTTTGATGGCAATATAAAAAAAACAAAAAAAAAACTATTTTGGAAAGTTAAAAAAAAGGAAATACCTCATCAAAACAACCCAGCTCCAGTTTGATTAATTGTGCACTCCAGGGAATATCAAACAACATAATTATGAAAAATAAATCAAAATGGAGATAACTGTATTTGCAAATGAACTCTTCATATTTTCTGAAATGTTCTCAGCAATGGATGGGGCGATAAATGGCTAAAATCCGAGGTGCATCCTGAGGAGGCCTCTGTGAGGATGTGTGATCAGACAGAAGCAGTGGAGGTCAGAGTGAAGGATTACACTCGTGCCGGGGGTTCTGTTATTCCAAAGGGAAGTCACCTGACTGAGCGAGAGAGGAAAAGGGGGGAGTGAAGTAGAGACGGAGAAGGATTGAGGGAGAGAAAAAGAGAGAGGAAGACAGTGATAAAAAGAGAGAGATAGGAAGAGGCACATGAATAGAGAGAAATGGAGCATCTCAACATCCTCTTGCAGTTGCTATGATTGTAGCAGTGACTTGGTTTTTAATTTTCTTCAGCATATTTCTGCAGAGAAAAGACAAAATAAGCAATAGTAGGTATAATTGTATGAATTTGATGATGGCAGAGGAAGCCAATTCCATCTTTTGAAGCATGTGAATGGTTAGAGGTAGTTTAGCGCAGTTGAACTCTGTCTCTGCATGTATAAAAAGATGGACACAGCACCCAGGTTCGAATTCTGAGGCCAATGGGGAAATCTCTGAAATTTGCATTCTATTTAATCGCCAGCAGATGGCGACGTCAGTGGCTGCAGAAAGAAGTTCAATCCCATGGAAACCTATGAGAAAATGACCCTACTTTCCCACCTGATTTATTATTTCAATAATGATTTGCCACATTAGTTTATGGTACCTATTGCAAATTTCCAGTCTGCTTCGATATATCATGATGTTCATTTTTGTAAATAATGCTCCCAAATAGACTAGAATAAAGGATAAAGCCAAAATACGCATTAGGGGCGTGGCTATGCTCTGGTCCTTGTCAGATACGGTCAGATCTACATGATGATCCACCCCTCGCTCCTCCCTGCAAATTCAATTGACGCTCTCGTCCAATAGGAATCACATCTGATTTCAAAATGACAAAATGGCGCTGTTCAAATTGCCAAAATCGAGGCTTCCTAAATGGTTTGCTGAAACCAATGGGTGACGTCAAGGTTGCTTCGTCCATCTTTTTATACAGTCGATGCTCTGCACCCAGATGTATAGGCTGTTAGGTGGCCACTCAATGCCAGTCAGTGTACTACCTGAGTAGATCCGCATTTTAACTTATCTAACGGTTTTCTTTATTTAAAGTCATCGTTTGTTTAGTCTCACCAAAGCCATAATCAAGAATTCTGAGGCCACTGAATGAACACCGCTCAGGGCCTCTTATCCTACCGGACAATTTTGGGGACTCTATTCTCCATTCTGCTTGAGGCCTCAAGTATTGTTTGATGGGTTTCATTCCTCTTGCATTGGCCTGCTGTTTGACCTTTAACTGAGGACACAGGATGAGAAAGTGGAAATAGTTGAAAGTGTTTGCATCTGACATCAAAAACATATTCTAAAATATTTTTTCATTGCGACAAAAAGAAAAAAATGACTTGATTTCCTTTTGTGCAGATTTGTGTTTGTGTGTGTGTGTGTGTGCTCGCGTGTGTATGTGCTCATGACACTGAAATCACGGTGGGGAGCAGAGCTGGTGAATGTTTTTGGGAAGAATAAAGACATTTTCAGAAGTGAGGGTAATTCTGAAATATTTTTCTGTCTATTCACAGTTTATATTCTGGGGGGAAATAACTTCAAAAACGAGGCCTCCAGAAACTTGGGTAAAAATAAGGTGTGAGAATGTTTCTCAGGAGCATTCAGTCACAAAAGGAAACAGGGAGGGAGGCTTATTTATAAACATTAGAGAAGACAAAGTCGCAGCCAGTCACCGCAGCCCACAGAAACTGATCAATCAAAACAACAAACCAGGCCTGGTGTAGCCACAGCCACACAAATCTGTCTCCCAGCACTTTATTTGCAGTAGATGGAATTGCCGACCTGTGGCATTATGAATGGCTATTCAGCTGGGAGTCCCGCATGGTCATGAATGAGCGATTGCAAGAATAGAAACACTTCTTTTCAAACATAAAAAGGAAAGGCTCGCTTTAGTCGAGGATGGGTGGGTAGAACCATATGAACAAGGGAGTCAGCACAGCAGACGTGCGTATGTGTGTGTGTGCTAGTGTGTGAGAGAGAGAGAAAGAGAGAGAGAGAAAAAGAGCTGGGAAGACTTGAAGAGATGTAAATTACAGATGTCAAAGTAACATTTTGTTCTGTTGCTCCAGTTAAGCGTGTTTCAGTCCTCTCATCTTTTAAACCCGCATGCACAATTACGCACACAAACTCATGCTTGCATGCATCCACGTGCGCACACACTTGCACACATACTGTAAGCACAAAAGCACATACCTACATGCATGTACATGCACAAACGCATACACGCGCTTACACGCACACGAACATGCACACACACACACGCTCCTATGCCTCTTCCAGCATCTCATTTGTTTTATTAATCAGCAAAAATGAAGGGATGTTGAACCGCAGCCTCTTTCAACAAATACATCACGCACAATCCGTACATTTTTTTCCCATGCGTTTGAGCTGGAGCTCTCTCCTGCAGTACTGTTTCCGCTTCACCCCACCACCAGCTGTTGCTGGTTATTGATGACCTCATTAGAATACTTCCCGCCGAGAACAGACTGACTTTGAAGGACTTTCCAAACCCACCAACGACGATGCACCACCGTCATTGCTGCCACGGCAACATCCATCCGTTTGCCTACATTGCACCTGCTTGACAGTAAACTGCAATTTTACACCCTATAGATATGCAAGACACACTGCATGAGACAGCAACCTGGAGTATTTTACAATCTGCAGACAACACTGTGCTACAGGAGAGCCAGAGTCTCCGTGTTTTACATCCTGCAGGGTATACGCAGTACTGTGAGAGAGCCAGTGACTATTATACACACTACAGGCCACATGCAGCACTGCAGGGGAGCCAGTGACTGTTTTATACCCTACAGGCCACAAACAGTGGTACAGGACAGCCAGTCACTATTTTACACCCTACAGCCAACATACAGCACTGCAGCAGAGCCAGTGGCTATTTTACATGCTATGGGCCACATACAGCACTCTCTCCTAATATGGTAAAACCTAGTAACTCACTTTTTCACAAAACTGTGAAAACTGAAAACAACGTAAGTCCTTCAGGATAAACTCGCTGTAAAAAACAAAAAGAGAATGGGTATTCTCAATGACGGCTGTAGGTACTTTATTTGGTGCTCAGTAACCTAGTAGCTGCAAAAATGGGTTTAACTCAATTTCCACCAAAAAGTGAGTTACTTGGTTTTACCAGATTAGGGGAGCACTGCAGGAGAGCCAGTGACAATTTTACACGCTACAGGAAAGATACAGCACTGCTGGGGAGCCAGTGTCTATTTTACAACCTACCGGCCACATACAGCACTGGAGGAGAGCCAGCGACTATTTTACATGATAAAAGCCGCATACAGCACTGCAGGAAGGCCAGCGACTATTTTACACCCTACGGGCCACATACAGCACAGCAGGAGAGCCAGTGACTATTTTACATGCTTAAAGCCACATACAGCACTACAGGACAGCCAGTGACTATTTTACACGCTACAGGCCGCATACAGCACTACAGGAAGGCCAGTGACTATTTTACACCCTACAGGCCATATACAGCACTGCAGGAGAACGAGTGATCATTTTACACCCTACAGGCCACATACTGCAGGAGCGCCATTAACTATTTTACACCCTACAAGCCACATACATCACTGCAGGAGAGCCAGTCACTATTTTACACCCTACAAGCCACATACATCACTGCAGGAGAGTCAGTGACTATTTTACACCCTACAGCGAACATACAGCACTGCAGGAGAGCCAGTGACTATTTTACACCCTACAGGCCACATACAGCACAGCAGGAGAGCCAGTGACTATTTTACACCCTACAGGCCACATACAGCACTGCAGGAGAGCCAGTGACTATTTTACCTCCTACAGGCCACTTACAGCACTGCAGGAGAGCCAGGGACTATTTTAAACCCTCCAGGCCACAGACAGCGCTACAAGAAAGTCACCGTATATTACACACCCTGTAGTTGAATCCTGAAATCTTAACTATATCATTAGAGCCACTAATGGACCATTCTGGCTTCACATCTCACTTTGAGGCTAAGAATGTGTTAATTAACCCCATAAAGCCTAAAGACCCATTAATGGGTCTGGAACTTGTGGCCTACTTTAAATTCTAGAGGATAAACCAAACATGTCCTGTTGAATTACAGTGAAATTGACATAAAATGCAAAACAAAATCTACACATTTTTCATTTGATGTAATGCTAAAGCCTGGGTTTGAATACTTCTCTCAAAATAAGTTGCTCTAGTGAAGCACTGCAACCAGCAGGTACGTAATATGTATGAGACTTTGTACTACTACATGAAAAAAAATGCTTTCTCAAATCTTTGAAGTTCCCAAAGGGGAAATTTGAGCAAAAATGAAAGTTTGCGGGGTTAAAAATTCAGCTGTGCTTGATTCTCAAAGGCTCAAAGTAGCTTGTTTTCAAATGATGTCACATCTGTGTTGCTGTGGCGCAAACTACAGATGGAGGGTACAAAGTGATTTTTTTATATTGGAGGTCCAATCACAAACTCTGAAAATGCCTAAGGTTTGTGTAGTTCACAACTGCTCAAATTGATTAAACCAGGAGACCACAAGAAGCTTTTATCGAGTACCAAAAATTATAGTTCATAAGGGGGGAAAATGCGAGAAACTGATGGAAAAATGCTTGTAAAAATGGCTTGTGAACTTCTGTCACATGACAAATGAATTACCCTGCTATGCATCTGCAATGAGCTGCCATGACTTCTTTTCTTGTTTTCCGATGATCCACGTCATCGGAGTGTTTCACCGGACCTTTTGAGAGTGGTTCATCTGGTGACGTTAAGTTAACAAACGTAACCAAGGGAGGTGCTGCAATATTGCATGCTTTTTGTGTGGTTACCTTACAAGATAATCAAACAGAAGCCATGCACCCAAGTGGATTCCCAACTGCAGTGACTGTGGAGCACCACAGTGCTGAGGTTGTGGACCCAAACCCTGACGAAAAAGTCTTATGCCTCCAGAATTTTGAAAGTTTTCAATTATGTTCTTGAGAAGAAGGATGTCTGGAGGACAAGGCAGTTGCTTACACTGAAAAAATTTGGATCAAAGGAAAAAAAATTGTGTCAACTTGGTGCAACAAATTACCTTTGTAAAATTTTTTTCAATTGAGAAAAACAAAAAAAAATTGCTGTATCAAGTCGACACAATTTTTTTTACTTTGACTTAAAGACTCAATTTTTTTTGTGGAAATATACTGCCTCGATAGTAGGCAAGTCTTTCATTTCAGCTGAAAAATAGCTTCCCTACATGACAGAAGCAACACGTACAACATATGTAGTGATTTTCCATTCATACCATTCTTTCGGAATATCGTCCAAAGTTTCCCCCTCTGCTTTTCACTTCCTGCCCTCCATATTTTTGCCAGGAATCAGAGTCACGTGACTGCAAACAGTCAATTAACGAACAGGATACTTTAAACCGCGCACTGCCCTGCCCATCATGAAAAATTTCCTTTCTCAGCTCCACCCTCTTCCTCCTTTAGCCACACCCACCCACTCCCTCTTTCTTCTCGGGCTTCACCCACCCCTGCCCTCTAGTTTATACAGCTGCCATGCTGAAATGAGATCTTCAAAAACCATCCTGCCATTTTCACACACACACATCCAGACAACACAAGCCACCCCTGACTGCACGAACAGAAAGCATTTTTGCCGTGCATATTTTCCTCGTACAACCCGATTCCGATGGATGGTGTGAACACGGCCATTAACGTGGTGTGAAGTTTTGTCGGTAGGCTGCCGTAGCTTGGAGTCGCAGCCATACTGATTTTTAATCACGCATTTAACTGTGCCGTAAAAAGCCGGGATTGAGGAGGACCGGCTCCCAGCTTGAGAGTGAAAATCATTGCTTTGTTTTGCCCTCCACTTTGAAACGATCCAAATCTGGTTCCGCCTAATATACCCAATAAACATCTGGGGCTCTAATTTCTTGGCGCAGCGCAGGTGGCGTAGTGTGGCGCAGCCCGCGCAGTGGTAATTTCGTGAGGTGCAACACCGTGCGTGGCCTTTGGAAGACAAACGTGCGCCGAGATGGGTGTGGTGGCGTAGTAGGGGGAGGTGTCACTTATTCATCAAGAGGCAGTGACAATTTCAACAAGAGGCAGTGACAATTTCGTAGAAAAAGTCTCCGCTGGAGTTACGCACAAAGCTCGCCAGCTCCAATCTGGTTTAATTTCTGTGCAGTGGTAATTTGGCTGACTGGCGCACAGTGCGAACACATCACCGAAACCTCACAGGCAGGTTTCCAGAATGTCAGGCACATTTCAATGCAATAAATAATTACAGGAGGCACTATTTAATGTAACTATCTGAATAAGGACATAAATTATAGTATCTACATCGATTGTCCTGATGTCAGATTAATTTAAAACAAGAGACAAAAAAATTAGCATTGCAAAGTCATCGTCAGGCATGATAGTGTCATTGTCTGCTGTGATGGTGTCATTATCAGGTGTGCAGGCCTAACGTTACAGCCTTTGGTTTTTTGCGGCTGAGTCCCACAATGTCTTTTGGTGAAAACTGACGCATTTAACCCAAAGATGAGACATGAACGGTATAAAAATGTCTCTCAAACACACTCAACATCCAGATACAGATGTTTTTATACCAGAAGCAACTAACCCTGTTCCGAGAGATCTACCATCCTGTTGTTTTTGTTTTTTTTTTTATGCCAGCCCTAATGAAGCGCACCTCATCCGACATCTAAAGATATAATCAGTAAAGTCAAGTGTGCTTAAATAAGGGTTGAAATGAAAACCTCCTGAATGGCAGATCTCTGGTGACGGGATTGGTTTCCACTGTTTTATACCTTAGCCATGCGTTCGTCATGACTGAGAAAACATTACCCTTCCAACCAAACAATGTTCACTGGAGGAACATTAAAAATGCAGGGTATTCTGGCAGGTTTTATACCAGTGACTGAATGCTTCACCTGCCCTGATGGATATTGGCTCTAAAGCTGAAAGAGCAGGCTGGAATTAATCAGACTAGTACAACACCTCTGCTGTTCTTCGAAAATAATACAAGGAACATTTTGCCGTGTATACTGCACATTGAGGACAATGACCACTCTACTTGAAAATAAGGAAATATGTAGCATTTTAAGCATGCATGGTAAAATGTCTCGTCAAGTGGACTCAAGTTACTGAAGTAATAGTCAGCAAGTACATTTTAAGATGTTTTGGCTAAGCTAGTGACTGTGAGACCAAAAACCTGGGCTTTTTAAACTGTGGTTACATCCTCCAAACCAGGATGGAAGTAGAAGATTTTATGACCTGTGAAGCAATCAAAGTAATCATGTCACAGTTCCTTAGCCACTGACGTGAATCATTACATCATCATGGGGGCACCAAATTTTATCTGGGAATCGCCAGGCAGGTTAAATCTTCAGCTCTAGCCAAGCACTAAAATGCTTGATTTAGTTAATGGACTAATAAAGGTTTTCAATCAAGGACGTAATTAGTTAAGCCTTCAGCTTTAGATCTTAGGGAGAGCAAAGACCTGCACCCACAGACTGGGGGATTTACATGTCTCGTTTGGAAACACACTGTTTTTGAGACTTTTTATCCACAAGCAATTGAATTGGTTTGCAGTTGTAAAAAAAACAAAAAAAAAAAAACTTCCTCCTTTGAATATTTACTAGCCCCGATCAATGGTATCCAAACCTGATCTTGGAGATGAACCATTCTGTAAGCCTTCACTCCAACTCATTTTTTCTGCAAAACCTTGTAACAACTAAAACTACCTGATAGCAAATAAAGCTAGCATTTTGACTCAAAATTAACCAATATTAAACAGGCAAACATGCTGCCATCAAACCAGCTGTTCATTTCAGGAAATCAAATGCATGTGGAATGATAATGATGTATAATCCTTACTGGGATAGACCTTCCTGCCATCTACAGGGTACAAATTGGGTAAAATTATGAGGGGGAAAAAACAATAGCATCCTCCCAACAGTCCTGACTACTGTTTGGCATCATTAGTGAATTAGCTTCTGTATTAAAGACCACCTTTATTAGCGGTAATTCTCCGGAGAACGCTTTGGATTCCAAATCGCCGAGACTAATTAAAACTACACTATTCAAAGGAGTATTACACTTTTAAGACCTCATTATGGTCTTATTTATCCAGTTTTCTTGGGTGTGTTGGCTCAAAATATGACTATTATTTTCTCATTATTATCTGGGTTATTGTCGAGAGAAGACTGGTAATGCCAAAGCATGAGGGACAGCTGTACAAGACAAAGGTAGTGGATGAACAATTTTCGGTTAATCATGCCCCCTGTGTGATCCAAGAGGGGACTCATGTCTGCGACTCCAGCACATTATTGTGATAGCTAAACTGACAGGAGCCTAATTAAGACTTCAGACTTGGCGTCGGCCCATAACACTTTTTAATGTGCAGAGCAAGTTTGCATTTATTTGCTCCCCCAGCGTTTTCTCACACCTGAAAAAGACAAGCAGTCTGGAGTAAGAGGAGACACGAAGTGGGTTAATGAAACAAATGAGGGGGAAAAAATCAAGAAAACTCCAGATACCATTCTTCATAGTGCACTGGATGCATGAAAACAACACCATTTAAGATTTCTGCTTTTATTGATGCGATATATCTATGATTTTTATGTCATCAGATTTTGCAGCCCTCATCCTCTCCATTCACTTATAAGATTTTATACTTATTGTCAAGATGTAGCCTACTCTATCATTGATTGTTTTTATTGTGCAAGTTCGGTGCAGTTGCATGAAATGCGTGTGTGTGCACGTGCGCGCAAGGTCAAGTGTCCATAGGTGTATTTTCTTAAAATGCTCTATTCTGTATAAAGTGAGCAAAGACTCTGTTGGGTGATGTACCATGGTACATAAATAATATTAACACTCAATACTGCACTGGCCATTCACCACCAGGAAGCAGCCTTTGCCGTACCTGCACCCCAGCAACCATCAGCCATCAGGGTCCGCGTTACAACACCCCCCCCCCCCAATCCTACACCCCTCATCCCCAAAGATGCTGATGCCTCCTGCCAAAGCCCGCCAACTGCCACTTCCTTATACCATATTCATGACTGGCTCACATTACAAAATGCTCACGTCCAGCTGCTGTTCTCCGCGGATTCCGAGATGGCAGGTTAAGTCCCCTGCAATAGCTGTTTGAGTCATTATTGTAATTGCTTTGGGAGGCAGTGATGAAGAGCAGGGGTTCAACAGGAAACCACGCATGTGGGCTTGAGGGGGGTGGATAGTTACAGGACTACAGTGACATAATATACCCTCCCAAAACAGAAACAAATAAATAAAAAATCCTTTGTTCGCCAACTTTGCCAGTGGCCCACTTTCTATGATGATGAGGTTCCATAATCATTTGGGAAAGAGGATATGCCCCAAGCAATATAAAATTATTTAAATATTCTACTGAGAAAGCATAATTTGGCTGAAATCAGTTTATTTAAAGCATGTTTAATTATTTTAGTCTTATTTGTTTTTCAAACATTGTTGGGAAAGATTATCAATGACTGAAATGAACAATGACATTCTGAAAAGTTTGTGAATATAATTTAAAATTTGATCTGCCACATAAATTATTGACAAAATATTGAAAATATTGACAAAATTTTGACCGGGCCGCTTAACAACGGCACATGATGATTTATTGTATTAATATTTGACATATATGAGGGTATATTCTATTTCAATGGCTTTTTGGTTCATTGGTGATTTTATGTAATTTGATGGAAAAAAGGGGGCACATACTCTGCGTACATGCATATAGCCTCCACCATACCACTATTTGTCGTCACTTTTACCATAATTTTAAGAATTTACTATATTTGTCATTACAGGCTAGATATACATTTTTGATTGTGGTGTCAATATTTGAATTTTGTGGCCAGTATGTAGGGGTTAGAGCTGAGGGCTGTTGTCCCACCATCTGACGCTCTGTGGTGTGAAATCCTGATCGGGTCTTGATACAGAATAGTAAATGAGTTGCTTATGAACTGTCTCCCTCCTCTGGTAGACGGTGCACTTCAAAAGAAGTTTGCTGTAGGCAATGGGTGAACTCAGGATGAAACATTGGCAGGTTTCTTTCAAAGGTTGAGACGAACAGCGAAATCAGAAGTTCCGGTCCGACCACAAGCGCGGCCCGTCATAAATAGCAAATCAACCATGGAAATGCCAGCAGTATGGTGATCTGTGAGGAGATACCTCTCATCCCCGTAGAAAGTTCTGGTGTTATTTCCCATTGCGTGGCGGCTGCCTGAAGCACAGGTTGCATCAAAAGTGTTGCTTGGCAAAGCAAGGGCACCCAACACAAAGAAAAAACATCTCAATGCCGCCAAAAGTGAATACAAACTATTTCTTCCAGGTGTGCACATGGTGAATGAATGCCTGAAGTCAGACGTTTAAGCATTTCTGCATTAAAAACAAAGTTTTACATTATTAAGCCTCTATTTACCAAACCAATTTTTAATTTTGTTAAAATTATTTCCCTATGCAAATTTGTTTATTTTGGGCCATTATTTGAAAAACAGTTGACAAAAAATTTTGACACATTTGGCCCACCTTTCCAAATTGTAGCAAATCTGCTACATTGGGTAATACTGCAAATGAAAAAATTAAAATGACATATTTTCTGTATTCTGTATTATGTTTATTTGGCAATAAGAAACAAAACCAACAGGGTGTCCAGGCTGTTGACCCTTTTACTTCATGTAGCAGATATGCTACGCTGGTTAGTAGACGCTGGTTAATAGAGGATTAAATTAAAAATTGAGAGTACAAATAATAAATAGTGCATAAAGTAGTGCTGTCATACCCATTAATATTGTAGTTGTTGAAGTTCAACAGAGGGAGAATCAAACAAATTAAATTAAATTGTTGCCTCAAATTCTGAAATACTTCTTCACACAGGAGGACTGCATTTTAAAATGGCCGACCGCAGTAAAACAGTTTCATCGAACATTCCAGCGAGTGCCACAGCTGCTGAACACGGTTTCATTCAAACGTCAGCTCAGTGAGCTGGTGGAAACGATAGCGCCAATTCAGTAATTGGGAGTAAGGGACAAGCAGAGATTAAATCCCGAAAAGGATCAGCGAGATGGGAGCCTGACGAAGGCAGCAAATACTCTGCATTCTTTGGCATTCGTATGACATCTTTTTGAAGCTAAGTTCAAATCTAGTCCAATCTATTTTCCTTTAGATTTCAAATCATCTCCCTAAAAGCTAATGGGCAGCACTTCCTTTTCACAGAATAACCTTTTTATTTTTCTCCCACAGAAGAAAATGGATTCTGATTTTACTTTATTCTCCTTTATTCTTCTCTCAGTCAGAGTCCTGGCCTTTGCTGCTTCCTGGTGAGAGTACGACACTAAAACTGCACTAAGCCAGCGAAAGCGACTCTCTCCGCAGTCGCGCCACGCTTCTTCAACTTTTACGCCGCTATAGTCCCCTGCTGGTAATGCAAATTAAACAAAGGCGGCTGATTGCAGAATTGGGGAACGCTTTTCAAGTGCTGGAGCAGCGTTCTGCCTGCCTTCCCATACGGTTCGTTCGTCAACTTTTAGAGTCCTGTCATCGTGATAAACCGCTGTGCTACTGCGCCGACCAGCTTGTCAGGGAGTCTGCTACTTCTCTCAAACAGGGATCATAAACATTGTATACCTCTGTTGTGTTAAGAAACACATAATAGCGGTATAAATAATGCATACGTTTGTTGTTCTGATAAAAAAAAAAACACATAGGTTTAATAGCATTAACTGTGAAAAAAGACACATAGAAGAAAGTGAACCACATGTGCTGCTTTAATAAGGTTGCCAGCTGAATCCAAAGGAGAATAAACAAGATATATAGACAGAAGACAGAATACAAAAAAATACCACATTATTTAACCTAGTGGGGCAATTATTTTCCCTGCATTTCACCCATCCTTGTTACTTAGGAGCAGAGGGCAGCCACAGTATGGCACCCAGGAATAATAGTAATAATAATAATAATAAAAACCCATAGAGTCTGAATAACACTAAAATGCATGAACAGTCCGATTCCCAAGTTCTCCAACTAAATGCTTGAGATACAACAACTACTGTTACTTTTTTACATAATGATTTAGGGCAGTGCTGGTCAACCCAGATCCAGGAGAGCCACAGTTTCTGCTGGTTTTTGACGTTACTCAGCACTTAATTAATGAATTAAAGCAGTTCATTACACGCTTAACTCGTCTCACCTGGTGTCTTAGGTTTAAGTAGGGTGGAGAAAACCAAACTCAGCTCACCCTGTGGCTCTCCAGGACCAGGGTTGACCACCACTGTTTTAGGGACTACTTCATCAATACATTAGCTAAAATAAATAAATGAGGTAAAAATTTTCTCGGAGTGAGATTGAAACTCAAGCAGTAACTGATCCAGAAACATTTCATTCTTGACCAAATGAATCAGAGTCACACCAGTCACTCCTTAAGCTGTTTCTATGAGACATTTTAACTGTTCAGTCTTGTTATTCACACATCTATAGCTTACCAGCAGACTATGTCACATCATATCACAGTAAATTACACACCTACTGACAACGCAGCCCCGCTAATTTCATGTGTCGTACCTGTAGCTGCAGGAGGGAGCCAGTGGTGCTTCTTCATTACACAGCGTCTCTCAGCAGCACAGATACAGGATGGGACCCTCTGACAATGGGGCCATACAGATGAATGGAAACTGCTGAGGCCTGTAATTAAACTGTGATAATAACTCAAAATTACTCAAGGTACTAGGTACTGTGCTCATATCTCATACAAACAAACACACACACTACAACACAACACACACACACACAGAGAGACACACACACGTACACACAGCATTTAATTTATAAAAAATGTCTTTAAATACTGAAACAGGTTATTTGTACCTTTTCCAAGAAACGTCTCATCCCCCCCCCCTTTTTGTTTTCTTTTGCGCTGTAAATTCTTACTGTAATTTTAATTTAGGGACAATGGCGTGCATGTGTGTTTGTGTGCATATGTGTCTGCGTGCGTGGGATGGGTATGTGTGTGTTTGTAGGTATGAACTTTGCCCACTATAATGTAACGGTCACCATGGTGACTCATGAGTAACTCCTGAGTCAAACATTCACACTCCAACTAGAAATAAACTGCTATGCACTAAAAGTCAAACGCTTCAATTTTCACAAGGGTAATAAACTGATTCCGTGATGTTTTATAGAGAAGCTCAAGCTCTCTGAATCATCCATCTCAGTCATAAAGTTGAAAAGCAGGTTAGACCACAGAGACTCTAATAAAAGGGTCTTTTGGATGCTAATACCCCAGGCAAAAACAACATCTTGTCATCTCTGCAAAATGTTGCCATTTTAAATTGCTCGATCACTCCAATTGCTTATTCTTAACAAAAAGGTCAATTCAGAGATAGCTGTTTGGAAAACTATTCTTTTATTTAATCCCTTAATGAGTAGTTTTTCGTCTGATGGTCTTTTTCCAGGATTCTAAAGCAGTGCTCTCGAACTCTGTATCCACTTACAACAGCATTATCACGTTCTGTTAAAATCACATACTGCCTTTGCAATCTCAAACCTTATAAGTGAAATATTTTTATGTTTCTGAATGTTTTCTGGAACTTTTATCCTTCCAAAACAGCCACAACTCTTCAAGCAGAAAACGGCGCACCAGGAAGACCTGACATGGCGCACCCTTACTGTAAATATACTAAAAATACTATGAATGGGCATGAATGTACATTTATGAAAATCAGTGCAGTCTGTAAAGGCCCGTTCACACATAGACGCCGCTTCTAATACGATGGAAAAGTGGCCGGGAGTGTGGCCAGTCGGGGCTAATCGTGGGCCATTTGTGGGAGGATCTCCACGAGCGTGGTTTGGTCGAGGTGGTATCTCCTAGGTCGGGAAGCTGCACGCGTTCCCCACACTTATTTTGAACGTGTTGGTCATGGCCAACAAAAAGCAGGGCAAAGTCTTATTAAGAACGTAGTGGGAACGCCATTATCGTACAAGCAGCGTGATGAGATCTCTGTGGTCGTAATAAAAACGCAGCACCGGGGAGCCCCGGTGGCTCATCGGTCTAAGTGCGCACACCATAAAGGCTCTGTCCCTCTCGCAGCGACCCGGGTTCGATTCCAGCCTGGGTCATTTGGCGCATGCCTTCCCCAATCTTCTCCCCAACTTTCCTGTCTATCTCCACTGTATAACTGTCAAATAAAAGAAAAAATCCACCCAAAAAAATCTTTAAAAAAAAAACAAAACATAGCATTGTTCTTGTTGGAGCAGAGCCAGTTGAATCAGATCAGTATCAGGTCCATTCGTCTTCAAGTTTGGGGAAGAACTGAAGAAATGCTTCAACATCCCCAATTTATATAGAATTGTTTCTCGATTTAGGTCGCGTGCTCCAGGTCTCCGGGCTGAGGGAATGAGCGCTACAATTGGTGGTTCACAAATCAATCTTTAATCTTCGTTCTTCATTTATCACACCAATACAGCTAACGTCACATCTAACAAAAGGGACTGCTCAGCTCAATAGTTTTTTCTGCTACTTCCGTGTTCCCCATCACACTCTTTGTTCCCCCTGTAAAACAATTATAAGGGGGAACTTATATTCAATCAAAGCAAGAGGACGTAAATTATAACTTAAATTAGTGCACAAAATAATTGCATAAATTAAATAAGTACAATAACTTTTGCTTACTGTATAGTATTTTCTACACTCACTGTAACTTACGCATCACAAAATCAGTTGAGCAAGTATAAGATACTCCAAAGAAATATAATGCATACAGTAATTGAAGCACCTATCACTAAAACCCCATAAGTCTCACTTGACTTGACTTGTGGGGTTTTAGTTATCAGTGCTTCAATTACAGTACAATTGCGTAGACATTGCCACAAATCATACTAGAAGCGTAATATGGTCAGCATCAGCGTAGCGACATCGTCCTACAGTCTTCTAGGTCTGTGTAACAACGTAGTATGGGCCTGTACGTCCTAGCAGCAACTTAGTAGAAACGGCTACTTGGTCGGCATTGGTCGAGGTGTAATCGTAATGGCAGCTAGTCAGCAGCGCTTTTGACGTAGAAGCATCACAGTACAGTCGTGATGTAGTCTTTAATTTCCCAAATTGCAGTATTTTGACGGCGATAATTCCCCGATTTGATTACTTTTTCAGATCAGGGTGATCGGCATGGTGTTCGTAAGGTCACAGAGCTGTGTGAACGGGGTCTTAGCATCAGGACCATGACATAATACTGCGTTATTTTTTTCATGTAGTTCCCTCCATACTAATACAGTAACCCTCAAGTTACAGTGGAAATATGTTTCTTATCTGTGCATATATCTACGAGGAGTAAACTGTGTAAAAATCATCGCAATTTAAAATGACATCGCTGTCCAAATACTTACAGTCCTTATTGACTATATATGGACTGTTGAGAAATGATCACTGGTGCTCTCAGAGAGGGTGATAATAGTTAATGAATGTGGCTTACAAACTGTTTTTCTCACATTGAACTTGCTCTGTAGAGAAAGGCTTTTCCAGTAAACCCCAAAGCACCTGGATACGAATTTCACCCTTTACCTGTGAATAAAACACAGGAACACGTGATCTGAACATCGATTGATTAAATGCTGATACATGCTCTGGTGGTCCAATAATGTGCCAAAATGTTTTTATATACAGTAGAAGTCAAGGCACGTTTTCAAAATGTTCCAATTATCACTTTAATCTAAAATGCACTATTTTAAGTTGATATATGAACGTAAAGGCAGCGCTCATGATGGGTCAATTTTGCAAGCTATTTGCTATCATTGTGCCAAATTAGAGAACCTGCAAACTTTGGAGTGCATAGATTTTGCTTGATGAACACGTTTTCCAATGAATAACAATCAGCCATCATCAGTAAAACGAGCTGCTTTCTTCTTAATGGCGAAGTCAAACAGCGAAAACGCATGAATTACGCACGAATTACGCACAGATTTTTGTTTCTGCGCGGAGTGTACGTCGTATGCGTAATTCGTAGGTGGAACGAACGTGGACTGTCAGTGATTGTAAGTGGATGTGCGTCGAAGGCGGTTTGTGCGTGATTTTGAGTTTTGAACGGTTCAAAATTTTTCCGACGCACAACTGTGCGTTGGTGTGTGTAATTCATGAGTCGGCATGCGTAGTTTATGCGTCGAGTATGCGTAACAGTGCGCGGGACACTCGTCGGCCGTCAGTGCTTATGCGTCAGAACTGGTTTGAACCCGCGCGCGTCCACGTCCGTCCACTGATGCCCCACGTTCATATCATGCATGAAACGCGCATGTATCACGTTCATTCCACTGACATCCACTGACAAAGCGTGAAGCGATCGTGTTTGGACGTGCTCCATCGGTGATTCATGCGTCGGGTGTGCCTCGAATGTTCGTGGAATACTGCACCGTATTTGCTAGAGTGCGTCGAAGTGCGCGATATGTCAGTGATTCGTCAGTGATTGTAAGTGATACATGCGTGGTTCATGCGTGATTCGTCAGAGATTTCTACCCCCCAACACCCCGAAAAATTGGTCAATTTCTCAACGCACAAGCACGTACAAACCCAATCTGTGCGTGATTTGTGAGTGATTCGTGCGTGATCGGCTGTGTGACTGGGCCATAATGCAAAGTGTGCAACAATTGGAGAAAATATATTTTGTTCACTTTGCAAAAAGATAAACTACCATATTGACTCCAGTGTTTGCTGGCATCCTGCTCTACCTAATTGCTGGGCTCCCAACTCTCCCACATTCGGCGTGAGACTTCGCTGCATATTTATGTTCCCGTGCCACAGTCAGCAATTATTCAATCAACGCAATGCATGTGTTTCACGATCGTTCAAATTGTTAAAATGAAATAAGACTATTCAAAATGTTTTAATGTAATTCCGTTGCTTTCAACCCCCGAGTAAAGAAAAGCGTGAGAAGTCCGGAGTCATAATCGATTTCCATGTTACTGGTGGTGAAATCCACCATGATGCATGTGAAACTGATAAACCTCCGTGCACATAGACTTCAATTATTACATCGCCTACGTGCTGATGCTGATTAATGAAAACCGGCCACACCAGATGCTGCAGTGTTTTGACCCGACACTAAAGTCCTCCGCCACAGTTTCAAAAAATCCTGGAGGGAACTGAGCATATAGATGACTCCATGAGCACTGCTTTCTATGAAGAATATTACTGAGATTTTTGGCATAATTACATAGTTTAGTAAAACAAACAAAATGAGGAGGTGCCTTGGTTAATACCATAAAGTTAATTGTTTTTGAACCACCCTAATACACGCATGTACCCTTCTCCACGAATCCTCAAGGCGCAGCCATCAGGGATGAACACCAGGGTCAGGGGAGATACGCGGTGGTATTTAGAAATGCCGCAGTCCTCTTGCAGTCTTTTGCTGATTCCACTAATGGATCTTAATGTAACAGCCAATGCTGAGCTCTACATGCAGTCCATTAGCAGGGCCTGAATCACCCGCCATCCACGCAAAAAGCCCCGGGAAACAACTTCAAAACCCCCCGCACCCCTGCCTGTCAATCTGTGAAACAAGGTTGCCAATGACAACAGAGGATTCATGAAGTTCATCTTTTTTTCTTTCTTTTTCCACTGCATTCTGTTGAACAAGGACAAAAATATTGTTGGAGTATTATTTTTTAGTTCTCATCTTTGGGAAAAATATTCTGAGCAATCTCTGAACACAGGAATATTATTTTTTAGTTCTCATCTTTGGGAAAAATATTCTGAGCAATCTCTGAACACAGGAATAATAATTTCACAATTTACATTGACTGCGTGCGAAAGCGACCCCTGCTTGGAGATGCTTACCGGCCTCTCAGCCAACCGTGACATTCTTCTGCACACGCTGGCCACCTGCGATGAGCATCCTGGAAGGGTTTCATGACAGGGTACTATATTTATAAATGCTTTGTATCCCTGCGCCCCGCTTTTCTACCCTTATGTTGCTCTGAAGTTACCGTTACCTTCTCCCGACCATACCGCGATAGAATTCCATTTTGATGTGATCGGTATTGTAGTAAAATTAAAAACGTGCTTGCTTGCACATGTCACTCAAAAAAAAGGACGGCAAAACAGGAAATTAGGCAGACGCATACAGTACAGGTTTGGACACACCTTCTCAATCAATGCGTTTCCTTTATTTTCATGACTATTTACATTGTAGATTCTCACTGAAGGCATCAAAACTATGAATGAACACATGTGGAATTATGTACGTATCTTACAGTTGTCCAATAGGGCTGTCGGCTGTGTATCAACCTGACTTCTGCACAACACACAACTGATGGTCCCAACCCCATTGATAAGGCAAGAAATTCCACTAATTAACCCTGACAAGGCACACCTGTGAAGTGAAAACCATTTCAGGTGACTACCTCTTGAAGCTCATCAAGAGAATGCCAAGAGTGTGCAAAGCAGTAATCAGAGCAAAGGGTGGCTACTTTGAAGAGACTAGATTATAAGACATGTTTTCAGTTACAGGTATTTCACACTTTTTTGTTAAGAACATAATTCCACGTGTTCATTCATAGTTTTGATGCCTTCAGTGAGTGTGTAAATAGTTGTGAAAATAAAGGAAATGCATTGAATGAGAAGGTGTGTCCAAACTTTTGGCCTGTACTGTATGTCTAGCCTTGATCCAACGAGCTTATTCTTGAACACTTTGGACGAGAAGCACAAATGCAGTATGGGTTCCTCCAGATTACCCAGTTCCCTCCCACAGTCCGAAGACATTAGGCTAATTAGAGACTCTAAATTGTGTGTGTGTGTGTGTGTGAGTTGCGTGTGATTGTTGCAATCAGTGTGACTGACAAATTGTGAAGGGTATTTTTCTGCCTGTCCCTTTTTCTACGCCCCCCTGCAGTGACCAAGACTGCGAATCTGGCCTATTCGATGAATTACGATGGAATCGCGTCATTTTCCTTGCCATCTCCAAGTAAAGTTTTTTTTTTTTTTACTGAAATGCCACTAGGTCTGACTGTGGTGCTGCCGTGCCAGACCCCATCTGAGCAGAACGATGCATTTCTGAAATTAACAAACTCCCCCCCGCCCACTACTGAGAGCACAATGTCTGCAGTACTCCTCGGCCGGACTGCAAATTCATTTACTCTAAATTAATTTCCCATAAATTGTGCATTAGCGCTGGCTGGCTGAAGAGCTGCGGCCATTCGAGCACATTTGAGGATGATTTAAAGCAGGACTTGGCCTGCTCGTCCCTCCCATAAAAGAGAGGGATTTGACGTTCCATGCTTAACATACTCCCCTCATTAGAGCAGTGGTTTTTCCATAAAAATAAATGTAAAGATGCAATTAATAACCATCAGGGCCGAGCTGTGTTCTGCCCTAAGGGCTGGCCAGTGCTCGAGCCCACTGACTGTGATTATTTGAGTTAATGTGCTATAACTCCCATAGACCCAGGACAGCTAGAAACTAACTCTCTCTCTTTCTTTCTCTCCCTCTCTTCCTCACTCTCTCTCTCTCCCTCTCTGTTGCTTGCTCTGCTCATTTCTCCCTTGATCGTCCCACATCACCTTCATTTTATCTTTATTTTTCCATCTTTCCCTCCCGAGGTGTCAGTTATTCTCTCCCTTAGCCTTCCTGTCAGTCTCTCTCTGCCCATTTCTTCCATTCTTCCATGTCGCCTTCCTCCTATTTCTTTCTTTCTATGTCTTTCTCTCTTTTTTGCATATACCCCTCCTTCTTTCCATCTCTCAATTTTATCCTTTTCTCTGCATTCCTCCCTTTCTGTTAAATACATTTCCCATCTCCTTCGCTGCAGCTGATTTACCTAAACTCTGCCCGCAGTCAACCATACTGCCCCTCTCTCTTTTTTCAGTGTCCCTCTATTGCTTATTCTCTCTTTCACCTATGGCTTCTGATGGGAAGAAAAAAAAATCTCCAAATAAACACGGGATTCCTTCCCCCACTAATCATTATTACTAGTAAGTGACAGTCCCGGGTTTTTTGGTTTCCAAGTTTGGTCAACGTCTCCAGAGAGGTTGAAGTCCTCTAAGAGGTGTCACCAGCAGTGAGCTGTGACTCCCAGGCTGACGGCGGGGAGTTAAAACTCCTGGTTGTCAGAAGACCAGCATCACAAACAGTCATAAATCATTTTGAGTTTATGCATGGACAGCCAATGAGGCCAGGTTTTTGCCTCTTCTGTGGCATGGAGCAAAACCCGCGTAATATCTAATATCCAAGCAGCTCCATCAGCAAATGTTACATTTCTTTACCAATTTTAAAATATGCCGTAAATTACCACGATTTTATTTTTCTTAGAGTTGTGAATGTGTACTGTGTAATGTCTATGTACCCTTCTGACTCCCAACCAAGAGTGAATATTTTTCACTCTTATTTTGAATTGGCATTGTATTTTTATGAAATGTCAGTTGTAATAAAGATGTTTTTTGAGAATGATAGGAAAATCCAGAGTCCTCTATAAGATAATATTATCTAATTTAGAAAACAATAGAGATATAAACATGTGCAGAGTGGCATAGAAAAAGAATGTAAAAATAAAAATTAACACATAGTATATCTACAGCTAGTTTCTGATTTCCTCTTGTTGCATATGCGAATTGGACAAAGTCATGACCTGGTATTCAGGGTTCAAATCCGTTTTGTTTCTTATTCAAGTGTCATTTGGTGCAAATGCACCACAAACTGATCTCACAAAATGCATGTGCGTGGTATGCACCTTGATGTTCCACGTGCAAAGTTTAGGCCTGGGCGCTGTTAAAACCACCAAAATCCAAAATTGCCCTGAAAATGAGCATAATCATCATGTCATGCCTCAGTATTGCAGTGAAGAACCATGCAATTGGAATGCAGACCATGGCATGGACACAAGATAATGCGTCAATCCACTCTCATGTCCACCTGTCCACAATTTATCAACTAGCGATGCGTCAACAACAAACTGGAAGAATGGAAGATCAATCTAGACCCACCAAAAAAGTGTGACAAAAGCACCGCAAGACTGTTACATCAGACTCAGCCATCTTTGGAACCGCTTTCAAACTGGAAATGAGATGGCAAATGCTACGAGTAGACAACAAATCAGCTTAAGAACTGTATGCCAGCGCCTTGCTGCACAGGGTTTGTTGCCATGTCCTCCGTACAATAGCCAGATCTTGAACCACAGTCCCAGATGGTAACAGAACTTTTCATCCCCAAATTTTTCATCCCTGGATTCTTCATCCCTGAGGACTTTTCATCCCCAAATTTTTCATCCCTGGATTCTTCATCCCTGAGGACTTTTCATCCCCAGAGCCTATTATAAGGGTTGAGGCTAGGGTTAGGGATACTGTTATGATACAGGAAGAGGGCAAAGCATTATTGGGGATGAACCATTCAGGGACAAAGAGCCTGGGGATGAAAAGTTCATGGGGACAAAAAGTCCAAGGACGAAAAATTAATGGACAAAAAATTTGGGGACGAAGAGTCTAGGGACAAAGAGCTGTCACAGACTTGCACGACAACGATAGGCTGCAGCAGGGGGTCATTTGGGACAGAGAGGATGGAGAGATGTTGTTTGCTCCAATGAATCGCTACTAAACATCAGGATTCCAGATGGAGGCTTACATCTATACCGCTGTGCAGGTGAATGGTTCGCACGGAACTGTGTTATTGAGAGGAGTTGTTTCAGTGGTGGAAGTGTCACGGTATGGGGAGCCATCAATGCTCAATTTCAATACCACCGTGTAATTGCACTGGTACTCTCACAGCACAATGCTACAATACTCACATTCTCGAGCCATTCCCAGTTCCACTGCTCCAGCAACTCGGTACTAACAAACCAGTGTTTAAGCATAACAATGCCCCACATAGCGTGATTTTTGCTGAATTTTCTGCAGGACCATCATGTTTAAGTACTGCAGGGCCCCTCAAGATCTCCACACATGAACCCTATCGAACATCAATGGGATGAACATCAGCTGCCACGCAACGTTGCTGAACTCACACAAGCCTGGCAACATCATTGGACAGCGATACCGCAAGAACAAACACAATGTTTGTCAATTCCTCGTCGTCTTCAGTCGTGCATCAGATCACGGAGTGGGCACAGTTATTGACTGTAATTGGCGCTCACAATACAACTTCTCATTTGAAGTTTTGAGTTTCTGCGTTTTTCAATAATTAATCAGACTTTGAAAAATGAAGTGATTTTACTCCTTTTAAAAGATCTCGTTTTTGATCTCAACTTGCATTTTCTGTGCCTCTCAGTATATATGGAATGCAGTCAGACCCCTTTAAATTTGTCATGTTGCAGCCTAATGCTTAGAATTGTTTAAATTCATCCCCTCACCCCCAATCTACACTCAATTCGTCATATAGACGCACATGTAAACATGCACTTCGCACATGTAAACTAACACAGTATCTTTAGTCGCGAAACGATCTGATCGCAAAAATATTTGCTTTTATGGCTGAAACTAGAGAGTCTAGTGACTCTACAAATAAAATCCTGAAGCTCTACAAAATGCAGGACGATTAGCGGTATAAATACGAGTGTTTAAATGGTAGTAAACATACCTGAGAACGCCGCAATCTTGGCGTGTCGCGTCTACTGAATGCAAAGCAATCGGCCTCGATAACTCGCCTTCACTCGTTCTTTCGTCTCAAAAATTAGCTACAACTAATAATAAATGCTTCTTCTAGCTATATCTGGAAGGAGAAGTCGCGAACATAAAGAATAATTACATAAACAGCCTCTATATTGTAGGTATTACACTCTTGGTCAGTCAAGCACTTAGCGTTGTTAAGGAATGTCTAGTTTGCTTGCCCACCAGAGACTTGTTGCTATGGGAGAATAGTTTGATTATAAGTATATAAGTGACAGGATATTGAAAAAACAAACATATTATGAAGTTCCCAGAGATTTCGATTATTTTAAACAGATTAATATAACTGGACTTTAACTTCATTGGGGACAGTGGTATGACTCCCACAGGAGCATTGTGGCAGTCAGGGCTTTGTGACTACGCCCGCCCCCCTCTGAGCGTAAAACCAGAGATGCTACCCCCCACAGGCAGGCTGCAGGAACATTCTAGGGAGACAGTCATAAAAGTTTTACTGCTGGCTCTGGATCGAGCTTATCAGCCACTTGTTCAGATACTACAAGGTAAAAATGAATTTAAAGAAATTTAAGCATAAGGCTGCATTATAACAAAAAAAGTGAAGGGGTCTGAATACTTTCAGAATGCACTAGTGTGCAATGATGAGAACAGAGGTCCGATTAATTTATGAGTATATTGAGGAAAAAATATGGGTAATAAACAAAAACATGGAAAACGTCCATTTTCTGTAACAATTGAAAGGTGTCGGGATTTTTTTTTTTTTTTGACTCATTTACATTGCAATAACAGAAACTCCGAAAACTCAGCATTATCTGATGCAGCCAGTTTTCATTAATAACACATACCTGTCAACTCTTATGCATTCGGCATGAGTTTAAGTGGAATTTTTACGTTCCTCTGCTGTAGACAGCAATAATTCTTTCAACGCGTATGTAAGAGATTTTCGCGTGGAATTTAAGTTATTGTGGATGGAGGAGTTTGAAGCAATGGAATTGCATAAAGACGTTTATTTCATTTAAACAATCATAAAACAAATGCATTGCTTCCTAGCCCAACCCCTGAGTGAATATAAGTGTGAGAAGTCTGGAGTCGTAATCAGTGTGCATTATAAATGAAAACTGGCCACATCTGATAATGTAGAGAGTTTTTGGAGTTTCTGTTATGGTAATTTAAATGAATGATTGAAAACAGGTCATGACCAATCATTAATTTTAAGGGATTGTTTGAGCTTCCCCTATTGCCAGTTCACGAGCCACCGCTGGTGAATGTTTTGATAAGAGGGCTCAGTTCTTCAAAATGAGTACCAAAAATTTCAATCAATGTTTCTGTTTAAGCTCTGCTCAATAAAGTGAGTCGACATTGGCGTGGGACAATGTGCAATGCCTGTGGAACTTTAAATGCAAAATACTCCGTGTCAGACAGCCAAAAAAAAAAAGAGGACGATTAGAACAGATTGATAACGAAGTAAAGAATCAAAAGAAAAATTTTAACAACAAACAGAACAATGAACAGATTTATTTATTTGCGGGCCATCTTTTTTGGATGTTCTGTTTGTTGATGATATATTTTTATTCTTTATTTCGTGAAAAATCTGTTCTCATATCAATACTGAACATGGAGTATTTTGCATTTCGCGTCGGACAGTCTTGAGCGTGCATGCGATATTTAATTCACAATGTCAATGGTCATGGAATTGATTTGGTCACTGACTACAAGCACTATTTTATTTCTGGTATGGAAAGAAAGCGTGAATCTGTTCGATCCATCTGACTAATTTTCAAAAGAGAGACCGAATAAAGACTGTTGTCCATCTTCAATGGAAGAAAACAGATGAATGAACGGACGCGTATATTCGTGTCTTTGCATTGACTGTAGATATATATACAGGTTGTGGTTGGATGAGAAAGATGTGGTTATTAGTTTGCGTCACAGCTGCGTTGATTAAGCCAGGTGTTGTTTCCATTACGCGTACCAACCGCCTTTAATCTTACATCAGGACAATCGATAAAGATACTATAATATATGTCCTGATTCAGATAGTTTCAATAAATAGTTGCTGTAATTATTTATTGCATAGAAATGTGCCTGACATTCTGGAAACCTGCCTGTGAGGTTTCTGACGTGTGCGCGCTGTGCGCCGGTCAGCCAAATTACCAGTGCAAAGTAAGTAAACCAGGTTGGAGCTGGCGAGCTTTCTGGGTTTAAGCACCATGCTACTAGGCCAAGGAGGGTCCTAGCTGAGGCAGAAGGTCTCAGTGTGCTTGCCTTAACACTAGAACTGCCATGACGGTCATTTTGACCGTTTCGAAATTTGTTTGCGTCATAACTTTTCAAAATAAAAGAATACAACCTTGAGGGTCACTGACTTTTCCTAAAAGTGTCAATATTTTAAAGTGCAATTGATTTAAAATAGATTACACCTACGAAGCATAAAATACCACCAAATCTACCTATTTCTGCCATTAGCGGTCTCACTGACCGTATAGTTTTGCGGCTGTTATTTTTTTCGAAAAAATTATCTTTTGGTTGCCTAGCAACTAACCGATGCCACTGTCAGAGTTGGTAGAGTAGAGCCATCTAGAATTATTTTATTGGGCAGCACTGGCAAAAAGTTTGCGCCAGCAGTACCCGGAGACACTGGCACCAAAACGGAGGTAGTGCCAGGTCCGCAGAAGCTGCTCACAAATTAAGACGCTTGTCACCTGCTGAAGATGCTTCAGACCCGTCTATGGGAATTGCTCCTGGAGAACGGAGGTCACCTGCGCGGACCATTACGAGTAGACTAAATGCTACGCTACACCAATAAATAAAACGCAAGTGTGTACTTGTCTGAAAGTCGGACAGGGTTTCAATATAGGCTAACTTCATGTCTGACAGTCGGATAGTGTCAATATAACTCCGTGTCCGAAAGTCGATTATTGTTTTTAATCTCTTAAAATCTACTGAAACTTTTAGATTTTAAACGTGAATGTTTTTATCAGAGGGCTCATTTCTTCAAGATGAGTACCGAGAATTTCAATCAATGTTTCTGCTATTTAAGCTCTGCTAAATAAAGTCGACATTGGCGCGGGACTTTGTGCATTTATGACGAATTTAGCGTCTGTCGGACAGAGATCCTAAAATACTCTGTGTCCGAAAGTTATAAGAGTTTTATTTTTTCGAGTATTCCAGCAATTAGCCTATTAGACGTAGAAACTTGGCCATGTTTGTGTTCGACCTTCACAAAATGCAAATTGATAGCTATCCACTTTTCTTGATCTTTTTATTCGTCTGTTTTCTTTCTTTGAAGATAGACAACAGTTTTTATTCAGTCTCTCTTTTGAAAATTAGTCAGATGGATCAAACAGATTCACGCTTCATTTCCACACCAGAGATAAAATAGTGCTTGTAGTCATTGAGCAAATCAATTCCATGACCATTGACAATGTGAATTAAATATTGCATGCATGATCAAGACTGTCGGACGCGAAATGCAAAATACTCCATGTCCGGTAGACAACAGAAAGTAAAAGTAGCCTATTGATATGAGAGCAGATTTATAACGAAATAAAGAATAAAAATATATCACCAACAAACAGAACATCCAAACAAGATGGCCCGCAAATAAATAAATTGCAGTGTTCATTGGTTGTTCTGTTTGTCGTAAAAATGTGTTTGATTCTTTATTTCGTTATCAATCTGTTCTAATCATCCTTTTTATTAGGCTGTCGGACACGGAGTATTTTGCATTTAGGCCTAATATCCGACAGGCATTGTACGGACTTCATTGTATTTAAAAAATTGCCCAAATAAATTGATTGCAGAGCACATTGGGTGTTCTGATTGTTTCTGATTGAAATTTTCGGTACACATCTTGAAGAAATGAGCCCTCTGATCAAAACATTCACGTTTAATATCTAAAAGATTCAGTGGATTTTAAGAGATTAAAAACAATAGGCCTAATCGACTGTCGGACACGGAGTTACATTGAAACTATCTGACTGTCGTACACGGAGTTATATTAAAACCCTGTCCGACTTTCGGACACATGGACATTGCGTAAATAAAAAGTTAATCAGAAAAAAAAGTTCAGCACCTACCTATTGTGTTCTAATCCGTGTCATTGTTCCGATTAATTATTTCATAATAAATAAGATATTCTATATGGTTATGTTGTTAGGCTACAAATGTTGAATCCGAATGTGTATTAATCAAAATAGATGTTTTTAATTGTTGTTTTTGTCGTTCTGAATTGTTTAATTATTTCTTTACCCAAAAATATCGTTGTGAATGTTTACAATAAAGCCACTTTCACACTGGACTCGAACAAATTTTTCGTACGACAGATCACTTTCAAAAGTCAATGCAAAGACGCGAATCCGCGCAAAACACGCGTATTTGCATCTTTGCATTGAATTTGATTGTAACCTGTCTTGCGAAAAATTCGTTTCGCGTCCGGTGTGAAAGCAGCTTAATTCATGTTAATTATACATAATTCTATTACCTAAATATTCATACATGTATTATTAAACTTGTTAAAACGTAATGCTGGTGTTGTTTCATTCTTTTAAGATATATGGTAACATACAAGATGCATTAATTGCTTAATTAGGTGCTCAGTGAGACGGATTAGAATGCTTTGAACCAAGCGGTCTAAATGACCGTTCATGGCAGTTCTAGTAGTGATAAAATTCCGGCGCTTCTAGTGTTAACAGCCAGGGAAAAGAAAGTCGTAGCGGTCTCCATTATAATAATGGGGTCTGGCTACAGCGTCAGCACTAGACCCCTGCCCCAGGCCAACCGTGATGACGTCTTTTACGTTCTGTTTTGAAATGGCCTGAAACGTGCCTAGCGGATGCTGCAGCCCTAATATCTTAGCAGTTGCAATACATCTGACTCCATATTAAATTTAGAACACAAAATTTAGTTTTAATCAATCATGGTTACCATGCGTTTGCATAATGATTGATCTGACTCCAATATATGAACTACAAATTACTTTAGACCTCTGTTTTAGGACTCATGACTGGTCTATACCTTACTCCGCAGGACTAAAACATCTGGACAGTCCAATTCGGTGAATCAATGCAGAGCTTGGAGGTGTTATTAAGCACGACAATTTGACATAGAAAATAGCTATGACTAGGGATTATCGGGGCCCTAACGGAGTAACCCCAAAGTTTAACGGGCGCGTTCAAGGACTTGGGGTTAGAATTGTAAGATCTCTGTTCAGGGACTGAGAAGGTAACGAAATACGCCCCAACCGCTCAGGGATGCATTTCCAAAAACCACAGATGCTAACTTACATGGCTGGGCCCATTGACTGTGAAGGGACGAACTACGTAAGTTGCTAACTTACTTAGCAACTATGCTATTGGGAAACGCAACCCAGTTTAACGGAGTCTCCTCGAGGCCAAACAAAATAACACTCATCGCAATGGGGAAAATCCACCTGATAACGCAGAGGCCAAGTGTGTTGATCAGGCACGTGATTACAGACTACGTTACTCAATCAGCAGACAGGCTCCTGATTGGAAGGAACATGTTAGGCAGAATCAGACTCCCACAACCAGATGCAAATATCAATTTATTTCACCAGGCAGGCACATTTAAATTGCAAAACCAGTTACATAGTTGCAGAAAGATTAAAATAAGAAGTCATCTCATACCTGGCGCGGCTCAAAACTACACATATACACAATGTATATGGAGGAAGATGAATACAAGCTTCCCTGACTTCTTTGTTTCTCCCCCTTTTATGCCCGAAATCCAGGTTGCGCCTTATGGCGGGGTCATAAATCATTTTGGGTAATTAGAGACAGGAAATCTCCCCCCTCTCCAGAGAATCTTTTGGAGGAGTCATTACCAGAGGGACAACTGAAGTATATATTTCTTTTCAAAGTTATTGAATGAGGGTATGGCACAATTTTAATTCTTCTAAGATATGCCCCATGCGACTCTTAAAATTTATTGGATCAAAATGATTCTAAACACCACCTGCTTGCACTATAGTTGGCTATGGAACGTCTGGTACACTACAGCATTACAAAGATAATCTGCATTAGTGTTACTAATCTGCTCTTATCATCCAGCATAACAGAAATACGCATTATTCTGGTTACATGGTGGGTGAAACGAGTAATTTAAATCAGAAATTAAAAAATCTTTGGAAATTCTTACATAGAAGGCAATGTAATTGAGGGTTACTGGCTCAGTCCTGTCAAAGTCCAGTTGATGGAACTGTGGCACGGTCCAACATAGGCAGTGCAGGCCAAAAGTTCATGGTTAGGCTGTTTTCTGGTGGTTTGCAAGACATTTGACGCCAACCATTACTTCAGAGATAGTTCATGATCTCCGCAGCAGGTGGCTGCTCCATCTGCAGCAAATTCGATTGGCAAATAAAGTTAGCATCAGGAAGACCCTAATTTAGTTCGCTCCCATGTCTTCGGAAGGTCACTGTTAGGTGGCTGAGGCTTTTAGAACAATACAGGTCTTTTGGCCAGGGTCATGCATTCGTGACACAGCACACTGTTCTTTCTCTTTCATTGCCGCTTACATCTTCATCTCCTGGCCTAGAAGTGTCTCAGCCAGGATACAGGGGCCATTCAGATAAGTTGATCAGCGTCATACTTCTGTAAAAAAAAGTCCTTAAGTTTCCATTCTCTCTGAATGCTATTGTGGCTAATATGGGCCACTTCAGCGGTGACTTTTTCGACAAAATTGTCTCTGCTTCTTGATGAATATGTGACACCTCCCCCTACTATGCCGCCACACCCATCTCGGCGGACGTCCATCGAGCAAATTGCCAAATTGGCTACGCACGGTGTTGCACCGCACAAAATTACCACTGCACGGGCTGCAGTGGACGAAATTACCACGCTATGCCATGCTGCTTCACGCTGCACCACCCTGCGCTGCAGCAAGAAATCAGAGCCCAATCTCTCCAAAAGACATTATTAGGGCCCGAGCACCGACCGGTGCCAGGGCCCGGAATGGGTCCTGGCACCGAAGGTGCGAGGAACCTATTGTTTTTGATGGGATTTTTATTATTAGGGCCCGAGCACCGACCGGTGCCAGGGCCCGGAACGGGTCCTGGCACCGAAGGTGCGAGGAACCTATTGTTTTTGATGGGATTTTTATTATTCTTCTTCTTCTTCTTCTTCTTCTTTTTATTCTGCTACGAGAACGCATTTTTGAGGGCTTTGCCATGCACGAAAACTCACAAAAATTTGCCCACACGTCAGTCGTGGTGAAAATTGCAAAGTATTATTATTTTTGTGCTTGGTCATGCCCCCGTGGCTCTATAGCGCCACCAAACACACAGCCATTTTGGAACGCACTTGCTCGGATTCTCACAAAATTTGATAGGGTCATAGAAGTCATCTTATATTTTTTTGTCAATTTTTTTGAAATTTTTTTGCCTCACAGGAAGTGAGCTATGAGCCATTTCCTGCGTTTTTTCAGATTTTACGAACACATTTTTGAGGGCCTTATCATACTCGAAAAGACACCAAACTTCACTCATAGACTTAGAATATTAAGTTCCTTGATTCGATATCTCATTTGGCACTATGTGTGACATGGTGGCTCTATAGCGCCCCCTAATACATAATTGCATATTTGAGGGCATCAACATGCTTAAAAACTCGCAAAACTTTGCAAACACATTAAGCTGGTTATACTTTTTACTAGGATCTAGGGTTCACAGAAAGATGTGGCTAAATTGCATTACAGCGCCACCTAGAAAATTTCAATGAAGCAGCCCTCACAGCGTGTTTAACCTGCATGTACAAAATTCGATGGACATGTGTACTAGGCCAAGACCTAAAAAAAAGTCTCTTGGTGCCATGACCTAGACTCAACAGGAAGTCCGCCATTTTTAATTGAATTTGCAAATTTTTTTAATTTTTTGCCATTCACAGGCATCGTACTTTAACGAACTCCTCCTAGAGATTTTATCCGATCAACGTAAAATTTCGCATATGACATCTTAAGACCTTGGCAATGATAAATTGCGAAGCTTTTTTTGATTCATCGAACTTTGTATCCGTGGCGTCGCGGCGAATTTTGATGTTCCGCCATGAAACAGGAAGTTGGTTTTACGCACACATGCTTTGTGAGAGTTGCGCGAAACTTCACAGGCTGGATAATAGTCTACTTCCAAGTATACCCACATGTTGATATTGGATTGGGTGTGGTCAAGTGGCTCCACAGCGCCCTCTTGACACGGCCATGTTGAGATAAAAGTGCTTTAATGTTCATGAAATTTGGTGTGGTCATTGCGTTTGTCATGTCGAGTGATGGTAATTTTTTTGAAGTTTTTTGGCCAAACAGGAAGTGAGCTATGAGCCATTTCCTGCGTTTTTCCAAATTTTAGAAACACGTGTTTGGAAGCCTTAGAATACTCAAAATCTTGCAAAAAGTTGCACAAATTATAATAGACTTATTGTCTTCAATTTTATACATCAATTTACACTAAATTTGGCACAATGGCTCTTTAGCGCCCCCAATCAGATTTTTAAAAGAATTGCCCTTTTGAGGGTCTCAGCATGTTCGAAAACTCACAAAATTTTGTAAATGTATAAAAACCATCATTCCTATTACTCTGACAAAAAACTTACAAATCGACATGGCAAAAATGGCATTATAGCGCCCCCTGGAAAATTTCAAATAAGCAGCCCTCGCAGCCCGGTAAACCCACATGTATGAAATTCGGTAGACATGTGGAATATGCCGAGACCTACAAAAAAGTCTCTTGGTGCCATGACCTAGACTCAACAGGAAGGCTGCCATTTTTAATTGAAATTGCAACTTTTTTTTTTTTTTTGCCATTCACAGGTGTCGTACTTTAACGAACTCCTCCTAGAGATTTTATCCGATCAACTTAAAATTTGGCATTTAATATCTAAAAACCTTGCTGACGTTAAATTGCGAAGCTTTTTTGATTTCATCGAACGATGCATCCGTGGCGTAATGGCGAATTTTGATGTCCTGCCATGAAACAAGAAGTTGCTTTCAATTCCACATACTTTGTGGGATTTGCCTGAAACTTTCCAAGCTTGATAAAATTGTCCGCCCAAGTATAGATATATGCTTATTTTATATCGAGAGGTGCCAGGTGGCTCCACAGCGCCCTCTAGATATGGCCATGTTCAGATAAAAGTGCTTGAAAGTTCATGAAATTTGATATGATCATTGCATCAGTCATTCTCCGCAATTGTTAATTTTTTGAAATTTTTTTGCCAAACAGGAAGTGAGCTATGAGCTATTTCCTGTGTTTTTCCAAATTTTATGAACACACGTTTTAAGGCCTTAGAATGCTCCAAAACTTGCAAAACCATCCAAAAATTAGAACTGTCTTATTCTCTTCAATACATCCATCAATTGGCACTAAATGGGGCATAATGGCTCTATAGGGCCCCCAATAATATTTATAAAAGAATTGCTCTTTTGAAAGTCTAAACATGCTGGAAAATTTACAAAAATCAAAACACTCATGGAGCCCCGTATTTCGATTACTGTGTTGTAGATTTTTTGCACAGGCAAGTCAAAATGGTATCATAGCGCCCTCCAGAAAATTTTTGCACTCCCATCAGGAAACCACATTGTACGCGGTCGAGCTGTGTCCAATGGCTCTGAATGGACACCTGCAGCCATCAAGATCTTGCTGCCACCCCAATGTGCACAGGGGGGGCGAGGGCCCTTTCAACGCTGCTTGCAGCTTTAATTCTTCTTCTTCTTCTTCTTCTTCTTCTTTTTATTCTGATGCGAGAACGCATTTTTGAGGGCTTTGCCATGCACGAAAACTCACAAAAATTTGCCGACACGTCAGTCATGGTGAAAATTGCAAAGTATTATTATTTTTGTGCTTGAACATGCCCCAGTGGCTCTAAAGCGCCACCAAACACGCGGCCATTTTGGAGCGCACTTGCTCGGATTCTCACGAAATTCAATAGGGTCATAGTAGTCATAATAAATTTTTTTGTCAATTTTTTTGAAATTTTTTTGCCCTACAGGAAGTGAGCTATGAGCCATTTCCTGCGTTTTTTCAGATTTTACGAACACATTTTTGAGGGCCTTATCATACTCGAAAACTCACCAAACTTGGCTCATTGACTAAAAGTATTAAGTTCTTTCATTCGATATCTCATTTGGCACTTGGTGTGACATGGTAGCTCTAAAGCGCCCCCTAATACATAATTGCATATTTGAGGGCCTCAACATGCTCGAAAACTCACGAAACTTTGCAAACATATTAAGCTGGTCATACTTTTTACTAGGATATAGGTTTTACAGATTGATGTGGCAAAATTGCATTACAGCGCCACCTAGAAAATTTCAATGAAGCAGCCCTCGCAGCGTGTTTAACCTACATGTACAAAATTCGGTGGACATCTGTACTATGCCAAGACCTAAAAAAAAGTCTCTTGGTGACATGACCTAGACTCAACAGGAAGTCCGCCATTTTTTATTGAATTTGCAACTTTTCTTAATTTTTTGCCATTCACAGGCGTCGAACTTTAACGAACTCCTCCTAGAGATTTTATCCAATCAACTTGAAATTTGGCACAGGCCATCTAAAGACCTTCGCCATGTAAAATTGCGAAGCTTTTTTGGATTCATCGAAATTTGTGTCCGTGGCCTTGCGGCGAATTTCGAAGTTCCGCCATGAAACTGGAAGTTGCTTTTATGAGCACATGCTTTGTGAAATTTGCGTAAAACTTTACAGGCTTAATAATAGTCTTCTTCCAAATATACCTATTTGTTGATATTGGATTGGGTGTGGTCAGGTGGCTCCACAGCGCCCTCTTGACACGGCCATGTTGACATAAAAGTGCTTGAATGTTCATGAAATTCGGTCTGATCATTGCATTTGTTTTTTTGGGCTATGCGTATTTTTTTTTTAAATTTTCGGCCAAACAGGAAGTGAGCTATGAGCCATTTCCTGCGTTATTCCAAATTTTACGAACACACATTTGAAGGCCTTAGCATCCTCGAAAACATGCAAAACTTGGCAAAAATTATATTTGTCTGATTGTCTTCAATTTGAGATAAAAATTGGCAGTAAATCTGGCATTATGGCTCTATAGCGCCCCCAATCAGATTTTTAAAAGAATTGCCTTTTTGAGGGTCTCAGCATGCTCAAAAACTCACAATATTTTGTACAATTATAAATACCATCATTCTTATGACACTGATAAAAAATTTACAAATAGGCGTGGCAAAAATGGTATTATAGCGCCCCTTGGAAAATTTCAAAGAAGCAGCCCTCGCATCGTGGTTGACCTGCACGTATGAACTTCGGTGGACATGTGGAATATCCTGAGACCTAAAAATAAGTCTCTTGGTGCCATGACCTAGACCCAACAGGAAGTTTGCCATTTTTAATTGAAATTGCAACTTTTTTAGATTTTTCGCAATTCGCAGGTGTAGTACTTTAACGAACTCCTCCTTGAGATTTTATCAGATCAACCTAATATTTGGCAAATAATATCTAAAGACCTTGCTAATGTTAAATTGCGAAGCAATTTTGATTTCATCGAACGATGTATCCGTGGCTTCGTGGCGAATTTTGATATCCCGCCATGAAACAGAGAGTTGCTTTTACTGCCACATACTTTGTGGGATTTGCCTGAAACTTCTTATGCTTGATAAAATTGTCCTCAGAAGTATAAACATATGCTAATATTGGATTGGGAGGTGATAGGTCGCTCCACAGCGCCCTCTAGATATGGTCATATTAAGATAAAAGTGCTTGAATGTTCATGAAATTTGGTGTGATCATTGCATTTGTCATTCCGGGTAATGTTTAATTTTTTGAAATTTTTTGGCCAAACAGGAAGTGAGCTATGAGCTATTTGCTGCGTTTTTCCAAATTAATGTTGTAGATTTTGCACACAGGCATGTTAAAATGGTATCATAGCGCCCTTCAGAAAATTTTTGCACTCCCCTCAGGAAAACACATTGTACGCGATCCAGCAGTGTCCAATGGCACTAAATGGACACCTGCACCCATCAGGATCTTGCTGCCACCCCAACGTGCATGAGGGATGCAAGGGCCCTTTCAACGCTGCTTGCAGCTTTAATTATTTTTGTTTTTGCTATAAATTATCATCTGTTTACTTAATTTCCACTATTTTATCCAATATTACGTGAAATAAATTTATACTTGAATAGTATTTGGTTTCTGATTCATCTTTGTTTTGTTAAGTGCACAGTCACCACAGCTGACATCTGTCTATATATATATATATATATATATATATATATATATATATATATATATATAGAAGGTTATAAGCTCTTTTGGAAGGATAGATATAATAGGTGAGGAGGGGGTGTAGCACTCTTTGTGAACAAAAACATAAATGTACAGGAAATTCCTGAAATTGAACATTCCTTGCCCTGTGAAGATATCTGGGTCAGGCTCATTGGCAAACACGAGACAGGTTTAAACATAGGAGTATGCTATCGACCGCCAGCTTTGTACAGTACAGTCAATGAAATTCTTTTTAAGAGGATTAGGCAAGCTTGTAGAGGTGGAGGGACTATTATTATGGGAGACTTAAATTATCCTGGTATCAATTGGGAAGTGGTGAAAGAAGAATTTCTAGATGTTATGAATGATAATTTTTTGGTGCAGTATGTGAATAAACCTACAAGAGAGAAGGCAATTTTAGACTTAGTGCTCTGTAATGACCCAGATAAAATTAGCAATTTTGAGGTACTGTTAATTTTGATGTTTCATGGGAAGTAAAAAACGGTGTATTCAAAAAATAAAATTTTCAATTTTAGGCAAGCAAACTTTGACAGTATGCGCTCATATCTAAGTGAAATAAAATGGGTGACACTCCTGGGCTGTGATTCCGTAAATGAGATGTGGGAAAGATTTAAGGGGGTTTTACCTGAATCGCAATGCAGATTCATTCTAAAGGTGTCCGAAAGTAAGCTGAAAAGGCAGAATCCTCAGTGGATGACCAAAAGTATTCGTAGGATTTTGAGGGAAAAGAGGAATCTTAATAAGATGTACATGAAGGATAACAATGAGAACACTAAAGCTGAATACTGCAAAATGCTGGCTGTGGTCAAAAAAGAGCTGAGGAATGCTAGAAGACTGTGTGAAGGACAAATTGCAGAGGGGGCAAAAACTAACCCTAAGCATGTCTTTCACTACTGTAGCAGGAAAAGGAAAGTCAAAGATCAGGTTAAGTGCATAAAGAATAAAAATGGATTGTGCTATATGATGACAAGGATATTGTGGATGCCTTAAACAGTTACTTTGTTGAGAATTTTACCTCAGAGTGGGTCTTTATTTGGCTGGAGGGCATTTTAAATGCTCAAGATTATTTAGCAGAAATTGAGGTTAGGGATAACGAAGTATTAGATAAGTTGCATAAACTAAAGGCAGATAAGGCGGCGGGTCCTGATGGCTTATATCCTAGAGTGCTCAGGGAAGTTGGTGAGATCATCTTTAAGCCGCTATCCGCCATCTTCAGACGGTCTTTAGAAACTGGAGAAATACCAAATGATTGGAAACAGGACAATATAATACCAATAAATAGGGGACCATACGAGCCAGGAAATTACAGGCCAGTCAGTTTAACTTGCATTGCGTGCAGAATATTGGAATCTATCATAAAAGAAGAGCTGGACTTATTTCTTGAACATAAAAGTATTTTGAGGGATAGCCAACATGGTTTCTGAAAGGGAAGATCATGCCTGACAAACCTAGAATTTTTTGAAGAGGCCACCAAGACTTATGACCAGAGCAGGGCTTATGACATCATATACTTGGATTTTCAGAAAGCATTTGATACAGTACTGCATAAGAGACTAATTTTTAAAACGAGCTCCATTGGAGTTACAGGAGGTATTCTGGAGTGGATTCAAAACTGGTTGCAGGACAGAACACAAAGAGTGGTGGTCAGTGGTATCTCATCTGAGCTAGGTATAATGGGGAGTGGCGTCACCCAGGGATCGGTGTTGGGACCCCTGCTGTTCCTCATCTACATTAATGACCTTGATAGGAATATTGAGAGCAGATTAGTCAAATTTGCAGATGATACTAAATTGGGGGGTTTGGTACATGCAGTACGGGCCAAAAGTTTGGACACACCTTCTCATTCAATGCGTTTTCTGTATTTTCACGACTATTTACATTGTAGATTCTCACTGAAGGCATCAAAACTATGAATGAACACATGTGGAATTATGTACAGAACAAAAAAGTGTGAAATACCTGTAACTGAAAACATGTCTTATATTCTAGTTTCTTCAAAGTAGCCACCCTCTGCTCTGATTACTGCTTTGCACACTCTTGGCATTCTCTTGATGAGCTTCAAGAGGTAGTCACCTGAAATGGTTTTCACTTCACAGGTGTGCCTTGTCAGGGTTAATTAGTGGAATTTCTTGCCTTATCAAGGGGGTTGGGGCCATCAGTTGTGTTGTGCAGAAGTCAGATTGATACAAAGCCGACAGCCCTATTGGACAACTGTTTGATACATACGTACATAATTCCACATGTGTTCATTCATAGTTTTGATGCGTTCAGTGAGAATCTACAATGTAAATAGTCATGAAAATAAAGGAAACGCATTTTTAAAAATTTTTTAAATCAACCCATGAAATACCGAGAGTGAATGTCTGCGTTTCATTGGAACATGGACCAGTTCAATCATTAATTGGCCAATTAATAAGTAAATTATTTTTCGGCACTGAATTTAGACCATGATTTCGTCGCTGTTAGATGGCATACGGTGAGAAACCATGTCTTCAGTTGCCAATTACGATAATTGGAAAAGACGTCAATTAAGGAAAATGATTGAGATCTACCCAGGACTAAAAGGGACGTGTCTTTGCTCCCCCCGTAGCTCTGCTACTGGGTGGCAGGCATGATAAAGTGTGCGTTCAAATAAAATAAAAATAAACATAAAAGTATACCTTTTGTAAAAAATAAAGAGTCTTGAAGTGTTACTATGGCATCTGCCCTAGTATAAAGTGCCTGTAAAAGAACAGCTATGAGCCCGGAAATGGTTGGAAAAGTAATGAAAACAACAAAATGACGTATCCGCTTTCCCAGCTTGAAGGGAAAAAATGCCTAACAGCGTCCCCGGTTTTAAAGGGTAAAATGCACCCATGCTGTCCCGGTTTAAATGGGTTAAATCATGAATTAATTGTGATTACCCTCACCTTTGAGTCCAATTTCATTAGCCACACCCAGGCCTGAATACTGCCAGACCTGTTGAATCAAGAAATCACTTCAATAGAACCTGTTCACAAAGTTAAGTAGGCTAAAAGATCTCAAAAAGCAACACGTCATACCGCGATCTTAAGAAACTCAAGAACAGAGGAGAAACAAAATATTCGACATCTGTCAGTCTGGAAAGCCATTTATAAGGCTTGGGGACTCCAGTGAATCATGGCCATTCTCCACAAATGGAGAAAACTTGGTGAACCTACCCAGGAGTGGCCGGCCTATCAAAATTACTCCAAGAGCGCATCGACGACTCATCCAGGATGTCACAAAAAAAGCCAAAACAACATTTAAAGAACTGCAGGCCTCACTTGCCTCAATTTAAGTCAGTGTTCATGATTCAACAATAAAAATGAGACTGGGCAAAAATGGCATCCATGGGAGAATTCCCAGGTGAAAACCACTGCTGACCAAAAAGAACACAATGGCTTGTCTCACATTTGCTGAAAACCATCTTGATGATCCCCAAGACTTTAGGAAAAATATTCTGTGGACTGACGAGACAAAAGATGAACTTTCTGGAGAGTGCGCGTCCAGTTACATCTGCTGTAAAACTAACACAGCATTTCATTAAAAGAGCATTATACCAAAAGTCAAACATGGTGGTGGTAGTGCAATGGTTTGGGGCTGCTTTGCTGCTTCAGGACGTGGAAGACTCGTAGTAATTGATGGAACCATGAATTCTGTTCTCTACTGGAAAATCCTGAGGGAGAATGTTCAATCATCAGTTCAAGACCTAAAGCTCAAGCGCACCTGGGTTATGCAGCAGGACAATGATTCAAAACACACCAGCAAGTCCACCTCTCAATGGCTTAAAAAAAACCCAAACTGAATGTTTTGGAGTAGCCTAGACTTAAATCCGCTTGAGATACAGTGGCATGACCTTTAACAGGCCATTCATGCTGAAAAACCCTCCAATGTGGCCAAATTAAAACCATTCTGAAAAGAGGAGAGGGCTAACATTCTTCCTCAGCGATGTGAAAGACTCCTTGCTAGTTATCACAAAGGTTGGATTGCAGTTGTTGACGCTGAGGGATGCACATCCAGTTATTAGGATTTCGGGGACAATTACTTTTTCATATTGGGCCAGGTGGGTTTGGAGAGATTTTTCCCCTGAAAAAATGATTAAAAAACTGCACTTTGTATTTACTCTGGTTGTCTTCCTCTAATATTAAAATTTGTTTGGTGATCTAAAACATTTGAGTGTGACAAATACACACACACACACACAAAAAAAATAGAAATCAGGAAGGGGGCAAATACTTTTTCATGGCATTGTGTATTTATATATCATAGAGATAATACTTAATTCATATTGGGATATAAAGAGAGAGTTACTAAGACGATAATTGATAAACACTACAAACTAATAGTCAATACGACTGTCATTTGTACTTCTATTGTCACAGAACTCTGCCGCTGTTGTCGTTTTTTTTTTTTTTTTTTTGTGACTGCATTCACCAAAGGTGTTGGTGTTCCCATATGGTATGTGATAATATATTTACAAACACAGCACGTCATGCCAATAAGTCATTCCAATTTAGAGAGAGAGACAGAGAGCGGGAGGAGTTGTTATCTGTGGTACTACTGATGACTTTTGTTGTATTAGTTGCATTATATTCATATGTATTGATATTACTGTTTGGTTTTTATTACAACACTGATAGTTATGCTTTGATATTGTATGTATTCCCAAACAAGACGCACTGACACAGCCGAATATGAATTGAGAGACAGTGAAATCATGCAAGCAAAACAGAGAAAGAGTGACTGCAGAAAACTGAGTGCAGTACTGTAGAGCGCACCAAAGTGAAAGAGAGTGAGAAAAAGAGAGTGAACAAGTGAGAGAGAGAGAGAGAGAGAGAGGGAGGGAGTCTGAAAATAGCCCTACTTGTCTTTGCACACAGTCCAGCATGCTCTGAAATATCTGTGAAATAGATTAATGATCATTCGGTGCGTCATTGAGCCTACTCTTCCGGCCAGCATGCGTCGAGACCAAAGCGACTGAGAGCACATCCATATGCCATTAGAGCACTCCCACAGGACCACAGGGAAGCCGCAAGTGCCCTGCGCATTAGTCAGGCACTTAGCGTGGAGGGAAAATAATCTGGCTGCCATATGAGCATTAACACAGCCATACCGACAAGCTGCATTCTTCCATTACTATGCAAACTGATATTGCATCTTTAAATCGCATCTGTTCCCCAAACCCCATCACCTCCCATCCCCAGCTCCTCTCTACCTCATACACCACCTTTCAAAGCCAAAAAAGTAGAATAAAATGTGCGCGTTACTCCCTTTACTCGCCCCCAGCTGTCTTTGAAGTAATCGTGAAATGCACTTACACCTGTTTGTCTCTGTCTGTGTGTTGTGGAGCACGGTTGGAACATCACTTCAAAGCTTCCGAGGCCCAACTGTATAAAATCTGAACCCCCACACAAAAAAAAAAAACCAAACAAAAAAATACTGAAATGAGAACACCTAATTCAGGAGGCAGATTCAGTAGCTATGGCATTGGCTAAAAACTGCTGTTCAGTCATGTTTATGAAATACATTCTGGTCCAATTCTGATGATGCCAATTACATTGTACAAATCTTGGTACCATGCCACAAAAAGGTTCACATGAATGGGCATTGCATAATGTACTTTAGATTTCCAGCTCACATAAATACAGTTCATTGCAGTATTGGCAAATAGCTGCAACGATGATTTGGCATCCAGGCTCGGACACTCACATGCCCTGTGGCCTAATGAGCTTGAGGAGAGAGCAGAATATGTAAGGATATACTGCCCCCCCTGGGGATTATTGAAAGCCTATAGTGCTTGAGGTGAGATGTAAACAAGAAGAGTGACGCAGCAGCACTGAATGATGCATTGCAGCAGCAGGTAGAGCCATGTTTTTTGCTTAAATAGCAGCTTAACCTCTTCCACTCCAGAGTTGTCAATGGAAGGATAATCGCGCTGCTCTCACCTTGCCGTAAAGTGCATTACATCTCCAAACTCGTTCCCATTTAGGTTTCCTAATTACCAACTAATTGTTACTTTGCTCAGTTGCGAAGATCAATCTACATTTCCCCTCAGCTTAGTCCATTGCTATAATTATCTAGCATTTTCCTATCCACATTTATGGTAACATAAAATGTCAATATCTTACGAAGCTTCTGAATTCCTACAGCTCACAGAACAGAATATATTTATTTCTGCATCCGCCTCCGATAAGCTTTATATGCCTAAGAAAACATTTCTAATCAAAGTGACACTATCGTTAACTCCAGGATAAGCTGTTTGTGAATCTAATAACAAATTGATTAATGAATGAGTGACGCTTGAGTATCATTACAACACTACCTGCTAAGCGTCACTTATCCAGGAGTATAAATGCGGTTTTGCCGAGTTAGGTGCGCTTATTAAGGCTGCTCATGTAAAAATAAAACTCTGTCTACAACCAGTGACATTAACAAAGTACAGGTTAACACTCAGCCTATTTCTGACTATGAATCGGATAATAAACTTAACTTACTGAGCTTCCAATGAGCTGTGTTGCCATAAATGATTATGACACACAGCTTTGCATCAACGAGGACGGCTAAAATACGAAATTTCGTGGATGGTAATTAAGTGAAATTTCTCGTAATTCCATCTTGAAGTGGAGTGTTATCTCTTATATGTTGCTGAAGATGGTATTTAGATGAGGTTTACACTTTGTTTAATTAGATAATTACCATTCATACAATCTAATATAGCCTTTCTACAACTTTCCCAGAGAGCAAATTGCAAAGGCCTGATTAATTACTTTGCAAACCTTGAAAGTTTGATGCATGGAATGCATACAAAATTATTTTAAATTCATGCAATGGTTCAAACTCTCACAATGCACTAATATCCAATTTACTGAATTATTTAATCATCAACACTAAGATGTAAGAAGCATTGGTAATTTAATAAATTAACTACTATCACTTCACACGGCAACCAGCGTGCAACTATGTCTACCTGCAAACGCAACCTATTCTTCTGAACACTGAAAACATTATGATTGAGTGCAATCTTAAAATGAATTGGGTAGCGCTGTTAAAAAATTAATAAATCTTGAAATGGGAGATGGAATTCAGGGAAAGCACTGGGTTAATTAATTATTTTTACTAAATTTTTGCCCCATGCATACAATATTACTATTAAGTCTCTTGTCAATGTTACCCTTCAGTGATCTTTCATTGCTTAATACTTTCTTAATAATCCCATTTTTGTACATTGGCCTTGATTATTCAGTAAATAAATTGTGTGATTATTGATCAAGCGATCTTAAACAGAGTCAGCTTGAAAGCAATTATGCGTTTAAGGGTCAGACTCACAACATGTCATTCAAAAATCCTGTAACGTCGCCAATACTGCTAGGGGGACCTTGGGCTTTAGAGAGTTAAATAGCCAGCCTAAAAGGGGTGGAGTAGTGGCCAATTCTGTGTGTGCGGGTCTCTCTGATCTGGCAAGGTATACCCCATTTATTAATGTTAGTTACAAACTACTTATTTTGCACATCATAAAGCAGCTTCTACCTGAGTGCACATGACTGCCATCTGACCTAGCTGCCTGATTGCTTGGCTGGTAATATGCTACTCTACTTAAGCTCGCCTCAGATAGCTGCTCCTCAGTGCGCTCGCTCAACAACTCTTCTCCACCCCAGCTCCACCAATCTATTGTAGTCATTAACACAGTTCTCTTTGTCTAAATTTTCGTTCTATAGCAATGTCTCTTTCGTGAAGTCATTGGTGCTGTGGCTCTGTTCCGTGGAGGGGGATTACAAACAGCTACCTGCCTTCGGTTCCTCGTTCTGACGGGCAGGGATCTCTCATAACAGAGCCATGTCGCCAAACTCAATGTATGATTTTATGCCTGTATGTTGCAATAAATATTCTTTTTTGACAAAGTGGTCCTATCAGAACTGCACTATCGTACAATACAAACAAATATTTGAAGGCAAAAATAGCTTATTCTTCGTTACAAATTATGTATATTAAGTTGACCTTAATAATAATAATAATAATAATAATAATAATAAATAATAATTAGCAAATTTATAATAATCTACACATTATTTTGTAAGGATGAAAAGGAGGCTATTTTTATGCTTAAAATATTAGATTATTTGTATTAAATGTCATCAACTACATTGATTGCTGACAGTGCATCTGACCTGCTAATTTGGTGCTAGAAAAAAATAAACAAAAAAAAAATACAGATAAAATAAAAATTGGGCCAAAAAAGAGAGGACTAGAACACGAGAGAGAGAGAGAGAGAGAGAGAGGGAGAGAGAGAGATCTTATGACGCTTTCCTCGGTCCCATCCATTTTTAAGGACACGGATCAAAAGCTTGTTTCTCGGTGAGAACAGCCACCGACGAGCACTTGCCACCAGTTCTAACATCCCTTACTCGGTGGAGATCATTTCAGTCACGCTTGTTGAGCTGAAACTGGACAGCTAGTTTACCGCCGCAGGCATAGACAAGCTTAGAGTCATGCTTGGAGAGGATTCTAGGGAGGCCGATCGACATTGGGAGGCTGATAGATTTCAGTTCGTAATGACATATCAATACTCAATTATTAATGAGTAATACCCTTGATCACATAATCAATTAGTAATATACTTGCTCCTGTGCTCCTTATTGACTTGACGAAGAACATACCAGTGAATTAAGTAATGAAGCATTTGGAGTGTACTTGGAACGATGAATGATATCCTCTGTGCTGAGAGCATTACCTGACAGCACTCTGTATTCTATCACCATTTATCCTCAGTTGTCTTTTGAGGCAATGTGCAAGACTGCATATATTTGGTTCGTGGTCTGAGTTATCGCAGAATTATGGCAGAATTAAAGGACATTAATACCGAATTTGAGCCGGGGTATGATTTCGATTCGGAATGTTGAAAGCAGCCCAGAGCTGAACAGATTTGAAGACAAAAAAAAAAAAAACATAATGCAGCTGTGTTTAATATGAGGATCACAGTATCCACAGGTTTAACTCCAGTCTAGGGGGACTGCAAGGTCTATTCGTTTATCTCTAGTCCTTGATGGCCGCAGCATCGCATCTGCAAGTTAAACCCCAGTCCTGCAGGACCACAGTGTCTGCTGGTTTAACTCCAGTCCTGGGGAGCCACAGTGTCAGTAGGTTTTATTCCAGTCATGGAAGACCGCAGTGTCTCCAGATTTAACTCTAGTCCTGGAGGGCCACAGTATGTGCACGTTTAACTCTACTCTGGCAGGGCTGGAGTGTTTGTGGGTTTAATGTCTGATCTATACCTCTACCACGATAAATATCGCAGTATTTAATCGGTAATAATTGCATATGGTCACAACATTTTCACGATAATGCTGAAAAACAAAAGAGAGAGTAGAAAACATTTTATCATTTTTTTATTTAAAACTTTAAAACCATATTTACCCATACAGCAAACTGTACAATTGAATTATTCACAGTGTGTTAAAAAGAAAATAATTCAATGCCTTTCTATTTCATTTCATACCCTTTTTGTACATTTCGCTTTTTTCCTCAACTTCAATTAATCTAGGAGTGGTCAGCGTGTAACACATACAGTTACTAGGAAAACAAAAATCATTACAAAACATTACAAAAACTATATTTATAGAAATTCTGCATGTCCACAAAGTAAACCCTGGTCGGCACCAATATATTCATCTTATTGAGAGGTTTTATGTAAAATAATAAAACAGATGAATGAACCCCCCAAAAGGCAAATTAATAAAAGTTCAAGGCTAAAACCGCTAAATCAACACAAATCATACCACTCACAGCAATCTCATTTTTACAGAGAATTCAGTACTGCATGTTCGATACTGTTACCTCTTTTCAGCTCCACACTGCTCCGTTGGTATAAAATAAAATACCACACACTTTCCAACAAATGACTGTGTTTTTTTCTGGTAAGCATTTTTTTCTGTAAATAGGATTACTGAGCGTGTCCAAACAAAAAGATGTTCATCTCGCTCATTTATCCAACTTACTGTTTCAATATTTTTCTCAGTAACTGATGCATGTATGCACATTACCTTAACCTACAGAAGTAAAATGTTGAAGGGTCAGTTTCCAAGATGAATGAATAGAGGTGATCTCCAATTTATCACACTGAGGAACCCCAGGGTAAGGTTACGCAAGCTTCCCCAGACATGCGGCAGTGACCAATGATGAACTCCAGAGAAAATGGCAGCTCAATAGAAACCGTAGTAAAATCATTTCTCGGTTATTAGGTACATTAGTACATTGACATTAGTCGTTATGTGGCTCATAAGAATGCGACTGTATGTAAGGAGGGCATCTTTAATTCAAATAAGGTCTACCCATCGAACAAACATACTGCATTCCAGAACAGAACAGTGTGGTGGGGAGGCCATGAACTACTTTATACACAGATATCAGACCAAGGCTGCCATATTTCAACAGACCCACAGCTGTTTATGTATACGGTCCCATCGCTAAAACACAACTGGAACTGAGCAATGCCAGCTATTATGGTGCCAAACGTTTATCAAGGACATTCAGAGCAGAGCAAAGAAGAATACTCTAATATGGATACATTTTTTATCATCTAAGAACTCACACGCACAAAAAATGCCTTTACCAATATATGAAAGTATAATTTAGCAAAATATCTTTTCATCTTCTATATATTTTTATGTTCAAGAAGGGTTTTTTTTTAAATTACAATGACCTTCCGGAACATTATTTTGTTTTTATTAATACAAGGGGGTTTTACTGAATAGTCAGTCAGACTTGTGGACTATAGTTACTCTAAATTGTACATCACTACTATGAAAAGACATTTTCTTTTCACCTTGAACATTTTTATTCCCAAAACCTCACAGAGGTGCGCTGCCTGAAGTCGTTTTTTTTCATGTGTTTTTGTTTTTACAGAAACAGCATCATTCTCAAATTTTTAGCGGCTAAATCACAAGCGCTAAAATCATTAAACAGTATTACAACCAATTGCTATGTAGACCAGGATCCAATCAAAACGAAGTCATATGTCGTTGGTATTAATCATGAACCATGAGTGTATCACCATCCTCAATTAATAAAGAACAAGCAGTTTTAGTCATACCAAAAAAAAAAAAAGTTTCATAAACAAAGCAACACAAAAAAACTAAATTTTCTAAAAGATGAGGCGCAAAACACTGCAGAAGTTTGGATTTGATGGCGGCCGGCAGCACATCCACTTATTCTTGATCTGAGGGCTAAACAATTTTTTTTTTTAATGTGACACTGACATAGAAAATTCCAAAATGGTATTACAAAGGCAGAACAATTCACTGTATTCCATCCTCTTTCCCTTGAAGTCTGTGCAAATCTGGCTGAATTTACAAAGGACATTCATGAAAATTAATGTTTGCTACCCACAGCGAGTCAGACATAATGTTACTAGTTTTTTCAATCATTAACCTTTCCCTACACAGGACTTCCACCATCTTGAGACACAACAACCTAAGAGAGGAGTCCTCACTGTCTCAAAGCTTCTGGATAAGTCCTTCAAAATAAAGAAGAGAAGCAGCGAACCCAGACCAAAGGTGTCCAGCGAGATACAAAGGGGGTACGGGAGGTGCCACAAAGCTGACAATAAAAAAAAAGTCATTTTTAAAAGTTACATAAAATAAAAAAAAAACATTGGTGGAATGAATCTAATGTTGGGTCGGAGAGCCAGACCTGATTTAACCCACTGCACCAACATGCAAATTATAACCTTTCTGAGAGTCTTTCACAACGCAGAACATAGCTGCAACACTGCCATAGCGTTTCCAAAACATCATGGTGATGTTGTGAGGAATAGAAATGGTGAGATGTACTACCTGCGTCTAAACTGTTCGTATGACATGTCCGGTCGTTACTCAAGTCGAGACAATTACAGTATAGATTATATGGCCCAGTCAATAAATTAACCTGACATTATTTAATAAAATGTGTGTGTGTGTGTGTGTGTGCGTGTGCGTGTGTGCATGTGTGTGCGTGTGCGCATGTGTGTTAGTGAGAGAAGGATTTAAAGATTTAAGATATCTGTCAAACCAAGCATTTCCTATGCTGAAGCCCCTGGGACTGTGCAGGTCTAAGTAGTTTTGCGAGCAAATCCAATCATGTTAATAGCGCTAACCATTCAAAGGAGAACACAGACATATTGGCCACTGCCAGGTGGATTTAAAGGATTAAGTTTTAGCTCCGGAGGGCAAATAATCATGAGCACTTTTAATTATTTATTTTCCTATAAGTGATACCTGATAGTTTGATGTGATTAAGCCGTTTGAGAGAACCATTCTTTGGAGGAGGAAGGAGGATCTGAACGCAAATGGCCCACATTAGATGATTATTAAGTGTGTGTGTCTGTGTGTGCGTGTGTGCGTGCGTGTGTTTGTGTGTGTGTGTGTGTGTGTGTGTGTGTGTGTGTGTATACATGCTGAGGGGGGTCTGGTAATCATTCTGCCTCATATTAAGTCAATCTCCCTCTCCAGAGAATGAGAGATGAATAGAAAGTGATAGAGAGTGGACAGAACGTGACAGAGAAACATTAGACAGAAAGCGGGGGAGGGACAGACAGACAGACAAGGGGAAGAGAGAGAAAGATGGGGCTGGAGCGGTCAGGGCTCCATGACTGATAGAGCAGGAGGAGGATGAATGAGTGGAATATACCTCTGGAGAGGGTACAGTCAGGGCTTTTTCACCAACGGAGAACCCGTGTGTTTCCCATTTGCGCAGCAGTTTTTTTCAGAAACCACAGAACCTGTAGGGTTCAGGTTTGCTTGTGTAAAGTATTGAGTACACGCCCACTCATGACGCATATATCACCATGATTACCGTTCAGGTCGGATTGGCAACTGGTTCTCACTGGAAACTCATTTTAGTTTCAGAACAAACCTATGTTTGGTCAAAATTCCCAAAATTTGTAGGTGAATGGAAACCACGTCAATTTCTCCGTTGGCAGAAAAGCCCCTTGTGTGTTCTGTACTGAGAGAATGAATCAGGCGTATTACACTTGGACTCGTGACAGCTACAGACACACACACACACACACACACACAAATACATATACACGTCCATGCGTCCACTCTCAACCATTCACATACACATGCTCATGAATATACCTGCATAATCCAAGGATTTCCATAAATGGGTAAACCGCATCCACGCTTATACCAGCTTTCATAAATGTAGTCACTGAGATAAATTTATTAAGTGGTCGAATCATTAGTAATAATTCAATCTTCAACTTAATGAAAATGAATGAGAACCACTTACACTAAAGCGAGAAAGTATTTGCCCCCTTCCTGAGTTCTTCTATTTTTTCTGTTTTTTCATATACGTATAAACATTTCAGATATTCCAACTAGTTTGATATAATTCACAACATCAGTAAGCGGAATATTCAGCTTTTCCATGATCATTTCACAGATTGAAAGTAAAGAGTAATTGAAAGCCTGCATCATCCATGAGAAAAAAAAAAATTGTACTCCTAAATTTAATAACTGGTCGTGCCACCCTAGGCAGCAACAACTGCAATAAAGGTTTGCGGTAATTGGCAATGAATCTTTTACATTGCAGAGGAGGAACTTTAAACCGACCTTTTCTTGCAGAACTATAGATAGTTAAGATAGTAGCAGAACTATCTTAATTCAGCCAGGGTGGAAAGTTTTTCAGCCATGGGCTACCTGTTTAAAGTCATGCCACAGAACCTCAATCAGATTCAAGTTAGGACTTTGACTAGACCACTAAAAACGTCCTTTTGTTTCTTTTGAGCCATTCAGTGATTCCGAGTCAGGTCATAAACTGGTGGCCAGGCACTGTCCTTCAGGAGAGGCGCAGAATTCTTCATTCCATCAATTATGGCAAGTTGCCCAGGTCTTGAAGCAGCAAAGCAGCACAAGACCATCACAATACCGCCATTGTGTTTGACTGTAGGCATGATGTTCTTATTGTGGGATGCTGTGTTAGCTTTCTCTCAGATGTAACAGAATTTACGTCTGCCAAAAAAAGTTCCGCTTTTGACTCATCAACACTATATTATTGAGAGAGTCTTGAGAGTCATCAAGATGTTTTTTGGCAAATGTGAGATGAGCCTTTGTGTTCTTTTTGATCAGCAGAGGTTTTCACCTAGCTACTCTCCCAAGGATGCCATGTTCCCTCAGTCATTTTCATAAATACTGATCTTAACCAAGGTAAATGAACTCTACCATTCTTTAGATGTCAGTCTAGGTTCTTTTGTGACCCTCTGGATGAGATGTTGGTGGGCTGGCCACTCCTGGGAAGGTTCACCGCTGCTCCAAGTTTTCTCCAATTGTAGTTAATAACTCTCATCATGGTTTGCTGGAGTCCCAGAGCCCTAGAAATGGTTTTGTAACTCCTTCCAGAATGATACATGTCAGCCTATTTCTCATCTGTTCTTGAATTTCTTTATGTCATGGCATCATGTACTGTTTTTTTTACCTACTTCTCATGGCCAGTCAGAGTCTATTTCAGTAATGGTTAGATTCGGCTGGGCTGGCAGTAATAAGGGCTGGGTGTGGCAGAGAAATTGAACCAATTATCAATAAAATTTGTCTGATTGGTTGCTTCAGTAATTAAGGGAGTAATTACTTTTTCACACTGCGCCAGGTAGGGTTGGATAGCTTGTTTTTTTCAATAGATGAAATCATCATTCAAAAAAAAAATTGTTAACTCAAGTTCTCCTTTTGTTACATTAAGAGTTTCATGATCTGAGGCATTTCAGTTTGACAAATATGCAAGAATAGATGTAAATGGGAAAGGGGCAAATACTTTCTCACAGCTCTGTACACAGACACTTTGAACGGGCGGAGAAATATTCCATTATGGAGAAGGAAAATAAAAATTGGAATACAAATGCAAGAAATAAATATGTCTTTCATTTTCTTCCAGGTACAACATATTTAAATGAATGTAGGAGTTTCTTATGACAAAAATTAAATGTGAAATGTTACTTTCTGTTTTGCATTTGGAGAAGAGAGAGTATTCATATTGAGGAAATTAATTCTATTGTGTGGGAAAATCTTTGGTAATTGATGTCAATTTGTTCTTCCCTCATAATATCTCAACTGTTGAAAAAATCCACCGGAAAATTATGTGGCAAATCAGAAATTAAATCCCTCTTTGCTTCTTGAATAAGAAAGCAAACAAACAAGCAGACAAAGAGTTGAAGAAAACAGAGACGGCACAATGAAAACAAACTTGTTGCTCATATCTGGGCAGAGATCCCTCTTCAATTTCAATTTCAGTACTGCTCACTTGCTCATATGATGCTCAACGACTCCCATGATGTTATAACCACGGCATTACTCACTCAGGCAATTGTGATATCATAGTGACAGTACTGCTCAGTGGCTCCTATGATGTCATAATCACAGTAATGCTCACTGGTTACTGTGGGGTCATAAAGATAGTAACGTTCAGTGGCTCCTATGATGTCACAACCACAGTGCAGCTCACTGACTTCAGTGATGTATGAACCAAAGCTCTGCACACTGGCTCCAATGTCTGGTTTGTGCATTCATCACGTCACATAAGCGCTTGCTAGCCTTGCAGTCACTGCCGCTGAGGGCACCAAGCAGCTTGAACATTGTGATCCCAGCATTTCATCACACTGTTGAAATCAAGCAAATGTCCTTTTACAAAAAAAACTGTGGCATGGGCCCAGCCATGTTTCTTTTGTTTTTCTTTTGTTTTTATTCACACATTGTCATCCGCCAAAATGTCCTCACATGGTGCCCTCAACAATAAAAATTCCTAAAAGTAGAAGTCTGCACTGCTGATTTATTTTTTTTAATTTTTTATAATTTCTTGAGGTAACAGGTCTTTTTCCCAATGCCAAACACATCCGTACCTAGGGAAAAAAGAAAATGGACCTTGACTTTGAAGGAATTCAAATGTGCTATGTGTGACGTCACTACTTCTGCTCCCGGCGGCGGTCCGGTCCGGTCCATTCTCACCTGTTCTTCAGTCTTTTATTGCCATGCTGCTGTACGCTTCTCCTTTTCCACAGATACTGCTCTCCTGCAGATCCACTTATTTATGCATTTATTTATTATTTTTCACATGATTTTGGGTCTTTTTCTTTCGATGAAGGGGTTCCCAATACCCCTTTAAGCGATGGCACAGAGAGGGGCAACGCGACTGTAGCAGTGGGGAGGGTTGAGAGGTGAGGGGTAATAGTTGTGTTGGGGGTGGGCTCGGCGGCGGTAGTTGTTGCATTTTTGTCGTGTAACGCGCGTTAGCGTCAGACTTGAGTGCACATGGTCGTGGTCGACATGCTTTTGCCGAGCCAAGTGGTCTGAGACAGGCCACCGTTCTCGCTCTGGGCGGGGCTGCCGTGGGATCCCGTGAGGGGGTGGTGGTTGTGGTTGGTTTTCCCGTCGCCGTCGTTGTCATCCAAGAGGTGATTTGCGGGCAGGGCGCAGTGTTGCCGTGGAGACGGACCGGTCCCGTTGTTGCCCCCCACGGTGACGCATCGCTCGTCCGGCCCCCGTGAGGCCGGGTCTGACTGTCATGGGAAGACAGGTGTCATGCCTGCGGGGCAGGCCGCCATGTTGTCCTTCCCCCCCGGCAGGCGGCGGTCGTTGAAGGTGTGCATGTTGATGACGGCGTCCGTCTTCACCATCACAGGAGCCTGAGGCTTGTGTTTCACCCGCCGCTCGCAGGTGAAGGAGAGGCGCAGCTCATCCGCCATGGCACTGCAGAACGACCTCTGGCAGAGAGAAAGAGGGAGAGAGAGAGGGATTGAAAGTGAGGGAGAGAGAGAGGGAGGAAGGGAGGGAGGAGACAGAAAGAGGGGAAAGAGAGAGAATGAGAGGGAGAGAGAGAGAGTGGGAGGGAAAGAGTGCGAATTAAAGGGAGAGAGATAGAGGGAGGGAACAAGAAAGGGAGGAAGGTAGGGAGGTAGGGAGGGAGGGTGAGAGAGAGAGAGGGGGCAGATAGAGAGGAGGAGACATTGAGAAATTGGGGGATGATGGGACAGATAAAGAGAGAGAAAGACAGAGGAGTGAGGAAAGGAGAGAGAGATACAGAGAGGGAGAGAGTGAGGGATAAGTAAAATGATATGACAACAATATGATGCACACGTGACTGAATTGATGTTTTTAAATGCACATAAAACCATAAATTAGAAACGAAAATTAATTCCCAAGGGCATATTTCCATCGTACTCTACTAGGGTAGGGGACCCCAGGACAGATGTTGAGAGGAAAGTTGGTACTGACAGCACTGGGGGCAGGTCGTGGGAGGCGTAAAGGCCAACCAGTCTGAGGCCCATGCGCAAATTTTCCTAAAATGGCGTCAACAATTCCACCCCTATGAAACCTGCCACATTAAGTGGAACAGTGGGGGAGGAGAGGTGTGTGGGGGTGTGAATGTGTCTCGCAGAAGCAGCAGGAAATTACCAACCGCTGCACTGTTTTATTTCAGCTGTTTGAGAGAGAGAGAGAGAGAGAGAAACGAAGCGATCGCACGCCTCCATCCCTTTCTGTCAGCCGATCAGAGATGCCCACGCTTCATCGCTACCGTAGCTACACCGCCCCTGAGGCATCCCGCCGATGAGCGAGCCGAAATGGCTGCGCTGCTGCCGCCAAGCTCTTCCCTGGCAGTCTGATACGGGCGATGAGTAATAACGGCTTAATCTTGCATGCTCCAGTTTGTAATTATGCTGATTAAAATCGAACAAAGGCCTCAAACAAATTGCGCGTGGGCAGAACACAGAAGCATTGGCGTGTTTCTTTACACACATACGGAAACGACGACTTTTCGCGCCATTTCGAAAAACTAGAAAAAACCACAGCCAGAGGGAAGGAGGCTTTCCGAATCGATCTGACTGCTTTCAGCCAAGTGATGATGACAGCAAGCAATTCATGACCAAAACTGGCCAGAAAAAGCCACTCTCCTTCATTTCAGTAATTGCTTTTTGTCTTGTAATGTTTTGACCCCTAATAGCCAAATATGACTTGTGGATGACTGAGGTACAAACACTGCAGTTAGAGTCAACAGCATTTGGGATAGAAAGTTACAAAGTGTGGGATTGGTTTTGCACAGTCTCTTTGGTTCTGCTGAGTTTTAGCAAGTCCTTTGTCACAGTACAATGGTTCGGTTTGGCTAGAGTTACTTGCTTGGAGTCCAACCAACAAAATGACTCGCGGCTTCTTGGTAATACAGACAGTTTCTGTTGGTCTATTTTATAATGAAATCCCCAGGATTTGGACAATCAACATGGTAATTATCATGGTGGTGTGAGCAGCCTGGTCAGGCTGATAATGCTGCAGGGTTTGGGGCAACCTGGTCAGACTCAAACTGCAATAAAGTTTAAAGCAGCCTGGTCATGCTCATAGTGCTGTAAGGTTATGAGCAGCCTGGTCATTCTCATAGTGCTGTAAGGTCGTGAGCAGCCTGGTCAGGCTCATAGTGCTGTAAGGTTATGAGCAGCCTGGTCAGGCTCATAGTGCTGTAAGGTTATGAGCAGCCTGGTCAGGCTCATAGTGCTGTAAGGTTATGAGCAGCCTGGTCATTCTCATAGTGCTGTAAGGTCATGAGCAGCTTGGTCAGGCTCATAGTGCTGTAAGGTTATGAGCAGCCTGGTCAGGCTCATAGTTCTGTAAGGTCATAAGCAGCCTGGTCAGGCTCATAATGCTGTAAGGTCATAAGCAGCCTGGTCAGGCTCATAGTGCTGTAAGGTCATGAGCAGCTTGGTCAGGCTCATAGTGCTGTAAGGTCATGAGCAGCCTGGTCAGGCTCATAGTGCTGTAAGGTTATGAGCAGCCTGGTCAGGCTCATAGTGCTGTAAGGTTATGAGCAGCCTGGTCAGGCTTATAGTGCTGTAAGGTCATGAGCAGCCTGGTCAGGCTCATAGTGCTGTAAGGTCATGAGCAGCTTGGTCAGGCTCATAGTGCTGTAAGGTCATGAGCAGCTTGGTCAGGCTCATAGTGCTATAAGGTTATGAGCAGCCTGGTCAGGCTCATAGTGCTATAAGGATATGAGCAGCCTGTTCAGGCTCATAGTTCTGTAAGGTCATGAGCAGCTTGGTCAGGCTCATAGTGCTGTAAGGTTATGAGCAGCCTGGTTAGGCTCATAGTGCTGTAAGGTTATGAGCAGCCTGGTTAGGCTCATAGTGCTGTAAGGTTATGAGCAGCCAGGTCAGGCTCATAGTGCTGTAAGGTTATGAGCAGCCTGGTTAGGCTCATAGTGTTGTAAGGTTATGAGCAGCCTGGTCAGACTCTTAGAGCATGATTTACTTAAACCTTTAGCATGTGCAAAATTTTTTTGCCCTTGCAAAACCAATAACATTGCCCATGATTTGTCAGGGTACTTGCCTTGCACTAATCAGTGGCAAGGTTTCTGGTTTCGCACGGCAAAAAGATTTTGCATGTGCTAAAAGTCTTTGAAAATCAGGAGCTTAGTGCTGTTATTAGCCTCATTTGTTAGCCAAAACTTCTGGTGTTACTGTGATCCTGACTTGGGTGTTCTAAGTTTGACAGGACTATTGATCAATTGTTTACTGCAAATTTAATGGGTACTTTTATCCAAAGCTACTCAAAGTTGATAAGGTTTGCAGGGACCAGTCTTTGCATGCAGCAATGTGGGGATTAGGGCTTTGCTAAAGGCCCTAACAGCTGCACTGACCTTATTGTTGCTACATCGGGGCTCAAACCACCAACGGTCTTAGTCCCAGAAACTTTAGCAACTCGACAGTGGTCAACCTACTATGAGCCTGACAAGACTGCTTTTAACCTTGCAGCACTGTGAGCCTGACCAGGTCGCTCTTTCCCTAACATATGTTAGATCTATCATCTGATTTGACATACAGTCTGCTAATGTGATAAGTCTGAAATGTTTTCTTTTCATTTTTGTCAGAAAGCCTGAAAGCAAGGAAAAACTTTGAAGTTGTCATTCTCAACTCTACTTCACCTGATCACGCTCCGCTCATGAGCTGTCTGTCAGTCATGTCTCGCAGGCAAACTCATCACAGTAAAGCAGGAGATCGAGCTCCCTAGTGAATGCTAATGTTAGTGCTAATATTTCACCGTTTTGTGACTACGGAGAAGGGAGAAAAATGTTCTATTTAACAGCATCAGATAGTTCATTCACAGCGTTACACCAGGTTCACTGACCCTTTTAATTTAATTTGTATTGTAAAATAGGCACTGGAGAACAAAGTATTTTATACTGAGTATACACTCACATTTTCCGTGAGTGTAAAGCCTATGTATTTGGACGGTGGTTCAAAGCTGACTGCCAAAAATACAACTTCATTCAACATTTTCTCACAAATCTAATAAAAATATAGAACTATGCAACTGTCAGACATTAGCATGGTGGACGCTGTACACATCCACCTATGGGCTTTTGAAGGATAACAAAACTTTATGCTTTGGCTCCCCAGAGCATTTGATTAAAGACCAACAAATACCAGGCCAACATAGAGAATCATGTCAATTTTATCTAGTAGTACACACTTCCAGAGTGTATATATACGTACAAACACAAAGTAACTCAGGCACACGCGGTCAGAAACACACAAAGTGACAAAGACACACACACTTAGACACACAAACGATTATTTCAAAATCAAAGAAATACATGTATCAAGATGCATTGATTGATTGGTTGAATTTATTGAGAGACAGCTTACAGCGTAATGAGCGGCACTCACCTGCTCGCGCTCCGCTGTTTTTCGCAGTTTGTAGATGAACTCCCCGATGGCCACAAAGACTGAGAGGACCAATCCGGCGGCCAGCACAATGAAGATCCCGCCCAGGTTCTGTATTCCCATTGGCCCGGTCTCTCGCCGTTCATCATCAGAACAGCCCCTCCCACCCCACCATTTCTCCTTCAGCATATGGAGGCGGCCATCTTCCAGGATGGACAGGATGGCTATGGTCACTTTGTCCCTGTAGGGGGAGCCTGTGAGCGGGGTAAAAAGATGTTCTTCATGGAGCTGGGTAAAGACAGGTTATCTGCTCAGTGTGTGGGGTGCACAATGTTGTCTGAAAAAGTATAGCAGTTACAACATGTCATTGTGAAACTATGACACTTAAGTCCACTTATCACGGTCATGACTGAAGTGGATTTATATGTCAGTTTATGAGCCTATCAGGTTTCCATGTCTTGAAACAAAACCTAAACCCACACGGCCACATTTCAGATATGATTGCAGACCCAGGACTGAAGAAACTGTCTTTAATCTCAACACAAATTCTTGTTTGTAAGGTTATCATTACATTTATTGATTTAAAAGGGCCTCTGTGCCTCCTGGTAATAATGAGCTTAGCGCAACCTTCATTGTAATTGTACTTCATTGCATTTTTGAACACAAGCACTAAACTGTAATGTAACATTAAAGATAATCAATTACTGGACCATGGACCTTGTGAAAGGTTGCAATAAAAAAGTTCTGGTCCAGCTGCAGTTATAACACATGAACAAAAAACTGTGTCGTTTTCAATATTCAGAGAACACTCAAATCAAAAGTGACCGCCCTGCACATACAGTGCATTCAGAAAGTATTCAAACCCCTTCACTTTTTTCACATCTCTATTGCAGCCTTTTAAAAATCTTTAAATTCATTTTTTTCCCCTCATCAATCTACACTAACTACCACATAATGACAAACCAAAAAAAAATTAAAGAATTTTTGCTGATTTATTGAAAAGGAAAACTGAAGTAGTACATTTGCATAGGTATTCAGACCCTTTACTCAGTACTGAGTTGAAGCACTTTTGGCAGAGATTGCAGCCTTAAGTCTTCTTGGGTTTGATGCAATAAGCTTTGCACACCTGGATTTGGGGATTTTCTGCCATTTTTCGCTGCAGGTCTTTTCAACCTCTGTCAAGTTGGATGACGGCCGTCAGTGGACGGCCATTTTCAGGTCTCTCCAGAACTTTCTATTGGGTTCAAGTCAGGGCTCTGGCTGAGCCACTCAAGCACATTCACAGAACTGTCCCTAAGCCACTACTGTGTTGCCTTAGCTGTGTGCTTAGGGTCAGCGTCTTGTTAGATGGTGAACCTTCAGCCCAGCCTGAGGTCCTGAACTCTTTGGAACAGGTTTTCATTATGGATAACTCTGTACTTTGCTCAATTCAGCTTTCTCTCAACCCTGACCAGTCTTCCAGTCCCTGCCACTGAAAAACATCCCCACAGAATGATGCTGCCATCATAATTGCTTCACCATTGGGATGATATTGGGGATGAGCAGTGCCTGTTTCCCTCCAAACTTGATGCTGAGAATTGAGGTCAAAAAGTTCAATCTCGGTTTTATCATATCACAGAACTTGTTTCTCACAGTCTGAGAGTCCTTTAAGTGCTTTTTTACAAACTCCAAGTGGGCATTCCCTGTGTGTTTCCCTGTGAGGAGGCTTCTATCGGGCTACTCTGAAGATTTGTTGAGTGCTGCAATGATGGTTGTCAAGTTTCTCCCATCTCCTTTCAGGATCTCTTGAGCTCGGCTGGAGTAACCATCAGGTTCTTAGACGCCTCTTGTACTGAGGTCCTTCCATGAATGCTCAGTTTGGCCGGGCAGCCAGCTCTAGCAAGAGTCCTAGTTCTAGAATTCTCCAAAATTCTTCCATTTGAGAATTACGGAGGCAACTGTGCTCTTGGGAACCTTCAATGCAGGACAAATTTTTTGTAGCCTTCCCCAGATCTGTGCCTCCACACAATCCTGTCTCTGAACTCTGCAAACTGCTCCTTCAACCTCACAACTTGGTTTTTGCTCTGATGTGCATTGGTAGCTGTGAGACCTTATATAAGACAGGTGTGCATCTTTCCAAATCATGTTGACTCAGTTGGATTTACCACAGGAAGACTCCAGTCAAGGCGTATAAACATCTCAAAGATGAACATGGGAATCAGAAGTTCCCTGAGCTAAATTTCAAAATTTCAAGTGCAAAGGGTCTGAATACTCATGTCACATGATATTTCACTTTTTCCTTTTTAATAAATTTGTGTAAAATGTGTAAAATTCTGTTTTTGCTTTGTAATTATAGAGTATTGAGAAAAGACAGATGAGGTAAAAATGAATGCATTGATTTTAAGCATAAGGCCGCAACATAACAATTAAAAAAAAAAAAAAGGGGGAGAGAGAAAGAGCGTGAGTGCGCGGTATATGCACAGCTATTTGTTTACTGAAAGAGTTGAGGTGAAGTATCTGACCCGAGAGAGCAGTGCTGCAGCTTTACCTGGGCCTTAAACCCCAAACCTCTGAGTTACCACCAGCTCAGTTTTATAAACACTCCATAACATGGCAGCCCCAGATGAGTCATATCAATAACCAATGATTCGCTAATAACAACAAAGGACATGAAGCAGCATAGCTTTGGTCCCACAATTTTTCCCCAGCTTGTTTTTTTTTTTTTTTTTATTATTACCGCAATGCACTTTGCAATATAGTCCACAAAGGGAGTTATTTTTTTTTCTTTTTAATATAACTGGAATGCAGCACATGGTTTCACTGATGCAAAGCAAATGTGTGAAGCTAAGCCAATGCAAAGCCCTTTTTAAATGATCTCAGCCAGTACATCTGAATTTTAACCAGGGATTACTATAAAACCTTGTATTCACAACAACAAACAGCACGTTATGTACCAAGATTTGGGCTGTATAGTACTGGATCAGGCAATCTATTATGAAGAAAAAGCTTCTGCAAAAATAAAGAATGTACAAAATAAAATAGATCCAGACAACTGTTCTCATGAAAATAGATTTCAAGGCTTTATACTGCAATATGTGCCAATGAGATTACATTAAACAGCAAAATTAGCCAATATGATTGCATTACACCACAACATAAGCCAATATGATTATGGAAAACTGCAATAATAAGAAAATGAGATTTTCTTAAACAGCAACATTAGCCGATGAGATTACATTAGACGGCAGGATTGGCCAATAGGATTACATTACATAGCAACACTAGCCCATGAAATATTACATTGCAATATTAGCCGAAGATTTTGCGAATATTATACATTGACATTAGCCAATATGATGATATTCCGTGGCAGTATTAGAAAATTTCATCAAATTAGAGATTAATACTCGCCAATGCGATGACATTACACCCACATACTAGCAGAAGGATTACATTACACAGAAATATCAGCAAATGAGATTGAAGTACTGAGCCACATCAGCCAATGAGAATGCGTATGCCGAGCTGCTCACCCATGGGAGTGCCGATACCGTAGCCCTTGCTGTCGATGGTGCCGCCGACCTTGGTCAGGTTGCAGTTCCGGCGCGTGACGTACTCTATGGTGGTGGACTCCATCAGCAGGGCATAGTCTGACTTCAGCACCCTCTGTATCCCCTCCTCGTTCGTCTTTACCAGAGCAGTGTTCTGCTTGCTGCTCATGAATGCCCACATCTTCTCGAATGTGGACACCTTGGATTTCTGGAAGGGATTCAAAATTTGCTTAGAAAAAAACAAAAACACACCTCCGAACTTTAAGAAGTCAGTGCTCTGGCAGCCTTAAACTTTTAACTTTTACGATAAGTGAACTTGAGGAGAGGGACTGTTTACACTAATCCTGCAATTGACCCATCTTCTCCAGTTCACTTAACTGAAGATTGTCAGGCAATTGCAACTTTTTAAGCCGAAAAGTTTTTTTTTTTTTTTTTACAGCAAGAGGAGAGAGTGACTAGGCCTCTGTCATATGTCAGATTCTCAAGGGCCACACTGACATTTTCTTTCGCTAAGTTTTCCAAAGCAGGAGCAAAGTGCTTTGTTCTATATTTATCACATCTTGTTTTAATGAGATAAATGATTGAATGTATGTAATTTTTGTAGCCCTTGATTGACCACTAAGAGCTGCTAGAATATTCCTCCTGGTGACTATGAGCTCATAGTTCCATGCACTGCATCCGCAGATTCATGTGGGGGAGGGGATTCTTGAATCAGCCGGACATGGACTTCTTTGGAAAGAAGTGTTACAGAAAACTCCGGTAACCTGAGAAGCCCTTTGCAAATACTAAGAGACAGTGCAAACTCTACACGGAAACGCCTCAGGCTAGATTTAAATCTGCAACCTGCTCGCAGTAAACAACCATTTATGTATCAGCAAAGGGAGGACTGGCACTGTCAACCAAGCCCTGTTTATAAATGGTGTCCATAGTGATTCTACAGTGATTCCACAGTCATCCATCTCTGCGACTGCCCGTGACATTTTACCTTTCAGCTACAAGTTACAAAGCTTCTGAGTGGTGAAATTTGTTGGGCAACTCGAGGCAAAAAAGGTATAGAAAACAGACTTTTTGGGAAAAGCAGAACAAAACTGGAATGAGGAAATAACAATGCCACTCAAAGAGAAACTTCCACAGAACAAACACTCAGAATTCCCTCTCAGAATAACATGAAAGGAACATTTATTTTTATTTCTTGTTTTGGTGAAAGGAACTGTGAGGAGTCATTTCCCGTTGATGAAACAAAAACAACTCTGAAACTCAATGTTCCCGAAGATTCTTCAAATTGCATGTCAGGCAAATCCATCATATTTAAAAAAAAATATATATATATTTTAAAATATCCATCTACACTCAACAAAAATATAAACGCAATACTATTGTTTTTGCTCCCATTTGTCATGTCAAAATTCATTCCAGATACACAATATTTCCATTTCTCTCAAACATTGTTCACAAATCTGTCTAAATGTGTGATAGTGAGCACTTTTGCTTTGCTGAGACAATCCATCCCACCTCGCAGGTGTGCCACATCAAGATGCTCATCAGACACCATGATTAGTGCACTGGAGTACCTTATACTGCCCACAATAAAAGGCCACTCTGAAATGTGCAGTTTTGTCTCACAGCAAAATGCCACAGATGGCGCAAGCATTGCGGGAGCGTGCTATTGGCATGCTGACAGCAGGAATGTCAACCAGATCTGTTGCTCGGGCATTGAATGTTCATTTCTCCACCATAAGCCGTCTCCAAAGGTGTTTCAGAGAATATGGCTGTACATCCAACCGGCCTCACAACCGCAGACCACGTGTAACCACACCAGCCCAGGACCTCCACATCCATCAGGTTCACCTCCAAGATCGTCTGAGACGAGCTACTCAGACAGCAGCTGAAACAATTGGTTTGCATAACCAAAGAATTTCTGCACAAACTGTCAGAAACCGTCTCAGGGAAGCTCAACTGCATGCTCGTCCTCATCGGGGTCTTAACCTGACTCGTCGCCGTAATAGACTTGAGTGGGCAAATGTTCACATTCGATAGCGTCTGGCACGTTGGAGAGGTGTTCTCTTCACGGATGAATTTCGGTTTACATTGTTCAGGGCAGATGGCAGACAGCGTGTGTGGCGTCGTGTGGGTGAGCGCTTTGCTGATGTCAATGTTGTGAATCCAGTGGCCCATGGTGGTGGTGGGGTTATGGTATGGGCAGGCATCTGTTATGGACGAAGAACACAGGTGCATTTTATTGATGGCATTTTGAATGCACAGAGATACCGTGATGAGATCCTGAGGCCCATTGTTGTGCCATACATCCATGAACATCACTTCATGTTTCAGCAAGATAATGCACGGCCCCATGTTGCAAAGATCTGTACACAATTCTTGGAAGCTGAAAATGTCCCAGTTCTTGCATGGCCAGCATACTCACCGGACATGTCACCCATTGAGCATGTTTGAGATGAGCTTGACCGGCGTATACGACAGCGCGTACCAGTTCCCACTAATATCCAGCAACTTCGCACAGCCATTGAAGAGGAGTGGACCAACATTCCACAGGCCACAATTGACAATCTGATAAACTCTATGCGAAGAAGATGTGTTGCACTGCATGAGGCAAATGGTGGTCACACCAGATACTGACTGGTTCTGAGTCCCCACACCCCCAATAAAGCAAAAACTGCACATTTCAGGGTGGCCTTTTATTGTGGACAGTCTTAGGTACACCTGTGCACTAATCATGGTGTCAGGTGAGCATCTTGATGTGGCACACCTGTGAGGTGGGATGGATTGTCTCAGCAAAGCAAAAGTGCTCACTATCACACATTTAGACAGATTTGTGAACAATGTTTGAGAGAAATGGTAATATTGTGTATCTGGAATGAATTTTAGATCTTTGAGTCCATCTCATGACAAATGGGAGCATGAACAAAAGTGTTGCGTTTATATTTTAGTTGAGTGTATATTTTGGTACTTTACCAAAGCACTGGGATGGACTGTTAATGTATATCAAAAACAGCAGGCCTGCTCGGCTGAATCAGAAAGAAAAAAATGGTTTCTCTGTTCTGATGCTGCCTCCAATGTTACTTTTTCACTGAGGAAATGAATCCCTACAGGCCATGACCGCCATTTTTATCCAACAAAATCTCAAAGAGAAAGGCTGGGTGTTTGGGACCCCCAACCAATCCCAGTCATTTCCTGCATAAACAAAAACGAAAACAAATTTAACCAGAATGACTAAAACACAATCTCACTATGAACAGGAAATGGTTAACATGGAAGAGATTTATTTTCAGAAAGACATATTCATGCACCCATACCCTTACACACAGACTTGCTCACATAAGGACACGCACTTACCGGCACTTGTACCTGCAAGCAGACACTCTCATACATCCGCATTCTTACACACACTCATGCACAGCCATGCACCAACACTTCTACATACACGCTCAGACATACTGATACAACCAAACTCTTCTATACATACACAAACACAGCCATACACCCCCTTGCTCATACACACAGGCATGAGCACACACACACACACACACACACACACACCAAAAGTCAGAACAAAAAGACCGTGATGTCACGTGTAGAAATCCCTTCACCCCTAAGCTGTTTACACGCAGTAGATCAAGCGACTGAAGTTGCCTTGATCAATGGCGTCAATTAAGCAATTTTGTTAGAAGCTAGACTCAAGGCAGTCATTGATTAATTTTCTCAGACCAGGAAATGCTGATTTGGAATCAGTCCTCTCCTGTCTTAGATCACATGCCATCCTTCACTGCATTGTGGTCAATGACACAGAACCGATCATAGATCAGCATAGTGACTATGAACCCTGGGTCTCGGCCATCATGGCCATTTGGAAAAATTCAATAAAATGGATTTCAGTACGTTTCCAGTGACTGACTAAATTGGAATGAAGTTGACCTCTAATGCCTTAATCTTGTGTTGGACCATAGAAATAATGAGATTACATCAGTCCAGTGGTCTCCAATCGTGTTCATGGAGAGCTCTCATTCTGTAGGGTCCTCCAGTCCAGATCCAGCACACCTGCATTAACTAACCAGAATATTGCAGTTTCGGAAGAAATTGTGTGGGTGTGAATGCTGTGCTATTTACTTTACTTGTGATCGTGCTGCACGTTTTGATACCTTTGATACCTTTTGAAAAATGCAAGAAAATGGAAGAGATGAATATTATAACTTGAAAATTTCACACAAGAAATTTTGATTGTGCCTACCACTTGCCCCCAAAATTCACCATAAATGCATAACTCCGTGTTTACCATCTGACCTTTCCAGCTGACCGTTTGCACACGAGCATATACAAGTGACACAAGTTGAGTGTTAGAGAGATGCAGAAATCCATGTAAGACCACATGCCTGGGCGAGAAATTAACATTTCTTTTCAGTTGTTAGCCGGGCTACCTAGAGAGCTTTTTAGAGCATTTTAGGTAGTCAAGACATAAACTGTACTTTAAAAAAAAAAAAAAACTTTTCTGATTGTGATTGACCAATGTCTTTCAGTCACTATGGAAAGTTTATACTTCCAGGAATTGGATAAAAACATGTCAATCAATACATCTTTCCCGGGAAACATGAGCGCGTGAACTCAGTGAATCACTGAGTGACTGGCTGTTAAAGGCTGTATCAGTGATATGACCTCACTATTGTTGACAGTTGAAACACAACAGAGTCGCTCGCCCCTCCCCCTCAGAAGCATGAACGTGCTTTTCTTAAAGTGAATGTAATCCGTCGCGCAAAAAATTATTTTTGCGTCCGGTGTGAAAGCAGCTTAAGAATGGCTCACTCCGTTGGGTAAATGGCCGTGTACAGCTCGTCGTGATAAACGCCCGATAGCAACAATGACGACCATTGCCAGACGATAAATTTACACCGTTAGTGCTAGCTACAACAAGGTATCTGACAAGTAACTTAGCTTGGCATTACAAAATGACTATTAAGAAATGTCACATAGATCACCACATTTAGCTAAACTTATCACGCGGTTATACAGGGTGTTTAAAAAAAAGTATACCCAAATAAAATAATTTTTTATGAAAAATACCGAATATTGTTTTAAGTGTAATATGTCGTTGGAAAGGGCTGATTGAGCTCTTTCCAATGATGCCTGGAACATGCATTCATTTCCACGGGTGAATGAGCAGCAATGCATCTTTTGAAGGGCACTTCGGACTACGGCGAATAATCCTTTAAAATGTCCTAGACCCACATGCTTTGGTGTTTGACGCACCAGGCGAAACATCGTCAGAAACTAAAGGCGCAGATGCACCTCCCACCATCTTAATGTGAGCATGGCAGGATCATTGGCAACAACAATCTTCACGGATTTATTTCAGATCTCGTTTCAAAGCTGTTGTTGAGTGATAATCACGTCATACGACATTGGCTAGTGTTTCCCAAACTGTGCCGTGAGAGCTTCCTAGGTGTGCCGCAAGAAAACCCACTTACTGTTTCTTTCCTGATAGCCAAATAATATAAAACGGCTGAACTTCCAGGATATAAAAATAACAATTCATGTCATTATCAATTCATTCAATTCAGTTTATTATAATGCCTAAATTCCTTCTCGATATTTCCGCATCATGTATTCTACTGTACAGTCCCCTCACGTGATTGGCCAATCAAACATCGTCTAACGCGAAAAATTAAAAATTCCCTAGTAAAACTCAGCTAAAACAGGAGTGTAGGGTAGTTGAAACAAAACAACGAAAATGGATAAATTCCTGACCAAAACCTCGAAAAGGCCGTCCGACTAAGACCTTGAACCACCTCACTCCTGCTGCGTTGGCCAGAAAAAGAAAATCAAAGTGGTGAGCAGACTTTACAGTGAGGAATATCTGACTTATATGGGCTTACATTCACCGAGAATCCCACTACCCCAATACCACTGTGTCTTGCTGGCGAAAAGCTGTCGAACAAAGATATAGTGCCAAATAAATTAAAAAGACGCCTTTCGACCAAACACCCTTTTCTTGCAAAAAAAAAAAAAAAAGACCGTAAATATTTCATGCGGTTGAGAAACCAGACGAACAAATAAGCTAGTTTCATGATGAAAACTGCTACAGTGTCTGAGAAAGCATTATAAGCTAGCCATCTGGTGAAAAGGGCTGCGCAAAGTAACAGTCTGTGATTGAATGTAGTGGAAATCCGATTAAAAATGAACAGCAGCCAGGCATCTCGTGCATTTCTTTTGGTTCGAAGGTTATGGAATGCTTGCACACTGCTTGCTGCTCCCACAGTCTGGAAGAGCACACCTCGGTATGTCACTCGTCATTTCACCTTTACTTTCCATAGGGGGCGGGAGAGTGGGTGTATGCAAATTATTTTGAAGGGGAGAAGACAGAATGAGAATGGGGGGGGGGGGGGTTGAAGTGAGATACGTATGACATAATATGTATGCGTTGTTCAGATTGGCCCGTTGTCTAGCGGTCATTTTTAAAAGAATAATTTCTATGGAACAGAGATGTTCAGAATGTCTAGCACTTTTTGTATGTTCTTGAATGCGGGTAGACTATCGCTATTCAACAAAGACAAGGAAAAATGGTTTTTGATTCCATGTCACGTTTCAATTTTTTTTTTTCTTTTTTACAAGAATATAACAGTTAAAAAAACATACAATATGAGACAGAGCTTTGAAGGATTGAGAATATTTAAAATTTTCATTTGACTAAATCAACAGACTAGAAGGGACCACTGGCAGCATACATCTTACCCCAAGTTATTGAGCTCTCAGCACTTTGTTTTCGGCAAGCTGCATTTGTTCTCAACTTAGCTCTTTTTTTTAAATCTCTCAGCAACCTTTGTCAAGAAAGCTACAGGGAAACACTTCAAACACTGAAATACTTATGGGGAAACTGTCATTCAGTCAAGCTATTAATTGTTCGGTTTCTGAAACTAGTTCTTGATATTTTAGGAGACTAAGCTGTAATTAACATTGTTCAGTTGCTACCCAGGTAGTGTGACGTTACAAAACTTGAATGGGTTAGGTACAAGTGGTAACTTAGGCATGCTTACCGGTGAGATATAATCGCATGCATTTGTTCCTGATTCAAGCATTATCAGCTTGAATATTCCTCGGAGGTTTCACTTGGCAAACAGATGCCGTTGACTGAGCGAGCCTTTGTTGTAATGAGTGAAGACATACTGTAACTTTTAGTAATAAACGTTGCGTTTGACCAACACTAGTTTTGCAAAACAGTAATTTCATTTAAGGTCGACTGCAAACAGTGGTATATCACATATCACGTTTCTATTTCTGACGTTGCATTTCTAGCAAACGTTTCCGTTTGATTTTTTTAAAGAGGGCTGTGCCAGGACTACTCTCCTAGCAACAGTAAAACAAGCAGATAATCGCCACACGCATAGAGCCGCTGTGTCACTCAGTCAAAGAAATCCCTGTTAGCGCAGACCTCAAACTCCCACTTCTCACGCAAAAAACATTCACCCTGTTACCAATATAACTACATAATTCAAGGCAGGAGACTTTGCTGAGTGTGTGGATGTCTTTTTTATTTCTCTGAGTGATATGAATGTTGGATTTATAGGGATCTAAAAACTGTGTCTGTTTGCCATTCCCAAAATTTTAGCGAGAATTTTGAATGGAAGAGAGAAATTCGATGTGCATCCTGTTGCTTGGTGGTGCCGATAGTCTCAACCCTTTGTCTGTTTTCTTCCAAAGTGACATTTTTCAAGCTTGCACAAATTGTCCTACGTTTTGATGTAGAATTTGCATGTGTACCTTAGAAATTGTGGCTGCGGGAGCGATTCAAACATTTTTTTCAAGTCATTCTTTTGCCTCTGTCCACTCTAAATCGTAGCGTGCACGAACATTCCGCCTATTGATGCAAACATTCCGCCCATTGATTTCTATGGGGAAAATATGTCGGAAAAATGCGAATATCGCGGAAACGATTTCGGTTATGGATTTCAAAAGCCATAGCATAGATGTCCAGATCGAGTCGCACTTTTTGATACCTTTCTTAAAATGCGGCAGCATAATAATAATAAGAAGATGAACGATAAAAATAAAGAAAATGGTGGAGATGACTATTATTGTACCCAATAAGCAGCTCATCAAGATCTGTATCTGGGAAGTGAGGTGAGCCTTTCTACGGTTGGAGTGAACTCTTTCAGGATGGTAGCTCTAGGAACATGGTTGGAAACCATGACATTAGCCGCTGTTAGCCGACAGGGTCACATGGGGCCCAAAATATAAATTGTGGGTTCGAATCTGGCCTGGGGCCTTTCTGTGTGGAGTTTGCATGTTCTCCCCCTGTTCGCGTGGGTTTCCTCCGGGTACTCCGGTTTCCCATACCCACAAAACATGCAATACAGGAACACTCCTGTAAGGCTGTGTGCGAATGTTTGGTGGTGGATACAGCTGTTACAGGGCAGCTGTGGCTACAAAAATGTAGTTTACCACCATCAGAGTGTGAATGTGTAAGTGAATGAAAAATGCATCCATTGTGAAGCATCTTTGAGTGCCCAGAAAAGCGCTATATAAAATTGATGCATTATTATTATTATTATTATTATTATTAATAAATAATAACAATATCAAGACCTTGAATTAGTGGAGAATTATTATTATTGTTATTATTAAATAATAACAATATCAAGACCTTGAATTAGTGGAGAATAATTATTCCAAAGGCTCAACTCTTAATTGTTATTTTATTGACACTGTATACACCCACTAAGCTCCCTAAATATGTTACTACTGGTGCTACCCATTGCCAAATAATACAATTACAACACCTTCCACTTCTACTAAATATAAAACTGCTCCTGCCTGCTGGATTTGCATACTACTGCTGCAGCAGCTACACCTGCTGATACCTGAAAACTACAAATATAACATCTGCTGCAACTACAATACTATTGCACCATTACGACTAATAGTCACAGTGTTCGTGTTAAAGTAATGACAGGAGTAGCCGTGTTTGCTGTTAAGGTGGAATAGCAGTAATCCATAGCTGAAGTATCAGCACTACACATTACGTGTGGCATGCTAATGCAGTACGTGCTGTTGCCTCACAGTACGGTTGTGGGTTGGAATCCAACCTGGGGCTGTCCTGTGTGGAGTTTGCATGTTTTCCTGGTGGTTGAGCGGGTTTACTCTGTGTACAGTCCAAATACAATCATGTTGTGCTTACTGGAGAAATGTCCGATCGGTTTGATGATGCAAGCGAATGGTGAACCCTTTGAACCCTGCCTCTCACCTATTGCATGCTGCGATAGCCTCTAGCTATAGCGCAATCAGAAATAAGCAGTGCTGATCATGGACAGATGGAAAGAGGATGGATGGACAGTAGAAAGAGCAGAGTGTACTCTGGTCTTATGGAAGGTCAGGTGAGTGTGCTGAGCTTTCTCTCTCGAGTGCACTCATGTGTTCACTCACTGTGAGAGACCTTCAGTCAAACAGCTCATCTGAGAAATCAGCTCCCTGCTGACACTGCATGAGCAACCCACACACACACACACACACACTCACACAAATGCACACACGAGCGTGCACACCCCCACAAACGAACACCCACATCCACACACGCGCGCACACGCGCACGCAAATACACTCAAACCCATACACACACACAGACACACACGCAGGCATACGCACACACACACAGACACGCTAACGCACGCACACTCACCCACAAACATACACTCACACCCACACACTCACACTTACGCACGCGCGCACACACACACACACACACAAACATGCACTCACACACACACACACACACCCTCACATTGTCCATCTGTCTCACATATGCCCCCACACTGCCTCAAAATCATACTGCATGAACACCTTCCCTCCTCAGTCATACACACAATCTATCACGCAAACAAACACAGCCTCACACACATATGTATTTTGTATCATCCCCTTCTGCCTCTTGGTCATACTCAAAAAAGCAAGCTCCCTGTCTGTCTCTCACACACAGACAAAATACGGCTACGAAAACATATCACCGCATAGGGTTCTAATTTCTTGGCACAGCGCTGGGTGGCACAGCCCAAGCAGTGGTAATTTTGTCCGGTCCAGCCTGCGCAGTGGTAATTTTGTGCGGTGCAACACTCTGCGCAGCCACTTTGCCAATTTGGTAGACGGGCGTGTGCCGAGAAGGATGTGGCGGCGTAGTGGGGGGCGGTGTCAAATATTCATCAAGACAAAGTGACAATTTTGTAGAAAAAGGTCTTTGCTGAAGTTGAGCAGAAAGCTCGCCAGCTCCAACCTGGTTTACTTTCTATGCAGTGGTAATTTGGCTGACCGGAGCGCAGTGCGCACACGTCACCGAAACCTCACAGGCTGGTTACCAGAATGTCAGGCACATTTCAATGCAATAAATAAATACAGCAACCACTATTTAATGTAACTATCTGAATCAGGACATAAATTATTGTATCTATATCGATTGTCCTGATGTCAGATTAAAGGCGGTTGGCACGCGTAATGGAAACTAGACCTGGCTTAATCAACGCAGCTGAATCTGTGATGCAAACTAACGACTTCACATCTTTCTTAACCAACCACAAACTGCCTCGGCATCAGGCAGTGCGTATATATATATATATATATATATATATATACACTCAACAAAAATATAAACGCAACACCTTTGTTTTTGCTCCCATTTGTCATGAGATGGACTCAAAGATCTAAAATTCATTCCAGATACACAATATTACCATTTCTCTCAAACATTGTTCACAAATCTGTCTAAATGTGTGATAGTGAGCACTTTTGCTTTGCTGAGACAATCCATCCCACCTCACAGGTGTGCCACATCAAGATGCTCATCAGACACCATGATTAGTGCACAGGTGTACCTTAGACTGTCCATAATAAAAGGCCACCCTGAAATGTGCAGTTTTGTCTCACAGCAAAATGCCACAGATGGCGCAAGCATTGAGGGAGCGTGCAGTTGGCCTGCTGACAGCAGGAATGTCAACCAGATCTGTTGCTCAGGCATTGAATTTCATTTCTCCACCATAAGCTGTCTCCAAAGGCGTTTCTGAGAATATGGCAGTACATCCAACCGGCCTCACAACCACAGACCACGTGTAACCACACCAGCCCCGGACCTCCACATCCAGCAGGTTCACCTCCAAGATCATCTGAGACCAGCTACTCAGACAGCTGCCGAAACAATTGGTTTGCATAACCAAAAAATTTCTGCACAAACTGTCAGAAACCGTCTCAGGGAAGCTCAACTGCATGCTTGTCGTCCTCATCAGGGTCTTAACCTGACTCGTCGCCGTAACAGACTTGAGTGGGCAAATGCTCACATTCGATGGCGTCTGGCACGTTGGAGAGGTGTTCTCTTCACGGATGAATCTCGATTTACATTGTTCAGGGCAGATGGCAGACAGCATGTGTGGCGTCGTGTGGGTGAGCGCTTTGCTGATGTCAATGTTGTGGATCGAGTGGCCCATAGTGGTGGTGGGGTTATGGTATGGGCAGGCATCTGTTATGGACGAAGAACACAGGTGCATTTTATTGATGGCATTTTGAATGCACAGAGATACCGTGATGAGATCCTGAGGCCCATTGTAGTGCCATACATCCATGAACATCACCTCATGTTTCAGCAAGATAATGCACGGCCCCATGTTGCAAGGATCTGTACACAATTCTTTGAAGCTGAAAATATCCCAGTTCTTGCATGGCCAGCATACTCACCGAACATGTCACCCATAGAGCATGTTTGGGATGTGCTAGACCGGCGTATACGACAGCGCGTACCAGTTCCCACTAATATTCAGCAACTTCGCACAGCCATTGAAGAGGAGTGGACCAACATTCCACTGGCCACAATTGACAATCTGATAAACTCTATGCGAAGAAGATGTGTTGCACTGCATGAGGCATATGTGGTCACACCAGATACTGACTGGTTCTGAGTCCCCAGACCCCCAATAAAGCAAAAACTGCACATTTCAGGGTGGCCTTTTATTGTGGACAGTCTTAGGTACACCTGTGCACTAATCATGGTGTCTGATGAGCATCTTGATGTGGCACACCTGTGAGGTGGGATGGATTGTCTCAGCAAAGCAAAAGTGCTCACTATCACACATTTAGACAGATTTGTGAACAATGTTTGAGAGAAATGGTAATATTGTGTATCTGGAATGAATTTTAGATCTTTGAGTTCATCTCTTGAAAAATGGGAGCAAAAACAAAAGTGTTGCATTTATATTTTTGTTGAGTGTATAATGTTTGCGCTGTATTCTCAGTAAAGCCGCTTGCACACTGGACGCAAAATGAATTTTTTGCACAACTGATTACATTAAAAGTCAATGCAAAGACGCAAATACACGTCTTTGCATTGACTTTGAATGTAATCTGTCATGCGAAAAATTCATTTCACGTCCACTGTGCAAGCGGCTTAATACTATTATTGTCACTTTTTTTATCGTTTTTAGTGGGGAAAAGGAATACAGCCTGATTGCTATGATCTTGTACTGAGATAAGATCACATATTAGAAATAAATGTGTAATGTAGCTTGCATTGTTGTCCGTGCATGTTAATCCCAAAATTTTAAGCAGCAACAGGGTGTAATAATAGGAACATGCTATCCATCGTTTCTCTTCCCAATGATGAAGGCAGAAGAAATAAATGAGCGATCATTGTATTTCATTGCAACTTCATAAGTTTGAATGATCTGACGCGTCATTTTGAAATTCCATTCAAGTTCACTAACGGTAATAATTTGGGAATGCCCTCGCTAACCAGCTAACTCATATTTGTAATGCCTAATATAGACGTAAGCGGTGCAGAAAACATGCCTGAAGCAGCAAAGTAAAATGCAACATTTACGCATCATACAGATATAGGACAGAGGCTTCTTAATTCCAACAATTAAAAGGTCAGGAGAGGAGCTCATTTGATTGGTGAAGATTTGACTCGGCTGTGTTAAACCCAAACACGCCTTCTCTCCTCCCTCTTTGCCACTTGCAGCGGCAGGAGGGACAGAGGCAGGACAGAGGAGTACTTGTGCTGGGCTACGCGGGGCACGAAATTGCAAAATACACCTGGATACACCCCCTTGGCGCGGCGCTCCCCCCATTCGGTCAACGAATTTAGAGCCCATTATCTCAAAGCCTCACATAAGCACTTTCGCTCAGAGACACAGAGACACACACAGACACACACACACACACACACACGCAGAGCCTGAAACACCTGCAATTGTTCTCTACCTTTTTCAGTCACACAAATACAGACATTTTCTCTCTCACACAAACACACACAGAGACAGCCTCAAAAAATACATAAACCTTTCTCAGTCACACATAGGCATTCATACTCACACTCACTCACACACACACACGCACGCTCACGCACACAGTAAAAGGGGGTAATACGAGGACTCGTCCCAGGTGTAAGCCCGGCCGTGTGATGCAGATTGACTGCATTACTGCTCGGTGCCAGCGGGAGCTGTGCGTTATTAACCTTGAGGACTTCAGTGCATCTCCCGTCGCATTCCCCATTCTCCCAGCTTGTTATTTTCCTGTTACTGTTTGTCACAGTGCTGCAAGCAGGGCACTAGGAAACAGACGAGTATGCTGAAGCCTCGGACTAACAAAGGCAAACCACAGGTGTAGGAGAGGCGACGCAAAGTGCTAGGGATGTGACACAAAGTGAAGGAGCATTCAAAGGTTTCTATCATCTCTGTTCACACGTTTTGGTGAGTGTTACTGTACCGACAGATAAGTACGATGACAGTTTTGTAGTATGAAAACCCTTTTACTCCAAACGTGTCTTCGCTAAAACAAATGTGCATGTCGTTAATACCATTATTTCCAGTTTCACGCTATCTAAAAAAATTTGAACTGTTCCTGAAAGCCAAGAAATTGCACTTCAATTAAACAAACAAAAATTTGTACAATAGGTAATAATTTTAGAATCATTTATAGTAGGCGTGACCGGGGATAGTTGGAACATATGTAACAAAATTTGAAGTATGTATAGGTGTTTGGTATTTCCTGCCACGTGAACATCACATTTCTGTGGTACTCCAGAAAACTACATTATGGCATGTATAACTGGTAAAAGAAATGTGACTTGTGCTGTTACAGAGAATCAAAATTTTTGTGTTCTTACTATCCCTGTGTGTGGGGCTAGTTTAAACGCCCCCTGTGGAAGTTGAAACATCGAAGTTCAGTATCGAAATAGGGCCTATATAAAGGACAAAACACTTGTTGAACAGCACTTTGATTAATTTTTGTATACAACACATCCACTGTATGCAAATGGACTTTGGTCAGTTTAAAACTTGTTAAACCGCCATTGGGCTTGATGATGGCAACAAAGCACAACTCATCATTCCAGCTATTTAAACAGCATAACCAAAACATTACACAAATAACAAAAGAACTTACTCACACTGGTTTCCACAAAAGGTGGAAAACTCAGCATTTGGTACCGGTATTTTTACAGGGGGTCATAGGCAGATAAGTCAACACCGAATGTTAAAGGAGAACTCCGGTGTGAAATTGACTTGGGGTGTATTGAAACGTGACAGCGAGTGGTAACTTTGTCGAATACCCCACCTCCGTACGCACCCAACATTTTGAAATACATGGCTTTTTAGCCAAAGCTCCCAACAGGTTTACAATGGTAGTGAATGGGGCATAGCATTGCCATGCAAAGAAATTGCATTGCATAGCTTTTTCCTGGTACTACTCCTCCCAGGGGTTACTTATACTCGCTGTCAGAGTAGTTTAATACCCATGACGGGTACTACAAATATTTGGTCATGGCGTTGAGTTTGGTAAACGCCCCCTCTGTGTCCCAGGCACTCGTTAATGACGTCCTCCAAGAGACGTTGAAGAGATTCGTCTTTGTCTACCTTGAAGATATTCTGATGTTTTCTTCAACTCTCTCAGAGCATAAACAACACGTCAGCCAAGTACTTGAGTCTGTAATGAAAGGCAAACTTTTTTTCAAGGCTGAGAAATGCATTTTTCATGCCATGACAGTCTCGTTCCTTGGCTTTATTGTGTCAGCAGGGTCAAAGTGGCAGCAGTCAGGAACTGGCCTGCTCCTCAGAATGTTAAGGAGGTTCAGCGGTTTTTGGGCTTTGCTAATTTTTATAGGAGTTTCATCTGCAATTTTAGTGCTGTGGCTGCCCCGATTAGTGCGCTTACTAAGAAGAATGCCTCCTCGTCCTTCGCTTGGACCCCAGCAGCTGAGGCTGCTTTTTAGAGTTGAAGAAACATTTTAGTTCGGAACCCATCCTTGTTATGCCTGACCCCTCCGTCCCATTTGTGGTGGAGATTAACGCTTCGTAGGTCGGGGTGGGTGCCATTTTGTCTCAGTGTTCCCATTGGGACAGTAAGTGATTATTATTATAAATTATTGATCCGATAATTCATTTATTTGAGCAATAAGTTTAGAAGACTAGCAACAGTCCAAGAAACACAATAGTGAAAGTTTGCAAAAATTGCTTAAACACCCTGTCAATTTAAGGACTTGGGCTGCCAGCTAACAATAGATGCGTGGTTGTCCCAAACTTTTGCGTCATAAGCTTTCTGTTTGTAGGATTTTGTTAAAGGATAATGTTAGCTGGCTAAATAACACAGCAAAAAAAGAAGTACTGTGAGCTATTACTACGGTAATCTTCACAAACTAACACTATTAAAGACTATCCAGCTACAGTGGCTATCTGACAAATGCAAATATTTTTATCACTAGAATTACAGAAGATGAACATTCTGTAACCATTAGCAACAGGACTATGTTCCCTGCAATATCATCGCCCACTCAGTATTTATATGCCTTGGTGCGCATGTGCAAGCAAGGTATACAGTAGTTAATTTGTGTGTCATTCATTCAGTCAGTCATTAAGTCAATCTGTCTGTTGCCGGGATAGCTGCTATGTTGGTAAAAATCAAGTCCTAGAATATGGCTCTCTGGATTAAATGCCATGATCTCTTGGATTTAAATTTGCCAGATTTTTCAGATAGAGCTTTGTTTTTGAGTCATAGCACTATTTGATTACCACGATTGCTGCTGCGAGCACAGTGGATCGCTTTGCAACTTGCAAGTTTGATTTATATCACAGCAATAGTTACTGCTGATGGCAAAACTTGACAAACAGAGCATAATGCCGACAGTGATGCATATAGAAACACATTTGGCACTGTGTTAAAAACAGCACTGCATGGATTTTCTAACTTACTGTTGCATGAACTTTATAAAACATCACAAAATAATTTCCCCCACACAGTAACAGTGTGCAAATGAACAATGCTTTCAGTTATTGCTGGGCTTCACGAAGCCTAACAGCCGCAGTCTCGCTAAGGGGTCCTACGAAGCTGCTTATCTACTCGTTATGTGAACCGGGGCTTTCCCGACCTAGATATCTGCGTGTCCACGTAACAGAGACGGCATTTGTAGCATATGACCAATTGTGTACCGGCAGCAGAGCAGCATATTTTAAAAATGAAGAGCAAATTATCATATTACAAAAATATGAGGAATACGGCATCATACAGATCAAAGACAATGTTCGAGACAATAGGACACCCACCACCAGTTGGACGGGGGTGTGAATTACATTCTGTCAAAATGACAGACGCCGTTCAAAATGTTCCGTCATTGTTAAAATAAAATCTGTTGTTCCTACAGAATCTGAATTGCACAAATTATTGGTCAGTGTTTAATAGTCCCTGAATAGTGTGAAAGGTGTTTCCCTTCATAACTGTACTTTAATGTTCATCAGCCAGCCACTGGTGGGTAAATACTTGAGTATGTCAAGGATAGATGCACAGCTAAGGCACTCTGATAAGCCCACACCCAATTTTATAGCTTCAGTAAGGGACATTCTTGCCACTGCTGTAAGCATCGAGGCATCAGCTCCTTCGGTGCCTTCATTTCTGTTGGTGGTTCTCCGTCAGTTAGGGAGTCAAACATAGCCTTGGTATTTTTCTTGGTTTGAAAAGTGGGAACAGCCATAGACAATGCAGATGATAGGCATTTTCCTTCAATGATCTATTCCAATGTTAACATTGGGGTGGATGCCCTCCATTGGGAAACCTCACTTCTCTGTGACGTCCTGCGCCAAGAAGCCATTATGGGAAAGCACACAGAGGTAGAGTGACAGAAAAAGTAAAAATAATGACAATTCAAATTTATTATATCTAGTGTACATGCACAACGTATTATCAAACCTATTTATGGTCAGGATCACAGAGTCAGTAGGAGCCTATCCCAGAATGCATTAAGTCATAGGCAGGAACACACCCTGAACAGGTTGCCAATCCATCGCAAGGCGCACTCACCATTCACTGACACCTATAAGAAATTCAGAATCTTTCTAAAACCTTCATCGGACTGTGGAAAAAAAACATTCTGATCCTGTTAATGTGAAATAATAACTCAGGTGCACCTTTCAGGCTCAATTGGGTATTCAGTTGAACTTGGAAAACACATGTGTATGCCTGAACGTGGAAACTTCACTGAAATCGTTCTCCGCTCCATACAGAAAATCCAGGTCAAGACCGAACGTGGTCAGTGAAACTTCAAAGGAAATTCAAGCTGAGATCCTTGAGAATTTTCAATGAAACATTTTCCAAACCAAACAGGCAAGCACACTAAATAATTAAATAAAAAGTTAATCATAATAAGTAAGGTGGAAACTGGCAGGGATTTTACTGGCCATATTACTGATTATTATTTTTTACCAAGCGCATTCAAGTCAGTAAGCATGACTCCAAAATCAAAGGCAGGGGTGTTGAATCGTGACCCTGTGGCAAATCGGGAGGGATTTGTCTCCAAACACTTAGAGCCAGGCCAGGCCAGGCCAGACTGGAGGGAACGATCGCAAAAGAGTACATTTCTGATAACACAACAACAAAAAACGTGCTCTGAGCACAGTGCTCGGTGAGACATACACCTTACTTCACATCACCACTCCCATAAACTCTTCCATCCGAGATTTTAAGCGCAGTGCCGTCGAACTTATCAAAGCTTTTCAATCACCTTTTTCAAAAAACCTCTGCAAATTAGGAGAGTAAGGGAACGCACACCAGAGAGGAAACACTAACGTGAAGACGGACAGCCACACAATTCTAACCACAATGCAATAATAATTAAGCTATTAAATTACCAATAGTTGTGACATAAAGCTTCCTCGGAGTAATTAATCATCCCTCTAGGCCACAAAATAAAACTAGTTAAAATTTTGGTAATTTCAAAAATTAATTTTTTCGCATTGTGGCCGTTAGCGTGCGACTGCGCTTCTTCTCATTTAATCAGCAACCACACATGAATTCACTCCTATGCAAAGAGTAATCAGTTGAACGCCAATTCGTTTCTAACTGACATTATTGTTTGTTTACATCAAAATGTTTTCCCATCCATATTAATGATGACATTAAAGGTCACAATGTCTTAAGAAGATTATGAATTCCTGTTGGTCATAAAACTGTGCATATTTGGTCCTGATTCGATGCCCTTAGAAGATGTTTCCCATTTTAAATGTTTTCTTTTTAAAATCAAAAACATTTTGACAAAGTGCCATCTTAAAAGAAATACCTCAGCAGAAACGAGAGAGATACACTTGACGGATAGTTTTGGACACATTTATTATCCAAATTATCCAATTATTTTTATTATTGCTATCGTTACAATATCACATGTATTGCAGCCTGTGCATTATTAGCGCAGCCTGTTGGTGATCTCAGTGTAGCCTATTACTCATTTCTTAATCTATAATGCCATAATTATCATTATAGGCTTACATATTGGTCTTGATAATTGAAAAATCAATTATTTGATTGTTAATCAGGCAATCCCAAATGGAAACAGGTTGGGGGCAATTATGTATTAAAAGATGAAAGCCTTCTATACCTCTGACTGCATGGCAAAGAAATTTCATTAGAAAGTAAAAGGGTGCTCGAGTTGAGGTCATTAAGCACCTTCAAGTGCTTTCATTGTCCAGCCCCCCATCCCCTGAAATAAAGATTTATGAGGCAGCTTCATACCCCCTAGTAGCAGAAACCATCACCCTTCAGTGTGATAAAGAGGAGGGTTGGCGGCTCTTCAGCAGCGCGCTACGCTGATGAGATAATTACTGACACCTGTCTCTCCCCACTGCCCACCGTCACTGTAACGGCAACATCACCTGCAGCCCTCCCACTTCCTGTCGGCAGAGCTGGGAAAGGGAGAGGAATGTGGAGGATGGAATGCAGAACACGGAACACAGAACATGGACTGCAGCTCGCCTCACTCTTCTCAGATTCTGCGCGAAATCCGAGGTCAAGAAGCAAAAGTCCGACAGAAGAATTTGTTCCAGTTGCCTAGATTTGGTGATCAGCGCAGCTCTTCAGCCGGGAAGAGGAGCTAATCACTGAAACCAGCTGGCTGAGCTCAAGCGTGGAAGTAAAACATAGCAGGACTAGAGCTCCCTGACCCCTGCACTCCAAAGAACAGAGACAGAGGGGTGAATCCCTGAGATTCAGGGAGTCAGAGAGACGCAAGGAGCTGTAAAGTGCCTGAAAAATGTAAAATATGCATCTGCTATTTTTCCATCTTCTTTAAAAACTATGACAAATGCAGACCTGCAGCCAAATAATACAAAGGATCACACTGACAACTGGGAAATGTAGTTGCACTACCGCCATCGCCCTCGCCAAAACCTCAACGGGGTGATAGAATCCATTTGGAGAATGGAGGCCAGACCCTCACATGTTCGACACTAATCCCTTTGCGCAGAACTCAAATGATGCAAATTTTTCCTGTTGTGGATCAGCCTATTTAAGGCTTTATAACTCAGTATTTGTGTCACAAAGACTTTGGAAAATTATTTCAGTGAAGTAAGACATTTGGAAATTCAATTACAAAATTATTTAGCAATTAAATTTTGGAATTTACGTGCGCTGGCGTCTATATCTGCACGGAGGAGCTCATTTAGGAAAAAGTAATGAAGCCTCCCTGCGCTATGCAATCACCCCCCTCTCACTGAATCTCGCTTCCCACGTCCCGTCCCGTCCGGCCAGCAGCAGCACAGGACACCAGCGCATTAACAGCCCCAGCCCCACTGAAAAAATTGAGACTTTGGATCCAAGTAAATAACTGCGTTGACTTGTTACAGCTAATTTTTTTTTTTAAAGTTTTTCTCAATTAAAAATTTTTACAAAGGTCATTTTTTTCAATTGAGAAAATCTAAAAAAAAAAAAATTAGCTGTAACAAGTTGATGCAATTTTTTTACTTTGATCCAAAGTCTCAATTTTTTCAGTGCCCAAACAATAGGCCCACATTCAGGTAAATGTCTGTACGTATGTCTCTGCGTTTTTGGATTTTACTGTTTTTATCATACCCATCAAATAAATGCAGAAAAAAATCCCATACTCTGTCTTGAGGATTTCAGCCTTCAGGCAAATGGAGAATATACGTATAATAAATAAGAGAAAATATAAAAAAAAAAACTATACTCATGATTTTTACACTCCTTTCTCAGGATCCCGAGGAGAGTTCAGAATCATAAAAACCCCGAAGCTAGCGAGAAGTCCGGAATGAAAAAATAATCATTTTGGCAGAGCACTTCAATGCAAACTGGGGATGAGCTGCAGGATCTACCTTTAGCAGTGGGAATTAGGATCTGACTGAAAATGAAACAGACGCCCTCTCAGAAAACCGTATAGATTTTTTCTTTCACACATTTTCCCTGCACCCCGAGAACAAGCGTTGTTTGAAAAGTTAACAAAAGTTGCAGTTTACCGTGACCCCGTCTCTATACTCGACTCTCGCTCTGGCTGTCTGCTTCATGCATGGACATATTTACTCCACCGGACCCTGAGGCCCACCTGGTTTCCCACACAGACGGGCAGATTAAAGGATTCTCTCGCCTTTGCTGCCCGCCCTGCAGTCACAGATGGGTTCAGACGGTTACGTGTTTAGAAGTGTGATTAAAAGCAGGTGGGAGACTGGCAGAAGAAAGGGTGCCCTGATATCATCACTACTGCAACATTCAGGGAAGCTGACAGCTTGTGTATGTATGCGTGTGTGTGTGGGCGCGCGGGTGTGTGTGTATTACGAAAATCATCTTCGAGTCAATCTTTTTGCTCAAACTCTACCTCGGCTTGCAAGAAATCCAGTGATAAAAAATTGGAGACATAAGGTACTAACATGCCAAGACATACTACTGAGCACACCGGGCATATTTTACACATCTCTCCGTGAATCAGTCGCTCTTTCTTTCTGGATGTCAATCAGAACAAACTATCAGCCCGACAACTGCTCATAACTATCTTGTGAAAGTGTCGGAAATGCAAAGGCATGCATTAGCAAGTGAAATAGTAAGAATGCGGAGGGCAGGCAAGGTTCAAGCCTCTGTTGGGGTTCACCTTAAAGAAGGTCATGGTGGCTCCATCTTTGACCACACCGTACTCGATCTTCGTCTGCTTGGCCAGGTCATCGGCGGACTCCACCGGCGAGTCCATGCGCTCGACCGTGAGGAAGGCGGCCATGTTGGCAGTGTAGGAGGAGATGATGATGAGGGTAAAGAACCACCAGATGCCGCCGATGATGCGGGTGGAGAGGGCCTTGGGCATCAGCTCCGAGCCTGGGGAGGGGGGAGAGAGAAAGACCCGGCACATCTGAGCCTCTTAGATGTCACGTAAAACTGGTGCAGACATTGTATACCGAGGAGTTTTGCGTGCGTGTGTCTGGAGTTTGAAGTGTGTGCGTGTGTGTGTGCATTTGGGTATGTAATTGTGCCGGGGTGTATGAGTGTGCTTCCTGATTAATGTATGTTTTGTTAGTGTGTGTTCGTGTTAGTTAATGAATGTGTATACGTGCGTGTATGTGATTGTTTGTTTCTATCACATGGTTAACATAAAAAGTCATATAAAGGCACTGCATAAGGCAGTGTTGTGAATATTCAGTACGAGAGAAGGAAAGCATGTTACACGCATTTCATCCTGTTCGCAAGAATAGACGGCTTTCTGTGTCGGTGCGACCGCCTTCAGAACACCGAGAAATACTGAGTCTCACGGCGAGAAAACAAACCAAAAGCGTTCTGCGTTTTACGCTGGATGCCCGGAGTCGTTTGTACTGCTCTTATAAAGTGTGCTCCTGTGTGAGAGCCATATTAAGAAACGTCCTGCGTTCCAGCCCAGCAGGCAGATGTGGCAGTGCGGGGATACGCGCGGTAAGCGATCCTAAACACGGTCGTATCGCCGCAAAATGAGGTGTTCCGTCGAACCGGGCGACCGACTGTTCCTCGCTCATAATGGCCCATAAAAATGATGGATGTGGCACATTTCTAAACAGTCTCGCTCCAGCCAAAAAAAAAAATTACTTGCAGGGAGAGGGTGAAAATAGAAAGATGGAGAGAGAGAGAGAGAGAGACAGCCAGAGAGCAAGGAAGATGGGAACAAGCAGGAAGAGGAAGAGAGAGGCAAGACCGTAAAAGACAGAAAGCAAGATACGGCATAACAGGACACACGAGAGAAACAGAGACGCAGAGAGGAAGAGAGAACAAAACAGAGGGCACAAGGGAGGGAAAAAGAGAGGAGTGTGTCTGAGCACAAGACAGGGTGAGCGTACTCGAGGGAGAAAGAGAGCGTACGAGTGATGAGCGCGTGTGTGTGCGTGTTTGTAGTGTCACCATATGGCCGCGACAATGCAAGCACCCCGTCCTGAGATTTGCGGTGAGGGGGTAGGGGGTCTGACATTTCCTCTGTCTCTCTGACACTCTTTTAATTGGAAACAAGCCTGTTCTTTGGCAGCGATTTCCTCCAGGGGCAACAAAACAAGGTTTTTTTTTTAAAAAAAAATCTCCATCAAGGGACAAAAAAGCTGAACCTCAGAAAATAATCTGATGAGATGACATTTTTGCCATCTGTCTTTGAAAGTGTGCTATTCTCTGGATGTGTGTTATCTTAGACTGTGTGCTATTCTCTGCTTGCGTGTGTGTGTGTGTGTGTGTGTGTGTGTGTGTGTGTGTGTGTGTGTGTGTGTGTGTGTGTGTAAGTGACTGGGCACTGAAAAAAATTTCCCTGCCAAAATCAGTATGAGATCTTTCCTGGTCTTTGTCAGAAACACAGATAAACGCAGACAAAGTGTTAAACAGACACCCTGGTCATGAACCATTGGAACCAAATAAAAATATAAAAAGTTGGAAATAAAATAAAAAATGAAAATTTTATTTTTACATAATTTAGTTCATAAAGAAAGTGCATATATTGTATCATTTCATCAGCTCCTCTTTTACTCAAGTATAATTGAGGTGAAATATATGAGGAATCTCTTTGTCAAATTACCCTGCAGACAGACACAAGCATCCAGGTAAATACTGTATATACTCATGCACAAGTACATGTATACACTCACATAAGGACTGGGTATATACACACAAACTGCATATACCCACTCACACATGCAATGTTTATACTCATGCACAAATACTTAAGATATTCAAATAAGCACAGCGTGTATACAAACATGCTGTGGATAATCGCACACAATGTATATAGTCATGCAAACATATTGCATATGCTCACAAAAGTATTAGTATTCTCAGAATGAATCTATATACCATAATACCACAATGTCTATACACATGCCCACATTTTGTATAGGCTACACTCATATAGCCACAGGGTATATACATACTTACTGTATACACTCACACAGATTGTGAATATACTTCTGCACAGATAGCCTATTGCCCATATTCACAGTGACGTACAGTCGGAGGTTAGTTTGGTGAGGCAGAAACCTTCCCTTTGCTTGATTAGCAATCAGACGATTTACTAGTTTAGTAAGATTATTCGGCAGAATGACGAGCCATTTTAAGTTTCTGCGGCGTTATTACTCAGTAGGCTACATTGAACTTAAAATGATCATGAAACTGCAGATTTGCAAGTATTTGCGTACAGGAAGCCAGAGAAGCGCTGTGAGGTGAGGCAGTGACCCAAAATTTATCTCAGGATTTTGTGAACCTGTTCCCACGTACTATTCCTGATTGACAGTGATAACAATTAAGACCAAGCCTTATGGAAGCCTGATACTGATAGAGGAGATAATAACTTCATTTACGTATACGCTGCAATTCGAGTAATAACGCCGCGGATACTTGAACTGGCCCTTCTTTCTGACGAATAGTCTTACTAAACTAGTTAATCGTCTGATTGCTAATCAAGCAAAGGGGAGGTTTGTGCCTCACCAAACCAACCTCCACCGCACGTCACTGCATATTCACAGGCGTAGGGTATAGAAACCTACACTGTATACACACACACACACGCCACGGATGCCGGTAAGTTCCCTCCTGGCCCGTCACGTTCTGACGGGGTCCCTCACGTTTCTCACGTTCTGATCAAGGTCTGACACGTTTTTCACGTTCTATCATGGCTTTCTACGGATGAAACGTGGACAGCAGCCAGCTTTGGAGCACGTTTGTGCTTACGGTATAAAAAGGCCTCTCAAGCAATAGCCATCATTCAGAAGTGTGTAGGAACAAAGTACATGTACTTCGTTACAGTACTTAAGTCTTTTTTTTTTGAGAATTTATCCTTTACTTGAGTTTTTTTTTTTTTTAAACTGGGATTTTTACTTATACTCTACTTCATTTAAAAGATAAAAGGTGTAATTTTACTTCGTTACTTTGACACTGGCCACTTTGTTACTCACTACAAATTAAAATATGAAGGAAATTCCTCATTTCAGGTGTATCTGGAAGTGGCGTGTTCGAGAAGAACAACGGTGCTCGGCAGGGTATCTTAAGTGCTTTGTGCAGACTAGTGCAGTGCCCGTAGGAAGAATGTATTCCTATAGAAAAGTGGGAGCTTAAGTAGCTTTTTTACGGATGGCCAAATGAGGCTGTGTTAGCTTCTGAGACCAGCGTTTATTTGTCAGAGGAAGATAGGGACAAAATAAAATGCTAACGCAGCATTTTGAACGATATATAGCAATCGGTTAGAAACTCTAGCAAGTGATATCACAGGGAAGAGAATGGACAGTGATCTCAAAATTAATGCGACAAAGCAACGAATAGCCTATCCACAAGCGCATGCTATAAAAAACTCAGGGAGTATCAATGAGGACTGCACATAAGCAGTACTTTTAATCGTAAAGAAGATCTAGACATGAAAATGAAATATTGAAAACATGCTTTGGTGTGGGAACTTTAGGCAATGTTTTAGCCAATCAGACCTTGTTCTAGCCATGTCAGCAAGCACAATGAGCAGATGAGAACAGCGTGGTGAAACTTAAGAAATAGCCTACAGATGGGAATGCCATTAGCCAATGCAAACATTCCGGTGAGCAAGAGCGGTATAGCAGTAGCATATGGGATTCTTTTAACTTTTTTCCTCAGGCGTGGCTATAGCTGAGATTGAGAGCGCGACAGGCTAGATAGTTAAACAGGTGTATGGGATTGTAACTTTTTGAAAATTAATCTAAAAGGCTTCTAAATGAAGGATGCACACTATCATGCCATGCGCAAGCCATATCCAAAAGCTTAGGTTAGACAAACAGTCAGAGATATATGCGAGCCACAGACAGACAGACACAATGACAGACGCTTCTTGATTATAGATAGATGTCCGCCAGCGGACACGGAGCTGCAAATTTATGTACGCAGTTACAATATTCTATCACTAGTTGGTACCCCCAGATCAGTTATTGAATATTCACAAGCAAGCTGAGCTCAAACAAGGTATAGAATATGGACGAGTTCACTCCAATCCCTGTTTTTCAGGAGTTGCCTGAATTAAACTCCTCAGCTATGCCTAATGTGCAAACTGCTCAATATACTTGCCCATAGTATCTGTCCAGCAGTTCAAAAAAATGATCTCTTGCAACAGAAAAAATCATTGTCCTCTGTAGCAACCACTTCAGCTACAGTGAGCCAATGGTATCCCAATTAGTAGTTAAGAAAAATCAGTTTTCTGAGGCAAAAATTCGACATGTTATTGATACTATGTAATTCTATAATACTTTTGTAATTGTGGGTTTTTTTTTTTGATTTTGTGCTTTGCATGTTTGCTGGGTGCATACATCCAGTTTTTGCATCAGCAAGAGGGAGGCCAGCAGCAGTTGCAGAGAGGGAAGGCCAGAGTGCAGTAACATAATACAGTAATATACAGTAATCTGCAGTACTCTATCAAAGATGTTGCGTCGCGAAGGCTCAGACTCGAATGAAGCTCTCCTGCCAGGCCCGGCTTCTGTATACTCCCTCCCAGACCGTGCGCCATGTCAGACCGCAGTAGAATGCAATGCACCGTAGTGTGCGGCAGACAAACCGTGATACGCTGGGATGCGCTGTGATTGAACGCGACAAAACGGCTACCATACACCCTAGCTGGCCGTGAGGACCGTGGCAAAACAGGAAAAAACGCGCACTAAACGCGGCAGAACGTGACAAAACTTGAAAGCACCGTGAGATGTCGGGAAATACACATGCTTCCCGTCCCACTACGGACCGCCTCCAAGTTTTGTTATGGCCTATTACGTTTTGTCATGTCTTGTTGCGTTCACCCCGTTTTACTATGACCTACTAGGTTGCTCCGCTTCGTGAGTGCCATGGCAAATTAATTGACAGTTTAAAAATCCGGCCCAGCATCCTCGGAAATCACGGCCTGTGACGTTTGCCCCCCCGCGTTGTCTCACGTGCATCCCGTTTTGTCTACGGTGGCCTGAAAGGTGATTGCTGTGGCCGCCGGGAACATAATGTCAACCTAGCATTACATTTCAGATGAGGACAGGGTAGATACAAACATATTGTATAAACTCATGGACATGTATTGTTTATACTCCTATGCACAGTATATACACACATACTGTACAGGTATATACTTACACACAATATACTCAGGCACACATACTGTTTATATTCACAAGCAGGGTATATAAATACATGATGTATATACTCACACACACAATGTACATACTCACATACATATACTGTATGTACTCAGACATACCATATTGGGCACATACTGCATATTCTCACACATAATCTATACTTACGTACACACACACTCACACACATCCACGCGCACACACACACACACTGCACATAGTCTCACAAATACCATATATTCTCACACATACTGTATGAACTCACACTCACAAAATGCAGACAGTATATTCTGCATTCGGAAGAAAACATATCACTTCACAGAAGCCTCCTTTCTCAACTGTCGCAGTTGAACTGGGCGAGCTGCTCTCACCTTCTACGTTTTCTTTTATTCCATTGAGTGAATCATCCAAACATATTTACCTGACCTTGCGGTCGCCTGTCTTCATCCTCCAGACTACCTACATTTATTTTATTTCATTTTTCCACAGATTTCTTCTACTTTTGTTTTTTATTCTGACGGTATGATAGGAATGCCATCGCTGTCATGTCTCCCGATACACCCACCACCCCCTAAAGAAAACAGGCACTTCACCCTGCCCCCTCCTTTAGGGCAAAAATGATTTATATACCCAATTTTGAAAGGTAACCAGGCTGTTGAAAGCAGGGAGTGTTGAGAGGGGGTTTGTCTTATCGCCTGTGTGAACTTGATTGTATTTTTTCTGTCTGAATCATGTAAACCACACACAGCTCCGACCCCTGAGTGTAAACCACACACAGCTCCGACCCCTGAGTGTAAACCACACACAGCTCCGACCCCTGAGCAGCACCGCTTCACCAAAGCCATTCAATTTCACACAAGCCCTGATACGGCAGGAGGCTCGACTCTGATAGCGGCGAGACCCAAAGTCTCAGGACCCATGATGACTCCGGGTTCCACATGCAGTTCCCTTTATAGCCATGAATATGAGCACTTTTGTTTCCAAACCTCAGTCACTGGGCGAAGGTGGAAGATCCTGAGGTCTGACAGTATTATTCCTTTCAGGGGTTCTTTCACACAGCCTACAGATTTCACTGATCAGCTCCACACCTCCTCTCTTCCGCACACAAACACAGCCTACAGATTTCACTGATCAGCTCCACACCTCCTCTCTTCCGCACACAAACCTAGTCTACAGATCTCACTGATCAGCTCCACACCTCCTCTCTTCCTCACACAAACCCAGTCTACAGATCTCACTGATCAGCTCTACACCGCCTCTCTGCCGCACACAAACACAGTCTACATATTTCACTGATCAGCTCCACACCTCCTCTCTTCCGCACACAAAACCCAGCCTACAGATCTCACTGATCAGCTCCACACCTCCTCTCTTCCGCACACAAACACAGTCCACAGATTTCACTGATCAGCTCCACACCTCCTGGCCGGAGCACCGTGGTCTTAGTTCACTCCAGGTGACTGGGACAGAGCCCTGAACCTCAGCTTTACACCTCTGGTCCTGTGTCAGGTCCCGCGTGCGTTTTACTCTTCATCCCAACCAAATCTACCGCCTCTGAATTTGATGAAGCCATTTACTGTCCTTGAGAGGAAAATTAAATTCAACTCAGGGATGATTTTTCCTACATAATCTGCTTCATGTCAGAGACTCCGGGGGGAGTCACTCGGGATAAATCTCTGCAGACTCATCAAAGAGCTTTTAAATCAGCCGTTTCGTCCGCCACTTTCATTTTCTGCGGTGATTCCTCTCGAAAGCAGCCGCGCTTCTTAAAATTGATTTAATTAATGACCTGTAGGTTAAAACAGCGCACCCCTAATTACTGGCATAGTGTCACCTGCTCTGGAATAAGAGAGGAAGTAAAAATGCCCTGCGAATTGCTGCGCTGCATTGAAATTGTTTCCAGGAAAAGTGATGGCAGGAACTCTGCACGCTTGCAGCATTGCAAATTGATCATAACATGGCAGAGTGGTGAGAACAGGCAATTCAGCCCAACGAGACTCGCCATTTTCCGCGCATTAAAGTGCACCTGACACTTTGGATACTTACGTAGTAGACGATAAAGCACTGTATCGGGCCTGATCTTGAAAACCTACAGTGTTTCTACCTAATCCACAGGACCTAGCATACCATTCCACACTCTGACCACTCTTTGTGTGATATAATACTAACAACAATGCTTAATTTACTACCGGCAATTTACAACTCTCAGTTCTGCAAACAAAACGTAACCTAAATAATCCCCACTTTGTTAACTTTTTTAATCCATTATCCTTATTTGAAGGTCTGAATCAGGAGTACATTTTCCAAAAAGCGTAGTTGCTAACTAAGTTAGTTCATCCATTCAGTCTGTGGTTCCAGCTGCATTAGTTAGCATCTGTGCTTTTGGGAGACGCACCCCAGATCATCTCAAAGTGTCCTTCAGCTGAGGCAACAGGGCTTAAGATTCCCAGTTTTTCCTCGCAGCTTTTATCTTTTATACTGCAGAGAATGCGTGAAACAGAAACTGAAATCACCACAGCAAATCCCTGCGGGCAGCGTGAGGACCTCTGGGCCAGTTATGATGAGATTAATACTCTGGTTCCAAAACAAAATGAGGGAATAAGAGAAAGATATGCTGCTGCAAGGGGAGTCAAGTCACTTTTTTCTTTTAAAGGCACAAACACGGTCTCATAAAGAAGAACAATTTTGAATATCATTGTATGGGTAAAGATTCAAGATCCGACTTTAAGCTTGGGAGTGGTTTACTTCCCTCATAAAGCATGGAAATAAGAAAGAAAAAAACTAAAGACAAATTCTGGCGTCTAAACCTGAATCTAATAGCCTGTCCTCCTTTAGGTTTTCAGGCCACATTATGAGAAAACTAGCTGCAGCTGAGCAGCTCAAAACACATTCATTGTGGTTCAGTTATAATGTTACCTTTGCTTTCATATATAGACACAGCTGTAACCATAGATATGGAGTCTTAAAATTGACCGGCATGACCAAGAGTTCCAGAGCTGCTCTGGCATACAGGAGCTGTATGAAGACAGGTACCTCTTCAGTCAGGTTTCCTGTCATTCAAAACGGTCCTGTACAGACCTAAAATCAGGCCGGAGCATGGAGAGGGCATCTCGGGAGAACATTTCATCTGTTCTCTGGGCCGCCTAACCCTGTTCCCCGGAATCTACCACGCTAGATTATTCCGAAGCCAGCATCGCCATTGCGGCGTAAGCAGCCGAGGAGAACCCAGGATGAGGGGATGAGAGGAGGAGAGGAAGGGTAGAGAGGGATGACGGAAGAGCTTGTTAGGACAGCGATCAAAGCGGAAAAGATTTAGGAGTGCTGACCGGCGATCTCTGGCTCAGGGAAGCGTGCTAAAATGGCACATTTTTTCCAGAGTTTCAAGGCATCTCCGGAAACTTCCGCATGGAAAACCAGGAGCCCGGTGAACAGATTTTGACAAGAGAGACATTACCTTAAGGGGATGGGGTACAGGCATGAGTAAGATGAGTGTGTGTGTGTATGTGTGTGTGTGGGCCTGTGTATGTAATAGATGCTTATTGGTCTTCAGGCAGCAGCAAGTATGGGTAGTCGACCAGAATAAAAACTGTGGCTTTTCTCGTCTGATCGAGCCGCCTTTGCATCAAGTGTACAGTTGACTTGTTTGTGAGTACAGACAGAATGGGAATCATTAATATGATTCTTTGTTTTGTTTGATAACACCCCACAGGCATGCCAACAGTTGTACGTCAACACAGGGTTCTCATTCTAGTGTGTGCACGTGTGTATATGTGCATGCATCCGTACGCATACGAGTTTGCAAATATACACTATGAAGCTTAAAATGGCTTTGACAACAAATCATTGATCAGAAAATTAGCAAAGATTAAACTAATGCACCCCCGAGGCCTTCTGTGCCACAATTAGCTTGTTAAGTTTGCAGTTGTTCAGGAAAAAGCAGGAAGCTGAGTGATAGGTCAATTAATGCTTTGGAGTACAGGAAAATATTGTATAAAGGCTTGCTTCCAACAATTGAAAAGCTTTTTTTCTGGAAAGAAGTTATTTTTCACCTCTTATGTATGTGAAAAGCTGTCTGCACGTTTATCCACACAGCTTTAACATTTGAACAGATCAAATCATACAAATATACTCAATTCTAAGTATTTCTAATACTTCTTCGTTTACCGACCAATGATGAGTTGTTATAACCATTAAAAGCTTTGTATTTCCCATTTTTGGCTCAGCCAGGGGTGTGTGCGTGTGTGTGAGTGAGACTATGCAATGCCGGAGTGGCCATTGGGAAGGCCGGGAAATTTCCTGGTGGGCCGGGCTACATTGTGTCCACTTTTGGGCCTCGGATTTTAACTCCCCATCCCGTTCAACATTATGTTGGCTTTATGCACATCTAACGCTAGAGATGTGTGTTTACTGTTCTATTTCCATCTTTTTGATTACATTTATACCCTAATTCTTTTTTTTACATATATCCCTGATCAAAATTGTTCAATACTCACCCATCGTGACTCTTAAGATGCAATGGACATCTTGATTCATGATGAGGTAGGCCTAGCTACATTGTATTATGCATTTTAATAAATTGTTACTAAATAAATGGTTAATTAGGGCATGTAAAAAGCGATCAAATCACAGCCTGTAGGCCTTCTTTATATTTTGCTTGTTTTGTTCTCAGAAGTTAGGCTGCAGTGGAGCAAGGAATGATGGGAATGGGAGCTGGATTATCCAATCATAGCCTTTCTGCCACTCAACATGTATGATCAGCAAGCGTGTTCTGTGCGTGTGCGGGAGTGATTCTCGGGTTATGCGCAGTTGCACCTGAGAGGTGCGTTGCAGATGGAGGGCAAGAAGAGGCCTGGAGGGGCCGAAAAGGCCAGGATTAAAAGAAGAAAGACACTAAAAGAAGATGCTGCCAAATGTGCGAAACTGACTGACCTGTTTTCCTGAGGACAGAGCCAAGTTGCATCTGGTAAAGAGATATGGTTAAGGTTTGCAAAGCTAAATGATAATCTATAGGCTAGATGTTTGGAAAGCTAAAACCTATTCATATAAACACAGTGTAACCTAAAATAAAATTCAACCTCCATTAACTCATTCCCTACGGAATACTTTTATACAAAATTGTCGCGTTTGTACAAAATACTTTTCCCGAAAATTACACAATATTAAGTATTGAAGTACAGTTGGCCCATGACCGTGACCGTCGACTTATTTTGTGTTTTTATTGGACTGCGAATGGTCATCCACGCTGCTGCAACTGGCTTTCCGTAGGGAATGGTAGAATTTGCTGCGCCATTGGGAGCAGCGTGCCGCAGGGAATGAGTTAAACAATAAATCACAAATGAGTAACCATTTGAAGAGGATAGTAAGTGTGATTTATAAGCCACTGAATAATCAGTATGATGTAGCCTAACAGTGAAATAACAGCCCATAATATTTCTTTGAAATATCGTCGTCAGCATATAAACCCGTCCGACACCGCCAGTGATGAACCTGATGAGGACATGATTACTCAGGGAACAGGTAGAGGATTGCCAACCAGAACTTTTTGAATCATTGAAAGAATACAGTAGTCTATTTTAGTCAAAACACAGTGTCTAAATTAAGACATCCTTTAAACATTGTCAGCAGATTAGCCTAATGGTAGCCCCTCTTGTGTTGTGTTAAAGCATACGACATTTGAATTGATTCTTTCAATATCTGCTATGCCCTGATGATGATGATTGGATGACCAAAAGGCTGCCATTTCTTTAAAAAGTATATTGCATAGATTTAAGTATGCAAACAAGTAATTTTTGATCATTCAGTCTCTTTTAGTTTAGCACCTTAGATCATGAGTGCGGTGTATTTAGTTTGAAGTTGTGTTAATGCATAGCCCTACAATTAGACTTCAGAAATCATTTAAAAAAAAAAAAAGATTTCAATCATGCAGTGATATGGAGTTGTAGGTTAAAATGTCCCTTTGATGATTTACTGTGGTTGATGTGTTTGTTGTAGCCTCAGAGAGCAGCAAAGAAGCCAGGGACAGAAAATATTAAGTTGATCAGTTACGCTTCATTTATTCAAATACCTCCACCGTAAAAAGTTGGCCGGTTTAAGCATGAAATTCCCTGGCTGAAAAATGATCCTACCCCAGCCGTGAGACTATGTATGTGTGTTTGTGAGAGTGTGAAAATGCATATATCAAACTTGTAACGCAGATGCACATCTAAGTGTTCCTGATGCAGTTGTACACGTGTATCACTTTCACATGAGTGCAGTACTTAAAAATAGGACCATCGGTCCTGTAGCTGACTGGCAAGCAGTCTTATAGTGACGATACAAATTATGAAAATTTCAGGTGAAGTTTGACATTTTAATCAATGAAAATCATAGTCAAGGTCACTAAATAAAAGTTCATATACACTTATAAGGCCTCCCGTCATACAAACACAATCATGAGCTCTGTAGCAGTTTTAGTGATACAAGTCATTGAAAATTCAATGTCAGTTGTGAACTAACTTTATCGAAGGTCACCGAAGGTCAAGTTCGAGTCCACCAAATGAAAGTTTACACTTTATTTGCATCAATTTTGCTGATATAAGTCGTTGAAATTTCACAGTGAAGTTTGGTCGTTGAAGGTCACAGAAGGTCAGGTTCAATGTCACCATATGAAGCTTTATACATGGCTTCCTATATGCCTACAATACCTACCTATGCACAATCTGTAATGGCTTTGATAAGTAATTGAAATTTCACCATGTGAAGATTGAGCTTCGAAGGTCACTGAAGGTTAAGTTCAAGGCCACCAAATGACAGTTCATATATGACTTCATATAAATGTTCAATACACATATGCTCCCAATCTTTGATATTTCCAGGCCTCGAAGCCTTTGAAAATTGTAACATCTTGGTTGATCTCAAGTTTGACCTTTCAGGGTCATCTGTGGTCAACTTTAACACAGCCAAAATATAGGTCATATACACAGTAACTTCCTTTATATCAGTAATACAAACTTAATCTCTATCTGCAACCATTTAGCTTTCACAGGCGATTCTGCCCATTCTCCATAAGAACCAACATCGCCCCCACTAGACCCACTTCCATCAATTCAATCAAAATGACACTCGCACTGTACATAAAGTAAATCAAGGTGAGTTGATTGCCAGATTTAGAAAAAAGTTATCAGACGGTTTTTGAGAATCGATTTTTTTTTTATTTCAAGTCATGTCTTTTACCATTGTTAATATTTTTCCTGACCTCGAGTTTGACCTTTCAAAGTCAGCTGTGGTCACATTTAATATTGCAAAAATATACGTCATATATGACTTCCTATATGTCGATAACACAAACTTAATCTCTATCTACAACCATTTGGCCTCCACAGGGCATCTTGCATATTCATAAAATACAGAGACCCCACTAGACCCACTTCCAATGATTCAATCAATATGGCGCTCGCACTGTACATTGACGGCACCGAGGTAAGTTGATTGCCTGATTTAGAAAAAATTTATCTCAGTTTTTGAGAAATTATTATTTTTTTTTTTATTTCTCAGTCCTATCTTTAACATTGGGGCCCATAAAATGAACAAAAATGACTCAATCAAAAATATGAAAAAAATATATCTACAGATATGGTTCAGTAGTATATTATGGCAAATTTATACAAAAATTCATCAGGCCAAAAAGAAGACAAAAAATGTTCCATGTTGCGGACGACGGACGCCACACGACAAAAGCTTATCGACCCATAGAGCTGGTAAGCTAAAAATAGCATAATACCCCACTACAGAACAGAGTCCTCAATGAATGGAAAAGAGGCCTAAAAAGTGAGTTCTATAGGGCTATTGTGCATCCATCACTTAGATGGGGGGGTGTGGGTCACTAATTTTCCTGTCAGCAACTGGCTCGCATGTTTCAATGGGAGGGTTAAACTATCATTCCTACGAGGATTATTATTAATTATGATCCATGATAATTGCAGCCAATCAGAAAAAGACTAAAAGTTGTTCAGAGGACAAGAAGTCCCAGAATGTTTTTATTATTGGTGGCAGAAGATTCAGTGGTTCATTGGTAATGAAGCACCTCATAGCAACATGATAGCACTTTGAGGCTCAGCTTCTGTTGTTTTCAATTACTCTGGGGGCCTTTCCCCAGCTTTAGTTGACAGGGTATTACACAGACAGGAAAAATGAAGGAAAAGAGAGAAAGAAAAACGAGCTACAAAGGCCAAAGGTCGGATTCAGCAGTGCTCAGCGGGCCACACCACCCGATGTTCTCAATTCTCTAACGCTTTTATTAAAATTGTGTAAAAGCAGACCCTCATTGTGCACCACGAATATCCCTCCTTCCACCACCTTTTATGCAATCAAGATGCCTCAAAACCGGTCCGCATTCAAGACGCCACGAGATTTCAGCAAAGCCATGCCAAATTTGAGTAAACTGGGACATATATTTACACATGGATCATCACCCTAATGACTTTCAACACAATATTTTTCTGGTGGTCATGTTATATGTGCATGCAAATCTGCTCAATGCTCAATGAAAAATTGCATTTTTATAGTATCATTATTATTATTATTATTATTACTATTTTGAATCCTGGCAGAAGTAGTGGTAGTTTTACACGGAGGGGGCTTAACCCTCACCGCACTTAAGGCACCAGAGGCCTGTTGCATGTTTGTTTAACATACGCAGGCTATGAAATAACTTTTAGCTTCTCTAAACCAAACATATCCATCAAATGGCTACACTACACTGATTGTTCACAAGTAATGTCGAGCTTACGGGCTAAGGTTATGATTAGTAATCAGGCGCATGCACATAAAAGCATGTCATGTGCCGCAATCAGCCAGTCAAAACTGACTGGGCAAGAGTCACCCATTTCAATACAGTGGAGTAGCAGATTATTATTTAAAAAAAAAAATACAAATGGTACAAATCCAAAATCACAGTGAAGGTCAATACTGTGACAGGCGTAAATGCAAGGGAGGCATGCCAGCAAAAAAATGCTGAATATGTGTATGTGTAAGTACAGTTCTGTGTTTTGTTTCTTATTTGATGCATTCCGTCTCATGTACATACGGCTGAAATTGTCTTATATTAAATCAATTTGTAGTATGAAATTCTGTGCTGAAAGTTTTCACTTTTTTCTGGCAATAAAATTCTCCTGATTTCATATCTGAAGTTGTCACATTACCCATTCAACATTTTAGGCCATCACACATCAAAAAAGATGGATTCCAAAATGTCTTCACTGTCTGTTTTTCTGGTAAATGGCATTATTTTAGAACAGGATCTCATTTAAACTAGACACTAATTAGGTGTTCAGTCGGGCTACCCAACTCAGTCACATGATGTCACGCCGTGCATATCCTTGTTTTCATGATGCGATACCCAAACGCTTTTGAGTTAATTCTAATTCTCAACATAGACGATAGACAGACAGACAGACAGGGACAAAATGGAAGACCTCGACTTGTGCCTGCGGAGCATTGTGTTCTGACACCTTGCAGGTGGCCTGCATAAAAAATATGTTTTATTGGCTCCAAAATACTCTTAAAGCTTACATGATTTCTGGGTTTTCAAAGCGTTTCCTCAACTTTTATAATATAAATCCAAAGACTGTTTTCCTGAATACACATGGGTGAGCTTTTGCTAAGGCCATCAGTGATTAGTTTCAGCCAATATGTTGATGGCCATCTCTTGCCTTTCCCTGGGGATATAAGTAAATTAACTGGGCACCTGAGGACAGTCACCATTGTATTGCAAAGTGAGGGTGCAGGATCTGGACACCCTGTTAGAGGAGCGAGCGAGAACCATCTCCTTGGGACGGCCCAGGTGGGGGTGGACTGTCTGGCTTGGTGTTATTTCTCACTACCTCACATTATATATTCTGCCTGTATGACTTTGTTCTGTTTGATGTTGACCTCTCAGTGACCACGGCCATTTTCCATTGCAACAGAACTTACAATAAAATGCTTCGCTTGTCACATCATTACCAGTGCACCGGTCTTCAAGTAATTTCCATCCGTGATTATCTGTAAACTAAACTGCCTGTTTCGAAACGTCAAATCGGCGGTTAAAGCAAGAACAAAACAACAAAGATTTTCTTCAACTTCCTCGATTTCTCAAAATTTATTTTTACAGAATGTTTCAAATGGACCATTTTGATCCATTTTGTACAGGTAAGTTAAAAATCAGACAAAATATTCAATTCCATTCTAGTTGTTCAGTGATTTCTACAGTTGATGTTGACCCAAAGCTCTCTATGCAGAACAGGTCCAGAACCCTTTGCGACCCGATATACAGACATCACTTACAACTAGCGAGTCCGAGTGCTGTTTGCTATTCATGCGGTTGAACATATCTACCTCAGAAGCAGGGTAGCTTCACAGCCTAAATTATCATGGAAATATCACTTGCCAAGAAGATAACCACCGTCATGCTCCAGAAAATCCAAATTTGTTTCCAGCTGGGCTCTAACTTATCCAGATAAGCAAGAAATCAAGCTTTGTGCAACAGGCCAGAGGAAACAGAGAAAATAAATGGACAAATCAACATAGAGGCCAATGTAATTATATTTAATAATAATCTAATTATATTGAATGATAGGCAGGAGTTGAGAGCAAAATAATCAAGTCAGTCGTGATTAAAACCTGGCAGGACAAAAAAGAAAAATATGAAGAAGTAGAGTATGTTCTCAAGACATTAAAAGAACAGATGAGTACATTTCTGTTTCTTTCAATGGCTGCAGTGTCATTTAAGCTCCCTGTAGTGATAAGCTTTCAAAAAATATCACATCATTACAGTGTGTTGCAGCATATTCCAATCATGTGAGGGGAAAAAAAATCCCCTGAAGGTGTTTCCAGAAAACAAACGCAGATTCAACATCCCAATGGCAAAAAATGTTTTGGAAATCTGGTGAGGGACTCCACAGCTCAAAAATGCGAACTAGCATTGAGATTTTAGGACTAGAGTTTTAGCATTCAGCCGTTTGTTGCCCTACGATGACGAAACCCCTTCTAAATGTCACACCTGTTGCTAAGATACCTTACCCTCTCGGGGGGTGGAGCCTCTTCTCCCTGCTGCCATTGGGCAGTCTTTACGTAAGAGTCTCTGTACAGTATGACAGACATGCACCTGATCCAATCAAAGCACAGCTGTCATGTCATATGTTTCTAATATGAAGGAGGGGCTCAGTCAAATCTTTTGAATATTTATTCTCAATTTATTGTGCACTCTCCAAGATTTTCAATGAATTACTGATAACGGTTCATGGGTAATTTCCTTATTGGTAGGAAAAACTGAGAGGATCCCCTCAACCAATCATGGAACATTTTGGTAGTGACTGATAATGAAATGGTGATGGTAATTGGTGGAGCTTCCCTTCTTCTCTTTTTCTATGAACAGGGTGTCACCACAGCCAGCTTAACTGCTTTATAAATGTATTTCCTTTATGCCGCCATTTTGATATTCAGCTGGTAGAGGTGCAGTTTTTATCAAACACAAGCCACAAACATTTAGATCATTAAGCTATTCCATGCCAGTGGTTTTGTCAGGCAATTAATCATTTTTTTGCAAATGATCTGCATGGTGCGCATTCACATGATTTAATTAAACAAAAGCGTGGACTGAAAAATAATCGCATTAGCTCAATTAATTATGTTTTCACAAGATTATGAGAATAGTTTGACTGTAAAGAGGGAAAGTTAATGGATTTAATGAACACAAACAGTGCGTCCTTACACAGAGTCTGCAGGCATAAGGCAATTAGCATTACTGCTTCATTGAATTATACTTTTCAAACTGTTCTGACTGAAATGCAACCAGTGGGCTGGCATTAGCAGAGGGGGAGCCCCAAGGAGAATTAATTAGACAAAGGCAGGTAAAATGCAGAGCACTGCTGATATCCTTCATTGTGAAAATAGAACGTGTCTTCTCCTTTCCAAACGCAGTTGATTAATATGTGATCACAGCATAGGCCACCACAGAGACAGTTGTAAGATAATTAAAACGGGAGGTAAACATGCGCGTCGCATCGTAGGTAGGGGGAAACTAAGAGGAGAAACAGAAATAGAGGGGAGGAGAGAGAGAAGGGGGGAGAGGGAGAACAGCAAGAAGAGGATTGAGAGTAAGAGAGAGACGGGGTGATAGGGGAAGGGTGAGAGAATGAGAGAAAGAGAGATGAAGAGCAAGTTAAAGAATGAGAGTGAGAGAGGGGGTGAGAGAGAAAGATAGGAGGGAAGAGAGTGAGTGAGGGACAGAGTGAGAGAGAGCAGGGGAGGGAGAGAGAGAATGAGAGAAAGAGAGGGAAGAAGAGCAAGTAAGAGAATGAGAGTGAGAGGGGGTGAGAGAGAGGAGGGGAGAGAGAGGGACAGAGAGAGAGAGCAGGGAGGGAGAGAGAACGAAAGAGAGATGGAAAGGGAGGTTGAGAGAGATAATGAGAGGCAGTGAGTGAGAGGGGTGAGGTAGGGAGGGAGAAAAAGAGACAGACAGAAAGAAAGAGAGAGAGAGAGAGAGAGTGAATAAGAGCGAGCGTGGAGAATTGAAAGCGAGCATAAACAGCTCGGAGCCCCTCTGTTGTCTGTTTTGATAAAGCGTGTTCGCTAACCCTGTCGCAGCCTCGTCTCTCCCTCCTCCCTCTCCTCCCGGTCTAATCCCACGCTATCGCAGCCCCGCTCGCCCGCAGCCTCTCCGCGCGCTGGCAGCAGGCAGCAATCGTGCTCGCGAGAACGATACGCCGCGCGGTTACACGAGCCGCAGCGCTATCGCAGCTAATGAATTGTGCGCCGAGTATTATTATCCTGCGGGCGGAATTCCGACACGGAATCTCATCCAGCCTCCGGCTTTGTCTTGTTACACGAGGTTAAACATTTCATTACTTATCCTTTCTGCCGAGCGCATTGTGCTGGGTCTTTTTTTTTTTGACTTCTTGCTCTTTTCTCTTTTGCATACGAGGAGAGCCTTTGAGGAGCAGCGCGCGAGAGATGAGACAATAGCGATGATTCACGGGCCCCTCGTTTTCATTACTGCCTGCCGCGGCCTCACTAGTGAAGGTGCGTTTATGAACAGGTGCAGGAGGAGAGAAGCGCGGAAATAGTTTGAACAAGACCGCATGTCTCGAGTGAAGGTAAAATGAATATGAAGAAAAATACAGCAAAATCTCTCCCCCTAAAAACTGTCAGCAGCTCGGAAACATCAGCCCCGCACATATCCGAGTAAAAGTAGTAGATAAATAAATAAATAAATAAATACATAAAATACAAGCTGTCAAGCCCAAGGGAGCTTTTAGATGCTGATGACGGCGCTGTTCCATCTCGCGACTTTTCACAATCCAATCTGAGGGAGACTGGCGGAGGCAAGGATAAATGAAGCTGTCACTGTTTTTACGCTCCGAGTGACTGGCACAGGAAGTGCAGACTCTACTGCCCGACCAGAAAACTCAGCCCCTCACCAAGGCTCTTTATAACACAACCATTATCATGCAGCAGCAAATAAAGGTCTGAAATGTCCGAACACAGACCGTCACACTCCCCGCCTCGCTTTCCATCCCTATCAATCCAACAGCTATGTTTGGGAGTTTGACAGTGCATTGAAGCAAGTACAGAAAGTTTTTTGTGATCTGCAGTCTAATCTACCTGCTATAAACAGGTGTGTGTGTCTGTGTGTGTGTGTGTGTGTGTGTGTGTGTGTACGTACGACCCCAATTCCAAGAGTTAAGATGGCGTGTAAACAGTAAATAAAAACATAATGCAATAGACAACATATCAGATGTTGAAAGTGAGACATTTTACCATTTCATGAAAAATATGAGTTCATTTTGAATTTGATGGCAGCGACAGGTCTCAAAAAAGTTGGGACAGGGCCATGTTTACAATGATTTGACATTCCCTCTTCTTTCAACAACATAATGTCTGGGAAACAACATACATAACAACATAAATGTCTTGGAAATCAGGAGACCAATTGATGGAGTTTTGTGAGAGTTATGTTGTCCCACTATTGTCTGATGTCGGATTCTAACTGGCACAAGGATGCACTATGGGATGAAGACAAGTTAGTGGAGGCAATGGAATGTTTTGGGTAATGTTCTGCTCGGGTTCTGCCATTCATGTATAAGTTACTTTGACACATACCACCCACCTAAACATTGTTGAAGGCTAAGTACACCTCTACATGGCAATAGTAATCCTAAATGGCAGTGGGCTCTACTCAGGAGGATAATACTTCCTGCCACCCTGCAAAAATGGTTCAGGAATGGTTTTAGGAACACAAAAATAAGTTAAAAGTATTGAATTGGCCCCCGAAGTCCCATAATCTCAATGGAATTGAGCATCTGTGGGATGTGCTGGATAAATGAGTCCAATCCATGGAGGCCCCACCACATAACTTATCCGACTTAAAGGATCTGCTGCTAAAGTCTTGGTGCCAGATACCACAGCGCACCTTCAGAGGTCTAGTGGAGTCCATGTCCATATATAGAGTACACACATATATATATATATATATATATATATATATATATATACATACATACACATGAAATTTCTCTACATACAGTTAAATAACTTTTTAACTATTGCATTTTATTTTGAGGATACACCCCATAGTCGTGGTGACCGTTTTCAAAGTCAAAAGTATTTGAAAAGGGTGATAAAAAAGAAGAAGAACTGAGCGAAGCTGACTGGAGGTGATGTGACTCATTGATGTCTGAAATGCTGGAGCTCCATGCCTCAGTGAAGCCACAATGAAAGCTGAGGTTCCAGTGTGCAGCACCTCTTGGGCCCTTAAACGAGGCACCTGAGCCCCACATTGCTGAGGAAGTGACTGGCACCTGTTTAGTCCAGCAAACTCTACGTCACGCTGGGAGAAAACGCCATCAAAATAACTATCCGAGGCTGAGTGTCCATCTTATTTGTTTTGGGGAGGTGTGTTGATATGTCTGGTGGGTGGGAGACTGAAAGGCTGCGCGCATGCGCGCACACACTCAAACACACACACACACACACACACACACACTCAAACACACACACACACACACACACACACACACACACACACACACAAACACACTCAAACACACACACACACACATAAACAAATGTACTCACACACACATGCACATGCAGACACACAATTGCAAATGCTCAATGCACACATTTGCGCACCATAGACATATGCTCACATTCTGTTTCGTATACTACCTACAAACACACACGCATTCATGGACACATACCACCTACAAACACACGCACACACACACAAACACACACGCACACAACTGGGCGTGCTTAAACATAAATACACACACCCTGTTTGTTTCTTTGTGCTCAGTACAGGGGCAGGCACAGCTGTAGGGGTTTGGATGGGCGGAGACAGGCTGATTTTTTACCCCCCCCCCCCATCCCTCCTCAAATCCGCCCCCCCTCGTCAGTCTCTGACAGCCAACACATTTCCTCTTCACTGCCTGCTGCCTGGTGTAGGCCGAGTGCAGACAGCATTGCTGTGCTTTGTAATGCAGTGACTAAGCTAAGCTCCGCTTGTTCCTGACAAGCAAGACGCCTTGTACAAAATAATAAAAATCACAAAAACAAAGGCGAACAAAGGCATGTCGAATTGGAAGAGTGGAGCAAGGGAGTGTGTGTGTGCGTGCTTGTATGTGGTGCGTTATTACGTCTGTGCGTGCATGTGGTGTGTGCCTGAGCCCAGCATGTGATGTATGTGTGCATATATGTAAGCGCATGAGTGTGTTAGCCTGAGTGTGTCAAATGTTAGTTTGAGTGTGTATGCATGTGTATTTGTGAGTGCATTAGCGTGTGTGTGTATGTGTGTGTGTGCAAGAGGTGCGTGATTGTATGCGCATGTATATGTGGTGTGGTGTGTGTGGTTTTTATGCGAGTGTGAGTGTTTTTTAGTTGTTATTCTGTGTGTGCCAAAATGAGAGCGAGTGTATGTGTCTGCGCACTTGAATGCATATGCGGTGTTTGTGTGTGTTAGCATTGAGCGCGTGTGCATGCGTGTGTATGCGTGTGTTTATTAGCTGCTAGCGTGTGCACATGTGTGCACCTGTGTACGTGTGTGTGTGTGTGTGTGTGTGTGTGTGTGTATGACGTGCAAGAATGCACATGTGTGTGTACCTGTGTGTATTAGCTGCGAATATGTACATATGTGCATATGGGTGTGTGTATGTGATTATGTGAGCATTAGCTGCAAGCATGTGCATGTGTGTATCTGTATGTGTGTGTGATTGGGTCTGCACTTGCTGTGAGCTTGTGCATGTGTGTATCTGTATGTGTGCATGTGTATGCGTGTGTGTGGCTGTGTGTGTATTAGCTGCGAGTTTGAGCATGTGTGTGTATGGATTTACCTTGCTGCATGAGGGACCCCACTCCGAACCAGAAGCTATTAAGGAGAGTGAAGTTGTTCTCAACCACGTCTGAGCCGGGATTACAGGGGTGAGCATCATACCACTCATACGGGCTGAACCTGAGAGAGAGAGAGAGAGAGAGAGAGAGAGAGAGAGAGGGATGGGGAGGGAGAGAGTAAGAGGGGAGAGAGAGGGACATAGCATGACATTACACCAGCCGACACACAAATGCCACATAGTGATCAGACTGGAGTCAACAACAGAGGAGGTTTGGATGCAATTTTTTGTGCTTGACTGATCTGGTCTGGCGCAACTGAGCCAAACAAGAAAATCAGAAGACAGAGTATACAGCTTATGAGAGTTGGGCACTAATCAGGGGACAGTCCAGTTTTTTCCATTTTAAAATGTCTCGGCTTAGCGGAGGGCAAACAGGAACTTTCGGTCTTGTCTGAGCCTGGTTGAAACAGCTCAGCTGGGCTCTTGGGGCAGAGCCTGAATGTCTTCAGCCAAGACCAAAACAGCCCTTCACAGCATATATGATATATGAGGAAGTACAGGCAAACCAGTCTGTCCTAATACCTAATATAGGCAATAATGAACCCAGGTGCCCGTATTGTGTCACATTATTGAGCTCACACCCCCAGCCCTATCCTCCGCTGCTGACCTTGACTTTGTCAGCTTTATTACAGTGGAAAAAAACAGCTTTTAAAGCCAGAGCAGGATCCTCACATCTTTAAGACATCAGAGGATGTTGTGTAACTATCTATCTTCATCTCCCTTCCACCTCCTCTTTCTATCTTCCCTCTATCTTCCAACAAACATCACTCTTTCCCTCTCATTTTCCTCTATCTCTTTTTCTCCCTCACCCTTTCTGTATCCACTCCTCTCTCATTGCCTCTGATCTCTTTCCCTCTCATTCCCAAAGTCCTTCCCTCTTCAATCTTTCCCTCCAACCCCCCTCCACACCTCCTCTCTCTCCAGTCTCCCTTTAGATGTAACGACATTGGAGATAAAAATATGACTCTTCCTTCCAGTTGTGCATGTAGAAATGTCATGCGTGAGAACAGGAACAATGTTCAAATGAAGTGAAAACTAGGTCATCTACTGTACACAATTTAATCACATATCAAGGTTTTTTTTCCCTTCACAAATAAGGATTAAAGTGAAACTCTCACAAACTGACAAAGAGACAAAAATTTTAAAAAAAGAAAATTAAATGTGCTAAATGTCAGTATTTTCCATTCCTGAAATTGATATAAATAAAATTATTCTGAACAGTATCAGATTATTTTAATATATTCTGTCTGTTTGCTGTCAGAGAAGAAAGAAGAATCAGCTAAGATCTAAGGTCTTATCTAAACGTCAGTTCTTCAGGTAAAAACACACTTTCATCCCTTTTGCGAATGTGAAAGGCTGACACATGAACAGAAAATATTTCTATTAAAAAAAACCAGCAGACAAAAAGACCTTACTCTCTCCCTGTAAGCGTTCAATCAAACTTTATCGGAACACTGTCATCTGACATGCTGGCACAACGTCGCCTCACTATCCCGAACAGTAATGTGAAGCCCCTACTTACAAACTGAGGCTTAATATTGCATACCATTTCCTATCATTTCATTAAGCTTCGTTCATTTTATATGTCACCCCATGAGCTATTGCTCATTAGCACTGCCATATTCTTGTTTTGCTTGTACATGCTAATAGCAATACAGCCATGAGACTTTTGGCTTCTGTTGTAGCCTAGCGGCTAAGATGCCCGGTTGGTTTGCAGGCAGATCAAGCCCCAGTATAGCCACAATAAGCTTAGAGGAGTTTCCTGGACTCTTGAGAAAGGCCTGTCATCTGAGTCAAAACATACTTTGTCACGCACAGGAGATTTTTCCTCAGAAACTGTTAGCAGCTACTCTCACGAGCGGGCGGTGAAAAACTCCGGTCTCTTTAGGCCACCTACAGCCAAGTAGACACAGAAAGATACACAAACTTATGGGGACCCACCCCTGTCCCCAAACATCAACAAAAGTGTACCAATTTATCGGAGGGCAGGGGTGGGTCTTCTGCGCCAGTTCCGTGCTCATGCATGAAAAAGTGGGTGGGACTGAGCAACGAAAGGAACCGGCAGTGGCACTACCGAGGTGGCAGAGTGAAGCATGGTGGAAGCTAAACCGAAAAAGAGACACTTGAACGAGTGCATGTCGAGGAAAAAGGAACGTCATCGCAGCTATGCAAAGTCCCAAATAAACTTAGGGAAAGCATACCAACTTTGGAGAGAATTCCGGGAGTTTAATGGTTTTAATTCCGACGCCCAGGTTGCCTTGTTTCTACTTGAGGTGAGTAGAGCTGGTGCTAACTCAGTTGGATGTGAATTGTAAATTGTCATCCCAAGCAAAATTGAGGGAGGCTTGTGTATTGTTTTTGTAAGGCTATTCTGCATAAATCATGCTGGTCAGAATGAATGAAACATAGAGACGTAAGCCTGTTTCAAACCAGTGGCCCATCGGCCCAGTGCTTAACCCCGGTTTCTGTGGCATGAAGCGACTAGGAGTATTGCTACTCCCCCTGCTCTTAGTCTCGTAGAGACAGAGAGATCAATATTTCCTCTTTGGAGCGAGTTAGCAACCTTTGCTTTGCTAACTCTCTTGGCAAGCTAGTGAGTTTGCTAATTCTGTCTGATCAAACCAGAGTTTGCATTTGTGTAATAACATTTTTTCTCTGGTTAGTACTCAGAGTTGATATTTGTCGATGAATGTATAACTGCGTGATAAGTTTAGCTAAAAGTGGGGATCTATGTGACGTTGTTAATACTCATTCTGCAATGCCGAGCTAAGTTACTTGTCAGATACCTTGTTGTAGCTAGCACTAATGGTGTAAATTTATCATCTGGTCGTCATTGTTGCTACCGGGCGTTTATCACAACAACCTGGACACGGCCATTTACCCAGCTGAGTGAGCCATTCTTCAGCTGCTTTCACACCAGATGCAAAACAAATTTTTCGCGCAACAGAATACGTTCCAAGTTTCTGAAGGGGAGGGGCGATTGGCTATGTTGTGTTTAGAGAACGTTTCAATTGTCAACAGTAGTGATGTCATATTGCTCATATAGCCTTTAGTACACACCAATGGAGAAAGGATTTTTTTCATATTTGAAACATCTCAGATTACCCTGGTAGGGGTCCTGATTGGTTTCTTGTAAATAGAACTTTCTGATGTGAAAGGCCCCTTCAAATTAAAGAACTTTATGTCTCTGCGTGTAAATGTATGCAGATGTTTACCTGGGAGTTAAGCTTTTTGTGACACAGAACTAAATGATTTTAGAATGCACTGGTAGGGTTAACTCTACTTTTGGAAAAAGTGGACGTAGAACCAGTTTATTCTCAGTTAACGACTTATATGTTCCGTCCCCGATATGAGACTAATCAATCCATGAAATTTGAGTGATATCACTGGGAGCGAAGTTCAGTTATCGTGCGTGTGTACTTAAAGATGGCTGCCATGGTGGCCATACTGTTTGACTATTCGCAGTCAAAATCAAAAGTATCCATCCTTAATGGAAAACAACCCACCCATAAAATTTCAGAGCTATCCCTTCATTACTTTTTGAGTTATCTTTTACACAAATAGACAGACAGACAGACAGACAGACAGACAGACAGAAAAACAAACCAACGCCAGCAAAAACATAACCTCCTTGGCAGAGGTAAGATGAAAAAAATTCAAATAATACGAGGGTATGGTGAAATTGAGGAGTGACAAAATATATTTAAAGACAGTGTGAGAACTTGGCCATTATGGGATTGAGTCACAGGTCTTCACCAATAACGTTGGGGGTGAGAGAATGATGCTGGAAAGCTGGAAAGAAATAGCCGAGGCCTCGGCAGCTATGGCAACGAGCAAAAGGAGAGAGAGAGAGCGACAAAGAACTAGGGAGGGAGGCTGGCAGATGGAGGACACCTCGCGATTCCGCCAACGGCTGGCGCTCGCCGAGACAGAACAAGATGTGGGTCGGACAGGCAGCCGTTAAATAAGACCCCTCCAGCGGCGAAAGGAGAAACACAGCTGAGGAAATCCTCAAATTATGTGTCACTGCTGGGGGGGAGGGGAAGGGCGGGGTGCTGCTGGGGAGAGGGGAAGGGCGGGGTGGCAGAGATTGCTTGGTCTTCGAAGCAGTGATGAACCTCAACACTGAGATGACACTCAAGTAGCGATAGCCCTGAAGCACTGAGTAAGGGAAGCAGCTGATAATATCCCAGTATTCCGGGTTCGAGCAGTGTTGGATGAGTTCGGCCCCGCGCTGAACTTTCCCTAAAGCATCTGTCTATTTCACTCTCCGCTCTCCTAAATGATCCGAACAGCAAGGCGCCCAAGGACCTGAACTAACCCATCACCCAACCCAGAAAAATTGATCCAATTGTGTCTAAATTCAGCCTCTCTCCACGCGTTTCACACACCCAGGCTGATCTTTTTTTCAAGGGTTGAGAATCACTTCATAGCTTCGAAACCACAACCACCTCTCCTGAGCAGCACAAATTCAAACAATAACAACACTTCAAGGATAAAGCCTAAAATGAAAGGTAAAGTTAAACCTTTTAATTAAACTGAAAGGATGTCTATCTCCTCACATATCATCGATCTACAACTCTCCACTCCCAATATAAGCAACCAGAAAAACACAGATAGCTACTTTTCTTTCCTGCGCAGCAAAGAAACAGATATCAGTCCTTTGGCGAAAATGCTTACTTACTTTGACCCCAGCTGTGCTGAGACTGACATTGCTGCCTGAGTTGCCTGTCTTTCAATTTATCAGCGACCCTGATTATTCACTTATTTATTTATTTGTAACGAACAGACGAGGAGAAAAAGTTCCCCTTCCCTCTCCGGCAAAACTGGAATCTGTCACATCGCCCCAAGCGTTAAACTCCCTGAAATTGAAACTTGGCAGCAGCTCCTGGCTTGCCGGTAGATAACACGGCTGAGGAGGAGAGAACAGGTTTCGTTATTGGAAGCTTGCTGGAGCGTTCGCTCTTATCACTGACAGTGGGCATCGGGCTCTTAAATTTTCATCAGTATTCCATTTCTCCATTCCTATCAGCTGAATTTCAAAATGTATATTTTCCAGTGTTGTGGAAAGTTTACTGAAGCATTGACTTTATCCCTTCCCACCACATAGTAACATCCTTAAAGTGATCCTCGGATTTAAGGGAGCAGATAAGACCCCATAAACCGTATACGGACTATGAGAGATCCGATTTTCTCCGACATTAAACAGCTTGTCTGCTTGTGTTACCATTCGAGGCTTTCCATGGAACTTAAGGTAATGCTGACCAAAGGTGATGACAATTTTAAGGAAGGGAATCAGCTAAGCCTTTCAAAAACATTGTACCTGTGGACTCATACTCGCAAAAACACACACACAAGATTATTTTTGAGTTATGATGCACACTGTTGGGGGTAATAAAAGAGATAAAGATTTTGTCAGCAATATAAAAAGTAAACCCCAACTAGTATCAACATTTTTGTGCATATCTTCCCAATGGCTACAGAAACTCAATCTTGATATGGTAGAACTCAGTTTCAAATATGCATTAAGTCCATTCTCACCACTAAGGCAGTATCTGTTAATAGTATCTATGAAATCCGTGAGTGGTAGTCAGTCATCAATTTGACTCTGCATGTGTCTGATTTGAAGGTCGATGCTTCCATTCTGGTGAGGCCTGAAAATTGGCAGTCAAATTTTGCATGAAATAATGTGAAAATAGAAAATAGGACCAAAGGTCTTGTAGCTTACCGGCAAGCAATCTGATAGTGATAATACAAGCTGTGAAATTTCATGTGAAATTTGACCTTCAAATCATTGAAGGTCAATGACAGGGTTACTAAATAAAAGTTCATATACATGTATGAGACCTCCTGGAATACTGTGAACAATTCTAAGCTCTGAGGCAGTTTTGGTAGTACATGTCATTTAAAATTTAATATGTCGATTGTGAACTTAAAAGGCCACAGAAGATCAAGTTGAGGTCAGCAAATGAACTTCATATATGACTTCCTATAACTCCATCTGTGGCTGTTTTGGTAATACAAGTCATCGTATTATGTCAAGTTTGATCTTCAGAGGTCACCAACACTCAAGTTTAATGTCACCAAATGAAAGTTCATGTGTGACTTCCTTCATGTCTGTGATACAAACTGAGGCTCTGTTTGTGACCTTTTTAGCGATAGAAGTAATTGAATTCTCAATATCAAGGTCACCAAATAAAAGTTCATATATGGCTTCCTATACATCTACAATACAAACCTACACTCAATCTGTAATGATTTTGCTGCTAAAAGTCATTGAAATTTCATTGTAAAGCTTTGCTGTTGAAGGTCACTGAGGGTCAAGTTCAAGGTCGCCAAATGAAACTTAATGCATGACTTTTTATATTCCTACAATAAAAACCTAAGATCTATCGGTAATATAATTGAAATTTCACCCTGTGAAGCTTGACCTTCAAAGGTCACCAAGGTTCAAGTTCAAGGCCAGGAAATAAAGGTTCATATATGACTTCCTGTAAGTGCTCTATACATATATGTTCCCAATCTTCTATATTTTCAAGCCTAGAAATCTTGCTTTGACCTCAAGCAAGTTTTGCTTGACCTCAAGTTTGACCTTTCAAGGTCATTGAGGTCAACTTCAAGGTTCTGAGAAATAACTTTTTAAAATTTCTCAGTCATATCTTTAACATTGGGGCCAAAATTTCAAAGGCCCATAAAACATACAAAAACAGTTCAATCAAAAATCTGAAAAAATGACTGGAGATATGGTCTAGTAGTATGCAAATTTCACAAAAATTAATCAGGCAAAAGAGAAGATAAAACATTTTCCAGACGACGTACAACATATGACGGATGACAGATGCCACATCACGACCATAGCTTGTCAGCCCATCGGGCCGGTCAAAAAAAAAAAAAAAACAACCCAACAATCGCTTGGTTCTTAAATGCAACCCACAACAGGGCCCTTCCAAAGCTCCCAGTCACCTCAAAAAATGGTTGCCACTGAAACATAGGCTTCAAATAAATGGTTTCAAAACAAGCCCCCAAATGCATGCTTCTGGAGCACAGCCAGATTCCAAGTGGGAGGTTTTTATGTGCACATTTTAACTTAATCTGTCTCCGATGATGCATTTTCTTGTCTGAACAGGATCTTACATGCTCCCCTTACAGTGGACCAAAGCATCCTCCTTGCCATCATTACGGCCTACTCTTACCCCACCCCCCATGATTTGCAACTGGCATATTTAGAGAAAAACGGAGCCCCAAGCAATGCAGCTGCTGCCACTCCCTCCACTCGAGAGGCTGCAGAGGACGAGGCGAAACGTCAAAGATTTGAACTTCCTGGAGTGCTGCTAAGAGACCTCTACGATGCAGGCACAATGGAGGAGAGAAGACTGGAGAGGGGAGTCGAATCGTGGGAGCACATCTTTACACATGATGGGCTATTTTAATGCTAATTTTCCCCCTTTCACTGGTATTATGAAGTAGAAGAGCACAAACAGCAAGCGAAACAAAATGTCTGAATGCAGAGAAGCACTCCAATCAGAGTTAACTCGTCAGACACGGTGTCACGAAAGAACCTCCATAGATTGTAATTGCAGTTGCTCCAAAGTGCCAATGACATTGCAATATTTTTTAGTTACTTTTCTCCCTTTTCGCTACTGGAAATGCTAAGAGCCTAGATGGTGGGTGCGCTTCATTTCAGTGCACACTCACACACTCACGAGCATCTGGCACACGCCTGGACTTCCTCCGCTACACCACCAGCACCGGACGAGCATTCAAAATGAAACTAATAACAACAAGCAATTAAAATTCTGAGCGGAAAAAGAAAAAAAAGAACAAGGCACAAAAATGCATTTTTCTGTCCATTCAAGCAGACCATCCGGCAGAGTTCCGGGATAAGGGACCGGTAATTAGCTACATGAGAGGAGAAATACTTTCTTTTGAATAACTGTTTGTTTAAATGAGACATTCCTTCCGCAACTGGCGTTCTGCACCAGAGAGATTTTAACCCTCTATGTTTTTAACCCTTGCAGAGTGGTGGGTATCCCAAGAATTTTTTGAAAATCCCCATTTTTTTGTCTTTGTACATTTTCCTACAACTCCATTCCATTTTTTCCCTTGTGAACATTACCTAGGTGCAAAAGCAACATTGATTAAATTTACATTTGCTTACTTTACAAAAAAAAAAAACCCTTCGCAAAAACTAATTGTCATAAATGATTGGGTCTGTAGCTTCACATACTCAAACTTGAGTTTGCTTGAAGGACTTCCTGTTTATTTCAGTACAAATATAAATCTAAAAAGCTGTGACATATGTGATTGTATGTGAAAAGTGGTTGCACATTGAGATAAATGAAAAGAACATGTCACACAAACCATAGTATTATTCACTGCAAAAAGTCTGAATGAGTGTTTTATTCTTTTAAAGGTGCAACAGATAAAGATAAGTTATTTTTACAAAAGTTCATATAATTCATGATACAGGTAATCTGTTATTAAAAAAAAAAAAATCAGGTAGATTTAGCTCCTCCTGGTGCTTCTGATGGCATTGGCAGCAATCTACCGCGCCCAAGTAAAATTATGGCCAAGAGAAGTTTCTAATGCACTGTCAATCACTTCTGGTCCACACACCGTCCGGCCACCCTCCCCCACGTGTGCTCTCTTCCATAGTCTGTAGTCTAGACCAACATTGTTTATGTCTGGTTCCTGGAGGAGCTAAAAGCTACAACTGATAGGTTTCGTGTTTTATTCAGTAGAAATGTCATAATATCCTTTCAGCTACTGTATCAGCTATTGAAGTAGTCAGAGAGTTAATTTGGATCTCTGTATAGTGTATTGTACAAAGTACACGGACAGCAAAAATCCTGACTCAAAATGTCTCCATCTGTAAATCCGGTCCCTTCTTTGTCAACAATTGCCTAACATTAGCTAATTATAGCTATAACAGAAACAAGACCAAACAAACTAGCAGAAAAGCAATCAACAAAGAAGGTGGAGTCTGGCAGTAATAACTTCAACCAGCATGAACTGGGCATACATGTTTGGAAGATCAGGCGGTAATGTGTTGGTAAATAGCTTGTGAGCATGTAAGTACTGTAACACTGGTCTGCACATCTATTTACGGTGCCTGGGCTCCAGTTGTAATAATGTTAAAGCAGTCTGTCTACACCAGAGTAGTTGACTACATGCACTTAATGTTTTGAAACTGTAGATCCAAGGAATTAAGATTTAACTTCTTCTATATCAGCTGAACCTTTATTCTAAAATTAGAGACATGATGAATCTCATTTAACTATGTAGCTCCAATGACTGGTGCTTATATGTGGACTATAGCAAATTGTAGCATCGTAGCTTTGTGTAACCTAGCCCAGTGAGACAGTGAAAATAATAGTGAGCATAAAGCCAGATCAGTTGCTAGCTAGGAACTGGGAAGCACACTTAGTGTACAGGGATGCTAGCGAGCTTGTCTTAGCTTATCCGGTGGTTTGACGTGGAGTGTAAGTCGGTTATCACTGGATCCAAGGCTCTCATCCAGTACAGTCTAATAATGTAAAAAAAAGTTGTTTTTTTATGTCAATTCGTTGCTAGCCCAGATAACATAGTAGACGTTGGCCTAACGTTGGCAATGGTTGGCAGCGTCAGAGTTGGAATTCTAAAGTTCGGCCAACTCTGAACCAATGTAAGGCAAACAACCAAATAAATAGGTTGAGCAACTAACGTTGGTTCAGTTTTGGCCCAACGTTGGAATTCTATTTGAGGTTGGTTGAAGGACTGAGTTGGCCTTAAGTTCATTTCATCTCAATAATTGAGCAATATGGAACATAATAATAATTATTATATTTAAGAATTTTTATTTATTTATTATTGTATTCATTTATTGTCAACATTACTATTATTTATAAAACGGGCGCTTCCCATCCTTAAATGTGATTGGCTGAGCCGCGTTCCATGCCGGTATAAAATTACTGTAACCCACTGTGGCAGGCCGCAGCACAAAATATCCCTGCGCGCAACGAACTGCTCAGCGCTCAACTGACTTGTTGTTTCAAGACTTTAAGCTGGCTATTTCAGTCTCCGCGAAGTTTAGCCTTTTGACCAAATAACCAGTTGGCTATCTACCTAGCTACCTCTTGCATTACAACGTTCGATCTGACTTTTGTGTTGGAAGCTATGTTGCTAACTTGCTCGTTATTTCAGTAGCCTTTTCGCAATAAATTGATAGCTTTTTCTTGTGTGATTATTTTTTGGGCTGTGTGTAGGGTAACCACAACCATTGTAGTGAACGCTAGCTAGTTGACAAGCTGGCCAGCAAACTAATGCACAATTCAACATATTTTCCTGGGTACCGGCAAGTGTGGAGGACAAAAGTCAATCGTTCCATACTCTCGCTGCTGGTTATAATGATTTGGCCGATTGGCGCAAGTTGAGAACAGGGAAACTCGAAAACCGAAATGCCCGTTAAATTAATTAATGGGGTTAAACTAGTTGACTAGCTGGCTAGCAAACTAATGCACGATTCAACATATTTTCCTGGACATCGGCACTATAGAGCGCCCCTCCGCCGTTATAAAATCACTGTAATCCACTGCTTCTCGGGACTCATTCCTTTATGTTATCATCATTATTATTGTTCTTGTTATTGTAATTAAGTTGTATAATTATTTGATTGTGATTATTTCATTATTAATTGTTGTGTGAATAAAAATTAGAACTGTTACATGCAGACTACATCTATTTGGGTCACTTCATACTAAACTGTACAATTCACCTGGTTGTATAAGAATGGAGAATACATTTTTTTTCTAGGATAAAAAAATGATTTGCATTTTTCATATTTATTCACTCCCGGATTGAAGATATACATAAGAAAAAATCAGAGTCAGAGTCATCGGTCCAACAACACAGCAGGAAAACTGGTGTCCGGATGTCAGCCAAGGCATTGTGAAGGACATATTTTGTTACAAAATTTGGCAGCCAAATTCATGAAATGCTCATGACATGTCTGTTGATGCTTCAAAAGAAAGTGAAAAGAAATATTGCAGAGAAATACCCATTATAACGGTTTCAATTGTCTGCACTAAATTACTGCGACTCGTCTGATCAGAAATGCAATTTGAAATGACCGTCATTGGGTGTAATCAGTCACATCCTCACGTATTTCATCCATCCCTGTTGGTTAATTTGCATAATGTATGTAAATAGCGTAAAGATAATCTCGGCAAAATAAGGTACTCACTTCCTGCATTAAGATTTCACAAGGCGTCAGACAATCATATACACCATGCTTTTAAAAATAATGAAAATTTTTCTGTGTCCTAATATTGCCTTACGGCCATAAAAACATAAACAATCTGTGTGCTATCACCAAAGACTGTATAAAAAGATGGACGCAGCACTCAAGTGAGGCCAATGCAGAAATTGAATTCTATTTAATGGCCAGCAGATGGTGACGTTGGTGGTTGCAGAATTGGAAAAGGTGTATTTGAACTTTCATCACCATTGTAACACATTTGTACAGTTTAGTATGTAATGAGCCATATCAAATTCCTATTTATATTTAAACTTTAGTTATGACCCTAGGCCAATAAATTGTATGGGCTACATTTTTAATTTAAAAGGAAATTAGTTCTAAGTTGGCAATTGGATATAAGCTAAAGTGTTGCCAACCTTGACACAGACTGTACGTTGGCAACGGCCAAAATGATGTTGGCCAATTTTTGGCATTTGACGTACGGCCAACATCTGTGACAACGTTGGGCCAACTCCGCCATGTTACCTGGGAGGTAGCTTCTGTAATATGTACTGCTAGGTACTAGGTTCAGTAGCTGATGTTAACACTGTGCACGTAACATTAGTTTGCTTGCTTGCTTGCTTGGCTGATATGCAGCCTTGTTTTTTTGGTTTTGGTATCTAATACTCATGTTGTTTAGGTAGTGTCAGCTCGCTCACTTGCTTAGTTGATATATAGCCATGCTCCTCTCGGTTTAGTAGCAAATGTTAACATTGTGTAAGTAATGTTAGCTCACTCAATGGCTTGACTGATATACAACCTTGTCTCTCTCGGTTTAGGAGCAAACGCTAACATCTTGTGGGTAATATTAGTTCGCTCACTTGCTTGGCTGATATATAGCCTTGCTTCTCTCGGTTTGGCAGGTAATGGTAACATCATGTAGCTAATGTTAGTTCACTCACTTGCTAGGTTGATATAAGTGACAGCCTCATTTTCTTTTGGTTCAGTCAATCGTGCTAACGTTGTGTAAGAAACATTGGTTTGCTCAATTGCTTGGCTGATCTACAGCCTCATTTCTCTCGGTTCAGTCACTAATGCTAATTTCCGGCAGCTGAAGTAGTTTGCTCACTTGCTTAGCCAATAAATAGCCTTGTTTGTCTCATCTTTTGATTACCAAGCATAATTACAATGACTCGGAGATGAAGTGGTATATGTTTGAAAGTCACATGCAAAAGCTTAATGTCTACTTCTTATTACTACAAGCGTTTTGCAATAATACATACTGGAGCTCAAGGGTTTCTGTTGGCCATATAGCTTTTGAATTGAACTTGCTTGTGGAAGGGAGGGACTACTGAGTGAGATGAGGAACTGAGAGGGAGGGGCAGTGTTGGTTTATGATCAAATCTCTCTTATATCATCGTCTGCAGCTTTAATGATAATTCTAGTATTATTTTTCATTATTCAATTCTCATAAGTACAAAGGATCAGTTTGTTTAAAACACAGTGCTACTGTTTGCCTAACAAGTGACATTTCTTTGCCCCATTTGCAAATTGTGCAATGAGGCCAACTGCCTCAATGATTTTTGTAATAAATGTAATGTAATTTGACATTGCTTATCTTATTCAGAAAATTAAGGTCAAAATAAAGAACTTGTGTTGTTTTCTCACTGTATGGTTTTTCAAATAAGCACAAACTAATACTTAGGAAATGATGAGTTCTTGCACAAGGCGATAAGTTGAATCAATTGGAACATAGAATCTATGGTGTGGATTGTGCCACGTTAGCCTCACCCAGTCACTGACCCTGGCAGAAGTGTGGCTCACGCAGTGCTCACGTCATGCTGGAGTGAGCAAAATTCCCACATATCATGCAAGACTCTTACCTGGCAATGACGAAGAGGACGCAGCTGACACCCAGGTAGGCGAGCAAGATGTAGAGCCAGATGTCAGGGGTCATGGGGTTGAGGAAGGAGAAGAAGCCATTGTTAGTGCTGTTGGGCTTTCTGTACAGGATGCTGATCCCCGTGCTCAGGAAGGGCTTGGAGAAGTCGATCACCTTCTCCCTCAGGTATGAGATGGTGAGAGGGGCCACAGCCAAGTCTGCTCTCTGTAGAGGTGGGGGGTGGGGGCAGAGTTGAGTAATGGTTAGTGTCATCAGCTGACAACTCAGAGTATATCCATCTCCCTGGTGCAAAAGTCCACCACAGGAATTGATTGGTTTTCAATACTAGGCTTGGCATGGTGCAAGATACATTGTAGGCTCTAGGTAAACTAAACATTAGGCACACTTTAGTGCATAGATCATCAAATTTGGACCACAAAACCTAATTCTAACCTGATTAAAATTCCTTCCAGAAAATTAACTGAACATTTTGTACCATTTTTTGGTCAGTCTGTTTTTACATCTGGTGTCCAGGTACAGGAAGGGTAGAAAAAGAGCAGCTCTAGATCTTGAGGACCATGATTTCCATAATCCTTGCTTTAGTGGCTGAAAATGAGCCATCATTCGAGGGCTGGATGTCCTATTTTTGTCATTACGTCAAGTTTCGCCTAGTCGTCACGTTATGCTAAAATAGCTGAGGAAGTTGGTCTGGATACGAGCTTACTAATTGCCTAAATTTAAAAATGCAGCACCGCAAGGAAGGAAGTTTGTTTCTCAAGTAGAATTCTGCCATTGAGCCCTGCAGAAAGCAGAATTTCAAATATAAAAAAGCTACAGCCAATGTGGTAAAGGACTGGCTGTTAAATGTAAGCTCATATAGGACCAGGGGGGCCACCAAAGCTCTTTTCTCAATGAGCCGCACTACAGCGCAGCATATGTTAGCCCTGCTGTACAACATTACATCGTATTACACTGAATCACAGGCGAGGCGGCCCCAGCCAGACAAGTTAATAACACAAACACAAGCTCTTACGACTAGGAATGGAAACGCAGCAGTGCATGCTGGGACAGAAGCTCCAGAGAATACAGGCTCTGAAGCAGCAAAGCGCAGGAGTGCCTATATCAGCCTGCCCTGAAAAGCTTCACCCTAAACCCTAAACCCTTAACAATTAGCAAATAAGAGAGTATTAAATTGAATGAGTATTACCCAAAAGTTAAAAAAACAAAGGCCCGGTGAGTGGATGACATTTCAATATGGCAAAGTCAAACTTGAGTTGCAACCCAAGTCGTTGAGAGAGAGCTGCATATAACATATCACACACAAAAAAAAAAAAAAAAACCCTTGGGGTAAGACCATTTTAACTTTCTAAATACTTCATCATGCAAGAAATCCCCAACATTTCAGAACATCTACTTTTTTTCAGATTTTGTGTTTCTATCTTTCTTTTTGCATAAAATTAAATTTATACTGTAAAACTTAATCTTACTTAATCTTGGACTCATGAACACCTGAAGCTGTCAAAAAATGAGAGTAACAGTAAGTGACAGTAATCAGTCAAAGCATAGCATAGCTCATACAGCTATTGGATGTTGCGGGGAGCCGGTAGCCTGCTGTTCACTGTGATTGATCTGATTACCTGGGGCCTGAGCGGGTGCAGGTGGGCGGTTAAAGTCATATTGTAGCCACTGTAAGGGCAGAGCAGCTGTTTGGCCCTTGAGCAAAACCCTCAATCCCACATAACATTAGGGGGATACTGGTGGTCACAATTAATATGATCAAATATAAGTCCCTTTGAATTAAAGCAAAAACTATAATTCTAGCGTGGGGGAAGTTCTGGGGTGGGAAGCAAATCAGGCCATTCTGTAATATCAGCACTGAGGGGAACAGTTTTGCTTTTAGAAATTGAGTAGGATAAAAATAAATAAATAGAATAAATAAAATACACAAGATGGAGTCGCTGAAGCGTGAGAAGCAGCTGGTTTCATTAACCCCGCATTCGAGGGCCCACTGAGACTCGGCGTGAGCAGCAGAGGAGGAGGGATCCACCATGTAAATGCTGACCTTCTAAATATGCTGTTAAATGCATAATTGGGAATTTGTGCCACAATTTTCCAGAAAATCAAAACTAGCGGCATGCGGTGCCTGGAGATCCCCTCAACTCCTGACATCCTGCACCCCACCCAACCCCCACCGTCGACATCCAGATATTCAGCCTCTCCACGGATGAGATGAATTATCTTCTTCTTTTCACTTCCTCTCTCCTTTCTTTTCCCTCAGACAAAGACAGGAGGGTGAAAGCTGGAAAAGTAGGCTAATTGGAATGTCTTGCATGGCTTCTTCAGAGGCAAAAGTTTGAGAGTGGCTCTTCGGGACAAGTTTGATGAAGCGTCCTCTCGCGGAAATGGCGCACAGGGCAGAAAGTGGAGGCGTAAATGTCAGCGTGTGGCCCAAGCTTTGTGCCAGCGCCACAATCCTCTCCCAGACTCTGAAGACAGCTTCATAAACCCCCTTTTTTGACAAAGTTAAGTCACGTCTGCTCTCACAAGTACAGAAATTAGATTTTGATGCATATAAAATTAAGGTTTAAAGCTCAAAACAAAAAGCTCAACAAAACTCAATATTACAGCTTCCAGTCATGACCTACCTACTTCCTTTCCAAATCCAAAGGAGGACAAAAATCAGAGTATGCACAAGCCCCCACACACAATAACGTAACAAACATGACAAAGCGCTAATTCTCACCAGCTAGCATACATGAACCCAACAACCATAATCTCACAAACACAACAAATGGAGGGCTAATTGTCATTACCGTCCATATGTACCCCAGATAAAATAACCTCAAACACAATAAATGAAGCGCTAATTCACAATTGCATCCACATGAATCCAACACACAGTCATGTCACTCACAAAACAGACAAGGTGCTAACTCATTTGCATCCACATGAACCCCAAACGCAATTACCTCACAGGCTCAACAAACAAAATGGTAACTCTCGTTTAGCATCAACACGAACTCAGCACACAATGCCCTCTCAAACACAACAAATGAAGCACTAATTGTCATTAGCATCCACATGAACCCCACACACAATAACCTTGCAAACAAAACAAACGCAGCATTAATGCTAATTACCACTAAAAAAAGTCCCCGTTATTTGGTGAGCTATCAATGGGCAACCAGGCTCAGGTTTGTCTTCAAAGCTGACAGAAGAAAGCCACCGTTCTTACTAACCTTCCCCAGTTCTGTTTCACAATAAAGATTAATTACCATGAGAGAGGAATTGAAGCAAAAGCTGAGAGCTAAGCCCGTTATTAATACAAGCATCACAAGGCGATTAATAGGATCAGCTACTCTCGCTAATCAGGTCTAACAAGGCCTGCTGCATCGTTTAGCTCTTTACCCAGCATTCCCCGTGGCTTTGTAGAGGGGCTTTGTGTGTAAATGATTAAGAAAATAAAGAGCAACGCAACAGAAGAACTCAAAAGCCCTTCTGCATTAAATTAACAGATTCACGTGTACGTCTGCGCAGCACCCTCTATAAAAGAGGTGATTGATGTTTACCATCCACACTGCACTCGCTCTTCTTCTCTGACTTTCGCTCTCTCTCTTTCCCCTTGCTTTCTCTCCTTCACTTTCTATTGCTCTCTTTCTAACTCCTTCCTTTATGTCCTCCGCAAAAGGCTCAACAATCGTTGCCTACAAATGATTCTCACCTCCCCTCTCTCCCTCCCTCTCTCGGAGGAACAGGCTGCGGGGGATTTCCTTTGGTTCTTCCCCTTGTCTTCCTCGTTCTAGTCCCTATCCTCTTCCAAAAATCCCCTTTATAATCCTGATGAGTATTCACAGTTTGACTTGAGACCCTACTCTCACCCCTCCTCCTTAGTCTCCATCGAGTTCACCACTCATTTTTCGTCCTTCCTCTCCCTCACTCATTCCTTCCCCCTCTATCTCTCTAACCCAGAAGGACATCTGCAGTTTAAGTTCAAACCAACATATTCTCACCTCTCCATTCTTATTCGTTGCCTCCGCATCTCCATCTCTTCCTTCTCTCTTTCTCTTTCTTTACTCTCATTTTTCATCAGTTACTCAGTGCCATTTATCCACAGTATCACTCTTTCCAGTTCTCCCTCCATCTCTTGCTCTGAATCTTTATGTCTAACTCAATCTCTCACTACATCCTGATCTCATGCCCCACCTCTGTCACTCCCTCAACAACTCCATCTCTAACTCCACCAGCGCATCCATCTCTCTCTACATCCCCATGTCGAACTCAATCTCTCATTACATCTATACGTCAAGCTCCATCTCTTTCTCACTCTCTCTACATCCCCATCTCTAACTCCTACTCTCTTAACATCCGTAACTCCGGCTCCATCTCTCACTACATCTCTTATTCATCATCTTATTGGTATTAGGGACATGGATGCTCCTAGTGCTTTTTTCTCTTATCTGGAGAAAACTGCCTCTGAAAAGAAATGGATGGACCGTCTTCATCTTCCTGCTGGCGGAACAACCACTGATCCAGCTGAGATGAGGAAACAGGTGTCGTGGTTTTCATTCAGACATATTTTCATCCTCAAGCAATTGGAGAGAGACAGATTCTTCAGAAAATTAGGCTTTATTGTGGCATATTGATGAATATTAAGCCGAGTTCTTTTTGCAGAAGAAAAACTGACATTTTGCTTTTTTCACCCAGTTTTTACCTTCATCACAGGAAATATCTTCCAAATATGGTCTTTTTACCTTCTCATTCTCACGCTACAACAGGTTTACCCAGGCAAAGACAGACAGGCAAACTAAAACACTGCCAACTTGCCTTGAAAACTGCAACCAAAAGATAAGGATGCACATCACTAAAAAGGAGAGGAAAATTACAGTCAAGAGAGGAAAAATGAAGTCAAAGGAATAGGAGACAAGTACATACATAAATGATTCGACTGATTATGTTTTAGAGTAACAACTGATGATTTTACTGAACAAATATTGATCAAAGTTACAGAAATAAAATACATCGCCTGATTTAGTTTTCGAATCAACTATACAGTAGCCTGCTTACTAATCAAAGCTACAGAAGCCTGCTGCTTATGTGTGTGTGTGTGCGTGTGCGTGTGTGCGCACGTTACTGCTTCTTACACAATACATAATACAATTATTGATTATGGTTATTAAATATGATAATTGATTTACTGATGAATATGATGATAAATACTGAATTATGATCCTCAAGACAGGATGTGGAATTTCATTCTGCCCTCTACAGGGAGGAGGTTTGTGAATCTGAGTGGGCTGCTGGATCTGCCATAGCTGTGTGATGCAGAGCACATTACCTTGGACTCACCAATTACTCTCATGGAACCTACATCTGCAGTGAGCCAGTCAGCACCAGGCAAAGCACTGGGAATCAATGGCCTTCCAGTTGATTGTTATGAACATTTACGGGCGTGTCTGGGTGCGGACCCACTGGAGGTATTACTGGAGTTCATCCTGCCAGTATCACGTCGTCGTGCAGCCCTTTTCCTGCTACCAAAAAAAGGAGACCTAGCTCTCCTAAAAAACTGGAGGCCCGTGGTACTTCTATGTGCTGATTACAAACTGCTTTCGAAGGTGCTGGCAAACGGACTGAAAAACCGTTTGGAGCTGCTGGTCCATTAAGATCTGTCGTATAGCATTTCAGAGAGGACAATTATGGCCAACCTTTTTCTTTTGAGGGATGTGTGGGAATTATGTAAAATGTATGGTTTCAATGTTGAAAGAAAAGCTTTTGACCATGTAGACCATAAGTTTTTGTTTTCTACCTTAAAGGCTTATGGTTTTGGTGAGGTATTTTTGGCCTATTACTGTGTAAGGGGGCCTCCTGTATGGTTAAGGGGGGTTAAGCTGTCCAATTCCAGTGAGAAGGGGTATGAGGTAGGGCTGTCCAATTTCTGGGCAACTCTATTTTATTGTTCTAGAACCTCTATTATGCCAGCTTAGAGGGACATTAACTGGACTCTCATTGCCGGGACTAACCCAAAGTCCACCATTAATAGTGTCAGCTCATGCTGAAGATGTAAGTGTTTTCATAAAAAGTTCAACTTCATGTGGACATACTACAGGAGTATTTGAGATTGTATGAGAGGGCTTCATCTAACAGGGTCAACTGGGAGAAAAGCAGGGCCTTGCAGGCGGGACAATGGGGGGAGGCTGCAGTTCCCAGTCTGCTGGGGGGTCTGAAGTTAGGCACAGGAGGGATGAAGCAGCTGGGAGTATTTTCAGGTACAGATGAGTATCAGAGACAGAATTGGGAGGGTGTGCAGGAGAAGGTGTGTGCCAGACTATCCAAATGGAAATGGTTGCTACCTCAGCTGTCCTATAGGGGGAGAGTCTTGGTTATCAATAACCTGGTTGTCTCGACTCTATGGCACTGAGTCACTGTGTTGTATTAGAAAAAATTAATAAAAATGGCAATGTTTTGCTGATTTTTGCACTCCTTTTTGCAAAGTCAAATATAAGTGGATTTTTAGGAGGCAATATCTCTAGTTATATCAATGCCATGGGCTCAAAAATTTCCACAGTGTAGCATCTATGCCCAGTACACTTGTGAAACATATTTTCAATGGCAAATATGTTTTTATTTGGGAACTATGGCTGTTTGAAATTGCTAATTTATTTGACAAAGTTGTCTGTGACATCAAATTTGAAGGCCAATTATGACCAAAGTTATGCAGGTAGAGAGCTGATTTTTTTCTGGGCAAGCTCTCCTCACGTAGTGCTATTGGTACAATAATCAGCAACCATGTCAATTTTATGGTTGTCCAGAAAATGCACAGTAATACCCTAAAAAAGCCAAAATTTCCTGAAATTTGACATCAAATTGCCGAGGTGTGACAAACTGTAAATTCTTGAAATCTTCACTGTCTTAAAGCTTACATTCTTGGCTATCTTTGTTTCAAAGGTGGTTGTGGTGCAACTCTTCATTAAATAGTATTGAATTTTTCAGTAATACCTTGTAAAACGCTGGTTTTACATTGTTTCTTTGTGATTCCTTGCATATTGCAGGAGTTTTAGAGGCTGTAATCATAACATCAGAAAGCAAAAAGTCACTTAAAGATCTGCAATATTTTGATACATTGGTTATAGTTCCATATATAGGTTAGGAAATGTCATATCAAACTTGTATATATGAAATTTATTTAGCAAAATACAAAAGTACATTATAGCCACATCATTACTTTGTCCAAACATTCAAATGGATCATGGTCAATACAGTAGATTACTCATTTCAAGTTCATCATAAACAGTTTTGCTGAATCAACAGATTCCTCAGTTAGGTTATATCTGGGTTCCGTAGCAGTTGTGGGTGCTGGCATCTTAGTGATGACATGCTGTACCGGTACCCAGCAAACATCCTCTCTGTGTGGCTAGTAAAAACTCCTTGCTGGTCCACGTAGGTGCATGCAAATGACTATGATGTCATCGGTAGCAAGAGTGCTCAAATTAGGACTTGCCTCTCACTGAGACATGTTGAAACATGTTAATAAAACTGATGAATGATGAAATAATCTCAACCATTGGATGGCATTGGAGGACTTACAAATTATTTCCCCAAATTGACATTTATAATTGTGCATACAATAGCAGTTTAATTAAAGTGTTCCTAATTTTGATAAATGACCTGCTATATAATAGAAATAGCTTAGGATGTAAAAGGGTTGATACCTTTAAGTACCCATTTCTCTGCCAGATTCACATAATTATTATATAGGAAAATTCATGTTTGTGCTCGATATATCTTTTGACAGAGAAATACATATGGAAGTTTGAATCCCCTCTGCAGTTTTTGTTACCACATGGGACATGAAATTGAGGCACATTGTATCCAGTGTTCTACGCTGGTAAAAGACAAAGAAACCCCAAAGGAACAGGGAACACCTTAGTGTGGACTTTTAGACACCAATGTTGTTAGGATCAGATCTCAAATGTGTATTAACATTAAAAAACAGTTGAAAAACGAGCATTTATAAGGTGTTACTAAAAAATCAATAACTATTTAAAGAAGAGTTGCACCACATTTCAGTAATTTACAGGTTGTCACACTTCGGCAATTTGATGTCAAATTTCATGAAATTTAAGCTTTTTTAGGATTTTGCTGTGTATTTTCTGGACAACCATGAAATTGACATGCTTGCTGTTTATTGTACCGATAGCACTATCTGAGGAGAGCTTGCCCAGAAAAAATGAGCTCTTAACCTGCATAACTTTGGTCATAAATGGTCTTCAAAGTTGGTGTCACAGACAACTTTGTCAAATAAATTAGCATTTTTAAACTGCCATAGCTCCCTAAGAAAAAGAGAAAAGCCATTGAAAATGTGCTTGCCTAGTTTACTGGGCCTAGATGCTACACTAAGGATGATTTTGAGGCAATAGCGTAAGTATGACAGGAGATGTTGCCTCCTAAAAACTCCCTTTTATTAGCTCGCCGGGACGAGTAACGTCCGGAGAGCTATTGTCGTACCCCCGGCGTCCGCGTCCGTCCGCGTCCGCGTCCGTCCGCGTGCAGAAAAGCTTGCCCCGGCGAGCTTTGTTGTCTTTCTGACAACTCTTGTTTATTTAGTTGCAAAAATAAGTATGAAAATTTGCACAACACCACCATCTTCATTATTTTTTTCTACCAATACTTAAAGACATATTCAACTGAAATTTGGCACACATCCTATTAAGTATATTTCCTTTCTGTGATAATTTTTTTAGAGAAATCTGAGAAGGTCAGGTGGGAGGCATTTATTGAATTGACATGGTATGACACAATTGTGGATTTTTTTTTTGTTAGGACTGCACTGGATCAGAGCTGGAGCACTGTGCATGCCGATCCAGGAAGGGGCTTAAGAACTGATTGACATTCCCTCAAGGATTAAGGCCTTTAGGCTTCAAGCAGCACAGAGACTGCTGTTTAAGTCTGGCCTTAGCTGGCATGACACAACTGGACTTTTGCTGAGGAAGGCAGGGCATCTCGGATTGGACAAACAGCTGTTCTGATTCCAGCCCGACATGTTGGATCTCAGAGGACTGACAAGCTTCTACCGGTCAGTCCTGGTATCAAGGTGCATCGAGAACCAAAGCCAGAAGCAGGAATGTGGGTGTTTGAAGAGCCATTGTTTGGATATTTTTTCATGACAGCAGAAAGTCTGCTAGCCTGCATGCCAGACTGCGGGAGGCAGGCTGTGTGAAACTGGGCCACCTGATGAAGAGATCTGTGGATCAGCTGGCAGAGTCTATGGGTATTCATTCAACAAGACTGTTGAGGAAGGTGGCGTCGGATGTCATCTCGTCCCTGCCAGGGCATCTCAGAACAAGGACCATGATGGAACAATGGCACAAAGTATATGAATTGCGTTTTCCATCACTAATGGTCTCTCCAGCCATTGGGGCACGGGAAAAGGAGAGGGGTCTGTTTTTGTCTTTCAAGACACCAGTATTGGTGAAATTTTAGGCAGTCACCAAGAAGCTTATCTACTAGACCTGTACAAAGGTAAGATACGAGTCTTTTGCGACAATGCGTCACATTGAGTCGAGGTGGGCCGGGTTTTTTCATCCAAGCTTTTCCCTGAAAGGCTGCTGGCCGTCCCTATGCAAGCCACCCATTTTTAAAAGAACAGGTGACCTCCAATGGAAGATCTTGCATGGAGCTGTGGCTACAAACGTATTTGGCACATATTGATCCTAGCACAGGGGAGGGTTGTCCTTTTTGCTGTCAGAGGGAGAATTTGGAACGTGTCTATCCGATGAGCTCAACTGGAAGGGCCTTTTAACTTTCTTTGGAATTGGTTTCAGGGATTAGGCTTGGCTTTTTCCTTTGAGAAGTTTATTTCTGGTCCACGGTACTTGGGAAGGAATAAAATGCTTCATGTTCTGATTAACATGATTGTGGAAACAATGAAGCTTTCAATTTGGAAAAGTAGGAAGAATCCTACCAAAGGTGTTGGGTCAGTTGACCCTTTGTTTATGTTAAAAGGTTTGATATCTGCTTGCTTGAGAGTTGAATTTGAGTATTATAAGCTCACCAATAATTTGGATATTTTTATGTTCTCATGGGGGGGTGGGGTGAGTAAGTATTATGTTCTGTGCAGGAAGGGTTACTAATGATTCATTTTTGATTATATACCTGGGTTTATGGTAATTTTCTTTATCTTTTTTGCCTTTTGTTTTTTCTGATGTGGGAGATGTGTCTTGGTGACATCTCGATGTTAATAAAGGTTGTTTTTAAATCTCTCATCCCAATCTCCAGCTCCATCTCTCTCTCACTCTCTCCCACCCCAACTCCCTCTATATCTCTCGCTCTCTTTTCTTCTTGACCCCTCTCTCCCTCCCCATTTGTTTCAGTCTTTCTTTCCATTCTCCACTCTCTCACTCTCTCCATCACTATCTCCGACCCCATCTCCCTCACTATCTAGTGTGTCCTTATCCTTTGGTTTGCTGTTTGACAGGCCTCGCCGTCAAACAAAGACAAATGAAGAGGTCTCACGGCTTTTAATAAAGCCAAACAGGCCTGATGCACTTAAATAGAAGTGAGGGGGCAAAGGCTCTCCGTAATTCGGTAATGAAACTATGATTTATGTGCGGAAACACAGTGACACACTCAATGTTAAGCTCTGTGCTTTTAGAGCCACTTTATCAGCTGAGGACAACCAAGGTCCATTCCTTTATTTTACCAGTGTCTTTTTTTTTTCTATAAAGTCTATGAACACGTCCAACCCTTGTGACCTATTTAAGGTTAACTCTCCGCCAAGTCGTCCCTGCTGTAATATAATCGGGTCATCCAAAACACAATGAGCGGCTGATGAAATTTTTAGGGGTTAATAAAAAGGGCTGATGGAAAAAAAATTGGACCGATAAATAACTTTGACAGCATCCATTAATAAACTTTCCGGGGCTTTCCTTTATGGAGCTAAGACTTTCTCTTTTCCCCATTTTTCTCTGAAAGGGCTGATCTTTGTGAAGGTAGCTGTAATTGGGCGGCCGACATCATGTGAAACTTGTGATGTCATTTTATCGTAAATGATCCATTAAAATAGCGTTAATGAGGCTACACATGGACGAGATCAAAATCAATAGTACACTACATGGCACACAGTATGAATCCACTATAGTGGAAATCAGTGTTATAATGTCAATTCTGCCACTATTGTTCGAGCACACAATTACTTGCCCATGCTAAGGGCATGCACCTGTGTGTGTTTGCACGTGTGTGTGTGTGTGTGTGAGAGAGAGAGAGAGAGCGTAGCCGAGACAGAGGCTGTGTAAAACAGTTGAAAGAATCATTTTGAAAATCTCTCATTTTAATGCAGAAAGAAAATAATCTCTGAAACGAATGGCTCAGGTAATAATTTGGACCAAGGTTTGGTCGGCTGCATTCAGCAAAGCCCATTTCACTCCACAGATAAGGCAAGAGTCGCCTCATCTATCCACAAAGGTTCTGTCTCCCCAAGTCTTCAGGACAATCAAAAATTCTCACTCAAACCTCGCTACCTTCATTCACTTATTCAGGGTCCACTGGTCCCAGATCAGCTTATCTGTAACAACAGTAGAAAGTCACCGAGCCGGCGAATCACAAGTCGCTTAACCCTTTCTCAGAGTTGTGAGGTCATAAAAGTGTGATCAGAATCTTCATAGGAGAACATTCCAAAACTGATGCACAATTAATAATTGAAGGCAATAGGGTTCTAGAACACTGATCTCAAGAATTTTGAAGAAACACTTGAAAAAAATCTAGTAGTCAAGTAGTCAAGAGGTTAATGACCCTTTGATCAGAAAATCAGAAAGAGCCAGACAGACCAACTAAACAATAGTAAGTCAATAAGAAGGACAATGTACACAAAATTACCTGGTCTGCGTTTAAAAAGAAAGCAAAGAAGATTCCCTTTGATTTCAGAATGACAATATTTTTTCTCTGGAGAGTGAAAAGCGTGATGTTAGGATCTAAATCTCTGAAATAAGGGCTTCTAGCATTTCTTTCTAACACTATTCTGAAACACACCCTTCTTCCATCATTGCGCTCAGAATTTCCAGGCTAAAGCACAGAAGTTAAAATGCCAGAAATGACAAAAGAGGTGAGAGAATATATTCAGGAAGGACTATAGAACCATAATACAATCTTTTTTTCCTCAAAAGGTTACTTATCTTTTATGACAAAAGAGAGGTAAAAAATGTCTTTGACCGGAATATTCCTTTCAAGGATGACTGTTCGCTCTGACCTCTGCGCAGGTGCACTCCGTATCCGAGCGATGGTATTAATCAAAGGCACAAGTGCTTTTGTAGTTCCATCCCCCCCGACGTTGTCACGGCGATGGGGAAAATGCATTCTTTCTATTAAGACAGATGACTGCAGTGCAAGCTTGTTAAAATATGTCACTGTTCTGGCACGACAAGCCTTGATTAACGTAGACAAGCAAATTACATGGCATGGCCTTTAAGTGGTCGCTTCTACCGGCAATAAGCAAATTACGACAGACAGGAAAATTTACCACGATATAAATAAATAAATAAAATACGAGAGTTCACAGAAGCCGTGTCCAGTGATCACCAGAGTTAACTTAACACGCTCTGCAGAACAGAAAATGACCTGCATCCCCTTGACTGGTGGGAGTATCCCAGTGCTCGGCAGTCCTAGGCGACCGCAAATCGATCACAGAGAGGGCAATGAAAGGTGGGTCAACGCAGGGGCACTTAGCTGAGTGTTCGGACTGCTGCAGCAGACAGCATGACACTCTATTCATCAAGGAACTTTTGCTCCCAGAGGAACACCGCTACAAAAGCTTCTGGAAATAGCCAAGACATTTCTTGCGACAGGGTACTTCCTGCGCAATGCCCTTTAAGAAACTGGCACAAAAGAAATGGTAATAGAAGCAGAACTTATTTAACTATTCAAGTGAACCATTTTTTGCCGATCTGCGCACTTCCGGTTTTTAAAAGCGAGACTTTGTGATCAGTCAACAAAGCTTGAATGGCTGATGTAGAAGTGATGTGAGAACTTAATTGTACATTTGCAGTCTTTTAGTGGAAATTAGTTGCCAGAAGTAGCTATGAGAAGTAAGTATATAACAAGTGAAAATGTTTATGATAGGTTCTGTGATTTATAGTGTGAGGGAATGTTGGTTTTCCATGTGGTTTTTCGGTGATCATGTTCGACATGCTGACACTTGCTTGGCCACTTCGGACTTCATTGCATTGGCTAAAAATCGAAGAACAAGCATCTTCAAACTGTTAAATTGACGTGTTCACAATTTTCTTCAAACCTGAAACTTAGTTCCAGTCTCTGAGCACCTTAAACCATGTTACTCGTCTCGGAATTGGTGTCATGCCAATGCTAATGTGTAGCATATGCTGTATGCATGGACATCAATGTACAATGTTCAGCCCGAGGGTCTAGGTAAACAACAATGGCATTTCTTCTCAGATTACACTGAGCCTTGTTTTGAAACCGGAAGTGCGCAGGTGAGGGGAATGTGAATTCCGTCCATTGACCAAATCAGTCTGGCTCAAGGGTTATTTTGGGGGGAAATGGCGCTTGAACGCCACCTTCACATATGGTCGAAAGTTCCATGAAAAACTAAAAAGTGTTCAACAAGGGAAAGAAGTTAAAATACCCTTTCACTCTAACACTGCACAAAGGGGCTCATTCAGGTGAATTGATTTACCTGTTGGACTCCCTCAATCACGTGCTTAGTTGGGTGTGTCAAATCACAACGGCTGCTGAGGGATGCCAATCTCAGGTTCTGTTGAGGTTCCTAAATTTCAGGTTCTGTTGATGTCCCTAAATCTCAGGATCTGTTGAGGTCCTTAAGACACAGCTTCCATTTGGGGTACCTACATCACTGATTCTACAGAGATCCTCAAAACTATAGGTCCTACACCTGTCCTCAACGTTAGTCATGGAGAGACTCTTTGCCAGCAGGTTTTGTTCTCACAGTAAAATCAGGAACTATCTGAAACACAGCAAGCAAATAGATTCGAGCTGGTCATATAACTCAATGCCGGTAATGCATCGATAAAGCGTCGGGTAGTATTAGTAGCTATCCCAGCAGGCAGGTAAGGAGATGTGAGCGGCCACATGGAAAATCAAGGAGGAAGAGCATTAGTAATAACCTGAAATGTTTTTATTTAAATGCAAGAAGCATAAAAAATAAATTTCCAGAATTTGTGGCTGTAATGATCAGTGAGGGCTGTGACATAGTTGGGATTACAGAGACATGGCTACGTGAAGAGGATGGAGATGAATATAACATACAAGGTTATAAGCTCTTTAGAAAGGATAGATGTTATAGGCGAGGAGGGGGCGTGGCACTCTATTTGAATGAAAACATTAATGTATAGGAAATTCCCAAAATTGAACATCCCTTGTCCTGTGAAGATATCTGGGTCAGGCTCATTGGCAAACACGAGACAGGTTCAAACATAGGAGTATGCTATCGACCACCAGCTTTGGACCGTACAATCAATGAAATGCTTTTTAGGAGGATTACGCAAGCTTGCAGAGGTGGTGTGACTATTATTATGGGAGACTTAAATTATCCTGGTATCAATTGGGAAATGGTGAAAAGACAGGGTAGGGGGGAGGAAGAATTTCTAGACGTTATAAATGATAATTTCTTGGTTCAGTATGTTAATAAACCAACCAGAGAAAAGGCAATTTTAGACTTAGTGCTCTGTAATGACCCTGATAGAATTAGCAATGTTGAGGTACTGGAGCCACTTGGAACAAGTGATAACTCTGCAGTAAATTTTGATGTTTCTTTGGAAGTTAAAAAGGTGTATTCTAAAAATAAAATTTTCAATTTTAGGTGAGCAAACTTTGACAGTATGCGCTCATATCAAAGTGAAATAAAATGGGAGACACTCCTGGACTGTGAGTCCGTAAGTGAGATGTGGGAAAGATTTAAGGGGGATTAACTTGAATCAGAATGCAGATTCATTCCAAAGGTGTCCAAAAGTAAGCTGAAAAAGCAGAATCCTCAGTGGATGACCAAAAGTATTTGTAGGATTTTGAGGGAAAAGAGGAATCTTTATAAGATGTACATAAAGGATAACAATGAGAACACTATGGCTGAATACTGTAAAACGCGGACTGTGGTCAAAAAAGAGCTGAGGAATGCTAGAAGACTGTATATAAGACAAATTGCAGAGGGGGCAAAAACTAACCCTAAGCACTTCTTTCAGTAAAATAGCAGAAAAAAGAAAGTTAAAGAGCAGGTAAATTGCATAAAGAATAAAAACGGATCGCTGCTATATGATAACAAGCATATTGTGGAAGCCTTAAACAGTTACTTTGTTGAGAATTTTACCTCAGAGGGGATCTTTATTTGGCCAGAGGGCATGACAAATGCTCAAGATTATTTAGCGGAAACTGAGGTGTGGGATAACAAAGTATTAGACAAGTTTCATAAACTAAAGGCAGATAAGGTGGCGGGTCCTGATGGCTTATATCCTAGAGTGCTCAGGGAAGTTCGTGAGATCATCTTTAAGCCGCTATCCGCCATCTTCAGACGGTCTTTAGAAACTGGAGAAATACCAAATGATTAGATAAAGGGCAATATAATACCAATATGTAAGAAAGGGGACCATACAGAGGCAGGAAATTATAGGCCAGTCGGTTTAACTTGCATTACGTGCAAAATATTGGAATCTATCATAAAAGATGAGCTGGACTTATTTCTTGAACGTAACAGTATCTTGAGGGATAGCCAACATGGTTTTCGGAAGGGAAGGTCATACCTAACAAACCCTCTGGAATTTTTTAAGAGGCCACCAGGACTTATGACCAGAGCAGGGCTTTTGACATCATATACTTAGATTTTCAGAAAGCATTTGATACAGTACCACATAAGAAACTAATTTTTAAAATGACCTCCATTGGAGTTACAGGAGGTATTCTGAAGTGAATTCAAAACTGGTTGCAGGACAGAACACAAAGAGTGGTGGTCAGTGGTATCTCATCTGAGCTAGGTATGGTGGGGAGTGGCGTCCCCCGGTGGATCGGTGTTGGGACCCCTGCTGTTCCTCATCTACATTAAGGACCTTGATAGGAATATTGAGAGCAGATTGGTTAAATTTGCAGATGATACTAAATTGGGGGGTTTGGCAAATAGTTTAGGGTCCATTAAAGTGATTCAGGACGATTTGGATAGAATCCAGAATTGGGCAGAAATGTGGCAAATGAAATTTAATCTAGCAAAATGTAAAGTTGTACATGTAGGTAATAAAAACATTAGACGGGATTACTTCATGGGAGGTTTAAAACTGGAATGTGCTGCACACGAGAAAGATCTGGGAGTGATTGTGGACCTAACCCTCACAGGTTCTAGCCATTGTGCCGTAGCAGTTGAAAAAGCTAATCTGATGCTGGGATGCATTGCCAATAGTATTGAGTACATATCTAAGGAGGTGATACTTCTTTTGTACAACACGTTCGTTACACCACATCTGTAGTATTGTGTACAATTCTGGGGACCATACTTTGAGAAAGATATAGAGGCTCTAGAGAAAGTTCAGAGAAGAGCCACTAAGCTTATTCCAGGTATAAAAGATGAAAGCTACGAGAAAAGGCTGAAGATCCTTAATCACTTTAGTCTTAGGAAAAAGAGACTCAGGGGTGATTTGATTCAGGTCTTTAAATATGTTGTGAGTGGAACTCGGGGTCACAAATGGAGGTTGACCAAAGGTAAATTTAGCACTGATATTCAGAAATATTTCTTCACCCAAAGTTTAATTTCAATGTGGAATAGCTTGCCTGACCGTATTGTTGAGGCAGAGACCTTGGGGGTTTTTAAGAGCAGGCTTGACTTAAAGCTAGATACCATTGAGTCATTCAGTATCTGAAGGGATATTTTCACAATAGTATAAAGAAACTAGCGAGCTTAGTTAGGCTGAAAGGCCTGTTCTTGCCATTCATGTCATGTTATGTTATGTCCCTATCGCCAAAAAATGCAGCAGTTTCCAAAAAACACAGCTTGTAAAGGAAAGCCTCGTGACAGTAAGGAGGAGAGAAGGTTCTGAAGCCATCATTAATACCATCCCCAGCATGAAGAACACACCTCTTTGTAATGCAGTAATCAGTTCCATATCTTTCGAGCTTATTCACAGAGCGCTTCCAGATTCAGAAGGGGCTGTGACGAGGTTAAGTCCCTCCCTGTCTTTCACCTCGACAAACCACTCTCCATTGACCAGGGAGATCATGTGACTTCCCCCGCTAAATGCCATGCGGGTTATAGTGGCTCCACACCTGGCCTCGTTCGTTCCCTTGGAGACAGGCCAGCCTACATAACCACCCCACAAATGCCAGGAGGCTGCTATCGTCATGGCATCTTTTCAGCCATGACATAACAACATAGGGAGTTACTGGACTCTGTATGACCGTCATGTGAATGAGTAAATTTATTTTGCGTGCGAGGCAGCAGACAAAATAAAATGTTATGGTTTAATCTTCTCTGAGAGTATGTATAGTGTCTGGTGCGCACTATTAAACATTTTATTGCGCCGCAAGCCTGAAGAATGTAAAAGGTTAGGTACTAGAAGTTTCTGATATCAAGAAATATTTCCTCATGAAGATTGCTTAGATGAGCAATGAGAGAAAAATAACACAGAAGCCTTTCAATGTGAAATACTAGATCTATTGGCATCACACTGCAAATGATATGGAAACAACACCGATGAAAATCTTGCGTGGAACCATCATCTTCATTCTCTGTTTACCAAAATTAAGTTCAGCTCAAAAAACAATTCCTATACTATGGATATTAATTTTAAAAATGATAAGAATTTTAAGGACAGTAGAGTGTCTTTAGGCAAATTACATTCTGATGATGTTAAGACAAGGATAAATGTGACTATGTGTTCCATTTACAAAACAAATTTGAACAGTGAGTGAGCAATCACTCCCTCTTTTTCTCAGTGGAGAATTCCAGTATTTTCCACCTACAGCTCTGGGGGTCAGGTAAAGTTTAGAATGAGCTCGGTTCCACTCTGGAATACTGCAAACAGCATCAAGGCAACTTAGAGCCAGGCCCCAGTTCACCCAACCCATGTAAGCATTGTAACCACACTGTTTCCAAGGAAACCACATTACCTCCCCCCTTAGAACCTGGAGGTGGTTTGCCTGACGAATCTCACTCACGTGTTCCATCAGCTCTCGCACCATCCCATTCCACTGCCCCTTCTCATCCTGGGAGCCATACTTCCCATCAGGAACCAGGCGAATCTCGTAGGAGAACCCCAGGATGTTGGCCAGCTCCTTCAGTAAGTCGATGCAGAACCCCTCAAAGCGCTCGTTCCCCACCAGGGTCTTGTCCGACTTCTTAAACATTACATACGGCTCCTCCTAAATGGACATACATGGCAAGTCAGCACACTGGTTGCACTGTTCCATTTGCACCCCAAAAGTTATGGACATTACATCACAGTTAGCTGATGCTTCATTCAAAATTACTTATAGCTGATTGGAGAACATGAGAGCCAATCCCCTGGAGCTATGTGCGGTTGAGGACCTTGCTCAAGGGCCCAACAGCTGCCCTGCCCTTCTGTGCCAACTCTGAGGCTTGGACCACCTACAACACCCTTTCAGATCCCAGTTAATCATATCAATCACCGTAACTAGTAGACTATAGGCTGCCCTTTTTGTCGGAGAGCAATGTGATCTTAATGCTCTGCTATAACTGGTTACTGCGATTCCACTTATCGGCAGTATTAGATTCAGCATGTCATGGTGGTAATGAGTCCTGGACTAAGTGTAAGTTTAATAGTGTATATGAAAGGTATGGCCAGGCCTATTTAGGTGGACTTTAGCCCTCCTTAAATATTCTATAGTCCACTATTGTCTAAATTTCAAGCTCTAATCACCAGTAGCTAGAGGAAAACGGAACAGACCAGCCCCTTCCTAAGTAAAGGCATAGCCCACTTATAAATGCCTCGTAAAGTTTAAATGTTAAAAAGGCCTGACCTCAAGGGTTTAAATGTAAGCAGTTCCTGTGAGTGCAAAGCATTGGATATACAGTACAGGCCAAAAGTTTGGATACACTTTCTCATTCAATGCGTTTCCTTTATTTTCATGACTGTTTACATTGTAGATTCTCACTGAAGGCATCAAAACTATGAATGAACACATGTGGAATTATGTACTTAACAACAAAGTGTGAAATACCTGTGACTGAAAACATGTCTTATATTCTAGTTTCTTCAAAGTAGCCACCCTTTGGTCTGATTACTGCTTTGCACACTCTTGGCATTCTCTTGATGAGCTTCAAGAGGTAGTCACCTGAAATGGTTTTCACTTCACAGGTGTGCCTTGTCAGGGTTAATTAGTGGAATTACTTGCCTTATCAATGGGGTTGGGACCGTCAGTTGTGTTGTGCAGAAGTCAGGTTGATACACAGCCGACAGCCCTATTGGACAACTGTAAGATACATACCTAATTCCACGTGTTCATTCATAGTTTTGATGCCTTCAGTGAAAATCTACAATGTAAATAGTCAAGAAAATAAAGGAAACGCATTGAATGAGAAGGTGTGTCCAAACTTTTCGCCTGTACTGCAGCTCTCCCACAACTACTTTTCTGGGGGGTTGTAGTTCAACTTTAAATATGGCGTAATGAAATGTCATCCACTCACCGGGCATCCGTGTTTTTACTTCGCAGAGCAATCCATCAACCTAGTGAGTCCCAGTGAAACACCTTCAACGCTATAGGCTAAACTGTGTCAACACTTATCTGTACTCATCTACAATTCGCCAACCAACGAGCTGCACTTTCAAAATGCTGTAGTTGCTTACAGACGCTTAGTGTAAGGCAGAAAATAGAATGGCAATGCAAACATGCATAATTAATACTTTTATTAATGATTAATTAACCATTAATCAACCAGCAATCATCAAATTAATGAACGTGAGGGTGAATTATATATGCCGTGCAGGGTTTTGTGAAATGTAACGTGTAAAATGAACCAAGAGGAATATAGCTCATCACCGTAAATATGACAAAATGACTACAGTCATGCATTAACCCTATAACCTGCAGACCCAGATATGAGTTCGTAAAATGCACCTCCTACATTCCAACCAGTGGAATTTCAGGCCAATTTTAAATTCTAGTTGAGATCCCAAGATTTCAAACAATCCCAAACATGTCCTGTTGAATTAAAGGAAAAAATACATCAAATTACATCTTGATATTTTACATCTGATGTAATGATGAAGCCATGAAACATGGGATCCTGGGTTTGAATATTTCTCTCTTAGTGTGATGCGGCCTCAGTGAACTTTAACTAGCAGATATAGATTATGCATGTGACACTGTTCTCTAATATAAAAAAAAGCTTTTTTTGAGTTTGAACTTTCGGGAAAAGTTAAGAGAAAAAAAGAATTTAAGGGGTTAATGCCCGCTGCTTACGGCAGAATATTAAGTCCTTCGAAATAACTGAGCAGCATTTGGACAGAGTCATCTTTTATGTGTACACAGTATGTGAAGATGCTCTTTGGGTTCAAGTAAAATAGTCCATGGACACTAGGGGCGCAAAGGAGTACACAGGTAAACCTTCACTAAACAAATCATAAAGGTTACAAAAAAAAATTGACGATGGTTCATAATTCAATATTTCTTCTGAATTTTATTCCATGCCGTTTTCTGTGTCATGTAGGCCTACATGTGTTATTAGGGGTTCAAGCCCTGAAACCCCACTGTCTTCCTCCTGATTTATTATTATTATTATTCATCTTCAGAAATGTTTGCACAAATTCCTGTGAGGTGGAACATCACAGAGGCATGAAACTTTCATCAACGATTGAACAGTGTGTTCATTACTTGCACAACAAATATTACCTGTCAGCCTGATAATAATTAGAGGTAGAATCTTCTTTCTATAAAAGGTCAGGACTCCTATGCCATGAGTCCAATTTCCAAAAAATTTTCAACAGAGATGTATTGGACCTCCCTCCACAAATTGCAACAAGGACCCATAAGGTCCATCGAGGTAGATTTTTCGCAATTTTGAATTTTTTGAAAAACACATTTTTGACATCTCCTCCTATACAGTAACCTCAATTTGCACCAAATGTGATGTGCATGATCAGTGGATGTAGTAAATTAAAAATGTTGATATCTTTGTCTGTATTGAAGATATTGACAAATGAAGTTTAAATGGGGCGTGGCTTAACATATAAATAGACATAACTCCACAATCATCAGGCCAATCGTCACAAAACCTGCAGGATATGTCAAGAGCAGAACCTCAGAACACAGTCTGAAAAAATCATTCTGATTGAACTGTAGTGGGCGCTACAGCCCCGCAATGTAGGCGTTACCCCTCAGCCCCTGGATTATGTCGAATAAAAACAAATTGACGAAAGCCTTGCGAGTTATCTTACAATATATATAAAAACAAGACGGTGGCTGTGGCAGCTATACAGGACATCCGAGTGCCATGAAATTCGATAGGCTTCTTTAAGTGCACAAGACCAAGCAACAGAGCAAAAATGGCGTAGATTGATGAGGGTTATCATGCGGAATACAAAATTCAAGTTGGCGGCTGTGGAGGCTATACTTAACATCCAAGCACCGTGAAAATCGATAGCCACAGCCAGCCACGCAGCCAAAATGGCTTTGATTGACGGAGGCATATTTGAGTTATCGTGCAGAATGGAAATTCAAGATGGCGGCTGTGGCAGCCATATTTGATTTTGGATCATAGCCAATATCAATAAGCTTGTATAGTAACTGTACCCCAATATCCTCATCAAAAATCATGATGATTGGTGATGACGTTTTTGAGTTATCGCACGAAATGGAAATTCAAGATGGTGGCTATGGCAGCCATTTTTGATTTCAGATCGTAGCCAAAATCAATAGGCTTGTATAGTAACTGGACCCCAATGTCCTCATCAGGAATTGTGATGATTGGTGATGACGTTTTTCAGTTATCGCGCGGAATCAAATGTGGATGGACAGGCAGATGGATGGACAGACCAACTCCGTGCGTGACGACAATTCGCCTCTGCCCCTTTGTTGTTGTATATATCAATGACACTTTGCCCATAAATCACCAAACTTGGCGGATAATTTTCAACAAGCCTTTAGAACTTGTTCCTAAAATATTTTTGCAATTCAGAGAGAGTCAGAATCAGAAGATTTATTGTCATTATGACCACATACACAGTACACAGTGAAAGAAGATTCCGTTTCCCTAGGACTCGATACATAGACACATGTAACCTACATTACTGTGCTACTAGCACTCTAACAAGCTAACTTACTAGTACTGACGAGGCCTATAGATCGAGAGACTAAGGGGAGAATGATAAAGGAATATAGGGAGAGGAAAAAAGTGTACTGTACAAAAGAAAAAAATATACTATCCTATACTACCATATATACAGTATTATGTATCTGTACATATGATTCAACAGTGTTTCCTGAAGTACAATAAAACTCAAACAAAACAAACATAACAGTGGTTGACAGGAATTGACCGATAGGGGGTGACAGCATTGCCAAAATAGAGTCTAGCCGATAAGAGAATTGGCAGTAAATGAATGAGCCTCCTATCTGTCCTATCATGATAACACCTATACGTTATTGTTAATACAGTTGTAACCTCCAAAGGGCTTTGTCCCAATTTCATATCTGAATATTCCTCATTGGCTTGCGACCATATTTTACTTTTGGAATTTTGACTTTACAATGCTGTGGAGTTAGGCTGTTGGAAATGTTTGGATTATGTGTGTCAGAAACAATCCTACACAGCCACCCCTGGAATCTCATTCAACCAAAAGTGTAATACTGATAATATTAGTAAAGCCTAATCTTTGTCTGTAACTGCACAGAGATGCTGGGTTTAAACAAAAGTACTGGGTTTAAATAGAATGAATACGGAAAAATGAGCAGCGCATCCCAATGTTGATTAAGAATTCCACAGTCAACCTCATGACCGAAGCTTGAAACTAATATACTTTTATCAGAAAGCATATCCTGATCTTATTTTATTTGCTTGCTTGCACTGTTGGTTGTAATGTCTTGTAAATTATCTGAAAATATTTTATCTGTAAGTATCTATTAATTTATTCTTGCATACTTTATATGTTTTATTGTATCCTGGTATTTGCTTTCTCCTATCCTTTACTTACTGAAGCACTTTGTACTTTGCTTTGCTTTATAGTTTATTATTATATTAAAGTTTATTACTATTCGGTACAGCCCTAATATTAAAATAGGTTCATAAATAACACAGTAAACGAAACCCTAATGCTGCCCACATTGATGCCAATGAGCAATTTTTGTAGACTGGACTGCATTAAAAAAGAAAAGAAAAATAGAAACAAAAAATAACCACAAAGTAATTATTCCTGTACTCTTTTAAGCAATGGGATGAGTAATTGGTTGGAGATAACGCTGAACTTTTACGCTGTTAATCGACATACAACTTTGCTTTTACCTGAATATTATTTATTATTCATCGTTAATACAAACATTATGTACCAAGAGTTGTCACTAAGAGGTGTCACCAAGTGTGAGACCTTGAGTAAAGTAACATGTGTTGAGCCATAATGGAGGACAGAGAAAAGCATGTATTTTATATCATGACTCCAAGAATGACTTTATAAATAGGTTCACATAGCATACTGTTAGTTCATTAAAGAGGGCATAACTCGAGCTTCTGAGACAATGAGCACTGCATACTCCTAAGAGATATGGAAATAAAGAGTTTGTGATCTTTTTTTTTTCTTTTTTAAAAAAATTTGGCATCTCCAATCTCACCCGAATCTGGAATGTCCAATTGGCGAACATTTGCGACCCCTTGCTGCCAATTTAGGAGAGTGTAGACAGTTCGCGGCTCTCCTCTGAAGCACGCGCCTGTCAGCCACTGCTTCTTATACGCTCATTGGTTGAGTCTGCGCGAGTTCAAAACGAGGGCGGAGGTTACCCGGACATGACCAGGCTTAGAATCTTCCTGACGAGCGCCTGTCTGGCCACCAAGAGGCGCTTGAGCAACGAACAAGGCAACTATTATTTTCCCTTCCCGACAGTCCCTTCCCAATTTGCAACCCTGTAGCGCAATAGCTAATTGTGCGCTACTGTGAAAAAGCTGCATACCACTGCCGGCTGGTACGAAGCGGGGGTCGAACCCGCGAAATGATAGTCACTTCTGCTTCGCACCGCATTGCTTTACCAAGTGTGCTATCCGGCAGCCAGGTGAGGTTGTGATCATGAAATTCACCAAGGTCGTGAAAACTATCTTCCATACACACAATAGCCCTCATTTATCAAACATGCATACACCAAAAACATGGGTGTATGCCAAAACTGCACCTAGGATCGGCATTTATCAATCTGAACGTGAGCGAACAGTCCGCAAAAATCTCACGCCAGGCCTGACCAGGTGTATGCAAATTTGAAACCAGTGAACAACAAGCAAGAAAAAGTGCAGCTGTCAAAATGAGCACTTAGCAACATGCAGCAATGCGGATGTCATGCTGTTGTTGCTCTTATAAGAAAAAAAAAGTCTAAATAGATAAATTGGCTAAATTAATAAATGAATGAATAAATAAATAAATAAATAAATATATTAGACACTTGTGTTGAAAAATTAATTAAATTTACATTTTGAGACAACCAGTTTGTCAGGCCAGATGGCTGACAATTACAATCAATCTGATTAAGCGCAATGCGCAGCTTGGCAGATATGCAGTGTGGTAGCCTATGTCAGATACTCATCCAGTCAGATATATACTGAACAACATAAGAAACTCAAGTTAGCCTAATTAAAGGCAGACTGGAAAATAAGTTTGCGCGTAATTATTTTAGAAAATCAAATTTATTACTACCGCATGCACATTCACATTTGTTTCATCAAACTTTTCTTCATTTTGCGGTCACTTCGACTGAGCACCCATAAGAGTATAATAAATAACTGGCTAGTTTGTGTTTCTTTTGTTGGTCAGTATATTGATGCCTACCGACTCTTCGACCGTGATCACATTTTGACAATGGCAGATCTTATATAGAGGAATAAGCTTCTGTCCGAAGTGAGAGGAACTTTCGGCACAGAGATCTCCTCTGGGAAAGTGACGGGTGGCTGGTCGTTTTGTGTGGTACCCAATAAAATGTCATGGAATAACACTGATAAAAGTTCAATGAAGAGTGATCTCTGCAGACTGTATTTTAATAATTACCCTCATGCAGCTCCTATCGAGGCGGTGGGGACTCATCCATGTCCCCACCGCTTCGCATTCCCACAATGGGGGGGAGCCTATCAGTGCTGCTATGCGGTCCTGGAACGGACAGCTGTCTGGTTGGCTTCCACCGGACCGTGCGCTGCTGCGCCTGAGCGCAGCAACCCATTTTTTGGAAGCGATCTTAAAATCAGACCACTTTTTTAACCTTCATGTAAAGCATTGGATTGTCAATTATGTAGGCAATATAACATGACATAACTGTGAAAGCTGCTGAAGGTGGACATCAAGAGCAGCGGCCAAATATTAAAAAAGGCAAATCTCCCGGACCACGTCATTGATGAATGCCTGAAACACCGAGGGGGTGTTAACAAGCCCGAGTGGTAAGACTCGATATTCGTAGTACCCGTCATGAGTGTTAAAAGCCGTTTTCCATTCGTCCCCCTCCCAAATGCGAATCAAATTATATGCATTACGAAGATCTAGCTTAGTAAAAAATGACGCCTCCTGCAGACGTTCAAACGGGGAATTCGTTAACAGAAGGGCGTATCGGTTTTTAATGGTGATTTTATTCAAACCCTTGTAATCAATACAGGGTCTCAGACCGCCATCATTTTTCCCCACGAAAAAGAATCCTGCTCTGGCAGGGGACGTGGACGGCCAAATAAAACCATTGGCGAGAGCCTCCTGAATATACTCTCGCATAGCCCTACGCTCAGGTCCTGACAGCGAATATAGCGAACCCCTAAGCGGAGTTGTCCCAGGATAAAGATTAATTTCGCAGTCGTACGGACCATGCGGGGGTAACGTAGAGGCTCATTGTTTTTTACCAAACACTTCAGCAAGATCGGCGTAATCCCTGGGGACATTCGGAGGCAAGTCAAAGTTCAGGGTGGCCCCAAATTCTTTACCCTGCTCAGAATCTAATGACTCCATGACTGATTCCGAATCGCTAATGTCTTCCAAAAAGTAATCGTCCTATGGCTGTCGCCAATCGAATTGAGGATCCAATTCCAACCCCTCCTCTGCCCCTTTTTCTAGTCTAGGAGGGTACGGAGCGTAACTTTCTTCACACTCGCTCTCGGCGTCAGCCTGCCCCATCGCTTGACGTCCGAAAGAACCATTCTCATTAGTTCTACAACGAGTGCTACACTTGGGACCCCAGCGGACGATAGGATTAATCTGTTCCCCCCAGCTGATACAAGGTTCATGTTCCCGTAATCAAGAATGACCCAAAACTATAGGAAAAGTGGTAGACCTGATTTAAAAAAAAAAAAAAAAAAAAAAAAAAAAAAATCGAACCTCTCCAGAGTGGCTACCAAAGGAAATGAACATTTTTTGTGGTTCTGAAGCTTTGGTTATAACTCCCTTTCCCAGCGGGCGACCGTCCTAAGTTCTTACAGAACGTGATTGTGAAAACGTAACAGTGGGAACGGAGTGCCTCCTAGCCCGCGTTGCCGGCGGTCAGCGGCTGGCGGGAGAAAGGAGAGGAAAGACCGCCTGCAAGATAATGTAGGGATTTTGAGTAGCCGCCCACTTCCTTGCGCAACGAGCCGCGACGGACCACCCCTTTTTTAAACCAATACATACTTCTTGGTACGTTTCGCTGTTCAGCTCTGCTGCAGTACATTTAAAGATTGTAAATCTAGTAGCTGGTCAGAGATGAGGCTTTTCAGAGGAGAAATTACGAGAATGCTTTCTGCCTTTCGCGTTGACGTTGAGTCCAAATTTTTGGACAAACCAAGACAAGTAAAAATCATGCTTTTACCAAAGCCAGTCGGCAAGTACATCCAAGCACATCTTTACCATCTAGTAAATGATTGATCGCCTGTAGTTGTTCGTTCTTTAGAGTAATCTTTCGGTCATGAATTTCAAGATATTCAAGCGATTTCTTTATCAAACTGTCGTTCTCTACATTCGCCATCTTGGTTCTGGCAGTTTACGGCGTAACCATGCGTTGCGTTACATTCGAAGACAATTCAATTTTGATGGACACCTCTTAAGCCAATCAGTAATTCCGGTTCACGGGTGAACGGACAACTGAAAATCCCTACGTTATCGGGCAGGCGGTCTTTGCTCTCCTTTCTCCAGCCAGCCGCTGACCGCCGGCAACGCAGGCTAAGAGCCTCCTAGCCCACTTAATATCCATGAAACAATCAACAGCACCCAAGGCCACGAACGCTTCAATAGTGAATCTCTTGCTCCCCACAGTAAGTTCTACGGGGATTAGTGTTCGGAAGGGAAATTGGGTCTGCCCCTCTAGCGCCCCCTGAATCGCTAGAGGGGTTTTCCGTTTCCCCGAAGCTTAGGACAATGTGGACGGATATGACCAGGCACATTAAAATTAAAGCAGATTACTCTTCTGCGCATAGGTCTCTTAGTCTGCCGGTCAAACGAACCATCAACTTGCATGGGCTCCATCGGAGTAGAATCTTTTATGGGTGGCATAGGAGGTGCACATTCACCACTAGCAAATTAGCCCCATTGTCAGCCAGCATTGATTTATTTAGTCTCTCCCGGCTGCGTTCGCGTATGCGATTGTCAACTCGTGCAGTGGTACGAACTGAGGAGTCTAAAGTCAAGCAGGGTTCTCAAGTAGCCAGCACGTCCTTAATCTCCTCCGTAAGGGCATGGCTAAATACAGTCATCAGAAGAGCCTCCGGCCAGCCTGTCTCTGTGGCCAGAGAGCGAAAAGCAATAGAAAACTTAGCTGCGCTTTCTTTGCCCTGTTTTAGGTGCATTAAACGTGTAGCTGCATCTTGACCAGAAATGTTTTGATCGAAAACAGACACCATCTCCCTAACAAGGGCCTCTACCGAATTTACGACCGGTGAGTTAGATCTAATTAGTGGGCCGACCCACTTGAGAGCTGAGCCAGCCAACAGGGATAATATAAATGCAACTCGAGAATCCTCATTAACAAAACGTGACGGCTGAGCCTTAAAAAATACTTCACACTGGGCAATAAAATCCTTACACTTTCCGGCCTCGCCACTATATCTTTGGGGCAGTTGTAACTTAGGTTCTCGGAGAGGATGTATGGATAGTGCTTCTGCAACTCTTTGTGAAGTTTGTAACGTTAAAGATTTAATACTCTCAGACAAGGCTAACAGGACGCTCTGCTGATTCTGGAGAGCGGTCTCCTGAAGGTGTTATCTCTCAGCAAGTTCAGATCATTGATTACAAAAACCTGAAAGTGTTTTTACGAACCCAGCCAACATCTCTTGTTGGCTGGTGATAGCCCTCTTAATTTCAGCCACCGCTGACGTCTTCATAGTTAGGCTAGAGTGTATTGTGATAGCTGCTGAAGGTGGAAGTCAAGAGCAGCGGCCAAATATTAAAAAAGGCAAATCTCACAGCGTAAAGAGAGACTAAAAACAGAAAGAAATAACGAGGCTTGCGCCACCAACGGACCAGACGCTGTCCGTGGCAGAAAACAAGCGAGCTCGAGGAAAACAAAAGAAAAAGGAAATAAATCAAAGATTCCCTCACTCACTAACACTGGTCCTGTATGCAGCTAAGTCCCTAACAATAATCTCACAACACACCTTACTAGCCAAAGCGCAAAAGATGCACTGACACTCTAGCAAGGAACGCAAGGCGAAACTGGAGCTTAAATAGTGTCCAGGCAACGCCCCCAATTACTGCCAGCTGGCCCAGGAATCTGATAGGGAGCAAAACGATATCGTCCCGGACGAGAGTAACAAACAGAGCTCTCAAAGCTCCCAAACCACGACAATATCGTGGATCTATAAATTGAATTTATAAAGGCCGATGTTATTCGCACTTATACGTGTGGCTAATGCTGGATTTTTTTCTTGACCACACTTGGAAGCGCGCCAGTTGATGATCATTCCAGTGCTGCTTATAAAGTACCGCTTAAAGTAAATTTGGCCAAGAAAAATTTTTTTTCTTTGGACACACTTAAAATAAGTGTGGGTAATGGAGAAATGTGCATCTTGGCCAGAATAATAAGTGCGTCTAACAAGAATTTGGGTCATTTAAGTGCGTCCAAGCACAAAAATTAAGTCACCTTTATTATTATTTATGATTTTATTATTTATTTATGATTTATTAATGAATTAAATCAAACCTCTGCTGCATTCCGGTTTTCCACCCCAACGGTGTTTACAGCAGCAGCAAGTTTTCCAAACTGCAGCCTTCTGGGCTCCTTTTATGCCACTCTTAAGACTTCCAAATAAAATTGTTTTGTTTTTCTCCATCTATCGTTGGCCTGCTGATAAAACCTTGTATCTTCAAAATGATAAACTTTACGGGAGAGCAAAAAAAAAAAAAGTTTAATTTTGCATGTAAGAATGCAGTTGAGCTGTGTTCGAGTCGGATGACTATTTTTCCTCCAAGAATGTATCCAATCAATGAAATTTTGTATTTTGCAATGTTTATGTTATTATCATGGACATACGAGTTTTTTTTTCTTATCAAATTGTAGATACGAGGTTTTATCAGCAGGCCGACGGTATCTCCTCCTCAGTGAAGTTCTTTCTTTCTTGCCGTCTTTCGAGAGTCCATGTCGTAAAGTGGGCAGGACTATGCCTCCCAGAGCATGAATTTGTAGGGGCGTGTCATGTAAATTATGATGGTTTCTGCCGCCAGATATATCAACGCCACGCCAGTTCTACACCAAAATCAGCGATGTACACACTTTTAGTAAATCAGACGTGTCACCTGGCAAACGCTGATATTTACACCAGAATGTACACCAGATCCTACGCAAGTTTGATAAATGAGGGCCCATAAGTGTGTTTAATATGTGTATACACAAAAAATAAATCACAAATGTAGTTCTAAAAGAGGTGCGTTAACTATGCTCAGCCAAAATAAAAAACTTCACACTCGTTTGGGGGTCTATAAATTGAACATACAAGAAATGAGGTTTTATATAATGATTTTATTTAATTCTGTACTCATTAAAGATGGTGTATCATAAAAATAATGTCCATAATGTAACCAGTTCCACCGGAAATGCTACGGAAATGTCGAAGAGTAAAAATGGTAAGTTACAACTTGAATAAAAGCAGTGCGCAGGCGATTACGTATGGTTTGGGCAGTCACACAACCTCTAAACAATTAATTCCTAGTAGACGTTGCAGTGACAAATCGATTATGCAAATGACGTAAGACAATTTATCGGTCTTCTGCTTTTGACGTTACATGTGGGCTACCAGAACGAGGTCGGTCAGCTGTGGTGCCATATGTTGGAGACATGTCCGAGGATCATGGATAGTCCACTGCATCCCAAAACCCTTGCAACATCAGTGACAGACGTTACCGTTTTCAGCATGCCAATGGCACGTTCATGCTGAATGTTTGACAGTCATGGCATTGAAAATCAACGAATAATTAACTGTAAAAACTTGTTTTTCCGAGATATCACTCTAACGTGCTAACTAGAGCTCAGTTGCCCATCTCTCATATGGTCACGTGACTATGTGGTTTTAGGTTAAAGTACACTCGCTACGTACCTGTGCACATCGGAGTTGATGTGTGTCATGATGTCTTTGACAACACATTTACCCCTTGTGATGATAAAAACTCTTTTATTAAAACTTTCAAGAAAATATTTACAAATTTATGAGAGTGAAGTTTCTTTTTTGACTCAGTAATATACGCATCTAGATGAGTATCCTCCCAAGGAGACAGTCCACATACCTGAATGGTCCAGCCTTCTCTATTAGTAGATAAAACTGCTGTTACTTACACTCTAAGGAACAATCTGATAAAGAAACTCTAAGTAATTAGATTAATCAATTAGACTTAGAATCTGAAACATTACTTTGAAGATGATTATTTACAAAAGTTTTCTTCGTAGTTCTATTAATGGGCACAAGCCCCAAAGCTTTACTGTAGGTCTCCAGGATTGAGACCGCAATCCTCTCAATCAAACTCTATTATGTTCCTCTGACTAGTTTATTAGAAACAACATCCCAAGCCTTTTGCAATCAATGGGACTGTGACCACATCCCTGCTCAACTCCACGGTCATGCCATCTGACAGTTCGGCTCTGGCAGAGTGTGCACTCCATCTGGCAGCTGTCCCAGAATGCCATTGGGTGGGCATGGATACACCCTCATGTCGGCGCCATCTGAACTGAGCTGTGTCATTCTGATCTGGGCTCCATTCCTCTGTCAATACCGTATTGGTATCTGTGATGGCTCGTTGTTCGAGACACCAAATGCAGTGGCCGGAAAGAAAGAAAGCACAGCGTTAAGTCAAACACAGAAACCAGACAGAACAGGAGAGCGGGGCTTGCGCTTCCAATGGACATATTCAATTCAATTCAATTCAATTTATTTTGTATAGCGCTTTTTACAGATACACTGTCACAAAGATGCTTTACAGCCAGAGATAGGTTACTGAAGGGCAGTGCCCAACCTATTCCCACTACCTATTCCCTATTCCCACTACAGCGAGGCAAAAAAACTCCCAGTAGGGAGAAAAAATCCTCAAACAGTGGTGAGAAAAAACTCCCCAGTGGGAAGAAATCTCAGGAGGAACCCGGCTATAGTGGGAAAGCCCATCCTCCGCGGGCTAGCTAGATAACAAGATAATGACAAGAGTTCCATTGAAATCCATCTAATCAGTGCTAAAATAATTTGATTATTTTATATCTTATATCTTATGTTTTATATTTATAACATATATCTCGTCCATGAGAAGATAAGGAAGCAAGGCGAGCCAGGCAGAACGAACAAAGGAAAGGGCGAGAGGGAATAAGAGGAAAAAACTCCCTAAGAAACTAAGTAACCCTTTTCCTTTTTTGCTGCTAATTCCTAGCAAACTCTCTAGCTAGAGAACCTACAGGCTACAGTGCAAACATAACACTGACACTCTAGCAAAGGTGGCGAGGGGGAACTGGGGCTTAAGTAGAGTCCGGGCGCCACCCACAATTAATGCCAGCTGGCCAAAGAATCCGATGTGGGAAAAACGGTAACGTGCCGGACGAGAGTAACAAAGAAAGCTCCCAAACAAACGCCAAGCTCCAAAACCATGACAGCTATCAATAAATTTTACCACTGGATTGTACTCTGATTCTGCACTTGGTTCCTGGTCTGAATTCTCACATCTTTACAAGTTACAGTGACATACCCACTGTTCATAATGTGTCTTTACATGTTACAGTGACACACACAATGTCCATAATATGACTTCACCTGATACTGTGACACTGTACTGTAAAACTGTGGAACATGAAACATGTTTATTATCTAAACACCTGCGTGTAACAGCTCAATGCCTGGTGATTATTTTTTTAAATAGGAGTTTTCATTCAAAACACAGAGTGGATGTTGTGATCGAGGTTTTTCAGATTTGTTGAATACACTTTAAAAATTAATCTAAACACTGTGACATAAAAGGAGTGTTAAATAAATTAAAAAGTGTCACAAAAAAGTGTTTAGCATCTGTTCAGAATTTAAAACATTTAGTTTTACAGTGTGCCACACATACACAGGCACACATTGCCATGTAGCCTATTATCAAACACTTAACAAATCCAAGCAAACAGTCTGAATTGCAGCCTCATACTATTATCTTTACTTGAAAACTGTAGAATAAAAAGAAAAACACCATGTTTCACGGACCGAGTGCAAGCCAACTGTAGAGTATGTCAGAGATAAACACATAATAAATGGTTGAGGGTTCTTTGGTTGTAATTTTTTGGTCATGCTCTATTAGCACCACCTTGACTTACGCCCCCAAACATCCAAACATCCCACTTACATGGAATGGTGATCTTATTCTCCCTAAGCTATTCCACAATATATTTTAGATGACGGCCTGACATTGAATTCATAAACACTCCATCAAAGCCCGATCGATTCCTCAGTCAGGGTGCCCTGAACGGACTGTGCCATTCTTGCCCACCTCCTACTGAACTCAGTCACACTGTAACCCAGAGGGAAAAATACAATTAATTTCGAAAATCGCAATATTTTCTTTCCTATATGACTCAGCACACAAGATAACAGACAGTGTGCTTTCAGGCATAAGGCTGAGTGCAGCAGGGCCATGCCCTTTTATACCAGAAAGTTACATACCTTAGAGTTTCCCATGAAATGTCATTTTTTCATCTAAATGCTCCAGTGATGGAAAAATAATGTCAGTACATTGGAAGCTTGTTTCTTGAACTGACTCTTAATGTTAAACGTGTGTATATCCCACCATTTGTGCAGATGCCGCTACAGGAGCGTAGCAATTCTTTGTCGGCCTGGCCCGTCTATCACGTTCCCTGACTGTAGGCAGAAAACTTGGAGAGGCGGATAAAAAGCCGGCAGCAGTAATGAATCACACAGATACACAACATGGCCTCCGCGTGCGCAGCCCGTTAATCTCCGCCGGGTAATTTGCATGTTATCTTTTCTGCTATGTGTAGGTGATACGGTTAGAACAGAGCAATCCTTCTCCTCCATCATCTGCATTTCAAACTAAACCCACCCTCTCCCGTTTCCGCAGGAAATCTCACGGAGAGAGCGCCAGGTGACCAAAGGAGGAAGAGGACCCCTTGCTCCCCTCAGTCTCAAGTGCCATCAACATAAATACAGTATTACTGTAGTGTGTGTGAAAAAAAAAAAAAAAAAATATATATATATATATATACCTGTATATATATATATATATATACACACTGCTCAGAAAAATAAAGGGAACACTGAAACAACACAATGTATCTCCAAGTCAATCACACCTCTGTGAAATCAAACTGTCCACTTAGGAAGCAACTCTGATTGACAATCAATTTCACATGCTGATGTGCAAATGGAATAGACAACGGGTGGAAATTATAGGCAATTAGCAAGACACCCCCAATAAAGGAGTGGTTCTGCAGGTGGTGACCACAGACCACTTCTCAGTTCCCATGCTTTCTGGCTGATGTTGTGGTCACTTTTGAATGCTGGCGGTGCTGTCACTCTAGTGGTAGCATGAGACGGACTCTACAACCCACACAAGTGTCTCAAGTAGTGCAGCTCATCCAGGATGGCATATCAACGCGAGCTGTGGCAAAAAGGTTTACTGTGTCAGTCAGCGTAGTGTCCAGAGCATGGAGGCGCTACCAGGAGACAGGCCAGCACACCAGGAGACGTGGACGAGGCCGTGAAAGGGCAACACCCAGCAGCAGGACCGCTACCTCCGCCTTTGTGCAAGGAGGAACAGGAAGAGCACTGCCAGAGCCCTGCAAAATGACCTCCAGCAGGCCAGAAATGTGTATGTGTCTGCTCAAACGGTCAGAGACCGACTCCAAGAGGATGGTATGAGGGCCCGATGTCCACAGGTGGGGGTTGTGCTTACAGCCCAACACCGTGCAGGACGTTTGGCATTTGCCAGAGATCACCAAGATTGGTAAATTCGCCAGTGGCGCCCTGTGCTCTTCACAGATGAAAGCAGGTTCACACTGAGCACATGTGACAGACGTGACAGAGTCTGGAGATGCCATGGAGAACGTTCTGCTGCCTGCAACATCCTCCAGCATGACTGGTTTGGCAGAGAGTCAGTACTGGTGTGGGGTGGCATTTCTTTGGGGGGCCGCACAGCCCTCCATGTGTTCGCCAGAGGTAGCCTGACTCCCATTAGGTACCGAGATGAGATCCTCAGACCCCTTGTGAGACCATATGCTGGTGCGGTTGGCCCTGGGTTCCTCCTAATGCAAGACAATGCTAGACCTCATGTGGCTGGAATGTGACAGCAGTTCCTGCAAGACGAAGGCATTGATGCATGGACTGGCCCGCCCGTTCCCCAGGCCTGAATCCAATTGAGCACATCTGGGACATCATGTCTCGCTCCATCCACCAAAGCCATGTTGCATCACAGACGGTCCAGGAGTAGGCTGATGCTTTAGTCCAGGTCTTGTAGGAGATCCCTCCGGAGACCATCCGACATCTCATCAGGAGCATGCCCAGGCATTGTAGGGAAACCATACAGGCATGTGGAGGCCACACACACAACTGAGCCTCATTTTGACTGGTTTTCAGGACATTACGTCAAAGTTGGATCAGCCTGTAGTGTGTTTTTCCACTTTAATTTTGAGTGACTCCAAATCCAGACCTCCATGGGTAAATAAATTTGATTTCCATTGATAACTGAAGCACTGATTACTAAAACCCACAAGTCAAGTCAAGTGTGACTAGTGGGGTTTTAGTAATAGGTGCTTCAATTTTTGTGTGATTTTGTTGGCAGCACATTCAACATTGTAAAGAACAAAGTATTTAATAAGAATATTTCATTCAGATCTAGGATGTGTTATTTTAGTGTTCCCTTTATTTTTTTTAGCAGTGCATGTATATCAGTGGCAGCTGATAAAATGGCGACAGGGGAGGCTCAAACAATCCCTCAAAATTAATGATTGGTCACAACCTGTTTTCAATCATTCATTTAAAAGATCATTACAGGAGCTGCCGGATAGCTCACTCGGTTAAGGCACTGCGTTGCAGTGCAGAAGTGACAATGACGTTGTGGGTTCGAGCCGCGGTTGTACCAGCCGGCTGTGGTCGGCAGCTTTTTCAGCGTAGCGCACAATTGGCCATCGCACTACAGGGATTCAAATTGGGAAGGGACTGTCGGGTAAGGGAAAATAAATAAAACAGCTTTGTTTGTTGCTCAAGCGCCTCCTGTTGGCCAGACGGGCGCTCGTCAGGAAGATTCTAAGTCTGTTCATGTCCGGGTATCCTCCCCCCTCATTCTGAACTTGCGAAGATTCAAGCAATGAGTGTATAAGATGCAGTGGCTGACGGGCACGTGCTTCGGAGGAGAGCCGTGAACTGTATTCACTATCCTGAGTTGGCAGCAAGGGGTCGCATACGAGCAAGACTTGTACATAGTTCACCAATAGGGCATTCCAGATTTGGGTGGGATTGGAGATGCCAAATTTAAAATAAATAAATAAATAATAAAAAAAGACCATTACAGAAACTCTGATAACTCTCAACATTCAGGTGGGGCCAGTATTCATTTATAACGCATACCGATTACGACTCCAGACTTCTCATTCTTTTCTTTACTCAGGGGTTGGAAGCAATGCATGCTTTTCCCAATTCAAATGAAATAAGATCATTTGAAATGTCTTAATGCAATTCCACTGCTTTCAACCCCTCCATGCACAAGGACCTCAATTCTGCGCAAAAAATCTTACATAACGCATTGATGGAATAATTGCTGACCACAGCAGAGGGACATAAATGTGCCACTTCAACTCACACCCAATGCCTGAGAGTTGACAGGTATGCGTTATAAATGAAAACTGGCCACACCTGATAATGTTTTCAGTGAGGTACAATTCAGGAATCACTCGCGAGAGACAGAAATCCAAAAAATGTATGCCTTTAATGGGGTCCGAGTCAAAGCCAAAAAACACAGGAATTGCCAAGCCCCAATACGAAATCCAAAAACAGTGTCGACTAGACCGGCAGGGGTCAGAACCATTAAGACAGATGAGCAGAGGTACAAAAACGATAGGCAAAAAGTCGTAGTCGATGAACAAAGTCAAGGGTCATACACAGGGTATCCAAACACAGAAATCGTGGTCATACAAAAGTGGGTCGAAATCCAGAAAGACAAAAACAAAAAAAAAAGGGCAAGGCTAGAATCAAAGTCGGACAATCCAGTAGAAGAGAAACGATACTCAATGTCATACAAGGCGCTCTGCACAAAGAAATATTTATCAACGTTCTGACAAGGAGCTGGCTGTGAAAAGACTGCTTAAATAGACAAGAGGGAAGTCACATGCTATGCAGGGAACAGGGTAATTGGATCAAACTAATTACAAAAGAATGAACATGAGGAAGTTCCTGATTACAAGAAATTGGCAAAAGCCAAAACGCGGACATGGATCACAGAGACAGCCTACTGACAAACATACGGCTCCTGTTAGGAAGTTCTACCATGCACAGAGTGAGAGGCAGAACAGTGATTATTAGCCAGGTGCAGAAAATCTGCTGAAACGCAGCAAAGTAAATTGAGCGAAGGCAAGGGGCAGAGACTAGAGCAGAGCGAGTGCTGAGAGCTTGTAAGTCAATTATTAATGTGCTGCTATACAATCTCTTGTGCTTGTTAGTAAGTTAGTACTATAAACAATGTTAGTCTTGGTTAGTAAGTTTAACTTAAACAACAAACTGTTAGTATTGTTAGTAAAATAGAAAAGCAAGGTTTAGGAAGTAAACGAGACAGGAAGGAATGGTTGAAATCCCAGAAACCATGAAATCACCGGAAAGTGCGGCACACAATACTGGGGCAGTGAGCGATCACATGACAAAAGACCAGACGGGGAAGACAAAGTGCAATGCATGGAATGAGACAAAACATGGACCGTAATATAAATGATGGAATGGACTATGGGAGAATATGCAGGAATAAACATGGACAAAACACGGCATGGATCAAGACATGGAAAAACATGAACAGAGCAAGGCAGAATCATAACATTTTCAGAGTTTCTGTAATTTAAAATTTATGATTGAAGACAGGTTGTGACCAATCAATAATTTTAAGGGATTGTTTGAGCAACCCCTGATATGTAATACTATATATATATTATCTGGCAGAATGCAATGTCAAATATTGAAAACACAACAAGCCATTATTAACTTTTGTATGTTTGTCATATTGGATTTTTTCACCCTCATCTACTGAACTGAACAGAAATGACAGCCTTTTTTGCGCTGTAAAGTTGTGCCATTATACAGTACAAATACTTTCAGTCTTCGTTGTTCACAACATGAGGGGTGGGTTGTGGGCTGGATGGGGGGGCTTTCATTTTTCGTTTGAACAGTCACTGCTAGTGGTGTGAAAACCCTTTACCACTCAAAACATAAGGAATTACCATCATAATGTCTGATGTCAAAAATGACAGGAGCAGTTTCAGAACAAAAACTGCCAGTCTGTGTCATATTGCAGCTGGAATGTCTGCTCATCAAAAGGAGTGATGATAATCATTCAACTTTATTTTTTTTTTCCGGCTTCCTGCTTAACGCTGATTAGAGACATCCCGAAGCGAGCTGTGAGATGGATGTCGAACTAATTAAAATCTCCTTCAAACAGAAGCCAAAAGTTGTACGTGGCTGATATTTTTCAGTGCGCTATCAGGAAAAAAAATAATAATAATAATAATGATGTTCCAAAAGGGTTCTCTGTGATGTCATAAAGGTTATTTCTCAGGCAAAATGCTTTGATCTGTGTCTGAACATCGATGATCCAGGATTCCGTAAAGAACCCAACCAGGTTACCCTAAGGAAATTGAGTTTTCATGGAACATTGCCAGAACCCCATGTAAAATTTTTGAGTTTTTATAAACATTATGGTTATGCAATATATTGAAGCGAATCAAAATTCATTTTTGTTAATGACTAATCTTCAGATCACCGTCCATTGCTTCTTGACATTGGCATCTGCAAAGGAGTGACAATCCTTTGAACACGTTGGGGGTCAGGTTGAAGAAATTCAATGTTCAGGATTTTGTGTGTCCACCATTTGCGTCTCTCAGAGCAACACATCTCCTTTGCATTGAGTTGATCAGGTTGTCTATCGAGGCCTGTGGAATGTTATTACATTCTTCCCAGAGGACCACACGGAGCTGGCACACATTATCCGGAACTGGAACACGATCGCGGACACGTCGATCCAGAACATCTCAAAGATGCTCTATGGGCAACATGTCCGGCGAATATGCAGGCCAGTCCAGAACTGGAATGTGCTCTGCTTCAAGGAACTGCATGCAGACTGCGCTGGTGGACATCGCTGCATCCAGCATGCCAATGGCACGTTCCCGCATGACCTGAGACCATGGGCGTTACCAAGGGGGGGCAGGGGGTGGGCAGTGCCCACCCTGAGAAAAGCTCTGCCCCCCCCAATGAAAACTCAAGATAAAAAACTGATTTACTGCAATTTGACAGCAAACACGCGATATCGAACTGATTCGCAGCCGGAAATAGACAGCCATTTAGAGTGGGCTTTACGTGTGCTTCATCTTTCTATCACTATGTGTGATTGGTGGATTCCTTTGCCAGTCTATTCTGCTGTGAAACCAACGGGCACTATCGAATTATTAGGACCCTCCCATTCTCTCAGACTGCCGTCGAAACTCATCAGTCTGAGGTCACGTCTCCGGCCCTGCGCTTCTCTCGGGGTATTAAAACTTCGCCCATATCTCTTTTGTTGCCACTTCTGCCACCGCTTATTTTGTCAGTCTTGTTGTTTGACATTAAGGTAATTTGTGTACTAGTTTGGCATCTGTATTGACTCGTGTGGTTACAACCAGAGTTGGCTACCGAGTGAGCCCAGGCAGCTAGTCTGGAGTTGCTAGTCACTCACTTGGGTTATTACAACAATAATTCTGTATTATAAGCACTTTGGGAAGAACACTTGGCTCCATGCAGCACGTCGCCGAAAAATACTTACGCCAGTCAAGTTAAGGACTTAAGAAGGCAACTCTAAGAAAAGTCAACCTGTTCCCGTTTACTTTGCTTGATTGGCAATCAAATGGTGGATTCGTTTAGTCCCTAAGTTGAATGAGTAGAGCTGTTTATTAAGACACCATGTTTGATGCATTTCAAATTTAAATGGCTGTAGAACAGCAGATTTGCATGAACACGATGTCATTTTCCTAGACGCTTAAAATCCAGGGAGCTTTTATAACGAATCTCTTTATTTTTATTTTATCATTATTGATCTCCTAAATATAGCCTACTACAATGAGAGATGAAATGCTGAGTTGGGATGTGGCGATGTTGAACGCGGATTTTTTTTTTTAAGTGTGATGAGACCCACTTACAGTCATGAGGTGTGCAGGCAGCCGTGTGTAATTTCTTGAAACACACACACCTGAAGCGGCTTAAAACGATTTAAAATGCCGCCGGGAAGAAGCCTGAGTTTAGATTTCGCTAATTGCAGGTGCTCCGCCCTTCCCTGAATCTGCTCCCGTGTACTTGGCCTAAATAACAATCAAACAATTTCAGTGGCCTATAACGATTAAGATGTGACGGTGAAAAGCAGACCAACCTAACTGGGCTACGATGTTAGATTGAAAGAATGCCAGTTTGAATAATTAGAAAAATCTTCCTCTTCCCCAAAAGCGGATGAAACATGAATGTGGGATATAAACGATCAGTTGCACGAAATCGCCTGGCAATGACAATCGCGTTCATGCAAATCTGCTATTCTATGGCCAATTAAATTTCGAAATGCATCAATCAAACATGCTGTCTAAACAGCTCGACTCATTCAATTTAGCGAGTAAACGAATCCACCATTTGATTGCCAATTAAGCAAAGTAAATGGGAACAGGTTTGCTTTTCTGACAGTTGCACAATTGGTTAATATGAGGCGATTCTGTAGTCCTTTACTTGGCTCTGTGCCCCATGTAGCCGAAAAATACTGATGTCAGTCAAGTTTTTTTCCGGAAGCATTTCACATGCCCTTTGATGTTTCGCACTTTCGTTCAACCTGCATTGGGTTTAATGAAGGAAAAGGGAAAGCTCGTATGTTCGCCCCATGGCTGCAGGTGGTGGTGCTACGCCTTAAAAAAAATTGCGGTTCACGATTGGCAAAGCCCCATTGAGCATAATTAATGACAAGTGACCACACCTGTTAATGTCCCTCCCCTATCGCCAGTTCACCAACCGCCACTATATATATAGGCCCTATTTATTTATTTTATGGCGATTTAGAGGTTCTTTCTTTTGCCCCCCCAAAGAGGAAAAATGCCCACCCAAGCTTGGCATCCAGGTAACGCCTCTGCCTGAGACATGATGACTTTTGACAAAATTTGACATTGTGGGGTGGCCTTTTATTGTCCCCAGTATAAGGAGTGTCTGGGTACTGCTCATTCTGTCTGATCACCGTCTGGAACTGCCACACCCATGTACTGAGTGAAATTACTGCATCACTGGGCAAATGCTCACTGACAGAGAGATGGATTAAAAAATGGTACACAAATCAAGAGAAATATCCCTACTGTACAAGTAAAAGTCAACATTTGCTCACTTAGGGTTGTTAACTCCATGTGGCATCAATATTTGACATGGGGCGTTTATATTTTTGTTCAGTGTAGTAGAGACACACTCAATTTCTGAGGAGAAACTGCTCAAAAGTTCTTCGCCATTGTCTTTGGACAACTGCAGTGATTCACCTTCCCTTAAATAAAGTGTTTTTTTCCCTTTTCCACCTCAATCAGTCCATCTCTCTTCCTCTCTTTGATAGCAAAACATTCCTCCGCATCTCTGCCACTAAGGAAATGCTGATTACATCCCAGCCACGCTTCAATCGGTAATAATTGCAGCTTTAGCGGCTAGCTAGCATAATGAGGGTGTTTAACGCCTTTGGTAACTCACGCCCCGCCACCTCCCTGTAGAAAAAATAGGTTGGAGACGGGGGGCTTTTTTCATTGTCATTCCCCTGTGACAACTCCGCAACCTCCACCTCAGCCACCACTTCCAGTCCTTTGTCAGTGACGGCCTTAAACACAGGCCACTCATGGCAGAAAAATTGAGGCCTTGCTCCCGGTGGGTATAAAAAGCCTGTTTATTTCCAGCTCTATAATTACACCCGATTTCTGGCAGGTTTCCGTAGTGCCATAACGGGCCAATGAATCAGGAGGAGGCCACACCCCCCAACACAGGCCCTATCAACCCCGCCTCCAAACTGTGATGCAGGATCAACCCCGCCCCCAAACTGTGATGCAGGATCAACCACGCCCCCAAACTATGATGCAGGAATTCTACCAGTCAACCCCCAGACAACCTCCTACCTCGCTAAGTGTGTGTCCCGCGGTCCGGTCTGTATTCACAGATTCACCAGACTGCAGTCACAATGCTGCATCTGTCTCAGTAGGTGGAGAAATAACATGCATATTAATTTCACGCACACACACACACACACACAAGTTTGCATTCCTGTACTTCTGAGTACATTTTTCTGACTGCAAATTAAATCAAATTATGCCTAAACTGAAACCTAACTTGAACTCAAACTGTAACCATAACCCTAACTTTAACCAATCAGCCATAATCCTCTGCAATCCTCGGCGAAGACCACCCAGAATTTCCTGACAACCCCTGATGTCTTCCCAACATTTTGGTTTTTCGAAAGTTGTTTCTCACAAGCCCACTCGCAAACTAATGGTCTACAGCCACAGGCTAATCGAACTAGTCTTGCATTTGATTTTTTGGCTCTCCCTTTCATTTATCCATTTTCAGAAGAGCCCAACAACCGCTGGAAAAATCCCATGAGTATCGCGCTGTTTGCGCTTGCTGATGCCAGCTCTACTCGCCTGCCCGCCCACAGTGCGCCTCTCGTGGTAAAAACGCCCACGATGCTCAGACCCGACATCGCTGCCCTCCTGTCCTCCAGTGCCGGAGGTGGGTGTTCCTCTGTCTGCCAATCACTGAGAGCTGGATGGCAGGCCTGTCAGTCAAGCGACTGGGCAGTTACTTTATCTCTTATCACCACAGGAAGTAAAACTGCCCCGGATTCAGGATGCTCCTGTACATCGTCCTCATGCCTTACGTCGCTTCACTCAGAAACAGGGAGTTATTTAGCCAGCTGTCATTTTGTGAATCGCTAAGGCAGTCGCAGCAGGAAAACGACAATCACACAGTGAAACAGTCAATCAGGGAAACATTGAATGAATCAAACGGTGAAACATTCAGTAACTATAAGGGCCAGCCATTTAATGCATCAGGGATATCGCCAAAAAGCAGATGAGCCTGAAGTCAAATAATACTTCGTTTAGAGGGTTCAGTTACCACTACTCCTGACCCAGATAAGTGTAAATTCTTTGTGGATGATAATGCTGATTTTTTAGTTCGATAATTCTGGGATTTTCATTTTATAATGATTGGAAGTATTTCAAACAAACATAAGTAGTACAGCTAATTCTGCATGTTTTTTTTAAACTCAACAATGATTATTGTCCTCATTCTCCAGAAAGATATGACAATTGATTTTCAATTACTTTATTCCTGAGTTACCTCTGGGACAATTTATCTAAACCCCAAACAGGATCAACATGGCTAATTCTGAAATTACCTCCAGAGAACTTCTCTTAAAAGGCATTTAAAAGGATCACATTCAGATTGTCTCTGTTATAATTCAGGAATTATCTGCATCGTCATTGTGTAATTACTCTGCCAAAAAGGATCGATGGAGATAATTCCAGAATTATCTGTACTACAATTCTGGAATTGGCTGCGCTGCCACAGTTGAATTATTCCGAGTTTCAAGAGAATCAATAGTGATAATTCCTGGATTCTCCGTGATATGTCTGCTGTACAATCGATATCAGCATGGCTGTGTGCCTTTGTTGTTACAGAGTAAAAAGTCAACAGCTAATTCTGCCACAAAAGTCCAGGACATAAGTATTTGGATAGTTACTGTAGAAATAAGGCCTGCAATGTTACCCACATGGTTCACGCAAACAGGATGTAAATATACACACTAAATCTCACAGATTCTACTTTACCCCCATACTGTATGCATTATTTTTGAATCTCATGCCGAAGGGTGTCAGTGTTCAAGTAACTACAGCACTGAATATGAGTCCACCCAGGGTATGACAGGTTGATGGTCCAAGCCCCAGTGTTTCTGTTGCAGCAGTTTGGGCCCTTGAGCAAGGCCCTTAGCCCCATACTGCACTAGGGAGGTTGGGCTGATGCTTAGTCTAATGACCTGGAAGTCACTGTGAATAAAAGTTTTCATGCTGATCACACATATAAATGCTGTAAGAGCTGATGTAGCATCACGTATTTTACCATCTTACATGCCTATCAGTGCAAAAACCTCAGTACGTGAGAAAGGATGAGAGATTGGTTGAACAGTCTTAAGTCCTAATTCAATTCTGACTCAGTATATAAGCGCTCAGAAATAGGGGTACAATAAAAGTGCACTTTCGTCCCTTGAGGTCAAAACTAATGTACCCCTAGGGCTAATTATTTGACCTTGAGGAAAAAATGTGGAATGAAGGAACATACACAATATCGAGGGTACAAAAGTACCTTAGAGAGCACTGTCCCAGTGACAAGCCATTGTACCCCAAAAGGTACAATGATGTACTTTATTTTCTGAGAGAATATAGTCCAGCTTGGCCATATAGGCCAAATATAGACAATGTGACTTCTGATTTAACACCGTAAGTTATAACTTTGTACGGCCTCTAAAAGTGCGAAAAACATGACCTACCAGGATGCTGGTGATGATGAGGGAACGGTTGGACAGCGAGTCAGTGATGTTGATTCCTCGCCGCTTCGGGATCTCGGTGATGTTGAGGCCCGCCGATGCGCTCCACTTCCCCACCTGCGTGCACCAGATTGAAAACGCATCACTGCCCCGCCGTACGCCCTACACCCTTCATGTGAATTAGCCTAGCGCAGCGCCCAATCGCAGCCGGGTATTAGCTGATTGGCTTTGTCACCTTTTTGAAAGAGTGCTGCTCTTTGGGTCACCAGTGCTAACAGGTCTGCTATGTAATCAACCAAGAGCCGGTTTTTATGTCATTGCCAGAGACGTTGCATGAGTAAAGGTGCCCTTGCCACCCAGTTCTCTCTCAGTGCAACAGTGTGATAGACGCCTCGACTGCTGCAAACTTCACGGTCAGTAGCCAGGCTAGCAGTTAGCATCCTTGGCCTTTTTTCTATATGACGGAGAATCAGCAGAAAGGTACTGATGTCCCATGTTTTAATCTGTGATTGTGCCTCATTTAATGGAAGCAGGATGACACTCCAGGTAAGTGTATTAGACGACCCTGAGAATGAATAAAAAGAAGTAAAGTGTATCAAAAAAGGCCACAAAGTTTAATGCACTGACCTTCCAGGTAAGATCTGCAGCATAAAAAGCTCTATATCGGAAATACCAGTAGGCCTATTTATAAATTCCTTAGTCCTTGATAAAAATCTGAGAATAATCAGTAATTATTCCATGACTACAATGAACCTGTATGAGATTTGGATTACTGACACCAATACATAATGCTGTTTACTTCAAAAGCTCTGTGAAAAAATCATAAAAGGTTAAATCACTGGTTCCGAGACAAAGAAACCTTTATTTGTTGTTATCAAAAAATATCCTGGGGTTATTTTTAAAAAGGTGGATTCATAGTAAATTCAAAACTCAAATGAATTTTCTAAGGAATAATATATAATGATAAGGTTCAGCCATAACACTTCACTCTTTCATCAATAGTTTAGTCACAGAGTTTTAAAATTCCTGCTTTAACTGCTGAGCAGTGCTTTGATATTTTTTTTCTTAACTTTTGCCAGAGATGGAGAATTCAGGGGTTAAAAGAAAAAAATCTGGTCGAGTTTTTAGTCCACCTTCAAAATCAGCTGATCACACTAATTAGTTCCACCTTCTGGCAGAAGGCAGAAGTTTACTTTTTGAAGCAGGACTTCACACCTCAGAATTTTGCTTCACTGCTCCTTCTAAACTAAAATGACAGCCGGAGAGGAATAAGCACTTTGTAACACTTATTTTCCATAATTAGGAAAATAATGCACCTTCATAATAAAAGGGTGGTATCACAACAGTGTTTTTTCAGAAATAAACATGAATGCTCATGCAGAGTGTGGTTAGAGAATTTTTACCAAGCCACAAACAATCATATCCTGTGTCAGATCGTGTAGTCTTGCAGATACGGGTTTGGATCCATGTCAATTACAGTTTTTAGCATTTTTTTCAATGTTTTCAACAAGTCTATGTGCCAGCACATACTGACAAATTTTGGAAAAATGACAAATTAACAATACACACATGGTATGATTTGGTGGGACTCCAAGAATTTAATAACCCAACTCAAAGTAATGCATTCTGGTGAAATGTAAGTACTTTTTCTAGGCATAATCAATGCAACTTTATTTGTTTCACTCCACAAAAAATAAAAAATAAAAAACAATCATACACAATACAACCCATTATAACTGCAGAATGGGTGCAATTTGGATGTGTCATAACATCAGATTTCGCTTCCCAGTATTGTCGCTGCTGTTGACCCTGGCTATGTCAGTCTTCCGCTCAGGCTGTTTCACTGTATCTCTGACCCGGTAAGACATCAACAACAGCAAGCAGTAGGCAATCATGTAAGAGCTAAAACCACAATGAGTAATGTTAACGGCGAGGATCGGCCGAGAAAACCGTGCCAGCAGTCGCAGTGCTGTTGGCAGGTCCCGGACAGATGAGCAGTGTCAGAGTGAACAGGTTTGAACTGACCCTATTCGTCCGATAGGAAGACGGTGTAAGGAGTTGTGAATCATTCTGCTGGAGAGCGGGAGGCCCATATTCTAGTTAGCCCCAGTAATCAACAAGCATGGACCCGCCACGTGCTCTGAAATGGTAATCTCCTCAATGTAACAAAGACACCTGGCCTCGTGGTAACACCCGGAGACAGGAAAAGCCAATGATGGCCATCGATCAGGATGACTATTGGAGGAGACGTACTGACAGCCGTCCAAACTGAGACCATTTAAATTTAATTAGCACCCAAACACCTAAACTGCTGAGTAGACTTCTGACCATTCGTTCATCATGATGCACCTCATTATTACACATTGAAGTCAAGAACAATCCCCTTTACTTGATATACGTATGCATTTTGTATGGTATAAATAGTAAAGCCTTTCGATTGCTTGGGGTTCACTTTGACTCCGCTGAACCCAGAGTACATTACCTGTATTTCTCGCTGTTTTTCCGAAATTAAACACCATTATTCATTAGAAGATTGGAATTGTCCCACAACAGTGGAAGCGGGAGTAAGAGAGACAGTGCCTTTGTGAAATGAGGAGAGAGCACAGTGTAATGCTTCTCCTTCCCAAAGTAATTCTGCTTCTAATGTTCAAAATATGCTTTAAGGGTTAATATGTATCATACATACCGCTCTTCTTACTTTCAAAAATTCCGTTTACACATTAAAAAATATATTTTAAGAGTTAAAATGAGCACGAGATGAACAGAGACATTATATTCAAGGGAGGGTCCCAGATAACAGAGGCATTTAATTCCTGTGATAAAGTGGGGTGTGTGTTGCTATTTCAGAACAGACGTGCATTTTTTCCTGAGTTTGATTTTTTTTTTTTTTTGGATGGTGAGAAAACAGGAAAAAGAAAAGATGAGATAAGTGAGTTTTCTGGGAGCGGGGTTTGAGCCCGAGCGACGGGGCGGGAGACTGCTGTGCGAACGGCGGCTCGGAATGACGCTCAGCATGAGCGAGCGCCGCCAAGATCGGCGGGCGGGCTATCCGAGCGCAAACGTTAGCTCCGGGCAAAATCGCGCTCCGCGCCGCAGAAACGCCAAGACACATCATTATCGCAAACAGCCCCACAGCGTTCGCTAAGCTCCTGCCGCTCCCAAACAGAAAAAAAAAGAAAAGAAATATATCGTCGGCATCTACACCCCTCCTCCACTCCTTTCAAGGTGCTTTTTAATATTCAAATGCGCCACGCTCAAGATGTGATCCATTTATCGTGCACATGCCAACACGAGACGCCGCAGCCAGCCTGCAGAAAGCGTGCCACCCGACCCGGTAATATCCCCGCCTCCAATCAAACACAGAGCATATGCTGCAGTTTGAAAAGTATATTAGTTACTGCTTTTGCAACAGAGTGGATTTCAGGAAAGCTCAGCCCAAAACTATCAGTAACGACTTCCGCTCAGCACGCTAGCTCATTCTCGTTAATTGCGCGCAATTAACTCAATTCATTAAACGTGATTATCCAAAGTAGCAATTCCAGAAGTTGTTTTTCTGGTGTAGCCTGCAAGGAAAGCTTTTTACCCCCGACTTTTGATTTTTTTTGCACAAACCCTCCAACCCTCACCCCCCCCCGGCTTACCCACCCTAGCAATTGCCTCTTTTTAAATGAAATTAAAACCAAACATCCAGTAACTTCTGCATCCAGGAAACGTCTGCTAATTCAATAAAGAGCCCAAAAGAATAAGGGAAAAAAAACACACTGACGAATATTTAATTAAGCTTGATGACTTTTAGAGCTCCGCCAACTCAAATCCAGTCAAAAGCCAAGCTGCTTCCGTCACGCCTCCTTTCCCGGAATACTGAGGTCACGTGACGCGAGTGGTCCTTCTCCATAGTTACCACTGCGATGAAACTGAGCTATGAGAACTGTTTAGTTCAACCCTTTACAGTTTCTTTCACCGAGGAGAGGAGAGAGGACGAAAGAGAGGGAGAGAGAGCATTGGAGGGAGGGAGTGAGAGCTGTCCAGAAAAAGAGAAAAAGAGAGAAACACAGCAAAAGGAAGAGAGCGCAAAGATGTAGAGAAAGAGCTGTGGGAGAGTAAATGATTGAAAGATAGAGAAAAATGGAGAGAGAGAATGAGAGATGGAAGGCAAGAGGTATATAGAAACAGCATGAGAGAGAGACAGAGAGAGGGAGAGAGAGAGTGCCGGCACAGTAAGGAGACCGACAGCGCTCCAGGATCTGGGGCGTGGGGGGAGGACTCTAAATCAGTGTGAGTGATGGATATTGGGTCGGACCACGGCCGCTATCCCCTCCTGAGCTATAGCCATTTGAAGGACTGGTAAGAACGACCTGAGAAGTGTGCCCTCCGGCTCAGGCGACAGTCCTAAGCGTACCATAGAAACGCTGCGTTTGTTGTTTAATTGTCTTCGCTGAGTAGTAATATCCGGTTAAGCAGTCCCACAGTAGAACTGGTTCGCTCCGGCTGCTAACAAAACCAGACCATTTTTTTTCCAGGAAAAATACTTCTCTTCTCATTGATTCTCCAAAGTTTTCTTCCTATCCATTTCAAAGGCTGTTTTTTGAGGAAAAAACATTTGGCGAAACACCTCATTACCACGAAAACCTCGGCTCATCATTAACGTGGCTCGCAATTAACACCAGGGTAATCTCACCCAAAATGCTTTATTGCCCGTTAATGTATGGTTATGTTGAATCAGGCCATTCGCCTTCTTGTTCGGAAGTAAATTATACAGTCAAATATGGATTACAGTGTACAACTGTAGTAGAAGTACAAAACAAAAGGTTTGCTTTCGTGCACTTATACACACACAGGCCTATCCAATATGCATCATAGTAATAGACAAACTGTAAATGTCAGTGGGGTCCCCAATAGGATGCAGACCCAAGATCTCACTCTTGTAGATTTTTCCTGGCTTAGCAAGCACAAAGAACCGTGGCAGAAGGGATCCATTAATAAATCTCTGCCACATGGCTGCAGCATGCTGTCAGACAGCAGGACAGACGACCGTTGCAGACTTCTGCTTCATCTCCTCCATTTCTTATCACTGAATTCATGCAGAAATGCAGATACAACTGCGCAAATGTAGATAAATTTGAAATTTGGCTAGTCTTCTCCAGGGTATGCAGTGAGTAGGCTGCCCCCTTTTAGCATGTTAACACAACATTAGCCCACAGCCAAAGCGGGAATAAATTTAAATTACACGCAGAACGACTCGACACTCAAAGAGCAGAATCAGGCTCCCACTTTGCCAGGCTGTCAGTTCCTTCATCGATGCATTTCAAAGTGATCAAAGATTACAAATGAGACAAGGTTCTTAGTTATGAAAACAAATGACCCTTTTCAGCATGGTGACCACCTTACAATGAATGTGACATTTAAGCCTGTTAACAATTTCACAAATGAGAGAGAAAGAAAAGATCAGAGAGAAGTGAGAAATTTTAAATTATCACAGCCCATCCATCCATCCGTGAAACCCGCTTATTCCTGTTCAAGGTCTGGGGAGCCTATCCCAGAATGCAACGGGAGAGGCAGGGACACACCTTGAGCAGTTGTCCGATCCACTGCAGGTATCACATGCAATTCACTCATACACTCAGGCCTACTGGCAAGTTAATTAGAGTCTCCAATTAGCTTAGCGTATGTCTTCGGACTGTCTAGTGCAAGAACATGAAAACCACATCAAAATGACCCAGGCCAGATTCAAAACTATAACCCTCCCGTTGAAATGCTTCCCCTCAGCTCTGATTTTTTTATGTCAGTATCTGTCAAGGTCAAGGCAGGTCAAGGTCATTATGACAGCCAGTTTCACTTTAAAAGATGAGATCCCACAATCATGGCTGTACACACCATTGAGGTCCCCAAGGTCTAGACCTCAGTATTTTCCTGAGATGTGCAATACATTTTGTGAAATAACTACTTTCAAATAACTTACTACTTGTACACATTGCCAGGAATACCAGAGGTTTAGGGGGCACAGTTGCACCCAAGTGTACACATAATGGAGATTCATTGACTAATATTCATATGTCCACAGCAAGAGTTTTATAGCTGCAATCCATAGTAGACACAACACTTACAACTGCAGAGTTGTAATGAAAAGAAGTCAACATAGATTGATTTACATAAAATTACTTTCACTGATCATTCCTCACAGAATAAAGAGCTCCAATGCCAAACAATTCTCTTTCATGCCAACTAACATTTTTCCATAATCAGTCTATGTGTCAGTTTTTAATCAGTCTATGTTCAATACTCATCTAAACATGTAGTAGCCAACGTTAGATCTCGATACACACAAACAAGCACACACACGGAAACATACACACATTCACATGCCCTTATCCTTCCTCTTGCTTTCCATTTGTGATGTTTTATGGGAAATATGACATCCAAGCAAATGTCTGAGTTAGCCATTTTGATTAACAGGTCTTTCTCAGTGACTTCACTGAAAATGCAGGCGTTGAAGAACGAACACAGGAGTAAGAGAAAAAAAATTGATAGTGACAATGTCTTCTAGAGCACTAGCAGCAAAACAGCAGAAAAACAACAGATGTCAAGTTTTTTTCAGTCAGCTTGATGTGTACCAAGTAAATTATTACCTATTATGGCACTATCTAGCTAGCTTGCTAATTAACTGGCAGCTGAGACTGACTCTTAACTCATCCTGCTCTCACCCTAGCTCTGGACTTTTTTTATGAAGCTTGTTTGTTATTCCCAGCTACTCAACTCTATTCCCACTTTGCTTACTCAAGACAGTCGCCAACTACATTTAGGTAGCTAGCTACCTAACTGGCACCATGTTCAAGTGGACAATAGACAATGAATTGAAGATTTTAGATGTACAAAAATGCATTAAATGGCAGAACAATTTTCCGAAATTTAACTTAAAATTGAGATGTGTCTGAAAATCCAAATCTTGGTTCTTTTTTAAAAAATTGAAAGTGGTAGCTAAAACACCAGTGTGGGAGCTATATAGCTAGGCTGTAAGGCTGCACAGAGACTGAGTTAGCTAGCAACAAGCTTGTCTATGTCTGATTTGTTCGGCCATTATTCTGTGGCTGGCATGAGACCACAGAATCACAGGATTGCTAGCTTTCTAGCCGGCTGATAAATTAAAATTATAGTCGCGTCAGTTAATAATACAAACTACTATTGTTTTTTTTTAATAATGAATAGTTAAAAATTTTATCAATTATCTGAAATTGTTAAGGCTGTTGTTAACTTGAAAAAATATTTACTATATTGCTGGCCAGCTAATCAGCACTGCAGCATTCTGGGGAAGCTACTTCACAAAGAGCTTTTTATTTAACATACGGCAGAGACACTAAGCTCAAGACTAAATGCATATGGTGCCTTTTAAAAAGCGGCTCTGGCAATCTTTCCCAATACAAAAAATTAATCTGATAACCTATATTCTCCCAGGGTTTTGCAGTTAGCTAGTGCATTAGTATTAAGACACTTATTCAATTCGAATATGTGCGTATTTTATGAATGAGTGAGCTAGGGGATCGAAAATGATTCTCGTGCACGGGCCCACCATCACACTCTTTTGCCACTCATCGTATGGCACAGATTTATACAACAACGCGATGATAGATGACTATATTTTGTTTGTCTTGCCACTGTTTGTATGTGAGAGTCAGGTGAGGAAGTAGATGTTTTTCATAGTACTGGTAATATCTCTTCTGGGCTCAGCAGGCAGCTGTGGGTGTTAGTTTTTATCCAGCCAGGGTAACAGAACAGATTAGAACATAAAGTAAGGTCCTACCTAGTGCTTTTGCTCTTTTCTCGTTGCAATAGCCATCCATGTTTTGAGAAAATGTACACTTGACTGCTCTATGCTCTATTTGGTGCAAGCCTAAACAAAAACTAAGTTAATGAAACAAAATTAATGTATTCTCCTTGCTTCAAACTAAGCAATTTTATTTTACAGAATGACTGCAAAAAATAAACCGACTAGTGTACACTATGTTTGAGCAAATGTATTAAATATTGTAAATTCTCAGATGTTTCCCAATAATTTTAGCCACTTCAGTATTTCCAGAGTCAACAGTAAGTCATAGCATTTAACCAAATTCCCTCATATTAGTCAGGCCAAAGCTACTGCCCACTGGCATAGTTGAAAACTATTGCCATTCAAATTTCTTTATATTAACATGTTTAGAATATAATATTTTATATTAGAATATAATATGGTGGAGCATGTCTCTGAATCCACTAGCTGGTTCAAGTTTCGGACCTTGGTAAGTCTGTATACAGCCATGATTTGATTTGGCAAGAGTGATTTGGTCAGACGTGTTTTAGCCTCTGTGGGTGTTAGTCTCCATTTTGATTAAACTGGAAGGCTGAGGAAACATTCTAGGTTGAGATATTGTCGGTTAAGGCTCCCCAAGCATGTCTTACACCATTGTGTAAGCCTAACTTGCTGATTTGCTAACTGTGTTAAAGTGAGGGTAATTAACTTTATCCAGAAAGGACCTTTGTGGGTGCAAGTTTTCATTCCAGCAATGTGTGTGTGATGGACCCTCTCTGGATACGGTAGAGAACTCCTGGGTCAAGCATGAATATATAAATATATTGGAGCCTACTGCTACGCATTATGAGAATAAGTAGCATATCATCTCTGTTAGTTTTATTGTTGAAGAACATCAACATTCTAGAGGCATGGGGACATTGCTGTTTGTTTGTTCAGAGTGCCTGCACTGGCGAGTAACACCCTTACCTTCTCTAGGCCATCCTCCTTCAGGCTGATGATGTCCAGGTCGAAGTCCGTCCGGAGGCCGCTTGTCCGATTGAACACTAGGCGACCAGTGAGCCCGTCCCAGTGTGACTACGGAGGCAAACAAGACCCTCAACACTCCACCAAGCTCCACCCTTCCCCATCAAACCAATCATACGCTCCACCCAATAACCTGAGCCCCTCCCGATCCCACCCTCTACCAGAACCTCCAACTCCACTCCAACTTCTCACCTGCTTTTTAAATCAATGTACACTAACTGCAGAGATAGCAAGGCCCTCATTACCCAGACATGCTCTACCCGTCCCCCCTTAAAACCAGACAGGAGCTCCACCCAATAACCTGATCCCCACCCTCAACCAGAACCTACCTCACCACTTTAACTTCCCACTCACTTAAATCAATTGAAGAGCCCAGAGCTATAAGTTCTATTGTTACATTTTCACACACCGTGAAGTAAGGATCTGAAAGTTTCTTTTATTGTAACCGAAGTCAATTTCTCAATTTTCTCAAAGTGGACAATTTTGTGACATAAAAACGTTTAATACTGGAGTCTTCAATTTGCGGATTTAATGGATCTTTTATATTTTTATACCCTTTTTCTTAAAATCGACACTTTGTGACTTAAGTGCTTTTGACACGAGCATCTTCAATTTGACTGCAGAGATAGCAAGGCCCTTCTGAATCCATGAAGTGAAACTACACCTGCGGCGGCTCCACCACCTATTGACCCATCCCCTCAATCTCCTCTTATATCAGCAGTTGGGTATGCTTACTACTGTATATGCAAGCGTAAATTGTGAATAAAATCAGAACGCAATAACGTTCAAATCACACCAGCCTGTATTTCATTCACAATTGAACAGAGATGACATTGCAAATGTTGAAACTGAGAAATTTTACAATTTTATCCACAATTTTATCCACAAGCTCATTTCAAATTTAATGGCTGCAACAAATCTCAAAAAAGTTGGGACAGGAGCCTGTTTACCATGGTGTTGCATCCCCTCTTCTTTTTAACACAGAGTGGAGGCGTCTGGGCATTTAGGAGACACGTTTCTTGAGTTTAGCCATTGGAATTTGATCCCACTCTTGTTTAATACAGGCTTCCAGCTGCTGGAGAGTTTTGGGTCTCTTATGATGGACTTTCAGTTTCATTATGTGCCAAATGTTCTCAATCGGTGAAAGATCAGGACTGCAGGCTGGCCAGTTCAGCGCACGGACTCTTCTACTATGAAGCTATGCTGTTGTAATAGCTGCAGTATGTGTTTTCGCTTTGTCCTGCTGAAATACACAAGGCCTTCCCTGGAATAGATATTGTCTGAAGGGGAGCATGTGTTGCTCTAAAACCTTTATATACATTTCAGCATTCATGGTGCTTTTTAACTGAACTGAACACTGATAACAGGAGGGGTGGTCTTTCTCCTCTTTAGCCCGAAGGACACAACGCCCATGATTTCCAACAAATATGTGGAATTTGGACTCGTCTGATCACAGGACACTTTGCCACTTGGCTACAGTCCATTTTAAATGAGCCTTGGCCCACAGAACACGGGGGCGCTCCTGGATCATGCTCAGCAGTGGCTTCCTTTTTGCATGATATAGTTTTAGGTGGCATCTGTGGATGGCACAGCAGACTGTGTTTACAGACATATCTTTACATATTCCTGGGCCCATTTAGTAATGTCAATGACAGAATCATGCCAGTGAGTGATGCAATGGTGTCTGAGGGCCCGAAGATCACTGGCATCCAGTAAAGGTCTTCGGCCTTGTCTCTTACACACAGAGATTTTTCCAGTTTCCCTGAATCTTTTGATGAAGTTATGCACTGTTGATGATGATACCTTCAAAGCCTTTGCAATTTGACATTGAGGAACATTGTTTTTAAAGTATTCCACTTTTTTCTCAAGCCTTCACAGGTTGGAGAGCCTCTGGCCAACTTTACTTCTGAAAGACTCAGCCTCTCTACGACATCCCTTTTATAGCCATTCATGTTACACACCTGATGCCAGTTAACTTAATTACTTGCTAAATGTTCTTTCAGCTGATTTCTTATAAATTAATTCAGCACTTTTTTTGCCAGTGTCCCAACTTCTTTGAGACCTGTTGCTGGCAGAAAATTTGAAATAACCTCATTTTGTGGATAAAAATGTAAAATGTCTCACTTTCAACATTTGAAATGTTATCTATGTTCTATTGTAAATAACATTGGCTCATGTGATCTGAAAGTCACTGCATTTTGATTTTATTCACAATTTATACTTCATCCCAATTATTTCAGAATTGGGGTTGTAATTTAACTAGTGAATGCAGCAAGATTCTGACACTGAAAGTGAGATGGAAAAGTAAGTTATATCGTGAGCACACACACACACACACGCACACTCACAGACACAAACACACACACACACACACACACAAGCACACGAAGATATAGATACATACACTCATACGCTGAGCATTCAGTGCCGTTTCACAGCACAAAGGAGGACATGCTTTTAGAGCCAAATGCTCAAACACCACCCAAGGAGCATTTACAGTGTAAAAAATCTGTTTGTACAAATAAGGTCACATCATTGAAAAGCACAAGACCCTTTAGTGACTGCACAGCATACAGCTAAACTGCCTATTTCCACCTCTACCTTCAATAATCCAATAAACCCAACATCAATCCTGTAACAATAACTGAAGCCCCCACCCCAGCCCCTTTCTTTTATAATTACAATTTATATCCAAACGAATGCCTCTGACGGTGCCGGACGGTGATTAATTAGCGGCCATTTCCCCCCATTGTCCCGCTCGTGAAAAGGAGCTTGCGTACGGTGGAAGGGGGGAAGCCATTACAAGCCAGCGGGTGATGGCAACCGATAACGCTGCCGCACCATGGGGATTAATGAGGTGTTTGTTACACTTGCAAAACAAGGTCTCTCTCCGACCCTCATGGGGATGATGTGGTGGGGGATTGGGGTTGGGGGGGCGGGGTGACAGGGGGTCAGAGTGGGAGCATGTCACTCCCCCTCCAGGGTAGTTGCACCCCAAACCGAATTCTACCAGGGTCGATAATGATGACTCCCCATCAGCGAGACAACCATGTTGCACATGACATTAATAAAGCCCATTCATCATGCCTATGGTCTTTACGCCATTTACCATCACTAGCGCAGGGGAAAAAAAGCGGAGACAGTCTGTCTGTGCCAGCCATTAACAAAAAGAGACAATGGCAGTCACGTTTACAGGGGCTTAGGTGCCCTTAGAAAATTTTAACGGAGAAGCCGCAAATTCGGGCAAAGTCAATTAGCTTTGTTTTTTCAGTTCTTTTTTAAATCATCGGCTAGTGTTTGAGTCTCAGTGGAGCAAATGACTACAGCAGCTGTGGTATCTTTGCGCGTCTTATGATTTTCTTCCATCGATTTTAGTAATTCTTTTACTCGGCCATATTCAGTTATTTTCTGGGAATCTCAATGCCATTTTTTATTTTTGCTCTAAACGTTTTCAAAGAGGGACATGCGTCCACTTTGTTGCAGGATAGACTACCGATGAACAGAGCGAGGACATTCTACCTTAATTTATTTGCTGACTGAAAAAATGGAACGAAACAAACACTTGGACTTCCTTCAGAATTAATTAGCCAATGTCAACACATACCAGCTGATAAATGGACATATGTATACTTTATAAATATGATATTCGCAATTTTTTTTTTTGAATTTACAAACGATAATTTAAAGGCACTCAATAACTCACAAGTTTACAGAAGTTTTACTCAGTTAACTTTTCACGGTCTTGGCTTCTCACCCAACCTTTTTTAAAGCGCACTTTGTTGGATTGAAGGAGGTTCCACACATCCAGATTAAGCAAGGTCCAGGAAAGAATTTACTTCTGTTTGGGGCTCTCCTTTTAATTTAGTCTAGGACTAGGCTATGGACATGTGTCTAAAGCTGCTATGACGTAAGAGCACCAGAGCAGGTCCTGGAAGGGTAAATGCAATGAATGTCAAAAGTCAAAAGCGATGATGCAGTGATGTGGCAACGGCAACAGTGATGTGGCCAAGCACAGGGTGTAAGAATTCCAACGTCATGCCTTTTGCTCCATAAAACTCCAACTAAACTCTGATAATCGATCGTACCAGTGGAGAATCATCCAGTAGTAAGCCAAAGGAGCTCTTCAGAGACTATTGGTGGATAAAAATGAAGTTAATGAAATTATTAGGCTCTCATTAGACATGACTTCTGAATTGAAGAATTGATTCTAAATAATCAAAAATAATCAAATAATCAAAAGGCTATCAATAATTTCAATTCATACTGCAAGCGCTATCAGTGCTATGAAGAACCAACATCCCAAATGTACCCAGAAGGTACAATAATGTTTTGTGTGCCAACTAATTAGTGAATTTAATATTTCTGGGTCAGGGACCAATTTCACATCACTACAGAGACCAACTGCAGTTGTTTTCTTCATTTGCTGGCAATTGTCATTTTATATCTGTGAATATATGGGGGCATTTATAATGGACATTTCCGACTTGCTCTGACCAGCACCGCCTCCCTTTGGTACTGTTGCTATGGGCCCCATGCAACGCAGCTAAGTTCCACAATGAGTGCTTCTAACTTGTCCTGAAAAGTTGTCCAGAGAGACTTTAACTACAAAACTCAAAACCAGTGAAGTTGGCACGTTATGTAAATCGTAGATAAAAACAGAATACAATGATTTGCAAATCCTTTTCAACTTATATTCAATTGAATACACTGCAAAGACAATATGTTTAATGTTCAAACTGAGAAACTTTATTTTTTTTTGCAAATAATCATTAACTTAGAATTTAAAGGCAGCAAGACATTGCAAAAAACTTGGCACAGGGGCCTTTTTACCACTGTGTTACATCGCCTATCCTTTTAACGACACTCAGTAAACGTTTGGGAACTGAGGAGACCAATTTTTGAATCTTTTTAGGTGGAACTCTTTCCCATTCTTGCGTGATGTACAGCTTAAGTGGTTCAACAGTCCGGGGTCTCCGTTGTCGTATTTTACGCTTCATAATGCGCCACACATTTTCAATGGGAGACAGGTCTGGACTACAGGGAGGCCAGTCTAGTACCCGCACTCTTTTACTACAGAGCCATGCTGTTGTAACACGTGCAGAATGTGGCTTGGCATTGTCTTGCTGAAATAAGCAGGGGCGTCCATGAAAAAGACGTTGTTTGGATGGCAACATATGTTGCTCCAAAACCTGTATGTACCTTTCAGCATTAATGGTGCCTTCACATATCAGTCCATCTTAGATGAGCTTGGGCCCAGCGAAGCCGGCGGCGTTTCTGGGTGCTGTTGATAAATAGCTTTCGCTTTGCATTGTAGAGTTTTAACTTGCACTTGCAGATGTAGCAACGAACTGTAGTTACTGACAGTGGTTTTCTGAAGTGTTCCTGAGCCCATGTGGTGATGTCCTTTACACACTGATGTCAGTTTTTGATGCAGTACCGCCTGAGGGATCGAAGGTCACGGGCATTCAATGTTGGTTTTCGGCCTTGTCGCTTACGTGCAGTGATTTCTCTAGATTCTCTGAACCTTTTGACGATATTACGGACCATAGATGATGAAATCCCATTAATTTCTCGCAATAGCTTGTTGAAGTTTTTAAACTGTTCGACAATCAACTCACGTATTTGTTCACTAAGTGGTGACCCTCGCCCCATCCTTGTTTGTGAATGACTGAGCATTTCAGGGAAGCTGCTTTTATACCCAATCATGGCACCCACCTGTTCCCACTTAGCCCGTTCACCTGTGGGATGTTCCAAATAAGTGTTTGATGAGCATTCCTCAACTCTCTCAGTCTTTTTTGCCACTTGTGCCAGCTTTTTTGAAACATGTTGCAGGCATAAAATTCCAAATGAGCTAATATTTGCAAAAAATTACAAAGTTAACCTGTTCGAACATTAAGTAACTTGTCTTTGCAGTGTATTCATTGAATATAGGTTGAAAAGGATTTGCAAATAATTGTATTCTGTTTTTATTTACGACTTACACAACGTGCCAACTTCACTGGTTTTGGGTTTGTATTATACACAAGGATATATCTGTGAAATCAAAAATTTTAACGGAACAAGTGAAGATATAAGAGTCACAGCGAACTGCTGGCATGTGCGAGGGTGCCTGTACAATTCTCCCTGATGGCTAACTTTGTCATGGTTTGGGAGCTTTGAGAGCTGTTTGTGGCTCTCGTCCGGGACGATATCGTTTTGCTCCCTATCGAATTCCTGGACCAGCTGGCATTGATTGGGGGCGTGGCCCGGACTCTATTTAAGCTCCCATTTCGCCACATTTCGCCTCCTATTTCTACTTTGGCGCTTTAGCTGGTAAGGTTCTCTAGAGAGATTTTGCCAAGCACTTTGTTGCTTATCAGGAATTGTGTTAGTGAGTAAGGGAGTCTTTTGTTTATTTCCCATTTCTTTTGTTTTCCTCGAGCTCGCCGGTTTTTTCTACCACGGACGACGGCAGGTCCGTTGGTAGCGCGAGCCTCGTTATTTTTATCTGTTTTTAGTCTCTTAGCACACTGTGAGTGTTGCCTTTTATTTCTGGCCGCTGCTCTTGGCGTCCACTGCCAGTACCCATCACAAACTTATGTTGGGGAGCGTATTGTGACAGTCCCTCTAGCTTATACAAATGAGTGTGATAGGAGGGCCTGAACATCTGTTTGCTATATGTACATAGTGCGGTAAGCACGAAACGTCACGGCGCGTTAATCACAATTACAGGGCATCTAAAGTCAATTCCCGTTGTTTTTGTTTATCGGCCAATCAGCGAGCCGCACCTGCGCAAATGAACCGAAATAGAAAGATTTTTTAAGCGTGTACGCAAAACTTGGTAGATGAATGAAACTGGTCATGTGACAATGCAAGATGTCTACAAAAGCAAGTGATTTGTTTGTAAACATTGGCCGTTCAACGTCCCGTCTGAGCATTGACTTTAGATGCCCTTTAACACAGAGAGTACTTTGTATCATCACGAAGACAGAAGTGTATAAGAGAACATGGGGATGTTCTTGAACAGCAACGACAGCCGGTTTCTCCTGCTTACAATCCCGTGGACTGAAAGTAGGTGCGCGGCCTTAACTCAAACACAGAACTGATGCATGCATTGAGCCCTTTAAACGTGGGATCGTCTGAATTCAGCGATCACACGGATCATTTGACAAAAGCCGAAGAACTTATATCTTCAAGGTGCGCAAGAGCCCAACAATTGAAGGCGGAGCAAGGGCTTGCTATTAACAGTTTAATGAATGGCAGAGATGTTCTAGCCGTGCTGCCTACTGGCTGCGGGAAAAGTCTTGTTTTCCAAGTCTGTGCAGTATTTTGTTTTTAAAGAACATTTGCAAATTCTACAAAATTAATCTACTGTGCTCTCGATGCTCACAGGTTTTCTTCCTTTGGGTTTGAAAGATTTTGTTGGGGTATTTTGAGCTTCTTCAAATAGCAACCGCTAGTGTAGTCAAAAGTCGCAGTACATTTTGACAGCGTCTTGGTTGAGTGAGCAGTAGCTCACTTCCGCTTAGTCCTGATTGGCTGATTCCATTTTGATGACAACTCAAGTGGAACGGGGGCAGAACTCAAATCTTCAAAGGATCAGTGCAGGCCCTCACTCGCCTCCCTCTCCCCAATCCATCTGAGGGCCTTTTCGCAAGCTAACACGTCTTAATCCATTGCAAACATTTTTCCAACTGCTTCTTTGGCCTTCCAAAAAGCATTAATTGAGCTCCCTGTTGCCGGGCAAGGTATCTTTCCTCAGTATTACATGTTCCCCAAGCGCATCTAAGCATCATTTTTGATAAAGTCAAACGCCTCTGCAATTAAACACAGCTCATGACTGCACTGAATGTGGGACAATATGGCGGTGCTGTCGGGGCAGGCAGGACCTTAGTAAGACAAGGCAATCTGATTGGTAGTTATTCTACACTTGACTGACAGGTCGGAAAGGTCCATTGAAGAGCCTAGTGGTAAAAGTACTTAAGTCACATTTTGCACAATTCAAGTTCAGTATAAAAATATGATGTATTTGTAAGGCTACAAATAATAATAAATACAAATAATAATATAAGGCTATAAATAAAGACCCCAGTGCTAAAAGTACTCATGTCACTAAATGTTCATTTTGAGAAAATCGAGGTAGTGGGCACAGGTAACTATAAAAGACATTTTTCAAGTCTTACCTCCTGGTGCATGAAAATGTGACTTGAGTACTTTTACCACTAGGCTCTTTAATTCCTTCAGTCTCATGATTCTAAATCCTACTCTGGTAAACATTACTTCAGCTCGACAGTTCATACATTTGATACCTCACCTCCTTGATGAAGCTCATGAACCGGCCGCCAAACCGCCAAGGTTTGTGTCTGTGGCACTGCAGGGAGTTCACTGTCATCTGCGGTGCGTGCTGATACGACACGGACACGATGTGGACTGCGTCGTATGTCAGAGCAGCATCTGTCTGGAATAAAGGCGGCATTATCTCAGCTAGCGTAGTACAGGAGCAACTCCACTCCCACCACAAAAATGAGGAATTACCTGGGCTAGCATAGCACTGTTGGCATTGTCTTGCCTAGAGAATAACAGGGCTACTACACTCTGACTCTATGAATGGAGGAATGATCTTAGGTAGAGTGGCTCCTATACTCTGATGGAAATTACCTCAGCTCGCAGAGTTGGGTCCAAGTACTTTCAAGAATTTTTGAGAATTGCATGTTTTTTTTTTTTACATAGCATAGTACTTGTATTTATATCTGAGTACAACCTAATATTGCCTAATATTAGGCATTAAGCCTAATAATATTATTAGGCCGAATGCCTAATAATACCTAATAATGAGTATATGTACTTGTATCCAAGTACTTTTTAAGTACTAGACCGATCTCTGTCAGCACTTAGGAGACAGATTGGTCAAGAACTTTGAAAAGTACTTGAATACAAGAACAAGTACTTAAGGCATTAATAGGAAGTACTCTGATACAAGTGCAAGTTCTTTGGTATTTAAAAAAAAAATTATTTCATCCAATTCTTGAAAGTACTTGAAAGTACTTGAACCCAACTCTGGAAGGCACATGGCACAGGGTTACCACATTCCAACTCCAAAAATGCCTGAGTTATCTTACCTAGCATGATGCAGGGGCTACTAAACTCCAACTGTAACAAAGCCAGCATTATCTTAGTCAGCGTAATGCAATGGTTTCTACTCTCTAGCTGAAACAAGGCATGGATATCACAGCTAACACAATAAGGAGCAGCATTACCCAGTCAAGCGGATATTATTTGAATTAGCATATCGAAAATGCTGCGTTACTCCAATCAACTGGCATTATCTTGGCTAAGATACCACAGGGCTACTACACTCCACTCATAACTATGGAGGCACGATCTCTGCTGGAGTAGCACAAGGCTACTACACTTCAACTATGACAATGCAGGCATTATCACATGTAGCATAGCATAGGCCATCAGAATTCCTACCGAAAAAATGGTAGAATTATGTTAGCTAACATAATGCCATAATGCAGGGGCTTCTACTCTCCGACAATGACAATGTGGATATACCACAGCTAACATCGTATGGGGCTATTACACACCAGTCATAACAATGCAAGCATTATCTTTCCTTGCGCAATATGGGACTACTTTACTCCGATAGCAGTAACAGTACAGGTATTATCTTTGCTAGCATAGCACAGGGGCTGATTCACTCTAACGGTATCAATGCAGGCACCATCTCGGCGAGTGTGGCACAGAAGCAGGCTGATTCCCTTCAATCTTCACACTGCAGACATTATATTAGTTAGCACATCACGGGGATACTTCACTCCAGTTGCAACAATGCCAGCAACATCTTCGCTAGTGTAGCACAGGGCTACTCCAACTGTAACAATACAAGCATCATCACAGCCAGCAAATCATGGGGCTACCACTTCAATGGAGACATAATTACAGCAAGCACAGCACGGAGCATATAGCAATCAGTCTAATCCCATTATTACAAATATCGCTGGTCAATTGAAGAAGGGTTCCCTATCTATTGCCAAGTACCCTGACAGTCTCGCATTGGAGACTTTTTCATTTTCCCCCACCCCATTGGGGACCCTCAGCACAGTTTGAGGGGTATTTTTCTGTGGCTGCAGAGTTTTCTCTGTGTGTCTGGTTTATTTTCTATTTGGTGGTTTTGGCCTGGAGTTCTTCCTTCAGCAAATCAGGGCTCTAATTTGGTGGCGCAGCGTTGCGCAGCCCACGCAGTGGTAATTTCGTCCGGTGCAGCCCGCGCAGTGGTAATTTTGTGCGGTGCAACACCGTGCGCAGCCACTTTGGCAATTTGATTGACAGACGTGCGCTGAGATGGATGTGGCGGCGTAGTAGGGGGAGGTTACACATATTCATCAAGACGCAGTGACAATTTAATAGAAAAAGTCTTCGCTGAAGATGCGCAGGAAGCTCACCAGCTCCAACCTGGTTTACTTTCTGTACAGTGGTAATTTGGCTGACCGGCGCAAAGTGCGCACCCGTCACCGAAACCTCACAGGCAAGATTTCCAGAATGTCAGGCACAATTCAACGCAATAAATAATTACAGCAACCACTATTTAATGTAGCTATCTGATTCAGGACATAAATTATAGTATCAATATCGATTATCCTGAAGTCAGATTAAGGCAGTTGGCACGTGTAATGGAAACACCACCTGGCTTAATCAACGCACCTGAATCTGTGATGCTACGACTTCACATCTTTCTCAGCCAACCACAAACTGCCTATATATATATATATATATATACATACATATACAGTATAATGCTTGCCTTCTATGCTCACACTGGACGTGAACCAAATTTCTCGCACAGCTGATTACAGTTATCCCTGTGTCCAAAAGTCAAAAAAGTTCTAATTTTTCGAGTATTCCAGGAATTATTAGACGTGCAAACTTGGCGATGTTTGTGTTCGACCTTCACAAAATACAAATTGATAGCTATCGACTTTTCTTGGTCTTTTTATTTGTGTGTTTTCTTCCGTTGAAGATAGACAACAGTCTTTATTCGGTCTCTCTTTTGACAATTAGTCAGATGGATCGAACAAATTCACGCTTTATTTCCACAGCAGAGATAAAATAGTGCTTGTAGTCAGTGAGCAAATCAATTCCCTGACCATTGACAGTGTGAAGAAATTATCGCATGCACGATCAAGCCTGTTCGAGGCTAAATGCAAAATACTCCTTGTCCGGCAGCCAGCAAAAAGTAAAAGTATTGGTATGAGAACAGATTTATAATGAAATAAAGAATAAAAATATATCACCAACAAACAGAGCATCCAAAAAAGATGGCCCGCAAATAAATAAATCGCAGAGCTCATTGGATGTTCTGTTTGTTGTTAAAATTTTTCTTTTCATTCTTTATCTCGTTATCAATCTGTTCTAATCGTCCTCTTTTTTTTTGGCAGTCAGACACGGAGTATTTTGCATTTAATGTCCGACAGGCATTGTACATTGTCCTGCGCCAATGTCGACTCAGTTTACTAAGCAGAACTTAAACAGAAACATTGATTGAAATTCTCTGTACTCATCTTGAAGAACTGAGGCCTCTTATCAAAACATTCACATTTAATATCTAAAATATTCAGTAGATTTGAAGAAATTAAATACAATAATCTACTGTCGGACACGGAGTTATATTGAAACCATCCAACTGTCGGACACGGAGATATATTAAAACCCTGTCAGACTTTTGGACACGTAGACGGTGCGTTCAACTCACCCTGTCGTGCGAAAAATTTGTTTTGCGTCCAGTGTGCAAGCGGCTTAATACTAGGCTGCTATTATTGTCAATTAGGTTTTATCGTCTTTAGTGGTGGAAAGGAATACAGCCTGATTGCTATGATCTCGTACTGAGTTAAGATCACATATTGAAAATGAATGTGTAACATATCTTGCATTGTTGTCCATGCATTTAATCCCAACATTTTTAGCAGCAACAGAGTGTAATAATAGGAACACGCTATCCATTGTTTCTCTTCCCAATGATGCAGCAGAAGAAATAAATGAGCAACCATCGTATTTCATTCCAACTTCATAAGTTTGAATGATCTGACAGTTTGGTTTTGAAATTCCATTCAAGTTCGCTAATGGTAATAATTTGCAAATGCCCTAGCTAGCCAGCTAACTCATATTTGTAATGCTTAATATAGACATAAGCAGTGCAGAAAACATGCCTTGAAGCAGCAATGTAAAATGCAAAATTAATGCATCATGCAGATATAGGACAGCGGCTTCTATATTCCAACACATTAAAGGTGAGGAGAGGAACTCATTTGATTGGTGAAGATTTGACTCGGCTGTGTTATATCCAAACACACCTCCTCTCCTCCCTCTTTGCCATTTGTGTCGGCAGGAGGGACCAAGGCAGAACAGAGGAGTACTTGCGCCAGGCTACGCCGGACACGAAATTGCAACATATGCCTGGACACACCCCGTTGGCGCAGTGCACCCCCCATTCGCTGCGCCTGCGCCTGGTCTGCGAATTTAGAGCCCTCAGTAATCTTCAAAAACTGTTCTATGATCACAATGCTGTTGAATGAAACAGCTATCCTGGGGCTACATGGGGTGAACTAACTCCCAGGGTGAACCGTCCCAGGAAATGTACGGCCCTGCAGGCCTGCATTCCACCCTTAACAAAGCAGACCTTGTTGAACAGCAAAAGCATAACTCACTTTTTGGGGATGTGGATGTACAGGGGGTTAAAAACAGAAATGATAAAATCTGTGCTTGTGTTGAACAGGGACAAATAATAAAACAGAAAGACAACTTTGGGAGCAATTACATATTCAAACCATACAATTTAAACAGAAAGCCTTGGGCTCCGGTGGTTGCACTCTCTTACAAAGATTTAGACAGATATAATTAGTCCTTGGAGATAACTGAGTGCGGGTGGTTTAACCTTCATGAAACAAATTATCATATGAAGAAATGACAGTGAAAGTGCAATGTGGAATGACTGGTGTATCGATGAGCGTCCAAGGCTCTCCTTTAGCAGCAGGTATATTTAAAAACCAGAGAAAAATAAACTTCCATGTTTATCCTTGAGTGAGGGGGCAGTGCTGAATTTGATTAGGCCATTATTTCCACCTCAGGGGCTCTGAACGGCTGCACATTTTATAAATGATTTTTTTTTTTTTTTAAGAGTTAAATGGGTGAAAAACTTCTCTTAAGCAGCGCTATGAACTTGGTTAAACTTGGAGCAGTAGACTTCTTGGGAAATGCAAGTCGCTTGAAAGCATCTTGGTGGACCAATAGGGGCACTGTTGCCAGTGGATCCAGGGTAGCGAAGGGGATATCACCTGTAGGAGGTGACATCCTTCGATTAAGTGGTTGTTTACAATATAATAGCACCTTTCAAAAAAGTAAGAATGTGATTTGTGGTTTGGCTGATCTGATTGAGCTGGTCTGATTGGTTGCATAGTCCCTAGCATTCCAATCCAAAAATAAGATCCAGGTTTTGATTGACCTAATTTGGGGAGTATCCTCACTTCTAATAGAAAAAAAAAATATTTTTTTGGCATGAAACTAAAAACCAGGTCCCATACCGTCATGATTCCGTCGAGGAGGCCGGACTCTGGTTTGGGAGCTGCCTGCAGCCGCTCCATCGACCACTTTTCCACAATAGAGGCGACCTGAGGGTTGTCCACGTTCAAGATGCGGAATCCGGTCATGTTCACACCGCTGTAACGATACGGCTCCAGGTCGAGGGCAAAGAGGTCCTTCAGAGAGAGAGAGAGCAGAGAAAAAATGATCTAATTTAGCAGGGGGAGGGGGCTATCGTTTCTGTGGCTATGAGGGAACGAGAGCTCCTTTGTGTTAGAAGAGAAAGCAAACAACAGAAAGCATGGGAGAGAGGGAAAGGAGGGAGAGATGGAGAGATAAACAGAGAGAGAGGGAGAGAAGCAGAGTGAGTGGGGATGATAATGGCGAGCAGTAAACAGGCTAACAGAAGGGTTGAGACACCGCGGGCATTGTGTTCTCGCTCTGTGAAATCAAAAGCAGACTCATGAACTGGCACTAAATCTGTAATTTTATGTTTCTTTTTATCTTTTTTAAAGCAGGGGATTGAAACGCCTGTCCACCCAGAAAAAATAATGAGAAAGAAAAAGAGAAAAGGAGCAATAAAAAAGAAGGATTAGCTCATACAAAGCGGTCAGGGCATGGATTGTTCGGCGAGACCAGCAGACGATGCCTCACACAATAGAAGATCTGCGAAAGAGGCTTGCAACTGACACCATTCCTGCCACATAGGGACAAATCCCCCAATCCCCAAGTACTATCTCCAGATCTCAAAAACACTGCTCACTAACCAGTTTCCGCTCATAGTTACCCACGTAAAATGACTAAAAACAGCACAAAGGGCAAAAGGTCATGCAGTGAAACCTAAGATCACCTCTTTCATAGTGGGCAGTTAAGTGCTTTTGAAAGGTCCTTTCACCCAAAATTGAAATACCGAGGTCGGTCACCCCGGTCGAACACACCAGATAGAAGTACAATGATAAATTAACCAAGTGGAGGAAATTCTTCTAATATGCTTACGTATGTTTACGGACACACACACACATATGCCCGCACGCACGCACACAAAGACTGACACAAGTGCAATCGCAGACATCCATTAACACACCCATACATACACTGACACACTCACATATTCACGCAAGCAGAGGCATATAGACACAAACACACATTTGTAAACACATACACATCCAGATACACCCAGACATGCGCACACACACACACACACACACACACACACATACACGCAGTCACAAACGCACGCATACATTCACAGACACACACACACACACACGCATGGTTGGTAATAGAGCATCACTGCTGGTACTGGTGTAGAGCCTCACGCTGACACAAACTCTATCTGGAATGGACTGGCGGGGCTTTGTGGAGACATTCAGTGGAACATAACAACCTATTTCATTAGCGTCCCGTAGAGGTAGCAGAGAGACGGCGCGCTGAAGAAATTTTGCCCCGAGACACGACAAATTGAAGATTTTCTCTCCCTCCCACCAGCTAGAGCGAGGGTCTATCTTCCTCTCTCTAAGGCTCGATTCCATTTTCTCGTTTATGGAGGTGCGTCGTGTCTTTAATATGTGCGTCCGCTCAAACCTGGTTTCCCTTCAGGTTACAGGTAATTGCAAAATTGTCGTTTCAAAAAAAAAAGCCATGAAATTAATTGGTGTTTAAAAACAAGACACCCAGTGGTGCTCTTTTTTCCTCGCTCACTGTATTTCGTGCGACGACACAGCGTGGTTCTCTCAGAAGAGAAAAGAGCTCGTTGTTACGCGCATAAAGCCGTCCACTCAGCCGTTGTTTGTGGTTCTCGCTAGTGCAAACAGCCTTTATACAGAATAGAGCAACACTGAGATAAGGTGGGTATTTTCAAACACAATGTGGAAAATTGCCTTGGGATTAATAAGAAAACATGTTGCGAGACATGTTTTTTTCCTTCTTTTTTTTTTTGCTGTCAATCTTGAAAAAACTGGTGCAGAACAAGACACTTATCGATCCACCTAAATCCCTGACTTGTGTTCATGACATCACCAGCATTTGAAGCTGGCGAGAGAACGGCGAGAGTTCACAGGTGGCAAATAAACCAGCGTTTTAAAGGCCTCCGCAGGGCACAGCAACAGCGCCTGTATTTAACAGACTCCCTCAGACCTGCCTCTCCGTGGCCCCATCACGTGAAGTGCCTGGTGATAAGACGTGACGGCTGATACTGGGCTCATCAGAGCAGAGCACACTCTTATCTGCGCTCTCGCTAATCGATAGCCCAGATTCTGGCTGTGGAGACTCGCTGTTTCGAATTGGAGAGAAAAACTAAAAAGCATTAAAGCAATGAGTGAAACGAGCTCCTTTTTGACACTTTCCACGGTAACGATGTCCGCAATGAGATATACGGCCCAGAGGTGCAGTCTTATTTTTTGGCACTGGTAATAGCCATATTATAACCGTGTCATAACCTTTCATTTTATCTCAGGTAACTGTTAACAATCAAGCCAGCATCTCCAAGTGCATTTACAACATGTACTACAAGCTCTGCACGAGTCTGAACTCATTTTTGAAGGTTAACCATCTTTGAATTATTAACCACAGATGATGAAAATGTCACCTGTAATTTTCCTCCACAGTGCTTCTATCATGCAGTGACTCACATCATTTTCTGATGTCACAAAATCCTGGTTTCTTACTGGCTGAGTTGAAATGCCTCAGCCAATGGCTGAAAAAGACCTGATAAGACTTTATATTTGGATCAGGGGTAGACCCCAGACTACAAGTGCTCAGGACAAAGAGGCAGACTTTGAGAAGACTCAACGAGCCTCTGGAAAGCCTAGAGTGATGTTTGGGATGCGCGCTATAATGCCAGTTTCTTTTTTAGATCCTGAGACCATCACGGTGAACTGAAATGCCCTAAAAAGGGTAATTTCCCAAGACAAGGAAGCCATTATTCCCTCCTATACCCGTTTCTTATCGCTGTTTATTTTCCTCACTCGATCGACTGAGCCCACTTTTTCACCCAGGGTGACAAAATAATAAATAATAACATTAACGGCGAATATTTCACCGCCAGGATGGGGGAACAATGGCTCTCATTCATCAGAGTGGCGGTATGAAGGAACGTTGTTTTCTCATACGCATCCGTCTTCATGGCCACGGAGCTCTGAGCCATTTTATTAAATCGGCCTCTGCCACTTTACATTTTTTTGCACAGCGAGATCGACACAACTTCATCGCCTCCACAGCAAACTGCGAAGGGGTAATGCCTCTACAGGCGGTTTACACAGTCATGTGGATAATGATAAAGCCATCATAACCTCTCAGTCCATTGAAATCCACTTTCAGTCAAATTCAGGGCCATTCATCTCCCTGGCACTGCGCCCCCTGCAGGCAAGCAGCCTGAATCCTCATTAGACTACATCCAAATAACAATAACAACAATAATACTAGTAATAATAAGGAGAAGAAGACGAAGACCCCCCCCTACTTCTGATAAAACGTAAGATAGCTCCTGCACACCCAGATCTTACATCATTATTTAGCTATTACTGAACCCAAGATGGCTACAGCTGACCCACAGTTATAACGTGTAGAAATGTGCATCGCCCACTTTACACATGCCTCGTGAAGAGGCACTTGTAAAATTAAAGTTAAGGCAGCATGTTAGCTCAGTGCCAGGTGGAGGCTAAGCTAACGCAGATCTCTCAGTGCTCTGGGCATATCTGATCCGTGAGAGCGATTCACTGGCATCCATTCAAAATGCTAAAAAGCCGATGGGCAGTTGCTCGGGATATAGCCTCACGAAGAAATCTGTTCAGCCTGTGCTGCTGTCAGCTACCCAACCTGACCATTAACATCACATTAATGCAAATAATTTAGTTGATGCTTTTATTCACAACAAGTTATGGTTGTTTAGACTACAGAGGGGACCCCCATGGAGAACTATGGTGTTAAGGTCCCAGCAGCTGCTCTGATCTTACTGTGGCTAGAGAGGGACTTGAACCACCAACCCACTGAGTCCTGGTGAAACACCAAACCTACAGGCTGCACTGTGACACATACTCTGTCATTGTGCCACTCGTTTCCCTGTCTCGCCACCTCTCTAACCTGCTTTTCTCTTCATCTCTCTTTCCATCTCTTTTTCCTTCTGAATTCATTTTTCTCTTCCTGATTCTCTCTTTCTTCTCTTTCTTCACGTTTCTGCCACTCTGTTGTTCCATCTTATATCCATTTATATCCATCCCCTGTTTTCCCCTCCCTTTTTCCCTCCCTCTTCTGCACTCCCACTCTCCAAGAGAGAATAAATCAGCGAAGACACGCAGAAGGGCAGGAGTGGGAGGAGTCAGAGTAAGGAGGGGCGGAGCCACATCTTGCACGGTCACAGCTCACCTGTTAGTGCCTAATTAAAGCAAGGCGCCCCTCTTCGTAACCTTAGGAAACCGGAGAACCAAGATACTGCAACACAGGATTGTAACTACACTCTCAAAATAAACGCCCCCCCCAAACCGCTACTACTTTCACACTTTATCACAAAGGCACCAGCCTCAAAATACCCCAAACACCCCCCCCACTCCCTCACTCCAAGTAGAAGGTGACAAGGTAAATAACCGCTGCTGTGTTACAGAAGGGGATTTGGGGGTCTGCAATAGCCAGACAACAGCCCTCCTGTGTTTTTATTTGAGGAGAAAATTAGGTGTCAACGTTTTACTTTTCTCAGCGCTGTCATCTTCGGCTGGAGCGCAAACACGGTGAGCATCGGTATTCCGCAGCCGCTCTGCAGGCGCACGCAGTGTTTGGACAGCCGATATTAATTAAACAGCTAAAGACACCGAAAGAATTACTCGGTTGTCGGTTTGTTTGACCAACCCGGCATAACCGACCGTGAAATATTTTACACTTCTCTTTTGCGGGAGACAGTGAGTACATTTAGCCTGTTGAGTTTGTAAGCTTCCAGCAACTCGACACTGAAAAGAGGACAAGAGTGAAAACAATACGCTGGCTTATCAGGGAACCTGATATAAGGGATACCAATGAGCTGGATGCAAGGGAAAGACTATTCCCTCATGTCACTCCGGGTTTGGAGACGCCTGCTAGCAATTACCATCTCATTATCAAAAAGGGGAGGAAACTGGATTCTGACCCCCGTCAAGCTAGTGAGCTACACCTGCACGCCAGAACGCAGACAGAACGCAAAGCCAACGCGATGACAAAGACTAGTTTTGAGACTTTTTAACAGGCAAAGTTTTCGCTCTCCCAAATACTGGAAACTTTTTCCAGCGAACATGTAGCAGAGATCAGTGACCTCATCTAAAACTCCATCAGAGATGGAACCCTGCTCATCAAACAGGCCAGAATATGATAGAGGGATATGAGAATGAGAGATGGAGGGCGAGAATTACCAGAGTCGTAAAGATGTAGTGATAATACTCTGTCATCATGCCCATGGCCAGAGCCTGCAGCAGGGGGGGGGGGGGGTGGGGGGGGGATGAAGAGAGAGACTGTGTCAGTATACGTTGTTACATATCAATATATTTACTTATAATTCACTATTTCACATTTAAGATGGCAATTTTATTATGCTGCATTAATTGCATTTATGTTTACACAACAGTTTTTGTACTGCACAACAGTGAAACAAAATTAATTCAATTTATTGAGAATTGACATACACAAGAAAGAGAGGGACATCCTGGGAGGGAGAGAGATGGAGAAGCAGAACAAGAGGAGACACAACAATTATTCATTCATTTTCTATACCCGCTTATTCCTCATTAGGGTTGCAGGGCTAGCTGGAGCTGGAACAGAGGCAGGGACCCACCCTGGACAGCTTGCCCATCCATCGCAGCGCACACACACTATTCACTCTCAGACTCATACCTTTTGCCAATTTAGTGTCTCCAATTAACCTGATATGCATGTCTTTGGATTGTGGGAGGAAACCGGAGTACCCGGAGGAAACCCACACGAACACGGGGAGAACATGCAAACTCCACACAGAAAGGCCCCAGGCCAGATTCGAACCCACAACCTTCTTGCTGTGAGGCAGCAATGTTAATAGTGTGATTACACTGGGTGATTTCAGGATTAGAACATCAGTATTATAACAGTGGAAGAAACAGAACAAATAAAGGCATATGTGCTTCAGTCTCCTGGGGCCGGAACCACCAGCAGTATCATCGCTGTAGGCCAGGGGTCCTCAATCTTATCCAGAAAGGGCCGGTGTGGGTGCAGGCTTTCATTCCAGCAAAGCAGCTACACAACTGATTCCACTAATCAACCCTTACAGTCTTTGCTAAAGAGCTTGATTAGCAGTATCAGGTGTGTAACTGCTTGGCTGGAATGAAAGCCTGCGCCCACACCGGCCCTTTCTGGATAAGATTGCGGACCCCTGGTGCAGGCTCTCTGCAGAACCATGTCTGTTTCCGCTCTCTCTGCAGAACCAGAACTGCTCAGGTTTTCTCTAAGGATCCCTGTTTCCTTTTTCGCTTTAGAATCATATCCACTCGGTAAACCCAGAAGAACCATATCCATGTCAGAAATGTCTACGGTACCTTGTCCGTTTTCTTTCTTTCTGCAAAGCAATATCACTTTTGGTTCTCTCTACAAAACTGAGCTATATATGTTTTGGTTCTCTCTATGAATAGGCAGTATCTGTTTTGGTTCTTTTCACAGAACTAAGCTATATCTGCTTTGGTTCCCTCTGTGACTAGGCTATATCTGTTTTGGTTCACTGGACAGAAATATATCTGTTTCAGTTTCTCTAAACGTTGTCCTGGTTAATCCCGCTCTGGTATCAGAAACCTGCGAGTGGTCTTTGAGGAAGAGGTAGATGGGGGGGAAAAAAGGCATGTGGCCTGAATTTCCTGCAGTGCCTAAATGATGTGGTGATCACGTGACCGCCCCCCCGTCTCCCTGGCGATACGGTCTTTTAATCAAAGTGAGGCCTAATCTCCTAAACCCCCTATTGTCTTTAGCGCGATCTGCATTCAAATGCTGCCTTTCTCCCCGTAGCGAGCATGTTTCATTTTTAATTGTGCCATCTGTTGGGAAGAATATACCCAAGGTTATGCAAATAGCAGCGCGGTTTGCTCTTACTGAGCCGCCTCCCCTCTGGCACCTCCCACCAATCGGACGGCAGGCGGATAAATTACCGCGCTTGCACTTCGGTGTTTATTTCCTGTCCTATCTGAGCGGAGATAACGACGCCTCCCTTACTGATGGCGATCACTCATCAGCCCTTAAAGCCTCAGACAGGAGCACATTGAGCGAGGAACCGCCTTATCTGTACAAACGACACCGACGCCTTCTCCAGATTACACATCTCAATCTACGCTTCCGTCCCCCTGCTTACGCTGTCTTTCATCTACCGCTGCAAGCAGGCATACACACACACACACACACACACACACACACTCACTGAAACACTGTCACGAGCATACACACACACACACACACACACACTCACTGAAACACTGTCACGAGCATACACACACACACACACACACACTCACTCACTGAAACACTGTCACGAGCATACACACACACACACACACACACACACTCACTGAAACACTGTCACGAGCATACACACACACACACACACACACACACTCACTGAAACACTGTCACGAGCATACACACACACACACACACACACACTCACTGAAACACTGTCACGAGCATGCACACGCGTACACAAACTCAAATTCACTCACGCGCGCAAACACACACTCACATAAACCTTCATTCACACTTCACACACGCGCGCGCGCACAGACACGCACACACACTCTAACTGACGTGCACAAAAATGCATGCACACTTGCCCATGCACAAAAACCATATACACAGACTTGCAAGCATATGCAGTACACCTGCACAAGTACACACACATGCACACGCACTCATGCACAGATGCGCACACGTACAAGCAGACACGAATGAATACACTCCCACACACACGTGCACACATATGCAAACTCAAACACAAACCACACAAACACACACACACACACACATGCACGCACAAACAAAAGCATAGAAAAAACACACAAGCCGAACCTCTTTTCTGACACACACATTTACCCCAACAGTGTGTGTAAACACTATTGATGTAACCAACACAAACACAGGTACACACAATAGCACATGCGCACACACACAGTTTTAGCTAGATTTTGTTTTGCCATTTATATGGAAACTTTGCTGCGAAATGTATAATGTTTTGAATTTGGACATTAGAGATTGGAGATTCATACTATTAGTGATCAAATGAGCCCATGGTATTGGAATGGTCATGCAGACAGTCAAACGACCAAACTTTCTAAAACTCAGACAGAGCACATACGATGATATGTAAATTTCACCCTCAATATCTTGTGATGTCAGTTCGTTCTACGGCACTTCCTGTAACATGCTACCTTCCATAAAATGCCACTTCTTGTGACTCGGCACTTCCTGTAACCTCTGCTTTAGGCTTCCAGTGAAGGACAAGTCCTTTCCACTCCGGCATTATGCGCATCTCCCAAGCTCACTCTTAGATCTCTAAAGATTTTACAGAGCTCACCTCTGTTTGTCCTCAGCTCATAAACATTAATTCCACACCCCCTTCAGCATGGGCAAGTGAGCTTAAAATCAGTGAACATCATTCCTCCCAGCAGGAGGCGCCGGTACTGCAGGAAAGTGTGACAATCACAAAGTCTTTGATAAATGAATAAATAAGTAAGTAACTAAATAAATAAATAAATTTAAATACTGGCATCCTGTAATTGCTTGAGGACCAACGACATTGAGCCTGTCCGTTTTAAGCCATTTAAGTTGCAATTAAATGGGATAAGACAGAAATCCCAACTCCAACCACCATGTAACTGTAATACAAAAAAGGCTAACTTCAAATGATCCAATTCTGCAAATTGAGACAGAGGCCCCAGGCTATAACAAGAAACATCGAAGTGATCCATTTGCAGGTTATTCAATTGGACTAATCTGCTGCTCAATGACTCCTATTATTATAATTTCTGCACTTATTATTTGAGGCAAAAATCAAATTTAGCCCCTTGCAAGTTTACAAGAGTTGGCTTGCTCAAATTCAAAGACAGGTGTGAGCACAAAGCTGCCAATTACTTTGTCCCTGCATTCAGGCACAACTTGACACCTAGACTAGATTCTCTGAGCTAGAAAAAAATATATAATTTTGAGACACAAAGCAAAAAAGTAAGGCGAGAAAATGAAACTAAAAAAAAAATCCCATGAAGTCTGGGGACAAATCTTGCCAACTGAAATGTGACCAATTACTGTCCATGTGAACTTCACTTGCCAACTACGGTCTGCCTTAATGAGTGTTAACAAGTGTTAGCCCCAAAATATGACTTGGAACCCAAAAGTTTTAATTTAAGAAGATATCAGCTTGTTCTAAGTTATGAGAGAGGGTTCAGTTTTTGACACACTAATACCAATAAAGCCCTACAGAGGCAGTAACTACAAAATAATTTAAGCAATAGAAAATGGCTCCAAAATTTGCTTGCTGTCCCAACAGACAAATAGTTGGCACATCTATGATAGATTATGGTTAACTGACTTGCTGAGGTATCATTTCTATCCGAATAAATCCTTACCTCCATTTACTATCAGGCCCAGAACTGCACAACTCGCATTTTTTCCAGTGTGTAGTTACTGCACTTAGGCTTTGTAGGGCAGATTTACTGCCCACCTACATTACTGTTCCAAAAATAAAAACAGTTTATACTGGGGCTTTGCAAAGACTACATTCTATACTGATGAAAAATCAAAATATTTTTGGAAATAAACACCACTGCGCAAAGAAAACAAATTTCTTACAACCACTGTTTACTAACAATGGTCGTGGGAAAAAATGAACTCATTTTTGATGAATGTGCTGCAAGGTTATAGATATTATTGCAGTCCAGTAAAAGTAGGCCACCAAATTTAAGTATGTGCTTTTCTCATGAATAAGATGTTTCCAGGAATAATTTGTTCAGGAAAATTAATGAAATTTTATTGCATAACTCAAAATAATACACACTAATAACAAAGTGCCACCTGGTGAATGAAAGTGCACACCTTCCACCTCTAAACAAAAGGCAAAAAACTATGAGTAAAATATATGACTTAACCTGGTTAAGTCGGAAACCTGACCCAAAGTGCTACAGTTTACCCCCAAATAAAACCTCCCTTGTTGTAAAATCTTGAATTTATCCAAACGCTCACCTCTCAAACCATTGTGTTTTACTGAAAGATACTGAAAGTGGGACCTTTAGTCAAAAACCACAATACTTCTTGATGCTTTTTGAAAATAACTTCAAAAGAATTCTATTGATTTTTTTTTGGAATGAATGCTTCAGTGAGCCAGTCTTTGAATGACAGTGCATAGCACTCATAGATGCTGCGCAATAAGCAACATAAACCTCACTAAAATTCTATTTGAAAACAATGTGTTTTTTTTTCTAAAAATGGAAAAAGAACATTCTGTCTTTTTCATTCTGCCGATGGGATTGCTTGAAATCCAACATGGCTCCTACAGTATACTATGGATGTAAATATCCTAGCACAGTTAGGGCCGTTGATTCCTACTTTAATATGAGATTCAATGTTTTCAAACCCATTGTGCAACAGTACAGAGGAAAAATCAACAATCAACTCCGGCTGCACTGAATGCACAGTAAACTCATTAAGATTAAAACCCAAGGCTTTTAGTTTACCTGTGTACAAATTTTTGGTGGTTTTGAATCCCATTCTGCTCACAAGCTGTATTTTTTGATGAGTTGCTGGGAGAGTAAGTTAAACTCTGACTGGAGAACGTCTTCTTTTAATGGACTCATATGACCGTGGTTACAGTGAAAGCAATGCCGGGACGAAATGTGTCCCGATTCTTGACCTGAATTCAACCATCACTGGCACAAATCTGGCCTGGGGTCGCCTGCTTCTCTTAGTCTCGATGCTAACAATCAGAGTCCAACCATCCACTCTGAAACTTGCCAAAACACCAAGCTGGGTTCATGGGGGCTGGGATGAGGGGGTGGGGGTTGGGGGATGGGGAGATGGAGACTAAACCAGCAATAAGAGGGTAAGAGGGAGGAATGCAGCTTGTTACAGCTGGATGGTTTGTCAGTCAATGGCAGGGCACACGCATTATTCCCACCTAATCCCCATTAGCAATCTCCATCAACCCATACGCACATCTTTAGACGGTGGGAGGAAACAGAAGAACCTCAAGGAAGCTGGGAGGAGAGAACGGAAACCACACAGAAAGGCCGCAGGGCGAATTCGAACCTCCTTGATGTGAGACAAAAGGTCTGCCTTCGATGTGACCCCCCCTCCCCCCCGTCCCCCTTGACCTCATTAGAGTCCCGTTCTGGTGGTGCATTGGCTCACCTGCTTTAGGATCTGCGCAGCCATGGTGTGGCTGCAGTCGAAGATGATCCGGAACTCTCTCCCCCTCTTCATCTCTTTAAGGAGCGGCCGTGTGTCCTCCGTGTCCAGAGGGAGCTGCCGGATCTTTAACCTGATGTTGTACCTGGAGGGGGCCATTATGAGTTCCTGTAGTCTTATAAGACCTTGGAGGGAATAAACGTCAGAGAGCTAATGCTAACGTTAGCACAACATTAGCACACATTTCCTCCTACCACAAGCACATATAAAAAACAAATAAAAATCAAACAGTGTCCACTTCTATTTTCATATGCATTTTATTTCAGATACTAGATTGATTTTTTTTTTTGTATTTCTCTTTTTTTTTGTTTCTGCCAAGGGGGAAAATACATTTCCAACTTAATTAAAGATGCTATCAGGCCAACTGAAATTACACATATCCACAGTTTTTCATCCCCCGCCCCCCCTCCATGCTAGTCAAAGAGCGGTAACCATGGTAACAAAAAAAGAAAGCATCAACACTTTCAACACTGGCAGCAGTGCATCAGCACTAGCATCACTTGCGACCTTGAAAGTGCTGACGTAAGTTCGGTAGAGAGCTTAAACAGGGTCAGGCACTATAGGCTGGACTTGGTTCCGCAGAGTCGAAGGCCAAACACCATCACCCATTAAACAAACAAAATGTTTTATGAAAAGAGAAAAAAGGTTTACCAAAGTGTAAAAGGTATACTCAGGTAACCTAAGTGACCACCTTGTACTCTGAGCAAACAGGTTGAATGCTGCCCCCCCCCCCCCCCTACACACACGCACATATTTACAGTATTACATATGATATCTTTCACTAAGAATGACAAAGGCTGTCAAGCATCGTCAATGTAAAGCTTGAGTAGAGAAGCTACACAAAGGAGTAACACATTGCACATTGCACCCTCTTATCTAAAGTATCTGCAGCTATATGAATCAAAACATTATTATTATTATTATTATTATCTAAATATTGTTGTTGTCTTTCTTATTATTAGGAGTAGTTTGTAGTAGTATCAGTACAAGTAGACCTAGTAGCAGTGGTAGTAGTGGTAGCTGTGGTATACGATAAAATACAGAGCTTTCACAACATTTTTGATATTGTATTACAATGACATGAAAGTACCTCAGTACTTTACACAAGCAGTCTTTTTTTATGGGATAAACAGTTGACCGAGAGCATCTCTATTTTCACTTAACCGCAGGATTTGTGAACTCTGTCAGCTGCTGATTATTATTATCAATGGTTCTCACCCGTGCTGTCGTCATATACGACTGTGGCGGTCTTCCATTTGAGGAACTGGACCAGGTCTAGTATGGCATAGCTCAGGGAGGAGTAGTCGGGGTAGAGGTTGGCGTAGAAAGTGTCCCGGTTGTCCATGGGGTGGTGTTTCCACCGAACCTGAATGTGTGGAACTTCCAGGGCGTTGCAGATCGACTGAACGGCATTGGACGAAGAGCTGTGTGAGGGGCCAAATATGGCCACTACCCCCAAGGACAGCTGATCACATGCTAAGGGCAGGGGGAGAGAAATATTCAGTCAATCAGTCAGTGAAACATATTTCTATTAATCAATCAATCTATGACCCAATTAGTCAATAAATAAATAACTATATCTATCTATCTATCTATCTGTCTGTCTGTCTATCTATCTATCTATCTATCCACCTTTATTTTGTTTATTGCATCTGCTTGATTCTTACCCCACAGGAAAACCAAGTATCCTCCAGAAATACAACAATTAATTTTGACTGTACACCCATTAGTCTTCGTTCTAACAGACCACACGCCTGCATTCTGAAACCCTGCAAGGGACGTTCGATGAAAAGACCACCTGTAATATATCTGAAGATACATTCGCAGCAACATTTTATTCCCATGAAGCTTTCATTAGTGTGACAACAGAATTAAAATACTTCTTTTTTATTTCTGCAGGGTCTCTAAAAACATGAGCAAGTAGACATATTTTTGCTACCCACTCATTTAACACTTTTAATTGAAGACCTCTTAGCGCCTTCAATGAAAGGGCAAGTGTGTCCCAAGGCCTCATCTCACCTCATTCATTAAATCTGCTGAACAGCTGAAAATCTCTCTACTTTCCAGCTACCCTCCTCTTTCCGGCAGATCTTTTGCTTTTTCCAAATTAACTGAGCAAAATCCATCAGGGTGCAAGCATTCTGGGTAAACACTTATTTAGAGCAGTAACCTGGAGCTCGTAAGAGTGAAGATAAACTCCAGCACCCAGCCTAATGTGTGGCAGACAGCTTTATGTCAGACAGTGGCAATATTTTTAAGGAGCTGTGCAGAAAACTCAGCTCGTTCTCGAACAGATCTGTGAATTTGCTTCTCTGCTTTGATGTTCTGTTAATTTGTCAGTCAGGTGTCGGTTTTTTGGCAGGTGAGGGAAGAACATTCAGTGGAGCTAAACACGGTACCCGCCGCTGCCAGGAATGAAAAATCTTTGTATTTACACATTTACGAACAAAACGCACCTGCCGCTGCTTACCTCATGTTGGTGTTACTGTAATCAACTTTGATCAGACCATGTGCTCTTGTCACCAGCATCCAGCCACTTGTATTACATATTTTAACACACTGTAAAGAAGTTTGTCTTCCCTCAAGTACTTTAGCTCTGCAATTAGACTTCACATCTTGTTTACTGCTGCCATGTATACATTATAATTTATTTTATGCAACAGTTTGCGTGACAAAAACCGGAGTGAATCAATCTGTCTCAGCCTACTGTCAATATTTTTTAGAAAAAAAGACAACTGAAGTCTAAATATAGGAATAAAATACTTGTAGAAATTAGGGGCATCCCTGGAGATTAAAGGATGGGAGGCTGAGCCCAGAGCCATGTTCCACAATTCACAGTCCTTGAGGGCAGAGAACTGCTGGTCTTCTACCTTTCCTTTACCTGAAAGTCAGATGTGATGACAGTCTGGCCAATCAGTAGCTCTAAGAGGTATTTAATTGCCTGGAAGGACAGAAAAGCAGGGCCGGATTTGGGTGTGAGGCTCAGAGTTGGTGATGGAGGGCACTTGGCCCAGAGGGCCAAACTCTCCACCAAATTTTGATGAACTAAACTAGTAGTGTGCTCTGCCGGGTGGCTCACTCGGTTAAGGCGTAGCCTCGGGGAGTAGTAGTGACCACCACAGCCCAGGTTGGAACCCGACTAGTGCCAGTGTCGGCTGTGTCCGATGGCCTTTTTAGAGCGGCGCACCACTGGCTTCACGCTGCTGTGAAACTGGTAGGATATGGCTGGTCTGGGTTACCATTGTTCATTGCTTAAGCGCCTCCTGTTGGCCAGCCAGGTGCTTGTCAGTAAAATTCTTGCACATGTTCGGGTTTCCTCAGTCCTCATTCTGACTTTGTGAAGTTGCGAGCTATGAGCAGTGGCTGACAGACGCACGCTTTGGAGGAGAGCCGCTGTCTTTACTCTGTCGAGATGGCAGCATGGTTCGCAGGCACATGAGCAAACTTGTGTACATAGTTCACTAATTCAACATTCCAGATTCGGGTGGGATTAGAGATACCAATTTTTCACATGAGTAAATGAACTAGAGGCGCTCCAAAAGGACAAACCTCCACCGAGGCAGCACACTCGAAATCTTGCTGAGTGAACATGGCTCATAAGAAATGTAAGGAATCTGCAACACAGGATTCTGAGATGGTTGTTGTGGTGGCCATATTATTTGACCAATCACAGTCAATATCAATAGGGTCCATCCCTCATGTAAGAGCAACCCATCCACAACATTTCATGGATATCTGTTCACTACTTTTTGAGTTATCTTGTGCACAAACAAACAGGCAGACAAACTGACCTTGTCAAAAAAGTAATATCCTTGGCAGAGGTAATAAAAAAATAAATAACTTAAAAAACTAATAGCGCGCGCATTATCTTTGGGTAAATTACCCTTCCGTCTTAGTGACAGCCCTGGTCAAATTGCAATTTTTTGATTGTTGCAGTGCAGTTACCACAGCTGGGCTGCTTTGTGAGAAAGACAGCGCTGTACATAAAAGGAGAGTGACAAACATTTTGGTCCTAAATTTTTCCACCCTGGGCAAATTTGTCTCCATCCCAAACCCACTAGCCGGGTCCCACCTTTCCTGGATGCCTCAAAGCTGTCGTAGATGTTTATCCTCTGAATGTCGTACGTAAGGGTTGTGTTGGGCAACAACGTCCTGTTTCTGTTGATGTTGTTGACAGCAAATTTGAAGGCCTGCTCCTCTGCACTGACAATGGGAATCGGTCCCTCAGTTTGCTCAAAAATCCCTCCTGAAAGAAAGAGACACAGGACACAACTAGATGAGCATAAACATCTCGTCCTCTTCTTTCCCAGAGTCAGCAGTCCGTCTCATGCTTCCAGCCCCACCAAAAAAAATCATGTTTTATCAACTTCGATAGAATGCAACCCCATTGTTAATTTTTGGACCCCATTTACAGCATCAGAGCAGGGTTCCACAATATACCAACACTGCAAGCAGTCACCAAGTGGGTCAGAATGTCATTTGCGGGCTCAATCTGGAAGATGCTTTCATTGCACATTAGCAAGAGGGGGCAAGGTGGTTTGTGCCCACTGAACCCCAAACACTGACAGAGTAAAACTGTGTCCATCAGTGTTGGTCTAACAGTGTCTGAGCTTCAAGACTTCACCACTCTCTACCAGCGATCTGCTGCTAAGAGCTCTCAAGCTTTTGCAGTCAAGTTTGACCCCCCCCCCTCGAGTGGTTTTCTGGGTAAACAGGACAAAGTTCGCCACAGTGTAATGTAAGCCTCGTCAGATATGTGCCACCCCCAGATCTTAATGGAACAGTGAGGAGGGCCCTTATTGATTTAAAAGAGAAAGCACCAGAACCTCCATCTCATTTTCACCCCAAAAATGATGAGTGCAGAGGCTTGCCATATTTAATCTGACCTGTAAGTAACCCTGGAACATGCCTTGAGTTTCATGAGCCACGCTAATAGAGTTCAATTGTAAGGAAGCCCTGCAAAGATAATTGGCCAAAGAACAAAAGAAGCATGTGTCATATGGGACACTGTGTCTTCCCATCCTCCAAAGAGAAACAAACGCTCAACCAGCAAAGGAAAAAAAAATGATCAAATTTTCCATTAGTGACTGTCTGCCTTCACTCCTAATCTGAGACCACTGAGGTTGGACTACATTTCCCAGAATTCCATCTGCTGCTGGCGGGCGAGCCCAGGAGGACGGAGATAATGCGCGATATGGAGGATAAACAGGAAGAGGCTTATGAGAAGTGTCTGGAGATCCTGTCAGGGCTGATGCCTGATGTCGGACGGAGGCGTGAAGATAAGAGACCCTAGTGCCATCGCCATTTCCGCACCGAGCGGAAAAACAGGTAATAACTACAGGATTACACAGCGCACCACATACACCCACCAGCCCTATTATCTGTTCCATCAGTGGTAAAAGTATATATAATATACTGACCCTCGCTGAGATGAGAACATGATGTTCTTTGATCATTTTTCCAGTAGATGGAGAAGAAAATATATTACCAAAAAGACTGAACACCTAAGAGTTAGGATGACATTGATGAAAAAATGATATTGGGTCCAATGGAAAAAAAAGTTAGATAATAATGTATGGGCAATTGTGCCAATTAGTGTGCGCATGTATGCGTTTGCATGCATGTGTGTGTACATGCTCATTTGCTTGCATGTGCACACTTGCATACAATATTTCTGCGGGAATGTGGATTCATGATAGGTGTGAATGTCTGTACCCAGTGCGTGTGCTTGCAAGTCACTGCATACAAAAGGGTGTGTGCATACTTCACTGACAAAAAGAACAGTAGCAGGACCAGAGTCTAATCATCTGATTTAACAGCCAGCGATTGGCATTATTTTCACATAGTTACCAATAACAATGTTGTAAATTTCTCCGATGTACCCAGCGAATCAGCATTCAGATTGACTGAGGTTTGGAATTCCCCCCAGTGTAACAGTACATCTGGGCTTAATAGCAAACCCCACTGAAACTCAGAATAGGCAGTTTGACATAAATCACATACACGCTGCAGGTAATGGCGAAATGCGACACTTCGATCGTACGGGAACGCTTGGGCCAAAACAATTTGCATATTGATTGCACCGTCCCCTCAGGTGTGAAATCGGCAGAATAAAAAGATCGGCAGGCTGCCGGGCCTCGAAGTCCTCCGAAATTCCTACCCGACGTGTTAGCGCAGTGCCGCTCTCCATGCGCGGGCAGCACTGCTTCGCATCGTGAAACGACCGTATCATTCACTCTGTAGGGAACCGTACACGCATCTGCAGCTGTAATCTGAATACCTGACATCATCTTTAAGGGTCCGTGACAATGAGGTGAAATATTCAGCGGAGACGCTCAAACAGACAGAGATGTATGCAGAGTCACAGATAACGATGCTCTATGAGAGCAGGATCTGCTTTGTAATGCAATGTCCTGTTCAGAGATGAAAACTGGGATGCACAAGCACACTGGATTTGAAATAATCAATAAGAGGGCAAAGTAGTGACAGTCAGCTTTAATATTACAGGCATCTACGGACCACAAGCCGTTTTCTTTGGTTTACCTGCCCAAATACTCCCAAAATGCACTGCATATCCACCATGGAAATTGAATGCTAAAACAAGGTTTTAAGAGTGGATGGCGGTAAAAAATATAGCTTTGTTTGTCTGGCTGAATGCATGATAAGATCTTAATCTGGCCAAAGGCAGACCTCGGCTGCTATCCCCGATTTGATATTCAAAGCCTATTCCGTCCACAGAATATAGTATCACCTGGGTCAAGGACACGACCTGTAGCAGTAATGTACGCAACTACAAAACCGCTATAGTCTCGACTTCCCATGTGCATGAGGCAAAGGGAGAATAAGAGAAAGCAGCAGAGGGAGGGAGAAGGAGGAAGAGAGACAGTAAGAAAGAGGGAGAGAGAGAGAGAAAGAAAGAGGGAGAGAGAGAGAAAGGAAACAGATCAACTGTCATGATTTTCTTCTGTACACAAGTGACTAATAGAGCTTCACTGGTACCCAGAGCTACTGCAGGATGAACAACATACTGAGGAAAAACAGCTTCCCAAATGACATTTTCACTGAAAGACAAGTCAAGTTTATTGGTAAAGCACATTCAAAAACAATGTGTCCACACAAAGTGTTGAACAAAGCAGTCATTCAAATAAAAGAAGAAAATGTTTGCCTCTATAAAAATGCAGGCAAATAAAAACAACAAAAATGCAGATAAAACAACTAGATAAAAACAACAAAGACAACAAAGCAGAACAACAAACAAAATAAGCTTGGCACAAATAGAACCGGAGCATAAATCTACAGATAAAGGCAATTAAACAATCAGCTTAAATACAATGATTTCAGTGAAGGAAGCAAAATATCAGCAATTGGAAAAACAGCCTGACGTCTAGGCAGCATCTGAACGGCAGCATGCTACTGTAACGCTCAGCAGAGCGTTCTGCTCAGCAGCCTCAAACCCTCCCCGCATGGTTGGGACCCGCCCATTGAATAAAAATCCACAGCACCGCTAATGCAGTGTCCTGAGTAGATTAGCGCTCCCAGAGCATGTAGAGACATGCCGTTTGCGCCAGATTCAAGGCCTTGGGCCCAAACCAAAGAACATTTTTGCTTTTCCCTTTATCTTAAGTAGTTAATTAGTTATGAGCGTCGGAAGGTTTCCCTCTTTGTTCCTATGTGTGACGTCATGATCCAGAAACGGGTCCCACCTAGCTCAACACATACCCTTTGGGGGCGCTATTATCTCGGCAACCCCTGGGCGCACGGTCGTAATTCTTGCACCATTTGATAGCAAATCCTTTCAACTCAAATTCCTGTCCGGGACTATCTTAAATAGTTTTCCAGATATAAGCCAAAACGTTTAGCGAATTTTCCACCGACGCCAAAAACTGGTGAACTCCCGGGGGGTCTCACTGGCAAACCCATGGGAGAATCTCCACCAAATTTCACAGAGAAATAGATTAGTTGTTTTCCAACAACTTTCTTTTTTTTTTTTTCTTTTTAAAAAAATTTGGCATCTCCGATCCCACCCGAATTTGGAATGCCCAATTGGGGAACTATGTACAAAGCTTGCTCGTATGCGACCCCTTGCTGCCAACTCAGGATAGTGAGACAGTTCACGGCTCTCCTCCGAAGCACGTGCCTGTCAGCCACTGATTCTTATACACTCGCTGGTTGAATCTTCGCAAGTTCAGAGCGAGGGCGGAGGATACCCGGACATGAACCAACCCGGAGTCTTCCTGACGAGCGCCCGTCTGGCCAACAGGAGGCGCTGGAGCAACGAACAAAGCTGTTATTATTATATACGCAAATCCGGCAGTCCCTTCCCAATTTGAAACCCTGTAGCGCGATAGCCAATTGTGCGCTACTCTGAAAAAGCTACCAACCCCTGCCGGTGGGTACGCCGGGGCTCGAACTCGCGACGTGGTGATCACCTCTGCCTTAACCGTGTGAGCCACCCGGCAGCTCGTTTTCCAACAACTTTCTAATTGGATGTCTTTTTCTAGGATCGATAGTTTGGCATTATCAACGCCCGCCGGGACCCTTGCCAAAACCGCACACAGAAGTCTGGAATAGTCTTGTTTTCCTCAACATCTGTCGGCGGCGGTTGCTTTCCTATTTCAGATAGGGACATCAAAGTTTCACAGGATGATAGAGAATGTTGCATGTCCGGGCGATAGTTTGGTCAGGAATCGCGAGTGAGCACACGGTCCTCCGGCGTGGACTAAGCCAAGGTGCGCTGGTCAGTTGGGCATCTCCCAATAGGAGCAGTATGTTGAAATTAATTCCGGCCAAACTACCGAGGGTAGGAGAACCAAATTTTCGCACCACATCATTGACATGTCCAGCTTCTGAGAGCCATTGACTTTGGACTTCTCCCGAGCACCGGTTTTGCACAAGGAGCCGTAGAAAATGACCATTTTCCCAGCCCAGTTGCATGGCTGGTCACCCCCGCCCCCCCCCTCCCGCGCGCCCCAGTTAAGGTTCTACACCAGCGTCCCTGCCTCCCGCCGGCCGGGAGAGCAGAGTTATCCCGTGCACTGTGTGCGCTCTGCCCTGACAGGTTCATACAGGCTTTAAGAACAGATATGCTAGGAAAAATAGCAATTGTGCCTTAGGCCTGTACATGTAAGTAAGGAATTTGGTCAAATACTGAGTCCGTGTATATGAGGAGCATCGTCTTAGACTATAAACCGGTTAGCTTTGTTTGTGATTACATGATAGGCCTTACGTGGAATATATGCATATAGCCTATGCATGGCATTCACTCAAGCAAGTCAAATTAAATAAAACTCAACCAGTTAAGCAAGTACAACCACTTAAATTGAGAATCATTGAGGTTAGTTATTTAGTGTATATGGACCACCAGAGTGAACATATGGACCGTGTATTGGAACATGATTTGGGAAATGTAGGCTATGTGAAAACTTTTATGAACATTAGGGGCAGTGCGTGGCGGTGTTAATAATAGTTGAAACTGTGAATGTTTTGTCAAAGGTATAGGGTAGTCCAGGAGGGCTAATGGTTGCAAAGCAGGGCCGCTAAATGAAACTGGCCGAGGTCGGTGGCCACTTTTTAGCTCGAGTACGATGGGCTGCGAACGCGTGTCCTATTTCCCAGCATAATGTTTCGTTTTTTGTGATGTCCCGCATTTTATGATGTCCCGCAACAAATTTTACATTTGTTTTTTGTGAAGGATGGCAGACAAGCCGTGAGAAAATGTCCACTTTATTGGCAAAGTTATTTATGTCATGATTCTGCTCTGTCTGTTATGATTCTGTTCTGCTTTGCCATGTTTTTCCTGTCCCTGATCTGTTTGCCATGTTTTATACTGCTGTGTGATTTGGTTTCTGATCTCTGCATTGCCTGACCTTGCTTTGGATTGTGTATCATGATTTGGTTGCTTACTTCATATATTGTTTAGTTTATTTTTGCCATGTTTTGTGTTTTGCCAGTATCCTCATTCCGGTCCATGTTTTACTTTCACCCATGTATTGCACTTTGTCTCCCCCTGTCTGGTCTCTTGTCCTGTTTCTGCTCAAAGCCCCGGTATTGCGTGCCACTCTTTCAGGTGATTTAATGGGCTCTGGATTTCAACCATCCCTTCCAGTCTCGTTTACTTCCTTCGTCTTGCTTTGCAATTTTACTAACCAGTACCAACAGTTTATTGTTTTGTAAAATCTACTAATCTAGACTAACATTGTATATAATACTAACTTACTAATGAGCACTAGGGATTGTATAGCTGCACCTTACTAATTGATTAACAAGCTTTCAGCACTCGCCCTGTTCTAGTCTCCGCCTCTTGCCTTTAACTAATCTTCTTTGCTGCATTTCAGTGGATCAGGGATTGAAACATTGGTTTACATATTTTCCGGGGGCCTTCTCCTAAAAACACTTTTTATATCAGGAGGGGAGAGTGACGAACGTTTACTTAAGTGACATTTCTACAGCAGTACCGCACATTGGTAGACAGACTGGTCACATTGTTTTCCTTTCGGAGATCAAACACTGGCTGTTATGGAGAGCATACTTCTTGCTGGCTTTTCGTCAACTTTGTACAACTCTGTACAATGTACAACCACTACAAGTCGTATTGCGTTTATTGTATTGCTCCCTTTATCGTGACCTCAGCACTACAATCACACCCCATCCCTCTAAAAGTAGCATTTGCATATTGTTGTTTTCTGTACGCGCACAGCCAAATCTAGAGCTCTCCCCTTCTCACATGAATCCCCTCCTATAGCCATCGGAGACTTGAAGTGGTGGTAAGTCTACGTTTAGCTTTTGTTACAGTGTGCCTATAGTAGTGACCAGTAGTTCTGTATGAGTATCGGGCATGTTGGCGCTAGCGCCCCGCACCCTCAGTTACTGCCACTCCCTCCTCGTAACTCCCCTGCGTGCTAGCGGGGGAGGTATGAGGCGGGGATCAGTGGTTGAAAAAAGCAGAGGGAATGGAGAAGGAGTGAGATACCACTGGTGTTTTACATTCTCCTGGACTGGGACAGTTTAGTCGAGCAGAGGAGAGCAATGCTAACAAGTAGTAGCGTCTGATCGACTGAACAGTCATGAAATAAGTTCTATTTCGATACTTTTCCACTTTCTCTAATTGTGGTGCTTTAGTTTAGATGGATGTGTCTTTGTATAATACATTTTATTTTATTTAACCTGGTCGCTTGATATGATAATTATTTGGATAAAGGTTTGACCCTACCACCTAAAAGGACTTATGCACTCTGATAAAAAAAAATTGGTTTTAAGGTTGAAAATTGAAATAATAGATGACAGTTTAACAGTTTTTTAATTTTATGAGACTGACTACTGAGTCTAATTATCACACTTGCATACCAGTGACCGGGAGAATATATATCTTTTTCATTTATTGATACTCCAATGGAAGACTATTGAGGCAAACACGTTAACCTTAGTTCCTCCATTTTTTGAGCAAATGTCCTCCCAGATTAAAGTGCTTACTGTTCTTGATCAACTCTGTCCACAGGCACAAACATAGTCTCCCCTGAAAGGTGACACTCAGTAGATTGAGCTCCAATAGTCAGAATTACTGAGAATATTACCTGAATTGAGTAACAACACTGGAAAAATAAGTTTTGTCCAGCAGAGGATTTTATGTTTTCTTCTGGCCCTGTGGGGCTGTGACTACTAAGCCTCATCAACCGAAACATAATACAGTCACTGCCAGATACCTACCAAACGGCAGGTTCAAACCCTATTCAAAAGTGAACATTTTAATAAATGTTTTCTCCTAATGTCTGTGCGTATTTCAATAAACAATTCTGTGGGCTCCAAATTTCCCTGCTAAGCAAAATCGCGAGAGTCAAAACTCTAGAACAATTTTGAGTTAAGTGTTAAGGCTTTGGTGTTAATTGTGAGAGAGAGAGCTCCGTACTGGTGATGAAACATAATGGCGTGGTGTTAAATCACAGAGTTCATGACATTCAACACCTGTGAGTGTTGTTTTAAACATCCGGGCATTTGGGCAGTCGAGCTTGGAGGGGAATTTGACGGTAGCCATTTTCTTTCACTCCCGTCCAATATGAAAAGACCAGACAAGTTTGTATCTCGTTTCTAAAACTCGTCGTTTAAATGCTTTTTTGCATTAAAATGCGCTCATGTTGGCTTGTCCTTTCAAAATGTGAAAGCATGACGTTACTTTCGTCTAGCTAGCTATTCCCTGCTGAAAAAAGTCAGAGAAACCATTAAGCAACCATTAGGCATATTCTTTTGGTTTCTAATGGTTTCTTGGTGGTTTTGTAATGGTTTCTAATGGCTACTTATGTTTTCCTAATGGTTTGGTTTGTTTTTCTAATGGGATTCTATTATCTCCTACACAAATCAACGGGACTTTAACTGGTCCCTACTAATGGTTCCTACAGAAGTCAAATGGTTCCCTCAGGAATCTATGGTTCCTACAGAAGTCTTAAAGGTTCCTATATGCATTTCTATACCAGTCCAATGGTCACTATTCAGTGGTCTAGTGGGCTCAACATCTCAATTCAATATCTAAAGTAATGTTGTAATTATTCTAGCCTGATAATGAATTGATGCTTTTATATGTAAGCAAAAAACTGATGCTTTTTTCTCCGCAGGAGAATTCCGCTGCAAATCACTAGAGAGAAATACGCTTTAGGAATTGTCACCTTGTTTCCTGCATTGAAAGATCCTCTCTCCAGGAAATGATATGTCAGTATTGTATTTATCTTCATTACATTCCTTGATTAAAATTAAATTTTGCCTTGAACAATGATTAAGACTGGATGAGCTCAACTGTTTACAGTGCCCCTTTGATTATTAATACGTGAATACAAAAAGTTTTACGGCGCATCACTGCCAACCGGCAGTGGTTGGCAGCTTTTTCAAAGAAGCGGACGATTGACTCTTCCGCTACAGGGTTGCAAATTGGGAAGGGAAATATAATAGTTGCTTTGTTCTTTGCTTAAGCGTCTTCTGTTGGCCGAACAGGCACTCGTCAGGAAGATTCTAAGCCTGGTCATGTCCGGGTATCCTCCTCCCTCGTTCTGAACTTGCGAGGATTCAACCAATAAGTGTAAAGAAGCAGTATTGACGTGCTTCGGAGGAGAGCCGTGAACCATCCCTCTCTCCTGAATTGGCTACAAGCCTTGTACATAGTTCACTAATTGGGTATTCCGGATTCGGGTGGGATTGGAGATGCCAAATTTATATTAAAAGAAAAAAAAAGAAAAGGCTGTTTGACAGCAAGGCAAAGAGAAAATGTTCTAAATGTAGCATAAACTGATTTTCTGTTTTGGTGGGGAATGTGCCTTTTTCTAAGGGGCCGAAATAAGTTTTGCATTGCAAATTCAAGTTTATTATGGTGACTTTGAAACAACAAATCCACTGGGGTCAAAGCAAAGGCTTTCACAAGCTTGGGTGTTTATACTTTACACTTCGCAATTTGCCACCAAGTCTAAACTCATCCCTGATGAATATCAATCTTATTTCTTTGTTTCATTCGCAAGAGGCAATAAATACGGCATTGACAAAACACTGACTCCATCTATACAAGATGCAAAAGTATTAGAGCACAATGGAATAATAGTGTCATTTGCTCAAGAGCCTGTCTATGGCACCATTGCACAAATAACGGGCGACAATTTGGGTCTGAACTCAATTCTGGGTCATATGTTGAATCTTTCTCTGCCAGCTACAACTGCAGAAGGTGTCTTATTGATAAAGTATCTGCTCAAACAGTGTTTAGTGAAAGTGACTCCCGTGTGATGTTGCGCACCAAATTAACTCATGAGGGCCATAATTGGGAATCCTTGTCTGTCAAAGGTATTAAGTCTGGGCCAGTCAAATTGCAAAAACTGACTGATGTTGAAAATGCTGATTTGGTTTCAAAGCATTATCAAATAGATTTGTCAACTGAAATAAGTGTCACAAATTGGGTTAAACAGAATGGTATTGAATTTTACTCGGGTCTTGTTGTTTGCACCGATTTTGTTGGCGAGATGCCAGTGTTCAATAAGATTGTTTGCATCTTTCTGAGAAATGAAATTTATTTTTTGGTCTCTGAAATGGGGACTACATTTGTAAAGCATTTTCATGCTTTTCATGTTGAGAGTACGGATCATTTTTCATTTGTTACACCTCATGACTTGAGATACTTCAAGCCCATTGATGTCCAGATGTCTTATGGTTCATACTCATTTTTCTATGTTGCACCAGATGGCTGCATTGTATAGGGTTAGTTGCTGTTGTACCTCATGTCATGCTAGTATTGTATAAGGTCCTTGTATAGAGTTCTAAGTACCCTGCACCTTGTCAAATGCAATGCGAGGCCCTTTCTGAAGGAAAAAATAAATGTATTTTTCATTGGAGTGTGTTTTGGAGTGATTATTGCACTCTATGGGTGGTGGAGGGTAAGACTAAAACCAACATATTATACATTTATAACTCTAATAATTTTTATTTTGGTGAAAAAAGTACCCTGTATTAGTAGTGTTGTATACACTAGTTGAGTATACATTTGTGTTACCTGCTGCACCAGTGCAGAGTTGATTAGTTATTTTATTAGTGTCTCTAGTGAGTGAACTTTTAACAATGATTAAGTGTTCTTTTCACCCATTGTGGAGGCAATATTCTTCACTTATAGAGTTACTTGGTTAACACTGTCATAGTGTAATTGATTTTAACTCATCCACTGCGGTGTCAACAATTTTACACTCTCAGAGTTTGTTTGGTAACACCGTCAAAGTGTTAATAATGTTAACTCTTTTGAAAGTGTGAATTTAACACTAAACTAGTGGTTCCCATATAAACACTGGGTAAGTGTTAATTTTAACCGTGAGGGTGTTAAATTTGCATTTCCAAATTTGCCGTGCGTGTTTCTGATCGTGGTCACTAGGATTTGCTTGAGGTTTATAACTTCCATCTTCCTGGTCTTTTTCCCCAATTGGAGCTGAATTTTCAGTGAAAAGTTCAATCCTAATTACCAGCATTGGTCTGCAATTGTAGCTGCATCATACGGTCTCTTTCAAAGCTCCTTCGCTTCATTGACAAAATCTCTCATTGTCAGACACAATTGAAACAATTCAGCATCTTAACATTAATCCCTTGGCGACCATACCCATCTGCCTTTTAGAAGCTCCAGACGATTGGCTGTCCGTGTAAACTAAATGAATTTGATTTTCAGTGAGGGCTGATAAGCTAAAACATGTACTGTGCAGATAGATCAGCTCATAATAGCCAGTGGGAGCACAACGTTTTTCCTGAAGGGCTACAGTAAAATCTACAGCACTGCACCTAGAGTATAAGGTGAAATTATAGTGAAATTCACGTAGATGCGCTGCAGCCATGTCAAAGCAGCATTTGTGATGTTTCTCCAAACTTGCTTGTTTTGCAGATTAAAACCAGGACGGGTTTTGATCGTCGGACCATTGCCAAGGTATAGACATCATTTAGGGCTGTCACCTTTAAAGAAAAACAACTTTGAAACTTTTTTTATCTGTTATTAAGCCGCACTCAACAGTAGTAGAACACAACAACAGTATCTGCAGAGATGCCAAGTCTCACATGTGAGTCTCTGGCATTCAAGTTACTGTGCAGTAGTCAGCAATTATTCTATCAACGTGCACTGAAGAAATTCACTTGCGGAATTTAAGTCATTGTGCATTAAGTTAATCATTTTCACCTGCATTATTGTGAATTTCCCTACCAGTGAAACAGAAATTGATCATGACTTGGGAATTCTCACGCTTGTCTTTACTGACGGATTGAAAGCAATGGAATTGCAAAAAGACGTTTCAAATGGTCTTATTTTATTTAAACGATCATGAAACCCGCATGCATTGTTTTCGATGTCTGAGTGTAGTGAGAGTATATAGAGTATTGGAAATACTATTTTTGCAGTAGTATTTGCATCAGAAAATAGCTTATGCAGTTTGATTTCTGAGTCCTTACACTTTCAGACAACATAGAGTTCCCCAATGTTGCACCGTATTTGACTGTATATCGCTATTATACATAGCGGCTCTTGCTAAGGCCAAAGTTCTCCAAAGGGTTAATCCATCCTCATTATTATATTAGTGGCACATCACTAAATGGTCAGCCTGGATTTCAGCACTTAGCGCAGGGCTGCACTTCATGCGTGGCCAGCACTGCATCGCAATTCAAAACAGCCATGTCATTTACTCTGTAGAGAACCATACACGCATCTGCAGCCATGCCTGAAAACTTGACAACTTCTTAAACGGTCTGGGACAATGAGGTGAAATATTTAGCAGCGACGCTCAAATGAACAGAAATGTGTGCAGAGTCACCGATAACAAGGCTCTACGAGAGCGGGATCTGCACATCTGTATTGAGGAGGCCTCGGGAGCTTCTAGATTCAAGTCCAAGTGTAGCTTCAATCAAGGCAACTATTGGGCCCCTCAGCAAGGGCCATACTAGTTACTGCCAAGGGGGAAATGGCCCCTGCTTACTCTGATCAACTCTGAGTACTTTAGAAAGCATCCCTTAAGTAATGATGCTGAAATGTCAATGCTTTTCAACTTCCAGCAGCCAACACCTCAGAATTCTTTCCTGTCGTACATGGAGACCACTCCAATATGGCATCTTTGCAAAAAGCAATCTGGAGAGTCTTCAATGGCTACTGAGTTTGCCTGGAGAGTAAAACCTGGAACAGATCATTTGACTTCAGTCCATGCTCTAGATCTGGGACAGGTCCACACGGCTTTTGTTACTGCACTTATCCAGCTAACTCCAGCCGTAATCCCGCTTTGCAAAACCTTGGAATTGGTTTTGCGGTATTCATCATCATAATGTTAACATTCTTGAAGGAACACAACGCCTAGGCCAGGGCTAGCCACCCCTAGTCCTGGAGAACTGCAATGTCTGCTGGTTTTTTAGTGTTACTCAGCACTTGATTGATGAACTATAGCAGTTGATTATACACTTCACTTATCTCACCTGGTGTCTTAGGTTTAAATCAGGTTGAGAAAAGGAAACTCTGCACACCCTCTGGCTCTACAGCACCAGCGTTATCCACCTCTGCTCTATAAACTTTTATCTGCACTCTGTACTTCTACTTTGCCTGCAACTATGCTAAATATCTGCTGCCGGATAGCTCACTCAGTTAAGGCACTGCATTGCAGAGCAAAAGTGACTATCACGCCGCGGGTTCGAGCCCAAGTCGTTCCGGTCGGCAGCTTTTTCAGAGTAGCGCACAATTGGCTATAGCGCTACAGGGTTTCAAATTGGGAAGGGACTTTCAGAGATGGGAAATAAAATAAACAGCTCTGTTCGTTGCTCAAGCGCCTCCTGCTGGCCAGACAGGCGCTCGTCAGGAAGACTCTAAGCCTGGTCATGTCTGGGTATCCACCGCCCTCGTTCTGAACTTGCGAAGATTCAACCAATGAGTGTATAAGAAGTGGTGGCTGACAGGCACGTGCTTCGAAGGAGAGTCGTGCACTCGCTTCACTCTCCTGAATTGGCAACAAGGGGTCGCAAACGAGCAAGCCTTGTACATAGTTCATCAACCGGGCATTCCAGATTCGGGTAGGATTGGATATGCCAAATTTATTTTTTTTAAAATACGCTAAATATCCAACCACATTGACAAATCTTGGTTAACACGTACACTCTATTTACATGAGGCCGGCTATTTTCATAAACGAACATTTCACCGTCTCCGTTTTCAAAAATAATATCATGCACACGTATCAGTTTTCAGAAAAGTTTTTGTTTACATGTACCCGTGTACATGTCGTCAAGACCATATCAAACCTGTAGGTGGCAGTGTAACGATAAGCTCAAGCCCACGTTAGCCAATCAGAATCCCGAAAATAACAACAACAGAAACGAATCACGATCATCCATGATTACCACCTCACATCAGCTGCCTAAAACTCTGTTTTTCTCAGTTTACATGCAAACTTGCAATCAAAGTTTTCCAAAATCTCCACTCTGAGTTTTTAGAAAGAATCGTTTTCAGAGGGAAATTCTCTGTTTGCATGTAAACGAAGGGCACAAACGGAGGGAAATGTGTCCGTTTGTCAAAATAACCGTGTACGTGTAAATGGGGTCGTAGATCGCTGTCACAACCTTCAAGTCAGCTTAATTGGCTCTATGAGTCTTGTGGGTTGTTTCTGCTAATTGCTTTATTGGCTCATTATTACCAAATTAAACCTGAGGCACCAGGTGAGATCAGTTAAGTGAGTAATCCATCAATCAAGTGCTGAGTAACACCAAAAATCAGCAGACACTGTGGCTGTTGCGGTGGTTGGCTACCCCTGGTCGAGGCCAACTTCCATACAAATTAACCCACTGCTGATTGTTTCCTTTAAAAATAATCACACCTAGCCAACAAAGGGCAGCATTTCTTCTGCTGAATCACTTCTGAAGAGGACTTTTACTCCGCTTGACTGTTGATCTCCACCAACAACTACGGCCCCTTTTCCTTTTCATGTTTTGTTCCGACATTTTTCTAACTTTCAAGCATCCAAATTTTTCACCCCCGCCCTCCCTTCTCTTCTGGATGGAGAATATTCTGAATAGGTCTCTGTCCTGAGCAAGGCTTAAATATTGCAATGTACATTTACGTGCGATTAGCACAGTGCTAACATGCTATAGATGGAGCTTACAGCCTGATTTTAGTCTTTGTCTCAGACAGTTGGTGGTTCAAGTGTCAGTGCAGCCGCATATAACTGTTGGGGCCTTGAACAAGGCCCTTAATCCATTGCTCCATGAGGATGCCAGGGCTCGCAAAATTTCTAGAATGAATGGTAGTCCATCGAGCAAGCGCAAGTGAATCCCTGGTTGCCCGAAAAGTTTTTCCCTTGCCCAAGACCTCGCCGAATTCGGCCTTAATGCCTCATTTCCACTACGTTGCACAGTTAAAAGCTTAGATACATTTAGGATCAGAAAGGGGTCAATGTCAACATGAAATGCAGCTCATGGCTCTCAGCTTTCCCCATTCTACTTGTTAATTAGTTAGCTCATTGTCTAATTTGTTCCCCTGCCCCCTTTCACTCCTCATTGCTCTCACTCGTCTGCTTTGAGTTTGAGCTAATGTCCAGTGACTTGATTTGACTTGGACATGATGACTTGGTCACAACTCTGGTGTTTTTACACATTACATTCATGGTAATCATCATGCATTTGTGCGCTCTGAGCTTCACCAACCATGTAACCAACATCTCAGTTACCGTTTGAAAAGGTTTTACAACTTTTGCTGTTCATTACGAACAGAGACAAAAATCATCAGCACCGAAAAGTGTATAATTAGTGAGGAGCGTTGGCGGCATTTTCATAAAGGAAATTTGAATTACGATGTATATTCATCAACACCAACAAATGTTCATTATTACCATGCATTCTTTCACACCACTAAACATTTGTTTATATCAATAGAACTAGCGTTTAGCGTAGCGTTTAATGACTTCTCCCTACTCTCTTTTACGCAAAAAAGCGGTAGAGCTGGTACCACGTAGCAGAAATGGGGCATAAATTACTGTTACATTTTGTCCATTTAATGGACGTCAGTATGTTCTACATGATAATCTGATCATTGATCACTGACTCATTGAGTACACTCACCAGAATATCGGTAAAACATAGGCCTTAGACTATGTACTGACATCCCGTTGCAAACATCTGATGGCAAAATCAACTGCTGACATTTTACAATGGCACACGATCGAAATATTCAACAATTGTTGAAGGGTTGTGTAATTAAATCTTATAATTGGTTGAAAGTGGTTGTGTTCTTCTCGAAAAATCATTTACAACCTTAAGGCTTTCCATTTTTTTTCTGTTTTGAAATGGCGTTCAAAATAAATTTGTTCGTTGGAGGCAATGACATGCATTACGGTCTTTCGACTCTAAATCAGAAAAAAAAAAAAAAAAACAATTATGGATGCTTCATAATCTCTTTTGACTGACTATAAGCTGCACGATAAGCGGTACGTGTACAACTCTAAAAACAAAATCAGATATATTTTAGCTCCTGGATTGTAGCGATTTAGGTGATATATTTTTTTAAGCTACATTTAACTCTTAATGAATGAATGAATGAGCACCAGGCGCACAATCTGGGGTGCGCAGTGAGTGGTTTAAACCGGCACCCGTAAGTCCTCAGACTCATGTTGTGAAGTGAAATGACAGCAAAGCCTTTTATCTAATGGGTTGTTTTGTTTTGCTATTTATTTTGACATGGTGCGCATACTCTAACGAACATAAACAACTTCCTTATAATATTTATTAAGTAATCAGTCTTCAAAGTATTTATCTAAGTGTTTTACAGTTCCACATTAACTCAGTCTCTGGCTTCAATGTCTCATTTTGAAATTTGTGTGTTGCTCTGACAGTGGCCGATTAGCTTCTTCAAGTGCAACATCACAACATATTCTTGCTTGGGATATAGTGTTGCTGGTTTTAAAGGAAAACGTGCCCTCGTATTGTCGTAAGATTGATGGGTAGAGAGTTTAAATGCTCGCATTCATAGTCCCACACCCACTCGAAGTCCACAGACACTGCCTGGTCACCCCCTCTGTCAATGTGGCCGCCGCTACAAAACTGGAAAAAAATGTGGAAAGTTGTATGAATTATTCCTCTCTTCCCCTCATGTGCAACCACAAGCCTGTCATTTCAGTTCTGAGGTGTTTGAAATGAAACGCGATGTAGGAAAGATGCGAGTCTAGAATATGGCTTTAGATGAATAACGTAAATATTAAATAAATATATCCACTTTGCTGTGCTGTGGGCCTCATTAAACAACAACACATAAAAAGCAACAACAAATGTCGATAAAAGTTTTGCTTCTCTCACTCAAACATTACATTGTAACCATGTTCCGAGAAAGCGATTTTGTGAGTGACTGTTCAATGGAATGGCCATCCGACGTGATTCCTAGGGTGATTCGTATGCCTTGTATGTGCCTTAATTCCCCTGTTTGATGGTTGGGAATCAAGTCATTGCTTATGCCTGCACCAACCAAACTAGACCGCGGCTGATCAAAATCCTGCTATTTGGCTACATGGCACTTGGCAGCCAGTAATTGGACAGTTGTGACAGTCAGGCCTAAAATATTGTGAAATAGGCCATAGGTTTTCAGCAACAAATCGGATTTTGTTTCAAATGTATTTAGTGGCCGCATTGGTACAGTGAATAAAACGTTAAGATTGGAAATGTAAATTAGGGGAGCGCCAGTGCGAAAGTAACTCTGGACGAAAGTAATATGGCGATTTACTCACAGCCATCCGCACTTTGATGCATCATACTAGGTCAGCAAGGGCAGCTCGCGCCCCTCTCCAGACTCGCAAACATTCTTGAAGACTCCAGTCTTCCTCGCGGCACAAGACCGAGGAGACCGTTTTCCACAGTGGTGAGTAAATTTAGACTAATGGTAAACTTTTTTGATTTAAAGATTGTCTTTATCGCTCCACGTCTCATATTTATGATGAAATGATAGGTCATTTAGTTTTGTAACACATCCTGAAGCTTGAAATGTCAGAATTTTTCCTCTTTAGAAGCAATCCTCGTTCAAATGCCAGGAGTCACTGTCAGGACTGAAGTAGCAACGGTTACGTTCGTCCCTCTCTGCTAATGCAGCTGCATTTTGTGTTTAAAAGCTCATTAAAAATGTGTGTTATATTTTACTGACAAAAAAATGCCAAGAGCTAGGGTCAGAACTACCCAGAGAGGAACGGTTGACCCGGAGGTTTACGCAAGGGCCTTTTTTGGTGTCCGAAAAGGCGAGAGTAGAAGGAGGGCAGCAGAGGTGCATGGCGTTTGTCATGTCACCCTGTTCAGGTACTGCAAGAGGAGGGTAGCGGCAGGAGGGCAGCAGACTAGGGCCCTGGGGTTCAAGGCTCACAACAAAGTCTTCACAGAGGAACGGAAGAAGAGACTGCAGGCATATAACATAACATAACATAACATGAATGGCAAGAACAGGCCTTTCAGCCCAACTATGCTCGCCAGTTTCTTTATACTATTGTGAATATATCCCTTCAGATACTCATTGACTCAATGGTATCTAGCTTTAAGTTAAGCCTGCTCTTGAAAACCTCCAAGGTCTCTGCCTGAACAATATGGTCAGGCCAAAATCCAAGTACATGATGTCATAAGCCCTGCTCTGGTCATAATTCTAGGTGGCCTCTTCAAAAAATTCCAAAATGTTTGTTAGGCATGACCTTCCCTTACGAAAACCATGTTGGCTATCCCTCAAGATACTGTTATGTTCAAGAAATAAGTCCAGCTCATCTTTTATGATAGATTCCAATATCCATCCATCCATTTTCTATACCCACTTATTCCTCACTAGGGACACGGGGCGAGCTGGAGCCTATCCCAGCTGACTATGGGCAAAGGCAGGGACCCACCCTGAACAGGTTGCCAATCCATCGCAGGGCACACACACCATTCACTCTCACACTCATACCTATGGGCAATTTGATGTCTCCAATTAGCCTGATATGCATGTCTTTGGACTGTGGGAGGAAACCGGAGTACCCGGCGAAAACCCACACAACACGGGGAGAACGTGCAAACTCCACACAGAAAGGCCCCAGGCCGGATTCAAACCCACGACCTTCTTGCTGTGAGGCAGCAATGCTAACCACTGTGCCACCGTGCCGCCCCAGATTCCAATATTTTGCATGCAATGCAAGTTAAACTGACTGGCCTGTAGTTTCCTGGCTCGGTACGGTCCCCTTTCTTATATATTGATATTATATTGCCCTGTTTCCAATCATTTGGTATTTCTCCGCTTTCTATAGACCGCAAGAAGACCGCTTAAAGATGACCTCACCAACTTACCTGAGCACTCTAGGATATAAGCCATATATAAAGAGAGCAGCTGATACATATTTTTGCCGGAGTCCTTAAGAGGTTGGAGTAACACCGCAGACAGAGCTACACCACTACCGCCGTATAGCAAGCACCTCCGCTCCGGATCTGCCCCGGCTCCAGCTGATCCGGCTTGCTATCTGGGTAACCTCTTTTTTATGCTGTTTTAGGTGTGAAAGTTTGCATATGAGCTGGCCGAAAATATTGGCCTCAAAACTCCATGTTCATGGAAGAAAAACCAGATGGAAGGAAAGGATTGGCTCACCTCCTTCCTCAAGTGCAGCAAAACCCTGTCCATCCATCAACCTCAAGCCACCAGCATGTCCAGTTCCACTAGCTTCAACAAGACCAATGTGACAGCGTTTTTTTAACAATCTAATGACTGTCCTCACCTGCTATAATCTTGAAGCAAAGGACATCTGGAACATGAATGAAACAGGTAAAAATTTATATTTAGATAAATTAAAAACCAACAGATATTTTCAGTGAGGCAGACTTTGCTCCAGCTTTTGTGCCGAACGTCCTGCACCAGCACTAGCTCCATTCCCAGTGCCAACGCCAGCTCCATCACCAGCGCCCTCTTCATCACCAATGTCCGCTCCATCACCAGCGCCCGCTCTCTTAAGACACCAACAACCTAACCAGAGCCCATTTGAGCTGCATCCCCATGAGTTTGCCATCCCTGTAGATGGTGAGAGTTAGTGTCATGCATTCCTGTTGATGGTGTGAGTCTTTAAATGTGCATGCTGAGCCGTGCCAAGCAACTCTTTTCATATTATCTATCCAGGTATGCTTGTGGTTCCAGGAACATCTAGTGGCACGCCAGTACAGAGGTTCAGCCCAGAAAAGGTTTGCCTTTCCAAAGGCTGGCTGGAGGAAAGAAAATAAAAGGAGAGGCAGAAAGAGGTGAGCATAGTGTCATTTTAAACTCGTCTTGATTCTCTTGCTTGTATAAAAACCAGCTGATTCTGACTATAATCTCATTGAATGTTGCAGGTCAACAGCAATACTGACGACACCCCAGTAAAAGCTGCTGTGGAGGAGGAGAGTCGGCAGAGGGGCCAGAGAAAACAGTCTTCAAAACTCCCAAAGAAAATGAGGCTTAGTGGACACACTGAAACCATAGTTTCTCAGGGCAGTGATGAGGAATGTCTTGTTCGTGGGGAGACATTTGCCTCATCTGTGCCTGGAGAAGTGTGGGTGTGGTGCATCTTTTGTCTGCTGTGGTCACATGAGTCATGAACTGAGGGTGCCCCTCATTATGTCTGTCACAACTGTGATAATGAGTGAAGTAATTTCATAATTTTTATAAATGGATCAATTGCACATTAAGCATGCTCACATTCACTTTTGAAACATTTGAAGCCAATTGAAGTGTTTAAAACAAATATTTGACTGTTTTTGCTTCTGTTTTAAGGACAGTAATTTAAAAAGATTCCAGTAAATTTGATCACGTTACTGCCCGTGCATTACTTTCATTCCGGCTGGATGGGTCGAAAGTAGCAATGCGCAACTTCTGTTCGACGTAAAACTATGCCGAAGTCAATACATATGGTGATGATTTAGCACCTGTTATTGACAGACCACACACGAAAGTAGTTAATCGCTCCGAAAATTTTTTTCGGTCTGTAACGTTATCTTTTAAAATGACGTCCATGTGAAAAATGTTACTTTCGTACCAGCTCTCCCCTACTATGTGGCGTGAAACTTTCAGCCAGCCCGTCGGGCAAGCACCTCTTAATTTCTGCTTGTCTGACAAAATCTTTACTAGTCACGGGCACTCAGAAAAGCGATTTTTCGAGCCCTGCATAACTGAGTCAACTGTAAGTGGCTTTGGATAAATACATCAGAAAAGTAATGGTAATCAAATGTAACACCGATAGGCCATTAATCATTTGTCTCTAACAATGATAAATCCGCAAAGGATCATGAAACCATTCCAGTTATTTACGTAGTTGCTGAAGTGTTTGCAAATGAGGCATGAAGAGTTAAAACCAGAACACTCTCATTCCCCCTGGTCATACAGTGATATACCTGAGCAAGCGTCGATACAGGATGATAAAGGAGGCTTTTGACATCCTGACATAATATTGAGGTTCAAGATTCAGGATAGGGTTAGGGTTAGGGGGTAGGATTCGTTTTTGCACTGGTATCAAATAAAGATGCCAAAAACCTCCTTTTTTCATCATACATCGACACATGGGCAGGTAGCATCACTATATGCCGATCGGGATGAGAGTGGGCTCTTCAAATGTCACAAGATGTTTGTACATAAATCATGAAAATGCACTGAGAATATGGGAATCCAAAACTATTAAATATCAATATTAATGAATCCTCACTGGTAGTTTTGCATTGTTAAAGAGGTATTCATGTGTTTTTTTTTTTCTCCCCTGAGAACTGACCTGGTCATGTTGACTAAAGTACTGTTGGGGTAATGGCCTCGCACAGAACACCAATGTTGGGAAAAGTGCAATTTGCCTAATGATATCAATATTATTAATTTGACTATTCAAAAATATGATATAGTAATATTGATATTAAATATTAATATAATTACCTCGGGGCACCACCCTTCCTCAGTGAAGGGAAAACGATAGCCAATTAATAAAACCTCAGTCTCAATATCTGCTAAGCTATTAATTTGGAAATTGATTAATAATTAAATTAATAATTGTAACCAACTTACCCAATTAATAGTTAGATTGAAGGCTTTGGAGTTCTATAGAAGAGGTTGGCAGTTTCGTTCACTCTTGTACAACATTAATAACCACAGCATATGTCTTTAAAGGAATATTTATTTAAATGAAACAAATAAAACACACAATCTAAACTACACTAAACACTACATACACAATGAAGGAGGTGTGTGTGTGTCTGTGTGTGTGTGTGCGCGCGTGCGTGCGGGTGTGGGTGAGAGAGAACAAAAGGGATGATCTGAGGTGTGAGTGGGGGGGGCCTTGCTGACCATGTGGAGTGGGGGAAGGCAACCCTACTGTAACAAAGACCAAATCTTTGTAGCAATGGAAAGTTTAGAGTTTTAAAGTCAGTCAAATGACTTAAAATGCTCAATGTTGTTTGTGTTTGTGTGTATTACGTTAATGTGTGTGTTTTGCACAGGAAAGGCGCCATGTTAGTCGACAGGAGGTTATTTGCATGCAAGAGCTTGTCTGCTATACATTAATACCACCCTGTCCAACTAAAACACAATCCTAAAAACAATCACAACAACTATCATTTAACAAATACAAACAGTCACTTTTAGTCTTAGAGGAAGATTTGTGCCCAGTTGTTACCAGTCCTTAGTTGGGGAAAGAGGTTTGGAGGTTGCTGGAGGATCCAATCACGGGTGATGCTGATCCGGCTGGAAGAGCGGTTCTGGTGCTGTCTGTGTCTTTGGTGTGGGGAGAGGAGGGAAGCTGGCCGCTCCTCAAAAGCAAGCTGTTTCTTCAACTCTTGCTGTACTCCTGGTAGCCTGGCAGATTCTTCAGCATGGCCAGTCTATGCTGGGCCTAAGAGGTGGGGGAGGGGTTCCCCAGCCTGAGCAGTCCACAGGGGTCCAGGAGCCTCTCCAAGGGAGAGAGAGAGTCCAGAGCTCCAAGAGAGGATCCAAGAGAAGAGAGAGATAAAATGGTTGACCACTGCTTTTATGTGCCTGGCCTGCTGGCGGGAGGGGCTTGCAGGCAGCAAGTGGTCATGGGAAGTCCTGGACTCCATTTTGTCTCCTCACATATGAAAGGCTTTCCTCTGTGTGACCCCAACATCCCCCCTTAGGTCTTGGGGTGACACCCGATGTGTCATCCCAAGAGCTCAAAGGTTTAGTCCATGGAGGGAAGGGTGCATTTGTCAGTTCTTTCCAGGTGTAACAACTGGGCAGAGTGTAACTAACTGGGCATTAGTTGTCTAAACTCAAAGTAAAAGTTACAAACAAAACCAGATAACACACTTGGAAATGACAGATTCAAAATGTATAACCAATGATGTTGCTCATCAGGGTTAGAGAGAAATGGAATGTTAATGTTGTTATTTGTTATATGCAGAGAAGAATGGCCCCTACAATGATAAAGCCATTTTTTGGAGCATCCAAGAGTGTGTTTTGGTACACCCTTTGGATCTGATGACAAAATTGACTATTCATGTAGAATTCTTCACACACTTTACAAATTTTTGTCCTTCAGGCAGGTGTAACTGCAGAAGGGTGTCATCACATTACCATAATCTCAACATCCTAATGGCTGTATCATGGTTTTGTGTACATCATGTGACTGTAATGTCCTAAAATGGTGTGCAACAAGGACAGGTGTATGACTAGCTGTGTTCTAGGTTAGCATGAGTCATACTGTTTACAAAGTACTGCTGAGGAGTTAACTCCAAGTGTACTTGCAAAATCAGACCGTGGTGCATAGTTACAATCAGAATTACTGCAGTTGCTGCTGTGGCGAACAAATCAAAATCCTGCATGTAACCATAAGAAAGGTCAGGAGAGTTACGCTGTCAAGATGGTCAAAGCATTGGTACAGGGTGAGCTGTGTAAACTATGACTTTTTAAAGCGAACTCTGGGGCGTGTATGTTTTGGGCTGTAATGACCCATAAAGCCGGAGGCAGATGGGCATTCAGAGGCACTGTCACTGTCAGATAGGTGCTGATCATGTTCTGAATTGTCCTCAGAGATGCTCTGATCATCATCTGAACCATCCAGAGTCTGACCGTGTGTCTGGGCCAGGATTTCTGCGTATGGCTTCCTACAGCTTCTGCTGAGGGCGTGCCCATCTCTACGCAGATGGTGGACATGGCGGCTACGCTCACTGTCCCTATGAGGCTGTTTCTCACCCCCCTTAGCTCTGTGGCGAGGGTGAGGTTTGGAGATAGAACGCCTGCATGAGAGGTCCGTGTTTGAGCTGGCAGGCTCAGTGGTTACCACCCTTGCCTTGGAAGTGACAACAGTTTCCCAAGCCACCTGTGTCACCTTCCTGATCTCCTGCATGGAGGGGTTCCCCTGACACGTCCTGAGTGTAACGTGATTGCGTATACACGGGTGCAGGTTGCGCAAGAACAAAGACTCGAAGGTTGGGTTTTCTTCTAAGCCTGGGGTATTCTTACCTTGGAAATATGTGTGCCTCAAACGATTAAAATATTCCCTAGGGTTTTCTGTGCGGGAATGTTTAACTTGGAAGGCCTCAACCATTGAACTAATGTCATCAATACTAGAAGAAAATTCTTCCCTCAGTGCATGACATAGCTCACTGCAGTCATCTCTGACACTGGGAGGCTGTATCTGGATAAACTTGTGAACCGCTTTTGAGCTGGTTTTCCACACAAGTTTAACCTTTTCCCTTTCACTAGCTTGAGGAAAGTCGACAAGACTGTAGTCTATCTCCCTCAAGTAATTTTCAACATTATGATCAGAGTTTCCTGGATCAAAATGGTCGATGTCTTGAGCTAAACTCTCAAGCACTTCAAAACGAGGAAACTGTGTGTTCCTATCTGGTGAAGGCGAGGCTAAGCTAAGGCTAGAGTCAGGTAAATAGGTAGGGGCTGGACAGTCTTGAAAAGCTCCGCCCCCTTTATGGAGTGATGCACATCAGTAACCCTGTCATATCTCATTGGCTGAGAATGACATGGGGCAGAATCTGTTCTCGACCAAAAGCTAGATGTGTCAAAGTCTGGGTTGACAACATGGGAAGTCAGGCAGCGGTTAGCTCTGTTTCTCAGTGGAGTCTGAGGTGCTGACTTCATTCCCAAATCCTTGGCGCTGGTTGGGAATCGTTCAAATATTTTTGGAGAAACTGGAGCTAATGTTTCACTACTGGAGGACAGTGAACTGGAGTAGCCAGAGTCACATGGGCTGAACGACTGTGGAATGGAAACACGTTCTGTTTTAAGCCACAAAAGTTCCTCCTTGTGCGAGCAGAGGTCTGACTCTGCTGCATGTAGGTCTGTCAAATAGCGCATGGCTTTGCTATTAGCTGATTTAAGTTCTTTGAGAAGCTCAGCATTTTGCGCTCTAAGGGTGTCTATCTCAAATTCTAGGGCAGTTTTGCTTTGGACAGCAAGACGGGTCTGTCTGTGAAAGATCAACAGCAGACATCTCAACAATGGGCCTTTGGATGCGTTCTGAGCATCGTACCTGTTGTTGAATAGAGAGTCTATTTCTTTGACACACTCACTGAAATTCAGCTTACTGATGAACTCAGGATAGCCAGGCTTCAGGCTCTGTGCTACAGAAGAAATAAGCTGCTCTACACAGGGGTTGTCCATTGTTGGATCTAAGAGATAAGGTAAATATAAAGTTGTCTGATACAACACAAGGAATTTGGCTAACTATGGTGTTCCGGTAGCAGACACCTTAATGTGTAACAGAAATACACTAGATTTAGCCAATCACTGGGGCCTACACTGTAAATACAGCTTCTGTGATCAGATAGCTACAGCACCAACTAGTGGTAACAGTGGGCACAACAAGAAGAATGCAGTTCGCTTATAAACTTGCAATAAAACACACTAACTGAAACAGGGAGCTACAGTTAGGGAATTGTCTCAAGGAACTTGTTGAAGCTAATGCACATGGTTGCACAGCTAGCTCAATCTTGGGCTCTATTGTCAAATAAGGCTGAAATGCATGGCAGTGACAGCCTATTTACTCTCTCTGTTACACAGGGCCGTGGGCGCGCTGTGTCTTAAGTCAAAATGTAGCACTTGCTTTACAACAAATGACAGCAGGATAAAATTTAATTGAATGTGTGGCATTCAAATGCTGAACCAACTCTCGTTACAAGTTACTGCACAATAGATTGACCTGTATGCACCAGCAGCAATAGCAACCCTTCTTAGTGTAACTATTGGGACTTAAAAGACTAGTTCACAACACAAAATCTCTCACAAATTATTTGGTCACTTAAATAAAATAATATTCACCACAATGTACTAGTTTCAAAGTACAGTCGGATGTCTACACCTGAAGCAGACTAAAAGGGGTGAATACAAAGACGTTTGGCAACTGAAATCGTGAAGATTTTGGACTGGCCAAGGTTATGCTAAATGTGATATTAATATTGTACAATTATGAACAAAATGCCAACAGTACTATCCTCACACGGGGCACCAATGTTGGGGTAATGGCCTCGCACAGAACACCAATGTTGGGAAAAATGCAATTTGCCTAATGATATCAATATTATTAATTTGACTATCCAAAAATATGATATAGTAATATTAATATTAAATATTAATATAATTACCTCGGGGCACCACCCTTCCTCAGTGAAGGGAAAACGATAGCCAATTAATAAAACCTCAGTCTCAATATCTGCTAAGCTATTAATTTGGAAATTGATTAATAATTAAATTAATAATTGTAACCAACTTACCCAATTAATAGTTAGATTGAAGGCTTTGGAGTTCTATAGAAGAGGTTGGCAGTTTCGTTCACTCTTGTACAACATTAATAACCACAGCATATGTCTTTAAAGGAATATTTATTTAAATGAAACAAATAAAACACACAATCTAAACTACACTAAACACTATATACACAATGAAGGAGGTGTGTGTGTGTCTGTGTGTGTGTGCGCGCGTGCGTGCGGGTGTGGGTGAGAGAGAACAAAAGGGATGATCTGAGGTGTGAGTGGGGGGGGGCCTTGCTGACCATGTGGAGTGGGGGAAGGCAACCCTACTGTAACAAAGACCAAATCTTTGTAGCAATGGAAAGTTTAGAGTTTTAAAGTCAGTCAAATGACTTAAAATGCTCAATGTTGTTTGTGTTTGTGTGTATTACGTTAATGTGTGTGTTTTGCACAGGAAAGGCGCCGTGTTAGTCGACAGGAGGTTATTTGCATGCAAGAGCTTGTCTGCTATACATTAATACCACCCTGTCCAACTAAAACACAATCCTAAAAACAATCACAACAACTATCATTTAACAAATACAAACAGTCACTTTTAGTCTTAAAGGAAGATTTGTGCCCAGTTGTTACCAGTCCTTAGTTGGGGAAAGAGGTTTGGAGGTTGCTGGAGGATCCAATCACGGGTGATGTTGATCCGGCTGGAAGAGCGGTTCTGGTGCTGTCTGTGTCTTTGGTGTAGGGAGAGGAGGAAAGCTGGCCGCTCCTCAAAAGCAAGCTGTTTCTTCAACTCTTGCTGTACTCCTGGTAGCCTGGCAGATTCTTCAGCATGGCCAGTCTATGCTGGGCCTAAGAGGTGGGGGAGGGGTTCCCCAGCCTGAGCAGTCCACAGGGGTCCAGGAGCCTCTCCAAGGGAGAGAGAGAGTCCAGAGCTCCAAGAGAGGATCCAAGAGAAGAGAGAGATAAAATGGTTGACCACTGCTTTTATGTGCCTGGCCTGCTGGCGGGAGGGGCTTGCAGGCAGCAAGTGGTCATGGGAAGTCCTGGACTCCATTTTGTCTCCTCACATATGAAAGGCTTTCCTCTGTGTGACCCCAACAGTACTAAAACGTTGTTCAAACAGAGGGGTTCTGTGACATGTTGCCCTGGGCAGTGGCATTCCTGAATGGTAAAATAACCATCTTCTGTCCGGAAAGTAAATGCCATTTTATTCTTGGCAGCCAGACCACAGAATCCAGCTTATTTTATACCTGCCTTAGCCTGCCAATCAAAGCATCAGGAAGCGTTAGTCCAGCAGTGAAAGCATTAATGGAATAAAAAAAAAAAACAGCTCACAGAGCACTCTATGCAATAAAGACTGCAAAATAAATACACCGATTTCCATTTCATCCAAACACTCTGACGGAATTAGCCAGCGGCGTGGACAGGGAATTAAGGGTGCATTCTGTTAGTGTTCTACAGAAAGACTAAAAGCTGAATTTTCACAGAAAGCATCTAACTAGAGGAGAAGAAAAAAATATTCTGATAATGTTTCAGGGCCAGAATTAATGCTTCCATTAATGATACAAATTTATAAAGGGGGCAAAAGATTCTGGGTGCACTCTCTGTATAATGAAATCAACAAAACAAGTTATGATTTGCAGCATTGAAAATCCGGCAGACCCGCTGGTAGGGCTGCACAATGTCAAATTTTAGTCGATATTGCATGATAAGTATGCCGCCAAGGTAGCAGTATTAGAATGGTTCAAATTTCGTCTATTTTAAAGAATGGAAACGCAGAGAGCAGAGAAACGTAGGCAAGCAATTCTCTCTCCCTGTTACTTTGTGCATACAGCTGACGTCTGAAGGCCAATTTATGTCTCATTGTAAACGACATCTCAGCACAGCTTGACTACGTGCATTAATCTAATAATAATAATTTTGTCACAAACTTCAGGAAAAAGACCAGGCGCAGATCGCAGGAAAAGGCCACAAAGGCATTTTAATGAATGACAGCCGCAATTGGCACTAAAAGACAGAAAGCAGGACTGGGCTGATGGACTGGTCTTAGACGGCCCAGGTCTAGCGATTAGCGATCAGGATCAGGGTGACTGGGAAAGCCGTGGTAGATGGTCAGTCCCAGATTGATACCAGAAAGATGGCCCATAGAAATTCGGGCATGTTGCACCAACGTAAACGCTGTAGCTGAAATATCCAGAGATAATTTGCTTCTCCTGGAGCCGCGGAAGTGTTTGTTTTCAAGCTTTTCTTAAAAATCAATGACAGTGGCTTTGCAACAATGAAGGGAACAAGACAATCCAGCAAAGAAAAAGCACAGCAGCAGAATTTAAATGCATGACAATTCAATTTCTCAGTGTTGGCGGCCGCCATCTACAATTTAGTCCTGATAACAACTTAACAACTTGTTTGCTAACCTCGTGGCTTTTATACATTCTCTAACATACTACTGAAAGTTGACCAATTGCACTTCAGTTGAGTTCTGGTTCCCTGGAAGCTCTTGTTTTCTATTTTTATCGTTTATTTTAATGTTTACACAGAAAGAACAAAGACCATAGGCAACTTGGATATGCCCTTATTTTCATAAATTGACTTCACATTTAATTTAATTTAATCCTGGAGTTAATGCTTTACATATCGCCAACAAATTATCCAATTAATTCATCACATTTTTTTTTCCAAAGCGAGCAGTGCTACCCCCTGATCCTGACATTTAAAAAAAATGCCATGCTAAATGCAGATTCAGACAACAGCTTAAAAGCAGTTTCCGGCCTGAAACCTGTTTCTAAAAATCACATGCGAAGGTGGAGTTGCACTTAATTTATTTGTTTATTTTTTTAAAGTATGACACATTGGAGTTATTTTTCAAGCTCCAAATATTATTTTTATATCAATCCAGCTGTATATCATGCAAAGCAAAGACAACAATTTGTTTTAACCAACCCAGTTCCTGGAAACCTACCATTTTTTCACACCAACCATGACAAAGCTCACTTTAACACTAACATCTCTTGTTCGAGTTGCAAATGATTAGACACTGGTGTACCAATATATCGGCTGATCTACAAGGTGATAGGTCTCTAGGAAGAGGGTTGATTAGCACCAGTAGTCTCAGTCTTCCCATGTATTTTGTTCCAAACACAAGGATTCACCTATTTCACCAAGGTACGTCTCTTCAGCCAGGAAGTATACGGAGAGGCATTAAAAACGCAAAGTGGTTTTTATCATCTAATTTGAAAACTGATCGTTTTTCCTATTGCTGATTGACATGATGACCATCAGGTATGGTCAGCATTGCAAAATGTCAAGTGTCTGGGTTCGAATCCTTTCTTGGTTTATCACCTCATTATGATTATCTAAACGCAGCACAGTTCCCTGGATCATGGTCATGAATCACATTGGGCGAAATCATTTTGCACATGAAAAGTTGAAGATCAGGGCCAATAACACATGGACAAAGTCACATCATTACCACTTCTAATGCCACAAACAAATGAATCTCGAAAGAATCAATCATTTTGAATGTTGAATGATGACCAGACTCAAAGAAAAGATTCTGGACACGTTAATGTCCATTAAATGACTGTATCCAGTCTGCAGGCATGACACAGAATGACCAGATGTGTCAGCTGTCGTCCCCGTCAAAGTGCGTCATCTGTGACGCCACAAAAACACATTCCATAAAACATCTTCTGCCATGTCAGATAATGCATAAGAACTGCAGAATTGACTGCCAGTGTAACGATGACAGTGAGGGCAAGTCTCACCACCAAAAGCTGTTTCCCGAGACTGTGTTTCGCAACTAAGAAAAAAACCATTTACCACTACTTAAAACAGTATATTTTATTATGCGTTTTTAATGCCTCACAGTATAGAAATAATTAGTACAATCAGCCGAATAAGTTCATGGCCAGGAACACGCACAAAACAAAACTCCCACTGACTACTAGATTTAACATGTGTGGTTAGCACAAGGCTTTAGAATATACTGCATGTTACTGGGCTGAGGAGAGTTGAGTGGCTGGGTTTGGCTGAGAACTGTACAAAGAAAAGGTCCATTTAGGTGAATTTTCACAGGTACAGTTATTATGTGCACAGCAATTATCATCAGTGCTGCTCTCAATGTGAATGTATCATTATGGTTACTGCTGTTTGTCAGAGCTTTAAAAAAAAAGGATTTGAATATGGAGAGGGGTTGCAGAGGAGAGGCAGGAGACAGAGAGAGAAAGAGAACGGGGGAGAGAGGAACCGCGAGGAAGATAAAGATGGCATGAGGAGTAAGAGAGAGGGAAAGAGGGAGAAGGACAGGTAGAGAGAGAAAGCAAGAGAATATGAAAAATAGAGAAAGGGCAGGGAAAAAGAGGGGGAGCCATAGAGAGGGGAGAAAAGAAGAGAGAGAAGTGTACAGAGAGACAGATGGGGAGAAGGGACAAGATGGAAAGAGAATGACTGAAAAAGACTAAGAAAGAGAGAGATAGAGAGAGAGAGAGCACTGAGAAGTGTGGTATGTCCAATTATTTGTAAGCCAGCGCTGAGTCTGTTCCCCGGGAGATGGTGCATAAGCCCATGCAAAGAAGCTGCATTAGAATAAATGAGCCCCACTCTTTCATGGGAAATCTTATTAAAACACATTAAGTAATTGCTGGAGTATATACTAATTTGACTGTTAAGAGGATAAAATGCGCAGAGCTCAAAAGCACTTTAACAAATTCAATAAACAAAGCCCTCTTGCTACCCTAAAAAAATACGGGGAATAATTTTGATTTGTCCCTCAGGATCTGACCACTAGTATATTAGCAGCATTAATACATCAGGATTTCAGTCTACAGCAAACAGTTGTACACAAGCATTCAGCTGTAAAAATGAGGTTCATTGTGACTGATAAAACCTTATTAAAGCTGTGAATTAGTTAATGAAAAAGTATGTTTCAAATTCTGGCTCTAAATTTATTTGAAAGTGCAGAAACTAAAGGAAATTGGGGATATGGCATGCAGCGGGGACGTGACTTTTTTTGACGCATGAACATCAGTCATTGGTCTCACTTTATCGGGTTCCCTGTTTGAATCTTCATTACAACAACAGCTAATTAATCTCCGGGGTCTTGATCCTGTTGCAGAGAAATGTGTTAATTACCCCTGTCTGCTTTTATTATCTTTAGCATCAGAGGGCGGGTGGGTAGGCTGCATCTTTCAGAAGTACAAGAACGGTAATGCCGTTTACCGAGCCACACCGAGAAAGATAGCGGGAAAAAACTCGGGACTTCAGAAGATTTCTACTGCATTGATCACTTTAAAGAGACTTTTATTGAATGTTTTCATTTCTTTTCCTTACAAAATTCTTAACCCATGTTCTACAATACCACAGCTGTCATTTAGATGTTGTTCTGTCAGCGTCAGGCTGTTGCAGAAGAAGTCTACGATCACATACTTGTGACCTCAGACTGTATGATTCCTCTCCCTCATAAACTTGAGAGCCGACAGGGCAGATATGGAGGCAAAAACCCTTCTATGTTCAAAAAAATAAACACGTTGTACTAGTTTCTTGAATCTTTTCTATGTTAAATCCATGAAAGCATCCTGAAAATGTATGGATTCCACGGCAGATGTCCATATAGTGGTATATGGATGGGAACTTTCAGGACTCAACCGGAAGGGATAATTTTACTAATCAGTCCTCAATGTGAGTTATCATGGAAAACGCCATTGCAATAGTCAAATAAAAAGAATTTTTTAATATTCTATGATTATTGACAATGGCTAACTAGTTTACATTCTTCATGTCCATCGGCTAAACCGCTAAAATAATGCTTTGAATCCTCAAATATCCTTAGATAACTCCTTAATACTATATGTTATTAATTGCTTATTTCCGTATTGCCTCGGCCTGCGGCCTCGGGCCAAAACGGCGACCCTCAGGCCAATACCAAGAAAATAAGAAATGTATAATATTTTTATTAATTGGTTAAGTATGCTGTGCTATCATGACAATATTATGACTATGACTTCTGAAGCGCGCAACTTCAAGATTCAGCCAATACAGCTCAGGGTCAGCCAATACAGGTCGACCAATGCAAGATATATTGGCAGGCTGTTTTTACAGTATGCGAGCAATAACATACTTAACCAATTAATTAAAAAAGCATAATGCCCGAGTAACTAAAATATATAAATACAACGCAAAACGAAGACGGATTGGCAAGGATGGAATCAGATTATGACTTGCAGTCAAGCAGATTCACTTTCTGAGGATGTAAGTTCAGAGCATGCGTGGCGATCGTGACACAGCTCCATTAAACTATAGTTTGTTGTATGTACCTATAAAGTATTTGATGGCAAAAAATTTGAATGATCCCCCAATTAATGTCAATGGAATCATGTAAGAAGTAAACCACTATCGCAGATCAAGAAAAAAATGCCCATTTTTAACAGTCTTTATCTCAAAATCTCCAAGTGTCACGACATTTTACTTGATGGGTTATCATGTACATTTTTACTCACTAAAAAAATGCTGGTAAGTTGAGATCTAAAATGAACTTGCTTTTGTTGGTTTTTCAATAATGGTTAGGAATTCATCCTGCGTTTGCTGTGGTACTGTCATGTCATTGCATTATTTTGGGATGAAGTCCTAAAGTGAATTTTGAACTTCAATAAAAAAGTATAATATCAATTTACAAACAGTAATTTTTGGAGACTCAAAAGTAGTAGCAAATCCGATACATGTACTCTTCTAATCCTGCTTGGCAAGGCTCTCATGATGAAGCGGGACTCAAGCACCCAGCTTAATAAAACAGGCTTTAAAATCTGAAAAGTCACAGGATGGTAGAAAGATTAAGATCTGAAAGAAAATGACAAACTTGAAATTACTGAATGGGCGGGAACAGCTCAGCCCGGGGGAGGAGGGAAACAGTCAGGAACAGGATGGTTTGTGCTCCCCTCCCTCAATGCTGCAGGCTTAGTGCCATGAATGATAAGGTCAGGGGGACCAGAGGGCCGTCAGGAAGTGGTGACGTTTTTGGCTAACCTGCTTCTGTTGGCAAACATGCAGGTGCAATCTTAGGCGTCTCATCATAAGCAATAAGCTATACTCTGCCGTGGAGGTTAGCGGTGTAGGCGGGACATGGGTGAGCCTGTTTCAGCCCCCTCATCCCCAGATGCTGGTTTGTGATCACAGGATCTGTTTTGACCCAGTTAGGACATCATTGCACTGATGATGACTTACTTACCTAATAATACTGTATATTTTTATTATATAGTTTTGTTTTAATTAAAACTATTATAGCTATTGATGGACAGCACAATGGCACAGTTTTTGGCACTGCAGCTCCACAGCAAGAAGGTTGTGGGTTAAAATCCCGCCTTGGCCCTCTTTGTGCGGAGTCTGCACGTTCTCCTTGCATCTGCGTGGGTGTTGTCTGGGGACGCCACTTTCCTCCGACAGCCCAAATACATGCATGTCAGGCTAATTGGAGACACTAAATTGCCCATAGGTATGAATGTGAGAGTAAATGTTGTGTGAGTGGTGTATGAGCCCTGTGATGGATTGGTGAGCCGTCCAATGCATGTCCCAGCCTTTCACTCATGGTCACCTGGCACAGGCTCCAGCAGCCCATGACCCTAGTGAGGAAGAAGCAGTATAGAGAATGAACAAAATGAACAACTATTGATATCATTATTGACCTATTGCATTCCTTTTTGTTTACCCACTGTGGTGCATATTGTAATTTAACATGAATTATTTTGCCTGGAATTATTTTTGTGGATGTATTTGCTGTGTGCATGCATTGCACATGTGCATATGTTTTCTTATTTGTTGAATAAATTTGATCATTTCAGAAGGGGAGATCTGACCATATGACATGACCCCCAGCATGTATAAGCCAAATATGTTATATGTTGAATGTGATATTTGTGTCATTAAAAAAATAAAATAAAAAAGCATCAGCTGACAGGTGCTTCAGAGAAGAACCACACTCTCCTGAGCTGGTGGGAGGAGTCATGAACAAGCATATGCTTACATAATTTGCTGACGGAATGTCCTAGAATCGAGTTGGATTAATTAAGATGTGGGTGGAGAAGAGATAAAGAATGGGATATTCATATAGCCCAAGTAATTTCTGCCCTGATTTTTTATCTTTTTTCTGATATTCCCAGCCCGCTCATAAAGCAGGTAAACAGCCCTTTTACAATCAAAGAAAACAAATTAAAATGCTCAAAATGATTACTGCAGACTTCAAGCTCATCAATGGTGTGATAAAAATAACGAAAGGATTTAAAAAATAAAAGAATTATTGATGTTTTTTTTTTCTGTCAGCAGTGTTCAATGATGCAGATGGCAGTAAGGAACATATGTCACGATGTTATAAATTTACAGCATTTACAAATCTTTTTTTTTGCCCCCCCAACTATTAAAATCGCTCCCTAAATTTGCCGTTGGAATGTTGGGTGAAAAGATCCACCAACCCATCTATTATCTGGTCAAATACACGTACTCCTGGGCAGGATTCAAAGGGGGCGGGAGCCTATCCCAGCATGCAATAGGAGAGAGAAAAGTTCGTACCCAGGAGAGTTTGCAAATGCATCTCGAGGATCACTGACCGTTCATTCACACATTCATATCTATTTAAAGGCTATTTAAAGTCTCCAATTAGCCTGTCATGCATGTTTTCGGACAGTGGGAGGAAACTAGAGTACCTGGTGGAACCGACAGGAACACGCGGAGAACATGCAAACTCCACACAGAAAGACCCTCTTTTGAATTTACGCCCACAAGACAGCAGTGCCAGTAACTGTTCCGCCATATCGCCATAGTGGTTAGATATACTGTTAAGTCAGAGATATATAGTATGAGAGCAATTACTGCATAAATGCACGCAAACATACACACACACACACACACACACACTATACACCTCAGAAAGAAATCATAATATTTTGCTCATTCAAGAGAAGTCGTCATGTTATGCTGTTTTACGGTTTCTGCGATGTACCCTGGATCACTTAAAGGGCATGTCGAAATAAATAACCTTTCACACGTTACGGAGCGTTCCGCATTATCATATAAATTGCATTTTGCGATAATTCTCACATTTTAGTCCATAATAAGTAAATGGGCTTATCCGTAATTAAGTTATATTTCTCACCTGCCTGCTCACGAGTCGCTGCTCTCCGATTACACAGTGAGCTGTGGCACTGTGTAGCGCTTATTTATTTTATATGATTACTGATGTACATATATAGCCTATAACAGTCTAATATTTTTCTCTGTCAAATAACTGTCAGGTAACAACATATTTGTAAAATCCAATTTAATGCTCAAGTGCCCCAGCTTTCAGTAGTCATACTAGCTTACTTTCACCAGCTCTCTCTCTCTCTCTCTATTTCTCTCCCCCTTGTAGCCCCTTTCTCCTCTTATTTTCAATCTCCTCTCTTTTTCTCCCTCTTATTCTATCCCTCCCCCCAGTTCTCTGTAATTCCTTTCCCTTTTATGATTTCTGTTCCACATCTCGTTCTATACCTCCTCTGGCACATTTTCAATCTTCACCTGTCCCACCCTTTCCCCCTCTCTGCCTCCCTCTTTTTACTTTTACTTTTTCTCTCCCTTTACTTCCCTCTCTCTTTTCTTTCTTCCCTCTCTCTCCATCTCAACACACCTCATGTTTACGGCTCATCATTAATCCTCCATTTGTGCTCAGCTAATATGAACAGGCTGCACGCAGCTCTCTGCAGCCTAAAACATTATACATGCAAACTCCAGGTCAAATCCGCGAGCTGTGGTGTTAATGGCTCGAGACCACATGTAACAGAGCAGCTACAGTGAGTGAGTGTCCAGACTGTGATGTGCTTTCTCTCTCTTTCTTTAGGCAGTGTCCTCCAACACATTAGAGAGAAGAAAAAAAATTGAAAGAGTAGATGAATATGACATGAGATTGAAGTAGACGTTGACAGCTTTATTTGCGGTATCAACATTTACATTTCCTTAGCCGTACAAAACTGCAGTCTCACTGTCTAAATAATTAAGGACTGTGCTGCATGCCTCCATTGATCAAAAGAAGAACAGGATGCTGCCATGACGGCCAAATCCCCTCTCTTTTTCTCACGACTCAGTCGTGCCCCCTCACCATTTCATTCTGTAGGTGGCGCTCCAGAACAATTGACAGTTTATTATTCTAAATGGAGGATATTCCCCCGGGGCAGTGTAGGGTTTGGGGCCTTGCTCACGGGCCCAACTGCTGCACTGAGCTGACTGCGGCCACACTGGGGCTCAAACCACCACCGTTCTACAATGTACATCCCAGAGAAACACCTTGACCACATACCTCCATAGCTTTTTGCAATTCATTTTGGATTTGAAAAAGTTTTATAATTATGTGGCCCAGGGCTGCACAATTTATCATTTAAAGATTGTGATATATTTAAAATCCACGCAATCTAATTTCTGAATGGCAATGATTTTGCTGAATAAAAATTTTTTGCTTAGATTTTTGCTAAATATATTAAAAGCAGCACACATAATTATCCCCATTGACTGATGTACAAGCATAAGAGATATTTCTGGCTTGAATGAGGCTGTAGGAAAACATGCACTTTGATCCCACAGAACACATCGACAAAATTATGCAATTTGCATATCATTGCATTCTTTTTTAATTTACATTTTACACACCATCCCAGCTTTTTTGGAATTGGGGTTGTAAATGCCAAGCACTGTTTCAGACTCTTCCATTTATATTTTACAACGTTGTGAAACGATCCATGGTTTGGTGGAATAGCAGTCCTCAATTCTTGTTAATACTTGAATTATTCCCCTAATTTAAATCTAAATCTGCAGATCAGCAATATTATAACTTCTTCCTCAGCCTACTGATGCCTGTCATCCGTGCCCATGTTTTCTACCCACGTCCAAAACGGAGACAATTGGGAAGCGAAATGACTTTAATAACATTTCTATTCAGCAAATATGTTTCCACAGCAATTACTCAGATTTCTTACCTGGCAAAAATGTATCCACCTCAAAATGTTGGCAGTCTAGTGTTCTTGGCCAAGAATCCTTAATTAGTTTGTTCATCTACTGTTAGTCTAAAAGCAACTTGTTTACAAGTGTTATTTATTTTTTATTTTATTCACAATTTTCTTTTAGCAGTGCAAAACTGTAAGTGCAGAGTGTTTTGAATGATTACATTTTGAAACATTTCAGTTACATTTCACGCCACAAGGGCTGGGTAAGGCCAAGTAGTTTTGACTGGGACTCAGATAGTTGGTAAACATCCCGCTCAAACTCCCCTCCACTCCCCCGAATACATCCCCAAACCCCATGATTTGCCTACCAACCCAGAGCAGATTGATCCAGAAAACAGGCCTGAGACTGGAGATCACCCGCCGACAGCCCTGCTGGTGCTGATGCGGGGAGACCGTCATCGTCGTGGCAACATCCCCATGCCAACGCTGCCGTGCCAGCATCGAAATGCCTGCGATATCGCCGCCGGCGGAAACCCAGCACGCGCTGCTTTTCCAGCCCCAAGTCTCCCGCGGCGACTTCACGCCAAGTGACAAATGAGCTCTCGGCTCCACCAGCATCAGCTCGAAGGGGAGGGAGGACCGCGCAACTTCGCAGAATCCTCTAGAATCTTCTTTATCCCTTTCAAGCATATGTTTTTTGATTTCTTTTTTTTCTAGAATTCTAGAATGTTATCTCTTCCAAATGGCAGATCAGCGGTGAGTGTAGCGTCAGCATTAGAACGTCCCATTCATAACATTCTGCCCATATTCTGTATTTCTGACCTCACACCTTCACAGTTTGAAACATTGTTGCAATATCTGGGCATCATAAAACTAATTTTGCATTGGATGCAGGTGGTTTGTAATCCCTGGATGATTTAAGCAAACATTATACACAGGACATATTTTCCACACCTAGCAGAACAAATTCAGTTAGAGAGAATGCAAAGCAAAATTGTTGCCTTCCTAAAACAGTGAAGAATTTTTGAATTCATATCTACAGAGTGAGGTACATCGTTGCTGTGCGGTTGAAGATTTACTCTCTTAATCAGAACAAGTTAAAGACTTTCCCAAAAGGTCTTTACACAGGCTGTTGAAAACCCTTGTCTATCAATGCCCAACAACCCTGATTCATGGGCCATTTCCAATAAAAAGGATTACTGGGTTAGCTGGATACTGCATTCAGTAAAACCCCAAACCCTCCCACATCTGGAACGTGGACCAAAATTTGAAAAAAAAAAAAAAAAAGCTCAGGAGGTAGGGTGGGTGGCCCAGGAATCAGAAGGTTCCCGGTTCGATCCTCGGCTCTACCAGAGAACGTGCCGAAGTGTCCTTGAGCAAGGCACTAAACCCCGCACTGCTCCTGATGTGCAGGGTGGCGGCTTGCATGGCAGCCTCCGACACCAGGGTAAATGTGAGGCAAAGTTGTAAAGCGCTTTGGGGTCATATCATGTGACGAGAAAGCGCTATATAAATGCAGTCCATTTATCATTTACCATTTACCATCCAGCCAACTCACTGATCCTGCTTCCTGAATCACCCATCAGATCTTAAATTAAATTACCCGTTAAGATAAAAGTTGTTTTAATTGTGATGATATTATTGGTTCAGTATGCCTGTGTTTTCTGTTTTTACCCAATAACTGTAAGGATAGGAACCCCTTGCTTCAAGACTGAAACAGATCCCTCCTAACTAGGCTGTGGTCTCCAGACACTCAAGGCATTATGAAAATATCACCTTCTTTCGTTCTGCTAAACCGCAAGGCCGCATATTTCACGGCGTGATTCAAAGAACGATTTGCCCTCTGGCCATCATTCATTTTAAAAGTGTGATGTGGCTGAAACCATTTCCTTCTGTCGCCTCTACCGGATGAAATATGCATGTCGTTTGACTTCTTGGGAGTCTCTACCTCACAAAGTGAAATGTTAATGCTAATACGATGCCATAAACACCGGCCCGTCGCACACGTACGGAAGGACGGCACAAACGGCGGTCACCCCGACTGCCTTCACCAGCTTCACCCGGCCTGTTCCTGCGGCCCCCCGTCTGCCTCTGAGGAAAATCAGGACAGGCAGCATGACTGAAGGTGCAGTCGGGGTCTACGGCAGCTGAGCAGCCCAGATTAACATGAGCTAACGGAGCTAAACAGCTGATGGAGTGTGAGTGACTGGGAAACACCGTATGCCTAGTCATCGGTGAGTCACCAGATTATTACTCACATTTTCTTTTGTGTGTGTGTGTGTGTGTGTGTGTGTGTGTGTGTATTCATGAGGACGGCAGGACTCTTCGTCACCAAGTGGCTAATACAGTCTACTCCGAAGAGTGCATGCGCCTTCGCTGACATTAGCTCTCTCAATATGCCTTGGATGCTTCCAGGAATCTGCCAAATGTAGAAAACTATCACCCATTATTAGTCAGCTGGTGAAGTAAACTTTAAGAGGACTGGTAGCTACTTGCTTATGCACATACAGGCATGGATTTGTGACAGAAGAAAACTGGGTTGTTTTAGCTTAATGTAACAGAATATAACAGAGGAGTGAGGGCAGACCATTTAGTTAAAAAAAACTTGTCATTTTCCCTCCACTGAAGCGTTTCTGCCTCTGCTTCATGATCCAGATCCGGATCCAGATCACTCCCAAAATCTAATCACCACTTGTTCGGGCCAAGAGCCACCTCCAGAAATTTGGCAGGATCACTTAGGGTCATGACATCTGCCAGCCCAACTATCTGAAGAGGATTGATACAGAAACTTTTTTTTCTTACCCTGACAGTGTGAGCTTTTACCCCCAGAAAGTACCAGAAGTTGATGTCCAAGGTCAATTTGGTGACCACTTTCTGATGAGCCATTCTTAAAGGATCATCTTGGCGCTAGTCCAATGTTTTTACCACTTTTCTAAGGCAAGATATTGGCCAATATGTGTTTTTGACATTTTTGAAGACATTGACCTTGACCTATGACCAGCCAAACTTGAAGCCTATCTTCCTTGGACATATGGCTTTTTGCGGTATAAATCTCATTGAAAACCTCAAGAATTGTGTATCCAAGAGTGAGTAAAAACAAACAAACAAACACGACAAACAACAAAGTTGCAAAAATGACAGTTTTAGCAAGTGACAAGAACGATCACAGGACTTCCTAGGCCAAGGTAATAATCAGCCGGAATCCCTCCAGTTTCTCTCGCAGTTCCCCATACATCATACTACTGGAAAATTGTATGTGTCCAAAGGCGTTTTGTACAAAATGGGGAGTTTGGATATTTAATGCCATGTTGGAAAGGTATAGGAATAAAAAACAACTTGTTTCATTGTGGAAAACATTACATCTTGTTGCCCACTTTGCTTAACCCAACTTTTTCCACATCGCTAGGCCTGCCAATATTTACCATGTCTATTCGGCAACTACTTCCCATCGCCACGATTCTCCACGATATGAGCCTTTTTCACTCATACAGTGCAGCAACTAAAACTTGAAAGACTTTCATCAACAATTACTCCCTAGTCTTTTTGAAGTAGTGCACATCCCAAAGTTGAACCTGTTTTTTTCCCCAATTGTAGAACTTTACATTTAGCATTCTTTTGTCGCTCTGTGTTTGAGTTTCGATGGTCCTTAATGAATCATGTTAGCATGAACATTTCTCTTTGTGCTGAAGAGATTCCCAAATAAGTTACAGTACAATTGACAAAGAAAAGTAAGTTCCTAGAAATGAGTCAAAATACCCCACCTCAAATTTCTCTCATTAAGCAAAAATATGAAATAACATAGGATTTTTATATTGACTGTTTAAGGAAACTTTAGCGCATTATTTTACATCTTTATCATCTTGTCGGTTGTACTCATCTAAAAATATGAAGGAATCAAATCACAAACTATTCACTCAGATGCTTTTGTCAAGAAACGATTTAATGTCTCAAATCCGTCTAACATGCATGTATTTTGACTCTGGGAGGAAACTGGCATAACCAGAGTAAGCCCATGCAAACATGGGCAGAACATATAAACTCCACACGGAAAAACTCCAGGCCAGATTCAAACCTGCGATCTTCCTGCCGTGAATCGTCAGCGCAACGCACAGAGCAACCGTGCCACAGCAATTCTTACTGTATCAAGACAAGGGTTAAATGCTTGATGCATTTATTTCTGGATATTTGTATGCATTCAGGGGCAACATAAACTCCCCTGAGAGAGACGAAACAGAGGGACAACAGCACAAGAGCAGGGGAGAGTACAGTTCAAAAACTAATGAAGCCAACCAAAGTACAGAAAACACAGTGTGTGTGTGTGTGTGTGTTTGTGTGCGCGTGCGCGCGTGTGTGTGGCTGCGGGTATGGGTGTGTGTGTATCAGAGAGAAACGAAGCAGGTCGGAGAGTCTCTTGGCTAAAGGAGTGTGAATACAATAACACAGACAGTGCATCCAACCCCGACACGAGAGATTGTTGATGATTACAAAAGAGAAAAGTTTAAAAAAGTAGATTTAATAACAAGCATTAAAAATCCATAACGCACAAAACAACTGCTTTGCAGAGGAGCCGCCATCCAAAACATTCTCCTTCCCATCCATCCTGCTATCGACCAAGTGTCAGGAAAATGCACTGCTCTGGACAAACGCAGACAAGGAACGGCAGCCAATTTCTAACCAAGACGGAAAATGGGGGGGGGGGGCAGCGCCAAAAATCGACATACCTCTTTCACCTCTTTTCTCTCCTCTCTCCTTTCTACACTCTTCAGTTCTCCTCCACCGATGTCTAGGGACTGACTCTAACCAGAGGGCATTATTTTCATTAAGCAGTTTAGAGAGTCCCTTTAATGTCACAACTCCCATGTCCAAAAACACTGTTGCAAATATTGACGTTCCCTTGGGGACTCGGTGTCTCCAGATGGAATTGGATTTCAAAAAAAAAAAAAAAACCAAGAGAGTGCTGGCTGTCAGATAACCGCCCTTAACCGCCCGGATGCCGTGACATTGTAATAGATATTGATTTTGCACTCTAAAGGCCAATTAATATCTGAACTCAACAACAGGGCTGTATACAATTGTGAAATACATCAGAACTTGGTGGCCGCTTATTGAATTGAGATGGTTAGCAAAACAGTTTAAACACTAAAAGCCATCTCGTTCCTTTATGACTTAATTATCTCGATGCGGGTGATTCCTTTTGTAGCTGGCTATAAACCATATTGACAGGTCAATTATAGTCTTTGAGTCACAGGAATTAGATTCTGTAGCTCCAGGTGTCAGATAAGTGAAATAGTCCAGCATCTGTGTTTTTTCCCCCACTTTTTAAATTCTTTTCTATCTTCTAAATGTTTATGACGGCAATGAAAACTGCCCCTGCGGTGATTCAAATTTTGTTTTTGTTTTTTTGTTTTTTTTTTACAGCTAAGTTAGCCGATTGCACCACAGTTGCCTCTTAGCATTACAAGCAGTGACGGTGCTTTGCCTAGCTAACTAATGCCATTGATTTTTGTTATCACTCACAAAGAACTTGTAAAATACAGTAGCTTTGACCTTTAAAAATGGGATATTTTGGACTTTAGAGATATTTTGAAACGGCAGTTCTGAAACCTCAAAGCACCAAATTATCAAAAGCAGATGGTATGGATGTTTCTGAAAAATGTGCACATTATACATCATCATCATCATCATCATCATCATTATTATTATTATTATTATTATTATTACTATTACTAGTTGTAGTAGTAGTAGTAGTAGTAGTAGTAGTAGTATTGGTAGCTGTTTATTAAATAATATGCATATAACATCGGGCATGTGTTCTAATCAGATCCACAATAAAATGTGAAAATCAAAGCTTCACTGCCCTTACTTCATAATGTCCTTATAACTCCCCCTCCCCCTGCTATAAGGACATTAGGGTGAAATAAAGTAAAAAGCTATGAAACCAAGCTTTGACTTTGAACCAGGGTTCGAGGAGAACCATCGACCCCTCTCTCAAGGTACTCAGCAGGCTAAATATACACCTGGCCCAGTTTTATTGCTCTGGAAACACTGCAGGTGAAGCTAATGTAGACAAATGAGGGAGCAGACGGGAGCAGGTCACACGGGACGCCGCTCCGTAATTTCTGGGACAGAGGCACTAAAATGGAGATTGACAGGTGGCCGCCCGACCCCTGAAGGCCCAGTGACCAGAATCAATAACGAGGGGCCCACTTGGTTCCTACAACTTTTTTATTATCATTACTCAATGTCTTTCATTCACCCTCTCTCTCTCTCTCTCACACACACACACACACACACACACACACACACTCTTCCTCCATCCTTCTCAACTCTCTCACACACACTCCCCTCACACTCTCATTCTCTCTCACACACAAACACATACTCTGTCTCGTATTCATATACTCTCTAGTTTGACCTGACAGTCTCACTCCTGAAATCTCTCTCTCACGCACTCTAAATCTCCATTTGTCTCTCTCTTTCTTGCTTTCTCACAAACGCTTACTCTCTATCACTCTCACTGTCTCTCTTACATACCATGCTCTCACACTATAATACAATGCTCTCACATTCTCTTTCTCCTCTCTCGACCTCTCGCTCCCTCTCACACACACGAACAGACTCATCCAAATGCTCTTTTTCTCACACATTTACACACGCACACACACACACTGTGTGTGTGTGTGCGTCTCTCAGGTTTTTTGAATAATTTTTTGAATAATTTTTTTGGAACCACTGATTAGAGGCCTGTCCCTGCTGGAGATCTAACACATAATCTACAGTCAGAGGCTCATCATCCCACTGTATAATATAGAGGCGCTTCCTGCCCTTCAGAACAAAGCAGTCAAAGATTAGCGGTGGGTGTGTGGGGAGGGTCGGGCTTGTTGTTCAGCCGCACACCTGCAGAGAGAAGCTTCTGGAAAATGAAGTGCAAGTTGTGCAACAGAATCATTTGGAGCAACATTCATGCCCATTCAAGTTGGCGGTGGTGAGTTACAGGTGACCGAGCCATCAGAAATACCAGTGCAACCAGCTCTCCATCCCACAGTCATCTAACCCTCTTATTCCAGGCCGGGATCTTGAGGGGGCTGCAGTCCCAGCATGCAGTGGTGAAAATGGCGAGGACAGCTAGCCAATCACTTGCAGGGCTCACAGACTGTCCATTCACACGCACACACTCCCAATGAAATTAAAGAAGGTGACGACTGATCTAATGGAACACGCTTCCGCGGAAGCTTCCTGCCCCATAATGCACTGCAGCTGTTATTTTTCTTTTGCTTAATTTCCTGCAGCAGTGCTCCGCCTCTCCTTTAGTGCCGCGTTTTGTTCAGTCACTAAAGCTGGATAAAAACAGATCAGGGTTAATCCATAGCCTATTACCGCCATCGCTCTGACACTTTAACGTCATCGCTCAAACACTTCAACAAGATACAGAACTCTGTTGAATGCAGCACGAGGCACGTTTGAGCGAGAGTCTTTTCAGAAGAAACTGACTTTCAAAGAGGCCATTCCAGAGTGTGTATTTCACAAAACCGCAGCGCCGCGCTGACGCTAGGCTGGCGGGGAGCCTCGAAGCTTCTCAAAAGTAGCGTAGCGCTCATCCAGGGAGCCTCAAACAACGCTTGCTCATGTACTTGCAGTTCGGCCCCTTTTCCTCTGCCGTTTGTTATTATAAAAGCCAGCCATTTTAACTGCAGCTAACTGCTGCCTCTCTGCACCACTCCTGTCTCCTGTCTCCAAATGGCTGCGCCGAACTCTTCAGACAGGAGGCCGTGCGGATTGGTGAAGTCAGCTAATTGGTGCAGCCGCATATCCACCAGGCATTTTTGTCTAGATCTGGTTTGCGTTTCCACCACAGATAGTATTCTAACACACAGGCAGGTTTGTTACCAGAGAGTAATAGCAGTGCCAACACAAACGCAGTGACTTTGGATTCAGCCCTTGTCTATCAAGAGTCACAGTTCTCTCAAGACCAATCAACAGACTCCAGTGTTTCAAGCACCACCCTTTAGTATTGGATTAGCATGATTGGTCCTTCCACAGCGGGGTAATGAGAAAACAGAACAGATTGGTACGATTGCTTTGGCTCCATCCACAACTTTTGACAACGGCAACGCGAAAATAAGAGTTCTAATGTGTAATGAACAGAACTGAACTAAACTGGACTTTTGAGTGGAGAGGGACTTCACTTTCGGACCCCAGGCCTTTACAACACTACTGCTCCCATCCAATCCAGCAGGGGGCACAGGCAAGGATGAATAATTCAGTGTCGCACGGATGGAATATTCCCTTTTCATGCCCCAAGAACAGAACATCAAACTCAGTAAAACTGCAACTCAACAACTCAACTTTTAAAGGGACATTTCAAATAGAAATCGGGATTTCAAAGTATCTTGCTGTTCTCATGGAATGAATCTTCATCAAAATTGATCGGTGATGAAGGACAGACTAATCATTTCCATTTCCCCCCACAGATGGAAACTTAAATTGTCAGATGACCTGTCGGTTCTCGGTTAAGCACTTGTGTAGAAAAAGTTACAGCAGATTCATTCTTATTTTACTGCATATGTACTGAAAAGATTTAACCAGCCATATAAAATTGGTATTGGTTTCTTATTTATGGGTCCTTTAAACTGTTAGATAGAAAGCAAGAAAATACATTTTTCCTAAATTTGTCCACAAACAGTGCCTTTTACAGAAATCCCAAAGTAACACGCATGCCCAACCGCATGCTCGCTTTTTCAGATGTCATGAGGACACATGTCCATGCGCTGACTCTTTCAGTGGTCTCACTGGGCTTCCGACACAACAAGCAGAGAAAGACGCGGATGAAGGGAGCTAAGCAATGTTGGGGGGTCGCATTCCACATCTGAGTGGGGTCACATGGGTGTAAATCGAATCACTTTCACTGGCTGAATCCAAGAGAGATTTACACATAACAGGGCATTAAACACGCTAACACATGCCAATACCAACACAATGCGAATGCTAGACCTAGATTGATCGCGCGTTTGAAAATCCTGTTCTGTGCTCGATTGATCTTGCCTGGAGCAACTGAGCCAACCCAGAGGACCAGAAGGCAGGTCTTTTGAATTTTGACAGTATTTATTGGTTCCTGGAAACACATGAAGCATCGGAATGCTCCAACCAATGCTCCTGACCTGGAGCTGGTATCCAGGTGCTGCATTGTGGCTGCCCACTGCTCCTGAGTAACTACGCTGGGTCATATGCAGAGACAATAAAAAAAATGACCCCTTGGGGTTCAAGATCAGCCCAGTACAATGGCGTCACTAATTAGCCTAGGATACCGTACAGAAAGAGACATCTAAACAGCTTCATTACTGCCCCTTTAATAACTGGACGCTGACCAAAAGCACCATTAGATGACTGTTCGCTGCCAGATCTATTGCATCTAGTGACCGCAAGGCTAATAAACGAACCTGGCCAGGCTGTCTCCCAAAAATCATTCGGCTTTGTATTTATGTTCCTCTCCATGGCATTCAAAGTCTAAGATTCTACACAAATAAAGTCAGCCAGGAGGGTATAAAAGCTTTCATGAGGAGTGATAAATATTAGTGCTACCTCTAATCATTTTTTATCATCTTTCAATTCTCTCGCTGACAACAATGAATGGAAGAAAAATGTCTTACCATAACTCTGAACAGCAGCTCTGAGAAAGAAAAGGATTATTTGTCTAAGAAACACAAGACTGGCATTCATTTCCACATGTATAACACGCTCTCTGAGCAATGGCTACTAAAGACAACTTCAAAAAGTTAAACTCACCTCATGACTTCAACGCAGCCAGTTACACACAGACAAAATAATGCAAACAAAGCAACAAGACAAAACAAGCTACAGTGGTCTCCAACATTATTGACACTCCTGACTGGAAATGCACAAATAATACTTTCAAACATTCTAAAAAATATATTTATAGAGAAACGCCAAATAATAATGTGAGAAATGCTGTGCAATAGTAATGTTAAAATGGAATCAACCAAAATCATTTACTGTTTTCATTAAAAAATCAATTTCCTCCAAATCAAGGTCCCACAATTAATGGCACTGTTAAAGATTATTGAATTTTATGTATTGTAACATCTACTAAAATTAAACCAAGTATTAAATTCCACTTATTTTTAAAGTTAAATCAAAGTCTTTTAAAGGAACCATACTGAGCCATTACATCACTTCCTGATTCAATACGGTATAAAAATGAGGGAACGCACATGCAGTATCCATTTGTCATTCAGCTCCTTGAAGAAGACAAAACAACTGTCTATTCAAAAGAGGCAGATGGTCAAAAACCTTCATAAATCTAATAATGGTTACAGGTAGATTCATAAACAACTAAATATGGAACTAAGCAATGTCAGGGCAATTTTTAAAAAAATTACAAGGATATGGAACTGTTTGAAACCTCAAGGGTAGAGGACGCAACTTCATTTTACCCCACAGGATACTGAGAAGAATGCTGAGAAGCAACAAAATCCCCTAAAATCACTGTGTGGGAATTGCAGGCCTCGGTGGCATCTTGGGGTCACCAGGTTTCAAATAGCACCATCAGGCGCAACCTTCACAGCCACAAGCTCTTTGGAAGGGTTACCAGATGAAAGGCTTTTCTGACCAGAAGACACAGAAGCAAGCGCTTTAAATTTACTAAACATCATTTAAATTATGACTGGATAATGGTGCTTTGGTCAGATGAGACCAAAATTGCACGTGGTAGCCAAAAACAGCGTCAGCATGTTTAACGTTGAAACAGAGATGTATACAAGGAGAAACACCTCATACCCACGATGAAATATGATGGTGGGTCAGTCATGTTTGGGCACTGTTTTAATTCAAGAGGTCCAGGGACACTGGTTAAGATTAATGGCATAATGAATTCCATCTAGGACCAGGGTATTTTGGCTGACAATCTGGTTGCCCCCGCCAGAAGGCTGGGACTTAGTCGTACAGTATGTGGACTTTCCAAAAAGACAATGACCCAAAGCATACCTCAAGATCCACATGGTAGTGGTTCCGTGGCTACAAAATCAATGTTCAGCAATTGCCATCTCAGTTGCCAGACCTCAATCCAATTGAAAACCCATGGGCTGAGTTAAAGACAGCAGTCGATAAATGCAAACCCATGATTGTGAAGGATCTTGAAATGATCCGCTGAGTGGAATGGTCCAAAATCCCTCCAAATGTGTGCCTTAACTTCGTCAAAAATTACAGGAAAAGACTCCATGCTGTTATCCTTACCAGAGGTGGTTGTACTAAGTACTAAATAAAGGGTGCCAATTATTATTATTAATTATTATGGCATCTGCTTCGAAGAGACGGAGGGAGTGTGAATTCACATTTTGTGGCCACAAGGTGGCTAATTCGTGGGTATGAGTCACTACCTTGTGGAAACGACATATGTAATTTAAGGAAACCAGTTTTTCTCATCATTACACTTCACGGGCTCCGTACTTCTCAGAGTGTACAGCGAGAAATCCTAAACAGCAACCCCAATGTTTTATCTTGAATTTAGGTCGCTGGGGAATCCCTCTTGCCGATTTGAACCATTTCAAGCTGATGACGTAGTCCAATGTGTAACCCTAGGCAATCATGTGGCACGGGCGGTTTGAGGCGGTCTAGGGAACAGAAGTTTCAGGCGGTATCGGGTGATCCAAGTGATATTGGGTTAAATGGTCGTTATGATTTTGTTTGCTTCCATCAAAAAATTAAGTATTTCACACGTTTGTATATTCATGTTTTACATTTATAACAACAACAACAACAATAATAATAATAGTGTTGTCTCATCAGCTCTTATTTATTTCTTTATTTATTTATTATTTCATTACTATTCACATACATATACTATTACCTCAGTCTTCTTTTCGCAATAAATATTTAAGACCTTTAAGAACTCTGGGACTGCATTTGCATTTGTGCTTCTAATAATATGACTATTTATTTTTTAGGATTGATTGATTGCTGCAATTTATTGATTGAGTGAGACTGCCAAACAAAATTTCATTCTATCTTTTTTATGCAGTGACAATAAAGTATCTATCTATCTATCTATCTATCTATCTATCTATCTATCTATCTATCTATCTATCTATCTTTTTTCATTTTTCCATAATTATACTGTTTATTTTTTTATATTGTTTGCGCATTGCCAGTCAGGGGTGCCAGTAATTTTGGAGCCCACTGTATATGGCCAACAATTTTTTAACACTAGACATGCCAAATAAGCTGAGCAGATCACGCACACAAAACGCCCTTCACTGAAACTGCACAGCATGACTTCAACAAATCAGAAAAAGTTCCACCTATAACTTTACTTAGAATGTAAAAATACCCATTCAACATGTAACAAAATAAGCACATTATGGCACACGATGCACAGATTTAACACAATACTTTTCTGGCTTTTCTACTGCTGTCAGCGCGCGGAAAGCTAAACATCATATGAGTGCGCCTCTGTGCACCAGTAATCAAGTGTCCTACGAACATGCTACGATGCACTGGGAACTGCGTATCAAATAAAAACGTCGCAGCACCCACGGAACTGTGTATCTTACAGACGCGATACGCTGCACAGAAAGACCGCATATCATACAAACACGCCGCAGCCAAAGCTACAAGTCAAATAACAATGATGAGAACACAGCACGTGTCTTACAAACAAACCAAAGTGAAACCCTGTTTCATGCGCAAATTCCGCACATACAAACACAGCATCGCGTATGAGAAAACCCATCTATCATATGTACATGCAAGAATTTATCATAACCCTGCATCTCTGGTCATTATTCAGCAGCAATGTGATCCCATCTTTTGAAATACTCATCTGCAGTTAGGGCCCACTGTTTGTAAGCCATCCATCTCCCTATGCTGTCAAGGAGTTGTTGCACTCTCTGAGCTATGAATCCAAACATGGTCTGCCCTGCATCAACTGAGGTGAGCTCCACTTTGAATCTGACACAGTCACTGCCCCCTCTTTGTCCCTGTTAAGCCCTTAATAAAAGGAACCAACCTCATTTGTTTCACCTTTATGTTCATAAACATTGTCATATCACACGGTCTACTGATGGGTCATGTCTGTAGCCAGCCAATCAGTTAAAAACAAGCAAGAAAAAAGCCAATGGGATCACAGAGTGCAGTGCTTGTGCTGTGTTGGGATGAGCAAACTAATAACTGAATAATGGTTTAATATCAATTGATTAATTTCAATTTAGTTAATAAACCAGTTTTATTAGTATTAGTCCCAGCTGTGACAGCACCGGCTGGTATCGTTTTTACCTTGTGAGACTGTGTGTGTTTGTGTGTGTGCGTTGTTATTTTCTGACAGAGTTTTAAAATTGAGTGTAGAGAAGGCGCTAACCTAACCAGACCATTCCTACTATTCAGAGCTCTAGGCAGCTCTTATATTTGATAAGTGGTCAGGTGTCAAGGCATCAGACAGCAATGTCATCGAACCATTCCTGCTAGCACACAGAGCTTTGGACAGGTCTCATACTTGCCAGACTGTTCCCGCTGGCGTGCACCAAGCATTTCATACACTCCTCTTTTTCTTTCTAAATGCACAGCAGGTTTTCTTTTGTTACGGCAGACGGGAATAACACCAAACCATCCCTGCCTGCACAAACAGTGCTCAAAGCATTGTTTTTATTTCTACTTTTTCTTGTGGAAAAAAAAGGTGGCTATAAATCAGGTGTCGCGTCGTCGAACTGTCGGAAGGCAGTGACTCCAGTGTCAAAGATCAGAGGGAATGAAACAAACAATTTTCACCGCGCAGTGAGCGAGAACGCCCGCCGCTGCAAGAACGCTGTGGGGGGAAAAAATACACTGACATGAAATGCCCAGGGACCAAAGAGAAGGAGTGTGTGCTTGTTAGACCGAGATAGCGGGTGGTAGCCAAACGTTACTGAATCCACTATTAACTACAGATTGTATTTCAATGGAATTACACCAGCTGCAAGTCGCTCTTCCTACTTCCTGCGCCCCTGCTCAGACCACACCCACCTTCAGTTCTCAACTGCAGAATTGAAGTACCTAAATCACTACATAACAAATTATTATAATCTCAAAAGTGTTATTTAGGTACTTCTTGCACACAGGCCTTCAATTTTAAAGAGTTTTCATGTGTAATGGCACCTTTCTTGATTCATAACATTGCATTTTGATACCCTTTGTCTGCGATTGATCCCATAATGTTATACAGTGGTAATAGCAAGAGCCTGTGGATTTGATGATACCTCATTCTGCTATATTGAAGTCTCTCAGTCTTGCATCAGGTTGATCACCCATGATTATGACTAGGCCTTGTTGCCTTTGAGGTAATATCAGATTTTCCCTCTCCAGAGAAAACAGTGATGTCATCCTCATTGAGGAGTGCCGCCTGTAAGTGAGTGCAATGATATAATAATGTAAAACTTTTATCTCTGTAATGAATATTACTATACTTTGGCTCAGAAGAATGGAACTGAGCATAGCTTTCTGGATTCATTCCATCTTGCGCTTCCAAAACATACAGGACTTTGAATGCTTTAAATCAATATTTTATGCTGCTTTATTTGTATGGGGAAGGCTGACACATTCGTATATACAGAAACCACCATATGATCTCCGCACCATTCTCCCCCCAACCACCTGCACTGTAATCCAACCTATATGTCTTTGGACTGAAAGACAGCTAGGAAACCCTAGGATAGCACACGTACATGGGAAGAACATCCAGGCAACGCACGCAGAGAGGCCCTAAACCAGTAACCCAGAGCCTTCCTCTCACAGTGTAGCTCCCACATCACCACACCGCCCAGCGTGGAAACTCCTGCCCCACGAGTAAAATTTCTGCGCGAGCAGAATCGGTGCGGCCGTGACGCTTTCAGGGAAAATGAACACACAGCACGGCGTAGCGAGTGAGCATTCTGGCGCCACGGGCGGCTAATGCCTTTATCGAGCGGAGCAAACACGGCTGATGGCAACACAGCACGGCCAGGGAGGAAAAAAAAACACACCCCGCCATTGTTTTCAGCCCGTTAACATTTGTGAGAACACACAGGGGGATCCCCAAGCAGCCTGCTGCCTCCACACACACACACACACACACACACACACGCGCGCAAACACTTTGTCGCACACAGAGGCACTTACACACACACACACTCTCTCTCACACACACACACATGCACACAAAATTTATTCTGAACCAGAGCCAGTACTGATGGCCCAGTTGCGCTGGGGAGGCAGTGTGTATATACCTGGAGCAAACAGCAGTCCGAGCACCAAATATCCTCAGGGAAGGAGGAAAAATCAACTGCTGAACAAAGTGAAATAATAATTTCAACATCTTGGAGCTTCAGAGCAACAAGTTCACAACCTGAGACAGAATTCTGCTTAATTTTTCTTTTTAAACTTTTCCGCTTACAGAGAGATTTTTTACAGAGAGAGAGAGGGAGGGAGGGAGACAGTGAGAGAGAGTGCAGAAAGAGACTGAGAAAGGGATGGAGAGAGAAAGAGCAGAAGAATGAGACAGAGAGAGAGCGTAAGAGAGAGTGAGTGAGAGAGAGAGAGATTTGGGAAAAGCACTGACTGTTTTTTTGCGATAAACGCGCGTGCCTCCATCCGTACAGTCGTGTTGGCCATGTTTTTGGTGCGGACCGGTGAGCAGACACTGTTTCGTTTTGCGCGGGCAGCAGCGCAGTCGCAAACACTCCCGGGGCTTTCAAACGGTTTACTGGGAGGGAAAACGAGCTGCAACCGAAGACGTGTTACAGTCACTGGGAACAAATCAAGGGTACAAATGTTTCTGTCTGTTTTATTTTATATTTACTATCTACTATAGACCAGGGGCATGTTCAAGTTTTTATTTTTTCAGTCTGAATTCTCTCTTTAAACACCCAAAGCTAGCCAAGATGGTTCAAGAAATATTTTCAATGTTATTATCTAATCAACCAGTTGTTCACCTGAAGACCTGCTTCGATTCTCAGCTTGTCAACCAGATCAACCATCAGCTTCAGCAGTGTCGACCTGTTTCAACCAATCACAGCTCCACAATGGCCTGCGACAGACTGCAAGCGCAACTAATTTGAACCATCTCAAACCACCGTAGAATCCCAACTGGTCTTTATGTGCAATACCACTATCATGTTTAACTGTGAAATACTAATATTTGAGCTGCTAAGAGCCATACTAGGCCAACCCATGTCTGGGAAATTTTGAGAAAATGGGACTCAAAGTTGCCAGCCTCCTGTGTCACCTAGAGTATCTGGAAACTAGAAACACTGCTTATGTTAAAAACTCAATATATGTAAAATACCGTAATGCACTTCTAATTCAGGTTTTGGGTTTCCTTCTGTTTCATTTAAAGTGAGAGGTACCTCCTTCTGAAGAGGAACCATCACCTTCTGTTTCATTTAAAGTGAGAGGTACCTCCTTCTGAAGAGGAACCATCACCTTCTGTTTCATTTAAAGTGAGAGGTACCTCCTTCTGAAGAGGAACCATCATCTTCTGTTTCATTTAAAGTGAGAGGTCCCTCCTTCTGAAGAGGAACCATCACCTTCTGTTTCATTTAAAGTGAGAGGTACCTCCTTCTGAAGAGGAACCATCACCTTCTGTTTCATTTAAAGTGAGAGGTACCTCCTTCTGAAGAGGAACCATCACCTTCTGTTTCATTTAAAGTGAAAGGTACCTCCTTCTGAAGAGGAACCATCACCTTCTGTTTCATTTAAAGTGAGAGGTCCCTCCTTCTGAAGAGGAACCATCATCTTCTGATTCATTTAAAGTGAGAGGTCCCTCCTTCTGAAGAGGAACCATCATCTTCTGATTCATTTAAAGTGACAGGTCCCTCCTTCTGAAGAGGAACCATCATCTTCTGATTCATTTAAAGTGACAGGTCCCTCCTTCTGAAGAGGAACCATCATCTTCTGATTCATTTGGGACAAACTCTGGGTCTCTGTCATCTTCCCCTTCACCACCATCATCAATCATAGAGAGCAATTCCTCAGCAGTGAGATTCATGGTCAGCATGTTTACATTGAATTATGGAAAAGTTTTGGGATGGTCCACTATGGCTAAGGCAGTGCAGGGCATATGTACAGTGGCAGAGAAGATGTTTGCTTGTATGAACAATCCATGTGGGCAGATTGGGTTGGCTCATTTAGGAAATGAAGATCTCAGTTTTTTGCACATGCTGACTACCTCAACCTAATTTTGCCAGAGCAGGATAGCCCGGTATGGGTCTTAGGGGCTCATTTATATGACACTGATGGAAGAATATGGTATAGTATGGTACTGAAAGGCCTTATTATGCATAAGAGATACAGAACGTGGCTATTCACAATTATCTAGCTGACAAATGTATCAAAAGTGACCTACAGTTGATTAGGCTGAGCACTAGCCAATATACCCTGGGACAATGTGAGGATAAGGGCTTTGCTCAAGGGCCCAACACTTGCTCTGATCTCAGCAGTGGTTACACTGGGACCACTGTAACTAGCCTTAGCATGTGGTGATTGTGGAGGTTTGTACAGATGCCTTGCCAAACTTGTTGTGCGTTTGGCATCTGCTCACAAAATAACTCACCGACAAGCCAGTTACCAGGTAACACATGTTTATAAGTGTCCATTAGCCATGTTAGAGTGTATTCCTGGCTCTGGCATTCTGCCGAACAGAGAAAAATATTCTCAGCATGTGAAACGTACTCACAGCTTAATACACTTCTAACACCGCTCAATGTTTTGCGGAAAGGACTAGTGCGGGGGAAGAGGGCGAGCCGTGCTGGAACGGGTGGGCAACAAGAGCGGAGGGGTCAATAGAAACATAGACAGTTGGTAGCTAGCTGGTCAACGCGTATCCCTGGACCCCCAGAAGCAATCGCTCCCAAGATGTGTAGGCTTTGTCACCTCACCAGACACAAGAACCACGCCAAATATGAAATCAATCGGTGAAATTGATGGCCTGTAGAACGCTCACATGACAACGCACTGGCAGACACAGTGAGACGATCGCTGATCCATAGTATCTCCAACTTGTTGACCAGGGATGCAATCACAGGATTTGTGTGCTGCTGCCCATTGGGAGGATACCTCTGACAAAAACACAGGCAAGGGCACAGAAAAAGGGGGTATTGGATTTGTCTCCACAGACCAGAGGTGAGCGATGAGGGCCAGATATAACCCTGGTTTTCATTCCAATTTCTGGCCTTTAATTGCTTAATTAGCCAAACCGAACTTGAAATTGCACATTTCAGCTTCATTTCTTAAAATCCTCATGACTACTCTAATCTTTGAGTAAATTCATGTTTGTGTGTACAGCCAATTAACTAATTTAACTAGGGTAATAAACAAAAGCCTGCAAACCTACCTGCTCTCCATGAAAATAATTATCCTCCCTGGCCATAGAGGAACCATTCTTACTTTTTTTGAGCAATTGTGAAGGAAACACTATATTGATATTCTTAATAAGATATATCCTCTCTATCCACCCATTTTTCTTCCTATACTGTTGAATGGATGTCTACTTAAAATCATGTGACTCATGTCCATTTTAATGCCATACGATGTGTGTAAATCTCACTGTTGCTCTCCCCTAATTGACTGTATTCAACAGATGTTCGAGTTGAACGGTCAATCACCACACAAAGCAAAAAAAATGGAATCACACAAATTAATGCACATATTAAGAATGATTCCAAAAGCTTTAAGACTGATTGTATAAAAATAATGAAAATGGTGAGTCAGAAGATCGTATTTACAAGCAAATGACAACCAACAGCTGCCTAAACTGGTGATTAAAGTTCCCAAAGTACTGAAAAACAAACAGCAATTTTCAGGCAGGTAAAGGAATGACTTTTTTAGAAAACTGTTTAGCATAATCAGCTATTCAGCCAACTTTCTGCTGACATGAAATACAACCCCTCTACCATAAACTCTTTCAACACTTTCCTTTGTCTGAGAAATTGACGGAAATTTCCGTAGATATGTTCTGCTGATTTCAGCAGCAAAACAAGACAAAAAAACCTTAGAAAACCTAAACTAACAAAGCAAAAAAAATGGAAAAGTCAGCATTTTGTCAGCGCTTAACAAACGCACCTTTAATGAGATACAGTAAGTGCTGATTGTAATAAAATCGGACGGGAAACAGTAGATAATTAAATATAAGTTGGAACAAGGATCAATGTAAAGAAATCAAAACTTTTTCAGAGAGAATTTCAGGATATTTACATGCAAAAGCACTCCGATTAGTACCACTGTTCAACACAGAAGTGACTGTTAAGAGTGGAAAACAGAGAGAAAAAAAGAGGGAAGGAGGGAGTGGGAGGTGAGTAAATCTACCTTAAGCGACTGGTGAAAGATTGCTTTGAGGAAAATGAGCATTATATCAAATATTTAATCAATTTGCGTTTATTTTCGAAAAGAAAAACAAACTTGATTGCAGTAGGGTTCATGTCGTAGTACAGAAGAAAGATTATATAGTATTCTTTCGAAGGAAACCTAATTTCAAAGCAAATCTTTCCTTTGTTGTCATAAGTGATGCCAAATTAAATGGGCCACTGATTGCATAGGAAAGGCATGCCAAGAAACCTTTTATTTCTTTTCCCCGGCTCATTTAAAGAATTGCAATCTAAGATGGCGGGCCTTAATCGATCACCCGATCAAGCACAAGGAAGGAAACGAAGGAGAATTAAATAAGCGATGGAAATGAGCCCTATTGACTGGGAGGAGAGGATACAGAACTAAAGCCATGAGTGGGATATCCAGGTGTCATAAAGAATCAAACAACATTTTCCTTCCATTTTTCTTTCTAGCGCTAATGAGAAAGGTGGATGGAACAAAGTCCAGGGAACAAGTTTTTCTGAATCTGGATTCTCTACCTCTGGTGAGGAAATATAACTGCTCCTAACCCTTTAGTAAATACCAACTGCATCCCATTTGTTCTGATGGAAATATTTCTTCCAGGCATTGTAAGAGTCCCCCATTAAAGGAAGGGACGGAGCATCAAGCAGAATGCATAAAATACCATAAAAACCTGCAGCCTCTGAGTAACCAGGCACTGGGGAAGACTGCGTGTTTATCTTCCGTAAAGTCTGCAGGTTTATACTCAGGGCTGCTCGAGACTTCAAATCCCAGATGCCTCAGTAACAACCATAACAGTCATTTTAAAACCACCTTCTATAACTGTGGTAAATATCTTAAGTGTCCTGTGTCGCACATGAAAACTGGGCCAATCCAATACAAACACAAAAGTAGAAATGAAATCATAACTCCGGGATATTAAACAATCCTTCTCTGCACAATGCTGCCACTGTTCCATCCATCCCTCAATACAGCTGTCCATTATCGAGCCCAGAAATTCCTGTTCAGAGTCAGGCTTGAGAAGAGCCTATCACAGCATGCAAGGGGCAAGAAGGAAGAATACATTCGGGAAAGACCACCACTTCGTATGGTCGTACTCATAACCATTGATTACCTCAATGGTTATGTTTTAGTTGGGGTTTGTTTGTTTGTTTGTTTGCAGGATTACTCAAAAAGTCATGATCCAGATCCAGGAATTTTTGAAAGGATTCTTTAACATTGTGGGATGGGGCATTTTCAGCATTATTGTGCATTACACCATAAAAAAGGGCTACAATGCAAGGAAAAAACTTACAGCATATCATCTCCATAAGTTCTGCCATGTGTTATGGCCCCAATTTTGTTATGACATATCGGGCAGCAAGGGAGGACAGACGAAATTGTAGAACTTGAACAGAATTAATAAAACAAATACTGACCAAGATTAAAATATTAACAAAAAAAAATCGAGATATTCACAGTCCCTGTGGTAACTGAGATGGGATTTCTTTGTTGCGATGTCCTGGGATAGGAAAATGCTCCCACACAGGTAAAAATCCACAAAAAGAGCTTCACAGGTCTTGAAAAGAGTGACAGGTCTGGTCAAATGTATCCTTCCACTATTTCTCCTTGCAATTTCTCCTACTACTTTTCTGTCTCAAATTTTCTCCTTATATACTCTTTTCCAGCCCCCTGCCACCTTCCAGACTTTTTCAATCCTCTGGGACTTTCCCCTCTGAGGCATACCCAGGACATGCCCAAAACCTAGCTCCAGACTGGGCTTAACCAAAAAAAGTCAATACTGCCATCTAGTGGCTTTTTTTTCCCACATTACACCTCCATTCCAAAAGGGAAAAATTTTGACTCATAAAAGCAAAATTTTTCTTTTCAATACAAAAATTGTTAAGTAGACAGTTGTGTGTATATGTATATATATATATATATATATAACACATGGGATATATATACACATACTCAAACACGGGATAAGCAATCAGCAATTTCATTGTCAGTACCCTTTACATGCTTAATTTCCAAGTCAAACTCCTGTAAAATCAAACTCCAATTCAACAATCTCCGATTCTTGTTTTTCATCTTACTCAAAAACATTTACGGATTGTGGTCAGTATATAAAACCATTGGCTTTTGCCCTGTACAAACATAAACCTCAAAGTGTTGTAAGGTTAGAACTAGAGCCAACAGCTCCTTCTCAATTGTGGAATAGTTCTTTTGGTGGCGATTGAACTTCCTGGAGAAGTATGCAACAGGATGCTCAATGTCATCAGAGTCACTTCCCTGTAGGAGCACAGATCCACCAGCTCGGTCGCTAGCATCGACCGTGATGGAGAAAGGTTTGTTAAGTCAGGAGATTTGAGCACGGGGAAGTGACACAGCAGAGACTTCAGGCTATCGAAGGCTCTTTGGCATGCTTCATCCCAAGTGAACTTTACACCTTTCTTCAGTTGGTTGGTAAGACTGAGAGCAATCTCAGCAAAGTTCTTGCAGAACTTGTGGTAGTACCCGATCATTCCAAGGAAGCGGCGCAAAGCTTTTTTTGTTGTCAGGAACTGTAAAGTCCATGATGGCTTGGACTTTAGCATTTATGGTGCCACCTTACCTTAGCCTATGATGTAGCCAAGATACGTGACAGTCTCTACATCTTTCAGATGTTCTTCCCAGGAGTCACTCTATGTGATCAGGTCGTCGATGTACGCACCCGTGTGTGGCAATCCGGCGATTGTAGACTGTATCATTCTTTGGAACGTGGCTGGGGCATTTCTCATGCCAAAGGGTAGGACTTCATAGTGGTATAACCCAGATAGTGTGGCAAAAGCAGAGATGCTCTTGGCCCTCTCAGTTAAAGGTACACACCAATAACCCTTCAATAAATCAATCTTGGCCAGAAACTTTGCTTGCCCTACTCTATCAATACAATCATCAATCCTAGGTTTTGGAAACACATCAGTTCTAATTACAGCATTGACTTTGCAATAATCTGTACAGAATCTAGTTCTTCCGTCAGGTTTTGGAACTAGCACACAGGGTGAACTCCAATCTGAGTTAGAGGGTGTGATAATATCATGTTCTAACATGTACTCAACCTCTTTCTCAGCAAGCTTTCTCTTTTCAGGATTCATCCGGTACGGATGCTGTTTTATTAGTTTGGCATCTACATCATGAGAGGTAATAGAAACTCTCTTTGGAACATCAGGAAATAGATTTTTATATTTCTTGATCAACCTCTCAAACTCAAATCTTTCTGTAACGGTTCTAAGTGCTGGGGTTTTACATCAAGATTTTGCAACACTTCAGAATTTGACAATTTACATGAAAGAACTTAAGCTTAAATTCTTGGTTCATCATCTTGAAACTCACCCTCATCTTCACACGTCTCGACCATAGGAGGATCTGAAGTGACAGCTGCAACCCTAGCATTCCTATCATGATAAGGCTTAAGCATGTTAATGTGACACAACTGTTTTGGCTTTCTCCTATCTGGAGTCTTAACAATGTAATTGAGATCATTGAGTTTTGTCAGAATTTCATAAGGGCCCTGAAATCTAGCCTGCAATGGATTGGACTGCAAGGGAAACAACACTGAATAAACTCTTTTGGTGGCAGTGAGCACACTTGTATATGCCTGTTGAGCGTCGCTCTGAGTGGAAGCCACTTCATTTTTGGGTCTAATTTCTGGCTCTGCCGAGCGGTGGTGAGGGCTCCTGCTTTATTCCGCTGCTTAACTTTTACGGTTTTTCCCCGCTCGCTCCCTCTGTTCCGCTTCACTCCCCACCCCCCCCCACAAAGTGGCCTTCAAGCCCAGCAGCCATTTGTAGTTTCCATCCTTGTGTCATTAAACTACAACATGTAGCATCTGTTTGGGCTGCCGTGTGTATTTCTGGCTCGGCTCGTTCGTTAAAATAATTTTAATTAGGAGCTTGGAACTCTGGCGCACGTTCAAGCTGCTGCGATGTCTGAGGCATCGGCATGTTACCGTAGAAACAAACAGAAATGAAATTTCGGTCCCCGAAAGCTATTGATTGGCTACACAGCTTTCGTGACAGATGACCTCAATATCCGCAAGAAAATTAATGAGGGCCTAAATTTAGTGCGGTGCCACTATGGCTGAGTCCGGCTATGAATTATTAGAAGGTGCATAACGTTGTTATCTGTGGTGATGGAAAGCTTGTCTAAATGAGAGACTATTGTAATGAGTTTATGATGGGTAATATTCTGTACATGAAGAGCTATGTAAGATAGCAGTGTTTCCCAGAGCAAGACTCACATTATGTCAAACCAGCCTATTCCTGAAAAAGATTGGTGTAGGAGCAGCCAGTGGCCTTGTAATGATGTTTGACTGGGGTTCAGATGGTTGTTGGTGCAAATCCCTGTGTAGCCACAGTAAAATCAGTGTATTTTTGGGCGCAAAAGCAAGACCCTCTACTGTAAACTGCTTTGTCAAAAAGGGTCAGCTAAATAATGATAATGTCACAACTGAGGGTGATTTGTAGGTAGTATGTGCACCAATCAGCCCCAACATTAACCCTCTATTAACCACCGTGGCATATCTGCTACATAAAGTGAAAGGGTTAACAGCCTGGACACCATAGTGGTTTTATTTCTTATTGCCAAATAAACATTTGAGAATAACTTGAATGCTCCATCAAGTTAAAAAAAAAAAAAAATTAAATTCAAACTTTTTTAAAAATTTTATTTTTTAAAAACTATTTTTCCAAATATTGCCCCATAATCAACATATTTGCCTAGGGAAATGATTTTTACCCAATTGGAAATGGGTTTGGTTAATAGCGGGTTAAGGCTACCTGCATTATATTGTGTAGGTCTCCCTCGTGCTGCAAAAACAGCTCCATCAAACTGATGTCCACTTGAATCTGTACACACAGGGTTTTTCAGCTGATCATTTCTCAGAGCATCACACTTTCTCCACCAGCTTGTCTTCCTTGCAGAGTGCATCCTGATACCATCATAAAAGAAAACAGGACTCGCTGGACCAGGCAACCTTCAATCATTCCAAGGTCCAGTTCTAACACTCACGAGGCCTATCGGGGATGGACTGGGGTTAGAAGGGCACTCCAACAGGTCTGCTGCTACAAAGCGCCATATGCAGCAGGTTATGATGCACTGAATGTGTTGTGATACGTTCCTCATGTAAGTATCATGAAAATTCTCTGTGACACTTTGTGCCTCAAGAAGCCCTTTTGTCCATTTGGACCAGACAGCATAGCCCTCTTTGCCTTTGTGCATCAATGAGCCTTGAGCACCTAAAACTCTGTCGCTAGTTCACGGTTTGTCAGTCCTTGGACCACTATTAGCATACACTCACATCTGCTGACAGGGAGCACCCCAGGAGCCATCCATGGCCTTGGCTTAGCCAGAACTTAAAATTGGGTGAGCTCTAAACATCTCTTTAAAACAATTATTAGTTCTGACTATTGTAATCATATGCATTCAATCCGAAAACGCGCTGTGCTATCAGGTGTTGCTTGTTCACTTTGTTAAGCCAAAACGACAATCGTTCATTTGGATGCGCAATCTTTTGCATTTCAAATCTCTGTCTTTGATTCAATGAATGTTTTCGGATTGCAGGTAATTAGAAAAAAATGAATATGATCGAGTGAGAAATAATAATTGTTTCAAAGGGATGTTAGCAATTTCTAAGTTCTGACTGCGCCACTGGTCCATGGGTGCTTCAATGAGATATCAAAGGCGCTGTTGCAAATCTGTGCCAGGGGCTCGCAGCGGGAGACCTGCCCTCTATCGTAAATTTCTCCCAGTTATTCTCGGTGCAGTTCCAACCAGCTGACAGTTTGTAACTGACTTGACCAGCTGAATTGGCTACGAGCTGATTGGCTGTTGAGACGGGTTACGGCTTTAAGTTCTAAAACCAACCTCTTGCAATTTGGCATGCTGTATCGCCGGCGACGGGCCAGTTCACACTGCTGCAACTCCTCCCTGCGACGTTCTAAAACGGTCTCGTCTTTGGTCTGGACTGGGTTTAAGTTTTATAAAGTGACCTAATCTTTGGAATTTAAGCCCACCCACAATTGGTCTGGACCTCCCCATACTAATATCCTGGCGCCGTGCCTGCCCAGACTTCTTGCCTCTACAGAGCTGTCAGACCATGACAATTCGGCTCTGGTCAAAGTCTCTCAGTTACCATATCTGCCACATCCATCGCACAGACTACAACCACCAATCGCTTGCTCACCATCTTTGGTCTGTCTGTAGACCTTGACAGGTGCAGTTGTTACAGGGAGATCAACATTGAGGGCTTCATCAATGAGTGGTTTTAATGTTCTGGCTCATCGGTGTACAACAGCAATGGACATTTAACAATAGACGGTTAACAGGACTCTTCTGTTGACAGAATGTGATTCCAGATGAAGGCTTCAGATTCCAGATTGCAGATTCAAATGCTATGCCATGGCTTTCAGCACCAGAAGGGTTTTGGCGGTGGATTAAAAACTTTCTTCTTTTAAAAACCCCGATAAATTTGGCTGTTGTCACAGTGCCGGTGGTTGCCTTGACAACACTGTTTGAGCAAAGCTTATAAAGTGGGGTTAGGTCAGTAAGTAGTTGAGTGTTTTAGTGCTGTCTCCATTGGTCAGTGTATATGCGTGTTTTTGTTTGTGTATACTTATCTTTGTGTGCCCATATGTGTGCGAGAGTGCATGCATGTGTGTGTGTCTGTGTGTGTGAGGGTATGAGCACGTCTGTGCAAGTACATGTATGCCTGCGCGTGTGTATCTGTGTTCCCTTGAGTTTCAGCACCTGGTGCATGTATATAAATGCAAAAGTATGCATGTGTATGTGTAGTGTGAGTTGTGTGTTTGTGTGTGTGTGTGTGTGTGTGTGCACAAGGGTTAGTCACATCAAGTGTATGCATACATATGAGTATGTTTTTGTCACTCTATTTCAGTGTGCAAAGACATGTTTGTGTGTATACAACAGTGTGTAGCTTACATATGAAGATTTTGTTTCCAAAATGCAATAAGTGCCAAAATTACAAAAATTGAGATAGTACCATAAAGCGATAGCCCTGTGCTTCTTACACATGACGCAAAAATCCATTTTTAGAAATTCACCCTATAATGTGTATTTTTTCATGGTCAAATTTTGTGTTTTCCTCTAAAATGCAATAGGTGCCAACATATAGAAAGCCGATATACTCGAGATGAGTAAAATGGATGTACTGCATTTAGCAAACAGACTCTTCACATGATTCTGGAGAGGAGCGCAACGCTAATGGCTGACCTGGACTGTCAGTCTATAGTGTGGAGAGCCTGGCAGGCGGCTGAGCTGAATTAACCGGCCAATCTGTTTCCTGCTGTTCAGCGCCGGACGCGGTCGGCTACATCAATGCAAGCCCACCATCTGTCAGAGCCGCAGAGCAAACTACTTCCTAAAACCCGTTCTAATGCTCCGTGTATGATGACATCTTATTATGGGGTCGAGGGGTTTGTTGGACACTATTCTTTCCCTTTCTCCTAACTGTGTGTCATAGGTTGACATGCTATCCTGCAGAGATGTTATAAATGGTGATTCTCTGACGGTTTATCCCTTTTCCAATGACAGTCCTGTTAACTGTATAGGAGCCACTGTAATCCCACCCTGTACAGAAGAGCTGCACTGTTCCTGAGTGTCCCACTGAATTATATCAGCTTTCCTCAGAAACTCCTGGGTTTCCATGATCAGATTTTTTCTCCACCCTCGTTACGCACTGCCGTTAGCCCAGGGATGCCCCTTTCAGACAGATTTTGGGATGCCACACCTACGGCCTCCTCAGGCTTTTGGGATTGACGGTTCCGGGCCATTAAAGAGCTCTGCTGTGGTTTCTTCTTGTATCTGCTGTAGTTATAGCCTGTCTTAAAAAAATTCCCTATAGGCGTGACAGAGCATCTCTTAAACTGCCAAATCACCAAGAGATCGTATAAACAGAAAAGGCACCAGTGAAACACAAATCAAGACAGGCGCCCAGCATGCAGAAATTACACACTAGGTCTGTGCAAATGTGCTCACTGGTGCCTGAATTTATGAAAACCTGTAACAAATTCACTTGCTCACCATCCATACTCTCTCTCTCTCTCCATCCCTCTTCCTTTTCTCCCTCTCTCTTCCCTCCCTCACTCCCTCCAAGACAGGTGAACTCACTTGGCTGGTCTTGGGAGGTCTAAGGAGTTTGAGGCCAAATCAAAAAAATCAAAAAATCATTGAATTGTTTTGTTTTCTGAATCACTGCCTCAATGCAAGGCAAGACCTTCTCCTTTTCAAAAAGCCAAGTACTTAAATGCAAATGCACACCGGAGCACGCAGACACACCAACACACACACACACGCACACCCACAGAGTTCTGCACTTATTTGGAAGCACATAGTGCACAAAGATAAATATACAAATAAAAAAGCATGTATGAGCCCATGCAACCACTCGTACACACCACCAGTAAATGCAATTATTCAACTGCTCTCTCTCAGCAATCCAATCAGATGTGCACTGGATTGCTCAAAAAGACATAAAATGCAGTCATATTTTAACATGTGAGTACACACACACACACACACACACACACGCATGCACGCACAGACACACACACTCAGAATCTCAGATCAAACACTCGTTTGAAGCAGAGGAGAAAAACGGGAGCAAGCGTGACTCTTGCATATCTCTCCAAATGCTCGCTCGCAGAAAACACACCATGCCCTAAAGAATACGCTCAAACAACCGAACCCCTGCGTAGGTTGTAGAATGTTAGCACTGTGTAGTTTCATCAAGTTGTAGTGTAAAGGTTTGGTTGAGATCTAAACAAGCTTGTAAATAATTCTGCTGGTTAAAAAAAATCAATAATAGGCACATGGTGAAGGAGAAGGGGAACGGTTACAGGCGTTAAAGAGCGTTTGGAAGGTTTTGCTTGTTCCTTTACCTCCAAGTCACACACAGAGAGATACTCACATTAACACACACACACACACACACTCTCACACTCACACAAATGTACTCGCACACTCACACAAACACAGCAGAGTGGCAATGCCCCCAAAAACATGCACACGTACCACACTCATACAAAGACACGTGTGCTCACACACTCCCACAAACACATACACTTACCTGCACACACACACACCACACAAACCACTCTCTCAAACCTCTATTACTGTTCTGCCCCAGGGGGATGTGGAGTGTGGAGCTGGGTGGGTGAGCAGATTAGTGAGATTATCACCAGTCAGTCTCCAGGGGTTTTCAGGAATGTTCTGGAAACCAAAGCAGAAAACCACCACTTCATCTCATGTTGCTGGGCTCTGACTTCCAACCTGGTGAGTCAGGTAGAGTGTGGCCAGGGAATGGGGTGATAAAGTCACATGGTGCACATCAAAAATGGGACCATGGGCACCCTCAAAACATGGAACACTAGCCTCTAGGACTGACTCCCTTTGGTCGTCTGGTCAATTTTTTAGTTGATGGGTTGCTGGTCGACCAGGATTTGTTTTGATGGATCAACCGTGAATGATCTTTCAGTGTCCTCTGCTCTTAATCAGGCCCAGTTTCTCTTTAAATACATTATATTAGGCAATTAATATAAAATTAGTGTTGTGAATAATTCAGAAAAACTAATGAAAGCAACATTTTACAGTAATTGTTAAAAGTAACTCATGTAACACCCCATTTTGTGCCTAAATTATATCCTTTTTATGGACACACAAATGTGCATTTTATTTGTAGCCGAAGATTTTCCTTAAGCTTTTGTCAGGACCAGTGAAATGGACACACTTTACTCGCTCATTTCGAATAAACCTTGTAAAATTACCCAGAAGGAAAAATCTGAAGCATGACAGGTTTTCATTTAAGTCGCAGACTATCAAATGGTACCTCAGTTCAAACATTACAACATTACCAAGGCCATCACTTGAAAACAGAAAATTAGCCAACTTTATATTCTTTCTGCGCATAAATGTGTTTTATGAGCTTTATGGGTGAACATGTAAGATTATGTTGTTATGTTATAATGTTTGCTATTATTAATTCAAACCGAGTTATTTACATTCTTCCGCATACCTATGGAATTTTTAGCACAATTTAATAGTTCATTAAGTGACAGAAGTTTTAAATGGTAAGTGGCTGAGTAAGGTACGTTTTACAACAGAAAACAATTTATGCACTCAGCATTGCACTTTATAAGTTGCAAATTGAGGCAACTTATGTGAATTTGTTTTATTCAGTTTATTTCTTGAGCAATTTATTTAATTAGTCATTTTGTCATCAATAATATCCACTTATTGACTTATTAACTCAAGGCATACTCCCACTGGTTTACTGGTATTGCAGTTTTTAATGTGGAAAAACATGGCATCCATTACAGTAGTCTGTTTGAATGGTTTATTTCTGCACAAATTAAAACACAACCAATTACACCATAAATGAAAGCACTGAAGGTGCTGATGGCTCGGTGCTTACAGCAGTGACAAGTATGTCCTGAAATCAGGTACGCTAATGCGGTTGAAACTATCAGCGAATCTAATTAGCGATTAAAAACTTTTGTACTCAAACGAACACCAATAACTGCTATTAATTTAAGGTCGCAAAATGAATGACAAATGACATCTGGTTATGCTAGATCGTTAAGAGCTGCTCCCGTTATCTACTTTAACTTCAATACGAATTTAACAGGCTGTTATCTGATGATCAACATAAACTAAAGCTGGGTACAGATAATGATGCTAAAAACACAATTCATTAGGGGTCAGTTAATGCGACAAATTTCCCAAAAATGCGGTCATTTGATAAACTTACCTGTAAGCGTGTTCCAATGAAAATGAATGGAGGTCAGAGCTGGAACTATACATTGTTTGGAACAATTGCTTTCCCCATGACACGCATTACTCCCGCATTACTCGATTCCTATTGGAGTCTATGGAAGTGTGATATAGTGCTATAAGTCGAAAACAAAGCTCTATCTCAAAAATCTGGAAAATTTTAATCCAAGATACCATGGCATTTAACCCATAGAGCCATATTCTAGGACTTGATTTTGACCAGAGTAGCGACTATCCCGGTAATAGATAGACACACAGACGAACTACCGCATGCGCATGCGCACCAAGGCATAATAATTAAAAGACTAAATGGAAATTAAAAGAGCTTTTTGAATCAACCCTATTTTTTATTGAATTCTAATTCCACTTTGCATCTATTAGTGAGACAGTCAGAGCACAAAAGAATTTCAGATGGCTAGATTGTTAAAGCCTGCAATAAAACAATATTTTTGCCAAAGAGAATTTAAATCCCAATGAGCCCAACCAGTTTTATTGAATAAAACATAGAATGTGTCCTGGCTTGGTCAAATAAAAGCATCAGCCTGTTATGTGGTTGTACATCAACTTTGAAAGCGCAAGGGCAGAATCCAGCAAGGGCAGTCTGAAGAGGAGGCTCTGAACGGACTTTCAAACAATCAAGGAGTCAGAAGAAAATGGCACACTGTTGGTCAACTAAGATTGGTTTTAGTCGGGGACAGCCCAACTAGTTTCCTCCCCAATAATCTGGCTTCCGCAAATCGACAAACTAACAGTGCTACAGGTACAGGCGGAGTGCTGATTTGGGAGCAGTTTGAGCTTGTTAAGAGTTTTCAGCCATACAGATCCTGAGTTGATCCAGTGGTGGGAACTAGTTATTTGTACATAACATTAGGTGCCCTAAGATATGAGAGATGGTGAGGGATAGGGCAGGAGAGGGGAGAACAGTGCGTAAATCAGTCAGGCAGTACCAACATCATGGGCACACTGATTACATCCATCTCACTTCTCCTCCTGCTAATGTCCTCACCTCCACCTGTAAACCTGTAACGCTTCACAGAGCCCTGTTTCGCACTTTCTTTCTCATCCTCTCACACTCTCTCCAGTCCTACATCTCTCACTCTTTCACCCCGCACTCGCCACTGCTCTGTCCATCTCTCTCCCCCTCTCACATCCTCTGCATCCTTCTCAGACACGCACTCTCTCGTTCTTTTCTCCTCTGTCTTTATCCCTACTGCTCCCCGATCAGTCCTCCCTCACTCCCTCCCTCCCTCCTCCTCTGTAACTCTGTCCTTTTCTCCTCCTCTCTCTGCGCTCGCACTGTCAGCCCGGGGCGATAACGAGAGGCACTTTTAATTTTAATGCAGCAGATTCATGTGCAGCAGGTCTGGAGGGTGGCCCGGCTCAAGGGGCAGAGGGTGGGGGGTGGGGAGGGGGGTGGAGGGGGTTTAGAGCAGGATTCAGTATAGTCAGAGTGCTCTGAGCTTCTCTCTCTCATCCAGTACCACCGGGACCCCAATATCTGACACACTCAGTGGAATGTGATTTAAAGGTCCCCTATCATGTCACAAGGTACAAAGCCAATTAGCCCTTACAAACCGTTTCACACCTGTCCTTTGTGACATCACTAGAGGGAGAGACCACATGGAAATTAAGGAACTGATTAACTGGTTGGCAGAAGTTAATCAGTCTTTTTTGCCTCCAGTCAAACACTTACCCATGTGATGTCACAAGGGAACAGATTTTGAAATGATTTGCACTGGCTATCTGGCTGTGCACCTGGTGACGTGATTGGGAGCCTTGAAAGATCAATCAAGGAGAGCATGGGTATAGCACACAGATAGCTTGTGTGTGTGAGTGTTGTGTGTATGTGTCTATGTTGTGTGAGTGAGGGTCTGCGCATCCATGTCTCTGTGTGTGCTTGCTTGTGTATGTGCATGAGTGTATGCGTGTGTGCAAGTTTGTGTTTGTGATTGAATGTGTATGTGTATTTAAGATTGTTTGTGAGTGGAGATGCATGTGTGTGAGTGAGTGTATGTGTTTGTGAGCATGTATTTGTATTTGAGTGTTGGTGTAAGTGTATTGGAGCTTGTGTGTGAGAGCGCACTCGTCTGAGCATGTGTGTGTTTGAATGTGTGTGTGTGTGTGCAAGTGTGTATTTGTGTTTGAATGGGTATGAATGTATAAAATAGGTATTTGAGCTTGTGTTTGAGCGTGCACCCGTGTGTGTGTGTGTGTGTGTGTGTGTCCAAGGTCCAGCGTACATACTGATCATCTAATGTCTCTCCACATTGCAACATTATATTAAACCCCCCGTCCCTTGGGCTCCAGAAACACACACCCAAGTGTGTTGAGTAAAGTGTGGACACCGGGCGGAATCACTCCGCCTGTCATCCCGAGCGGCGAGGTAACAGTTTCCCTCTGTGATCAGTATCGACCGCGGTCAGGGAAAAACAGACCACGGCTCTGCGCACAGCCGAGGCGCCGGGTCCCGCCTGGCTTAATTATGCGACTGATGAAACATTGAGCACACATAATTGCTCTGGGTTGACTGTAGCAAGAAACACAGATTCAGGAGGAGAGCGTACGTAGCTCTTAAGCTACCACCTGCCCCCAAGCTTGCTGGGACAGCATTTAAAACACGAACACGCTGCGGTGATTACAGTCACAGATAATTATTGCGCTGTGTTACATGTTTTTGGTACTTTTAGTTATGCTGATCCTGTTGAGTTGTGAGGTCACAAATGTGTGATCAGAATATTCCCAGCAGAACAGTCCAAAGCTGATGCAGCAGTCATTTGTAGCCTAAAACATGAACAATTAATAGAAAACTTAAACACAAAAATGAGAAGCATCGTATTCAGTGAAATCCTATAAAGTAATTACCACATGCTTTGGTATGTATGCATATTCATGCTGACTCTTTAAGGTATGCGGTTGTAGGCGAGTACATATATGATCACAATGTTGCAGATACCGTTATTATACTCAGCAACAAAAGTTTCTGTGACACCATTTATGTGTATGTTATAAATGACACGCAAAGATCTCAATGCAATCAATATGTTTATTTAAAAGGAGAAACACTGACTTTTCAGTGCCAACGTCACTCAAAACGAAAAATGTCATTTTCATGCGTCATGAAGCACTTGTCTGACGTCTAACCAATTGTGACCTTCACACTTCAATACCGGGTGTGACTTCCTCGTGCCATGATGCAAGCAACGCATCTCCGGCGCATGGACCGAATCAGATGTGCCAGAAATTGCTGTGGGATGTCATTCCAAATCTGACGTAGACGTTGTCGCAATTCCTGGAGTGTAGCTGGCGGGTTATCCAACCGCCGCAAACGTCGATCCATCTCGTCCCAAAGATGCTCGATTGGGGACATGTCTGGGGATCTGGCTGGCCATGGCAGGACATTGACATGTTGTTGCATCAGATACTGCTGTACAATCCTTGCAACGTGTGGTCTGGCGTTATCACGTTGCAGCGTTATTCCGGGACCATGTTGCATCAAAAACGGTATCACCAATGGCCGTAGCACTTCATCGCGATATCTTTGACCTGTCAGATTTCCATCAATAACAAGCAAATCTGTTCTGTTTCTAGCCGTGATCCCTCCCCAAATCATGACACTACCACCTCCAAAACGATCAAATTCCTGAACACAGTTGTTGGCATAACGTTCTCCACGTCGACGGTATACACGTAAACGACCATCACATCGGTTAAGCATGAATCTTGATTCATCAGTGAAGAGTACAAGATCCCACTGACGTTGGATCCACCGTCGATGTTGTTGTGCCCACTGTAGACGCAGTCGTCGGTGTTGTACTGTGAGTATTGGACGTCTTGCTGGCCGACGTGGGACAATGCCAAAATGATGGAGACGGCGACGGATTGTCTGTGCAGACAGTCGCCTCAAACCAGGTATCGTTCTTGCAGTTATGGTTGCAGGTTGGAATCGATTTCGGAGATGGGTTGTTCGAATCCAGTTGTCCTGTCTGGGAGTGGTTACTCGTGGACGGCCGCTGCGAGGACGGTCTCTGACATGTCTTGTCTGCTGATGACGCTGCCATAAGTTCCAAATGGTGTTTCGGTGGACATTCAGGCGATGAGCAACTTCCCTCTGCGAGGTTCCGGATTCAATCATCCCAATGGCCCTCCACCGATCATTTTCAGACAGTCTTGGCATTTAGAGGGTAGAGTTTCTGATCCGAAATGGCTGTGTTTTCGATAAGTGATGCTTCCGTCGTTCATCAGGCACAATGTGAACATTCCAAAAATTCTCCTCTTTTATTGCCATCCACAAGCATGATTTAGCATGAAGCATGAAGTCATTTTCTCGCATTTTCATGATTTCCATTTCAATGTTGTGTTTACGTGTACTGTTTCAGTCTGATATCACCATGTATGACAATTTCATAATTGCGTTATGAAAAATAATTAACAATATTGGTGTCACAGAAACTTTTGTTGCTGAGTATAAAACCCCTGGACAGGCTATTCTGTGATTTCCTAGTTAATATGTAATTTCAGGCTGCTTATACTTATAGAACTTGCATGTTAAATATGAACTTAAAATTTCATTCCAATAATCTAATAAATCTGTTGTAAATGTATATCCGTTCTCGACAGCCAGAATAAAGTGGGTGGGACTCCCTGTGGAGATTTCCAACATCTGCAATCTCCTACGGTATCCTACCAATCATAATGTAGGAGAGCGCTCGCTATCTCCTGCTCTATATAAAATCACTACACTGTGCTATTCTCCCTCTGTCTGAGGGACTTCACCCTGCTTTTTATTTTTCAGCTTGCTGGCTTGAATGCAGTGCCCATTTCCCCGGGAGCAACTAAAAAATTTCTGGCAAAAAGCTCTTGATTTTGCCCAGTGGCTCGTTTTGATAGATGGAACGATTACTACTTTCCTTTCAGTTTAGCGTCTCACTCTCGACATCAGAAAGCACTGCTGGTTCAAGCCTGAAGCCTGAACATGTAGCTATGCTCATTTGCCAAATTTGACACATTTGAAAATCAAATTCATTTAATATGAAGTACAACTTTCTAGTCAGCATGACTAACATTTTGCCTGGCTAGTTGGTCTTGCTATGTACCCTATGATAGGGCCATTTGTTAATTGTGGAGATAATTGATAAAGCAAAATTTATACAGTACAGAGCAGTGAAAATGAAGCTCTGCCACTTAAAATCACTATGACTTTAACGCCATGGTTTTTGTATTGTTTATTGCCGCATTTGAGCTATAAAACTAACTAAAATCTAGCTTCCATTTGCTTCCTACTTCGCTTATGGTGACAAGCAAATTGTCTGATTCTTAGTCAGCTATATATTTACAGAGACACAGTTAAGTGGGTGTTAAAGGAGAGCGCTACACTCACTACGAGGTAAGGTAACAGTACTCAGTGAGAAGTAAGGGTAGCCTACTCGTGTGCACTAAAAATAAGAAGCATCAGTACATCACTGGTGTGTACTGGTCCATTTCAGAAAATATTCGGAGGGTTTGTACCCCAGACTGTATATTCAGTCTATATACAGCCTATGGTACATACAGATCCAGCCAAACCATGCAGATTCTGCCTGCATGTGCTATCTTTCCTTTGGTGATGGAAATGAGAGAATATGAGAGAGACGTGACTGGAAGAGAGGATGTCGATCAGGAATGATGTCATCACAGCCCCTCCGTCCTGAGATATTGATCTCAGAAGCAAAATGAGATTACTTCTTTAAAAGATAATTTTTTCCTTTATTTGATAGTTATTCAGTGGAGATAGACAGAAAGGTTCGGTAAAAGAACAGGGGAGACAAGCAGCAAATGTCCCAAGCTGGAATTGAACCCTGGTTGCCGCAGGAAGGACACAGCCTTACTGGTGTGCGCGCTTAGACTGATGAGCCACCAGGGCACACCAAAGGAGATGTTTTTGAGTACAACCAACATTGTGGAAAATAATTAACATCAGTTATCTCTGATATTCCATATTAATTTTTGAAATTTGAGATCAAGTTTCTACAGGCTTTAGTTAAAAACAACAAGTAGACATGGTCAACAACGTCCCCCACCAAATGCCTGAATCGCGCGCACCTCATTTTCGAACTCCATCAAGGCCTTGATGGTCTGAAGCTACACACCAAGTTTGGTTGTCCTATCTGTAATAGTTCCTGAGAAAAGCTGTCCCCTTTTTTGACTGACGCAAGGACAAATGGAGCTCAAACCTACATCCCCCTCACACTTCGTGGCGGGGGATAATAAAAGCTTTAGACTGCGGACTTAGAATTAAAAAAAAAAAAATCTTCAAAAAACTCTTGAAAGGGTTAAAAATATTTCCAGGGAGTGATTACAGATGTGGAAACAATCAACAAGAAGTAGATGTGAGTTCATAAAGCGCACAAACATATTCTATGGGTCTCGTAAAACGGGTGTGTCTGAGCCACAGGGGTTCAGTTTGGATGTTACCAGCCCAACCTGACATCCTACACCCCGCAAGAGATTTTATCTGCTCTGGCGAGCGTCGGTCCCACACCCTGTGCACTGGTGAGAGAACCAGAGCGTACGTCTGCAGAGCCTCGCTCATGACAGGAGATCGATCAATCAATCAATCAATCAATCAATCAATCAATCAATCAATCGGACATTCAGGAACATTATATAACGCGAAGAAGCAAACCAGAATAAGTGGCAGAAATATCGATTTTTCAGCCACCATTAAAACCCAAAAGAAGACGCAGACATGTGCTCACCTGCAAAAGCATGCACACGCACACACACACACGCACACACACACACACACACACACACACGCACGCACACGCAGCTCCTGAGGTGATTAGGTTCATTACTAGCCCTCGCTCCAGGTACAGTAGAGGTATATCCGCTCACCTGAACAGACCCCCTAAAGATTTGAGGTCCCAGATGCGATTGGCAGGAGGGGCAGAGGAGGTTATTTATGTACCAGACAGAAGGATTAGCATTGCACTATTTTATTATCCGGTTCGTTACTCCGGACCAGCCTGCCTGTAAGATGCCAGATACACCCTTCAGATATCAGCATCAGAATCTCACCCCTGCTCATTAAGATTGGGAGCTTTAATTAATACTCCTCAAACACAGATTACCTCCCAAATAAGCTGCCTCTTCTCCAGTCTGTCAGGTATGATGGAATGACAGCTCCCTCCTTCTTCATTCTCCTCCCTCTCCCTCTCTCCCTCCCTCCTTTTCTCTTCTCTTCCCTTTTCTGTCTCCCTCTGTGCTCTTTGCAGACTAAGTAGTCCAGCGGTTCCGGGGGTCATTATTACCGCAGAGACGGACGTCTCATGACACGCATCAGCACTCGTCTCTGGGGAACGGACTGATGAGAGCTCCAGGACCGGCGCAAGACAGTTCGCAGCCTCTGAGCATTTAAACTCGGCTCAGCCAAATAAGGGCCAGGTCATATCCCTTTATTTAGATAGTGTTTTTGTTTATTGGAAACAGAGATGAGCGCGCACACACACACACACACACACACGCACACACACACACACACACACACACACACACACACACACACACACACACAGAATACCAGTTTCATTTTGGCACAATTGAGCCCAGCCACCTTATCGGAGGCCTAGTGGCTCATCTTGAGAGAAATCCAATAAAACTGGAATTACCCGCTCTAGTGACTGACAAACCACAGCCTAAATCTGCTCCGGTCCTGCTCTCTCTCTCTCTCTCTCTCTCTCTCTCTCTCTCTCTCCTTCTGTCTCTCGCAGTCCCCTTATCTCCATCACCCGCTCCCACCCTATATCTTTCTTCATCCTTAGTTCTTCTCTATATCTGACTCCATCCCACTATCCTCTCCATCTCTCTCTCCTTACTCTCCCACTCCATCCCTCTCTCATCCCACTATCTCCCACTCTATTCCTCTCTCCCATTCCCTCCTCACTCCGTCGCTCTCTCTACTCTTCATATCTCCTCTCCATATTCTCTCTGTAGATCCATCTCTCTTCCCCCTCATGGTTTCCATGCAATCCATCCTTCTTTTGCAGTCCATATGCCTGCCTACATTCCTCAGTCCTCTCTCATCTCCCCCTGCATCTGTTCATCCCTTCATCTCTCTCCTGTCTGTACAGTATATTCCTCTCTTCTTCACTCTCTCTCAATATACCTCCATCTTCATCTCTCTCTATCGCTATCTGTCCATCCCTTCATCTTTCTCCAGTCTGTAGAGTAAAGTTCCCCTAATGACTCTGCTCTTCTCCTTCACTCTCTCCATACACACCTCCATCTTAATCTGTCTCTCTCTATCACTCTATCCCTTTATTTCTCTCTATCTCTCCCTCAGTTCTAGTTACAGCAGTGATACAGGCACGAGTGAGCTGCTACTGAGAAGAGATATAAAAGAGAGAGAGAAAAATGGAGACGGGGAGGGAGAGATAGAGAGAGAAGGAGAGGGGAGAGAGAGGGAGGGAGGGATGGAAGGAATTCATGACCTGTTTTAAATGCACACAGGTGCAGATGCGTTACTTGCTCACACACAGACAGTAATAAATGCATCTAGACTGTGAGGATAATTCACCTGTTCTACTTTTCCCAAAGGACCAGTCTCCCGATGGGACTCAGTGACAAACCCATGCGCCCTCTCACATACTGTACACACACACGGGCACACGCAAAGCCACACACACAGGCAGACAAACATACTCAATCACACATACGCAAACACATGTATGCACTCTTTCATGAACTAACATACGTTGTATATAAACACACACACACAGTGACACACAGACACAAACACTCAGTCACACGTATACACTCACTCAGACACATACACACTCACACACACACACACACACACTCAGTCATGCACACCTACACTCCCTCAAGCATACGAATACTGGCACACATGACAAACACACGCAAACACTGACACAAATGCAAATAAAAACACACTCAGTCACACAAAACACTTACGCAAACACTAAGCAGCGCACATGCATGTATGCGAGTGTCAATGTGTATTCATGTGTGCACACGCAAAGGTAGGAGAGAATGAGTGCGTGTTTTAGATGTGTGTGTGCGTGTGAGTGTGACATTTCTAATTACCATCTAAAGACTCATCTCTATACACTCTGTCGTACCATAGTCTGACTGCTACAGTAATGAAATGCTAATAGATTCTATAACATGAGTCTCTTTGCCGAAGGGGAAATCCCCCCCAGGTGAACTACATGTTCTCCCTGCTTTCACTCAGGTGGATAAGCACCGCTGACAAGGCCCTGAAAGATTAATGCAAAAACAAGGCGAGGGAGGACGCTAGGCTAAGTCACGTTAACCGAGACAGGACCCAAGCTCCGTATAAATACAGGCTGTCACACTTCAGCAGGAACAAGCGGAACGAAGCTCTTAGCCGGCTGTGTGAGGCTCCATCGTACAGCCAAGGGACTGCATAAAGGTTTAAATGCAGTCGAAACAGCCAGGTAAAAAGTAAAAATGCTTAAGTATTAAATTAGAAGGCTCATGCTGCACCAACGCACGCTTAACTGTACTCTTTCCCAGACTGTGAAGAAAATCTTCTGCATTATTGACAACACAGACCTTCCGGTGAAATGGTGTCCCCGATAGCCATATGCAAGCACCAGCTCACAGAGAATCACAAAACAGCAATGCACAATCGTGGTCTTAAGTATCTGGACACTCCCTGATCTATGGCTGTTTTTGGTTTGTACTTCTTAGCACATGAGGGGAAAAAAATTATCCTTCTGCATACAGTAGAATGTAAGATAATTCTGTATTCCCAGCAAATTTCATATATTCTGATGTTATGTGACTACTTTACCACTGCAATGCTGCCCTGCGAGATTTTGTGGAAATAAATGTTGTCAAACTTCACTGGCCTCATCTCAATCCCATAAAACACCATTGGAATTATTTTTTAAGTCAACTTTGAGCCAGTCCTAATCAACAACAGTACTCTTTGATCGCAGCACTCTTCCGTGTGGAACTGGTATCAGTATTGAGCACCGATACTGCACTTATGCTCTATACTCGTACAAAAACCCAAACTGACATCAACATTTTTAAAGTTATGCCATCAAGTGAGCAGCAAAAGACTAATATACAACTCATGCTGATTCAAGTGCTGCAACCAGTTTTCTGCCCATGCAAACTGTGAGAATAGCTAGTTTATAAGATGTGAATAAACCTTGCTAACAAATGTTAGCAGCTTATTGCACTGTTATGTGCGTGCAACCACAAAGCACGAAAAACTAAGCTTTAAAAAAGGAGTATAAAAATTTTGGTAGTGTGGAAGTTTTATTAATTGAGTGAGGTAAATAAATATGAGGCAGAATGAAAAATTTGCTCTGCCAAGAGGGACAAAAGCTAAGTCGGTCAACATTAGCTATCTAATCAAACATTTAAAATCTAGATGTTTCGACCAGTGTAAGCAAAGCCAGTATTTTCTGGTAGTTTTTACCAGATGTGCCGCCATCCGAGGGGTATGTTGTCCCCGGCGGCGTCAGGCTGTCCGTCTGTCCATCGACGACATTACCGCTCTAGTGCCTTCAGGTTTGCTTCTCGCTCTCTCATTTCTGGTTGGCTAGTGTGTTGATGTATCCTTCACTTACCTACCAAATTCCAGCCATTTTTGACTCTTACTTTGGCCACCAGGGGGCTTATTGGAAAAATTGCCATCAACGATGTTACCGCTCTGGCACCTTCAGCTTTTCTTCTTGGTTTCTCATTTTTGGGTGGGTGATAAGTCTATGGATCCTTCTCTTACCTATCAAATTCCAAACAATTTCGACTCTTACTTTTCCCACCAGGGGCTTGCATAGGCAGCCGGGGGCTCTTAAGGGTGATTAGCACGGTATTTTTTTAAATATTGAAGTTGTTGGTTTGGTACCCAACCAAAGTGAGTAGTCAAACATGAGTAGTCACACTGGTACTAAAAAGTTGGACTGGTGCATCCTTACCTGGAACAAATCAAATCAAAACAACAATGTCAACACGAGGATGGCTGTCCCTAGTCCTGGTATTTGTTGTTACCAAGCGCTTTACTGATCGATTACAGAGACAGTTAGCCGCAAAAATCAAAAAGAGATATTCTTTCTTTCGCTAACCACTGGTGTAGTTTGGCAGAAAGAAATAGTTCCTCTATTAAACTGCTCACATTATGCTCTGCCCTTCGCCTTGAGTAACCACATCATGATTGAGACATTGCTTTTGAATTTTTCAAGTGTTTTTTTTTTTGAGCATCCCAACATGATTGCACTTCAGTTCTGTTATATTCCAGAGAAAGCAGACAACTCCTCTACCGATATCTCAAAAACTCGCAATTCTCACCAAAGCAATCTAGATGGATAAATGGTGCCACTGGCATGAGGGTAAACAAGTACTCTCGTTTTGAGGGTGATCTGTCCCTATAAAGCAGCTTAACACAGTTAATTCACCTCACCTAGTATCTTTGATCTACACAGGTTGTTGAGTACAAAATTACCCTGCTTATCACACTTAAGACTCCTCGCTGCATTTCTAAGCCCCTGGAGGGCAAAGTAAGAGTTGAAATTGGTTGGTATTCGATAGGTAAGTGAAGTATTCATTGACGTACCACCCACCCAAAAATAAGAAACCTAGAAGCAAAGCTGTAGGCACTAGAGCGGTAACATCGTTGAGTTTAAAGATCGCAAGTATTTACGCTATTCGACCTAGAAAACGGTAAATAGGTGAAATAAACCCGTCTGATATGTAATTAAGGGTGATCCCATGTACCTTCAGGGAACATTTGAGCATCCTAGCTGAAATAATTTTTCACAATAAGCCCCCTGGTGGCCAAAGTAAGAGTTGAAAATGGCCAGAATTAGATAAGTGAAGGATCCATAGATGTACCAGCCATCCAGAAATGGGAAAACTAGAAGCAAACCTGAAGGCGCGAGAGCGGTATCATCGACGATGGACAGACAAACAGACAGTCGGACGGTGGGACAGACGGAAGCCGCTGGAAACGACAATACCCCTCGGCCAGCCAACGTGCCGCCAGACAAGGGGTAAAAACCAGCTCACCCTGCAGCGCTCCAGGACCAGGATTGGCCATCTCTGGTCTAACCACTCATGAACCTTTCCCAAAGAGTGGAGGGCAGGGCAAAGGGAACCAACTCAATAACAGTGTCTTTAACTTTGGAATGTATTGTTGGCTGGGTAGGTGTTAGTGGGGAATGGGTCATTTGGACCCTTTACCTATTAAACCCATTTAAGTTGGCTGCTGTCCAGTTGGACCCCTGAACCCAACCGTTTGGACCTCATACCATTTGGACCCCAGACCATTCGAACCCAAACCATCTGCACCCCTGGTCAGTTGAGTTTGGATTAGGGTTAGGGTCTGGGGTCCAACTGGGTAAGGTCTGGGATCCAACTGATCTGCGGTCTAAGTGGTCAGGGGTCCAACTGGTTTGGGTCCAAATGGTCTGGGGTCCAGCCAGTACTGGGTCTGTTCAGTTAGGGTCCAACTGGTATCAGTCCAACTGGTATGGGGTCCAAATGACTTATACCTGTGTTAGCGTACTATGAAGCATCTACCTTACCATTGTCTGTGTGAATTTTAAATAGGTCTTGAATTCGCTCACATCTGAGGAGGCTAAACTGCAGAAGAGCCACGTTATAGAGCCAAGCTAAGTAAACAAGGGGGGTTTTTCAAGCACTGGTGAGAAGACCCCCCAGGCCCAGTATCTTGACCACTGTCACACTGTAATGCAGGCTGCTCGTTCGCAATGCTCATGGTCTTTCTGTTTGAAGGGAAACCAAACAAATAGGCAGGTGGGGCTTGTGCAGATAAACCAGAGTTTGAGATCTCTTTGTTAAACATTTCCTTCAAACAAAAAAAAACATATTGATGGAATGTAAGATAAAAAGGAGGATCATGGTTGCATGAGAGGCCTCTTGAGAATTAGAAATCATTGGGGTTTGAGTCTCCCACCGTAGCAGGCTAAGAGAAGCCTGCCTCTCACTGCTTTCCAGACCCCTAGCCTTCCGCTTCAAATTGAATCACAGGGGTTTATTTGAATTCTGCCACCGTACGACCTCTGATTTATTCATTGCTTTTTCTCCAATTAAATCTAATAATTATTTTTCTCCGTCTATGCCATGCATTAGTCCAACCCATTTCACCTCAGAGGAAAAAAAATTGAGAGAACAGGCCTTCTTTTTGAATAAAAACATGGTATGGTAAAGACCGGTCAAAATGCACAAAAAAAAAAAAAACACTCTATTTATCAAGTCCGATTTTCTGCAAAGTATTGCCTGTTTTCCTGTTCAGAAGAAGAACATTTGTTTGTGTCCATTATTTGTTTATTTATTCATTTTTTGCATTGCCTGGCAAGGCCAGTAATTACCCAATTATATTGATACATTTCAAATCTGCCTCTCCTTTACACTCTGTTTGCCCTGCGAATTACGGCGCACACAGCGCCTGACAGGAAAATTATGAAAAGGGCCAACGTCGGGGAGCCGCGTAAGGCAGTGGCGTTTTTCTTTGCCGCTGAAACAATCAAATTTTTTCCATGAATGATTGGTCCCGTCTTCGCCGCTCTCCCTCCTCCCAGAGCGATAGAATAAGCTGTGCTGTGGCGACATTTCCCTCGGCCTCTGTAAATGAACGCATGACTCTTAGCGAAAGCAGATGAGAATTATGGCCAAATATGCCTGGAACACTCCGCCAAAGCTGCTTCTGTTTACACTGAAACAACCTCTCTCTCTCTCTCTCTCTCTCTCTCTCACTCCTCTGCTCTCCAGGATGTGAAATTTGACAGTGCATTTTATTGTACTACAGAAAATTAAGAGCTTAGTTGTTGTCGAGGGCTTGGCGCACATTAAAGCTGTCGGAATATCCAGGGTAGCCATTTTGTTTGCACAGTTGCTGGGACAATGGCTGCTTTTCTCTTTTTCTTTCAACAGCCATCTTTGGGAAAGGCATGAGATGACAGGCATTTTGAAAAGAAGAACAATTTAGGAAGCTGAGAAGAAAGCATGTTTTTACCCTGTTTAGTCTACTTACTACATGGGGTGGGAGGGAGTGACTAGTGGGAGGGAGATTATACTTGTAACATTCCAGTGCAGCCAGAATGAAAAATGTAAAATAAATTGAATAGATGAAGGCTCCCAGAACAATAATGTACTTTTTTCCCTCTTAAATTTCTGATGATAATTTCAACTCCTTTCCCAGAATTGGCATAATCAAAGTGTAAATTGACCACCCAGCCAAACTGGCTTTGCAGTATGATAATTATCTCCAAATACTCCAGTGGCGGACAGATGGAGTAAACAACATGAGCACTCCATTGCTTTTACCCAGAGAAAGCTTACAGCATTCAACCCCAGCCTTTTACACTTTTGGACGCTGGAGGACAAATGAAATGTTCACACTAATGTTCTGTATACTGCATGTATAGGGTTATGGACAAGCCCAGAGGGTATAACAGTTAGAGAGAGAACAACCATTATTTAATGCTTTTAAGTGTGGTTTTTTTTTTTTGTTTTTCCTTTTTTAAATCAAAAGTCAGTGCCCTAGAATTGCTTTCAATCATTCATAGTGACCGCTACATCAGTATTAGAACATTCAGGTCTGATCAAGTTTCTATGATAGTTCAGAACATTCTAATGACAACATGCAATTTTAAAATTCTAATGCTGAAGTGAGAATAGACGCTGCCAACTGTAAACCTTGCAGTTTTCAACCAATGACTTTCAAAAAAGAATCTTAAAAAAAGAGTCCAAGAACATTCTCTTCCGGGGTTTTCTTACCATTTTATTGGTGATAATAAAGCTTATGATACAAGAGAAAAAAAAATCAGGCAGCCCACCCTATTCTACCCTACTCACCCTACCTTTTACCCTACTCTAAAGATCACGGAAGTTTATTCATGCGGTTCATAGACGAGCCAGAAAGCACATCAAGTGTATTAACAGTACTGTAGGCAAAGCTGTCCAATTACAACTTCTCATCCAGACTCTTCAAACAGTGACCAATCGTCAATATAGCACGAAAAAGAACTCTTTTGCTGCTTTTATTTTATGTTTACTTTTAGAGTTTGGGTTAAGGTTAGGGGTTAGGGTTCATTTTAATACACTTCACATAATAATGGCAAAAGTCTCCTTTTTTGTCCTATATCGATGTTTGGTCAGGTAGCGTCACAATTTCACAAGTCGGGATGAGACTAGGCGCTCATTTAGGGCATGATTGTGTATTTCCCATTTGGGTCCTGACATGAAAATGCGTAAGAGGCGGTTGTTCGCTGTGTGCCTTCAAGAGAAAGGTATTAACTTTGCCTTGATGTTGAGCTGTCCGTCTCTCAAACAGAGGCCTCCACTATCTGTCAGTGGTGGGGGAGAGCATGAGCATTATAAATCTCACGGCCCCTGCTGATAAACTGATGTAGAATGATCACAAACCTGGGTAATTTCCCATTCTAAATGATGTCACAACAGCGAGCTGCACAAATGCACCAACAGATGCAATTAATACAAACTACAGATATTGCTCGTGGAATTCACAGTTGAAGAGCTGACCAGAACTTTCCACCTCTAAATTTGTCTCTTTGAAACTGTGTCAAATACTGCAGCGTTTGTGCATCACCAGCGGCATCACTGGCAACAAGTTCAAAGACAAGCCGGCTCAAGAAATGATTTAATTACTTCCTATTTATTCTTTTGGATTTGTTTATATTTTCAAAGATGAGGCAATTTCCAGACGTTTGATGTATGGCTTTATCGACGAATTCACTTATCACTAAATGACATTCAATAATCTAAAATCTTTCAGAGCAAGTGTGAAAAGAAAGACCAGCTGTGCACGCTGATTTCACTTCACGCATTTTCGATTAACTCTTTATTCCACATTTTGACATTAATTCCAGATATTTACTTTCCAGAATTCCTGGTCTATTTTATGCTTTTTGGCCTCCCTTTCATCTGTGAAGGATTTTGGGCAATAGAGTGACAGTGAGGGACACTTTCTGTGACAGGACTCCGTGAAGGTGTATTTATGATAGAGAATATACAAAAGTATGATAAAAAATCCGTGAAGGACACTGTGACAAAGTACATATAGTAGAGAATCTGTAACGGACACTGCGGCAGACAGTATCTGAAGAGGACACTGTGACAGAGACTCGGTGATAGAGAATCTGGGACAGCCGTGATCGAGTTTCTGAGATAGAGAATCTGCAAATAAAAATCTGTAAAAGAGGTAATCTGAAGAACAGACTCAGTCTACCACAGAATCTATGAAAGGGAATCTTTTAAGACCACTCTGTGATAAAGAATCTGCGCAGGATGCTCAGTGGTATGTATGATACTGCATACATTATGAGACGAACAGTCTCTGTGATAGACGGTCTGTAACAGGCTCTGTGATTGAATATATCTGAAAAACACACCGTCCTAGAGAATTTATTATAAACCATATGCGAAGTCACACAGTGGTGGAGTTCCTATGGTAGAGAATCTATGAATGACGCAGCAGTATAAATTTTACTGCAGAGATTCTGTGAAGGACGCTGTGAACTGACGCCCTCTATAACAGCCAGTGGTCCTCATTTAGCCAACATTTTATAATCTTGGCTGTTCCCTCCATTTCATGTAACCCCTCCTTCTATCATCCATTTTCCCCTTGTAAGATGATCAGGTCTTTACGTACCAGAAAGGGTTAAAACACTCATAGAAAAGGTTCACCATGGCAACATCAAAATACAGAAAAACAAATCAGAAACTGGCATAAATCTGGTTGCACATCTAATCCTTCTTTCATTTTTCTTGCCATTTTTCTGTTACTTGTGTGAGGACTGCATGCTGTATGCATTTTCCCAAAAATATTTCTCTTTTTTTAAATTAAGGATTAGTTAGATATTTGAAGAGTAGTTTTCAGAATGTTTTTTCACAGAGTTCAGAAACATAATTTTTGCTTCATATTGCAGTTTTCTTTTTTTTTACATCAGAAACAGACTGTTCAGATGAGAACAAAAGGATGCTTGCTGCTCATGTTGAAGCGTTAGCCAAGTGGTCATGAGAAACATAACTTGCATAAAAACTGCAGTAGTTTTAGTTTATATTTTTTGCACTACATATCCGTATTTCCTTACAGAGCTGCAGGGTTATGTGTGGTATTAACAAAATATCACATAGGCCATGTGTCCTTTTCGAATGGGCGCTGCACAGATTACCATCACTGTTATCATTATTTATGACCTTTTTTATTTTCCGCGCACCTGCGATGACTCAAAATGCCAAATGGCGTAGAAGGCGAACGCGGCCAGTCGAGATGAACCCTCAGGAAAATGAATGGGACAGCAGTACAGGAGCTGTGGTTTTCTGCTTTTCCGGAAGATTCCTGGAATCAAGCCCCAGTAAATTTCGTAAAACGTATTAATTTTTCATAGCTCGTAAAGCTGGCGCCTGAACGGCTGACAGGACTCGTCTCTGTTGAAAAGCGCACCTGAGCTGTGTGCCATTGCTACAAACCTTTAACAGTTATCCACGCAAATTCAGAAGTGCCCCGACTGCTATGGATTCAACCTCAAGTTAGAGTAAATATGACAAACAAAACGGGACAAAAAGGGATCCTGTTAAAGGTTTTTTACATTTTTATTGTTTTTTACTGACAGTGGACATGAGTAAGTTGGTCCCCACTTGACGCATCCTTCATTCCTCGGGTAAGGTTATCCTCAGTAGTAATTATAGTATTCCTCCAAGGATTTCCTTCCATTCCAGCTATATGAAAACATTAGCCAGCATTATATCTGGCCTGAAACTTGCTTTCCAATTGATTCTAACCAGTGGCGGCTGCTGAGCGGAAAATAAAGGAAGAACAAAAAATCCCTTTAAGCTGATGGCTGGTCTTGTCCCGTTTCAGTAATTTTTCGTGATTAACATTGTGGAAACTCCAAAAACTCCCAACCCACTAAGCTGAAGACAGTTCTCCTCATAATGGTTCGCCGAGAAACAGAACTCTTTATTTGTATGCAAATTTCAGCACAACATACCTAGTGCTGCACAAAACTGTGGATACATCTAGCTAAGAATTGTTTTAATTTCAGCAATCAAACATAGGTAAAGGTAGCCTGCAATGCAGCATGCCACAAGCTAACAGAAAAATAATGAGTTGTTTTTTTTTTATATTTGTGAATAAAATGGCTGCATTTCTGAATTAATTTTATTTTTGAATTGTTCTTACATTGCATTCTGAAGGGAGCATTTGTTTAGCTGCTAATTGACAATTCTTATTATTGGAAAAAAGGGAAATGATGGAAAACAGGTCAAGACTCATCATCAGTTTAAAGGGATTTTTTGTTCCTGATCTATTTGCAGTTCTGTACTGATCCCACCAAAGGGTGCATCTCATTTCTCTAAAATTACATCCACATTACATTCACTTGTGTATTTTCCTTGTGGATTAGTCCCTCCTGCCAGGGATGAAGCAAGAAAATGATAACAAAAAACAAGATAATGTGATTTTTTTTTTTTTTTTAAAGAAATGGGTGACCTGTCCTCCGCAGTTTCATGTGAAATAACGTACATTTTTGCTGCTCACGGCACTACCGATTGACCTCATGGTGTCGCACCCAAGATGTGAAGGAGGAAGCCAGGGCAAGGCGTGGAGAAGAGGACCCAGCCGTAGGGATGTGGAGTTTATTAAATCAAAGAGCACAGGGCTAAACAAACCAATACAAACATGGGGAGACCATAAAGGATAGTGTTACAAACTCAAACAGGGAAACAAGATGAAGGCTACCTGCCTGAATGAGGTAAAACAGAAGTATAAATACTCTTAGGGATTATAATGGGATAATGGGATAAACTGAAAGGCAGCAGGTGAGGATAATCAGGAATGTGGACAACAGATAATTGAATAATTGAAACAGGGCAGGTAGTCTAGGGAACGGAATGCCCGAGGGGAGGGGCTTTACACATGGCTTTCAGCAGAAGGTCATCTGGGAAGGCTGCTCCTGTATATCCTCAAAGCTCCCTCCTCGCTCTTCTCACCTCGCAGCAGAAATAAGAGCTTTGAGGGGCCAGCAAGATGGCGGATCCATAACAACTTCCAGTTCAAGTGGTGATCGAGGAACAAGTACCTATCACAATGGAGAATTGTGGTGCACCTACGTTTGCACGGAATGAGGTCAGGGCTGCGTGCAGGACAGCTGTCTTCCACCCTAATCTTGGCAAAACATGTATGGACCTCACTTTGTTCTTGAGGCAATCCCGTGACAGGAAATGGGCCTTATCCAATCTGTGGACAGCACAGAATAATCTGGAATTTCATTCTGTGCAGCTGCAGAGGCCTCAGCTGAACCGCAACAAACATACACAGTGTTAAATGAGACAATATTATCCTCCGACCTGACCGATCATTTTTGTGCCCTTTTGCAGACATGAATCTCAAGATTATATTGGCGTAGTTTCATAATGGCAGAAAAAGTTTGTCATGAAATAAATGAAATTATGCATGAGAAATCTATATGTAACATTAAAAAAGGTATTATAGCATTAAGACTGATCTCTGTCAGTGTACCCAGCCCGTAGTGTAGTTCAGTGGGGATCAGCATCGACCCTGCCCCCCCACAATCCCTGTGTGCGCTAGTTCTCAATCTAATCACAACTGCAATCGCCATTCTAAACTGCTGTTAATTTTTCTTGATTCGGTACTTTACATTTTTAAATGAATTAGCGACATATCTGAAAAAATTTACAGCTGTATGTCATGTGCGGATAAAAATTTTCCTTTCTTGCAAATGTTGGAAAAAGGTGACTCATTTGAACTGGTTGAATTAAAGACATTTGTGAATCGATAAGGCCTTTATAAAATTGCTGAAGACATGCCTTTTTTTTTGCCCCCTTTCAGACAACGCAGGTTTGAGACGTTATCACTCGCCTTGTCGTTTAATTTGTCATTAGCTACCAAATGGCTATTTTCTTGTGATTACATGTCTAAACTTTCACCAATTAGAAGCCGGTTTAAAAAAATAAAATAAAAAACTAGAAGCCAGTTGATTCTTTAATTTCACCAATTCCTATTTCCACCTCTTTTTATGCAATAAAAACACTTAATACATTAATGCAATATGAATATTGACCTCTTCAAGGCATGCACATTTATTTCTGGCAAATTGTGATCTCAAAGGAAAATAATCCTAATAAAAATGAAAAGTGCAATGAAAAAAATTAACACCTTGTCAAAGTTCTGGGAGGGAAATTGTTGTTGAAATTAAATCAAGTGCACACCGGGGCTCCCAAGGGCCAACAGTGCAATCCGCAGGAGTAGTTTACCATACTGTAACCAAGAGCACAAGGGACACTCCATAAAAACATTGTATGATCCAAGACACTTGTACAATGTCAAAATAATTAAAATATCTCAACTTCCCTTTTTCAGCCTTCGTCTCGGGAGGATAAACTCTAGTTTAATTAATGCTCAGCTTTATTATCACATTCCTGTAAAATGTACCGCAGGGAGCCTGGATTAGAAGCATGGAGACCCGAGGAAAGAAATCGTACAAAAATCCTGCCACAAAGGGGCTGTACTCCTAAAATGGAGACACGCATTTTAACAAATTTTTTTAAACATCCCTAGGCCTTGAACAAATTATGATATTTATTAAATCCACAGAATGAAATGAACAGAGTGCGGACTGGAATAGAAAATTTCAGCACAAAAAAGGCATAAAACATTAGGTTTTGCAGTCTGATTGTACGTGCATGAATCAGGAATTTGTAATCCCAAATGAGAAACAGATTAGCAACGGTAAATTCCTCTTCATGAATATTCCACCTAACCGCCATGGTTCCTTCAAGATAATAGCTGCCTGGAGATAGACTCATCATAACTGACATAGTCATGGAATGTAAAGACAGGGTGTTCAGCATTAAATGTAAAAAGTATTAATTATTCAACCCAAAGAGAGGGAAACCGGCCCAAAATAAAGCGAGTAATTGAATGGCGGTTTCAGCGTTAAGTTGCAGACAATGGGAATTGCTCTGCTCGCCTGGCAATGTAAATGGAGTCTGGCTCCTCCATAAGCGGACACAAATCACCAGCGCATTTCTCCTTGACCTTAAATGAAGTCAGAGCTTAATTAGCCCTAATCTTGCCTCTGGGCATTTTAATCACAATGTATGTTGTCAGAGCCTCCCCTTATAGACTCCCAAGTCCATCAGCTAATGCACTTAGATTTAAATTGAAGATGGAAACCACCTACTGCGAGCAGAAATACTTAAAGACGCACACACATACGCAAACAAACACAAATGCACGCACAGACAGACACAAATATTCATACACAAGCACCCTCCTCATCTGGCTACATGCGGTCACATACACACACACAAACATATTAACACTTGAACACACAAACATCAGCACACTGGCACATTAACAATCCTTCATTGTCTCTCTGCACTCAACAACATATATGCAGTGAGATATTTGCACTCACACACGCACACAGTAATAGCTGCAAAGACATACATACGGTCATAAATTAACTTAAAACGAACCATACCTGCATATACACATTCACACACACACACATACACACACACGTGCGCACGGGCACACATACACATACACACACACACACACACAAACACACACATCCTTGCACTTATATCTTCCATTCATGCTTCCTGTGTCTCTACAGCCTTTCACTACTCTTAACAATAAGCAGTGTATGCCCAACCCAAACCCTTACCCTAACCTTAGCCTATCCCTAATTCTAACCTTACCCCTAACCTTAACTAATAAGTCACAATTTGCCTTTTTAGTTGTGAGGACCAGCCAAAATGTCCTCACTTCCCAAAAAAGACTTCACTTAGTTGGTTAAAAACTCATGTCGGTCCTCAGTACGTAGCAAGTACAAGAACACACTCACACACACACACACACACACACGCACGCATGCACACACACACACACACACACACACACACACACACACACTAAACCCTCGATTACACGCTGTTTTTCCTCGGTCCCATTTCGAGTGTGCAGCTGAGCGAACAGGACCAGCTCCAACCCAGAGAGAGAGAGAGATTAGACATTATCGGTTTTCCCCAAAACACACTCACAGAGCCTGGCACACAAAGCCTCCTATTCTCCCACACAATACACTGTGGCGTGTGCGCCATTGTCACAGCCAATCCAGCGTGCCGACAGCCCACACCGACACAATGGGTCCAAACGCCCGCCCTGCTTACCGCAGCCCTCGTGGAATTAGTCTGCCGAGCTCCTTATTTAACCACAGCTAAAACAATAAATAAAAACAGCAATTACTGCAACAATAACCGTCCAGATACTGCCAGAATAAAAAGGGAGAGCTTATACTATGCTGCAAAGTGGCAGGATTAAAACAGAAACACCAGCGCTTTTTTTACATATAAATGGCTGGATTCCAGTTTACGGCTGGAATCAGGGATGTGTAATCTCGGTAAGGCGTGTGTGAATGTGTGTGTGGGTGAGTGTGTGTGTGTGTGTGTGTGTGTGCGCATGTGTGGTGAGAGTCCCTGTCTCCCTTGATGTCCCCTCTCACCCACTCCACTGGCAGGGCTCTCGCTGCATGGCTGCCAAGCAAACACAAAGCATATGATATAAACCCGCGTGTGGAGGCTAAGGGCTGCGCTCTCACACTTACAGATATACAGCACTATTGTGGGGCTTCATGCCCCGCGATGAACTGCAGTCTGTCCCCACCTCTCACCCATTGCATGCTGGGACGGGCTGGAGGCCTTGACCAGGAATAAGGGGGTAAGATCATGGATGGACTCATGTCCAAAATAAAACTCTCCAGTCACTAAAAACTAAAAGCACACTGAGTCCCACACTCTCTTTCTCTCCCTTTCTCTCATTCACTCTCTTTCTCTGCAGATGCAGTGCTTTGGGCGTTCTGTCATAGAGAACGGCAGACAGGGGTCATGGAGAAATAAGGGGGAGGAGGGTAGAGAGTCCTGAGGTGAAACGAAACACCAGTGGGTTGTATAGGGGGGCAAAACCAGCACCGGAGGAGCTGCCCGTGCCAGATACAGCAGATCAGCCCAAAGGTGTGTGTGTGTGTGTGTGAGTGTGTGTGTGTGTGTGTGTGTGTGTGCGTGTGTCCATGCCCAGCAAGACATGCAGCATAACCACTGTACACAAATGCATAACATGTCCTCTTGCATTTGTTCAATGTCACGTCACTGCATTGAAAACTGTTGCTGCACTGCATTTTCAAACACGGCAGAATTCTGTATCTCCAGCCAATGCACATACAGCATCGAAATGACCCACTTTATATCAATAAAACCATTCAGCCACCTATTTGAATCTGTCTTTGTGTAATTTGACAATATTAGCTGAATGCATTCCTGTACAAAAAACCAGTGAATTAAGACAGTATGTCAGTCAGAGACACAGAGAGAGAGAAAGAGTGAGAGAGAGAATGAGGGAGAGAGAGAGAGATAGAGAGAGCACTGACATTTTCATACGCAGTAAAGCCCAGCTCTGTGACGAGCAGAGGATAAGCGGTTAGCTGCTGCGCTGTATCAGGGTCCAATCCAGAGACGGACGGATTTACCCAGAGTTCATATTCCAGTCTTATCTTCACAAACACACAGGGACACATGGATCAGCCACACACTAACACGGCATTTCTGCTACCGTCCCCGAACACTTTACTGCTTCTGAACATACACACACACACACACACACACACACACACACACACACACACACACAGACAAACACGCACAAAAACACCTAGACACAAAGAAGTACACAAATACACACACACACAAACACGTACACACACAAAAACATGCAAACAATCAGGCACACATACAAACAGACACACACAAATACGTACACACACACACACACACACACGCACGCACACACATAGACACAAACATGGCTAAAAATACACACACATAAAAACACACACGCGCACACAACAACGCGTGCACACAAAAATTGATATTAACATACACACAAACACACACACGCGCGCGCACTCACATAATCATAGATACACAGAGATGACACACCTAAACAAATAAGTTTATAAGTATTAGAAAATACCCCTGCGCAGCAGTTTTGCATTTCTCATGTTCATTCTCTGCAGCACACTGTATATTTACGATGAAAAACGATCAGTTCCCGGTGCGGATGATGAAGCTGCACACCGTGGTGTTCCTCACGATTAGAGGAGCAGCGTACAGGCACTGAGCGCTACGACAAATCTAACACCACCACACTGCTGTATGTCATCTCTCACCTCAAACCCAAGCCGTAAAAATGCAGATGTAGATTAGGGCTGTGCTAAAAACTAGATTATAGATATACATTGATTTAATAACAAGCCATGCAGCATCGATACGCGAGCCCCTAATATTGATACTCCCGCTGACCGCAACGGTGCTGTAGCTTTCCCGGCCAGTAATGACTCTGTAATCTTCTGTACATTAGCTGAGGCCTAAGGCACATTTTTTCATGTTTACAGTGAATTTGAATGTGGGAATGATACTTACATGCACTAAATTTTCATGTTATTCAATGTTCAGCTTAGTGGGAATTTTTTTTTTTCCCCTGAGCTGCTATGGTTTAGGTTACTGAAGATGCCATGCACTTTTCATTTTTACAGCGAAAAACAAATGTAATGTTCATCGTGTATATGACATATGCACTTTATCTTAAATAAATTTGAATATAAAAAATTAATCAAATTGGCTTCCCAACCCACTTACCAATATATTGAGGTGTACCAACCTATTACAATCTTACCGTTATCGTATCAAATCGTATGCCAGTTATCGAGGTATGTATTGAATCGTCTGGCACTATATCGAGGTATGTAATCGTATTGCGACGTCCTTGACGATACCCAGCCCTAATGTAGATGGAGGTAAACGAGTGGTAAGAATGAGAGAAGAACAAAAAGAAAGAGAAGGAATAAACTCCCATGGTGAGGATGTGAGGAAGATAGCGGGAGTGTGGGAAAAGGAGGTGTAATCTTTACTTCCTGTAACAGCATCTCCACACCGTGAGTCTGTGGTGTGATTCAAATGAGCCAGCAGCTTTACTCCACTCTCTACAGGAGGAAAAATAACAGAAAGAGATGGGGAGAGAGAGAGGGCAGAGAAATAACGACAGAGAGAGAAGAGAGAGAGAAATGGACAGAGGGAAGAGAGGGAGAGATGAAGGAAAAGAAAGGTGGAGAGAGGGGGAGGGGGGAATAGAGAGATGGGGGAGAAAGAGAGCGAAAGAGAGATGAGAGAGGGGGAAGAGGGAAAGGGAGAACGATAGAGAGAGGGAGAGAGAGAGCAAGAGAAGATTGGGAGAGAGAGATTTTGGAGAGCTCTTATTTGTATTTCTCAATCCTCCAATCACAGGAAAGTTCACGCCCTCATATGCGGTAACAGCTCAATTGTCTGCATTCCTTGATTTATAAGCATAATTTGTGTTAAATGTGTGCTTTACATCACTGTATGAGTCGCCAATATGAACAGCGGTGCTTCGTCACGTCAGTAAATCTAACTAAAGAGAGAGAGATGGAGAGACACCCTCAAGAGAAGAGAGATTTAGGATGATATGCACCTACAGAGTAAAAAGCACCAGCACATTAGCATGAGGCCCGTTAGGCAGTCTCACTCTTCTAAATCAGTACCGTGTCCGCGTGTGTGTAAGTTATCTTGTGGTCCACATCAATACACAAGCTCCCAGGGGACACGGTGCTTAACAGGGTTAGCACTTAGCTCTTCGCTCAGAAGAAGTCCTCGTCAGACAGGGATGAGGGAATAGAAGTCCCACACAGAGCCGAAACAGATTATCGACTGCTTGCAGTTGGAGGTAAAAGCCATTGAAATATCTCTTGCTTCAAAATTTTGTAAATTTATCATTAAATTAAATTTCAGAAGTTACATTTAACTTACAGAAATTGCAGAATTTCCCAGTCAAATGAAGAAATTAGCCATAAAAAGAGTTGTTTAATGGATTTCACTAGAGGGTATTGGGCAAAACCTTGCCTTTTTTTCAGGGGGTTGGGGGAGTGGGGCTACATGTACCAGATATTGATGACACTAAGGGATACTTTTTAGACATGATTGTTCACTTTTTTTTTTTTTTTCCTCGTGGATTATATAATAATTTTGGAACCTGTCGAGCTTAAAGCATGTTGGAAACATTGGCCATTAGCTTTGTTCACCAAATTACTATGATTTAATTGGGGTTGAGAATCCCCTCCCGAATATCAACGACACTAATAATAAAGTAAACTTAAATAAACACATCCTGATATGTTTATTTACTTGCACAAATGATACAGTATAATCATAACTAGGCCGTATAGCCTAGTTATGTCTGTGTTATTACTGTTTACAGATGGAACTGAAAATGTAGACAGATTGGCTGGAAGGAGAGTGATGTCACTGTGTCTGTGCAGGGCCGTCGCGGGGGGGGGGCGCGAGGCCCTGTGCCAACTTGATGCGCGAGGCCCTGCTGACATTAATAAGCAGGCTTCTGTAGCTTTGATTAGTAAGCAGGCTTCTGTTTAGTTGATTCAAAAGCATAATCAGGTGATGTATTTGATTTCTGTAGCTTTGATCAATATTTGCTCAGTAAAATCATTAGTTGTTACTGAAAAAAAAACAATTGAATCATTTATGTATCCACTAGTATCCTATTCCTTTGTCTGTACTTTTCATCTCTTGACTGTAATTTTCCTCTCCTTTTTAGTGATGTGCAGCTCATCTTTGCTTTGAATTCCTGAAGGATTAGCTAGCAGTGTTTTCGTTTGCCTGTCCAATTGTAGCGTGAGAATGAGAATGCGGAAAGACCATATCTGGAAGATATTTCCTGTGAAAAAGGTATAAAAACCAGGTGGGAAAAGTAAGATATTAGTTCTTGCGCAAAAAGAACTTGGCTTTACATTTATCAATATGCCTCAATAAAGCCTAATTGTCTGAAGAATCTGTCTCTCTCCAATGGCTTGAGGATGAGGGAACCTCATGATATGAGAATATGTCTGAATGGAAACCACAACACAGCGACACAGAGCACGTTACGAATGACGACCAAAAAAACAGATCAGGGTGAGCTTTTATCGAGATGAAATGGTAAATTATGAAAGTGACACAGAGAATTGTCATTTTAGGAGCATGATGAGTGAAGTGCAGTGATGGAAAATATGTGTTAATTTATTTAAAAAAAAAAAAAAAATCACACAGCAGCCACGAGGCCCCCTACAGGCGCGAGGCCCCGTGCAGTCGCACACTTTGCACAGCCCAACCGACGGCTCTGTGTCTGTGACTTGATTGGGTGGCAGTGGATGCTCAGAGGGGGAAGGGGGGTGGGCGGGGCGTCCTCTGTTAGGCGGGGGGGTGGAGGGGAGATGGGTGGGGGGGCGGTAGCAGGGGCTGGAGGGCACAGTCGTTGCGAGCGCCCTGCCCAGAGTGAGCGCTCAGGGGTGAAATGAAATGGCTCTGCAGAGCATAGACCAGAGCATCAGCACATACAGACAGGCTGGAGCAGGAGAGCGAGACCAGCGGCTCAGGAGATCAGTGTGTGTGTGTGTGTGTGTGTGTGTGTGTGTCTCTGTGTATGAAAGTCTGTGTGTGAGAGAGAGAGAGATAAAGACACTGCATGTGTTCGTGTGTGTGTGTGCATATTTGTTTTCGTGAGTGAAATAGAGAAAACGTGTGTGTGTGTGTGCGTGAGTAAGGATGTGAGAGAAAAATACTGCATGTGTGTACGTGTGAATGTGTCCGTGTGCGGGTGTGTGCATGTGTGTGCGTACGCACTAGTCAGCGAACGTGTGAATGTGGTAAATGGACTGCATTTATATAGCGCTTTCTAGTCACATGACATGACCCCGAAGCGCTTTACATTTATGCCTCACATTCACCCTGACGACGGACCCTGCCATGTGTGAGAGTTTGTTCATTTGACAGCAAGCATTTGTGTCAATATGATAATGCACGTGGGCGTATGTTAGCACATGTATGCGCGTGTTTGTGTGCTAGTGTGTGAGAGAGACAGACAGTAAAGGAGTGTACGCATGAGTGTGCATGCGGGATAAAGCGAGAGGGACTGCGTGTGTGCCTCTGTGGGTGTTTGAATGCACGAGGTGGGCAGGGAGAGAGAGTGTGTGTGTGTGTGTTTGTGCTTAAGCATGTGCATCGAGGGGAAAAACAAGTTATTTTCCTTTTATCTGAGCTGCCAGGATCGGGGTATAAATGTTCCCGCTTCTGACCGGCCTGTCAGGACACATTTACAGAATGAGTTACAGTGTGAAGCAGCAGGTAGGGTGCCGGCCGGACCCAGCTCTCGCCCCTGAATTCTAATACCAGCCAGTGTCAGCGGGGTCAGACACTACCATAACAAGAGCACAATGTGATACAGACACAACATAACGTTTTCTGCATCCTCTGGGCGAGAGGAAGTCATTAAGAGAGTAAACAGGAGTCAACAAAAGCAGGGTGTTCGCCTGTACATTTCACAGACCTACTCTGGCTGATAACACTGTGGGGAGGGCGTCCCGATTCCCTGCGTCTCCTCGTCCTTCATTCGTCTCCTCCCCATACTAACAGACAGAAGAGGGAAATGGGGGAAGGATGGGATCGTGTACATTTTTTTTAGAACGGGGCAATACTCTTAGCAAAATGGAATATCCCTGTCTAGTCAGATGTCATTTCTGTCAGCTTGAAGGCTGAAGGCTCATTATGTCCAAACAGTCACTATCCTTGGATTAAATCCTTCAAAAAAATGCCCTGAAATCTCCTATATAAACATTTGGAGATAAAAAAAATACTCAAGCTGAAGAATGCATTGGGGTAATTATTCAGACCAGTGGACTGTGCTCCAATCAGAAGACTTTGCTGGCACACTGTTGTAGATATGGAGCATCCCTGCTGAAGGGGAATGAAGGCTGAGACGCTGGGGGAGGATGATCCCAGATCAGAGGGAGGTGTTAAGACCCAGAGAGCTGTTTTAGAAAAAAAAAAATTCAATAAAATGGGCAAAATATGACTTCACTGAACAAAAACTTAGTCGTTTTGTCGTTTAGGGTATAAGCACAGTCCTCAGTTTCTTTCATTCCAATATTTTTGGTAAAAATGTACAAAATACGTGTCATTTCCTGGCCTCCGGTACATCTGTTGTATTTACAGAGAGAAAAATGGAGTGGGGGGGCTGACAGTTTGCACACTGGGGGTACAGTAATGAAGGCTAAAGAAGACTGTTGGTGCGCTTTTTCCAGAAACAAGTATGACTACACACTAAACATCATCGCACCAATCTATCAAGCTAGTCAAAATCTACTGCTTCTGGGCACAGGCCAATCAAATTTAATGACTTACAACTTCTGACCAATCAGATTTAGAGTCTCCACAACATTATCCCAGAAAAAAACACAAGAGCTGTGCACAGAGCAGTTAAATCTGTATGTTTAAAAGATTCAAAAAAATGATATTCCAAAAAGGACCGCCAATCTGTGGTCAAATATACAATATATTGCAATAAAAATACACTCATGGTACATGGTTTTGCAGAATTGTATTTTTTATGAGTAGGAACAGAAGAGCAAGGTACAACAAACCAAAGTGCTCTACTGCGCTGACATTTTGTTTCATCCGATTCCATTTTTCTCCTCTGATGCTGATTACTAAATGCCGCAAGGGGTGATGGGGAATAAGGACTGTAGGTCTATATGAGTACACAGCTGTACTGGGCGTGCACACTCACACAAGCAGCGGTTGGGCCGTTTCATCTCCATACCGCCAGAGAGGAGACTCAGTGACTACGGCACTGATTAGGAGGGAGCGACAGGCGATGACAGAGGAATGGGAGAGCCCAGACGTCCCATCTAGCGCCACCCCACCAGTCCATCACTGAGCTGCTGAGGTCTGTTCCGTCTCTCCATCCATTTGAAGAAGCCAGAAAAAGACTAAATGCAGTCCACAATTACACATAATTTACACTCTAAATGGAGCCAGTGGTGTCATAGCGGAATCCCATTCTGTACAAGGACTCTTTTTACAGCAAAATGGCTCAATTTGGACGCTTCCATACTTCGCACTTATGATGGTAAGGGCCTGTAAAGTGCTAAAAAGGCACCTCTATAAAAGGAAGCCAAGGATCCCTGCTTTTTTTGATTGTGCACAGTTACAGCCTCACTGCTTCTGCTTTTCTCCCTCACGGTCACATAGTTAGTCCCCCCTCCTGCCACTTCTGAGGAGAGGTGAATAGCAAGACCCGCTTCCGCCGGCTGACCTCCGTTTAACCTGCATAAAATGGAAAAGCACTCTCCATTTTGCTCTGCGACGTCAGACTTGAGAAAGAGCTCTGGCTGTGCGCCTGACCGTGGCTCCAGTGTAGGCCATAGAAAGCCACTCAGAGCACAGGGACATGTTTAATCTGCTCTTCTTCGATTACAATGCCAAACACACGGTGATTAAGCGAGAGAACAGGGGAATGTCACACAGAGAGAGACGGATGTTATTCTTCACTGCAGGAGATTACCACCGACGGCGCACACAGGGGAGCATTGGGAACTTCCTGCTGTACACAGGAAGTGGAACCCTGAGTGACTGTCAACAAGGCTTTTTCTACTTCCAAGGACACAAGAATAAAAAGCGATGGATTGATGTTATTAAGTTGTTGTCCAAAGTTTTACGCACCTCATTGCAAACATATTCCACATACATGCTTAACTGCTCTATGAGCGCAGCAATTTTCTCATGTTTCAGCAACATCCTGCATGCCTATGAAGTGTGTCACACTGATGAGACTCGTCCCAAATGTACTGATACAGAGCAGAGAGACCGACAAAAGAGGGAACTAGAGACAGAGGATTGAGCGAGAGAGAGAGGGGGATGGAGGGAAGAAAGAATGAGCTGGATAAATGGAGACTGGGGAGGATAGAGGACACAGGGAGAAGAGAGAGAGTGAGGGAGAGAGAGGGAAAAAGAGGATTAACCTCACTGCTCTAAAACTCCATTTTTAATTGGGCCTTAAAAATTCTTGGCAATTTCAGGACAGTCAGTCAGTCTCCACATTCATGCCCTCCTGAGACAGTCAAACATGCGCGCAATTGGAGGTAATGTTGACTCCGCGACGCTTTTACAATGAGTTACAAAGGATCCGTCTCTGACTAGGCCAACAGACCACTTTCTCACGCACGTGTGTGGCGTAATATGATCCCTAATCCCAGTCCAGTTACGCATCAAGTCAAGGGATTGAATTTGCTTGGTCATCATGTTTACACAGGTCCTGGGCATCATGTTACCTTGCATAAATATCCTCCATTGTCATCCAGTCCTATGCTGGGGGTTATCTCTGTAATAGGGGACAAACCATACACCCATTATCAAAGTGCTCTCTCCTCATCAGCATTTTGTGACGAGGGGTGGGAGCATATCCCAGCATGCACAATGCACAAAGCTGGAATAAAGCCCAGCCAGTTTTCCAATCCATGACATTAATAGAGAAAAATAAAACCGATTAACACTTTCCAAACTGGGAAACCAGTAAAGTCAATTAAAATCAATGCAATCCAACAAGAGAAACTAGCGTGGACTTCATCTTGTCCCCTCCACAGCTAAAAGTTACGACAGTTCTATTAATATGTAGTTAAACATTAATAACTAAATTATGCCATCAACACTGACAAACCATTTCTCTACACAAGACTTAGAGTATCAAAATGAATGCAGTTAAAAATAAGCATATGAATGAAGACCATTGTGCATGTTCGTATAAAGTACATTTTTGTCCCAAATCTGTCACACAGCCTGACCGTACCCCTCTCACTGCTCGCCAGTGTGGGGGATTCTGTCAATCGAAGCTGAATTTTCCCACAGCACAAAGCCAAAATAGTAGCTTCATCACACAAGGCCTGCCAAACGTGGATGAGGCCTGAAGACAGTTAGTCTGAGGGTGGTAATAAATCTGTTAGGTCCACCAATCACGAGTCAGCAGAGAGCTGGCAAATTCCGGTAAGTGCACCAGAGCTGTGTGACTGTGTGAGTTTTGAGTTTAACATCAGACGTGTCGTTGTGGTTCTTTAGTTTTAATGGGTTTATTTGCTCCAACAGAAAGGGTCACACATGCAATCAAGCATGAGGCAGCATCTCATGGTTTTCCAGCCCTGCAAACTAATCAGAGAGGTTTCATATCATATTTAGTATGGTAAACAGACCCACGTCTTCACCATGCAAAAACATATTCAGACACACCTTTTGCGTGGTCATGCTCACACAAGTTAAGGTGAGGCAGGACTAGCCTTAAACAGAGAACTCTGACAGATAACACAAAACTCAGAAACAGAACATTTACTGTAAGTAAGATGGGGTGCATTTAATTCTGGTGTAGTACATTTAACTCATAAAGAGCACCTTAAAGTTTGTTTTTCCACCTTTATTAAGCCAGACTGGCCACACAGAGATAAGGTAATATCGTTTTTGCAAGAAAGCCCAGGCTAAAGCTTTAGCACATTTATAAAGTATGATTATAAATCAAAAGTAGCAGTAGAGAACACTTCATTCTGAAATGGTGTATTTAACTCAAAGCGCATGAAAGTCAAACTGAGTGCAATTAAATGGCGGCAGAGTACATTTCATGGCCCATGAGCAATAAATATAAACAGTGTTAATCGCTCGGCATTCCTCTCTGGATTCTGTTTTCAAAGCTCTCGCTAAACCTTCAGCTAACAGCCATTATTTGAGATGAGGGAACTTCACACAGGCAAAGACACCTGACAGCATTTAAATTAGACAGGAATAATGGCTACGCCGCACTGAGAGCTCCCCCAAATGAACGCTTAATGTGATCGCTTTAACACCTCTGTGTTTCTTCTCAACCCCTCCGAAAGCTGAGAGCATTTGGCGATGCGATCATTATTAACGTCAATGCAAATTGGATGAGCTCCATTCGTCCCATGTTGGGCAATTAGCGACACAGAAATTAGTTCAGGTAATTAGTCTCAGTTTCTAAAGCACACTGTGTTGTTTTTCTTTTTTTGTTGTTGTTTTTTTTTTTATATCCTTCAAATCCGTATTCTCCAAACAGGATGATTAACGACGTGGCATTTCTTGCTTGTGTGATTAAAGATGTTTCATGACGGCCTAAAAAAAGCACATTTTATACCTATTCCCACTGGTGCAACGAGCTTCTGACCTATGTAACAGCTTAATAAAGCATTCATTACAACAGAAAACATGAATAAAGATTAAAATACAAGCACATTATTGTAAATGTATAACAAGGGCAGTATTGTTCTACATAACCACAGAGCTGACATGGAAATGTCTGCCTGTTTATGCCTTAGCATACATACAGCATGTTTGGACAAACTTTCCCAAAAAATTATCCTATAGTGCAGCCATACTCACTATAAACCTGCACTATGATACGGAAAATAGAGAATATTTTATATACAATGAGTCTACTTATCAGGTCAATAATGTATATTTAAGCATGTTTTAACCATTTACAACTTTGTACCCATCTTGGATTTTTTTTTCCAACTCAGTGGCTTCAAATTACCAGTGGAGATGAGCACACTTGAACACTAATGAACATCATGAACACTTTACCATCCTCAAAGGGTTAATTCATTCCTAAGATTTATGAACATTTGTGTAAGAAAAATAAAAAAAAAAACACTTGCACCTATCTGTCCAAAGAGTGTAGTGATTTTTAGTGAGAAGAAATTGATTTTTGTCATAAATCACAGACTGCACTGCCCCACAGAGCGTTCCATACTTGGCCAGGGAGGGGTCATCCATACACAAAAGGGGGGGGGAGGGCAGTCAAAGATTACCCCTAGGTCAGATGGAATACTCTCACTCACTATAATTACAACAAGCTGCTAAGGTGCATGATCTAACACTTACCTGTGTCTGAGACAGCACAGGGGAGAACAAGTACACACACAGACACTCACACGCATACACACATGTCTGTGTGTTTGAGAGTGGAGGGGAGTGTGTGTGTGTATGTGTGTGTGTTTGTTTGAGAGTGGAGGGGAGCGTGTGTGTGTGATTGAGTGTGTGAGTTAGCCCCCTGTGCCACGGCATCAGCGCCTGTACGTCGTCCGTCACCGATGGAACTGTGACCCTCATAACAATAAAAAGTAAACAAACACAAACACAGTTGCTACACCTGCTGACATTTTCATCCTCATTCGTATCTATGAAGGTCAGGCTTGAGGCCGAAGAGGAAATGGTCTCCTGCTCGCCCTGCCTCACGCACCAACAACCGCCGCTAAAGGCAGCTAACACTGAGTCTTCCAGCGGTATCGCTAACACTATGTCATACCAATGGAGAAATAATTGTCATTGTCAAAACGGCAGAGACAAAACATCTTTGTAACCCTATGAGAATGTTTTGTGCTGAGTCTCTTTCCCACGGGCAGGCAGAGATATGGGGAGCACTCGAGGAGTTAAGGTTCAGATCATTCCGAGTAGGAAAACACCCATCACTCTAACTACTACATGCAAAACAGTCAAGGACAGGTATTTCATGTAAGGTACACCATCCATCACGAATGACAGCTGTCGAGAATGGGACATTTATTTTTGTGGCGCTTTAACTGAGCGAGTTTAGCCTGACAGGGCTTGTAATGACATAGCCTGCTAATTAAGGGACGTGAGTGTGCAGTGGCTATAAGTAAAGGGTGATGTGTTGTTGGTTGAAGAGGGCACTGCCCAGCAAGGAAGGGCACAGTAATGAAATCCCTTTCTCCGGAAAAATCTCTCCGCTGTACAAAAGGGGAGAACCAGCATGATATAAAGAACTGGCGACAGTTTAAGCCAGGGGCTTCAAACTGGTCCGTAGCGGGGCTGAGGTTTTCAATCCAACCAAGTAGAAGCACACCTGATACCACGAATCAACTTACCAGATCTTAGTCTGCACAGTTGATTAGTTGTATCAGGTGAGCATTCTGCGTGGTTGAAATGAAAACCGCGAGCCCCTCAGCCCTTTCATCAACACCCCAGGTTTGCGCTAACCATATCTACACACTCCTGCCCAGTAGAATAAAAATTGACGAAAGGCTGCCATTTTTGAACAATGAGGCATTTTAGCGCCAAAATATGTGTATTGAAGGCATTTTTTTTTTTTTTTTTTTGAGTACCTACTCTGGGAATAAATAAGCAGGTATGAATCAGAATAATCTTCTGCGTTGCTCTGAAAAAAAGAGGATCCCCAGAGTGTAATTATTCACGGCAAATGCAGGTTAAAATTTCCAATGTACTTTCTAAAGCAGAATAATTTTGTAAATTCCAGTCACAGTTTGGAATGGTCTTAACTGGGAACAGGTGCTTTTTTGTGGTTCTGAAGACTTAATCAGCTGTAATGCCAGCAGTAACCACTAGGGGCTCGGCGTCAATCATGGGTACCCTTGTTAGAAGCCAATTCCCAGCGCTCCCTGACCCCTCCCTCTCTGTGTACAACAACAATGGCAGTTTTAAATTGGGATCGAGAGGTTGGAGCTAATTAACCAAGTAAATAGGCTGCCAATCCTCGCCAGCCTTGCAGTTAATCAACTTTTTTTCCCCTGCCTTTTCCAGGCTGAATAATGAGAATGAGCTTCCTAAACATGCTGGGCCCAGCAGAGCCCATCCGCCCCATCGCCGAAACAAGAAATAAATAAATAAATAAATAAATAAATAAATAATAAAATTGTATTGCTCCACATAATAATAAACAAAACGCTCCTCTTACATAAATAGTTCTGGAATGATTAAGTGTTAGTCAGTGGGTTTGCATTGACCATTGTACACTAACTCGATTGTTTTTCTTTTTTCCCCCTGAGACAGAGGACAGCACTGGAGTCAAGTGTCTCTAATGCTAGCATGCACTAACCACTCAGTCAACCTTCACAGTATACGTGAATATCACAGTTACAGTAACAGTGCTCTTCTGGCAGGAAACTCAAACCGGAGTAAGGGAATACATTGAGGAATGGCAGCCATTCCCAGGGGATGGAGGATTGTCTGACCTCCCACAAGCCACCCCCCCGAGGGGCACTAGGGAATGACATGAGTCATTAATAGAGATGGATGGGGAGTGAATGAAATTTGATTCCATGTCTCATGCGGCAGGAATTGCCGACAGGGAGGGCAGCAGTGAGAACAGCAATACTGACAGGCTAAGAATTTGGAAGAAGGAGTAGCAGGGTTGTGCACATTACATTTATCAGCTCAATAAAGAGTACAATCTCTCATTAGGACATCCGCTCCACCTAGGATGAGGCAAAGAAAGATGCATACCCCTCCTCAGGGATGGGGCATTTTTTAAAACCCCTCACCTCCACACAGATATGCGCACACACATAGGCACACTCGTGTGCGTGCGTATCCACACACCAACACATCCACACACAGGCACGCATTCCCACACATACATAGACACAAAAAAAGTGCACATACACACGAAAAGAAACATGCACTGCAAAGAGAAATTCGATATGGAATCCCTTGCCTGACCATATTGTTGAGGTAGAAACCTTGGGAATATTCAAGAGCAGACTTGACTTAAAGCTAGATACCATTGAGCCATTGAGTATCTGAAGTGATATATTCACATTAGTATAAAGAAACTGGCGAGCGTAGTTGGGCTGAACAGCCTGTTCTCACCACTCATGTTATGTTATGTTATGTTATGTTCACACCCAAATACGAAGACATAAGCACACACACACAAACACACACACACACATATACATGTGGAGTGTACCTCTAACAAAAGATGAAGTACACACAGCTCTAGTACCCCTAATGCCCCCAGTATCCTCATTAACCCCCCTTTTTAACACTCTGCCACCCAGCTGCAGTCTACAGCCTCCTGGCACAAGTATTTTACTGGGATGGACAGATAGATGTACTGTAGTTGGCAAGCACTATAGCAAGGCCCTTGACAGCACACTGGCCCGGAGAATCTGAACTCAGCCGAATCTAATCGACTGAAAGCTATAACGTTGCACACCTTAGAGCCCCTTTTAGGATGGTATGAACCCCAGATGGCCTGAGGAGCCATTCTGGAATGTTCTGCCTCAATAAGCATGCCGTACTCCATTACACTGGAACAGTGTTAGGTGAACACCACCCTCCAGCCAGGTAAAACCGGGTGAGACAGCATCTACAGTATGTATTACACATGGAAACACTGTCGCCAGAACCCATCGTTCCCAAATCAGCACCATACAAGCTTTGGCACCAAAAAATCACACTCAATTTGAAATGGTACTTCTGTTTGTCCCATAGAGGAACCCATTTTATTTTTCAATAGAACCGCCGACCATAGGATTAAAAAAAGCTTCAACAGTTTGTAACAGTTTTGCCAGACAAAGACCCCTGATCAGGGCCGTCGCAAGGGGGGTGCGAGGCCCTGTGCCGACTCGATGCGCAAGGCCCTGCTCACGTGCACGCGCATTAATCATGTCAGGTTGCAAGTACATAGCTGTCCTAGTTATATCTGGTGAAATGACATGCATTTTTAGACCAAAATAGCATTATTGTGGCAATAATTTCATCTTTGATTTTTTGGATATCATAATCTTTCAAAGGAAACGAATCAACTGCACAAAGATTGGTTTTTATTATCAGATCAGCTCAGCTTTCACTTTACATTGGCTTGTTGAAGTATGACAGTGCGTCACGAATTACTATTCAACAAACACTAATACCTAATGGCTCACACTCACTGGGGACAATCGCTTATTTTGACTAATTTCTATGGAAATATCTCAGATTAACAAAGGCATAGTATCCGCTGACACCCGCGACAGTTTGACATTTGATTACGATGCAGTATATTTTCTCATACTAGTCAGTCACAAACGCAGTATAACCTTAAAACATCAGATTTCCGCTCACCATTCATTGATTAGGTGATGGCAGTGGCGGGTGGTGGTTGGAAAACTAGGGGCAGAAAACATCCCTTGAAACAGGTGAGATTAGTGACCCGATTTCAATCATTGTTCTTGGTCAACATGTTAGTTTCCCTTATGATGAATTGTTTAGGCAAATGAATAATAAATTCTATAAAATGTTTCATTCACATGCCTTAATGGGCAACTCCTCAAGCAAAAAATTTTGACAAAATTTCCGCTTTAAATTTTGTCGCATCCTAAGCAAGTCTTCAAACCTGTGCGTAATGATTGTTTAATTGAAAAAGATTGAAATGCGCTCTTTTGTGTTCAACTGGTGCAATTGATTTCTCGTCTTAACGAAGACAATTAGCTACACTTGAGAGGGGAGAGTTCAAGTGTCTTTTACCAGGGAAATTGCCTGAAAACGGATCAAGGCTAATGAGCAGTTTAAAGACACTTTTATCGCCCTCCTTGTTCTCTGTCCACTACCTGCCACTGGGTGATGGTCACTTTCCTTGCCTTTTGGGCCGCAATTAAATCCTCATAATCATGCCTGGTGATAAGGAATCAGGTAGACACCAGATGCGGGGAGATGGGAATGAGGATTTATTAAACAAAAAACAAAACAGGCACGAGGGCCAACGAAAAACTTGGCCCAAAGGGTTGCAAAAGACAAACTAAAGTATGCTGCACAGAGCTATAAACAATAAATGCAAAAAGGCAAAAAACAAAAAGGCACTGGAAACTCCAGGCAAGACACTCAAGAAAAATAAATAACAATACTAAATATATATATATATACACACAAGACGAGAGGCTAGGACAAATACTAGGGAACTTGACAAGAACTTGGCTAAACGAGACGCGACTAGAAACAAACTTGAGACACTGTCTGCCAGCCAACTTCCACCGCATCCAGATAAAGGCTTGGAAATCATGACATGAGGGGTAACACCTGGAGAGAGAGAAACAAGAGGCATGGCAAGATCAAGACATGGACAGAGATTGGATGACATGACCTGCTCATTAAGAGAATGAGCGTGCTCAGCTTAAGTACCAATTAAGTATGCAGTTTGGAAGCAAGCATGAATGTTAAGAACAGAAAAGCACAGCAAGATCTTGAAATAGCAAAGCAGGAATCATGACAATAAACTCCCTGTCTAAATTAGTAGTATTAGTAATGTGCCTATCTAAGAATTACACCAACCCAGTGAGTGTTAGTAAATGTTAGTAACCTAAAAACAGTTAATTGTCAATTAAGCTTAGAGAGGCCCGAATCCAGCACAGCATGGAAGGAAGGGGAAATACCAAAGCCAACCAGAGCTCAGAAATGTGCAACAACGAAGGCACGGGGCGGAACGCAGACAAGCGGTGGAGTGGCATGGCAGACCTGGCAAAAACAAAAACATGGAAAAGTAAAAACATGGACAAGGAATGAATAATCCTGAAACAAGAAACTGATAAAACTGTGACTATGAACTATGAAACTATGAAATCTTGAACTATGGAACATGAAACTGTTAAAACCATAAACCATACTGTTCTGGCCAAAGGCCAGAACCCTGGAACACAACACCTGGATGCAATGTCTTCCTCGATAGACAGAAGGGCCAGCCCGCATAGTCTCTCCTGCGACATGGAGGTCCGAAAATAGTTTTCAATTAGTTTTAACTTTGAAAAGCTTTGCTACCCTAATGCCAGTTATTGATATCGTCAATATGACCCTGAGAACAATTTCACAGTTAGGAAAAGCGAGTGAGCAGCGGGACAGAGCATGCTACACGTGACGACATAAAATAGGCTAAAGAAAAAAGTAAAAAAATATAAAAAATCTGGGTAAGTTTTTATCGAGATTAAATGGTAAATAATGAAACTGACACAGTGAATTTTAGGAGCATGATGAGTCAAGTGCAGTGACACAAAATATGTATTAATCTATTCAAAAAAAAATCACACACCAGCTGCGAGGGGGGAGACCTTGTGCGCTTGCACACTTCGCACAGCCCATGCGACGGCTCTGCCCCTGATAATACGTTGTAGACAGAGGTGTATAATCCAGGGGTCAGAAAGTAAAAATCCTACCATGTTTTCATTCCAACCGTAAACTCCTGTCAGCAGATTTGACTTGTTAGTTTTACCACCCAGCTGAAGAATAGTGTCAGCTGCCAGGTCTTTTGTGGCTGGAACAATATCCTGGGATGGACTGTTACTTTCAGAACCTGGATTATACACCTCTGGTTGTAGATAGGGTTCCGCTATGACCCTGTTCCTACATTTTCGATCTTTGAGGTCTGAGAACTGCTGGATTTCCTCCCTCCCATTACCTCAGAGCCTGATGCGGAGTCAGCCTGGCCAATAGGAATTGATAATTGTTTATTTAATAACCCAGGAGGAAAGATGCGCTGGGTTTGGATTCAAGGCCCAGATCTGAGGATCCCTATTCTACAACAGGTTTCCTTATGCTGCCATTTTGTCTGAAAGTGTACACTCTGTCAAAACAAAAACATGAGTCTAAAGGTCCGTGTTACGGTTCCAAACCAATAATGGGCACGTCCATGAAATTTGCCACCCCCGACCACCCACCCCACCCCCCCCACCTACACACACACACACACATCCTTGTTCTTCTATACTTATATAGACATGGCATTGACTACCATTAATTCTCCATTAATTCTTTGAATCTCTACAGCCTTTCCCTAATCTTATGAATAAGCAACACAGACCTAACCCAAACCATTATCTTAACTAAATCTAACCTTAGCCCTAACCTTGAGTCACACTTTACCGTAATTTACCTTTGTAGATGTGAGGACACATGAAAATGTCCTCACTTCCCAAAAATGTCCAGTGGGAAAAAAAAAACAAAACTTTTTTCGGTTCTTTGTAAGTACAAGAACACACACATACGCACACATATACAGACAAGCACAGGGACACACACACACACATAAATGCACACCCACACAAAGAAATAGGCGCAGGCACAGACATGTATAGACACACACACACACACACACACACACACAAACTCCACTGTGAATTAACCATACAGCCCTCCCCTCTCAGTAGTCTTACTGTGCCCTTGAGGGAGCTGTCGCTCGACTTCACGCAGTAATGAAATGGTTGCAGTACCGGGGCTGTCTACTACTCTAAACACTCGGCAGCTCAATTCTGCAATGCAGAAAATCACAAGCGCATCCAATCAAATGGACTGAGACCACGTGCATGAAATTGGCTCATTCATACCAAGCAAATACAACAAATGAATGTAAGTTTACAATATTTGCATGGAACACATACTGTACTTCTGCCTTGATACTGTGCTGTTCATATTCAACATTAAACTCTGTATCTTTACAATACCACCAGAAATTCATCTCATCATTTTAGTTCCCATATGACCAGCAGAAGCTACTGTATTTTTAAATAGATTGCGATAAATTATAAATATAATCTATAATAATCACGACAGGCGCTTAAATTTCATTAATTTGTATCAACACAAATGGTAGAAATTACAATTACACTAGAAAATGCAGATAACTTCAGGACACGGGAATAAGTCAGGCTAATGTTAGCTTAGCCTTATTTATTTAAATAATTAGCCGTAGCATATGTTCTCATCAGGCCTTCCATTGCAGAGAGTGCACTTTGCAGTGTTATACGAAAACACCATCTGCTTTCTGCGCGTCGCCTGGCTCACACAGCAAAATAATCGTCGCTCCCTGAGTCACAAGATTACCGCCCTACCCTTTTCCAACATCACATACGTTTATGCGCTCGCCTCGAATTATCAAACGAACAGCCAATTACACAAGCTACTGTAGGCAGGTAGGAGGATTTCAGATCGTCTCCAAAGACACTGTATGTGTGTATTCAGTAACAGCATCTGACATGCTATTTCAAGTGCGAGCATTTCACTACAACGACCAAAAGACGAAGCACCGCTCTAAGAAAAATAAATAAACGCCCACTTCGCCAGTCGCAAAAATGGAAGTCATGACTAATCCTCTCCTGCGATCGACAGGTGAGCTGTGCAGGTGCGTTTCTGTATATCACCCAATGGAAGCTGAGATCGACTCCAGCCCCCAACAACCCTGACCAGTAATATCCTGGTTAAACAATGGATGACTGAATGCTGAACTACCACTCGAATACAATGCACCTCACTGGCTTTTCACTGACGACCCTTGTTTCACGGGAGCCGCCTGGTGTGCATCTCTAAATATGTTCAGCGAACACAGGACTCTTTGCCGCCTACAGCCAACACAGGGGAACAAAGCTCTAATCACACACACCCACACGCGCGCGCGCACACACACACACACACACACACGCACACACACACTCCTGAGAAGACCCAGCCAAATATTATTCAAAGGGGTGAGCACAATTTTCAAAAACTTCAGCATAAAAGATAAATCTACTCAAAAAAAGGATTTATTGTTGTTGTGTTAAAATAAAGTTTTACCACTCCCCCGTATCTTTGACTCAAAAATGGCTCATTGTTTGACAGCCAATAATTGGATTCAACTGTGAGTATCATAACAGCATGTGTGTAACTCTGCAAGAGTGTTTGTGGGTACATGAGTATGAGTGTCAGTGTGAGGGAGTGTTCATATTGCCAGTAGAGTAATTAACAGCCGAGAGTGGTAAAAGGGGTAGTGGGCGTTGACCATAAATTTGATAAATGTGTGTGTGTGTGTGTGTGTGTGTGTGTGTGTGTGTGTGTGTGTGTGTGAGCGTGAGTGTGAGAGCACATGTGTGCTACCAGGCATGTGTGTGTGTGTGTGTGCATGGTAATAGACAGACAGCCAGTATTGTCATTAGAATAATGTAATACAGAGTGTTAATGTGAATAGTGTTTGACTGTGAGTAGGATGTGTCTGTGAGTGTGTGTACATGTGTATGAGAGTGTTTACGCTGGCATGAAAGCGTACGAGCGAGGGGAGGGAAGGTGGGCCAGCATTGTCAGTGGAGTCATTAATATAGTACAGAGTGGGTACTTGGATCGTGGGAGTGGATGGCAGCTTAATGTCAGCATTAAGAGGAAGGCCACGCCGGGAGAAACGCTCCTCTGTTAATCTGCACTGGGGGCGGAGGGGGGGTGGTAATTACGCCTCTGCCGATCTATGAACGAAGCGTAATGGCGATGTGGGCGGCGCCACAACTAAGACGCATATCTGGCGGAGGTTTGGCCGTGCGTGATGAGGAGACAGCAGCTCGTCCTGCAGGACCCGGTGCCAAAGAACTGCAGCTCATGAGTTACAAATACTGCACAAGGCACTTGAGTAGGGAGATCCTGTGTTTTATGTTACCAGCCGACGTGTTTGTGAAAGGAGAAAATTCATTCTGAAGTCATTAGACGAGCAAAGAACCTGAAATTCTGCTTTTCCCTTTTAGTTAAAAATGTTTTGCACAGTGATACTGGCACAAATCACTTGCAACAATATAGGTTTTCAGAAAAGCCTAAACGGGTGGGAACTGGCTCAAGAAAACCTATGTAACGGAGGGCCGTGATTGTGTGGTGCTCTGGTATTGTTTTTTGGTTATTTTTGGGGGAAGGGGGGACAAGGTGGGTTGTCTGTGTGCCCCCCTTCCTGCACCACGGCCGAGAAGGAGAAACGGGAAGGTCGCGCTCTGAAGCGGTGACTCCGCGGAGACGAGCCGTGTTCTGCTGACAGGCGGGAACGGAGAAGAGTTCACAGTTTGGAGAACACCGGCAGGCCCCGTGTCGCTCGCTCACGACAACACGACATCTGCTGCCTCTCAGTACCAGCCTGAGCCTGGGGGGGCAGGGGGTGTGTGGGCGCCAGACTGATACTGAGGAGAAGATACAGGCATAACTGATACCTATGAGCCAAAATACTTGTGCGTCAGTGAATTTGACGGTTGACCGAGCCCTTCTGTGTATGTGTGTGAGAGTGTGTGACTGTGTGGCTTTCTAATTGCGTACCTGTGTGTATACGTCTGTGTGTGTTTGGGTACATAAGTTTCTGAGTGAATGCATGAGTTTGTGTGTGAGTGCGAGTGGATGTCTGTATGTGTGTGTGTGTGAGTGTGTCCACGTGTGACTGTGTGCGTGCTCATATGCGGTCATGAACATGTTCTAATGCAGTCACACACTTGTCTGCAAACAAACACACACACACACATAATCATACACTAATTTCCAGAAACAGGCTGCTTAATCCTTAATCTGACAGCACTAGGGGCGTAGTTATTGTCCTTCTACGCATAGACTCTCTTCTTTTTTAAATTTAATTTTCCCCCCACTCATCAGCCTGTCAACGGGACATTTCTAGTTTTTTATCCCGGGCCTGACACCATGAAGCAAGATTTCGGAGTTGCATGTAGCTGGATACATTAACTGCGCCAAGCAAAACCCCGAGCAGCTCTTTTTACTTCAATCCATGTTCCAGATTTCAGGTTTCGCTCAGAACAGTCATCCAGCGATATCTGTTATCCTGTTCTGGGAAACCTATTGTCCAGCCCCACATCGACCAGTGCAGCTTTTATTCCCAGTGAAGCTGCGCAAAACCGAACAGAGTAAAACCTCGCTATTCAGCCTGTTAAAAAGGGACGCAGACAGGAGCGTGAAGACAGCCGATTTCATGAGCCGCACTCTCGCCCTGTTTGCTTTTCATTTTCTCCAGAGGAGTACCGCAGGCCTCGGGACGAGCACTTATCAGCAGAAAAAAAATGTTAAATTTCTGCTTATACTCTCCGCCGCTAAACGAAAATAAATTGAAATGAGACGCAGTGCCGGAGCCAACTGTTGCCGCAGACGACGGAGCGAGGGAGCGAGCGCGGAGGCCGGTGTTCAATCAGCAGCCTGATTGATTAGCTCGGTGCGATAAAGCACTTTGAGTATTAGGTAGATAAAGTCATTGATTGTCTAATAAATCACTGTCTGCGGTTGAATTCCTGCATTCAGAAATGAGAAAAAAAACAACCGATCAAAAAGTGCTCGGGCTCGTTCCAGCTTTTCACAGCAAAAAAAGTCCAATTGTTTAGCATTCTGAGATTTGAACAAAAATTCATGTTCTACCCGTGCTTATACACTGACATGGAAACACACTCTGCACTTTTCCATGAGCAACAAACGCACAATGAAAATTTTTGATTGCATACTTTTTTTTTTTGTTTATTGTGTAAGCCACTTAACACAATACATATGTTGAGTACAAAAGCTGATCTTAACACAATATGACTGAAGTATTTCTGTGACATTGTCTTTATCCACAGTTGTGAATGGGTTTCACTGAGAACAATGAACAAACCAAATAAAGACAGAACTGGTTTGGATACATGCACAAGGACCCCAGAAAGATACCACACCACACAGCTTTTTAGCATGGTCCACAGAGCGCTGACATACCGTATAATACAGGCAAAGGTAATTATACACCCCTAATACCCAGTTGTGCTTTATAACACATGACCAACATTAGAACCAATTTTGCCAAGCATGCAGCAATAAACTTCATCTCTGTTTATACTGTAGAGTTTATGATGGTGATTAATAAATATACGCTGCAGAAATCAACAGATCGCAAATAAGAGGAGAGAGTGAAACGTGCTCAACCAATGACAGAACTACTCAGGTCTGCTAGAGCACTAATTGGCTGATGCCTTGATACTTCTATTGGGACACGATGAGGTCATGTGACCAACATTTCAGAATGAAGAGGAGGTGTGATGAAGCGCACTGCAGTTTTAACTCAACAGGAACAGCATGAATTCATCCTTTTATATGCCATGTATTTTTTAATATATTTTTTTGCTATGAAAATGCACGTGCTTTTATGGTAACCTGCAAACAAACACATAATCGCACACACACACACACACACAAACAAAAAAAAAAAAAACACTCACAGAGGCACATAAAATGACTACTCACACAAGCCTACAACAAAGCATGCACACATACACTCACAAATGCTCTCTCACACACACACACACACACATCATTCATGAACTCATAGAAATGCACCCATATATACTCGCAACAAACCCATACACAATTGCCTACACACATTCACACAAACACATGCACATCCGCATCGCTGCATTTTTTACGCATTTGCGACGTCGATAATTTTGCAGAAGAAACACACATAGCACAAGCAGAGCAATGCCCAAGGAGGTTGTTTGAAGACCAGGTTCCACAGATGACCGTATTGTACTGATGACAGAGTTCCAGCATTGAATGCCTCTACCCTTTTACAGGTGACCCTGTCCGTCAAGGAGGAAGGGCATGCGGAACAGGAAAGGCTTGTCTCCAGGTGAAATTCCTCCATCAAACCAATCAAATAAGATGATTGATTTATCCAATCAAAGAACACCGACAGTAATCTTATCCAATCAAAGAAGACCTGACAACCAGCCGACAGTTATAAATAAGTCTGTGTGTGTGCGTGTGTGCGTGCGCGCACATGTGCGTGTGTGTGTGTGTGTGTGTGTGTGTGTGTGTGTGCACTTATGCTCGTTCGTACGTGCGTGCGTGCATGCATCTGTGTGTATATGTGTGTGTTTATGTGTGTGAGTTTTATATCAGCAAAGTTGAGGAAAGTATGCGATGAAATATAGGTAGAGAAAGAGAGAAAAAGGAAAAGAGAGCGCAAAAATCCATTTTTGAAGATATTTAGATGCTTGCTGAGTGGCTGAGTATTTGAACGCACCATCTGGCTCCCCAAAACAGCAATGCAAGAAAAGCAAAATCAATTTGAACAAGGCAGCCTTGGATACCCATATTTATACACATGGTGAACACGGGGAAAACTGTTTAGGGTTACTTCACAGCAAAACCCAACACGGTTTCAGAACTGAGTGACCATACGTATTGACTCTCCAGAGGGGACGAATCTCAAAGCCAGTTAATCCAACATACGCGCTTGCGATGAGTCGGTTTGATGCAGGGATCGTTTTTAAGGCTGAATGTGCGCCCTCTAGTGGCTCCCCCGGATCCCCCAGCGCCGAGCGCTGACGATCCGCAAACATTCGTCTTTGGAAACTCTCCTGCGTACGTTGTCTTGAATTCGAGAGAGCCGTGGAGGTGAAATCTAAAAACGCTCAGTAGAAAGCATTTCTGCGTTTAAATGTAAATGAAGGACAATGTAATCGACGAATGCGGATTGGAGCGAGACGTTGCTGTCGTTGTTGTCGCTCCTTTTATAAATGGCTTCTTCTCTGTGCTGTAATGTTGGGGCCGTTCCAGATTCTCAAAGCTACATGCCTTTTGCCCTCAGACGTGTTTATCTTGAGCATTTCTCATCATTTCTGTTTTGCATACATTTTAACTACTATAATGTTTTCGTTTTGTGTTCTTTTTCTCCATATCAAGCTCATATACGAACATTTAAACAGTAAAATTAAATTGCATAAATTCACAAAAGGTTGGATTGAGAAAAAAGCTGCCATTTGTCTCAAATGGTAAATATGTACTATATTGAATAATTATTCTGCTGTTGTTAGTCATTTCTATTATTAATACTATTTCTAAATATAAAAAAATAAAAAAAAATAATAATAATAACAATGTTGTTTTAATGTTATTGTTGTTTTTAAGTGTAATAGTAGTAGCAGTAGTAGTAGTATGCTAATTATGTAAAACCACAAAAATTTGCAGAACAGTTGGACACATCATTGCTGCTCTGTTATCTAGGAATTACATGTAAATGTGTGCAATATTGTGCACTCAATGCACAATAAAGTGACTTGAAATTTTTCATTTACCAGGCGTCAAAATGTATGAAATGAAAGAGTTCAAAAGGGACAGCATGAATAATGGAAAAAGGTGGAGCGGTCTTTTATAACAGAAAAGCAAATATTGCTTGTAGTAAATATTTCATACAGAGCAAACACAAATGTCTCATCTCATATACACAACACACCATGTTGCATCGCTTATAATTCTGCACACATTAGCGCACACGCACACATCTGCACACACAACACTGTCACACAAAATAATGTTAACACACTGAATCACACAGACACACACTCAAACCTTACCAGATATAGACGCACACATGTATAAACCCACAAGCTTAATTGTATACACACGCACGGATGTGCATATTAGCGTGTGGCCTCCAAAACAGGCTATAAGACCAAGATCTATACACAGGCTTCAGAATTAATTTCATAGGTATTACAGTGGTCTGTGTTCTAGTTATGGTTGTAAAAATACAATTAAAAATAAAAACTTAAATAAAAATAGGCCTGTCTATTTTCTGTCTATCATGCCAGAAAATAGTTTTATAGGCAAAATTTTGTCTGGTGCACGAAAGGTCATAAAAAGTTATTTCCATTCGTGCTGGCAGTCTTTGTTCATGCACTTTGGCCAAAATAATATAGAATTTAGAAGCTATAAAATATGTAGTGTGTCGGTGGTCGTACGCGCATCATTGACTTTTGTTTCTGTATGTTAATGTATTCAATAATGTCATTTTGAGAAGTTGTCCCGCGTGGCACTAAGGCACTTGTCAAAAGCAATTTGCTTCGAGACTAAACGTATTGATCTTCATTCTTGTCCTGTCTGTTATAGACGAAGACTGTTTCATCGCGCCATCGGCATCCGAAAAGGAAATTGTCGCGTTTTCCCGTTTTTCACCGACTGATTGCAAGGAGAGGCAGCGCCGCCGGCGCACTTTCCACTTCAGATACCCGCTCACGCGCGCTCAGCAAGAATATTTATTGGCGGGAGGTGACACCGTTCTAACGGTGAAGGTTTTCAAACTTTCAAGTGATCGTAATACTAAAACTTAGATCTAATACGCAAATTAAAATAACTTTCCCTTTTAAGTAACTTTTTTGTTAACAACCTACTTCCTCTATAATTTGCTTCTTTTTTTGTATTTTGTTGTGTCTTTGCAATCTTTGCGTAAACACCTTAGATTGGATTGCTTATCGAAGTCTTACTCGTCGGGGAAAGCATATAGGCTAAAATGCGAAGCAATGCGTGCATCACGCATAGAAAAGCAAATATAATGTCATGGTGTGAGTTAATAGCAAAACGTGAAAAGACTGAAGGACATATGTAGTTACAATAAATACACAACATTTAACCTCATCAGAAATACAGGAGTAAAATATTAGTGCATGAATAGATGTAACAACCCAAGGTCGCGCGTCGCGTCTTTTGGGCAATGTCCCTACCCTTGAAAGTTGCAACATTTATATTTGGTTAAAATATGACCACCGTGAAACAGTGAAACACTCTTCTTCCAAAGCATAATTTCCCCGCGCTTCAGTTCTCATTAAAATCCTAACGGCCACTCTTCCCGGGCAGAGCAAAAAAAAAATGAACACTGTTAATCCAGACGTGATCAAAATAATGAAATCAAAGATTTTAAAAAATGCACAGAACAAGACTGTTAGGCTTCAGACAGCAGGAATATTACAGCCGCGCAGCAAGGGATCCAGACTTGCTCTGTGAAGCAAGGTAATACGAGTCATCTTTTCAAGTCCTGGCATCAGCCAAACTCAAGGAGTCGTTCACTACGGTATTATCCTAAGTCTTGTTCACTTGTAATACTGTAAAACCTACTTACCTATTCGAATGACATGGGGCATCCCGCAACAATCCTGAATCCAAAAGACCGACAAAACAAGAGCTGTACAATATTCCAAAAGCGCACTCCGTGGCGACAACCAAGTATTTCTCATGATTGTCAAATAAACGGGGATCCACTTTTTTTTTAAGATTCCAAAGACGCTTCAAAATTTCTCATCAAATCTGTGCTTGCAGGAGTCACAAGTAAAACTGCGCACGCTAGACGACTCTGATCTCATCGTACTTGGAAAAACATTCTCCCAGTTTGTGTCCTTTCTCTCAAGTCACAGAACGGCTCGTCTATATTAAACCCCAGTTTCTTGCACGGAGGGATCAGTGTTACACCTGCAAACGCTGCCTGCTACAATTAGCCTGCAGGAGTCTCCGTATCCCCTCCTACCGCCGATGCGATCCGTCGGCAGGCTCGGGAGAGGCAATAACTGGGCTGGATTCCCCCGCAGAAGCGGAAGAGGACTGCGACTGGGAGCGCTTCTAGCAGCCACTGAGTTTTTTTCCCCCCTTTCTTTCTTTTTTCTCTCTTTCTCAACCTCTCTCTCCCTCTCGACCTTAAACTTTACCAGCTTGCACAAGCGGAACGCACGCCTCGTCTAACGAATCATTTGAAATCCTCGATAGCAGTTTGACACCGCCAGATTTGCCACCATGAGCACACCAACGTCGTTCTCTCGTGTAATTTAATGGGAAGGATATTTTAAATGAGTTCTGTTTCGGCTTAAGTTCACGTGATGATAACTGGGCATGGGCAGTAGATGGGAGGGAAATTGATACGGTTCAAATATGTGCAAATATTTATATTCAATGCATAAATATTAATTTCCGTTTTACTGCGTTCACCGAAGGTACGAGTTTGGTGAGGGAGGTGTCGCGCAGCAATAAAAGCTTCGGGTGTCTGTCATTACCGTCTGTCATGAGGCCGCTCAGCGCGCACCTCCCTCCCTCATCGGGATGGTCGCGCCACAAGGTTCCCCCGCTCCGATATCCAGTCGTACTACAGAGGAACATGGTAAAACAGCACAGCAACAAAGCATGTAGGTTGAATCATTGGTAATCGACCTTAAGTTCTCTCGCGGAACCCGATAAAACACCATTAACCGGACAATGTGTTTTGCCAGGACCTGCGCTATTACGCAATTCACACATAAACTGAAACTGGACTGTTATAATGAGGGATCTGGCACCAAAGGCATATAGTCGCCTGTTGTTATTCTTAGTTGTTGTTGTTTTTTTTTTTTTTGTTTGTTTTTTGTTTTTTTTTTTATAGACATTTAAGACTATGGCTGCCTATGAAACCATACGGTAAAATGTCATGAAATTTGGAATGCTAAAAGATCTCAGCCTCAATAATCTAAATCAGTGGTTCTCAAACTCGGTCCTGCACTGTTATAAAGTTGCACCTTTTTGCCAGTTAATTTAACTGGCTCCTTTTTTGCCAATTATTTGAACTATAATTTTACAATAAGTTTACGACAGAGTTCCGAGTAAAGCGTAACCCACAGTTAAATGCACGCAGGACTCCATCTACAGTTAAAATAACCAGGAAACAATGCGTTAATTTAACTGTTAAATTCAGTCAGTTTATAACAGTGTGGGGGACCTGTTTTCTGTCAAAAACAACTGCAATTCCAGAATTTTCGCAAGCTGCTAATATTTCTAATATTTTCTATTTTAGGTGCTTTTGGTGGTCAGAGAGGTAATTTACCATCTTAATCCAAAGAATGCCAAACATAGTTTTGCAGTGCCTCAAAGATTACCAATTTCATAAAGTGCTTACTGCACTATCAGCATGAAAATAAATTAAGAGGAAACTAATAGATGAGATTAATTGGCCAATTTAACAATTAAACAGGTTACTTGGTCAATGCAAAACAGGTGGGCCTCAGTATTATTTGCGTTGTGATTGAACTCTTAATAATCTTCCAAATAGGATCGCTGGGCAGGTGTAGGCCTACATACCATTTTAAGATTTGCTGATTGAACTCTGTCTTTAATTTAATTGGTTATAGATCAATTACCTCTCTTCATACAGATTGAAATTAACAGTTTGAAATTTAACTTTAAGAACTGCGTGCCCTCAGAAGATCCATTTTTCACAGCATGCATTGCAATTTCCTGCAGAATGTGATTTATTTAAGTTTTTATTAAGAATGTATTTATTTAAGTAATCCCACAGTATACGCTCTTAGTTTGGAAAATTAACACCATGTTAAATTACTGGGATTGCCATTACTGTTAGAATAAAAACCAGCATCAAAGTCGGCAATTATATAAGTCGGTTGCGTTAGACGTCTGTTTGTTCGTCAGTTTGTTAGTTACGAAACCTTTTGCCACTTATCCTGCACCAATCTTAACAAAACTTGGAGACATGTTAGCATAGGTTACTCACCAAAGACCTCTATATTTTTGAAGTTTTCATGTGAAAGGTCAAGCTCAGGGTCACACCACAGGCCAAAAACACATTTTGATCCAAAACTTTGTTTCTAATTAAGCTGGAGACTTGAAATCAATGCCATTCTGCTCTTCAAAGCTATGCGGTTCTAGCGGATAGGGGTTGTGATGATTTCACTCTGACATAAGTACGTGTTTTGCTAGAATTAATTTTTTTATTCTGTTCATTAGATAATATGATAGATCTTTTCACCCTTTTAAGTTCAGCAAAGTGTCGCTCCAAGAACGACCTGTTATTTACCTATAGCTCCAGAAATCATCCCTCATCAGTTAAGCCCTCTCGCACTGTATTCTTGCAATTATGACAAATCTGAAAAATATCACTTTTTACTGTCATTATACTGTTAGATTGATTGGCTTCAAATCAGATTTTGATTGTCTGGAGGGCATCTTGGCTAGATGTGTAAAATCTGGCATTGATAGATGAAACCAAATGGGCATGACATGCGATCATATGCCATAGCAAAGACGCCAAAGCCACCAATGACTGATCAGCGATATCATCATGCAACCAATGTGATTTGACACCTGTTTGTCAGCCCTGATTGGATTACTCTGCAATCAACCAGATGATGTGTTTCCCTGAAAGAGACACTTCATTCCTTTGCTAAAGTCACTGCTTGGGGACCTCGTCCCCCATCCTCGATTATTATCAATACTACTGATGTTTAAATGTATGCTGTGAGACTTACCCACATCTGAAGTAGGTCAAAGGTCATGGGTTTGATTCAAGCCTGGGCCCCCTGTGCCAAGCTTGCCTGTCCTCCCCACGTTTGGGTCAGTTTGCTCCCATAGTCCGACAAGTTGGATTTTTGGCAATAATCAATCAGTTTACTGTTCAGGGTGCCTCTCCCCCAATGGATGATGGTAAAATAGGTCCCTGCAATCTATTTGTCACTGCAACGTCCACTAGGAATGAGTTGTTTAGAGGTCGTGTGACCGCCCAAACCATATGTAATCACCTGCGCACTGCTCTTATTCTAGTTGCAACTTACCATTTTTACTCTTGGACATTTCCGTAGCATTTCCGGTGGAACTGGATACATTATGGACATTATTTTTATGATACACCATCTTTAATGAGTACAGAATTAAATAAAATCATTATTTAAAACCTCATTTCTTGTATGTTCAACTTATCGGCCTCCAAACGAGTGTGAAGTTTTTATTTTGGCTGAGTATATATATGAGCCCTGGCAAAGAGGAATTTCTGTCACTGTTGGGACAGACAATAAAGATGATCTATCTATCTATCTATCTATCTATCTATCTATCTATCTATCTAATTATATGCACTTATATTGCTTCATTAAGACATACATGCATTCACCCGATTAAGTACGCATATCATGCTTGATCAACATGTAAACAGGTTCCACTGTTCATATACTCACATCGTGAGACAGAAAGGGTGAGAGAGTCAAAGAGAGGGAGGGGGAGCGAGAGGTGAGAGAGAGGGAGAGAGAGAGAGAGAGAGAGAGAGAGCTTCAGAGAATGCACATTCTTCTATATGCTAAACCTGAGTTCAGTTAATCAAATTCGGCCAGACGTAACATGACTACTGATTTGGGCCTGGCATTCCCCAGATGGCACTCGAGTCAGCCACAAGCAATGTGGGGAGGAAATTGGTAGGTGACAGATGCTCATGGAGACAAAATGTATTTCTAAAGTCATTTTCTTGTGTGTGTTTATCTTATGATTGGGCATACAGATGACTTACAAGGGTGAATCATGTTGATTAGCTATTTGCCTTATTGTAAAGTAACCATATTTTACTGTTTAACTCATTCAGATGTGGCCACTATCCAGCATTTGAGATTTTGAGGAAGGACATAACGGTCAACAGGTGTGCCATTTACCTGTGCGTACACAGCTCTGACCATACGCTCATGTGAGTTTGAACTCATGTCGCACAACCTTTGAATGACATCTGTGAGGTCACTGTCACATCAACGGCGCAGCAACGCCTGATTAATCGACCAGAGTTGACGGTACAAACAAGTGCTAACCGAGGTGCCACCGTCATCAGAACCAAGAAAACACCACGATAGATCATCATTAACAGAGTAAGGACACAAACTACTCCAACAGCAACAGTTTGTCAGCAAATAAAAAACGATAACGTATTCTCACGATGAAACAATGCGGCGAGGCGGTGTCACCCGTGGCAACGGTCATAAATCGCGAGTCTTTTTCATTTAGGTGGTCAGTCACCCTTTTGCGCGTTTTATTGTCTATGAAGAGGGAGTTAATGAGTTGTTCTGTTGCAGCAGTGATAGCGACACGCCTGTTGTAAGGGTCACGGTGGTGCAAAGCGCTAGAGAGAGCGAGTCTCCTTTGACTTTAATATGGAACGAAGTGAGGTCGCGCACGGAAGGAGAACACGCCCCGTGAGACTCAGGTCGTGCACACAGAAGAGACAAACGCGCACGGCAAGTGATTACTGTCGGTGACTGGGTCCTAGGCTGGCGTACTGCTGGCAGTTCCATTCAGAAACGTGAAAAATTGACGTGAGCACAGGCAATAAGCCTTTATGCAGTCTTAATGCACTCAATGACACAGACGGAGTGCCGCAAATAAAGCAGATAAGCAGGCCGATTCATCAAGCCAGCCCACGGATCGTACTCCCCTTAATTTACATAATTTGGCCTGTTTCAGCCTTGCAAATGATGTTCATTTAAGATGATGTTTCCATGAGGAAGCGGAGAAGCGGAGAATTGTGAGGCATAGGTCTGCGTATCTGTGTACCTGTTACTTTCTTTTTTAAGGGGGGGGGGTGAAGGAACTGCTATGGAAGATGGAAGTTGTGGTGCTGTCCTAAATATGTCAACCGGTGCTTAAATACTGTGGACAACGTATCACATTGACAATATACGTAACTGAGTTCTCAATCACCCCCTCCCCCAGTGATGCTCTATACTTTATTACTTAATGCATTGTGAGGTCTCTTTGGATGCTTATTGCATTACTTTCTCTTAAATGAGTGGTCAAACATACACCCCCCCACGCACACACACACACTCACACACGCATACAGCCGATTTAATGGGTAAAGAAAAAATCAGAAAGACCCCTTAAAAACAGCTTTAACTTTGAAGTCTCTGGATCACAAGCACTGGAGCACTGACAGGTGATTCTTATGATTTTGAAAGGTAATTAGAGGCCTGTACCAGGAGGTTTAACCATCGCCACAGAGCAAGATAAGCGCTAAGCCTCCAAAGCAAGATTAGGGTATGAGCAGAGATCCAAAAGAGCTAAATACTGCATGTGGTGTTTATACAGCAGGTGCATGGTTTTCAAAAACAGCAGTTTTACTTCCGGTGGCAAAGAGAGCTGTGTGAAAAATTGTGATAAAACACCAAAAAATGCAACGGCAAAGAAGCACTATCAACGCACATTAAAGCTCTCCAATGCAGACAGATGGACGCAAATAACCACACAACTACAGCTATGAAAATCACCAAAGAATTTAATTAATCCATGTCTGCATCAATTTAAACAAAAAACTATGCATTTTCACAAACCTGATATTTTTGGAAGTCACTCGGCCATTTCCGCTGATTTTTGCTCTTCAAGAATAATCTCTGGTGATTTGTTTGCCATATAAGCATAAAGATGTCGAAGAGATGGAGGGTGTTGCGGCAGTGAGTGAATCAGTTTTTGTATCCAATCGAGCCACAGAGTTGTACATTATTAAAACACCCTCCTATGGCTTTGTATTCGCAAATATTTATCTTTGGTATTAAAGAAAACTTTTTGAGACAAAAACTCACTCCCCTTATTTGAGGGTAGACTAATACCAAGCTAATTTATCAAACTATCCACATTGATCCTGAGAAGGGAAATGGTTGAGGGGAGTACTAAGTCGTATCAGCTCCAGTGTTCCCATGATGCACTACTGCCCTTATCCCCTGCAGTCATTTTCAAACAGAAATAGCCAAGGGGGTCCAAAGTTTTCAGAGGTGTGTGCACACTAGGTGCGTTCCCAATACTGGGCCTAGGCAGAACTGGCCTACCACATTGTGCACTGGCCCACCCACCTAAAAAAAAAAAAAATGCATATATATATATATAGTTTAAAAATTATGAATTCATTGTTTTATTCATTATTTATATAATGAAAACAGAATGTAGTTTTACATGAGTGTCCTAATGTAGTTTGCATTTGGGATTAAGGGGAACATTCACATAATTCGGGCAAGAATGTGGAATGAAACTGATTCAGACCCCAGGGGCTGCTGAGTCAAAAATGGAGAAAACACAAAGCATCCTTATAAAGTAATAATCTGTCTTCACAAACCGTCAATTTTCTCGATGAACATTACCAAAATTCTGAAAACACTCAGCACTATCAGTTGAGGTCAGTTCTCCTCACGAAGATTGGCCAAGAAATAAAATACCTCATATGGACACAAAATTGTATGCATTTCACTAAGCATTACTAAAACTTATGGATGCCTGTTGCAAATTGTTTTTTTTTTCCTTTTCTTGTAGTTAAAACAACCACAAACTGCAGGTTATGCAGTTTGTATTATTGGATTCACATCAGCAAATGCCTTGATTCGTGACTGCAAGAATGGAAATCTTAATAATTCATTAGAAAAAACTCAACTCTCTCGGTAATTCTGTGTACTGTATTAACTGTCTGTTTATCAGATTATAAAAGAAGACTGAAAATAAACTCCCTATATATTTCTTTTTTTTTAATGGCATTAAAAAGTACATATTCAAGGGGGACAAAAATATTATCGTTATCATATTGAGCGAGTATGAACGCGGCATAAGAAAGGTTTTAATTTCTTAATGGCATTGCGTTAGCTTCCTGTAAGCAAATATGAGCAAATTTGCAGTCTGGTGAGCATTTCAAATTCGATCCACTTGGCCCATCATTCTGCAGATTAGTCTTAGTAAATGAGTTAATCAATCCTCTGATTGCTAATAAAACAAAGTAATAGGGAGTTGTCGTTTCTTTAACGGTGAAGATTGTGCCTCACCTAACTTACCCCTGACAGCGCATCACTGAATAGTGAGGTGCACTCAATTGTTTTGAAGAAACTGATGACCTCAAAAAATCTTGTAAGCAAATTTAGTAGTCCTGTGTTCACAGTTCTTAAAAACATGGTAAGAATAACATTTACTTTGCGTTCTTTAAGTACCGTCAACACAATGCAATTAAGTTGGCTGACCTTTTTTTTTTTTGAAGTAATAGGTTTCCACAAAACATTTGAGTTCCCCACACTATCTGGGTTTACAGTGTATTAGAAAATTTTGTCATACATGGAAAATAATTGAAAAAAGTGAAGTTTTCCTCACAGAATATGCCAAATGAAAGCATCATATTATTTTTCATTCTCATGTGTACCATTAGCCGATATCTGCCGAGAAAAATTGGCCCGTCCACATTTATTTACACTCACCCAAAACAGAATTTCTGCCTACACTTACTGGTGTACACAGGGACATACACATACTGTATATGTCCATTCATATGTATTAAGCTCTTATTCCTGGCAGACCATGCACGGAAAGCACATTGAATTGAAGGCATATGGGGGAAGCTTTTACATTCATCAGCTTTTCTCAAAGTCAGAATGAACTTAGCATGCAGGAAGTAACATAATATCCAGAATTTCCTCCTGCCTTTCTCTGTGGCTGCTAACTTTGCAGGTGCACTGTGTGCAGTGCAGCTGTGATTCACACCACATCTCTCCTCAACTCCTTTGGCTGTGAAGTAACATCTGTCTGCCAAAAGCTGTTTTCGAATATGTTTCATCCCGAATACAGGTGCCACGTTAATTGTGAGTACAAAACTACTGCACTGTTTGTGAGGCGTTTTTCACAGGGAACGCTGGTCTGGTTTAACTGGATATCTTTAGCTTGCATCAAAAACAAGTAGCATTTTTTTTTCATTTCATGTATTATTTTTTACGTGAATAATTAGGATTTTTAGGGAAAATAAACGAAGTAATTGTCTTAGAATTGAAATGACCATCTGGTCAAATGTCCTTCACCATAATGTTGTGCTAGTACTGATTCTATTATGATTGTTTTCTTGAGATCTGCTGACGTTAGATTTGAGCTGAGGTGTCCTGGTGCCAGAGAGCAAAAGTCCTTCTTTGAGTTTCTTCCACCGATGAACTCAAACATCAAATTTCATTTATGAGTTTTATCTCCTGAATTAATAATTGAACGACTTCAGCTATTCTAATTGGTTTGAACAAATCAGTGGTGCACAGTTTAGATGTGGATTTAGAGACACTGGTACACCTCAGTAGAGACTGAAGCTGCGTTCAAATAGTCAAAAAAAAAAAAAACCGCACATCCAATCATTTACTTCACCTTGATGGAACATGTCATGAGGTTAAGGAAAGATGAGAAGGAGAATTCATTAGGACTTAGGAAGAGACAACAGTTGTTCTAAGAGAATCCGACTGCACTTAAACTAGGTAATGTAATCATGCATCTCTTCTCCTTATGTTGGTTTGTTTTCATAAATGGTCAGATAGATGCTGCTTCACTTTAAATATCGCTGCCACGTGGAGTCGTGGAATGTCATTATCGCCTTTCTTTATGGGATGGCTCAGTGTACCCTATTCTACAGGCAACACTGAAGCACCTTTCCATTACATTCTGAGAATTCAGGCTTATTGTGGATGTCACATAAATACTTTGTATAATTTTCAAGGTGCCAGGAACCTTCCTAAGTGAAAAAGACATTGAAACTCATTCTGGCACATGAGCTTGAACCTGTAAATCCATGACGGAGGAATAAAGCTTTAAACTGATGGCCTCGACCATCCAACGGAGGCTGTACTAATACGGCCGTAAATTACCAAAATTACCCTTCAGAGAAACCTATATATGGTAGACCATCCGGGTTTGGAAACTTTAAGCCCTCTCTCTTGTTTTGTTCCTCCCAAAAATTAGAGTAACCCTTCAGCCAGGAGGTTAAACTACTCTGCGGAGCTTCTGGTTAGATGTAAAACATGGCTGCACTCTCTCTTGATGACCCCTGGAATGTCCACCAGTGGTCATATAGAGCTGATACATGTCCACTCAGGCACCAATAGCCATCATAAAATCCTGATCACCCTCTCTTTTACATAAATAAATAAAAATACTTCAGCAGCGGTAGGAAAACTGTAGAGATGGGACACGACTTTAAAGGACTGCTAACTGTTACATGTTCTCTCGCGCCGACAGTCTGCACTTCAATCTGCGGATGTTTAAGGCCATCATCGGTGAGCGGAGAAAGAATTTGCAGCCCGTTCTGTCATTGCCCAGAAATACTTCCCATCCCGAGATGTACGTACATGTTACCCTGTCTCGGGAGACACGACGTCTGTCTCCCTGGCGTTAAAGTGGAGATTTTTATAGTCTTGCTTCTGATGAGCGTTTGTCGCTCCGTACGTGGCGGACGAGGTCGTGACGGACAGGCGGAGGTGCTTGAGAATTGATAGACTCTGCTGCATATTCATGCCTTCCTGCCCTGATTTATGGGCTTCTGGCACAATGGAAGCGCCATCGGCCTGAATTATGGAGCCTCAGCCCTCACATTACAGAGATTCATCGTCAGAAAACGCCCCGAACCACATAATGCAGGATGCAGGGTGAGTGTGCGATGCACAGGAAACAGCGTGATGCCGGCTGAGCCCAAGATTCCTGATTTTCACTGCCCTCTGCTGAGGGGCCTGGAACTGGCTCTCAGTCACAGTCTACCTTTTTTTTTTTTTTTTTTTTTTTAATTTTATTTCGGCATGATTGTAAATCATTTCATGACAATTTCAACACGACACAACATGTATCATGACCGAAAGGGTCGCGGGAGAAGCGAAATCACTTATCAGAGTCCCGCCCCCAGCTTCCAGAAAAAACAGTTTGGTAATGGTTAAAATATCATAAGGATTATATTATATTTTTTAACCTTCCGACTACAATGCATGCAACGTTTATGAATGCACATCTCATGCACACACGCAAACACAATATGCGTGCAATCATACACACACATATACGCCACACATACATAAGTGCATATTCTCTAACGCACCAACAGCCAAATGCATGTATGTACAAAACACACACATGCATGAAAATATACAAGATTCATACGCACAAGGAAACACACACAGTGGGGTTTGCGCGCCTGCAGACATGTATGCATATATGATTGAACAAATGCTCCGTGATGCTTGCAAAAATACCCACAAAAATGCGCGCTTGCATGTATGCGCATCTGCCTATTTACAAATACACACACGAGCACACACGTACGCTCACACATGCACTTCTCAAATTCATGTGCACTCACGCGCACACGCGTGCACACACACACACACACATACACACACACATGCACACATAGCTGCAACATAAATACATACATCCCCTTAGACCAGGGGTTCCTACCATCAGGGTCTCACCAGGAATCAGTGGGAGTTTTTTTTTTACACCCAGCATAATTAACGGGAGTTTTGTATGATTATTTTATGAATATGCAATCTGCTTCAATTTGTCACTGCTATAGAATAATATGACATTTCATTGTGATCATTTCACTCAAAGATGCTGGTCCAAGGATCACTTTAAAGGAAAATGGTTAACAAGTTCCCATGCAGCAAGACCTTGGCATGAAAAATATCATGAAATATAAAGTCAGTCCTTAAGTATTTGGACAGCGAAACAACATTTTTACTTTTTGAGATTAAGATAAAACCGAAATTGCCAGTATTAATTTTTATTTTGATGTATGTCACGATCTAGACAAGAAACCAATTGTACATTCAGAGTACAATCCGCAATAGCGTATTTATCAACTGCAGTATGGTTAAAATGGAAGGTAAGGCTACAGCCCAGAACAGAGGAGGGGGCTTTTCCACACCCAGGCCAGTGGCTGTCCCAGAGCAAAAGCCAGGTGGTGAATCCCCCTTACCAAAGCTGGACTGCTTGACAGAAGAACCACTGGGCTTATTAGGATTGCAGTCTCAGTTCTGGCGGCTGATGAAGGCTCAGGGGTGTCCCTAATAGACTGGCTCGCAGTAACATTGAAACACACAGAACAGCATTGCACCAAACAAGACCACCACATGGAAGGAGAGCATAGCTCAAAACTAGAGGATACAAACTGACTGGAAGGCTTAGTTTCCAATGCAGTTTAGTTATAATCCAGCCAGGCCAGAGAGGAGGCTTCAACAGTACAAAACGTAGAATGACTCCACCTGAGAGCAGGGGGGGGGTTAGAAACAAGATAATAAATTAAAGGAGTCATAACAACAAAACACATACAGGCTGCTAGAAAGAGGGAGGAACCAATTCAGAAAACACGAGAGTGTGAAAAATTTATCAATCAATCACGTCAAATTCACAACAGTTTCTATAGTTTTACTGTCCACATATAGTTTTACTTTGTCCTGCAGCCTGCCATGTTCATCAAAGCAATGTATCAGTTGCAGTAAAGTATTTACTCCTGTCACATCTGCACTTCTTACAGCAAGAGAAACTACTGTATATTTCTAGAGATTTTCTTTTTTGTATACAAATTTTTTTTTATCTCATGCAGTAATTCCTGGTAATTGCAGTTCAGTAACCCTGTTGATTGTCCTCAGTAGACATCTAAAACTTTAGTCTCTTATGCAGTGAACTTAGAGTACTCTGTCAGAAATGTAGATGAATGTTCACTCTTTCAAAAACACACCACCGCAGTTTGTGGCATAAATATGAGGGCAACTCCACCTCTAAGAATTTGGAAGGCAGACATTCATATTTTAGGGAAACAAAGAACTTTGCACAACCAATGATTTCTTCCCTTCATCAGTCCCCAAAACCAACAAAGCAATGATTGCTGCTGCATTTACAAGCAAACAGACGTTGAAATCAATGGCGTAGTCTGGCGAGTCAGTCATAGCTAATGGTTCAGAAAACACAATACGCCATTGTAAAGCCAGAAGCATTGATAAGTGTTGCACTTAGTCCTCAACAATTGATCGCCACACTTCATTTTATTCCACCGATCGGCACGGCAACAGAGGAGAACCAATCAATGGTGAGCCAGCTTCCCGCTAGACTCTCGATCATGATTGGTTGGCGGACAATGTGTCACACAAGGTGTTTGATTGTTCATAATTGTGGTGAAATTGCAGTGCTGGCGTCGAGCCGTGAAGAATGGACCGTGCCAAGTGTCCTTCTATCGATTCTTCCTCCAGTTATTTCTTTTTTTTATGTAAAAGACTCATCTTCTAAAGAAGAGCATAATTCAGGTGCTGAATGTCTTTAACAAAGGCAAAACTCGGATGCTGCCTTAATCAGGGTATATATTGAGAGTAATATGTGCATGTTTTTAGGCAGCTTTGAAACAAAATAATCATGGGGTGGTTGAGATGCATAAAAAGGCAGCATTTAACAAAGGAAATAGGACGATGTCATAAAAGCCCCTGAAAAACAAAATGTCATTTAAGGCAAGGAAAAGAAAAAAAAAAGTTCATTTTCACTGAATAAAGGCATCACAAATCAACACAGAAAAACGTACATTTTGTAGAACATTTGTGAGCTTCAAGCTTCCAGCTACTTTCTGTTTTAACAGCAGGGCCTTTTACGGGTCGTTAGTAGGAGATAGAAAATAAAGTGATAATAAAAGAAAGACGCTGAAGGAGCGCATGGACTCGGCCAGCTCTGTAAAGTGCATGCAGATGTAGTACAGAGCCCAGGGATGATGAATATTTGAATACCTAAACAGGTGACTGAACCCTTCATTCCCTCTGCTTCCCTCTGTAAATGGCTAATCATCCCCACCACTCCCCTACAGCAATACTGAGGACAAGGGGCATGGAAATAGAACATTTATGTATTTATGGAATGGCTTGTGTTAACCCTTTCCCTTAATAAAGACAGACACGGGTTAGTGGTGAAGTTGCACACACCACGTGCACACACCTGGGCCCACTCACTCACACAGCTGGCCTTTACAAAACACACACACCCACAAAGACACACAATAAAAAACACACATGCCGGCACACACAGACACACACACACACACACACACACAGGCTTTTCCGCATGCATGCACACAAACAAACACACGCACACACACACGCTCACGCACATGCACAGCAAAATCTATGCATGCACGTGAATGCATACCTGCACAGTTAACTAACAAGTGGGCAGCCTGTGCAGTTAGAAGCTGTTTAAAACCCAGCTCTATTGGCACTGCCTTTGCTGCTATTCTGTCATGTGTTTGCAGTGCTGCAGTGCATGTGTGTATGATGAATTACGAACATACCCCACTACATGAAAAACGAGTTCAACCCTATAGTTTGCTTTATTACCTGCCCTGTGCACCTGACTCCACATCTCAACATAAGTATGCTCACATACTAATCAATACATTCAAAGTAACGGAAAGTTAACTTGGTCCTTATTTTCCTCTGACTCTTTGAATATCAGAATAATGTGTGTTGCAAGAATTGAAGCACTAATTACTAAAACCCCACAAGTCAAGTCAAGTCAAGTGTAACTTATGGGGTTTCAGTAATAGGTGCTTCAATTGTTGAAGTTTGGGCTGGATTATCCCATTTTTGTAATATAATTTCAATGTTCACAGAGGGTTGATTTACAGCAGTGGTCTGCGACCCTGTTCTTGACAGTCCACCATCCTGTAGGCTTTTACTTCAACACTAATTTAGTACATCTAATTTGGCCAATTAGCAGCTTAACAAGATGTCTAACTAGGAAATCGGGAGTGCTTCACTTTGTTTGGAGTGAAAATCTTCAGGATGGTAGCTCTGCAGGAACAGAGTTTGAGATCAGTGATTTACAGGGTAAAAACCTTTTCCACAGTATTAGCTCAAACCAGATACCCTGCCAAGCTGTAAGTCTAGATTCTTAAATATATGGTACACAAAAATTACACATTCATTCATAAATATTATATTTAAGGCTACTGAGACACGTTCTGAGCACCACAGATGCAGGATCAATCAATTCCGTATCAATCAATGTAAATTTTTGCATTTCTGTTTCCGTTAAATCTTGTTTGCGTATCCAAAAAATGAATGGGGTCAAAAAATGTTTTACCATGAAGTGTAAATAGTACAATTGCCAGGTATAAAAGCCCAGCTTTTGATCTACGACTACTCTGGACATGTTTCTTCGCTTGATCAGCCACAAGACATTGATTTGCAGAATTGCTAAGATTAATCGGTAGAAAGACAGGCCAACTTATTTTTAGACAGAATAACCTTTTCATTGCTTTACAAAGCTATATGACTTTTTCCTGACCACCTTAAGGTTAAAATGACCTTTGAAGATTTTGAACTCGTGTAGAACGCGAAAAGGCATAGATTTGCCTGAATTTGTTTGAAAGATTTTTTTAAGTAATTTTAAGTAAAAGCATTTCAAACCAATGTTTGCTATGGTTTTGAAGGCATAAGAAGGTTCTTTTAAACACAAAATTTTTTTAAAATAAAATAAGTGCCACCTTGCAAAGAACAACACAACTGATAAAATGTTAAAGCAAGGGACACAGAATTTAGAGAAAAATTTTTTAATTCTTTTTATTTATCATTTGGATAATTGCCTTTCTCACAAATATCACATGTATTTAATGTAAATATAGCCTATAGGCCCCTATTCGTCAAATGCCGGTCCTGAAGAACTATACAGATGGTTTTTCAAGGTTCCTTCTGGTGTACGGACAGTTAATCAGCAGTGCTTAGTGTTTTGGTAATGATGCAGGACGAAAGCACACTGGCAAGGGTTTGAATTTGAGGTCCGGATTTGAAGATAAACATTTGTGCAGTCATCATCATTAACTCATTATAAAAGACATAATGGTCTTGATTATCCAGTAAACAGAGGATTTGACTGTTAATCAGGCAAACCTTAATGGTATCTGGTTGAGACTAGTCATGTGTTAAAAAGGGAGGTTACCTTAGGGTTTTCATGCCCTCAATTTTATGTGCTACTGTGCAGGATGCATACCTCTGTGATATATTGCGGTTGTTTTCAGTTCTTAGAACCTCTACCATCACTTTAACTACTCAAGTAAATGACGTGATTTTGCATTTATCAGACTGTCTTATCCTGAGGAATTCGCAAAGTGATGTAGACATACTAACGTCCTCACATAAACTTTCCCTGTCAAACAGCTCTCTGCAGAGTGGGAATTCTGTATACTCACTTCAGGAAAACTTGCAAGTTCCGGTACTTTTGGAAGAATTCCGAATGCTCGGAAATGTTCCTGGGATGTTGACACCTTCCATTTGTCTTGCATTTGCACGGGAGGAGTGGTATCTCCGAATTAAGTTGGTTTATTTATTTATTTATTAAATCATTGCTGTTGTCTTTTCCATAGTTCCGCTGGCAGGGCTCTCGGCAGACTCTGTATTAATTAAAAACATAATACCATCGAGAAGCGCGAGTTCCGCTCGCATGGCTGCTGGCCAGGGTTCCGAAGCCAGACACAATTAACCTGAGCGCCGCTGCCAAGCGACGGCGATGCAGATTTAATTATGTGCGCCTTCCTTTGCCGGACAGGCAAGCAGGCTCGGGCATCACAACAAAAAAAAAAAGGAGCTTGCATTTTAGCCCGCAACCACGGAGCAAATGGTCCACAAAATCAACCAATTAAAAACAAAACAACAACAGCATCAACAATAAGGCCCATGCCAAGGATGCTGGATCAGACGGCGCATGCCTGGTACTTCAGACTTTTCTGAGGGGCGTGAAGAGATGGAATTCGCTCCCGTTGTTTATATATCTTATGGCTTCTGTGAACTATTATCTAATATGATCCATAACTATTATCTACTAAACCAGTGTTTCCCAACCCTCTCCTGGAGGCCCACCTCTCCTGCATGTTTCAGATCTCTCCCTGCTCCAGTACAGGTGATTCAAATGATCAGCTTGTTAATCACCTCCTAAGACTGATTGAGGACAACCTGATCATTTGAATCAGCTGTACTGGAGCAGGGAGAGATCTGAAACATGGAGGTCAGGTGGTCCTCCAGGGGAGGTTTGGGAAGCACAGTACTAAACTATTAACTACTATCGACAGTAAACTATACTGAGTACAAATGAAAACGCACCACTTGAAAAAAGTCAATATTTAAGTTCAAATGAACTTCAATATAATTTTTATACAACAACAACACTACAGTGACGTCACCCGAAATGCCTGGTGCAAGAAATATGAGAATTTCAAGTTAACTGTAACGCTAGGCAATTTTTTGCAAAAACGCAACATCTTGCACGCACACCACGGGAAAAATGAATTTCACTCTGAATTTTGCACACATTGCCTTTAAAAGCATGTGAATCCGAGTAAAATTTCACTTCTTCACTGACACTTGTGAAACGTCGACACTATGCCGCGACTTACAGCCCCTGAACGGGAACGTGCAATAGGCATGCTTCAAATTGGCGCCAGCACCAGGGAAATTGCCAGACGACTACACTGCGCGCACACAACGATTGCAAGACTCCATCAAAGGTTTCTGCAAACGGGGAGCACTCGGGACCGTCCTCGACCGGGTCAGCAACGTGTGACAACGGCACGTCAGGACCATCAGATCGTATGGGATAATGTCCAAGACCGAACACTACCAGCGACAAAAACGCCTGTTCAAGTCCAAGGACAACGTGGATTCATTTACCCCAACACAGTACGGAACCGTCTGCAAGCTGCAGGCCTGCGTGCACGACGTCCTTATTTCGACCCCATATTGACGGATCGTCACCAAAACCAGCGTCTACAGTGGGCAAACAGGCACCTGAATTGGCGACTACGACAATGGCATGGTGTCATCTTTTCTGACGAGTCATGATTACACTTAAGGAACGCAGATGGCCGTATACGTGTTTGGCGGAGACGTGGTGCACGTTATAACACCGATTGTGTCGTTCAAACGGACCGTAGGGGTGGTGGCAGCGTTATGATGTGGGGTGGAATAAGCTACCGTCACAGAACCCCTCTCCATATCTGCAGAGGAAGGGTGAACGGCGTCTACTACAGGGACCAGGCGCTGCAGAACCATGTTGTGCCGCTCTTCAACCAACACCACAATGTCCACACGCTCCAACAGGACAACGCTAGAGCACACACTGCAAGGGTGTCCATGCAGAACCTTGCACAGCAGAACATCCCCGTGCTTCAGTGGCCAGCTCTGTCACCCGACCTCTCCCCTATCGAGCACTTTTGGGATGAAATTGGACGACGTCTTTCACGTTGACGCCAGATGGACAACATCCGAGAACTTGAGGTTGCCCTTGTTCAGGAGTGGAGTGCTATCCCTCAGAACACTATCCAGAGACTGATCAACTCCATGCGACAACGATGCACCGCATGTATCAATGTAAATGGCGGTCACACCCGTTATTGACTTTCCTGTTTGACCCCTACACCAGTTAAACCTCTCTCACGCATTAACATTATCGTGAATGAAATTGAACGATGTTTAAATGTCTTCTTAAATCATTCATTATCTCAAATTCATCATACGTATATACTTCACATATCAATCCGTGGAGCTATTCCAGATTTCGTGAGTGGTGCATTTTCATATGGACTGAGTATATTATCTACTATTACTGTGTTTCACTCTAAGTGATTTCTGTGCTTCTCCAGTGCAATTTGGCAGGTCTAGAAGTCATATGATAATGGTCAATGCACACAAACGTATATTTAGATACGTGCTCCTCTCCCAGGACAATCAAACTGTAGATCTGGGATCGCATCAACTACGACAGCAATGCTGATGTTTTCAATATAGCAGTCCTCCCTGTGATGTGTTCAATGAGTGCGTACTGAGTCGACACCCATTTTTGTGCTTTACCTTCCTTTATATCCGAAATTCACCTGAGTGTATTACTGACCCTTGGTCAAATGGAGAAGATGGGGCAGAGACATGGCGGGAGAGAATGATGGATTAGGGAGTTTGGAGAAGTGGACTCAGACTGCAGCCGAGATGAAAGTTGGTGTGTAATTGACGAGCAGAGTAAAAGAACAAAGAAAAAAGTGAATCAGTAGTTATTTATTAGTGCGTTCAATGAATTTGACTGTGAACACAGTAAAGTAACAAGAGCGCGGAGGAGACTGATACGATAATGATTAAACTAATGCAAGATGGGGCACTGTTTAGCAAGTGGAATCCAATACTGCCAACACAAACAATACATAAATGGATAGACTAGGTAAGCATGGCTAGAGTTTAGCGTAACAGCAAGTTGCTAATTGTATGCAGGGATGGGGGTCAGTAAGGGAAAGCAATCAGAATGAATAAAATAGAAGGGAAGTGAGGACAGTGCTACATACCCAAAAAGAAGAATAAAATTAGTTAGACTAGTCATTTTGGTAATACCAATAAGTGTCCCATAGACAGAGGTGAGGGAAAATGTGATAGGCACAACATGTGAAAGGTATTAGGCTTTCAAGCCAAGGGTTTGAAAAATAATCGGACAAACATTGCAGCCTGTATCTCGTCCGCAAGGAAATCCCTATGTTTTGCCACTAATTTGTATATTATTCGACCAATACTGTCGCCATGACAACCAAAATCGATTGCTGTCATAAGTGAAGTATAAGACATGTCTTTACCTAATATGAAAGTAATCAGTCAAAAATTACAGCATGTAGAGCGTCTACAAGGAAGTGTCTGCGGACATTACGGAGGCAGAGAAGACGCGTAAATCCATAATAGCCACCTGACATCTGGGGTCAAATTGGGAAGAAGTGAATGAATCTTTGAGTGAGTGAATAAATAGTTTACAATTGGGGGCAGTACAGCAAAATGGTATTAAAGATGACACAGAGCGAGAAGCCTAATAAATTAAGATGATAGAAAGCATTTAATTTCTTTAGGTTTTTCTCCTCTGCCTTTCTAATGCGAAAGTACCGCTTTACGCTCAAATCCAGTTAGTGGCAGTAATGCACCTACAGGTTTTCAAACTGCCAATTCACAAAACAACTACTACACTGGGGTTCAATATTATTGGGACATCCATATTTATCCAATGTTACCAAAGCAATTTAATGCCGTGAAATTTCTGACTGAGGCTGCAAAATCATATTACAACCCCATTTCCAAAAAAAGTTGGGACACTGTGCAAAATGTACCTAAAAACAGAATGCAATGATTTTCAAATCATTTCAACTTTATATTTATTTGAAAAGAGAACAAAGACAGTACATCAAATGTTGAAACTGAGATATTTTATTGTTTTTATATTTATTTTTTTAAATATGTGCTTATCTTGAATTTGATTCCAGTTACATGTTTTTAAAAAAGTTGACACCGGGGCATGTTTACCACTGTGTTGCATCATGTGTTCTTCAGGCAACACTCTGTAAACGTTTGGGAACTAAGAAGACCAGCTGCTGTAGTTTGGAAAACAAAATGTTTTCCCATTTTTGCTTTATGTAGGACATCAGCTGCTCGATACTTTGCAGTCTCCTTTTTTATATTTTCTGTTTCATAATAATGCAACAAAAATTGTCAGTGGATGACAGGTCTGCACTGCTGGCAGACCACTTTTGCACCAAGGCTGTTTTACTATAGAGCCGTGTTGTAGTAATACATGCAGAGTATGGAGTTTAGCACGGTGTTTCTGAAATCAGCCAGGCCTTCTCTTAGAAAGGATGGCAGTAAATGTTGCACCAAAACCTGTATATATCGTTCACTATTAATGGTATCTTCACAGATGTGCAAGGTACCCATTGCGTACTAATGCACCCCAAATCTATCACGGATGCTGGCTTTTGAATTATTTGCTGATAACAACCTGAATGACTCCTCTCATCAACACTGAACAAAAATATAAACGCCACCCCATGTCAAATTTTTATGTTTTTAGTAACATTATGGTTATGCATTACGTGAAGCAAATTAAAATTAATTTTTGTTAATGACTAATCTTCAGATCACCATCCATTACATCTTGATATTGGCATCTGCAAAGGAGTGACAATCCTTTGAACACGTTGGGGGTCAGGTTGAAGAATTTTGAATGTTCAGTATCTTGTGTGTCCACCATTTGCGTCTCTCAGAAAAACACAACTCCTTCGCATGGAGTCGATCAGGTTGTCTATCGAGGCCTGTGGAATGTTATTCCATTCTTCCCAGAGGGCCACACGGAGCTGGCGCACATTATCCAGAACTGGAACACGGTCGCGGACACGTCGATCCTGAACATCCCAAAGATGCTCTATGGGCAACATGCCCGGCGAATACGCAGGCCAGTCCAGAACTGGAATGTGCTCTGCTTCAAGGAATAAATATAAGTAAATTAAATAAATATATTTCCTCAATATTAGTAGCTGACGATACTCAGAATATTTGACTTATTAGGCCCCTAACTGGCTTCAATAAAATGATTCTTGGTCAGACTCTCCATGTCCACCCCATCCCCCCATTCCTGCGCTGAAATGACCTTCATAAGGAGATAAAAGCTCATGAAGTAAGAGGGATTCACATTGCGAATACTGCATTTCATGTACAAAGATATAAGTCACACTGGCAGTTTTTTTTTTAAATTATCATTATCATTATTGAAAACACCAGTAAAGCTGAAATTACATTTCTTTGTTCCACAGAACATCACATTAATAAATGTCATAGATGACATTAGAAATGTAATATATTTTCCAAACAGAACTGCAGAGATGTCAGTCTGGCCTCAAAGAATAAAGCAGTAAGAACAGCACACCAGGTGATTTGAGAACAGATTGAATTAACGAATATTAACGCTGTTTATTAAATCAATAAGCCAACCGTGTTACTCTAAAGTGGCAGGTGCATTACACTTTGAAATTTGCCTTCAGATTCGCTGCTCCTCTTTCACGCTCCGCTTTGACCAGGTTAGGATGTGACTTACACAGAAAATAACCTCTTGTGGGACACATGTGGTCTGTGTGTAGGTGTGCGCGCACTCATGTATGTGTGTGTACTCGGGCATGTGTGTGCGTGTGTGTGCTTGTGTGTTATTGTTTGTGCGTACATGCATGTGGGTGCACACATGCTTGCCTGTGTGCTCATGCATGTGCTTGTGTGCGCGTGTGTGTTGGCTTATGTATGTGTGTGTGTGTGTGTGTGTGTGTGTGTGTGTGAGACAGAGAGAAAGAGAGAGACAGACAGACAGAGAGAGAGAGAGAGAGAGAGAATTTGCGACATTTATTACTTGATTACTTTTTAAAATATTTTCACGAACCTACAGAGCTCTACTACAGTATTTTTGCAGTATTGTACAGTCAGTCTAAAGAGCAAACCTCATTACTGCAGGAGGCTTTTATCTGTGATGTACCACACAGCTGAGATTGATTGTACATTTGAGCGATAAATGCGGTTTGCACTGGGACTGGTGTGGTTAGGCTAACACTGTGTTCTGGAACATTCCTTTCCAATGGACCTTTCCATCACTAGGGAAACTTGCACCTTCTTTCTCATCATCAGTGTGAGATATTTTCAGAGCTCATAAAATGACACAGTTGCTCATCTCTTAGGAAGACTGAGCCTGTCTTTCAGCAAAGGCATAAAAGCATCAAAATATATTTTCCTGAGGAACACAAATTAAATTTACTCATATAGATAGACCATTCATGCGTTGAGCCTCAGTTGGTGCATGGTTGGGCCTATTTTATGGGGGCTTTATCCCCAGATGATGATCAAAGCCCCCCCCCATTTTTTATCTCCAACCATTAATAGCTGGGGGAGAATAGGTAAGACCAGCCAACTGCCCCCTGCAACTAAAGGCTTCATCGCCTATCCATTTATCTTCTGTGACGTCCCTGATAATCACATTTAAATCACGCTTTTCTCACCAACTGAACCAGACAGTGACTCAAAGCCGTCTAGAGTGATGAGAAGGAAGCTCACCACCAAAGTGTAGCACTGACCTCGCTAAAGCACGACAGTCATTTTATACCAGAATATTCTCCATACATCAGCTGTGGTGAACAGAGAGGAAGCACATTTTCAGCCAACTGGTAGGCTGTCAAATATCATTCCACAGAAAAAAGTCTGAGAGGGGCATATGCACTTATATAATGAAGCCGCATGTACTACTTGCCAAATATTATGTCTTAGCTCAAGGGAAAAATGTCAATTCAGGGTCAAAGTCTTACTGAACAGCTCAACAGCTAGAGGCACATTTAGCAGAAGCTCCACATGCGGTGCTTTTGCTATGCCCCTCTTGAATAAACTCCACTCATATGAACTCTGTTAAGTGCCAAACATTTACACGTGGTGAAAAATACATGGAAAACACAACAAAAACAACATTGTAAATGAAATATTTGACCTTAAATTGGTCTTTTTGGGAACAGAAAATGTCTAATAATGAGCGAGGAGTACTTTTAGTCCTCTGTAAGCATCCATTATTTACTGGGCAACAGGCAGGAATAAAGCCCGGCGAATGAGTCAGTCTGAGGATGCACAGTCCTTTCCCTCGCATACCAATGTACTAGGAGGTACTATAAGTCGAAACCGAAGTACCAGGAGAAGCCTACCCAAATCATGGGCAGAATGCGTAAAATTGCGGCCCCCAGCTGTTTTGCACTGCTGTGAAGGGGAATGGGGGCTTCCAAAAAGCCAAGAGAACATTTTTTATTTATTTCATACTCCATCTAACCCCAAGAAAAGGAATAAAAAATTAAGCGATGGCGCACAAAAATTGGCCGTCCGTTCCTTGCAAGCTGCTATGTTAATCTGCAGCTACAGCTGTAGCTATACTTCATGCTGCAGTAGTGATGGACTGAGTTCCAAGAAATCCTGCGGTGCATTTCTCTGGGAGGACAATACATTAGAAATAACCCAGCCGTACGTCATTTTAGGCATTCAAAGGTTCCATCCGGCCAGATATTGAACAGTTAATGTGTATCTGCGAAACGGGGCTGTGGGCAATTTCATCTCGAAAACCACACTGCATTCCGCCCGGGAGAGGCCAGTGTCTTCCCGCGATAAGCCACGCACACACACCAGGTTATCCACATTATGTGAAAGAAAGTGTGATCCGGTGATGGTCTGGGGTCAGCACGGGCACTCTGTCTGGTCTGCGGCTACACAGCTCCATGTGCAATATCCAGCATTACCTGTCAGAACCAGCATTAACTTTCTTAGTGATTTGAGCCATAGTAGTTTATCTGTTGGGTCTGACCACACAGGCCAGCCTTCGCTCCCCACATGAATGAGCCTTGGCTACTCAGGACCCTGTCGTCGGTTCACCGGGTTTATTTCTTTGGACCACTATTGGCAGGCTTGGACCACTTTTGGGAGGTACAGACCTCTGCAGACCCAAAAACCCCACAAGAGCAGCAGTTTTGGACATGCTCTAACGCAGTCATCTTGCCATTACTAATTGGCCCTTGTCAAAGTCAGTCACATCTTTAAACTAGCCCATTTTTCTAACTTCAAACATATCAACTTTGACAGGAAAATGTTCCCTTGCGACCTAGTATAACCCACCCATTTACAGGTCCCATTGTAACAAAACAATCAATGTTACTCACTTGACCAGTCAGTGGTAATAATGTTATGGCTATATATATGTCCTTCAGTTTTCTCGACAGCTGTTTATCCAATTGACTTCATACTTGGAGAATGTCACGCTGAGAAACCAAGGAAGCACAGTGTTGAGTGTGGCTGGGCAGTTTTGGAGAAATTTAGAAAAACACTGCAGGTAGCAGCACTGGAGTTCAAGCAGTCGATCCACCCTGAACGGGGACGTTTTGAACAGGCTCTGCACTAGTTAAATGGTGCCATTTACAAGCAAATTTTATCCATTTGGCTTTCATTACCATGACTTTGTCTTGTCGCCCCAAGTCCTCAGTCCTATCAGATGAGCTGCATGTAAGTTTTGTAGAAATGACTTCAGACAGATGATACGGTCTCCGGAGCACAATGAGATGCACAAATCCCCATCAACTGGGAACATGGCAATCAAGAGCATGCCCCTGCACAGCGTGCATTCTCCTTCTTATAATTAATAAAATTTTCTTGTGCAAGAACTGAATGCCAGTTGCTTTTTCAGCCAATAATGATTTCTCTCTGAAGTTTCTGGCTCATTGGTGAAGTTACTGGTGGCTAATTATTCCTGGAGAACAGATCTCAAACTCAAAGACTTTCTAGAGGGCAGAGGCCTCTTGAGTTTGTGAGCTGTGTTTTGTGTGTGTGTGTGTGTGTGTGTGCATGTTTGCGCGCCTGTGATTGTGTGGTTGTATGAAAACACGCATTTCTGAGAAGTGATCATTTTCCATGGACGACAGAAAAATTCAGGCACATTCATGCATGCACACTTAAATGTCCAAACACAGATTCAACACTCACATGCACACAAACACCAGTGTAAATACTCACAATTTCATGCACTCACATAAACTTTCAAGCTCCCATAAACACTTAATTGTCCACACAACTGCTCACACTTTCAGTTGTAAACTTAAGGATGCACACTCACACAAACATAAGTTCATACATATTCATGCACACACAGTCGTAGGTGTTCATGGACTTGGCATGCATGCTCACACCCACATGGAAGCTCATTAACACACGCTGGCATGCATCCATGCTAACACGGCCACATGCTAACATGGACACGCTCGCAAAGAGGTGCACGGCATCTGTTTTTAGATGTAAACCTGTGAAGGTCTCTGCAGATTTGGCCTGCCAGAGGCCTGGTTAGCACCCAGCGTTAGCATTACCATGGTAGAGAGAGAGGAGGCAAAGAGGCGATGTGAGGCAGTAACCAAAGTGGCATCCCAATGACAGTATGGGACACAGCACCCCTATTCACCTGACTCCTGTCTTGTGTCCATAATTTGCCTAACTGAAAGCCATACACTTTCTGTTAAGCTCCGCTGCCTTCTTGTCCGCTTTGCGCTCTACGTCGCAAGCCTTGCTTCGTTTCTGAGGTCAGGAAGGGATGGTGGGGGGCAGTAGGGGTCGGAGCGTGTTAGCAGGAATCATAATCACATGACCAGCACTATCGCCGGGACTGAAACAGAGACAATGAGGGCCCAACTCAGGCACTTGTTCCCTCAGTCAATGAGCCTGCTTAGTCAAAGATCTAGTGCATGTGGGGAGAGACGGGAATGAAAAAGTGAGAGCGAGAGAGTCACTGTTAGCAGGTGTTTTGTCACGGCAGTAATTTGCATGTATTGAGTTCCTGGGCTCAGCCTAGGTTAGAGAAAATCACGCAGGTCACGGTCTTGATTTTTATCAGCGGAAACGCGCAGAACGAAGAGCATTGCGGTGCTGCGATAATGGGTTTTAGCTATCCCGCTAATCGGAATGCTACGCTACGCTACAGAGGCTAGAGCGCAACTCCACATTTAGAATCAACAAAACCTGGTACCGAGGGGCTGTCGGAGCGACTGCATTCAAATTGGACCGGCGGCCATTTTGTGTGCTTCGTGTGGGTAGTTGGTGGTGGGTGGGGAAGGGGAAAACGTCTGCCAACTGCCACTTAGAATGCATCAGAAACGACAGCGCTGGAAGAGACCTGAGGGGTATTTGACGGATGTCGCTGTGTACTGATATGGTGGCGCAGAAGACACGACTGTTATGTGTTTCCCATAAATAATTTCCCTGGTCTGCCTCCTGCTGTCAGTCTCCAGTTGAGTTTGTAACTGATTACCTTTAATAGACAGGGGAGGGAGTGACTGTCAAATGTTAGACTCATCTATCCATCCGTCATCTGGTGTCCTTATTCCCGGTCAGGGTCGGGGGGTGTGAGCTGGAGCCTGTCGCAGCACCCATTGCCAGCTTCATGCACCATTTACTCACAAGCTTATACCTACGGGCAATTTAGTCTCTTTAATTAGCGTGACGTGCATGTCTTTGAACTGTGGGGGGATATTGGAGTACCTTGAGGAAACCCACGCTAGTGCAGAGAGAGAACACGCAAACTCTGTACAAAAAGGCCGGATTTGAACCCACAACCTTCATGTCTTGAGACAACAGTACAACTACAGTGGCGGTTTGTGAATGTGATCGCGAGTAATGTTAGGTCAACCATAGATTCTAGTCGCCAATCGGCAGAATGCTCTTCCTTTCACTCAATATAAAATGACAGGGGCTAAATGAACTCTAACACAGTGGCTATGGGTCCAGCTGGGATCAGATGTGCTCTGTGTGAGTTCATTTAGCATTGAAGGTATTGCTGTGTTAGTTATAGGGTAGCGCTGCTTCCCAGAGCAGCCCACAGAGAGGGCATGGAGATCTCACATTAAAGGTCTGGCGCATATTCTGTATAAAAACTCAATCAAAAATTGATGAAGCTACAGTTTTTATTTTATGAAACATTGTGGCACACAGATTTATGTAACATTGTGACACACAGATTATCTATTAGGAATAAACTGCTTTGATTCATGCACGTGCTACATTGTTGCACACAGATTCACAAATAAAACTACATGATATGTGTTACATTGTAGGAAACGCAATAACGATTCGGGCAAGAACTATAATTTCACATGTTTACATCTGAGCACACAAAACAGCTGCTAGAATTTAGTCTATTACTGTCTGGTGTCACATTGTGCCAACCACAATTAGGCTAAAATATACCATGCTCTATTTTGAGCCCAGTGTCATCCTTACTCATCATATAGTGACACTACCTGACCAAGTATCGATATACTACAACGAAAAAGTAGGATTATTTAAAATCCTTATTAACATTAGTTTAAAATGATTCCTACCCCAAAACTCCTCACTCTTATCAGGAACCCAAACCCAAACCTCAAAGGAGGAAGGCAAGAGCCTCCTTTTTCATTGTATAGTGACACTTGGTCATGATGTAGGGTCACTATATGATGAGTGTGGATGAGAATGTGTTGCTATTTTAACATCTAGAATAAACGTTCGGAGTAAAACTGCTGTCTTATTTTGGCAGCAAAGGGAGTAGCTGAGATAATTATTCCTCTTCATTCGAAGTACAGCTCCCTTGGCTGCGGTGTTAACAGAAGGATCTCACTCATCTCATTGCACAAGCTCAAAGACAATAATTAGATATGCTTAAAAGAGATATTAAATGATTAAGAGATGAAAAGCTGATGACTAAAAATGATTACGTTTACAATTTAAAGCATCAAAACAAGAGACAGCCAATTAATTAATATGCTAAATGATGGTTGCTTTTTATAAAATGTGGCCATAGTAACTGTGGCTCAGAATGGATAATGTAATGAAATGACAGGGCACAGTGACATCTAATTAAATGAAGACAAATTGAAAAACTGAAGTGATAGAACCGTAACGAAATAAATGCAAACTCGATAATGAATTTAATGAAAATAGGTAACAGTATATGGGTTGATTTACAAATTTTTACCGCTCCCATATTCATAAGTAGAGACCCCCTGTTGACCATCAGAGTGCCCACAGTCTGAATATCATATTTTGCCCATATACTTTTTGGTTGGTCATTCACACATGTATAAAATCTACACCAGAAAATCTATCTGCATGACCTGCTCTTCTTATATCTAGAATTAGGCAGACGGAGACAAGCAGAGCACATACCCTGAGGCTCAAACACAATTAGTATAAAAGTTAATATGGGCAAAACAGTTTGCCACATCAAAACAAATAATATGAACAGTGATTGGTCATGAAGCTGGTTATGCACCATTGGCTGTCTTATTTGCATTGGTGTTCACTTGGCACCTCAGCATCCTATCTTAAAAGCTCATCTTTGGGGCATTACTTTTGCAGTGAAAAAGCTTGTATTTTCACCGCGCATTTGAGAGGAGAGTCCATACGGTAATACTGTGTCTCTTAAGTCTATTGAAGAGATTGCAGAAATCATGAAGCACGGGGTCTCCGAATATGACTGGGACCTCAAGGCAAGGAGCAAAGTGGAGGTTAAAAGCATGCTAAAGGAACACCGTTAGGTCCAGTGAAAGGACTGGAGAGACATTAGATGCTGGTCAATCAGTCCTCTGCTTTCATGTGTGAAACTTCTAACATCAAACAAGGGACTTCTTTCTCAGTGTTGAATATCTACCATGCTGGGACCTCTCATTCTCTAGGAACCACTCGCAATAAATTAAGAAAATTATGGTGAATAATAATCCTTTAGCAGTAAAATTTCTGTGAAACATTCACCGTTCCAAAGCACACAGTATATGACCTCAAGTGATATTGCTGAGACTCATTTTTTAGACCTCATATTCAATATCATGCTTTCATTGAAGATTACCATCTGCTCATTTTAAAGCAGTGCATTTATGCAGTGCATTTTCATGAAAATACACCTGTGATCTTTGCTGGTACGCCAAGGGCATCTGATATGTGCAACTCTGTTGCAGCCTTCTATTTTCATGAAAGTCACATCCCAAAGTGACCTGTGTTTGGGGTGACCAGTGCATTTTCATTTCATAATTTCATAAAGCCTTTACAGGAAGCATATATAGAATGACACTAAGCAAGGCATTTTTGTTATTGAATAAAGAGTAAACATGTCTAAATTAATTTTACATTTTTAGCTGCTTGGCTGATGCTCCCTGAGTGGAACAAAACACTCTATGCTGTGTTAATATTACAGCACTGACAAAACATTACAGTAACACTGTGAAAACATTCTACACTGGGTCTATTTCAGAGCCATATAAAAATTCCAGATCCTCAGCATTTGTTATCCCCTGCTACAAAGTGAATGGAGATACAAGAATGAGCGTTGTACTCCTGCATGTCTGACTGCCTGTCTGTCAGTCTGTCAGCCTTTTTTTCCCAGACCAGAATTTCTAAATCGTTCAATATCTCCCTATGAAATCTGATATGTGTTTGCATCTTATAGTCTAGATGTCCCTTTTCATTCCTCTGTGCATTGAACTGTCTGTCTGTCCCGCCAACGCATTTTGTTTACAGACCAGATATCAGGCATCCCGTTCTTTTCCGGACCAGAACTCAAAACCTTCAATATTTCTTGTCAAAATTTTATATATGGACATATCTTATCATGTAGATGTGCCTTTTCACTCCTCTGTTCATCCTCGTGCCCTTCTGTCTGACCATCCAGCCAGGGTTGGGTTCAATTACCTTTTTCAATTACAATAACAGTAATTGTAATCAATTACTTTCATAATTGTAATTCAAATTTTTTTTAAAATTTTTTTACTGAAAAGTAATTGTAACTCCTGTCCAAAAAGTAATTGTACTTGTATTTGTAATTACAATTACAATCAATTGTAATTGAAAAAAAAATTATTAAACCCAACCCAGCATTCACCTCATTTTGTTTCAGGGCCAGATATCAGCCATCCATCCTGTTCTTTTACCAGCCAGAACTCCTAAAATATTCAATATTTCTCATCAAAACTTGATATATGGTTACACCTTATTTTGTAGATGTGCCTTTTCATACCTCCATCCTTCCTCCTGTTCGTCTGTTTGTCCCTCCACCGTTTTTGTTTCCAGGTCAGATATCAGCCACAGGCCTTATCAGCCATGGCAAGGGATTTCAGTATCTCATGCTCTTTCCAGCTGGTCTTATTGATGTATTGAAGGTAAAGCAATTCGCTAAAGGGTAAGAGAGATCTGAGCACCACGGAGGCTCTAAGCCCAGAATGCAGTGTGTTACCCATTATGTTTCCTCAGGGATTCCTACATTTTTCTCATTGGTTTCATCTCATAAAATATAATACAAAAATCTTCTGTCCCATAAAATCACCACCAGAATATGCGCATCCATCCATTATCTAAACCGCTTCTTCCTCATCAGGTCCTGAGGGAGCTGGAGCCTGTCCCAGCTGACTATGGGTGACAGACAGGAACACATCCTGGACAGCTTTTTAATCCATTCATGCACACACTCATACCTATGGGAAATTTAGCGTCTCCAATTAACCTGACCTGCATGTCTTCATACAGTAGGAAGATACTCAGAAGAAATGCACATAAACACATGAAAAACATGCAAACTCCAAACAGAAATGTCCCCAAGGCCAGATTCAAATCCACTTCTTCCTTGCGGTGTGGCAGTTATGCTACTCAGAATGCTATTGTGCAGCCCAAAAACATGCTTAAGTTATTCACTTCAGATTTATGGACTCACACTGGATCACTCAAAAAAAAAAAAAAAATGCCTGTCTTGTTTGTTAATGCATCAGGGGGTTGGGTAACACAAGGGGTGGTGAGTCAGGACGGGAGTCGGCAGGTGGGTCTGATAAGATGGAAATGAAGTCAATATGTGTGTTTTCGGTGTGTAAATGTGTGTGCGTGTGGGCGTGCATGTGTGTGTGTGCGTCTTTTTACAATACTGGGTAACAAAAGTGTGACTGTGAAACAAGTAAGAAAATGTGAATTCATATTGAATGTCAAAAGTCATCATCACTGCTTACGGGTAACGTCAACTGTACAATTAACCCTCTATTAACCACCATAGCATATCTGCTACATAAAGTGAAAGGGTTAACAGCCTGGACACCCTGCTGGTTTTGTTTCTTATTGGTAAATAAACATTTGAGAATAACTTGAATGGTCCGTCACTTTAAGTTTTCCATTCGCATTACTATTCAATGTTGCAGCTCTGCTACATTTTGGAAAGGTGAGCCAAAGGGTTGATTTTTTATTTTTTTTACTATTTTTCCAAATATTGGCCCATAATCAACATATTTGCCTAGGGAAATGATTTTTACTCTGTTGGAAAGGTACTTGGGTTAACAGAGGGTTAATTCATGTGATATTTTTTCGGATGTTATTCTTAAGCATACCTTTCTGTCATGGTTTGTGTATGTGCCTTTTGCTTTCTTTGTTACTCTCGTCCCCTTGGATTTTTCACCCAGCTGGCTAATTATTCTTGGGCGGTGCTTCCCCGGAGTCTATACAAGCCGGAGGTCGCCACGCCTCCTTTGCTGGAGTGTCTGCTTTTTAGTTATTCGCCTCAGCTGAAGATATTTGTAGTCAGGGTTAGTTTAATTCTTATATTCTCTATTATTTCTGGGAAGCTCTGCTTCTTTAGGTATTTTCACGCACTATTGTGTGGTGCCTTCTTTTCTCGTTTGTTGAGATTTATTTTTCTCTATTTAGGCGCGCATTGTTTCTGGCACTTAGTCGTTTCATGCTTTCAGAAACGCGAAGGAGTCTTGCTCCTTCAATTTCTTCTATCACTTTCTGCTGTGCTAGGCTCCGGGCTTGGTACACCTCTGCCTGCCGACGCATCTGAACTCCACTCTACTAACCTTTACACCTTTCATCATGATGGATATGGTGGAAAATGGGTACGAATTAATCCGTCACTGCATGATAAGAAATCACGCTATAATCCCAAATTATGAAATCCATAACGCAAATTACACAAAGTCATGAAAATAGAGGTCAGTAACACCTTGCGTTGTGGGAGGATGGCCAATTGCTGAATAATGATCAAGAGTAAGGATGGATTCAGACGATGTTTATCATTATTCCCTTTTCACTTCACTGTCGTTGCTGCATACAAAACTGTGGACACGAAAGGTACAGTCCTGGAAATCAGCTGACTCACAGCAGCACACGGGAAAACTTTCATTGCCAATAAAATGCGTGCACTGAGTCATTCCATTGGACATGGAAAAATCAATAAATTGATGCATCTAATCAAAGAGTAAAATGTAAAATGTGTCTTCACCAACAGCCGTGATTTTTATTATTTGAGTTAATATTTTTTTTAAATCAGCGGAAATTATCGGTCAAGAAATTGGTTTATCGGCGTAAGGAAAGTCAGTTCTTCTGTGGAGTTGCAGTACATTTCAGCGGTGCCACTCACTTGAGACCTGCCTGTAGCGGTAACTGTCATTAGCACAGCAGACACTTCAGGCAATGACCGAAACCATATAATTTCAGTCTGATACCGTCCTATGTTCTGAAAAGAAAAGTTTTGGGGAATTTATTCACTGGACTGAGAGTAAATAACTTATGGGCAAATGCACAAGATACGTCATAATTTTAATTTCCCACATCCTTTTTGATAAAACCTTATTTTTGATGTCACATTTCGGTGTCATTATTAGAGCCAAAGATCATTTTAATTCTTTTAGTTAAAAAAAAAAAGTTTTATCCTAATTATATCTCTTATGCGTGCTAAACAATGAATTAACTGCATCAATAATTATCTGCTGGTAATAAAACAATGAACAACAACTATCCCTGAAATCTCTCCTGTTTTGTGAAAACACACACACACAAACACACACACACACACACACACACACACACACACACGCACAAACACACACTGTCATGGTTATGGTTTTTTGTCTTGTTTATGTTCATGTTTATGTTCAGGATCTGTGTTCATGATTTTGTCTTTGATTTATTCTTTATGGTTAGTGTTATCCTCAGGTTTTTAATTCATTCTATTTCTCAGTTCCATTGCACTTGTCTCCCCTGTCTTGTGATCTACTTGGTTCAGTCCGTCTTCACGGTCTGTGTATGCACTTACTTCGGGTGATTTAAGTGAATTCTGGTGTTTAATGTATTCCTTTGATTCTCGTTTACTTCCTTCGCCTTACTGTTCTGATTACTAACAAAACTAACATTTGTATTTTGTATCATTATCTACTAACACAACTAATCCATGTATATAGATTACTAACTTACTAACGAGCACTCTAGTTTAACCTGTAAAGTTGCACCGCTACTAATTAATACTAATTCCCTCTCAGCAATCGTTCAGCTCTACCGGTCTCCCCCTGCGTTTCTGTGAAATCTCTCGCACGTGCTTAATTACTTTCCTGCGATCGTTATCTGTGCACTTAGAACTCCCTGACCGGAGCGGCTTAAATGTCACTGGCTGTCTGTGTGATTCCCGTCCATGTCCTGGCTTTCGCCAATTTTTGTGGTTAGGGTTTCCCCCATGTGATTCTCCCATTATAATTAGTCTGATCCAGCTCCCTGCATAGCATGTGACTTCTCTCCCATCTATTTAAGAGTCCTCACTGCAGTGCTGACTTTGTCACGACATTGATCAATATTACTTTGTGCAGAGTGCTGTGTATGCCATTGAGTATTGTTTTTCTTCGACTGGTTTGTCTGACTCCAATTCTTGCCATAGCCCTTCTTGTATAATTTTGTCTTTTTGGATTTTGACCCATTTTTGTATGACTACGATTTCTGTGTTTGGATGCCCTGTGTATGACCCTTGGCTCTGTTCATCGACTACGACTTTTTGCCTACCGTCTATATACCTCTGCTCATCTGTTTTTCTGGTTCTGACCCCTGCCTGTCTAGTCAACACTGTTTTTGGATTTCGTATTGTGGCTTGGCAATTCTTGTGTTTTTTTACTTTGACTCGGACTTTTTGGATTTCTATCTCTTGCGTGTGGTTCCTGAACGCTACGTCACACACACAAATATAACGTACACACTGTATGTAAATATTTGCTATATACACTGTTTCTCTTTTGGGTTTTCTTTATCATTTTTTCTCTTTTAATCTCTCATGTAATCATTTTTGACGAACTGTTCTTTCTTTTCAGTTGGGGGGGGGGGTGCATCTTATTTGTGGTTCATATTTCTACAAAATATCAATTAAAAGAAAAAAATATTGAGCAATATGACAAATTTACACTGTGGCTGGAGTGCTCCACAATATCAATGCAGTATTATTGGAATTATGGCAGTGCCCCGGCTGTGTACATGCTTTGAAAAAACTCCCAGGTAATTTCTTTAATCTAATTCACACTGACTAGCTACATGTAAAGCAATTAACATAAATTATCCCAAAATTCTATTTAAATTCAGCCTCAAATGAAAGAAAAATTAAATATTGAAACCATGTTGCATTGTGGTTGAATTAATGCTTACAAGACTGTTGGTAAAATAGCAGTTGTTAAATTAATGTTAATTATTGTACAAAAGGTAAAATAATTAAGAATCTCACATCTGCATTCATATTGTACGCTTCCTTAAAAACTAAGAAGTGAGTCATATAAGTAGAAATGCATGTAGAAATTTAAAGTGCTATTTGAAAAGCAAGTTTGCGATCACAAAAAAAATTAGGATTTGTGGGTAACTTTTACAAATGAAGTGAGAAAATTGCATAAAAAGAAAGACAATGAATTGGAAGTGAGGAAGGGATTTTGCTTCAAAAACAGTAAAAGTATTTCAAATGCAGACTGAACAGTGAAAAGTTTACTGATAGCAACACCGGGGAAATCATCAAAAATATTTTCAATTACATTTTTTGAGGAGGCGTTAAGATAAGGGGTGGTGGAGGATAAGAGGAATTGTAAAAACTGAGATGATCAACGAGCATGTGTTCACCCTGCTGGTATACATCCAGTCTGTACAACAGTACATAAAACAGACAGAGATTACAAAGCTTAAACAAGTTTATGGACTCTTTGGGGAGAAAACCGAGGACAAGACACAACACCCCTTAATAGCAATAAATAAAAGGAATACCACTGATCTGAGACATAGCTGGCCTGTTTGTTCAGCTTAGCATCTGTTTGCAGCTCGGGTCAAGAATTTGAATGAGTAGGGGAAAAAAAAAAAAATTATTTTTTTCAACCAAAGGCTCTGAATGTTTTTTCAATGGATATTGTGGTTTCAAAATATCTTAGCTGACTCATCTAAAATGATGTTTTGGCTCAAACTAGAACAATGAAATGGCATCTTTTCATGTAAGAGTTTGTTTGTGAGCGGTGTTTGCATATCAGTACATCTGAGCAAGCTCAGAACTAACTTCTGGATACACTCCAATCATTCTAATTATTTTGCATTCCTAGTGCTCTGATCTACGTAGGAGAAATACTGAACACACATCCATTGACCTGAAATATATGATGACACGTCTCAGCTGGGAGGTATGGGAATTGGAGTCCCTAAGGAATAGTATTGTAGCTACACTTCCCTCATCACCGCTGCTCTTAATTATTCAAACTAATTTGTCAAATAATTGTATTCACTAATGGCAGGGTATGAAGTCAAACTGCAAAAACAAAGAATTATTTGGTAGCACTTTACTTGACGGCTGCATACATAACACATTCACAGCAGCTGTCATGAATCATTCATAAGGCATTCGTGAGGGTTTCATAAGACATTAGTCAACCTTCATACCCATCCTTTCATAAACGTGGAACACAGAATGGCGATAACTTGTCAAAATTAAAGTCCAACGGGCTCAAGGCAGAATTGCCGTTTTTGTTGTAAACCTGTTAGACCAACCTGATCATGTCACATCTGATTCAAAGGGCAAGTCTAGTGCCAAAGAGACAGAAGGTGGGAAAGTAGCCCATGTGATTTTTACTCCAATTCAACTCGAGGTCCATGCACAGCCTGGTCAGGTGAACGAACACGAGAGGACGCTAGAGGCGAAATGCTTTGTTCGCTCTGAATAATAAAAAGTGAAGTGAATGAAGAGTGTTTCGGTCGTGTTCTTACAAATTAATTAGTTTTTATGTTCCATAGAATGTTTAATGTTTTCAGCGGCGCCGGAGCGAGTTTGAAAGTGGGGGGCGGAAAAAAAACAAAAAAAAAAAAAAAGAAGAGCATGGTTTCGGGTTGGGTTCCCCCGAGATACTTCTGAAAATTCCAATGGCCAATTAGCATTCACGTGCATTTTCATGTGGGATATTATAAGATAATAAAAAAAAGTAAAAAAAAAATAAAAACTCACTATTTTATGTGTGCGTTGGTTGTTAGGTGCAAGTGATTTCAGATTGGTTTCATTCAACCTTCTGATTGGACTGCATGTAGCGTCTTTTTGCATACATACAGACTGATTTAGTCTCCAAGTTCTGAATTAACAGCCTGGCAAAATAAACTGCACCTGATATTGACAAAGACACGCCATCACGGGCTGCCGGATAGCTCACTCGGTTAAGGCACTGCACTGCAGTGCAGAGGTCACGTCGTGGGTTCGAGCCTCGGCGTACCTACCGGCAGGGGTTGGCAGCTTTTTCAGAGTAGCGCGCAATTGGCGATCGCGCTACAGGGTTTCAAATTAGGAAGGGACTGCCGGATTTGGGTTTAGAATATCAGCTTTGTTCGTTGCTCCAGCGCCTCCTGTTGGCCAGACGGGCGCTCGTCAGGAAGACTCTGGGTTTGTTCACGTCCGGGTATCCTCCGCCCTCGTTCGGAACTTACGAGGATTCGACCAATGAGTGTATAAGAATCAGTGGCTGACGGACACGTGCTTCGGAGGAGAGCCGTGAGCTGTCTTCACTGTCCTGAGTTGGCAGCAAGGGGTCGCATACGAGCAAGCTTTGTACATAGTTCACTAATTGGGCATTCCAGATTCGGGTGGGATTGGAGATGCCAAATTTTTATTTTAAAAAAATATATATATAAAAAAAAAAAAAGACACGCCATCATAACCTGAATTCGATGAAGCAAAAGCATGCATAAAAATCCATCTAATTTCGTCAGTTTAGCACTATACTCCTTCTTTCCCGTTTTTCCTTTCTCTTTGGGTTTGGGCTTACTAAACATTATGCTGCTATGCTGTTTATCATTTACTCAATGTGGAACACTTGCGTCTTGCTATAAAGTTGAGGAGAAATTGACCTGACGTCAGTTCAAATTAATACAAATGACAGGGAAGAAGGTCATTGGACAAATTAGCATTTCCCAGCAAGCCCTCTTTCATCAAAACTTCACAAGACAGCAAGCAAAAAATTTAGAGGTAGATACAAATAATATTTATCTTTAAATAAACATAAAGTTTTATAAAATTTCCGCAAGGCAAAAAAAAATTAAACATTAAAAAAAAAAACCCTACTCAAGTCAAAGCCATGATAGAGGCCTACATCAAGTAAAAAGCAGTGTATATATTGAACGTAGAATTGGAAAGGTATTGAGTTAAATGTGGATATCTCAATATAAAGTACAATCAACATGGAAGATAGAACTTTGTGGTGTTATTCTGCAAAATGTTTATTTTTTGGACCCATTGACAGTTATGCCACTGGCCCCTTATCAAAGTCTAATGCAAGGCTGACACTTGCACGACTTCTGGCCACGATTTTGTCGTGGCAAGTCGTGCCATTTTGGGGCACAAACTGGGAGGCTCCCACACTGTTCATGACTAGTTCACGCATAGTTCACGACGAGTTCACGAATAGTTCACGAATGCGTGCCCATCAGTGTCCACATTGACACGAACTGGCACGACGAGTTCACGCATAGTTTGCGCATAGTTTCGTACTTCCCGCATTGGCACGACGAGTTTGCGAAATTCGGACGGTGTCGTGCCGACTTGAGCACGCCATATAAAAAGGGGGCCTCCCCAACCCCTGGTCATTTTTGGATTGGCTGTGGAAGAGACAACATGCTGAATTCCAGACACACAATCATTGCAGAGAAGAGAAGGTGCTCTCTGCTTTGTTCTTCCTCGTGTCTGCTTTGTTTTAGGCATGTTGTCTCTGTGATATAAGTTGTCTCTTCGCTGGCGATCTCTGGAATGGCCAGCAGTGTACAGGAAGCCCTACATGCAAAACCCAAAACCAGTGAAGTTGGCACGTTGTGTAAATCGTAAATAAAAACAGAATACAATGATTTGCAAATCCTTTTCAACCTATATTCAATTTAATACACTGCAAAGACAAGTTACTTGATGTTCGAACAGGTAAACTTAGTAATTTTTTGCAAGTATTAGCTCATTTGGAATTTGATGCCCGCAACATGTTTCAAAAAAGGTGGCAAAAGTGGCAAAAAAGACAGAGAAAGTTGAGGAATGCTCATCAAACACTTATTTGGCACATCCCACAGGTGAACGGGCTAATTGGGAACAGGTAGGTGCCATGATTGGGTATAAAAGCAGCGTCCCTGAAATGCTCAGTCATTCACAAACAAGGATGGGGCAAGGGTCACCACTTAGTGAACAAATGCGTGAGCTGATTGTCGAACAGTTTAAAAACAACATTCCTCAACGAGCTATTGCAAGAAATCTAGTGATTTCATCATCTATGGTCCGTAATATCGTCAAAAGGTTCAGAGAATCTGGAGAAATCACTGCACATAAGCGACAAGGCCGAAAAGCAACATTGAATGCCCGTGACCTTCAATCCCTCAGGCGGTACTGCATCAAAAACCGACATCAGCGTGTATAGGACATCACCACATGGGCTCAGGAACACTTCAGAAAACCACTGTCAGTAACTACAGTTTGTCGCTACATCTGCAAGTGCAAGTTAAAACTCTACAATGCAAAGTGAAAGCCATTTATCAACAGCACCCAGAAACGCCGCCGGCTTCGCTGGGCCCAAGCTCATCTAAGATGGACTGATGCAAAGTGGAAAAGTGTTCTGTGGTCTGACGACTCCACATTTCGAATTGTTTTTGGAAACTGTGGACGTCGTGTCCTCCAGACCAAAGAGGAAAAGAACCATCCGGACTGTTATAGGCGCAAAGTTCAAAAGCCAGCATCTGTGATGGTATGGGGGTGTATTAGTGCCCAAGGCATGGGCAACTTACACATATGTGAAGGCACCATTAATGCTAAAAGGTACATACAGGTTTTGGAGCAACATATGTTGCCATCCAAGCAACGTCTTTTTCATTGACGCCCCTGCTTATTTCAGCAAGAAAATGCCAAGCCACATTCTGCATCTGTTACACCAGCATGGCTCCGTAGTAAAAGAGTGCGGGTATTAGACTGGCCTGCCTGTAGTCCAGACCTGTCTCCCATTGAAAATGTGTGGCGCATTATGAAGCGTAAAATACGACAACGGAGACCCCGGACTGTTGAACAACTTAAGCTGTACATCAAGCAAGAATGGGAAAGAGTTCCACCTGAAAAGCTTCAAAAATTAGTCTCCTCAGTTCCCAAACGTTTACTGAGTGTCGTTGAAAGGAAAGGTGATGTAACACAGTGGTAAAAAGGCCCCTGTGCCAACTTTTTTGCAATGTGTTGCTGCCTTTAAATGTTAAGTTAATGATTATTTGCAAAAAAAAAAAAGTTTCTCGGTTTGAACATGAAACATGTTGTCTTTGCAGTGTATTCAATTGAATATAAGTTGAAAAGGATTTGCAAATCATTGTATTCTGTTTTTATTTACGATTTACACAACGTGCCAACTTCACTGGTTTTGGGTTTTGTATACCCCCGCACCGACTCGAGCGCCACTGTCGCGCAGTAGTCGTGAACTGCTGGTGCCATGCACAAACTGTTCGTGAAGTGCGTAATCTAGTCGTGAACTGCTCGTGCCATCAATGCATGAAGTACACGTGACCGTGTCAGTGGGAAGGCATGGCCACGCTGCGACGCGCACCAATTCGTGAACATGTCGTGAACTACTCGTGAACTCGATGTGAACTGCTCGTGACTTCGACGTGAGCTGTTCGTGGCAGTTCGTGACAGTTGTGGCATGGCACGCACTGCCACGCACTAGCACGCATCCTCCCGCATTGTCCCGACGAGTTCACGAACAGTTTGCGCATAGTTCACGACCCTATCGCAAAATTTTTTGGTGACCAAAATTTTGAACATTTCAAAATTCTCGTCTCGACATGGCACTCACGACGGGGTTACGCACACTTCACGCCAGTTTACGAATAGTTGGCGCACTGGCACAACTCGAGTTGTGCCAATGCGTGCCACAGAATCGTGTAAGTGTCCGCCTTGCTTAAGAGTTTACCTTTGAAACCCTCAGCACAATCACTCTTTATCCAAATAAACAGATAAATTCATGAGTTCAACTTGAGTTGTGCTGTTTTTAGCACATGGGTTGGGCTCAACTGGAGTCACCAGATAACATAGTGTGACATTCTCCATAATGGTTTATACCAGAACAAGACTTCATCATTGAACTCATTGATTACTTAATTTATTCTTTAATTGGTTGCCTAAATCTTTGCTTTTTGGACGCTTTTGTTCCTAGCTTGATGATGCTGCGTGATTGCTTGATTGACTCCTCATTTTCTTGACTGATTAGATCAATAGTGGTCTCATTGCTCAGTGCTAAAAGCACGGCAAAGATAAACCATCACGATTTCAGTGATCACCAGGGGTGCTGAGCACAACTTGACCTCACTGCCAACACCACTCAGTGTCCTGTGGACTGCATGCCCAAAACTAGAAGACAAGAGAAGGAAACCCCCATTGCCAGCCTAACGCTGCCTTTATGAAGAAATTAATCTGATCAATGAACGTAAGGGTTAACCAGTCCATTTGGGGCTGCTCCATGATTCCCTGCTTTCTGAGATAAAGAACCACTCAGTCAGGTGATGATAAAGGGCTAATTAGTCGGTGTACTTCCTCCACTAGCCTGGGGAACCCGTGCAGTCCCCTCCAACAGTGAACTTCAGCCTACTGATGGCTAATGTCGAATTGAGAAAGCCCCATGCTCCTCTCAGCTCTCAAAATGCTCACAGACTGCAATGAAAAATACTTCAATTATGGGCAGATGGCTGGCTTTGAGAGCAAAGCTGAATTTGAAATGGACTTCCACAAGGTGGGTAAGTGACAAGAGGAGCATTTTTAATGTTAAGCTTCCATCCCTCAAGGGGAGTTGTTGATGGTGCTAATGGGACACAGGCCAGGAGAGGTAAAGATAGCCAACGGCTCTTTTATGATAGATATCACAAGAGATGGCAATATTGGCGGGAGAGAGGAATGGGGCCTGTATTTTATATATGGATGAAAGCAAAAAAGAGATGGAAAATGTGCGCATATGTGTGTGCACATGTGTACGTGTGTCTGTATGCAAGTATGGTTGTGTGTTTGTGAGAGAGACACAGTATGTGTATTTGCATGTGAAGTTTTTTCTGTGTGTGTGTGTGTGTGTGTGCGCGCGTGTGTGTGTGTGCAATGATCAACCACAAGATTAAAATCATCTGCCTAATACACTTAAGGTCCCCTTTTGCTGCCGAAACAACTCCACCAAACTGATGACCTTTGATTTCCCAAACTCAGGGTTCCCCAGCAGAACGTTACCCAGAGAGCCACACTCCCTCCACCACCTAGTCTTCTTCCCGCAGTGCATCCTAATGCCATCTCTCCCCAGGTAAATAATTCACACATACCCAGCTTTTGCACATGATGTAGAAGAAAATGGGACTCACTGGACCAAAGGACCTTCTTCAACTACTCTAAGGTCCAATTCTGAAGCTCAGGTGCTCATTGGGGGGCTTGTTTAGAGGTGTACCTGGGTTGGAGTGGGCACTTTCTGGTCTGCATGCTAAAAAGTGCTATATGCTGCAGGGTATGATGTACTGTGTGTTGTGACACGTTCCTCATGAAAATATTATTAAAATTGTTAGCGACTTGTTTCAAAATCGCCCTTCAGTCAGTTTGGACCAGACAGGATAGCCTTTATAACCCTCATGCATCAATAAGCCTTAAGCACCCAAATCACTGATTCATGGATTTCACTCTCCTCAAACCACTGTGAGTAGGTACTCAAATCTACTAACAGGGAGCACTCGTCAGGTCATAACAATTTTGCCCTTATCAAAGTCATTCAGTTCCCCTTTCTTCCACATCCAACATGCTGAAAAAAAAGCTGGCTTACCTTCTATGATTTGTCTGCAGACGTGGATATGTGCCTTCATTATGAGATAGTCAACATTTTTCACTGCATCTGTGAGCGGTTTTAAGGTTTTGGCTCATTGGTGTATGTTTGTTTGCATATTTTTAGGTCTCCTCTTTCATATAACTGGTGCACATCACATGCTAAGCTTCTTTCCATGATCCCTGAGTCTGTTGTGCCAAGCCGCCCTGTGTGTTCTGACCTCCATCAGTTGCTCCCGGATTTTAAGGGCTGAAATTTGCCACAATGGCAGGGACAGACAAAATGTGGTGATAGTGGTGATTGAGGCTCTTCGCTTGGTAGATTTCCTCAGAGAAAACCATAACTGCTCCAGGAAAGGTGCGATATCGCTGCCACGTGTGTCTTTTATACAGAAACAGTGGAAAAATCACCTCCCGTGTGTGCTTTCTTTTCCTCAATTAAGCCCAAGATGAGAGACAGTTACTCACACCGGTCAATTATTTCACGACAACCCATTAACCCCAAGAAGTCCACAGCTATCATTGGGAAACATATGTGGCTTTAACCCATTAATGCCTAGGACTGTTAAGAAAATGTGTCCTGTTCGAATGACTATTAGAGTGGTATTTTGAAGTATAATAACATAAAAAAGTAAAAAAAGAAAATTCAGGCATAAATGGGTTAATCTTCAATGTCTGGTTACGTGAATGCACTGGCTATCTTAACAGCCTGGTAGGGTTTGAAGGTGTTTTTTCAAAATAGTTTTCAATCTTTTTCTGGCTTTGGTATGAGGCACAATACTGGATGTGAGCCTTGGCTGCGCCTGATCATGTGACTCCTGAAGTACTTTGGTATGTTCATCCGATCACTATCTACCACCCCCCAACCCCCCCCCAAAAAATCTTTTAAAGTGGAATATTTTGGAAACACAGGTCCCATTGTATCTGGCATAAAGTTGACACAGAATTCCTTAATAAGAACACCATAATAAGAAACCTTTAGTGGTAGTTTGATGGTCTGGGGCTGCTTTGCTGCATCAGGACCTGGGCTGCTTTGCTGCATCAGGACCTGGGCAATGTGCACTAATTGATGGAATGATGAATTCTGCTGTCGCTTAGAAGATCCTGAAGCATAATGTTCGGCCATCAGTTTGTGACAAAAAAGCTCAAATGCAGTTGTGCTATGCAGCAGGACAATTGCCGAAGCACACTAGCAAGTCCTCCTCTAAATGGCTCAAAGGAAAGGAATTGAGAGTTTTAAGGCTGGGTTCAGACTACACGTTTTTTGGGCTGATTTATCCCTGATTCACCCCTCCCGACAATCGGCAGAGAAATCTTGTCTGGGACCTCGGTCGGTACTGACCGATGTTCGGTCCAGATTATCTGGTAATGTGGGGTTTACCAATCCAATCTTCACCCTTCCGATTTGCTCGCAGACTTATCGAGGCCACCCCGATAATTTTCAAACATGTTTGAAAATCTGGTTGATTACATCATTACTTTGTGAACTGAACCACGAGAGACAAGATTCAAGTTGATGGAGCTGAATGAGGGTAGTTTGAAATAGCGACGGCGAACAGAAATTATGAAGACATATTGATATTTTAGGTAGTCTTTGATTTGCGGAAGAAAACATCTAATTTTGTGGTGAAATGAGAGGGATAGAGAGAGAGACGTTATATACGCATCTCTATCGTGGATGAGTAGGCAACAACTTCAGTGAATGTGTACATTTGTCAATATTGCTCGCTGGTGGCCACAGTTTCAGCTGCATAAACCCGGTGACCAGCTGTTTCTTTCAGTCGCTACATTTCCTGCCTCAGCGATGTATCATGTTGCCATTTTTTATCACAATAGCGCCAATGGTTTATTTTCATTACACCAACGCAATTCTAAATTTCAACTGTGGGAAATTTTGCTTTTGAACAAGCTAGCTAAACTTTAGCGTTACAACCTGAAGTTAGGTCTGTGCACCAGTTGACCACGCAATGGTAAACACTTATAGCCATTGAGACAAATCTAGTATGCATCATGGTTTGTGAGATTTGCATGTTGTTTGGACCTTTCTTTGTGGCTCTCGTCCGGAGACAATATCGAATTCCTGGGCCATCAAATTCTTTACCCAGCTGGTTGATTGAGCTGGGGCGGCGCTTCCCCAGACTCTAAATAAGCAGGATTTCCGGCACGCCTCCTTCGCTACAGTGTGTGTGTTAAGATTTGCTCTATAGCTGAAGATGTCTTTAGTCAGGTTTGGTATGACTTTCTATCTTCTTATTATTGGGCTCCATCCGTACGGACACATAAAATTGAGATGGCGGGGGATATTGCCATGTTAGTGGCAAACACTTGTTGTAGGAGTTTCTTCTTGTTGTGTTCCAGGGTCTTGGGCCTTTGGCCAGGACACTATTTTGGGTTTCAATAGTTTTATGTGCCAGGTTTCATAGTTCATGTTTATTGTTCATGTTTTTACTTTCCCATCTTTTATGTTTTGCCAGGTCTGCCCAGCCACTCCACCGCTTGTCTGCGTTCCACCCCATGTCTCCGTTTTTGCACATTTCAGAGCTCTGGTTGGCTTTGGTATTTCCCCATTCCTTCTGTGCTGTGCTGGATTCAGGGCTGTCTAAGCTAAATTGACCATTAACTGTTTTTAAGCTACTAACATTTACTAACAGTCACGGAAGGTGTAATTCTTAGACAGGCACATTACTAATTACTACTAATTTAGGTAGGGAGTTTATTGTCATGATTCCTGCTTTGATATTTCAAGTCTTGCTGTGCTTTTCTGTTAACATTTATGCTTCCTTCCAATCTGCATGCTTCATTAGTACTTCATTGGTAATGAGCAAGTCATGTCAACCAATCTCTGTTCTTGACACATGATCTTGCCTCACCTCTTGTTTCTTCTCCAGGTGTTGCCCCTCATGTGTGCTGATTTTCTTCCCTTTATCTGGTGTCAGTGGAAGTTGGCTGGCAGACAGACGCCCGTATTCAGAAACGACACTCACCCTCCACTCACCATATAGTGAGTACGACTGAAATGTAACTGGAGTGTCAGAAAGGGATCGACTGACCACTAACCAAGAGAGCAGTCCCACTCCTCGCCAGTTGCTATTGACAAACACCACTCGAGCATTACCGGCAGTAGTGGGCACTGGGTACGAGAGGCGGTGCGTCGGCTGCTGCAAAGGGACGCTCAATCCTCACCCTTCAGTGCGGAATAATCTAAACCTGACAAAGTTTACTTTTCTTGATTAGGAAGTTTGCCAGACTAATTGGTAAAACGACAATCAAATTTTCGTCATACATTGCTTCACAAAATTGAGGCGTTTCTTTCGCACATAAATGACGACGTAAAATATCAGCATGTCTTCATAAATTCTGTGGTCGACTGGCTCACGAAAGGCGCAGGCTCACGCTCACGAAGCAGCAAGCTGTGAAATGTGCCGGACATTTCCTTCTACATTCAGTAATTAAGAATGTAGAAAAGAATGGAGTCTCGCCACTTACAGCTACACGAGCCTCGCAGACCAATCCACATGCGCCCCACGAGCCGCTGAGCGCAGAATTTTCCGACCCTTGAGTAAAGAAGAGTGCAAGAAATCCGAATATGTGTGAGTTGAAAGATATGCGTCATTCATGAAAACTGGCCACATCTGATAATGTTGAGAGTTTTCGGAGTTTTTGCAATGGTAATTTAAATGAATTGAAAACAGGGCAATAATTATCAGTGCTCATTCTAACTTAACAAGTAGAACTGGCGACACATGATAATCCTTTGGATTTTTGTAGTTCAAGTAAATAAAATTTTATTAAATAATTGGATTCAATCATTATCTTTAAGGGATGGTTTTGAGCTTCCCCTATTGCCAGTTCACCAGTGGGTACACAAATGCTAACCTCGGGCTCACCACAGTCAAAGTAACATCCACATGAATGGGAGGGCCCAAGGTTTCCCAGCAGAACATTGCCCAGAGCATAACACTACCTCCGCCAGCTTGACTTCTACCCAGTGCATCCTGGTGCAGTGTCTTCCCCAGTTAAGTGACACTCACACACATGATGCTATCCACATTATGTGAAAGTAAATGTGATTCATCAGACCAGGCCTCTGCTCTGTCTCTTTCTCCATTGCTCTGTGGTCCAATTCTCATGCTCACGTCCCCATTCTGCCCACTTTTGTTGGTTGACAGAGGTCAGCATGGGCACCATCTGCGGCTACGTAGCCCAATATGCAACAAAATACGATTCATTATGTGTTCTGACACCTCTCTATCAGAACCATCATGAACTTTTACAGCAATTGGAGCTTCAGTGGCTCTTCTGTCGGGTTGGACATTACCGGCCAGCCTTTGCTCCTTATGAGCATGAGCAGTGAGCCTGCGCCAGCCATGACCCTGTTGCCGATTCACAAGTTTTCCTTCCTTGGTTACTATTGGTTGGTACTGATCATTGCTGTCTGGGAACACCCCACAAGAGAAGCAGTTATGGAGATGCTTTGACCCAGTCTTCAAGCCATTACAGTTAGCCCTAATCAAAGTCACTCACATCCCCAAACTTGCAGCATCTAACTCATCAGCTTCGAGGATAAAATGTTCACTCACTGCCTAATATGTCCCACCAACTGACAGGTGCCATTGTAGCGAGATAATCAATGTTATTCTCTTCCCCCGTCAGTGGTCATAATGTTATTACTGATTGGTGTATATGACACGTGCAAAAATAGAAGAAATCAGGAAGGGGCTAAATTCAAACCACTGAAGGTTCAGGGGTCTGGAGGCTACCACAGCAAGCAGTGAATCACAGGCAAGAGCACACTCTGGATGGAGTGTTTTTAGTAAAATATAAGCCAGTGAATCATTTAATTTTTAATGATTTTAACTGTCACAAGATGATCAAATCAGTATGCAGTATTGTGTGCATCATCTGAGCAACACCTTTACTTATGGACGGCGCAGAAATTGATGCTGTGTATTGAGTCTGTGTGATGAAATTTAAACGGCCTGTCGACAAGATACAGCGTCATTTCCTTGGAAAAATTATATTTACACGTCAGCAGCCAAAATATAACAAAAATGCACCCTGCGGAAAATTCATGCAGATTATTTTGTAATGAATCTACCAGAAACCTGTCTTACAGTCTGTTCCTGTGTAGCCTGGGAATGACAAAAGCACAGCACAGCATATCGTTTTTGAAAATATGATTATTAAAAGCTGTCATTTTTTAAAACTTTTTTTTTTTTGTTAAACCAGAACTTCTTGTTTGCTACTGTCACTCAAAATAACACTGAAACTGTGGAGGTGTCACTCGCCGCGTTCCTGTCCTGTTATAGTACTTTTGTCGAGATTTCAGACGGGGAAGTTTCAGATGCTCTTCGTGTCTTGGCTGTTGTTTTCACCATCTCCGTGAAAACACCAATGACAAGCTTAATTTTTATTTATTTTGTCACCATGATTGAAGTTCACATTTAATGCCTTCAGAGAGACTCGCCTCTTTTTGTGTCTGTTCATTTGCTTGAAAAGGCCTGTAATTACAGAGAGAGACTCAAACGCTGGGTATGATTTGATGGGAAAGAGATATCTATAGACATTGATATGGAAAGAATGATGGAGCTGTTCCAAGAGATAAAATGCGCTTTAGAGATTTATTTGATTGAAATTATGCATATGATTGTGTTTGATTTTACTTCTAAAGAACCACAGTCAGTTGCATTGGATTATATATTAAGCTGACAAACAACTTTGACGAAGCTGGAGCCAATTCTTTCAGAGCAATTTGGGGTTAAAGGCCTTGTTCAAGGGCCCAACAGCTGTACCGATCCTATTGTGGCAGCACAGGAGTTTGAGCCACCAACCCTCTGAGTCCCAGTCAAAAGTGCCAGGCATTAAGCCATAGGCACCATTCACACCCTCACTGCTGTAATAACTGATACCCCTCCATCTTCTGCTTACCAAGGGGATCACAACTGCTATCTTTGTCAAGCGCTTGAACCTTATATGTGACCCCATGGGCACACACATACACACACACAAACACACAAATACACCATAAAAAATACGTTCACCTGTCAGAGAAGAAAAAAACGTGTTGGGTGAGGAATGGCATTTCACTTCCTCTGAAGCTTTTGCTGGGTTTAGGCAGATACGATGCAGTGTCATGCTGTCGGAGATAAGAGGTGAGGCTGTATTCTCCCTGATAAACAAATGATAATTCCCTATTACTTTGCTTGATTTAACAATCAGAGGATTAATTAATTAATTTACCGAGACTGAATGGCAGAATGAGGGGCCATTTTCAGTTTCCACGACATTATTGCTCAGTGCATCAAACTTGCTCAGGAGATGCTCAAAAATGCTCACGAGACCACAAATTTGTTCAAATTTACTTACGGGAAGCTAACACAATGCCAATGCATTCAATGCTTGTCAATATGTTTACTATAATCTTTCCCCCTTAAATACCTACTTTTTAATGCCATTCAAAAACAAAAAAAAAAAAACCAGGAAATTATTTTCAGTTTTATTTCATAATCCAACAAACAAAAGGTCAAACAATACATGGAATTAGCGAGAGAGTTGAGTTTTTTTCAAATTAATTATTAAGATTTCCATCCTTGCACTCACGAATCAAAGCGTAAACGTCAATTAATCTTCTTGTCATTATCAACTCTTAATCATTACAGACTACATATATAAAGGCTGGGTTCTAATTTTCCTGTAAAACAGTAAAAATTCATTGATTGTCAATCAAGCATAGTACGTGGAAAAAATACAGCGATAAAAGGTGAGGTCACTGCCTCTCCTGACCGCACGTCTCTGATAAGATGGAGTTTGTGATCATGACTCGAGGGGTATTGTTGAGTCAGTACAACCCGTAAACTGGCCTAGAGAACCCTTTACAGGTCAGAGATGTGCTGTGAGCCCTCTGGAGTGACATGAGGCTGTTTTCGGGAAATTGCCCTGTCTCACCAGTGGAGGGCTGCTTGTGTAATCAAGACAATCAGGCACAGGACCAAACAGCAAAAGTCCAAGGTCATAACCGTGTGCAGATTAACCACCAGCGGTGACCCTCCACCCCACTCCTGTCTTAAGGGGAACTGACCTCTTCAGACAGAGTACTGAAGGAAGCATTCAGGCACCGTGAACCCCACCCCACGACCCCCCGCGAGCTGTCCGCGCGCCTCATCACAGAGATGAAGCAAACCCTTTCGCCTTTTCTCCTGGCTCTGTCCTCTCTGACCTTGCAGTAACCAGCACACACACACACATGCATATACACATGCACACACACACACATGCATATACACATGCACACGCGCACACATGCACAAGAAAGCCCTGAAACATTCACACACACACACACACGCGCACACGCTGTCAGTGCCTGGTCACATGCCACCAGGTCTTTCTCACCCCCCACCTCCGCTACGGCCCCCACCCAGCTCTCTTTCACGGGTCAGCGGCTGTGATTGTGATAACATCACACAGAGGCCTGAATGGACAGAGGCAATTCTGCTGCAACAGCGAGGAAGGAGGAGGGTGGGGGTAGCGGGGGGGTCTCAGGCAGATTGACAGACAGGCAGCCTGAGAAACAAGACAAAAACATTTGCAGAAATGGTTGCAGATAGAGCCAGACAAACAGAAATAGAGAAATACATACAGACACTTTCATTTTCACACAGCCGGGGCGAGAAGCATTTGTTAAAGGAATGCCATACATGGTGAATAAACTGTTTTTATTTTAAAAAGTTAATGTCTGGGCTGTCTTAAAATTTTTAAATAAGTGAATTCAATGGGGACGGGAAGCACAAGAAAATGCCATATAAGTATTGTGGTAGTGTTATTTTTAGACATTTTTGGCACTGAAAAAAAGCCAAATCCCTTGTGTTTATGCGCCTTGTTAATTTCAAATTTACAGCAACACGAAGACCCATATCCCACCGCGCGCGATGACATCACCGGTTGGACTTATTTCACCTATACTTGCATGACAAAAGGCATGAAATAATTGATTCTAATGAGAATAACGGGTTCAATAACGTTAAAGACCTCACACCGCCAAAGTATTTTTCAGTGGAAAGTAACTCTTGAAGTGTCTAAAACGCATAGTTGTATAAATTTTAATCTGTTAATAATCCGGTGCAATGCATTTTAAAACCAGCGAGTCTTCAAATTGGTGTCAATATCACGGGGCAGACATTTTCCAATGACTGAAAGAACAAAAAATAAAAATAAACAAACAAACAGTTGGGTGCGCTTAGCCCTACCGTAGCTCTGCCGACATCTGGCCCTGGCACACAGTCTGTATGCTCGGCAGTTTTTCTCAGTATTGTCCCAACTATACAGAGAGAGAGAGACACAAGACTCAGCGTGGCATTTTTTGCACATCAGTTAATTTCAAAAATTAATTCAGTAAACAATAAAATAAATGCACTTAAGTGTCACTCGTACCATGCAAAATTCAGCAAGGGGTGGGTCAGGCAAAAACAATTTTTGGTGGATATATGTGTCTGACCGAGCTCACTTAGAATGTGCAGTATGAGCGTTTTTTCCCCAGTGATTACAGAATAATTGCTAGAAATAGATTTTGGCATTAATTTAAGCACTATTTCACTGAATTCAGTGGGCAAGAGAAAATGTAGTCTTGACAGAAAATGGTCCAACTTGGGACACTACATTTTGGTGGGTGAATACCCTTTAGGAAGACCTATATGTTTACCCTGAAAACCAGTGAAACATATTACCTAATGTGGGAGGTATAGGTGAGAATGTTACCCCTACCCCAAATCATTTATTTTGAGATGACCATGTTCTGAGCCCAATAACTTGCCTTCTGCTGGGATTTGGATATTAGGACATGTACGGGAATAAAACCATTACTAGAATTATTGGAAAGAAAAAAAAAAATTGTGAACTTTTACCACTTGTGAGTGAGACCAGAATTTGTGGAACTAGTGTTATGGTGAAACTACAAAAAATAGCTATTTACAAGGTTTTTGAAAGCCTAGTGTGAAAATACGAAAATAGCTTGCAAAAAAAATTATTTTTGAATATAAAAGCATAGGCATCTACCTATTTCTTGGCAAAGATTCATTTATCAACAGCCTGCAGAAGGTATGATATCGACCTCGAAATATGGCATATAATTTTGCAGTGTCAAACTTGGTGCCTTTTGGGGGCCCTGGACCAGCACTACCAGAAGCACAAAAAAATTACTGATAATAGGGTAAAAATCTTCAACACGTCCACTTTTATTCTACAATAGGCTAACGTCTGTTCTTTCTGTAGTTGCAGTGAAAAAAGTTTAAACACTATCAGTATATTTTGGAGGGAAACAGCTGTGAAAAACAAAAATGGCCCCTTCTCCTACCACACAAAGTCTAAACTGGTGCAGTTAAGTAGGCCAATAAAAATCTGGATTTGGGGCACCCCAGTGGCTTGTCAGTTAGGCGCGCGCGCCGGGGCTGGGACCGTCCAGCAGCAACCCGGTTCGATTCCGGCTCAGGTCGTTTGCCGCGTGTCTTACCCATTCTTCTCCCTGGCTTTCCTGTCTCTCTCAACTGTGTGACTGTCAAATAAAGGAGAAAATCCCCCCAAAAAATAAATATAGGCCTACTTGTATTTTGTATGAACGAAACGGTCTTACAATTATCTAATTCCAATCCCACTGGCGTATTTTTTTCAGTCTACAACAATCACAGAATGGATGATTAATAATATACTGTAGCAGAGAAAGTAGCTACAGTTTGTGGGATTGGTAAAACACCATTTGGAAAATACTGCAGTCTACTGCGCACGGAGCACTAACACCTCTAATCGCCTTTTGTCGCTTGTACACTATCCGGTATAGTGCCGGCCAGTGCATGACGCGAGTTAAATCTATGGTCCCGACATTTACTCTTTAGCATTTGTTATGACTTGGAAAAATCACAACAAAGAAAACTGGCCAGTACAACTAAAACAAATTTATTCTTTACAAAAAAAATTGTACAAAAATTATCCACTATTTAAATTCTCTAATAACACTGCCACTATTTAACTGTTGCCAAAACAAAACTCTGGTCTGCTCTCTTCTGCTGTCTGCTCTCTTTGTTGTCAGTCTCTGCTGTGCTTAAAATCACAGCCTTTTTATAGTCTAGCAACCTTCCAGAAAGATCCACAGGATTCTAGGGAAATCCCGCCCCCTCCAAGCAGGAAAGTGCCAGAAGCTTCGAGAAATTACTAGACTTTTCTTAATGATTTTACAAATACGCCACCAGATGGTGCCAATGAACAAAATAAATATAGCTGACCAGCAAGGCAGCAAAACAGCATGTAACAAACTTCATTTACAAATGGAATATAATGCTGTACAAAATTATCATACATAACACCTCCCCTCTTTAAGAAAAGAAAGGTTTGCTAAAAGCTTTCTTTTGTTAAAATTAACACAGTTTTATAATCAGAACAATATTGAACTTTACACAAACGTATTATTGATCATGATAACAATCATATACATAACAAACAGTGTAAGTCTCACAATCAAATAGAAAAGTAAAATTACGTTTTTCACAATCACGAAAAGAAATAAAATTACATGCGTGAAAGTGTATCTGGGATTACATTATCTTTTCCCCTGATGTGAGAAATGTCCAAATCATACTCTTGCAAAAGTAAACTCCATCTCAGTAATCTTTGATTCTTGTTTTTGATCTTGTGCAAGAATGTGAGGGGATTGTGATCACTGAAGACCTTGATGGAAGTAGCTGAACAAGTCAAATAGACTTCAAAATGTTGTAAAGCCAAAACAAGTGCCAAACATTCTTTTTCAATTGTTGAGTAGTTTTTCTGATGTTTATCAAACTTTTTGGAAAAGTAACAAACGGGATGATCTACTCCATCAGTGTCTTCTTGCAGTAAAACTGCACCTGCACCAATGTCACTGGCATCAACTGCCAACTTGAACTCCTTTTTGAAATTGGGAGGTAAGAGAACTGGTGCATTTTTGAGAATCGCTTTCAGCTGGTCAAATGAATTTTGACATTTTTCATCCCAAACAAATTTTGCATTTTTCTTCAGTAAATTTGTCAAAGGTTCAGAGATGATAGAGAAATTTTTACAGAATTTTCTGTAGTAGCCAGCCATCCCTAGAAATCTCATGAGCTGTCTTTTAGTTGTTGGCTCAGGAAATTCAGTGATAACTTTGACTTTTGCATCAACTGGTTTGACTTGACCCTGTCCTACAACATGACCTAAATAAACAACTGTAGCTTCACAAAAGTCACTTTTAACAAGGTTGATAGTCAGCTTGGCATCACTCACTCTCTGAAAGAAGTTTCTGATGTAGGTGAGGTGCTCTTGGAAGCTGTCACTGGTGATGATAATATCATCGATATAGGCCTCACATCCTGGCAGTCCAGATATCACTCTGTTTACCAGACGTTGGAAGGTGGCCGGAGAATTTTTCATTCCAAATGGCATGACCTTATATTGGTATAATCCATCTGGTGTGACGAAGGCCGAGATCTCCTTTGCTCTATCTGTTAGAGGGATCTGCCAGAAGCCCTTGAGGAGATCAAATTTTGTGACATACTTTGACTGTCCAACTTTGTCAATGCAGTCATCAATCCTGGGAATAGGATATGAGTCCTTTTTTGATAAAGCATTCGCTTTTCTGTAGTCTGTCACCATTCTATATGTTCCATTGGGTTTGGGAACTAGGATGCATGGAGAACTCCAGTCACTGTAACTTGGTTCAACAAAGTCATTTTCAAGCAGATATTTGACTTCTTGTTTAAGGTATTCCTGCTTCTCTGGATTCATTCTGTAGGGATGCTGTTTTACAGGCTTGGCATCATCTTGTAGGATGACATCATGGTAAACCAAATCAGTCCTTGATGGAACGTCAGGGAAAATGTGACTATATTCAAATATGAGCTGCTTTAGCTGCTGTTGTTGAAAAGGGTCCAGGTGGGACAACTTGCTGTCAATATTTTCAAGAATGTCTGAATTTTCAAGTTTGACTGGACCAGGTTCATTTTCTAAGGGGCAGTCACAATCTTTGGAATTTTCCAGTTCAACTGTATTTACCACATTGACTGGCTTTTGCTGTGTGTCTCTATCAATGTATTCTTTCAGCATGTTGATGTGACACATTTGTTTTTGTTTCCTCCTTCCAGGAGTTGAAATTATGTAATTTAGATCACTGACCTTTTTGAGGACAGTGTAAGGGCCGAAATATCGGGCTCTTAGAGGGTTTCCAGGAACTGGCAAAAGTGCAAGAACTTTGTCACCAGTTTTAAAACTTCTATCTTTTGAATGAAGGTCATATCTGGCTTTCATTTTGCCCTGAGCTTCTTTGAGATTAGACTTAGCAAAGTCACAGGCTTTAGAGAGACGATTACGGAAGTCAGAGACATACCGAAGCAAGTTCATTGGGACATCATCTTCAGCGAGCAACTTTTCCTTCAGTAGCTTCAGAGGTCCACGGACTGTATGCCCAAAAACGAGCTCAAAAGGACTGAACCCAAGAGACTCCTGAACAGCTTCACGGGCAGCAAACAGAAGAAGATGAACACCTTCATCCCAATCTTTCTCTGTGTCAAGGCAGTAGGTCCTTATCATGTTCTTCAGGGTTTGATGGAACCTCTCCAAAGCACCTTGACTCTCAGGATGGTAAGCTGATGACCTGTATTGTTTAATACCAAGCTCATGCATAACTTGTTGAAATATGCCCGACATGAAATTTGATCCTTGATCAGACTGAATAGACTTAGGAAGACCAACAAAGCAGAAAAACTTGGTAAGAGCCTTGATGATAGTCTTCGCCTTGATATTACGAAGTGGAATTGCCTCAGGAAACCGAGTGGAAGCACACATGATAGTCAGTAAGTACTCACAACCAGACCTAGTCTTCGGCAATGGTCCAACACAGTCAATGATGATCCGACTGAAAGGTTCTTCAAAAGCGGGAATGGGCTTAAGTCGAGCCTTTGGAATATTTTGGTTCGGCTTCCCTACCATTTGGCAAGTATGACAGGATTTGCAGTACTCCTGTACATCAGACCTCATGGAAGGCCAGAAGAAATGGTTTCTGACACGTTGAAGGGTCTTCTTGATACCCAAATGACCTGACATAGGACTGTCATGGGCCAGACTAAGAGTTTCTTGACGGTACGGCTTTGGAAGAACAATTTGATGGGTGATCATCCACTCTTCATCTGCAGGAACATCAGGTGGACGCCACTTTCTCATAAGCACACCATTTTTGTAGTAAAAACAGACAGGAACTTGAGTAGCCTCTTGTTCACTTGCAGCCTGTGGTAGAAGATGCGCTAGATCACGAGCTTGTTGTTGCTCATGAATAAGTTGTTTACGAGACAAAATGTCATTAGAATGACCTGACAAGGACAAGTCTGAAGATTTCCCAGACATCTCAGGACTGGATGGTTCCTGATGAAAAGACTGCCCAATGAAGGTGTCAGCCAGGTTAAAGTCCAGATCAGCATCATCTTGAATAGCCTTTTTGGCCATAGAACGAGTAACTGCACATGAAGGATAGAGGTCTGGAATTTCCTCCTCTATAGAGTCAGATTCTTGATGAATCAAAGGAGTGTCAGTTACAATAGGGTAGGGTACAACCTTATCCCCAGCAAGATCATTACCAAGAAGCAAATGAATGCCTTTGAAAGGAAGAGAAGACCTAACACCAACAGTAACAGGTCCAGAGACCAAGTCTGATTTGAGATGAACATTATGGAGAGGTACACTTGTAAAACCACATTCTACTCCTTGAATAAGGACATTAGCCTGAGTAGACGATTTGTCCGAGAAAGGCAGAATATCTGCAAGAATAAGAGATTGGGAAGACCCAGTATCCCTTAGAATTCGAACAGGAGCAGATGAGGAAAAATCATGTGAAAGTGAGACAGAACCATCAGTGATGAATGGCTCAAAACCCTCCATAACCGGATCAGACACAGAAGGTAGAAGATCAGGTGAACTGACCATTGATACAAGAGATTCTCTCTTTGTCAAAGCAGTTGGCTTGGTTTCTTCTCGTTGTTGTTTTTTCTTGAGAGCATAACACTCAGAAATAAGGTGACCTTGCTTTTTGCAGTAATGGCAAGACACGGAAGGTAAAAAATCAGAGGATTGCTTCTCACTGGAAGGTTTCCTTTCAGAAGTGGCCTTAGAATCATTAGAAGTGTTATTAGAAGAAGTCTTGGACTGAAACTTGCTTTGAAATTTAGAAAAAGTGGATTTTTGCACAAAAGAAGACTTGTGAGTCAATGCATAAGTATCAGCTAGGGTAGAAACATCTTGCAAAGTAATGGCTTGTTTTTCTTCAAGGAAAGTCTTAATATCAGGCTGGACACACCTTTTGAATTCCTCAACCAGAATAAGTTGCCTCATTCTATCAAAATCTTTTTCAACTTTCATGGAATTACACCACTGATCAAACAACTGTTCCTTTAACCTGCCAAATTCAATATGAGTTTGACTGGCTTCCTTGCAAGAATTCCTAAATTTTTGCCTGTAAGCCTCAGGGACTAATTCATAACCCTTCAGAATGGCAGATTTGACAAAATCATAATCAGCACACTGTTGGACAGATAACTGGTTATAGATTTTTCTAGCTTTACCAGTAAGAACACTTTGTAACATCATTGTCCAATGCTCTTTTGGCCATTTCAAATTTTCAGCAATTTTTTCAAAATGGGTAAAGTATTGGTCAACATCATTTTCTAAGAAAGGAGGAACAAGTCTGATATGCTTAACCACATCAAATTGATCAGAAAGTCCAAATGATTTTGGAACAGTACCTGCTTCTATTCTCTTCATTTCCAATTCGTACTGCATTCTTTTTTCTTCTAGTTCTTTCTCCAATCTTCTTTCTTCCATTTCTTTCTCCAACCTTCTTTCCTCCAGTTCTCTTTCGTTCTCCCTCCTTCTCTCCTCCAGTTCTCTTTCCTTCTCCAACCTTCTCTCTTCCAGCTCTTTCAGGCGTAGCTGAAATTCAAGTCTTTGCAGCTCCGTTGCAGGCACTTCCACAGCTTTAATTAATTCTGCTGCTTCTTCCCCAAAGATATCTTCATCGATGAAGTGTTGCACCAAAATGTTGAATATTTCTTGTTTCTTCATTGATGACCTCACATCAGATAATCCAAGGGTTGAGGCTATTTGTAGCAAGTCCTTCTTCTTTGCCAACAAAATTAATTCCTGGGTTGGAGTTTTCAAAAAACTTTCCATATCAAAAGTCATGATTGCTGGTTTTTAAACTAGTCAAAAGATTTAAAATAATAATCTTCGGTGAATCCAATCTCGGTGGAACCTCCAATTTGTTATGACTTGGAAAAATCACAACAAAGAAAACTGGCCAGTACAACTAAAACAAATTTATTCTTTACAAAAAAAATTGTACAAAAATTATCCACTATTTAAATTCTCTAATAACACTGCCACTATTTAACTGTTGCCAAAACAAAACTCTGGTCTGCTCTCTTCTGCTGTCTGCTCTCTTTGTTGTCAGTCTCTGCTGTGCTTAAAATCACAGCCTTTTTATAGTCTAGCAACCTTCCAGAAAGATCCACAGGATTCTTGGGAAATCCCGCCCCCTCCAAGCAGGAAAGTGCCAGAAGCTTCGAGAAATTACTAGACTTTTCTTAATGATTTTACAAATACGCCACCAGATGGTGCCAATGAACAAAATAAATATAGCTGACCAGCAAGGCAGCAAAACAGCATGTAACAAACTTCATTTACAAATGGAATATAATGCTGTACAAAATTATCATACATAACACATTGCCTACACTGTTATAAACTTGTACCTTTTTTGCCAATTAATTTAACTGGCACCTTTTTTGCCAGTTATTTTACCTGTAATTTTACGATAAGTTTACAACAGAGTTCCGTGTATGTTGAGAGAAAACCACAGTAAAATACGCGCAGGACTCCACCTACAGTTAAAATAACAAGGAGACAATGCGCTAATTTAACTGCTGAATTCAGTCAGTTTATAACAGTGTAGACTGCATTATCAACATTAATCATGAACTGGTATTGTTGCATTATCAACGTTACTCATGAACTGGTATCGTGCTTAGTCATGCAAGATAAATGAATGAATCCATACTGTCCAGATAACCTGGGTAGTTTATTTGACGTTTTTCGAATATCAATGCAACTAAGAGAGACTGCACAAAAATAACTTTAATATTACTTTAGCCAAACGGTAACCAAACTATTGCCAACTGTCACATGCAACAAGTTATTTCATTTCACATTGTGTTTCAGTCATGTCCAATAAATTCATACCAATAGGGACAGTGCCGAGGGTCATTCAATCTTCTAGCCTGTCTTTTAATTTCTTGTTATTTTTTCAGTTCCCTATCACAGTTCACAAAACCTAAAATTGGCGGCAATTTCTTAAAGTGCAATTTCATCAATCCTTTGTGCGGGTGATTGACGAAGTGATTCACCGCGACCAGAATAATTCTCTGATCCGAAACTCACTGGGCCGAACCAGTTGACAGGCGTAAAGCGTAGCGCACTGGAGTCATGCAGGTAAAATACTCAGAATATTGTCTCGAAACTGAATCATAATAAAACATTTTATTGATTAAGACGGTGCCATTATCTGCTGTTGTCCAAGAATCCCCAAAAGGAGCCTTGTTTAAGATTTTATTTGCGGGAGCCACTTTGGTTTTCTGTTCATCGCCATTCTGTTTCAATTTTTTTTATTCCAACCAGTGACGCCACTTCAATATGCGACGCAGTCATGACGCCTCCCATGAATTTTTTGCGTGGACTTTATTTAACCACCACGGCAAAATAAAAAAAAAATCTAAAATTAATCGGGACTTTAATTTGTGAACGCATCCTTTAGATGCACTGAAAAATTGTCCTCTTTAAGACGGCCTAGTCTACATCTTTGAACCTCTATTTTCCAAATGGAAAATTGTACGCTATCCCCCAAATGAGTGTGCATTGGCCTCCCTGATATTTGCCCACATTTGCTTTTACCTTCTAATTGTGGTGGGTACGTTTGTGCTAATCTGCTAACTGCTAATTTGCAAAGCTAATTTTTACGTTAACAGATAACTGTTTCCTGTTCACGTTTAAGCAAAGTATTTACACTTCAGCTAGGTGCTTGAATCTCCATCTGTGCTTTATCCAACCTGCCTGTTCCTGGTCATGGGGAGCTGGATCCTATCCTAGGATCCTTTGAGCGAGAGGAAGCAACAAACCCTGGCCAGTTTGCCAATCCATTGCAAGGCTCACCCAGACACCATTCGTATACTCATGCTTATGGGCAATTTAGAGCCCCTGATTAACAAAATTCTTTGCACTGTGGTATGAACCCGGGAGGACAGGCACACTCCAACCAAGAAGGCCCCAGGCCGGATTTGAATCATTGACCTTGTTGTTCGAGTGTACACACCTGATCTACAGTGTAAAACAGCATGTTCATTCAGGTAAGCCTGTCTGCAGAGGCAGAAATATTTGCTTGTTGGAGGGCAAAAAGTCAGTACATAACATTCTTTTATTTTTTTTTTCAGAAGCTAGAGAGTGCTTTTTTGTGAAGAGTACCATCATTTCCTAGATATTTTGGGTTTCAACCTGTGTAATATGGAGTACTTCAAGGGAAGCTGTTTTTCTTCCTTATTTTTATGAAAAGAGCGTATTATATCACTTATTTCAGGACGTAATTCATTCTAGATTTTCTTACAATAAATTATGAAATGTTGCCTTTTGTTCCCTCTCTGATTTGATACACCCACTAAGATGGACAAATGTTCCACTAAATACAGGTAAATAGTTTCTATTTTTTGATGTCCTTTTTTTTTTATTTTTCTCATCAAAATATCTATTACCTGTATCTTAGTATCCTGTTTCCAGTGTCAATGAATTAAAAATGCATTCACCCAGAACATTAGGTGTGCAAGAGTGAACATTTTTGGTCCACAGGCACTGTTATCATGTTTGGTTCGATAGGCTGAGCAGAAGCCTTTCCTTTTAATACATGGTTATTTGTTTGTTTGTTTATTCTGTTATGGCCCCAATTTGTTATGACATATAAGACAGCAACGGATGGCAGACAATTTTACAACTTAAACAGATTTAATTATACAAAGACTGACAACTAACCTACAATTTATACTACTGACCAAGATTGACATATGTAAGAAAAAAAAATATTTACAGTGACTTGAGATGGGGTTGCTTGGTGATGTCCCGGGACAGGGAAATGCTGCAACACAGGCAAAAATCCACAAAAAAAAACTTCACAGGTTTTGAAAAGAGTGACAGGTCTGGTCAAATGTATCCTTCTCCTTACAATTTCTCCTATATTTTACTCTCTCAATTTTTCTCCTTATATACTCTTTTCCAGCCCCCTCCCACCTGTTAGACTTTTTTATTCCTCTGGGACTTTCCCCTCTCAGACATGCCCAGGACATGCCCAAAACCCAGCTCCAGACTGGCTCAACAAAAAAGTCAATACTGCCATCTTGTGGCTGTTTTCCACATTACAATTCACAGAAATTTTAAATACTTAATTTCAGCTTACAGCTGTTTTTCAGCAAGTCCGTTATGACCCTAATTCCTAGCCATGTTTTCTGATTTAGTCCATGTCATGTTTTGTATTTTGCCCATCTTTCTTTGTTATTTCCTTGCCTGCCATTTCCCATATTCACTGTTTAGTTATCATTCTGTTTTTTGTAATTCTCATACCCTGCATTGCAAATTGTCTCCCCAGTCTTGTCTTGTGTTCTGAGACTGTTTTACTCCCCAGTCTTGTGTGCCACAGTTTCAGGTGATTTCATGGTTTCTGGGTTTCCAAACAATCTGTCCAATCTCATTTGCTTCCTTCGCCTTACTGTTCTATCTTTACTAACAATACTAACAGTTTTTTATTTTAGATAAATTACTAACACTAACTAACATTGTGTATAGTACTAACTTACTAACAAGCAAAAGGGATTGTATAGCTGCACATTACTAATTGACTAACGAGCTCTCAGCACTTGCTCTGCTCTAGTCTCCGCCCCTTGCCTTCACTCAATTTACTTTGCTGTGCTTCAGCTGATTCTCTGCACCTAGGTAATCACAGTTCTGCCTCTCTCTCTGTGTACTTTAGAACTCCCTAACCGGAGTCGTCTGTTTGTCATAGGTTGTCTGTGTAATCCCTGTCTGCGTTTTGGTTTTCGCCAATTCATGTGGTTAGGAACTTCCTCTGATTCATTCCTTTGTTAATTAGTCTGATCCAGCTCACCTGTTCCCAATTGTAGCATGTGACTTCCGGTATGTGTATTTTAGCAGTCATTTCACTACCAGCTCTTGTCAGAACGTTTTCCCTGTGCTGCGATTGTTTATGGCTTGTACTTTTTGTGTTTTACTTCTGACTGGAACGTCCCAGATTTTGATTTTGGCTTCAGCTTTGATATTCCTGTACTTGTGTACCGAACCTGCTTTGCCCGACCCCGAGTTTTGTGTTTGCTGCCCTGTGTACGAACTGGAGTATGTCTACTGGATTTTGGCTTTGGCTTCGTCTGATATTCCTGTGCCCGTCTACCGAACCTGCTTTGCCCGACTGTGAGTTTTGTTTACTGCCCTGTATACAAATTGGATTATGACTTCTGGATTCTAATTTTTGGATTGTAAACTCTGTACCGTTGTTTGCTGCCCTGCAGGGGTTTCCACCCCAGATCCAATAATGATCAAGTTTTCAGGATATTTCTGGTCTCGCTTCTGGTTCCTAAACGCTACCTCACACCTGCTTTAATCAACTTGCCCTACAATCAGGTGATTTATTCTCTAAGTATCTAAAACCAATCTGTATAATGACCTGCTACTATGCTGTGAAAAAGAATATGTCCACTTCCCGGTTTATTCTATAGTTTTACACATCACTTTAAAGGACCAGTGTGTAAGATTTAGAACCATATGGTGGTCAGATTATAGATTGCAGCCAACTGACAATTCCTTTTCTCAGAAAACCTACGGTGGCTGCAAAACTCGCAAAAGTGTGAAAGGTGCTCTCTCGTGTCAGTGCTTTATTCATTTACTTTTTTCCCCATTCTAGGCTACTGTAGAAAAAATCATGCAGCATGGCACTACAGAGGTGGACCCGCTCCCCTGTACGTTTACAGGGCTTATTCTAAGCAAAATGAAACAAAAAGATTGTTTTCACATGATTATACACTACTAAAGTAGTTATGCACGTTATATTCCATTTCTGAACCACTCCCAAAGTGGAGGGGAGTATTCGGTGGAACGATGGATAGGAGATCGGGGTGAAGGCGATGTTGTATGGACTTGCTCTATGATTGTGCGAACATTGGGAGCCCCAGCTGGCGAGACTCAGGATGGGGCTCGCATCTCTCATCAGAGTCCGTGTAGGCTCCTAAGCTCCCAGAAGGTGGTAATGAATCAACAATAGATGGGCTCTGCATATGTCATCGATATAATTGCAAATATAGCTTGCGTTAGTGTTTGACGTCTGGTGGCCAAGTAATTTAATCAGGTGGTCCGGCCCTCCTCGCTTGGATGCTGTGGCGGTGGCACTGATGCGAAAAAATGCCCGGGGAATTATTTTGGCGAAATATTGGATATAATTCAATTCGATTCAATGCCGTTTATTTGCATAGGGCTTTTCGCGGATCGATTGTCACCTAGTTGCTTTACTTTAAGAGATTAAATAGATGAAAGGGCAGTGCCAAGCCTAATCTCCACTAAAGCAAATGAGGCAAAACTCCCAGTAGGGAGAAAAATTCTCGAACGGTGGTGAGAAAAAACTCCCCAGTGGGAAGAAATCTCAGGAGGAACCCGGCTAAGGTGGGGAAGCCCATCCTCTGCAGGGTAGCTAATTAATAGTAAAATGAAGTAATAATATAATGAATGGCAAAAGGATTTCAATTAAAGCCCATGTAAACAGAGATGTCTGTAGCTCCAGGTAGAGGAATGTTGAAGATGGTGCAAATCTACTTCGAGCATGTTGTGTTGGTCGGGAATAATGGGTCTTGGCATGGATAACCAGTGGTCGGTTTGACGAGAGGTTGATGCTGCAAAGACAGACTTGTATTAAGACTTGTCAAACGTGGTGCACGGAGTGGATGTACGAAATGAAGCTTTTGATCGGAACTACGTCGAGGGAATCGAAAATCTTGGGGCTGCTTCTGCATGAGAAAGTGAAACGAACAGTGAGAAAGTAGCGCCCCTTCCAGGAAACACCAGAAATAAAAAAATATTAAATAAGCAAATATTGTTGATTCAATAAATGCCGAGTTCTCCTCATGACACCCACACACTTTGCCATCTTGGAACATACATGACTAATATGAGGTATCCAGCAGATTTTTTCATCTATTATCACACCTAAAAATGTAGAATGGTCCACTCTTTCAATGACTGCATTATTTATTACTATTTCAACTGGAATATCAATTTTACATCTTCCAAATAACATAAGTTCTCTTTCATAATATTTCGCTCGATGTCTCACTATGGGATGCACGCCTCGCTGCAGCCTCAGAAGCATTAATCTCATTACGCCAATCCTGATTGGCTGGTGAACGTGTCCGTCCGCCCAGGTGGTACACCCACCTTAAATAGCTCATGCGGACGGCACCACGTCATTCAAACACCTCTTCTCACTCGGAGCATATCTCGCGTCCAGGGCTAGTTAGCTGAACTGTCCACAGACGGATTTTCTGTCGCCGGGCGCTACTAGTTTTGGATACCTTTTTCCTTCGTCGGTCACACCAGACCGGACTCAGTGCTCTCCCGCCCTACACGGCTTGGTCAGCACTGTCCTCGACGCCTCACCACGGCACGTCGAGTACCGAAGGCTAGCACACCAGTTACCTGTCGGTTTTCTTCACTCGACGCCTCACCACGGCACGTCGAGTACCGAAGGCTAGCACACCAGCTACCTCTCTTTTTTCTTCACTCGACGCCCCACCACGGCACGTCGAGCTCCGAGCGCTAGCACACCAGCTACCTCTCGGTTTTCTTCACTCGACGCCCCACCACGGCACGTCGAGCTCCGAGCGCTAGCACACCAGCTACCTCTCGGTTTTCTGCCTCGTCTCCCGGCTTGCACACCAGCTGGCTAGGAATGGAGGCCCAAAACCCCCATACCAAGGGGTACGGAGACTCCGGGACCCGTCCCTGTCGCTGTGGGAACAAGATCTCGAGTAAAGATCCACACCAGGTCTGCTCGAGCTGCCTGGGGCTGGAACACGCCCGTATGGCTTTCGAACTTCCCGGCTCGTGCCAACACTGCGCGGTGTTTACAGCGAAAAGTCTCCGCAGACGGCTAGCCCGCCAGGCTAGCTTGTCTGGAATCGACCCCCTCCTCCCCTCCGACGGTGCTGCCGCCGAGGGCAAGCAGGATTTGGCGGTCGCTACGGCGGCGATTCCGGAGGCTAGCGCCAGCTGGGGCTCCCAGCTCGACCTAGCCGCGGATCCCCCGTGTGAGGAAGACGTCCTAGAACTGGACTATGGGGACGATGAAGATGGCGTCTCTGAACTCCTCATATCAGAGGATGAGGAAGATGACGACGTCTTCATTACTCCGGCTCGGGCCGCGCAGCCCGCGGCCTCCGTCACCTCTCGGGATGGAGATGAGAGTAGCATACCAGCTTCTCCTCTCCCCAGCTCCGACATGCTCGACGTGTGCAAACGCGCTGCTGTCCGGCTGAACATCCCCTGGCCCGTTGTCGTAGCTGAGACCACCAGATCCCGCTACGAGGGGAAGAAATTGCCCTTGGCTAAGAGTGCGACGGAACAACTTCTCCCCGTCTTCCCGGAGCTGCTAGATGAGGTTGCGCGCTCTTGGAAAGACCGCCCTTACAGCAGCAAGAGCCCAGTTCGCGGTGCTTCGTCCCTCGATTGTGAGGCGATGGAGAGCCTGGGTCTGCTCCGCATGCCTCCGATGGAGCCACTCGTGGCAGCGCACCTTCACCCCCGCCTGTCAGCGGTGTCCTCCCGGAGCCCCAGTCTGCCGTCCAAGTCGGACCGTTTTCAGTCAGCCTTGACTGAGAAGGCGTATAAGGCGGCTGCGCTTTCGGCCAGAGCGCTCAATGTCCTCTCCCTGCTCACGGCTTATCAGGCTGAGTTGTGCGAGGATTTTGTGCTAACTCAGGACCCAGCTACATGGGAGGAAATACCGGTCGTCACCGACCTGTGTCTCCGTGTCCAACGCTGCGCGGTCCAGGCCACGGGAAAAGCGCTGGGGACTATGGTCCTACAGGAACGGGCGCGGTGGCTCAACCTCGCCAACCTGTCGGACAGGGAGAAGGATGACATCCTGGACATGCCCATTGTCCCGGAGGGGATCTTCGGTTCCGCGTTGGCTTCTATGCAACGGCGGTGCGAAGCTAAAAAGAAGGAGGATGAAGCTCTCAAGCTCTGCCTCCCTCGAAAGCCCCCTGCTCCTCTTCCGCCTGCTCAGCGTAAGACCTTTGCACAGGCTGCTTCACAGGATTCGCAGTTTAAAATGCCGAAACTGCGGAGGCCTCAGCCCGCCCCGCCTGCTCCGCCAGGTCGGCCCGGCTGGCCTAAAAAGCCCTCGGCCCCGGCTGTAGCTGCGCCTGCGCGACCCGCGCACACCGCCAGCAGCCAGGCCAGGAAAAAGAAGAGAGCGGCCTGACTCCCCCTCTCTCCTCTGGTGACGCAGCTGGAAGTTCCCCGTTCTCCGGCTCCACCTGTTTGGCTTTCGGGCGTGCACCCAGGGGCTCCCCACGCCCCTATCTCCCAGCTGCCTCGGACCGTGCCAGTGCAAGCCGGGAGAGATGGACATTTGACGTCGCGGGGTTTAGCGGTTGCCCCCCTCTCATGTCCACAAGCACGCACATACACAAATGTTTTCACAAAGAGAATAAATTGTGTCCCGCTGTCGCAGCCAGGCCGAGTGCCGAGGGCGCAGCTAAAAATAAAGAAAGCCAAATCTGTCAAAATAAGCACGCCACCCGGGGGCCTTGTCATTCCGCCACAGGAGAACGCCACCGCACTGCGGCTGCGCCCTCTTGTGGTGGGAGGACTGCAGGGCACGTCACCCGGGGGCTGTGTCATTCCGCCACAAGAGGGCGCCACCGCACTGCGGCTGGGCCCTCTTGTGGTGGAAGGGCTGCGGTGCACATCACCTCTCGCCCTCAGATGGCGGAGATGGGTCGCACTGGCAGCCCCACCCTGGGTGTTGAGGACGATTTCGAGGGGGTACAGGCTGCAATTCGCCGCTGTCCCCCCGCGATTCGCCGGCGTTATACACTCCCAGGCGCGGGGAGAGTCAGCTCGTGTTTTACAGGAGGAAATTTTCTCACTGTTAAACAAAGGAGCAATCTGTGTCGTCCCTCCCGCACAATGTCAGAGCGGTTTCTACTCCAGGTATTTCCTAGTCCCCAAACGGGGGGGGGAACGGTATTCGCCCTATCCTGGATTTACGGGCTCTGAACAAATATCTCAGGAAGTACAAGTTCAGGATGCTCACACACGCATCCCTGTTGCGTCTTGTACGTCAGAACGATTGGTTCACTTCAATCGATCTGAAAGACGCGTACTTCCACATTCCAATCTATCCTCCCCACAGAAAGTTTCTGAGGTTCGCTTTCCAGGGGATCTGCTACGAGTATCGCGTGCTCCCTTTCGGTCTGTCATTAAGCCCGAGGGTGTTCGTGCGGTGCACGGAGGCAGCAATAGCCCCGCTGAGACGGCGGGGCATCCGTCTGGCCACTTACCTGGACGATTGGCTGCTTTTAGCGCAATCGGAGCAGGAAGCCAGGGCGCACACGCGTATTCTCACACAGCACCTAGTCGATCTGGGTTTTGTGATAAACGCGGAGAAAAGCATGCTGTCCCCAGCGCAAGATGCTATCTTTCTGGGGTTATCCCTGAATTCGGTGTCTTTCACAGCTCGCCTCTCGGCGGAACGGGTGAGAGCTTTCAGGGCATGCCTCGCGCTTTTTTATCCAGGCAGGTTTGTTCCATTCAGATTGTGTCTTCGGTTACTCGGTCTGATGGCGTCTGCCATCCTCGTGATCCGTCTCGGTCGCCTCCACATGAGAGAATTCCAGCTTTGGGTGGCCTCATGCGGGCTAGATCCCGTGCGTCACGGCACGCGGAGAGTCTTGGTTACACTGGAATGCGCCAGGGCGCTGCGTCACTGGCGGACTCCGTCCTTTCTGACCCAGGGGGTCCCAATGGGCTCGGTCCTGTCCAGGAAGGTGGTCACTACAGACGCCAGCCTGACGGGCTGGGGCGGAATTCACGGGGGCCAGTCTGTGAGGGGCCGCTGGAGTGTGGGCCTCCAGCAGTCTCACATAAATTTTCTGGAACTTTCAGCGGTGTTCCTCTCCCTGAAACATTTCCTTCCATCTCTCATGGGTCATCATGTCCTGGTGAGAACGGACAATACGACGACGGTGGCGTACATCAACCGTCAGGGGGGGTTGCGCTCCCGTCAGTTGCACATGTTGGCACGCAAACTGATCCTGTGGAGCTGCGGCCGTCTCCTCTCCTTGAGAGCGACGCACGTCCCGGGGGTCTTGAACACAGGCGCGGACCTATTGTCCAGGGGTGCGCCGGTGTATGGGGAGTGGACTCTGCACCCGGAGATTGTGGAACAGATATGGGCCCGGTTCGGTCGGGCCGCGGTAGATCTGTTCGCGGCGAGAGAAAACGCGCAGTGCGCGCTGTTTTACTCTCTGCGCGGCATGGATGCTCCCCTTGGCATAGACGCACTAGCGCACGTCTGGCCGCACGAGCTTCTTTACGCGTTCCCTCCCCTGGCCTTGATATCCCCCACTCTGTCCAGAGTGAGGGAACGTGGTCACGCACTGATATTGATTGCTCCGCATTGGCCGGCGATGCATTGGCTAGCGGAAATATATCGGTTACTGTGCGCTCAGCCTTGGCAGCTCCCGCTGCGCAGGGACCTGCTATCGCAGGGGGGGGGGGCGATCCTCCACCCGCACCCGGAACGCCTGGCGTTGTGGGCGTGGCCCCTGAGTGGCTCAGTCTCTCGGCTGTGGGATTGTCACAGCGTGTGATTTCCACTATACAAAACGCTAGGGCCCCATCCACTAGGTCTTTGTATGACTGTAAGTGGAGGGTGTTTGAGGGGTGGTGTCACAGGAACGGCCACGTTTCTTTTCAGTGTCCGGTGAGTGCTATATTGTCATTCTTGCAGGACCTGATTGACAAAGGCAAATCCTTCTCCACGATTAAGGTGTACTTGGCGGCTATCGCCGCCTGTCACGTGGGGTTTGAAAAGCGAACGGCGAGTCAGCACCCACTGGTTTGCCGTTTTATGAAGGGAGCGCGCAGGCTTCTCCCCGTGTCCAGACCACTGGTGCCACCGTGGGATCTGGCTGTGGTTCTGGAGGGGCTTAAGGGCCCTCCTTTTGAGCCACTGGAAGGGGCAGACTTGAAGCACGTGTCTTTCAAGGCTGTGTTGTTGCTGGCTCTGGCTTCAGCTAAGCGAGTTAGTGACATCCATGCGCTTTCGGTGCATCCGTCATGCGCTCAGCTCTTCCCGGGAGATGTAAGGTTGATTTTGAGGCCCAACCCGGCTTTTGTGCCTAAGGTGGTGGGCTCATGTTCTCCAATTGACCTTCTGGCCTTTGCTGCCTCAACAGAGGAGCAGCAGTCGCACGCGTTATGTCCAGTCCGTACGGTGCGCATGTACATGGACAGGACTAGGGGATTCAGGAGGAGCGATCAGCTGTTCGTCTCCTGGGCTAATCCTCATAAAGGAAAACCTATCACTAAGCAGCGCCTATCCCATTGGGTGGTGGAGGCGATTGCTTTGGCCTATACGTGTCGGGGTTTGCAGCCGCCTGTGGGCATGCGGGCGCACTCGACTCGGGGCTTGGCCGCATCCTGGGCCTTATTCAGGGGAGTTTCTGTTCAGGACATCTGTGCAGCGGCGAGTTGGTCCTCGCCTCTCACTTTTGTCCGCTTTTATAAGCTGGACGTTTCCGCCCCGTGCGTGGCACGCGCGGTTCTGCTGTCCTGACTGGAACAGAATTGCTTCTCTGTGGGTTGGTGGACGCTGGATAAGCTTGTCTGGCAATACGGGAGCTACGATATCCCATAGTGAGACATCGAGCGAAATATTATGAAAGAGAACTTTAGGTTATTTACATAACCCCGGTTCTCTGAGTAATATGAGTGAGATGTCTCACCAGACAACCCTTCTTGCTGGGGCGAGTGAGAAGAGGTGCTTATCTTGAATGACGTGGTGCCGTCCGCATGAGCTATTTAAGGTGGGTGTACCACCTGGGCGGACGGACACGTTCACCAGCCAATCAGGATTGGCGTAATGAGATTAATGCTTCTGAGGCTGCAGCGAGGCGTGCATCCCATAGTGAGACATCTCACTCATATTACTCAGAGAACCGGGGTTATGTAAATAACCTAAAGTTTTGTTTTGTCCAAATTTAGAGACAATTTATTTATATAACCAATTCTTCAATTTGTTCATTTCTTGTGTGATCTCTTGTAGAAGCTGCTGCAAATCCTCACCAGAACAGAAAATATTAGTATCATCAGCAAAAAGTACAAATTTCATAATTTTTGATACTCTACAGATGTCATTAATGTGCAGATTGAAGAGAACAGGCCCTAGTATTGACCCTTGAGGTACACCACATGTGATGACCCTACCAGTAGAAATATAATCGTCAATTTGGACAAACTGAAACCTGCTACCAAGATAGCTTTTCAGCCATTTCCTCTAATGCCATATTTCTCCATCTTTTTTAACAACACATCATGGTCTATTGTATCAAAGGCTTTTTTTTAAGTTGAAGATTCCAATAGCAAACTTCTTTTTATCAAGACAATTCGTTATTTCTTCTATTACATCAATTAATGCATATGAATTATGCATTTGTTTTTATATTTCTTATATTTTGCTTTGTCATCAGTAATTCTAGATTAAGATCTTCTCGGCTACGAGAGGCATATGGGAGGTAGGGAGGTGGCTAGTGTGAGCTGAAACGGAGGTGAGGGGAAAACTGGCCGAAATAGTTGATGAGAGGAGCGGACCTGTTGGAGGAAGAAGCGCAGAATTAGTAACTTGGGAAACGGGGAAGGGGCGAGAAAGAGGCTAAAGGAGCCCAGAAGCCAGGCTTTGACTGAAAGGATGGGGATGGAGGGGGATGCATGTGCACGGGGCAAAAGTGCAGCCTGTGAACACAGGAACAATAAAAAAAGGGGACGAAAAGAGACTAAAGAGATTTTAAACTGAGGGAGCAGGCACAGGGTGGGGGGGGGGGGGGGTGGCTGGCTGGTTTTACGGAAGGGGTGACTTCCACTGAATCTGGAGATGGAGGCTGTCGCCGAGCGTGATGACGTGGCGCTGGGGACGTTGATGGTGGAACCCGGTAATGCTGTGTGGTCTGCATACATCTGGTCTGCTCATGTGGAGGATCAGCTGCATTGCCGGGGGAGTCTTTTTATAGTTTTTAGTAGTCTGGCCTTGTTGTTGGAGCAGTGGAAGGGGATTTTCTTCTGCTTGAGCACCCGATGTAGTCTGGTGAAGGTTGAACGTGGAGCCTGGGATGAGCTTGAAGTGGTAAGCCTTGCTGGGGAGCCGCAGGCTCTCGCTTCTGAGTGTCGCTGGTGAGGAGAGGTGTAGCTACTGCAAGATGGAGGTCTGGAATTGCTACACCGCGGAGCCCTCAGTCGTCATTGCGGGGGTAGCGTGGTTCAGAATGTGAGCACCCCAGTTGGGGCGAGCAAGTGATGCTTCGTGGTGGAGGTACGAAGATGGCACAGTACAGGCGGGTGCGTGGAGGAGAAGAGGGAGTTGCAGGAACGGAGTGGGAAGATTCTTCGGGAGCCTTAGAGTCTTGGTTTTATTCTCCGTCCGAGGGACTCTGCGGGATTTAGCCTTTCTTCAGGTAAGCAAACTTTTGCTGTACGCTTGGCTGTCTGGTTTGCGAGTAAACAACATAGTATTGAGAGGACAGGGATTGTGGGAATGAAGGCGGTATATTTAGGCGTGCAGACGAATAGGAAGGCGCATTTGGAGGGGTCTTGTTCATTGACCTCTTTTATTGGGAATACCCTTAAATAGAGCCTGTCTGGCAATGTGAAGTAGGCAAAAAGCGGCACATGATGCTGCAATCTAAGGAAATTCAGGAACAAATAAGAAACAAAGGTGTTGACATTTATCAGTTTGGAAAGGGTTGCAAAGTCATTTTAAAGGCTGTGGGACTCCAGTAAACCAAAGTTAGAGCCATCTACAAACAGAGTGTATCTCTCCAGGAGTGGCAGGCCTGCGAAAACTCTTCCAAAAGCATATCAACAATTCATCCAGGAGATCATCAGAGATTTCAGACAAACATATAGAGAACCGCAGGCCTCATTTGCCTCAATTAATTAAAAAACGGCATCCATGGGAGCACTCCAAGCAGAAAACGACTGCTGTCCAAAAATAACAGAAAAGCTCCTCTTTGCCAAAAAAAAAACATCTTGATGACTCTCAAGATTTTTCCTTTTGGAAGACATGAATCATGTCACATCTGGCAGAAAGGTTTCATAGCATTCCTCAATAAGAATATCATACCAGCAATCTAATGCAGTGGTGGTAGTAGTATGATGGTCTGGGTCTGCTTTGGTACCTCTAGATCTGGGCAACTTGCCTTATGGAATGATAAATTCTTCTCTATACAAGAAAATCTAAAAAATAAAAAAAAAAGTTTGGCCATCAGCTTGTTACCTAAAGGTGAAGCGCAGCTGAGTTATGCAGTAAATCAAAGATCTGAAGCACAAAATTACATCTAAAGCTGAATGGCTAAAAGGAAGCAATTGCAACTTGACTAAAAATCTAACTGAGATGTTGTGACATGAGCTTAAACAGGCCGTAAATGCAAACACAAACGTTTGTTAGCGGTTTTGTAAGGATTTGTCCTTGCAGTCCCTCATCATGCTGCATTCTTCGCCTCCACCTTAACAGGCAACAGGTGTGGCTCGTTAAGGGGGAGGTGAAGGTTTGTTATTTAAGGGTTGGTTGCACCTTGGATCAGTGCAGCAATATTTTGTTTCCTGGAGCCCTGCTATCTGTGTGAACGTGTGCTGCTGCTCCCTTCCTAGTCTTTATTTTGTGATTTAAATTAAAGAGTTTTATATTTTATACTCTGCCTGTGCGTTTGGGTCCCTTGTCCTGCTTTTGGGTACATGGTCCCAGTGCCCGCCGACTTCTCGCCTTCTGCCGGCGGGACTAAACCATGACCGGTTGTAGCCCCCAAGAGCGGCACAACCTGTTCTGAAGTTTGTGGGGGGCATTACTATATTCATATGGGTAATATACTGTAGGTTTTGAATACTTCTACCTCAAATGAATGAATTGATAATTTAAAAGTTGCATTCTGTTCTATTTTGTTCTTACTCACATTGTCTCAGCCTTCTAATAAAATTAGTTGGATCATCTGAAGTGATTAAATTTGACAAATGAGCAAAAATAAAATTTAAAAAAAACATTGTGAAGGGGGTAAATACTTTTCACAGCACTAGTTTACTTTTACATTGATTAATTGTTCATTAAATCACAATGTGATGCATATTTATGCAAAATGCGAATATGCCTTTTCAGGATCTCTGGCAAGACTGGGCTTGTAAAAGTCAGTTTGACTCTTGAAGTGTAAATTTATTTTCTTGTGCATATTGCTGCCGAGTCATCTTTCTCATATTTTTTTAAGCATTATAATACACAGAAATAGGATGACAGTTATATGGCGTTTAAGTTGAATTTTATGCCAATCCTAATGTCTGCAGGTATATTCTGCCAACAAATATGACTAGGAACCACAATAACCATGCCAGTAGTATATTTTTAATGAAAATTAACGTTCTCCCTTGTAGTCTAGCTGTAGTCTAACTCTGCACACCTGGAAAATCAGCACTTTACTCAAAACTTAATGTTTATATTGAGAAATATTCCAAAATGCTGTCCATTAAAATGGAATTATTCTACAAAAAGGATTATTTCTTTCTTTCTACTTTGTTTCAGCATGCACGAAATAGAAGCAAGATAAAGATGACTTCCTGTTGTTTTCAGGAGACAACAACTGCCCTGTTTTTGACTATTTAACCCTTTGCAGAGAGGAATTTTCTGTCTAACTGCTAGATTAATCTGCTTGGAATCCATTGCTTTCAGTCACTGATGGAGATTGTTCCACCAGCAATAGAACATTCTGGATAAGAACATTCCAATCACTTTAATGCTTATCTTACTCCAGAAGGGGTTAAACGGTGACTTAATCTACTGTAGCCTAATATGATGCAGTCATTTCATCATTGACTGTACCTCGCCTGCTTTTATCTCTCTCTCTCTCACTGTGTACTGCCAATTTCACAAAATAAGCACTAGTGAAATATCATGTGATGCATTTTAAGTACTATTTCACATTAGTCTCTCAATGGCGATCGACTGCGACAGGCGCTCTGTAAATTAGGTTTTTACCGGGAGCAGTGAATGCAAATTTTTTGTTACGACTGAGGTGTCCTGTGTTTCTTTGTCTTTCATGTGGGAACCATGGACTGGGGATCTGGAAAAAAAATCGCCTGAGTCTAAAATGTATGCGGCAGTAAATTTATAACACGAGTCTATTTTAAAAGGGGCCAATTTGAGTTCCATATATGGAGAAGTCAATGTATTTCAGGGGGTCAAAATGCTGGAACACTTGACCTTTCCCCAAAAGGCGGCCACATTAGTTTCCTTTATTCCCTTTGCAAAATGTCCACTGTGAAACATCGTGGCAGATTGACAAATGGGTCAATATGTGACACAAAGCATGATTGATTGGTGAAATAAATAACCTTTTCCTTTGGAATCAAAATTCTGGACATGGTTAATCCACGTAGATGGTTGAATGAATGGCAAGTGGTGCTGGTAATACAATAAAATACATATGGGGAGAAAAAATGTAGAGGTTGTGGCTATAAAAAGTCAACATTTATTTACAACTGAAATTCAACACATCTCTCAGTCAAATTAAGGTGACTTAACTGCCTGCCATGCAAGATGAACTAATAAAAACCTCAAAAGATAAATTCCTGACTGGAATAGCGTTCTGCTCCTAATGTGAATTAAAGACTGAACAAATTACCCGTTAATGTAGAATTATGCAAATTTAAATTAAAAATCTGGTGGGGAATAAGATGATCTCGATGTGACCACAATACGGCAGTTAAAAGATCAGCCGTTTCTAGTGCCTTCATTAAACATTATTCTGAGAGCAGTTAATTTTTCATAAGACTTACCCTCAGAGATAATAAACAGTCATTACTAAAATAAACAATCATCTTCGTGCTCATAATCCCCCCTAATTTCAGATGCAAATATTCTCAGTGCATTCACGGTTTAAGCACATTTTTAAATAGATAGTATCATTATGGAAATTGCATGCAAATAACAGGGAGAAGGAATGGTGTGTGATCGTTGGAAGTGTTTCAGGTGTAAACCCCTCTATTTATTTTATTTTTAACTAAGGGCAGGGCGTTTTTTCCTTCTAGGTGCATCAATTTGGTCTTTTATCTGTGGTCATAAATTTGGTCTTTAGGGTACGGTCATCAATTTGGTCTTTAGGTCTTCAGGTGAGAATGATTGTCAGTAAATCACAGTCACACTCAAATCATTTCTTGGGGAATCACTAGCTGCGTTTCCATTACAGTTTTCCGCAAAATAAAATCAATATTTCAAAAGATTTGATAAAGAACAATTGCGACTTGCTGCTGTTTCCACTGAAAAGTAATATGCGTAATTTACGGTAATTCTCGTAAAGTCGCGTGTCCCGCGATACTGCACACAGTATGGACGGCCAAAACATTGTGCACGTTGGCTCAGTAATGGTTGCTGCTACTGCTGTTGCCGTGGCGATTTTTAACAGAAGGTAAAGGCAGCAGGTCATTTTTCAGAGCAGAGTCCTGATGTGCGGCAGCGGTCAGGAATGAAGGATTCTGGGAGGTGATGGTGACCGAGGAGTTAGATGAACTCTGGGTCCAGAGCTTCAGGACGACCCACGAAACGCTCCATCAGCTCAGCAAGGTTACTGGACCAGATGTGGCAGCAGATGTGTCCTGTCCCAGTGAGGCGGTTCCAGCTCGGAAGCGAGTGGCTATTGCCCTTTACAAACTCGCAACCTGCGCCGAGTACGGGGTAATAGGCGAAACCTTCAGTGTGAGTAAACCCATGTCCGGTGACGTCACGTTTAGCAAAAAAAAGCGTTTCCACTACACTTTTGTAATAAAGTTCTTCATCGAGACGTCTGGAAAACCCCCTCATGAGAGCGTAAAAACGTTTTAGCGATATTTGAGGGGTTTTTTTTGTTGAAAATTGGGTGTTTCCATTACCAGTTTTTTTACCTTTTTATTTTATTTATTTTTACATTTAGGTTTAGCGCATTTCTAGTGGTAATGGAAACGCAGCTATAGAGAGACTATGGTCTTCAACCCCGACCCTCAAGGGCCACCTGGTCTAATGGGATCTGCAGCACTGGTCATGGAGATGTGTTGAATGTCTGATAAAATTAATGGTTTATTGAGGCTATAGGGCCAGACCTGAGTGGGTGATCATAATTACAAAACTAAATATGAATTAACTCAGCCAACCTACAACAGAGACACAAATACCAGATTCAAATAGTAAACAGCCATAAAAACACACGTATAATGACTCTGAGATAATTACAGAATAAAAGTGCATTAGAGCAAGACAGGGAGATGCATAAAATACAGTCTGTTGATGAGGGATCACCAAACAATGGTCCTCACAGCCAATGCGCTGGTGATGCTTTCTGCACTGCTCCTTCCTGGAGGCCAGCTGTGAACCCAGTCTGGCCAATCAGAAGTGCCAAGTGCTCAGTTAATGACCTGGAGGAAAAGAAATGCAGGTGTGGGTCTGGATTCGGGTCTGAGCACCAGACTTGATGATGCCTGCTGTAGACGGGTGTCCCCTGAGTCTGTTGTGCTGTTGCAACATTGCAGAAACACTGAAGGCAGCATTATTTCCTGTGTGAGCAAGGCATCATCCAGGAGCCAGGGACTGATGAAACATTGATGAACAGACACAATCCAGCATGATTAGTCCAGCTGTTGCCAATTCCCTCCTCAAACTGAAGGGGGGGGGGGGTACAGTCCGCTAGTGTATAAAGAGTGCCCCATAGGCCCTACCACATTATCAAATGACAGTGATTAAATATCACCCGCAGTTAACAAATCTATCAAAAATTAAACACAAATGTTTTAAATATGAACTAAAATTAATGAAATGTGAATATCACTCCTGCCTGGGTGATTAAATCCATCCATACATTATCTATATCACTTCTTTCTCACTAGGGTCATGGAGGAGCTGGAGCCTGTCCCAGCTGGCTATGGGCAACAGGCAGAAACACACAGTGGACAGCTCTTCAGTCCATCACAGGGCTCACATACCATTCACCCGCACCCACAGCAATTCAGAGTCTAATTTACCCTGGCATGCATGTCTTTAAACTATGGGAGGTATGCATGTCTTTAAACTATGGGAGGTAACTGGAGTACCTGGAGGAAAGCAAAGCAGAATTATACTATACTATATTAGAATTAATATTAGAATTATACTATAGGAAATAAATTAAAATCCATACACTGTCAGAGTGTAATGGTCCCAAACGCCCCCTCTGTGATGTCATGGAGGGATCCTATCTAGTTCAGGGTGGTTTTTGAGGCAAGTAGGAGCCCAAGAGTATGTGAATTTTCAGCATCTTCGACTAAAAGGGAAGACCATTTTTGGTTTGTGTGCATTGTTTTGTCCCCACTGGATACCCTTGCTAAATGAACTTAGATGTTTACACCATGGATAGTTCTCTTATCGATGAAACATTTACTCATACGCTTTAATACAACCATGCTAAAATGTTATATTGTGATTGTCTGTGGCTGGATGTTTTGTGCCTATTTGGGAAATAGACTAAGTGTCACAGGGCATAAATGTTGGGGTTAATTAAGTAATGAAAGCTGTACGTTGGCATAAAAACCAGAAACAAACTGACAACCACCATGCTTCAGTCTAATGTTTCACCGGAAGGGAGAGAAAAATGGCTGTCGTAAACATTCTAGCTAAGCCCCTTTCCAGAGATGCAGTAAATCCTCTGCCCGCCTGAGTCTTAGGGTGCTTCAGAGCGAAGGTGAGCCATTAGGCATGAAGAGCTGAGGCTTAAACAAGAAACAGCCCTCCACTCTTACACCTGGGGGTTCGAGAGAAAGGCCATGCAACGCTGACTCAAATCCTCCCCTTCTCTGCCCACTCCTGCCTTTCCCCCACAGCCCTGCGGCATGTCGGTTTTATATAGCTCTGTTCTCCGCCCCTTGATGTGCCAGAAAGCCCATTGGTGGTCGAGTGACCTGCTATGGGCTGAATCACCACTCAATGACCACAGGCCTGTATCTCCAGAGTGGATGTTGCTCTTCCCTAGTGCTAAAACACTTTGGCTCGGAGACAACAGGCGCAAAATAACTCGGTTGATACAGTTGGTAATCATACTTTTCAAAGACCGAACGTGGCAGAATTAATGGTGAACATTTGGCTGAAAATAGGGGAGGCACAAAAAAATCCCTTTAAACTGATGACTCATCTTGAGCAGTTTTAGATAATTTTCCTTTATTATTATTTATTTATTATTACTTATCATTTATTATTAAAAATCTTTCCAAATTTTAGAATGATCAGTTGACAGGTCAACATGAAGCTTCTTCCTATATGCAATATTAGGGTGATTAAAAAAATAAATGCTCTCAGAAAAATTTATTCACAAGGTAGCCAACGGGGTAGACAACTCAGGTATTTTCCACAATAGTTTGTGGAATATGATGCAATGCAGGGTATGCTTGAATGTTCGAAGTGGTGATGATGATGATGATGATGGATTCTCGTATAGAGTTCGACAAATAAGTATCCTCTGATTAATGATGTGTCCTTTTGTGTGATATAAGTCCAATTCCAGAACAGCAGCCGCAGCCCCAGACCTCACAGGTGTACTCGGAGAAGTCTGGTGGAATTAGCATTCAGCTTCCTCTGATCTCTCTTTGCAATCGGGAATGTGGTTCTGTTATCCTCAAATGACTGAACGCCCTTTAGGCAGGTGTTGCGCTATGTCGCACAAATTTCAGCACTGCTTTCCAAACTATCCGGGCTAATCACACAGACCTTGAAGTTGTGCTTAAGAGTGTCTTTGTATTGGAGCCTAGGTCTCCCTAACACTCTCTTCCCATTGCTGAATTGGCAGAAGAAGACAGCTTCGGGTATCCTGGAATCATCAGTTTAGGCGAGATACCTTACCCAGCAAAGCTGCACTTTAATGACTAGACTTTCCAAACTTGGAACTATACAGCGCTTTAGAAATTCGACATTGGAGACCTTGTCCTGCCACGCAATGCTGTAAATGGATCTTAAGCAGTGTTGCTGAAACTGCTCCTAAACTGTAATATGGTGACAGTAGGTTGTCCACTACTAGCCACAAGACAGAAGAGTAGTAAGAACCATGGCATAGTAGATGTTAATTTTTGTGCTCAGCTTGACGTCATGCTCATCCCACAGTCTGCGTCTGAGCATTCAAAATATGCTGCTAGCTTTGGCTATGCACAGCGTGATGTGTGATCTCGCATCTATGATTGTTGAGGTAGACTGGATGCTGCCCATGTAATAAAATTTCTCAGCAGTTTTGAATGGTGCATTGTTGATGGTAACAACTGGTTCTACATAGCTTCAGTTGGATGCTGCTGGATACAGGACCTCCGTCTTAGTAATGGTGATTGTCAAGCCAAGCCTCTCTGTTGCACGAGCAAACATAGTTGCTATCAGCTGGATGTCCTTAAGGGTGTGGGCGACCAAAGCACAGTCGTCTGCATAGAGCAGCTCACGAACCAGCATTGATAGTGTCTTTGTACGGGACTGCAACCACTGTGCCACCGTGCCGCCACAAGATCTACCACATATGTTCGTGACTGTGATTTATGAATTACATGTAAAGAGTGTGGGTTAATGCAAAATTAGGTTGAGAGGAAACAATTAAATAATATTTTATGTTTATAGTCATTACAATGCGACAGCTAAAGGACTGGAGCATGTAGGTTCCTTACACTGAAAGCCAAAGATAAGTGTGCTAAACCTTTCATAAAGTAAGGTGGAAGTAACATTGCTCCAGATAAGCCTAATGTAGCTTTATAATATATTTCAGAATTAAATTGGAAGGTCCTACAAAACAGCTTCTGACCAGCCTATTACGTGTATCAGCCCCACTCTCTCAATTAATCTCCAGATCATATCATGTGACATACATTGCTGAATGTCTTGACATATATCAAATTTTTCAATATTTCACCCCATCACTTAACACTTTAGCAACCCATGTAAATACTACATCTTTGTTGTTTTTATATATGACAGTTTATTTTTTTTATTTCACATAAAAATTGAATGCCTAAACAATTTGATATTGTAACTTCCTTTGGATTTTTTCCCTCTGGGGTTTCTTCCAATTGGTTGGTTACTTAGTAGCACATACAATCTTTTTGCTTTCCCTAGTCAAGTATGTGGAAGTTTTTGGTTGATGTGCTGGTTTGTTCTGTGACTTCTATTGAAGGACACATCCTCAGGTCATGAACTTTCATTTGCACTTGATTTGAGGTCAATCGGATAAATATTTCCAGAGATATGATCAAAAAAGTGATTTTTTCAGTTTTTGGCCCCTGGTGGCCAATCTAGAAATTGTAAATTGTCCAAAATCGACTCATTTCTTCCTCTTTATGATACTTACTTATATGCAAAATTTGGAATTTCTAATTGAAATATTACTGCAGTTATAGCGTTAACACGTAAATCAGTTTTTGGCCCCTGGTGGCCAATCTAGAGATCATAAATTTTCCAAAATCGAATCAGTTCTTTCTCTTTATGATACTTACTTATGTGCAAAACTTGAAATTTGTAATTGAAATATTGCTGAAGTTATCGCACAACAGTGATTTTTTTCAGTTTTTGGCCCCTGGTGGCCAATCTAGAAATTGTAAAATTGTCCAAAATCGAATCAGTTCTTCCTCTTTAGGATATTTACTTATATGCAAAACTTGGAATTTCTAATTGAAATATTACTGCAGTTATCGCCTTAACACCTAAATCAGTTTTTGGCCCCTGGTGGCCAATCTAGACATCGTAAATTGTCCAAAATCAAATCAGTTCTTCCTCTTTATAATACTTACTTATGTGCAAAATTTGAAATTTGAAATTGAAATATTACTGAAGTTATCGCGTTAACACGTAGTGCGGCGGCGGCGGTCGGACCCGGACCAAAAACATAATATAATATATAAATAATTATAAGAATGCTACCTCGGTTTGTTCTATGAGTCTATTATCTGAAGTTAGTTGTTGTACCAATCAAACAAATTTTATGATGGCCCATGAAATAATGGTTTGAAAAGTAATTTTTCTAAAATCAGTGACACAATTGTTTGTACAGTAAGTTTTTTCCTCAAGTTCTGCCATGCATTTTGGCAGGGATGTCATCTATGTCAGGGGACTTCCCTGAGGAGGTTCCCTGATAGCCCTTGTGACTTCTCCAATGTTGGTAGAAGACCTGGTCCCCCCAGCAATTACCTCCAAGGGATCGCCTCTAGATCCTCCTGAGACATAGATGATGGATGGTTTAGAGGGGTGTTAAAGTGCTCCGCCCAACGATTCAGGATATCTGACTTGTCAGTGAGAAGTGTCTCTCCGTTTGATGAATAAATAGGAGAACTGTTGCTAGACCTTGGGCTGTATACAGCTTTGAGGCCTTTAGAGAATAGCTTGGTGTTGTGCTTATCAGTAACCTGTTGAAGCTCTCTGGCCTTCCTTTCCCACCAAGAGTTCTTCATCTGACACAGCCATTTCTGGACAGTGTGTTTTGCATTGAGGTATGATGATTTCTTTGCAGCAGATCCTTTGTTCATGATAAAAGTTTTGTGAGCACTATATGCATATGTTCTAGTAACTCAGAGATCTGTCATTTTCGTCAAACCAGCCTTGATGTTTGCATTTCACAAATCCAAGGACGTCAGCACTGGGAGAATACACGGCGTCTCGGAACTGTCTCCGTGTGGTTTCAATCCATGCAATCAATTTTGTCTGGTAAGCCTGTCCCTGTAATTCTCACCCTTAGTGCCTCTTGGATGGATGATTCTGAGGTACTGAGCCTACACTGTGGTTTCACACTCCTGTTCTGCAACTTGGGAACTACACAGAGAGACATTTTGCTCCTCACCATTCTGTGATCAGACTAACACTCAGCTCCCTGCATTGCTCTTGCCAGCTTTACATCACAAGCATCCCTCTGACTGACAATAGCATAGTCCAGCAAATGCCATTGCTTGCATCAGGGCTGCATCCACATAGTCTTATACTTATTAGCCTATTGAAAGATGGTATTGGTGATGACCAAGTTGTGCTGACTGCTTTTTGTCAAAAAGCAGAAGCCTATTTGCATTGTTCTTTCCCGCGCCATGTTTACCAATAATATTCCTCCTGACATTAAAACTGCGACCAACCCAAGCGTTAAAGTCACCCAGGAGAACAAGCGTATTGTTCCTATGTGTTTCCTTGATGGTTTTGTTCACGTCCTTGTAAAAGGTCTCTTTCACTACATCAGCGTGGGTCACAGTTGGAGCCTAGGCGCAGAGTATGATAACCTTATGGTGTTATGGGGGGTGACGGAACACCAGGTGCTGTGACCAGTGAGAGAAAGAACTGAGAGCAGCCCTGCTAAGAGACAAACACAGAAGAGGGACACACCTCCAGTAAAACCTCTCGCATCCAAGGAGGAATAAAAGTCCGCAACACGGAAGCAGTGAGAGAGAGAATAAACAACAAGACAGAAGAGAGAAAATTTATAAAAGAAGGAATTCTAACAATAAATGGAATATAAAAAATCACTAGGAAATCAGACTAGAGATTTTTTCCGGCCGAAGTGTTAGAAACAAACAGACACTCTAGCAATAGGCGTTGAGAACCCCCAGCCCTATATATTGAGTCCAAAAAACTCTGCCCCATCTCAATCAGCCAGATGGGCCAGGAATTTGATGGAAAAGAAATCCTGGCAGGATTTATGAGGAGTATGTGTTGTTTAGGGTCACTTTTCAGTGCGGGAGATTACCACTGTGCCTGAGTAGGAGTGCTCAGTCGCTCATGCAGGATACATGAGCATATATGAGGATACATACATAGTGCTGAATCTACTTTTGTCTATGGCAAGCAACCATCAGACGTGGGCCACCTGAGCACAGGATTGTGGCTGCAGACTTCAAGCTTCATCCACAGCTTCTCCCCGTCACCCCTCCCCCATTGACAAAGGACTTTGATGAGCGGATGACATATTGTTGAAAAGCCATCGCAGTGTCAGAGGATGACCTGCTCCTGAGTGGGTTATAGTGAGGACGGTGTCTGCGCTCCCAGTCCCACTCTCACGTCCTATACGATTCATTTGCTTTCTAGTGCAAAGGTTGCCTCGAGGGTAGCGGCCCGCAAGGGTGCAAGTTGAATTTCGGAGTTGCCTTCTCCTAGGTGACTGCCTTCCCAGGCTAAAGCGCTTCTCCTGCCCGCAGAAAGATTGCATGCTAGTCATTGGCTTGCAAGGAGCTCATCTGCCCTTTTTCAGGTCTTGCTTTTCATCCTGCTGGGTGACATGCAAAGCTCCTCACCAAATGTGGGGGGAGCCAGTTTAGACCCCGACCACTACTCCATGTGGCAGATTGTACTGGGTTACATGGCATCAGTAGGAGGGTGAACTACCCTGACCTGATCTGAGATTTAAAGTAAAACCATTTTTAACCACACATATCCACAATTTTGAATATTATAGTATACTAGAGTATGTTGTGTTAAATGTATTTTTTGTCTTCGCATAATATGGATTGCTGGCCCCAACTGATAGACCTGAGTGCTGTTGGAGTAAATCCATTATTACTAACAAATATGATTGAAAACATGTAAACTTTAATCAACATACAAAAGGGATTTTTTGTGCGTCCCCTTTTTTAATGCACAGCAGGTGCACCTGGATGTAATATACTGAAATATCATTGCATTGCAGTATTTAGCAATATACTGTAAGATCATGAGTAGGAATGATCACTGCAGTCAAGTCTTGCACTGCACTTTTGAAAAGTTGGCATTTTGAGATTGAGCGGTGAAATCCATGAGTTTTCAAAAATTCCATGTATTTGTCCCAGAATATTGCTGTATATTCCATTTTGTAGAGTCCAAAAACACAACTTTAGAAATATCAGTTATTTTGCATTTTACTGCAAAAAAAAATCAAACAAAATAAATGTATTAAATGTGCTTTTATATGTTGTGAGGAATGAGTTGGACATACAAACGGGGGTTTTCTATCTCTATGACCTTTTCCTTCTCCTATCGCTGAATGGCAGTACTTGTCGGAGCCTTCTTGATTAAGTCAAGTGCCCCACTGCACCTGTTTTGTTTCAGCCAGAAGGCAACAACAGGGAACCACTGTCACTGGCACTTCCTTAAGGGGGAGAAAGTGAAAACAAGTCAGGTTATCAGATTTCTGGTTCGTAGACTATGGGTAACAGGTGAGGGTGAAATCAAAGTGGGTGAAGAGTGACCACTGGGTCTGTCTGGGGTTTAGTCATGTGGCAGAACTTAGCTGACTAAGGTTCCAATGTTCTGTCCATATGAGGAAGGGTATGCTTGCCCCCTCAAGCTAGTGCGTACATTCTTCAAATGCCAACTAGATGGCAAGCAGCTCGTAATCCTCGATGCAGTAGTTCCTGTCCACAGATGCCTGTCTGCAGGAGAAGGTGGCGCAGGGATGGATCGTGATATGAGATGGGAAGAAATATGCAATATGAAAAGGAACATGGATGTAGTGGAGCAGAGCGAGACAATAATTAATCAACAAACAAAAATGGGGCTTAAACTGACACAGATGGCTGGAATGCAAGGAAAAAACAATTATGAATACACTCAGGATGTGATACATGCTTGCTTGTATTTTTTCACAGGTACAGACCCACTTTGAAGGCTTTTCTTTTCTTGCAGATGTTTTTTCACCAAATCTGTTCTTATGAAATAGATTGACTACATTAGAGTTCCATAATTCAGAGCTGTATTAAAATTTAGACCAGATACAGGCGATTGTATTCAGTTTGCTGAAAGATGCAGACTTATGAACAAGTAAAAAAGTAATACATTTCTGATATTACACCGACACAGAATGTGTCTGAGGTTTGCACAGTGTTTACTTCTCCATCAGCCTCAGAAGATTAATGTTTAACATAGTAAGAACTAGAACATGCTTCACCAATCCTAAAGCTAGGGTGGGCTACCTGTAAGTTTAGACAACAATATCAAGTCAGTATTGCTTTTCATTACAATTTCACGGAGGAGAGAAGTGAAGGCTGGTTTCTTTATTATTGCTTCGATTAAAATGTTTTGAAATTCATGGTTATTTTTATCAATACTCACGTACATGAACTTTTTGAATGGCGAGGATCATGGAATATGTTTATTCCTTCAAAATTGTAAGTCACTGATCCAGACCTCAAGGGACTTTTGTTAGACTGAATACAGGCCACTGGTTTGGTTAAAGATGCAGACTTATTAAGTAAAAAAGCAGAGGGGAATCCTCAGGGCCTTCTACGTCTTCAGAGAAGGCCTAAAAAAATCTGGACCAAAAAATAGGGGTATTAAATAAAAAATAATTATTGTTTTTAAAATCTCGATCTCATTTAACTTAATACACTGAACAAAGATAAAAACACCCCAGGTCAATTTCTTTTTTTGTTTTTATTAAAGGGGACCTATTATGCTGATCCTTCTTTTAATACATATAGGTAATTTTATAATGTTGGATGTCCGTACTCAACCTCTGAAAAGTTTCGAAACATAAGATACAGGGGTTTTGCCATAATCCAAGAACATGATTTCGTGAACAAGATTTATTTTCTGAACAGCTCCTCCCAAGATCTTTACAAGATCTGGGCAAAACCTGACGTCAGGTTGTGCCATCCAATTAGTACAGTACAAAGCCAATCACGGCGCTAGACCTGCCCACACCGGAAGTGATTCTAGCAGACATGAACAACCGCAGATCATACTATGTCTTCATAGCATCTACACTTCCAGAAATACAAAGAAGAACCGCAGATCATTTGAGGTACAGCTTTGTCCGTATCTCTCCCAAAGCTGCTCCTGAGTTACAGGAGGCTAGCAGGACCGCTAACGACAGCACTAACAACTGGCCTCAAATGTAAGCTTTGTAAAATATCTGAAGATAAAGCCTGAATCAGTTGCGACTGTCCGCGACTCGCAAGCTATGTTTCCATCCACTTTTCAATGGAGTTATCTGAAGTTCGGCCAAAAATATTAATGCGTACAAAAGGAGTATGACCTACTGTCGACAGGAAAAGTTGAAAGACAATTATTACAAGCTTGTGGATTTCAATAGGAGTATAGTGAAAAATCAGGAAGGTTATTAGCTCACCAACTCAAAATAAAATCTGCCACCCAGCAGCACACAAATTAAAAACAGCTCAAATAATGTGACTGTAATCCCATCTGAAATTAATAATATCTTTAAAGAATATTGCTCAACTTTGTATCAATCAGAAAGCCCACGAAATCATATGGAAATGGAAAAGTTCCTTGAGGACCTTTGATTTCCCAATATTAACAGTGATCAAAAAACAAAACTTGATCAACCATTGAGTTTGGGAGAGATATTGGAATCAATTAAAGCTATGCGAAGCGGCAAATCTCTGGGTCCGGACGGCTTTCCTATTGAACTTTTAAAGAAGTTCTCAGATAAGTTATCACCACTTTTGCTTAATATGTTTAAAGACTCTTTAATTCATGGTGTGTTGCCTCAATCTCTTACAGATGCTTCAGGCACTTTATTGTTAAAACCTGGAAAGGATGCGAACGAATGTGGATCACATCGCTTCTTAATGCAGATTGTAATATACTAGTGAAAGCCCTTGCCATGCGTTTAGAAACGATTATACACCATGTAATTTCTGATGACCATACTGGTTTCATTAGGAATTGCCATTCCTTTTCTAACATTTGTCGCCCATTGAATGTTATTTATTCTGCTGCTTCAAGTGAGATCCCAGAGATGGTTATCTGACTGGATGCACAGAAAGCATTTGATAGGGTTGAATGGCCGTATTTGTTTAGAACTTTGGAGAAATTTAGTTTTGGCTCTAACTTTGTTGCCTGGATAAAACTTCTTTACTCTTCGCCCAGAAGTTCTGTCATTACAAATGGACTAAATTCAGAACACTTCAATCTATATAGAGGAATTCGTCCAGGTTGTCCGTTAAGTCCGCTAATATTTGCTTTAGCTATTGAACCTCTATTCATTGCCTCGAAAGTATCCCCTCACATTCAAGGAATCCATAGATGGGGTACAGAGCATAGAGTCTCGCTTTACGCGGACGATTTATTAGTTTACATATCTGACCCGTTGAAATCTGTCCCTGCATTAGTTGCCATCCTCAAGCGCTTTGAGGTATTCTCTGGATATAAACTACATTTTTCAAAAGCGAATTCTTTCATTTGAAGCCGTCAACAACCGATACAGAAATACAACTGCCTTTTCACAACTGTAATTCAGAATTCAATTATCTGGGTATCAATATCACCCAAAAATGTGATAATCTATATGATAGGAACTTTTCCCCTCTAATCAATCAGATTAAATCAGATTTTGACAGATGGAAAACTCAAACCTATCTTTAATTGGCAGAGTTAATTCAATTAAGATGAATGTCTTACCGCGTTCTTATATTTGTTTCAGTGTTTACCTGTGTTCTTATCCAAACGTTTCTTTACAGTGCTGGATAGACATACCCTTGGTTTTTTATGGGGTAACAAACATCCAAGGATTAGTAAAAAATTAATACAAAGACATCAATCACAAGGTGGACTATCTCCCCCTAACTTCAGATATTATTATTGGGCGGAAAATTTACAAAAAATAATATACTGGCTTAAATTCCCTCAAATAAGCTGGTGTCTAAATGAAGCTATATCTTGTTCTCCCTCTTCTTTAGTAGCACTTAAAACTTCCAAATTACCTTTCTCCCCGAGACAACACTCAAGCAACCCTATAGTAATTACGATTTTGAAAATTCTAGCACAGTTTCGTACAAATTTTGGCTTCATAAATATGTCCACTTTAGCTCCTATTCATGATAATTACCTTTTTCCTTCCATCTAAACTAGACTCTGCATTTTCCTTATGGCATAAAAACGGTCTCTCTAATAATGGGCAGTTATACATTGATGGGATATTTGGGACCTCCGGGGATGTATTTGAAAAATATAATATTCCTCAATCCCATTTGTTCCGTTACTTTCAAGTACGACATTTTGCTAAATCAAATAATCCAAACATTCCAAACTTACCACAAAACTCAACATATGAGACCATTGTGAAAATATTCCCAAATGTGAAAGGATTTATATCCCAAATATATAAAATCATGAGTTCAATTACAGAGACTAATATTGTTAAAATTAAAGCAGACTGGAAAAAAGAATTTGATAAACCCATATCAGACTCATTTTGGAATTGGGCCCTAATCAGGATTAATGGATGCTCATGTGCACGATTAAATCTAATACAATTCAAGGTACTACATCGCCTCCACTACTCTAACTCAAAACTTTCGAAAATATACCCTGATGTAGTAGATGTAACAGATGCTATATAGCGCCCTCCATAATTATTGGCACCCCTGGTTAAGGTGTGTTCTTCAGCTTCTAATAAATTCAGTTTTTTTCTAAATAATATAGGACTACAATGAAAAAAAGAGGAAAATCCAACCTTTAATTCAAGAGCATGTATTCAGTGCGGAAAAATTTAAGAAATTTAGAAATAAAATTAAGAAATAATTCTTTTACATCAAATCATGGGTGCCACAATTATTAGCACCCCTGATACTTTGTACAACCCCCTTTTGCCAACAAAACAGTACCTAATATCCTATAATGTTTCACAAGATGTGAGAATACAGAAAGAGGGATCGTCCACCATTCCTCTTTGCACAATCTCTCTAAATCATCCAGTGACCTGGGTCCTCTCCTCTGCACTCTCATCTTCAGCTCACTCCACAGGTTTTCAATGGGGTTGTGGTCTGGGGACTGAGATGGCCATGGGAGGAGCTTGATTTTGTGTCTGGTGAGCCATTTCTGTGTAGATTTGGCCACATGTTTAGGGTCATTATCTTGCTGAAAGACCCAGTGACGACCCATCTTCAGCTTTCGGGCAGAGGCCACCAGATTTTGATTTAAAATGTCCAGTTATTTCAAAGCGTTCATGATGCCATGCACCCAGGCAAGGTTCCCAGGGCCTCTGGAAGAGAAACAGGCCCACAGCATCACCGATCCTCCCCCATACTTCACAGTGGGCATGAGGTGCTTTTCTGCATACTCATCTTTTGTGTTCCACCACTTGGAGTGTTTGTTGCTAAAAAGCTCTATCTTGACCAAAGCACACCGTCCGAGTTGAAGTCCCAGTACCACTAAGCGAACTCCAGACGTTTGCGTGTATGATTGTGAGTGAGAAAAGGTTTTTTCCGTGCATGCCTCCCAAATAGCTTGTTGGCATGTAGACAGCCCCTGATGGTGGTTTTGGAGACTTTATGACTCCAAGATGCTGCCATTTGTTGCAATTCTTAAACAGTGAGCTTTGGAGAACTTTTTATTTCTCTTACCATCCTCCTCATTGTGCGTGTGTGCGTGGTGGCAAAATAACCTTGTGTCCTCGTCCAGGCTTGTTTACCACTGTTCCAATTGTTTTAAACTTCTTAATGATTCCTCTGACAGTAGATATGGGCAGGTGCAGGTGAGTGGCTACTTTCTTGTAGCCATTGTCTGACTTGTGAAGGTTGACACACATCTGCCTTACTTGAATGGTGTGTTCCTTTGTCTTTCCCATGTTGAAGAGTGGATAACAGAAATGGCCTCTGTGTCACATCATATTTATACCCCAGGGAAACAGGAAGTAATGATTTACTAATTGAATGTCCCTAGATACTGTGATCAACTTTGTAAACTACTGTAGAAATGAAAGAAATACTTCAATTACATTTAATTCTGAGGAATTGTTACGGGTGCCAATTATTGTGGAACAGGTGATTTCATGAAAAATAATTATTTCTTAGTCAGGGATTTTTTCCCCCCTTAAAATTCACTTGAGTTGAAGGTTACATTTTTCTACAATTTTTAGTGTAAGAATATGCTTCTGCAATAAAAATTGAATTTATTTTAAGGCTTTTAACACATCTTAACCAGGGGTGCCAATAATTATGGAGGGCGCTGTAATTCGCCTGGAGATCTTACACATATGTTTTGGCTTTGCCCGCAATTAACTAACTACTGGGATACAATATTTAAAGTCCCCTCAGAGTCTCTCAATCTAAAACTTCAACCTAATTCATGGATGTGCATTTTTGGGGTTCAGGGTGACGAATGCCAAACTTTAAATACTCAGCATCAAAATATAATTTCTTTTTCAACTCTTTTAGCTCAACATAGAATATTATTGGATTGGAAATCTCCTAACCCCCCCAAGTGCCTCAACGTGGTTGACGGACGTAATTTTATTTTTAAAATCGAGGGGGCATACTGAAAAATTTAAAACCACTTGGGGCCCAGTTATTCAGTACTTTGATAACTTGAAGACTCTTGTTTTAAGATCTTAATATTTTATCTTTTTTTAATTTGGATCTTCTTATTGTGATCTAACGCATTTATCTCTTTTTATTTCCTAATGTATTTTTATTGGTTTTTTTTATTATTATATTCCTTATTTTATCGTTGTAGTTTCCTCCTATATCTTTTTTTTTGTTTGTTCTTTGACTGACTTTCTATTGATCTTACAAAACGCACAAATTTATTGGTGTATCATACTGAGATGTTTAATAGTATAAGCAGTGTATCATGGGTTTCGGAGATGGGATTTGGTGGGAGAAGGATTTAAGGGGAGGAGGGTGTGGAAGGGAAAAAGAAAGGGGGGGAAAGTACTTTTCTTTTTTTTTCTTCTCTCTGGATTTTGTCAGATGTATAATTTTGTGTGAACATAAACCTCATTTGACGCAAACGTTTTATACTTGTTTGTAAGTAGGATGATGGTGCAACGATGATGGTGCGCTACTTCTGAAAAGAGCTGCGGACCACTGCTGGTTGATACAAGGCGGGGAATAAACCCTATATGTTTATATAGGTTCTCTCTGTGTGGGAATTTAAGAATCCTTGTCATTTCATCCCTGTAGGAAAAAGTCTGGGATCTTTAGTTGCTAAACAAGCATCTCAGATAAAAGACAAGTGTCTGTTTATTAAAACTGTGAACAGAAATGTAGACTTTGTCTTCAAATTCATTAACCACAGTGAAATGCTCAAATTGATGCGGGGATGAAAATTACTTTTGAAAGGCATGTTCACTTGAGTAAATGTTCATCTGTGTACTTTTATTTTGATATTTTTGTTTTATTTTGCTACATTTAGACTAAGGACCTCTGAGCCATATTCATCTAGAAACTACATTACAGACGATAGAAAACATTGAATTTGGTGGCTGTAACAGTGTGGTGTATAACCTTTCAGTGGATGTGTATGAGCTGTAATGATGTGAATCCAGTTTAATATAATGTGATGAATCTGGCAGTGACTTAAACTTGAAAAAAATTCTTAATTGATGAAATAAACAAATCAAACCATTTTGTTTTTATACATTTCCTTCTCTTCCACTATACACAACTCAATCTTCAAAGAATGGAAATAAGTATGGCCAAGAAAGAATTGATGGCCTTGTTATTATCCCCCGCCAACACAAAGTAGGAGGGGGATATAGGTTTGACGTCCATCCGTCCGTCCGTGCGTGTGTGTGTGTGCATCCGTTTGTCCGTCCGAGAGAAAGGGGACAACTTTTCTCAGAAACTATTACTGATAAGACTACCAAATTCGGTGTTAAGCTTCAGACCATAAAAGACTTGATGGAGTTCGAAAATAAGAAGCACACGATTGGCAGGGGATGTTGTAGACCATGTCGACTTGTTGTTAATGTTTCAGGAAAAAAATTTAACAAATAGTATTAGATATTTGTGTTGATATCATAGCTCTTTTTCTTCTCTCACTTGCCATAGTTAATAATGACTGGTTTACACATAACATGCCGTTGTCACATGTCAACATGTATTTAGGATCAAATGTGATTCCAATTTCACATGTTCACGTGCAATTAATAAGTTATTGCATGAAATTCTTGTTATTTCTGCTAGGGACTTTGGACTGATATGCAGATATTACCTTGAGAATAAAAATATGAGCTGGGCATCATGTATGACAGTTGCAAAAGTAAGATATGAGCTTTTCAATAGGTATGACAAACAGAACCTGCCACTGGGTATATGAGCTATATAGGAGAAATATAACTTGTATGTACATATAAGACCTATATGTGGAAATAAAGAAGCAATATTGGAGACCTATATGCCCTCTATAAGCACATATACGTACCTGAATTTGGCTTAAATGCGGCATATATGCTGCATATAGGTTTGCATGTATGCGCATATATGTTCATATAGATTCTTTCCATGTGGGAATGTAGTAGAGTAAAAGTCCTGGTTAAAAAAAAACTCAAGTAAAGTACAAATTCTCAAAATAACTAAACCCTTTCAATTCATCGTAATGTTGCTTTTTTCCATGATGACGTCTTTTCACGGCGGTGATGGCTGAGGTGAAGGCCTGGCTGTAGGGCTCACGGTTCGCCACTGCAAAAAAAGTAATACATTTCTGATATCACATTGGCATGGAATGTGTTGATTTTATGTGTAATGTTTACCTCTAAATCTCCATCACCCTCATAAGATTAATGTTGTCCATTGTAAAAGCCTGAACATGCTTTGCCTATCCTATGGGGTTGGTTGTCTGCAAGTTTAGAATACAAAATGTCAAGTCAGTATCGGTTTTCATTATAGTTTCACGGACGAGGCTTGTTTCTTTTAAATTGCTTCAATTAAAATGTACAGCTAGTCTCTTGCAATATGTTCATTCCTTCAAAACTGTAAGTCAGTGATCCAGTACGCAGGACCCCTTTGTTACTAGTTGTGATGGTTATACTGGCATCAGAATCAAGGCCATTTTGCTAATTTATTGTGATTTTAAATTCAAAAGCTTAAAGGAATGCAACATGAGAATATTGGTTTTTTTTTTGGTAGTTAAAGGTCAATATTTGTGTTCTTTACCAGTATTTTTTGTCTCAAAATGCCATCTGATAAAAGATTTTAAATTTTGATTTCATTTTATCTGATATTTAAATCAAAGGGACAAGCTGCAGGTCCAGGGAAACATAATTATGTTTTTTTTGGTAAAAAATATCAAAATTCAAATCGGCTGGAATAGCAGTGTTGGTCTTGTTACTGTAAATATGAAGTGATAAACACATAAGGCTCTAATTTCTTGGAGCAGCGCAGGGTGGCGCAGCCCACGCAGTGGTAATTTCGTGCAGGCGGCGTAGTAGGGGGAGGTGTCACATAGAGGGGGAGGTGTCACATATTCATCAAGCCGCAGTGACAATTTCACAGAAAAAGTTGAAGTTGCGGAGAAAACTCACCAGCTCCAACCTGGTTTACTTCCTGTGCAGTGGTAATTTGGCTGAATGGCGCACAGTTCGCACCCGTCACCAAAATCTCACAGGCAGGTTTCCAGAATGTCAGGCACATTTTAATGCAAGAAATAATTACAGCAACCACTATTTAATGTAACTATCTGAATAAGGACATAAATTATAGTATCTATATTGACTGTCCTGATATCAGTTTAAAGGCGGTTGGCACGCGTAATGGAAATTAGACCTGGCTTAATCAACGCAGCTGAATCTGTGATGCAAACTAACGACTTCACATCTTTCTAAGCCAATCACATATATTTTGCTTGCGTTCCATGCTCAGTAGAGCTGCTTGCATACTGGACGCGAAACAAATTTTTCACACGACTGATTAAAGTCAAAGTCAATGCAAAGATGCAAATACACGCGCCTGTTTATTCTACTGTTTTCTTCCGTTGAAGATAGACAACAGTCTTTATTTGGTCTCTCTTTTGAAAATTAGTCAGATGGATCAAACAGCTTTATTTCCACACCAGAGATAAAATAGTGCTTGTAGTCAGTGACCAAATCCATTCCATGACCATAGACATTGTGAATTAAATATCGCATGCAGGATCAAGACTGTCCGAGGGGAAATGCTCCATGTCCGGCTGCCAGCATAAGGTAAAAGTATTGATATGAGAACAGATTTACAGCGAAATAAAGAATATAAATATATCACCAACAAACAGAACATCCAAAAAAGATGGCCCGCAAATAAATAAATTGCAGTGTTCACTGGATGTTCTGTTTGTTGATATAATGTTTCATTTTTTATTCTTTATTTCATTATCAATCTGTGCTAATTGTCCTCTTTTTTGGCTGTCAGACACAGAGTATTTTGCATTTAATGTTTGATAGGCATTGTACATTGTCCAGCGCCAATGTCGACTCACTTTAGTGAGCAGAGCTCAAACAGAAACATTGATTGAAATTCTCGGTAGGGGAGAGCCGCCTTGATTGTAATTTGTCACAATTGTAACGCGCACGTTTTCTCTTGATTGGCCAATGCGGTCGTGATGTCATCACATGAGCATGTGACGGAAACTGTAATGCAAGTGCACAGGAAGTTGAAAGTCTTTTCATCCATGCTGCAGGGAGATATCGCCAGAAAAGTTGAATTTCCACAAAGTAAGTAAAAATTCACTCTCACAGTATTTTTTTACGACAGATTTTTTTCTTTAATGTAACAGATCTAAAATCCGCTTGGGTGTCTGTATGTATATGTTAGTTATTAGTTTGAATCATTTTAACACATTTTGAGTGTTAGGTGCGTTCTGTAAACAACGCCAAATGAACAGTGCGCGGAGCGCCACAGTTGTGACACATTACATTTGAGACAGCAGCAGACAATTGCACGCACAGCTCAAATAATTTTGCTATTTGTTTGCTTTTTTGATTGTTTCACAGAATATCCCCAAAAAAATGCACATTTTAAAAAATGCACTAGATGCTGAACAGCACATATAATGTTCTTTGCACTGAGATGTAGGCTTAGGCCCGTATTCAGAAACGACACTCACACTAATTGAGTGCGAGTGAGTACTGAAACTTAGTTAGTGTCAGGTTATACTAAATGAGTCAGAGGTTGTCCTAACCCTCATTTGCTTTCAGAGACCTCACTCACACAGAAAATAGTGTCTCTTTCCGAGTGAAGGTTGAGTACAGGGAACACCTCCCTTGAGCCGCACTAACGTGCGCCGGTATTTCTTTGTCATGGCTTTCAGGTGGTTACAAACTTTAGAAACTCTGAAAACTTAGAAACTTACTTACTAACCACCTGGTTTCAGTGTTTACGAACTGCACTATTGTGCACTTGAGGTTAGCATTTGCGTACCCACCAGTAGCTACTGATGAACTGGCAATAGGGGAAGCTCAAAACCATCCCTTAGAAATAATGATTGAAAAAAGGTCATATCCAATCATTTAATAAAGTTTTATTTACTTGAACTCCAATAATCCAAAGGATTATCATGTGTCGCCAGTTCTACTTGTTAAGTTAGAATGAGCATCGATAATTACTGCCCTCTTTTCATTTCATTAAATTACCATTGCAGAAACTCTGAAAACTCTCAACGTTATCAGGTGTGGCCAGTTTTATATTATTACGCATATCTGTCTACTCTCACAAATTCGGATTTCTCTTACTTTTTTACTCATGGGTTGGAAAATTCTGCGCTCAGCGGCTCGTGGGGCGCGTGCGGATTGGTCTGCGAGGCTCATGTAGCTTTAAGTCACGAGAATCCATTCTTTTCTACGTTCTTAACCGCTGAATGTAGAAGGAAATATCCGGCGCGTTTCACAGCTTGTTGCTTCGTGAGCCTCGCGGGCTGTCCTGCACCTTTCGCAAGCCACTCGATCACAGAATTTATGAAGACATGCTGATATTTACGTCGTCATTTATGTGTGAAAGAAACGCCTCAATTTTGTGAAGCAATGTATAGAAACGCTATTAAAAATTCATTGCATTGTCGTTTTATCAATTAGTCTGAGAAAATTTCGAATCAAGAAAAGTAAACTGCGACAGGCTTCGATCATTCAGCACTGAAGGGTGAGGTTTGAGCATCCCTTTGCAGCAGCCAACGCACTGCCTGTGGTACCCAGTGCCCACTACTGTCAGTTATGCTCGAGTGGCGTTTGTGAATATCAGCTGGCGAGGAGTGAGACCGCTCCCTCGGTTAGTGGTAGGTCTCTCTCTCTCTCACACTCCAGTCACATTTCAATCGTACTCACTATATGGTGAGTGGAGGTTGAGTGTGAGTGTCGTTTCTGAGTACAGGCCTAAGTCCTACCTTGAAATTTAATAAGCTAACCTATTTGGTTCTGTCTGTAGGCAAATGTTATTGCAGCCTATTTTGGATTTTTGCAATAAAGCTTTAAAATACCAATAGACTGTTGTTCTACAGCATAGACTGTAGAAAAAAAAAGTGATTTGGGGTGTTGCTACATAATTGACCCTGCAGGAGTACCAGTGCAGGTATGAATGGGACTTTTTCAAAACTTGTGTGTCATATTTGCCAATATTCTGTGTTCAGTCAGCTGTTATTCAATTATATTCTAAATCAAATTAGGGTTGTGTAACATTTTTAGGACTCCATCAGTTAAAGTTGCTAACTTTGTAGGCACAATCAATGCATTTTCCTATCAAGGTACTCGTACAAACGCTCCAACTGGTATATGTGGTACGTTTTAATAATATACAATATTTTTGATAGGACATTCTTATCACATTATTGGTGTTAAAGAAATTTTAAGCAGTTGCCTGAATGAAATATAATTGATTTGATCTGAAAACGATGAGTTTAATGCTACTTTTAAGCAGTGTTACAATTGTAACTCCTGCGGTTACAATTAAGACTCAAATACGCTACAGTTAGAACTCCGGACAGTGTCTACTTTCAGTTATATTACTCGAGACCTGTTTTATCAATTGAAAAACTTAGTGGTTTATGATAGCAGACATGTGTTGGTGCTTTGCCTGAAAATATTACAAATGTAGATACAACAATCTCTTAGTAATAGAGTGAAAACTGAAAAATTTTACAAATATGGTGGCTCTCCCCTACTCATCTTGAAGAACTGAGCCCTCTTATCAAAACTTTCACGCTCAATATCTAAAAGATTCAGTAGATTTGAAGAAATTAAATACAATAATCGACCGTCGGACACAAAGTTATATTGAAACTATCCGACTGTCGGACACAGAGATATATCAAAACCCTGTCTGACTTTCGGACACGTAGACACTGCCTTCAACGCAGCAACGCAATGCAAAAAATTTGTTTCGCATCCAGTGTGCAAGCGGCTTAATACTACTATTATTGTCACTTAGGTTTTATCGTTTTTAGTGGGAGAAAGGAATACAGCCTGATTGCTATGATCTTGTACTGAGTAAAGATCACATATTGAAAATAAATGTTGTTGTCCATGCATGTTAATAACAAAGTTTTAAGCAGCCACAGGGTGTAATAATAGGAACACGCTATCCATCATTTCTCTTCCCAATGATGCAGGCAGAAGAAATAAATGAGCAACCGTTGTATTTCATTCCAATGATGTGACGTTGTTTTTGTTTTGAAATTCCATTCAAGATCGCTAATGGCAATAATTTGAGAATGCCTCGTATTTGTAATGCTTCATATAGACGTACGCGGTGCTGAAAACATGCCTGAAGGAGCAAACTTACAAACAACATTAACGCATCATGCAAATAGGACAGAGGCTTCTTTATTTCAACACTTTAAAGATGAGGAGAGGAGCTCATTTTATTGGTGAAGAGTTGACTCGGCTGTGTTAAACCCACTTTTCTCCTCCCTCTTTGCCACTTGCGGAAGGAGGGACAGAGGCGGGACAGAGGAGTATTTGCGCCAGGCTACGCCGATATTGCAACATACGCCTGGACACACCCCGTTGGCGCGGTGCTCCCACTATTCGCGGCGCCTTCACTGCGCCTGTGCCTGGTCTACGAATTTAGAGCCCATAGTGACACTACCGTACTCTAATAATTTTGCAGCCTAAGCATGTTTTAGACTGTTATTGATGGTGTCCAACTATGATCCTCCAACATAAACCATCCTTTTTTCCTGGAGCAAAATTTTTTAAAATTGCAGCACAATTTCAGTTGTAATGATGTCATCAATAGTGCAGATGTCCAGACTATATATTTTTTTTCCAGAAAGTTTTGAGTTTTTTTCAATATTTTTCAAACCTTTAATATTCAGCTCCTTAAAATGAGGAGCTGTGTCAAGTTCAAGATAACTTGTGCATCTATTAGATGTATGTCTTCTTTTATTTGCTTTGCATCATTTTCGTTGCCTAATCCCGACTGTGGTCTCGTTCCATAGTTCCCCTTTTACATGTGACATGTATTTATACATCCTCCTTTATCTTATTCCCTACGGAATACTTTTATATAAAATTGTCGCGTTTGTACAGAATACTTTTCCCAAAAATTACACAATATAAAGTATTGAAGTACAGGTGGCCCATGATCGCGATCGTCAACTGATTTCATGTTTTGATCGGACTGCGAATGGTCATCCACACCGCTGGCAATGGCTTACCATAGGAAATGGTTGAATTCACCGTGCCGTTGGCAGCGGTTTGCTGCAAGATATGAGTGAAGGTGCAAATTGATGGATTGTAATTCCCTTTCTGTGCATAAACCTAGCCGGTATATTAGCCACTTGAAATCTTTGTTTTTTGAGGGTAAAACGTAGCCATTGAACGTAATTTACAGAAGCGATCTTTCTTATTTAGTTAATAAGAACAAGCTCCCAAGGCCCTTTCTCAAGGGTTCTGGGCTTGGAACTGCACTACTGTTAATTCCTTAATAAGTGTGTTTCTCTGTCCACATTATAGGAAACAGGCTCCCAATTCTTCTCCAATCAGGAGGGTCGGAACTGCATTCCTCCAAAGCTGCTACAACAATTAGGATTAAAACCAACATTCCTCCTAAGCTACTGCTTCCTGTCAAGAGACAATTTGACTGTGGAAAAGAGTCACTTCATCTAGCTGTCATCCCTGAAAGCCACTAGCTGGCGACTGGCAACACCTCCTCACTTTGCCCACAACATCAGCACTGCACTGTACTTTCCTTTTCTGGGTTCCATCCCTTTGTTATCCTATTACTATCAATAAAGCCTACTTCAGACTGTTCTCTGCCTATGCACTTGATTACTGGTCTGGATCATAACAGTTAATTTGTCTTAATGAAATGAAATGAAATGCATTTATTTAAGACAAATGAACCATGTGTCAATTTCAATTGAGCATTCAACAAAAACCTGTAGATGCAATGGGCCCCCAAGACCAACTTTGGGGAAAAAAGATCTGTGAATCTGTGATAGTTATCTTGACTCTCTAAAAGTTGATTCTGCGCCAAAAAATCTTTTTGCATATAGTACCAGAGTTACACAATGCTGACTCTCTGTGGTATCAAGTTCCAACATGGCTCTGGCCCTTAAGGAAACCTAGCTGCCACACTTCTATCTGTTCCTATGGCAGCTAGTGGCACCTAGGAATCCACTGGCCTTCCACAAGCCCATCTGCAGGCAGTGCATATGGAGGAAGGACACTCTGACGGCAGCCCTTTAGCATCACACTGAGGGGCAAGCTTGGCTTGGGTAGGGGGCATCTTCGTTGGCCAGAAATTTCAGGTGAGATCGGACAGTGAGGTCAATTGAGCATCGACCTACCCTGCACTCTGTTATGCCACCCGTCATCTTGTCTGACTATCCCTGTAATTCTATTATCTCAAATGAATGGTGTAGATTATGACTCCTAGCCAGCACAATCCCCCGCCCCCCCTCCCAAAATCCCTTCCTGCTTGTTGCCACCACGTGTATGTGTTTGTTGGCCTCTCACCCCCAAAAGTCTCAGAGCCAAACCCATGGGCCTATCAGAGTGGACCGGCTCACAGCCAAACAGGGCAAGTTCAGCTCAGCCTCCTCAGGCTGCCAGATTAAAATGGCTTCCAGACAGTTACAGGGTCTGGTTAGCCAGCCAAAATGAGAGACATGCCACAAAAGATTTAGCTCTTTTGTGCTCTGCTGCGTCATTGCTGAGGTGAAGACAGGGGGGAGGTATGGCATTTTGAAGATAACAGCACATTTCACTACTTACCTCCTTTTTTCTTGCTTACCCTCCCTCTTGTCTCCTGCATCACTATACTGTTTTCTCCCAATCAGTCCTCCTCTGCGAGGGGTGGTGTCCAGGTACATGCAGTCAAATCCTCAGGTTTAAATCAACTGCTAACCAGTACATATGGTCCTGCTCTGGTCTGCTTGGGACTCATACATACATGCTTTGTTCTCCAATTTTTTTTTGTTAAAAAAAAATAAATAAAAAATCTCCAACAAGGATGTTCTGGGAGTTCACAGAGGATTGTGGGATACTATGGACCACCAGCATGGGAGCTTTTTCCTGCGCAGCTGCTGGATGTCAGGATATCACGTTGGGCATTTCTCAAATTTGAGGTGAAACAAACGCTTTCTGAAACAATGGCAAGCATTTCTGTGAATGCCAGACCCATTTGCAAGACTGGCAAAAATTTAATTTTCTTTCACAGATGAAAAAGAAAAACACAGACCCTGCCTCTTCTTTGTGCGTCACTTGCTGCAGACAACATGTCAGCATACACTAAATGCCCACTACCGGGGTAATTTGTTCAGCTGACTTCATTTTTTTTTTTTTATCTGGACATCATCTATATGGTCAGGTAAATATAAATGAAACCTCTGCAGCTCTCTGGGGGCTACTGATCCAAACCCTTATCTCATGTACTCCACTACCCGTACCCGTACCCGTACCCCTATCCCCAGTCCCTCATCTCCAACACTGCAACCCCTCCCCCTGACATTTCTGTTCCTGTAAGGTTCCTTTTTGCACTGAGGATGGTCTGATTCTGACCAAAAACGTTTTGCGCTGCACGCACTTTGGTAGCACTTTGCACTTTTTTATGGAATAAAACCCAATTATTTTCTGTATTGGCTGATTTTGGTGTGTACTGGCTGATTTTGATTGATGGACTGTTCCTGTAAGGTGCCTTCATGCTGGAGAAAATGGCTACTTGCTGCAGCGCTGATATGCTACGCAAATATGCCAGTCCATGGACACAGCATGTAACAGGCTTATTCCCTCAGTCAATCTAGGCAAATCCAAAATATTGTCCATGGAGAATTTCCAAGTAAAAGGAAAACCATAAGAAGCTGTGAACCAGATCTGCTGTGGAAAATTCATCTCCAAAAAAAAAAAATCACTTACAGATGTGAGGAATTTACAAATTCAGCAAAGACTTGCAGTTCTAATATGCAAGCTCCACTAACTGTGCTCGCGTGTGACGCACACAATCACTGGCCCGTGAATTCGGCTGCACCAATATCTGATGGCAGCAGTCGGCCGCCGTTGGTTTATTTTCTTGACGGAAAGGTACGGCGCAGATCTCCGAGTATATGAGGCCTGCGATTCCCAGGCTGCTTCCGGAATTTAAACAGATCTGAAGAGATGTTCCTCCGCTGCGAAACCCGGAGTGTCTGGCCTAATATCACTCCGAATCTCCCGAGAGATCGGGCAGAGACAGTGGGAGTCGAGAACAGCGAGCGCACCCATTATTTTCTCATCAGCGGCCATCTGCCATCTCTGGAGCTCTGATACGGGAAGTGTGGGGGAATTCACCAGGGAACTGTCTGTGCAGGCTGGCAGTATATGTGCACATGAGCTGGTCAGGCCAGGCGAGCCACGTCAATGTAAAGGGGCTGCATCTGTGCAAATGAGCCAGTTTTCTGCATCCAAGCTACATCTGCAAAAAACACTAGTCTTGAGTCTCCACAAATCAGATCATCCAAAAATTGGACCAAAGAGGGGGCCTGACCTTCCTTGAGCAATGGAGAGTTGAGGCCCAACAGATATGTTGGTCTTATTGTGCATTGAATTATTTTTCTTTGTATTTTGTTTACTTTTTGTGTTGGGCCAACAGCATGTCTGTAAAATTAACTGTAGCCTGGAATTGCAGTTGCAGAGTTATTGTACAACCCCAATTCAGAAATAGTTGGGGACAAAGTGTAAATTGTGAATAAAATCAAAACGCAATGACTTTCAAATCACAACAGCCAGTATTCACAATAGAACAGAGATGACACAGAAAGTGTCGAAACTGAGAAATTTTACAATTTTATCCTCAAAATGAGCTCATTCCAAATTTGATGGCTGCTACAGGTCTCAAAAAAAGTTGGGACAGGGGCCTGTTTACCATGGTGTACCATCCCTTCTTTTTCTAACACAGAGTGGAGGTGTCTGGGCATTGAAGAGACAAGTTTCCTGAGTTTACCCCTTGCAATTTGATCCCAGTCTTGTTTAATACAGGCTTCCAGCTGCTGGAGAGTTTTTGGTCTCGTTTGACAGACTTATTGTTTAATTATGCGCCAAATGTTCTCAATCAGTGAAAGATTGGGACTGCAGGCAGGCCAGTTAAGCACTCGAACTCTTCTACTACGAAGCCATGCTGTTGTAATAGCTGCAGTATGTGTTTTTGCATTGTCCTGCTGAAATACACAAGGCCTTCCCTGGATTAGATGTTGTCAGAAGGGGAGCACATGTTGCTCTAAAACCTCTATATACATTTCAGCGTTTATGGTGCTTTTTAAAACATGCAAGTGTCGCACACCATATGCACAAATGTATCCTGAGCTTTTGAACTTTACGCTGATAACAGGAGGGGTGGTCTTTCTCCTCCTTAGCCCGGAGGGCACAACGCCAATGATTTCCAACAAGAATGTCAAATTTGGACTTGTCTGACCACAGGACACTTTTCTACAGTCCATTTTAAATGAGCCTTGGCCCACAGAATACAGCGGCGCATCTCTGGATCATACTCAACAATGGCTTCCTTTTTGGATGATAGAGTTTTAGCTGGCACCTGTGGATGGCACAGCGGACTGTGTTTACTGACAGTGGTTTTCTTGAAGTATTCCTGGGCCCATTTAGTAATATCAATGACAGAATTGACATTATTGTCAATGGGTGGCATCAGCCTCATGAGTGGGTTTTCCCTCCTACTGTTCATTTTACAGAGCAAACGTAATTCTTTGTTAAAAGCCATGTGAAACAAATCAGAGCACTTAACCAAGTTTTGTCCTGTTCTTCCTTGTTTCCTGGTGCCCTGCTACACGCCCCAGAGCCACTCGTTGTCATCCTGAAAGTTGAGATTCACAGATCTTTCCCCTAAGGACTCAGAATTCAGTATACAGACAATTCCTGTCGAAAACTGAATTTTCATGTCCACTATGGAAAGGGGAGGGGTGAGAGGTGAGAGGTAAAAGGTTGGAATGAATTATACAGCAGAGCTTATTTCTGAGGAACTTCCTCATTAGTTCCTCAGGGTGAGAAAGAACCATAGGGCAGAGAAAAGGGGAAAGAGCAAGAAAGAGAGAGGCAGAGACTGAGAGAGAGAGAGAGAGAGAGAGAAGAGGGGAGATTCAATATAAAAATTGACAGTGTGATATTGTTCTTTCAGAATATTCTCCCTCATTATCAATTTGCTGCACACTACATCTGCTCTAACTGATTTCAGTGTGCTGAGGCAATGTTTACATTTGCTCTCCCCTTTCTGCCAATTGAATAACTTGAATTCCAATTTGAATTTGACAGAGAAAAGGAGAGAGAAGGTACGTAACAAAGCTCAGCCATACAGTGAATAATTGTTTATTTAATACGTATATCACTAGAACCTATAAATCACTATGGATTACATCAGTTCTGCATATATTAGATTAATGCGTTTTTGTTCCCTTTGGTGGGGTCAGAGGGGTGATAATATAAAATAGCTCAAATCAGTAGTTGAACCGAGGTTAAGAGATTAAATGCTTTTGCAGAGGTGGCATTATGAGTGGCAGAGTATGCATTATATGATTTTTATTGTGGGTTGATAGGGGTCTGTGAATTTGAAAAGAATTCACTTTGTGAAATTAAGAGGCACGGCTGGGCTTTTTGTGATTTTTTTTTTTTAAACGTTTCTCAGTGCAGAATTTCTAAAATAACAGAAAGATACAAAGGTCTGGAAAGGAATGAAAGGTTTTTTTTTAAATTTATGTAATGATAACTGTCTGGGGGATGAATATCATGCTTTGCTTGAATGTATAAACACAAGCACTGTTGAGAAAATGAAGAAGTACTTGTAAAAATAATTTGTAAATCATCGGTCTTTGGGTAAAGTTTTATTATTGCAGACAGATAATCCAATAAATATTTTGTAAACTGGATGCTTTAAAAGTAGTGTTCTGCCTCTCTGTAAATGACTTTGTTTGTTTTCCATACAATGGTGTGCAGTCCAGAGTAAATACATTATGAAATCTGAGAAATCAGAAAGACAGGGAGGAAGGAAAAGTGAGTGAGAAAACAGACAGTGGGCGAGAGGGAGGGAGAGCGAGAATGTGTGTGTGTGTATGAGAGAGAGAGAGAGAGAGAGAGCGCAGGAAATGATACAGGCACATTCTCTCCAGGTGTATAATCCTGAGATTACTGCCCCCTCTTCTTCAGCTCTCTAATCTCCCAGCTCCAGCAGCAGGGAATTGATTTTAAGATTCTCTAAATCAATTACTCTGCTGTCCAAGGTCCTGACACCAGGACTTCCATCTGTGTACAGCTGCTGCAAGAGTGCATGCAGACACAAACCCACCCACACACATACACACACACAAACACACAAGCACACACTCACACACAGTTATACCCACGCACACTAACATATGCGGACACACAAGACTTCTATTTCTGTACTGCTGCTGCAACAGTGCAAGAGTGCAGACACAGACTCACAGACACAAACCCAAACACCCACTTGGACATATAAGATCACTCACACACACGCACGCACGCACGCTCGCACGCACACACACACACACACACACACACACACACACACACACACACACGCGTGCAAAGTCAAACATACACAGAATTGAACCACTGAAAAAGCTAGCCCCCAGATTGATTGTATATCTGTCCATCCCTAGCTTTGTAAGGGCAGAGGTCTTCATCAGCTGACCCTCAAAATCCCCAAACAGGTTATCTCATCGAGACAAACATGACATTGGCCCAAACGGTCAAAACCCATGACAGCAAAGAAATGACCAACAAGCCGTTCCCACAAGTCACAAGTGTTGAGCCCCAAAATTAAACAGCCACTGGATGCCTACCTTTTCGAATTGAACCCAGCCAACTAAAAAAATTATTCATGGTTTCTGTGGAGGGTATTCCTCTGGTGAAGTTATCCTGCTTTTCTGGTCTGAGCGAAACTTTTTTTGGAACTCTTCATTTTCTCATTTTTGGCATCAGAGGAGCATACTGTAAACTTTAGAGGCCAGAAATCATGTAATTAAACCAGCAATTAATTCATTTGCCAATAAAATGTAAATCATGACGACCCCCGAGTAACATGTTGACACAGCTGTGAAAATGAGCAGTTGATATTTTCATTAAGTTTTTATTAGAAAAATTAAAGGGGCCAATCGATCGCAGCTGCTCTTGGTCACGCCACAGAGCATTTGTTTTGCCAGTTCAAATCGTGACCTCTGTTTTTTTTTTGGGGTCATTTTCATCACTGACCACCTCACCACACCCTGGGCTTTTATGACGTCACCACTGGGGTCATTGCCCAGGAGATGACCCCTGCTGCTCAACACTTTCCTGCCCGGTGAACTGTCGGTATCACATTTCCCAAGTTGCATTATTAGAGGGATTAAGGACAAGAATAAGGTTGTAAGCAGTATTGATGAGGACAGGGAGCTGAAATTGAATAAAAGTATTGTTGTGAGAATGCTGGAGCAGATTTGAAGGGCATATGTTACAGCCTACTTCCAAGCTGCCTGGAAACTCCAGCTCATTAAAATAGACGATGCGAGTGGAGCAGTGTGGAGTACCAGGGCCGTCAAAAAAAAAAAAAAAAAGAAATGGAGTGACAATCTGAATGTCAGGAGGGCAAGGGGGAAGAAACATGGAAAGCCAGCATTTTTTTCCCGTTGCGTTTCCCTCTTCTTTAACGGTGACATTTGTTGCAGCCGGATTGCAATTCTTTTTTGCCAGGTGTACAAATAATGTGCGGTTTATTGCCAATTAAGCTAATGAGCTGCACAAAGACCCGGGGGGGATTGTCGCCGGCATGACAAAAACAACACCCCAAAAAAAAAGTAAGAAAAGGAGAAAAATATTGTGGGCACTTGGGAGCAGGTGACAGAAGCTTTTCCAAGGAGAACCCCACCCCCAAACACCCACATTTCCCAAAGGAATTAGAACGCTCCGGGGGGGAAGCGGAATTTTCTACTTTCTTACACCAGCCGGTTTATTTCCAGGGAGAGCAGAAACGTTACCTGACAGATGCCTACTGTAGGCCTGCCTTCCGGCATTCTGGAGGGGAACACCATCAATAGTTTTGAATGTTTTTTCCTCTCACACCTAGCAGGAAAACTGGGAATGGGACAGCCCAGGGAGCCATAAACTGCTTTAAACTGACTGAATTTAACAATTAAATTAACACACTCTTTCCTTGTTATTTTAACTGTAAGTAGAGGCCTGCATACATTTAACTGTGTTTTATGGTTAACGCATACAGAACTCGGAACTCATTGAAAATTTACAGTTAAAATAACTGGCGGGGCTGCCGGGTGGCTCACACGGTTAAGGCACTGCGCTGCAGTGCTGAGGTGATCACCACGTCGCGGGTTCGAGCCTCGGCGTACCCACCGGCAGGGGTCGGCAGCTTTTTCAGAGTAGCGCACAATTGGCTATCGCGCTACAGGGTTACAAATTGGGAAGGGACTGCCGGATTTGGGTATTCGATAACAGCCTTGTTCGTTGCTCCAGCGCCTCCTGTTGGCCAGACGGGCGCTCATCAGGAAGACTCCGGCTTGGTTCATGTCCGGGTATCCTCCGCCCTCGCTCTGAACTTGCGAAGATTCAACCAGCGAGTGTATAAGAATCAGTGGCTGACAGGCACGTGCTTCGGAGGAGAGCCGTGAACTGTCTTCACTATCCTGAGTTGGCAGCAAGGGGTCGCATACGAGCAAGCTTTGTACATAGTTCCCTAATTGGGCATTCCAGATTCGGGTGGGATTGGAGATGCCAAATTTTTATTAAAAAAAAAAAATAACTGGCAAAAAAGGTGCCAGTTTACAACAGTGTTCGTCCCTCCCTCTCTCTCTCTCCCTCTGCTCTTCTCCATCATTTCTTCCAGGTCTGTCCTTTTTAGTCCAACATGGTGGAAGAGTGTCACCGACTACAACAGCAAAGGCTGAAATATTATCTTGGGAGAAAGATTTTAACCTTCAGAATACAATTCTTGATTCTGGCACAAGGAGAACATGTCAGATGGTGACAGCCCGAAGCAGGCACGTGGCTCTTAATCATTACCCAAAGAGCACAGGGATTATTTTTAATGCTCCCTAGGATTACCAGAGGAAGACTTGTATGCCTATATGAATAAAACTGACTGTATCGGAGCACAGACAGTACCAAATTACATTTTGGCAAATGATGCTTTTTTTTCTTTTTTTATCCACGTTGATCACAATGTTCTATTACTTTTTAGCACATCTTGTAAAAGTTCAGCAAAATGAAAGTCAGGCTGTAAGAAATCATCTCCACTTGTACGAATAAGTTGCAGCTTTATATCCGTAGACACATTTTTCTTCGAACTGAGCTTTTGTACTTAAGACTGTCATTTTGTGTTCATGTGACTTCACCTCCCCCCCCCATCCCGCCATGATAGTTCCAATTTCACACTGAGAACTATGGTTCGTAGCATGCTAGTATAGCATAGATATCGCGCTGTTTATAAATAATTCATAAACAAAATGTACCATCATACACGCCATAGAACATGGCAGAATCCAGAAGCGAAAAAAAAAAAAAATCCTCTCCTATGCATTTTAAACACAGCTGGTCCTCTTTCAGAAAATACTCGCTTATTTATCAAAAAAATTGTCTGGGGAAGTTTGATGCCTGCATTCCCCATGGTTAACTTGGCTATTGCTATCACGTGAAAATAATGTAAAATGCGAAAACAGTGCAAATCAAAATCTGTTAATCATTTTCACAACCATTATTTACTGGAAGACAAATGTTCTCCAGAGGAGATGAGGAAACCAGAGACGTTTTGGAATAGTCTAAAAAATGTTTTTTGTTGTGTTCAAGCAACAACAAACAAAAAAAAAAGATAACTGAAATATGCATAAATGTGAAGGAAAGCAGGTTAGCCGAAGAGAACAAACACTTAATGTCACCAGGCTGGGCAGGTGTGAATACATGCTGTATTCTGAGAGAGACAAAACCCCATATAGAAAATGCAGGACATTTGAAGTTTCCCTTTAGCATTGCAGTCAACACAGCCCTTGGCCGACTGAAAGTTTTGAAGCTGACATGAAACACGACAGGAAAACATCTGCAGGTGCACAAAGGTCCCTATAGGGCACTCGGCAGAGCGCATACCTCTGCCATACCATACATCTGTTCTTTTGCGGACAGAATATGATATGGTTCACTTCCAAAATTAAATCAATCAATCAATAAATCAATTTTGTGCCAAATGTTCATAACTTTTTGAGTCATCCAGTCAGAAATATCACACAGACCTGTGTTACACATTTAATTCTTCTGGATCCAGAGTCTAGAGTTTTAGATCACTTCCAAAATTTAGTTAACGCATCCCTGCTTTACCACCAATCATTCTGCCAAATTTCGGAGCAGCCAAGATTTACTCAAACATACCCAATCTTTTCAAAACTGAAACCAACATAGGCAGGCAATAAATGCCAGAACCTCTCCCAGGCCCATATTTGTCTGGCCTCTTGCGGATGAAGACCTGCGCAAAGTTCACTAAATATGTGTGATGGTGCGTTCAGGAACCACACGAGAGAGAGGTAAATCCAAAAAATGTATGCCTTTAATGAGGTCCGGGTCAAACAAGAATTGCCAAGCCACAATACAAAATCCAAAAACAGAGTTGACTAGACAGGCAGGGGTCAGAACCAGAAAAACAGATGAACAAAAGGTATAAAGACGGTAGGCAAAAAGTCGTAGTCGATGAACCAACCAAGGGTCATACACAGGGCATCCAAACACAGAAATCGTGGTCATACAAAAATAGGTTGAAATCCAAAAAGACAAAAACAGTACAAAAAGGGCAATGGCAAGAATCTCAGTTGGACAAACCAGTCAAAGAAATACAATACTTAATGGCATACAAGGCGCTCTGCACAAAGAAATATTGATCAACGTTATGACAAAGTCAGAACTGCAGTGAGAACTCTTAAATAGACGAGAGGGAAGTCACATGCTAAGCAGGGAACAGGTGAGCTGGGTCAGACTAATTACAACAGGAGAATCACTTGAGGGAAACCCTAACCATGAAAATTGGTGAAAGCCAAGACATGGATGGGGATCACACAAACAGCCTATGACACTTAAAGAGCTCCGGTCCAGGAGTTCTAAGTGCACAGAAAATGAGTGCAGGAAAGTAATTAAGCACGTGCGAGAGATCTCACAGAAACTCAGGGGGAGACAAGTAAAGCTGAGCAAGAGGCGGAGACTAGAATAGGGTGATTGCTGAGAGGGAATTAGTACAATTAGTAGCGGTTCAACTTTACAGATTTAACTAGAGTGCTCATTAGAAAGTAAGTTGTTAAATACATCTAATGATGCAGATTCTTGGACACATTATCAGTGTTGTACCTGGGTTCATCGGGGTTTCGGGTCTTTCAACATCAGACCCCCTCACCCAGGCGCCCGGCCTGTGTCCAAGAAGCATTAGCCCACTGCTTGTCCCTTTGGATCCACAGCCATTGCGAGGCTCTCTCAGCAGCCTCAGAAGCTTCGCAGATGGTTCTCCTCTTGCGTGCCCCTGTGATGCCCAGGAGACTATATGCTTTGCAGAGTGATCTTCCTGCAAAGCCTCGCCCCCCTACCTCTATTGGTAAACATTGCGCACGCCACCCCCGTTTGCGGCATTCCTCCACCAGCTCTGAGTATTTATCCTTCTTTCTCTCACTTGCTTCCTCCATTCTCTCCTCCCAGGGCACTGTTAGCTCCATCATGACAACCTGCTCGGATGCCTCTGGGAATAGGACGATTTCTGGCCTAAGTCTGGTTCCTACGATGTTTTCAGGAAACTTCAGCTGTTTTCCCAGGTCCGCCCTTAGCTGCCAGTCCTTCGCTGTTCCCAGGAGGCCTGACTGGGCGTTCAGGCGGGAAGGGGGTAGTTCTCCAGCTCTTATGAATGGGATTCCCTGCCTTGATGGTTGCAGGCGCTTGCTCTGGTCAATGGCAGTGCAGATGGACTCAGCAACCGCCTTCAGCACACAGTCATGGCGCCAACGATAGCGGCCATCACCGAGTGCTTTAGGGCAGCTGCTAAGAATGTGCTCCAGTGTTCCTCTTCCTTGGCACAAGGGACACACAGGAGTTTCAACCTTGCCCCGACAGAAGAGGTTTGACGGGCTGGGCAGGACATCATAGACTGACTGGATGAGGAATTCAATGCGGAGTGGTTCAGCCCTCCACAGCTCATTCCACGGGATCTTTCTGTCCATGGCTTCTTCCCATCTGGTCCAAGCACCTTGTTGCTTCAATCCCACCCACTGGCTTGCGCGCTGCTCTTCGATTCCAGCTCTCACTTCGAGCTGGACCTGGTCCCGCCTTTCCTTGCCCTTGAGCTTATTGTACTGGGTTGTTGGAATAGCACCCAGTCCTGCCCGGCCAGTTGCCACAGCTCCCACCAGTTCTCTGTGGCTCAGTCGGGATTCTGCCTGGTCCACGGCCTCCTTCGCCCTCCACTTCCTGCCAGTCCTCACTTCAATGCCAGCTTGGGAAACTCTTGAGTCCTTGGATTCCCTGTACTGGAGAACCTCCCTCACTCTGGCAACCATGAACTCCTCAGTAAGGCTGTTGATGGGAGGGGTCAGCTTGTTCTTGTTGCCGTAGATAGCGATGATGCTTAGGCTTCTGGGCAGACCCAACCAACGTCGCAGGTGGCAGCTGACCCTTCTCTCGAACCCTTCCACCGTGGAGATCGTAAATTCATATACCAGCAATGGCTACAAGATCCTAGGCAGGATGCCATGCTGGTATACCCATGCCTTGAATTTCCCCGGGAGACCTGACTTATCGACTGTAGTCAGCCAGCTCTCAAGCTGCTTGTTGGTTGCCCTGGTGGAAGCAGCATCCTTTAGGGAGCAGTCAAGGGTTTTTTCAAGGCTCTTCACAGGTTTCTCAGTGACTGATGGAATGCGGGTACCGCCTAGGGAGAAGTGGAACCGGTCAGCCAGCTTCCCTCTCTTCAGGACGAGTGACCTGGACTTTTCCGGCTTGAAGTGCATCTGACCCCTTTTGTGGTTAGCTTCTCCAAGCCCTGGAGGATCCATCTGCATCCTGGGACTGACTCTGTTCTTACGGTCAGGTCGTCCATAAACGCTCTGATGGGAGGCTGACGGATTCCGGACTTGGACTTGGGACCTCTCTATTCCAGCTCGGCAGACTTAACCAGCATGTTCATGGCAAGGGAAAAGAGTATAACTGAAATGGTACATCCAGTGATAATCCCTTTCTCCAGTCGGTGCTGCTCCGATGTAACTGTGCCGGAGGTGAACCACAGATTAAAGCTGTTATAATAATCCATGATGAGGGCTTCGATGTTGCATGGGATATGGTGCCTCTCCAATGCCACCTCCACAAGCTTGTGGGGAATGGAGCCGTACGCATTGGCTAGGTCCAGCTATAGTACAGCTAGGTCTCCTTTCCCGTCTCGCGCCTCTCTGATGAGCTGTGTCACCACGCCACTGTGTTCAAGGCACCCTGGAACCCCTGGGATCCCCCCCTTTTGCACCGAGGGATCGATGTACTGGTTCTTTAGGAGGTAGTCTGACAGCCGATGGGAAAGAATACTGAAAAATATCTTGCCCTCGACATTAAGCAGTGAGATGGTTCTAAACTGCTCGATGGTGGTTGACTTCTCTTCCTTTGGAACCCACACACCTTCCGCAGACCTCCATTGTTGGGCGACCTTCCCCCTCCTCCAGGTCACCCTTAGGATCTTCCATAGAGGGTGTAGGAGCTTGGGGCACCTCTTGTACACTAGGTAGGGTACACCATTGGGTCCAGGTGCTGAGTTGTTTCTGGCAGCCTTGACCACAGTTTGGACTTCTTTCCAACTGGGAACCTTGATGTTCAAATCAGCGGTGGGCACAGGAGGGTTGATAAGCTCTCTGCATTCACCTAAGTCTTCCTCCCGGGCTGCATCGCTGTAGGTGTCGTGAAGGTAGGTGTCTACTTCCTCTTTTGAACATGTGAGATGGCCGCTGCGCTTCTGGCCTAGCAGCTGTTTAGTAAACCCAAAGGGGTTTGATAGGAATGCAGCACGTCTTTTGGATCTCTCCTTAGCCCGCCTCCTATGCCATTCTGCTCGATGGAGGGTAAGCAACTTCTTCCTAAGGACACCACATAGCTCTGCCAGTCCTGGCTTCTCATCCTCGCTTGCACCCTTGAACTGCCTCTTCAAGTCTCGGAGTTCCTGTTGTAGCTGTGAGATCTTTCCTGCCCTGCGATTCTTGGAGTGCTGGTTTGTAGCAGTGCGCTTCTCCACTGAACCAAACCTCTCAGAGGCAATGCTGATAATCATGGTTGCCATTGTTTGGAGTTTCCTGTCTGGCCCTCCCTTCATGGTAGCTTCCAAGATCCCATCCACGTCATCATCAAATTGCTGCCACTCACTCCCTTTGCTGGCTGGAGGCCACTTAACCCGCCGTTGGTGTTGTGGGATGCCTCGCGCTTGGGCTTCCCGAGCATGGAGGTTCGGGGCACTGTGGGGTGACTCCTGGCCCAGCTCCTCCTGCCTCTCACCAAGGTCCTCTGGAGCGTATGGGTTCTGGGTGCTGCGGGGTATATCCCGCCCCAGTTCCTCCTGCGTGCTCTGCATGCTGCATGCTCCTGAGTGCTCATTAGTAAGTAAGTAATCTATATACATGGATAAGTTGAGTTAGTAGACTGATACAAAATACAAATGTTCGTTTTGTTAGTCATCAGAACCGTAAGATGAAGGAATTAAATGAGAATCGATGGAATATATTAAACACCAGAATTCATTTAAATCACCCGAAGTAAGTAAGTGAGCAAGCAGACAGAGAAAACGGACTAACCAACTAGATCACAAGACAGGGGAGACAAGTGCAATGGAACAGAGAAATAGAATGAACTAAAAACCTGAGAATTACAATAACCAAAAAGAATAAATAAAAGACAAAATCATGAACACAGATCCTGAACATAAACATGAACATAAACATGACAAAAAAAAAACACCATAACCACGCACAATATGTCTATTTGGCAAAGTTCACAGAGATTTTTATTTCTCACATCGGCCCCAGTGTGACCACCACTCCAGCCTATTTACCTATCTAGCCAATCCAGCTTTTATCCAGCCCACTCTCCTCCAATTAAAACATACATAAATTTATCACAACCCTGTGTGTGAATCCCTAGTGTGTCTCTTCGCAATTCAGCAATCTGCGTGTTTATTTGTGTATTGTGTTTGTTGTGCGTCTTCCCTCTCAGCTAATCCTGTTACTTGCTCATTTCCTCACGGGCGGTGACAAGTATTTAAAGGAGGACGATACTGATCTGCACATTTTGACTTAATCTTATAGTAATTAACTCCAACATAATATCCACGATTTTTTGTCCATACATTCTCCCTGTTAATTTAAATGACCATTAATTATCCGGAATTGCTGTTTCCAGGAGGCCGCCATTAACGCCACAAGTGGCATGAGAACTTTTGAGATCATAACGTCACTGCGGCTGCCAAATGCATTCATGTGCATGATGCATGCGATGTCAAAATGTCTGAATACATGGATATCTAAATAAATTAGACTACTAACCAATTTAAAATTGTTCATTGAGTGAATCAACTGATTGCAAATTGAGCCAAGTAAATGGAAAGCGGGTGAAAGTGTAGCAGGCTGAAGGAGGGCCTGGGCGGGGACTTGAACCTCCAGACTCCCGGGTAAAAGTCAAACACGCTGACCACATAGCCAAAAAGCCAGGCTCTTCGGCAAGACGCATACTCATTAGGAGACATTTCTAGTGACAGCACCCTTCAACTGTCACATCACTCCCCCTCTTTCAGGAGCGTGTCCTCATGCTCCATGCTTTACGCATAGGATCTCCCAGATCCTGCCGATTACGCCAGAATGTAGCAGGCTGAAGGAGGGCCCGAGCGGGGACTTGAGCTTCCAGGCTCCCGGGTAATAGTCAAACCTGCTGACCACATCGCCAAAGAGCCAGGCTCCCTTCAACCCGCAAAAGGAATTGTCGAGTAGAGGAGGATGATTTTGAAGACCTTAACTTTGCTTAGTTCAGCACGCAGTTTGCCTGAATGTGTTTGCTTGATTATTACATTTGGCCGTTGTGTGCGAATCTTCTGTGCAATCCAGTCTTCTGTGCATTTGTCCATTGCTTGCAGTGCGAAAATAATTTCTCTCTCACATTCACGTTTGATGCGCTTCACACAATGTTTTCTACTTTGCATATATTTTTAGATGCTTAAAAACCAGGGCCATCTCAACATGATTTTATTTTTATTCAACTTTTTTTATAAGTTTTCCAAGGAGAGGTGGAATTCAGAGGTCTGCCATTTCTTCAGATTACTGACATTATTTCAATCTAGCATGGTAGCCTGGTTCGGTTCGTCTGCTTCTCATCTCTTCTAAATCATTATTAGCTTGATTTTGGTTTTGATTGGTCAGTTCGCTGAATAAATGGCTTGATTACAAGTAAGGCAAAGTACGCGGGAATTGATTTAAGGTAAGCTCATTATGCCAAGGTGATGGCAGCTGTCCAGCCTCGCTGGGGCTACAGACATATACAAATACATTCAAATTCTGAAAAAAATGAAAATAAAAGCAAGTACATACATTATTGACATTAGCATCATATTGAAGCAACAATAGAATGGCAACTTCAAGTATTATTCTGATTGTTGGTTCTATTCTAAGAAATAATTCTAGAAGAGAAAGCACTCCAAGCCTCCACAGTCCTTATTGAGTCGTACAGTTGTATGTTCCAGATTGACAATATTGATGAAGTTGTGTATCCAGAAAGAATTCATACATATATCAGGATCAAACCAGTTTTTCAAAATCGTTTTCTTTGCAGAGGTAAACCCAACAAAAATCATTTTACACTGAATTTGCTTTAGATTGGTACCAGAAATGAAGACTTGATGTAAGTTCTGATAGGCCATGGATTCAAGCCTGCTAACAGAGGAGTAGCTTCTACCTGAGTGCACATGACTGTCATCTGACCTTGCTGCCTGATTGCTTGGCTGGTAATATGCTATTCTACTTAAGCTCGCCTCGGAAAGCTGCTCCTCAGTGCGTTTACTCAACATTAACTAGGCTCTCTGTCTAAATATTTAGTTCTATAGCAATGTCTCTATCGTGAGGTCATTGCTGCTGTGGCTCTGTTCCGTGGAAGGGGATTACTAGCAGCTCCCTGCCTTCGGTTCCTCGTTCGGACTAGCAGGGATCTCTCATAACAGAGCCATGTCGCCAAACTCAATGTATGATTGTATGCCTGTATGTTGTAATAAATATTATTTTTTGACGAAGTGGTCCTATCAGAATTATAATTAAGGAGACAAAAAGCAAGATTAGGTGCATAAAAAACATGCAGCAAGTCAGACAGAACTGAGTTTACATGAGACCAGAAATTAGAAATAACTGGGCAGTCCCAAAACATGTGCAAAAATGTTCTGGGTGTATTGGTGCTACAAATATGACAAGTTTTAGTAGTTTGTAACCTCATCTGGAATCTTTTATAAGGTGTAATGTAGGCTCTGTGTATGGTCTTAAAGTGAATTAGTTGGTGTGCTAAATTTTTAGAAGTCTTTGTTAAATTGGACCATATTCTCTCCCAGTCTGGGTTTATACTGAAACTTCCCAGTTCCCTATTCCGAAGGGATTCAATTGGCAAATCCTTGACCTTTTATTCAATCAATTTACTGTGTATTATCGACACAGAGGATCTGCCAAGTAATGGTTCAATCCACGTGACATAGAGTGTGAAGGGAGGGGAGAGTTCCAGGGGACTCCATAAGTTTTTAAGGCTGTTCTCAGCCGAAAGTAAATAAAATAAGAGGATGCCTGAAGGGAGAAGTGTGTTCTAAAATCTTGGATGGAACAAAGGCCTTCATCATTGTATATGTCACCTAATGTATGTACACCTCAAGATGACCAAGAGAGTTGGACAAATGGTTTACAATTGACTTTGGGTTATGACATAATGGCGTGTTAGGACAGAATTTAAATGGGCCATCCATCCAGTGTTCAGCTTTCTTCCACATTGGTATGGAGTTTGAAATAATGGGCCCAAAATGATTTTTAATTGTTTTGTTTGTTACATTAGAAAAAAGTATGTCTTTTAGCCTTTGTGGAACAGCCTTAGCGGATTCAATCCTTTTCCATGCAGTCGTAGATTGTGGGTCAACCCATTTGCTTAGTGCCTTGATTTGAAATGACCAATAATAGAGTTCAAAGTTTGGTACTGTTATGGCCCCACTTTGTTATTGCATTTATAACACAACAGCAACAGCAAGGGATGACAAACACAGTTTTAACAACTAAAACACATTTAATTTTTAACAAAGACAAAGACTAATAACAACCTACAACTAAAGACCAAGATTGATAAATAAGAAAAAACAGAAATAATTAAAGTCCCTTTTTGGTGGGGTGGCTTGGTGATGTCCTGAATGAAGAAAATGCTCAAACACAGGCAAAGAAATCCACAAAAGAAACGTCACAGGTCTTGAACAGAATGGCAGGTCTGGTCATCTTCTTGCAATTTCTCCTACTACTTTACTGTCTCAATTCTTTTCCTTATATACTCTTTTGCAGACCCCACCCACATTTAGACCTCTTTTTTTTTCTGAGACTTGCCCCAGACATGTCCAGGACATGTCTAAACATGACTCCAGTCTGAGCTTAACAAAAAAAGGTAAATACTGCCATCTAGTGGCCTATATTCACATTACAGTACTGCCAGATCACCCAGCAGTTTCGGCCGTTATAGCATATCTTTGAGTACACTACACCTTCTCCCATCCCAAATGAAATTGGAAATCATAGAGTGAATGTCCTTAAAGTATTTTGGAGGAGGGCAAAGTGGGATCATAAAGAAAAGAAAATTGAGACGTGGAAATATGTTCATTTTAACTGTGCTAATTCTGCCTTGAAGAGATGTTTTTAGATTTTTCCATCTGTGGACGTCAGACTTTATTTTCGTTAACATAGTGCTGAAGTTGTCTTTATTTATTTTATCAAGAGTTTTATGAATTGTACTGCCAGGATATGTAAATGAATTTTTAATCTGTATACCTACTGGAATAGAGGTATTTGTAAATCTTTTATTCAATGGCATCAAAGCAGACTTGTCCAATTAATTTTGTAACCTGAAAGGCTACTAAAATGATCAAATTCCTTAACGATTGGATGAATAGAAGTGTCAAAGTTGTCTAAGAACATCAGCATACAGAGATATAATATGACTATGAACTCCAATTTTCATTGGAGAAGCTGTAGATTGCCTAATGGCTTGTGCTAGTGGTTCTAGAAAAATACAAAAATAAAATAAAAGTGGTGAAAGTGGATATCCCTGTTTTGTTCCACGTTGCAGGGTGAAGGGAGGAAATATTATGTTACCTGTTAGAACACTAGCTAATGGAGAGTGGTATAATATCTTGATCATAGTGATAAAATTGTGCTTGAATCAAAAGCGTTGCAATACTGACCATATATATGCCCACTCTAGCCTATCAAAGGCTTTTTCCGCATCGAGTGAGAAGACACAGATTTGGGTGTAACTCTGTAATATCTATAATGTATAACAGTCTTCTCATGTTATCAGATGCAAAGCGCTGTTTGATGAATCCTGTTTGATCTTCATTGACTAGAGATTGGATAACTTTTTCAGGACGTAGAGCAAAAGCTTTGGCATACCCTTTAAGATCAGTTGTGATGAGAGATATTGGTCTAAAGCTGGAGCCCTCAAAGGGATCTTTGCCCTTTTTCAAGAGTAGAGTACCCTATGAAATGACCCGATCTTAATTGCAAAATTAAAGGAGTCAAGCATAAGTTTACCTATCATGTCCCAAAGTTCTAAGGATACCACAGGGTGAAGCCTGTCTAATCCAGGCAATTTACCTTTGTTAAGACCTTTCAGAGCTCTATGCAGCTCATCCAACATTAAAGGAGCTTCCACATCAAGTTGGTCTCTGTGTTTGAGACTGGGTAAATCTAGCTTGTCAAGAAATTTCATGCAGGCATTATCATCAAAAGAAATTTCAGATTTATATAGATTTTCATAAAATGTAAAGAATGTAAAATTGATGCCCTGTGGATTACATATAGTTGTTCCCTCAGGTGTATTTATTGCTGGAATATGAGATTTTGTTTCACATTCTTTGAGTGCAAGTGCCAGAAGATGACTCGGCCGCTCAGCTGCAAAGTAATACTTTTGCCTGGTTCTGTGCAAAATAAATGCTGCCTTTGATGATGTCAGTGCATTATATTGATCTTTCAAACAGGCTAACAGTGCAGATTGATCCTCTGAAAAACTTTGTTTTCGTATATTCTGCCATGACTATTTTGTTTTCTAAAATTGTGATCTGGAGATTTTTCGTTTTCGCTAGATTTCAAGAGAATGAAATACAACATCACGGTATCCCCCCACAGTACTAGTGGATTAGAGCACTCTTTTGTATTTATAGCTAAGAACTCTTTTAATTGGGATTTGAGTGAACTAAGGAATCCAGAATTAGTGAGCAAGGATGTATTCAACCTCCATCTACGGGCCTTTTTATTTCTGTCGGGCAGGTCGATGTTGCGTAACAAAGCAGACTGGTCAGATAAAAGAATTGGTAAAATAATAATGGATGTATTTCCCGTAATTAAGGCTGGGCTGAGAAAAATATAATCTATACAAGAAAATGTTTGATGCCTACCAGTGTAGAATGTGTAATTTTTAACGGTAGCATTCTGCAGATGCCATAGGTCAACATGATTGAGATTTTTGAGTAATGTATTCAGCAGGTTAGATGAGAGATTTGCTAATGCCTCTGAATTAGATTTATCAACTGAAGGGTTAATGACTGCATTGAAATCACCTCCCACTACCTGTGATAGCTCCTGAAGGTGAACATCAAGAGCAGCGGCCAAATATTAAAAAGGCAAACCTCACAGCGTGAAGAGAGACTAAAAACAGACAGAAATAATGAGGCTCGCGCTACCGACGAACCAGACGCTGTCCGTGGTAGAAAACAAGCGAGCTCGAGGAAAACAAAAGAAAACGGAAATAAACCAAAGATTCCCTTACTCACTAACACTGATCTTGCATGCAGCTAAGTCCCTAACAATAATCTCACAAGAGACCTTACCGGCTAAAGCGCCAAAGATACACTGACACTCTAGTAAGGAACACGAGGCAAAACTGGAGCTCAAATAGAGTCTGGGCAACGCCCCCAATTACTGCCAGCTGGCCCAGGAATCAGATAGGGAGCTAAACGATATCGTCCCAGACGAGAGTAACAAACAGAGCTCTCAAAGCTCCCGAACCATGACACTACAAGGGAATAATCATTTGGTTCTCATAAAGTATTGCTTACATAAGTAAAAAAATCTACAAAAGGTTCATTTGGGCAATATACAGATGCAAGAGCCAATTTATTATTGAGTCCACTCCCACATACTAAGGCAAGTTTTCCATTTTCATCATTTCCTGATTAGTTCACATTGATAGGAAATTTTCTCTTTAATAATATTCACACTCCTTTGCTTTTATTTAGGGCACACGAGGAAGCAATTCATCTTTCGTGCTTGTTTTGGAATTTGGTCACGTCACATTGTCTTAGGTGAGTTTCTTGAAATAAGGCAATATCAGCCTGTTTTTTGTGTACCCAGATATCAAGCACTGATCCGGCGCAGAGCTGCCGCAGACACGAAGCGGAGCTGCCTGCTATCAGGGTAGGTACTGGAGAACATGAGTCCGTTTGATAGCGGAGTTAAGTCCATTTACATTTAGTGTTACTATATTCAGTGAAAACATAAAAATATCACAAATATTAGTCTTAAATTGAAATTAAAGAGTGTTAATACATATATAAAATAAAGATGTATCCTCCTTGCCAAATATTGCAAAAAAAATTCCAAAAGCTAATGTTCTAATGTATAGCGAGGATAAGATGTCTGTAGAGGGGAGATGGTGGGGTAAACTATATACAAAAATAAACACAGACCGCACAAAGAAAATTCCGTAGGTCTATAAAAACATTAACTTTGTCTGATCCGTGACCTATTTAACCCAATGCATGGCTATAGCACTTGGTGTGCGCACGCAGTCACTTCACATAAAATGAATACATTCGGCATCATTAAAAAAGGGATGCCAGATTAACCGAGTTGAATAGCCCATTTAATCAAGCTTAATTAAAGACTAGTGGTAGGCTATAGCAAAACATCAAAAAGCGCAAATGTTATAATGAACAACCGAGAATACCTTCTTATCGCTGCTTTGAGAAAATCAACAGCTGCAGCACTTGTTAAGGATATGATTTAATCCTGAGAGTCCCCCTGAAAGTTCATTCCTTCATATTTATCAAGTTACCGTCAGTAGCGCGTTGACGACCGTGTATCTAAATGTTTGGGTCAGTGGCGGTTGCTCCACCGTCTCCTTGTCCGAGTGCAGGGGTGAGGTGTGGCAGGGAGTCAGTGAACTCTTCAGCGGCTTTAGGAGAGTCAAACATCTACTTCTCGCCCTTGTATTGCATTTTCATCCTTGCAGGATAAATGAGACATGGCTCCAAACCCATGGCTTTTGCCTTCTTCATGGCAGAGCTGAAGCTACTTCTTCTTGCTGTAGTGACTGGACTGAAATTGGGCAAGAAAAGGTGCGTAGTGGTGGGTGCCGCGGTGACAGGGGGTGAGGTAGCTCTGAAGGTACATATTTCACTGGGTAAACTCTGCTTGCACCGGTGAGAATAGCTGACCTTGCCAGCGAAGCAGTCAAAAAAAGAGGGTACATGGCTTGGTGGATTTACCCAGGGTGGAATTAGCCTCTCCATCATACACACGATGTGCCCGCTCTATGTCACTATTTTGTCCCGTCAGTGATGGAATTCACCTGGGAGATTATTTTTGAGATAGCCAATTGTATCTGAACGTTTCAGATAAGCCAACTAGTCTTTTATTGTTTCTGCGGCCCCTGTCCTCACGGTCTGTCGACTTTGTGGTGAGTTGGTCGAGCTGAGTCCTTAACTCGATAACCGATCGTCTGTCCTCTCGTGCAGCTGCCTGCACAGAGTCCACTCGGTCTTGGGTCCTTTTCGCTGCCGTAGCTACTTTTTTAAATTCACCGCTCATCTCCTTCACCGCTTCATTAGACTTTTTCATATTTCTGTTCGTAAGTCACATAGCGTCAGAACTAAGAGAGAATCAACCGCTTCTTTAACTGCTGAAGCCACGACCCAATCTAGAGCAAGTTGTTGTTCTTTGAGGGCTAACTTAGCAATAGCGATATCCAGTTCTTCCTTAAAGGTAGCAGAGTCCTTAAATTTATTTTTCTTTAAAGGTGATTGTCCAAACTCCCTCTTTCGAGTGTCTTTGGTTGTGGAAGTGTCCATAATTGAATAGATGTGGAAATAATCGAAACACGTGCAGGATTAATGATAAAATATGACTTTGAGTGCAGAGGCAAATATTAAGCTGGCATCTCTGTCGATGGGTCACGTGATCCCCCACTGGCAGCCTTTTTGAAACCTTTTTTGTATTTTGAAAATTTGAACAAGCTTCCAATCCTAAACCATTGTCCACAATTGGGATAGAGTTGAAGTCAGCTTTATTTTATCCTGTTAACCAGTTCCAGTTTTCAAGAACAAGCTCCAGGACTGGGACTGTGTTCTTTTGAACCCTTGCATGTTTCCTTTCTTTATCAAGTTTGTCGGAGCAAGCTTCTAACCTTGAGCTGGGGCCAGGACTAGGCCAAAATTCCTCTCCAGCATGAACCTCTTTGTGGCCAACTCAAGGCTGGCAAGAGCTTCAACATTTGGCAGCACACCGGCTGCCACTGGCCAGTGACAGCAGCCAAACATCGCCTACTACATCTGTACTGAGCTGTTCCTCTTCCTCCGTGGGGTTCCGTCCTCGTCTATCTTCTCTGAGGCTCCGTCCACGTCATTACCGTATTATTGCCAATAAATTACCAGTTGTATTGCAAGTCTGTCTCCGCAGTTGATTCTTGGTCTGGACCATAAAAAAAATTCACCTTTTCATTTTTCTTTGAGAATGCTATCATTTTGACTGCGGTAGACAGCCATCATTTTGACCCTAATCAATAATCTCCTCATCGTGCCCACTGTCTTTCTGCTTTCTATTTCATTGGCTCAATATTATATTTTTGATTTGTTATCACAAAGGAGACTAGATGCGATAGTCGTGAAGTTGTTCCTGGCCCCTTGAGGGCACAATCTGGGCACTGCGGAAATTCACTGCCGATTGGAAGCTTTAAGTAAACCTAACAAAGTCTAAAGTAGCTTGCTGGTGATTACGTCGCCTAGCAACGCACCACAAGAAATACACTCTTTATTTCTTCTATATATGATGCCTATAAAAAAGGGCCATTGTTCACTTACCTTTTAAATCTCAAAATATTTTGGTCACAAAAGATTTTTTTTCTTTTCACAATTTTTTTTTAAATTTTTGTGTAGTGCATAACTAAATATAAAACAGCTGCTGTCCATTTTACACCATCTAAGGAAAAAATAAATATTTTCTGATAGTAGATACCTCTACCTACGGCAATAGTAACACCTTACAGCATGTACATTCCTCAACCAGGGGGTGATTGGTGCGCTAAGAAAGTGTTAGTAGTGTGTGTGTGCATGCGTGTGGGCATGTGTGCGTGCGCACGTCTATGTGTGGGTGTGAGTGTGTGTGTGTGTGTGTGTGGGAATCTATCTGAACAAGTGTTTTTGAGCATTGAGCATGTTTAAATAAAAAATTCTAATTATTCTCAGTGAAGTATCTGCCATGTTTAAGGTAATTTTAACAACATCCTTGACCTTGCTTCTAATAAAATATTAGTTAGCATTGTGTAACTCACTGTTCACGTGGAATATCCATCTAATTAACTGTTACTTGTGTCAAACCTGCCATTATGCTCACTTTGCATGTAAACATTATATTATACAGTTTAACCACCATCCTAAAAAAGTGGGCACATCATGGTAAAAGTAAATTAAATAAAAAACGAGTGATTTGAAAAGTTCTTTCTTCCTCTATTACTGTCTTTTAAAAATATATCAAAGCACATTATTTGATGTACTAAGGGGCAATTCACCAATAATGACACAAATTATCAAACCGGACCTTGAGGTATTTGTGTAGTTATCAACCCCATGGCTTCCCTTGGCATTTACTGTCAAGACAACAGCTAACTCAATGAACTGCACTAACTCACTCCTCCAGACATGCACTCAACCCCAAGCAGATCTATGACCTACAGCTGTCACAGATAGAAGGCTGGTTGTGATGACAACGTTGGCAGTTTATTCTGTGCACAAGTGGGCTACAAAAAGGCCAAAGCTAGAGGCATAATTTTTCACCATTTCTTTGCAGTACGGGCGGTAGAAAAGCGATTGGCCACTGCAAATCACATCATACAATAAAGTAGACATGCGTACAGATACAGTAAGTAGGCAACTGTAAGAGTTTGGAGTGAGCATTTTGTTCTTGAGGACTATGACAGAGATGTCCAATCAGAATTACTGGGCTGTCCTCCTAAATATATTCTGAGGGATGCGGCCATCCCTCCATTTTCTGACCCAACGTCAGAAAACGTCAATTAAGACTCACTTTTGCCCTCAAAAACTACGCTGTAGAAAAGGGGGTGACCGACGCAGTTGCAGGTCAGAGAACTCGTTGTTTTCTCATGAATGTGGCGATTTGGTGTAAATTTCTGGATTGGGTACATTTTCCACTTGCTAAGCTCCAGCAAACTCACTGCCTGAATGTAACCGTTAAATGTAAAATTAATGCATTGTTTCCTGGTTATATATATATATATATATATATATATATATATATATATATATATATATATCTTGTAACGCGTGGCTGGTGAGAATGGATTGTGGGGGAATGGTTGGGAAATGTGTTTATAAATGTGTTGGGGCTGTTATGAGGGAGATGCCGTGTGGGGGTTTTGTTAATTGTACGGGGTGGGAACCCTTACGGTGTAGAGATTCCTATGGGGAATAAGGGGGAGGGGACACCGGAAAGAGGAGGAGTTATTTGGCCTGGGGTTGTTTTGGCTGAAGCGGGAGATCGCGGCATTCTCAACCTCGAGAGGGTTACCTGCTTGTGAGCCAGAAGGCAGGCGAATAAATCTGGGCCAGTTCGGCTAGCAAATTGAACACCGTATACGCTCCTTCTTTAGTCGCTTAGCTGCTACCGCCGCGCTACATTGGTGTCAGAAGTGGTTCTTTAACCCACGGACCAGCAGCTAAGTGGCTATAACTTACCCGCGGATAGCATGGACGTCACCGCAGAGGCCGCTGCGTTGTTAACACCACCGCAGTCCAGAGGAGAGACGGCTGGTGCGCAGGAGCATGATAGCAGGGTGCTAACGGAGGAAAGGGATAATGTTGGGGGCTATTCCCCCGCGGAACTGGGCAGTCTGCGGAAGGTAGGACAACCCAAAATGTGCAATGAGCCCCCCGGTTACGTCAAACAAAAGCTATCCGTGGTGGAGCGGGAGAAAGCAATGCTCAAGCACTGGTGCAGATCACTGTATAGAGAAATGCTTGAGGAAGAGAAACGCGCCGTATGTAATCCTAAAGCTGAACCGCGCGGGCATGTTGCGTTTTCAGGAACGCCAGCTACTGTCTGTGCTAAGCCTGTAATGAACCCTGAATCCCCCGTTCGTGTTGACGCTGTGGCGGGGCCTCTGTTGGCACTTAATAATAATGGGGCTGGCCGGGTTATAGAGGGACTGAACACGGGGAAGGCGAGCATCAGCCCACCCTTGCATGAGAGCCTTATGGATTGCGTAGCAGAGCCCGCGCTCTCCGAAGAATGGGCGCAGAGCATACGCACGTCCGCCGGGTATTCCCCGCCCCCCCCGATGTTTCGGCGCCAAGAAACTTGCAGTACTTTCCTGATCAGGCTGCTGCGCTGGTGAACATTATCACTTCCGCATTCCGTGAGCAAGTTCCAATGCAAGCTGCCGCCCCCAATCGGCTGCGGGTTAGTGTGACGGTGAGCAAGTATGATGGCACAACAGAGTGGGAATTATACTGGAAACAGTTTCAGCTCATCGCTCAGGCTAATCAGTGGGCCGAAGCAGAGATGGCTGTGCAGCTGATTGCTGCATTGGAGGGGGATGCCTGCCGCGTGCTGTTTGATGTGTCCGTCGCTGAGATGACTGATCCCCAAGCCATTGCCAGGGCGATTGAGAGACAATTTGGTGACCCCACCCTCCCATCAGCGGCCAGACGGATATTCAATGAGAGGAAGCGGAAGCCCGGTGAACGGCTGGGAGTGTATGCCGCAGAGCTGCGCCACCTGGCTCAGAAGGCATTCCCTGAGTTCACTGAAGAGCACCGCTGCATGCTGGCGAAGGAGGCGTTCATCAGTGGTCTGACCCCCCACGCCCTGAGACTGCAGGTGCGCCTCGCCAACCCGCCTTCCTGGGAGAAGGTGCTCGAATACGCGCAGGAAGTGGAGCAGATTCTGGCGGAAGGGGCGGAACCGAGCGCTGCGCGGGCTACTTCTGCGCGCTCTGTGCGCCCACCAGCACTAGGGGAGCGCCTTCCCCCTAGACCCCCAGTTTGTTGGAACTGTGGGCTGAGAGGCCACACCCAGTACCGCTGCCCCAACCCTTGTGACCCCGCCCCCAACCATGCCCCTGGAACCGCCCTCAGTGCGCCACATCCCCCGCAGGGAAACGCAGCAGGAACGGCGTAGAGGGGAGTGACGCTGTTCCGGGCCCCGGATCTCCCCTTTGGCTTGCGGTGAATCATTCGGTCAGGGAGGTGGGCACACCAATGCCCTGCCGATTGCCCCACGACTGCCACCTGTTGGCAGAAATTGAAGGTAACTTTGTTGAAGCCCTGATTGATACAGGTTCATGTGTCACTCTCATCCATCCTACACTGCTGGGGGACAACCGACCTCTCTTGCCTACCGACCTCCGCCTGCTGTCAGTCACAGGTGAACAGGCCACTGTGCTGGGGGGTTGTGCAGTGACTGTTAAAGTGGGGGGTTATAACGTAACACACTGGGTTTGGGTGGCTGATATTCCTGAACCATGTCTTCTGGGGCTAGACTTTTTGGTTGCAGCTAGATGCGAATTGAATCTGAATATGGGGACAGTATCACTGTTTGGGGGCCCCTTGTCCCCTGAGACGCACACAGTGGCCGCTGGAGCGCCTCTCAGGTACTCGCTGTCCGGGGGTCATAGACCCACCGGTTCCCCTTTTCCCCCCCTCCCAACCTAATGCTGCTGCTCTAGCTTACAGTGTGACAGCTACCAGGGAACAGGAAGAGGAAACGACGATCCGGGCGGTGATGGATCAGAACAGCGAGGGGCTGACAGCCCGGCAGCGGAGCGATCTCTGGTATGTCCTGCATGAGTGCAGGACTGCCTTTGCCACATCCCCCACGGACCTCGGCCGTACCCACCTGCTGGAGCACCACATTGATACTGGCGATGCCCGCCCCATCCGCCAGCGCCCCCGCAGGATCCCAGTGAAACGACAGGCCGCTGCCCGAGACTGCTTGGCGGAGATGAGGGCAGCGGGGGTTATAGAACCCTCAGACAGCCCATGGCTGTCACCGGTGGTGATAGTGCTAAAAAAAGATTCGTCACTGAGATTCTGTGTTGATATGCGTGCCCTGAACGACGCCACGGTGAAGGACGCGTATCCCCTGCCGCGAGTGGATGAGGCCCTGGACAAGGTGAGGGGCTCGGCCTGGTTCTCCTCCCTTGACTTGTGAAGCGGCTACTGGCAGGTGCCGCTGTCAGCTGAGTCACGCCCCAAAACGGCCTTCTCTACGGGGGAGGGGCTGTGGCAGTTCACCGTTCTACCCTTCGGGTTGTGCAATGCCCCGGCCACCTTTGAGAGGCTGATTGAGAGGGTGTTGGCGGATGTCCCCAGAGAGAACGTGCAGGTCTACTTGGATGATGTGCTGATCCACGCTCCCGATTTCGACACTGCCCTGAGTTCTCTCCGCCTGGTCATCACCCGGATCATGGAAGCCGGGTTGAAATTGCACCCGGACAAGTGCAAACTGTTGCGGCGGGAAATCACCTTCCTGGGTCACCAGGTGAGCGGGGCTGGGGTGGCCGCCATGGAGGGGAAGGTCGAGGCAGTGCGGGGCTGGCCGGTCCCCCGCAACTGATCTGAATTGCGCTCTTTTCTGGGCCTGGCCTCATATTACCGCCGGTTTGTTCAGGGGTTTGCCACAATAGCCGCGCCACTCAACCACCTGACCAGCGGAAAAGTCTGCTTTGAGTGGGGCCCAGAACAACAGCAGGCATTCCTGGCGCTCAAAGAAGCCCTCTGCCGAGCGCCCGTCCTGGCAGTACCTGATCTAGAGGGGGAGCTGGTCCTGGACACTGACGCCAGCAATGAGGGCATAGGGGCGGTTCTAGCCCAGGCTGCCCCCAACGGGGAACAGGTTATCGCTTACTATAGCAGGGCACTCTCCAAGCCAGAACGCAACTACTGTGTCACCCGGCGTGAGCTGCTAGCCGTGGTGGAGGCCGTCAAGCACTTCAGGTACTACCTGTGCGGCTTGAAGTTCGAGATCCGGACAGACCATGCCTCACTCAGGTGGCTGCTGTCGTTCCGCGAACCAGAAGGGCAGGTGGCCCGCTGGATCGAACAGCTCCAGGAGTACAACTTCACGATCGTGCATCGAAACGGGGGGAACCACGGCAACGCGGATGGCCTGTCCAGACGGCCATGCAGGCCGGACTGTGCCCACTGCAGCCGCATTGAGGCGCGGGAGCCCGAAGCAGGGAAGGCCTGGGGGGAGCGATGCATGGCACTCCGGCTGGAGGAGACAGCTGACTGGTCTAAAGACCAGAGAGAAGACATGGATCTGAGCAAGGTAATTCGCTGGTTGGAAGGGGGCAGGAGGCCCGAGTGGCCGGAGGTTGCAGCGGAGGGGCCCGTTTTGAAAGGCTTGTGGGCTCAGTGGGAAGGGCTGCTGATCCGGGACGGGGTGCTGTGGAGGCGGTGGAAGGAGCCGACGTCCGGCTGGGACAGATGGCAGGTGTTGGTCCCTGAGCGCCGGCGGGCGGAGGTGTTGAAAGCGAACCACGGCCAGCCGGGGGTGGGACATTTCGGTGTGAACAAAACATTGCACCGAATACGCCAGTCATTCTACTGGGTTACTTGCCGGCGTGATGTTCAGATGTTCTGCCGCCAGTGCGACCCCTGCACGGCCCGCAAGGGGCCGGCCGACCAAAGCAGGGCTCCGCTCCAGCAATACAGAGTGGGGGCCCCCATGGAGCGCGTCGCCGTCGATATCCTGGGACCGTTCCCCCGCACTCCCAGGGGGAACCGATTCGTTGTAGTTGCTATGGACTATTTCTCCAAATGGCCGGAGGCCTATGCCGTGCCGGACCAGGAGGCAGCGACAGTGTGTGAGGCTCTCATCGAGGGCATGTTCAGCAGATTCGGGGTTCCGGTGGAGCTGCACTCTGACCAGGGGTGCAACTTTGAGTCCCAGCTATTTGCAGAGATGTGCAGGCAGCTATCCATTCACAAGACACGCACCACACCCTTAAGGCCACAGAGCGATGGCTTGGTAGAGCGTTTTAACCGGACACTAGGGGCACAGCTGGCGGTGGTGGTTAGCACTGACCAGAAGGATTGGGACCTGAAGCTGCCCCTCATTCTGCTAGCCTACCGTTCCGCAACACAGGAAACCACGGGCTGCACCCCTGCCCTGCTAATGTTCGGCCGAGAACTACGGACACCCCCGTCCCTTGCCTTTGGGCTTCCCCCGGACACAGCAGCGACCCCGGCAGGGCCAGAGTATGCGCAACGGCTACAACAGAGACTGGAGGCGGCACATTCCTTCGCCAGGCAGCATGCTGAGTCTGCTGGGGCGAGACAAAAAAGGGCCTACGATCAGTATTCGAAGGGGCCACACTTTGAGGCCGGCGATCTGGTGTGGGTTTACGGCCCCAAAAGGAGGAAGGGGAGGTCTCCGAAATTACAGAGTGCCTGGACGGGGCCTTGTGCTGTGCTGGAGCGGCTGGGTGAGGTGACCTACAGGGTGAGGCTTGCACCATGTGGGCGGGCAGTGGTGTTGCACCGCGACCGGCTGGCGCCGTACAGGGGTACGGCCACCTTCGGCAGATCTCCGGCGAGGTCGCCGGACAACTCCCCGCCTCTGCCCCAGGTGCGGGCCACCAGCCGCCCAGAGTTCCAGGGACGGGAAGCCTCGATAGCGACTGATAGCCCCCCACCTCGGCCTCTAGTGCGGGCCGCCAGTCCCGCGGGTCGACCAGGACTGGGGGAGACAACTGCTCCCTGGGGAGGAGCACAGCGGCCTCTCAGGTCGCGCAGATTGCCACGGCGTTTTCTTGACTTTGAGATGAAGCGCCTCGGGGTCGAGGACTTGTGAGAAGGGGGGGCAGTGTAACGCGTGGCTGGTGAGAATGGATTGTGGGGGAATGGTTGGGAAATGTGTTTATAAATGTGTTCGGGCTGTTATGAGGGAGATGCCGTGTAGGGGTTTTGTTAATTGTACGGGGTGGGAACCCTTACGGTGTAGAGATTCCTATGGGGAATAAGGGGGAGGGGACACCGGAAAGAGGAGGAGTTATTTGGCCTGGGGTTGTTTTGGCTGAAGCGGGAGATCGCGGCATTCTCAACCTCGAGAGGGTTAGCTGCTTGTGAGCCAGAAGGCAGGCGAATAAATCTGGGCCAGTTCGGCTAGCAAATTGAACACCGTATCCGCTCCTTCTTTAGTCGCTTAGCTGCTACCGCCGCGCTACAATATTATATATATATATATATATATCTGTTGTAAACATTGCAGTTAAAATAACTGGGAAAAATGTGCTGGTTAAATTAACTGGCAAAAAAGGTGCAAGTTCATTACAGTGTACAATTGTGAGCTTATGTTAACGTTACTTGACAGGAATGGAGCTGACCGTGCTAAAACAGGGTTATGGTTAAAGTGGCCCTTCTGCAAGAAAATGGACTTTTCTGTTGGTATTTGAATATCGTAGGCCCATAATCAGTTTGTGACATGTGTGGTTCTTGAACTCAAACACCACTTGTAGTAATGGTTTTTGCAAATAAAAGGAAATTGGCAGAGAATTTACGCCAAAAAAATGTGTTGCGCGCAAATTGAATATTCATGTTCTTGCCGGTTCTCGCCCACGCTGGAGTGTAACGCCCAGACAAAGATTCGAGCAACGTGCAAACTGTCAGTGTCATCCACAGTCTATGGCAGGGGTCGGAAATCCGTGGCTCCGGATCCCTTCTATCTACAGAGGCTCCCTGTAGCTTTGAAAAAAATTAATAACGGCTATTTTTTTATATTTTTTCTTTCAATCAAAATATTGCTTATTTTGTAGATCAGGGTGATACTGTGACACTGAAAAAAAGCGTTTAATAGGCTATTTGCGACCCCGCCCGTGAAAACCCGGCTATACTCGCCTGATCTAAATTTTGAGATACAGACCGTCAAGTAGTCCCAGTGATAAAAAATGACAAAAATATGAAATGTGAGTTTATTGCTGCGAATTATAGATCTTATATTGGGGTTTCAAAATGAAGTGTTTAAAAATTAATTTCTAACATCATACATATTCAAATTAATGAATTTATTGGCACTGTGTTAGCAAATTACGAAGAAATAGCGGAAGTTGCTTTCCACAAGCCTGGTTTTCAATCAGCTTTTAGTTTACCTTCGGCGGATGAATGCTTGATAGTTTGGGTGTCATTCGGTTTAGGAACTTCTTTTCTACCATTGAAAATGAATATAGACCATAATGCACACCATCGTAAAGCAGATCAGTCGAAGGCATGGCAGAAGAGTTGCAATTTAAGCCCGGTGCAGATTTCTCCACAGACTGCGTCGTATCACCTCGGAAATTTAAGAAAGGAAGCATTTGCATTTGCAGATTTGAAGACATGTCATGCCTGCCAAAACTTTGAAATGACCTCACTCAGTATTGGAGATATCAGTTAGATTTTTTCACAGATAGCCTAATCGCAGGGCTGCTAAGTTGCTACGCATTCTCACGGATACGGTGTACGTGTCACGCATTTTCGAGGCATATTTACAGAAGTCAGCAATTGTTCAATCAGCTGTGTATTAATGATTTTCATTCACGTCATTAAAGTCCTAAGGCAGTTTCAGTTTGACTTGCGTAACGGTGGATTTCACCACTAGTAACACGGAAAGCGACTATGACTCTGGACATCTTGGCCTTTTTTAACTTGGGGATAGAAAGCAATGCATGTGTTTCATGATCATTTTGATAGTTTGAATGGAATAAGACAATTTGAAATGTCTTTATGCCATTCCATTGCTTCCAATTCCTGAGTAAAGAAAAGCGTGAGAATTCCAGAGTCATAATCGATTTCCATGTCACCAGTGGGGAAATGAACTGTAATGCATGCGAAACGGATAAACTTTTATGCACAACAACTGTAATGCTGCCAGAGAATCTCTTAAATGCGCAGTAATTGAATAATTGCTGACTCCAGCACAGGAATGTGAATGCCACTAAGAAGCACAAGACTTGCGTCGAATGCGTGAGATTTGGCAGCTCTGCAATCAAGAAGGCTGTGAGACAGCCCTTGATTTGTTGGATAAACTAGTCAAATCACTGCACTGAAACATCTATTGTTAGACGTGTTGGTGGCATTTCCTTCATTGCATTGGCCTCCTCTTCAGATTCTGAGTCATAAGGCAATATTTGTGAACTCTGTGTTGCCATTGCTCCGCTGAAGTCTTACAATGCTACCTGTAAAATCTGTTGTCTTTCACCATCTATTGTTGTAGCAAGAGCCATGTAGAGAGAGAGTTGCGTCAACTCCGTTCACGCCAATGGACCACTTTTTTACAGCAATGGTGGGTTGTGGAGTCTCCCAAAATTTCCCGGAAGTTATCAACGAAGACTAGTCTAGCAGCTGTGTTGAAGCGGAATGGACCGTTCGTGATGATCTTCCAAAAGGCTAGATGTTTTTATATATTTTTGGGGGGGATTTTCTCCTCTATTAGATAGTGACACAGTAGAGAGAGACAGTAAAGTTGGGGAGGAGAGTGGGGAAGACATGCAGCAAATAACCCGAGCCAGAATCGAACTGGGTCACCGCTGGAAGGCCACAGCCTTTATCGTGCGCACGCTTAGACCAATGAGCCACCGGGCGCAAGGTAAGACGTTTCAAGAATTACAGTGTATATTGTCAGCACAATAAAATAAAATAAATTAACACGTACAGTAAAGCATTTTCCTGGATTATGCCCTGTACAATTTGAGATATATTGAATGTTTACGGGCAAAAAATTAGGCTCAGATACTAGCTAGGTACAGTTAGCAACAGTTAACTTACTAGTGCTAACCATGAGCAGCGGCTAATTATTGTTAGATTTCTCCTGCTGAATTGAGCCTACTAACTGTATATTTGTACTCCCATTTGTAACCCCCCAGTGATTGGAGCATCCCCATGCAGCACAGCAAACCAGGGTAGAGATGATATACAAGGACGACATGGAGGAGAGGGCACAGACAAACTGCTTCACATGCTCTTCATGTTTCTGAGTCTATTCAAGATTTCTTTTACATAAGAGCAAAATAAAAAGATATACATAACATGTATGTGTTTGTATGCGTATAACCATATAAGTTTGTCAGTTAACGTGTCTTGTTCTGTCTGGATGTATAGTGTTTTTAACTAGAGCACTTGGCAACCGAGCACATGTATCCCCCGAAGGCCCCCCAGTTGGGCCCAGATGGTCCCAGAGTACCCAAAATCAATAAGTGTTGTGAACTTACCATAATACATGTCCCTGCAAAAATTTAAAAGAATCGGTGCACTTATGTGGGCAGTAGAGCGTTCACAAGAAAATCTCTGCGGACACGGACGCGTGACGAGGCCAACTCCATAGTATCCTCGAACTTCGTTTGGCGGATACAATGAGCCCTTTCTAAAAATAATACTGTACACGCAAGCCTAGATAAATTTATACCTTCAGCGTGCAAAACGTCAATGAAAAAGTTGTTTGGAACTTATGTATTGGAGTTCAGTGATAAGTGCAGATGTGTATAAAAATTCTGAACAGATAAATTGTAATTATTTCCAGTGGATTTTCTAAGATACTACACTGAACATTATGCTGCTTTTAATTATGCAGGGCCTAATTGTGCAGTCAGTTGATACTCATCCTCTGTCCTTTCTGAAAGTCATGGAGATTACATTAGTCATTACTGAATTGTTAACTTAGATCCTGCACTTCCATTGGATTATTAAAACCCCAAGCAAATAAAGAAATGGTAGAAATTAAACAGAATTTTGAAATGTTACTTCCCCTCCCTCTGAATAGTAAACATTAGGATGGGGTTAAAAGCAAAAACCAAGAATTCAAAGCAATCGATAACAGGAACACGCTCTTTAAAATGACTACATCTTGATTTAGTCATCTTAATTATTTTAATAAATCTTAGGCACTAAACCCGCTGGAATACTGTATATATTGAGTGGAAATGTTCAACATTCTGCCGTTAGCTGCAGCTTTTTCTCAGTTGTTTAACGTTGGGGTCACTTTAGTGAGACAGCAAACGTTCACTCAAGCCTTAAATATGTACACAAGGCAGAAATAACGCTATTTATTGACTATTAATTACCGAGAATTGCAGGTATGTCTCTCAGCCTGTTTGACAGACGCACTAAAATTGCCCGCCAGCGACTTCCTGGTACTATTTGCAGTCTCCATGAACCACGTGACGATCGAGAATTTTGGAATTCCGTTGACGCGACTGTTTCTCTGCATGGCTCTGGTTGTAGCTAGCCAGGCTCTGGGCCAGTAGGGCGTTCGGGCTGTTTGCATATTGAATATTCATGAATGTAGCTGAACTATCCAATCAGCGCAAATCTCATATCTCAACGCCAGATATTCATGAGGGAACTCACCCGTCTTCTCAGACTGCCTTTTAGTGATACTAAAAAGGTCATCAAATAATGGTATGAATACGATGGCAGGGCATTGGGGATTAATACAAAATGTAGCGATATTAATGGAAGGGGCACTTTAACAGGTTATGTTGCCAAAATGACTGGCAAGATTTTTTGCCAGCCAGCATGTTCTTCTGCTTTGTACTTAGCATGATAGTTACATTGATAGATAGATTATATTCGACTGGATAATGTTACATTTAAAATCCGGAGTTCCGTACCGCACTCAACCGAAGTTGGTCGGCATATTTTCACAAGGACTAAAAGTTGGTTGGGACATATCCCAGCTACCCATACCTAAATCTGAGCCTATACTTCTGTAAAATTGTGTCTGTGAACACAGTTTTCCTCTGCATCCACAGCTGCAAGTTAAAGGTTCACTATGCAAAAACTATTACGTGTCTACACTGTCCTATAGCACCGCCAAATTCCTTAGTCTCAGCGTGATCTGAAATTGATAAGTAGCATGTTTTGTGATCCAATGACTCAACATTTCATTTGGTTTATGGAAATAAACACTCCTTGTGTTCTCTGGACCTAAGACGACAAGGACAACCCAAGCTGTTTTCAGCGTCGGATCCAAAAACCAGTGTTTATCATGGTATAGGGTGTCTCAGTGCACATAGCATAAAATTGCGAGTGCACTATTAATGCAGAATGGTATGTGTAAATTTTGAACAATGTATGCTGCCATCTAAACATTGTGATCTCCAGAGAAGTCCCTGCATTTTCCAGCAAGATAAGGGCCAACTATGCTCTGCACAGATTAGCAGAATATTGCTGTGTTATCGAAGTGTGAGTGCTAAATTAGCCTGACTGCAGTCCTGATCTCTCTCCAATGAGAATGTATGCCTGATTCTGAAGCAAAATATACAGCGACTAAGGCATGATACAACTGAGTAACTGAAGATCTCCACAACAGAGAAATGGGAGAAAATTCTGCTTGTTAGACTTGACCAACTGGTGTTTTCAGTGCATGACATGGTAATGTTACACAGTGATAAAGTCACCTGTGCCAACTTTTTTAGATTCTGTTGCAGTCTTTACTTTGTAAATTTTCAATAAGCAATTGAATTAGAATTAAAAAAAAAAAAAGAGTAAAGCGCGTTGTACTGGTTTCTATATTTTAGTATGTCATGTTCGACACCAGGAATCAAGCGCAGAGGCAGAGTACAATCCAACTGGTAGTTTTATTGACAGATTATAAGGTAATTTAAGGACAAAATTCTGGAGGAAGTGGTAGGGATGGAAAGGATAGCACAGTTCATTACAGATTTTGTCGGCGAAGCTGAGCTGTCATTCGCTTGCCACTGGCTTCCAGGATAGCCATCCATTGGAGAGCACACTTCGTCAGTGCCAAACTGTGCCACATGAAGATGGAGTAACTTGCGGAGACCTTGGTTCCATTCCTGATGAACGAAGAAGGATTGGAGGCTTGCTCCCAACAAACTGTACTGAGGAAGAGACTTGGAGGAGTTAACATGAATTTGGTGCCAGTCCTGGAACCTGATAAGGCTTGGGAGCTTGTTCTTATTAAACTGGACAGATGATCTGACTTGAGTTGGGTTAACTTAAACCCGGTCCCAATTCTGGACCCTGACTAAGCTTGAACTTTGGTTTGCGTTACCTAAGTAAGAAGGAAAACTTTGGGGAATTGCTGTCATTAAGGTACCAGTTACACTTCGTAAAAACCAAGAGTGTCTACTTAGAATACTGACAGGTTCTAAGCACAGAAGGCAAATTAGAATCCAGCAACTCATAACACAAAACAGAGGGCTTAAATATACGTCACATGATCTTTAGAAAATAACCACACAGAGCAGGGGTAAACATGCAAGATTTGAATTAATCATAGCAGACATACTACTAATAAACATGCAGGTAGCTAAATAGGGGAAAAAAGGCATTGAATTATCTGAGGCTTTCTGATTCACCTTCAAATTTATGTTCAACTTTGCTCAGTATGGGGGCACTTTGATGAATTAAATCAGAATCATCTAAATTGCCTGCCTGTTGTTACTAATCATCTGGGGCAGAAATATGAGTAAAATCTCTGACAGTTTGAAGGTTGAAGCTTTACTCTGCGATGTGTTTTTGGATTTTTTCTAGCAGGCCTTTGTACGCAAAAGAAATGTACGCTGAGACGAAAGGGTTCGGAAATGGTGGCGAGATGTTTCATTTTCCAGCACCGCATCCATTAGGTTGATAGCGCACATTCACAGTTCTTAATCAGAACGCTTACATGCTAGTGCAACAAATGGTAAAACATTCCAGTAACTATGACCATAGCACATCTCATTACTAGTCATATTCAACTCGGTAGTTTACTGAGAAACAAAAGTGCTGGTTATTCCAATTATTGAGCATTCAGTAGCTTTACAGTTTAACATTCAGTATAGCCCACAAAAACGAACTTCAGTGTGATATTTAGCTTAGAATTCATATGTTCTTTCCAACACCGAAATAACGTGGCTTACTAATAAGGTTGATAGCGCACATTAAGGAGAAAATGCCGTACAAAGCTAAACGCGAATCAACCCTACGGTATATCGGAACACACAAAAAACATTTCAGTGACAAAACCCTTATCAATAAAATGGCTACAGCGCCGCCAAGTGGCGCAGCAAAACACTACATAACATATTCGTGTGCGGAGGCTTCAGCCAGGCACTAACAACGATGTTTTCCTGACTGTGTGCTCAGACGCATGTGGGGTTTATCCAGTTTCGATTCTTTCAAGCAATTTTTTGCACAGAGGCCCCTCAATTTCTCTGTTCTCTCTAGACCCCCAAATCAAACATGATTGGAGGCAGGGCCAGGTCCAGCCTGCTCTGACTGAGGGTGCAGTGAAAATTTCTGGGGGGTGTAATGGTACACAGTGGTGGTCTAGTTTCTCGTGGTGTGTATTCTGAGGCCTAAGGACCCCGCGCCCGCCCCCAAATCCATCCCTCTGTACATTAATATAGTCAAGTTAAAAAAAAAATAAAAATGATATGGCATTTCTTATTCAAAATGTTTGGTTTTTGTTTACATTTACACATACAAGGTCTCAAGGTCCCCTCCCCCCAATTTAACTTTCTCTTTGCTCCCTTCATGAAACATTTTTCCTCAATCTAATCTATGCACAAATCTATGTTGGCGTGGGCAGCCAATCAACTCAATTAGTCAGGGTAATTCACAAGTTAGCATGTCCGATCACAAGAGTGGATTATTTTAGAAGAACCCAGGATCAGAAAAAACCTGGGCTCTACCAATTTCAGTGCATTTTCACCTTGCTTGTGGAATAATTGTCAGGATACTCTGAAAATAGATTGCCTTATCCCATTCAAGTCCAACAATAAATTAGTTTTGGATATGACAGTAAAAGAGGGCAAATGTACTTGCTTTTAGTTTCGATTTATGTCATTATTCTATGTCTGCATTTGGTTTTATTTATTATTAATTTTTATAATATTTTGAAAAAAAATGTTTTGCCTTTTATCTGCACTTGCTGTATGTGAATTTTGCCTTACTTTATATTTTGCATTTTGCCGCAGTGCATAATGAAGTGTGGCAATCGAGTATATTACGGCCATTCATCAATTAAAATAAAATGGCTAAAATATTTGCACCTTAACGCCAGCTCGCTTTACCAACTTGGCCGCGTCTATAATGTTGATCACAGACGGACGGCAAGGAATACGTAGGGGTAAGTTAAATCTTTAACACAGGCTGCGTCAGAGCACTGTCATTAAGACCATGTTCGCTGACTGTATCGCCCGTAGTTGCATTTATTGCGTACCAGGACAGGAGGAAGAGCCAACGTTAGCACGATCTGCCTGCTCTTGAGTTGGTCCTACACTAGACGTGTCGGAGCTAGTGGATGCTTTGGGGATTAAAAATCGGAACATAATTTCTTTCCCGTTTTTCCTTTGAGCAAACTGGTACACAAGGAAGAAAGAAAAAAAGTTGTTGCGGGTAAATATGCTGTTCAATGATTGAATTAACGATCCTTAGATTTTAACTGAAGCATGCAGTTAATGCGCTGATGTTACATCAGCAAGTCGCGGCAAGAATCTGGGGGGGCGTAGCCCGACCCTGCACCCATCCAGATCCGGCCATGAGGAACCACGAATTTCAGCCAACTGTCGTAGGTAATACCAGTGTTCTCAGTAGACAGGACGGCTTTTTTCAAATGTCTGAATCTGTCAAAAGAAAGTATCAACAGTTCTGTCGTCACGTCGATTGACGTATAGAAGGAGTGCAACCACTATTTTGACCTGTGTAAATTCAGTGATCCAAATGCCAAACATTTATTTTCAGACCAACTCCTTTTTTAAAAATGATTATTCTTTCTCCTTCTTGGTGGGCGGATTGTCTGTGACTTGTTAAAGCAGCTCATCCCCAGTGTGTGTTGTTACCAGTTTGTTCAGGGCAGGGAGAATGGGCCTGGTATTTATTCCGAAGTATCAGACAAGAGGGTTGCAGCGGGTTGCCAGATCCGCCTCCAGTACCTCTCTCACTCACTTCCAGCCTGATTGTGTTCTCAGGCTGTTATTTGCAGCAGAAAACGTGTTACCTGAAAAATATTCCTCACAAAGTGAGGGTAGAATCCAACCTCCTTTAGCTGGAGCTGTGTTCCATAGTGACTGTCGTGTTTCTGTGTCTGAGCAGTACAGTGCGCCTGGTGCACTGGGTGGGTGCAGCATCACATTCTTGACCTCACCCTTCCTTTCAGCCCCTTCAAAGACCCTGTTTCCCCAGACAGATGACAATGACCTGTGGCGCAATGACAGGTAATGTCTGATATAGTGACACCTGTACAAGAAAGGAAGTGTTTCAATTTGTGCCCCCGATTAAAAACACAATGAAAAGCACTGAAGAAAATGGACCTGAAGTTCCAAAATTGATAGTACTGAGGAGCATGGGGGGGTGGGAAAGTAATTTTTTTAATTTTAGTAATATTTACAATTTTATCTGTGTGCTCAGAATTTGGCTGCGGCCCTTTAAAGGTGTGTGGATGGAAATTAAGAGTAAAGCGATTCAAATGTACCTGACCAAACATTCCAGTGCTGATTTAACGGTAACCACCAGCAACTGGAAGCAATGAAGTTCTTGTATGCTGATAATAGAAACTGTCTTTAATTACAAGTATTAGATGCAAGTTATGAGCATATACATATACCCTTGAATGACTCTATTTTGGGCCAGAGGCCTCATACTGATTAAAATGTCTTTCTGTCTGTCTGTCAGTCTGTCTGAAAATTGAAACATTCTGAGAGACGATGCCTCTCTTCTCAAGGCCCCGATGGGCAGCCATGTTGTTTTGTTTCCCACTTCTGCTGTGATGAAGGCGGGGGGTGTGCTGCCACCGACCGGGGATTATACAGAGTTCAGTGCCAGCAGTAATTGGCGTTTCACTTGAACATACACAGGTCTCTGCATTCTGTGAGTAAAGGACATGGTTTAAATCGTGTTAATCCTGCAAGTGACTGGATGCAGTATTTGTGTATCTGTCTGAGTGTGTGTGTGTGTGTGTTTGTGTGTGGGCTTGTATAGTTATGTCAATGAGAACCAACTCTTGAGAAACCGCAATGTTGTGAGGACATTTTGAGTGGTCCGCACCAAGGATTATGGAGGAAAAGAGCTAAAGGGTAAAAGCTAAGCTCCGAAATACAGTTAGGGTGAGGTATAATTTTCTTACGGTTAAGGTTAGGGAAAGGCTATTTAGAGTGACTGAGTCAGAACAATGTCCTCACAAGTATAGATGTGTGTGTGTGTGTGTGTGTGTATGTGTGTGTGTGTGTGTGTGTGCCGTCAGTTAGAGAGTATCACAAGCATTCTGTATTCTTGTTCAAAGACAAGCAGATACCAGTCCAGAGCAGTGACACCATAATCAATAAGCCCAGGTTAAAGTACTAATGACAGTAAGAATAGCAGAAAGGGAAGACAGTGCGAAAACTACAGATTTACTGGAAAACTGTCTTGTCCAATTATGCACTGCAGGAGCAAGACTCTGTATAAAAGCTGTGTGGAAATAGACACCCTTAAAGCCCTGAGTGTTAGCAGATGATTTGGAACCAAAGCATAGAACTGGACCCCAATGCTCCGAGGAAGGAATGAGGGATCAAAGCCAGCTGCAGGATTCATATCCATGTAAAAACTGAAGAAAATAAGAGCCAAAAAACCATCTGCCAAACAGGGCAGGCCCAAGGAGAAACCAATGAGAGGGAGAATAAACCACAGAGCAAGAGCAGGGAACTCTCGGAGCAAAACTTCACCATTCAAACATAAAAAAAAACAAAAAAACAGAAAAGATAATACAGAGAAGAGCTAGTTTTCAAAAACTCTATGCAAGAGATACAGACAAATCAACAGAGACTCTTCACTCAGGCAGAGCAGGGAATGAGCACGGAAAGTAAGCCCACACCTCCTTAAACTGCAAAGGAGTGGAGCTGCATTCCTCAGGCAGTTATCTCCATAGACTGCATAAAAAGGTGAAGGAAGCATTGGGGCCTGAAAAGTGAAGCAATTGCAGAAATCTCTTACAATTGTGTTCTATTAAATAGCCAGCAGATAGCGGCCTTGATGGTTGCAGAAAGAAGTTCAATCCTATACAAGTCTATGAAAAAATGGCCCTACTTTCCCACCTGATTTATTATTTCAATAACGATTTCCACATTATTTTATGGTGTCTATTGCAAGTTTCACGTCTCCTTCAATATTATTGTGATGTTCATTTTTTAAAATTATGGTCCCAAATAGAATAGAATACAGAATAAAGCCAGATATGCTTTGGGAGCATGGCTATGCTCTGGTCCTCATCAGATAAGGTCAGATCCACCCGTAGATCCACCCCTCGCTCCTCCCTGGATTGTCAATTCACACTCTCGTCCAATAGGGATCACATCTAGTTTCAAAACGGCAAAATGGTGCTGTTCAAATAGCCAAAATCGAGGCTTCATTAATGGCATGTTGAAACCAGTGAGCAACGTCACGGTTGCTTCGTCCATCTTTTTATACAGTCTGTGGAACTCTACGCATCTCTCTTGTGGACCGTTGTCCAGTGTTGCTGACTTTGAGTCTCAGCACGGCAGACAGCAGCTGGTGTTGCGGGTGGAGCTGCAGCAGTGCGACTGGCGGAGCCGGTGGAGATGCGGTGGTCAGTCACACTGATTGACTTTATTAGAGATGAAATTCCAGGGATGGCTAACCCTGGTTTAGCAGCTGATTTAGAGCCCAACTCCTCTCTGTATAATTTAGCCGAGAGGTTAATGTCAATACAACTTCCTGGATGAGTGGAGGCTAAGCAGATGTTTTTTTTTTGTTTTTAGCAGCTCCAAGGTTGAGTCTGTCGAGTCCCTTTGATGCCCTTCAGACAAATTCTAGGAGGGCATCGTGGGACTGAAGAACCTCCTCTCTGGGAAGGTCATAATCCACACTAGTACCATTGACTCTTAGTACCATTGGCTTATAATTAATATACACTGCTTATAATTACTATACACGGGAAATAGGATAAAGGTCAGTGCACCGTAGATGATCCCTCTTAAAATGCTCTTAATAGGAGTGTGGGCGAGTGCATGTGTTTGTGTGTGTGAGCGTGCGTACGTGTGTGTGTGTGTGTGTGTGTGTGTGTATGTTTGTATGTGTGCTTATTTGTCTGTGGAGGTGGATGTGTGTGTGTTTGTGCGTGTTTGTGAAAGGATGTGGGTTTGTACATGTTCATGTATGCGCACATGTCTTTTACTGTGCATGGAGTGTGTGTGTGTGTGTGTGTGTGTGTGTGTGTGAGTGTATGTGTAAGCATGAGTGTGTTTGTGGGCACATGGAATGTACATGGGACATGGCTAAAAGTACCACTGACAAAGCAGAAAAATATATGTATGAATACAATATATTGCTGTACATGCATTTGTGTGTATGCATTGATATATTTTGAAAACAGAAAACATCATTATATATTTTCCTTGAACAATGTTATGAAGCAAGCCTCATTGTACATGGCCAGGGGGAATTATGCAGCTGAAAATAAATACTAATTCCATTGATTCTCTCTCAATGGAGAATATAAGGACAGTGGAAGTGCTTGGACATTCATGTGCGTCGCCCACAGATGTCCTTGGATGATGCTCGCGCTCTACAGCAGGTCAATTCAGGGCGCTAGGCTGTCGCTTCAAGGGGTAATCACTGTCTTCATCTTTTACAGGGGTGACAGCGCATTCAGTAATACCAAGTGAAGGCTCAGGGCTGCAGAGCGATGTTCTTGGTCACGTTGAATCTATGAATCATGTTTCACCACGGAGATCAACTTGTTGCAATAAATGAAATTGAATTCAGGTCAATATTTAAAAATATCACAAGCATGTTGAAGATAATCCTATAGTAATGAAAAAATTCTATAAAATGCCCAGTGCTATAAGTACTTAAGTGACAAAATGTCCATTTTTAGAAAACTGAGAAAATCGACTGAGATAACTTCAGAGGACATATTCCAATCCGTACCTTACCTTTTTGAAAATGTGACTTTGTATTCATAATATCAGAAATGTGGCAAATTATTTATTTATGTGTATATTTTAAAGTACAGTTGGCCTGTTTGTTTGAATAAAAATTTGGCAGTCAAATTTGACCTTTAACCCTCTTTTGAAAGTTTAGGTCCTTTGTCGATGATGCATTGTCTATTTTTTAACACGTGAACACATTGATATAGCCACCAGCTCACCCATCATGCGACCCGCTACACCTGCAACGTAGCATGACTTTCCGACCGAAAACATTTAAAAGCACAGCTTTACCTCTGAATTTCTGGGTTTTATAAATATTTTTAACAATATTGAATAATGCAGCATTCCTGTGAATTTTATATATCATTTATTGCATGTATCGTTTTTCACAAAGAGCTTTGGCTTTGTCTGCCATCGTGAAAACAGCTTGTCATTTCAGTGCCAGCAGACTTGTTCTTCAATTGCACACAGCTGAATTCAGCTGGCCATCTGGATATCGTTTGCATGCAGTTAGATCCATGCAAAAGTTTCGGACATTTCTCAAATGTTGTGGACATATTTTCACCTACTGTAAAGTAAACTTTTCTGGGTATTCGGACGTGCGCTATGTTTTTGTTACGTCCATCTCCGTTTCTGCATGTGCTCCAGCCACGTGGAGAGCAGCGTCGCCTGTTTCCTGATTGCTAAACTTATTCATCTGCTGTCCGTCCCCAGTGCACGTTTCATTCCCTCTGGGGACCAGCAGCCGTGGCTCGCATTTCTTATTAGAAGTTACCTCCGCTGACATTCTGCCATGAGTAGCAGGTAGAAATATTCTATTTCGCGCTTAATGTATCCTATATTTCTAGCTTTCTATTCAGAGCTTTTTAATGCCTGGATCATCTGTATTCCTGAGTTTTGTGAATAAACATCCCTGCAGGAAAATTGGACCTGTGTTGCAATGGATGAATCCTTGTAGTTTTCTCAAAAAATAAATCCAATCATGAAAGCTTTTTCCGCTCAAACTTCCACTTCTTAGTGACTGTAATATAAAAGACCCAAAAAAATACTACAGTGACAGTCATCGTTTGGAGTTGGTGCCAGGGAATGGAAGCGGGATTAAAGTAGTGATTTCAAAGAGCTCTGGCAACAGCAGATGAACAGCAATAAGCGGGTTTGATAGTGGATGGAGCTTTGGGATTTGAAAGTGAAGAGCCAACTGGTAAGAGTACTTAAGTCACATTTTAACACACCTTGCGGTAAGGATGGGAAACTGCCTTTTATAGTTATTTATGTCAATATTCTCTATTTTCTTGAAATGGGCATTTTATGACAAAGTACTTTAAGAAGTGGGGTCTTCAGTGAGCTGATTTATAGGATCTATCATACTTCAGGTCTTTTGTTCACCAAATAGACATTTTGTGACTTAAGTACTTTTAGCACCAGGGTCTTCAAGTGCTCTGGCAACATGAGCAGGGACACACGGCTTTGATAGTGGATGGAGAGGTGGGATTAAAAGCTCTCTGGCTACATGAACAAGATTAACCTGTTTTACATGAAAGATAGAGGATGGACTTTGAAAGGGCTCTGGCTACAGCCACGTACAGGAATAAGCTGCATTGATAAAGCATGGAGATATGGGATAAGGGAGTACTCTGGCTTCATGAGCAGGAATAAGTAGGTTTGATTAAGGATAGAGAGATGATTTTGAAAGCGCTTTGATCAGATTATCTAGAATAATATGTTTTGATAGAGGATGAGATAGGATTTGAAAGCGCACTGGCTGCATGATTTGATTGATTGTAGATTGAGGGAAGAGATATGACAGTGCTCTGGCGACAGTCAATGAACATGAATAACTAGGGTTGGTAAAGCTGGATAATGGATGGAGGGATAGCTTTGAAGGTGTTCAGGCACCAAACCCTGACTAGGAATGAGTGGCTTACATACGCACAGAATGAATGGATGGGTGTGTTTCACAGTGCTTGGGGTGAAGGGTGCCAACTTAATGTTGAGAGGTGGTCAGTGTCATAGTGTTGGGGTGCCCACAATGCAGGTCCTGACACCTTCAGCTTCAACCGAGAGCCGGGAACAGATAGCAGAGAACGGGGTGGAGGAGTGCAGTGGCCTGGGTGTGAAATAGGGTATGTAGCATATTTAGCATATTCATTTTCTTTAAGGGCTCAGTGTGAAGTCTGCTGGAGAATCCTGATGAAGATGTGCATACATAGTGCCATACAGACTGCGTCACGTATAGCGCTGAAACAGAACTATACCTGAGGCGCACACTTATGTCCATTTGTATTCATGATAGCAGAGCTGGTCTTTTGGTGCTGGAACTCCCCGCGATTATCTGTCGTTAGCCTGGAGAGATATAGGAAGTGAGAGAAAGTGAAAGAAGGGGAGAAAGATAGAGAAGTAGAGAGAGTAAGAGAAAAGAGCAATAGAGAGAGGCAGAGAGAGAGAACAAGAGGTTTACAGAGAACAAATTCAAATTTAATTTCACAAAGCCCAGATAAAGGTTTCTAAAAATCAAACAAACTCTGATTAAGAAATTACCATGACATCATACTTACCGGCTTTTCCTCTGATTATGGCCACCTGTAACAAAATCTGCTGCGTGACTCACTTATTCTTTGTGCTCCTCTATTATGTTGGGAAGGTTTGAATGAGAAGTTAGGGCTTTAAATTCGTGGCATATTTAATTTCAAATTTGGGATTTCCCAAGAAATTTCCTCCTCAGTCCTGATAATTTTCACGCAAAAATTGTAGCTCTGTCTCCACCACTCCATGACTGCAGAGAGCATGCAGTCTGCCCTCTCCAACAACATCTCTGAAAATGAACAGCAGTTGCTGAGGCTTGGGACAGAAGTTTAACCCCATAAAATACACTGACCCTCGTATGGGTTCATAAAATGCAGCTACTCTTTTCAAATCTGTGGATCTCCGGGCCTTTGTTCAATTCTAATGAAGATCCTAAGGTTTTGAACAAACTTCAATGTGTTCTGCTGAATTACAAGGAAATGTGCATACAGTTACGAGATCAATATATTTTCCATTTGTAATGCTGAGGCCATAAAAACATGCCATCTTGGGTTTGAATATTCTAATTCATATAATTGTAAAGTTGCTTCAGTGAAGCACTGCAATCAGTGGATAGATACAGAATTTATATATGACATTATCCCACGATGTGGGAAAAAGTTCAGACTTAGAACCTACTTAATGGAGAACTTCAGTGAAGAATTACAGTTGATAGGGTGTTACGGTCCAGGGGCCTCATTTATCATTGTGGACACACCTTTTTTTACACCTTATTTTACACCGTTTTGTGTGAATGCACTTTTCTCTGCCAAATTTGGGATCTATCAAATCCAAACCTGACGGAAAAAAGTATGGACATTTACACTGATTTTGAGCATGGCGCACCTTGATTTACACCCTTTTTAAAGAACAGGAGGAATTGGCGACGCAGCTGCTGAGTCAGAGAATTGCAGTGTGCGAGGGAGAGTGGAGCGTGGATTATCGCCTATTTAAAAGAACAATCAAAGCCACAGCAAAGTCCGGTTTTCCAAATATTATTGGAGCCATTGACTGCAGTCACATCATGATTAGGGCACCATCGGTGAATGAATTTGTATATTTGAATCGCAAAAATGTGCATACGATCAATACCCAAATCACAGAGATGCCAAGTCTCACGCATTCGGCGTCAGTCTCATGCATTTTTTAGGCTTATTCACCATAGTCCGCAATTATTCACTTGAAGGTTCTATTCTCCCATGGGCGTAAGTCGAAAAAAGCGCGTAGCTACGCGCTTTTCAGCCTAAGCGTATTCTTCCCTCGACTTAAGTCTGTGCATTACGCGCCCTGAAGGCAGTTACGCGCTTGGGGCAGAGCAAGGCCAAAATTGGGGCGTTTCCGGGCGTTTCTCATGTTTCTCATTTCTCATGTTTCTGTATTAAGGTCAAGCGCCAACATAAGGCGAAATGGAATATTGCGTTTGATGTCGGTTATAGGCCGAATTTTAACATTAATTTTATTTTATTTAACATGGTAAAGGTTGAGACATTCACTATTCGATTGTTCATCCTTATTTCTAAACTACAATTCTCATAACCATAATAAATTATCAAACGTAATCATCATATGATATTACGCAACAGCCTGTTCTCCAATTAGTTCAATTACAAATGCATTCCAAACAATTACAAACATACCGGTGGTCATCAAGGTCACAACTGCGCTGTCGATCCTGGCATCTGAGTCGTTCCAGAGAGTGGCTGGTGATGTCATGCACATGTCACAGGCGTCTGTGTCAAGGTGTCTGACACGGTTGACGCTATGCTGCCCCACGTGCAGCCAGTTTAAAATTCTCCGTAACACCAGCTGAAAAACGGAGAGTTCGGGGGGGGGGTTCAACCGGATTGCCAGGTTCCCCAGTATTGTGGGAACCATTGATTGTACTCACGTTGCAATCAGAACCCCTTCCACTAATAAGAATATGTACAGAGACCGTAGACGTCAGCACAGCATTAAGCTATGTTGCCATTTATACAGCTTAAGTCAGGCGGCATTGCAGACACGGGTACGTCAAAAATCGCATATCATTGTCTTTATATGAAGTGTTTCCATCTACGCGATTTTCACCCGGCTCCTGGAGCGAAGCCGCATGCGTATTTTTCTGATCTCATCGATTCCAGCTCCAGCGCACACGAATCGCACGAGGAATTCTCTCTAGTTCAAAGACGTTTCCCCACTTTATTTGTTAACAAACGAGTACCTTTGAAGCAATGGGTAGTATTTCTTGCCCTGTTCAGAGCAGAGCCGAGGTTTCTGCAGCGACATACAGTACATGTATTTATCATTGTCAGTGAATCAAAAGCATACTGCCGCTTCTTTCCTGTTTTCCACGGAACCAACAGGCTATTTTAGGAGGGGCACATTTTCAATGCTCTGATTACGCTGGTTGAGAAGCGCTAAATTCTTTATTTATTACTTCATTATCGCGGCAATTTGTTTGTTTGCATAGCTTTAATGCCATGGTGGCTAGAATAAGAAATAAAAAAGAGATGCCTGCATTAATTGGCACAGACATAGCCTACATAGGCCTACTATTACAGCGGCATATCGTCAACCTGCTGATAAAACCTCATATCTTCAAAATGATAAAACTTCACAGGAAAAAAAATAAATATAAGAATATATATAAATTGATAAATATAATTTAAAACATAAATAAAATAAACGTTTAATTCTGTGTGTAAGAATAGTGGACATACGAGTTTTTGTTTCTTATCAGTTTGGAGATACAAGGTTTTATCAGCAGGCCCACGATATTCAAATTTAAAGTCTGGTTTGCTTTTCCATGGACCACAAATGCATTTTCATGGTAAATCAGAAAATCCTTGTTCCATATTTTCCTGATAGCCATAATCAATAAGCTTGGTACAGTGCCTGCCTCTCTTTTGGATCAGTCACACCTCTTTCATAACTCAAAAGCGCTTAACTCGAATCGCGTAAAAAAGGACTTACGCGCTAATGGGAGAATAGACCCCTGAATGCTTAATGAGATTTTCATGCGGAAATAAAATCCTTGCGCATTGAAGTTTCCTTTTCACTTGCGTAAAGCTGCACCTCATCACAAGTAACATGGAAAGCGATTATGACTCCGGACTCCCCGTGCTTCTCTTTACTCAGAGATTGGAAACAATGCATGTTTTTCATGATCGTTTAAAGTGTTTTAATGTAATATGAGACCATTTGAAACGTTTTTATGCAATTCCACTGCTTTCAATCCCTCAGTAAAGACAAGCGTGAGAATTCAAGAGTCATAATCGATATCCGCGTCACTAGTGGGGAAATCCACCGTAATGCACGTGAAACTGATAAACTTGATGCACAATGACTTAAATTCCGCGAGTGAATTTCTTCAGTCCGTGTTGATTGAATAATTGCTAACTACGACACAGGAACGTGAATGCCACTAAGAAGAGAGACTCACGCCTAAGGCGTAAGCCTTGGTATGTCTGAAATCATGTGAGACGCCGAAGTGCTCATAACGAATGTAGTGGCGTGGTGGCCTGGCTCTACACATGATTCATTCATCCTGACGCACAGCAGTGTGGGGGCGAGACTGGGGGCAGGCGCTGCGCGTGACGGCTGGCTGCTTGGTGAGTGCTTGTTGGCCACACAGTGTACGCATTCATTGAAAGCTGCTGCTTAATCAATTCAAGGCTGATACTCACCCCATCCTTGTGACTTATAGGTGATAGTGGCTACTTCCTGAGAGAGTAGCTGCTAGCGCCTATCCCAGATTCACAGGGCGGTCAGGAAATCCAGTGTAATGAGGTCCATGCGTGTGCGGTGGAGCGCGCCATCGGGCTCCTAAAAGACCGATGGACCCGCATGGATGCGTCGGATGGTCGGCTCCTCTACCACCCGAAAAAAGGTCAGCAGGAACATCTGGGGTTGTGCCATCCTGCACAATGTGGCAGTGAGGCGTGGGGTTGCGCTGCCGCTGGGCCTCCCTCCACCACAGCATGTGGACCTGGACCCACAGCCCCCTCCCCGTCATGAGGGATTTCAACTGAGACTAAGGGCACGCGCTGTGGTGATGCAGCGGTTGTGAAGCTGCCCCCCCCATCTCTCACCCCTCATGTTGACATAAAGAATGTGTGTGTGTGCGTGTGTGTGTGTGCGTGTGTGTGTGTGTGTGTGTGTGTGTGTGGCTTACGAGTTTCTCAGTTTCAGTCTTGCAAAGTTGTGTTTAGTTTTCAGTATTGCAAGAACCGCATATTTCATTCCTCGTACATTAGAAATCCACAACTTGAGAGAGAAATAAATTCATCTATATCAAACACAACTTTGTAATTTTTGTCCCTCTATGCAACTGAAACAAAACGCACACCTACTGCATTTGACAAAAGATTTGACTCAAAAGTTTTTTTTATTGCCTCTGTAAGACTTGTGACCGCAGCACTCGGCGGTTCTACGCTTGTTGGTGAAGCCGGGGCAGTGGCTGAATAGATGAGATTGTTTTAATTTCCGGAGGAAAAATTGTTTGGTCCAAAATTATTTGTTCATTTCTGTTGTGATTCTCTATGTGTTCTTGGTTATATGTTCTTGTTCCTAAATAAACCACAAGACGAAGTGATCATACAGAATTAGTGTAAATACCTGCCGAAGAAGACTCTTTTCCTCGTCTGTACAAGCACGTTTTTCTCACTAACTGAGAAGTTTCGCTTCTTTCCGCGTTTCCCATCCATGCTTCACCGTCTTCCACTGACGTGACCCCACAAATCCCCAGAGCGCACATGGCTACTTGACATGCAGATGCTCATTTGCATTGACTATATATGGTCATGTCTGGGCGTGTAGTGGGCGGGACATGAGGCGCGTTCACGTCCACCCTTTTCTTGGGTCCGGTGTGATTCATCAATGGGAATTGCTGAAAGCAGTGCGTACGCTTAGTTTGATAGATCTGAAAAAGGAGTAAATATTTTGGGTGTACGCCATTTTTTGCTTTTCGCCGTAAGTGAAAATTTATTAGCACTTTTACACCCTTTTTGATAAATGAGGCCCCTGATCAGGAATCAAGCGCGCAGTCAAAAGCACAGTCAAACTAGTAGTTTATTGAGAGCAACAGAGTAGAGAGTGGGAGCAGAACCTCTAGATAGTATAGTGGGCACAGAACCCTGAGGAGGATAGAAAGTTTGGCACAGTTGTAATAGGCTAAGCTTGAGCTGCAATCGCTGGCCAGGTTTCCGGGATCCTGCCGGGTGCCGGTCTCACTAAAGTGCTTCAGATGATGGAGAGGTTACTTGAGGGGAACGCGTCCCAGTCCTGGCCCCAGGTCAGGATCAGAAGCTTGTTCCTAACAATCTGGACAAGGAGAGCAAACTTAATGAGCTAGAAATAATGCAATCACAATCTTGGACCCTGATTAAGATTGGAAGCTTGTCCTTGATAACTTGTGTAGAAGAACAGGAACAGACTTGAAGTGAGATAACTTGAATGCCGTCCCAATCTTGGACCCTGATTAAGATTGGAAGCTCGTTCAAATCAGTTTCAAATGCATTACGGTGGATTTCACCACTAGTAATTGAAATTCGACTATGACTCCAGACTTCTCGTTTTTTTTTGCTTTACTCAGGAATTGGAAGCAATGCATGTGTTTCAGTATCGTTTAAATTGTTTAAATAAAATAAGATCATTGGAAGCAATGCAATTGCATAAAGATGTTTCTAATGATCTTATTCCAGTTTAACAGTTAAACGCGAGAATCTCTTACATATGCGTTGATCGAATATTTGCTGACTACAGAAGGGGAACGTTAATATGCCACTAAAACTCAAGCCGAATGCCTGAGAGTTGACTGGTACGTGTTATTAATGAAAACTGACCTCACCTAATAAGAGTTTGTTGAGAGTTTTCAGAGTTTCTGTAATGGTAAATAAAATGAATGATTGAAAACAGTTCATGATCAATAATTTTTAAGAGATGGGGTTGAGCTTCCCTTGTTGCCAGTTTACCAGCTGACACTGGTTTCAAACAATTTTTAATTTCAGTAAATGTGACCAAAACTGTTATTTCTACTTGATAAAAAATAATAGGCATTTAGAATACTGCTACACAAGCTCTTTATCTTTCTCTTTGTTAGAGTGTGGGCCACAGCTGTTGTATACTGTATGCGTGCGTGTGTGTGTGTGTCTGTGTGTGTTTGAGGGCTTGTATTGCCAACTCTTGAGAAACCACAGTGTTGTGAGGACATTTGAGGTTCTGGGGACATTTTGGGTGGTCCTCATGGATGAAGAAAGAGGTTTACAGCTAACTTGCTAAAAACTGAGGTTACGGTTACAGTTACGGTCAGGTTTTCTGCAGGGCTTAGGTCAGGCATAATTGGATTTTGGTGGGGCTTAGAAAAGGCCGTTCAGAATGAAAGTCAATAAAATGTCCTCGCTAGCTATACAAACGCATGAGTGTGTTTGTGCCTGCGGCATGTGTATGTGTGTCTGTGTGTGCACGTGTGCAGTTGTACCAGGAGGGGAGAAGAGTCTTTGTTCGGCTAAGTCTTAGAAGCAGGAAAGGATCTAATAAGCCCCGGCGCTGCACTGGCAGGCTGATCGGATGGTTTGCACTCTGCTGCTACACCACGGCAGCAGATTTCGATCTCGCCGCCGCTGCCACCCTAACTTAGGAGAACTTTGTGCTGAGGCAGGAAGAACCCGGCGCCCCGCACTTTTCAGGCCTGTCAGAAATGATCAGCGTCAGGCCACCTAATGGAGAACACAAAACCTATTTAAAAGCTACATTTACCACTTGGCTGGTTCCATTACATTGTGCAATTTCCAGCTGCCACTGCCCTCCTCTGTATGTCTGTCTCAATGCCCAACCAAGCGACTCCTGATTAGCAAGAGTCTAGCGACCTAACCCCCCCCCCCTCCCGCGCACACACACACACACACACACACACACACATGCCTCGAGTCCTCTGCTAGTTGCCAAAGACTCAAAGCTTGAACAGGTATAGATGTTCCGCAGGAAGAATCACCCCCCTGATCCCATTTAATGATTTTATGTGTTATTTCATTGCTAATAAATGGTTAATTGATTTTGCCTGGATTGTCGTGCCCACTCCCTCCTGAACTACTCTCATGATGTTGTTTCTTTTCTCTTAGTTTCAGTGTTTTCCGTGAAGCTGAGCCGCTCGACACCATACTGCGTAGCGAGTGTGATGAGAAGGGGCTCTTCTTGTCAGTCGGCGGTTAGCGGGTTGGCGGTTGGTTCACTGGAGCGGAACCTATCCCTGGCTTTTCTTGATTACTCCGGTGTTCTCTCTCTGGCTAACAAATTCTGCCCAGGGATTATAATTTTTTCAGCTGTCTCTCCCGCACAAAAAGTAAAACATTTGGTGCTTTTATCCGGCAAGATTACCTGTGTCACATAAATAAACTCACTGAAAAAAATGCATTTTGCTGCAGATATTTTTTAAGGTATTGTTTTCCGAAGAATTGCCCATCAGAGAAAACGCATAGTATCCTCTAAACCAGTCAAACCAGTTTCCATGTGCTTGAACTGATTATTCTTTGTTTAAAATATGGAACTTACAGAATAGATTAACATAAAATATGACCATAGAACACGCATAACATAAAAAGAATGAATAAATATTTTACGTCTGAAACATGAATTTTGGATGTAAATGTTGTGCCTTATGGCAATCATAGCGAGTCAAGGTAAATATACAAGGCTTCGTAGTTGATCCATAATGAGCCACCATGGTTGATACAGCACTTCACTGCTAAAATAGTGTATTATTATACTGTACATATAGATTTTGCATATAATAGTGGATAAAGTGAACTACAGAAGATGTTTTATATGATATTAGATGTCCCAGATAACGCTGAACACTATGGTGTATTACCAAAGATATAATGCAGCACTGCTGACCTTAGTTAGCTCTTGGCTTCATGGTCTTACTTGCCTCCCTATAATGAGACCTATAATGTATATAATTGAAGAATGGGGGAAAAAAAAGCCCTTTGCCCCTGACTTCCTGTGCTGACAGGAAGTGCGCACTGTCATATCCTTCTGCCACTCAAAATAAGTCTCAGCAGTGGTGCAACGATCGCCCAAGGCAAACAGCCAATCAATTCCTTTTAAAGAGGCAATAAAGTGGATGATTTCATTCATGACCTGAAGCGTCGATGCCATTAAGAAGAAAAGCCGCCCTGCCCTCTTGACCAATGATAAATCACCTAAGTCATAACGCTCCAGAGGACATTTTTCTGTGACTCTGAGGTTCCTCACTCACGTACAAGCATTTTCCCGCCAATAAAAAAGGTTGATGTCTTTCCTTTGCCAGATTCTGCCTGAGGTCAATCCAAGGTCACCGTTTCATTGACACACACAATTCCCTATTCAAGTATGCAAGAGAACACAATGCATCTTAGTGGCCGTCTCATCCGTCATCCATTTTCATGTTCAATTCTTTATTCATTTTTTTCAATAGGGGTCTTCCAGATGCCATGCTCAGTCCCCTCTCACTAGCTGGGTCGATTTCAAACCTCTGGATGACATGTGAGAGCCAGCAACAGAGAACCCATCAATACTACAAAAGGGAAAAAACATTATAGCTTAATTGATTTTGCGGGGATACAGCCGTTTCCATTGAGCCATCATGGCCTGTAGCTGGGCCTTTTCATCTCCTGCCCATTGCAGAGACTCCGCTGGATGGATGGCGATGAACTTTCCCCTCTGCCAAATAAATCTCACAGAAGGCTTTACTATCTCCATCTAATGGTGTTTTTCTCACATCAAACCCAGTTTCTTATGTTTAGAGGTATAGCAGAAGCTCTTATACAATCCCCCTTATGAATAGCACTTTGTTTCAGATACTATCCATTAATAAAGCCAACTGAAGGACTCCTCTCAAGGGGACTACAGTGGGTTATTACATAGAAATTTACCTTTTAACATGGTGTTTACAAGCTCACTTTCCTAATGCTTATGTTGTGGGAACAGAACATTTAGATTTGACTGTTTTGGGGATGAGGTGCATATCGCATTTTAAAATTCTACAATGTTAATTGGAATGTCTACTTCAAGCATCTTTTGTTAGTTGCAGCAGATGAATTTCAAAAATTGGTCTAACATATCACGGCTTATGCACGGAACGCTCAGTTAAAAACACCTTTCATCAAAAAAAAAAAAAAAATGTTAACATGAGCCTAATAGGGATCAAATGTAACCCTTCAGACTTAGGAGTGCCACTGAATAATTTTCCATCATGTATACTAAATACAATTTAAAAATCTGATCTGATTATTAAAATTTTATCTACTGCTTAATTATGACTGCAGACCACATCAGTCATTTTGGTGCATCAGTCCTATCAGTCCTCTCTGGCACAGAGGTTTCTTAAGAAAAAAGGCTTGAACGAAAGTGGCCAGTGACACCCGCTCTCCTTGCCTATTTTGCCCTCATGTATCCTTACAGTACTAGGTCCATAAATTCACAAATTTACACCCTGCCACTGTGGCATGTTATTAAGAAAGTAATTCTATGGTGCTGGGTCAGTGGGACGTTAGTGTGCAGAAGAGGTCAGGGGAGACTGGGTGAAAGTCACACTTTTGCTGTACTGTGCACTCCTTCACGAGTGATTGATGCACTCTTCCTCTTCTTCTCTGTCTCTCTCCCTCTCTACCTCTATACCTCTCCCCCTCAATATACATCTCTCTCTATTCTTCTCTCTCCCTCTCTACATCTATATATACAGTGCCATGAAAAAAGTATTTGCCCCCTTCTTGATTTCTTACTTGATTTTTTTACTCTTAAATGTTTCCGATCATCAAACAAATTTCAATATAGGACAAAGATAACCCGAGTAAATATAAAGTGCTGTTTTCAAATGATGATTTTATTTATTCAGGGGAAAAAGCTATCCAAACCTTCCTGGCCCTCTGTGAAAAAGTAATTGCCCCCTAAATCCTAATAACTGGTTTTCCCACCCTCGGCGATAACACTGCAATGAAACATTTGCGATAATTAGCAAGGACTCATTCAAATCGCTATGGAAGAATTTTGGCCCACTCTCCTTTGCAGAATGATTTTAATTCAGTCACATTGGAGGGCTTTTGAGCACAAACGGCCTGTGGTCATGCCACTGCATCTCAAGCAGATTTAAGTCTAGGCCGCTTCAAAATCTTTGTTTTGTCTTGTTTTTTTAAGCCAGGTGGATTTGCTAGTTATCCACCGCCGCGCGTTTAGCGCAAAGCGGGGATATAGTATTCAGCTCCGTCCGTATGTCCGTCCATCCGTCCCGAACATAGTCAGAGCGATATCTGAAGAAGGCGTCAACCTATTTCAATTCTTTGTGGTACCCACCTTCCTACAGGGAACGCGCAGGCATCAGTTGGTTTGGTGACCTAACGGCGGGGGATATAGTCACTTTAGTGACAAACTCTTCTGTGTTTTGGATCCTTATCCTGCTGCATACCCAATTGCGCTTGAGCTTGAGGTCATGAACTGATGACTGGACATTCTCCTTCAGGATTTTCCGGTAGAGAGCAGAATTCATAGTTCAATCAATTTTGACACGTTGTCCAGGTCCTGAAGCAGCAAAGCAGCCCCAAACCATCACACTACCATTACCATGTTTGACTTTTGGTATGATGCTCTTTTTATGAAATGCTGTGTTGGTTTCACGGCAGATGTAACGGGATGTGCACTTTCCATAAAGTATAAGTGTCATTCCACAGAATATTTTTCCAAAAGTCTTTGGGATCATCAAGATGTTTTTTGGCAAATGTGAGATGTGCCTTTGTAATCTTTTTTGCTAGCAGTGGTTTTCGCCTTGGAACTCTCCCATAGGTGATATTTTTGTCCAGTCTCTGTCTTATTGTTGAATCATGAACACTGACTTCAACTGAGGCAAGTGAGGCCTGCAGTTCTTTAGATATCGCTCTAAAGCATTCTTTTGTGAGTTCTTTTGTGACCCCCTGGATGAGTCGTCGATGCACTCTTGTAGTAATTCTGGTTGGCCGGCCACTCCTGGGAAGGTTTACCACTGTTTCAAGTTTTCAATATTTGTGGATAATGGCTCCCACCATGGTTCACTGGAGTCCCAAAGCCTTAGAAATGGCTTTGTAACCCTTTCCAGACTGACAAATGTCAATTACTTTGTTTCTCATCTGTTCTTGAATTTTTTTTTAAGATTGATGCATGATGTGTTGCTTTTTGAGATCTTTTAGCCTTTACATCACTTTATGAAACAGGTTCTATTGAAGTGATTTCTTGATTCCACAGGTCTGGCAGTAATCAGGCCTGGTTGTGGCTAGGGAAATTGGACTCAAAAACTGTGTTTCATCACAATGACATTACATGATTTAAGGAGGGGGGAGGGGCATTTACTTTTTCACAGAGGGCTAGGAAGGTTTGGACTGCTTTTTCCCCTTAATAAATAAAATCATCATTTAACACTGCATTTTGTATTTAATTGGGTTATCTTTATCTTACATTAAAATTTGTTTGATGATCGGATGCATTCAAGTGTGGAGAACATGGAAAAAAAAAAGTATGAAATCAGGAAAGGGGAAAATACTTTTTCACGGCACTGCATTCTGTACATCTCTCTCTATTTCTCTCTCTCTCTCCCTCTTTACCCCTACAGTAGTGAACAGTGATGATTATACGCTTAACAAAATGAAGATAAATCAGAAACCAAGTGCTATTCAAACATTTATTTCATGTAATATTGGATCATATAGATGAAAATGAGTAAACAGATAATAATAAATAGAAATAATAATGCCTGTCTGTTCTCGGCTTTAGGATCAGAAGTGGATGCCCATGTGACAAGATGGTGCGCTGAGGGAGAGGCACTCAACAGCTCCCACGTAATTCAGCAATGAGGTTCTGCATCACAAAACGAACTGGAACGTAACAAGATTGAACGACTTGAACGTTTTTTTTTATCGCAATTATATAAATACGAGCGCAAAAAAAGAAAAAAGTGTCCGGGGGAAATTTTAAGTTTCAGTGAAACGGACTCTGAAAATTCCACCGCCTTTTCTGAAGAAGATCGTATGATGCTGAACTCCATGAACGAACACCTGAAGGAGCTTGTAAGCTGGATTTGCTGCAGGAGGTCATAAATGAAATTGTGGCTTTGAGAATGGCAGTGGATTACAATAACAAACTAACTGAGGACCTAAAACAAGACAATGCAGCGCTTTGGTGAGTGCACTCCTTGTGCACTCCTAACTCAAGCAGAAAGAATGTCTGTGGAGAATAAGCAAATGAAAGCTGAACTATTGGACTTGAAACATCGAAGCATGAGAAATATATTGTTTTCAAGGGAGTGAAGGAGGAGGAAAATGAAAATTATTCAGCGACAGAAAATCTAATGAAACAATTTATGAAAAATGAGCAGACAAACAAATAGCAGAAACTGAAATCGAGAGAGCGCATAGGATTGGTCGCAAAAAGGATCCCAGAAAGCCAGACCAATAGTCGCGCGTTTCTTATATTTTAAATAAAAAATGTCAGTACTTAAACGGGGGAGGGAACTTAAAGGCACAGCCTTTTCTATGTACGAACAATTTCCACAAAGAATATAATAATACAGATTATTATAGAATATAAGAATACAAAGATATTACAAAGAAGACGCGCATTACTTCCTATGATGAAATACAACAAAGTGCAAAACGTTAAAGTGCGACTAACAGTAGATAAACTGTACATCATCAACCAACTTTATAGAGACTCCAAAATAACAACATGGCTCTGAGGCGGTTGGAGGTTTTTCGAAAATTATTTGGAGCTGTAGAATGCCAGTGGTGAAAACCCTTGCGAGAAGCCCGGGTCTGCTGGAAACGCCAGCGCTGAATCTCACCGAAATCTACATCAAGAGTGCGTTGATTTAAAATGAGAAAGTACGGATGGAAAGCGAGGTTGGAAAGACTTTCGTGACGCTATGACTGCTGATATGTGTGTATGTAGATTGGTCTATAGGTATATGTGTTAATGTAATATGTGTATGTATGTATTTCTGTGTATATATGTTTGTATGTGTGTGTTTGTGTATATGTATGTATGTATATATTTGTATATGTATATAAGTGTGTATGTATATATATATATATATATATATATATACTGTATATATATATATATGTGTGTGTGTGTGTGTATGTGTGTGCGTGTATATATGTATGTTTGTATATACAAGTATATGTATGTCGGTATACATGTGTGTGTGTGAGCGCGTGCGTGCATGTGGTGTGTATATATTGACATGCAGGTGTGTTTGTGTGTGTATGTTTGTATGTACATATTTACTTGTGTATGCACATATAATTATGTATGGAGGTATATTACGACCTCACTGCATCATAACTGCTTGAACAGTATGTGACAGAAGACGCAATAATTGAAAACTGTGTTTTAAAAAAATGTTTATGTAACTGAAGAATGTGCATCTGGATCACCAATGAATGACAATATTTAACTTAGCAACAGGATACAAGTTAGTGGGATGGTGTTGAGACATGGCCCGGGTTGGATGAAGTGTTGTTTGGAATATGGGAAGTGTAGGGAAGGAAGGCAGGGTGGTGGGGGTGGTGGTGGGGGGGGGGGGTGTCAGAGGTAGACTGTATATCACAGCACAGGGGGGAAGGGAAGACACTGGGAAGGGGAAGGGAGGCGGAGGGACGGTGCATAACTTGTGTAAGACTCAACCGTCATCATTTTATGGTTTATATAATTACACTGCCCTGGTTGACCCTCTGGGTCAAAGAAGATGTTAAATGCAAATATTTAAACCAAATATGGTTGTTGGAGAACTGAGGTTTACAAGATACAAGCAACGCCTTTATCATGGTAGGAGACTACAATACCGTATTAAACCCTGCTTTTGATCGGAAAGTACAAATTATCACCCGCATGCCTTTAAAGGAATTTTGGGTATTATGGATGCCATGGACATTGTAGATATCTGGAGACTCAGAAATCCAGATTTACACAGGTATACCTGGAGGGTACAGAATCAAGTTAGTTGGATTGACTATTTCCTGATCTCCTTTTCTTTGGTCGCGAAAGTCAAAACGGCATTAATCGAATACAAAATAAGATCTGGTCACCAACTTATAGGGCTGCACCTATTACTCACTGATTTCCCCAGAGGCTGTGGATACTGGAAATTTAATCAGTCTTTTAATGGATAGTACTTTTATAACCAAAACAAAAGTTTTCATTACAGACTTCTTTTCAAATAATATAGGTTCAGCAGATCCTCTTATTTTGTGGGACACATTCGAATGTGTCTTTAGAGGGAACGCAATAAAATACTCCTCCTTTAAACAAAAGCAGTTTAGGGAAAAAGAGAGAAATCCAGTAAAAGAAATTGAAAAACTTACAAGAGAAAACAGTACTTCTGTTAATATGTCTTCCGGGCAGTCTAAAAAATGACTCCGGAAAAATAGTCAACATTATAATACTTCTTGGGAAAATTTTCATTTTTAAATCAAAATCTGTGGACGCTTTGAGGATACACAGATTCAAACTTCTCATAAAACATCAGTAAAATTGAATTCATGATGGCACAAGAAAACAGTAGGTTAAGTGTATATAAGTATAGATGGAGGGCGCTGAGAGTAGCGGAAGGATGGCAATGAAAATAAGTAAATATGTAGGAGTCTATTAATATATGATGTGTCTGTGATTGTATGTACGTATGCTGAAGCATGAGTGTACTACTACATATACATACAGTATAATCTGTAGGGGGGGGGGGGGTGGGATCAGGAAAAAAAAAGAAATAAAAATAATGCCTATTTGAGAGAAAAAGTCAATATCTAGTGTGACCAGCCTTTGCTTTCGTCCTAGCATTTAATCTTTCAGGCATAGTTTTCACTTTTTTCCCTCAGTCGTGAACCATTCATTATGTTTTGAAGTTCATTCCAAAGAGATTCTTTCAATGTTACAACAGATTTTGCTTATTCAGATTAAGGTCTGGACTTTGAGCAGGCCACGTCATTACTTTTATGTCACCAGATATTTTGTTCCAACTGAGATAATTCTTGCAGACCTCAGAAGTGTTTTTAGGGTCATTATCTTGTTTAAAATAATATCTCCAACCCATCAGTCTCTGTCCAGATGGCCATGTGAATGGGTGCCTTTCAAGGATGCTGTGATACTTCTTTTGATCCAAGATTCCATCAACTTTTATGAGATCACAAGCTCCTCTCAAGCAGATTGAACCCTAAACCATAACTTAACCACCACTATGCTTTACCGATGGGGTTAAACCAGAGGTGGGCAGCGAGGGCCGTATCTGTCCCTGGTTTTCACACCAACGTCTGGTCTTTAATTAGTTGATTGTCTCAATTAGCCAAACCATTTATGAAATCTGACATTTCATGCGCATTTCTTTAAATTATCATGAAACTACAAAGACTGGTCTTGTCTCCCTTCATAAGACATTTTCCTTTGATCGAATCATTGCGAAAATCTATATTTGTGCATGCAATCAATTAATTCAATTAGTCAGGGTAATTGATAGGAATAAAAACCTGCATACACACCGGCCCTCCAGGACCGTGATTGCCCATACCTGGGTTAAACAGTCATTTTTGCAACATTCTCGAACTGTAAGGTGCAGGTGAGTTCTGCATTTGGGTGAGCAAATTTTGAATTAAATTCATCGGTGTAAAGGACTTGCTCTCAGCCCACTGGTGTCAAATCCTTGAATTTCTTGGCAAAGTCAAGTCTTTTTTTTTTTTTTTTTTGATTTTGCCAGGCTGCCAGCTCTTGACAGCTACCAACCAATCAGATCATTTTCTCACAGATATCTGGAAATAGTTAATCTTGATACTTTCATCTCTTCACTTCTAGCAATATTGAAAACATTACTGAGCCCTCATGCTGTCAACTGCTGATTTTCTTTTTTTTAAACTTGTCATACACAGATACCGAACATCACAGGCACTTAACTGCCATTTTCCACTTCTACTGCAACTAGTTTTTAGCAAACCGGTCTCTGCGAAATGCTTGATTGTGTTTCTTACCGTGCCACGAGAGTATTTCATGTCTTCAGCATCATGTAAGGCCACAAGGCAGCTACGAAAAATCTCAGAGAGCTCCTTCCGTCGTGCCATCATGTTTAACACTCTGACACTGCTCAAAGTTTATTTTCCCTGGTTTGCTGGAATAACTGACTAGCAGAGGAAATTTTGCTGAATAATGTGGCCTCACACCAGTTTAAACAATTTTTTAGTATCAATAATCATAAAATGAACCTTCAAACATGCGTTCAGGCATTGTAAGAATGAAAAAAAAAATAAAATTTGCGACACCTTTCAATTATTTTAAAAAATGTATGTTTTCAGTGTTCTTGTTTTTTACCCATATTTTTACCTCAATTGTTGTGATTCTGCTCTTTTGGTTTTGGTGGTTCTGCTATGCCATGATCCCTAGCCTAGTTCAAGTTCTATTCCTGGCTTTTCCATGATTATTGATTCTTTTCTTTAGTGACCACTGCCTTTGTCTGACCATTCTTAGGATTATGTATTGTGTTTTTGGTATTTTAGATTTCCTTGTTTTATTATTTTTCATGTTTTAGTTTATTAGTTATCATGCCATGTTTTCTTTGCCATGCTTTGCACTTTGTCTTCCCTGTCTTGTCATATATATATATACAGTGGTGCTTGAAAGTTTGTGAACCCTTTAAAATTTTCTATATTTCTGCATAAATATGGCCTAAAACATCATCAGATTTTCACACAAGTCCTGAAAGTAGATAAAGAAAACCTAGTTAAACGAATGAGACAATAATATTATACTTGGTCATTTATTTATTGAGGAAAATGGTCCAATATTACATATCTGTGAGGGGCAAAAGTATGTGAACCTCTAGGATTAGTGATTCATTTGAAGGTGAAATTAGAGTCCGGTGTTTGCAATCAATGGGATGACAATCAGGTGTGAGTGGGCACCCGGTTTTATTTAAAGATCAGGGATTTATCAAAGTCTGATCTTCACAACACATGTTTGTGGAAGTATATCATGGCACGAATGAAGGAGATTTCTGAGGACCTCAGAAAAAGTGTTTTTGATGCTCATCAGGCTGGAAAACGTTACAAAACCATCTCTAAAGAGTTTGGACTCCACCAATCCACAGTCAGACAGATTGTGTACAAATGGAGGAAATTCAAGACCATTGTTACCCTCCCCAGGAGTGGTCGACCAACAAAGATCACTCCAAGAGCAAGGCGTGTAATAGTCGGCGAGGTCACAAAGGACCCCAGGGCAACTTCTAAGCAACTGAAGGCCTCGCTCACACTGGCTAATGTTAATGTTCATGAGTCCACCATCAGCAGAACACTGAACAACAATGGTGTGCATGGCAGGGTTGCAAGGAGGAAGCCACTGCTCTCCTAAAAGAACATTGCTGCTCATCTGCAGTTTGCTAAAGATCACATGGACAAGCCAGAAGGCTATTGGAAAAATGTTTTGTAGACAGATGTGACCAAAATCGAACTTTTTGGTTTAAATGAGAAGTGTTATGTTTGGAGAAAGGAAAACACTGCATTCCAGCATAAGAACATTATCCCATCTGTGAAACATGGTGGTGGTAGTATCATGGTTTGGGTCTGTTTTGCTGCATCCGGGCCAGGACAGCTTGCCATCTTTGAAGGAACAATGAATTCTGAATTATACCTGAAAATTCTAAAGGTAAATGTCAGGACATCTGTCCATGAACTGAATCTCAAGAGAAGGTGGGTCATGCAGTAAGACAGCAACCCTAAGCACACAAGTCGTTCTACCAAAGAATGGTTAAAGAAGAATAAAGTTAATGTCTTGGAATGGCCAAGTCAAAGTCCTGACCTTAATCCAATCGAAATGTTGTGGAAGGACCTGAAGCGAGCAGTTCATGTGAGGAAACCCACTAACATCCCAGAGTTGAAGCTGTTCTGTACTGAGGAATGGGCTAAAATTCCTCCAAGCCGATGTGCAGGACTGATCAACAGTTACAGGAAACGTTTAGTTGCAGTTATTGCTGCACAAGGGGGTCGCACCAGATATTGAAAGCAAAGGTTCACATACTTTTGCCCCTCACAGATATGTAATATTGGATCATTTTCCTCAATAAATAAATGACCAAGTATAATATTTTTGTCTCATTTGTTTAACTGGGTTCTCTTTATCTACTTTTGGGCCTTGTGTGAAAATCTGATGATATTTTAGGTCATAGTTATGCAGAAATCTCGAAAATTCTATAGGGTTCACAAACTTTCAAGCACCACTGTATATATATTACAGCAAAGCAATTTCATAGGGCAAATATGCTTGGGAAAAAAAGGAATTAAAAGTTTATAATAACTGAGAAACATATTATACAGAGTGGTATAACTGCTAAAAAAAAAAAAAATCAAACCAATATTTGGTGCGATGACGTTTTGCCTAAAAATTTGGGACACTGTCCTCTTGCGCTATAGTTTTAGTTTTATCGTTTCCAAGCAGGGTGGAAAACTTGCCGCCATTTTTTTTCTGCAGAATGACTGTCTCACTTGTGTCTCTCCCTTCCAGTAACTGCACACAGCCATGATGATGTTGACATCAGGGCTCTGTCCAGACTATATTATTTGTATCATCTGCTTTTAATGAAATATGAACATTTATTTATATTTAAATACATTTAACTATTTTTTTTCAAATTTCAAACTTACTTCTTATCTTCAGTAACCTTATTGTGAAGAACAAAAGTAAACATCTAAAGCCAGATTTAAATTTTATGAGATGTTGGTGCCTAAGGCTTTTACACAGAACCGAATCTCTCTGTTCCTCTCTCTTTATCCCTGTCTCTCTCCATCTCTTTCTTTATTCCTCTCACTTTATCCCTCTCTCTCTCCCTCTCACTATCCCTTTCTCTGTGCTCCAGTTGTCATCTGGAGTGAGAAAAAGACCTGGACACCTCAGAATTAATTGAATCAGTCAGCTCAAACAGGAATTTACACCCTTTCTTACAGCAGGACTGGGGTAAATGCACACGTATTTACACTCTTACATGCGTACACACACAAATTTACACACAAACATACATAAACCCATATGCACACTCTTATATGCACGCCCACACGTACACGCATACGCACACACACACACACACACGCACATCTCCGCAAACATCCCCCATGCGCACATTAGCACCCACACACATACACAAACGCATATGCGCGCATGAACACACACACACAAACGCACACATTGACACACACTCATACGCACTGACACGCACACTCACTCTTGCACTCAGACACCCACACACGCTCCAAGTCTCCTCACAGTCTATCTCTGAGAGAAGAACTGGTCTTGTTCACTGAAGTCACACTCATGATTAATCCCTTTATCCCAGCTCCTGAGAGCCACATTCCTGTAATGGCAGCATTGCACAGTTTTCTGTCCTGTGGCAGTGTAATTCAGGCTGCAGCTCAGACCTGCATCAGGGCAGGAACTGCTGCTGCCTCCAATCACATCACCTCACTTTCACCGCATAATCATGAAGGACAGGTGACACACCGATTTGAAATTCTGTCCCCTATAAACTTATTAAAAAAATGTAAAAATGTAAAGTGAGGTCTCGGTCCACACCTTTCTCTTTCTTTCTAACTAACTCTTTCTAATTTCTTACAAACTCTTAATAATTCCGTATTTGTACAGGGACAACATTTTAAACAGCTGTAATACCTTCGTGGTTGACTTTATAATGGTGCACGCCATCAAATTAAAGGCTGTATCCCATCGGGCTGCAATATTTGGAGACTATTTGCAGACTTGAAATTGGCGATTGTTTCAAGACAGAATACGCGAACTGAGGTGCAGTCCCACTGAATCGAATGCAAAAGATTTATCTTGGCATGTGCTTTCATGTCTGATGTTGTCAAGATGGCATTACTGACTGCGCATGCACAGAATGGGCAGGAATTATGCAAAAAGTCTTCAAAATGCCTTACAAATGTCTGATGACATTCTTTAGACATTCTGAAGACATTCTGCTGACTATTTCGCATTTGTTTCATTAATTTTTGCACGATTATTCTCAAGACAATCTTAAGATATTCTGCTGACAATTTGGCGCACATTTCAAAACCTTGGTGACTACAGTTGTCGCCAACAAGTCTTTGAAAACATTTAAAATTCCCGTGACAACATGACGACCTCCACAAACACACAAAAATTCTGCAGAAATTGTGCAGAATGACAATCGCAAATGTCGCCAAACATTCGCAACACCAGTGGAATACAGGCTTAAGAGTGAAAGCCTGCAGTTCAGTTTGCATTCATGTGGGGAGGGTGTAGGAATTACAGCCCTTATATACTGTGTCAGTGTCCAAATATTTATGAGCATCACTTTAAGTATAATTTCATGTACACTGGTAATCACCACCCCAAATATTTTGCAGCCTAAAACCCCCAAAAGAGAGCAGGCGGTAGACGTAATCCCGTCTTCCTCATGTAAGTCCCGGAGTGTTGTAGCTCTTGCCGTCGCCCTCTTAAATCTCGCCAGCGGGGCCATGTTTATGGATCCCGGTGGGACGCTGATTCATTTCAAAGAGCAGAGAAATGACCTCTTTAACAAAGCTGATATTCCCGTGGCCAAGTGAGACATAATAAACCTTAACTGCAAAGGAGGGGTAGGGTTGGAGGGGGATGGGGCTTGTCCTGTTTTTATTTTTATTGTCGCCATCAGTCTTTTTCTGCGGAAATCGTGCCTCCACGTCAGCCAAGTTGATTTGCGATGGGACCCCCCCCCCCCCCCCCGGCTGACTATCATTCAGTCATTCAGGCAATACATTAATGGTAAGGGGGGGTTCTACAGTACGTCAGCCTTCAACTTGAATTGAAATGCCCCCACCACCCATCCCCCGCCCACCGCTGCTTGATTAGCCATTCCAAGACCGGTAATCAATTTAGCCGTTTGTTACAGAATCAAAGCAGCCCCTTTTAAAATGTAGTAACGGAGAAGTAAAGGCAGAGGTTGTTAGCGGTATTGATGGTTAAATGCACTGTTAGAAGGCTGAGGGCCACTTGCGTCGTTAACCCTGGGCCATTACAGGGTCCTCTAGGTCGGGGAGACTGCGTGTACCATATTCCCCAGACTACCGTTAGTCTCCACTCTCTCCCATAAAGAAACAGGGCTCTCTAAACAGCACATTAGTTCCTTGAGTCTCTCAAGTTAGCGAGTGATACAGGAGCTATACCTCACGATTCCATGACGATGAAGATTTAGAAGGGTTCACTGCATCCATTGTGAGAGGAAGAAGTTTTCATCTGTGTCAAGTGGTGCCTCATTTTCTTTTTTTTCTAATTAATCAATTAATTCAAATTTTTTTTATTATTATTATTTGGCATCCCCAATCCCACCCAAATTTGGAATGCCCAATTGGTGAACTATGTACAAGTCTTGCTCATATGTGACCCCTAGTCGCCAATTCAGGAGAGTGAAGACAGTTCATGGCTCTCCTCCTGTCAGCCACTGCTTCTTATACACTCATTGGTTTAATCCTCTCAAGTTCAGAAGGAGGGCGGAGGATAACGGAACATGAATAAGCTTAGAAGCTTCCTAACAAGTGCCCGGCTGACCAACAGGAGGCGCTTAAGCAATGAACAACACATCACACACTGCAGCGTCTTAACTTGTCACAGACTGCAGCATCTCTACACATCACACACTGCAGCGTCCCAATGCATCACACACTGCAGCATCTTAACACGTCACACACGAAAGCATCTTAACACGTCACACAGTGCAGCTTCTCTACGCATTAAACACTGCAGTATCTTTACACATTACACACTGCAGCATCTTTACACATTACACACTGCAGCATCTTAACATGTCACACAGTGCAGCTTCTCTACGCATCAAACACTGCAATATCTTTACACATTACACACTGCAGCATCTTTACACATCACACACTGCAGCATCTTTACACATCACACAATGCAGCATCTTAACACGTCACACAGTGCAGTTTCTCTACACATCAAACACTGCAGCATCTTTACACATCACACACTGCAGCATCTCTACACATCACACACTGCAGCATCTTAACACGTCCCACACTGCAGCGTCTTAACACGTCACGCACTGCATCGTCTCTGCATGTCACACACTGCAGCATCTGACATCACACACTGCAGCGTCCCAACACATCACACACTGCAGCATCTTAACACGTCACACACTGCAGCATCTTAACACGTCACACACTCCATCGTCTCTGCACGTCACACACTGCAGCATCTCTTGACATCACACACTGCAGTGTCCCAACACTTCACACACTGTAGCATCTTAACACGTCACACTCTGCAGTGTCTCCACATGTCACACACTGCAGCATCCCAACACATCACACACTGCAGCATCTTTACACATCACACACTGCAGTGTCTCTACACCTCACACACTTCAGCATCTCAATGCCTCAAACACTGCAGCGCACCTAGGCGTCACTCACTCTGGGATCTCTACACGTCACACACTGCAGCATCTTTACACGTCACACACTGCAGTGTCTCTACACCTCACACATTTCAGCATCTCAACACGTCACACACTGCAGTGCACCTAGGTGTCACTCACTGCGGGATGTCTACACGTCACACACTGCAGCGTCTCAACATGTCGCACACTGCCACCTCTGAGCATGTCATACACTGCAGCGTCTAAACATGTCGCACACTGCCACCTCTGAGCATGTCATACACTGAAGCGTCTCAACATGTAGCACACTGCCACCTCTGAGCATGTCATACACTGAAGCGTCTAAACATGTCGCACACTGCCACCTCTGAGCATGTCATACACTGCAGCGTCTAAACATGTCGCACACTGCCACCTCTGAGCATGTCATACACTGAAGCGTCTCAACATGTAGCACACTGCCACCTCTGAGCATGTCATACACTGCAGCGTCTAAACATGTCGCACACTGCCACCTCTGAGCATGTCATACACTGAAGCGTCTAAACATGTCGCACACTGCCACCTCTGAGCATGTCATACACTGCAGCGTATCAGCACATTACACCCATTCACTTGGGCTCAGTGATAAAGACGTGGCAACTTCTCAAAGGAAATGACAAAGAAATATTGCTTCTGTAAATGTCTACATGGCTTCAGTGGGTAGGTCAAAACAGACAGCTGTACTGGACTCCACTATGCTCTTTCCCACTGGAAATTGCAATCACTTTGACATTTTCGCCCATGGACAGCAGTTCAGAAAAGACTAATATAAAATTCCAGTCATGATAAAAGAAAAAAAATCCAACAATATAAAAAAATTATGCATGTTTTCATTTGTGATTCAAAGTCAAGGACGATTGGATTGTGGCCGGAAACCCTACAGGGTTGTGGTGGCCATAAAATGTTTTGAAGTAAGCGCAGTATCAACACACTCATGGTGGCGTACCGCCAGAATTAGGGGTCACGAGGGCATTGTGGGATAGATGTCATTTTAAATCAGGATCAAAGCAGCTGCAAGGCCTCAAAAAACACTGCAAAAAAACAGGAAAAAAACCAAACACACGCGGATACGGCACGCTAGCTTCACAACGCCAGGAAAATCTAATTCTCCGGGCCTCCAGATTTAACCTGACATTACGTAATGTGCCTGCGGACCAAGGCACAGGACACAAGTGGCTAAATGTTCTCAAACATTGAGGAAATATCGGACACCTATAAATCATCTAACCCAGTGGCCTCCATCCCTGTTGTTGGAGAAATACTGTCCTGAAGGTTCTCACTCTGGTTTTCACCAAAGCAAAACTCCCCTCATTTCCTAGTTAGCAATCTGAGTGAGCTGCTAATTAGCCAAATTAGGTGTATTGACTTGGGGGGTTGGAGTTAAAACCCATTTATTCCTGGTCAGAGTGATTCCAGTGAGGTGGTGATGTGCTTGCAGCATGCGAAATGAACTCACAGTTTGAGGACTGTTTCTTTCTTTTCTTTCATCTTTATTGGTGTATAATAATAATAATGTATTTTTATCTTTTCTTTTATTATAATTTCTGCTTGGGGCTGGTGGGGCAGTGGTGGGCAGAGCCGTACATAGAGAGAGTCTGGCCAACTCGGGGTTCGAACATCTGAGCTATCCCGCTATGCTGATTGGTTCTGAGCTGGTCACGTGTTTTGTGGACGCCCTGTTTGCAACCTTAATCAATATTCATCCAGCGATCCCCATAGCAAAGTGTCGAATATGAGATAATAAAGAAGTTTTTCAATTATGTCAAACTATTCGGCTTATGGCTGCTATATATATATATATATATACGGCTCTGAGTTATTGAATATTCACAAGCAAGGTGAGCTGAAACACGGTTTATATGGATGATCTCACTCCAATCCTTGTTTTTTAGGAGTTGTTTGGGTTTCCATCGCGGAGGAGACAAATCAGAGCCACGCAATAACGTCACTGTAATTTAAGACCAACAGATCAGGAGAAAATAACTTTGTTCGAGATCTGTGTCTCTCAGCAGCGCTCATGTAACATCTGACAATACAGAAATACATATTGGACTGCAGGAAATCACAAATAAAAATTCAAACTAAAATAATGCTTGTGTTTATACGCTCAGTAAGACTTTTATTGTCCTTGAGGTTTTATTGTTTTTAGAGGGGAAGAGGAAAATAGCCAGTTAGATTGCTATGATCTTGTACTGGATTAAGATCAGGTATTTTAAAAGCGGCAATATAAGGAGCATACCGTATCTTGCTTTGTTGTCCGTGCGTGTTTAAAAAGCCGAAACTTTGTGCAGAAGTACAGAAACTTTTAAGAAAACTTTTTGGATACGAACAATGTTCTCAATGTTCGAGTTTGTCTGTAGAGACCGTGATGATACTACAAGCAAAGTGTCATTTTATGTTGAGTCTTCTTCGTATTTTAAAACTAGCGATTTTGATGTGACCATAGTATCCGGCCCATAGGGTCAAGCCGTAGAATCATCTGCTGTTGGAAGCAAACATGGCGCCCATGATTCGAGTTGGCCAGACTCTCTCTATATACGGCTCTGGTGGTGGGGACGGGGATGCTCCTTTCCCCCTGATCCCCTGGCTGGAGCTAGTCCATCTTGTGCACGCTGAATCTTTTAATGCACCACACGAGTGTTGGGAACCTCACATCAGCACTGGCTCTGCCCATGAAATCCGCAGTCCAGCATGCCCTGGACGCTCTGCTGTCTCAGTTCTCTGCTTCCTCCCAGGGGTGATATGATGCAGTCCTCAGCCTGAAATATTTTATTCTTCAGCTTCTTCTTCTTACTAATATTGTTTTTTTCATTATTGTGGCTATTGTTTTTGTTATAATAATAATAATAATTTAAGCTGCAAGCAGCGTTGAAAGGGCCCTCGCAACCCTCGTGCACGTTGGGGTGGCAGCAAGATCTTTATGGGTGTAGGTGTCCATTCGCAGCCATTGGACACTGCTAGCCTGTGTACAATGTGTTGTCCTGATGAGATTGCTAAAATTTTCTGGAGGGCGCGATGATACCTTTTTGACATGTTGATTTTTGTAAATTTTCCAGCATGTTTAGACCTTCAGAAGGGCAATTCTTTTATAAATCTGACTGGGGGCGCTATAGAGCCATTATGCCACATTTAGTGCCAGTTGATGTATTAAATTCAAGACAGTTAAACAATGAAATTTTTTGCCACGTTTAACACTTTTGGACCATTCTAAGGCCTTAAAACGTGTGTTCGTAAAATTCAGAAAAACGCAGGAAATAGCTCATAGCTCACTTCCTGTTTGGCCAAAAAATTTCAAAAAATTCAGCATTGCCTGGAATGACTAACGCAATGATCACACCAAATTTCATGAATATTCAAGCACTTTTATTGTAACATGGTCGTATCTAGAGGGCGCCACCTGGCCACTCCCGATCTAATAATAGCATATACAGGTATTTATACTTTGGAGGACAATTTTATTAAGCTTGGAAAGTTTCAGGCTAATCCCACAAAGTATGTGGGAGTAAAACCAACTTCCTGTTTCATGGCGGGACACCGAAATTCGCCGAGATGCCACGGATACATCGTTCAATGAATTCAAAAAAGCTTCGCAATTTAACATCATCAAGGTCTTTAGATATTATTCACCAAATTTAGAGTTGATCGTATGAAATCTCTAGGAGGAGTTTGTTAAAGTACGACACCTGTGAATGGCGAAAAATCCAAAAAATTTGCAATTTCAATTAAAAGTTGCGGGCTTCCTTTTGAGTCTAGGTCATGGCACCAAGAGACTTTTTTTTAGGTCTCGGCATATTCCACATGTCTACCGAATTTCATACATGTAGGTTTACCGGGCTGCGAGGGCTGCTTATTTGAAATTTTCCAGGGGGCGCTATTATGGCAATTTTGCAAAGCCTATATGTAAGCTTTTTATCAGAGTAATGCGAATGATGATCTTTATACATTTACAAAATTTTGTGATTTTTCGAACATGCTGAGACCCTCAAAAGGGCAATTCTTCTTAAAATTTGATTGGGGGCGCTAAAGAGCCACAGTGCCAAATTTAGTGCAAAGTGATGTATAAGATTAAAGATTATAAGACAATTATAGTTTGTGCAACTTTTTGCAAGATTTCGAGTATTCTAAGGCTTCCAAATATGTGTTCATAAAATTTGAAAAAACGCAGGACATGGCTCATAGCTCACTTCCTGTTTGGCCAAAAAATTCCAAAAAAATTACCATAACTCGACATGACAAATTCAATGATCACACCAAATTTCATGAACATTCAAGCACTTTTATCTCAACATGGCCGTGTCAAGAGGGCGCTGTGGAGCCACCTGAACACACCCAATCTACTATAAACATATAGGTCTACTTGGAAGTAGACTTTTATGAAGCCTGTAAAGTTTTGCTCAAATTTCACAAAGCATGTGCGCATAAAACCAACTTCCTGTTTCATGGCGAAACATCGAAATTTGCCGCAACGCCACGGATACAAAAATCGATGAATCCAAAAAAGCTTCGCAATTTAACATTGACAAGGTCTTAGGATGTTAGTCGCCAAATTTTAAGTTGATCGGATAAAATCTCTAGGAGGAGTTCGTTAAAGTACGACGCCTGTGAATGGCAAAAAATCAAAAAAAGTTGCAATTTCAATTAAAAATGGCGGACTTCCTGTGGAGTCTAGGTCATGGCACCAAGAGGCTTTTTTTTAGGTCTTGGCATAATCCACATGTTCACCGAATTTCGTACATGTAAACACGCTGCGAGGGCTGCTTCATTGAAATATTCTAGGTGGCGCTGTAATGCAATTTTGCCAAATCCATCTGTAAACCTTATAGGCTAGTAAAAAGTATGACAAGCTCAATATGTTTGCAATGTTTCGTGAGTTTTAGAGCATGCTGAGGCCCTCAAAAATGCAATTATGAATTAGGGGGCGCTATAGAGCCACCATATCACACCCAGTGCCAAATGAGATATCGAATCAAAGAACTTAATATTTTTAGTCTATGAGCCAAGATTGGTGAGTTTTCGAGTATGATAAGGCCCTCAAAAATGTGTTCGTAAAATCTGAAAAAACGCAGGAAATGGCTCATAGCTCACTTCCTGTGCAGCAAAAAAATTTCAAAAAAATTTACAAAAAAATGTATTGTGACTGCTATGGCCCTATCGAATTTCGTGAGAATCCGAGCAAGTGCGTTCCAAAATGGCCGTGTGTTTGGTGGCGCTTTAGAGCCACCGGGGCATGTCCAAGCACAAAAATAAAAATACTTTGTAATTTTCACCACGACTGACGTGTATGCAAATTTTTGTGAGTTTTCGTGCATGGCAAAGCCCTCAAAAATGCGTACTCGCAGCAGAATAAAAAGAAGAAGAAGAAGAAGAAGAAGAATAAAAATCCCATCAAAAACAATAGGTTCCTCGCACCTTCGGTGCCAGGACCCGTTCCGGGCCCTGGCACCAGTCGGTGCTCAGGCCCTAATAAGTGTGACAAAGTGTGAGGGGGATATAGGTTTGAGCTCTGTCCGTCCGTCCAAGATAAACTGGACAGCTTTTCTCAGAAACTATTAGAGATAAGACGACCAAATTTAGTGTGTAGCTTCAGACCGTAAAGGCCTTGATGGAGTTTGAAAATGAGATGCGCGGGATTATTTGTCCCGCAGTTATTGCCCTCGACCCGTATTTTTCAACCCTATCCACGGTATCTCTAAAGGGGACAGCTTTTCTCAGAAACTATTTGAGATAGGATAAACAAATTTGGTGTGTAGCTTCAGACCATAAATGCCTTAATGGAGTTCGAAAATGAGATGTGCTACATTATTTGTCCCCCAGTTATTACCCTTGACCCATATTTTTGGACTCTGTCCATGGTATCTCTAAAGGGGACAGCTTTTCTCAGAAACTATTTGAGATAGGATCAGGGGCGTCACACCAAATTTGGGGCCCCAGGAACAACCAAGCTCCATGGACACCCACACCCACCCACACACACACACAATTGCATTGCTTGATACCTTAGCAAATATTGCACATGCACAGTTTGTTGTTTCATTGTATTTACTCATAATATATTAGGCCTAAATAAACAACAGTATAAAACACAACAGTAAGTAAGCTTATTTTAAAAAAAGACAAAGCTTTTTACAGCATTTAAAGATAAGAAATAATGTTTAAACTGACTGATATTTTTTTTTCTTTCAGAACATGGAAAAACTAAAAACATGCTTCACAAGTTGTAGAATAATTGCAATTTATATTCCAGTAAATTCCCACTGACGGGTCTTTTTGGTGGCAAAATCACGGATGAGATGTTTAAAGTCCAGTTGTCTTGCCAATTGACTTTCAATGGAGAGAAGGGCAAGGCTGTTTAATCTCTCCTGGCTCATTGTTGACCTTAAATAATTCTTCACCAGCTTCATCTTGCTGAATGCTCTCTCACCACCAGCGACAGTTACTGGCAATGTACAGAAGATGCTTAATGCAATGCATATTTCACCAAAAATGCTTTGTAGCTGCAGGTTATATATTGCATTCAGGAGTTGAAGAGGCGGCAGATTCGGAGGAAATGTGGCCCCATATACTGCGAGCAGGTGCAGCATCTCGTTTTCAAATTCACCTGAGAGGTCTTTTGGGTACACTTGCCAGAGCTCTGCTTGTCACTTTGATTTTTTCTTCTGACATGTCCCCAAACTTCAGAAGAGGTGCAAAAGATTCACAAATATTCGATGTGGTCTGGAACCTTGCACCTAAATCGCTAATAATGCTGTCAATGGCGACATGAAACAGATTGTTTCTGAAGAAGGCCTCTGAACTGGTTTGCTGCTCTTCACCTCTTATCTCATCAGACATTAGTTTTCGTCTCTTTTTTCGGGTGTAAATCCGTTGAGCATTTAATCAAAAGTCCGCGAGAGGGCGGACTAAACCAATGCGTACTGATAATGGGGGTGTCTGAATAGATTATAGTTACTATTTGCAGGCTGGATCATACATTTCAACTGATGTATTCCCAGGGAACAATAAATTTGCATCAATTAGCAATAGGCCTATATATTAACATTATTAAAATAATAATAATAATAATAAGCAATGATTAAATTAAAAAAAAAAAAACTGAAAGGGGGTCCCAGGGGCCCTCCCCATAGTCAGGGGCCCTGTGAATCATTCCTAGTTTACCCCTCTCAAGAACGCCGCTGGATAGGATAACCAAATTTGGTTTGTAGCTTAACACCATGAACACCCTGATGGAGTTTGAAAATAAGAAGCACACGATTATGTGCCCCACAGTTATTGCCCTTGTGGCATTTTTGGCAGCCTCTGTTCATAGTATCTTTAAAGAAGACATTTTGGTGGGGGATGTTGTCGACCATGTCTACTTGTTATTATGATTTTTCACCCCACCCGCAACAAATGTCGCGGAAGGGTGAATGTGGTAGTTGCTTTTATTTATTTATTTATCTGTGTGTCTGTTTGCACTCTACAATCTAGACGGATTGTCTTCAAATTTAGTAGAGACAATCCTTTGGCAGAAGGGAAAAAAATGTATAGATTTTGGTGAAGATCCTGATCAAATCCTGGATTCTAGATCAGTTTGAAGATTTCGTAACGGCGTGGGCGCGGTGATGTGGCCTTCTGGACACTCCCTCTAGTTGTTGCTTTTGTTGTTTCTTCATCATACTGAGCTATTCACATTTACTTATTCGATTATTTCATTTCTTTATCTATTATTTTGCAACACAAGCATACCCACTATCACACCTGACCACAATATGTCCTTGCCCTATATTCCTTGGGGACTGAATAATATGACAAGTTTCACTCATGTTCTTAAAGTGCTACATTCTTAAGAGTCTTAAGAGTTGGCCATCTAGAGGAATTCCCTGTTAGGGTCGCAGGAGCTCCTGGAGCTTATCCTAGCATGCATTCCCCGGGAAGTATGATTACTTTCTAAACAAGAGGCTAACCTGAGTAATACTTACCATTCCCACATCACTGAGATGCAGAATAAATTAGATCATGTTGCGCATCAGGTCTAGTCCGACATTGCAGAACAGTTGAATAAAGGACAAAGAAAAATTTTGGAAGCTGTCATCGTTAAATGCTTGACTGGAGCAGCCACCGGACTTGTTCTTGAATATACCCAGTGTGTGACGGCTGGTTGAAGTGCTCAGTGTGCCCTTGGTCTCTTTTAAGTCTGTGTGCTCTTTGTTGCAGGGCCAGTACAATAATATGCATATCTTCTCCAACCTTTACTGCAGGCACTTCACAATTCCAAATCTCGGTACAAAGCAACGTGGTACAAAGCAACATAGTCTGATGGTTTTTCTTTTTTTTATTTGCTAAAGCAATAAAGTCTGTAAACAATTCATTGTGGACAAATGTGTGTGGATTCCTGGAACCATGTCCACCTGGCAGTCTAGTGACATGACAGAAGGCTTGTATTGCACTACTTAGGCATGGCTGGTTTACAGCTTTTATTCAGTAAATACTCCCGCCTACAGCAAAAAATAAATGCTGCACTGGCTTCCAATCATTCATGTGGCATTGTAGTACTGGCCACACCCTACAGAATGTATCCTGCCCCTTACAGCTAGTACACACAGCAGCTATATGAGCTTGGATAATACCCAATGCAGCTAATTTGCAACTGTAATGGAGTAATACTCCTTTGCAAGCTGGGCACTCAGACTCCTTGGTTAAACTCAGCTCTGCTCTACTTCCTGCCAATAGGTTACAGCCATGCAGAAACATAGGTTTATTTATTGGTGATTAGCCCCTTAAACCTGACAGGTTCAAGGGGCAATTAACCAATTTTTTAAAGAAAATCAATTACCCTTATTCTATTTTCCACATTTATTTGGACCCACAAAAATGGGACTTCAGAGGGAAAATGCTAGTTGGGGAAAGAAACATTTTTACAAGCCTGCTACTGGTGCTGATATGTGACAGATTGTCAGGTCAAAAGCAAATATTAGTTATCCACTTATAAATGTTTATTTTGCTTTTGAGCATCAAGGTCCACAGAACTTGCACCTCTCGTTACTTTGGGATATCAGCAGTGGATATCTGAGAATTTTGGAGAAAAAACCACCAAGATGAGAACTATACAGCACCATGGATTCAATTTTTGCATGAATTGCCTTTTTAAAGACACAGTCATTGGTGGGGTTATAATTGTTGATTTGGGCTCTAGATGGAAGTCCGTTGCCTGGAGGTTAAGGTGCTTGACTGGGGCCTTGAGGATTTCTGTGTGTGTGTGTGTGTGTGTGTGTGTGTGTGTGTGTGTGTGTGCGTGCATGCGTGTGTGTGTGTGTTTTTCATGCCACCAATAACCCCTTGGCTCAATTAGCTAATTATCTGTATGAACCGACCATAAATGAATCATTATTTAACCGCAAATTAGACCCCACAGGAACTGTCCCATGAATAACCTTGACAAGCTAATGAAGCAATGTCATGACAATGTTAATAAATGATTGGGATAATTACTTGATATCAAAATTTGGCATACAATTAGGAAATGGTCTATTACAATGAAGCTCATATTTGGATGTGACATTGTGAAAAAGGCTGGTGTCCAACATGTGGATTTCAAATGCAATGTGCTCTTGGTTGAAAATTCAAGCATTGCATTGTCGTCTAAATGCTGATAGACCTCATTAAAATGATTAAATCTGCCATATTAATATCAAAGGCCAATACAGTGACGCAGTGGGTAGCACTACCGCCGCACAGCATGAAGGTTGCGGGCTCAAATCTGGCCTGTGGCCTTTCTTTGTGGAGTTAGCATGTTCTTTCCATGCTTGCGTGGGATCTATATTTCCCATCGGTATGATGGTGTGTGTGAATGGTGCGTTAGTCCTGCAATGGATCGGTCAGCTTCCCAGGTAGTGTCTCTGCCTTTTGCCCATAGCGGCTGGACTAGGCCTCAGTGACCCTTCTGAGGAAGAAAGAGTTCAGATAATGGATAGATGGATATTAACATCTAAGCAGCAGTGTGAAGTGGGCTTGGGACAGTAATTTTGACGCCTCAGTGGAGAACATCATTGGCTGACCATGACCAATGTGACCTGATTCTTAGAACACCCCCTCCCCCCACGCTTCAACCACATAGTCTGGTAGTTTTTGTTTCCACCATGAAATCCGCGCTTGGTTGACAGCCAAGACGCCAGCTGAAGTGAGTTACCTCCATAATCAACAGGTTTAATGGCTCAATTAAAAATCTCAAGAGCCCCTGCGCCCTCTGGCTGCCCCAGGGCTAGAGCAAGTGTGGTTACCTTAAGCGAACCGAAGCAGCCTCAAAAGTAGACCTTGAATTTGTTACCCGCGTTGACTTTTCCTGCTATTTTCCAGGCGAAACACTTTTTTTTTGTTCCTGAAAGTCAATGAATTGTGACAAGGCTCTGCGCACTGACCTTTAAATGCATTCAGGCAGTTTGTTCTACATACTCAGCATATGAAGGCAGTGCTGAATCCTTGCACTTCCATGAGGAGAGGAATAAAAGCAGCCATAATATCAGCAGACTACAAAGCTTGGTTCTGACAAAGATACAATGTAATATGTTTTATTCTTTCATTGTTTTGAAAAGTGATTGAATAGTTCCCTCTCAAAAAAAACAATGATGGAACTAGCAGTGATTTAATAAGGTTGCAGGGCCACACCGCAAACAATTATCTCTGCCAAATCAAATGTAATAGAGTCAATATAAGTCCATTAAGAACCAGGCGTACTCTACTACCAGTAAAGGCACTCAATTAGAGCTGATTCTTGCACTTTAAAATGAAATGTGGAGGTTCAAGACCAGCAGTATTCTGCATAGTAAATCAGTGTTGTGTTAGGATAAGGTCCCAATAAAGCTGGGGCGAAATTTCAGTTTTAATATATGGGAGGTACATTGGAGTTGTGTGTTTATGTTTGGGTGGGTCGGTGGGTATGTAAATACGCCTCCATTTTCACACATTTGGTGCTGATCATGAGGTCTCCAATGTTACTGATTTGGAATAAATCTATGGCAAGCAAAATTGTGGCATAATGTTTGCCATGTCTGTGGGAAGCCAGAAGTATGAACAAAAATCATACAGTTGACAGGTTTTTTTTCTAATGTATGCTGACATCTGAAAACATGATTTTTAAAAAAATGGCACAGTTTATTTTAACTGTTGAGAATCCCCCAGTGATGGCCCTGCAGGCGCCACCTATTGCCTGCGCAGGCAGTTAGGAGATCCTATTACAATACACCAGGGGTCCTCAGCCCTGGGCCTGCACAACCCAGGGCCTGCTGCTCTCATTTTCGTGGCACAGCGCATGACGTATGGATTAAAGACGCACAGTAAGAGCTGGCCCAAGCCTCCATGGGGCCCTAAATATGATTTTGGGGCCCTCTATTTCAGCTAATGATATTGATCGTTGATCATTCACAAACCTACTATATACTCATTGTGGCTCTGGCAGTGTTATTTACATTATCCTGTTGTCAGCCTGACATATCTTTACACATTTTGGGTGGCCCAGTTAATAACATACTGTAATACCAATGCAATAATGCAAATACCAATTTATTATTTTTGGTTTCAAAAAACAGCAATGTGCAAATAAATTTGTAGTGCATGAACAATAAAGTGCACCAAATAAAATAACTTAGATGTATACAAATAATATCAAATTCAATAATTAAGTATTAATAGATTAATTAATAATTAAATTAATTAATTAATAAAATTAATAGATAATTCAGTATTAAAACTATGTAAATGTATGTAACTATGTACAAAAGCTGTAATGGTGCAATCAGGAACCAGTCACGAGAACTAGGCAATGCAGTAGAACTTGCTTTATTAATTAAGGGGGAGCACCCCCGCAGGGCAGAAGGCAAAAGTACAAAGTCCACAATCCAAAAATCAAAATCCAGTTGGGCAAAAATAGTATCAAAAAAATCAGGGCAGCAATCAAAGTAATCTTAGTCAGACAGAAATCGGTCTGGTTCACAGGAATAGGTATATCAGAGAAGCAAAGCCAGAATCCAAAGGGCGTAATCCATCGTTTCCAGGGCAGCAAACAGATCTCGTAGTCAGGTAAAAAATGGTCAAAACAAACAGATGCAACAATAATCCAAAATTACAAAGGCAAAAATCAAAAGTCGGGCAATCCAGTCAGACAGATAAACACAGAGTAATCAAGGCGAGAAACGTAGCACAAGAAGACTGAGGAAAACGATCTGATAAGAAAGTGAACCAAACAGACATCTTATATACACATCCGGGGTAACCACATGACCAGGGAGAACAGGTGCAATTAATGGTAACAATGATCAGGGAGAGACACATGAGGAATAAACTAATTACATGAATTTGGCTGTAGCCAAAACGTAGACAGGGATCACAAGACAAACCAATGAACAGAGAAACAGCTTCGGTCAAGGAGTACCAAAGTGTATATTTAAAAAAAAAAAAGGAAAGCATAAAGTATAAGTGGAGATTCACAGAAAACTGCAGCAGAGATAATTAGGGATAGGCAAGGAGGCGGAGGCTAGAACAGGGCGAGTGCTGAGAGATCGTTAGTCAATTAGTAAGTGCAACTATACAAATCCTTGGTGCTCATTAGTAAGTTAGTCTTATATACAAGGTTAGTTGTTAGTAATCTCAGAGGAAAATAATAAACTGTTAGTATTGTTATTAGATAGAAAAGAAGAGAGAAGCCAGTAAACGAGATCGGAAGGAAGATTGGAAACCAGAATCCAATATAGGTTGAAAAGGATTTGCAAATCATTGTTTTCTGTTTTTATTTACGATTTACACGATGTGCCAACTTCACTGGTTTTGGGTTTGTATATTATTGTAAAAATGTTGTACATGCATGCACAGTATAACCTGATCAAGACTTAAAATTTAAGTAGTTTTCAAGCATCTGCTGACTAACCCTGGTTAGGTGCAGTTCATCTCGCTAGTTCTATCTGAGTTAAGGTCATAGGTAAGGTCAGTTATCACTAACATTTTATGAAGTAAATTTCCTAGCGAATTCACTGGATGAAGCATATTGCTACTCAGTCATACTATTGGGGAGCTTGTGCTGTTTCATAAATTCATGGTTTTGAAGTTCTAAGGATAGCCATGTATGCAGGGTAACTAACGAGGGTCTTATAAATGTCCTGGTGTCATGTTGAGTATTCTGATCTTTCGTGTCTTCAATGGCTTTATCCGAAGCCATCAGCTAGATGAAAATAGCTAAAAACGACAGGTGGTCGACTGTTGGTGATTGACCCCCATTTGCTCAGTTTGTCATCATTACTGCTGATATCAGTCTTGCCGAGTAAAATTAGCTAAATAAGGCAGGTTATTCACTGGTTTCAGAAGATCCCAAAATTTGTGCAAGGGAACTTTCCTCAAAGGCCATCTGATTTCCAGCTTCGTGGAGTTGGCCCCCCATATGACAAAAATCTGAATGAATCCCATGACATTTGTTTCCACTTTGTTTGTGCAGGCAAAATAAGAATTCATTGCCTGCTGCTGCTTTTCATTTTGGATGGAAATCCTAAATGTTTAATGTCTCCGGGACAGTGACAATGGATTTTTTGGATTGTGTAATCATACCACTCCCTAACAGGAAAAAAATTAAATGCCTATAGAATCTCAATCCTCTGGAAGGGAAATAATAGCTGCTATGCAATTGCTACGCACGATTACTTTCACCCAAACACTGCCCATATTTACAGTGAATTGAAACACTTGTTTGGTCTTGGTCTTGGTCTCACCCTGCTCTGGTCTTGGTCTCGAAATGGTCTGTCTTGGTCTTAGTCTCGGTCTTGTCTTGGTCCTGCTACCCTTTGGTCTTGGTAATGTCTTGGTCTCGGCTAAGGTGGTCTTGACTACATCACTAGCAGCTGGTACAGCTTCATTTTTACTACGCAGCCTTCTTTCAATGCAGCCAATAAGAGGCATCTATTTTAAAAACGTTACAAATGTATATTTTTCCCTGCCTCCGTGGTTCCCCGGCCCGTCTCGTCTCACAAAGTATGTGCAAAGAATGAGTCCAGTGAATCAGTAAAAATGTCAGCCAATTCATCGATTCAGGGTTCCCGCTGCTGCTCGCCATTTTTGTCATTTTGTCATTGTTTTTGCTTGTAATAAGAAAAAAATCTGCCAGTGGAACAACTAAAATTTGCTTCAGAAATGTTGAAATTATATGTGTTTGTCTAAAAAGTCCCTCATCATATGATTATATCTTAAATTAAACCTTAATGAGATAATTTAACAATTATATAATAGGGTGTTTTGCTGTTAACTTACCAGGTAGATCAGCTGTGGTTGCAGACACGGATGAGACAGTGGGCACAGAGGATTTGGGGTGCGAGACAGAGCTCTGCAGAGGATGGAGATGGACCTAAGATGAAATACATACGAGATTCTTTGACTAAATTAATTTCCCTTCAGGTGTAATTCTTATACTTAGAAATTAAATGTATACTGTATCATGACAGTCTTTCCCTCACCTGATGCATCACCCACAGTTGAGCCTGAGGAGGTGCACTGCCTCTGCCCTCATTCTCGGCCTCCAAAGTATTTTAACAGTGCTCCTGAGGAAGTTTCACACAACTTATGAGTTGATGTAAAAAATAATGTGGATATTTTACTCACTTAAATTACCACGATCTGCATATCTCAAACTATAACTCGTAGCCTGAAGCAGAAACATATTGCTAGCACTGCACTTCCAAGCAAACATGGTGACATTTTAAATAATGTCTGCTAATGTAAGCAAAAAGCCAAAATATATAAGGCCAATCTTAGGAACAACTCAAAGTTAAGGTCAGTAATACACAAATACAAATACGTTAGCATGAATATTAAGAATGAATATAAAGCTATTTAACCGGCCACTTAAAAGATAAATCTATCTTGTTTTTAACTAGCTAGCTAATTTGCTGTTAACGGCAACACAAATCTCTTTGATAAACACTCCATTAGACCTGCAAACATACCATCATCTTGGTCTTTTTCTCCTCTTCTTCTTTCTTTTCTCTGCCCCTGACGGATATGTCCTTTTCTGCAACATTGTTTTGTCTTGAACTACCTGCGCTTTGGATGCACGGTGTGCACTGCATGGCAGGAGGCACACATTACTGGAGCAACGGAGCTTTGACATTTAAAGAGAGGCAGAAAGAATCACTTGGCCTACATCAGCAGCAGCACTCTTTTGACAGAAAATTGTGTCTTTGGACAATAATATATCTTTGATCATACAGAAATCATCACTCATACATGCAAAAAATTATATATATATAGTCTTAATTGCTCTTAGGGGCCCTCTAGTGGCTGCTGGGCCTAAGCAGGCGCTGAGTTCACTTATACCTTGGGCCGGCTCTGCGCACAGTACGTGGTTACGCCCAAGTGTCTGAATCGGCTGTGGAATTTAACTTGAAAGCATCAACCAGGCGCCCTGATAATTCCACAGTGCACCTTTGGCTCTTTTCTGACATATGTTGCATTGTGTTTTTCAGGAAGAAGAAAGGATCCCTGTTTCTGCTGAATTGTGTTTAATAGCACCATTTAACTATTTCCAAATCCCAGCTTGAAATTCCTTGCAATGTGCTTTGTAGATTGTATGTCTATTAATTTATGCCCCGCCATGACATGAAGTGGAGCGATAGATAATATGAAAGCGCTTGTCCGTCCCTCTGTCTGGATAAGTAGGGATTGGTTTTCTCAGAAAATACTTTTACCGAGAACAATGAAATTTTGTGTGTGTGTGTGCGCTACTAGCCGTGACCTTAATTGGGTTAAAAAACTGGACTCCTTGTCCTGGTTTGTGTGGTGTGCGTGTGGTTTGGACTTTTCTTTGCGGCTCTCGTCCCAGGATGATATCAAATTCCTTGGCTATCTGATTCTATACCCAGCTGGCTGATTGAGCTGGGGCGGCGCTTTCCCGGACTCTATATTAGCAGGAAGTCCGGCACGCCTCCTTCGTTAGAGTGTCTGTTTTTAGCTTCGCACTATAGCCGAAGATATCTGTAGCCTGTTTTTTTTAATGACTTTCTATCTTCTGATTATTGGAGTTTCTTCTCCCTTTTTTATTTCGCTTTGCTTCTATGGTTTGGACTACTATACGTCCTTTGGAAGCGCAAGTACTTTTGTTTGTTTTGTATTGTTCTCTGTGTTTGTACAGTGTCCATGCTGCTCACTTTGTCTCTGGTCATTCTATCCTAATTCTACTGGCCATTACAGAAAACTCTAGCCAGCATGCAGTCGTCAGCAACGGCTGTGTTTGAGAAAGCTGTGGCTAATCAATAAGCTGTTCTCTCTGGATATGGCAAGGGTCTTTCTAGCCTGAATAATCAGCAGGCAGAGTTCGCGGAGAGAGTCCACCTTCGGGCAAATGCCATGGAGAGACAGGAAAATGTTCTGAACTCTCACTGAGAGTATTAGAGCCTTTTCCACTCAGATCACACAAAATGTTGCAAAAGCACAATCCGTACACCTTCTCCGAGATCCAAAACTCCAGTTACCCCCAAGATATGGAGGCGAAGCAGGAAGATGTAAAGATTTCATTACCCAATGTGAAATATTTTTTAAAGCGCAGCCTTCACGGTTCATGAATCAAGAGTTGAGGGTTTCATTTATTCTATCCCTGTTGACTGACACAACACTTGGTTCGGCCCACTTATTCAATCTAATTCACCGGTCATGAATACTATGGAGACTCTCGTTAGAAAAATGGTATTAGTGTTTGATCAGGATGTTTGTGGTCAGGACGCGGCTATGTGTTTAATGCATCTAAGGCATGCAGGAGAAATGTACTGCATTGACTCTTGCTGGCAATGGGGCTAATGCTCCTCGCAGCGAGCATACAGCTCCCATTCCGCGAACTGAGATTTCAACTCATGGCGAACCTAAGCAGGTTGATGGGTCATATGAGAGCCGGGCTTGTAAGCCCATTTGCAGATGTATAATCTACTATATTTGTAACCAACTAGGACATATCCGTTCATGCCGCCTTTAGCTTCAGGGAAAAGGGGAAATCCCTCTAGCAGTATGGGGGGCGCTAGAGGGACAGACCCAATTTTCCTTCGGAACTTTAATTCCTGTAGGATTGACTGTAGGTAGAAAGAGAATATTTATCAAAGCTTTTGTGGACTCTGGCACCGTGGACTGTTTTATGGATGCAAAGTGGGCAAGGAGACATTCCATTCCCATCCGCCCTCTTTTACATTCACGCACTGTAAGATCTTTGAATGGTTGCACGCTGGGAACTGGATTTATTACCAAAGCCTCTGAATCATTGACTATGTTCATCTCTTTTGGTGGTCATTCTGAGGAGGTCCGGTTTTTTATTATCAGTTCTCCTGTTTTTCCGGTCGTTTAAGGACACTCTTAGCTACAGGAACATAGGCCGCACATCATTTGGGGGAGTCAGAATAACCCAATTCTCCAGTGGGGCACTGACTGTAGATCCCACTATAGGGAGGTCTGGCGTTTCATCCGGGGCATCAACCCATGAGGGAGGCCGACGCCTGGTGTGATTCTGAGGAGTTTGTCTCACATAGCCCTCCTTATCTAGAGTCAGAGCCTCCTGTAAATATTCTCGCATGGCCCTTTGCTCAGGCCCTGACAGCGAGTATAATGAACCCCTGGGGTGAGTGGTACCCAGGTAGAGATTAATCTCCCAATCGTAGGTGCGATGAAGAGGTAAATCCGAGGCCTGTTGCTTGCTAAAAACCTCTGCGAGATCAGCATAACTGTAAGGAACATTAGGAGGCAGACAAAGTTCAGAGCAGTCCCCAAATTCTCACCCCGTTTGGAACCTGTCATCTTTATGTCAGATTCTGAGTCAGAGAAATCCTCCTCTGGCTGCCAGCAGTCAAATTGAGGATCCCACTCCAATCCCTCCTCCGTCCCTTTCGAATGGATTTATTCAGCCATCCACGTCTCCTGCCAGAGTAGGGTTCTTTTTTGTGGCAAAATATATGGCAGCCCGAGACCCTGTATTGATTACAGGGGCTTGAATAATATCACCACTAAAAACAAATACCCCCTTACATTGATGAACTCTGCGTTTGAACGTCTGCAGGAGGTGTCGTTTTTTACTAAGCTAGACCGCTGGAATTCTTTTAACTTGGTTCGGATCTGGGAGGTTGACGAGTGGAAAACGGCATTTTATATGCATGACGGGCACTACGAATATTTGGTCATACTGTTCAGATTGGTTAATGCCCCTTCTGTGTTCCAGGCACTCATCAATGACATTCTCCAAGAGATGTTGCGGAGATTCCTCTTTACCGTGACAATACTGGGATTTTTTCTTCAACCCTCTCGGAACATAAACAACACGTCAGACAAGTACTTGAGACCCTGCTTAAAGCCAAGCTTTTTGTCAAGGCTGAAAAATGCATTTTTCACGCTAAGACAGTTTCATTTCTTGGATTAATTATTTCGGAAGGATCAGTCCGCATCGATGCTGACAGGGTGGCAGCGGTCAGGGATTGGCCTGCCCCTAAAAAATGTCAAGGAGGTGCGATGGTTTTTGGGGTTTGCTTATTTTTAAAGGTTTATCTGTAATTTTAGTGCGGTAACTGTCCCCATTATCGCGCTCACTAAGAAAAATTCCTCCTCATCGTTTTCTTGGTCTCCAGCAGCTGAAGCTGCTTTTCAGAAGTTAAAGAAAGGATTTAGCTCAGAGCCCATTCTCGTTTTGCCCAACCCCTCCCTCCCATTTGCTGTGGAGGTGGATGCGTCTGAGGTCAGGGTGGGTAACATTTTTTCACCAAGTTGCACCCATTCGCCTATGTCTCCCAGTCGTTGTCGGGGGCCAAACGGAATTACAGCATTGGTGACGGGGAGTTGTTGGCTGTCAAGTTTGCATTAGAAGAGTGGTGCCATTGATTGGAGGGGGCTGAACATTTGTTTGTGGTTTGGACAGATCATAAAAATCTCCAATACATCCAACAAACAAAAAAATGTAATTTTTGGCAGGTGATCGTTGTTTTTCAACCGCTTTATCGTGAATTCACGGTCGCTCTGATCGCGACCCCATTCCTGAGCCAGTTATCCCGGCTGCTCAGATTGTGGCTCCCATTCAGTGGGACGTTGAGTCTATTGTGCAAGAGACGAAGAGACCCCTGACCAGGTGGGGAGCCGCCTGGCTGCTTGTTTGTTCCGTTTGCAGTACGGTCCCGAGGCCTCCAGTGGGGGCACTATTCTCGGCTGACGGATCACCCGGGGGTTCATTGGACCTAACAAGACTCAGGCGCAAGGATGGACTTGGTTGTATTTATTATGCCTACTGCACAGCAGGAAGGCACACAAGAAGCAACACAAAACAAAGTAGGAAACAAGGTTCCTGAATTGCACAATTAATAACACAGAGACTGGACTTAAGCTACAGTAGTGTAGAAGCAGACTAACAGATACCCTGGGCCTGTTAAGCCAACGACCCCAATTTCCAGATCCCCCAATAAACCAAAAAAGCATATGGGCTTGCTGCAGTGGTCTTCAGTGGTCTTACAGTGGACTCCAGACTCTGAGTACAATTGCTTTTGATCAGAACCCAAGAAGCTTTCGAGACAGACCACTGCTTACTGGACATCTGTTTGCTCTGAGCCCCAAAGGGTTGTAAATTACACATGAAATGCGGGCAGTAAGTCCAAACAAGACGAGAGACAACACAGGAATGTGGTTACGAGACTTCGCAAAATCTATGTGCAAATATTCAACGTTTTCTGCCATGGAATTATAATTCAAACTTATTTTATGTAAATTTTCTTTCTGAATTTGAGTATGACCTTGTTTTTGCCTAAAATCATTCTATAATGCAGAAATCTAAACAAAACAACTATGTTTGGGAACGCCCCTAAAAAATTTTTTTTTTTTCACAACTGTTCCGCAGTTTGGGTGCGACTATACTTGGAACGCTCAGCCCTGTCCCCAACCCAGCATTCATAGATCTCGCATACAATCCTGACCTAAACCCATCGCGCTTCCTGTCAAATTGACCAACATTGTTCAAAAAAAGAAAGACAGTTTACAATTATGTATGACGAGCAATCAAATGCTCAGTAAAAAATTCATCTTACCTGGTGCTGGCAGGTTCTGCTCAAAAAGGTTAGCTTTATATTTTTTGAAAAACAATGACAAAAGCATCTAGGCATAAAGGGCTTGGGCAGATTTCAAGGTATATATGTTTTTTTAAATTTATATTTATCGATTTGTTTTTATTTTTGGAAAGTTTGGAATTAAACTGTCCAGAGTTCTCAGGCAGTTGAATTATTGGAGTGATCTAAAACTCTCAGAGCAATGAACTATGCAAACTGCAAAATCATGGTATCTGAACATCTCGTAGCATTAATACTGGCCAGTCAGTATGATCAATAAGGAGAAGCTCACAGAAAATTCTGCCTTCCACACTATTCCAGTTATGGTTTGGAGGTAACGACAGCTTTGTTGCTCTCGTCCGGGACGATATCGTTTTTACGCCCTATCGAATTCCTGGGCCAGCTGGCATTAATTGGGGGCATTATCCGGACTCTATTTAAGCTCCTGTTCTGCCTCGCTTTCGTTGCTTAAGTGTCAGTGTCTCTATTGCGCTTTTGCCAGTAAGGTCTCTAGAGAGAGTATTGTCAGGGACTTTAGCTGCATAACAGGTTTAAGTCATAGTGAGCAAGGGAAATCTTTGTTTTATTTTTCCATTTCTTTTGGTTCCTCCGAGGTCGCCTGTTTTTTTACCATGGCGTTAGGTCCATTGGTAGCGCGAGTCTCGCTATTTCTATCTGTTTTTAGTCTCATAGCATGCTGCTGTTTAGCCTTTTATTTCTGGCCTCTGCTCTCGGCGTCCAATTTCCAACACCCATCACAGTACACTCTAGCCACTATGGAGACGCCAGCGGTGGCTGAAATTAAGAATGCTATCGCCAGCCAACAAGAGATGTTGGTTGAGTACGCAAAAGCACTTTCAGATTTTGGCAATCAGCGATCTGAACTTGTCGAGAGGCTCCACCTGCAACAGACTGCTCTTCAGAATCAGGTTAAGGGTTAGGTTCTGTTAAGCTTGTCTGAGAGTATTAAATCTCTAACAACTCAAGCTTCACAAGAAGTTGCAGAAGCACCGTCCATACATCCTCCCCGAGAACCCAAGTTACAATTGCCCCAAAGATATAGTGGCGAGGCCGGAAAGTGTAAGGATTTTACCGCCCAGTGTGAAATATTTTTTAAGGCTCAGCTGTCACGAATTGTTAATGAGGATTCTCGGTTAGCATTTATATTATCCAGTAGCGGCTCTAGACCCGGGAATGGCGGGGCGCAGACACGTCCCTTTATGACAATTAGTCCTGGGTAGTTTGCTATCATTTTCCTTTACTGACGCATTTTCCAATTATCGTACTTGGCAACTTAAGACACGGTCTCTCCATATGCGATGAAACAGCAATGAAATCATGGGCTTAATTCAGCTCAGTGGCAGAACCTGAAGTGAGAATTGTGACAAAACATCCGTTTAAAACAGTCGTTAGTCCTGACCTGTCCTCAGTCATTTTCATGAGTAACCGAAGGTTCGCTCCGAGAGCACTCCACAGTTAACAGCTGCTGCTTGTTCTCCCCGATTACGTAAGAAGACAATCATTCATCTGGACGCTAATTTGCGGTATTTAAATCAACGTTAGTCAAACTTGCATACCTGTCGCCTCTCACGCAAACAGCTTGAGCAGCACGCTGCCTATTTAACTGCCAAGTGCCACTTTTTTATTAACCCACACAATACCGAGAATGAAAGGCGATATCTCACTGGAACACGGACCTGATCAATCAACGCGAAGCACTGGCCTATTAATAAGTTAATTTTTTTTCTGTACTGAATTTCGCCCCTGATTTCATCGCTGTTCGATCACATATGGGGAGACCGTGTCTTAAGTTGCCAGGTACGATAATTGGAAAACGAGTCAGTAAAGGAAAATGATTGGGAACTATCCAGGACTTATTGTCATAAAGGGACGTGTCTGCGCCCCGCCATTCCCGGGTCTAGAGCCGCTACTGATATTATCCCTGTTGGCTGGCACAGCGCTCAATTGGGTCGGCCCACTAATCGGATCGAACTCACCAATCATAAAATCTGTAGAAGCCCCTGTTATGGAGATGGAGTCTGTATTCGATCAAGACATTTGTGGTCAAGACGCAGCTTCGCGTTTAATGCACCTTAAACAGGGCAAAGAAAGCGCAGCTGAGTTTTCTATTGCTGTTCGTTCTCTGGCCACAGAGAAAGGCTGGCCTTTCAGGAATTAAGAAGACGTTTTAGCTCAGAGCCTATTTTGGTTTTGCCCGATCCCTCCCTCCCATTTCTTGTGGAGGTAGATGCTTCGGAGGTGGGCGTGGGTGCCATTTTGTCCCAGCGCCCTCGTTGGGATAATAAGCTTCACCCATGCTTGTACTTCGGGCAGTACAACGGGCAGATGGAACGGACTAATCAGTGTCTAGAAAACACTCTTCGATGTTTGGCGGCAGATAATCCCTCGTCGTGGAGTGAATTTTTAGCTTGGGCTGAATATTCCCAAAACTCTCAGTGTAATTCCTCCACGGGGCTTTCCCCGTTTGAGGCCCAAGTGGGTTACCAACCCCCACTATTTATCAGAGACTGAGAATGATTCCGAGATTCCCTCAGTCAACCAGTGTATTCGTCGCTGTCGGTCGGTTTGGACTAAGGTCTGCTCTTCGCTGTTGCGTTCGGGGCGCAAACAAAGATCCTTCGCTGATGAAAGGCGTCGTTTGGCCCCGTCTTATCAGGTTGGGCAGAGAGTTTGGCTGTCTACCCGGGACCTCCCCTTGAAGGTAGAATCCCGAAAACTGGCGCCCCGCTGTATCGGCCCGTTCAAGATTGTGAGGAAGATCAATCCGGTCACGGTCCAGTTAAAGCTCCCGAGATCTTTATGCATACATTCGTCACTTCACATCTCTCGGATTAAGCCGGTTAGCACTGTGTTCTGGCACCTGCCGACACACCTCCGCCTCCACCGCGAATGGTGGAGGGGGGGGCGGTTTACACCATGCGCCGCATTCTCGCTGAGAGGCGTGTAGGTCGCAGGGTCCAGTTCCTCGTGAACTGGGAAGGATATGGTCCTGAGGAGCGCTGCTGGGTCCCTTTGCGAGATATTCTGGACCCCTTGCTGATTTCTTAGCTCCGTGCACAGGGTTCCTTGGGGACTTCTGGAGCTGTCCCTTGGGGGGGGGGTCCTGTTATGTTTTGGAGGTATTGAGAGCTTTATTGCTCTCGTCCGGGACGATATCTTTTTCGCCCTATTGGATACCTGGGCCAGCTGGCGTTAATTGGGGGCGTTACCCGTGCTCTATTTAAGCTCCTGTTCTACCTCGCTCTCGTTGCTAGAGTGTCAGTGTCTCTATTAAGCTTTAGCCGGTAAGGTCTCTAGAGAGAGTATTGTCAGGGACTTTAGCTGCATAACAGGTTTAAGTCATAGTGAGCAAGAGAAATCTTTGTTTTATTTTCGCTTTTCTTTTGGTTCCTTCGAGCTCACCTGTTTTTCTACCATGGACAGCAATAGGTCCATTGGTAGCGCGAGTCTCGCTATTTCTATCTGTTTTTAGTCTCTCAGCACGCTGCTGTTTAGCCTTTATTTCTGGCCGCTGCTCTTGGTGTCCAATTTCCAGCACGCATCACAATTCCAGATCAAGTAAATATACAGCAAATGTATTACCTCTCCACAGTACAAAATCAAAATAAGAAATAGACAGGGTCCCCTTCAGTAAAATGAGAGGCTCTTAGAGCAATATAGAATTAGCTTGGAGGTAAGCTTACAACCTATGGTGCCGAGCTTTCGAGCAAAGATTTTATTTGAAAATAAATAAATGCAACGTAATCCAGATAGTCTAATGCTTCAGCAAACCCCTATAACTCACAATGACTTTCATTCAACTCTCAGAACAGCAACAAATGGCAACACTGCTGTTCTGTGACCTCAGCTCCCCATTGCACATTGTCACTTTCACAGAATTATTTTATGGCTTTCTGAAATTATGACAATTGTGGTGTACATCATCGTCAAGTCAGCTGAAGCACCCATAAAATTGAAGAGAATTATGCACTTGGGCAGGATTTTATGGTTCAAACTACACGCTGTCACTCCAATCTCTATATACTCGCTGACAAACCCACCTGTCAACAAGAGGGGGAAAAAAAAAATCTTATTTCAAGCCGTGTTCTGTATACTTATTTGGACCTGCAAAAAATTTTAAATGTTAGATATATTCAGGATATCATTTTGGATAGATAGAGAAATGTATTAAAATTCAGGAAAAGTATTCTATTTATCAAGATTCTTGACAACAAACGCAATATATGGTTAATGTTTGCCGCACTTACTTCTGTAGCGTGAAATTTAACAATGAAACTGTCATTAATTTTTTGAGATAAAGACATGATTTATGTAAAGCCACTCTAATGAAGGCATGGGAGGCATAAATCTTGTTTATCAGTGAAATATTGATGTGAAACAAGGTCGCCATCCAGTAGATTATTTATATTTATTGTTCTCAACTGTCATTCTCAATTATCTTTCATCTTTATCTCATGTTGAAAGAATAAATTTAGATAGAAATATATATATAAAATACAGATGATGAATAATGCACAGAAATTGATAATAAAAACCAAATTTATGCAACTTTGTTACTAATTATGCAGTATATTACTCAAATGTGTCATCCAATTTATCCAAAAGTTTTAAGCATGTCAATTTTACCCGAATTGAACCCAAGGCTGAAATTAGTCTGGTGGGTATTTTTATTTATTATTGACAATGACTGCAGCATTCCAGTGCCAAAACTATATCTATAACAGCCTGTTAGATAGTCCAGTCCTTTCAAAAATTGGGGGATATTGTATATGTGCATGAGACAGGATTTACTTAAGTTCGATCTTGTTATCTTATTCTGTATTATTTGTAGTTTTATTTTTTGGGCATATATCGTTGCTGAACCCAGACCTAACCGGTTGAAGCAACCCCAGATCAAAACATTGGCCCAACAGGTTTGTACAATAGGTGCATCACTCCATTCGCCTGTCTTCTTACCCTGACACTCCCGTCACTCTGGAACAGGGTAAATCTGGACTCAGCAGACCAGATCAGGCAAAAGAAAGAATAATTTTTGGGCCCTCCAGTCCAAGCAATCACCAAGAAATACTTTGTGCACATTAATTGCTGAACATGATCTGCTCTTCAAAATGGCTCGGCCACTGATTAATACTGAATGTATATAAAGGTTGCGATGTTGAGAATTGCCCTGTCAAAACTGCTAGCTTCAAATGTACGTCAGGGAGCTGGCCAAGAGTTCAGGTGGTGTTTATCTGAGAAGCTAAAAAATGAATGTTTTCTTGTTGATAAAGCTCCTAGTCTAAACATGGACTGATGAATTTTCAGGTTGAAAGTGCTATAGAAAAATATAGACTATTTTTGGATGTTTTCTATGATTTTTTTAATGACACTTTTCTTGATTAAGCATGCTTCTGACAGTTTTTTTTTTGTGGACAAGCAACCAGAGGACATCAGACTCCCAAAATGCATTGCGAGGAACAAATATGGCAGCCGTCAGGAAATTCATCGCCTACCACGATATGACGTTACTGTGAAAAAATAAAAATGAAAGGCGAGAAAGCAATGACTTTTCTTGAAAGAATTGAATTATTATCTGAAAAGAATAATAGGTAGGATTTATCTAAATATCAGAGGTTTCCTTTTACAGAAAACATGCAATGTCATTGATGTTGATGAAGATTTGTAATACAATTCTTGCGCATGCTCATGATTTACACCCCAACAAAGAGAATCTCCTTGACTGTCTTTATTTTGCATTGTATTTATATATTTCAGTAACTCAGACATTATGTTTCTTATATTAAAGGAGTTTTCTATGGAAATTGGAGGTATACAAATACACTGACTAAAACTTCCACGGCAACATATACAATTTTGAAATATTTGGTATACATAAAATGGGATATTGGTTTTGAGCCATTATACATCAACTAAAAATTAAAAGCTCAGAAAATTGTTTTGATTTTGTCGTGTGGGCAGCTCGTTTCGCTTGATTGCACATTGTTTAGAATTTTGCCTATCCCTTCAGGTTGAGTAGAACTCATTGACCAATCCTTTGAGAATTTGGTCAATAAATAGCTGTAGCAATGGGCAACTTAAGTATTCATGTGCATTATCCTGGGTCAACGTGTGACCATGCCGAGCATAGGTCAAAATCAGCGAGAACGAGCCCTTGGTATGCTCACTGGTGGAATGTCGCAAAGACGGGTTGCAAGGAACCTGGGCATCCACGTGTCGACCATATCACGTCTCTGGAGCCAGGGTAATGAAACTGGAAGCACCGGTGATCGACCACGTGCCCCCAGGCCACGTGTTACCACCCCTCTGCAGGATCGCCATATTCGCCTCCAGTACCTGCGCAATCGCTTCCTGCCAGCTACAGTCACTGCTGATCAGACCAGAGGTCCTCACCAGAACTAGATTAGCGACCAAACCATACGCAACCACCTGCGTGAAGCCAACTTGCACAACCGATGTCCCCACCGTGGTTTAGTGTTGACTCCTGCTCGTCCCCACGTCCGTCTGCAATGGTCAAGGGCACATTTGGGTTGGATTGCTCTCAGGTGGAACAGGATGCTCTTCTCCGATGAATCGAGGTTCAAGTTGAGTGTGTCTGACGGAAGACTGCGTGTATGGCCTAGGCGACGGGAACGTTATACTGCCGCTACCATCCTGCAGCGTGACCGCTGGGGTGGACCCAGTGTGATGGCTTGGGCTGGAATAACCAGTAGACACAAGACAGACGTCATTTTCATCGATGGAAACCTCAGTGTGGTCCGTTACCGTGACGACATCCTTACCCCTGTCGCAGTTCCACTCGCCCATCGCTATCGCCTAACACTGCAACAGGATAACGCGACCACATGTCGCCAGAGTCTGTCAGGACTACCTGAGGCAGAATAATGTTCAGTGTCTTGATCAGCCTGCGTATTCCCCAGATTTAAACCCCTATAGAACATCTATGGGATATTCTGGATCGCCGGGTGAGAAGGCGTGATCCAGAACCAGCCACAGTCCAACAGTTGCATCAAGCACTCCAGGAGGAATCGGACCGCATCACACAGGCTGAAATTCGGCATTTGATTGACTCCATGCATCGCAGAATCTCGGCTGTGTGTGACGCCAGAGGAGGCCATACAAGATACTGGTGATCCAGAATAGCGCCTTCAACTGATGCAATGAATTGGAAACCAGGAAAAATGTGTTCTTCATTCCTGACTTTAAAACCGTGTTTTTGATTTGAGTCTTAATATTTGTTATGCATTGTTAAATTTGTCGTAAGAAAAAGACGTGTTGCAATAAACCTGAGTGTTGCATTGGAAGTTTTGGTCAGTATACTATTTTCGCACTTTAGCCAAAGGATATGAAGAATTTAAGCGCTTTGCCATCGCCAATAAAAATCATGGATGAAGAAAACCTTCTTCACTACTAAATGCACGCATATAGATAAACAGATGTACAGGTTTCCATTCATTTTCTGGCATGGTTTGGGTAAAAAAAACTGCTTAAAGACGGGAGGGTCTCTGCAAATCAATGTAGAGTTATTCTATGTGATCACCAGTATGTTCAATAATAAAGCATTCCTACCTTAATGGGTGTGGTCTTTTCAAGTATGATGAAGGCCCAAGTCTCAAAGGGCACTCGGGGTGACTGAATGGCATTATGAGCATAAAAATGATCCGAAGCAAATGCCAGTGCCTTCACTAATCAAATCTCAGACCAAGTAAACTCAGAAGAGAGATTTTAGAAACTTAGAGACAGTGCTTTCTGTAACATCATTAAAACAGCAAATGAGAAGAAAGGTACTCCATTCTTCTCGAAAAGTTTTACATCTATAGACTCTATGCCAGGGCAAGTTACCAGATCTGGCAGCTTCAATTATATATGAATTAATTCCTAAAATTGAAGACACCTCTATTCAATTTTATCAGTGTAGTACTTTTCAAAAAAGGACTCTCTCAATGATACTTTATAGCATAGTGGAAATGAACATGCCAGGCATAAAACCTCGAAATAGCAAATAAAACAACTTCAAGAAGGGTGAAACCCCTTCAAAAACAACAGAAAAAAAAAACTCAACAGAAACCCCAAGAAGTGCCAGCTAATTCAACGGTGATTGGATTTAAGAGATAAGAAGTGATATGCTACACCATTAGCATAGAAGCTGTGCTGTGCTTGTGTATCCACCTGCACAGTCAGCATGACCTAAAACCACAGACAATCACTGTTTTTATCCCACAACCTGTAAGGATAGTTTTCAATCGATTACAGTTATTTTCCGAAGAGGCAGTCCCGCTGTGATTTATGGCTTAGGGCTTTGCTGAAGAGTCCAGAAGCTACACTGAACTTTGCTGTTATACTGGGGCTTCAATTACCCATAAGCTCAGCCAACTGATTCACTAGTAAGTTATAAAATCCAGGTGATAAGAAAAAAAAAATTCTCAGGTAGGCGTCAGCTGTCTAAGACTGAGTTCTCGACCACTGATGCCTAGTAAAATTAGAACTGTTCAACTCAGAAAATATGAATTGTTTTAATAGTTCTTCAAGATTTTGAGGAGCTTACAGAGGACCTATTATGCAGATCCTTCTTTTAATACATATTAGTAATGTTATAATGTTAGTTGTCCATACTCAACCTCAGAAAAGTTTGTAAACATAAGATACAGGGGTGATTTCGTGAACGTGATTTCCTCTCTGAACAGCTCCTCCCAAGATCTTCACGAGATCTGAGCAAAACCTTACGTCAGGTTGTGCCATCCAATTAGTACAGACCTAGCCGGAGTCAATCACGGCGCTGGACCTGCCCACACCGGAAACTACCCTAGCAGGCACTAAGAACGGCAGATCATACTATGCCTTAGTAGCATCTACACTTTTAGGAATACAAAAGAAGAACCTCAGATCATTTGAGGTGCAGTTTTGTCAATATCTCTCCCGAAGCTGCTTGTACATTTACTTTTGGATGCAAAGAAAAACACTTATTTCTCTTCCAAAAGAGGATGCCACCAGAAATCAGTGGGTAGCTTTTTTTGTTTGCTGACAGCAAACAGCCATGGCCAAAGAGAACGTTAGTTGTTTGTGCTCAGCATTTCACCAAACACAGCTTTGTCAATAAAGGATAATTCAACACAGGACAAGTATTTCAGCTGCTTCTGAAACCTGAAGCAGCTGCATCGATCAAGCACTCGGAGCGACAAGCTGTAAGTAACAATACAACAGCAATTAATTTAAGTGAAGCTAACGCGTTACAGGTGGCTGGCAGGACCGCGAGCGATAGCACTAACAAAACTGGCCTCAAACAGGCTTTGTAAAATATCTGAAGATAATGCCTGTATTGGTCACGACTGTCCGTGACCCACAGACACAGAGGCTGCAAGTTGCTTTTATTGCATAAGCCGACTTGATGTGATAGCCAGTTGATTGTGGCTGTAGCACTGAGGCTGTTGTAGCCAAGTTACTGTTGCTAATGTTTGTGTCGTAAATATGCATGAGTGATATCGGGGGACATTCTACAGGAGGTGTGTGAACATAAACCTCATTTGAAGCTAACTTATTATACTTGTTTGTAATTTGGATGCTAAGTACAACTGTCCACGGTAATGGATCTTGCTGCCTGCAAATCCTGTATTGCAAGGGTTTGCCTCGGTGGTTATGACTGCTCGGTTAACAGCTACTGCGTGTTAGTTTGCGTGCCTCAGTGCTAATTAAAAATACTCCTGGTTAACTTATATGCAGTAATTCTGATCGATACGCTTGTTACTTCGGTATTTATTTTATTTATTTATTCAGGATAGCCCCTTGAGATGAATCATCTCATTTTCGAGGGGGTCCTTACGCAAAACATACAATTATTCAATATCAGGTAAAGTAAATACAAGTACATTGAAACACTTTACGGGACTGACATACATACACATACACGCACATACATACGCTAACACAGACAAGGCTGTCCTAACCCCAGCTAATCCACAAATGGCTAGATATCAGAGTGAAAGTCGACTTGTGATATCTTAAGCTTACAATAGGAGAAAATAAAGTGAAAAATAGATTAATAAGAATGGTAATAATAAAAACTAAATAAGTAAGTAGACAAATGAGAGAATCACTTAAAAAAAATAATATTACAGTTTGTACAAGAGAGAGAAAAGGTAAATAAAAAATAAAAATAAACATCATGAGAAACAAGAACAAGAAGTTTGCAAATGAATTAGACGTAATGCTTTAAAACTATATAGAGAAGTAGTAGATCTGAGCTGACATGGGAGACTGTTCCAGTCAGATGGAGCTTTACACTGAAACGAACGGCGACCAGATTCTTTACATATTCTTGGAGTACGGAAAAAGAGAAAATCTGTGTCTAAGACTGTATTGAGTACTATAAGGAATCATAAATTGTATAAAAAGTATGGGGGAAAATTAAAGTGAAAGCATTTAAAAATAAATAATGACCAATGAAGAACTCTTCTGGCTTTTGGGGATAACCAGTTCAGAGATTCATAAAGAATACAATGATGTGTTCTATAGGGACACCTCAGAACAAATCTGCAGAGGCTGTTATAAAGCACAGTAAGAGGACGAAGATTAGATTTTGCAGTGTTCTGATAGATGATGTCTGCATAATCAAGAATAGGGAATAATAGTTGTGTAACAATTCTTTTACGGACCTGTAATGTGAAACAATCTGATACAGTAATTTCAAATGACAATAAATTTTCTTTGTAATTGAATTAATGTGTGGTTTGAAGGATAGCTGAGAATCAAACAGGAGGCCTAAGTATTTAAAGTCATCTACCTTTTCTAATAGAGTTCCATCAAGAAAAAGGACAAGTCTCTCGATAGTAAATCAGATCTGGTACTGAAAAGCATGCTGTGTGATTTTTTCTTATTCAAAAGAAGTTTGTTAGATGAAAACCATTTCTGAACTAAATAAAAATTATATTGCAAGGAATACTGAATTTGTGAGATATCGGGTTTAGAGGAGTAAATTACAGTATCGTCAGAATAAAGATGAATTTGAGAATCAGAGCAGATTTGTGGGAGATCATTAACAAAAATAGAAAATAGAAGAGGACCCAAAGACGAACCTTGGGGCACACCATTTGATATTAACTTATAGTCTGACTGGGTGTTCTGAAAGGAGACGCACTGGCTTCTATTGTGAAGAAAGGAATTAAAAAATAAAACTGATACTGTTGAAAGACCAATAGCATACAACTCATCTAAAAGGAGATAATGATCAACCATATCGAACGCTTTTGATAAATCGATGAATATGGCACCAGTAGGCATATTATTATCAAAGGAGGAAAATATATCATTGGAGAATTTTGTAAGAGCAGTGATGGTCGAAAAGTTGGGCCGAAAGCCAGATTGGTGTGGAGATAGAATATTATAATCATTAAGATATTTGGATAACTGATTAAAAATAAGTTTTTCAAATATTTTGGCGATACTGTTAATAATTGAGATGGGTCTATAGTTATTGATATCTTGGTGGTCACCACCTTTATGTAACGGGGTTATTCTGGCACATTTCCAAGTGGTCAAAGATAAATTAAACAAATCTGCCAGAGGAAACGATAAGGCATGGGAGGCCAGTTTGAGGAATTTGATCTCCAGCCCAACAGGACCACAACTGCTCACAACTAGGCCATCAATGACCTGTTGAACCTCAGTTGAGGTGATTGTTCTAAAGGTGAAGGAACTCCTGGACCTTTCATTATTCAGAGTGAGATCAGAGCAGTAATTACCAGAAAGAGAGTTACCAATTAAAGAGAAATGCTGTCTAAAAGCTTCTGCAATTAATAGTGAGTCACTAATAATTTCATTATTCAATTTAATATGAGTGGAAGCATTTTTTGAGGATTTATTAGTGACATTATTAATTGTCTTCCAGAATTGTTTGGGGTTCTTAAAATTAGTTGTCAGGGAGTCTTTGTAGTAATTGGCTTTAGCATTTCTTGTTTTAGTAGTACATTTATTTCTTAAGTCTTTGTAAGCGATCCAATCAGAGACATTCTTAGTAGTCCGATATTTTTTCCAGGCTTTATCTCTTTGTTTGAATAAATGAATAAGTTCTCCTTTAATCCACGGTAAGTGTCTACCCTTAACTCTAATTGTTGACCAGGGTGCGTGTTTATTAATAACATCGAGAAGCTCGGTATAGAAAAAATGCCACGCATCTTCAACATTTGGTATTAACTGAAACCGCTCCCAGTTTATGTTTGAAATATCTTGAATAAAGAGATCATGATTGATATTATCAACTTTCCTTACTTAATAAATTTGGGTGGAAGATGAGGCATTTTAATCTTCCAAACACAAAAAACTATGGAGTGGTCACTAAATGAATCTGAAAGTACACCAGATTGAATAATTCTGTCAGGATGGGTGACTAGTATCAAATCAAGCAAGGAGGCTGAGCTAGAGGACACCCTTGTGGGTTCAGTGATAAGTTGTGTGAGATTTATGCTGTTGAAAAGATTACGATCATTGAAAGAAGACCGGTCGAGTCAATTAGAGTTGAAATCTCCTAAAATGATTTTCTCACTTGAGTGGTCTAGGGAGTTAATAGTAGACAAAATACAGTTTGTGGATTCCATAGGGGATTTCGGAAGTCTATAGAAATTTCCAATAATTAATCTTTTGTTCTCATGAAAAATTATCCTTACAAAGAGACATTCAAAATGCAAGGGATTCTCTGCAGGTGTGACTAGCTCTGATGTCAAACTTGAGGAAATGTAGATTAGAAGTCCTCCTCCTCTAGAACCCCTGTCACTTCTATAAAGGACATAATTGTCAAGTTTAACATCATTATCAGAAATATTACTGTTCAACCATGTTTCTGAGAGAGTGATTACATGGGGTTTATTGTAGGTAAGCCAGACTCTTAAAAGATCAATTTTAGGTAACAAACTTCTTATATTCTGGTGAACAACTTGCAGACCTTAAGCTAGAATAATTATTCATAATAGACCAATAAATAGAGTAATAAGACAGAAGTGCACATAAGTACCAAACATATAAATAACATCACAGGTCATTCAGTAACAATAACAGGGGTCGGTGGAGAGAGCCAGCACCTGGAGAGTAACGCACATACACATACAAACGCACAATCACAAAACCACGCACACATGCTACACCGGTATATGACCTCGCACACAAACATACACACACAAAAATTGAGCAGAGTCCTAACATCAGATACAAGTCAATTCAGTCTGTAGATTTAGTGATGGGACTAACTGATTGTGGCTGTTATTGGTAAGATATTTCACAGAAGAGAAAGATAGGTGCCACAAAATCATTTATTTCCCATCATAATGAAGTAGGATGTAAAGAAGAAGAGAAAAAGAGTGGGAGAAACTATCAAGCCCATACGGCCAGGGATCCTGCTAGACAGGCGGTTAAACAAATAAGCAAAAAAGAAGAAAGAAAGAAGAGAAAAAAAGAAAAAGAGAAAGACAATAAAGAAAAAGGAGGAGAGGGAAAAAGGGAGAGAGGTTTGGACTAATGTAGGAAAAGTGAGGGTAAGGAATAACTAGGGATAATTAATGAAGAAAAAAAAAGCAAACAGAAATTGTCCCTCAATGAAAGTAGTGTCTTTACGACAGATCGCGGCTGTTTGCGGATTCCGCTTTACGACAGTTCCACAGCGAGTACCGGCAAACAATGCTGCTACCTGTCAGTTAGTGCTAGCACCAGGGAAGAGGCATCAGGCTGGGAAAGAAGTGGTGGTATTGTAAAACCCCAACGAAGCAATGACCAAAAGGCGGATATTGCCCGGGTTGAAGGCCTTACGTGTTCTCTTAGTCTAACTTGAATTAGAGCATTCTTCTGGCTGGTGTGAATCACTATAAAATGGATATTTTTTACCGTCCGAGGACGGGGCATGAAAGCGCAATGGTTACGATTTATCTGACTCCATACAACAGTTAGAATACAAAATTTAGCAATAATCTCGTTAGAAATCTGACTCCAAATTAGAATTAGAATTGATAATTTAGGGAACACCTGCGTGAATCTCGAAACAGTGACAACAGTAACTTAAACTCTAAGGACAAACATGACGTGACTATACCTTGAATTCCAAACAGACAACCACCGCCGCTACATTAATGTTCCTGGGCATTAACACCATGTTCGAATCCTAGGTTCGTTGGTTAGGTTAGAGGTTGAAGTCAACCAGCACTGCAACAGCATCTTTTGGCTTGAATTACAGTGAACCCAGATTCACTCCACACTTGGGCTATGAATCCGTATATTGGTAGATCCTGGCTGCCTAAATCAACTTAACCAACCGATTCCCACACCGGGCCGCTGGCCAGTCGTTCCTCAGTGGGGCTAAACTATTCCCCTAGGTATTCGCCGAGACGGGGCTAAGAAGAATAAAAAGATTAAAAGACACGAGACCACGCAAGCTAGAAAAGGAATAACAATAATTTAATTCACCAGGTAGGCACAACTTGAATAAAACAAATCAATGATAAGCCAATTACCGTTGCATATAATTTAGAAGGATTTAGAGTATTTTCATACCTGTAAAAGATGAATGACCACGTAGAGCTAAAAGTCGCCCCACGTGGTCGGGGAGAACTCACATGTTCCCGCGCTCCGGAACAAGGCAACATGTCACCCCTCCCCACTTACCAACACGATTCAGACATTGACAGAGAAGAGACAGGACAGGATAGAAGCAAGAAGAGAAGAGAGAAGACCAAGAAGAGAAAAACCCGCCCCCTCAGGATCTCGTACCTTTAAAGGCTCCAAACCACACCTCCAAACAAGGTAGAGGGAAGGTTGGCCAAATCAGAGTTTTACTGGCCTAGGTGATAAGATAATTTGCACAGGGAGACTAGGGTAGTTGCTTGAATGAATCTTACAAACGAACCATAATTCCAAGGGAAATGAAACATGTTCCATTCAACTCCTTGGACTCCCCCGAGAATAAAGAGACCAAACATGATAGGAATGTGTGCTGAGATGATGCAGTTGTCATGGAAAAGCCTTAAAATGGAATATTATAGCCCAATAGTGTGATAAATATATGAGAGGTTCCTTTTAGGATATTGAACATAAACAAAATATGAATTTGATAGAGGTTTAAGTTGTTTTAAGCCAATTGAAGTAGCTGCGCTTTAACTTCAATGAAACCAGTGAATTTGAGTTCCAGAGATGCTGGGCCTGCTAGACCTGATGGCTCTCACCCCCCGCCGAGGGGAACAAAGGATGCCACTCTCACCGGCAGGCTGTAAGATTGTAAAAGTTAACTGCTCGCTCTTAGGATTTTTGACCCATTTTTTTGAGCAAAATCAAATATTCAGGTTCTACAGTATCACAGACTTTGCTGAGGAAAGCCTTGACCTCAGTGGGAGTATGATACCGGGTGGACGTTCCCTCATAGGTGACTCTCGGCGAAGCAGGATATTGTAAGGAGTATTTTATATCCAACTCCGGGAGCTTTTTGTTGACGGGGACGAACTGCCGGCGCTTCTCCAATACTCCAGCACTGAAGTCCGGGTAGATGTACACCCTCGAGCCTTGGAATAAGAGATCACCTTTCTCTCGAGCAAGACGGAGTATCTTCAGTTTATCCTGGAAGTTTTGAAACTTTGCCAATATTGGCCCTGGTCCGGGAACACGGACGCCTTCCTTGCGTAGGGTGCCAGTGCAATGAACCCGTTCAATGACGGGTGGCGAAGGAAAATTCATCTTGCCAAGGAGTTGAGGGATGAATTGCTGGATGAAGCCAAGCATGTCACGGCCCTCGGCCCGCTCAGGAACATTTAGGAATCGCAGATTAGAGGAACGACTGCGGTTCTCAAGATCCTCGACTTTCTCTGTCAGGTAATTATTTTGTTTCTCCAGGTGTTTGACTCGCATTTCCAAAATATCTTATCATGTCCTCGTTTCCACTGACTCTTTGTTCAATTAGAGTCATATGATCTCCAAGGGTGGTCAGCGATGATTGTAGTGAATTAACACTTGTTTGTAGCCGATCCATTTTCAAATCAATATGAGAGCACAGTTCAGATTTCATGTGCTGCATGGCATCAAAGAGAGCTTCATTGGAGGCCATTGCGGAAGGAGGACGTGTCGTCCTTAAAAGTCCCTTACTTGATGGAGAATAAGTCCAAAAAGAGGCTGATTCAGGTGTTTAACGGGTTATAAAGAAGTAAGTCAAAAATAAAAGTTTCACAGGTCAGGAAAATTAGTTCATAATGCAGACTGAAAACACAGGAGACGCTCACGGAGTTTCACGTGCGGCCATTTTCGGTAAGCATCAATGTGGCGGTTTCATCATAACATTGCCCCATTGTGCCCACTACAGCTGACGCGGCTGCTTGTCAGGGGCATAATTTTAACTGGCAGTTGGGGGGGATGGAGACACGGCCTTTATGACAATTAGCCCTGGCCAGTTCTCAATCATTTTCCTTCATCGACGCGTTTTCCAATTATCGTAATTGGCAACTGAAGACACGGTTCCTGCCCATATGCGATTTAACTCTACTCTTTAGGCCTAAGTATTAATGCAACACTGAACTTTTTGCAGCCCATAATGAACAGGTGCTGCTTGTTCTCTCCGATTAACTAGGACGTCAATCGGTCATCGGGATGCGCATTTGCTGTGTTTAAATCAACGTTATTCAAAATCGCTTACCTGTCGACTCACAGGCAAGCAGTAAATTAATTTTCTGAACTTAATTTACCCGACCATATCATCGCTGGATGCTGTTAGATCGCACATGGAGATGAACCGTGTCTTCAGTTGCCAATTACTATAATTGGAAAACGCGTCAATCATGGAAAATGATTGAGAACTTGCCAGGACTAACTGTCATAAAGGCCGTGTTTCCGTCCCCCCCAACTCCCGTTAAAATTACGCCTCTGCTGCTTGTCCTTGCTTAGAATTCTAGCAGCTAGAATTCTAAGCTGGTTTAAGATGGTCTGAGCTGTGTCCTTAGCTGGTCATAGCTGGTGTAGCTAGTCTCTAGCTTGATGAAGGTGGTCAAAGCTGGTTAAGCTGGTATTTTCAGCTGAAGTCAGCTGGTGAAGGGCTGGTCGACCAGCTAAAACTGTCCAAAACACAGCTTAACCCAGCCTGAGCAGCCTAGGCTGGTTTTTTCAGCAGGGCAGTGGCGTTGCCAGTGGGGGTGCTAAGACATGTCCCTTTTTGACTGCAGTTAGTAGTTCTCAATGATTTTCCTTTATTGACGCATTTTCCAATTATGGTAATTGACGACCGCAGACGCAGTTTCTCTTTATATGCGATCTTACAGTGATTAAATCATGGACTAAATTCAGTACAGTTGCGGAACAAGAACAGAGAATTGGGTTGCACAAAAAATCCGTTTAAAACAATTATTAGTCCTGACCTGTTCTCAGTCATTTTCATAATTACCAGAAGGTTCACTCCGAGAGCACTCCACAGTTAACAGGTGCTGCTTGTTCTCCCTGATTAGAAACATATATTTGAAATATACAAGACATGTTGTTTTAGGCTCGGTTCCCGTTCGCCTTCCCACTTTGTTTCCACATCATTACTCCAAAACCATTGGCATCATCTTAACAAAACTTTGCACACTTACTACTCAGGTCCTGAAGTGGTGCCTTTTGGTATGTGCCTATCTGTCCTTCTGGACATAATCAATTTTTGTCGAGAGCATAACGTCAACACCGTTTGCATATTGTGAACCAAACTTTGCATACTTGCTCCCCATGTCCTGCAGTAGTGCCTTTTCATATGTGCCTGTCTGTCCATCTGTCCGTCTGTGCAGTGGGTTAGGCAGGGAAGGGAGCCGGGGGGTCATTGCTTTTTTTTTTTTTTACAAGTAAAAACAAATTCTAGTTTCTAAAGTGCCTCTCGCTGGCTATCCGGGCACTGGGAAGTTTCATTCAGAGTAATCACATATTTGAGTTTCCTCCACCTTCATTCTGTGTATTCCAGGTTTGAATCTTAGGGCTCTAATTTCTTTGTGCAGTGCAGGGTGGCGCAGTGTGGCGTAGTGTGGCGCAGCCCACGCAGTGGCAATTTTGTCCAGTGCAGCCTGCGCAATGGTAATTTTGCATGGTGCAAAACCGTGTGCAGCCACTTTGGCAATTTGGTAGATGGACTTGCGCCGAGATGAGTGTGGCAGCGTAGTAGGGGGAGGTGTCACATATTCATCATGACGCAGTGACAGTTTTGTCGAAAAAGTCTCCGCTGAAGTTGCCCAGGAAGCTCGCCAGCTCCAACCTGGTTTACTTTCTGTGCAGTGGTAATTTGGTCGACCGGAGCACACATCAACAAAACCTCACAGGCAGGTTTACCAAAATGTCAGACACATTCAAATGCAATAAATAATTACAGCAAGCACTATTTAATGTAACTATCTGAATCAGGACATCAATTATAGTATCTATATGTCAGATCAAAGGCGGTTGGCACGCGTAATGGAAACTCGACCTGGCTGAATCAATTCAGCTGAATCTGTGATGCAAACTAACGACTTCACATCTTTCTCAGCCAACCACAAAATGCCTAAATGCTTGCGTTCTATGCTCAGTAAAGCCGCTTGAACACTGGACGCAAAACAAATTTTTTGCACGACTGATTACAGTCAAAGTGAATGCAAAGACGTGAATACACGCGTCTGTTTATTCGTCTGTTTTCTTCCATTGAAGATAGACAACAGTCTTTATTCAGTCTCTCTTTTGAAAATAAGTCAGATTCACGCTTTATTTCCACACCAGAGATAAAACAGTGCTTGTAGTCAGTGACCAAAACAATTCCATGACCATTGACGTTGTGAATTAAATATCGCATGCACGATCAAGACTGTCCGACGCAAAATGCAAAATACTACATGTTCGGCTGCCAGCAAAAAGTAAAAGTGTTTATATGAGAACAGATTTATAACAAAATAAAGAATAAAAATATATCATCAACATACAGAACATCCAAAAAAGATGGCCCGCACATAAATAAATGGCAGTGTTCGTTGGATGTTCTGTTGTTAAAATGTTTCTTTTTATTCTTTATTTCGTTATCAATCTGTTCAAATCGTCCTCTCTTTTTTTTTTTTTTGTCTGTCAGGCCCAGAATATTTTGTATGTAATGTTTGAAAGGTATTGCACATTGCCGCCCCCCCCCCTACTTCCCACCCCCACGCCCACCTACCGTTCCTAAGGATCCTACAAAGGTTTCTTTCTGCTCTTTCTTCTTGCAAAGTCGTCCACTAACTCATCAAAGTTGAGCTGTCGAACAAACTCTGATTCTATTGCTAGAAGGGAGAGTGAATTCCACCAATTTTGGCACATTTTCATCCTGAGCTCATTTTTAATTTGAGCCAGTCTGGAGAATGACTGTTCCCCTTCACAGTTTGTTATTGGCAGGGTTAAAAAACAGTCTGAGTGCTATGTAAACATTCGGGAAAGTGGAATGTAAATCCAAATTTACCATGGTCTTTAGCATTGTATTTGGGCATTTTTGTTCTTCTGAAATGAATGATTTGTACTGAACAAGTTCATCTGCCAAGCTCATGATCAGATCAGTGGGATATGCTGCAGCAAGAGATTCGGCCCTTAAAGTGAGCTCACTGTTGGAAATATTATCAGGCATGAAGAGAACATGAAAAAGATTGGTCAAGTGTGTGTATGCAGTTAACTGATGGTTAAGACAGGACACAAGTTTGTCAGTTAGAACATTGAACGTTTCAATCCGAAACTTTTCTTTTCCACTAAATTCAACACCTGGCTCTGCACTTTCATCAGCCACACATTTGCGCTTCTTTGTGCGCTGGAGGTCATGTCTGTAGTCTTGGGAGACTGAATCGATAACATTTAAAGCTGATCCTTCAGAAAAGGCAAAATTGTCTCTCTGTGCAGCCACAAAGGCACGAATTGAAAGGAGAAGCTGTGTAGCTGTGTGTATGTCAATGTCATGTTTCTGCAACAGCAGGCTCGTGGCTTGGAACCGCTGCAGTATTGTATCCCAAAAGTGTGCCATGAAAGCTATCTCTAGGGTGTCTGGCTTGCCACAGAGTGCAGAGGCCTTGCTTCTAGTTTCACGTTTCTCCTGTGAATCTTTGGAAATATTTTTCAATGCCTCCCTCAATTGTGCATAATATTTCCAAAGAGCCTTTGTTGATTCAGCTCTTGAACTCCAGCAAGTACCTGACAAAGATTTCAGTGTAAGTTTCACATCTGGATCACGGAACACCTTTCCCCACCTGTGTGTTGACGAGGCACAAAATGTGTACATTGATTGCAGAAAGTCAAAGAAACAGCCACCTTCTGGGCTACTGTCAACAGTATTGACACCGACTAAATTCAATGAATGTGCTGCACAGGGGACATAACAAATCAATGGGTTTATTCGTTTCAGATGAGCTTGGACTCCATTGTACTTTCCTGACATATTACTTGCATTGTCATAAGACTGGCCTCGACAGTTAGTTAAGTCTAGGCCCATGTTTTCCACCACTGAAACAACACACTCAGCCAAACTAATCCCACTATGATTTTCAACAGGCTCAAAAGCCAGAAAACGCTCAACTACTTCTCCACCATTATTTACAAACCCGAAAATAAAAGTCAGTTCCACATGAGCAAGGTCTGGAGTGGAGTCAACGATAACAGAGGAGTATTTGGCCTCTTTAATCTCGCTGATAATTGCTTCCTTTGTTCTTTCTCCCATTAAGTGAATAAATTCCTCACAGATTGTGGATGAGAGGTAGGACACAGAGCCTTTGCCCTTGCCTCCAAACCCTTGGAGATGGTCAGCTAGAAAAGTTTCAAAATTGGCCAACATTTCAACAATGCCTAAGAAATTACCATTGTGAGGTGATCCCAACCGCTCATCATCTCCCCTGAGAGCAAGGCCCCTCTCCCCCAAAAACTTAATTACAGCAACAACTCTTTTCAAAACTTCCCGCCAGTATTGCCTCTCTGCATCAATATGTTTGACAAGATCAGAATCAACTCTTCCTGTGTTTTTGGAGCGACTGTGTATTTGCTAACATGCAAGCCCTATGCTCCTCACTCCTCTCATGCTCACCGATACGCTCAGAATGTTTCCAATCAGAAAACCCGTGGACACACGCATTGTGCTTACTTGAAAACAGTTTGCAAGCAAAACAAAAGATGCAACCAGATGAAGGGGAGTAAAGTAGCCACTGCCTAGTCACAGACTGACCATAAGGTAGAGAGCATTTGATTAAGGCATTTGTGAAACTCCTAGTGATGACCCCCATGGTCCTATCCCTTCTTGAGGCAGGGTACTTTTCACTTTGCTTTTGAAAAGCAGCCGCTCCTCTACTAACCAGAATCGACTTGACCTGTTCAGTAATGGCACTTGGCCACAAAGCAGGGTCATTAACCATTTCACACCAGGAGTTTGAGCCCCTAGCTCCTAATGTGATACTGGTCTCAGTGTACCCCTCCTGATTTGACGAGACTTTCTCTGGCAATGCCTGGTCTGACTGTGAGTCTCCTGTCCTAAGAGTGCACGAGTCTTTAATGGTTGTGGTATTTAGCCATAAAGCCTCAATAAGAGGTTCATGACGGGAGTTGATGTCCCCAGCTTCTGGTGTGAAACTGGGCTCCATGCAATCCTCCTCACTTGGAAAGATTTTCTAAGGTGATGCCTGGCCTGAGCCTGACAGGCCGGGTCTACGCTTGATTGGGTCTGCGAGGGCTCCGGTATGATCACACCAGTGGTGATCTCTTCATTGCTGCAACTCGGGCTACTGATGACATTATCAATATTTGAATCTTGAGGCTTGTCAAAAAAGTTAGAAATCAAAGGCACATTTAAAAAAAAATCGGCCAGCTTTTCCGCCCAATTTTTTTTTGGCTTTTCGTTTTGAAGCCCCACTTTTTTGTTTTCAATTCATACTACCGATTCTATATGGAGGGTGATTTGTGCCATAATTAAATACAATACACACATTGAAATACAATGCACTTATTGAAATACAATACACATATCGAAAATACAATACATGCCTCGAAATACAATACACACCTTAAAAATACAATACATGTGTAACAATAAATGCAATACTACAGTGATTTCTTTTTCAATGTCTATCAGGAATATTCATGCCAAAATGAATGCATATCACACCTCGAAATGCAATACATACCTTGAAAATACAATACAAATGTAACAATAAATACAATACAAAAATGCTTTGTTTTTCAATGTCGGTCAGGAATATTTGTGCCAAAATTAAAACAATACAACCGTATTGTTTTTCAAGTTGTGTATTGTATTTCAATGTGTGAATTGTATTTCAATGTGTGCATTGTATTTCAATGAGTGCATTGTATTTCCATGAGTGCATTGTATTTCCATGTGGGGTTTTGGCACTATGTAAATTTTAGTCAATGAGCTCCGACCAATTAATATGATTGGACGAGGCTTTCCATAGAGTGCCTAAGTCACGCCCAGTTGGTACTCTGATGTATACGATGGTCTGGGTGAATACACTTGTCTGATTGGCTGGCAGGTGTTAATTAAAACCGTGAAACCGCACAGATGGTTCTGCTACATTAGTTTCACCGTTCGAAGTGGGAAATTCATCCGCTATCAACCGATAACCATAGCAACGTAAGAGCACTGGCATTTGGCTAGGTATAACAGAAACCATTTATCTCCAGGGGACTGTTTCAATAAACTTTACTTGTCTGACCGAGTCAGACCATCAGTCGAGTGAAAAGTCGGTCCTTCGACAGACGATGTCCGTCAGGTGTTTAAATAAAACAAAAGTAGGATGTCCGACCATGGTCCGACGGTTCATCACTGTTCGTTCGAAGTTGCGTGAGAGTTTACACCTCAGCGATGCACTGCTTCGCTATTTGACGTTCAAATATTCGAAATAAGTAAACGTTAAATGAAATAAGAAAAAAAAACCCGATTTTGATTACGTAGATCATTAACTTCTATTCAGACATAAATTAACGGCGCACATCGCCGTACGATGTCACATAACGTTGGGTATCATTTTCAGTAGGCTGTTAACTGAATACAGTCCAGCTAATTAAAAGCAGTCTTTGCTCATTGTGCACTCTGTGCTAAAACAAAACAAAGCTATTCAACACACAAGAGACATTAAAACATTCCTATCGTCACAATCGCTCATTTTACAGATTTGAGTTAAGCTGCTTTCACACTGGACGAAAAACGAATTTTTCGCACGACAGATTATTCAAAGTCAATGCAAAGACACGATATCGTCCTGCGGGGGCGGTTAACGATAGGTGCTGCAGGGATAATGACCGTAAAAATTAAAGTAGCGAAGTAATCACCTTTTATTCATTGAACAACAGTAACTGTGTACAGTTAAAAAGGAAGCTAACATATCCACTTCATGTGTCAGCGACTGCAGACAGTTCGCTGACTACGTGCTCTGACAACAGACTGATTTCAGCTCGCTATCTCTACGGAAACCATTATTTGTAGGCTTGTTGGTCCAAATAAATCCGCCGGCCAGCGTGGGCGCCTGGCCAATCCTGGCCACGCAGGGCGTATCTAGCCAAGAACCAGCCTACATCGTGCCAAAACTGCATATCGAAATACAATACTGCATATCGAAATACAATACAAGGTGTATTGTATTTCATTGCGAAGCTTTTGGCACAGAGCTCGAAATACAATACATGCCTCGAAAATACAATACATGAGTAACAGTAAATACAATACAAACATAATTTGTTTTTCAGTGTCGGTCAGGATTATTCATGACAAAATTAAATACAATGCACACATTGAAATACAATACATGTATTGAGAATACAATACACATCTCGAAAATACAATGCAGTTGTATTGTTTTAATTTTGGCACAAATATTCCTGACACACATAGAAAAACAAAGCATTTTTGTATTGTATTGACTGTTACACATGTATTGTATTTTCAATATATGTATTGTGTTTTCAAGATGTGTATTGTATTTAAGCATTTTTGTATTGTATTTATTACTACACATGTATTTTCAAGATGTGTATTGCATTTCAATAAGTGCATTGTATTTCAATGTGTGCATTGTATTTAATTATGGCACAAATCACCCTCCATAATTCTAAGTGTAATATTTGAGTGTTATATCTATTGGATTCTCCGGAGGACTTTCACAACTGATTGTAATAATATAACAATAATATAATACAGTATAAACGAGTACCCACAATACAATACAAGGCAACAAGGCTTAAAAAAGGGCGTTGGAAATGCTTATGCCTTTTACAAAGGCTTTGAGTCTTTGAAGGTGCAGAGTTGTTTCTAATGATATAATATAATATAAATGGATATAAGCCTTTAAAAAGGCTGTTGCATGTTAAACTGCTGAACAAGTCAGGTTGGACAGGTTGAATACTAAGCAAGTTGTCAAGCTGAAAGGTCAGGTTCTGAGGAGTAGTGAAGCAGGGCGCTATATATAGAGAGAGCCCAAGTCTCCGCCCCTTCATTCAGTCCAATGGAAAATCGATATTGGAATTCCACTTTGACTTCCAAATTTGTTCACTGAAAGTAGCCCTTACAATGGCTTTAAGTCTTAAGGTACACTATTATTACAATAGAATACAATAGAATACAATATAATATAATGTAAATGTCAATGAGCTTTTTAATAGGGTGTTGGATGCTAAATCTGATGCTAGAGTCTAGGAAAGGTTTTAATGTAAGAGTGTTGTTAGGAGTTTCGATAAATGGATTTATCAATATTGGATTTTCACTTAAACTCCCAAAATTTCCGCTATGTGAGGAGTTTCGATAAAAGCAATGCCAAGTGTAATGTGGGAGTGTTGTAACGATATTGGATTTTTACTTGCACTTTACTTTGTTGGCATTTGTGTGTACAGTACACCCATTTACGGTGGGGACATATGGAAGCGAAATCTGCAAAGTGAAGCGGGGCGAAACTCAGTGTTCTGAAGGTGAATATCTACCACTCTACTACTCTCCTCGAAGATAACTATAGGTTATAATGACACGTGAATCTGCTGTGTATTGTGACTGGACCCCTGTACAGCCCGCCCCTGAGTCTAGCTCTGCTATTGGACACTTGCTTCACGATATGGTCGCGACGCCCAATAAATTTGCATGGAGTTAGAGATTTCTGAACTTTTGGACGTGTCGCAATGACAGTTTTGATGCACTCCAAGGACTATGTCGTATTGTGTACACACAATACTGTGCGGGAGTGAAATCACTTCTCATAGAAAATAGGTCCAGCTTCTAGTAGCTGTCTACTGCGGCCAGCGTTAGGCCCAGGATATACTTGCCGTGTGCACATTTTATGCCCGAATGCATTGCCATGCGTATTTTATGTCGATTTTACGCGTGGTAGCACTCCTGAACACAAGGTACGCGGATATGTGCGCATATTGCAATATTGACACAACCGCGAGGGGCGATCTTCCGAACTTCCATGTTGAGCTCATAGTAGAGTCAAACAATGGTGGAAAATATTAATGAGAGCCCGGTTGGCTATTTGCTCCCTACATGATACCGCCAGTATCCAATGTTGCCAATTTAGCGACTTTGTCGCTAGATTTAGTGATTTTTGGCCTTCTCTGGCGACTAAAACCTCATCTAGCGACTTAGCGGCTTTTTAGGTGAATTTGGCGACCTTAAAAAAACATATCTCTCCAGTGTCAAAATCATTGTTTTTCAATGTAATTTCAGCTCTGCACCGCCACCAGAAGCTTATTTCATGGTGAAGCAGCACTGCACATTAGCCCCAATCTCGAAACTGTACCCTTTGGGATTGTCAACATAACCATGTAGACACATTTTCTTGAGATCAGTGAGTCGTGCGCGACGTTATGATATCATAGTAACGTCATGACATAATCTAGCGACTTTTCAGATACCAAAAGTCGCTATTGGCTGATTTATTTTGGCAACACTACCAGTATTGTGCATAGTGCTCTGATTGTTCTGCTGCAAGAATGTGCGGTTGCGCACGTAAATTAAGTCACACAGCTAGCATATCCTGGGCTTTAGGGCCTGCTGAAAGGGCTTTCATTCAAAACCCTTGGTAAATCAGAGGCCCTTTGTAAGAACATTTGTAATCAGAGGGCTCTCTTAATAGTTTGCTCTCCCATTAGGGCTCTCTCTAGGGCCCCCACGTAGCCAGAAGTCGCGACCCTTTGCAGGGGCTTTCATAATCATAGGGCCCTCTGAAACCATTCCCCCCTACTTCCTTGAACCCCTAGTTGGTAAACATTAGGGCTCCCTTAGGAGTATTCACGAGAGGCACTACAGCAGGGCCAGCCCAGGGGCCCTCTGACTGCCGTACCCCATAGCCCAGGGGCCCTCTGACTGCCGTACCCCATAGCCCAGGTGCCCTCTGACTGCCGTCCCTCGTAGCTCAGGGGCCCTCTGAGTGCCGTCCCCCATGGCCCAGGGGCTCTCTGATTGCCATCCCTCGTGACCCAGGGGCCTTCTGATTGCCGTACCCCATAGCCCAGGGGCCCTCTGACTGCCGTCCCGCATAGCCCAGGGGCCGTCTGACTGCCGTCTCCCATAGCCCAGGGGCTCTCTGATTGCCATCCCCCGTGACCCAGGGGCCCTCTGATTGCCGTACTCCATAGCCCAGGGGCCCTCTGACTGCCGTCCCGCATAGCCCAGGGGCCGTCTGACTGCCGTTTCCCATAGCCCAGGGGCCCTCTGATTGCCGTACCCCATAGCCCAGGGGCCCTCTGATTGCCGTCCCTGTCTCCCCCGCCCAATTCATATCACCCTTCCCTCTCGGTTCTCTGCAGATATGCCCTATAACAGTGTGAGAAGTCAAAAGATCCTAGAGAATAGAGGCCGTCTGACATCGCAATTGGCATCTGCATCGCTTTGGGCCCCCCCCGGGCCCCTGGACCCTTGGGCCCCTGGGTGCCGGCCCCACTGGCCCGGTCCGTAATATGGCCCTGATTGTCACTTAGGTTTTATTGATTTTAGTGGGGAAAAGGAATACAGTCTGATTGCTATGACCTCATACTGAGTTAAGATCACATATTGAAAATAAATGTGTAACGTATCTTGCATTGTTGTCCATGCATGTTAATCCCAAAACCTTTAAGCAGCAACAGGGTGTAATAATAAGAACACCCCTCTTTGCCTCTTGCACCGGCAGGAGGGACAGAGGCGGGACAGAGGAGTACTTGCGCCAGGCTACGCCGGGCACGAAATTGCAACATATGCCTGGACACACCCCGTTGGCGCGGTGCTCCCCCTATTTGCCACGCCTGCGCCTGGTCTTCGAAGTTAGAGCCCTTAGAGTCAAAATCAGCAGCTGTTGACAGGCTTGCATTTCAGAGGACAACCATGAACTGTCTCCCTCTCCCAAGTAGGCAGCATGAGTGACATGTGAGCCTGCTCATACACAATTTGCTGATTGGACATTTCAGATTTGGGGGTAATTGGAGATACCAAATTTGTAAATAAATAAATACATTAAATAAAAAAAACAATTTGAACAGCTAAACTGAAAGGTGGCAGAAGGAAGCCCTTTCACCTCACATGGTGTCCCCTCAAATACTCCTCAAAGCATTACCAGCAACAATTACCCGCCAACATCACAAAGCCAATTCCACTTCCCCTCTGTCTGTTTGGCTACATATTAAACACCACACACATCCTTTTGGGTAGCTTATTATTTCTTGCTTCCTGTATTGAGGGGTGGAGAGGCACTATCAGAAAAAGGATAGGTTCATATTGGACATACTCCACCCAGCCTTACATCATTTTTTCATACATTTTTTGTAAGTCATTAGTTCCTTACAAGAACACTGTTAAATCATAAGGAAAATTTGGGATTTTTACCCTGAAAGAGCAGAAATATTCCTGTACTCTTTCTTTCTTTTGTGATAAAGAAGGGTTTCTGGGTGAAAATTTTGTAATTGAAAGTCAGCTGTATTTGAGAGTCTTGAGCATTATCACTGTCCTCCTAAAACAAACTGACCAAGTAACCTCAGCATTTTTGACCCAACCTTCTTAGTCTACTATAATTTATGAGGTAAAAAGTTTATGATACGTATACAGCTCCATCTCTTTAAGGGGAAGGAAATGAGACAACTGGTTTGAGTCACATACATTGAAATTCTCTTGAAAGGCATGCCAGCTCCTTGTTCCCCTTGCCAAAAATTGCACAAAAGAATCCTTACTTCACACATACCCACCAGCACCTGTGCTGCTTCCCAAGGAATAAGCACAATCTAGCTCCCTGCCAACAAACCCCAGAGTCTCATGCCAGAAAGTGCATTAGCTTGCCGGTAAGATCGGACAGCAAAGCTGGCTGGTATGCGAATCTTCGGAATGGGGATGCGATTAGTGGCATTTTTCTCCCCTCCCCTGTATGCCCCCCATAGCACGTTAGCCTTGACAGAGGACAGCGTACACTTTATTTGCTGTAATTAATTCCTCAACAGAGGACAGCGGCCTAAAAATAATCTGCTCTATTTATGAAGCCATTTATCTCCTTGTGCTGAAGATGAATCATTTCTCTGCTGCTGTAAAGATGCTGCACACAAGGTCTGGCATCGGATGAGTGAGTTTGGGAGGGAACCAGGGATGCTCTCCACAAATGTGTCTCATTGCCAGGATTCACGAGACACCTGTGTGGACAAAAAATTAATAATTAAAACGTCTCTGAACGCACACATCCAGCTCATCTCGTGAAGGCTGATGCAGTTTCAGCATAGAGGCTGCTGGTATGGCTATGGTATGTTTACATTGCTTATCTAACGTCTCACTCTAATGTATGGCAGTTCATGAGGTGATGATCCTTTTTTTTCCCTGTTCTAACAGCCCCTACTCTTCAAGAAATATGGTGCAGGCGGAGGGCTTGATGTGCTCACACAGCTTATAAAGCATATATTAGATACTTACTTGTTTATTCAGTTTATGAAAATACATACAATGTTTAACAAATTTATTACACCAACTGTCATAAAAAATGAGAAAACACAAATATTTGTCAAAAACTTGTTTAAAAGTTAATTTTTAAAAATATTTTATTGGCAAATAATAAACTGGAACTACTAAATAGTCCTTATTCACACACAAAAAAACACCAAAAAACTGTATTTTGTATGGCCTCCTTTGGTCTTGATAACAGCTTACATTCAACCCCTAAAACTAATTTTAATGTACAGGAATGCAAGAAAATAACTGTTATTTGGCATCTTAAAAAATAATAATAATGTGCTTAACTATTTTTCTGCTTTTTTGTAAAATGGTAAATTCGAAAATTCATGGATAACAACAATAATTATATTTTAGCATTAAAAATATCATTTCGGTTAAAGAACTTGTGCATACTGGTGGATTAAACATTACACAAACACAAAAATTGTTTTGGTTATTACCAACACAGTTAATTTAGGTGAGCTGTGGCATAAACCTTACACTACTGGGTGGTGGTCTAATAAATTTGTTAAGCACTGTATGTACAGCATGTCATGTGCAATGGGTATCCCTAGTGTGTTCTTGCTGGATATCACAATATGGATGTAATGCATCTAGATGCTTGCCATAATGGAAATAAGGCTTTATGCTGTCATTTCTGATTCGTTTTGAAGTGCAGCCACAACTGGGCGTCTTCAGAGAGGTGTGATTTTACTCTGTTTGAATTATTGAATGATATTAATCATTAATTCACGTGTATGCTTCCTAACATCTGGAGTGTAAAACTTTGAGCTTCCTCACACGTAAGTATCCCCAGGCATCAAAACAGTTGCCTCACTGAGACTAGTTGTACATTGTATGGCTCTGGATTGGTGCCCTGGATGCTTTACAGTGACCTTTAAGTTGTAATATGAATTTGCGCTAGTTGTTTGATACTTCGTACGAGCAGAATTTACTTTCCCACTTTCCAAATAAATTGACTCTTATGGGATAAATAGAGTATCAAATTTGTCAGCATGAGTTGTCATATATATGAAAATTACATCTCTAGTTTCATAAATTTGATATCTCATGCTCACTCATTAGAGATCCTCTATATATCATAACTACACGTACATGTATGCATAACCTTTTGAAATTTTGTGCGTGCACGATGCATACGTGAGAGGGGCGATTCGTGACTGGGACACCTACAAAGGTCTTACACACACCCTGGGTGGTTGCGAAGGGCAGCATGAAACGGCTTTTGAGCAGACCTAATTAGGCTGCTTCCAAAGCGGCCGGCAGTATGACAGGGGTATCAGAAGCCGAAAGATAAATGCTAGAGAAAACAATATGTTGTGTATTTTTGCTGTTGTCGTTGTTATGTATGAGTATTTTGTGTACAGCACTGTACATCATTTGTAAATGGAGATTTGTTAGACACTATTTAAATGCCCATTATGACTGGTCGGCGATTTGTTAATTTTGGTTATCATTTAGCACCCTCTGGCAGTATGTCTGTGGAAAAACATGATCTGATGCAATACTGCTTCTTTGTGATGAAATGGACTCGTGCTTTCTACAAGTTTCTGGCTTCTTCTAGCCTGGAGGGGGCAGGATCGCCCAGGAATCCTGTAGATCTTTCCAGAATGTTGCTAGTCTATATAAATGCTGTGATTTGGTCAGTAGAAGCACTGTTTTTGTTTTGGCAACAGAGTAACATAGTGGCATTAAAGGGTTATTATAGGAGGAAAAACAGTGGATTATTTGTACTTTTTTTAAGAATAAATTTGTTTAAGTTGTCATTGCTGGTTTTCTTTGTTGTGATATTCAAGTCATAACAAATTTGAGGTTCCACCGAGATAAACCATTTATTGGATCAACGATTTGTTTCACCAAAGATTACAGCTGAATTTTTATTATAAATCTTGTGACTATTTGAAAAACCAGCAATCATGACTTTTCATCTTGAAAAATTTCTGAAAACTCCAACCCAGGAATCGATTGTGTTGGCAAAGAAGAAGAACTTGCTGCAAATAGCCTCAACCCTTGGATTATCTGATGTGAAATTGTCAATAGAAGCATGTACTGTTACAAAATCTTCTGGACTTTCTGATCATTTTGATGTAGTTAAACACATCAGACTTGTTCCTCCCTTCCTAGAAAATGATGTAGACTAATACTTTACCCATTTTGAAAAAATTGCTGAAAATTTGAAATGGCCAAAGGGCATTGGACAATGATGTTAAAAAATGTTCTTACTGGTAAAGCTAGGAAAATCTATAACCAGTTATCTGTCCAACAGTGTTCTGAGTATGAGTTTGTCAAATCTGCCATTCTGAAGGATTATGAATTAATCCCCGAGGCTTACAGGCAAAAATTTAGGAATTCTCGTAAGGAAGCCAGTCAAACTCATGTTGAATTTGGCAGGTTGAAGGAACAGTTTGATCAGTGGTGTAATTCCATGAAAGTTGAGAAAGATTTTGATGGATTGAGGCAACTTATTCTGGTTGAGGAGTTCAAAAGGTGTATCCAGCCTGATATAAGACTTTCCTTGAGGAGAAACAAGCCATTACTTGGCAAGATGTTTACACCTTGGCTGATAGTTATGCATTGACTCATAAGTCTTCTTCCCAGTCTTCTTCCCACAGCCCAATCAGAACAAGCTTTTGATATTATGAAACACATCTGGTAACTCCACGGAAAACAAGTTTTATATGCCTGATTTGCATACAGGAAGTGAACTATGGCCCACTTTGTACATACTTTATTTTTATGAGACAATGCTCAAAAATGTTCATTTTTGAGCATGTTACCAAGTCCAAATATGTTCAATTATTAGTTTATTACCTTTAGCAAGACCTTCTGCATATTTTGATTCAAAATACAAACCCAAAACACAACAAAAAAGTTATTGATGATTTACTCAAGAATTTGTCAATTTTATAACAAAATTTCATAGAAATCTTATTTTTCTTTTGCTTATTTCAGTAGGTTCTCATTCTTGCCCACCTGAAATTTTTTGTAGAAAGTTGCGCTATATAGTTGTATAAGTCCTGTAAAAAGTTTTTGAACTTTCGAGACCGGTAATATTGGTCCTGAGATCAATATATCAAAGGAAATCTCATTTGTAAGAATGAACAGTTTGTTTTAAATAGGATAAGATTATCAACCTTTACCCAAAATACTCAAAATCATACGCAATAACTAAAAAAGAATGGTATTATGGCTTCAAAATGGCATGAATTCATTCTGGATCATTCCGGATCATGTCAACTAGCAAGCTGTAATGGAACCTTACATCTAATATTGTGTGTCTATCCTGGATAAAGACACGAAAAATATTATCTATATCAATTTACAGTGATTATCAAAACAAAAAAGTATCTATCAAAACAAATTAATAAACTGAAAATGACTAGTTCCATACATATCTTACATATAAGAAGGTTACCAAAATTTTGGACTTAATTGCAATATCGTGAACACATTTAATCACATTCCAGAATGATTCAGAACTCACTGGATGCAAAGATCAAAGCTGTAAATTGATATAAATAATATTTTTCTTGTCTTTATCCAGGATAGACACACAATATTAGAGGACTCCATTACAGCTTGCAAGTTGACATAATCCAGAATGATCCAGAATTAATTCATATCATTTTTGAAGCCATAATACCATTCTTTTTTAGTTATTGCTTGATTTTGAGTACATATTGAGTACTATTTTGGGTAAAGGTTGATAATCTTAACTTATTTAAAACAAACTGTTCATTCTTACAAATGAGAGCTCCTTTGATATATTGATCTCTGGATCAATGTTACCGGTCTCGAAAGTTGAAAAAAATTTTACAGGATTTGTACAACTATATAGCGCAACTTTCTACAAAAAATTTTAGGTGGGCAAGAATGGGAACCTACTGAAATAAGCAAAAGAAAAATAAGATTTCTATGAAATTTTGTAATAAAATTGACAAATTCTTGAGTAAATCATCTATCACTTTTTTGTTGTGGGGTTTCTGGGTTTGCATTTGGTATCAAAATATGCAGAAGGTCTTGCTGGAGCTAATAAACTAATAATTGAACATATTTGGACTTGGTAACATGCTCAAAAACGAACTTTTCTGAGCATTGTCTCATAAAAATAGAGCATGTACTAAGTGGGCCATAGTTCACTTCCTGTATGCAAATCAGGCATATAAAACTTGTTTTCCGTGGAGTTACCAGATGTGTTTCATATTATCAAAAGCTTGTTCTGATTGGGCTGTTGGCATTTTTCCCTATACCGTGAAAGACCTCCTTTCAAGGCAAGTCTCAGTCCAAGACTTCTTCAAATAACACTTCTAATGATTCCAAGGCCACTACTGAGAGGAAACCTTCCAGTGAGAAGCAATTCCCTCTTTCTCTACCTTCTGTGTCTTGCCAATACTGCAAAAAGCAAGATCACCTTATTTCCGAGTGTTATGCTTTTAAGAAATAACAACACAACGAGAAGTAACCAAGCCAACTGCTTTCACTAGGAGAGAATCTCTTGTATCATATGACTCATCAGCGATTTGTTTATTTTGGTTATCATTTGGTAGTACCCTCTGGTGGTATGTCTGTAGAAAAACATGATCTGATGTAATACTACTTCGTTATAGACTAGTGCTTTCTGGATGTTTCTGGTTTCTTCTTGCCTGGAGGGGGCGGGATCACCCAGGAATCCTGTAGATCTTTCCAGAATGTTGCTAGTCTATGTAAATGCTGTGATTTTGCACAGTAGAAGCAGTTTTTGTTTTGGCAAAAGAGTTACATAGTGGCAATAGAGTGTTATTATAAGATTAAACAGTGGATTATTTGTAGAAGTTTTTTTTTTTTTAATCAGTGAAGAATAAATTTGTGTAAGTTGTCATTGCTGGTTTTCTTTGTTGTGATTTTCAAGTCATAACACTGTAACAATGCATTGATCGTAATTGCAGTGGTACGAGGCTACAGGGAAGAAAAAATGGTGACGCGCTGTGCGTTGTAGTACATATAAATCTGTGACATCCGTGAATACAGCCAATTACAGTTTATACAACAAACTGTGAATACAGCTTATCACTGTTCTACTGCGTGCTCGTAGTCTCACTTAAATCTGTCGCTCCAGGTAATCCCAGAAAACCTAGAGGAAGTTGAGATCTGGGCTTTGTCATGGGTATATTATCTGTATGAACTGTCTTTCATGAAATACAAACATTTTTGAAAGATTTTCTTTTTTTTAAAAAACAACTAGTGTCCCTAATCTAGTGAAACAGTAATGAGGAAAACAAAAAATTAACATCTAAGGGCAAAGATAAATTAAAAAAAAAAAAAATCAAGGGTGCATATCGAGGGCTGACTGCAAAAAGCATTTATGTTCAGATTTTTTACTTTGGACATAACTGTTATTGCAGTCAGCCCTCGATATATGCACTGGATCAAAGTTTAGGCATATTGATTGATTGATCAAATTTCATTCCCGATTTCCTGTCTTTGTCCACTGAAAATGTCATTCAGTATTTCTTTAAAAATACCACTACTTCACAATAGTTCATTTGACACTTTGCAGCTTGTACAAGTTATCCCATTTCAGATGTTTTCATGATAGACCTTGTAAAATTCCACCTGAGGATACAGGGCAATCTATCATTTCACTCAGAAATTCTCAGAGTTTTTTTTTTTTTTTGTCCTTGTTTGAAATAACAGGTGCTGTGATTGGATGGCCAGCCTCGTTGCTCCAAGCTCACCCTCATCAGCGACACTCTTCCATCAGGCGATCACCTGGCAACAACAACGAGCACGGTCCAAGCCTGTCTGTCGCCGGCTGTCACCCCGGCAACCGCCTCTGCTTGATCGAGTAGCTCTGGATTGTTGAGTGATACTTGAATGACCACTTCACACACCAGTGAAGTATGGGGAGTGAAAGATGGAGAGAGAGCAATTGGGAGAGGGAGGGAAAGAGAGAGAGATCAAGAGATGTAGAGAGAGATAGTGGGAGATAGATAGGGAGAAACTGAGGGGCTTACAGGTAGAGAGAGAGGTAAGGAGTGAGGTAAATGGAGGGAAGGAGAAAGTGAGAGAATAAAAATTGCTACGGTGCTTTCCATCTCAAGGCTCAGGGAAGGCTTCAGCCATCTCTTTCACCACACTGAACAGACCCACTGTCAAAGGAGAATCAATACGGCGACGGATTTGCATCGATCGGAGCACAAAATCACCAGGTGATAGGCTTCCTAAGAAAAGCTTACAAGTTTCTAAAGAAAATGAAAAATATACAATATACTCCTGGGTTTCCATGTCTTTTGATAAAAAAACAATCATATTTAAACAAGACAAATGCTTTTCGTGGACAGCGGCAGGTAATATTTCCCCCAAACCATAGAATTCTGCCTAAAGGCAAAATGTATAGTTTGGCCCAATGGTGGAGCTATAGGAAGGAGTACAGGGTCCAGAAAGTGAGCTGGAGAACAACTGCTGGCTACAAGAATTTTTACTGCAAATTTGACACTATTTCCATAAGTGCTGTTTGAAATGCACTTTTGAAAATGTTTAGATTGTCCATGTGGTGCCTAATGGTCTTAGATTCACCAGAACAATTCATGTTCACAGAGATCAGGGATACAGAGTGCACTGGTTTCAAAGGTACTGCTCAGTGGTGCAGTAGGCAGCACTGTTGCCTCAAAGCAAAATAATTGCGCCCTGGACCCATTAAAATGCTGGAATAGGCTGCAGCTGACCAGGAATAAGCGAATTCGATAACTGGTGGGTGGAATCAGGGATAGATTTACACCAGATAAGAGGGAAATCTGCCAATCAATGATTTTGACAGAGGGGTAATAAAAAGTGCAGGACTGTTAACCTTGAATCCCACCGACCGTGGAGAGCAAAGAATAAGATTCTGCCGGCACCTGGGGGGCCAAAAATTTTCTGCATTGATTCTGCTCTGTGGAATGGGAGACGGCATGTTTTCCAGGGAATTTTTTCTTTTATTTTTGGTGGTCCGCACCTGATGCAGACAGACAGTGGCGTACTGGAAGGAAGTAGGAAATGCCCATGGAAGTGGCCCGGGGTGTTGCCCAACTTTTTGTTTTGACTCAAAATTCTGCTCAGATGGGTGACCAGTAGGCCACTGTTTGTATACTCACTTACTTCCAACCACACAGTGAGGGAGGCAGCTGAAAAAATTCTCGAAGGGAGAACGATATAGACCAGGTGCTCTCACTCTTATCTAGAAAGGGCCAGTGTAAATGCAGGCTTTTACTCCAACCAAGCAGTTACACACCTGATTTTGAAATCAAGGCCTTTAGCAAAGACTCTTGGGGTTCATTAGTAGAATACGGTGCATAAGTGCATGGCTATCATTAAGACCTGTTCCTACATTAGCCCTTTGTGGAGAAGGTTGAATACTCCTGCAAGAGGATATTGATTACCACATGTCTAAAAGCAGAAGTGCAGCAATACGCCAATAAAAAACGTGACCAGGCACCTATCTTACTGAATAAGGGACTTTGCCAGGTCACCAGGTTGGAGCTCTGTCATTTGCTATTTTTGTAGTAGCTAATGGCATGGGGCAGAATGAATATGTTGCACTTCGTCAAAAAACAGGAAATATACATGCTTGTGTAGTAGCTCTCTCTCTTTCTCTCTTTCTGCGCGTGCATGTTAGAGCTGAGTGCGTCTGTGTGAGAGGCGGCTGCACCCATGAGTTTTCCTCCTTTTTTTATCCCCCGCCAACACGAAGTGTGAGGGGGATGTAGGTTTGACCTCCGTCCGAGCGTGCATGCGTGCGTGCGTCCGTCTGTCCGAGAGAAAGGGGACAACTTTTCTCAGAAACTATTACAGATAGGACAACCAAATTTGGTGTGTAGCTTCAGACTATAAAGGCCTTGATGGAGTTCGAAAATAAGAAGCATACAGTTGGCGGGGGATGTTTTAGACCATGTCGACTTGTTTTCCCTGCTGTTACTGTTTTCTAATAGTCTGGATCTTATAATTACAGACTCTTGTTTGTACCCGGTTCAATTACTGAAATTGAAAAGTATTGTTGTGGTTTTTTATTTGACGACATTGCCAACCGGTGGTGTCGATCAGAAGACAGCTGTATATGATACTCAATAATGATATTGACGAACTGAATATGGCCTTTAGATTTAAAATCGTCAATTTTGATGACATAGTGGTCGCTACTTCAGAAACTATGAAGTTTTTTGGCTGTGGTAGGGACATTTAATACGTGCATGTCCAGAGAAAGCAGATTACGCCGGAGCTCCTGCCCCCGAAACCGTTCCGACCAGAGCCAAGTCAACGGGGGAGACCGCTGAGCAGGGAAATAATGCTGAGTGCACAGATACTCAGGCAGCCACGGGTCCGAGTGAGACGAGCTGCACTAACGTTAAGACTGTAATTCACACAGAACAATGACCAGAAAAGGTCTGCAAAACAACGGACAGTGCAAATAAGGTGGAAGATAGCGCTGCTGAAATGGGTGATCAGACTAACGCAAAAGTTGGTCTGACAGCCACAGAGGCAGAGTCAGTTTTGGAGGAAGAGGGGAAGAGGGGGAAACGTCTATTGGAGAAACTGAACAAGATCCTTAAAGTGCCCCAAAAAAGGAAGGTGGATGCTGGCCTAAGGAGGGATGTAAAGAAAAAAGAGGATAAACGTAGTGGAAGAAAAGTAACAAGTAAAACCAAAACTGTGGGCGTACTAATGAAGTACTAATTCATCTGATGGGTCCGTGTCCTTAAATAAAAGTAGGAGGGTGGGATTAAGAAAAAGGTATTCGTTCGAAATGATTAGGAAATTCCTGCATGAAGCAAAGGGAATGCAAGGGGTACAGGTCACAGATTATTTCCCAGATAGGGCAACACTCCTTGAGTCGATTAAACTGTTTATGGGTGGAAAAGGGAATCAAGCTTTAACGGAACAGGAGGGTTAAAGGTTAAAAAAATCGTGCAAAAGTTACGAAGTCAGGCAATCAAAGATGACAGTGATACTGTAAAATTTTAATCCTGTTTTTGGTTTGTTGCTGTATCTTCTTGGTTTATACTTCATTCTGGTTAACCAGATGGTTGATTTTAAAGTGTGTACACTTAACTTAAATGGGGCCAGGGACATTAAAAAGAGGGCAGCTTTTTTGGAATTTATGAGACAGAGGCGTGTTCATGTCATGCATACTATCTGGAAAACCACTTGCGTCCTAACCCTGGGAAGACCCAAATCTGCAGCTTCCACCTCAAGAACAAGGAGGCAAAACGGGAGCTCAACGTAATATGGGACGGTATAAAACTTGAGAACCATCAGCACCCAGTCTACCTGGGAGTAACCTTAGACCGCACCCTTAGTTACAAAGAGCACATTAAGAAGACAAGAGCTAAGGTGCCCACCAGGAACAACCTCCTGCGCCAATTGACAAATTCAAAGTGGGGAGCTCACCCAAGCACGCTGCGCACAACAGCACTCGCCCTGTGCTTTTCCACCACTGAATATGCCTGCCCAGCATGGTATAATTCAAGCCACGCACACAAACTAGACCCTATCCTCAATGAGACCTGCAGGATAGTGACCGGGTGCATCAAAACAACCCCCACACCTTGCCTTTACGCCCTCTCTGGCATCGCCCCCCCTGACATCCGCAGAACGGTCACCGCTAAAGCTGAGCACGTAAAGCAGGCCAACGACAACCGGCACCCCCTGCATGAACACTTAGCTCCCCAGAAACGGCTCAGGTCCAGAAACAGCTTCCTGGATGCCACAGCGGAACTGGACAGCACACCACCTATAGTCAGGACTGCAGAGTGGCACAGCCTGTGGAACAGCCTGGGCAGCCAGACAACCCAATGGACAGAGAGAGGCATCATCCCAGATAAATGTCTCGCAACTGGCCATGAACAACCTTGGGCCATCTGGAAAACCCTGAACCGCCTGCGGGTTGGCGAAGGACGCTTTAAGGCATCCATGAAAAAATGGAAACTAGCAGGCTCTGGTGCATGTGTGAAACCATGGACCACATCATGAGATGTGTCTCTGGCCCACAATGTACTGGAGATGACCTGGCCGAACCAAATGCTGCTGCACCTGCCTGCGCCAATCATTGGAAAGACGTGATATAGAGGATGGCCGGACACGAAGAAGAATGTCATGCTTATTCAGGAGACCCATAGCGACGAACAAAATGCTACTGTCTGGAAAAGGGAATGGGAAGGTGACATTATTTGAAGTCATGGAAGTACAATTAGTGGTGGTGTGGCTGTATTGTTTTCTAAAAGGTTTCTTCCTCATTCTTGTGTGATAGAAGAGGTAGTGAAAGGGAGACTATTGAAGGTTAAAGCCTCTTTGGAAAAAAAAATACGCTGGTGTTTATTAATATTTATGCACCAACTTTAGGAACAGAGAGGGTCACATTCATGGAAGAGGTAGATACTGTATTACAAAACTAATCAGGAGTGTTTTATTTTCCTAGGGGGAGATTTTAATTGCACCGAAAATCACTATTTACATCTGAATCATGCAGAGCCTCACAAAGCATCTCAGAAGGTCCTTATTTGAATAATTGAAGTGCATAGTCTGTGTGACATGTGGAGAGACATGCATGATGCTGAAAAGCAGTACACATGGACACAAATTAAAGATAACTTCATTTCCATGGCAAGGCTAGATAGACTATTGTTTTAGACATCATGCTAGTATAATGAAATCATGTAGCATTAGTCCAGTAGGCTTCTCTGATCATTGTTTGGTCTCCTGCTCAGTAAAGATTCGCTCAGTAAAGCCGAAGAGTGTGTATTGGCATTTCAGCGCAGGTCTTTCAGTTGATGTTCATTTTAAAGAAGTTTTTGTATATTTCTGGAAAATGTTCCGTTTAGAGAAGGCATCTTTTCGCTCGCTCCTGCAATGGTGGGATGTGGGTCAAACAAAAATCAGGAAACTCTGTGAGCAGTACACTATCAATGTCACCAGGGACATCAACAGGTCAATGAAAGCACCAGAATCAGATATAATGGATCTCCAGAAACTGGTGGAAACTTCAAGAGATTGCACCCATATTGAGATTCTTCGTTCTTAAAAAGCCACATTCGCGGATCTGTTGGGCATAAGAGCACGGGGGGCTCTGGTTCGTTTGTTTTTTCAAAACGCTACACAGATGGATGCTCCATCTCAGGTATTTTTCAGTTTAGAGAAGAAAAAATGGCCAGAGCAGATTTATATACTGACTTGATCTGTTGGCAGTAATTAATGACAGTATGGTCAGTGGAAAATTACCATTGAGCTGTCGGGGAGCAGTCACCACCTTGTTGCCGAAGAAAGGAGACAGGCAGGAAATAAATAATTTGCGGCCCGTCTCTCTGCTGACCACAGACAAAAAAACCTCATCAAAGGCTCTGGCTATCAGGTTAGAGGAAGTGATGGAGCATGCAATAAAAGTTCACCTGACTTACTGTGTGCCTAACAGGTCCATAACTGATAATGTGTTTCTAATTAGGGACCTTTTGGAGGTCACCAGGCTATTTGACATTAGTGCTGGCTTTATTTTTATTGATCAAGAAAAGGCATTTGATCAGGTGGAACACCTGTATCTATAGAATACACTGAAAGCCTTTGGCTTTAGTCAAAGTTTTATTGCTATGGTCCGGGTGCTGTACAGTGACATAGAAAGTGTAATTAAAATAAACAGTGGTTTAAGCTCTCCTGTTAAAGTTCAGAGGGGTGTCAGGCAGGGGTGCTCATTTTTAGGGATGTTATACACCCTGGCAATACAGCCCTTTCTCCACAGAATACGTAAAGACCTTTCTGGGTTTAAAATTTTGGAGTGTAAGACCAGGTTTTATCTCTCTGCCTACACTGATGACGTCGCTGTCATGGTATCTAACCAGAGCGACTAAAACAAGCTGAAGGACATAGTTAAAGAGTTCAATGTTCTGTCCTCGGCTAAAGTAATTGGGGAAAAAGTGAGGCTTTGCTGGTTGGGGAATGGAGAGGTCGAATTCCTTGTTTACTTGGAGGGTTGGAGGGGCCAAGGGAGGGATATTTGGGTGTTTATATCAATATTTGTGTGTTTTTACTGGTGATGCAATGTCCACACAAAGATACTGGGAATGAGTTTTGGAAATGGTGGAGGGGCGGCTAGGTAAATGGAGATGGTTACTGCCACGTATGTCCTACAAGGGGCGGATCCTGGTTATTAATAATTTAGTAGCATCTGCTCTTTGGCATCGCCTTGCGTGCAGGGAACCACTCTCAGGTCTCCTCGCGAAAGTCCAAGCAGTTTAAGTAGATTTTTTCTGGGACAAACTGCATTGTGTGCCTGAGAGTGTACTGTACCTTCCCAAAGAGAAAAGGGGTCAGGGGCTGGTACACCTTGGAAGCAGGGGAGCAGCGTTTCACCTTCTGTTTATCTGTTTATCTGTTTGGTGTTGAGAAAGTGGTGTTGAGGAAGTGGTCTGGAGACCACTGGCCGACATCCTCTTGCAGCATGTCAGCGGTCTCGGGTTGGACAAGACATTGTTCCTGCTTGAGGTGAAAAATCTACAGTTTAACAGTTTGCCTTGTTTTTATCAGGGACTGTTTTAGGTCTGGGGCTCTTTGAAGTGCCAGACACTGGGGCCACCAACATCAGTCCACTGGCTACTGGAGGAGCCACTGATCTATGTAGCGCACCTGGACATAGCCTGTGAGGCTACACCTGGGCTCATTGATCTGCTGCATGCAACTGGAACTGTTAAGTTGCGGTGCATAGCGGACTTACCGGGGCCTGGGCTGGACGCCTCTGAAGAGGCCGCCTCTCATCTAGGGGTGAGATCGGTGCATTATGTGAGGTTGGTGAGGGACAGGTGGAAAAATGCACTGACGGAGCATGAATGGACTCTCCTAACAGACTACTCCCAATGCAGCAGACCCATTTCCGGCGCTTTCCCTGGCCCCTGATCTCACTGGACTTGAGCGGTATGGTACATTGTTGGACTGTGTGGGTGTGGATGAGGTGGGTTTTGGCAGTGCAAAAGGTAGGATGCTGTATAAAATAATGGTAGTAGGGCAAAGACAGGATGGACAGAATAGACACTTTTTGGAGAGAAAAGCTACAGTTACAAAAGCTCACCAAACCTGCATGGAGGGCTCTAAACCACTGATGATTAAAGAAGCTGGTAACTTACTGTGGCAGATCTTACACGGGCCAGTAGCTGTGGGGCTTTTGTTTCTGTTTTAAACCATGAGGTGGGGTCTGGGCGCCCATTCTGCAATCAAAGAGAAACTGTTTTTCACTGTTTTTATGAGTGTAGTAGACTTGATGTTCTGTTTAGTTTTGCTGTATTTGGAGTGGTTTTCTCCAGAGAAGTTTTCATTTTGGGCTTTCCTTACGTTTAAAAAAAGAAAAAAAATGTGTGTCAAATTAATAATTTCCGCTTGGGCCAAGCAAAAATGGTGGTGTATTTGAGCAGGAAAAATGTGATAAATCAGAAAGCAGGTCAAGGTGACACCAATTTTAGAAAAAATGGTACAATGCAGAGTCAGAATTGACTTTGCATATCATGCCAGGGGCGCTCTTGATCATTTTGAAATGGTTTGGTGTCACCAGGGGGCGATTTGTTCTGCTGTGGGAGGTGAATTACTATTTGCAGATGCTTGGGAGTGACTCCTGTTTTTTGTGTTTTTGTTCAAGTTTGTGTTTTTTTTTTGTCCCTCCTGTTTTGTTTTATGTTTGCCGTGACTTATATGAAGTAATTTGATACTTGTTGAATAAGGGAACCTTTTAAATTCAAATCTCTCTCTCTTTTAAAGAGAGAGAGAGAGAACTGAGAATAAGAGAACATGAGGGAAAAATAAAAGGAAAAAGAGAGCATGAGTAAAAAAAAATGATAAGGTGAGATATTGGTAGTCAAAATGATTTGAAAGTACAATTCTAAGAACTGTTATTAGTTTAAAAAAAAACATGTTTTCCCCTAAAATCAATAAAAGATTCATGCAAATAACAGATAACTGCCTCCGGCTGGCTGGAGCCATTCATGCTGTCTGTTGCTAACAGACTCTGGATATTCTGGGGAGTTTTATAAAATCAGGAGTCTGGACTCAGCGTTGGAAGAGGGAAGTAGTTTTTAATCAGCAGTGCTTGTACAGAATCAGAAGCTCTGTGGCGGTAAACCATTTCACTGCGTCTCTTCTTTCGACACGCAGATTAAATCTTACACCGTGTTTATTTGCCTCGTGTTCATTTTGTAATCACACTATTTAATTAATCATTAATCTGATTAAACCTGTTCAGGGCACCTAATCTCTTAGCAGCTATAATGTATTATATTTATGTCAGCAGGTTTCCATAGTAATATTAATACGATTTTTTACTGAGTTTAGAGCAACTTGAACAATGCTGCGCTGCACGGACAGTGACTAGTAAGCATACTATTTGAATAGAGTGTACTTCTGTTATTGTTGATTGTGCTGAAGAAAAAGAATAGCTGCAAAAGAATGATGGGAAGTTTAAGTCAAATTGTCTTAATTTATCATTATTCATTTTTATTCTGATGATCTAAGGCAGTGGTTCTCAAACTCGGTCCTGGCGCCCCACTGTGTGTGCTGGATTTGTTACAACCACAACTGTAATCTTAGAATTTTAACAAGGTGTTGATTTGTCTTAATTAGCTGCATTCCCTGTTTTGAACAGTTATTTACCATCTTTAGCTGCATTTTTATGGACATACCCACTGTGCCATGAAGGATAAAAACCCTCTAACATGTTTTGCTTATTTTTCCATATTGTGAGGATTTGCAAGTAAAAAAGAAATTTCTAAACAGATCAAACTAGACTGAGAAAATCAGTAAGCTCCAGCTTGGGTTGCTGAACACAGGTGTTTGGAATTCTTTAAAAATTATTTGCCTGAACTTAATGAAATGAACATGAAATGAAACAGGTCTGACTTTACTGTTTGCCAAATAAATTGTTGGTTTTTGCAACCATGTGAGGAACCTATTGATTGTTTAAATTGATTAAGGGTTCTGTCAAATTGTTTCCCTCTGCAGTTATTCATACTGGTTTCTCACATATCTCATTGTGGAGATGAAATTTTAATTCTTAATGGCATGTGTAGATTTGTCAAATGTGGCCTGAGAGGTCAAATAACTGATCGAAACATGAATGCACCTAATTAAGGCAAATCAACAGCTTGCTTAAGTCCTAAGATCGCAGCTGTGATCAGAACAAAAACAGGCATAAACAGTGGGGCACCAGGACTGAGTTTGAAAACCACTGATCTAAGGGTGCTGGCACCATGTGTGATACCTCATTTTGGAGAGAAGAGAGAACATTATGAGTTTCAAGAGGGCATTTTGGTAGCCACAAAATCATGTTCGTCCTTTGCCCCAAAGACGCAGAAAACACACGCGTGCGCGCACACACACACACACCCACACACACACACACTCATTGCATAATCCAGGCCACAGGGGAGAGTGTATGCGAAGTGACAGGGTTGCTTGCCCAGGGGGGCAGGCAGCAGTGTCGGACCCGTTAGCGACAGAGTTGTGTTAATTCGCGCTGACGGGCCCCTTCCCAAACATGTCCAGGGGCGCCGAGTCCCTCCATATGTAATATTGAGGGAAGGTGTAGGTTAGCGCACTTGCATTCCAATTTTATCTTCCCTACTGCAGCAAATTCTGAAACACGAACCCTCTCCTGCCCCATATGTAATCTACCTCAGCCCCCTTCCAGGCTGTCCCCTGTATCAACACCTGTAAATTGCACTTATCATGCTAAATGCTATTTTTATTTTCATGGTTTACCCGCATCTCCGAACATCTGTGTCCTCATCGTTTCCATAGCAGTTCCCATGGGCAGCGATATATGTTAGTGCCTTTATTCACACACAAAAAAAATGGGTCCCTAATACATGCACCTCAAATGTAATTCACTTTCTGTTCATAATTACAAGCGGTATGTACTGCTAATATATAATGCATACATATTTCAGCAGTGCTGAACTTCTTAATCTTGCCACTCAGTGCCATTATGTGCATTTATGTGCTCATATTCTATATTTTCATTATTTTTTTTTTAGCCATCTCAATTAAAGTCCTCTCCATGGGCCCATTATTACATGGACAGGCCCCAAAACCTCACGAGCCTCCATGTCTCTGATAGTACATTAGTGTCTGTTGGCTGTGTTCCCCTGCTAAAGACAGGCGGCTTCAGGAGAAAATGACCGTCTCTCTGGAGAGAGCTGCGCATTTGCACATAGACTGTGTTCGCTCAGAATAATGCACTAACCCAGCATCCGGCTGAGGATAGACTGAGGATAGAGCGCTTCACAGAATCATGGAATGTCATGGAATTATGCCCCCCACCTCAATCCACACGTCCACCCCTGACCCAATCACACCTTCACTCCATTTCCCATTTGCAGGTAATTTAGAGGCTCAGTCGTAGTTTTCTCACTGCCATATCATGAAGCAGTTATAAAGGTTAATGAAAGCAGGATCACCTGACCTGTAGAAGGAGGGTGAAGCAACTTAGCAACTTGCCAAGGAGTTTTTTTTTCTTTTGCTTTTGTCAGAATAGCACTGACTTAAGTAATTCCTTCTTGTGGAGATGTGGTGTGTGTGTGCATGTGTGTATGTTTGTGAATATGCGTGTGTGAGTGTGTGTGTGCGGGAGCGTTTGAGTGTGCCCACACAGGCACACATGGACCCACACACACCCACAGGCATGTACAGACATGCACAGACACACAAAGGCACACACAGACCCACACAAGCCCACACAGGCACACACAGGCCTATACAAATACATTGTGTATGAAGACCCGTATAGATTCACACAGGCCCACACACACTTGAGCAGAGCTACACGGGGCTCAGACCAGACTGTGGAGCTCTCGGTCTTCCTCTCTTCCTCCAGCTCTTCTTCTTTTCAAAGAGAATAAAGCATTAATAAAATCTCTGATTAATCTCATAGCAAAAAATAGCCACAGAGCATTATTACGGAAATCCTATACAGGGGGCAGAAAAGAAGAAACAGAAAATATCAATCCATTATGTTTTACATTTCAAAACAAACCAACTACTTCAAAGCAAGGATGTGTGAAAGCGTAAACACAACTGTGTGATTTGTGCAACAAACAAGATGTTAGAAAATCGAGATAGATCTTGACGCAGATTTGAGTCGGAGGATTACTCTTTTCAGCATTAAAGTAAAAGAACTGTGCATTCAGTGCCTGTATGAAAAATAAGAAACATGATCTGCTTTACTTTTACAGGTTTTTTTCAACCACTAAGCGACATCGATCTCTACTGAAGCAACTTTTTCAGAACTCTTCACACTTCTAGTACACTATACGTTTATGCAGTCCAAACTCTGAGGGTTGTATGCCTTGCTATAACACAAAAAAAGACATTGGTTTGACAATTAAGACATTCAGTGACATCAGCATTCAAAATTAATGAATTCTCACTCTAATGCAAACACAGGCAAAACCATTCGCATCTGCAGCCAATATTGCGAATGCTTACGGAGTATTTTCAAAACAGTCACATTTGATTGCAAAATGTTACAAATTTAAGTGGACAGAAATTTGCCAAATTAAAAACTGTTATGATCCTGTCCTGCCTGACCAAGTTTTGATTATGAATTTTGCTTTTTCTGACCATGCTCTGTATTTGTATTGTGATTTGGATTCCTTGCCATGTTTTGTTTTTGCCTTGTCTTTGTCTGTTTGCCATTTTCCACCACTGCAGTTATATTCCGGACCATGTTTTGTCTCATACCATGCATTGCACTTTGTCTTCCCCTGTCTGGTCTTTTGTCATGTGATCGCTCACTGCCCCAGTATTGTGTGCCACACTTTCGGGTGATTCCATGGTTTCTGGGATTTCATCCATACCTTCTGATCTCGTTTACTTCCTTCACCTTGCTTTTCTATATTACTAAAAGTACTAACAGTTTGTTGTTTTAGTTCAACTTGCTAACCAAGACTAACATTGTTTATAGTACTAACTTACTAACAAGCACTAGGGATTGTATAGCTGCACATTACTAATTGACTAACAAGCTCTCAGCACTCGCTCTGCTCTGGTCTCTGCCTCTTGCCTTCACTCAGTTTACTTTGCTGTGTTTCAGCAGATTTTCTGCACCTTGCTAATCACTGTTCTGCCTCTCACTCTGTGCACGATAGAACTCCCTAACCCGGAGCCGTATGTTTGTCAGTAGACTGCCTTCGTGATCCCTGTCTGCGTTTTGGCTTTAGCCAATTTCTTGTAATCGGAAACCTCCTCATGTTCATTCCTTTGTAATTAATCTGATCCATATCACCTGCCTCCCCTTTGTAGCATGTGACTGCCCCTATGTGTATTTAAGCAGTCATTTCATTCACTGCTCTTGTAAGAAAGTTTTCCCTGGTTTGCTTGTGCTGCGATTGTTGATGCTTTGTACTCTTAGTGTTATACTTCTGACTGGAACATCCTGGATTCTGATTTTGGCTTTACCTTTGATATTCCTGTGCCCGCGTACCGTACCGGTTTTGCCCGACTCGAGTTTTGTGTTTTCTGCCCTGTTAACGGTTCGGGTTACGCCTACTGAATTTTGGCTTTGGCTTCTCTGACAAACCCGTGCCTGTGTACCGAACCTGTTTTGCCTGACTACGAGTACTGTGATTGGTGCCCTGGTTACGACTCGGATTTCGCCCTCCGGATATTGATTTTTGGATTGTGAACTCTGTACTGTTGCCTCCTGCTCTGCAGGGGTTCTCCCTCTTCCTTAATAAAATCCAGTTTTACTGCACTGCTTGGTTCTCGCGATTGGTTCCTGAACGATACCTCACACAAACACCCAATTGAAATTATTGCTGTAAAATCCTAAAATGGTTCTGGAAATAAAAATTTAAATATCATTTATTGAAATTATGCAAATGGGAACAACCACAAGTGATACCCATCTCTAGTTAGAGGCCTTCTGAGGTGTTTTCTCTTAATTTCATTGCCACCTATAGAAGGACCCACCTTTGAGATGTTTTTTTACACCTAAACTTCAAAATGGGGCCAGCAAGAGAAAAAATGGTACGGAGAGGGAGAGGCGTCCGTATGTGTGGTGGTACCGGCAGTGGTGCAAGACAACAGCAGAGAAGACAAAGGTCTGTGGTATCTGATGAGATTAGGGCTACTATAATTGATCATGTTGTCAACCATGGCCTAACATTCAGAGGCTGGTCTGCGAGTGCGGCCAAATCTGGCCTGGTCAACAGTGGCATCAATTATCAGTCTTCTGGGAGACCAGCAGGTGAGATGCAAATGTATTTCAATGCATATTAGAGTAGATAATGATCTACAGTTGGCCTTTAGAAAATGTATTCCTTGTGTGCAATTTGTTGCATTTCTTTATAGGACCCAAACACCCCCTCACTCTGGAGGTAGGGGTAGAATCTTCGGTGACGTGCAGGAAATGGCAATTGTTCAAATGATTATTCAAAACAATGGCATCAAACTCAAAGAAATAAGGGAATTCTGGAAGAAAAACAGACATTTGGAAATATACTTAATGCAAGCATTTCAACTATTGCTCGTGTCCTTCACAAATCCGGATGAAACAACTGTACACTGTGCCATTTGAAATGAACTCGGTTGTTGGTATGTCCTGGCAAGAGGAAAGCTCAATTTTCTCTGCCACGATGCCTTTACTGTTAAAGTACTAATACAGGTGACTTTGCTAGCTTGTTTTTCTTCTAGGGAGTCATGGCCCTTGAAGCCCATCAGACTCTACATGTTCTCATCTATGTGGATGAGGCTGGGCTCAACTTGGCCAAAACAGGCTGGCAGGGGCAGAATGTGATTGGCAAAAGAGCTGTAGTAGGGGTCCCAGGCCAGCGAGGTGCCAATATAACCATGTGTGCAGCAATCTCATCACAGGGATTCCTGCTACACAGTCCGCTCTTTGGGCCATATAACACACAGCGGCTGATTTCGTTTCTTGATGAGCTCCACGGCAGGCTTGAGCCAGAGGAGGAAAGGGGTGAGGCACTATGTAATTGTATGGGACACGGTGCCATTTCACAGGTCCTGTGCAGTTACTGAGTGGTTTGCTGCCCATCCTGCAATGCAGGTCCTCTTTCTTCGACCATATTCACCATTCCTAAATCCTATTGAGGAATTCTTTAAATCATGGAGGTGGAAAGTGTACGACCACCATCCACATAATCAAATGTCACTGATGCAATGAATGCAGCACGTGAGGACACATCGGTGGAGGATTGCGAAGGGTGGATACACCATGCAAAAAGTATCTTTCCCCGGTGTCTGGCAGGGGAAAATATTCGCTGTGACTTTGACTAAAACCTGTGGCCAAATGCAGGAGACCAGATGGAATAAATTAAAAAAAAAATGTATTTATTGGTAAAACCTGCAATGGAAACTTCTGGTTGTCTAAACCTGTAGTGACTTTTCTTTGTGGAAAATAAAGAACAATTGCTCTGCTATTCCTGCATTTCCATTACTTCCTATAGTGTAATGTAGTACATTTGTAGTTTTCTCTCAGTAGTTCTCTCATGTAGTTTTCTCTCAGTATTTCATAAAGGGAACTTTGTTCATTGTAAAATAAGGTAATGTACACTTATCCTGACATTAAGAATAACAGAATATACATACAAAAAAACTATGGTCTGACATTTTATGACAGTCTTTGAAGGAGTAGACAATGAGTCTGTTGTAATGCTATCATTTGATAGTGTTTGAGGTAATTGTGCTATGAGTCTCAAAGTGTTGCTGTTGCAGAAAACTATTGCTGTTTTGGGAGAATTACTTACTTTTGGCATAAGTACACTGTGTTTTGGTAGTTTTTGTGCATTTCATGTGTCAAATGAACAATTTTGCTATGCTGTGTGTAGTATGCTGTATTAGAGTATTGTAAAAGCTGCTGCTGTATTGACCAATGTCGCTCAGCAATTGCAATAAAAGGCCAAACTAAAGCACTACATGACATCACTTTTATGTGGAGGCTCATAGTCATCCCCTATCCATGCCTCATTCACTTAATGAGAACTGAATGAATTTTAACCCCAGGCATTTTGTGGTGTAAGACCTTTTATGAAAGATAATAGCTCAAAAGGCGAAACAGTGAGCTTGAAAATTAAGTGAGAATCAGCAGTGTTCATCCATAATCTCATCCGGTCAGCAGCTGAGTCTGTGCTAGGATACAAAAGGAAAGTGAAAGGGGAAAAAACTAGTTAGTTCACCATCGGTTGCTGGGATCATGCGAAGGTCACTCAAATAATCAACCCTTTAGGCAGTATAGTCCCCATTTAGCAGCTCCCACTTGCATGTCTGAGCACTCAAAAAACAGTGTTAAATTTTTAAATACTGGTTCTATATTACTGTTTCAAGTACACTTCAACTGAATTTAAAGATTTTTGGGCCAATTTGATTGAACAAATTAACTGACCGTTGTTTAACTCGGTTGTGTGGGAACAATTGACGTAACATTTTTTAGTAAATCGGACGCAACTTTTTTGCACTGTAAACCCAGATGTGGTGGGATAGTCAAATGTTTTGTGGGAATCGATTGCCTCAAAAAAAAATTTCAGCCAACTTAATGATCTTGGGCTCACAGCACTTTTAAAGATGACGAAACATGCTAAACTTTTCAAAATATATACGAGAATTTTTTAAGCACCATCCACACAAGGCATTTAAGTTGGCTTATACAAGTTCTTGAGGAAATCAGCTTTAAAAAACATTTGAGTGCACCACACTATCTGTGGGAAGAATTCGTAGGGGAAACCGCCGCAGCAGTGCAGAAATGCATGCAGGTCCAGCATCTGGAAGATTCCCAAAGGAAGCGGCTGGCAGGAGGACCACAGCAGATACAGGGCAGACTCTAATGATGTCACTTCTGGTCACCGGCATTTGATGAGTGTGCAATTAGACATCCAGAGATCATCACAAGATTAGACATGTTACATGCAGATGAGTGCGGGGCACCGCTTGATGAATCATATCAGTGAAAGACTTAACATGCGCCGTGTCACTCGATCTCATGTTATGTATATTCAGACAGCTGTATGTATTAGCCTTTAATGTGGATTAAGATTGCTACCGGGGGAGAAAAAAGGTCATGCGTGAGAGCTGCTTTGAAGGCATGTTCACTCAAATTATGTCTCCTTTCAAATAAATTCATTTAAGAAGGAGGTATTTCAAATGTATGATAAAATATTCAGACACCTCTACTCTCCACTAATATAGTAGCAGCAGTGCAAGATGAAGGAGATGCACCTTCTCTCTTATCTCAATGCCAGGTTGAAAAAAAATGAGCTGCGCTCATTGGCTCACATTAAAAATGTAAAATGATCTCAGATCTGCCTCCTTTGGCCATCTCCTTTCCTCGTCCACAATGAACAGGGAAGACAAAACTGTTCCTAGACCAAGACTCACTCTATCTCTCTTTCACTTAAGGAAGAATTACAAACAGGGGCCATTGTGTCAGCCCCAATATCTTCCTGTTCATGCCAAATGGGCAGGGCTAATCCATTGAGCAGAGTTAAATAAAGAATACATTCTCATAACTAAATCCACAAACATCCCTGACACTCTTGGAACTATTCAGCACGGTCAGTTCACATGTTTAAAATTTAATTAAACCATGTTTGACACACCGGTATCTCAGGCATTAACTGGGTTACAGTTACACTGGATTCATGAAGCTGTCACTGTTAGCTTTAAGAACTGGAGAACACTGCTGCATACACCCAACACTTCCTTGACTAACCGAGCAATCTGGCTTTGCACATTCCCAACAGGATTGGAAGGACCATGGAACTGAATTACTAAGCTTTTTAAGCATGTGTGAAACCCATATAGTGCATAAAAAACTAACAATGCTTGATATGCCTCCGCCTGCCATAGCTTCATAAACCTTAAAAGTTGATCTTTTGCCCCCACATACAACTGACCTTGTATGACATTGACCTTTGCAAATAGCTCGGCCGACTTCTGTGGGGAGTTACCATGTATGATTCAGTAAAGATTTTTCCACCCCATCAGTAGATATAGCAAGGACAAGACATTTGTGATGGACAGTGTGACAGACACATGCACTGACAGACAAATGAAAAACCGTATTCCTCCCGCCTGCTGTGTGTGGTGGAGGCATACTGATACTTATACAAAGAATAAAAGATGCAAAAAATTAATATAATGACAAATCATTGGTCATGCTATTGGTTTTGCATCGGCGAAATATCATAGTAACTCAGGCCCTTAGTAAAAACTGCCTGCTGCATGATAAAAACATTTGTTTTTACTCTGAATTCTGAGTCAGTGTTCAGGAACTGAATTCCATTACCAGGATGTATTTTTAAATCCCCGGCAATAGTTACTCCAGAATTAGAATTGAAGCGCCCTTTAATAGAATTTCTGTCATCCTTGGGTTACAGAAAGTGCAAGTGAGCTTAAGTCAAACGACAGCCATCAGCAAAACAAATACCCCAATGACATTTATTTCTCGATGGATGGTTCCCATTGTGTAGTTATGCGGCATCATGCTTTTGAATGAACTGGCTATATTTCTTAAGCACATTTAGCCTTTAATGGTAAATTAATCAGCCTGAATTTCATCTCGCCAGTCAGTCTGACATGATGAACAGTGTGTTATCAGTCTTTACTCCAAAGTTACACAATAGTGTGTAATTGATGACAGTCTCTGCAGTCAGTCCTTTTACAATTTCAAGAAGCAAAGAAATGACTAATGAAGAAGGAGGGAATGATATCACATAAAGGGAGTTGAGTTTCAAATATTATTTTACAAAATGAGCACATTCGGGGTATACTTAGAAATGAGTAAAAGGGGAAAAAAACATTGAAATGTTGAGAAAAGGAGATCAAAGTTTTCTTTTAAATAATTGTTGAAATGAGTGTCTGAAGGATATTTACTGCTGGAATGACAGCTTAATTAAGCATTATACTTTATAAACATAGTTCCCTATGAAATGAACAGTAGCTTAATCAAGAGGAGAGATTGGCTTTAAGAACTGAAGAAAACCTGATAGCAGGCCTCTTAGCCCATTTCAAAGAATATAAGCATACATGAGAAGACCCGAGTGTCATTTTGAACATAAACATACGTAATGAGAGGAATTGGCCATTCAGCTCATAAGGAACGTAATGATATATAACCAGGAGACCAAGCCATTTAGCCCATGCCACTCGGACACACTGAGGGTTTCTGCCTCGAATAACCAGGCAAACAGTTCCACATATCGAACAGTCACAATTCCCTGTGCAAAAACACTTGCTCTCATCATTATCTTCATGGATTTGCCTCTTACCTCATCAATCCACCTTTGTTCTACTGAAAGAATTCTCCATGAAAAAATCTTTTGTAAATTGTTATTATAAATGTACACATCCTTCAAATTTTAGTTATTCAGTTTAGTTTCAATCTGAAGAGATTAAGAATTTTGCTTCTCACTTCATCACGCATTTCTCTCAATGCTTCTTCGATTGTATTTTTTAAAAAATATTATTTTGGTAGGGTAGTTAAAAATTTAGACAGTGACACAGTCATATGTGCTATAATCCTATCTATACAGTTTCAAAGATGCAAGAATTGCAGCCCTTTAAAATTCAAAAGACCCCAATGATCCCAGAAGATTATTTTGCAACAACACCACGATTTTAGCATTAAAAAAAAAAAAAAAAGCATTTGCCTGAGATAAAATGAGTTGCACATCATTAGCCTTCGTAATTCAGAATAACATTAACATACCAGGAGGGTAAGGTCGAAGTCTCAACACAAACATTTACTTAAGGAAATCCTAAGGAATACTTAGCCAATGCCTTTTGCAAAATTCCCACCCAGTTTAAACATATTTATGCCGGTTATACAGTATGCATGCAAAGAACTGCATATGAATTAAAATAGATGCTGTCATGCCTGAAAACGTTCCTTTTATTTTTCAGTTTCCCCTCTTGTCTCAATAATGTCTGCATATTTTATTGGGCTTCTGCTGTGCAAAGTCACAACTTTTTTTCCATTAATTTTGCAGCAGGATAAGCACAACATTAACACTTCTGACAAATATCTGCATGGGGCAGATCATAAGGGAACATACTGTAAAATACATTAGTTTGCTTACAGATGGGTTTGCTTCATATTAATCCCAGGTTTTCTGTCTTTCCAATCAAATGTAGAAGCCTAGGCTAGTTCTTGCAGATGCCAAAATGATGCAGGCAAACATTGATTATCTAACTCATTAATTCATGGAGAGGTTTCCAGGTAACCAGGAGCCAATCCCAAGATCTAATAAGCTAGAGACTGTAAAATTTACTCAGGGCAGTTCACCAAAACATTGCGGAGAATACACATATTCAATCAGACACTCATACCAATGGACAATTTAAGTCTCCATTTTTCCTAACATGCATGTCTTTGGACTGTGGTAGGAAACTACAGTACCTGGAGGAAACCCAAATGAATACAAGTAGAACATGTAAACTCACTGGCAGGTCCCAGGCCAGATCAAACCTTATCGTTCTAACTTAGGCAACCATGCTACCTACTCCACCACCAAGCCACAATGGACCAACATCAACACACGAGTATGGCCAATAAACTACATCATACTCAAAGTAGGTATAGGTTGATCCTCCTGTTATTACAGTACTAAAAAAACACAAAATTGTCTCGTTATTTAAGCATTGTATGCATTTTTACTCAGATTCAAGTGCTGTGTGTCAGCTTGGTGTTATTATTGTTATGCAATGTGAAATTGCTATGATTTAATGTGTGGTTTTTGTTTATGAGTAACCGAGCAGTACTTTCCCTTTGGATTGAATTGGAAACAAGAAGAAAAGAAGATTAATGTTGACTTTTGACCTTTTTTAATGAGCTGACCCATTTGCCTCCTGTGGTCAATTAAAGAGATTGCCTTTGGGTTTGCGACAGTGAATGATTTCCGTAGTTAATAAAAAAAAAGAAAATTGTCCATCAATACCACAACAGTACCCCCTGCTGTCTTTGGCACTTGGACCTATAAATATGAGTCAAATCAGCAAAATATTTATGCTTGTGATCACTCAAACAGTGTTCTGGGGTGTTGATGCTTGCTAGAAATAATCTAAGAGTGGGTGGTCAGAAGAGCTAAGCCAAGTCTGTGTGTGAAAGTGTTTCTACTGAACACTCAAAGTAAAACATTTAATGGGGACAATTATTGGGCTTTGGGCTTTCATATTTTCTCAATAATTATCCTAAAAACACATCTTGTTTTATTTTATTCTAACATCTTATTTTCTACAAACATTTCTTCTTTTTGCAAAATAAGACATACAGTTATGTTCGTTGGTTTGTCTGTCTGTCTGTGCACAAGATACTGTAACTCAAAAAGTAATGAACAGATATCCCTGAAATGTTGTGGTTGGGTTGGTATTACATCAGGGATGGAACCTATTGATTTTGACCGTGATCGGTAAAACCATATGGCCGCCACAGCAATCATCTCAAAATACAATGTTGCAGATACCTCGAATTTTTTATGAGCCATGTTCACGCAGCAAGATTTCGACTGTGCTGCCTTGGCGGAGGTCTGCACTCTTGGAGTGCCTCTAGTGTATTTTTTTGTAATCTGTTTAAGCAATTATGTCATTTTTGGAATTTAAATTAGGGCATCTATCCGTGCTACCATGAAGCTGCACTTCATAAAATGGGTATTTCCAGGCCTGAGTGCCGACTGGTCAAAATACAGAGGCACAACCCTGCTAGGAAACACAATACAGTAACAAGTATTTTAGTCCCATTGAGAGTGAAATCTGTTTTTCAAGGGTGCCCTGGGGGTTGAGAGGGCAATTTACACAGCGCAATTAGATCAAGGGATCATTAGGTGGCAGGTCATAAGAGCCAAGTTGGGACTTTAGCCATGAAACTGGGGAATCCCCTACTTTTATCGATAATTGTCATAGGATCTTTCATGGCCAAAGCGAGTCAGGACCTCGGTTTAACATCTCATCTGAAAGACAGCATCTCCTTCAGCACAGTGTCCCCATCACTGCACTGGGGATTATTCCGCCAGAGAGAAGGTGGCAACTTCTTGGCCCACCAACACCTCTTCCAGCAGCAACTTGGTTTTCCCCGGTGGTCTCCCATTCAAGTACTAACCAAGCCCACACCTGCTTAGCTTCAGCTCAGATCAAATTGTGGTATGGCTGCTGATGGGTATGATGTGACACACTGTCCACATGAATGTAACTGCACACCCATGGAGGCAAATAGCAGCAGGTATGTTTACCAGCTTAGTTGATTGTTATTTTTGTAGCATCATAACATATTGTTACTGTTTACATATCATATCAGAAACTATATCTTTTTATGGGAAGGATGACTCTATTAAGTGTCATTGCACGGATAGACCATGCAAAGGGTGATAATCCGGGATCGGCTGATTTTGCTGATATTTGGTATACACATGCACCTTACCAAGTTATGAATGAACCTACAATATGAGCATCATCCATTTGGTTTTGTTGGAGTAATCACCAAAAAATGTATTTTGATGGATTCTGGACCATTTTTCATGGACTTTTACGGGGTTAATTCTGGTCATCCTCCACAGGAAACAGCTAAACTTTCAACATTTCTCCTTTGTGTGAAATGTTGCCCATAGGATGGCCTACCAAACTGCCGAGAATGATCAAAAAATATTTTCAAATATGCCAGTTATGTGTCAAGACATTTCCCTGACCTCGCAGGTTATCACTTTTTGCAGATTTCGCATGGTCTATCCATGCAGTGATACTTAATTTGCTTAGTAAAAATAAAATCTAAATGAAATTTTGCTCCCTGAACTTTTTCATTTTTAGTGACAATTTTACAAAAGCAATAAACCCTGCAATAAGCCTGGGTTTACAGTGATTTTAGTAGAATGAGGTTTTGGACACCGACTCATGCCTTGCAAGGCCTCTTAAATGTTCTGAAATCACTGAGGATGTTATTGCTTTATTAAAATATTGATTCTCAAGCACAGTAGCTCAGCATATGGTAGGTCTTATTGAAACCAAAATTTCAATCACACCATTATTGTTCCTTAATTTGGAGTGTTTTTGTTTTGTGGGATTATTTCCTTCTCAATCCAGATTAGGACAGAGATGCTGAATAACCCCCATGAAGCGACCTGCACATAAACAGCACCATGAAGTTATTTAATAATGTTCATTTCACATCCTTGTTTATCACCCCACAGAAACCTTTAGTGGACTAATGTAGATCACAACTGCTCCCTCCATCACTCTCTCGCCCTTTCTCACTTTCACTTTTTGTTACCCTCACCCTTTCTCTGAGTCTCTCACTCTCCCTTCTTCCTCTTCCTGTCTTTATCTGGCTTGGTCTCTCCTCTTCCCAGCTTTCCACCCTGTCTCTTCCCTCTTACTTCCTCACACTCTTTATCTCTCTCCTTCCCTCTCTCACACACCTTTTCTCACTCTGATTTTAGTAGGAATTAGGAGTTAACCAGATTGTGCATTTTAGTGATTTCAGTGGTGTCCTGCTGGATAAAGACCTCCCCATTTTATCAACTTCAATCACATTTTTTCACAATTAAATTGAACTCACGGACCACATCACTGCAAGTTGTGGGGCAAGATCTATAGTGCAGTTGAACAGCCTAGTGCAAAAAGCCCTTAAATCACATTTTCATGCACTGTGAGATAAGAATGTGAAAACTGTATATATATACATCTATATATATATATAAGTTTTCACATTCTTATCTCACAGTGCATGAAAAAAAAAAATATATATATAATTACCAAAGTCCACAGCCTTCATTCTTTCAATAGAAACATTTTTTGGCGTAAGTTTTCAAATGCTGTCATTGACATCAAAACAGGAAGGAGTTCATTATCCCTCTAACCTGAATCATAAAGACTCCATAGGCCATAATCCCTCCAATCACAATCATAATATCACCATGGGACACTATCCCTTTTACCAGATCATAAATTCACTGTGGGACATTATCCCTCTCACCCAAGTCATAAAGTTAGGATGGGTACAATGTCCCTCTTTCCTGAGTCATAAAGTCAGTGAGGGACATTCTCCCTATTCAGGAAAGCTAGAATCAGTTTAATGGAAAATATTGCTTTCCACTTGTGAAGCAAAAGTCATGCGAAAGTCATGCCTCTAAGAATTTGTGCCATCATAAAAGCCCCAAGAGGGGCAAAAAAGTAGAACATACTAATTCAGATTTTTTTTTGTCCACAATTCCATAATTTTTACCTCAACATTGAGTGATTCCATAATTTTTTCCCAGCTACTATGGGCAGCTACTATGGATTTATGCTTGTCATGTTCACTACTGCCGCATCTGCGCCCATTGACACTTCCTTGTGAACAACCGCTGTAATTTTTCAGCAATTACTTTCATATCTAGTTTGGGCATGTGTTGTACTTCAGTTATGACACCTATCGATTATTGTTGCTATAGTGACAGTATTGGCCAGATAATGCGGAAAAGGGGGAGAAGCGGTTTTTCGGGGGCTACATCAATGCGGTTGCGAGCGACCGGACTGTCTAGTCAATGTAAATTGTTTGAGGAGTATTTCATTAAGCCTGGACTTTAAGCTAATCAGCAAAAAATGTTTTGTGCTTGTCTGCTATTTGTTCATTTGCTATTGAATAAGAAGGCGGATAAACATCCTTTAAGTGTGGTGATTCCCTAATTGTGCCAGGGATTGTATGGCTTTAATGAAGCACTAAGTCAGATTTTCCATCACACCCGTCCCAAATCACCCTTTACTTTGAATATAACCATTTCAGCTTTAAGTGAGGAAAGTTGTCTGACTAGAAGACACAGATGCAAGCGCTTGGAGTTTGCCAAACTTCATTTAAATTATGACTGGAACAAGGTGCTTTGGACAGATGAGTCCAAAATTGCATGTTTCGGTCAGATACAGCATCCGCATGCTTGGCATTGAAACAGAGATGCACACAAGGAGAAGCACCTCATACCCAGGGTGAAATATGATGGTGGGTCAGTCATGTTTTGAGGCTGTTTTAATTCAAGAGGTCCAGGGGCACTGGTTAAGATTAATGGCATGGTGAATTCCACCAAATATCTGGATATTTTGGCCGACAATCTGGTTGCCTCTGCAAGAAGGCTGGGACTTGGCCGTAGGTGGACTTTCCAACAAGACATTAGCCCAAAGCATACCTCAAGATCCACACAGACATGGTTCTGTGACAACAAAATCAACATTCTGCAATGGCCATCTGAGTCATCAGACCTCAATCCAGTTGAAAGCTTGTGGGCTGAGTTGAAGAGAACAGTTGATAAACGCAAACCCAAGAATGTGAAGGATCTTGAGATGATGTGCTCAGAGGAATGGTCCAGAATACCCCCAGATGTGTGCCTTAACCATGTAAAAAAAAACAGGAAAGGACGTCATGCTGTTATTCTTGCTAGAGGTGGTTGAACTAAGTACTAAATGAAGGGTGCTAATTTTTCAAGTTTTATGAAACCTTGATTTTGTCAAAATAAATTTATTTTGTATTAAATGATTGTTATGAAGCATTAATAGGGTAAAGTATTTATTATATTCAATTTCTCTGTAATTATACTGTTTATATATATATGTAATTTATTTATTTATTTTGTATTGTTTGTGCATTTCCAGTCAGGGGTGCAGGTAGTTTTGGAGCTCACTGAATAAAGTCAAAATTGGACACTATCCCTTGTACCCGAGTCATAAAATGTCTGTGGGTCATTATCCTTCTTACCTGAGTCATTATGCGACTCTCTCACTCAAGTCAAATGAAAACTTAATGAGCCTATGCTTAATGTATGATGGCAGCCATTTTACATTCAATGTCAAATCAGAAACACAGGAATGACAATTCAAGAAATGTCACATCTTTCTGAACCAATGCAACCCTGCTGCATGAGTCAGCCTTTCTACAGTTACGTGAAAAAAATGATCCAGAGAAACTGGAGTAAGGGGGAGGGTAAAGACTTTTTAATTATTTAACAGCACTATAGTAAAATGTTGCAGTCTTCATAATGGACTGCCTTTGCGTTCCTTTTCCACTTGAAATAAATATTTATTTTTCAGATGTTTTTCTTGGTTTGTAGATCTGCATGCCTCTTTGACACTATTCGAAAAATAATATGATGTCCTTGCAAGTTGGCTCTCCACAAGCATCAGTTTGCCCATAGTTTAATTAATAATTTGAAATTATTCAAAATTTTCCTTTCATTTGTGCTCCGTTTGATATTCCAAAAAGGTCTGTTTGTTTTTCGGTGAAAAAAAGCTTAATATCTTTCAGGACCTCTCAGTACAGCCTGAAGAGCCTTTACTCTTTTCAGTAAAATAAGACACACATTGCCATTACACTGACAGGTAAATACAAAATAATGTATGCTTATAATAAAGGATTCATGCTTAAGAAAAGATCAGTCGCACAAATTGTAAGTATAAATATTTTATGTAACATAAAGCCTTCTCTGCATTTAAACAGAGCTCTTTTAAAACCTGTATGAAGTTCCTTAAAAAAAGTTATAAAAGTTCCTTCAAAGAGCTGGTGCACAAAATTGCACACCAGGTAAGAGTCCAAGACATTCCGGTCTCCTCCAGCCTATACCCCTCCCAGTCAACAAGGAACTTCCAAAAATGTCCCCTGCGCCGAATGTCAGTGATCCACAGCACGGTGTAGATAAGGCCAGCATCGATGAGCCTGGTGGTAGGCGGGGCACGGATGGGAGGACTTTGGGGAGACAAGAACTATAGTTAAAGTGCTGAGATATGAAACACTGAGTCAATGTTGCGTAGGGAATGGGGGAGGTGGGGCCAGACAACGGATGAATACAGGTTTATTGAAATGGAAGTCAGGCCAGTAAACCAAGTTAGCTTCTTTGACTCCTCTCAATGTAGTATATCCTTGACAACAAGCTAAACCTTCTGCTCAACACTCTAGACAGGTGCACACTCGCAACAACATTTTCTCTGCTTTTGGAAAGTGAGTCTGAGTAATAAAGCACAGACTCTTCTCAATTCCTGGCAAGTGTGTTGAACCTAGACCTGAGATGAAGTAATTGCCGCTTCTTTATACTCAGACTGGAATAATGGCAGTTGGTAACCCAAACAACATTGAAAAGAAGATATGTCCAATTCCGCCACTGGTAATGAATTTTGAGCTAGCTCAACCCAAGTTAACTGACAAGATCACCTGATGCAGTTACCTTCACACAGGCAGCAAGAGTTTTGCCCAGTTCTTAGTTAAACCTCTCCACATGGCCGTTGGTTTCAGGGTAGAACCCCGACGAGAGACATGGGGTAGCACCCTACAATGTACAGAAGGCCTTCCAGACCCGGCTGGAGTACTGGGGACCACAGTCTGAGACCACCTCATGTGGCATGCCCAGATAGCAAACATCTTGCAGGTGTAGATCTGCAGTGTTCTTTGCAGAGGGCAGCTTTCGCAAATGGCATGAAATGGGCTGTTTTTGAGTAATGGTCAATGAATGTGAGAATGACTTTGTTCCCATCAGATTCACAAAATGCATTGCAATGCATGTCCACAGTTGATGGGCAACTTCCAAGGGTGGCCACAGACCGCAGGGACATTGGTTTCATGCTTTGGAGTGGGTGCACACCGTACAGGCTACAACAAAGAACTGGGTATCCTGGACAAGGGTTGACCACCAAAATCACAGACGAACTAGGGAGAGGATGCAAGAGAGTCCAGAATAGCAAGCTAGCTGAGAGGCATGGCCTCAGGTCAGGACTTCGCTTCTCATGCTCTCAAGTCAGGGGTAGTGTCCGTTGGAGAGAGGCAAGACCGCAATGCCTCTTTGACCTCACTTCCGACCTGCAGCTTAGCGATAGCTCGGAAACAGTTACCCAAGAGAATGGTGTTAAGGGTCTTTGGTTATGGAAAAATATAGTTGTTATAGGGAGTCCGGCTTGACATTTTTTGTACTGGGAGGTACGATAAGCTTAAAATGAATCTAGCAAAGAAGGGGGACCGACGTGCTTGCCGGAAATTTAGCCTGTTCACTGTGGCAAAGTAGTCCAGGTTGCAGTGGTCCATCCAGATGAGAAAGGGAAGACAGGAACCCTCCATCCAGTGCCTTCACCCCTCAAAGACCAGCTTCACTGCCAACAGTTCCTAATCACCGATAGTGTATCTCCTCCCTGCAGGAGGCAAGCAATGAGAGAGATAAGCACAAAAATGTTACTCACCATCATCTGCTCATGGCAAGAAGACTGCTCCAATAAGAGGCATCAACTTCAGGCGTCAGAGGCATCAACTTCGACAATGACCTGGCACTGGGGATCTCTGTGCTTGAGGATGGGAGCAGTGATAAACAGCCTCTTTATGTAGTAAAAGGAAGAGGCTGCCTGAGGGGTCCAAGTGATGGCAACCTTTACAGATGTCAGTTTAGTTAGGGAGGCAGCAACAGTGGAGTACCCAAGGATAAATTAGGGGAAGAAACTGGTAAACTCAAGGAATCTACAGCTCCTTGTGTTTTTTTTTTTTTTTTCAGCTCAGGCCAATCAAGGACAGCCTATACTCTCTGGTTATATATTTCCTATGTCCCTTCTATCACCTCAAACCCCAGGAAGGAGACCATAATGCTGTGGAATTTGCACTTCTCCGGCTTCAGGAATAGTTTCTTCTGCTAGAGCATTTGAATGACTAAGCGGACGTAACAGGAATAGTCTTCCAGAGTTTTAGAGAAGACCAGAATATCATCAAGATAGACAAAGACAAACTGGCAAACCACGTTTCGGTGGTCATAATTTATGAGGTTCTGGAACACTGCTGGGGCGTTACCAAGCTCAAACGATATCACCAGATATCCAAAATTTTGTAGAGTTAAATGCTGTCTTTCACTCATCACCTTCCTAGATAAGCACCAAATGGTAAGCACTGCACAAGTCCAGCTTAGTAAAGAAGTAGCAATGGAGGTTAGAGAAAGCAGAATCCATTAACGGCAAGGAAAGTGATTTTTATGTAAATTTGGTACCCTGTAGTTGATGCAGGGTTTTAATAACCCAAACTATCTAAACTAATTTTCAATTTGCTCCATGAAGCCAAACAAGCAGACATCATTCATGTACCGAACATCCCAGCACGTGAAGACAGCCAAGGTGCAGAAGTTGATGGAATAATCCAACACTCACATAGTTGCACTGGCGCAGCTGGCTGAATTGGAGGGCAGCGGCGTGACTGCAGCAGGCCCAGTTGAACGCCTTAATTTCAGCAGCAAAGGCAGTGACTGATTACACTGCAGAATGACCTGTCTCCCAGCAGGCAGCAGCCCAGTCCCTGGCACATCCAAAGAGAGGAGTGATGACAAATGCCACTCTGGAATGCTAAGTGGGCAGGATACCTGAAGCTTGACATTCTAAGCCAGAGAATTGTGACTGGTGGCAAGATCAAAAGGAGTCCAGAACTGCCCTGTTGGGCTCCTGAAGGGCTTGTATCAGAGAGAGAGAGAGAGCGAGAGAGATAGAGAGAGAGAGAACGAGCGAGGTTGCTGCAGAAGAGCGCTGGCCATTTAAGTGGTGGAGGCAGAGTCCATGAAATTTCTGTTACAGCCATGGGTTGTTTGGAGAGCTCCGATGGTCTGTCGAAGCTGCAAGAGCTCAATCACTTGCTTTCTAATCCCCTCACCCTGGTTCCTCAGCACGTCAGCCAAGCTTGACATCTCCACCGATTCCATTAGTAGCTGGATTGAACAGTTGTGGTCCAGACCAGGAATCAAGTGTGGAGGCAGTGTAAAATCCAACAAGTAATGTATTAACAGTTTATCGTTAGTGAAGGGGATGGTTTTTCTGAGGAAAAGGTTGGGACAGAATCCCAGATTAGTACAGTTCAGTATAGATGAAGCTGAGCTGTCAATCGCCAGCCAGTCGCTTCCGGGATCACAGCCAGCTAGATAAATATGGATTAATACGTGTTTTATTTCTTAAAAGTTATAGGATTGAATAGTTGGATGTTTTCTGCATAATGGCTTGCTTAAATATAACCATTCTCATTACAAATTCCTAATGAAGCGCTAAGTATACTTGTGATCACAGATGTAAAGACTAATAGCAAACGGCTAATGTATAAAATAAAATCTAAAAGACATTCTGCAGACAATTCACGTTTTTGATGACTAGTCTGTCTTAATTTTTGAAGGCATTTAAAAGGGTCCCCTCCTGATGTGTAAATGAATATGTATCATGCTGTTATGACAGGTGCTTTGCAAATCTTTTTCTAATTGGAGCAGGCCTGTTAATTAAATTATAGGTAATTATTGTACTGTCAAAGAAAATATGACAAGTTCATGATGCAAAGAAAATTAAATAAATTTAAAGAAATTTGTCCTCTGGCATTTATCTTGCCAGTTGAAAATGTATTTTGTTTAAGATTTAATTTCCTTGTTTATGTATATTTGAAGACAGTGGCGGGCCGTGCATTTTACGACCCCCCCCCCCACAAATTCAAAGTGACAGCATTCACACATACCAAGAAACAAGAAAAAACTCACAGCAACCAGTCACAGCTAAGTCGACTACCTAGAAAAGACTCCCGAGACACTAGCCAAGCTGCTGCGCATAAACACACACGTGCCTCAATGTGCAAGGGTACAGCCAGACACACACCAGCAGTAACAATCTTAAACAAATTCCAAAACTTACCATAAATAGAATGAAACATTAACTAAACTCACAGCAACTGTGTGTTATTTGAAAATGAACTCCATCCTCCTCGCTTTCTTACAAAAATGATGAATGACGTGGTCGAACAGCGTATCAGTCCGTCTGAGCTCCAATAAATGGTCTTTTAGGATTGCCACGGAGGCCAGTGCTGACAGTTAAGCTGCCCAGTCACATTTCGCGAGTTTTGACCCATTTAAAGGGCTGAAAATGACCGCTCAACAGAGGCAGTCGACACCGGGATGGTCACCACCAGATATGCCAGTGCATGAGGCTGATGCATACGCTCACATAGATCGCATCGTTACTCAGTTCACAGTGAATTTAAAAACCACAGCTAGCTAACTGTCAGTTCAAATGCTAATGTCTGTGACTCAGAGACTGTTTGAGTACCAGTGAAGGAGTCAGCTCAGTGCTAACTCTGTGTAAATTTTTGGTTTAAAGCTCGCTAAAGCTCGAAACAACTGCTAAATTTACTTTAGTCGTTGCATTACTTTCATATGACACGCCCACTCATTTAAGATCTATACAGACTGTTCCGTTAGTAAACGTCACTAACCTGTTGTCAGCTCGTAACGTCCTGATGTAGACCAGCTAGAAGACTCTGCTGTGTCAAAGATTACGCCCCACTTGGCATACTCGCAATCTGATTGGTTAAACAATGACAACAATTGTTATGACAATCAGCTAAATCGTCCCACTCTTTTTAATGGGAGAGGGAAGCAATCTACATTCTGAAGGCCTTGAGACTTTCGACCAGAGCCATGTAGACAGAACAGCTTTGAGCTGGAGACAGCAGAGAAAAAAATCTGCCTGTACTGTGGAAGCTGCGCAACTCGGAGTTAAGCAATGAAATCACTTAGATATAATGATTGACAATTTTGATTGACTTTTTATTAATACATGCAGCTTCAAGGAAGGTATTTATGAAGAAACCATAATTTTTCCAATTTATCTGGGCCAGCATAGAAGGCCTTGCTGGCCCTGACAGCGCACCACTGTTTGAAGAGTTTTATCAGAGAAATGCTCATTTTTGTAATGGGAAAAGAGTGCATAGAAGAACTTTTTTTTTATTTGTGAATATGTCTTGCTAAACAAGTTAAAATGCTATACTTGTTTCAAGCCAGACTAGGAATCAACTGGGAAGGCAGAGTACAATCTAATTGATAGATTATTGGCAGCTTATATTGTAGTGAAGAGAACAGAACCCCTGCGGAAGAGCCAGGGATGGAATCCTGGATTAGACTGGCACAGTTCAGTTCAGATATAATTGATGAGGCTGAGCTGTCAAGTGGCCTCCTGGATCAGAAGAGGTTGATGTACAGAGTTATCCAGCACAGAACTGTCCCACAGGAGGGTGGAGTAGCTTGAGGGGAACTCGATTCCAATCTCAATGACCGTAGAAAGATTGACAGCTTGTTCCTAACAAACTGGACAGAGATATACTTGGAAGAGTTAACAACAATGCGGTCCCAATACTAGACCTTTCTTCGGTTTGGGATCTTGTTCTTATAAACTTGGACTGACTAACTGACCAGAGCTGGGCTAACTTGAATGAAATCTCATTCTTGGACCCTGATTAGGATTGGAAGCTTGTTTGAATGAACTAAGTTACAAGTATGGTTATTCAGGAAATGCTATTTTTGAAGAAGGAAAGCCAACGCATACCAGAGGTTACGAGGTGCAGGTAGTGGGTTGTAGTTGACTTTGAAGAAAAGGATACCGCACACTCTTGTCCTGCTGCCAAGTTTTATTCAGACAACGTTTCGGCCTGTGTGGCCTTTCTGAAGTCTAAGACTTGAGAAAGGCCACGCAGGCCGAAACGTTGTCTGAATAAAACTTGGCAGCAGGAGAAGAGTGTGCGGTATCCTTTTCTTCATACTCAGGATGCTGTCATTAAAGTAAAATTTGTATTTAAAGGGATACTTCACTCACTTATAATAAGAGATAAAGGCACAATTATTCATTAGATTATCATAATCTAGAAATTTTCGTTGATTTCTGAGGTCGTTTTCCATTTTCGATTTCTACCGGCCATCCATCAGCATTTAAGATGAGTGCCGCCATTCTTACCAAGTCACATGATCCCGCAAAGGGAAGTAAGGCCACCTACACTGTAAACAGTCAGCCCGGGCAACCAATGTTCAGCTAAACTGTTTGGATTGTATAGATCAAAACCATAGATGTATATAGAACACTAGATTGCTGATGGGGTACGCTCAAGTGAAGCATAAACACCCGGAAGTAAAATTCACATGCAGACTCCCATTCATTTTTGCCTCCATAAATATTACATTTTTCAAAAACACTTGTATGAGAATAGATGTTATTTTGGTATCACTGTGCAGAGCAACATTTTGACTCCCTAAATATGTGCTTTTTGGGGGGCTGGAAAGCGGCACACTCACAAAAGGGATGACCGAAATGTGACTCGATGTCAACGTTAACGTGCAGCAGAAAAGTTAACTAGTTAACAGGCCCAAAGCTTTTTCTTACCCTCTGATAAGATAATAGCTTGGAAGTTTTCATCGTTATAAGAAACATTGATGAATGTCTGTGCACGTTATCCAATTACTCTCTGGTTTCCTCATTTCATTGCACCCTGGTTGTCTGTGCTTCAGCATATTTGCCGTCAACTGCATTGTTTATATTGAATCTCCTGCCTCAGTCCCTCCTGCCAGCGCAAGTGGCAAAAAGGGAAGAGAGAAGGCGTGTTAGGGTTTAACATAGCCGTGTCAAATCTCCACAAATCAAATTAGCTCCTCTCCTCACCTTTAATGTGTTGGAGTATAGAAGCCTCTGTCCTATATCTGCATGATGCGTTAATGTTGCATTTTACTTTGCTGCTTCAGGCATGTTTTCTGCACCACTTACGTCTATATTAAGCATTACAAATATGAGTTAGCTGGCTAGCTAGGGCATTCGCAAATTATTACCATTAGCGAACTTGAATGTAATTTCAAAACGAAACTATGTCAGATCATTCAAACTTATGAAATTGGAATGAAATACAACGGTTGCCCATTTATTTCTTATGCCTTCATCATTGGGACGAGAAACAATGGATGGCGTGTTCCTAATATTACACCCTGTTGCTGCTTAAAATCTTGGGATTAAAATGTATGGACAAGAATGTAAGATACGTTACATATTTATTTATTTTCAATATGTGATCTTATCTCAGCACGAGATCATAGCAATCAGACTGTATTCCTTTCCCCACTAAAAAAGATAAAACCTAAGTGACAATAATATACTGAGTCAAAAAAGAAACTTCACACTCATAAATTTGTAAATATTTTCTTGAAACTTGTAATAAAAGAGTTTTTATTATCACTAGGGGTAATGTGTTGTCAAAGACATCATGACACACATCAACTCCGACGTGCACAGGTACGTAGCACGTGAGAGCGTACTTTAAGCTAAAACCATGTTTTCTCCTGTTCCTAGTCACGTGACCATATGAGAGATGTGCAACTGAGCTCATGTTAGCAAGTTAGAGTGACATCTCGGAAAAACAAGTTTTTACAGTTAATTATTGGTTGATTTTCAATGCCATGGCTGTCAAACATTCAGCGTGAATGTGCCATTGGCATGCTGAATACGGAAACGTCTGTCACTGACGCTGCAAGGGTTATGGGATGCAGCCGACGGACACGTCTCCAACAGACTGGCACCACAGCTGACCGACCTCGTTTTGGTAGCCCACGTGTGACGTCAAAAGCAGAAGACCGACAAATTGTCTTACGTTATTTGCATAATCAATTTGTCACTGCAACGTCCACTAGGAATGAATTGTTAGAGGTCATGTGACTGCCCAAACCATACGTAATCGCCTGTGCACTGCTCTTATTCAAGTTGTAACTTACCATTTTCACTCTTGGACATTTCCGTAGCATTTCCAGTGGAACTGGTTACATTATGGACATCAGGGTTTTTCCTGCGTTCAAAATGGCGTGGCGGCTGCCTCCAGCTAATTTTGTGCCGCCCCCAGCCACAGCGATTGAAAAGCTCCAGCTGTCTTTGATTGAGCGATTGATGTCCCTCTGTGGCAGCTACGTATTTTAACTGCAGTTGCAGCGTTGCGCCACTATGGAGGCGCTATATGAATAGCAGTGCACCGGAAACACCTGAACCAACTACCGAAGAAGAAACAGTTCGAATCGTGTTTTTTTCAGTTTTTCCCGCTAGTTGGTGCCATCAGCGTCCTGATTTTCTCTGGCTGATGGTACAAACAGGTAAATATTGCTTGTTTTTTTTGCATCCAAGAATGTCGTGTTTATTTTTTTTTAAAAAGTTTCCTCCGTGTCATACTAACGTTCATGATTTTTAGCGTTGCAGATATGGCAGGCAAAATCAGCCACTACTTTAAAAAGCGACCTCGCGAGGAGGAAAGTCAAGAGTCCAGGTGAAACAGAGCAGAGAAATTAATGTAACAGGCAGTTAAAATGTAATAATTCATGGTGGTGACAACATGTGGAAATTTGTATCAGGTCTGAAAGTAGTTCACAAGGGACTGGTGATAGCGAGGGCCAGAATGCTGGACAGGACGAGTCGGCGAGGCGAGGGTACTTAAATCCGTTTCCAATTAGGAGCATAACAACACAAAGCAAACGTGTACATGATTGAAACATTATTTTTTATTCCTCTTTCCAGATCTTCTCAAAAACACAGAGCCAGTGGCTTTGACAAGCAGTGGCTCAATCAATTTACCTGGCTCAGGCATACTGAGGAAGGCATGCACTGTTATTTATGCCAAAAGCACTGTGCCCCAACACAGCAGGCAATTGCTGCCTCCCTAGTGAGACAGCCATCAACCACCTACAGGCTGGACACTTTAAAAAGACATGAGGTGACGGCCATTCACAAAGCAGCAGAAGAGAAGAAGTATATTAAAGATGGTAGTACAGTTTTTTTTTTGTTTTGTTTATTTTATAAATGGATGAGATGAATAAATAAAAAAATAAATAAAATAGTACCTAAAAACACTCAACTAATAAAGTTACAAAAACTAAAATAATATAGTTTAGGTAGATAGTTTAAGAAATAATTGGTTGTTTTTTTTTTTTAGGGAGGACACTGCAGCATGCTATTGCAGCACAGGTGGACATGGACCACAGAGCGCTTGAAGGCTGCTTCAAAATCATCTATGAGTGTCTCAAGCAAAAGTGGCCCCACCACACAAGCTATGAGCCCCTCATTCTCTTATGCAAGCGCTTAGGCTGTGGTTATTTTGATGGTTTGAATGTAAATTCTTAAGTTATATTATTACATAATCGTATATTCAATGTTTTTCACATAATTGTTTTAAAATGAAGTAGGCCAACCTAATTACTGTCTGTTTTGCCCCCAGGTCAGTGCCAACACCAAATACACAAGCAACCATATAATTGATGAGATGGTAGAGGTCATTGGCCAGATTTTGGATGACCAGTTGGTGGCAGAATTGTCAAAATCCCCAGTGTGGGGATTAATGGTTGACGAGACCACTGACATCTCTGTCACAAAGCAACTGGGTCTAGTTGTGAGGTAAAATTACTTTGTACAATGAAATAAAATTGCGTATTAAAAATTTCTTCAACTACGAGAGATTTTTTTTATGTTTAGCTTTTTAGGACCCAACCATGTGGGAAGCACTGTAGTCCAAACCAGGGTGCTGCATTTGGGTGGAGTATCTGCTGGGGATGCGGCAACTCTGTATGACAGCATCCTGCGAGTCATCAGAGATGACAAAATGCTGCCAACTGACAAGCTAGCCTCCTTAGCAAGTGACAGCGCTGCAGTAATGATAGGTGAATTTTCCTTTTCTTTTTTGCATTTACCTTTTAGTTAACATTTTATAAGATTGACAGAGTTTTTGTTTTTTTTTATTATTTTAGGGAGAAAAGCTGGAGTTGGGAAGAGACTCCAAGACTCATTCCCTGGCCTGATAACCGTACACTGCGTGGCACATCGCCTCAATCTGGCAGTATCAGACTGCATTAAGGGGCAGAGGGCAGTTCATTACCTCACTAAATATGCCAGGACTGTTGGAACCATCTTCTGGTTCTACCAGGCCTCCAGTAATAGGACCAGCAGTCTCAAGGACATGGAGAGGCTTTTTCTCCCCCAAATCAAACTGCAGGTTAGCAATATTCAGAGCAAGATTGTTCAGATCCATTTTTGCTTTTTTTGTCATTTACTAAATCATTTTTTGTGGGGAGGAAACGCTACCAGATGGGAATCTAATAAGGAAGCAACAGATGTGATGCGTCGAATTTTGCCTGCTCTCATCGCAGACCTCTCACTCCAAGCCCAGAATGAGCCAACTGCACAAGGACTGTATTCCTTTGTAAAGGACAAGTTCTTCCCCCCTGCCTTGTGCCTAATGCAACTTGTGCATGAAAAGATCCACTGGCAGTTTTTGGTTTTTCAAAAGAGAAACCTTTTTTCTCTCAGGTGGAGCAGATCAATACCATAGTCCTTGGGTTTTCTGTTAATTGAAATGCTGTTACTAGCAAAGCAGTTGTGTTTTATCTCAGGTCACAGTGCTGAAATCATCACTGGCACAGCTGAAAGAGAGCAACATGGTCAGAGACCGCTGGCAGGCATGGCTCCAGTCTGATGCTGGTCTGAAGCCTCTGCGGGAAGAGGTCCCTGTTTATTTCCAGGATGATGTGTGGGAGAGCTTCAAGAACACTGTATGTATTAAGAATGTATTTGTGTAATGTGGACGGAAGGACTGTTTTACCTTTTTTTTTTTACATCTTCTACAGGTGATGGAGCCATTTCTGACTGCACTGACTGAGAACATCGACAACAGATTCCCAAACACCGGCAGTTTGTTTGTCTTCAATGTGTTCTCTCCCAGACAAATTTTGTCAAACTCTAGTACAGAGTATGGGGATGCTGAGATGAGGACACTGGCTGAGGAGTTTCCAAGACTGAGGGAGTCTGACCTGTTGTCTGAGTGGAGCTCATACAGACTGAGAGTGGGGAGTCCTGATCTGAAGGTACTATATATAAAGTTACATTAACTGTATCACCACCACAACAGTCTGGTCTTACTGAATAATTTCATTCATCTTTGTTTTCACTGCTTTTATTCAGACCAAATCCCTGGAGGAGGTGCTTCTGTGGCTCGCATCTGCAGAATCTGCTGAGCTGTATCCCACCCTAAGCCTTGCTGCTGCTATTGCCCTCACAGCCCCTGTCCAGACTGCAGATGTGGAGAGGCTCTTCTCTGCACTCAAAATTGTAATATATGACTGAAAACACTATCACTCTTCATGTCTGTATCAGAATAAATACAAAAATACTTAATGCATGATGAATTGTTTTGTTTAAGGTGAAGACACCTCTGCGCAACAGACTGAAGGAGAGGCACTTGGATGTCTGTTGTAAGGTGGCCATTGATGGACCAGACTAGGAGGCCTTGGACTACAAGGAGTGCATGAGGAGGTTCTACAGAATGAAAAAGCGGAGGCTGAAATGTTCAGTGTCTGGGTGCGAGATGTGTCGATAAAGTGCACTTTCAATTTAAAGTTGGCGCCTGATTTGTGTATGTATATTGTTTTAATAAATGAATGCTTTAACATGATAATAGTCATATTCTTATTGGAACTCTTCACTTAAAGTATGTTGCTTGTAAAAGAAAGTGAGTCAGTTGAAATTACAGAATACATGCACGTCATGGCGCATGGTCAGGATGGTACCACCTCTGCCTCAATTTGAGCCAGGAAAAACCCTGGACATTATTTTTATGATACACCATCTTTAGTGAGTACAGAATGAAATAAAATCATTATTTAAAACCTCATTTCTTGTATGTTCAACTTATAGACCTCCAAAAGAGTGTGAAGTTTTTATTTTGGCTGAGTATAGTATTAAGCTACTTGCGCTCTGGAGGGGAAACAAATTTTTTGCACGACAGATTACATTCAAAATCAGTGCAAAGATGCGAATACACGCGTATATTCGCATCTTTGCATTGACGTTGGCTGCATTTCCCAGTTAAGAGCATTCTTAAGGAGTTAAGAAGGCTCCAAAGAAGAGTTCAGCTAAGAGGGAGCCTTAACATAAGAGGCCGTGTTCAAAACCGCGCACTAACTTACTACTCGCACTGCTCGCACTACCGATGACATCAGATTTAGGTGCAATGCAGCGGTCAGAGGATTTCAGTAGGTAAATGATTTTCTCAGAGTACTGCAATGTTAGTAAATGCTTATATTCAGTTATGTCAATGTCACCGATGTTATGTTTCTGTAGAATGTTCTTAAAGGAATATGGCCTGAGGGCAAGGTAGAGCCAGGGTGGATAAAAAAGAAATGGGAGAACCTGAAAAAGAAATATAAAGTGAGTCGAAAAGTTATATGCACAACAGTCAACACAAAAGAAACAAGATGATGATGGGGATCCTGAGCTTAATGAAAATGTTAACAAAAAAATGCTTTTTGTATAATTCTGTTCTGAATTGGAAAAAAGTTAATAAAGTTGAAGAAAAAAGGCAAAAACTTTTTTTTTTTTTTTAAATTTGCAAGAGATCATGAAAATGTAAAAGACAACTAGTGATATTAGAGTTGTGACCAGCTGTTTTAATGCATTGTGGGTTTTCATATAATTTTACATTGTTTTGGTCTGATGATGCATAACAACCTAGCGTGAGAGAAAAAAACTGTTAAGTACCATGAAATTCACACAAATTGCATTGCCTGAGAGAACCTAAACAATAATGGAAGGTCTTGCGTCTGGTTTTTGCTCTGCAGAAATGTTCTAAATATTGCAAGGGAACATGTGAAAGGCAAATATCAGCCAGTTGACTAACTTCACTAAAAACCCCTCTTTTTCAGGTAGCAACGATCATACATGAATTGAGCATCTTTTTTTAGCTTTCATTTTCCAGCACTGTTTCAGGGTGAGACCTTCGACTTCCACACTTAGCTATAGGTTTTCCAGGAATATTTCTGTAATCATAACTTATCCTCTATGCAGGTGATTGGTCCACATAGTTTTACCAGAGCCCCGTTAGCCAGCGCATTTCCAGGTAGATCCAGACAGGCCTTCTTGGTTACCGTATCGGCCCAGGTGGTTAAACCACCTACCATACTTCGCCTGGCAATCCTGTACTTTACCTGTTTCCACCTCTTACGACTTGGATGAGGGGTTGGATTTTTAAGAGGCAATAATAATAGAACTGTAATCCAACTATCAGGGTTGAATTACACTTAACATTTGAGATAAATAAGGAACAAAGAACTCCCTGGGCAGAAAAACACAAACCAAAAAAAAAAAAAAACAACTAACAATAATCATGTTCCTGCAGCACTGCAATGGGAATATCAGGAGCAGACACCGATGCTGCAAGTCTGCCCCTGAGGGTGTCCCTGGACTGCTGGAGTGGCTTGTGGGCTTCAACATCATCCTCGTCTTCGACCTTAGGCTCCAAGACGTCCCCGTTCCAGAGGCAGACGTTGTGCAGGAAAAGCAAGCGCAGATGACCTCAGGCACAAACTCCACCTTCGCCTCCAGCGCCTTCAGAAAAATGGAGCGCCACCTGGTCTTGAGGACCCCAGAAGCCCTCTCCACCACGCACTGTGTCCTGGAAAGCCTGGTGTTGTACCTGCCCTTCACAGGATTCCGGACAGACTCCCGGAATGGCGTCATCTGGCAGATGGGCTCTGCCAAACAAGGGTGTCCGCCATCGCCCAGCAGACACCATCCATGAGGTGGGTATAGCCGGGGGACATAGAAGGGGCTGCACCTCAGGACCCGGGCATCATGTATGCAGCCAGGGAAGCCCACCACCACATCCAGAAAGCCACCCTTGTGGTCGCAAATGGCCTGGAACTGGACCGAGTAGAACAGCTTGCTGTTGTAATAGTCCACTGCAAACCGCCCAAGTGGAACGATACGGACATGGCAGCCATCAATGCTCCCTGCCACCCACCCAAAGGCTGGGGAACCAGACAGCTGCTGGAACCCGGCTCCAATCTCCTCCAACTCTTCGGGGGTGGGGGGGTGTATGAGCCTCTTGAAAACCCCCAGGATGTCCTTACTGCCCCAGTGGATCATATCATGGCATGTGGTGCAGGGAATGTCAAAGGCCTCTGGCACGACCCAGTAGGTTGTTCCACAGGCCAGCCAGTACTCAAACCCCAGCACCTCTATCGACCTCCCCCATCCATGGGCGTTCTCTCCTAGGAAACGGATAAGGCTCTCCAGCGATGACCTTGATAGGCGGAAGTCCTTCCGCAGGTCCCCTCCCTGAAAATAGAGGCGCAACAGGAGACCATGGAGATTCACCCTGCAGTATGGCCCTCTCGAACCCAACTGTAAAGGACAATATCTTAAATTATTTATTGGACTTCATATTGAATGTTTTAACTGTTGTTAAGAATGTATGTGAAATTATTTAACTATTTTCATGCAATTATTAATAGAATAATTTTCTTAAATTACTGTTTATGATAATTAAATTATTTATTAAACTTATGGAATATATCTATGAAATTATTGCATAATGACTAATCGTTAAGATTAAATTCACATTTGCCATCTCATTATTATTATTTTTTTTATTTCAATATATCTATGCGGTCAAATGTTTCCCTTTATGCATATTACAAATAAAGCAATTTTTTTTTTTCCTGTTGTGCAAGAGCTTATTTAATGCTTATATCAGAATTTGTATTGCAGATACTGGCCAAAATTGTTCCATTGAGGTAAAACATTCGAAAATTCAATTACATAATTAATTTAGCCATTACATTTCAGTATCCATGGGCGCAGGTATCTTTACCTGCGCAAAAGGATCAATGTGAATATAGGCTACTTTTTCCCGCCAATTTGATTTGTAAAGCATTTGGCGAGTTGTGCCTCTTGTGCCACGTTTCATTCGCCTTGATTACTCAGTGTTTATCTTCCTGACTGGACTGCCCGACTTTTTGATTTTTGCCTTTGTGATTTTGGATTATTGTTGCATCTGTGAGTTTTGACCTTTTTCTGCCCGACCATGAGATCTTTGTTTGCTGCCCTGGTTACCATTCGGATTACGCCTATTGGATTCTGGTTTTGCTTCTTTGACATTCCTGTACTTGGAACCAGACCCATTTCTGTCCGACTACGATTATTGTGATTGCTGCCCTGGTTTTCGATTCTATTTTTGCCCAACTGGATTTTGATTTTTGGAGTGTGGACTTTGTACTTTTGCCTTCTGCCCTGCGGGGGTCCTCCCCCTTCATTAATAAAACAAGCTCTACTGCATTTCCTGGTTCTCGCGACTGGTTCCTGATCGCACCATTACACTTTGAATGTAATCAGGCGCGCGAAAAATTTGTTTCACTTCCAGTGTGCAAATGGCTTTACTGAGTATAGAATGCAATCATTATTTTTATATATATATGAAGATGTGGAGTCGTTGGTTTGTATCACAGATTAAGCTGCGTTGATTAAGCCAGGTCGAGTGTCCATTACACGTGCCATCCACCTTTGATCTGACATCAGGACAATTGATATAGATACTATAATTTATGTCCTGATTCTGATAGTTACATTAAATAGTGCTTACTGAAATTATTTACTGCAATGAAATGTGCCTGACATTCTGGAAACCTGCCTGTGAGGTTTCGGTGACGTGTGTGCACTGTGCGCCGGTTGGCCAAATTACCACTGCACAGAAAGTAAACCAGGTTGGAGCTCGCGAGTTCTCTGCGCACCTTCGGCGGGGCCTTTATCCACGAAATTGTCATTGCGTCATGATGAATATGTGACACCTCCCCCTACTACACTGCCACATCCATCTCGGCACACGTCCGTCTACCAAATTTCCAAAGCGGCTGTGCACGGTGTTGCACCACACAAAAGAGATATTAACTCCTCCAACTCTTCGGGGGTGGGGGGGTGTATGAGCCTCTTGAAAACCCCCTGGATGTCCTTACTGCCCCTGTGGATCATATCATGGCATGTGGTGCGGGGAATGTCAAAGGCCTCTGGCACGACCCGGTAGGTTGTTCCACAGGCCAGCCAGTACTCAAACCCCAGCACCTCTATCGACTTCCCCCATCCATGGTCGTTCTCTCCCAGGAAACGGATAAGGCTCTCCAGCGATGACCTTGATAGGCGGAAGTCCTTCCGCAGGTCCCCTCCCTCAAAATAGAGGCGCAACAGGAGACCATGGAGATTCACCCTGCAGTATGGCCCTCTCGAACCCAACTGTAAAGGACAATATCTTAAATTATTTATTGGACTTCATATTGAATGTTTTAACTGTTGTTAAGAATGTATGTGAAATTATTGAACTATTTTCATGCAATTATTAATAGAATAATTTTCTTAAATTACTGTATATGATAATTAAATTATTTACTAAACTTATGGAATATATCTATGAAATTATTGCATAATGACTAATCGTTAAGATTAAATTCACATTTGCCATCTCATTATTATTATTTTTTTTATTTCAATATATCTATGCGGTCAAATGTTTCCCTTTATGCATATTACAAATAAAGCAATTTTTTTTTCCTGTTGTGCAAGAGCTTATTTAATGCTTATATCAGAATTTGTATTGCAGATACTGGCCAAAATTGTTCCATTGAGGTAAAACATTCGGAAATTCAATTACATAATTAATTTAGCCATTACATTTCAGTATCCATGGGCGCAGGTATCTATACCTGCGCAAAAGGATCAATGTGAATATAGGCTACTTTTTCCCGCCAATTTGATTTGTAAAGCATTTGGCGAGTTGGGCTCCATACCTGTAGCTGTTTGGGTTTAAGTTATGTAGAAGTTATGTAGTTAAGTAGAAAAACAATGATAAAAACATTATATATGAGAATTAACATTCAACAATAATTTAAAGAAAACTTTCTTCATGGTCATTCAGTATCCTGATACTCAGAATTGTTCTTTGGTTGAAGCCAAGCTAACATCTCACTCTCATCTGTTCACAACATCTACTGGGAGTAAGCAAGCTAAGTGAAAGTAGAAACTTGTTTAAAATGGTATCTTACCTCTGAGGAAAATTCTAAATTCATAAGCGTACAGATGAAAGCGTCTATGTCGTCTCCTTGCTGACCGCACCAGGTAGGCATAACAGCGAAATGTCGGTCGGGGGATCGAAAACTGCTATTTCAGGTTGGCTAAAATGAGGCTATTGGTTAACATCCTGTTTCAATCTCTTCAAAACAAAGGCATGATTTTTCCCTTTTGGCCTTTTGCGTATTGTTAGGTTAAGGGGGTTTTATTTCGTAGAAAGCAGATTCGGAAATATTCATTTCTCAAACGGGGTCCTTCGTTAATCATTATTTTATATCACACAGAGGGCGGCGGTAATACACAAATTGGTGCGTCAAACACCATAAACTCAAAAGAAGAAGAAGGAAGGGTTTCTTCGTAATGAGTAGCCTGTTGTGTTCCAGGGTTCTGGCCTTTGGCCAGAACAGTATTATTCACGGTTTTAACAGTTTCATGTTCCATAGTTCAAGTTTCATAGTTTCATGGTTCATAGTTCATAGTCACAGTTTTAACAGTTTCTTGTTTCAGGATTTTACATTCCATGTCCATGTTTTTACTTTTCCATGTTTTTGTTTTCGCCAGGTCTGCCATGCCACTCCACCGCTTGTCTGCGTTCCGCCCCGTGCCTTCGTTGTTGCACATTTCTGAGCTCTGGTTGGCTTTGGTATTTCCCCTTCCTTCCATGCTGTGCTGGATTCGGGCCTCTCTAAGCTTAATTGACAATTAACTGTTTTTAAGTTACTAACATTTACTAACACTCACTGGGTTGGTGTAATTCTTAGATAGGCACATTACTAACATTACTAATTTAGACAGGGAGTTTATTGTCATGATTCCTGCTTTGCTATTTCAAGATCTTGCTGTGCTTTTCTGTTCTTAACATTCATGCTTGCTTCCAAGCTGCATACTTAATTGGTACTTAAGCTTAGCACGCTCATTCTCTTAATGAGCAGGTCATGTCATCCAATCTCTGTCCATGTCTTGATCTTGCCATGCCTCTTGTTTCTCTCTCTCCAGGTGTTACCCCTCATGTCATGATTTCCAAGCCTTTATCTGGATGCGGTGGAAGTTGGCTGGCAGACAGTGTCTCAAGTTTGTTTCTAGTTGCGGCTCGTTTAGCCAAGTTCTTGTCAAGTTCCCTAGTATTTGTCCTAGCCTCTCGTCTTGTTTTGTGTATATATATTTAGTCTTGTTATTTATTTTTCTTGATCTTCTCGCCTGGAGTTTCCAGTGCCTTTTGTTTTTTGCCTTTTGCATTTATTGTTTTATAGCTCTGTGTAGCTTACCTCAGTTTGTTTTTTGCAACCCTTTGGGCCAAGTTTTTTGTTGGCCCTCGTGCCTGTTTTGTTTTGTTTATTAATAAATCCTCATTCCCTTCTCCCCGCATCTGGTGTCTTACTGATCCCATATCATAGCCTGTAGTGTGACTAATGTGTAGTGAGAATAGTGTATGTAGACACAGTTTCGAACTCGGCCAGAGTGTTTCCCAGATGTGTTCTTAATGCCGCTCTGAACAGGTGTCTTTGTGCCCTTCTCAACTGGAGCTCAACTGATCAATCGATGTCAGAGTAACCAGGGCTCCACTCACTTAAGTGCACAAAAATTAAGTGTTGATGTAGCAAGTGGCGTATAATGTTAAAAAATGAATGTGCGTAATGCCACTGCGCACGCAGCAGAATCCAAAAACAAACGGATGCAAATAAAGACCAATAACACCGATAAGAACAGAAAAATAAGAATGAAAACATAAATAAAATCATTAAATTACATGGGTGAAATCATGTGGTTAAACCTTATTCAACTTGATTTGAGACATGCAGCTCCATTTGCTTTATATATAGACCGTACAACAAGTGAACAAGAAGACCGGAAATATTGGGGGAAAATTGGGGAAATACAGGAAAATATTTCAACACATGGAACCATAGAGGAGAGATGTAAGTTTCCCCTCATTTTAAATGCTTTTTGTGTCGTAGGAGTGATGAAAGGATGAAAGGGGGGGCGAGAATAAAATAAGGACAAACCGTACGCACTGCATTAATATCTCCTTGATTAGTGTCACATTGACCTGCCTGATGCAGCTGTATCTGCAGTTTTTCGTCACTAAGAAGGGTGTTAAGAGTGCTCCAGACCTCTCTTTCAGATTCTTCCTAACAATAGATAATCTTGGGCTAAGAAGGGATCTGGGAAAAAAAGCATTTGCTTCTTACTGTAGCCTTAAGAAGGATCTAAAGAAGCTCTTAGGGCTAAGATCTTCTTAAATGAATCTGGGAAACGTGGCCTTTGTGTTGTGATTCTGTCTTGACCATGTTCATGCCTTGTTAATTCTGACTTAAGTGTTTTTTGATATTTGCTATGCCTGACCATTCTTTGCACAAAAGTATGTGTATTGGGATTTGGTAACTTTGATTAGTTTATATATTTTCTTAGTTTTTACTTTTCCATGTTTTACATTTTGCCATAGTCACATTCCGGTTCATGTTTTCCATCATGCATTGCACTTTGTCTCCCCAGTCTGGTCTTTCGTCTTGTCATTGCACACAGCCCCAGTCCTGCGTGTTACTCTTCGGGTGATTTATTGGATTCTGGATTTCAACCTTCCTTCCGATCTCATTTACTTACTTCGCCTTACTTTTCTATCTTACTAACCATACTAACAGTTTGTTACTTTTTCTAGAAGTTACTAACACCAACTAACCTTGTATATAATACTAACTTACTAACAAGCACTAAGGGATTGTATAGTTTCACTTACTAATTGATTTACAAGCTCTCAGCACTCGCCCTGTTCTAGTCTCCGCCTCTTGTCTCTCCCTGATTACCTTTGCTGCATTTTCTGTGGAAGCTCCATGTCTTATCACGCTGTCCTTCTTTAAGTATCTATGCACGTTAGAACCCCTTAACTGGAGCTGTATGTCTTTGTATAGGTTTGTCATGTGATCCCTGTCCACGTTTTGGCTTCTGCCAAATTGCATGTGATTAGGTTCTCCCTCATGTGCTGCTCCCTTGTAATCAGTCTGACTGTTTGCACCTGTGTCTCTCATCATGTGATCTCCCTGGAAACGTATATTAGGTGTCTTTTCACAATTACTCTTTGTCAGATTGGTTTCCTCAGTCTTCTTGTGCCACGTTTCATTCGCCTTGATTACTCAGTGTTTATCTTCCTGACTGGACTGGCCGACTTTTTGATTTTTGCCTTTGTGATTTTGGATTATTGTTGCATCTGTGAGTTTTGACCTTTTTCTGCCCGACCATGAGATCTTTGTTTGCTGCCCTGGTTACCATTCAGATTACGCCTATTGGATTCTGGTTTTGCTTCTTTGACATTCCTGTACTTGGAACCAGACCCATTTCTGTCCGACTACGATTATTGTGATTGCTGCCCTGGTTTTCGATTCTATTTTTGCCCAACTGGATTTTGATTTTTGGAGTGTGGACTTTGTACTTTTGCCTTCTGCCCTGCGGGGGTCCTCCCCCTTCATTAATAAAACAAGCTCTACTGCATTTCCTGGTTCTTGCGACTGGTTCCTGATCGCACCATTACACTTTGAATGTAATCAGGCGCGCGAAAAATTTGTTTCACTTCCAGTGTGCAAATGGCTTTACTGAGTATAGAATGCAATCATTATTTTTATATATATATGAAGATGTGGAGTCGTTGGTTTGTATCACAGATTAAGCTGCGTTGATTGAGCCAGGTCGAGTGTCCATTACACGTGCCATCCACCTTTGATCTGACATCAGGACAATTGATATAGATACTATAATTTATGTCCTGATTCTGATAGTTACATTAAATAGTGCTTACTGAAATTATTTACTGCAATGAAATGTGCCTGACATTCTGGAAACCTGCCTGTGAGGTTTCGGTGACGTGTGCGCACTGTGCGCCGGTTGGCCAAATTACCACTGCACAGAAAGTAAACCAGGTTGGAGCTCGCGAGTTCTCTGCGCACCTTCGGCGGGGCCTTTATCCACGAAATTGTCATTGCGTCATGATGAATATGTGACACCTCCCCCTACTACACTGCCACATCCATCTCGGCACACGTCCGTCGACCAAATTTCCAAAGCGGCTGTGCACGGTGTTGCACCACACAAAATTACCACTGCGCAGGCTGCACCGGACGAAATTACCACTGCGTGGGCTGCGCCACCCAGTGCTGCACCAAGAAGAGCCCAACATAATTTTGTCGCTGTGAAGTGCAGTGCAGACAAGCACACAGATGACATCATATTACCTACTTTTGATCATGTGACTGGTCAGAATGGCTGCGCCCTTGGAAACTTCTAAAAAACTCCTAAAAAACATTATTTTGTTCAACCCCACGCTGCTCAATTTGCCAAAAAAACGGGAAATAATATATGACTTGGAGCATCACATGCTACTGAAGGTTTGTAAATTAAATTGTAATAATAAATGAAGTATTCCTTTAACAAAGACCATGATGCAATTAATACTATTAATGAGGAATTTGGGGGAAAAAGTGAACTTAAACCCTGTTTACACCGGACTTGCGAGCAGGTTGCGACTGAAAAATGGACAAAAATCGCCATCACTTTCACTGACTCTTGATGAGATTGCAAGTAATTATCAATAAACTCTCAGTGGTCTCAAATTCAATGTCTCTGATCTCTTTCACTGTCTATCGATCTTGAAGGGGTTTACGATTGTTTTGAGCTGTTCAAAAAAATTGCATAACTTTTGCGAGTGGGTGCGAGTGGTCGGAAATAAATGCATCTCAAAAACAATCGTAATGAGCTCTCATGACTCTCAAGTCACTTTTAACTCGGTCTCACAGGTCTTGATGGACTCTTGATGGACTCTCAACCAGGTGCATAAATAGTCTCCAAATATCGGAATATTTTTCATTATGCGACTATGGCGATCGTTTTTGCGAGCTGAACAAGAGCCCATTGCAATGCCTTCGAGAGCAAAAAAGTCATGGCGAGTGAAACTGCGAGAGCATCAGTGATGGATGGGATCGAAATTTGACCAATGGCGATCAGTGAAATTGCGACCAATGGCGAGCTTCCATGCGACTCTTTCTGAGAGTGGGTTTCCTATGTAAAGCCATTGTTTTAATCGGTTCATGACTTGCTGCAACGATCGCATCAACAACACAAGACCAAGAGAGACAACACAAGAGAAAGGAGAGTCATCGTAAATTATGTCGCATAGATCACCTAATTTTTATTAATATATCTCAAATGTGGTCTCACTGGAAGCTTGTGGTGAACGCAAATTAGCGATTAGATTGGAGAGTATACAAGAGTATACAAGAGTATATAAGACTTGTGCGAGTTCATCAAATCCTTGTGATCTCACAAGTCGCAGCAGTCGCCATTTCAGTCGTATTTTGGTGTAAACAGGGCATTAGTTGTGATTATTTGGCAAAATAAAATATATCCACGGATGAGCATTTTGAAGTCAAATGCCTGCCAGTTAATATCATAGATGTAAATATTTTCATGTTTCTGTAATTATTTTGTGATGCTCCTCTGTGTAAACCATCCTTGTCTAATAAATTTGGGAATTTTTTTCCCATAAAGCCTGCAGAAAAGCAGTGACATTCACATTTTTATTTTGTGCATAACAAGAGTTGCTAAACAGTCAAAGACTGTTAGCAGTGTGGGATTCTCCATCACTGATTGGCTTTGTGGATATATTTCAGTTTGCGGAAAACTGGCTTGACATTTTTTGCGCTTTGAAATGAAAGCTGATGTTCAAGCATGCTGAAAACTAGGGTACATAGCATATTGCCAAAGGTTTAACTTGGCATGACTACCAGCCCACAAATGATGACCTTCTTGCAGTTTTGATTCAAATATTTTGAAAGTGGTGTTTATTGTGGTTGGCAATGAAACTTCATTTGTAGTGCAGTAAACTCCTTTTAAGTCTTTTCCCCAGTTGTACAAAGGCTCTCCAGCAATGTTTATAATCGGAGTCATTTCATTTATGGTAATTTATCTCTTCACTTCCTGCGCTTTTAAAATCATCACAGAGTTGTCGTGCTGTCAACTGCCAATTTTTTTTTTTAACTTGTCATACACAGGTAACGAGCATCAGGGCCACTTAACTTCCATTTTGCACCTCTATTACCACTAGTTTTCAGTGAACTGGTCTCTTTTAAATGCTTGAACGTGTTTCTTGCAGCGCCATGACAGCATTTAGCGTCTTCAGCATCATGTCAGGCCACAATTCAGCTATGAACAATCGATCTCAGAGAGCTCCTTACGTCAAGTGACTCTGCTGAAAGTAAATGTTACTTTATATACTGGAATAGGTGACCATCAGATGTAATAATGAATAATGAAGCAGAATAATGATGCCTCAACCCAGTTTAAATATTTTTTTAGCATCAATAATCATGGAATGGGCCTTCAGACACACATTCAGGCTATGCAAGCGCCAATAAAATTACTGGCCACTGGGTGGTAGCAGTGGGTATTTAAGGCAGAGCTTCACTCAGTCTCATAAATCCACGCCTGTGCAGCATTGTTAGTCTTGTTCTACGTATTCACGTTTTGAACTTTAAAGTCTCTAACCTTAGTGCTGTATATGTATAAGCCAGCACTTTATATTTTTAAGAACATCATTTCCTTTTGTTTTCTTTTTTGTAATACATTCTAACTGTAGCTATAGCCCAGTCTCTGTATTACGCATTGAGTTATTGTGAAACCTGATTGTTTTACTTTGCAGTGCCTGTGCCTTTGGCATAATAAATACAACCAAGTCCATTTTTGCATCTTTAACTTCCTGCACTCCATGTATCTGAACTGTGCATACGACACAGATGTTACAACAAAAGTATTTTTAAATACATTTTTCACCAGAAAATTATAGAGAAGTGATATCTTAGGACTCCTTTTAGACAAAAGTGATGTTGTACAATCATCACTGCACACAACTGTATATCCTTCCAAAATAAAGTATACATTGTTTACTTACAAGTACAATGGTCCAACTTTGGGAGATTTAATAACCAAAATGATTTTTGTGTGAGGACATTGCTATAAATGCAAAAACCACCTGAATGTGTTATTCTATGCTTTTATTTATTTTTTGTTTGTTTTATTTTAAATCTTCATATTTGCTATTGTCGCACCCAAGTTATTATAAGAATTATATGACGAAGGGATGCAGTCTCAGTATCTCACCAAACAAACAGCAGTGTGCAGAATCTGAGGAACAGTCCATAATTCTCATTTTTAATGGTCCATAAAAACATTTGAATTGAGGGATTGTAGTAGAATTGATTTCATTCGTCTGTTTCTTTCAGGTTCAGGGAAAACTTTCACGAAATCGCTGCTTATTCATTAGCAATTTCAGTTGCTCAATTATGTTGTCCCAGCAGCCCTCAGCACAGTCCTCTCCCTGTTCCTTTGTTTTCAATGACAGGCCCATTTCTTTCACTTTCCACTGATAATGAAAAATGGGCATTCCCACCTCCTTTGCAGTGACTAGAGTATTATTTTGTATAATTAAATATCAGAAACCACTGATTTTCCAACTCCTTGTGTTTGGAGAGTGAAGCCTTTTTGCTATTGAGTATAATTGGTGCCCACAATATGTTAGTGTTTTTAATTTTGTCTTTTTGCTTTGTATATTGGTTTTAGTCTCATTTTGACTTCAGCCTCAAGTTTCACTTTGGGTGCAGATCAAACAGGAAAATTCTGGGGGTCAGAAGGCAAAAGTTCAGTCACGTGTTTCCTTCATCCATGGACTGAGCATATAAGCTTCAGACCTGTCCAAACTACAGCACTTCCTCGCTATTATACAATAGTAAATAATTTTCAACTAAATTACAGACAATTTGTACACAATAAGATGCAAACTACGTATTTAGGGAACAACTTGCGTTTACCACAAGGCTGAAAAATTATGCAAATTAACAGGTAATTAAGGGATTTTGACCCAACACATTTACTCTCTATTTTACATCCTGATCGTCACCTTTCCAATGCAAATGAATTTTTCCTCCTAAATTGTGAAACATTGGGTAATAACCATTTCTGTGCACTGGGCAAAAGGCACTGGAAAATGGAAAATGTGGCACTGGATTCAGATGCAAAAATTAAGCTGGTTTTATTATGCCTTTTCTGTATTGTATAAAAGGCAGAAAAAGACAAATACAAAACAAACAGGAAGCAATGTTCCAAAACTATATTTTAAGGCGCCGTGCTTAAGCAATCACTATAGACCCATCTACAGCCAACATCATCAGAAGGATGTGTGCGCATCTTTGCAACGGAAGTAGCGGTCTCCCCAATTCAGTCTGTCTGGTTGTTGCGTGTACCGCTGTCAGAATTGATATTCCATTGGTGGACTCCAGTTTTACAGGATTCCGAGGGGATCACATCCGTATCATAACAATCGGCGCATCTATGGTTGCAAGCTATCGAATGCTTTGGCTGGACTGAGGACACGATCAAAAATGCTTGTGTTTTCAGTGCCCATTTTATATCAGGTATGTTATCTATTTACTCACTGATTTCACTGGAAAGGCTTGTTTATATGAAAAATTGTTGGTAAGATGTAGACACTAATTTAATGCAACTTAAGTCTGATAATTAGCATTAGCTTGTCTCACAGTTACAGACATTAAATGCAATATGTGAGAATAATGCTAAACCGAACCTGGTTTCATGTTTGCATGACAACTACGTAGTCAAACTCGCTAGCTAGCAAGCCAGCAATACAAAACAATACATACCCTGCAATGCAGGTACAATTAGCTGTCAGGACGTAGTTTTCTGGTCATACAAGGCGGTTTTATGCCCTTGTCTTTGACTAGGAAGGTCCTCTGATTTCGAGACACAAAACTCCAAGTCAGTGTCGTGGTATTTAACATTTTGCTTTTGTCTGCAAATAACGTAGTCATAAGCATCCAGTGACTTGTATGCTTATAGCCTCTCCCTAGTGTACACGCTAAGTTTCTTGATCAAATAGGTAAATATATCAGGCCACAAAATATTGGGCCACTAACTAAAATCATCAACCCACTCATTGATACCATACAGATCTGAAAGTTGGTTGCCATTTGATTGCTAATGCCCTCGCATAGCTTGACAAGCTGTTGTCCTCCGCCATACTTCCGTTGCCAAGCTGCAACTGAATCTGTCTACATCATCGTTGTTTGCAAACTAAATGGGTCTATAGTGCTTCATAAATGTAGTTCTAGAAATTTGCGAGTTAACGGCACAATGTCTGTGACAGACTAGAGCATTACAGGCTCACAATACTTCACACTGAATGAGTGTGAAGCTCTGGCTTATATAGCGCAAGTAATGTCACAGAGACGACCAGCAGATGTGAAAGGTTTTACCGAATTCGGTTTTACCGAAATTCAGAAGGTTATTGTAGAGCAATGAAACAGTACAGCTCTGTGAATGGGAACCTCTAGGTGCTGATTGTTTCGTTTTCTTCCTGAGAATGACCTTTCATAAAGCTCACTGCACACTAAGCTTAAGGACTGATAAGCTGCAACTATTTCCCTGCCGATACTCAGATTTCTTGCTGCGAGTACAAAGGTCCTGTCTGCAAACCCAAATTTTACAGATGTCAAATCAAACTTATTGTTATCTCAACCCATATGCTGTTCAATTAATCATTCGCTAAATGCAAGTGTTTTTTGTGCGTAAGCACACGCCTTGTCTTGGCACACGCCTTTTCCCAGACCACGAAGAGACTGAGACCTTGTCTTGGCTGTTGTGAAAAGATGTCGACTTTAAATTTACATTTGGTACGGTATTATTCAACTATTTTGATGAAGCATGGAACATATTTCACATCTGCTCACCGCTCCTAAATATCCAGCCCCTCAAAGGAGATAGTGTTTAGCCTGCACGTAAGTTGGCAGGTCTTATGAGGATGGCCTGGGACAAAAGGCAGAACGGAAAGTTGTAACGAAGTAGAGCAAGAGAGACAAACAGTTAAAAAACACAAAGTTAGAGCACCCCCCCCCCCCCCCCCCATTACTGCAGACTCTGTGTTAATGACTCGGCAGGAAGGGTTGAATAGTTGCTTCAATGGTCGCTTTTGCCCACCATGTTGCATCTTCATTGTTTTGTTCCCCAGAGGAAAATGGCCATCGGTGACAGCACACAGCGAAATCAATCCGCTATTGTCCATGTTGCACATTTTTCACATACCACCCACAGTGACCACTCAGGGTGTCAAAGATGCGGTGATGAGGTTTTTTTTTTTCTCCTTTTTTTGCAAACGACATAAGAGACTTGGCAACCACAGTGATAATTGCGGACATTTTTCTTTGGGATAAGACGGCAGGGTAGATCGCAGCAGGGGCGAGCCCAAGCGAGCGTCTGCTTTTCAGTCCCATGAGAGCCGCGAACAAAAGCGGCAGATTTCATGTTAAATTGCCCTCTCATTACTAGCCAGTCTTCACAATACTTTTGTGAAACAATTTCACTTTTCTCATTTTCAAATATGAGGTTTGGTATAGCCGGGAAAAACTATAAGCTGCTACAGGTGCCCGACTCTTTTTCTGAGCATCTAGGACCCTGTTAGTTTCCATTTCAACCATAATTTCAACAGTCGACTAATTAACAACTCAGTGACATCTCCAGCTCTTGAAAGAGGTGTGCTTTGTTTGGGTTGGACTGAACTCTTGCAGGATGGCACATCTCCTGGAGCAGAACTGGGTTCTAGATGGACAGCAGTGTTATTAAAGGAGGGGACCCATTTGCAGTTCAGTTCAGTACAGCACTGCAATTGTTCCCCTGAGGGAACAATACTGTCTTCACTATAGTATTCCGTCACATCCCTAGTGTGTACCCCTTTGGTTACTCTTCAAATTCAGCAACTTGTATATCTGTTAAAAGCATGTCTCCTTTGATTGGTTTACATCTCGCCTGTGCCCCTTTCCCCGGCTGTGTCTTGGTTTATTGTTACTCCCTGATGTACCTGTGACATCTATTCAAACCTTGTGCTGAGCTGCCATTTGTGTTTAGAACCAGTCAGTATTCCTGGTAGAAATTCTTTGTCTTTGAAGAGTTAAACACAGGCTTTAATGCCAGTGATGAACAGAAACTTCCTTCCTTGCCTAGTTCATTCCCAAGCCTAACTCAAGGTCCAGGATTGTGACCCCATTCTTGTCAACCGTGCCCAAATTTGTACCTCTGTCCAGTTTGATAAGAACAGCCTTACAATCATTCAATGGTCATCAGTATTGGAACACTCCATCTCCCTTGTGAACAGTTCGGCACTGGCGAAGCCTGCACTCAATCTGGCAGTCATCCAAGAAAACCCCTGGAGATTGGCTTTGTGCTGCTTCAGCCACTACATCTGAACGGAGCTGTTCCTTCTTCTTCTTCTGGGCTTCATCCTGCGGTTACCGTATTACAATCAATAAACCCTTCTATTGGATTGTACTCTGCCTCCTCACATGATTCCTGTTCTGGATCATAACAGTTTTCACATCGATATGTGTTAAAAATCAAACTTCACAATTGGCTTCAAAATTGTGAAATAAATCTAAAAGATTTAAAAATAGGAGAATGTAAAAATTTGCAATGCTTAAATAGACATTGTTTTGAGCATATATCAGGCCACCCCTGGTGCTGCCGTGGTAAATTAATATACATTCTGGAGTGCCATAATACAATGTTTCTTCCATCTAAATGTGGCATGCTTTCGCATAGCACCCTTGTGCCACATATATTATATTGTGAAATGGGACTGGGTGCAGCGTAGCCCCAAGCTGTCCATCCAGTTAACACGCAACATGAGCCAGTCACTCTTATCAGCACCCTGGACAGCAGCAATCATTGGGCACTCACTGGAGACCCTGGGGAGCGGCAGCAAGTTACCTGTCAGGCTTAACAATCGGCACTGCAAAAACAAAACAAAACAAAGAAACAAAAAAACTTCAGTATGCACTGCAATCACCACTGTGAGCAATCAGCCCAGGAATAAGCTCTGTAACCAGCACAATGATAAATCAGCCCCGGAATCAATACTGCAGTAGGTCAGCCCTGCAATCACTTACCACTGCCATCAACACTGCAATCAGTACTGCAATCATCAACAGCATTTCATCAGCCATTCATTCATTACTGCAGTCTTTGCAGGAGCTATGAAGGAAGCATCACATGAATCTGCCAGAAAACTAGAGGATCTCTCATGCAGCGGGTTTTTTCAATAATTTGCAAGTTTGCCGAGTTCTCTTTTGTTAAGCAACATTTGATACAGAACTCTTGCGCAAAACTGATGAGGTTTATTTTTGACACGTTTCCTCTCGCTTGTATTTCCAAGTACCAAACTAACAACAACACTCCCCAGTCACTATTAAACACGGTACAAAGATCCCAAGACATGAACCATGCTAAAATGGTGCCAATTATTCCATTATAATGTGCTCTACGGCACTATATCCACCCAAGGGTGTATCCAGGTTTGAAATTAGATCTCATTGCCTATTCACCTTTCCCCAGGTGAAAAAAAAGCTCACAAATTTTCCTGCTTTTTATATATTCAACTACTTTTGAGTTCATAAAAAGTACTTCTAGTGCTATTTCTCAAACCAGTTTTCCAAATTCTATGAAACTGCACTGAAGAGTTTTTCTCATAAAATCAAGTTTTCAAAAATTGTATTTGTGCCTCCTTCAGGGAGTGTGTCGTAAAAAAAAAAAAATCAGTCTGTGATTCCGTTAATGCGGAAGCTCACATTCCTTTTTTATTATGGCTTATTTCTGACCCAGGCTGAATTATTTCTCTCCTGATATCAATAGATGCAAAGACTTTGAGTTCCGGTCCTGGCTTCACCACTCTCCTGCTGCAGGTGGAGTTAGAGAGGAGCCCCGTTTGTCCTCTGTCTGGAAGACCTCCTTCATGGTCTCCAGGTGAGACTGGACAGACCATCCTGAGAGAGACTTTGCCAAGCCTTCTCAGATATGTGTCTGTCAATCCATTATTCAACTGCGAGCTATCTTTGGGATGGGTCAATGTACAGTGGCTGAGAAGCCATCAAGACAAGATACTATTTTGTGATGGGATCACACCAGCCGCTCTTCTTAGCCCATGACCTCTGGTGCACTTGCTCAGACCACACCCACCTTCAAACTCGACCGTCATTGTGATCTCAACTACACTACCTACTACCTGGAAAGTTTTCTGACTGCTTCTTACATGGATGTGATGCAATCGCGGTGACAAAATCTTTCCACAGACAGACATATAAAACACCAGGCAAAGTAATCAAAAAACTACTGCCGTTGTTCCACTACAACGGACGTTTTTGGTGCCGCATTTTGCCAGGATGACACATGCACACAACAAGACTAGCTCACACTGTTGTGAATGGTTAATATTAGCACTGGCAATAATAGTGAACCCATTTCTTTGTTAAACAAAGGAAAAAAAATTGACCATATTAGATAATGGATAATACATAAGCAACAGTATCTGTGTGTCTCACAGGAAATATGTGTGGCTTCCAGTAAATTAAATAGCTGCAGCAGCTGCTGCAGGAAGTTAGCACCTCAGTCTCACTAGATTCCCTTGTCTTGAAAAAACATAACCAATTAGAATGTCTGATTCATGCAATCTTAATCTGTCATATGTTCTTGAAAACAATAGTTTGCTTAAAATCAACAGAAAAGGAATAATGTGAGAAAGTGTTTGAGAGAGTGCAAAAAAAGAGAGCGAAAGTGAGAGAGAGAAAAACACAGAGAGAGAACGAGAGAGAGAGAGAGAGAGCGAGCCAAAGTGACAAAAGCACATATAGCGAAGCCAATTATATGCTGGCGGAAGGCTTGCACTGTACGTTACCCATGATCCCTTGACACTTCTGTGCCACTGATGCATTTTGTCTAAGAGGAGAAAGTGGTTGGTTTCCACTCAAACCATCCCTATTAGCCAATGCTAAGCTAAGCCGACAGCTTTTGGTCCAGGGAGATGCCAGGTGTGTCAACTATCCCTACACAAACTCTCACCCCCACCCTCAAGCAAACAGGGGTAGCGCAGGTGCTAGCACACACCTGCATGATGACACGACCTTCCTCTTCTGGGAATCATGCCAAGGAAACGTCACCTGTTTCAATGAGTCAAGAACAGCAGCGGCAATAACAATGAAATGCCAAGCAAAGAAGAGGATTCAATGGTAATTTGGTGACTAACTTTTTGCTGCTCTTACCTAGGACAAACCAAAATCTACACAGTGATCAAACACAGCACAAGTTCTTGTTTAGCCATATTATTCGGTTCCGCCAGTTTAGAGTGGATAATCATAACTGCAATCTGTCCAGCATCAGTGCTATAGCTACTTTATTTAGGAGACGCACAGTCACATGCTGGGGCTGGAGGAACTGCAAAATTCCAAAATTTCTGCAGTCCATCAATGCAGCTATACAGAGCAAGTCAAGAAGGCTGCACATCAAATGTAGAAAAAAGGGCAAGCATACCCCTGGCCAGAGTCTGTGTTATTAAGCAAGGAGGCAGGTGCTGTATATGTCCCTAACCTGGCTGCTTGTGTTTGGATCTATTTATTCTTGACAATTTTATCTTTCTGTTATGTCTGTCATGTCTGATTTCCCCTTTGTCTCTTTCATACAATATATGATTATGTTCTTTCTACAAGAAGAAATTTGTGTTTACAATCCCCTAAAGGAAATGTTTTATGCAAAAAGAGTCATAAAAACAAGTTTTGGGTTAGGGAGGTATTCATGTAATTGTGGCATTTCAACCAGAACACAAAGACATGAAGCTGGGTGTGAATCTCACCAAAAGGATGTTACATCACAGGCTGTGATGAAATAAGTGTGATGAAGTCCCTTCGCTGGTGCACCTTGCTCTTTAGGTATGCAGGGGAGCATTTCCTTCAGGTATTTCTGTGGTTAGAAACTCACAAAAGGCAGACTTCTGTTACATCAGCACAAGAGCTGTCGGCTCCTGAAAATAACCCACAAGAGCGCACACGAGAGAGAGAGAGAAAGAGAGGGGGAGAGAGAGGGAGTGACAGAGAGAACAGAACAGAATTGAATTACAGCAGACCAAAAAAAAAAGAGGTAAAAAGATGTCTTGCGAGACGGAGAGAGTGGGTTAATGAAACCACTGGTCTGACATATGAGGTGTCGACACCAGCTTAGCCTGACATGCCACACCGCCCCCCCAACTGACTCCCCCCGCCCCCCCAGGGTCTGCCCATCTCTAGCAGAACTCAACCCAAGGCCTTCAGGCTGGCTGTGTGTGTAATTTGCCATGGAAATGGGAGGCCTGGCCTGAATCCAGAGAATGGCAAAGAACAGAAGGTTTGACCGAGTGTCTCACTGCATAAATGTGGTCAGTCACGCACTAGCACTCTCTTTCATGCGCGCAGACACACACACACAAACACAGCGCCGCACACATGCTGCTATTGACTCACGCATGTACAGGCGTTACCACTTCGGCACAGTGAAGTTACTTACAGTACAGTGGCCTGGCATGTTGTGTGTGCATGCGTCTGAAGCAGAATGCGCATGTTTTTAAGTGAGTGTGTATTTACATGTCCATGTGTGTATGAGTGCAACAGTCACAACATGAGTATGTGCATGTTTGTGTTATGATAGGGCAGAAATATATATTTTTGGGTGGATACGTCTATATAAGTGCATAGGCACGGGTGTGCCTGAGTATAAGTTCATCTGCCAGTGAGTACATTAGTTTCAGTTTGTGTGGAAAAGAATGTGAGTGTTCATGTGTGTGCATCAGTAACAATGTATGAGCATGATGAGCGTGCGTGCGTACGTGTGTGTGCGCATGTGCGTTTGTGTGTGAGTGTGTGTGCATATGCACATGTGCGGGTGTATGAATCAGTGATAGTGTGTGCATGTGTGTGTGTTTTAGTAACAGCACGTATGTGAACACAAGCGTGCGTGTGTGTGCATATGTGATATGGAATCAGTTAGACACCAGATGCGGGAAAAGGGAATGAGGATTTATTTATAAACAAAACAAAACAGGCACGAGGGCCAACAAAAAACTTGGCCCAAAGGGTTGCAAAAAACAAACTAAGGTATGCTACACAGAGCTAAAAAACAAAGAATGCAAATGACAAAAAAAGAAAAGGCACTGGAAACTCCAGGCAAGAAGATCAAGAAAAATAAATAACAAGACTAAATATATATACGAAAAACAAGAGGCTAGGACAAGACTTGAAACTAGAAATGCTAGGGAACTATGACAACAAGAGCTTGGCTAAACTTGCACATGCAACGAGACGCGAGACACTGTCTGCCAGCCAACTTCCACCGCATCCAGATAAAGGCTTGATAATCAAGGACACATGAGGGGCAACACCTGGAGAAGCAGAAACAAGAGGCATGGCAAGATCAAGACATGGACAGAGATTGGATGACATGACCTGCTCATTAAGAGAATGAGCGTGCTCAGCTTAAGTACCAATTAAGTATGCAGTTTGGAAGCAAGCATGAATGTTAAGAACAGAAAAGCACAGCAAGATCTTGAAATAGCAAAGCAGGAATCATGACAATAAACTCCCTGTCTAAATTAGTAGTATTAGTAATGTGCCTATCTAAGAATTACACCAACCCAGTGAGTGTTAGTAAATGTTAGTAACTTAAAAACAGTTAATTGTCAATTAAGCTTAGAGAGGCCCGAATCCAGCACAGCATGGAAGGAAGGGGAAATACCAAAACCAACCAGAGCTCAGAAATGTGCAACAACGAAGGCACGGGGCGGAACGCAGACAACCGGTGGAGTGGCATGGCAGACCTGGCAAAAACAAAAACATGGAAAAGTAAAAACATGGAATGTGAAACATGAAATGCAAAAACTGTGACATGAACTATGAACTATGAAACTATGAACTATGGAATCTTGATACATGAAACTGTTAAAACCATAAACTACTGTTCTGGCCAAAGGCCAGAACCCTGGAACACAACACATATGTATGTCTTGGAAATTAAATGCTTTTATCCTGGCTGGCAGAGAGCTATACAGTGGGTGATTAAAAAAGAGAGGAGGTTCAGATCAGCAGTTCAGTGGGCAGTGAGTGTAGATCAGCATCTACACCAATCCCAATACCCCCACACACACTCCACACCCCGACTCCCACTCCCAGGCTCAACCTGACTAATGCATCACAGCACTGACTCTTCACACCTGCACCCAGCAACATCTCAAACCGACTAAAATATTTACTCAGGCCCCCACACACATATACACGCACACGCATACACACACTATCTGCAATTATAGTATGGCATATTCTACTACATAATCATGGTATTTCTGCAGTGCAGGTGATCATGATAATAGTAATGATGTAGATGATGATGACGGTGAAGAAAATGATGATGATTATGATGATGATGATGATAGTTTTGACTCACTGCTGATGACGATGTGATGATGATAATTTTGTTGATGATGATGATGATCATCATAGTTTGCTGATGACGATGATGATCATAATTTTGTTGGTGATGATGACGATGATGGTGAAGGCCAAATTTTATGACATAAAATCTTTTTTTTTTTTCAAAATGTTGTTGCGTAAAGTAGGTTTGAGCATTAAAATCGCATGGTAGGGTGATGTTAATAGTGGTTAAATCATCAAATGCATGTTAACATTTTGAAACCAAATTATCAACACAGAGGGGTTTTGTTCATCCAATTAAATGAAGCATAATTAATATGTGACAACATACATTTATGTGGCATCATCCTTCACCAGCGCTGTCATGACAACAGTAATTAATCTCTGAAATCTCACACTTCATAGGAGAAAAGTTTCCAGAGCTTTCCCCAAGATTGCATCACCTCCTGTTTTCTATTTGGTGCTAAGATAGCATTCCTTTTGTATAAAATGGCAGATTTTTTTTTTCTTGTTATTGTTGTTTGTTTGTATGTTTTTCTCGAATAAGGCCGCTTTATAAAGAAGTTTGTTGGGAAGCGCAGCATGTCGCTGTTCGTTTCCCTCGACGTGCGCCTAATGTTTCTCAACTAGTCCTTTGTTCATCTGAAGGAGGTCTGTCGCTTTCAAACTGCTCACAGCAATTTAAAAAAGGGGACAATCCCAGAATGCTTTGCAGTCTGGTGGCTTGAAACCCTGTGGAGCTTCACATGAACATCTTGAAGCCGCACATCAACTGCAAATAATCTGAAGTTTTTTTTTTTTCCTCTGAAGGACAGAGTCATCATGGGAATTCGCTCAGTTCCATGTGCCACAAAGATGGCGGTAAAGGCAGGCCGGGTTTTCTGTGGCTAAGCTGCAAAAACATCCCTGCTCCCTGCTCAGCCTTCCCAGATGATTCCTGAGGATATGTGCCCAAAGGAGATGCAATTCTGAGTAAAAAAATTGGTTGGGATGTTTTCACCTCGCAGTCTTGCTGTGAAAAACACACAGGAGAACATTCCAGAACGAGGCTCTCTTGCCAGCATTTAGCAGTGAAAGGGACCAGAGATGGAGAAATCAGATTGTAAAAGTTCTTCTCAGCATTTCATTATTATCGTCTGTGTTTGGCAATCAGCATAATTTTTCAGCCAGCAGTAAGAACTGTTTTGAGACACCAGCTGGCTGAATTCATGGAGAAATGAAAAATCAGGTTGACTTTTACTTTATAATTATAAGTCATCTCCCCAAGGTAAAGTGAAGTAAAGCTTGTCGACAGCAACCGAAAGGCTCCTTTTTCCTAAGCTTCTACCACAATGGTAGGGGTGGGCTCTACTCCTCTCCCAACTTTACCTCAGCAATGCTGGTACCCATTTATACACCTGGGTGAAGAGAGGCACTGAGAATGAAGTGTCTTGTCTAAGAACACAACATGATTGCACGGTCTGAGAATCAAACCCGGGGCAGCTGACCCGAGTCCCATCCACAAACCACAAGACCATCACGCAGACAAAGTATTCGGCATTATATTTTAACAACCATCAGAAACAATTTTTCAGCAAATTGGTAGAACTAATTAATGAAATCAGTCAGCTGTATTCTGGGTGAACAAACCATGGTGGGACTTTTACTTGATGCAGCAAAAAAATCTAGAATATACAATAATACAGTAAAACTGGATTTGGGGAGGCAGAGGTGATACCCACCTGTAATATAAGATATTCACAGGCATGTTAGAGTTCAGCTCTCTAGAAGGACATCCCGGCTGTGGACAGGGGTCGGAGGTGGGGCAAAAGAGCATTCAATCTACAGCCCCAATTCAGCAATAGTTGGGACGATGTGTAAATTGTGAATAAAATCAAAATGCAATGACTTTCAGATCACATGAGCCAATATGTTATTTACAACACAACATAAATAACATTTCAAATGTTGACACTGAGACATTTTACATTATTATCCACAAAATGAGCTCGTTTCAAATTTTCTGGCTGCAACAGTTCTCAAAAAAGTTGGGACACAGGCAATAAAGGGCTGAAAAAGCAATTAATATATTAGAGAATCAGCTCAAAGAACATTTAGCAAGTAATTACATTAGCTGGCATCAAGTGCGTAACAGGATTGCCTATAACAGGGATGTCTTAGCGAGGCTGAGTCTGTCAGAAGTAAAGCTCTCCAACCTGTGAAGGCTTGCGTGAAACAAATTGTGGAATACTTTAAAAACAATTTTCCATCAATGTCAAATTGCAAAGAAGGCTTTGAAGGTCACACCAACGGCAGTGCACAACATCATCGAAAGATTCAGAGAAACTGGAAAAATCTCTGCGCGTAAGGGACAAGGCTGAAGGACCTTCACTGTATACCCGTGATCTTCGGGCCCTCAGACGCCAAGGCATCACTCACCAGCATGATTCTGCCATTGATATTACTAAATGGGCCCAGGGATACATCAAGAAACCACTGTCAGTAAATACAGTCCGCTGTGCCATCCACAGATGCCACCTAAAACTCTATCATGCAAAAAGGAAGCCATTGTTGAACATGATCCAGAAGCACCGTCATGTTCTGTGGGCCAAAGCTCATTTAAAATGGACATTAGCAAAGTGGCAAAGTATCCTGTGGTCAGAAGAGTCCAAATTTGACATTCTTGTTGGAAATCATGGGCTTCGTGTTCTCTGGGCTAAAGAGGAGAAAGACCAGCCCACCTGTTATCAGCATTCAGTTCAAAAGCCAGCATCTCTGATGGTATGGGGATGCATTAGTGCATATGGTGTGGGACACTTGCATGTTTTAAAAAGCACCATGAATGTTGAAAGGTATATAAAAGTTTTAGAGCAACATATGCTCCCCCCAGATGACATCTATTTGAGGGAAAGCCTTGTGTATTTCAGCAGGACAATGCACAACCACATACTGCAGCTATTACAACTGCATGGCTTCGTAGTAGAAGAGTCCATGTGCTGACCTGACCTGCCTGCCATCCTGATCTTTCTCCAATTGAGATTATTTGCTGCAGAATTTTAACAAAAAGTCAGTCAAAGGAGACCCAAAACACTCCAGCAGCTGGAAGCCTGTATTAAACAAGAGTGGGATCAAATTCCAATGGCTAAACTCAAGAAACTTGTCTCCTCAATGCCCAGGCACCTCCACCCTGTGTTAAAAAGAAGAGGGGATGCTACACCTTAGTAAACAGGCCCCTGACCCAACTTTTTTGAGACCTGTAGCAGCCATCAAATTTGAAATGAGCTCATTTTGTGGATAAAATTGTAAAATTTCTCAGATTCAACATTTGCTATATTATCTCTGATCTATTGTGAATAAAATACTGGCTGATGTGATTTGAAAGTCATTGCGTTCTGATTTTATTCACAATTTACACTTTGTCCCCAACTATTTCGCAATTGGGGTTGTAATAAAAAAAAGTTCTCACAATATTTTTTATTTTTTTTTCTCCAAAGTTGCTGCAACATTGTGTTAAAGTAATATTGTTAATGTTAGCCGGTAAAGACTTGGTGATGGAGCATATTGAGGTGGGGTGGCTAAGAGAAAAGCCAATAATGTGCAGTAGATAATTAACTTCTTCCATGAGCTGTTCTTTGTCTCCATTTAAGTGAGGGTGCACTTCATTATTGTAGCAATGAAAACCCAAAAGCGAGACTCAACACACTAATTAGAGTTGGGGGGCCACGGTGTGAACAAAGTTTAATCCAACTTGAAGGTGTCCCAAGAATTCTGCTCCTTTAAGAGACTGACGTCAAGCAAATACAGGGAAACAGTGTGCTCTCAGAATAAAATGGATGGAACAGGTACCCTGTGATCTCATTAACAGTGGGGATTGTAATTCACTGTAATTTTTTTCCAAGTTGGTTCTATATCCTAGCACTTTGAGTTTGAAAGGACATAATAATGTTGAAGTGCACACACTCAGCTTTGCTGGTTTTTCATTCATACTGGATGAATCATTTGAAATGACAGAACCTTTTGTACATATTTCCAAATATACACACCCCCATTCCAAAGAAATTAGGACGTTGTGTAAAACATGAATAGTAACAGAATACAGGTAACGTGTTGCAGACATCAAATTTAACATTTGAACATTAAATATCTTGCCTTTGTAGTGTATTCAATTGAATACAGGATTTGCTAATCATTGCATTTAGTCTTTATTCACGTTTTATACAACGTCCCAATTTCATTGGAATTGGAGTTTGTAGAATAAAGTAAACATTTTTAATATTTGATTGCATATCCTTTGCATGCAATGACTGACTCAGTTCCTAATTTTTTCAAGGACTTTTTTCCCTTTAGCAGGTAAAATGAATGTTCAGTTGCATTATAACAAAACATACATCACTGAGTAATTGATCATGGTGCTCCTAGTAGATAACAGACCTCATTACCTTCTTTGTGATGCAATATTATTTTCTTGTCAGTGTTTTGTCACACAATAACTCCTACAGTATATGAAAGAGGGTTGCATAAAGAAGTAAATAAAAGGTACTTCTATGGCAGGGGTCACTGATCACATTCCGGTAGATCTACCATCCTCGAAGATTTTCATTGAAACCTGGGTAAAGTGTTCCTCCCACAAAAGCAAGAGAAACTATTTAGCTGCTAATTAGTAGGTGTGTCAGATTGAGGTAGCAATGAAACCCCTCAGGTGGTTAGATCTCCAGGAACAGGGTTGCTTGCCGCTGAAGAGACCTTTTTCTTCACCTTTCCATCAGACTCTGTCCGTCAGATTGAGTCTCTATGGTCCTCATACTGTCAGCTGATCACAGACCTCTGTGCGCGCTGGACTGAGCCCCTATTGACCCAAATGACTTAGTCATAATGCTACAATTATTAAATGACGTCCACAGCGTCTTCTTGTCTCTAAGAAAGGGCTGATTTTTTTCTTTTATAATTGATGCCTTTGTGACCCAGCAGTGCTCTGGTTATTGTTACTGCTATTACCATGTCTCTGCCACTACTACGTTTCAGCTGAGCAGAAGATGACATTAATTTAGCATTGCAGGAACGGAACGAGGGAATGAAGTGTAGATGCACGGTTAGCACTTGCCATACCACAGAAGACTCAAGTTCTCAGACTTGTGATTTCAGTCGGTTGCCGTGGGAGATTCTTTTCTTCATACTGGACGACTCATGGATCCCCATTGCTATCCACACTCCAAATCACTACCGGGGAGTCAATGATTCGGGGTTTCGCGATTCATCTTTTATTTATCATTATCCATGCCTCCTCCACTGCCAAGACCTGTGTTCACTTATTATACCACAGAGTGCTTTTGAAATTATGGCAAGCTACAGGGGGTGGTCAAAAAAATCGAAAACACAGCTATAAATTGCAGCTCGTGGAAGCTCATGATGCACGGCTTTTGTTTAAACTGGTTAATCAATGGATTGATCCATCCAATGAAGATTTTTAGAGCTGCTGTTCCGCACTTATTCACAACTATGCAAGCGTCTGTCCTTGCTAAAGCTTTGAGGTCTGACCTTATTTATTTATTTCCATTGTTGTTTCTTGGTCTTTGCATATGTTACCACCATTTTGGATACAGTTCTTTTGCCACAAGAAATACCAAATTAGTGATCAATGCACCAGTAATTCAGACACCAATTGTTTTGCAGTCATCTGGTTTTGGACACCTCTCAGGCAAGGATCTGCAGTTTAGACATAGTTTAAGCTGACGCTTACATCTAAATGCCATTCAAATTAATCGGAAAGGACTGTGTGTATGCTTTTGTAATTTTGACAAGGAGACCACAATTTAAGCCATTTTTCAGGCCTTCATCCAACATTTCCTTCACCTCCCATGACTGAGTGCGTGTATGGGGGTGTGCTTGAGTGTGTGTGCCAGTAAGTGCCTGTGCTTACGAGTGTGTGCTTGCGTGTGCCAACATCTTAGTGTTAGAGTATGTGCTTACTCATAAGTCAGTGAGCATGTGTGCACTTACATGTGAGTGTGTTAGTGTTTGTGCTTCAATGAGATTGTGAGTGCATGTGCTTAATGCGCTAGTGTGTTCCTGTCTGCGTAACATGTGGGCGTGTTGAGTGTGAGTGCGAGCGTGCGTGTTCTCTTGTACTTGCTGCCAAGTGAGAACCAAAAAACATTTTTTCCCAACAGAGTGAGTGAACCACAGGCAAGAGATAGAAATACAAAAAACGTATGCCTTTAATGAGGTCCGAGTCAAAGCCAAAAAACACAAGAATTGCCAAGCCACAATACGAAATCCAAAAACAGTGTCAACCAGACAGGCAGGGGTCAGAACCAGGAAGACAGATGAGTAAAGGTACATAAACGGAAGGTAATCGATGAACAAAGCCAAGGGTCATGCACAGGGCATCCAAACACAGAAATCGTTTAAACTAGACACAGATATAACTAGAGTGCTCGTTAGTAATCTATATACATGGATTAGTTGTGTTAGTAGACTATGTTACAAAATACAAATGTTAGTCTCGTTAGTTATCAGAACAGAAAGACGAAGGAAGTAAACGAGAATCGAAGGAATATTTTAAAGACCAGAATTCATTTAAATCACCCGCAGTAAGTGGGCACGCTAACAGGGAAGACGGACTGAACCAACTAGATCACAAGACAGGGGAGAAAAGTGCAATAGAACTGAGAAATGGAATGAACTAAAACCTGAGTATTACCATAACCAAAAAGAATAAATAAAAGACAAAATCATGAACAGTGAACATGAACATAAACATGACAACAAGGCAGAATCACAACAGTGAGGACATTTTCATATGTCTTCACAACAACAAAGGCAAATTGTGACTTATTAGTTAAGGTTAGGGGCAAGGTTTGAATTAGGAATGGCTCAGGCAAGGTTTGGGTTAGGCAAGCTGTGCTTTTTGTTAAGATTAGGGAGAGGCTGAAGAGACACAGAGAGAATGAGTGGATATCATTGTAATGTCCTCAGTAGGATAGAAGTACAAGGATATGTGTGAGTGTGCGTGCAAACATGCATGTGCACGCTCATGTGTGTGTGTGTGTGTGTGTCTGTGCATGTGTGTGTGTGTGTGTGCGTGTGTGTGTGAGAGAGAGAGAGAGAGAAACTATGCGCAGGTGCATGCAATATTTTATCCCTCATATTTCTATTCCTTAGTGGAGTAAAATGTGATATTTTAGCCCGATGATCAGGTGCTACAGCACATTTAAATTTTGTCATTTCAGATATACTTTTTTTTAAAGCAAAGTGTAATTCACCTAAGTGGGGTTTTTCAGATCACAGGCCGTTATAAAGCTGTTACTGCATTTAAAGTGGAACACAAGAACTGTCCCAGAACAGATAATCCTGTTCAACATCACTGTCATTACGTGTAATTGAGAACTAGGTCAGTTAAATGTCTCAAAAACAGTATCATTCATCAATGCTTATCACAAGGAGGATGATTTGAATACCCTATAAGTACATGAAGTTAACCTCAAGAGACCTGGTCGTAGAGAATTTAAAGTATTGTAACTGGTTTTGAATTAGCACAAGTGCCTCAGATGACAGAATGACTCACAGCAGTGCAACATTAAAAAAAAACAAAAAAACATATTAACTACTGCATTGAATATGCCTAGTTGTGGAGGTTTCAACGTAGTATAGCATTGCGTGGTTCTTGAGACTCCAACAGGTGACGTGTTTTAGGATGTCACATGAGCCGGCCTCTGTAGATTCCAGCTTTAGAGAAGAAGCTGTGATTTACTGATGTCTGCCACAGTACTGAGCTATAGAGCCATAGGAGCACAGGGTTTGAGATAAACATCAAATGGCCTGGCCCAAATGGTGGGACGATAAAGTCAGCAATCTGAGATCACTCAAGCTTCCACGCCCAGACACGTGCCTTTTGCCCATTTATGACAGATCTGCAGCCCTAAAACCCAAAACAGACATTCTCACATATTAAAAAAACAAAACATTTTTGCCCAAAATGTTCAATCGGATATTCTCTCTTGCAAGCCATATGTTACCCATTTATTTTTGACCTTTTTGCATGTCATGGCCCACTAGACGTTGTACTTTGCATCCTATTTGGGGTGAAGATAATAACTGTCCATTAGTTTGAATCGTTTTTTTAATTTCATCCAATCATTCAGTTTTACGTGTGAGAGCCTCCGGAACAATTGGCCTCCTGCCCGAATCTCAACGTTAGCTCCCTCTCATTGCAGAATGGCACAGATTTCCGCACCACACGCACAAACACAAACACACACAAACACCTCTCTCTCATATGAGCCTGCTCACTTGTCGAGTATGAATCCAAAAGTAAAGGGGAATTAAATAAACGGAATTAACCCTTTCAGCGCCAAATACTCTTTCAAAAAATTAAGAATTTAATTATCCTGAGCTGTTGAAAACCTATCACGTGGCAACTTGTTTAATAGAGCTCCCCTGCGGGAGCTCTTTTAAACAAGTTGCCACATGGTAGGTTTTCAACAGCATCTGACTTTGATATGTTACATCATTGGGCAAACATAGTTGCCCACGGCGCTCAAAGGGTTAACCCCTGTTAGGGACTACTCACATCCTAAGATAAAAACAGGAGAAAGGAAAATGAAGGCGAGAGAAAAGAGAGAAAGAGAAAAGGGAGAGGAGTTTTAGAAAAACAAATATCTGAAAACCATGGCCGCACGTTTCCTAAATGTCACGCCGCTCTCCCCCCTCACCTCCCCCTCCCAGCCCCCGCTGGTACCAGCTGCTCCCGGAGCACTCCCTAATAATGATAATTAATCTTCCGCTCAGTCCTCTACGCTCCACCTCTCAGGGGAGCCTGTGTCCCTGCAGTCTTCTCTCTGGTGCCTGGTGTGTACGCGTGCATGTGTGTGTGTGTGTTTGTGTGTGAGACAGCAAGAGAGAGTGCGTGTATTAGTGTGTGTGAGAGAGGGAGAGAGAGTGTGTGTGTATGTGTAAGAGAGAGTGTGTGTGCATGTGTGTGCGTCTTTGTGTGTGAGGGAGACTGAGAGAAAGGGAGTGTGTGTGTGTGTGTGTGTGTGTGTGTGTATGTGTGTGTGTGAGAGAGAGAGAGAGAGAGAGAGCATCTGCATGTGTCAGAGAGAGAATGTAAAAATGTGAATGTGTGCTCAAATGTGTGACAGAAAGGGTGTGTGTATGTCTGTTTGAGTGACAGCATGTGCCCATGTGTGGGACAAAGGTTGTACATGTGTATGGAAAAGAAAAGATGTGTGTTTGACAGAGAGAGAGAGAGTGATATTGTGTGTTTCTGAAGAGGTGGCCAATGCACAGTCTAGAACAGCAGAGCCAATCACAGCACTGCTCCATTCAGCCAATCAGAGGACTGCCCAGCACAGCATACCCACTCAAAGTACTACCTAACTCAGCCCAGCACAGCCAATAATCCAGTGCATGTGAGCCTTAGCACAGCTCCCCCCAGTGGTGAAAATAGTGCAATGGCAGAGATTAAGGCACATATTCAGAAACAACTCTCACACTCACCCTCCACTCACCATATAGTGAGAACGATTGAAATGTAACTGGACTGTGAGAAAGAGATCGACTTACCACTTACCGAGGGAGCGGTCCCACTCCTCGCCAGTTGCTATTCACAAACACCTCTCGAGCATAACTGACAGTAGTGGGCACTGGGTACCACAGTCGGTGCGTCGGCTGCTGAAAAAGGATGCTCAATCCTCACCCTTCAGTGCTGAATTACCTAAGCCTGTCGCAGTTTAGTTTTCTTGATTAGAAAGTTTCTCAGACTAATTGGTAAAACGACAATCATATTTATTTTTGATAGTGTTGTTATACATTGCTTCACAAAATTGAGGCGTTTCTTTCGCACATAAATGAAGACATAAAGTATCAGCATGTCTTCATAACTTCTGTGGTCGAGTGGCTCGCGAAAGGTGCAGGACAGCCCGCGAGGCTCACGAAGCAACAAGCTGTGAAACATGCCTGACATTTCCTTCTACATTCAGCAGTTAAGAATGTAGAAAAGAATGGAGTCTCGTGACTTAAAGCAACATGAGCCTCGCAGACCAATCCACACGCGCCCCACGAGCCGCTGAGCGCAGCATTTTCCAACTCTTCAGTAAAGAAAAGCACGAGAAATCCGAATACGTGAGAGTTGAAACATATGCGTCATTACTGAAAACTGGCCACACCTGATAATATTGAGAGTTTTCGGAATTTCTGCAATGGTAATTTAAATGAATTGAAAACAGGGCAATAATTATCAGTGCTCATTCTAACTTAACAAGTAGAACTGGCGACATTTGATAATCCTTTGGATTTTTGGAGTTCAAGTAAATAAAATTTTATTAAATGATTGGTGTTGGGGTCTCACATGGAGGAAAACTTTCATATGTGAGGAAATTCAAAATGGATCCCTGGATTTCCCATGACCACTCTCTGCCTGCAAGCCCCTCCCGCCAGCAGGCCAGGTACAAAAGCAGTGATCAACCATTTTATCTCTTCTCTCAGAGCTCCCCTCTCTCTCTCCCTTGGAGAGGCTCCTGGACCCCTGTGGACTGCTCAGGCTGGGGAACCCCTCCCCCACCTCTTAGGCCCAGCATAGACTGGCCATGCTGAAGAATCTGCCAGGCTACCAGGAGTACAGCAAGAGTTGAAGAAACAGCTTGCTTTTGAGGAGCAGCCAGCTTCCCTCCTCTCCCCACAGCAAAGACACGGACAGCACCAGAACCGCTCTTCCAGCCGGATCAACATCACCCGTGATTGGATCCTCCAGCAACCTCCAAACCTCTTTCCTCAACTAAGGACTGGTAACAACTGTGCATTCACAAACCTTCCTTTAAGACTAAAAGTGACTGTGTGTATTTGTTAAATGATAGTTGTTGTGATTGTTTTTAGGATTGTGTTTTAGTTGGACAGGGTGGTATTAATGTATAGCAGACAAGCTCTTGCATGCAAATAACCTCCTGTAGACTAACACGGTGCCTTTCCTGTGCAAACACACACATCTCTTCATTTTAACGTAATACACACAAACAACATTGAGCATTTTAAGTCATTTGACTCACTTTAAAACTCTAAACTTTCCATTGCTACAAAGATTTGGTCTTCGTTACAGTAGAGTTGCCTTCCCCCACTCCACATGGTCAGCAAGGCCCCCCCCCACTCACACCTCAGATCATCCCTTTGTTCTCTCTCACCCACACCCGCACGCGCGCACACACACACACACACACACACCTCCTTCATTGTGTAAATAGTGTTTAGTGTAGTTTAGATTGTGTGTTTTATTTGTTTCATTTAAATAAATATTCTTTTAAGACGTGCTGTGGTTATTAATGTTGTACAAGAGTGAACGAAAACTGCCAACCTCTTCTATAGTACTCCAAATCCTTCAATCTAACTATTGATTGGGTAAGTTGGTTACAATTATTAATTTAATTATTAATCAATTTCCAAATTAATAGCTTAGCGGATATTGAGACTGAGGTTTTATTAATTGACTATCGTTTTCCCTTCACTAAAGAGGGGTGGTGCCCTGAGGTATTCATATTAATATATAATATTAATATTACAATATCATTTTTTTTTTTGGATAGTCAAATTAATAATATTGATATCATAAGGCAAATTGCATTTTTCCCAACATTGGTGTTCTGTGCAAGGCCATTACCCCAACAATTGGATATGACCTTTTTTCAATCATTATTTTTAAGGGATGGTTTTAAGCTTCCCCTATTGCCAGCTCACCAGTAGCTACTGGTGGGTACACAAATGCTAACCTCGAGTTCACCACAGTGCAGTTCGCAAACTGAAACCAGGTGGCCAGTTAGTAAGTTACGGCATCGTTATGATCATTAGAGTTAAAATTTGCAAAGTTGCGATTGCGTCGAGCATGTGGCAGTAAATGATCAAGAGTTTCTAAAGTTTGGAACCACCTGAAAGCCATGACAACGAAATACCGGCACAAGTTAGTGCGGCTCAAGGGAGGTGTTCCCTGCACTCAACCTTCACTCGGAAAAAGACGCTATTTTCAGTGTGAGTGAGGTCTCTGAAAGCCAATGAGTGTTCGGGCAACCTCTGACTCAGTTAGTGCCAGGTTATACTAAATAAGTTTTAGTACTCTCTCGCACTCAATTAGTGCGAGTGTCGTTTCTGACTACGGGCCTAAATCTCTCTCTCTCTCTCTCTCTCTCTCTCGCCACTTACTACACTTTCTGTCCTCTCTGGCATTTCTCTCAGGGTTTCTTTTGTGCAATGGACTTTCTCCGGTCAAATGAAGAATTAAATAGGAAAAATAATAAAAGGAAAAGCAACTGATTTGTTGTGCTCATTGATAAATATGAACAGTGAGATGGCTGTATTCATGGAAATTATGAAACAAAAAGAGTCTATCTTGGGTCAGTGCGACAATGAACAGGGAAAAATTTATTAGCACAGTTAGTCTTGAAATGTCAAATTGATATTTTGCATGGATTTTATCCTTTTGAAGAGGAAAGCTGTATCATTTTATGGATGAAATTGAAGAGCACCTCACAAAATTAATGTTGGGAAAAAAAAACATAATTTGTGTCATAACATTAGTCAGAATAATGTCCTTCTGATATTTTTCAACTGTTTTTATTCGGTCAAGCTCTGTTAAATCAGCATTCAAGTTGTCACTCAGTCTAGGCAATGAGAGGCCCTTTTATGGTAAATCCCAGTAGGGTAAGCACAGAAATATAGATTGCAGGGTGTTTGAACTAAGCGCTTTTACCTCATGGAATGCTACACGGTTTACCTCTCCACTATAGGCTTTCAATTCAGCCCTAAATGTTTCTCTACTAACTTGCATCAGAATGTGATCTAGCCGTTGAAAGAGGTGTGCTTTGCTCAGGTGAAAACCTAAATGACAGTAGGTCTTCCGGAAAGATGCTGGGAACTCTTGGATCAGCTAAATGTGTCATTAAGGGGATTACACATTGAAAATGAAAACATTTTGAGAGGAATACTTTTTTCTTTCATGCAGACGGCTCTTTTGCAGTAGCCCGGTAATACCTGACTGTGCTACTTCACTTTGCTTTGTACACAGAGTCTGGGCAGACGTGATTGACAAGTGTTTAGTTCCTGGTGGGTGGGCGCTTGTCTGAAGTTTAAAATCACTGGTGTACCCGTAAACCAATCACTAATGTTTGGCGATGACGTATGCTATGCGCCGGCCAGACCGCCTAGTACTTCTGCTGTAAACACAGTCCTTCATACTAGGAATGCAGCGAAATGTATTTGGCAAAATCCCAGAGGGAATATGCTGTCATCAACTTCAGTAGATTATGTGAAGTAAACCTATGTGTCCAAGGCACACTTTCTGGTTCAAAACAAACTGATCAGTACATTAAAGTTAATACTGTACCCATACATATGCCCATCTACCTCAATTTAGCCTTCAATCATTCACTTAAAAGAACCAAAAATGCTTTTTCTGTTCTCCTTACAAGAAACAAACTGTTGAGCTATCGTTTTTCCAGCCAATACTGCTGCTATTAAAAAAAAACAAAACGTAAGAGACCAAAAACCAACGGAAGAATCAGCGAGAATAACATATTATTTACATCAGGACGAAATCTGCATTGACACGAAAATTGAACCGTTAACCATACTTGTGCTAACATAATTCCTAGCTCGCTATCTAATGTTATAGTAACATAGTTTGGCTCTAAGCGTCATGGATAATGACAACATAACAACACTGAGACAGCAAACAGATCTTGTGACATGAAAAAAAAAACACGGCTTTTAAAAAGTTTGCTGCTAACTTAAATAGTGTGAAATTTGCTGGCAATGTAACCCTAGAAGCTACAAGCTAGCGAAGGTAGCTCGGCTGTCTCTCACAGAGATGAAGAACAGGGTGCCTATTTCATATGTTCCATGATGGATATTACATAGATATGACAGCATCACATCACCGTGACAGCGAATTTAGCTTTCAATAATTTAGTGTGATGCAGTAGCAAATTTACATCTGCTACTTCCTCACCTTGAGTGAGTCAGACTGCTGCCGAATCCTTCTGTTCTAAAGCTGAAAGTACAGGTGTTGTTACTCGATCGCATACTGTTTCCCTGCCTCCTTGACCTGGTCGTCCATCAGGGCAACCAAGGGGGACACAACCACAACGATCAGCTTGCCGTTTGCCCTGCCCATTTTCTCAGCCACTAACGGCACTAAAGGCTGATAAATCAAACTTTTCCCGAAACCCATAGGAAGCAGGGCTACAGCATCATTACCATTCAAATAACTAGCCAAACATTCATCTTGTTGTGGCTTTAAGTAGCTGATACCAGGGATTTTCTCCACGACAGTGCGAGTGGCCTCCCGTGTATCTATGTCTGTCGCCATTGTTGATTTCGAAGACCACAATTTCAATCTCGGCGCAGTGGCTACGTCATGGCTCTCAGCCACGCCTTCTGTTCGCTGGTTGGCCGGAGTCTTTACAGCCAACCGAAACTAGGCGGAGCTCTTTGTGATCAGACAAAGAGGAGAAGCGAAATGAAATTAAGCGGAAGTACGCAGGCTGGTGGAGTCAGGCTACTTTTGCAGGGATTAATTCCGATAGTACGAAAATCAGCCAAGGCCAATAGGGTCGCCGATCAATCAAAGCACCCCTGATGTTTTCAGAATACAAACCCATTTCCACAAAAGTTGGGACGTCATGTAAGATGTAAATAAAAATAGAATTCAATGATGTGCACATCATTTAAATCCTATATTAAATTGAAAATTGTTCAAAGAGGATCTATCAAATGTTGAACCTGAGAAATTGATTGTTATTAGGAAAATATTTGCTCCTTTTGAATTTGATGCCAGCAACATGTTTCAAACAATTTGGGATGGCGTAACAAAAGATTGGAAATGCTTTATCATGCAAAAAAAAAAAAAAATGCACCTGAAATAGCATCTCACTGCTAATTTGATTAACTTGCAATGGGTCAATGACATGAATGGGTATGAAAAGGGCACGTCAGAGAGGCTGCATGGGAGAAATTGTTCAACAATTTATGAATGGGATCGCAAAGAAACTGGGGATTTAATCATCTTTGGTATGTAATCTCATAAACTGATTCAGAGAATAAGGATAAATCTTGGTATGCAAGGGAAAAGGCAAAAGACCTATACTGAATGGCTGTGATCTTCAGGCCCTCAGGTAGCACTGCATTAAAAACAAGCAGTATTCTGTCGTGGAAATCAATGCATGGGCTCAGAAACACTTCTGAAATCTATTCTCAGTGAGTACAATTTGTTACTGCCTCCAAAAATGCAAGTTAAGACTTTAGAATGTTAAGAAAAAATAAAAACAACCTCAATTCCAAAAAAGTTGGGACAAAGTGAAAATAAAATTAAAACGCAATGACTCAAATCACACCAGGTAGTATTTTATTCCCAATAGAACAGAGATACCATAGCAAATGTTGAAACTGAGAAATTTTACAATTTTATCCACAAAATCAGCTCATTTCAAATTAGATGGCTGCTACAGGACTCAGAAAAGTTGGGACAGGGGCCTGTTTACTATGGTGTAGCATCCCCTCTTCTTTTTAACACAGAGTGGAGGCGTCTGGGCATATAGGAGACAAGTTTCTTGAGTTTAGCCATTGGAATTTGAACCCAGTCAGCCTCTCTAAGACATCCCTTTTATAGCCAATCCTATTACACAGCTGATGCCTGTTAATTTAATTACCTGCTAAACGTTCTTTCATCTGATTCTGTGATATATAAATTGCTTTTTTCAGCCCTTTTTTGCCTGCGTCCCAACTTTGAGACTTGCTGCAGCCAGAAAATTTGAAATGAGCATCTTTTGTGGATAAAAATGTCTGTTTCGACATTTGAAATGTGGGTCAATCCATGTCAATTCAACAAATGCCTCCCACCTGACCACCTCAGATTTGTCTAAAAAAAAAAAAAAACAAAACAAAAATCCACAGAAAGGTAATGTACTTGTGTGCCAAATTTCAGTTAAATATGTCTATTACTTTTGACAGAAAAAAAAAAAGATGGTAGTGTTGTGCGAATTTTCACACTCATTTTTGCAACGTGTGACAGTCTGTACAGGAACCACTTGCGAGACAGGAGAAATCCAAAATAACCAGACTTTATTAGAGTAAGGAGAGGAATCTCCAACAGGAGGCAGGTGACAGCACACAATACAGGAGACAGTCTCAGAATCCAAAGGACGATAGCCGATTCGGGAACAGGGCAGCCAATACCCAAATCCAGGGCGTGCAAAAAAAGGTTCGGTGCCCAAAAATAGTAATGGCAGGCTACAGTACACAAGTCGGCAGACAGTCTCAAAATCCAGGGGGCAAAAACAGGTTTGGTAACAGGGCGGCAAAAACAAATCCAGGTCAGGCATAAAGAGAGGTACGGTACACAGGAACAGATATGGCAGAGACAGAGGCATTAAACTGCTATTGTATGCTCAATTTGTAAATGTAAATTTGGGGAAATAAACTATTTCTAAGTCCTCCAATGCCATCCAATGGTTGAGATTAAGGCAGAGGTGGGCAGCGAGGGCCGTATCTGTCCCTGGTTTTCACACCAACGCCTGGTCTTTAATTAGTTGATTGTCTCAATTAGCCAAACCATTTATGAAATCTGACATTTCATGTGCATTTCTTTAAATTATCATGAAACTACAAAGACTAGTCTTGCCTCCGTTCATAAAACATTTTCCTTTGATCGAATCATTGCGAAAATATATATTTGTGCATGCAATCAATTAACTCAATTAGTCAGGGTAATTGATAGGAATAAAAACCTGCATACACACCAGCCCTCCAGGACCGTGATTGTCCACCCCTGGATTAAGTCATCATTCATCGGTTTTGCTAAATAAATTTCATATATACAAGTTCAATATGGCATTTCCTGACCTATATATGGTACTATAACCAATGTATCTATATAATGCAGATCTTTTAGTGACTTTCTGTTATCTGATGTTATGATTACAGCCTCAGAAACTCCTGCAATATGCAAGGAATAACATAAAAACGATACAAAGAGCGTTTACAAGGCATTACTAAAAAATTCATAACTATTTAATGAGGAGTTGCACCACAACCACCTTTGAAACAAAGATAGTCAAGAATGTAAGCTTTAAGACGGTGAAGATTTCAAGAATTTACATGTTGTCACACCTCGGAAATTTGACATCAAATTGTACCAATAGCACTTTGAGTGGAGAGCTCTTGCCCAGAAAAAAGAGCTCTCTACCTGCATAACTTTGGTCATAATTGGCCTTCAAAGTTGGTATCACAGACAACTTTGTCATATAAATTAGCAATTTCAAACAGCCACAGCTTCCTAATAAAAACATATTTGCCATTGAAAATTTGTTTCACAAGTGTACTGTGCATAGATACTAGACTGTGGAAATTTTTGCGCCCATGGCATTGATATAACTTCAGATTTTGCCTCCTAAATATCCACTTTTATTTAACATTGCAAAAAGGACTGTGAAAATCAGCAAAACGTTGCCATCTTTATTTTTTTGTCAAAACTAAAGAAGATATTTAACTGAAATATTGCACATATCCTATTAAGTACATGGCCTTGGTGTGAGAATTTTTTAAAATAAACCTGAGATGGTCAGAAGGGAAAATTTTCTGAAATTTGTTGAATTGACATGGAATGACCCATGTTATCTATGTTCTATTGAAAATGACATATAAGCTCATGTGATCTGAAAGTCATTGCATTTTGATTTTATTCACAATTTACACTTCGTCCCAACTTTTTCGGAATTGGGGCTGTAAATAAACAAGATCCAGAGACACTGGGCCTACGATCATTTATGATGGCCTGAGATAAAGCGGGAAACTGTCCCTGTGGTCTGACCAATCAAAATCAGAATTTTTTTTAATCAAGGATGCCATGTCCTCCAGGCTAAGAGGGTGAGGGGAAATCCAGCTTTTTATAAGTACACAGTTCAAAAGCCAGTATCCATGATTGTATGGGGGTGCATAAGTGCACGTGGCATGGATAACTTGCACATCTGTGAAGACAGCATTAATGGTAAACAATATATACAGATTTTATTTTGAAGCAACATATACAGCCATCCAGACATGTTTTTCTGTTAAGGCTTTGCTTATTTCCGCTAGAGAATGTCAAAACCACAACACCATTGGTCCATAGTACAACAGTAAAAGAGTCTGGGTACTAAATTGGCCTGCCTGCAGTCCAGACGGGTCACCCATTGAAAAATTTTGCGCAGAAATGTGACAAAAGAGTCTGCAGAAGTGTTGAGAAGCAAAAATCTAAAATCTAGCAAGAATGAGAAAACCTTTTGCTTTCATAATTACAGTAATTGGTCTCCTCAGTTCCAAAACACTTACAAGGCATTGTTAAAAGAAGAGATGAATCAACACATGGTCCCGTTATAATAATTATCATTCAATGTAAAGAGAACAAGGAAACCAAACCCTAAGGTTGTCCCTTTAAAAATAGACCATCCAATCTCTAAAGTTGGTAATGATTTTTTACAGACGTAGTCTGCATATGCAGGAGCCCCAAAGAAGAGACATATTATCCATACTAGCTGTACCACCAGGGTTTGGGGGAGCCCCATTTTCCAGTGTGTACGACAACTAATTCACCACTTACACACGCATAAATACAAGTGTGCTGCAGTGCGGTTAATAACAGGGTTACTGTGAAAAGCATAGCTGTTGTGCTAGCCCTCCTCATTTATTGTCTCCTCTTTCTCCATGACTGCTATAACTGGATCACTTAAAATGTTGGTTGGTAGCAGCAGCAGATTTGGTGGAATGTGAATTTTTGTCATTGACACCATGATAATTAGGTTCTACACCATAGAATGCATGAGCATATGCTGTTAAAGCAGAAAGGAGCTTTGCTTTTGGAAAATACAGATTTGCAGCGTCCAAGGATACCAGCGTTCATCACCACCAAAGGCCGCTGTGATTCCATCCGAAAGGAAATAATGACCACGTTTGATAGTTCACGCCTTTGTGTTGATCACTACCTCAATCAGCGAGCTCACAATTCAGCGGCCGTATGCAGAAGGTCAAAGGTCAAGACACATACAGGCGATTCCACATTTGTCATACAGACATTCGCAGAACATTTATGATTCTGAACAGTTTCAGGCTTCACTTGGAGAAAATCATTTGTTACCAAATGAGAGACCCTTAACCCTGAATGAGTATGCCTAGGAACTCCCAAACCAATTTTTTCATTATTTACGCAAATTTGGCCAAAAAAAAATTTGTCAAACGGACGCAGAAAGGCATTTTTTAAAAAATATAACTAAAAATGAAAAAAATCTGTGAGTTGATACTGAAAAAAATCATGATATCACTATCATTTAATCTACAGGTAATTGCTCAGAGGAAATCCTTTCTCAAAGATATTTTAGCTTTCCATGAAGTATTGGGAACATTTAGTCAAAAAAAAAGTAACTGCCGTATGGACAAACAAAAATCTGTCAAACGGATCTTTGTGATTTTTTTGGAATTTAGCCCTAAATTTAATCTTTTTTAACAAATTCAACAAGGAAAAAAGATTGCAGAATTTCAGAGTTTTATTCAAAATGAAAATCAAGAACACTCAAAATACACCACACACGCAGTTGTAAAACCAGCAAAAGCTGCACACTTCTGGCTTCATCACACACACCTAGTATCCTGTACTGACACTTTGTATGAAGCATGAAATTGCTATAATGTCCAATAACTGCTGTTCATACCAGCTCTGAAAGAGGGAGTAGACTCTGGTCTTGCAACTTTGTTTGGCGTATTTTATTCCTACACAAGTAAAAATTGTCTTATGGCCATATATTGTACGGATATCAGCGAAGACAAAACAAGTAACTTTGAAAACGCATCAACAAGAAAAGCTCAGTCAGGTCAGTGACTTTTTGAGATGTAACATTGAATGGCCAATGTAACAAATCAAGTTTAACAAGAAACAGGTATGGGACGGAGGCATAGAAATGCTCGTATGTCACTGAGTTAAGTTTTTGGTTTCACTGCAGAAAAGATAAGTACCAATTTTCATTTACAATAATTGTACAATTTTGTGGTGAATGTTTTCCAGGACTCAGGCACACATTGTAAAAACGATTCAAAAAATGCACAACCAGTGTCAGACATGGCATGTCCTCATGGCATTATGAAGATCTAAGGATGGAGTCTGAGTATTTCCATGATCCAGACTTCTGTAAACACTACAAACATGTCAATTACCAACACTATGACCTTTCACAGGAAAAAAATGGGGTTCGTAAAAATGTATGCCTGTTTTGAGTCGGGGGAGGGAAGCCGATGATTGATGAATTTCAAATTTCAAAGAGCACTGAAAACCAGGGCCAACCGCACAGAAACTCTGAAAAGCACTGACAACGCTATCAGGATTTTTCAACTTAAATAAAGCACTGTTGTTATCGTGCGATACACTATCTTGGATCGCCCCCCTTTTCCCAGCCCAAATTAGCCATAACAGTGGATAGTGACAAAATATAACCAATGGCAATGGACGGAGGACATCCATTAGTTTTATCGTTGAAGTTGAATTTAGAAGGGTAGTTAAAAAATCCCCTAGTTATAAGCATTTTTGGTTGTCAAATTTAAATGACGAAACGTTTAAGGTCAGCCTTGTCTTGCACAGGAAATAAGTCTCCAGAACCCCAAAGACAAGATGACATGTTTTTTTTACCCTAAAATACATTGTCGAGAGCTTGAGACAGGTGATCCTGCTCCATTCCAGGACCTAAGCATTAAACACTGCCCCTAGATTCAACTTAGGGCACCTTCAAGATAAAAATCCAGTGAGTTGAACAAAGGGTACCCCAATATTCTAACTCACTATAAGTGTAAAAGCAGTTGTTTATAAACAAAGTGTAATCTCACCAACTGCACAGAGCCCCTCACTGAGTGGAGTGACTCAGCCCTTTAAGTCTTCTCATCTTCCTTCCAAGATGTGCTTTTCATATCAGATCAATAACCTTTCAGTTCTAGACATCTTTATTAAATCTTTTAACACCACAAACTTGCCCCAAGATCACTAATACCTACCTCTAACTGAAGTTTGAATGGCAAATTGGAAGTTTGTCTTTGAATGACACAACACAATTTAGAGTGACCTTGACCTCTTAGCAGCTGCTGCCCTCTATTGATAACTTACAAAATCAAAGCAGCCTTTTGTTTCATTGAATATCAATTCATTTGTACGAAACGCCAGGAGTTCATGTGTCTGGACATGCTGAAAAAAGGGCAATTCTGTGAACTGTCGTACGGACAAATTTTAATATGCAAATAATGAAGGGCTTACCAACAGCAGCCAAAGTTGGCAAAGTCAGACTCATTCTTGATGAAAATACAAAGAGGATTTACAGTCACAACCAAAAAGCTTTAAAGGTGTGGTTGCTATGAAAATGTTTTTGTATTTTTTCTGTCGTACGAACATGACACAAAGTCATTTCTTAGTAACAAAACTTTTTTATTGAAAAAATACAGAAATTTGCGACAAACCCGAACTCCCATTTCCTATCGGCCTCTGGCAATTACTCATAGTCAAAAACAATATAAAAATTACACTGAAGGAAAATGATGAGATTTTTAAAAATAAAATTCCAAAATCATCAAATTTTGAGAAAAACTTCACTCTTCCAAAAAACTAACTGAAAAACACATTCAGAGTAATTTTTTTAAAAAAAGTGTCATATTATTTTATGAATCCAAGATTCCCAGCTACATTAAAAATCAATTGGTTTGCCATTTTGTCCACCTTTGAATATCAGTTTGCTTGTCCACCTTTGTGTGGAATCGGCCATAAACAAATCAGTGTTTCCATTGCCGCGATACTTTGCAACATTAGTTTGTTAGCTAATGAGCCAATGTTGAATAGCTACTCAGAAGACAGTGAATTTAAAAACCATAGCTACGAATGTGATCGTCTGTGATTCAGGGACTGAGTGTCACAGTGATGGAGTTAGCTCAGTGCTAACGTAATGGGAATTAGCATTAAGGCACTGATGGGAATTAAGTTTGTTTTCTATAAAATTATGTGATTCAGTTACGCTGCCTAAAGCTTGCAACAAACGAATTCCATAACTTTCATTTGACGCACCCGCCCGTGTAAGATCCTCTAAATCGAAAAATTAATCCAAACAATTCTTCAATTTAGGTATAAGCGGACACATACCAGTGCATTAAATACCCAGTTGTAGACTGATACAAGGGAGGGATGTGTTGTCATCTGGACCTTTTGACTCCCAGTTTCTTCAATATTGGGTGTAATCTGTATGTGAAAGGCTCTTTGCTGGCTTTTAACCTAGTCAACATGCTTCTTTGTTTGGCAGTGCTCATACAATATTTTCACTCCATGAGAAGCATAATTTATCAGGTCCAAACATATTTTGCACAGGGCTTTTCCTGGCATCTTGACTCTTCATAAAAACTCACCTAATGATGACACTGTACCATTCTCTGTGACCTCTGATTCCATCCCGGCCCATTTGAAACAGTTCTTCTTGTCCTTGTTGATCTCACGAATGCGATCATCATCTTTCCGTTCTATTGCATCGGCCATGTTTCAGACCAAAAATTTTGCATGCACAATGTTTCTTAGCGATGGCAATTTCGACAGTTAAGTTTGATTCATTCTGAACATGGCCGACACTACTGGGATCGGCAGTGATTTTAAAAACACTTTTGAGACTTCAGTCACATGACCAACTAACATTCGTCCACAGTTCATTTTGCTGTAGACTTTTAAAACTTGTGTAGTGCCATCATCTCCTCCCTCCAAGCAGAGTAGCACTTTTCATCAAGTGATTGTCGTTTAAACGACAGATTGACTGTTTCGAAACATTTTGGAACGTTTTGAAACAATGCGATGTTTGTGCGAAAACAATGTTTAAAAAGTTTTGAAACTGTTTCAAAGGTCTGAAATTGCCATCTCTAATGTTATTTCTTTGCAAATGACTGTGCTTCGATTACTTCATGGTAGATGACTGTTAGCCTCTTTTGCTGTGATTTTCGGTGCCGCATCGAACGCTTCTGCCCCATAGACAGCAGGCAAGCTCTGGTCACACAAGTATTGCAGCAACTTATCTTTTTTCCAGGCACATACAGTATACCACTGTAAGACTGGTTTGCCTCCATGGTGTAAACACCAGTGGGGGCATTTGTTTATGTACCTTGACCCAAACTCTCCTGACATGCGCACTTGGAACCATAAGCTTGCTTATTATATAATGGGCTCTAATTTCGTAGACGTGGCGCAGGCGCAGCGAATGGGGGGTGCGCCGCGCCAACAGGGTGTGTCCAGGCGTATGTGGCAATTTCGTGCCTGGCGTAGCCTGGCGCAAGTACTCCTCCGTCCCACCTCTGCCCCTCCTTCCAGCGCAAGTTGGCAAAGAAGGCGACACAGCCGAGTCAAATCTTGCTCATTGGGAAGAGAAACAATGGATAGCGTGTTCCTACAATTACAAACTGTTGCTGCTTAAAATTTTGAGATTAACATGCATGGACACATTTATTTTCAATATTCGATCTTTACCCAGTATGTGATCATAGCAATCAGGCTGTATTCCTTTTCCCCACTAAAGATGATAAAACCTAAGTGACAATAATAGTAGCCCAGTATTAAGCCGCTTGTACACTGGACGCGAAACAAAATTTTTCGCTCCACAGATTGCATTGAACGCAGTGTCTTGTGTCCAAAAGTCTGACAGGGTTTTAATATATCTCCGTGTCCTAAAGTCTATTATTGTTTTTAATGTCTTCAAATCTACTGACTCTTTTAGATATGAAACGTGAATGTTTTGATAAGAGAGCTTAGTTCTTCAAAATGAGTACCAAGAATTTCAATCAATGTTTCTGTGTAAGCTCTGCTCAATAAAGCGAGTTGACACTGGCGCGAGACAATGTACAATAATGTACAATGACTCCGTGTCTGACAGCAAAAAAAAAAAAAAAGAGGCCGATTAGAACAGATTGATGACGAAATAAATAATAAAAATAAACATTTTAAATACAGAACATCCAATGAACACTGCGATTTATTTATTTGCGGGTCATCTTTTGGATGTTCCGTGTGTTGGTGATATATTTTATTCTTTATTTCGTTATAAATCTGTTCTCATATCAATACTTTTTGCTGGCTGCTGGACATGGAGTATTTTGCATTTCGTGTCGGACAGTCTTCATTGTGCATGCGATAATTTATTCACTCTGTCAGTGGTCATGGAATTGATTTGCTCACTGACTACAAGCACTATTTTATCTCTGCTGTGGAAATAAAGCGTGAATCTGTTCGATCCATCTGACTAATTTTCAAAAGAAAGACCGAATAAAGACTGCTGTCTATCTTCAACGGAAGAAAACAGATGAATAGGCTAATAAAGACCAAGAAAAGTCGATAGCTATCAATTTGCATTCTCTGAAGGTCGAACACAAACATGGCCAAGTTTGCACGTCTAATAATTCCTGGAATACTTGGAAAAATTAGAACTTTTATGACTTTCGGACTCCGAGCTATATTAATACCCTGTCCGACTATCGCGTCTTTGCATTGACTTTGCCTGTAATCAGTCGTGCGAAAAAAAATTGTTTAGTGTCCAGTGTGCAAGTGGCTTTACTGAGCACAGAACGCCAGCATGCTCCCCCTACTACGCCGCCACACCCATCTCGGCGCACTTTCGTCTACCAAAGACTGCACACCTCACGAAATTACCACTGCACGGGCTGCGCCGGACGAAATTACCACTGCGTGAGCTGCGCCACGCTACGCCACCTGCGCTGCGCCAAGAAATTAGAGCCCAATGTGTCTTGTTACAAAGTTTGTCAATTGTGAATACATTTGTCACATTAGATGGTAACTATGCCTGTTTAGCTTGAAAATAGGCATTAGACCATCTATCAGAAGTATTGCTGAGCTCAGTCTTGGTCTTTAGGATGCGTTCTGAAAAAAGTTTGCCCTCCGTATGGAGTCGACTCATCCTCGAGGAAATCATGTGATCAATCAATCTGGGAAAACATTACTTGTGCCCATCCCTGGGGAAATGTTGCAATGTAATGAGCGAATAAACACACAGCATTGACATATTAATTCTTTTTTCATATTTCAGTAATCTTTATGTGCAGAAACAATATAATCAATCACATAATACTGGACCATTTTTACAGTTCCCATTAAATGTCTCAAGAGAGGCTCTCAGGAGAACTCGTATCCTCTTCAGGAAAGCCAAGCTCCCCACAGCTCCCCTGTAATTCGAACCATGTGTACCATGTCAGGGAAAAATTTGACAACCTATTTGGAAGCAGGCAGTGCTTAATAATAATAATAATAATTATTATTATTATTATTGCATTTTATGTACATGCATTGTTTAAACTATAAATCAGATACCAGACTTACATACTGTCTAGTAAATACTGCTTTGTGGTAAAGGTGTACTTCCCTAGTTTAAAAAAAAGAAACACTGAATGATATTCCTAGCCATTTTATACTGTTTGAGATACCGGACTTTCTATCATATTAGTTTGGAGAAAAAAAAACAGGCAAAAATTGAATGGTTAAAGATTTCAACTTGCTTGATTTTCTAAAATATTTTGAGCTCATGCATATACTCCAGATTAGTGATATTCCCTCCACACCTGTTGTTGCTCATCAGCCAAAGTCTCCAAAATTTGAATACATTTCCACCAGATTAAGCTTACAATGGAACCTAAATTAAAGAGCAACTCTAGCAGTCTCTCTTACTCGCACTGGGCAAAATACCTTAGAATCCAGAGAAATTTTGGCCCTGTACATTTCGTGACACGCCGCGTATTCGGACGTATCCGGCGGAATCCGGGCGTGTTTTGAGTTAAGATTTGTTTATCACATATCCGGACCATATTTACAGTAATGCATTTTAAGGCACATAGGTTGTAAGTACCGTAATACAATATTTCCAAAGCAGCAATGTCAAACAAATAATAAGATGCCTTTTAAAAGAGTAACCTATTCAAGCCTTTTCTAGAGCTTTTACTGTTCTTGTCCCAGGATGAATTTAAAGTGCTATTCACTTCTATCAACAACAAAATATTTGGCATTGTATTTGTTTAGTTTATCACGGATACCTGTCCAATTCCAAAGGATGTTTGACGCTATTACAGGCTGCTTCAAAGCATGCCAGTTTGATTAAGCCTATTTAACTGGTAAACGGACGGTTTAAAGAATCTAACAGCAGATTAATGTGACACCACCATTAAATGAAATGGACTGAACAAAATACCTCGGAATCCGGAGGTATCCTGACGGCGTATATTACATGACAAGCTGTGTATTCGTACCGTAGCCGGCAGTACCCTGATTTCTGATTTTCCGGACGTGTTTTGACTTTGAGTCAAGATTGGTTTATCAAGCATCTGACCGTATACAGAAACACAATTTAAAGCACATGGAGGTTGAATACCCTAATGCAACAGGGCATAATTGTATGAAGAAATGTTCTTTGTGATTTCCCCATTTGTGACCTTTTTTAAATGTCTATTCCAGGGGCGTCACCTTTTCTACTGCCTGTACCCCAGTATGAATTTGAAGTGTCATTCGCTTTCATCACTAACAAAAAATTGGCATTGTATTTATTTGGTTTATCACAGATGTCTGTCCTATTCAGATGGATGTTTCACTCCAAATAAAAGTTATGTGCATAATGGCCTCCAATTCAACTCCTAAACTTGTGAATTATAAGGTTTATGTCCTGCATCAATTTCAAAATCATCCCGTTAATCATTATGTTTCATATTAATCTTTTAAAATAATTCCAGCTGGGACTGTGTCTGTGGAAGACTGAGGGGGGTTTATGATGGCCCAAAACAATCAGCATAACTCTGGCGACGTGAGGGGGGTAACTATCACAGTTCCACCCCCCCCCCCCCCCCCATGGAGAATGCCGCCTGGATTAAAGACGTGATTTGGCTTAAAGCAAAGACAAACAATCCATTCTGGGAAGATCGTATCCAATCTCTCCCCGTGCACGTCAGTGCGTGTGTAGTAGCCTCTTTAATTATGGAAGATGTGTAATTGGTTTAACTTTGATTTGTTTGATTTAAGCTCTTGCCTACCTGGTGAATCAATTATTGTTATTCCTTTAAACTTGCGTGGTCTCAGTGACTCTTAACACTTGTACATTCTTTCTAGCCACGTTGCGGCGGATGCCTAGGGGTTTAATCCCAACCGAGGAACGACTGGCCAGCAGCCTGGTATGGGAATTAGTTTTATTAAGTTGGAGAGACAATCATCATCTACTTATATAAAGAGTTTATGTATTGTCGGTTCTGGGATTTTAACCTTAAGGAAACCCATGGACGAAAAGTTGGTTATCTGTTAAAATTCCCTGAAGGAACCCATGTGTGTGCATGGATCTGGGTTCACAGTATTCATGCCAAAGGATGTGGTTGCTGTGATGTTTGGCTTCCATCCCCCGGTATTTCCAACAAATTTAGGATTTGGTGATAATGCTATTACCCGGGAGCATATATTTAGTGACGGTGGTTGTCTCCTAGTTCGAGGTGTGGTCACTTCAAGATCCATTACATTACATATTATTACAGGTTCTTAGCAGACGCTCTTATCCAGAGCGACGTACAGAAGTGCACAAGATCAGTACAAAAGTGCAGATCCACGCATGTTTTCCCTAAATTATAAATTCTGATTCTAATTTGGAGTCAGATATTTCATGAGAGTATAACCAAATTTAGTATTCTAAATTTACTATGGAGTCAGATTAATTGTAACCGTTGTACTTTTGTGCCCTGCCCCTTGAACTGAGAAAATTAATTAATATTATTTTAATTTTGCCTCACAACAGCCTGAGTACACGCTTGAACCTTTCCTCCCAGCTCTTCCATCGTTGGTTTAGCTGTGTGAGTTTTACAATACTGAAGTCTATATCTTTAGTGACATCAATATTATGGAGCATAATGGGCATATGCATAAATACCAACCTGGGCAGGATGCAGGTGGTAGAAAATATACAGAGATATGAGATATGACATGAGCCCGGATATGGATGGTATTTCCTGGGACGTATGCGGAGTTCGTATCTGCTCCAGATACTGACGGGAATCTGTTATCTGGGTGTGTGTACGGAGCCCGGATACGACACGTATCAGAACAGTCCCAATCTGGAGTCGGGATACCCCCAGATATGAGACATGTACAAACCGGTATCCAGAGTGTATCAATCTGTATATCCCCAGATACAGATAATATACAAACGTATCCGAGTCGCGATATATCCGGAAAACCGGTGTTTGGCAGACTGATCTGCACTCAACATTTTTACTAAATGGGGTTCAGAGTTTAACAGACCCCAGGAAGTGCACTGACCTGAAAAAAAATTTTGGCCACGAGATAAAAGTAGTTCCCACGATTTCGTGAATCGATGGCCACAAGTTATAACGCGTTCCCTCAATTTAATTAAATCCTTCCCACAATTTAGCAAATTTGTGGCCACAAAATACAACTCATTCCCACAATTTAGTTAACTCATGGCCACGACATATAACTCGTTCCTTCAATTTTGTGAATTTCAATTGAGGGAACGACTTGTATCTTGTGGCCATGCGAAAGCTAAATTGTGGGAACAACTTGTATCTCATGGCCACAAAATAGCTAAATCCTGGGAACCACTCCTGGCCACTAGGTGACATTTTTTTCCATTTTAGGATGTCACCTAGTGGCGGGAGATGTAGTTTTTGGAGAAATCTATCACTTTGGTTGAAAAGAATTTGTTTTCACAAAACACATAGCAAATATACGTCTTAGGACAAAGTTCTTAGATAGGATTATTTACTTCGATCCCTAGAACACGCATGATTAAAAAAGACCAGAAATCAACAAAAACGTATTTTACCAAAATGCACCTGTAATATTACATGCTGTTATGCACAGATGCAGCAGCCCCAGGAAATCTTCCCACAACCCCCCATACACAAGATACAGTAGAAGGGGTGGAAGGTGAGCACTATAGGCTACAAGATGATAGATAGCCGACAATAGTGCGTGAATAATAAGCTTTGGGGTGAAGATTTCTGTAAACTGAATATTCTTGCAAACTTGCCAGGCTACCTTTGTGCGCAATTATTGAAATGAACAGAAAAACTGGCACACTAAGACAGGTTTGTGAGTTAGGTTTATTTAATATGCAAAGTTGATGTTTCCTATATCCATGCCCAGCTCATTCCAATCAGATAGTTAGCCTGTATCACAACTATGTGCTGCCAATGTAGCTATATATGTGCGTGTGTGTGTGTTTGTATGTGTGTGTGTGTGTGTGTGTGTGTGTGCGTGTGTGTGTGCGTGTGTGTGTGCGTGCGTGCGTGCGTGCGTGCGTGTACGCGCGCGTGTGTGCCTATGCTATATATTGGGGGGGGCAAGTAGGGCCCAAAATTGCTAGCAGCGGCCCTGTTTATAACTACCAGCAAACCAAGGGATGATCAACATGTTTTAGCTTAACTTTTTGGGAGCTTTCAGGTTGTCCATCTTGTATACAGTCAGTCCTTTGAACACAGTTGACACCTTGATTATCGGTAAGAATACAACGTGATAAAACCAGAGAATTTCTAAATTCTCTCATACAGAATGTAGCAACTCCAGAACCTAGCATATTAAGACAAAGAGGACAGGATTGGGAAGGAGGGTGTGTAAGTGGCAGGGTGTTTAGCTACCCAAATTATTCTTACTTATGATCTTTTATGCTTTGATCTTTCTTTCATTGCTAAGGTAGGTATTGGTGAAAACTGCCAATTTTGTATGAGCAATGAGTGCATGGGCAGAGTGTGAAGGTAGATAAGTTACATATACAGGGGGCCAGGCCATCCACTCATTTCACTTAGAGTGAATGAAATGATTGGCTTGATACTTGAAACTGTCCTGAAACCACTACATGAACCTGATTTCACTTTTTTTGTATTAGACCATTTAATTTATTGCAAATATATACTCAGCAACAAAAGTTTCTGTGACACCATTTATGTGTATGTTATAAATGACACGCAAAGATCTCAATGCAATCAATATGTTTATTTAACAGGAGAAACACTGACTTTTCAGTGCCAACGTCACTCAAAACGAAAAATGTCATTTTCATGCGTCATGAAGCACTTGTCTGACGTCTAACCAATTGTGACCTTCACACTTCAATACCGGGTGTGACTTCCTCGTGCCATGATGCAAGCAACGCATCTCCGGCGCATGGACCGAATCAGATGTGCCAGAAATTGCTGTGGGATGTCATTCCAAATCTGACGTAGACGTTGTCGCAATTCCTGGAGTGTAGCTGGCGGGTTATCCAACCGCCGCAAACGTCGATCCATCTCGTCCCAAAGATGCTCGATTGGGGACATGTCTGGGGATCTGGCTGGTCATGGCAGGACATTGACATGTTGTTGCATCAGATACTGCTGTACAATCCTTGCAACGTGTGGTCTGGCGTTATCATGTTGCAGCGTTATTCCGGGACCATGTTGCATCAAAAACGGTACCACCAATGGCCGTAGCACTTCATCACGATATCTTTGACCTGTCAGATTTCCATCAATAACAAGCAAATCTGTTCTGTTTCTAGCCGTGATTCCTCCCCAAATCATGACACTACCACCTCCAAAACGATCAAATTCCTGAACACAGTTGTTGGCATAACGTTCTCCACGTCGACGGGATACACGTAAACGACCATCACATCGGTTAAGCATGAATCTTGATTCATCAGTGAAGAGTACAAGATCCCACTGACGTTGGATCCACCGTCGATGTTGTTGTGCCCACTGTAGACGCAGTCGTCGGTGTTGTACTGTGAGTATTGGACGTCTTGCTGGCCGACGTGGGACAATGCCAAAATGACGGAGACGGCAACGGATTGTCTGTGCAGACAGTCGCCTCAAAGCAGGTATCGTTCTTGCAGTTATGGTTGCAGGTTGGAATCGATTTCGGAGATGGGTTGTTCGAATCCAGTTGTCCTGTCTGGGAGTGGTTACTCGTGGACGGCCGCTGCGAGGACGGTCTCTGACATATCTTGTCTGCTGATGACGCTGCCATAAGTTCCAAATGGCGTTTCGGTGGACATTCAGGCGATGAGCAACTTCCCTCTGGGAGGTTCCGGATTCAGTCATCCCAATGGCCCTCCACCGATCATTTTCAGACAGTCTTGGCATTTAGAGGGTAGAGTTCCTGATCCGAAATGGCTGTGTTTTCGATAAGTGATGCTTCCGTCGTTCATCAGGCACAATGTGAACATTCCAAAAATTCTCCTCTTTTATTGCCATCCACAAGCATGATTTACGCACATTTTCACGTGCAAAGTCATTTTCTCGCATTTTCATGATTTCCATTTCAATGTTGTGTTTACGTGTACTGTTTCAGTCTGATATCACCATGTATGAAAATTTCATAATTGCGTTATGAAAAATAATTAACAATATTGGTGTCACAGAAACTTTTGTTGCTGAGTATATAATTATCCGGGCTTTTTCAGTTAAAAGCACTAATAATAGCAGCAATTAAGGTTTCTAACAGTATGCTGTGCACTATGGGTAGAAATGTTATTTCAAAAGATTTTGAAACAGTAGTTCAAACCATTTCAAAGGTTTGAAATTGCTATCTCACTGAGTAAGTATACTCAATAGAATTTTAACTTTCACCAGGTTATATCTCTATAAATTTCTGTTTCTTTCTATCCAGGTGATACAACTTCTCTCGTTTTAGCCAGGTCTTGTTCTCGCAGGTTTTCTATTTTTTATTTGTTTCTGTCCGCAGGTGGAGATGGCACGTCTTTAGTATAACTGGTCACTTTGCACCTGCAGTTTTGATTATTATTACCTGATTGATTATTCTTTGAGTGCATAATCACCATAGGTTATTCAGAAATTATTTAGATTCTTCCATTATCTAATATTATAATTGATTCATCGTAATTAATACTATTTATCTCTATTTTCTTGTAAACCACTGGATTTTCTTTCATTTTTTTACAATGCAGGTACAGCTACAGCTGCCTATACTTGGTTCTGCCAGTGTGTCCCTGCGTTGAGTTATGATTTCAAATTAAGGTGCCGGCTGGTCAGCTGGTATCGTTTAACAGTATGAAAGCCCCATATCCCTGTTGGATGAGTGTGATTTCTTTATTTTCTGTCTGTGTTCATTCATCAGTGTTCCAAAGCACTATTAGTTTTAAGAGAGCATGTTCGTGCAGTGTTACAGTCCGTAGCACTGTAAGGTCTCAGAAAAAAGGGGTTGAGGATTTTATTCCAACCAGAGACTTTCTTCATGACGTTTGCTTGGATTTCCTTCTGTGTCCTCCCAGAGCCCAAAGACATGAATGCCAGTCTATCTGAAGACTTTAAATTGCACACAGGTATGAGTGTATGCATGGATTGTATGTGAAATGTGATTGCTGCATTGTTTGATTAGACAACATAGACTGCACACAATATGACCTGCTGAAAGTGCTATAAACCAACCAATCAACCAGCAGTGAAAGCTACATCTGCATTCAGATAAGAACATTTTAATCACAGCTGTGTGATCATCATAAAGAAAGGAATAGATTAATGTAAACAATTTAAAAAGTAAATGGACAGCTAATTTTAGAAAAAAATGCAGGAAAATGCTTTGGAGTTGTTTATTAATTTCCTCTTAATCTAAGTGGACCTAAAAACTACAAATGAAGGGCGGTTAAATTAAGAAAAAACAAAATCCATATTGCATACTGGCAAAGTGACACTTTTTAAAAAGTAGGGGAAAACATGTAGGACATGTCAAAACATTGATTCCTCGCTGAGGGAGGTGTCCTGTTGTCTTCATCTTGTCATGATGGGGTTTATGAAGCCCTGTCAAAAGAGCTCAGTCCCTCTTACCAGTAGATTTTAGAAAAAGTTAGTTTACCGTTTCCTTTGATATTTCAAAGAGTTGAGCATAAATGCCTCATCTTTGAGAACACGCCGAGGGTTATGCACAAAGATGGAAATCAAGCGCTCACTTTTATGAAATGAAAAATTCTGCCTTTCATTTTACGCCACTTAAATCTAAATGTGCACCGCGACTGGAAGAGACTTTAAATTACGGTGAAGAGACCTTTTCTGCCATCTCTTATTAACCTGTGGTGTATAACAGGGAATGAAAATAAGATTTAGTACGTTTTTTCAAATTACAACATTAACATACAGTGGCGCGTGAAAGTTTGTGAACCCTTTAGAATTTCTGCATAAATATGACATGAAACATCATCAGATTTTCACACAAGTCCTAAAAGTAGATAAAGAGAACCCAGTTAAACAAATGAGACAAAAATATTATACTTGTTCATTTATTTATTGAGAAAAATGATCCAATATTACATATCTGTGAGTGGGAAAAGTATGTGAACCCCTCGGATTAGCAGTTAATTTGAAGGTGAAACTAGAGTCAGGCGTTTTCCATCAATGGGATGACAATCAGGTGTGAGTGGGCACCCTGTTTTATTTAAAGAACAGGGATCTATCAAAGTCTGATTTTCGCAACACGTTTGTGGAAGTGTATCATGGCATGAACGAAGGAGATCTGAGGATCTCAGAAAAAGGGTTGTTGATGCTCATCGAGCTGGAAAAGGTTACCAAACCTTCTCTAAAGAATTTGGACTCCACCAGTCCACAGTCAGACAGATTGTGTACAAATGGAGGAAATTCAAGACCATTGTTACCCTCCTCAGGAGTGGTCGGCCAACAAAGATCACTCCAAGAGCAAGGCATGTAATAGTCGGGGAGGTCAAAAGAGGACGCCAGGGTAACTTCTAAGCAACTGAAGGCCTCTCTCACACAGGCTAATGCTAATGTTCATGAGTCCACCATCAGGAGAACACTGAGCAATAATGGTGTGCATGGCAGGGTTGCAAGGAGAAAGCCACTGCTCTCCAAAAAGAACATTGCCGCTAGTCTGCAGATTGCTAAAGATCACATGGACAAGCCAGAAAGCTATTGGAAAAATGTTTTGTGGATGGATGAGACCAAAATAGAACTTTTTGGTTTAAATGAGAAGCGTTACGTTTGGAGAAAGGAAAATACTGCTTAAGAACCTTATCCCATCTGTGAAACATGGTGGTGTTTCATCACGCTTTGGGCCTGTTTTGCTGCTTCTGGGCCAGGATAGCTTGCCATCATTGATGGAACAATGAATTCTAAATTATGCCAACAAAATTCCAAAAGAAAATGTCAGAACATCTGTCCATGAACTGAATGCCAAGAGAAGGTGGGTCATGCAGCAAGACAACGACTCTAAGCACACAAGTCGTTCTACCAAAGAATGGTTAAAGAAGATTAAAGTTAAAGACTTGGAACGGCCAAGTCAAAGTCCTGACCTTAATCAAATCAAAATGTTGTGGAAGGACCTGAAGCAAGCAGGTCTTGTGAGGAAACCCACCAACAGCTCAGAAAAAAAGCTGTTCTGTATGGAGGAATGGGCTAAAATTCCTCTAAGCCGATGTGCAGGACTAATCAACAGTTACAGGAAACGTTGAGTTGCAGTTATAGCTGCACAAGGGGGTCACATCAGATACTGAAAGCAAAGGTTCACAAAATCTTGCCACTCACAGATGTAATATTTTTGTCTCATTTGTTTAACTGGGTTCTCTTTATCTACTTTCAGGAATTGTGTGAAAATCTGATTATGTTTTAAGTCATATTTATGCAGAAATATAGAAAATTCTAAAGGGTTCTCAAACTTTCAAGCACTACTGTTTATCGATGAATGAAGTGTTATCCTGAATTAAGGTCTATTATGCATAGTCTTTACTGCACAGCATTTTCAGTCAATCGTATCTTTTGCCCCAAACTCATGAATGACTGACAATTTTTCAAGCAAGAATTTTAATTGAGCACTAACTTTTTTCTTCAAAAAATTGTTTTGAAAAATGATTGGCAGCCCAAGTGTACTTAACGAAACAGCACATTGCCTCATCCTGAAAGATCAGAAAAGGTTAGCAACCACTTTTTCAGAAAATTTCAGAAATTGTTCAGAAAAATTTCACTGAGTTATAAGCTTGCTTTTCCCAAAGCTTTTTAGTTGGGTGCTAATGCAAAGCCAGGAACAACCAGGTAATTTTCTGGTTGAATGTAATATTTTGGCCGAGTGACTCCTTTCAGAGGCAACCAGGATTTGGACAAAAAGATTTGGGAACATGATGGAATTCATTTTTCCTTAAATCTCAACAAGCAGTACATGTTCTTAATTATTACTGTCATCATGCAAAGTGGTATTTTGTGCTTGTTTACAAATGTTTTATGCACTATTCAGTGATAGATATATATATATATATATATATATATATATTTTTTTTTTTTTTTTTTTTGCATGCTCATGAAATTTCACACAGTGACAGCTGTCACATCCTAAGTCTTTTCATAATTGATTTCCCCCACAATACAGCCATCCTTATCAGTTTCTCTCTCCTTTTCCCAAATTGGTGTCCATGTTTGTGATGAAATCTGGGAAAACCCGTCGGATGTCACGCTGGCGTTTTTCTAAGAAAGAGTGAAAATGGGTTGAAAGTCAATATTTTGGTGAAATCGGGTTTTTACCCCTCAGCCCTCAAGGCCGACGGGGTATTGCTATCCTTCGTGCAGTTGGGCGGGCGGTCGGGCGGCGGGTGGGAGGGCGTCTCCAAAAACTTTGACATCGGGCTGAGTGATATTCCGTGAATTGCACACCTATTTTCATTAAATTAATACTCTACATTTTGTCTATCATCCCTGAAAATATCTCATCATTATTTGCTCATTTGATATGTTAAAAAAGTGATATTTGTCTGATTGTTGTTATCTCCTGTGTTTGAAATTGTGAGTGGCAGAGTTGCATGAAAATCGCCCATAGTCTACAAAGACTATGAAGACAGTTCACCTGTCCAAGTTAACCAAATAACATGAAGATGAAGTAATAACATTACTTCATCTTTGTGTTATTTAGTTTTAATTAATATTATTAATGCACATTTTCCCACCAGTCCTATGTGAGCTACCCATCAAATTTCCTCAGTTGATGATCAGATCTGCGACTGATGAGACGACACAGACAGATGGCGGAGCTTCAAGCGAGAAGGAAGAGCAAAAATGCTGCCCAGTGAAACGAATTAAGATGAATCAACCTCTTCGACTCAGGAGATACTAATGACTGGCATGATGCTATAATGGATTATTTCACATCCAGAGAAGATGAACGAGACATTGACGCTGATGATTATAGTGCTGAACAAGAGCAAGAGGAGTCTGATGTAGGTCAGCTAACTACGGTGTCCACAGCGCCCCATCCCATCGAGTTAGCCTACTTGGCGATCTGATCATACAAGGTGCAATCAAAACAGTTATGTCAGTCATCTTTCACGAACCAACAAAATGTTATTTGAAATGGCCATTGCCTTTGGGTTAGTTCTCTTTCCGTATTAATCATGGACTGTAATTTAATATTATAGAGGATAACACTCAAGCTAATTTACTCCGAGGTCTAATTGGGCAAGAAAGTTTCCTGGAAGACTTCGGCCTTTTAGAGTAGTCAAGCGAATTCATCTATCACGATTTACATGTTATATACAGAAAATATATTTTTCAGAGCAGCAAAATGTTTTGGTGGCACCTTGTTAAATTATGTGATCACTATTGGTGATGATTAGTCTATTGTATTAGTAGGCTAGTATGCTGCATTGTATTACATTGTAATATTTTTTAAATTGTAGTTCTTAATACCTTAGGGTGTAATATGAAATTAGTTTTTATCTCTATATTTTTATGAGTTTTTTGAAGTAATAGGCCTTTGTCTTAGCAAAAAATTTAAATTTACTAAAGGGATGAATTGGAAAGTAGTGGTTGGTGTCAATATGATATATTTAATATGTATAATAGTTTTTGATAAATTTAATATAACTTACATTAATTATTTAAGACATAGTGTGTAATAAATTGTTTTTTGCTCGCCTGATATGCACATTTGCAATATGTATCATATTTAACTAGAAAGGCACTCAGAGAGCGCAGACCTCCGCCAGGTGGCAGCAAAACCCTAAAGCACAGCGACTGGAACTCCAGCCCATTCGCTAGGTGCACAAAAATTGGAATAGAATTTCCGAGTTGTCTGTAGCTATGTTTCCATCCACTTGTCAATCAAACTATCTGAAGTTTGCTAAAAATATTCATGCGAAATAAGCAGGTGAAAATGCGTTTCCATCTAACGTCATTAAAGCGAATAAAAAGTTGTGCGTGATGACGTCACATGCTGTTATGCGGTCAAATTGGTGTATCGAATGGATTTCTTACATTTTAAGCTGTTTCCATTCATTTTCGCATTGAATCGCCGAACCTTCAAGTGAACAAAAGTAGTGTGTTAGCCGACTAATTTAACTAGTAAGCCAAAATGAATTGCGTCTACCATTCAAATGATGATAATTTGTATGTGCTTATGTTCCAGCTATTAGCAACATAGCAAACCATTATCAGAAGGCAACGATGGCATCAAAACACTGTCACGATGCAGTTGCAGATTTATTCGGCAAGTAACGTTTCCATCAGCATTTATCGCATAAGCCTTTTACCGATCCAAAGAAAATCTGATCAGATCAACCGTATAAACTTTGTGTCGATATTCTTCAAATCAAGTCAAATGTCACCGTTTCCATAAGGCATTTTTTATTCAATATGACTTCATTTGCATAAGAACGTGTGGATGGAAACAAGGCTTTTGGTGAGCAAGCATACTTCCGGTGAATTCTATCCGATGTGCTATTCTAATTGGCTATGTGCACAAAATGGGGCTAAGTAAATTCTGAAATACACTGGCTGCTTTTCTATTTTAAGTTTGCTTCTGTCATTTATCAGTCTACATCAGATGCTGACAGGAATGTAATCCCGAAAATGTTATTTTAACTATTTCCGCTGTTCCCAAGATTTGGCTTAATTAACCGTGAATGATGTTCGCATGATTTGTCTCGATTAGCTGCTACTGTTTGTTCATTGGCACTGTGTAAACACAGTTCTGAGAAAGGAACTTTCAATACAAATTTTAAAAAGCAAGCTCCAGTTGTTAGAGGCCCTACAGAGGCACACGTCTGCATTTCCGGGCTGCGAAATCAGCTATCAGGTCATCATATGACATATTCTGAGCAATTTCCCCATTGATGCTGATGACAGCCAGACCACTTAAACGCTCCTGGCCCATTGATGAGCGCAGGTATGTTTTAATGAGCTTAAGTTTGGAGAAGCCTCGCTCAGCAGGGAAAAATGTGACAGGCCCATGTATACGGTTAATCCGATTTCTTTCGTTCTTTATCTGCGAATGTGTATAAATGGAAAAACAGATGTAGCTAACTTGAGACGCTTTATGGACACAAAACTGATTCGGTATCAGCCTATACTCTCCGCAGCTAGCGAGCTTATATAACGCAATTGTTACTCGCATTTCTAGAGGTACAGCGGTCATCTCTTCTGGGGTCATGACATCCTCCATCTGATCACACAGTTTCACGAATGCTCCCCGAGACATCCTGAAATTCTCTCTCCATTTTGCATCTGAAAATTCATTGAGCACCACTCTCTCCCACCAGTCCTTACTCCTAACGCACATCCAGCAAGCACGGGTTTTGGTAGCAGTGGAGGAAGGCCTATGCTGAAACCAGTAGTTTTACGTCATGTACTTGGTTAGAAATCGAACTATTGACTGAACCATGTAAACCAGGTTTTTCCGATCATCGCATAACTGAAGTACATGTAAACGCGTCAAATCAGATTATTTCCATTACCCCATTATTCCCAGTTATCGGATTATTGTGGTCATGTAAACGTAGCTGTTACAAAATAAATAATTGTTAATTAAAACATTGTCTTACCTGCAAGTGACGCGCGAGCATCATCTCGCTGTTTTTTATTTTTTTCCTCTTTTCCGCCCCCGACTCTTGATGCCTTTTCGATTACATGTCCAGATCCCCGGAATAAACCTCCGCCAAATTTGCGATTGAAGCAATGGGGAATGGGGGAGGGGGGGGGCACCCAAGGTAGACCGATGAGAGGGCCGCACAGGAGATTAATCTTTTTTTGCGTACATAAGGCTACGTTATTTTTGTATTACTTATATTTATATTTATATATATTTATTACTTTTATTTTAAATATTAAATACTGTTAGTATCATTATTTTTTTTATGGGCTTGATTTTTTTTGGTGCCCCCCAGGCAGTTGGTGCCCTATGCACAGTGCGTGATAAGCGTATGCCGAGCGTCGTGTCTGCATGTTAGCTCGATTAACATTTACACGCGTCACATTTACTCATATCCGCACGCAACACGTTCTACACATGCATATACATTAACACGAGAAATAGCGTTTTGATCATCTGCCTTGTTTGTATGTTTGAAGTGCTTTGCTGTAACGTCTATCCTGAGTAGGATCAACCGAGTGGTTTCTGAAATGTTTAAGTGCATCAAGAAATGTTAACTTACCGTTTTAAAGTCGATTGACTTACCGGTGCAGCAGCGCTTCCTCATTGGGCAATGGAGTGCGCACCAGTTTCGAGGACGTTTTATTTTGGGGCGCGTTCGCGTGTGTGCGTCCTTGCGCCGTCGCGATTACATTTGTGTGTATTTACAGCTTTGCTGTTGCTGTATTTGTGCATAAACGTGCATGTACTTATGTGTTGTGTTTTGATAAGAGGCCTTAGAACGTTTAATTCATGCTGTACAGTTTTAAAACTCTGTATTCAATTATTTGTTGCCTAACTAAAATTCCCTGATTTTTACTCAGGCATTAGTATTGGCCACCTATAAGGAGGAGCTGAGTTTCCCTTTATAGTGGGGTGGACCTCATTTGTGGAGAGAGCATTGTGGAGGAAAGACTTATGTCTCTATGCTCAGTGTCCTCAGCTGTGTGAGTTACCCTGGACTTTTGTCTAATATATCGCTTTGTGAGCTTTGACTAGTTTAGTTCCTTTTTGTGTGTGTTTTTTTTTTGGGCTTCTCATAGTCTGTTCATTTTTCTTGTAAATATTGTAAATAGTCATAGTGTATATTTTTCTACATTTTTGTTTGGGTTTATTTTGTTTTCTTCGTCATTGGCTCACTGTATTCACCCGTGGTTGCAATACAAAAAAGGCAAAACGTCATTCTCTTTCTCCTGTCGTATCTGTGTGCCATAGCCTTAAGACCCTCGACACTCTACTCCTTAACACTCATCACATTTAATTATTGAAATGTGCTTCCTATTGTGCTCTCTCTCACCGGTTCCCTGTTGTTAATTGTCGTCTTGTGTATTTAAGTTCCTGGTTCTTGTTTCCCCTTTGCTGGATTAAAAGAATAGCAAGTCATGATTTATTTGAAAATCTATTCCCAGTGTTTATGGTCCTAGTGAGTGGCTTCCTCTAGTCTCTCCTTCACCCCAATTCTAAGGTGTGCACCTAACCTGAATGCTCTGGTTCATTTCACTTCCTATCCTGGTTACAGACCTTGAACCAGTCCCTTTGACTTCACCTTGTTTAACCAGTGACACTGGCTGCTCCAGGCTAACTCTGGATCACCTATAGATAAGCCTCGTCAGATGTGCCTTGAGTTATTCTTCTGTTGATAAAAGAAGCCATTCCACCTTTCCATGCGATATGCATCTGGCTCTTGTTCTGAAATGCACGACAGACTGCTGGTATTATTTCATTATAAAACACAGGATCAACTCAATATTCTTTAAATAATAGCCTTTTTTCCTGATCAGGAGATTTCCAGCAAGAACTACATTAACCTCCTTAAACTGTTTGCGCGAAGAAACAAAAAAAAGAAGGCTTTTATTTGCTCCGTTTATGATTGTTAATTTCAAAAGCAACAAAAAAAAGTTGGATCATTTTAAAATGAATTGTTTGTCATGGAATGTGTTTATTATTTTTCATGGAATCTAGTTCTCTATCTGGATTCTCTGTCTCAACAAAAAATTGAAAAGAACTGTGATGGGTAAACCAATCCCCTTTGAGCACTGGATGATGTTTGCCGTGGGAAGACTCCAGACTCAGTGACTGAAACTTGATGTCTGGCCTGGATCACATGTTAGGTACTTAACCCTTCCTCATCAATGTTTTCCCTCACTGAATCAATACTGGCATTAGCATACCCATCTCGGGCCCATTTTGTGTGCCCTCCTAAGTAGCCTGATGGAGAAACCAATTGAATCTCTGAGAAGCTTTTACATTCAGACTCCAGGAAAACACCAGCCCCCCTTTCTGCTGAAAGGCTTTAAGGGAGAGTGGTGGAGGTGTCATTCATTTAAATGTCCCACTTAATTCTCATATCGACAGGACTATGAGTTGTGAGATGTCTGAATTCCCAATACATCTTGATATACCTTCTGGACAAAAGCCTAACTAGGGAATTGGGGTGTCAATAAGCTTAGGCCATCTCCTGGCTTGTAATAATGTATACATGTGAAAGGGGGGAGAAGTAGCAACGTTTCAGATGGATGAGGCTTGCACCCTGCATCCATGATGATTACGGCTAGGAGACAGACCTGCTCAAAGCATACCCAGATATCCCTCAGGAGTTACTCAGCTTTACTCTTCACTATCTTCCAAAGATTGGTGTTCCAAAGACATGATCTATAGCACCCTCTATGGGGTGTGGTACCACATTCTTTCGTCAAAAATTTCCCCCAAAAAAACATTTTATTTTCTATATCTTCTTCTTTTCAGTCTTATTTATGTAGAGCTTTTCACAGTGACGAATGAGCTTTATCGTGTCGTGAACCACCTTTATTTTTTCATTTATTGATCACATAATTTATATGTCAGATTTCACAGAGGTTATGGCTGCCTCTTCACTGTGGTGAGTTTTAGGTTTCAGCTCTAGGCCACCCAGGGCCTCCTAGTGAGGAAATTGCGTGTTCTCCCCATGTTTGTGTGGGTTTCCTATTGGTACTCCAATTTCCTTCCACACAAAATGGCATGTATCGCCACAGAGACTGTCCAGCCACTGCCCCTGATCAAGCTCTGCTCTGGCTTTAGAGCTGGAGTTGGTCCCCAGGCACTGCACAGTGGCTGCCCACTGCTTGCAAGTAACTAGGATGGATCAAATGCTCAGGACAAATAGCCCAAGGGGTCTATAAAGTGTTTCACAGCAGTAGGCCTGATCTGAAATCAATTTGATCTATTAGCTCGCAATGGGTGAGCTCAGAGTAGGCATGGAGAACCTGATCCAGGATCAGCAAGCCTTGCTCTCAGGGAACCCTCCATTTTAAAGTCAAAATAGGTGATGTTAAAGATAAACTGCAGGGAAAGAACAGGGAGATAAAGAGCAAGAGAGGAAAGGACAGGTAGTGGCATACGGAGGGAAAGAGTGAGAGAAGGAAAGGAGAAACTTAAAAATACTGTATGGGGAAAGAGTATAGGGATAGAGGATGAGGTGCCTCTCACAGCAACCAGAGCCTGACTGAAGCACAGCTCACCACAAATATTACTATACAGGGGCGTGCTGGGGATCCAATTCAGGCTGGGAGACTACCAAGCAAGCAGGCCACTGAAGTGTTGCAGTGGGCGCAAAGCGGCAAAAAATTTGTGGGGGTTTTCCTTCAAAAAAGACGACTTTAGGCAGCATTTAGAGTTGTCTTAGCAACTACAACAACACTATTAGACTGACAGCACACAACAACACTCTTTTAAACACAACTATGACGACAGCTCCACCCAGTCCTCCATACCAGTACTTTTGTCTTCTGTAATCTCTTCTCTGCATCATACTGTGTCCTTTTGTTCTATATTATTTATATAATGTGCAGAATTACACAAAAACATGTTTGTATTATATATTATATATTGTAATATATTGTATTATATATTGTATTATATATTGTATTTGTCAGCAAATCGTTTAGATGTCATGCCAGCTTACAATAGCTAAAAAGAATACCAATATTGAATATAAAACTGAAAGATGTAGGTCGACAGCAACTTCAACTTATTTCAGTAACATTAGATTTTGGAAAAGCTAACTCAATTTAGACAGATTACAAGATAGAAGATACCTGAAGAGGGGTCTCAGTCTAAGGCTTTTTCAGGCTCCCTGCAACCCACCTGGCAACTATGGATTTTTTGGGCCTGCCCACCAAATATTTTGTGCATTAAAATTGGCATTACATTTTCATTACCAAGAACAAAGGTGTTAATTAATATTATTAATGAATTTCTCTCTGAATATTGATTAGTGGTCATCAATGGCATTCTATTTTTCATTCTTCAAACATACTGTAATAATGATCAAATGAAACAGACGAGGCAGGTCAAAATAACAAACTTTAGTGAGAAATAGATAATGAAAGAGAATTCACACACAATAACTGTTACAACTTCAATAAACGTGAATTAAAATTATGATATAACAAAATAAAGTCCAGAAGTATGCATTATGGCACCTGGCCTCTGCTGTGATCTAAATTTCGGACCCGCAATTTGAAAAACAAAACAAAAATACTCCCTAAAAAGGACAGTAGGTGGCACATTTTAGCTAAACATACTACAATAAATGTAAATAATCTAGAAAACAATAAAGTGCTGTTACTTCTATTAAAAATAAACATACGCCGAGTATCATCCCCAATAAACTGCTTCAACCTGCCTTTGAATTCAGGGTTTGATTCCCACTCCTTTCTGTACTTGTTTTGACTGTATAGTTTAGACTGAGCCATGTTAAGCTAGAGGTTTAGCTTGTGTCACGGAGAAATGCAAACACACACGGAACTGTCTGGACGAGGCGAGTATCTTTATTAATACAGTTATTTAGAAAAAAAAAAATCACATTTATCCCGCCGTGATTGTAAACCAACACTGAGAAAAAGCGGCGGGTTCGCATGTGCGATTCATTTGCAGTTTGGACACGGAGGGGTGAACATCTCCTGCTCCAACTCCAGCTAGGAGGGGCGGCTGCAAGAGGACTGGGCCGCCTGTGAGTGCTCTGTGACTTGGGACAGGCCGACGGAAGCACCCGCTGCATGTCGAGAGTAGTAACGATTAAAGTCGCTGAGTTGGCAACACTGGACGCGTCTCTCTCACTCATTCCCCCCTCCTCTCACAGACTGCTCCATGAGCTTCTCTACACTTCCAGTGTTTTGGCTGTGTAGAGGAGGGCCATAAAACAACTAACCAGTCACAACACGAGTCCTCTAAAAGAAAAACGGTGGTCGCTGTAATTTCGACCAACCCTACCCTCTGATCACAGAGTTCATGTTGGCTACGTGTGCACTATGCAGTGAGGGGGCGTGTTCTCTGTCAATATAGTGCTGCCAGCACTGCTATTGTTGCAACAAGTGTGTGTTGTCCGCCTGGAAACAGCGGGCCAGTGGCTGCATTTTATTTATTGGCAGCCAGGCAGGCCAATAAGGACACAGGCCACCGGGAAAAGTCCAGAGCGTCCAGATGGGCCTGCACGCGCCTGTTACCATACATTGTATTATTTCCTCTTTTCTCTCTTTTTTATGTTTATTATTTTTTAATTATTATTATTACTAATAGTTGTATTAGTAGTAGTTGTACTTTCTCTCAAGGCTTCCTGAGGACAAGTGTTGAGAATTCGCATCTGTGCTAAAACACTCAAACAATGCATCTGGTTTGTCCAATGTAATTGTCATGTCCATATCAAATAAACATAAAAAAAAAATTAAATGCATGATAATGCTCAGTGGAAAATGCTGAGCAAATAAGAATGACGTTCTTCCCATGCTCCTGTCTGACCGGGTAACCTGCTGAAACAGTGCTAAAATCAGCTTCCATCAGGGAATAATCAAGTACATTCAAAAGTAATTGTACATCTGACTTCATTAAAATGTGACAGCCCTCCCTCAATGATGTTTGAATAGTAGAGTCTGCATTATATATGGCAGACAGTTACATAAATCAGGAGCTCTCCCTCTCTTTCTCTCTTGATCTCTCTCTCACTTTGTGCTTCTCTCAGTCTATTTTCTTCCTCTTTCTCTCCATCTGCCTTTGCTTCTCTCTTTACCTACCTCTTTGGGCTCTAATTTCTTGGCGCAGCACGGCGTAGTATGGCGCAGTCCAAGCGGTGGTAATTTTGTGTGATGCAGCCCGAGCAGTGGTAATTTTGTGCGGTGCAACACCATGCGCAGCCACTTTGGCAATTTGGTAGATGGACGTGCGCTGAGATGGGTGTGGCGGCGCATTAGGAGGAGGTGTCACATATTCATCATGACGCAGTGACAATTTCAATACAAAAGGCTCCGCCGAAAGTGCACAGAGGGCTCGCCAGCTCCAACCTGGTTTACTTTCTGTGCAGTGGCAATTTGGCTGATCGGCGCACAGTGCGCACACGTCACCGAAACCTCACAGACAGGTTTCCAGAATGTCAGGCACATTTCAATGCAATAAATAATTACAGCAACCACTATTTAATGTAACTATCTGAATCGCTACATAAATTTTACTATCTATATCGATTGTCCTGAAGTCAGATCAAAGAAAGAAAGAGAGAGAGAGAAAGATGTGTGCATGAGTGCGTGTAGGCTATGAGGGTGTGTGTCCTTCAGCTGCTTTCACACCCCACGCAAAACAAATATTTCGCACGACTGAATACATTCAAGGTCAATGAGAAGACGTCTTTGCATTGACTTTGAATGTAATCTGTTGCGTGAAAAATCTGTTTCGCGTCCAGTTTGCAAGCGGCTTAATACTAATATTGTCACTTAGGTTTTATCATTTTTAGTTGGGGAAAGGAATACAGCCTGATTGCTGTGATCTCCTACTGAATTAAGATCACATATTGAAAATAAATGTGTAACGTATCTTGCATTGTTGTCCATGCATGTTAATCTCAAAAGTTTAAGCACCAAAAGGGTGTAATAATGGGAACACGCTATCCATCGTTTCTCTTCCCAATGATGCAGGCAGAAGAAATAAATGAGCAACCGTCGTATTTTTAGTCCCCCCAGGAATCCGCGATTCCGCGATCGCGGAATTTACCGCAGATTTCAAAACCCTCCGCGGAAATCAAAGCAGTCCGCGGAATATCGGGCGAGGTGCAGAATTTTATATTTTACATGTATTTTTCATCCCGTCCGCTAGATTTTGTGGCCAGATAAACGGGATCTAAGACTCACAACTGGTGCTGCCGGTTATGGGCACTGATTTATTTCTGCTGTATGCAGCATAAACTATATAAAAAGATGGACGCAGCACCCTGATTTGAAAAAAGAAGCCCATGTGGAAGTACCGTAGAATGGCATTCTATTTAATGGCCAGCAGATGGCGACGTCAGTGATTGCAGAAAGAAGTTCAATGCAAAAGAAGTCTATGAGAAAATGATCCTACTTTCCGACCTGATTTTTTATTTAAATAAAGATTTTTCACATCATTTTATGTTAGCTATAGCAAGTTTCAGGTCTCCTTCGATATATCATGGCATCCATTTTCGTGAATTATGGTCCCATATAAACTAGAATAAAGTATAAAGCCAGAATATGCTTCTGGGGCGTCGCTATCCTCTGGTCCTCGTCCGATACGGTCAGATCCAGAGCAAAGTTCCTCTCCGGATCTTCGATTCACTTCTTCATCTTCGAACCAGTGGGTGACATCACGGTAGCCTCATACATCTTTTTATACAGTCTATGGTATGCAGTAACGTTTACAATATCCAGAGGATACAGTGAATAGTGTACACTTAGTTTAAATCTTTACTTTGATCTTTGGCACTTGTTCAGTTACTAAGCCTCGTTCACCCATAGGTTGGTGAAATGTTTTGCACTTTATCAGTTATGCAAATAAATCTGCTCAAGAGGGACAAAAAGAAAATTGATGCTGCTTACTTTATAACCACAATGTTTCGCAGTGTTTTGGTAATGCAAATAATTTCATAAGATAATTTTTGCTTCATTATTACAGAAATTTGCTTTATAACTGGCCATTTTAGGTTTTTTTTTTGCCCGCGGAAAATCAACTTTCAAGCCGCGGAATCAAGAATTGCTCTCTGCAGAATCAGGAATGTTCTCCGCGGAATCAACACTTTTTCTCTGCAGATACCTGGGGGGACTTTATTTTATTCCAATTTCATAAGTTTGAATGATATGACGTAGTTTCCTTTCGAAATTCCATTCAAGTTTGCTGATGGTAATAATTCGCAAATGCCCTAGCTAGCCAGCTAACTCATTTTCATAATGCTTAATATAGACGTAAGCGGTGCAGAAAACATGCCTGAAGCAGCAAAGTAAAATGCAACATTAACGCATCATGCAGATATAGGCAGGGCAGTTGCTAGGAAATGTGGGCCCCCTGATAGAATATCGGTGTGGGCCCCCGCCTTTTCACTGCCATTTTTTAATGACTATGTATCATGATGTTATTCTTTATATTACTGTTTCTCAGTGTTCTTCACAGTGCCTAATGCAATACACCAAATTTTTCCTTTTTTATGATTAACCACTCAACAAAAAGAGTCATTATGTAAATTATGAATTATTAGTTGTCTTATTCACATTCACTCACTCACTCACCATCAAAAACATATTCAGTCTACTGGTGGTGAGGGTCTATTGCTGGGTCCGGACCAGATGAAGCGATCACAGCTGATTCTGGAGTAGCAGTGCATAAAGGTTTCTTTGTTCCATTTCATATTACTTTCGTAAACATTTAAAGTTATGTTCCATGGAACAACTGATGAAGAACTAACCTACCGAGTCTTGGAATAAACAAAATCTAAATGGGTTTCTCAATACATAGCTCTAAGCATTCAGCTTCATTTTGCTATCGTTAAGAGGAGGGCAAACTCTGCAAAATTACCCCCTGCGTGAACAAGACTTATGTCGACAGGCTAAAGTAGCAGTTTAGTCTTAGTGGTAAAAGTGATGTCAGCCTTGTCAAGCGATTATTTAAGTTACACATAAGGTTACCACACTGACTGCATGTAGTTCACTTGTCAAACCTAGCCTGTACAGTCAGTTAGAGCTAAAGAGAGCTAAGAATGCAGTCACCACTCAGCTTGAACAGCTAACAAAGCAAGCTAGTTAAATGCTCTCTCCTTACTTTAATTTTGAAATGTTCTGGACCCCTGCTTTGCTCCTTCTGTCCTCTCTGTATTCTTTTCTGGTGTCCAGATTTTTTATTTTTTTGACAGTGCACCGTTTGCTGCCTTATTTCGCGATCTCGCCAGCAAAAACGCACAGCCAATTTTCCAATACAGGCACGAAGCATGGATCAAACCATTTTTTACGAAGGGGTCACTGAAATGTATTTTATCAATATTGCATGCTTTAATGGCTTTGTTTAAACTCTAATGCATTATTACAAATATTAGGTAAATCTATGCAGAATTATTTTGTCATGGCAGCTACTGTGGGTTTTGTGGGCCCTAATGGACTGTGGGCCCTTAGAATTGTCATCACCTTTCCCGCCTATACAACGGCGCTGGATATAGGACAGAGGCTTCTATATTCCAACACATTAAAGGTCAAGAGAGAAGCTCATTTGATTGGTGAAGATTTGACTTGGCTGTATCATACCCAAACATGCCTTCTCTCCTCCCTCCTTGCCACTTGCGCCGGCAGGAGGGACCGAGGCAGGACAGAGAAGTACTTGCGCCAGGCTACGCCGAGCACGAAATTGCAACATACGCCTGGACACACCCCATTGGCGCAGCGCTCCCCCCATTCACCGCGCCTGCGCCTGGTGTACAAATTTAGAGCCCTTTCTGTCACTCTCTCCCTCGTTCCGATTTACAAGCCCCAATTCCAATGAAGTTGGGATGTTGTGTAAAATGTGAATAAAAACAGAAAACAATGATTTGCAAATCCTTTTCGACCTATAGTCAATTGAGTATTCAACAAAGACAAGATATTTCATGTTCAAATTGATAAACTTTATTGTTTTTTGGAAACATTTATTCATTTTGAATTTTATGCCTGCAACACATTCCAAAAAAGCAGGGACAGGGGCAACAGAAAACTGGGAGAGTTGAGGAATGTCCAAAAAACGTCTGTTTGGAACATTCCACAGGTGAACAGGTTAATTGGAAACAGGTGAGTGTCATGATGAGAACATCCCCGAAAGGCTCAGTCATTCACAAGCAAGGAAAGGGCAAAGATAACCACTTTGTGAAAAGCTGCGTGAGCAAATAGTCCAATAGTTTGAGAACAATGTTTCTCAACATGCAATTGCAAGGAATTGAGGGATTTAATTATCTACAGTCCATAATGTCATCAAAAGATTCAGAGAATCCGGAGAAATCTCTACAGATAAGCAGCAAGGCCGAGAACCAACGTTGAATGCTCGTGACCGTCGGTTCCTAAGGCGTCACTGCATTAAAAACTGACATCATTCGAAGGCTATTACCATGTGGGCTCAGGAACACTTTGGAAAACCACTGTCAGTTAATACAGTTCATCGCTACAGCTACAAATGCAAGTTAAAACTCCACCATGCAAAGCGAAAGCCATATATCAACAACACCCAGAAATGCCACCGGCTTCTCTGGACCCAAGCTCATCTGAGGTGGTCTGATGCAAAGTGGAAACGTGTGGTCTGATGAGTCCATATTTCAAATTTGTTTTTGGAAATCATGGACGTCGTGTCCTCCGGGCTAAAGAGGAAAAGGACCATCCAGATTGTTATCAACGCATAGTTCAAAAGCCAGCATCTGTGATGGTATGGGGATGTGTTAGTCCCCATGGCATGGGTAACTTGCACAACTGTGAAGGCACCATTAATGCTGAAAGGTACATACAGGTTTTGGAGCAACATATGTTGCAAGTGTTACGGGTTTCACATCGGTGAGCGCCACCGTAACAAAAAGATTGCGGTTCGGTGCGCTCAGGCCCCTGAAAATCACAGATAAAACGTTCAGAAGAATGAAGACGCGAACCATGCACTTCTCTTCCCAAATTTCTTCTGTTATTACAAAATATCACGAGTATTGAGCACGTAAACTTTCCCTTTGCACATGACTGTATTCTTATTTTAAGGCTCATTCTTTATCCTGGTAACACTCAGTCATCCACTCTCTTCAATGAATGTTAAATGTTTAACAAAGTACATCTCAGTCTTAATACTGTTAATAGCTACTTTCCTCAAAGTGCAAATCAGGCAATCAAGAGTAACTCTGAGTCAGTCATAAATTCACAGTGCAGTGGGTAATAACATACTCCCCTTTCAGAACACTCATTACCACATAGGGTTATCCAACCTACAATATATTACCATTGTCACTAAGGGCATGCTCATTACTTGGAACGACAGTTTGGGTTTAAGATCAAAGTTCAGTATTAACAGTCTTAACAAAGTGCTTTTCTGCAACAAACCTGCTCCTACTTGCATAAAAATCCTACTTCATAACACAGACATGTAGATACGTGAACGTTATGTCAAGTGTTTGGGACCCGAAATAAATATAATACCTCTCTACGCACGTGTCCACGTGAACAACCTGTCCTACTCTAATGACAATGCGAACGCTGTATGCAGATTAAGCATGGTCGGCCTATTCACGGTAGTTTGATACAAACACTCCTAACTCCGACAAGGCAATGTTATTTTAGCCTGCTATCCGGCTGGGCGAGTTTTCAATAAGCTAACAAAAGACACGAATAAAGGCAATGCCGATCAGTGGCTTTAGCTGCCTGGAACTGAACTTACAAATAGTTCATTAACTCCGGTCCTATTATTCAGTTCGCTGGTAGAAACTCAGCGAATGCGTCAGTGCGAACGTACTCAACGCGACTTGAACCAAATTGCGTGGAAGCTAGTGCTCTGGTTTCATGTTATCGGCTTTAAACCGAAACCCAAATTTGTACATGTCTCCGTTCGCTAGAGTATTGCGCGATTCTAGCCTTGCTTTTAACAACCAGCGTAAGCGAGTTTTTACAGCACAGGAAACTCGCTACACGTACCAAACAATTAGTAGCTGACAAATAAATTGGCAAACGATCTTTTTACCTGGCTGCGGACGAGTAGTTAGTTCAGCGCGGCGTGAACAAGGTTAGCTATGCTGGCTAGCAACAAGCAGGCTAAGCGGCTACACCATTTTGCGCTCTTAAAACCTACTGTAAGTCACTAAAGTTCGTAAATAAAACTCCTCGCACGTACTTTAAACTTAGTTTGCTTCGAGGAAGTATATTTAGTGGTTTTTCACCGTGTACTAACCTGAAAATCTCAGATAAAACGTTCAGAGGAATGAAGACGCGAACCATGCATTTCTCTTCCCAAATTTCTTCTGAAGAGGGGAGGAAACCCTCGCAGTAAGGAACATGGGCGCAACACCACCTCGGCTCTTAAGTTCCGCTCTTCTCCTTCCTTGTGAATTTGGGTTCCGTCTGGCATAAAATGTGGAATAAACCGCTTTGGCTCTGCCTGTTAATATTTAGATGCACTCTAGCAAATAGCTTAATGTCTTAGTAGGCAACACATAAACCATCAATAAAAACTAGAAAAATGCGGACACATTTTGAGTGGGCCACACAAGCAACTTTTTTTTCAGGGACGTCCCCGTTTATTTCTGCAAGAGAATGCCTAGCCACATTTTGCACGTGTTACAACAGTGTGGCTTTGTAGTAAAAGAGTGCGGGTAATTGACTGACCTCTCTGCAGTCCAGACCTGTCACCCATTGAGAATGGTTAGTGCATTATGAAGCGCAAAATACACTAATGGAGACTCTTGACTGTTGAGCAACTGAAGCCGTACATCAGGCAAGCATGGGAAAGAATTCCACCCATAAAGCTTCTACAGTTAGTGTCCTCAGTTCCCTAAGGCTTATTCAGCGATGTTAAAGGGAAAGGTGATGTAACACAGTGGTAAACATGTCCCTGTCCTAGCTTTTTTTAGAATGTGTTGCAGGCATCAAATTCAAAATGAGTGAATATCCCCCCCCCCAAAAAAAACATTGAAGTTTATCAGTTTCAACATTAAATATCTGGTCCTTGTAGTGTAATCAATTGCATATAGGTCGAAAAGGATTTGCAAATCCTTGTATTCTGTTTTCATTCACTTTTTACACAATGTCCAAACTTCATCGGAATTGGGGTTTGTACTTTCTCTCAGCACTGCAGTAGGTCTTCCCTAAGTGTCCAAGTGTTTTTTTTCCTTTCTCTCTTTTAATCTACTTCTCTTTCTCACTCTCTCTGCCTGAAAACAGATTTTTACATCCTTTTGACTGATTGCAGATATGAGGAGGCTGTCAGATCCCTCCCACCTGGAGTTTACCAGAACACTGAAGGTGCTGAAATCTGAGAAAAACAGCTGATAATGATTAGCTACACACAAAGACTTTAATTGTTCAGTGAACCGGCAGTGTTCCTGCCATGGAAATAACTCCGGCAGATTGTACAGTGAAAGTGACTAATGACAATGAGCACTGCCTGAGACAGAGCAGAAAGCTATCACTTAATTTCTTCAGTAAAGTAGAAACGTGGCTGTTTTCTGCATTCAGTCTCATAACCCATTAGTAATTACATTAAATTACATTTGTTTAGCAGCAGGACTTTTTTGCTTTCACGTACAGCATCAGAAGAACATAAGTACCATTGTGTCATGTGGCTAACAACAATCAGACAACAGTCATTGTATGAACAACACCATTGAACAATAAGCATGTAATCTCAGCACTGCCATCCAGCTCGAGAACAAAGATCATCAAATAATAACCAACACTTGCTTCAATGACTTTTATTCAACTCTTGGTTACAAGCGTTTATAAATACTGAGTTTACTTTTTAAGGCATCCATAAAGTTCCTTTTCAAAAATTAGCATGTTAAGAGTCAACATGTTTTTAAAAAAATAAAAAAAAACTTGATGAATAGCCAGCATGTGAAATGCCCAGAGGTGCAAAATAAGATGAGATATGGAACTGAACTGGGTACCTATTCCAAGTCCCGTATCTCCACATTCTGTAATTACAATTCACTGAAGTCGCTAGCAAAAGAAAAAATGGCATTTAAAACCACTCAGTGCAACCTACTTCCTAGTAGGGGCTGTAGCATTTTGCGTACTCTACTATACTGCCTCCGCAAGATACTGAGGTGTTAGTGTAGTTACTGTCCCTATCCACGAGTGGACTAGCTCGAGGCTTTGCCTTGCCAGTACAGTAACTGTCCTGCTCCACTAGGGGACTGGCTTGGGGCAGTGACTTGCCAGTTCTGTAACACTCCTGCTACTGTAGGGGACTGGCTTGGGGCAGTGAAATAACAAGACTAGGTGCAACCTAGTGTATGGCTGGGCCGCCAAGCACTGCATGAGAATGTGGGCCCAAGAAAGGGGTGCTAAATAAGGCAAAGCTCACGCAATTAAATGAAGTGCAAGTTAAGTAATGAGCTGGAGCTGATAAATTATTTACAAAGTAGGTGGGGAGAGTGGGAGTGTGAATGTGAGCGAGTGTGTGAGGGAGTGGGGGGGGGTCTTGAGTAAGGAAAACATATCAAAAGCAAAGTATGCATTTGAATAGACAAAGAGCTAGAGTAAGGGTAGCAGTTATTGATTTTGTGAATGTCTATTATTGGCACCCCTGGTTAAGATGTGTTCTTTAGCTTCTAATAAATTCACTTTTTTTCTAAATAATATAGGAACACAATGAAAAAAAGTGGAAAATCCAACCTTTAATTCAAATGCATTTATTCAGTGGGAAAAAAAATCCCACATTAGGAAATAATTCTTTTACATCAAATCATGGGTGCCACAATTATTAGTACCCCTGATGTTAATACTTTGAACAACCCCCTTTTGCCGACAAAACAGCACCTAATCTTCTATAATGTTTCCCAAGATGGGAGAATACAGAAAGAGGGATCTTCAACCATTCCTCTTTGCACAATCTCTCTAAATCATCCAGCGACCTGGGTCCTCTCCTTTGCACTCTCCTCTTCAGCTCACTCCACAGGTTTTCAGTGGGGTTGAGGTCTGGGGACTGAGATGGCTTGGGAGGAGCTTGATTCTGTGTCTGGTGAACCATCTCTGTGTAGATTTGGCCACATGTTTAGGGTCATTATCTTGCTGAAAGACCCATTGACAACCGATCTTCAGCTTTCGGGCAGAAGCCACCAGATTTTTATTTAAAATGTTCTGGTATTTCAAAGCGTTCATGATGCCATGCACCCTAACAAGGTTCCAAAGGCCTCTGGAAGAGAAACAGGCCCACAGCATCACCAATCTTCCCCCATAATTCACAGTGGGCATGAGGTGCTTTTCTGCATATTCATCTTTTGTGTTCTGCCAGACCCACTTAGAGTGTTTGTTGCCAAAAAGCTCTATCTTGGTCTCATCTGACCAAAGCACACAGTCCTAGTTGAAGTCCCAGTACCGCTTAGCGAACTCCAGACGTTTGCGTTTATGATTGTGAGAGAGAAAAGGTTTTTTCCGTGCATGCCTCCCAAACAGCTTGTTGGCATGTAGATAGCGCCTGATGGTTGTTTTGGAGATTTTGTGACCCCAAGATGCTACCATTTGTTGCAATTCTTTAACGGTGAGCTTTGGAGAACTTTTTATTTCTCTTACCATCCTCCTCACTGTGCGTGGTGGCAAAATAACCTTGCGTCCTCGTCCAGGCTTGTTCAGCACTGTTCCAGTTGTTTTAAACTTCTTAATGATTCCTCTGACAGTAGATATGGGCCGGTGCAGGTGAGTGGCTATTTTCTTGTAGCTATTGCCTGACTTGTAAAGGTTGACACACATCTGTCTTACTTGAATGGTGCGTTCCTTTGTCTTTCCCATGTTGAAGAGTGGATAAGAGAAATGGCCTCTGTGTCACGTCATATTTATACCCCAGGGAAACAGGAAGTGATGAATTACTAATTAAATGTTCATAAATACTCTGATCAACTTTGTAAACTACTGTAGAAATGACAGAAATACTTCAATTACATTTACTTCCGAGGAATTGTTAGGGGTGCCAATAATTGTGTTACAGGTGATTTTATGAAAAATAATCATTTCTTAGAGATTTTTTCCCCCTTAAAATTCACTTGAGTTGAAGGTTAAATTTTTCTACAATTTTCAGAGTGAGAGTACGCTTCTGCAATAAAAATTGAATTCATTTTACGGCTTTTAACACATCTTAACCGGGGGTGCCAATAATTATGGTGGGCGCTGTATGTTCATGAATTGTATTGAATTGTACAATAAAATCATCATTACAGTTGTGTTAATTGGGGCCTTGACGTCATTTTTGTGAACACATGGCAGTTCCTATATAGTGAGGGTGTCAGAATGAACTTCAAGGTTTCCTTTTTTCCCCCCATGTTTCGTTTTTGGACTTGTTATGTAAGGGATAATCAACCCGTAGGTGTGCAGTACACGGTTTTAAGGCACGATGCGGTGGCAAATAACCACATGACGTGAAGCGGCGGGTGGTTGCTTCTGCGAAGTGCCTTTAAACTGTGTAATGCACACTTACGAGTTGATTATCCCGCTAAAACCACGATAATTTGCCAGCAATGTCAAATCACAACATTCAGAAATTTTTGTTTAAGTTTTGCACGCAAAAAATTAGCTCTTAATCATTAAAAAGGCGCCGCGCCTTCTCATACACAATACTATAGGCCAAGCTAAATTGAACCAGCTATCTTAGTTCATCACACGTTCATGGAGAACGTGTTCATCCGTTCATCCGTTTACCAGCTGATGATTTGCTAACGGATTCCTCCTGAAATGGAGATTATGCATAACACAACATTATGTGCAATTATGCAGACTGTAGCTAACATGCTACCCGCAATTACAATGAATTTATAACACTTTCCGTAGAGCCAGCGAGTCTGTTGGCATAGCACGTAGCTAGCGAACTGTCAGCAGCTGCAGATACATGAAGTGGACTTCCTTTGTAACCGTACACGATTACTATCGTTTAATGAATAATGCCTGATTACTTCGCTGCTATAATATTCACAGTCATTATTGCTGGAGTACCTATTGTTAACCGCCCCACAGGATGCAAATATGACGCCGCCAAATTTACTGGAGATAAATGAGCAGCTAGGTTTCTGTTAAACCAAGCCAAATGTCAGTGCTCTAACGTTGCTAAGGTTACAGGTTGGCTAGTGGAAGAAATTCAAATGGCGAAAATACTGTAGTCGAACTACCTGTGCGGTTCTAGTTTAAATCCATACCTGCCAGCCAAAAAGAAAAGAGTACTCACCCTGACTATGGTATAAGGACAAAAAATCTACAGTGTCGAGTAACACCGCTTAATAAATATGTTCGAGTGAAGGAGTTGCCATGTGTTTACATAAAGCATTAGATGATATTGGTGATGGTTGATCATGGTTAACTATGTGACAAAAAAATTGAAATGCAATGAATTTTAATGAATTTATGACCCATTGACAACTCTCAAAATGGCTCAAGTTGGAACCAAGATCATGAGAATTGGCTGAGAACGAAGAAGTTTTGGAATTTTATAGTGCACCAAAATAGCAAATTGTTTGGTATTTATTTCAGTTACTGCCAATAAAAAAGCGTGTTGCGAAGTGAGCAATCTAGGTCAATTTCTCCTCAAATATGGCAGACTGTCAAAAAAAATGATATAATCAATATTTTAAAAAATGAAATAAAATACAAGAATTCAGGAAAGAAAGCATGAACGATTTTCATAAGCGACAGTTACAGCCTGACCGGGTATTGCACTTTGTCACATAGCTAATATGTTAATGTATCCCGAGTCCCTTCATTGTACCTTTTTTCTCTCGTATCGGTAGCGAGATTCAATAGGAAGATTAAGGAAATAATCCTGGTACCGTCTGCGAAATACTGTCCTCCATTAATGTTAACAGTTGTATCGGTTGCAAGATTGAGTAGGGAAATTAAAAACACATTCCGATCATTGCTATGATTCTTTCACGGTAGATTAGTACGATGTGTAACATTCCTCTATCTCAGTGCTTCTCAAACCTCTCCTGGAGGACCACCTGTCCTGCATGTTTTAGATCTTTCCCTGTTTAAGCACAGGTGATTAAAATGATCAGCTCGTTATTGACCCTCTAAAGCTGATTGATAACATCCTGATTATTTGAGTCACCTGTGCTGGGGCAGGGAAAGATCTAAAACAGGCGGGGCAGGCGGTCCTCCAGGAGAGGTTTGAGAAACACTGCTCTATCTCCATGGAATCTCGCTGCTGGTACCAGAGAAAACAAGCATGGACTACTGAAACAAACAGAACCAATCTATCATGAAAGAAGATTAGCCAAATAATGGGCGGATTGTGCTCGTAATGCAACAAAATCAAATGGAACTTTTTAAAAGACCGGGATGCTAACTAAGGCAAATGCAGCTTATGCATCCTGGATTCAAATGCTGGTTGTGCTGCAGTGGCGTAGTGGGTACAACAACGTAGTGGAGAAGACAGAAGTAGTTATCTCAATGGGCTGTCGAATCCAGCTTGACGTGATCTTTTAAACTTAATATTTTCTTAAATTTGTTGTTTTCATTGATGTCGATTAAAGTCACTCTCATAGGCACAATAAAAGCGGCCACCACAACTGCTTCCATTCAAGTGAACCAACTCATGAACGTGCAAGTGTATAAGTTAATTTGGAAACCAGTCTGGGCATCATACCGGTATTCTTGAAAATACTAAAACATAATCGTGCCGGCCCCACCTCCACCGTGTATATAAATAGTCCAGCTATACTCATAGTAACAGTGTTTATCAACTTTTCCCTAACATTGTCTAAGTTCCTATGTTGGACTGAGGGATGTTTAACGTAACGTTACTAACCGATCTGAAAGACAAAACAAGAAAGGACGGGATAATCACACACATAAATGAGTGCGGCGCGTTCAATTCCACTTTTTAATTTCCGTTTCTGCTGCAATCTCTCAAATCCAAGATCTAACAATAGCAAAGTATTCAGTTTCTGCTGCAATATCTCAAAGCCGAAATTCTGAGACCCATGTATTTAAATACACAAACCAGTAAATGCGAGTGATGTTATATAAGTATATATATATATATATATACTTCAGTACGGCACTTGAGATATGGATTTACATCCTCTTGAATTTTTGTCTTTCTACATTGTTTGGAACTCAAATTTTACTTTTTTTTCTTTAGCATGAGTGTGTAAACATTTGCAAATGCTTTGGGAAATGTTGTGATGAAAGGATTCCAGTATCTGACAGCATCAGGCCACATTTAGACCTAATCCATTACATTCCTTGTCACTGTTATAATACGACAGTAGTCCTCAACACAATGCCTTTATTTTAAACATGACGCCAAAAATAGGATAACAGAAAAACTTCAAAATGTTTCTAATCTATAAATACATACCTTCCCAAAGGGTGATGGAATTTATTTTAGGAACCAGTATGCAGCATTGAAGTGATCACTGTTCCCTGGCTCATTCTGCTTTATCGTTCTAACAGATATGTGTTACTTTTACTCATTTCACTTTTAGCACTCCAGCCCAGAGCTGCACCAATTCTAGCAAGAAGATCTAGCCCAGAGTCATTTGCTTTGGGGATCATTCCAAGCATGGGATCCAAGTCCATAAATCAAAGCCCAGCCCTGGTTTTATTTTCACCTGGGTCATAGCAATCTGAGTTTCTGATTGGCCAAACTGTTGTAATGCCCATTTCCCAGGTACGGGGACAGTTGAAAACCAGTAATTGTCTGAACTTGAGGACCATGAGTTGATGATGTCTGCTCAAGCTAGACATTTAAGCTGCTTAATTGTAAATTAAATTATTCGGGAATAACACACACCTGTCAATGGAACCACTGAGCGACTTGGGTCCTGTCCATTAGCACGCGGGTATTTTTGATCTCTTAGCATTTCCCGTGCGTTTTGGCCTTTTGTCCGCAAGCAAAGTGCATTTTTAGTCCCTGACAATGGTCCTTTTCGAAAACGCCTATCGGGTGAAGATCGTTGGAAATACTGTTTTCAGTGTTTACGTGTTGAGAGCAAAAACTGTTTTCGCTTGGGACATCAGAGTGTGCACCTGAAGATGAGTTTGTAAGGCTTGTGATTAATCAACCAGACCAGGAATCAAGTACAGAGACAGATTACATTCCAGCGGTAAGATTATTGACAGCAATACAGTATTTTTATTAATATGGAGGAAGAGGTGGGGTGGGACACCAGGGGAGGAGAGCACAGTTCCACATACTGCAGAAATAGCAGGTGAATCTATGCTCTCGATTTCCGGCTGGTGGCTGCGGTGATAACAGCCAGGAAAATCGCAAACTTTGCCAGAGCCAAACTGTCCCACAGGAGGATGGAATAGCTCGAGGGGAACTAAGCTCCCATCCTGATGACTGCGGAAGGCCTGGAAGCTTTCTCCTCACAAATTCAACAGAGGAAGAGACTTGGAAGGGTTAACAAGAGTGTGGTCCTAATCCTGGACCCTGGTCAGGAATGGAAGCTTGTTGCTATTAAACTGGACAAAGGAGCAGATTTGGAGGGGTTAACCAGAGCACGGTCCCAGTCCTGGAACTTGGTTAGGCTCGGAAGCTTGTTCCTATTGAACTGGACAGAGGAACTGACAAGAGAGTGCTTAACTCCCAATACTGACTCTGAGTAGGTTAGGAGGCTTATTTGAGTTGACTGAATAAAGTTTCCCCAAATTGCTGTCATTAAAGATTACGTAACACTTAAAAACAATCTAGCAGGAAAAGTGACTGTAATTACATAACATGTGATAAAGACAAATAATTACTACAACGAATTCTGTAGGGTTCCAACACCAAATAGCTCATTACAATACTGCAACTTGTGACACAAAGTAAGGGGTTTAAATACATGTCACATAATAATTATGAAATAAACATGAAATGAAACTCAGCTGAGGAGTGGGTAAATACACAAGACATAAACCAATCAAAAGCTCCATACCTCTTTGTTTTTTTTTTATAAATTTGGCATCTCCAATCCCACCCGAATCTGGAATGCCCAATTGGTGAACTATGTACAAAGCTTGCTCGTATGCGACCCCCTGCTGCCAACTCAGGATAGTGAAGACAGTTCACGACTCTCCTCCGAAGCACGTGCCCGTCAGCCACTGATTCCCACACACTCATTGGTTGAATCCTCGCAAGTTCAGAACGAGGGCGAAGGACACCCGGACATGAACAAACCCGGAGTCTTCCTGACGAGCGCCCGTCTGGCCAGCAGGAGGCGCTGGAGCAACGAACAAAGCTACTATTGTGTCCCCAAATCCGGCAGTCCCTTTCCAATTCGGAAACCTGTAGCGCGATGGCCAAATGTGCGCTACTCTGAAAAGGCTGCCGACCCCTGCCAGTGGGTACGTCTGGGCTTGAACCCGCAATGTGATTGTCACCTCTGCACTGCAGCACAGTGCCTTAACCGAGTGAGCTATCCGGCAGCTGATTGGCTTACATATAATTGCTGCTGGTTGGTTTGGCGTCCTTTGACTGCACATCAATCACATTTTGTGTCTTCGTTTGGACAGAGATCTTTTCGGAAAACAAAAGGGGGAAAAACCCTGTTTTTTAAAAATTCATGGGTAGGCCTATGTGTGGATTAGGGAATTGGGGAATGTTATACATAATAAAAAATGATTGGCATTCCTCTCACTTTATCATAAAATGGTTTCTTGTTACTAAATCTAGGAGCTCTGTTCTTTCTTTTGATATATTCCCTGAATACTAATAGAACTGAATATTCTGTGGGGTTCAAAGATCATGGAATATTATCAAAAAAAGCTGGCAGTGGTTATCAACTTTTTAAAAAAAGTACTCCGGTGGGGAAAGTGTTAAAACAATGAAAGAAAAAAGGCCTCTCTCCCTCTCAGCTGGGCAGGCGATCTTATCGGAAGATGTAATGGAATCCTGGATTGAATCCGAAAGGAATCCTATTGTCAACAGTGATTTGAAACTACAACCAGCAGCAGCCAAGACATGAAAATTAAATTTGAAAAAAAGAAGAGGAAGAAGAAAAAAAAAACAAGCACTGAATTTGTGTTACTGTACAGAGGTGGCAGTCCAGTGGAAAAAAAAATAAGGAATTGCTTTGCTTGTTGGTCACAAACGAAGATAAATTAGAAAAACTGGAGTCATTTCATGCTGTCACATACATGTATACTCAGAAAATTGAATCCATGAGTCCATTGTCAATTGGAGGTTATTGAATATTTTTTCTGCTTTTGGTCTGTCCCAAGCACACAAGCGCACACACATATGCACTTTTTCAGGTTTGGCTGGCTTTATACTAGCAATTATACACATGTAGGTGCAGTTCTGAGGATCACACAACAAGAAAGATAAAAAGCACGGGTGACCAACCCAGGTCCTAGAAAGCTGCAGTGTTGGCTGAGTTTTGATTTAAACTGTTTAATATCTGGAAGGGATTAATTCATCAACAAAATATAATTTAGGTTAAGCTCTGCTTGCAGAGCTAGGGGTCATAAACGGAAGCTAGCAGTAAATTTGCAAAGATACTCTGTGGTATTTTCTACTTAGAGTGGTACCTGTATGGAATAGGCTGCCAAGTCATGTAGGAGTGGCAGAAACAATGGAGGTTTTTGAGTCCATGCTTGTGCAGAAAGTATCTTGTGAATTAGGTACACTTAAGTGGAATGAAATTGGCAGCCTTGCTGGTGATCACTGTCCTGTTGTGATATGTTTTGTTTGATAAACAGTACAAAGCTTTGTAGCTTATTTATCTTGACAGCACTGGTCATAAACATGGGAATGCAGACCTGACACAAGACCTGCTGAGATGGCTTTCTGGTGTAAGTCAGAGGTCACTACTGATGTAGAACAGCACCTCCTTGATATCATCACCTTTATTGATTTGATACCTGTCAGTTCCTCTATTTGTACCTCTATCTGTAGAAATATCAGAAAGGCTAACAAAATAGGCTTTGCATTCTGGAAAACTAAAAAACAAAGTTGACAACAATTTTTAAAAATTGTAATAATGAGAAACACAATAGACACTCGTCTTCTGAATGTCCTCCCTCCTCAACACCAGAAGTGGTTGCTTTTCGACCTTTATTTAACCAGGGTAGGTCTGTGAGAGACCCCAGATAAATCATTCAGAAGCAGGGAGCACAAGAGGGAGAAACAGGGATAGAGCATCTGCAGTAAATTTCGGGATTGAAAGCCTTGATCAAGGGCCGAACTGCACATTTCTTTCTGGCATCTCCTATTCAGGCAAGTCTGATTCCAAAGACACAGAAGGGTCTTGAATCAGCGACTATTTCATTGCCAGTCAAGAAATCTACAACTTGGCCCAGTTTGGTGTCCCCCCCCAAAAAAAAAAAAAAAATTGATTTGTCACAGGGCTTTAATATGCCCATGCATAAATTCTAAAACTCCAAAATCTAAAAAAAAAAAAAAAGGAAAGTAAATACAGATCAACAAAAGGATTTTTGTGCTTGACTTTGATAACATGTGACTGTACGCTCTTATAGCCCATAGTGGTGGAACTGAAGTGAATGCATTTTGAAATGCGTGCACACAACAGTGGGCGGCTTTGCCTTTTGGCAGTATATGTTTGGTTAATTTCCACTTTGACATTATCCCAAGAAAGCCAATCAGAGGAGCACTGCTGGTTTGATCTGGAGCCAGGTTTGGCACTATCGTCCATATCAATACACATCATGGCACAAAGGATGCTCTTATTTTTGTGCATTATAATTCACAGTGAACGATATTACTCAATGAATGTATTTACTATGATAAAGTATGACTTTTTATTCTTGGAATATGTCAGGAGCTGGGTAATTGACATTGCAATACTGAGCATTCTTGTTCACAAAGAACTCAAGAGCACTCAGGCCAACACCATCCGCTAATGCTTGAGGTGTATTATGCAAAGTTGATGACAATGATAGTCAAACCCATAGAAGAAGAAAAGAGTCCTGCCTCCATCTGCCTCCTTTAAGTCCCAGCTGCTATGACATCCATAGCTTTCACATTGCTGCTGGACTTTTTAAGAGCTATGAGATGTCAGTCATTCCAGTAAACTCACAGGTGCGGCGGAAACGCAAGCATTCATGCGCTCTGCGACAAATTGCTCCTTTTGAAAAGATAGGAATCTTGTCAAATTCGTTGCTTAGGATCGTCAAGTGCTTAGGTACTTGAGGTTGTTCCTTTTCGTTGAGCACTGCCAGAAGAATTTTTAAAAAAGTAAAGGAACCACTGCTCCCGACTAAAGTTTACGGAGGTAATGAATTGGTTGAGGAAACTGCAAGTTAAAAAGTTAAAGCTGGGGCTTTCTGGTTCCAAGGTCCTCAACTTCCAATGTAAAAATAAAAAGAATAGAAAGAAAAACTACCCTTACCAGGATCCCTGCCCATTTCTGCAGAAAAACTTCCATAGGCACCAACACGACTGATCACAAGCTATTCCAAATGTGCTCCATCAAATTTATCCCGCTTACATGTAGCAATGATAGATCACTACTGTTCGGAATAATTGACCCACCACCCCTACGTCATCTCTCTCTCTCTCTCTGTCTTTCTCGCTCAATATCTATTACTCTCTCATTCCTTCTTTCATTAGCTAACTCTCTATTGTGCTCTCCCACACTCTCTCACTTTCTCCCTGTCTCTCCCTCAGCTGACTACGCTTTGTGTTTCAGAGGGTCAGTTGCTAAAAGAATTCAGCTACAGATTAGCAGTTCACGGATTCCATCACTTCAAAAAGAAAGAAACCCTTTGCTTTAAAGCAGGCCTGGTTTGCAGTTGCCGGCTGGTAATGAGAAGCCTCCAGTCATCCAATGTCCGAGAGGGCCTGGCTCCTCTCACTGAAGTGGAAATCTATTTCCTACTCCACTCTGAATGACAGCTAAAGTGACCCCGTTTGTTGATTGAAAAATTACATTAAAATGAAGAGGTAAATCATATTTCAGTCATTCCATTCAGAAGTTCTTGTAGGACATGTATTATTCTGGGGAGAAAAAAAAAAACAAAAACAAGCGCACGAGCACAATTATGAAAAGCGGCCATGCTTTTTGTTCGGGGAGAGAGAGCATTGAGTTTGAAGGGCAGCTACATTGAGCAGAAGAATAATAGCTATGATAAAATTTGTCAAAAGACGAGAAATTGGAGGTCCTGTCCAGATCTAAAAATCTATCTATCCATCGTCTGACATTCCTATTCCTGGCCAGAGTCATGGGGCGGATGTAAAGCATATGCTATGCTAGTATCCAGTGGGCAGGAACACTCCTGGGACAGCTCACCAGTTCATCACAAGACACACCCATTCATACCCATATATTTCTAATTAGGTACTTGTGCGTATGCATGTCCTAGAGAGAACCCACACAAACCCTGTGTGGAAAGAGTGAGGTGTTATCTGTGATTCCCTTGCTCAGAGGTCGCAGTGTTACCCAGTGCACATGGTTGAACCTTTGCATTGAGGACAACGATTCTACTCTTTCCTGGATATGCTTCACTAGAAATGACATCAAACCTGTTAGATGGATTTCAGGCACAAATAATCTTGTTTGCTCCCACGTATTTCTCATAATCACTGCATAAATTCAACAAACCCTGAGCCATACCGCGAAGAAAGGGGAACTGAGCGGATGCGATTTCATAATCTCAAAAAGGAAAAAGGCTTCGTAACACAGATCTGATTTCATACCGTGGAAGAGAAAACACGTTTGTAATCGGCGTACGCGGTGATTTGGTGACAGCGTCCGTTCACTTCTTCTTTCAGTTTCTACAGTGAAGATAAATGTGAAAAAATGTAATGTTATTCATCAGTCTGTTTTCATCAGACCCACACAATGTCTCCTGGCAAAATCCCCAGGTTTATATTAAATAATTTAATTCAAGCTGAGGCGGGTGGGGGGGGGATCTTCACACAAACACCTTGCTGAGCTGCATAACGCAAGCTGCTGTTTCTTATTTATTAGCGCTTTTCGATTAACATCTCACACTCTCTCTATCACACACACAAGTGCACATACATACACACTCTCTCTCACACACACATGCTCTTATGCGTCCTCACTCACATATACACATCCATCATCTTTCTTACAGCCATTTAAAACAATGATGATTCAAAATCAGGAGTTGATATTCATTCATGGTTCCACTGTATGAGTGTGTAATGTGTGTGCTTTTGATTAGGATAATGAAAATGATGATGATATTGAAGAAAAAGATTGTGAGCAAGTCTGTGTTTGCCTGTGTGCTAGAGAGAGAGACCAAAATATTATGATATAATTGTGATGGTGATGATCGTGTGTGTGTGTGTGTGCGTGTGCGCGCGCGTGTGTGTGTGTGCACGTGCGTGTGTGTGTGTGTGTGTGTGCTTAAATAGGTGGGAGAGACGTGGAAAGATGTGTGGGTCTGTGTGTGTGTTTGTGTGTGTTTAGGAGGGAAGACTGGGAGGGATGAAGAATAAAATGTGTGTATGGTTTTGTGTGTTTGTGTGTGTGTGCATGTGCATGCGTGAGTAGAAGGGAGAGATAGGGAGAGATTTTATCGGTTTTGAAATTGAATGAACAAGTAACTGAAACTGAATTCAAGAATTTGTATTGAATTTAAGTTAAACTTGAAGCATTTCATTCAGTTCGCACATTCAAATTCAGTTCAAAAATTGCAATTCAGTTCTCTAAATTCAAATTCAAGTTGAGTAACATCACATGAACATTGCAGCTCTCAATGTGCATTCATGTGATGTTAGTCAACTTGAATTTGAATTAAGAGAACTGAATGGCAATTTTATCAATGGAATTTGAATGTGCGAACTGAATGAAATGCTTCAATTTTTATTTTTCAAATTTAATTTATATAACTGGATTCAGTTTCAGATTACTTTTTCATTCAATTTCAAAACCAATAAAATTCTATTCAAAGCAAATTCAATTCAAAGCCAAATTAGATTCAAATCGAACCCAAAATTCAAATCAAAACCTGATAAAATTCAGTTCAAAGCAGGTTAAATTCAATTCAAAACCAAAATTCAATTAATTTTTGTTGGGTCAAATTTCGTTCCATAGACTACAGGTTAGGCCTTCATGTAGGCTAACAGTAAGGCTACTAGACTCCTTTTCTTGACTCGACTCAAAGTCCGCATCTACAGACAGACAGACAGACCTACAGTAGAATGGGGGCGCAGTGAGGTCGAGTTTCTAATGTTTTACAATACCTAGCCGGGACTCTTAAAAAATAAATAAAGTCGCCAAATGGCAACTTACCACTAGTAGAGCAGTAGGCGACGTTTTTCGACCAAGTGAAATATTCTTAAAACATTGTCGTTGCACTCATCCCTGAACTTTTTCGTTAAATCATTCTGCTTACGTTACATGTCTAACTAAGCGATGCAATTTTTATTTTTTTTACCCCCTGCAGGGTTTCGGGGATGACACACTCTTACACAGCCTCTGATGGCCTAACCTGAGACTGACCGTAACCTCAACTTTAACCAGTCTCATCAGTAAAAATGACAAGGAGCACTGATATCCAGTCGGCGGACAATGCCTCCCTCGCTTTTCTTTTTCTCTCAGGGAGTCTGATGGCCTTACTGTTAATTTTACATATGTACTAGACATAATTATTTATTTGATATATTTAATTCTAATTATTTGTTTTAGTGTAAAGGTTCATCTGTCACCTTTTTTCCCCCCCTAGTATGGGACTCTCGTCAGGGCAGCACCGGTGACTCAGTGGGCAGGCCCGGACCCCAAATGCCCCCCCTTGCAGTCGGGCGTGGAAGGCAGGTCTGATTATATGGCAGGTGGCAGGTCGGGTGAGCCGGACACACTGCAGGTTAAATCATGAGCAGAAGCACACACACATTAGGGGAAACCATCCCGGCCGCTTGCGTCCGCTGGCAAATAAACCGGCCCGGAGTACTCCAGAGTGATTCTGTTTCTTCAGATTACGAGCAGTATAAAAGCTGAGAGCAGGCTGTATAAACACCAGCGCATTCCTCCCTTGGGACCTCGACTAAATCAATGCTCTCCGCCATCGCCAGTGCTTTTCGGGTTATGCAAATATGCGTGGTGGGGATTTGACATTTTGAAAGTGTGCGATGGATAACCTCCATTAACGCTGCCTTTGACGGATCTTAAAAGGCCCCATTCCTGTAGCCTCGCTGTCTTAACCGGGTTTTTATTTTAATGTGATTTGTTGGGTATGGTGTTTGGCAAGAGCAGGGGTATCAGATAAAACAAAAGGCCTCTCTCATCCCTGCTGAACCATCTACATCACAAGTGAAATGACGCAGCGGTTTTGTAATAATAAAACGTACTAAACTCAATGTGTTAAACGTCACTGGATGCTCATACAATATTAAGTATAAAATGAGGATAGAGAAGGACCTCACTCCCATGAAGAAATGAAGAGTTTGTTTCCAAAACGCAATGAGTGCCAAAATTTTAAAAATTGAGATAATACCTTTGAGTGATAGCCCTGTGTTTCATACACATGCTGCAAAAATCTGTTTTTAGAAATTCTTACTCTAAAGTGTATTTTTCCATGATCAAGGTTTGTATTTTTCTTTAAAATGCAATAGGCACCAACATAGAAAAAGCTGATTTTCTCGAGATGAGTAAAATGGATATATTGCATATTGGTATTGAACTCCTCGAATTTATTCATTTATTTTATTTTTTAACATATTCATTCATTGTCTCATGAAAGTTTCTAGCAATGGGCCTCCTTCAACATTCTGACAGGTACAAACCGATGTATAAATTTAATTATTAGTGTTGCTTTCTCACGGAACTGCTCATGTAACATGGCACGGAACAGGGCCCATTATGAATGAGACAAATCAGAACATCTTTGTTTCTTCAAACATCAGACTGAAATAATGACCATTATAGACATGGCAGATGGGGACAGATCATTTATTGGTAATAAATTCTGTAAAAATACTTCCATGAATAAAATGACTTTTTCCTTGGACAGGATATCTTTGGGAAATTCGGTAGTCAAGACTCCTGACTTGTTTCATGGATTGTTGTGTGTTAATGACAGTAGACCTCATCCGATATCTGGTTCAGGTGCGAGTGCAGCAGTTTAAGCTTGGCAAGCGTGTCAGTGAAAAAACCTTGGGGAAGTGCCGAAAGAAGGATGAAGCAGGATCATGTGATCTCAAATTCTTCAGCAGTGTCACCCGCAAATTAATTTTAATGCGATAGGCTTGGGCTCAAATTCCTAACACAAGGAAAGGAAGGAGATGATTTGAATTCATGGTCCTCTTCACCTCCTCTTCCTCATCTCTGTTTGAGTTGCTTATGTTCTTCAGGGTGTTTTCCTGTTTCGTTTCTTTGTCACACTGTTTATTCTGTTTCTTTATCTTTGCTCCTTCACCCCATGTTTCCTTTTGTCTTTGTTTATCTCTAACCTCCCTGCTCCATACTCTCATCGTCTCCTATTTGTACTTTGCTCTCTGCTCTCTGCTGCCTCCCTGTCCACCTAGCCAGCATTTCCCTGATCACCTCCTCCACTATTGAAGCCCTCTGTTCTCTGCTGAGTTCCCAGCAGAGAGTTCTCAATCCTATCCTGTAACTTAAGAGGATTTTTCCGAAACTTGATTCCTTATTCTGATGAAATAGCTTGGATTGCCCTCTGTGTCTGTTTAGGTTTGGCTTTGACTTTGTTTGATCACTGGTTTTCGACTCTGCCTCCGCTCCTCAATTGCATTCTGCCCAGCAGGTTTCTGGATTTCTGCTCGTTATTCCGCAACGAGTTTGCCCAGTGAAGCTGTGTCTGCAAGCCTACGTCAGCTTGTTGACCTAGACTGTCTGACCCTTTATTCTGCTTCTATGAACTGTATGAAATGTACTCGGGTCCCGAGCCCCCATCCTGCCAATAACAGATCCACAGGTCCAGCTTTGACTCCTCTCCATAAAAATACGAACAGAGAACGTGTTTTTTTTTTTCTCTCTCTCTGTCGCATCCTTAGCGAGGTGTAAATGCATTTAGTAAATAATGAGTTGCAGCGAGTTGGGGCACATGAGCCACAGGGATTCCTGTGTGTAACAGGAGCGGTTCTGGGGCATAACCGCCGGAGGGGTGCCGCAGCCGTGACGCTGAGAATGTCACAGGAGCCAAATCAATTGGGTAGTTTAAAAACGCTCTATGGCTCGAGCAGTCAAAACAGTAAAGGGTCAAGCCCCAGCTTCCTTACCAAGCAGGAAGAGCTCTGTCCCAAGTTTTCAAGATCACAGCAACCCAGACACTGAGCAGTTCCACAAATTATCCCTATGTCAGGCCTAATAAGGGGGACAGCTGAGACAAGGCAATCAGGTTGAGATCTAGCTGACATGAGAGTTCAAAATGGTGAACAGCCAGGATCTCATTGGCAAAGCACTTTAGCTCTGATTTTCAAAATGTAGGACAAGGAACTGTCAGCAAGAGTCGCCTATACTGTTACGTAACCTGGCAGCAAAATTCTAGTCCTACAATTAGGTTAAAATCGAAAGACACTGTTGCCTGAGGCTAAATAAAACTCCAAAAAAACTAGCCCTTTTTGACAACTTTGTAAAGTCTGTCTGACCTTACAGCTAAAGCGTAGCTGCCCTAACTTATCTGATTAAGATCACCATCATCATTACTTGTCTAGCGGCCAATCATCATCGGCACTACACAAAAAGCATGGCTGGTTTTTAAACTAGGGAAAAAAAAGCTTTGTTTTCGCTGTGACTAATCACCCCCCAATTACCTGCAGTTTGGGGCGACTGTCCTGTTTCCTTGCTAACACAACAACATCCTTTCAGACACATCAAAACATCTATTAAGAGTGTACAATGCTCTACTGCTGGGATGTGCTATTAGCCTGTTCCTTTGGAGGATTGAGTAATTAAGCTCTGATAGATGCAGTCTCATTTCTAGGGCTCATTTTCAAGTGGTTTTTTTCTGTGCTTTTGTGACAGCTGTGTTTGCCGCAGGCTGTTTTTATGAAATGTGAAAAAATTAGAGTCATTTTTAAAAATGCCACATAATGGGGTACGTGGGATGGGGGGGCGTGGGGTTTGACCCGATGACTCACACAAAACTACATGCAGTTCGCCAGTGCATCAGTAAGGGGGGAAGACGATCGCCAAAGGTTTAGCTCAATAGTTTCGGTCAACTGAAAAGGCTGTCAACCCCTAGAGTCAACCCCTAGAGAGCACTGAGTGTACTGAAGGAAAAAAGGATGAGCCATTTTAGAAAATTGGAGCCCTAAATGGCGCTGACATCAGGGATTTGCGCATTAGGTCTCTCAGTGGACATGTCATCCTCTGTAATTTCACAAAATTACCACTCAGTCCATCACAGCTCCCTGTGTGTCATATCAGGCGGGAGATGGTTTGTTTTATAATTGTTCCTTTACGTTGTAAATTTGCAGGGTATTTCAAGCTCAATGTTCAAGGCAGTACAGTGCGTTTTGTCCTCTAAAGCGCATTAAGTAAACAGCCAAACAAGCTTTAATAACAACTTTAAATAGCAGGTGAAGGGTTAAATATTTTAATTTACTTAACGTTTTCTTGCAAAAACAATTATGCATTTGTGTTTTTTAGCTGATATAAAGGGTTGAGTTATTACTGGAATTGAACAAAAATGGTAGCTCCTCAGTAAAGCACCAGCCGGTTTTTGAAAGGTAGGTTAGGCCTACCGTGGTTGCAGGTACACATACACCAGCTAAATAATAAAGTAGTGGCAATTTAAGTGGAGAAAACTGTACAAAAATGGACTAAAAATGTGAATTTTACTAGCAGGAATTACAGGCTTTGCAGCATTTCTAATGTAGTACCTATCCATACAGTGTGCTGGCGTCAGAATAACAGAGTGACAACATGACAGCCGGGTCCCGCAATCAGTAGAACATCTGTTGGAATAAGCAGAGCCTGGAGCATGGAACAGGGCATCATGGGAGGCAGATTGTTGCTGTGGATTTGGCTGCATCGAGCTCGACGCAGAATGTCTGTGTCACCGGCGCTCAGACGACACAGTGGGGACGCCATCCTGTCCGAACCTCTGACCGAGCCTCATCAAGTACGTATGTCTTCCCATCTGAGCTATACATTCTGATGCTGCTGCCTGACAGTTGGTATAAGAAAGCTGCTGCACACCACGTGCTTACTTTGTGTATTATTTTTAGTCAAATAGCGCTGTAGAATATGGAATAATAGCGATTCAAACAAAAGATTGAACATAAGCAAGGATTTTGAAGAAGAAGAGGATGTGGGGTGACTGAATTTCAATTTAATTCTTTACTTTCTGTCCATATTTTGGCCGCGAAGCATGTTGTACTGAATAAATTTAATTTAATTAATGTATTTAGTTATTTTTTGCAAGTGTCTTTCTCCAAAATAGTCTATGGAATATAAGGTATTTAAAAAATTGGCCAAGTTTATTTAGAGCATTTAGTGCATGCAAGAATTCAGTATAGTACTGTAAGTAAAAAACTCATTGACTGACATTGATTACGATCCTCATGTAATGGATTAGTGAAGAAATTCTCCTTATCTCGGAGGTTAGGCTCACAGAAGATGGCTGAGGTTTTTTACCTAATCCCAGTAATCAGCCAATTTACCGGTGTGTTTGTGTATCACAGGCTGTCAATCATATTTAGGTTGTGTTGGGAATCAGGTAAACATAACCTGTGAGGGTTGCTTTGCCCCTTGTTTTGCGTTGAAAATCTGTGCTTGGGAGTCAGACAAATAGTGTGAGGAGAATACTTCACAGCCAGCGGTTTATGTCGGTAACTCTAGTTTTCTCCCACAGTCCAAAGACATGCCAATCAGGCTGACTAGAGTCTCTAACCTGCCCATAGGTATGAGAGCATGAATGGGTGTGCCTTGCAATGGAATTGCTGTTTCCATGGTGTATTCATGCCTCTCGCCTATCGCATGCTGGGATATCATCCAGCCTCAATGCAACCCTGACCCGGAACAACAGAGTCAGTTAATGGATGGAGGTATACTAATGGCAATAACAGCAGTAATAGTGACAAAGGTTTAAAACTTTAAGTGGAGCACTCTCCTAGCATAAAACAGCTTTAAAATAGAGCAGACAGATTCCACCGTCCCACTCGGGCTCTGCGGGGACAGATTAAACAGAAAGATGTCGTTTCATTAGAGTTGAAAACACACTCAAGCCGAGAGGCTCTTCTAAGAGTAGGGTGGAGAGCAGGTGAGAGTTAAGCGAAGTTTTCATCATGTCTTGCGATGTGGTTCTTACTCTTGGGGTGTTCTGCGCACGGCTCCATCTCTTAGTTCTCAGGTTTATGTCTCTGTTTTTCATCTTGTTTCAAACCTCATGAAACACTTATTCTTTTTTTAAAAAAAAACTGTAAGAAACTGTTCTTAACAAGAAAAAGTGGGAATGTTATTATCTCAAGTGCAGCTGGATCATATATTTTGTTTCTTTGTTTTGTTTATTTCCTTGTGTATCAAAAGGTCAGATCATGTTATTTTCCGGTGCATGAACTTGGTAGCCACTGCTTCCACTGGAGAGAAATAGGCCATCACACTTTGCATTTTGCAAATGTTCATCTCCCGGAAGACTGCCAGAGTTTTTTGTCGCAATTTTTATAAACTGTACTGCAGAAAGCCTACGTATTAGTGTAATAAACTTGTCATTACCCTGTTATAATCAGTTATGACAACTTATGGCACATCATTAAACTGTCGCAATAATTCTTCATCACTGTCAGTGCATTTTACCCACCCCTGCTAGGAGTATACATTCGACCGTAAATTCTCCTTCCCATCCCACACCCCACTGAGCATCCAGAGTTTTGTCATCGTCTCAACCAATCACAGCACATGGCACTTGCGAGTGCAGCGTTTTCAGTTTTTACAGTCCAATGGCAACAAAGGTCACAGACCTTATGAGTTTTAGCTGTAAGTTAGTGCAGATTTACATATGACCTTGATCTGCGGGGGGGGGGGGGGGGGGTGTGTTAGGAGTGGGGGTGGAGTGCGAGGTGGGTGTCATCAGAAGCCGCCAGCAAAAGTGTTACTCAGCCTGAATTACTGCCTGTCGGCAGATATTTTTTTTTCCCCCTGCTGTTGTTCATAAGTGGCAGGTGTGGGAATGTGCCTGCCGATTCTCCTGAAATCGGAGTGAGTTTTCAAAATGGGAGACTTGAGGCTGGCTTTCACTATGCAGCGGGGGAAGATCTGAGCACATCAGGTTGGCTGTCATTGCAGTGGTGAGATCAGTTCCTGTGCTGTGATCAGGCATATCTCAGAGACAGCCACTGCTAAGCTCAGCCTGACAGCTTCACGGCTGGGAGCCAGGGACTGTGATTAGGGCTGAGGTGTGTGTGTGTGTGTGTGTGTATGTGTGTGTGGGTGTGCTATTGTTAGCCTTTGTGTACATGTGTGCTTCTTTGTGTGTGTGTGTGTGTGTGTGTGTGTGTGTGTGTGTGTGTGTGTGTGCGCGCGCATATATGTCTTTGTATCTGTGTGCTTGCTTGTTTGTACCTGTGTATGTGTGTTTGTATGTGTGTGTGTGTACTTGTCTGTGTTTGTGCATCTGTGAGTGTTCGCGTTTGAGCAGGTCTGAGGCGTTTGTGCGTGTAATAGTGTGTGTGCATGCTTGTTTGTTAGTGTTTAAGTGTGCATGTGTGCTTATTTACATTTGTGTGTGCACTTGTTTGTGCTTGTGTGTGTGTGTGTGTGTATTTGCACGCTTGTCTGCGTGTGTGTGTTTAGGTAAGCATCTGTGCTGCACGGACATTAGATCAGAAGACATGCCTCGTGCAGCTGTCATCATCATACTTTAAGTGTCTGATTGGCTTAATGTTTCCATTGTATTATCATAGGGGCAGTCCCACCGAATTGAATCCCCTGTCATAGAACAACTTAAACCACCAATCAAGAATTGCCTTGCAGGGCTCTCAACCAATCACCAAAACCATTTGCATTTTTCAGTGGTGGACGCATGTTTATGCCAACGCTAAAGCTATTTCAAAGCATATTGTATATGCAGAGCATTAAAAAAAAGACCACAATTACTGGCTTTTAATTTGCATGTCATTCAAGTGGATAGTTAAAGAATATCCCCGTATGATTAGCACCTGGCCCTCTGTAACTGACACAGCTTTAGTGGCCTAGAGCTACAGCCTAACACCACATTAATCCATTAAAACCTCAAAGCTGTTGGCCATGAAAAGCTGGGGTGCCAGCTCCCCTAATGGCGTGAATGACCTTGTTCAGTGAAACAAAATCGATCTGCACACTAAACTGATGCAAGCAAAGATATGCAAACTCACCCGCCCTCCAGATATGGAATTTCCCTCTTCTGCTTTAATCACTTATTCTCTCTGTCTTTTTTATTCTGTTTTTGTTTTTGTCTTCTTAAGATCTATGACAAAAAAAAAAAGAAATTAAAAATTAAAAAGGAAAGGCCTTTGCTCAGTGTTCAGATCCCTTTATGTTCATGGCCTGTCAAAAAAAATAATTCAAGCAGTCCCATCTTCAAAGCTAAAAACACCCTGTCCAAAATAATTGGGGTTCTTTTCACCTCCTGTTCTGCCCCCTGCTGGATGGTTACAGAAGTTGCAGTGTAAAAACTGAGCTCTCCCTGATAAATGCAGTATTGAAATCTTAATCTGATTTCAAAAAAAGCTCATTGAGCGTTTAATTTGTTGAATCATGTCTATAAAAAGAGAGTGAAGGTGAAAACCTTATTGAAATTCAACATCTATGGACAGGTTTGAGCAACTCTGCTTGAACTGTTGAATGAGTTGTGCTTTGTAAGGGTTAAAGAGAAAGCCTTCAGGATGGTAGATTGCCAGGAACTGCGTTAGGCAGCCTTTCCTATAGCTGTTGAATAAGGTGTGCTTTATGGGGTTGGAGATTTTGTTTGTTTGTTTTGTTATTTACTTATGTATTTATTCATTTATTTAACCAGGGAAGTCCCGTAGAGATTGAAATCTCTTTGTTAAGGGAGCCCTGGGGTTTGAGGTGGGGAGGGAGAGGAGAAGTTGCAATTAGATCAGGGGATGATTAGGTGACAGGTTGAAAGAGCCAGGTTGCGACTTTAGCTATGACACCAGGGAACCCCCTACTCTTATCGTAGAATGTCATAGGATCTTTAATGACCACTGTGAGTCAGGACCTCGGTTTGACGACTCATCCGAAAGACAGCGCCTCCTTCAGTACAGTGTCCCCGTCACTGCACTGGGGCATTGGGGATTATTCCACCTGAAGGAAGAGTGCAACCTACAGGCCCACCAACAGCTCTTCCATCAGCAACTTAGTTTTCCGAGGTAGTCTCCCACCAAGTTCTGGCCAAGTCCACACCTGCTTGGTTTCAACCACTCAGCTGGAGCAGCAACTGAGTGAAAACCGACAGGATGGTCTATCTCTAGGAAGTTGATTGGGCAACCCTGCTCTAGCTGTTGAATGAGTGTGCATTTTTATGGATGTTGAGAAAGTTTCTAGATTGTACATCCTCAGGAACAGGGTTGTGCTGCCCTGACTAAGTAGAAGTAGGATCCAGATGTGACCTTTTCAGGTGAGGGATGGAGGGCCACAATGTAACTGTCTCATTCATCACCCCTCTGCCCTAAAACCCACACTATCCAATTTAACACTCCTCATCTCTTTTCCTCTGTCAAACTCCCAAATGGGCCAGAAAACAATCGGACAGCACCTGCTAACCTCCTGCACAGGTGCTGCCCTCACTTACAATCTGACCTCCTTTCCCAAACCATTTTTCTTATTTCTCAATACCCAGCAGAAAAATCCTTTTTTAACAAGTGTTCTAGACTCGCAAGGAGTCATATTTCTTTCCCCTCAGGTAGAAAATATTAGCTTGGACTAAAATGCTCTTTGGTTGACAAGTGAAATTGTCATGTCATAGGCGAATCTTGCAGCAAGTCAAAACTTTCACAGCTCATTGGGAATGTTTTGTTCAACAGAATTGAACAAAAAATAGTATCTGAAATAAAACTGAATAGCAGAATCTGTTTGCAGAATCTGTTTACAGAATCAGTTAATGGCGTACTGGAAAGAAGCACAGCTTTAACCTCTTCAACTCCAGAGTTGCCATCGGAGGGATCACAGAATTGCTCTCACCTCACCTTAAAGCGCATAACATCTCCAAACCCGTTCCCATTTAGGTTTCCTAATTACCAACTATGCATTAATATGTTCAGTTGGGAGTATCAATCTGTATCCATTTCCCTTCAGCTTGCATTATTGTTCATTGCAACAATTATCAGCATTTTCCTATCCACATTAATGGTACACCTAACATAAAACGTCAATGTCATACGAAGATTTGAAATTACTGCAGCTCACAAAAAGGTTTTTTTTCTTCATTGCGTTCGCGTCTGATCGGCTTGGTTCACAAAAACTTTCTGAAAATGCAGGTTTGCTGATTCAGGTCTGCGTGTTAAGGCTGCTCATGAAAGAATAAAATTCTGATGCTGATGGTGGTGTTGAGATAAGGTTTAGATTTAGTTTAATTCGATAATTGCCATTTCAGAAGCAAGACTGCAAAGACCTCATGACTTTGCTGCCTTGAAAGTTTGATGCATGGCATGCACATTAAATGATGTTAAATGTATGCTATGCGTCAGACTTTCATGATGCACTGATAACAATTTATTATTCCATTTCCAAAGCTTCGACGCAAGTAGCATTGGTAATTAAATAAATCAATTATAAACCCTTGGTGCTGCAACGAGTGTGCAACTATGCTTCCCTGCAAATGCTATCTATTCTTTTGAATGCTCAAAACATTAGGCTAAAGTGCAATCTTAAAATAACTTCGGTTGCAATGCTGAAAAAATCCTAGAACAGGACATGGAATTCAGAGAAAGCACTGGGTTAATTGATTATTATAATTGTCATTATCGTTATTATTATTATTATTATTATTATTATTTGCATCCATACAATATCTTTATTGAGTACATTGTCAGTGTAGCCATTTGTCGATCTGTCATTTCTTAATACCTTCCTGTTAATCACAGGCTTACAAATTGGTCTTGATTATTTAATTAATAAATTGAGTGATTATTGACCAAGTGATCCTGAACAGGAATAGCATGAAAGCAAATATGTGTTGAAGAGTCAGAGGCTAATGGCAAGTCATTTAAAAATCATGTTATGCCATCGTTACCGTGAGGAGGATGTTGGGCTTTAGGAAGTTAAATCCTGGACTGATTTGTAATACAGTCCGGATGTGTCTGCTTAAACATTTGCTATATTCCTCCGATTGCCCTGATTTATTCTCTGAAGCCAAGCAGTGACAGTTCCTTACCTTCCCTGAGCAAAATTTTAATTTAAATTATATCCCCCAACCTATTTGTTTCTTAAGACAACTACACTGTCTATTTTCTTCCAGCTTCAAGCACAGCACCTAATTCTATGCAGTGTGATTATGGTTAACCCTCTCAGGATAAGAGTTTTGATGGTTATGCCAGTATTGCTTTAATGCTTATGATGATGACACCCCTAGAGGGAGAAACAAATGGATCTGGTGCTCTTCCAATCTGAGGCAGGGATTTTTAGGAGAGGAAATGATTTTCTCTTTGCTTGATTTTGACGTGCTTGCATGAAATTAGTGTACCCCTTTCCTGCGCTGCAGATGTTTTGGGAGGTTAAATATCACAGAGCTGGAGATAGCCAGGGAGCCTATGCTGTTATAACTGCCCTGCTTTAATACCACTACACTTACTGCCAGATACCTCATTACTCATCATTCCTCACTGTGCTGCTCACTGCCTGACGAGATTTCCAATTCTTGTCCTCGTTCAGAGGGCCTCGTTAAAAGTTTAAACGCTTCTTGGAGATCTCTCTCTCTCTCATTCTTTCCATCTATCTCCAGGATGGTTCTTTATCTTAGTCTGCAGACCCTGGGGCAATAAAATGTCCTGGTTACCCATTCAGATCTATAGGATAGGGGCTATAAAATGTCCTAGTTACCCATTCAGGTCTATTGGACGGGGGGTAATAAAATGTCCTGGTTGCCCATTCAGGTCTATAAGAAATGGGCAATAAAAAGTCCTAGTCATCCATTCAGGTGCATAGGACGGTGGGTAAAAGAATTTCATGTTTATCTACTGTATTTAGGTCCATTTTCCCTATCTAAACTGGGCTTTTTGGGGCTTCCTGGGGTCGGGGGGGGGGGGGGGGGAGCTTTTTACACCCCCCCACCCCCTGGTAACTCATAAACAACATGGCGTATGACCATCAATTTGCAGGGGATTATGTACATGGAAAACGAAATCACTACAATCATTTTGGTATTATTATGACCTATTACGACATCATTATGACATCTTATTTTGATTGCGCTGCCCGAAACTGTCATAATACTGTCATTTCTTGCAAATTTTGGGTTTGCATCACAATCTTTACATATAATGTGTCTTATAACACTTAAATGTCTAGAAAGATTTCAGCTGCAAAAGGCAATAGCAACAAAGTTAAAATGACGTCATAAAATGAGCCCATAGATATGGCAAAATGGCTTGAACTTCTTATAACAAGATAGTCAAAAGTAACTTGTAAACAACATGGCGTATGACAACCTAATTTGCAAGGGATGATGTACACGTACAACTAAATCACTACATTCATTTTGGTATTATGACATATTATGGTGTCATTTTGACATCATGTTTCGATTTTTATTACCTTCTTTTATCCCACCATGCACCAGCTCCGAGAGGCCATAAAGTACATGAAATTCTATTTATGTTCTGTGAAAATAGTTTTATATTTACTCAGAATGTTTTTATCGGAAGGTCAGGTCAGAAAGAAATTAAAGTAAACTTATAACAGGTTTGCATTAGCAAAATTAGCTCTGTTCAAATTCTTGGTGTTAAGTATATGAGAAAATAAAAGGAATTGATGAAATTTGAGGGAAAATGTACCTAAGTCAAAGATATTGTCCGTCATCTTGGATTTTGGCCCTTCAAATTCAATGACCTCATCAAATTTGCATAAATTAATTCTACTTAACAAAGCTGACATTAAATTACGTAAGATATTGTATGGCAATTTTTTTTTTTCAGACATACCTGGTAGAAAACCGCTGTCATGGAAACGGTGAAGATAGTGGACTTGACTTATTGGCATAAAATTGTTCCCAAAAAAGTTTCAGGAAAAGTCGCCAAGTTTGGTGGTCCTAGCCCAAGCCGTTCAGAAATTACACGACGTGAAAATTGGCACGGGCATGAAAAGCCCGATCTAGATAGGCTTAAACGGCTGCAGCTAGGTCAGCTAATGCCAGCCAGTCTTGATCACAGAGAGAAAGCACATTTTTTCTGAGCGAGAGACTCAATGAAAGAGCTGCAAGAAGAAAATTATTATTTGTTCATTATTTCTGGGAGAAAGGTACATGCTTAGAAATTTAATTTCAGTAAACATTTCTTTTGTGCTCATTGCCTATTAATGTTTATGACCTGGCAAATTATGTTGTTGCTAGAAAATTACACAATACTATGTGTACTATTAACAGAGCTGTTACCAATAAAGTTTTATATGACCTTCTTGAAAGTACAGAATTAATCTCCGTTTGCAGCCAACAAAAACATTTGGTGGGAAGAAGAAGCCAAAAGGTAGTCTTGTGATCAGAGGAGGTATTTGTGGGCATTTTAAGTTTAAAGCCTTTGAAGTAAAAGGTCATAAATATGTGATTACAGTGTTGAACGATGAAACTATTACTTATAATAAATAATGGAATACATAAACAAAGCTAGATTCGACTTTTGAATAAAAGCATTGTAAAAATCAGGTTCGATAGGGTTAATTTATTACCGTTTGTTATTGGTATTCACCCAATAATCTGGTCTTCTCTCCATTTTTTTCCTGGTAAATTCATGGGAAGCCTTGCCATGTAATATAGATCATGGCTAAAGTCCCAACCTGGCTCTTTCGACCTGCCACCTAATCATCCCCTAATCTAATTGGCTGTGCAAATTGCCCTCTCCCGCACCACCTCAACCCCCAGGGCTCCCTTGAAAAAGAGAGTTCAATCTAAACGGGACTTCCCTAGTTAAATAAGGGTTACATTTTAAAAAATTATAAATTGAATGTAAATCTTGATTCAATATGCAGAGAAAAAATGGGTCTGTCACTTGTGTTCAAATCCCAGGTGAGGCACGGCTGGCTTTCCCTGGAGCAGAGGTATGTAAACTGAATGGCTCCATTAAATGTTCTCAGTGTATGAAGCAGTGGTTCACAGGTAACAGGTAAAGATCCAAAATCTGACTGTGAGGAGGGGGAGATGGCTTTTTTGTTTTGATTACATGTGTCAGTTGACTGTAATCTGCATAACCTTGTCTGCAAATATTGAAATATTTAATGTAAATTGATTTTGCGGCAGGTGGTACAGGTATGTTTTTTCCTCTGAATAATATGCCGTTTAATCTGTGCTGTGTTTTTAAATGCGCCCCCTTACATATCCACAAATATCCTGTCTGTTTGTGCCAGCGCATACGTGTCTTTTCACGCTGTTCGCTAATCGTCAAGCAACAGACTGTACCGCTTAACCGGTGGCACCATCCTGCCTTCTGATTGGTCCTGCCGCTGTAACCCGCGGCATTTCTGAAGCATTTTCAAAGCCACCGAGAGGCTTTTTGATAAACAAACAACGCCGACAACATCATCATAAACAACAAACGAGAGTGAATAAATGAAATATTGAAAAGGAAATCTGCCAGTGCGTTTTTTTTTTTCCCCCTACATGTATTACTCATGCGATTTGAACTGTTTCCAAATCTGAGTGGCAGTACAGTAAGGGAGGCAGAGTTTGGCGATCTCTCCAGTGTGTTGTTGTCTTCTAAATATAATCTACAAACTAAATATAAACTCGTTTATCGAGCACGAGTTTTTTTTTTTGTTTTGTTTCGTTCTTTTTTATCCTTCAGAGAGCGAAAGGAATTCTGTGCTGAGAGGATGAAGAGATGAGGATTGTTGGGTGGGGGGTTGAGGTGGGCGTATTTGGGGGTGGGGGGGGGGGTTGTTAGATGGATGGGATTTAAAAGGGGAGGTAGGAAACTAATGAGCGGCTGACAGTTTCTCCGACATCAAGCGCCGAAAAGCGAGAGCGGGGCTCTCTCCTCCGCGGCTCTGAAGGTGGAGTTCTTCTGTTCTCCTCCTGTTCTTTCAACCCGCGTGCCGGGGAAAAGTCACTAAATAAGTCCCTGATCAGTGCTGTTTCTCTGCAGTCTCTCCCCCCCTCTCTCCCCCTCTCTCCCTCTCTCTCCCCCTCTCTCTCCCTCTCTCTCCGTCTCGCTCTTTCGCTCTCTCGCTCACTCCAGCTTCTGTCATTTAGTACCCCACAGCTGAAGGAGTTTAATAGGTGGGAAAGAGATCTGTATGTTAGAAATGCATAAGGGATAAATACTTTTTGCCAGGATGGAAGGGCCAAGGTGAGCCCAGATATTTTACCGAAAAGCTTTGGTCCCAGTATATGGCCCCAGTTGATGAAAGCACAGCGCTCTCCAGAGGTCTGCGCATGGAGCTGTAGCTACAGACTCATGGCACACCCTGAGCCCACAACTGCGAGAAGGGTGTCCTTTTCACCCCGTCCAAAGGGAAAGGGATGTTGCTCTCAGTGGCATTTATTTGCCTGTTTGTCTGTTAGCAGTTCAGCAGAAAAATAGTTTGATAAAATTACACAGAATTTTTAGGAAAGGTGCGCAATGGTCTCAGGATGACCTGATAAAATTTTGGACCTAAATTGGATCAAGGTCATGAAAAATTCAAAAATCATCTAAAATGTCTCCCTCAGGTTGGATAAGTTGGGCCTTGGACCACTTGTTCTTCACAAATAGAAGCATGCACACATTTATTTTTGGGGTCTCTCGCTAAGAGTTCTGGTTTCATTTGAAGAAAATTAGGTTTTTTAGGCTTGGGTGCCTTTATTAGGAATAGGATTTATTCCTTTTTGCTCTTAGGTATTCTGTGAAAAAACACGTACACTTACTACTTAATTTACTGTCCGGAATGGTGAGGTTGGCAATCTGGACTCCCTGTAAGGACATGATAAAGGGGTTTTTAGTTCCAAGAATCCAAATTTACAACAGAAGGGTTTATAGCTGCTGGTTTCATGATCAATGATGTTGATCATAAACTAGTGGATTGTGTAATCACATCTGGGCAGTGGGAGGGGTTATATGGCTTGCACAGGACAACAGAGGCCTGTATTTGTGTTTTTGAAATTGGACTTATGAGTTTTATTGATTTTGTTTGATTGATCACTTGAGGAAGTGTTTCAGTTGGGGGTTTGAAAATTCAATTTCTCTCGTTCTCACTCTCTCTGTCTTTTCCCCCCATTCTCTTTCACTCTCTCCCTCTAAATTCTCTCTTGCTCCCTTCTTCCTCTCCTCTCTCTTTCTCTCTCTCTTTATCTCTCTCCCTCTCATGCAATGCATGATTACTGACTGCTTCTCCCAGCCTGTGAGTCACTGAGTCAGGCCCTATTTGGAATTGCAAGTGACAAAGTCTGGCTCTAGGCAGTCAGTTGAATCACCCCCAGCGCTGGTTAACTTTTCGGGCCACATAGTTTCCCTCAGGAGGGGGCGGACGTTAGAGGACGGGTGTGTGGGACTCAGAGGTGGGGGTTTAGGGAGGTAGAGGAATGCTTAAATGAGAGATCATTATGGAATAACAATGTAGGACAGGCCTTTTCAGGTAACATTTATTTTCATACGATTACCTCATATCACACTTTGTTTCCACACATCGGTCAGTTGTCAATTATTGCAGCCCTGTTTCAGGCATAATAATTAGACTTGAGATTCTGTGTTACCTTGTGCTGTTATATGGTCAGTAATAACACCCCCCCCCCCTGGATGGGCCTTTGCTGGTATCTGTTAAAGCTCTCTTCTCGTGAGTGGATGGGTCCCATGGTCTGAAATCTGTTAAGGCTTTGTTTCAATGTTTGAATGGGCCCAATGGTCTGGTATCTGTTAAAGCTCTCTTCCAATGAATGTATGGGCCCCATAGTTTAATATTTGTTAAGGCTTTGTATCAATATTTGGGTGGGCCCCATGGTCTGGTATCTATTGTGGCTCTGTTTCAGTATTGACATTTTTGCAAACTTAGGTGTTTAATTCCTTACACGTTCTTGATTCCAAACTTGTATTTAATCAACATTTGTCTTGAAATAAAACAAATTAATTCTATTTATCTCTGAACTCGCCACGGTAAGAGTAATTGTTTTATTGTATAGTGATCCTACAGCTGAGAGACAAATGTTTCAGACCAAAAGTGACTAAAGAACCAGTGTTTTACATCAACCATCGGTGTGCAACATCTCTGACTTTTATTCTGTGCTGAGCACAAGTAATTTACACAAAAATAACAAACTTGACAGTGGTTCAAGTTTATTTTGTTCACTGCTTCCACGCACTTCTGGTCTTCGAAATACATTTACCGTGGAGCTCCATTGGGCGTAATGCTGTGTGGAGTGATCGATGACAGCAAATAAGCAAGCTAGCAGGTCGCATAAGAACTCCCACTCTTTGTTTGTCTTTAAACAGCAGTGTCTCGTAAGCACTAATGCGCAAATACCAGCCAACCTGAGAACTCTGCCTCCAGGTGATAGCACAAAAACGTCCCCCACACTGAACCAGGAAAGACGACGTAGAAACAAAACATCAGGCACTTTTTTGATCCCAAATGCACAAGAACGGTCTGTTCCACAGAGCAGGAGGACTGAGTTAGCCAGATAAGTGCATTCAGAAAACCCACAACTCCCTTAAACCCCCCAAAACTCCCTATAACTGCGACACAGACAGCTATTCTGTTTTACTTGCTGCAGTTATCCAGCTAACTCAGTAAACCTGCTTTGGGAAAAAGGCATATGGTGAGCATGTCAGCAACAAAAAATCTCACAGCGTAATATCCTTCACAGTTTGAGTACACGGGGTAAAAATACTGCTGCACTCCATTATGTGCCATTTTTCATTCTAAGTGTGAATGTACCATCATTAATCAAAGAAAACTGTAATAGCTCCCTTTATGCATTCATTTAGATTCATTTGTTTTTTATTATTATTGTTATTGAAATGAAGAGGCACACATGAGTAATCCCTATTTATCAGCACAAGTACAGTAATCACTCAGAGGCTAAATTTATGCTAAACGCGTGTCAGGAGTTCCATAAGCAGAGCATTAGAGATACAAACAGTGCAGAAAAGAGGCTCATCATGTGTGTGTGTGTGTGTGTGTGTGTGTGCGTGTGTTTGTGCCTGAGTGTGCGAGTATACAAGTGTCTTTGTACTTGACACTCAAGCATTCAGCGTTTGCTAACAATAAGAAAGCCCATCAGAGGGAGAGAGTGAGAGCGCTTCTGGAACAATGTCTGTCAGCATTTCCCACACAGATCAAGTTTGACGCACGTTTTCCCTGCTGTGAGAATACTGAAACCCAGTTATAGGGATCTCTAGCTTGCATTCATCATCTCAGTCAAACCACTTCCACAACTTCTATTACTACTACTACTACTACTACTACTACGTTTAAAATGAAAATAAAAAAAGAAAAAACAATAATGATAATTCTGTCAACCAATACAGATGTAAATGGTTTATAGCAGCAGTAAAAAAAGCTAACATCAAAAGCTTTGCGTCTAGGCTATAACCCAGACGCACCCTGCAGCCTATTGAGCTTGAGGAGGAGACAGCAGGGAGTGTCTGGATATATCCCCTCCCTCTGGGGGATATTTAGATCCCATAGATGGATGTTGGAGTGGAGGTGGGATGTTAACGGGCAGCAGGCAAGTGTGATGCAGCAGCAAAGCCATGCAGTGAAGAAGAAGGAAGAGGCATGTTATGCCGCAAAGGCGGAGCAGGAAAGCAGCCTGCATATATAGCTGACCTACCAGAGGGGGTGAAGCAGTGTGTGATATGCATGGGAGCGTCAAACGGGACCTGGGGATGTCTTGAGTTGTCTGCCTGAACTAGCTCTGCAAGCCGTACCCCGTTAATAGCCACACTTTTGTGTTTTCATTTGAAAAGATTTGCAAGTCGGTGGCGTAAATGACCAAATAGTGGAAAATAAATATCAGTATTTAATCTTGTAATGGGATGAAATGAGATCTGTAAGAGAGTCAGGGCTAGGTTTGGTTTAATTTAACACTGTAATGATATTATAACATGGGTCCATTTTACTCTTGGTTTTAAGAGGCAATTTTAGTGGTTGGATCACAAGTGTTCGGCGCTAAATTCAAGCCTTAACAAGTTCCAAGACGCATTGGGATTCAATATCTCAAGCCACTTGCAGACGTGGTCTGGGACATATCTGACTACATATGTTTGGTAGTGTAAACACTAATCCATCTTGATGCGTCCCCCGCGAGGACATAACCAGAAAAAAGTCATCAAAGCAGGCTGCGGGCTCGCAATAAAACAGCGGGAACGGCTGCTATTATTGTTATATGATACATTAACTGCGTGCTGAGTCATAGCGGAAGCTACAAGCGACAAAATCCAATCACGTCGTCAGCTTAACACCAAGTGTAAAGTGCAATATGTCTCATCTGACCACTTGTGACCCAATCACCCAAAAAACGTAAACGTGACTATAGAATGCATTCATTCCCCCCCCCCCACTCCCCCCAGACTCCCTCTCTCTGTTATGGTACAAAGGTTACCAGAACCCACAATCCCCTTCCCATCTCTCCACTGTGTTATGGCACTTGGGGACTTCACAAAAGCTAGTGCTAACCCTGCTAACAGAAGGCTGGCAATGAATAGGGTGAGTGGCAGTTGGTCTGTTCTCCACAGGGGTGGGGACACCATGCAGAATACAGCCTGTTAAATCAATTATCAGCGCGGGGATCACAGCACCCCCTCTCTCACCAACTCACTCCCATTATTCCCCTCCCTTATCTTCCAGAACAATCTGTGCCAGCAACGGATCTGGCACGCCAGAGTCCCGGGACCTTTACCAAAAAAAGGAATCAGGCATATGGCTGTGACACAGTGGGAAATGAAGGTCAACAGACTAACCTCACACCGGAATTACGCTGCAAATGTAAATAAATAAATAAATAAACAAACAAGAGGAGGTTTCCATCCACAGAATCGCTCTCCACAGTTCTTAGACATGCTGTCATTTGTCACAGGCCAGAATGTCAGAGCTCTGTCATATGTCTGGTTTCTTTTCATGAATAGACGGCCAACGCATTTCTCATTTCTGCAGCTCAAGGTAAAATATTTGCTTGGCGGATAATCTTGAAAAGGAGGTAGTGAGAAGGTGGGTCAGTACGCACACTGATAATACAATTACCGCTGGCACAAGCGAAAGATTCAATTAATTTTTTATTTTTTGATATAATTTTTTTAAAATCAAATGATAAAAATGGGTGAAAATGTGGTTTAAACTTCACACAGAGAAGCACCACTTCCCTAGAAGTGAAGGTAATCTAGTCATTTGTTTCGAGTGTCAGGCAATGACGAGCCCGGTGACAGCAACAAAGGTGAACTGCAGGCAAAGGGCTGTGTTAGCATTATCATAAGAGCATTTCTTTTTGCCTCTTTTGAAGGTTTTTTTGGTGGTTCATTTATCATAATTGTCCCTCTGAAAGTGAGCAGTGGTATAAATGTCGAAGACATAGTATATTAAGATAAGAGGGGATTTGAAATAACGGCAGAACTACACTTTTATAAATATAATACTGCCTGTGAAGGTTTATTTGCTTGTATATATTTTTTCAGCCTCCATCAATTCATCAAGGAAATCGCCAGGATTAGGAAAACTGTAGTCTTGGAGAAAGGGCTTTGCACACGCTCCAAGAGGAAGTCTGTGAGTGTGGCCAGGGTGATCCATGTGGGCAGAGGCAGGAGGGGACAGGAAGGACTTCATTTCCTATTTAAAAAAAAAAAGGAATGAGTAATTTTCCCTGGTATTTTTGTTCTAAACTTGCTGACTTCTGGAGGAATTTTGTGGCCTGCTGACAGTCAACTCTGTATTATGTGAGGTTTTCCGCTAGATTAGGATATAACTATTGAGCCTGATTAACTCGGACCTGTAACACACTCAAAACAGATAGGCGCATGCAAAAGCAATAATGTGGAAAATGATTCATCCGGATACTTGTTTTGAACCTAGTAATGGCCATGCTATTGCTTTTTTGTGAGCTAAAAGGTTTTACATGTCTTAGTAAGTCAGGCTCCTTGTGTGTGATACTGTATCTGTCTATTTGTTCATGCGTATTTCTGCGTTTGTGCGTATACATTTGTGTGTGTGCATTAGAGGGTGCATAAATGTGTGCGCGAGCATGCGTCTGAATGTTTGTGTGTGTGTATATTTGTTTGAATTTTTGAATGTCTGTGTGTGTGTGTGCGTGCGTGCGTGTGTGTGTGTGCATGCGTGTGCGCGTGTGTGTGTGTGTGTGTGCGTGTGTGTCAGGGGTATGCAGACGCAAACAGTGCTTTTCTATTTCTGTTTCTGTTTCTCGGTGGCGTCCTGTGTTCCATCGTGTAGAAGTCAATCATCCTCACACACGAACAGGCCCGTCCCCAGAGACATGCTTTATTCATGTTCCCAGGTTCATTTTCCACAGTCTCAAGTTCGTGCTGCAGTTATTACAGGATCATGAACATTAAATTCATGAGCCGAGATCCTCACTCGCACTCTCCAACTGGGACATACCCACAAAAAAAAACTCTCAAAAAGCACATCCCACAAATCTGTCCCCAAAACTATGACCCCCACCCCAAAGAAATTCAGGGTTGCCAGAGGTGACTATGACTGTAACTACACTTTTTGTCCATCAATATTCTTCTCTTCATTTTGTGTTGTTTCAGATGTTTAATTCTACTCATATTTTATGTCATCCTCTCAACCCCCTTCCATGGCTCATTCTAAAAAGACTCTCACCAGGCCAGTACTGTAAGTACGTTTCCCAGCCTGGCAGAAGTTACATAGTGTATGTGGACAAAAAATGTTGAGAGAGGGTTTAAACGCACAGACCCTAACAACTGAAACCCTCTGCTGCGAGGAATGACTTTTAAAGATTTAAAGTTCTAAAAATCAGCAGTGCATAATGAAAGGAAATAATGCAAATAATGTTGCGTTATTGTGTTTAAGTGTTCCCAAGTTACATTCTTTGTGGTTTATTTGGGCCAGTCTTGTAGCAGTCGGGGGGGGGGGGGGGGGAGGTTCGCGAAAACTGCCCCCACTTCCCCCCTCCATCTCAGATTACCACCCATTTATGCGTCTGTCTGAATACTTTTCAAATTGTCTTGATTTCTTTTATTTAGCTTAATTAGTGTCTGCTCCTTTTTGAGCCGTGAGAAATGGGCTTCTTGTGAAAAGCGCAGGTCTTTTATTTCAATGAATTTCAAGCACTTCTCACCTGTCTGAGATGAAAACTGGCGCGGAATGAGGGATGGGGTTGAGAGTCGGCTAATTGTCACCATTCCTGCATTATCTTTTGTGTTCAAACCGCAGAGGGACATGAAAAGAAATAAATGCTTTAAAAAAAGCTGGGTTTCTAAGACCATAATTGCTTAAAAATTGGCAAAGTGCGCAATTTGCAGCATGATGCTTTTTTTCCTGCCTGCATATTACCGCAATTACCGCCAGCATCAGCCTTATATAAACTTATGAAAAAACATATTAGGACTGGGGAATCGGGACAAAGACTGACAGTTGATGCGGATCGCGGATTCAAATTAGCACCTGCCTATACTGCCGCACTGCCGTCATATGATCAGGATGCTCCCCAGTAAACCAAAATAACCTTTCCTTCACACGTCTTCTATCCTCATGTCCTTCACTCCTCTCCTACCCTCCCTTCCTCCGCTCATCTCCCATCTCCTTTCCTCCTCTCCCATCCTCCTTTCCTCCACATGTGGTAGGAGAAGTGTTTGTGTGAAGGGAAAGTTTGGAGGGAAATAAAGGTGGAAAGAGACTTAACCCTGCACATATGTGAGAGCCGCCATGCCAGATACATTTTAATCGCATTCAAATCACCTTTGGATGGTGAAGATCCTCACATTCATTGCTAATTAGCCGCCAGCGTCAGGGAGACTCCATTTTACGCGGACGAACCGATGTCGCGGTAGATTGGCTGATGAGCTGGTTTGGATTCGTTCCAAGCGCAAGGCAGAAGAGCACGTATTTCTGGCAAAAAGATAGAAAGCGTTTGAGTAAAAAAGAGAGGGACAGGTTTGAGTTAACGTTTATTGAAGCGTGTGTGTTTGAACAGAACACTCTGTCTGTCAAAGCTGAGGGTAACGCTTTCCTGCAAATTCTCCCGGGCTGCAGTCTTTACTGAAGACCTTCCCTGGAGTCACTCTGTCTTCTCAATTAATAACCCCAGTGAGTCAAGGAGAGCCACCCTCCACTACTCTCCCTCTCTCTCTCTCTCTCTCTCTCTTCTACCCCTCTTTATTCCCTCCCCCAGACGTTCATTTCCCTCTATCTCTCCTTCTTGAGGCAGGTCTTTAATTTATCACTCTCCCTCTGTGCGCCGCTCTGTCTTTTTGATGGAGCTGGCCCTTTAAAGCAGGCCTTTGTCATTCACGCAGGGGACACTCCTGAGCCCCCGTCACTTAACAGGATATCGAGCCGCAGCTGCAGGACGAGACGGATGTGGGGGAGATGAGAGAACGGAGCCAATAACTTCCTCTTTCTCTTTCTTTTTTTAAATTTTTTGTTAATTTTTTTCTTTTTTTTAGGAAGGACCAGGGTCTCCACTAATGAAGAAAAGTACCTCAAAAGTCTTTCAGTAGAACAGCAGTTTTTTCCATAGTTCAGGGCTGAGACATTTCACCGCCGACTCTCAGTAATAGTGTTGGTTACAGTCTGGTAGCTCAGGAGTTTCACTAGGACCAGGAAGGTTTTTGGTTCCAGCCATTATGTAACCCAACGAGAACAATGCAGCTATTAGGCCCTAGAGAAAGGCCCTCAACCCCACATCAGCCCCAGGAAGTTCCTCGAGTGTTTGTTTGGTTTTCCTGTGGGTACATCTGTTTCACCCAGAAAAACGTACTATCGGAGCACTCCAACCAGTGCCTCCGATCAAGAAATAGCCTTTAGAACTGGAGTCGGTCCCTGAGTGCTGCACTGAGGATGCCCACTGCTCTAAAGTGACATGGATGGGTCAAATGCAGCAAGCAAATTAACCCGTCAGGTTGAGTAGAGTATTTCTTACCAGTACACAGCAGTGAGTACACTTGCACAGATAAACTGCAAACCTCCATGCAGCCCCTCAACGATGAGTGTGACATCCACTAAGAATGACATCGTCAAGAGGTTGCCGCCTCCTTGTGCGACTGCAGCTGCCGGTGATGTTTCATTGGCTGTGAGTGTGTCTTCATTCCGTCCACTCAATTTAAAGAGGACAGTGCCACACTTCCTTATCCCTCTCTATATCTATCTATCTATCTCTCTCCCTGTCCTCCCTCCCTAACATTAACTCTCTGACTCTGTCCTTCCCTTTCGCCCTCCCTTCTTTATTTCCACATTTGTTCCCTCTCATCTCTCTTCTTTTGCCTCTGTCTCTCTCCCTCCCCCTTTCATGCCTTCCTTTTTCTCCTTCAGTCTCTCTCTTCTTCTCATCCCCTCTTTCTCAGCAACCGTCACCCCCTCTCACTGCCTTCTTCTTCTTTCTCCCATCCTCCCTCTCTCTCCCCATCTTTTGTCCACCATCTCTCTCTCCTTCTCTTTCTCCCTCTCTTCCTTTCCCTCCCTCCGTTTCTGCTGATACACCTCGGTGGGGCTGATAAGCTCACCCTGGTGTCAGGGTTTGGTTGAAGCAGCTGACAGGGTTTTTTCATTAGTGTCCACTGACGCGCAGCCAAAGCCCCAGGTTACAGCGTCACCAGGCACTACATCTCATTCCAGCACAGCTGCGCTTTTTTAACCCTTACAGCGCTAAACGCCACGAATGATGCTCAGTGATGTAAAACGCCAAAATCAAAGCTGTTGAAAACCTATCATGTGGCGACTTGCTAATAAGAGCTCCCACACGGGAGCTCTCATAAACAAGTTGCCACATGATAGGTTTTCAACAGCACGAGGTAATTGAATTCATAATTTAAAAAATAATTATTTCAGAGATCCTACTTTACAATAAGGGTACAATAATTAACATTAGTTCATTAACTATCAGTTAATTAGCTGGCGACTGATGCGTTAGATAGGCGAATGAGCATTATGGAACCATAATGGACCATTTATTAATTTCCTGTGTTTCCCTTTTTGTTAAGTTGAAAACCTCCCTTAAATATCCCTTATGTGGCACTTCAAGCTGTTTAACCATAATGTATAAATTATTACCATAGTTAATGTGAACATCCTTAATAAATGATTACCAGATGCACTGGTAAAATATTAATTAGCTGATAGTAAATGGTTACCCGCTGCATGAAATAATGTTAATTATTGTACCCCTATTGTAAAGTGTTATTTCAGTGCTCTAAGGGTTAGCAATAGATTTAGGCTACTGCCAAGATACAAGAACACATGTGTATGCACGCACACACACTCATGCACACATGACCACAGACGCGCGCACGCATACACAAATGTAGACTCTCAACACACACATACACGCACTCACACATAACCACGGACATTCACACACATGCACACTCATGACACACACACATACGCAAACCCACACACAACCATGCGTACAAACACAAACTTGCACGCCCACAATGCATGCATACACCCACACTTACATATATTGTAACCGTAAACACAAGCACTCACACACACAAACACACACAAACACATTCAGAGTCACAACACACTCTCATACACACATGCTTACAGATTTGCTCCTATGAACACACTTCCTCAAACACACACACACACAAATGGTCTCTCCCTGTACGACAGCTCATCTTGCTCTTAAATACACACAGCCTACAAACATCTTCCATCACATTAAATCCAATAAGTAATTGAATTGCAAAAACCAAGACACATCAAGGAACAATTACTGCACATCTGAGGCCGCTGCGGTTTCCCCGCAATTTTAATTAAATTGGATCTGCTCTGTAATTATTCAAATTGATAAATTATAACTTTATTATGTGGCTGTACAGTACATAAATCCATATGCCCACTGCATTTAGGTTTGAGGTGGGGGATCGGAGGCTGTAAATGGAGGCACCTGCAGCATACAGAAAAGAAAAAGTACGCAGCCCCAGCCCCTCTCTCATTCGTTTCTCTAAAACAGTTCAGACACTTAGGATTTTCACATGATGCTGCTAATCTGCAGAAGCCTGGTAAATTAGAGCTAATTTAATTTCATCTGAGCAACTAATCAGGGAATAGGGGGTAGACGCCATTTAACGCATATAGTGTAATTACATCCCTGAGAATCTGTCTCTTTCCTTTGGATTTCTGGGGGGTGGGGGGGAGCAATAAATCACAGCTCATTCAAACATGCTATGATGGTTAGATGAAACGGGGTCAAATATTTACAGCAGTATTTAATAGGCAGCTCCCTTCTTAAGTGAAATACTCCAGAAAATCAGTAGAACATGGGTGCCCAGCTAAAAAAAAAGCTCTTGGCAACATATAGTGCCGGCTCGTTCATTCATCTGATCACAAAAGTTTGTAATTCGGATTAAGTACCAGCTTTTTAATCGAGAATAGTTACAAGACAGTGAAACTAAAATTTTTAAATAACTGAAAGGATGTCTCTGATTAAAAATGATTAATTGAGCAAACAACAGACGAGTGAAAAGAGGAGGTTTCATATCATACAAAGTCTTTGTTGATGCTCACATCATATTTTGGTCATCAGAGAGTTAAATAAGGAGGTTCAGCACAATGTACTATTCTTTGCGGGGGCTAAGATTAACTAGCATAGCCTCTGCTTGTTAGTGGGTAAAGAGGAGGACTTTAAATGTCAGCATCATTAGCATGCTAAATCCCTTCAAGTAGTCGTAATTAAATGCTGAGAGTCCCTAAGAATCTGTATAAGTGGTCAGCTACACTGTGGAAATGCTTATGCAATGCTGCAGTTGCTTAGGGTAACTGAGGAAACAGTCGTAATAACCTTGTATATGAGTGGTAAAAGACCGAAATTTACTGTATATTCCTAGGATAATGCAAAAAAAATTGTGCATCATTCAACATCATACAGATCGTTGTATAAGGATACATTGAATACAGAAAGAGAATTGAATTCTTTAACATGAAATAGTATGTACTGTGTGATGACATATTTCCATGTACACTGTGTCGTGGGAGAGTGGATTTATTTAGGTTTTATCCACTTCAACAATGTTTTTTCTGCAGGCATGGTCATAACATGCTTTTATTTCTCTTAGTTTACCTTATTTCTCATTTTTCTGAATCGTCATTATGCTAACGACGTTATTTCTGCTACTCGGCTAATCGGCATTCCCCTTGGAAGCAGAGTGTCCTGCACAGGTGCCTGATTACCTGGATGATTCGATTGCTGATCTGTTACACCTGTGGGAAGTCTATTTAAAGGTTGCTAACAGGGTTGCTCACGGCTTCAGTCATCTATACTCTCGGCCGGCAACAGTCAGGTGTTTAGTCTAGGATACGCGAATCGTTCGCAGGTTAGTTTTCTAGACTGTGTTCTGACAGATATTCTTCAGTTTTTAGCGGACGCTTGGTTAAGTCCGTCTTCGCTTTAGTGCCGGGGTTCGGCAGTTTCTACACGCTTGCTGCAGAGCGTGAAACTTTAGTTTCATTTCTTTCCTTTGTTCTAATGCAGTAGTTCCTACGCTTCAGTAACTACTGGAGTTATTCTTATGTTATTTCATAACCTTGCCAGGAGGATTATGTTTTGCCATTCACAGTGGTTATTTCACTCCTGGTGCCTTTACCAGTTAGTCTCTCAGGAGATTCTTGTGGCTAGTTTGCTAGTTTTTTGACTGAACTTCGTGTGTGCTTTAGATTCTCTCGCTTCCACTCCCTTTACACACTGCTCAAAAAAAATAAAGGGAGCACTTAAACAACACAATGTAACTCCAAGTCAATCACACTTCTGTGAAATCAAACTGTCCACTTAGGAAGCAGCACTGATTGACAATCAATGTCACATGCTCTTGTGCAAATGGAATAGACAACAGGTGGAAATTATAGGCAATTAGCAAGACACCCCCAATAAAAGAGTGGTTCTGCAGGTGGTGACCACAGACCACTTCTCAGTTCCTATGCTTGCTGACTGATGTTTTGGTCACTTTTCACTCTAGTGGTAGCATGAGACGGACTCTACAACCCACACAAGTGGCTCAGGTAGTGCAGCTCCTCCAGGATGGCATATCAATGCGAGCTGCAGCAAGAGGGTTTGCTGTGTCTGTCAGCGTAGTGTCCAGAGCATTGAGATGCTACCAGGAGACAGGACAGTACACCAGGAGACATGAAGGAGGCCGTAGGAGGGCAACAACCCAGCAGCAGGACCGCTATCTCTGCCTTTGTGCAAGGAGGAACAGGAGGAGCACTGCCAGAGCCCTGCAAAATGACCTCCAGCTGGCCACAAATGTGGATGTGTCTGCTCAAACGGTCAGAAACCGACTCCATGAGGATGGTATGAGGACCCAACGTCCACAGGTGGGGGTTGTGTTTACAGACCAACGCCGTGCAGGACATTAGGCATTTGCCAGAGAACACCAAGATTGGCACATTCGCCACTAGCGCCCTGCGCTCTTCACAGATGAAAGCACAGGTTCAAACTGAGCACATGTGACAGACGTGACAGAGTCTGAAGACGCCGTGGAGAACGTTAAGCTGCCTGCAACATCCTCCAGCATGACCGGTTTGGCAGTGGGTCAGTAATGGTGTGGGGTGGCATTTCTTTGGGGGGCCACACAGCCCTCCATGTGCTCACCAGAGGTAGCCTGACTGCCATTACGTACCGAGATGAGATCCTCAGACCTCTTGTGAGACCATATGCTGGTGCGGTTGGCCCTGGGTTCTTCCTAATGCAAGACAATGCTAGACCTCATGTGGCTGGAGAGTGTCAGCAGTTCCTGCAAGGCAGGCGCGAAGGCATTGATGCTATGGACTGGCTCGCCCGTTCCCCAGACCTGAATCCAGTTGAGCACATCTGGGACATCATGTCTCACTCCATCCACCAACGCCATGTTGCACCACAGGCTGTCCAGGAGTTGGTGGATGCTTTAGTCCAGGTCTGGAAGGAGATCCCTCAGGAGACCATCCACCACCTCATTAGGAGCATGCCCAGGCGTTGTAGGGAGGTCATACAGGTACATGGAGGCCAAACACACTACTGAGCCTCATTTTGACTTCTTTTAAGGACATTACATCAAAGTTGGATCTGCCTGTAGTGTGTTTTTCTACTTTAATTTTGAGTCTGACTCCAAATCCAGACATCCAGGGGTTAATAAATTTGATTTCCATTGACAATTTTTGTGTGATTTTGTTGTCAGCACATTCAACTATGTAAAGAACAAAGTATTTAATAAGAATATTTCATTCATTCAGATCTAGGATGTGTTATTTTAGTGTTCCCTTTATTTTTTGAGCAGGGCATTTTCTGGCTAATTTTTTTTTTATGAGCATTTATGAGTATATGGCTTAGCATATGTTTTATTTATTTTGCATGGAATATTCGCGAGTGGATGAACTTTTTCCATTTTGTGTGATTTGTCTAGCAAAACTGTTCAAATTTGAGAAGTATGGAAATGTCCTCATAATGCAAAAAAATTAAAAAATGTTTGACCAAAAGAAGCTCATAATGCTTTCGGCCTAATATTCGAAATTAATGCCTGACTCCAGTATTGGACAAAAAAGAAAAAAAAAATTGAACTTATTGAATGAAAACGAATGAACAAGTTTTAAAATTGTTGACATTGGTGATTCTCAAAGAAATAAAGTGTGGCTGTATGTCTGTGCGCGTGAGCATGTGCTTGTGTGTGTGCATATGTGTATGTGTGTGCACACACGGTAAGTATGGTTTGAAATAGCACCTCTGATGTTGAGCGTCAGCCAGAGTACCAGACCACTGTACAACATATTTCAGTGCATGGATCAAACTTTGCGAGCGTCTCGCTACAAGCTGAGCATGTGGAACCTTTATCTGCTCACTGCTCATAACCCTGAAGGATGTTTTGCACTTTGGGGGTGGGGAATAAAATCGACCAGTGCATGTGATTGTGATGTTTACAGTATGCTTATAACACAGGTCTTTGCACTAGCAATTAAGAACACTAATTAAACACCATTACTGTGTGTGTGTGTGTGTGTGTGTGTGTCTGGTGTATGTTTGTAAGTGAGCATGTAGAAGCATGTGTGTATTAAAGAGATTGCTTTCCAATTTCTGGTTCTGCTTGTGGTTCCTGTTTTCTGACTGCCTTCTTTCTTCTGCACTCCCACAGTCCCTCTCCATCCCTCTCTCTCCCTCTTTCTCTCTCCATCCTTCTCTTTCTCTGACTCTCTCCTTCCTCAATCCCTCTCATATTCCCTCCCCCCTCTCTCCCACTCCCACATTCTCTCCTTCTCTCTTGTTCTCTCTGTCACTCTCACCCTCCCTCTCCTTTGCTCCCCCTCTCCCTCTCTCTGTTCCCTGCCCCCGGGCTTCCTCAGAAGTCTGCTGGTTTCAGGATTTTTATTTATTTATTTTGTATTTTTTGTTTCTGTGTTTTATCTGGGGAGCGGACTGGATCCTAAACCATAATGAATACAGATTACAAAAAGAATGCGCATTTCGTCAAACAAAAATAAAACATGGCAAAACATGCGGATTTGAGTCAAAAAGATGTTATGTAATATGATAATCATGACAGTAAAGAAGATGATGATGACGCAAGTGAAGAAGAGGATGGAGATGATGATAGTAATAGTACTGTTGAAGCTGTGATGATGATGTTGTTGATGATGATGATAATGATGATGATAATGATGTTGATGATGAAGATGATGATAATGATGGTGATGATGATGTTGATAATGATGGAGATGATGATGGTGGTGATGATGATGGTGCTGATGATGTTGATGATGATGATAATGCAGATGATAATGATGATGATGTTGTTGATGATGTTGATGGTGATGATGATGATGGTAATGATGGTGCTGATGATGGTGGTGATGATGATGATGATGGTGCTGATGATGATGATGGTGGTGATGATGATGTTGATGATGATGATGCTGGCGATGATGGTGATGTTGATGATGATGGTGCTGATGATGATGATGATGATGGTGGTGATGATGATGCTGATGATGATGATGTTGATGATGATGATGATGGTAGTGATGTTGATGATGGTGGTGATGAGGAGGATAAGGATGATGGGGCTGATGTTGATGCTGATGGTGGTGGTGATGATGTTGGTGATGATGTTGATGATGATGATGCTGGTGATGGTTGCGATGTTGATGATGATGGTGATGATGGTGCTGATGATGATGATGGTGGTGATGATGATGCTGATGATGATGATGATGTTGATGATGATGATGCTAATGATGATGGTGCTGATGTTGATGATGGTGGTGATGATGATAAAAATGATGATGGTGCTGATGTTGATGATGATGTTGATGATGATTTTGGTGATGATGTTGATGATGATGATGATGATGGTGCTGATGTTGTTGATGATGACGATGATGATGATGGTGGTGATGATGATGGTAGAGATGATGATGATGATGGTGGTCATGATGATGATGATGATGATGATGGTGCTGATGTTGATGGTGATGATGATGGTGGTAATGATAATGTGATGATGGTGCTGATGATAATGATGATGATGTCGATGGTGATGATGATGGTGATGTTGATGATGATGATGATGTTAATGATGATGATGATGATGGTGCTGATGTTGATGACGATGCTAATGATGATGGTGGTGATGATGATGATAATGATGATGGTGCTGATGTTGATGATGGTGATGATGATGATGGTGGTAATGATAATGTGATGATGGTGCTGATGATAATGATGATGATGTCGATGGTGATGTTGATGATGATGATGATGTTGATGATGATGATGATGGTGCTGATGTTGATGATGATGCTAATGATGATGGTGGTGATGATGATGATGGTGATGATGATGATAATGATGATGGTGCTGATGTTGATGATGATGATGATGATGTTGGTGATGATGTTGATGATGATGATGGCGATGTTGATGATGATGGTGATGATGGTGCTGATGATGATGATGGTGGTGATGATGATGCTGATGATGATGTTGATGATGATGATGCTAATGATGATGGTGCTGATGTTGATGATGGTGGTGATGATGATGATAATGATGATGGTGCTGATGTTGATGATGATGTTGGTGATGATGTTGATGATGCTGGTGATGATGGCGATGTTGATGATGATGGTGCTGATGATGATGATGGTGGTAATGATAATGTGATGATGGTGCTGATGATAATGATGTCGATGGTGATGATGATGGTGATGTTGATGATGTTAATGATGATGATGATGATGGTGCTGATGTTGATGATGATGGTAGTGATGATGATGATGATGATGATGGTGGTGATGATGATGATGATGATGGTGCTGATGTTGATGATGGTGATGATGATGGTGGTAATAATAATGTGATGATGGTGCTGATGATGATGGTGCTGATGTCGATGGTGATGATGATGGTGATGTTGATGATGATGTTAATGATGATGATGATGATGATGGTGCTGATGTTGATGCTAATGATGATGGTGGTGATGATGATGATAATGATGATGGTGCTGATGTTGTTGATGATGCTGGTGATGATGATGTTGGTGATGATGTTGATGATGATGATGGCGATGTTGATGATGGTGCTGATGATGATGATGGTGGTGATGATGATGCTGATGATGATGTTGATGATGATGATGCTAATGATGATGGTGCTGATGTTGATGATGGTGGTGATGATGATGATAATGATGATGGTGCTGATGTTGATGATGATGTTGGTGATGATGTTGATGATGATGATGGTGCTGATGTTGTTGATGATGACGATGATGATGGTGGTAGTGATGATGATGGTGGTGATGATGATGATGGTGCTGATGTTGATGATGGTGATGATGGTGGTAATGATAATGTGATGATGGTGCTGATGATAATGATAATGATGTCGATGGTTATGATGATGGTGATGTTGATGATGATGATGATGTTAATGATGATGATGATGACGGTGCTGATGTTGATGATGATGTTGATGATGTTAATGATGATGATGTTGATGGTAGTGATGTTGATGATGATGATGGTAGTGATGTTGATGGTGGTGGTGATGATGATGGTAATGATGGTGGTGACGATGATGATGATGATGGTGCTGATGTTGATGATGGAGATAATGATGGTGGTAATGATAATGATGATGATGGTGCTGATGATAATGACGATGATGTCGATGGTGATGATGATGGTGATGTTGATGATGATGTTAATGATGATGATGGTGCTGATGTTGATGATGATGTTGATGATGTTAATGATGATGATGGTAGTGATGTTGATGATGATGATGGTTGTGATGTTGATGATGGTGGTGATGGAGATGATGATGATGTTGATGATGATGATGGTGCTGATGTTGATGATGGTGGTGATGATAATGATGGTGCTGATGATGATGGTGCTGATGATGATAATGATGATGATGGTGATGATGATGGTGATGTTGATGATGATGTTAATAATAATGATGATGGTGCTGATGTTGATGATGTTAATGATGATGATGTTGATGATGATGATGATGGTAGTGATGTTGATGATGATGATGGTAGTGATGTTGATGATGGTGGTGATGGAGATGATGATGTTGATGATGCTGATGTTGATGATGGTGGTGATGATGATGGTGGAGGTGATGATGATGATGGTGCTGATGTTGATGGTGGTGATGATGATGGTGCTGATGATGATAATGATGATGGTGATGATGGTGGTGGTGATGTAAATGATGATGATGGTGATGTAAATGATGATGATGATGGTGCTGATGATGATGATGGTGGTGATGATGATGATAATGATGATGATGTTGATGATGATAATGATGATGATGTTGATGATGATGATGGTGGTGGTGGTGGTGATGATGATGGTGATGATAATGATAATGATGATAATGGTGCTGATGATGATAATGATGATGGTGATGGTGGTGATGATGATGATGTTGATGATGATGATAATGATGCTGGTGATGATGATGATGTTGATGATGATGATAATGATGATGATGTTGATGGTGATGATGATGATGGTGGTGATGTTGATGATGATGATGGTGGTGATGATGATGATGATGATGATGATGTTGGTGCTGATGTTGATGATGTTGATGGTGGTGATGATGATGATGGTGGTGGTGATGATTTCGATGATGATGATGATGGTGCTGATGTTGATGATTATGATGGTGATGATGATGATGATGATTGTGATGATGATGATGGTGGTGGTGATGATGATAATTGTGGTGATGGTGCTGATAATGATGTTGATGATGATGATGATGATGATGATTGTGGTGATGATGATGGTGCTGATGATGATGTTGATGCTGATGATGATGATGTCGATGATGATGATGATGGTGATGGTGGTGGTGGTGGTGATGATGATGATGATTAATGACAGGGTGCCCCAGAAAGGAGTTTGAGCTTTTCTGAGGTCTTGAAAGAAAACCACAGAACAAAGGAGTAACAACTGCAGTCATTAAAGCCTCATGCATTAACAAACCAAAGACCAAGCGTACAGCAAACACAAAACAGTCAAGGATGTGAGTAAGACGAGAAGAGCTCACAGGTTAACAGCACTTTATAGGATTTAGGTTTTACACACAGTGTTTAAACACTGCAGGAAGCTCCACCACTGGGTTATTTCACTGAGTGCTTTGCACTTGAGAGAATCCTCAACACTGTGATGCATTTGGCTTAAACCCCCCCACAGGTGTTAGTGTTGAAAGCACACGCGAGAGACATGCTTATCCGACACAGCCGCATTTTATCATCCGAAATGGCACTTGACTGATGACAGGGGAACAATGCAGCCTTGCGTTTCATTGTGTCCTTAAAACGTCAACAAGAGAGCCTGCCAGCCTTCTCCAAATGCCCATGCTCAAACAAACATGCACTTGCACATACACAAACTCACAAAGACAGAGAGGGAGGAAATCAAACACAATCGCCCACACACTTGCAGATATTCACTACCCAGAAGGACGCACACAGTAAGTACAGGAATGCGTACATACAAACAAATACAGATTATAACACAAATAAATACACGCAGACACAGACACACACACACATGCACACATTCACATAAGTACTCGTTGGGTGACTTCATCAGCCAGTTTATCTTGCAATAATGACTCACTTGCTATTCTTTAATTTACAGGTAAGCAAATGATTTAGAGAGATTTTAATTTGGAATCTTCCACCTCACAAGTCCAAAAAGCTGACACTTGTAGTGAAGCGAGCCATCATCAGGCTGAAAAATTTCAATAAAATCATCAGACTAATAGCAATAACCTTTTCTGCTGTTCATTTTAACACACTGGTGAGCTCAGGCACACAAAAAGTCCCAGAAGATCATGGATAACAACTATAGTGGAAGAGATAAGCATGACTGTGTCAATATCTACAATCAAGAAAAGATTTCACTGAGTAAATACGGAGGGTGAATTACAAGACACAAACCATGACTGACCTAAAAATAAGGGCATTTGTTAAGAAACAGCAAGAATACCAGTGCAGTCCTGGAAAAACGTATTCTCAAATGAGACAAAGATTAACTTACACCTGACTGAAGGGAGAAAAAAGTATGGAGAAGCAAAAGACCCGCTCATGATCCAAAGTATGCCACCTCATCTATGAAGCCTAGTCATGTGTGAGCACATATGGCTGCCAATGGCTGTATCCCTTGTATTTTATATTTATTGATGTTATGACTGCTGATAAATGCAGGATGAATTCAGACTTGTATAAGGCTATATGCTCTGCTCAGATTCTGCCAAATGCTTCAAAACTCATTTCATGGTACATTTTTTTGAGCCATCGGAGGGGAATGTTCCACAATGGCCAAGTCAATCAAACTTGACCTGAATCCGATTGGGCACTCATTTTAAAGGAAAAACTGAATGCAAGCATAACCAGAACATGCAAAAACTCAAGACAGCGGCAGTGACGGCCTGGCAGAGTAACACCAGGAAGAAGCCCAGCATTTGGCAATGTTTTTGCCTTCCAGATTCAGGCAGATTGCGAAGGATTAGCAACCAAAAAATGTTAAAAATGACACTGATATGTATGAATAAATTAGTTTGTCAAATTTACTTTAAGGTCCCTTTCTGGGGGGGGGGTAAACATGAAAATGGTTGTGGCTGTAATTTATATTAAATTGCATTTGAAAAATTATTTCCTTTATGCAGGGAGGCCTTGAATAACCATCTGATGCCATCTCTCCTTGTCTGAAGAACTGTCACCTGCACCAGGTCATCTCCATCTCCCACAATCATCTCTGCCGGTGGGGATGAGTGACAGAGCCATGTCATGGCCTATAACCTCATTCTCTTTTTCTCTGTCTGTTTGTACCTTTCTCTCTCTAACTCGTCTAACCCTCCTCTCTCTCTCTCTCCCTCTCTCTCTCAGACACACACACACATACGAATACAATGCAGTACTGTGTGTGAGCTGTTTTCCTGACTTTGCTGTAAATAAGTGAACAGCTCAGTATGGAGGTGAGGGATGGAGGGTGTGGGGCGTGCAGGACGGCAGCGTGGAGGGGAAATCCCAGGAGACCTCATTAACCTTCGCCAGCGGAGAGCCCCAAACCCGGCCTGCTCCACCCGTTCAGGTAGAGAGTGAAATCCAGCTCTAAAAGAAGGCATTGGAAACGCCCATCATGCATATGTAGCAGGCCGAAGGAGGGCCCAGGCGGGGACTTGTACCTCCAGACCCCCGGGTGAGAGTCATGCGCGCTGACCACATCACTAAAGAGCCAGGCTCGTTGGCAAGGTAGCCAGGGCATGTACTTATTAGGAGACACTTTCAGTGACAGGACCCATCAACTGTCACACATAGATCAAGGCCAAAGTTTTGTTTTCGAAATCAGGACATCAGAAATTGAAATTTGTAAGTGATAAATTTTGCTTAAATACTACAAGGAACGGTTACACTGTGGAATAGATTATGGTGGAGGGATAGATTTGGTGGGTTTTGAAGACCAGGATTGACACAGCACTAGATAACATTACATTCTTACACAAATCATATCAAGGATACTTTAGCTGGGGGAAAATGGGATGCTTTATTGGACTGACCGATGTTCTCGTCAATCAGTAATTTTATGCTATATGTTCTGTCAATCTACCTTGTGTAAACACCGTGCAACTAGGCCAAGGAGGGTCCTAGCTGAGGCAAAAGATCTCAGCGTGTTTGCCTTAACAGCCAGCTAAAAGATGGTCCTCGCAGTCTCCATTATAATAATGAGGTCCAGTGCTGACGCTGTAGCCAGACCCCATTATTATAATGGAGACTGCGAGGACCATCTTTTAGCTGGCTGTTAAGGCAAACACGCTGAGACCTTCTGCCTCAGCTAGGACCCTCCTTGGCCTAGTTGCATGGTGTTTATACTTGTAAGGATGGATTGATAATTTAATTATTTGATAATAAATTATATTTGCTAATGTTTTGTTATTCTCATTTCTCTGTACAAAACCTCAGTTGAAGACAATACTTTAACTCTGCAATAGCTTAAGTTGTTCCATCAAATGCAACTGCTTTACTCAAACCATGGAACTTCAGGCCTATTTCGAATTTTAATGGAGTTAAAAATGTTTCCAAGACCCCAGATATGTTCCAATAAATTATTGGAAAATGTGTATAGAAAGATGAGCAACTTCTAAATTTTTTCTATTTGATTCGATGTTGTGGCCATAAAAACATGGTGCCCTGGGTTTGAATTATTTACTCAATGTAAGTGTGATGTACACTACAGGCCAGAAGTTTGGAAGCAAGGCCAATACAGGTCAAGAATTTGAAAGCAACTTCAAAGTTTCTGTGCACACTGCCTTTCTTAAAAACCAGTATGAAATCTTTGGATTATGGGATGTATTTACTGCAGGATTAGACTTTTCTTTCGCATTGATATGCACCATTTTCCTCTATTTACCTTTAGTTACTGTATACATTGATATTACCAGACCATTGCTGAATAAATGTCAACAAAAGAAAGGAGGGGCTTAGTTTTTGGGTTGAGAAGATTTGCTAGAGTCACAACTTCAGTGAAAAAGTAATAAACTACTCACACTTTGCATTATTCACTTTATGTCATGGTTTACATCTCACTGGATGCCAGCGGCAATCCGGCGGGCACTAGGACCATGGGCTTCGTAATATGGGCCTGATAATTTGAGTAAAAATGTATTCTGATAAGTGACTCGCTACATAATAATCATGTTTATTTTGTTGCAAAGTATATCAATGAAACTATCATCTTTTTCTTGTACAAATTATGTCTCCCCCTTCCTGGGGTAAGACATATTGTTTTCAGGGGGAGACATATTGTTTTTGCCTGAATTCCCGTTGGTGTCAGCGCCGGCGTTCCCATTTGTTTCCGGAGCATAACTCCGAAACTGTTCGACCGATTCTCACCAAATTTGATATAGTGTCTCTCCTAACGTGTAGATGTGCCTTTTGAGGGTTTGAACTGCTTTTGAATTTTATTTTTTCTGTTTCCATGGCAGCAATTTGGACTTAGGCATATTGAAGGGTGGGACTCGTTTCCGGACCATAACTCTAAAATGTGAAATGGGGGAAAGGGGGAGACATCTGTTTTTACGTGTAAAAACCATTTCTAGTTTGATCTTGCTCCCAAACTTTTGCCATGTAGTGTGTGTGTGTGTATATATATATATATATATATATATATATATATATATATATATATATAATATATATATATATATAATATATACATAACTTTCTATATATATATATATATATATATATTACAACCCCAATTCCGAAATTGTTGGAACAAAGTGCAAATTGTGAATAAAATCAAAATGCAATTACTTTGAAATCTCACCAGTCAGTATTTTATTCACAGTAGAACAGAGATAACATAGCAAATGTTGAAACTGAGAAATTTAAATTTTTACCCATAAAATGAGCTCATTTCAAATTTGATGGCTGCTACAGGTCTCAAAAAGTTGGGACAGGGGCCTGTTAACCATGTTGTAGCATCCCCTCTTCTTTTCAACACAGAGTGGAGGCCTCTGGGCATTGAGGAGACAAGTTTCTTGAGTTTAGCCAATAAAATTTGATCCCACTCTTGTTTAATACAGGCTTCCAGCTGCTGGAGAGTTTTGGGCCTCCTTTCATGGACTTTTCCTTTAATTATGCGCCAAATGTTTTCGATTGGTGAAAGACGCTGTATAGTATTAATCACTTGTAAGAAACAAATGTTACTGTGCACAGGAAAAAATAAATTACATTTCTGATTTGAAGAAAATAGCTCTTTCTTCAAGAATTTTAGGCTACATGCTGCAACAGTTCAACAGATAACACGTCTAGTAGAATAAACTGAAACTGAAAAATTTTTATTCACAAAAACGCATACACACTCCTCAGTGAATGGAAAGAATACTTTATGTATACTATTTTTTTCCAGAACATGTGAATAAACTTGTAGTGCCCAAACGCTGTGTGTCTGAGCACAATCCATGCGCTCAACCAACATGGGTTTTGAGCAAATAAATGTTTGATCCATAGAGCTAGACCACTTGACTTGCCTCAGGATTTATAGATCTTCATAATGCTAATATAACTGTCACCTTCATCATCAAGATCCAAAGTTTTAGCCAAATAATCTCGGAAAAGATGAGAGACTTAATTGAACGTGCCATAGCTGTGTATTTCGTTAATCTAAATATTTTAGCTAGTGTAGAAAAATAGTTACTGGATGTTTGAGTGTAGTCCATTGACTAAAAATAGCATTTGTAGCAATCTCTACTCATTTCTTATTATAAGAGCTGGACAAGGATAGGTCTTGCCATTGCGTCCGTTAAACTTTCGTGCTAGAGCCACAGGTTACTGTGTTTAGGAATATTGTGCTAATGGACTATGTAAACCAGGAACTATGTTATGCATTCTGGATATTAGTCTGGTTATGATCTTTAAACATACCGGTAACTAAATGTTTGGTTATCTTCCAGTTTATACAGTGTCATGGGAAAAAAACTTTGTCCCACTGACCTTTGTGGAACTGTTTGAACTATCTCCAAAAAAATGGACACATTCTCCAGAGTCTGATGCGATTGGATTTATTGTAAATCCATCCAGATGAAGCACAAAAAACCCAGGCTGGTCTGCGCAAACCACACAGCTTCCATTCTTCATCAATCACCCCACGCCCACTGACCACCACTTATCCGAACCCTCATATTTATTGGCCTTTTGGCACTTTCCTTTAGGTGGGATTAAACGTGACTCCCTCTACCTTATCCAATATAATTTTTTTTTTAAGATATATTCTGGGATTTTTTTCCTTTATTTGATGGTTATACAGTGGAGTTAGACAGGAAAGTTGTGGAGAAGAATGGGGTAGACCTGCGACAAATGACCCAAATCGGAATCGAACCTGGTTCGCCACGAGAGGGACACAGCCTTTTTGGTTCGTGCACTTAGACCGATGAGCCACTAGGGCACCCCCTTATACAATATTATTGACTCTGATTGGTATGTCGTCCCAAAGCAACCCTCCACCCTTAGTAACAAGTTTGTCATTACATAATAGTGTAGCTTCATTTTCGGCCGTCAGGGACACTTGAAGACCACTCCTACGTCTCCCAAATCTTGGGTTCACCTAAAGTTTAGTAAGTTATCTGAGGACTTGGATGGTTCTAGAACCCTCAGATGTGCATGCTCAGGTAGTGGGACCAAGCTGACCAATATGATCGTTCCGGAGGGTTAGCTCATTAGGTCGGCCTTGAGCGTTATGCAGGAGCTTCTTTATCAGGTTTTTTGACAGATTTATGAGTTTTTTCCTCTTCTCAGCTCCAAACTCCCTCTCAGTAATTTTAAAAGGCCATATGAACCTGGCTATGTTCTATTGAACAGTGATTATAGTAATACATTGATTTTTACAGTATATAAGATTATTTGCCCTCCACAACAGTTGGTCTTAGCTAGCTTGTTCTGGCTAGCTAGTTCCCTAACTTGGGGTTCTGTACCATGGACTGCTGTATTTCAATCAGGAGAGACTCGAGTGAAATCAGGAAAATATTTATTATGCTTTGAGCATAAAGGAGTAACATGCTTAGAATCAGACAAGTCTTTGGCACTTGGACTCTTTGGGAAGACTCGTAGAGCAGGAGCGCTGCTCGAAGCAGCAGCAGGAAATTCCCCCGGAGAGTCCAGACACTGATGGCGGTGGTGGCTGAAGGCTGGTGGAGCTGGAGCGGCAGTATGGGAGGTCCGATAAGTAAGGTGGTGTTGGGGAGGAGGAGGGTCAGTGAATGACAGCATGAGTGAACTAGGGTAGAGAGAATGACATTTTTAAAAAAAGACAGCAGCAGAATGATTGGCTAGCAACACGATTGAGGTGTGCCCTGGTTGGATAGAAGAGATCAGCTGCTGCACCAGCTGACAGCTCAATTGACAGCCCCGGACATTGACGGCGGAGATTTACGAGTGAATGAATGCATGAATAAAATAAACAAAGTTGACGTTTGCGATACAGAGAGTCTTCCTGACTGAACTTTTGCTAAGCTTCATATTAACACAAATAGTGCTACTGGTCTGTATAGATGGTACTAAGGGCATCTCTGGCATGAGGTCGATATGATACCGATCTTGATACACTGTCCCCAATCAGATGCATTTAAGATACATATACATACATACTTACACCGACGGATACGATATGATACACAACTCAATCACAATGCACTGCCATTGAACAAAATCTGATTCAACAAAGTGTGATATGATATGATTCACAACTCAATCACAACGCACTGCACAATTCAATGAGTTTAATCATTTATTAATCACAGAAAATCAAGACGTCTCACAAAAAAAAAAGCTTTCAATAAGTCACTCACCGCTCTTGGATGTAGTCACTGCATCTGACTCCACCATCACACTGTCCCGTCACTTCAGGTAACTAATGAGGTTCATGGTGCACCCAGTGTAATGTGCAGCTGCACAGCACATTTTGCAAATTGCGTCGGACTTGCCAAGTTCTCCTTTTTTGGATAAAATCAATAGATTTGCCAAACTTTGGATTTATAGTCGACAGGTGAGTATATGTTCTCGTCTCCGCCATGTTTGTTTTGAACAGCATGCCCACGTCCATCAATATGCCCCAGCCGCAGGTAAAATAGTGTAAAGCTGCGGTGCTCGTAAGAGTTACACAGATCCTATTCAGTCGGAGTGAAAAATTTCAAAAAATAACATCTCATTTGGTCGGTTACATATACAAATAAGTGCAGAAACCACTCAATGATCAAAATATCAAATGTTACTGATGCAAACTTTTAATAACCGACGCATCTTGGTTTTTTTATTGGCAAAAATTGCATCCTTTCACAGCTGTTCTACCGATGCACTTGCATCTCGCATGTGTGTGTCAGTGTATCAATGCATATTGGTTTATCTCCCCATCCCTGGATTGTACTATATTTTGTGTTCGCATTAATCTCATTCAGTATATTCAGACAGATGGGAGAGGGAGGAAGGGCAATGGGTAACAGTCATAGGGAGACAATACCAGGGCCATGAGCGTGATGTGGGTGAGCGCAAGTACTGTTTGACGCCATCTATGTGAGCAACACATGCGTGTACACGGGCCAGTTTTTGCCAATTTACCCATGGCTGCCCTTACCGTGGTCGGTCAGTGACAGTCCCTGTTTTCCATTCTCAGACAGAAACAGGGAAATAAAGTGGCAAAAAATATTACACAGAAGCAGGTGCCCACAGTCAGAAGTGAATTGTTCCTACTCCTTTTGATGGGTAAAATATTATTTTTCTGTAGGGGCCGTGTGCAGGCATGTTTTGCTCACGTAGACGGCGTCAAGCGGTACCCTGCACTCACCCTCAATCGTGTCAGACCCCTCATCTCATGATCAGTTTTGGTTGCTGTCCGGAATCAGTCACGTACAGGCTGTAACCAGATGTAGCGCTATTGAGCTGCCATCGTCACTCGTGGCTGCCCTAAGCGAGATTGGTCAGTGACAGTGCCTGTGTTCCATTCTCGGATAGAAAGCCGACTGATTGTTGAACGGTGACAGTGCAAATGACGCACCACCTCTCGGCGGCTGAGATCTGCCCGTAACATGCCGAAGGCTCTTTTTCTCTCTCCTGTGTCACAAGCTGTTCCATTTACCTGATGCAGTAGCTTTTTCCGTTTTTTTGACTCTCCTTGGAGAAAAAATACAATGCGTTTGCTCAGGATTCATGGCAACAGGTGGCTATGTTGATGAATCAAGATTTTTTTGCTGGTTCCTTTTAAGCAAAAGGTTTCTAAATATTTAATTTTTTTTACTTCAATAATTGTTTGTAATATGTGGGTGTTTGTAAAAGTTTGACCAGAAGTGTTAACTCTCTGGTTTAACCTCTCCCTCTGAGGGACTTTTTTTTTTCTTTTTTCTTTTTTTTAAGAATTTCTGCCTAAACTCACCGGCCCAAATCTAAAAGCTTTTTATTCAGTAACTTAATGGATTATGTCTCTCCACAGCCGCCTCCGAAAATAGTTAAATGTATGATCAATGGACATGGAAGTAAGTTTGCATTTACTTCTACATTCTAAGAATATTCTAGGCGCTTGCTGTTTTTTTTTTTTTTTGGTTTGTTTCTTTTTTGTTTTTGTATGATCTAACTGTCACAACGCTCCCTTTTGTGTCTTCTCCCATCCACCAGCTTGTGTGTCTCATAGTTTGTCTCTTTTTATTGGCTTGACACGCTGTGTGCCTCCATCACCAGTTGATATACATTCATGTTTACAGAGTGACCACGCCCTCCTGCTAGAACAAGAGCGAAACAACAGAAATCTGGGAGCAAAGACAATGCTTCAACAGACAAGACCTTCTGTGGAACAGAACATAAGCTCTGACGAACAGAACAATAAATAGGACAGACAAACACTCAATTCTGAACTCTTTTAAGGTTCCTCCGACTAAACGCTCAGGGCTTAGTAATCCTCACAAGAGAGACACAAAAGTACCGAACAGCAGCGGAAGAGCATCTTAAATAGTCTCTCCACAGCTGCAAACAGTAAGCAATCAACCACCTCATCAGAGAGCAGGACAGCCCTCAGGTGGCAAAGAAAATGCACAGCAGGCAGCATCCCCCAAAACCATGACGCATTTTTAATTTTTACTTCATCATTTCTCCGCAACGTGAAAATGTGACTGATCATTTTTCCATTGTGGTCCTCTTATTTTTCTTTTTCTTTGCTCATCTGTTTATTTCGAATTGATTTGTGCATATATGTGATAACTGAACCCTTTATTTGTACATCTCTTTATTATTTCACGCATTTATTCATTGAGTCGTGTTCTTTCTTAATTTATTTGGGATTATGGCAGTTTTTGTACTCCCTAACTGTGTGGGTTTATGGTGTAAATGAGCAGACTGCTCGGGAAATCCACAGCACGGCTGTACATGCTTTTCTTGCAGGTGCCCAATTTGCTGTTGATTTGATACTCGGAATTGTCTGGTGTTCGATATCTGCAGTGAGACCAGCTGAGTCACACGGGCCACTGGAAATTTGCCAGCTGTTTTTGTTTGGCCAGCTATTACGTGCAACTTTGAAAGGATGGTTTGTTCAAGGGCAAAACTATAAACTACTTGTGCTAGCTTTACAGCAAAAACAATGTTTACAATACAGAATGTGCACTTAGTGTTTTTATTTATTTATTTATTTATTTATTTAACAAATTCTTCCCCTTTTCCCTTTAACCTATAATCAATATATGCATCTTAATGCGAGCAAACTTAACCCCCAGCTGTGATGACTCATCATCGTATGTTACCACTCCTAGACTTCTCCCTGAAGTCAACTATTTTCTTAAATCTATAAGTAATCAAAGAATTTGTTGATTAATCAGATATGTGATGTTTTTAGGTATGTGTATTTGTGTGCATATGCGAGTGTTTACATGTACAGGGGTGCATGAGCATTTGAATGTATGCGTGTACATATTTGTGTTTGCATGTATGTGAGCATATGTGAATACATTTGAGTGTATCTGTGCATGGATATGAAGTAAGCAGAAGAGAGTGAGCGTGTGTGTGTTGTTTTTAAAAATGATTTCATGTTTTAAATGTTTCACAGAGGAGGGTTAGTTCATGCAAAATAAATCTCCGCTGACCTTATGCACATCAAGGGGGGATCCAACCTGTAATGCCATATTTATATAAATCGGAGCATCTCAGCAGAGCATCCACCCATCCCCTATCTCCCCTGCCCCCCCAGTGGGTGATGATGAGACCAATCTTTGCTCATGAAGGAGACAAAAACAAGCTGCCAGTCCTCCAGATTTTAAAAGAGCCTCTCCAGTGTTTAATTGTGCGACCTGATGCTGAAAATGTAACACTTACTGCCACTAAAAGGATGAAAAAAACACACAAAAAGCCAGCCTTGGCTGTTTGATTGTACGGCCACTTAAAAAGCCATGAAAGATGCTCATCTGCCCTGAGTTAATGGCAGCTAAATTCAGTTTATTTTTATTTTTCTTTTGACAACACAGTTCTCGGAGTTTGTTATCAATCACTGCTTTAGTCGCAAACTGGCTAATGTTGAAAAAAATTTACCACTTTTATATCCTCCAGCTGGAAATCAAAGCCCCACCGCACCAAAAATTCAGATTCTGGTAAACATTCCCAGTGTCTGACTACAACAAAATAGAAAAGCAATTTCAAAAACAAAAAAATAGTCCTACATACGAATGTGCTCCAGTATGCAACGTATTACACACCCAAAAAATAACTTTGCAATTCTGAAAACAAATCCTTTGTGAATGCCCGTGCAATCCCGTTCATATCGTATCAACATACACTACAGGCCAATAAGCAAGATCAGATTTTTACTAAGAAAAATCATAGTTTCATTGGTATACTTTACAACAAAACAAACATGATAATCAGTTATAATCGGGCGGTGGACAGAGAACAAGGAGGGCTTGATACTGCTTATTAGTCTTGATCTGTTTTCTGTCAATTTCCCAAGTAAAGGACACTTGAACTCTCCCCTCTCTGAGTACCTAATTGTCTTCGTTAAGACGAGAAATGAAACGCACCAGCTGAACGCAAAAAAAGAGCGCATTTCAATCATTTTCAATTAAACAATCATTACGCACAGGTTTGACAACTTGCTTAGGATGTGACTAAATTTAACGCGGACAATCCACAGTGGATTTTTCGTGAAGAGATGCCTATTAAGGCCTGTGAATTGAACATTTCATAGAATTTATTATTCACTGGCCTAAACATTTCATTTTAAGGGAAACTGACATGTTGACTCAGTGATTGAAATCAGGTCACTAATCTCATCTGCTTCAAGGGATGTTTTCCTCCCCACCACTTTTCCGTCCACCACCCGCCACTGATGATGATTATATAAAGAATCAGCATATATTTTTACTCAAACAAGAGGCTCCTCAGAGCCTGTACTAGGGCCGGGTCTAGGCCTGGGCCAATCCATAGATATATATATTTAGAAAACTAGATTATTGATGTTGTCATATTTACATGATCCAAAGTGAAGCACCCTGCCGCCATTTTGATGCACCTCACTTCTTCATAAAAATTAATGCTTTCCTATGAGGCCAATTTCAAATAAGTCAATATGAGCATTAAAATGCCGAGATGAGCGGCTGCCTTTTGCAGCAATAGTCATTTGAAGGGCTTTAATAAAACATTTCATGCGTAAGTTAGCGTAGAAATGCAAATTTGTCGCCCTAATAGAAAAAATCGCGTTCGCTTGCCAGCCAGCTATTTAGCCGTCCCATTGACTTAAATAGACCGCTGACTAAAGGAAATGCTAGCGATCGATAACGGTCTCCAGTGAGCTACCTCGGTCCCCTTACCGTCGCGCGGACTGCATTGACTTAGCAGTTAATACAATTAACAAGGTTGCTAACTAGCTACTTGTAATTGACATTCAAGGACAATATTTCTGACTTGCACAATATTTAAAACAATGGACAAGTCACTTTTCCTGTTTATACAGAGTTCCAAAGGAGGGGAGAAAGGCCTGGCTGTTAGAAATCAAGAGAAAAAACCATTCTCTATCCTCTCGATCTGTGCTGTGCAGCGATTATTTTTTGAGAGCAGTGTTATAATGGGACAGGGGCAAAGATGACACATAGTAAAGGAGTAGCCAGAGTTGACTAGCGCTTCTTTGTAACAACGTTAGCATTAGCCATACGATTCAGTATGAACAATTTGGTCAACGGCAGATATGCTCAATCAGGGTACAATGAAGTGAGGAAATCAGAGAGTAATTTGATAACGTATATGGACATTCATCGACGTTGCTTATAACAACGAAAACTTCGAAGCAATTATTTTATCAGAGTCATTAAAAGCCTCGGTCACCTTAACTGAACTTTTCTGCTCGCACTTGAATGTTGACACTGAGTCACATTTCGATCTTCCCTTTAGTAAGTGTGCCGCTTTCCATCCTCCATAAAAGCACATATATAGGGAGAGAAAATGTTGGTCTGCACAGCGATACCAAAATCCCCCAACTCGCACGCAAGTGTTTTTGAAAATACTATTTTACAGTAGGTGAAAATGAATCGCGAAAACCGGGCACGCGCATGAGCAGGACAATTGCGACCCCGGTAAAAAAAGAAGATCCGGAGCCAAAACTACCGGCCCGAGTAATTATCAGGCCCATATTACTGGGCCCATGGTCCTAGTAATGCAAGCTGTGATTTGTTTTTTACTTTTTCACTGAAGTTGTGACTCTTGCAAATCTTCTAAACCCAAAAACTAAGCCCCTCCTTTCTTTTGTTAACATTTATTCAGCAATGGTCTGGTAACATCAATGTTTACTGTACCTAAAGGTAAATGGAGGAAAATGGTGCATATCAATGAAAGAAAAGTCTAATCATACAGTAAATACATCCCATAATCCATATATTTCATACTGGTTTTTAAGAAAGGCATTATGAACAGAAATTTGAGGTTCCTTCTAAATTTTTGACCTGTATTGCCCTTGCTTCCAAAATTCTGGCCTGTAGTGTAACTGTTGTAGTCCAGACAAGGAGCCAGATGCTGATTCAAGGTACAATCTATTGAGGGTGGTATTAACCCCCACTAAGGTTGGACTGTCTGACAGCAGGTCCAATGGGTTTAGCAGGAATGCGGTCCCTGTCCTTAGACCTTTGGGAGGAGTTCTATCTCAGGGAATGGGCTGCTGTTTGGAGCCAGGAGATTCTGCAGTGGAAACCTATGCTGCTTTCACTGAGGAGATGAGTAAGGTGTTTGTCAGTTGTCAGTCCCGCTCCAGCCACGCTGCTGCCTGGAAGTTGCCTCAGCTGCACCAAGGCAGCTGGTCAGTATCAGAATACTCCATTGATTTCTCATTGATTTGTAATCTTTAATGATTGTTAATTATCAAGGTACTCTACATGGCCTTTTCAGATAGGAACAAGTTCACAAACCTTATTCTTGGTTTCCAGGATTGGGAACACACTCCTTGTAATCGTTCTTCCATCTGTTTCACTGCCCAGTTTATTAATAACAAAATAATAAGCCTTCTATGGTCATTAGGGTTGGGAGTGAATTCCCGCTTAACTCTCAGTTCCAGCCGTCTTACAATCTGACTCTGGCAAAGTGTGAACGCCATCTGACTGCAGTCCTAAGGATGCCACTGGCCATGCATGAACACGCCCCTGTACTCAAGCCTGTATCATCTGAACTATACTGTGTCATTGTGCTCTGGGCTCTGTCTCCCTGTCATTACCATATAACTGTCAGTAGAGCGGTGGGGGTTCTCAGTTTTACTTTGACAAAAAGAGGAAGGGAGTGAGTGTTTTATCCTGAGATGTTTAAAAAAAATGATTTTAAAAATCGCCCCAGACCAGTGATTTATCCCAAAGGCCCAATTCTGAATTAGCAGGCCATCCATTTTGATAAACCATTATAGTTCTTTCGATATTTAAAAAGTTTTGATGAAGTACTGCAATTTATTAAACTCAAATTAATTTTGTCTCAGGTACAGTGATGCAGATTTGTGCAGCTTTGATTTGGTTTGTCTCTGGTGAGGCGATTCATATTTAGAGGGCTTAGATTTGGTTTTCCCCAGTGTGGTGATACAGGATAGTGTGCTTTGGATTGTCTGATGTCGTTGCTCTGATCCATAGAACCTGGATTTGGTTTGTCTCCAGTGAGGAGATTCGTATTTATTGAGCTTGGATTTAGTGGGTCTTGGTTGTTAAGTTGTGAAGTCTATCCCAGAATCCAACAGACCACTCTTAATATTCAGGTCATGAATATTCATTTTTGCCCAAAGCGAGGCTTGAGACGCATAACTGGATGGCGGGCTTTACTTTACTACCCTGGTTTCTTATTACTTTTGCGGGAATTTCATTGTCAGAGAGCGTGAGAAAAAATCACACACTTGATAAGTTATGCTGTTTATATTTAGCCAAACCGAATAGCAAGTGTAACATTGGTTAAATCGATATGGCTTAGCACTGTAGCAGGCTGGCGAAGTGCCACTCTCATAACTATATAAATACTACTCAGCCAGTGTGCTAGTAATACCGTTCCGTAACTATTTCATAACATTAGTTTGTTCGCCAGCGAGCTAACGTTAGCTACCCAATACTTCAACAACCATATCAGGAGATGAATCTCATTGTTATGGACAGAAAAAAAAGTAAGGAGATAACTGAAATTACAGGAATTGGGTGAAGAACTGTTCAATGCATTATTAGTTTTTGGCTTGTGCTGAAGAAGACTTTACATAGTGGTTTGACTCTCTTGTTGCCCAGAAATCTCAGCCAAATATTAACGCAATTATGGAGAGAAATAAATGTGACAAATATGAGCCTTGGTCAAGCCTAAAGGCAGTCCAACAAAATATTCGAGTGTGAGACCTATTTTTGGCCAGGCTGTGTATCTTAATGTATTTTTTCTCTTTAGACAAGCAGCTTGGCAAGCATTTGCCTGCACAGTATGGTCTTGTTTTTGAAACTAATAAATTATACTTGTATTTATTTGTGAAACAGTCTGAAGTTGAGGGAAAATGCAGCCTTAAGCTTATACTGTACTTCAGACTCAACAGCAGTACTGAATACAGCTTTTTCCTGATTGAACATAAGACACATCTGCCCAAAGCACTCGCAACCCGATTTTGACTCAATGCTCTTAGCTGCACGGATAGGAAGAAGGCCACAGGTCATTGGTCAAATGTCACAGATAAGAGTCGAAGGGACAAAAGGGAACAATTTGTTTCCATCTATGACACATAAATATGAAAACATTCCATGCAATTTACACAGTCCATAAGCATGTAAAAAGATGTAATGAAATGTCTATTTGTTTTATCCGTGCTCGCGAGTTCAGAGGCAATGAATATGTAGTCACTGAGGCAATTGCTTTAAACTGTGCGTATTTGCATCAGTGTTAGATGATATAATGAGTAATTATAAGACCTTGAAAGTAATTATAACCATTTCACACACAGTGCATGCTTTACGACAGTACGGTACATACAAATTTCAGGGCATTGTGATACCAAAGAGCACTGCAACCAGATTGCAGATTTGTTGAGCTTGGATCTGGTTCAGCAAAAATGAGGACATACTTTTGGGACAAAACAGTGCTGCTTGTTTTCATTTTATGAAGTACAAATATGAAAACTTCCTATAAAAAACATAAAAATAATAGGTTGCTATAAAATAAAATGGCGAGAAATGTCACCAGAGCTCGGGACCGTCACTTTATCATATACAGCATACCTCTCCACGGCTGTAAACCCAGGAAAAATACACTCTCTGTTTATCGTAATTGCTCCTGCAGGAATTGACTTTCGTTTTATTGGTAGAGGATTTATATCTTTTACCTGTGAGGTTGTGCCATGATAGCATTACAGTGTGGCTCTGCATGCAGCTCTAACAGATTGCGGAGTGCAGCTGTTGAATTCGCCCTCTGCGCTGGCTCGGGAATTCCATCAGGATACTGCGGAAGGGAGCTCCTGTGGGATATGCTCTGCGGAAATGCTCAGCAGGTTAATCCGCGGTACAGATTGGTTGATTGTGAAGACTGCTCCTTGAATTCCAGGGTTGCTTGTTGGCATGATACTAATGCTTTAAAAATTAAATTATCTGCAGTACAGTCTGAAACAAGCCAGGCAGCAGCAAAATAATTACTGTGGCGTAAAAGCTAATTGGCTAATGAGCATCAATTATCACAGGATATTGGCGAAAATAAACAATTTAAAACACTTGAACAGTCCTGCACGTGGCTAGCTTGTTTCAACATAAGCTCTGAATGTTACATATGTGCTTGCTTGTGTGCACTTGCTTGTGTGTGTGTGTGTGTGTGTGTGTGTGCGTGCGTGTGTGTGTGTGTTTGTGTGTGTGTGTGTGTGTGTATGTTCGTGCACAAGAGGGATTAAAGGTGAATTCACATGCCCATGTCTATGTGTATGTACGCATGTAGTGTTTCACGTGCTTCACCCACAGGCTGGAGCTGGAGCCTGAATTGTTCCTCAACATGGGCAGATAATATTGCATTACCCTGTGATCTAAGAAGGGAGAAATAGACCACCGATGACCTTCAGTGCTACAGCACAGACACATGGACTCCTCTGTGGGGAACGACAGTATGACCTTCCTTAGACTGAAGGTCGATCAGCTGGCTCGCTATGTGGCAGCAGCACAGACTGGCTGGTCCTCAAGTGATCAGGAACAGGGCCGGGGCCGGGGCAGCACACTCTTACATTATTTAAGAGTATTCTTCCATAAAATATTTCACAAAAAAACATCCAAACTTCAGACCATCATTCCCCCCAACACCTTATTTTAAACTTTGATACATTTCTAATGCGTGCTGTGCACCCCATCGCCCCAAGGCCCAGGATGACTCCCCAGAACCTTCTTTCACTTCCTTCATATTTGGTTTCGATATCGTATGTACCAATTCACTCCAGGAGAAAAAGAAGGCAGTAAGTTCTGTATTTATGTTTTATTTATTTATTTTACCTTTTGAGTTTGATCCAGCATTACTCTCAAACTTGTCCAGCAGCAGGCTCTGGAGTTGTGTGGATAAATTGGCTAAAGGAACATCGAGTCCCCACAACATGATCCAGGATGCACTCAGTGTCCTTAACTCCTGCTTGGAGGAATTCCTCTCTTTCTTTTGCATGTCCCCCGCTACCCATTGGGTAGGTTAGGGGACCATTAATTTAGACATAGTCCATCCGTTTGTCCGTACGAGCATGCATCTGTATGTGAAAGTGTCAAACCTTTAGTCTCTGACTTGTTTATATTATTTTTACCCCTCTGCCTCAACTCAGGGGCAGACGTGCATTGTTGTCCCCTTCATAGATGGGAGGGCAAATGGGCGGCGGGTGGGAAAATTTTGTCTGGACCATTTCTCTGTAATCGCCTGGGTTAGGAGCTTGATTTTGCACATGTACTAGCTTTAGTGGGTATGCGTGCCTCGTGGAGGTTTCGTACCCGAATGACCTCTGACCTTGCCTCACTGACCTTCACCTTTAAAACTTTGTCCAGGACATTTCTCTCAAACCGCTTGGGTTAGCAACTTGATTTAGCATATGTGGACTTGCTTTGGTGGGTAGGCATGCCCCATTGAGGTTTTGTACCCAAATGACCTATGACCTTGGCTCAGTGACCTTCACTTTTAAAACTTTTTGCGGGACATTTCTCTCAAACAACTTGGGTTAGCAACTTGATTTTGCATATGTGGCCTTGCCTTGGTGGGTAGGCATGCCTCATCTAGGGTTTGTACCCGAATGACCTTTCACTCTGGCTCTAACACCCTCAACTTTGATTCAGTGTGTTGGGGTCTGGGATGAGTGGTGTTGCCTTAGCCCCCGCAAAGCACATTTTGTAAAAATATGTGAGTACCAAGTACCGCTCTCTCCCAAAAAAAAAGAGGAACAGACATTTGGCCAGGGAGAACAGGAGGGAACTGCTTAGCCAATTCCCCCCACTAGCTCTCCACATGCTGGTTCCTTATGTCTGCATGGGACAGCAATGCCACCAATCATTTCTTTACCTTCTTAGCATAATTGCCCATCTCATTTATTAAGGTTTTTTTCATTATTTGTTTGTTTATTATTATTATTTACAAGAATGGATTTAATTTTTTTTTTTTTTTTAATTTTGAGAGAAAAGGGAAAAACGTTTTTTTCACCAACACGAAAGAACAGGCAGCCGACATCTCAATTTGGCAAAAATACGACTAAGGCAAGTATGCTATGAGGCTAACGATTTCAGTTGTTTATTTGGTCATTCTTGCATTAGAAATCATCTGTGTGATCAGATATTGTTTTCATTTTCACCACCGTCAGTATGAGGGACATGATGTGGATATACAGGCTAGGTTTTCCCCCAGTGAAAAACAATTCCCACCCCTTCAAACACACGTGTAACTTCATCTTAAAAGAAAAAAAAATGTAATCTGCATGCTCTGGGGTGGGGTCGTTTTCCCCCAGTCAGCAGGGTCGGAGAGCCTCCTTGGGAAAGGATGGAAGGGGTTGTTGGGGGGGGGGGAACGTGGGGGGTCAGGGCCAGTTACCCAAAAATACAAATGCAACAGGAACATGCGTAGAAATAACACAACTGTGCTTCTGTCTGCCTGTGAGTGTGTGCCTGTGCGTATGTGGGCACTAGTGTTTGTGCTAAGTGTATGTTTACGCGTGTGTAGCCATGTGTGTGTGTGTGTGTGTGTGTGTGTGTGAGCGTGTCCCCAAATGTGTGCTTACCTGTGAATGCATATAATCCTGCACTCTCAGGGCAAAATGTGCATTCATGCTGAGATGTATAAGTTTGACTTCAGCATGTGATTCTTCCACCAAAACGAGCTCAACCAAACAACATTAGAGATCAACTCTCTTCTCAGCAGAAAAATTGTTGTAGACACATGAAAATGATTGGGTGAAAGTATATTTTCGTTTTATTTCCTGTGCTTGAATTTTCCTCTATGACAACAAACAGTGAACTGATTGTTTTCATAAGGTTCGGCCAATTCACTATTTATTCGTTTGTCTCCTTCCTCCTCTCAGCCAAGGCTTATGCTGAATATCACCCCACATTCAAAGAACACAGCTTTTGTAGGTAAATGCAGCATTGAAATGGTTATGGTGACCCCCGAATCTCTTGTCATTATCTTTCCCATTTCAGTATAACATTTTTTGGGGTTTAATTTTTGTATATATTTTGTTTGCAAAATCATTTTTGTACAAGTGAGAATCTTAACCTTATGGAGGAAGAGTCAGTGTAGCTACAGGCTTTCAATCCAACTATGCAGTAACAGATCTGATTCTACTACACAAGGCCCTCAACAAAGACTCTAAGGGTTTTATTAATACATGCTGGTGTGTAGCTACTCAGTTGGAATGGAAGCCTGCACGCACTCTGACCATTTCAGGAAAAGGCTGAAAAGTTCTGATGTATGCAATCACGGTTTTTCTACTTTGTAATTTTGAGATCTGCTGTGGCATTTTCGAGATATAAATTTGCTGCTACTGAGTGAACCCAGCGAGAATAATCTGAAATCAATACCACAGACATCAGAGCGGCTACTCTCCCCATTGCTTGGCAGGGGACTAATAACATGGATTTTCCCTGATTTCTATTTGTTTCAGTCTGTTTGTTAATAAATAGACCTCATTTCAGCTGTAAACGGCGAGCAGACAAAATTTCATCACCTGCTGCATGTGTAAGCATCAGCGTTGGCACATTTGTATGTGTGTTTGCTTGTACTTTGTGTGTGTGTGTGTGTGTGTGTATGTGTATTGTGTGTGTGCATGTATGCATGTGTGTGTGTGTGTGTGTGTGTGTGTGTACATGTGTACGTCTGTTTTTATATCTGTGTGTTTTGCGTCTATGTTTGCGTGTGCATGTGTGGTTAGCATGGTTGTGTATGTGTTTTTGTGTCTGTGCACAAGTGTCTGCATACCTGTTTGTATATGTGTTTGAGTCTTTTTTTGAAATTGCATTTCCGTGTCTGTGTGTGTGTGCATGTGTTTGCGTATGTCTGCTTTTATTTGTTGCTGATTTTTAAGTTTAAATAAACACCATTTTGCCCTGTGCTGCTCCAGAATTCAAAATGGCCACCCCGGCACTAGATCAATCAGATTAATGTTTACTCGCAGCCGCAGGCGGGATGTGGTGTGAACAGCACAGAAACTTCCTCTCTGTACTGCAGAGTAATGCCTCCTCAGGAGACCATTTTTAAACAGCTAATGTGTTTTCTAATGCATTTGAATTCATCTTCAGTGGATGATTTGTGGAGAGAGAGAATTTAATGTATGATAACGTAATGGTCGAGCATCTGTGCTCGTAGTTTCATCTGAAAAGAAAGTGGACGGTAAACAGAGGGGTGTTAACTTACCGATATTTAGGGAAGTGTCAGGCTCGAGGTGGAAAAATAATGTGTAATGCCCTTTGAAAGGCAAACTTAGTTTATCATGGAGCCTTTTTCCCACTGCGCAGGACACAAACTAAATGGAGTATTTAGTGGCTGTTGGAGTTAGTGTTTATTCTCACTGCTTCTCTCAGCCATTTACCTCCAGATCTTTAATCAGCAGCACTTTAGCCAGCCAGGCGGAGTTGCACGGTTTGCAGTGGTACAGACTACAGTTGGCGTTTTAACACAAGCCCTTGCCCACCAGCCATAACTGAATCTGACAAAGCGATGGCCGCCAGTGTTTCGGTTGCGACAGGTGGATGCAAAGCAGGGAGCGAGGGGCCAGGTTGCCTCGACTGAAGGTCTCGCAAGCAAACTACAAAACGGCCATCTGCGAGGGCAATCGCTCCGCACCAGTGGCTCGTCCGATTGAGCTGGGGCCTGGCTTACCCCGGAAACAGCTGCCATCACAGCGGGGCTCATCTGCCATGTTCTCTCCTGACCCGGGGACAGAGACCCTGGACCCTGACGGCGACAGGGGGTGACAACCGTCCAATCACTTTGCTAGCTGCAGAGCTTTGTGTATCACAAGCACATTTTATTGCACAGTGCTATCACTCTTCAATTAGCAGTTACAGGTGACAGTCCCTAGGGGGCGAGATGTACCCCACTCAGGCGAGATGTAGAAAAATCCACATAGATTTCCAATGGAACGTACTCATTGGTCGTACTGTCAAATGCTGAAATTGTCCATTGAAAATGTTAAAAGCATGCACAACTGCTGCCTACTGTAGTTAAATCTGTAGTCCTTGAGGCACAGTCAGTCAGGTCGATCTGAGGAGGAAACATAAAATACCGCCTCTTCCCTGTCTGTGAAACTATATCTTCTTAATTAATTATATCATTGTCTGCAGCGTGTTCAATGTGAGTAATATTCTGAGAGATTATAGTTGGGCATACCAATATGGCGGCAGGGTAACTTCAAAATTATGACGTCATCAGCTATCCAGTTCTTACATAAGGATCAGTGGATTAACCACATTTTTTATTTCAGTTTGACCAGCCACACCCAGACCTGATTAATGAAATACCTGTTGAATCAAGAAGTCACTTAAATAGAACCTGTCTGACAAAGTGAAGTAGGCTGAAAGATCTAAAAAAGCAACGCATCATGCTGCGTTCTAGATAATAGATGACAATTTAAGGGATTGCCATCTATCGGTCTGGAAAGGGTGACAAAGCCATCTCTAAGGCTTTGGGACTCCAGTGAACCACAATGAGAGCCATTATCCACAAATGGAGAAAACTTGGAACAGCGGTGAACCTTCCCAGGAGTGGCCGGCCTACCAAAATTACTCCAAGAGTGCATCGATGACTCATCCAGGAGGTCATAAAACAACCCAGAACAGAATCTAAGGAACTGCAGGCATTACTTACCTCAGTTAAAGTCAGTGTTCATGATTCAACAATAAGAAAGAGACTGGGCAAAAATGGCATCCATGGGAGAGTTCCAAGGTGAAAACCACTGCTGACCAAAAAGAAAATGAAGGCTCATCTCACATTAGCCAAAAAACATCTTGATGATCCCCATGACTTTTGGGAAAATATTCTGTGGACTGACGAGACAAAAGTTGAACTTTTTGGAAGGTGTGTTTCTCTTTACATCTGCCGTAAAACTAACACAGCATTTCATAAAAGAACATCATTCAGTCACAGTCAAACATGGTGTTGTTAGTGTGAAAGCCTGGGGCTGCTTTGCTGCTTCAGGACCTGGACGACTTGCCGTAATTGATTGAACCATGAATCTGCTCTCTACCGGAAAATCCTGAAGGAGAATGTCTGACCATCAGTTTGCGACCTCAAGCTCAGGTGCACTTGGGTTATGCAGCAGAACAATGATCCGGAACACACCGGCAAGTCCACCTCTGAATGACTTAAGGAAAAACAAAATGAAGGTTTTGGATATGGCCTAGTCAAAGTCTGCACTTAAATCCGATTGAGATGCTGTGGCTTGACCTTAAATAGGCTGTTCTTGCTAGAAAACGCTCTAATGTGGCTGAATTAAAACAATTCTGCAAAGAAGAGTGGACCACAATTCCTCCACAGCGATGTGAAAGATTCGTTGCCAGTTTTCGCAAACCTTGATTGCAGTTGTTGTTGCCGAGGGTGGCACAATGAGTCATTAGTTTTAGGGGCAATTACTTTTTCCACAAAGGGCCAGGTACATTTGGTAGCTTTTTTCCTCAATCGATGAAATCGTCATATAAAAACCGCATTTTGTTTTTATTTGGGTTGTCTTTGTCTACTATTAATATTTGTTTGATGATGTGAAACATTTAAGTGTGACAAATATGCAAAAAAAAAAAAGAAATCAAGAGAGGGGCATATACTTTTTCACAGCACTGTTGTGTGTGTGTGTATATATATATATATATATATATATGTAAAAGAAGTGCACGGTAAATCGCATGCACTTCTTACATTGTTAAAGCACAAAAAGACCATAATGAAGAACATCTACTACTAGAGAATCAAGGCCTTCCGTATGCAGACATGACAATGACATTGTACCAACTCGCTGGCTTTTCCTGTGTTTATGGTTTGCAGTAACAAAATTAACAGCTAGTCTCATGCATTATTTGTGCTTGGCTAATAAGCCCCTCTGTCTCTACTATATATCTGCCCTCTCGCTCTCCCTCTCTGTCTCTCTCTCTCTCCCTGCTTCTCAGAGATATATGTCAAGCTCCAGTCCTGTCTGTCAGATCTGAGCTGAGTGGATTTTTTTTTTTTCTGAGGCGTCCTGGGCTCCAGACCTCTGGTCCTCTCCTCTTCCTCTCATAACAAACAATCTTCTGCTCTTTCCCCCAACCTTCCCATAACTCTCAACAAACCAGCCTAGAAACACTGACTTCTTTACACAACAAGATAAAAAAGCAAGGTAAAAAGACAACTCGACCCACAAATTTTCAAAAACAGAAACGAATAGATGCTCCCATAGTTTCACATCCAGTAACCTTTAATCTTTCTTTTTTTATTTTTGTTTATTAATTTTTTCGCAATTTTCAAATAATTTTCAAAAGCTGCAAAGTGATGTCTCATGGACACAACTCCACAAAGGGGTGTTATGTCTCCAGTAAAGAGGCCGCATGCAAGGAGATGAATGTTGTTTCATGTGGGGGGAATTCAGGGTTATCGTGACTATAGAAGGGGCACTTTTTGTTCACTCTTTCTCAACGGCACGGCCAAACCCCGGTTAGATATGACCAGCAAGAAATTATTGCTCTCTGCAATCGAATTTCTTATGTATTACGTCAGATTTCTTTGTATTATACATCAAAAGAGAGAAAAAAGCTATGAATTTACTCTTTTGCTCCTTGGAAATGTTTGGGTATTGTCTTGAAAGTTCGACTCCTCGGAACACAAGACATTATTTTGTTTATCTTCAACAGTACATGCTTCAAAGTATATTTTGTCCAGTTTTGATGATTTTTGGTGTCATACTGTAAGATGGGAAAAGGGGTTTGGAGCACCGCTGGCGCGGATGAGTGCATTTGTGATGCGGCAGCAAGACTGGCAGGCCTTCTGAGCTTCAAAAGACTTCAGCGCCATGCAATATAACAAATTGTTGAGTTCCTGAGGACAAGCAGCTTGTTTGCTGGGGTTTGTTTGAAGGGAAGTGGGGGTGGTTTATGCCCGTAAGAGACTGGAGACCTGAACTGGGGGATGCAAAGTGTGATCAAGCTGTATGTGTGAATGCAGGACAGGAGGAAGCAATAAACCCGGCCTCTGAGCTCTGAGGGGTTTGCATGGTTTCTGCGCCTTTGATGTCACCCCTGCATGGGAGGCTTTTGGCTTATCCAATGCTCCATATTGCCCTCAGTCTTCTGCTGTAAGACTGGACCCTAACTTCAAATCTGTTTTAAATAATCTAAAGCTCTGGGAACTTCACAATATGCTCATATACGGCTAAGAAATCACTTCTGTATGTATAACACAATTTACCTGTATCATAATGCAGCTTAAGACTTTTTCCTGACAAACTGCATCATATTCATAAATTTTCCTGCCTTATTTGATATGTATGTTTTTGTTATAATTCGAGGAGTTGAATGACATATGTTTCATATCAAATTGAATTATAATTCATTCACTTTTGGATACTCCCTAAATTTGGGTAAGGTAAAATCTCCTCTCAGGTAATAAAGTTTAATTCCTTTTGTCTAAATGATCCCTCGTTCACAACCAAATGGACAAACTCTGTCTCAGTTCTGAGACCTGTAACCCGATATCCCACCTGGTTAACTTATGGGGCTCTCTGTTTGGAGGAGGGGGTAGCTGGTTAGGTTTATAGGAAAGAGAAATGAGCTGTTTTGGGAAGATCGTATCCGATCTCTCCCTGCGCACGTTAGTGCGTGAGTAGCCCTTTTAATTATGGAAGATCATAGTCGACTTCCCACACATGCCTCTCTACGCCGTGTGTTACCTTTTTCGTCAGGTATGACTTCACTCTCATTTTCTAAATGTTTTGTAACTTGTAATTGGTTTAACTTTGATTTTTTTGATTTAAGCTCTTGCCTACCTGGTGAATAAATTATTGTTATTCTTTTAAACCTGGGTGGTCTCTGTGACTCCTAATCCTTTTATTCTTTCTAGCCACTGTACAGCGGATACTTAGGGGTTTAATCCCAACCGAGAACTGACTGGGCAGCAGCTTGGTATGGGAATTGGTTTTATTAAGTTGGAGAGAAGATCATGATCTACTTAAATAAAGGGTTTATGTACTGCCGTTTCTGGGATTTTAACCTTAAGGAAACCCATGGACGAAAAAGTCTGTTATCTCTTAAAATTCCCAGAAGGAACCCATGAGCGTGCATAGATCTGGGTTCACAGTAGTCATCCCAAAACATGCTGTTGCTGTGATGTTTTGACTTCCATCCTCTGATATTATCAACGAACCTAAGATTTGACAACAGTACTAATACCCGGGAGCATATGTTGTGTGATGACGGTTGTCTCCTAAGAGTTCGAAGTATAATCAACTCGAGATCCACGCATGTTGTCCCTGAACTATAAATTCTAATTCTAATTTGGAGTCAGATATTTAATGAGGGTATAACTAAATTTGGTAAACTAAATTTACTATGGAGTCATCATTTTATTGGGATTCGCACCAGCCAGAAGACTGCGCTTGTTAACACCAGCCCAAAGAACACATTGATCCTTCGCCCTCAGCAATTTCGGTCGGTGGTATTGTTTTGTGTGGTTTTACAATACTTTTAGTAGATATCTACCAAGAAAATGAATATTTGCTTGTTTTCACCAATTTTCTCATCAGGATTCATGAGAGCTAATTTGTAGAATGTGCTATATAATGGGTAATTTTTTCATAATCATACTCAAAATGAAAACCCTAGTTCCAAGCTTTCTTATGAGGTATCATAAAAACATACTCCACATAAATAAATTGACATAAATGAAATATTTTGATGATTTTTTTTTGTCTATCAGTGTTTTTCCTTTGCCATTTTGTCCTCATGTAGAGTCAGTGAAATACAATGGATATACCATCCCTTCCCCCTGGAATTCGCACTGGTGGCCACAATTTAAGATCATCATGGTCATCCATTATCAAAGCTTATTCTTACAGTGCATTGCAGGGAGTTGTCACAAATCGCAACATGCAGTGGGGCAGAGGCAGGAGCACAACCAAGCCAAGAACCACCGTGATCAGGTGCTTCTCTTATTTATTTATTTGTCATTTACTGAATAGTTGATTTATTTACTAACAAATGTATTCATTTATCCAAAAAAAAAAAGGTCACAGAAATTAGGAAGTTAAACTGTTGTCTGATATTCACAGTCACAGCCAACTTTAACAACTGTATTTGATTTAAATGACATATATGTACCTATAATATATGAAAACAGCCAATTTTATGTATGTCTCATAAGCAAAACCTATAGGTGGCCCTATATTAAGACTTGAATGTTACTTTTTTCTTTTATTTGGCATTTCCAATCCCACCAGTATTTGGGATATCCAATTAGGAAACTATGTACAAGTACTTAGGTTTTTCGCATATATGGCCTGCTGTTGACAACTCAGGAGAGTCTACACAGCTCACGACTCTCCTCCGAAGCCCGTGCCCATTAGCAATTGACCAATTCCAAGCCCCACCCACTTTCGGCTACGTCACAATGGAGCAAGCAGGGGTCTGATGATGATAAAGCAATGTAACGTGTAACAGACACTCGATATGCCGACCTTGTTAAAGGCGTGTTTTTTTATTCCATTTCCAAAACCATAATAAGCTTTTTAATGTATTCCTAAACCAATTTTTAAAAAGATCTGAAACAGTTGTGAAATTAGTATCTTTTTCATAAGTGATAAATCTCACAAGATAATTACAATTTACAACACAAGAATATCACAGGAGCCACTTTTATCAAACAAACCTACGCAGTTGTATTCTCATGCCTTTTGCGGCAATATTCATTTTTGAAGGGCTATAATAAAACGTTTCATGCTAGCTAGCTAATTAGTCATCCCAGTGACTTCAATAGACCGCTGACCAACAACAGACACAAGCAATTGATAAAGGTCACCAGCGAGCTACCTTGGTACCCTTACCATCGCAGGGACTGCATTAGCTGTGCAGGTAATAAAATTAACAAGGTGGCTAACAAGCTAGCTGCTTGTAACTGACATTCAACGACAATACTTCTTACCTGCATAATATTTAAAACAGTGGACAAGTCGCTTAATCTGTTTATACAGAGTTCAGAAAGACAAGGAGAGGAGAAAGGCTTGGCTATTAGCTTGAAATCAGGAGAAAAAAGTTTTCTCTGTCCCTTCGATCTGTGCTGTGCAGTGATCATTTATGAGAGCAGTATTTCAGCAGGACAGGGGCAAAGATCAAGCTGAGGAAAGGAGTAGCCAGAGTTAACTAGCACTTCCTTTCAACAACGTTGGCATTAGCCATATGATTCAATATGAACAATTGACAGCAAATATGCTCACATTTCCATCTTCCCATTAGTAAGTGTGCTGCTTTTCATCCTCCATAAAGCACATATTTAGGGAGACAAAATGTTGATGCCAAAATAACACCGTCTCGCATGCAACACATCAGTGCACGGAACCAGCGCCGCTATGCTTGTTGTTTCGTACTCAGGCTAGGCTGAAGTTTCCTGGTTAGTTGTCCAATCTAGCAACAGTAAAAATGGGAGGTGGGGCTTAGAACAGCTTTTTATACATTCGATATGCGTATCTTCACAGGCTCAGAAAGAGGGCAGAGGATACTTAAATGACTATGAGGTCTGACTCTTCTTTATGAGTACCCAAGTGGCCAACAGGACGCGCCTAGGGAAACTCTGATCTACATAACCGTTCCAGCAGGCCCTTCGTAGTTTGCATCCCTGTAGCGCATTGGCCAATTGTGCGCTACTTCTGAAAAGAGCTGCCAACCACTGCTGGGTGATACAAGGAGGGGATTAAAATCTATATGTTTATATAGGTTTTTTCCATGTGGGAATGTAAGAATACTTGTTATTTCATCCCTGCAGGAAAAAGTCTGGGACCTTTAGTTTCTATACAAGCATCTCAGATAAAAGACAAGTGTCTGTTCATTAAAAATGTGAACAGAAATGTAGACTTTGTCTTCAAATACATTAACAACAGTGAAATGCTCAAATTGATGTGGGGTGAAAATGACTTGTGAAAGGCATGCTCACTTGATTAAATGTTCTTCTGTGTACTTTTATTTTGTGATTTTTGTTTTATTTTGCAACATTTAGACTAAGGACCTCTGAGCCATATTCATCTAGAAACTGCATTACAGACAAGATAGAAAACATTGCACTTGGTGGATGTTACAATGTAGTACACAACCGTTCAGTAGATGTGTATGAGCTGTCATGATGTAAATCCAATTTTATCCAATGTGGTGAATCTGGCAGTGACTTAAACTTGAAAAAATGGTTAATTGCTGAAAAAAACATAATTAAACCATTTTGTTTTTATACATTTCCTTCTCTTCCACAATACACGACTCAGTTTTCATAGAATGGAAATGATTTGGTCAAAAAAGAATTGAAGACCTTGTTATTGTTAATGTTTCAGGAGAAAAAATATAACAAATAGTATTAGATATTTGTGTTGATATCATAGCTTTTTGTCTCCTCTCAGTTGCCATAGTTAATAATGACTGTTTTACACATAACATGCCGTTGTCACATGTCAATATGTATTTAGGATCAAATGTGATGCCAATTTCACGTGTTCACATGCAATTAATAAGTTATTGCGTGAAATTCTTGTTAATTCTGTAAAGGTCTTTGGACTAATATGCAGATATTACCTTGAGAATAAAAATATGAGCTAGGCATCATGTATGACAGTTGAAAAAGTGAGATTTGAGCAATACAATAGGTATGACAAACAGAACCTGCCACTGGGTATATGAGCTATATAGGAGACATATACCTTGTATGTACATATAGGGCCTATATGTGAATATAAAGAAGTGATATAGGAGACCCATATGCCCTCTATAAGCACATATATGTATGTACATATATACCTGAATTTTGCCTATATGCGGCATATATGCGCATATACAGTATGTGGCATATAGTTTGCATAAATGCGCATATATGTTCATATAGACTCTTTCCATATGGGAAGTGCGGATGAGTCCAACACTAAATGGTTAATGAGTGTCATTGGTTCATAAGGTGCCAATGCAGCATCCTGATTTGTCCATCCTTACACCCAGTCACAAGGGATGAGCACAGCACATTTCCCTCCGCAACAATCTGCGCAATAAATCCGCAGCCCTGCCAGTCAACACAACACCGAGAATACAAGGGGATTTGGGAGATCTAAAATAAACACAAACAAGGTTAGCTCCTCCTAAATACAGTTTCCTGAAAAACATAAAATCCCCCATGCAGCCGTAACTCCCTCAGCCCCAAAGAGATACATATTTATGAGGGGGTAATGACAGCGCTCTTTTCTGGAAAACTGTGTTTCATATTCACAGTGTGGGACTTTGGGCCTTGGGTTCGAAACAACAAGCCAAAGGCCCTCTCTGCTGAGGGGAAGGCTGGCGTCCAATTTACCAGGAAAAAAAATTTGGAAAGTCAAAACTATGAAGACGTGACCTACTCAGAAAAAGGGGTCACAAAAAAGGTGCATACTTTAAAAAAAAAATTAATAGAATATTAAGAGGTAAGAGAGATCAAGATTTTAAAAACGCTAAATAATTTACCAAAATCAGACCAGCCTTGGGCACAAGAGATTAAGTCATTTCACACAAGCCATTTTCGGCTGAGTTGAAATGAATTTTTAAGGAATTAAATATAAATGTAGATGTAGATGACAATTACTAATACAACCATTAAAAAAATTGAACACTTTATCACTGTTTGTTCTTCTCTTTCTATTTATAATATTGCTAATTATTTTTGTCATCACTAATAAGCACCAGAGGGGTAATGTTTAAGTTTTAAGCAGAGAGGATAAGTAAGAATGTAAAAGTCAAAAAAGCGTCAGAGGGAATAAGACCTGCATCCTGCCCCCTCTGCCCCTGCTGGGACTCAAACCCACAGCCCTCTGACACGCAGACCCCCATCACTCAGTGCACTACGGCATCTTCCACACTATCTGCAACCCTACTCACTCCGACTTTTACTCGCCTCCTACCCCCTGACCCCATTCTCTCCTTCTCTCTCCCACTCTATCCCTCTACCTCTCTATTTCTGAACCCTCCCCCTTATCTCTCTATCTCTGCCACCTCCTCATCACTCTCTGCTCCCTTCTTTTCTCTCATTCAATTTTTTTCTCTTTCTCTCCTTCTCTTCCCACAGCCCTACTGCCCCCACTCTCTCTCTCTCTCTCTCTCTCTCCCTCATACACTCTCTCCTCCACTGAAAGCCCGTTGATTGGTGAGCACCCTTAGGAGCCACAGCCATGAAACAGAGGCCCAGAGCCCGGGGTCCGGAGGCATGGCAGGCCGGCTTTGACTGATGGAACCCCTCTCTGCTCCGGACGTGCCGAGCCCAGTTTGACAGATAGAGGATATTTTTTGCCTGACATCCCCGGCTGCACAGGGAAAAAAAAAGGGGTTAAGATACACCCCCACGCTCACCCACTTTGGCCCTGAACAATCCGGGCTGAAGCCCATCTGGCATTTGGAAAGTTTGATTTGTTTCGTCACTGCATCAAATTTTAATTATCTGTGGAGCAAAGGGAGACTGAGTGAAGGATAAGACTTTCTCTAGATTCGCAGTAAAAAATTACATTATAATAATTTCAAAAAGCTCCCTGCTTTTTATCTTTGTTTGAAACACTTCAGTTTGAACTTCTGTCATTTTTGTAAGAGATTATGGATATTTATGGAGCATTGCTTTTGAAACTGGCTTTAATTGCTCACAGTGTGACCCACTCTTAATGAATCAAGCTCCTCACATTTTTCCAGGCATATATTTGCCCTAATCCTTGACCCACAGTCCATGGATATTTCAAGCAACGGCTAAAATTAAAATTTTATGACCTTCGCCGACAAAGATGGACGGAGGTTATGTTTTCGCCCCCTTTTGTTTGTTTCTCCATTCTGAAGCTGGATGATGGAAAAAGTTCTGGTCTGATTTTGATGAAACTTTGTGGGACGGTTACACAGTGGGCTCCAAAATTACAAACCTTCCTGCCTGGCATTGCACAAACTTTACTATAAAAAATTCTAAAAAGACATATTTATAGAGAAACTATAAACAACATGAAAAATAGTTTACAATACAAATTTTCTGATGGAACCAACCAAAATCATTTTCTGATTTAATTAAAAATCAATTTTCTTTAAATGAAGGTTTCACAATTAATGGCACCCTTCAAGATTATCGTAAATAACATCTACCAAAATTAAGCCAGGTATTAAATTCCACTTGTTATCTCTGTTATGATTCTGCTGTTGCCTGACCATGTTTTTGTAATGACCCTGATTCCAAATCATGTTTTCTGATTTAGTCCATGCCATGTTTTGTATTTTGCCTGTCTTTCTTTGTTATGTCCTTTGCCTGCCATTTCCCATATTCACTGTTTAGTTATCATTCTGTTTTTTGTAATTCTCATACCCTGCTTTGCACATTGTCTCCCCTGTCTGGACATATGTTATGTGACAGTTTTTTCCCCAGTCTTGTCTGCCACAGTTTAAGGTGATTTCATGGTTTCTGGGTTTCCAAACATTCCTTCCAATCTTGTTTGCTTCCTTCGCCTTACTGTTCTATCTTTACTAACAATACTAACAGTTTATTATTTTAGATTAGTTCTTAACACTAACTAACATTGTTTATAGTACTAACTTACGCTAGGTATTGTATAGCTGCACATTACTAACTGACTAACAAGCTCTCAGCACTCGCTCTGCTCTAATCTGTGCCCCTTGCCTTTACTCAGATTTCTTTACTGAGCTTTAGCGGATTCTCTGTACCTAGTTAAGCACTGTTCTGCCCCTCACTCCGTGTATTTTAGAACTCCCTAACCGGAGTCGTCTGTTTGTTATAGGTTGTCTGTGTAATCCCTGTCCGCGTTTTGGCTTTCACCAATTTCATGTGGTTAGGTACTTCCTCTCGTTCATTCCTTTGTTTATTAGTCTGATCCAGCTCACCGGTTCCCTATTGTAGCATGTGACTTACCGTATGTGTATTTCAGCAGTCATTTCACTTCCAGCTCTTGTCAGAACGTTTTCCCTGTGCTGCGATCATGTATGCCTTGTACTCTTTGTGTTATACTTCTGACTGGAATGTCCCGGATTTTGATTTTGGCTTTACCTTTGATATTCCTGTGCCCGTGTGCAGTACCAGCTTTCCCTGGCCCTGAGTTTTGTCTTTGCTGCCATGTTTACGAACTGGAGTACGTCTACTCGATTTTGGCTTTGGCTTCATCTCTGATATCCCTGTGCCGGTCTACCGAACCTGCTTTGCTCGACCCTGAGTTGTTTGCTGCCCTGTGTACGAAATGGATTACGACTACTGGATTCTGGTTTTGGATTGAATTTTGTACCGTTGTTTACTGCCCTGCAGGGGTTTCCACCCCAGATCCAATTAAGATCATGTTTACTGGATATTTTTGGTCTCGCTTCTGGTTCCTGAACGCTCCCGGTTCCTGAACGCTCCCTCACAATCTCAGTGTTAAGAGACTAAATCATGCCATTACCTCACTTCCTCTGTTTCACTGGGGTATAAAAATGAGGTAACACATATGCAATATCCCTTTGTCACCCAGCGCCATGAGGAAAACCAAACAACCTTCAGTTAATGTCATGGTTTTGCCCTGCTGGCAGGAGACAAAAAGATGGCGGGCACAGGGACCATGGGCCCAAAAGCTAAGCAAGGGACCCGAACGCACAGGCTGAGTAAAAATATAAAACTCTAATCAGGAGAGTAAAAAGTGAGGGGAGCAGCAACATACACACACACACACACACACACACACACACACACACACACACACACACACACACACACACACACACACACACACACACACACGACAGGGACTTAGTGCAGCAGCATTCTGATCTTAACTTGAGGCACAGCCAACCCTTAAATAATCAAACCTCAACAAGCCACACCTGTTGCCCGTGGAGGTGAAGAATGCAGCAGGAGGAGGGGCTGCAAGGACAAACCCTTACTTAAAAAGAGGCAGATGGTCAAAGACATTTCTGGTAATGGCTTCAAGAACATTCACAAAGGATTGAATATGCCACTGAGCACTGTCAGGGCATTTACTTAAAAAAATTCCAAATATATGGATCTGTTAAACCTCAAGGGTAGAGGATGCAACTGAATTTTTGAATTTTGCCCCACAGGATACTGAGGATGATGAGAGATGCAACAAAATCCCCTAGATTCACTGCGAGATAATTTCAGACCAATGGCATCTTGGGGTCACCAGGTTTCTAAAAGTATGATTACGCACCACCTCCACAACCACAGGCTCTTTGGAGGGGCTGCCAGATGAAAGCCTTTTCTGACTAGAAGACTTTGGATCAAGTGCTTGGAGTTTTCTAAACATCATTTAAATTTTGACTGTAACAAGGTGCTTCGGTCAGATACAGCATTGGCATGTTTGGCGTCGAAACAGAGATGCACATAAGAAGCACCTCATACCCGCAATGAAATATGATGGTGTGTCAGTCATAATTTGAGGCTGTTTTAATTCAAGAGGTCCAGGGGCACTGCCAATTATCAGGATATTTTGTCTGATAATCTGGATGCCTCTGCCAGAAGGCTGGGACTTGGCCGTAGGTGGACTTTCCAACAAGACAGTGACCCAAAGTATACATCAGGATCCACACAGAAATGGTTCTGTGACAACAAATTAAATATTCTGCAATGGCCATCTGAGTCGCCAGAGCTCAATCCATTTGAAAACCTGTGGGCTTTAGTGAAGAGGACAGTTAATAAAAGTAAACCCAAGAATGAGAAGGATCTTGAAAAAATCTGCTCAGAGGAATGGTCCGAAGTTCCCCCAGATGTGTGCCTTGACCCTGTCAAAAATTACAGGAAAAGACTCCATGCTGTTATCCTTGCCGTAGGTGGTTGCACTAAGTACTAAATGAAGGGTGCCAATTATTATTAAACCTTGATTTTGTTTGAACTTATTTGGTATTAAATGATTATGATTTTGGTTGTTTACATCAAAACATTAATTAAGTATTTCACACTTGTTGGTACATTGGTTTCTCTATAGTCATACGTATGCAATTTTTTTTTACTGTTTGTACAATGCCAGTCAGGGATGCCAGTAATTTTGGAGCCCACTCTACGTGACTGCTTTAAGGGGTGATTAGATTTGCACTCGTCAATGTTAATGGTCAATGGAGAAAAGGTAAAAAATGGTGTGTAGGGCAGGTATTCTGCATTCTACTGAGTGCCCTTTCATTGTAAATTGTAAACCAATAGTAGGTGTTTTCCGCAATCTGATTGGTTAATTACCCTTGTCGAATCGTGTTCGACATCCCTGAAATGACAGGACCTTTTCACCTGCTCATGAATACATTAGCATACAGAGGTGTATAATCCAGGGGTCAGAAAGTAAAAATCATACCATGTTTTCATTCCAACCGTAAACTCCTGTCAGCAGATTTGACTTGTTAGTTTTACCACCCAGCTGAAGAATAGTGTCAGCTGCCAGGTCTTTTGTGGCTGGAACAATATCCTGGGATGGACTTTTACTTTCTGAACCTGGATAATACACCTCTGTGTGCATAAAAACGGACCTACTTTCACTCATTCAGCCCATCAGTTCAACTTGATAGGTTGTGGAATTCTAGCGCGTGACTCGATGACCTAATTGTGACGGATCACGTCGCCATACGAAAGAGTCCGTGCAAAAAACGTTTCTTTCTCGCTTATGGTTTACAATATCGATAAATAGTTACGTTTGTGAAATTAATGGTTTACAATATCGATAAATAGTTACGTTTGTGAAATTTCCTGGGATTCATTGGAATTCAACGCCCGCAAATTCAAACGTTTAAAACCTCCGACTAACGTCGTCGGTTTTAAACTAAATTTGCGGGCGTTGAATTCCAATGAATCCCGGAAATTTCAAAACGTAACTGTTTATCTTCATATTCAATCTGTGTTCGTAACAGCTGCTCTTCAGAAAAAATAAACCTATGACTCAAGACAGGGTCATGGACAAACCAGGACTTTAAAGCGAAATCTCCACAAATGGTTAACCCTTCAAGGCCTAATGCAAAAATCCCAGCAGAGAATCACGCTGCCATTTTTACCACAGTAACCTGTATTTGGGCTGAAGCACAGCTTCTCAGCTTTCAGAAACAGTTGGAACTTTTTCCATTGAACAAAACTTACAGTAATTACAGTATTTTCAAAATTACGTGCATATCTGTGTCAGTGACGACGCGTTCGGCGGAAAAGGGTTAACAGACTGCACCTTTCCAAATGTGTTTAAAAGAAAATGCGATGTGAATATTTGTAAACAGCCTCGGACTGAGTTGTGGCTTTGAATTGTGGACCTCTAGAATAGATAAGAAAAGAATAATAGAAAAGAATTAATAATGAAACATATATAGGGGCCCCATCTAGTAAGCAGTGCTTAGAATTAAATCCCACTAGCGGCAGCCCTGGATAAACTCATGAGCGTCGTGTGGCTGAGGTGTGGCGGCAGTAGTGAGAGGTGACGGCCCGCGGCGTAGCTAAGCGACGCGTCGCGGTTCTGGCCAGCGATCCTCCTAAGCAAGCCCACTAGCGCGTGGGAATGATGGATGTTCTCCCATGGATAAAGTACACAGCAATAACCGCCAACCGCCCCACAGGACGCTATGCCTGCGCCCACAGATTCATCACTCAATCGTCAGAGGGGCTTTATCAAGTGCGCCCCTGCTGCGTCTTCTGATTTATTTTACAATTTATTACGCCGTACTGAGTCAGCGCTTCACCCTCACCACCAGTCAGTCCCAATCTACTGAGAGAGGGAGGGAGAAAGAATGAGGGGAGGAGAGAGAGAGGGGGGGAAAAGACAGAGAAAGAGATGGGAGAGAGAGGGAGAAGGTTAGAGAAAGGGAGAGAGGAGAGCAGGTAGGAGCACACAGTAACCCACAGAAACAAAATGTACAAACACATCATATACTGTACATGTAGACATACGTACTCATTTACACATGCAAAAACACATATCCATCAAGCAGAAACATAAATATCAACATTTGACCACACGTAAGAATAGACACACAGATTTAAATACCCACAAAAATATTCAGATTCACGTCTACACACACATGCATTCACAAAGATTCACAAACTCACATACACACACATTCTCACACATTCACCTAAACAAACTCAGATACATACTCACAGATTCACATACCCACACACATATATTATCACAGATTCACAAACTCAGACACGCACGCTCATTCACACAGATTCACATACCCAAACACATACATTTTAACAGATTCACACGTCCACACACACAAACATTCACACAGATTCACATACCCACTCACACATACATTCACACAGATTCACATGTCCACACACACATACATTCACACTGATTCACATGTCCACTCACACACACATTCACACTGATTCACATGTCCACACACAGACATTCACACTGATTCACATGTCCACACACACATACATTCGCACAGATTTACACGTCCACACACACATACCTTCACACAGATTCACACACCCACTCACACACACATTCACACAGATTTACACGTCCACACACACACACATACATTCACACAGATTCACATGTCGACACACATATACATTCACACAGATTTACACGTCCACACAGACATGCATTCACACAGATTCACATACCCACTCACACATACATTCATGCGGATTCACACATCCACACATACACACATACATTCACACAGATTCATAAACCCAAACACAAATACATTTGAGCAGATTCACACATTCACACACGCAAACATTCACAAAGATTCACATACCCAAAAACACATACATTCTAACAGATTCGCACCTCCACACACACATGCATTCACAAACATTCACATACCCACATACACTTACAATCACCCATACAGAGGAGTTCATGTAGCCACACATGCATACAATCACATCCATGCACACACAGATGTAAACTGGCAACTTTATGGTAAATTCAGCTGGAGCGAGAAAAAGTGAAGTTACTCACTCCTCAAATAAATCTTTCACATACGCCCTTATGTTGTATACTTTGGAGTGCAAATTTTATCGGACCCCTGTAAAAAAGGAAGAATATTATCACTCTTACAGCATAAGAACACTGTAATGCAGTAAAAAAATGACATAATGTAATGTGTCTCCTCATAATGCTGCGTTTCCTTTTTAAAATAAAAATGAAACTAGAAATATTTTCAAAATTGCCCAGTCTGTCCTCCTAAATATCAAATTGTCTGCATTAGACTTAAAAGTTTACAGAATTCTTAGAAAGTTGTGGCCTTTCCAAAAAACCTGACTTTTTGAGCCACTTTCATAACGGGATATTTTGAATTTATTCTGACTGAACAATATTTTTGTAATTATTTTCTTCGCCTTTCCACACATCTAAGTTGGTGCAACAAAAATATGCGGTAATAGTTTTAATATCAGAGAAGCAATTTTGTGAGTGATTTGGTTTTCCATTTTGTTTCCAAATGTCACGTCTGTAATGCTGGCATTGCCCAAAGACACAATTACAGCTCAGGAAAAATCACACCGAGATAAGGCTACATTATTATTTTCCAGTAAGGCTGTTTGGCTGTCTGTTAGAATCCCCAGGACCCCTTCGGAAAGAACTGCGCTTAATCCAGGCTTACATACAGCAGCGATTCCCAAAATTTAAATCAATGATCCGCAAATCCCCTCCATCGATCACAGCCGGCTCCTTTAGGATTTCCCCGTCCAGCGCAGACCCCTTCCTAATGCACTGCGGAGAGACAGAGGACTTCGGCTCTGCAAGCTTTGGTCATCCATGAAGCTCAATCTATGAAGTCAGTCTGGCAGCATCATGTAGCTTTGTGTTCTTGGCTACGCTATTTTCAACCAAACCTATGTTCTGACTGGGTGACAAACTGAGGTCTTAAGCACTCTAACCTTCAGATTCATATCAATTTCACACCACTGCTGGTCTCCCTATTTTCAACTCATCAATTCATTTTTTTTTTTTTTTGTGTGTGTGTGTGTGTGAGGGAGAAAAAAAGGTGAGCAAGGTTTTGGGAAAATCGAAAAAAAAACTATGCCCTTTACCGCAAGCAGATTTAATAGCGGAGGGAATTGAAAATTGACTTTTCATAAGCCAGCATTGCGAAGCGTGAGGTCAAGGATTATGCTTGTTACACCATTATGGAGATTTGGCTAATGCTGCAGAGGATTTCACTGTGATTAGTTATAAGCTGTGTCTGCGGAGAGGATGAGGTAGTGAAGTCTGCATGCACTCACACACGCACACACACACAAACAGTACATGCATACAGAGACACACATGCAGCCACGCACACAGAGACACCCACACATGTAAGCAGAGATACACACAGATGTACACAGAAACACACACACACACACTTACAAACATACATACACACACGCAGGCAGAGAGACATAGACACACAGTATGTGCATACAGAGACACATGGACACAAACTCATGTAAGCAGAGAAACAAACACACACATATACAGAGCCTCGTGCGTGCACTGACATGCAGCTTAATGACTATGGGAGTGGGTGTAAGGTTGCCATGCATCAGAGCGCAGTGCTATGATAAGTTCTGATGGGTGTGAAATTAATAAATCACGCCAATTATGTAAAAACCGCAGCAGATACGATGCCTTCGCCGCGCGTGTGGTTCACGCTTTACTGAACAGTAATAACAGCGTGCAGCCGCTATGTAAGCCGTGCTGACACAGCGCACAAATCGTCATCTATTCTGACTGCACCTGCGAGACAATCATGGGGGGCGGGGTCATTTTTTCCTCAAATGTGGGTGGGATGGGGTATCATAAGCGCAGGAGGGGAGGGGTTAAGTTTTCATCACAGCTGTTGGTAAAAGTGCACAAACGCAACGCCCCCACACACCCCAATAAATTACTCCCATGGTTGGACTTCAGGTTCACATTAAATATAGCAAACCCCCGGTTTGCATGTTAATACATTTACGCAATCTGTACATACAGTCAAATTTCTACATTATATGCTAACACATCAATATTTATGAGATGTCAGATGGTCTGTAGCTGGGAGGGGAAAAGGTACTGACAGTGACTCTCTTCTGAGGGCCATTTAGTGCAGTTTGCATGTCCCACTAGCATCAGTGTAGCTCCAAATTTGCCTGTATACACAAACATGTTAGGGAATGGTATGAGTGACAAGTATTCTTGCCTATTGCCCAATGCATGCTGGGATAGCTTTCAGCCCCCAGAGGCCATAACCCCAAATGAGCATCTTAGAAAATGGGCGAACGGATTAAAGATCTAAAATGAAAAGTCATTTTCCGTATATCTATTTTAATAAATACATAAATAAACGTCCAGTGATAAAATGCAGAACAGTCCTAAAGGCGCATGCTTTCTGTGAAATTCCCATTAAATGACAGCTCTTCGATCGACTGCATATCTAATCCCTTGCTAGCTAGAGGCTGACATTTTGATCGTTCTTTTTTGTTTGTTTGGTTTTGTTTCAGAGTACCACGCGGTAGGTAAATTCTCCATTAGATGGGTGGCTTTCCGTAGCTCATGTTTTGTTCACTCTCACAGCATGGAGCCCTCGTCCGCCATCGCCTGTGAGCACAATGCAGCTGCTGAAAGCCAGTTTGGGGGCGTACATCGGCCCGTGAAGGTGTGCAGGCGGGTCGCCTCAAAAATTTCATCTCCCTCCCTCTGCCTAATAGGACCAGTGTGACTGAGGGCAATTCATTATTTATGATCATACAAATTCTGACAGCGTCTCTTTCGCTCCACTGTGGCTCAACAAATTCAGGTTACCGCGGTAACCCACCGCAGCAGTGCACCCCAACAACAAACCTTTCCACAGCAGAACATCAAAATCTTTACCCAGCAGCAAATATTCCTGTCTTTTTACCCCTGAGCTTGTAGTAATAAAGTATCATAATCCTTACACTGGAGACATTCCCACTGGCGCTAATGCATTTCAAGGCTTGTAATCTGGGAGCATGACATAGCAGAAATACTGATCCAGGATCAGTCTCTCCATTTATCTCATAATTAAGGGGAGATAAACCCGATCCTTGCCTGGCAGTCGTTGCCCATCACGCTTCATGAAGATAGGGCCTGATCTCAGATCAGCCCAGGTTCTCTGAAATGATTAATGGATGCCTACCAGATACAAACTTTTTTTTTGTGGTATTTGTCTGCACATATGCAAGCGTGTGTGTATGTGCGTGCATGTGCGTGTGTGTATGTGCGTGCATGTGCGTGTGTGTGTGTGTGTGCATGTGCGTGTGCGTGTGTGTGGTTCAGATAGAAAGACAGAGAATAACAGGGAGAAACAGGAGACTGAGTGACATTTCCTTGTTTTAGTCTTTTGGACGTCAGTGCTGCTCAGTGCTTAGATGTGCATTTTCTTGAGCACTTTATGCTTTAGTGCAAGTGAACTGAAAACTGTGAAATAGGGTGATGGACAGAGGACGAGACAGACAAAGAGACAGATGAGGGGAGGCAGACGAAGGGAGCGAGAGAGAGAGTGAGAGAGAGAAAGAGAGGTCTGTGATTGCGCTCTGGGCCTATATATTCGCCTGTACTGAAACATTTTATGGGCCCTTGGCTTGTTTGCTAATGGCTCTTTTATTGTTGCTCCTGATGAATTGAACAATTAGAGATTTCTCAATGGAGACAGCGGAGGGACGGCCTCGGTTTAAGTGCATCTTTTTCCGCAACAGGAACATACAAAATCTGTCCTTACTTAATATGCCCCTGGCCTGACACAGTCATAAATTATAATACACTCTTCTCTATCCGTGGATGTTCTGTAAAAATTGCAGAAGAGACAAGTTTGCACCAAGCTCCAAGAACACCTAAAAACAAATAGTCACAGATGGCGCTACATTGAGTTTCTGCTCCGGGTCAGGAAATATGCTGATTTGTCAGTAACCTATGGCTTAAAGGGCTTTGCAGGCATCAGGTACCCCTTTTCCACCAAAAACAATCTAGTGCTAGCGCAGTGCTGGTGCAAGTGCCAGTGCTTAGCTAGTTCAACCCCACGCTCCTCCTAACAACCTGTTTGCTTTTCCATCGCCCAGGAGCCAAATCAGAGCCATGCGATTAGGTGACTGTAATTTAAGACCAGCAGAGCAGCAGAAAATGAACGTTGTTCGAGATCTGCGTCTCTCTCAGCAGCGCTCACGTAACATCTGGCAATACAGCAATACAGTATGGAAACCACGAATAAAAATGAAAAACTGAAATAAAGCTTGTGTTTCTATGCTCAGTGACGCTATTATTGTCATTGAGGTTTTATCGTTTTTAGAGGGGAAAAGGACTATAGGCGATTGGATTGCTTTAATCTTGTACTGGATTAAGATCAGATATTTAAAAAGCAGCAATATAAGGCGCATACCATATCTTGCATTGTTGTCCGTGCAGGTTAAAAAAGCCGAAACCTTGTGCAGAAATAGGGTGTAATAATAGGAACACGCTCTCCATCTTTACTTTTTCCAAGGAGGCACACAGGTAATAAATAAACGAGCAACTGTCGTATTTCATTCCGTATTTCTCATTCTTCGTAACTTTGAATAATCTAGTGTAGTTTCATTTTGAAATGACATTCAAGCTCACTAATGACAAAAACAGTAATTCGCGAACGCCCTATCTGGCCAGCTAACTCATATTCGTAATGCTTATTATAGACGTAAGCGGTGCAGAAAGTAAAATGAAATATAAACGCATCATGCAGATATAAGACGTATGTTTATACATCCGAGCGTTTACTGCGAGCAGAACGCTCAAAATACTTCCGCGACCACGCTGGTCATGTTGGCAAACTCCGCCCCACGTCATCGGTGCTTGCTCTGGACCAGCAAGGAGTTGGTGCTGCTCCAGCACCGGTTTTAAGAGCCAGGAGCTGGTGCTTAGGCTGTGGAAAACAAAAGAACTGGTGCTAAGTCAGACTCTGGCTCCGAACCAGCACCAGCACCAGCTCAGTGGAGAAGGGAGAAGAGAGTCCCATCTCAAAGGAAGTAAAGAAAGGAAAAGCGTTTGCGGTTTTTTCACCCGTCTGGACTACTAAAGCGCATTGAGGTAAGTGACAACTAAGACTGTCCAAACATAGATTTTGACTGCAATAGGACTCTAATAATCCATTATAAAATTCACTTACTGTATTGCTGGTAAAGGTTACAGGGGCCTGAAGCCCATTGGGTAAAACAGATCAGGTAAAACGCAGGAATATACAGAGGGCAGTGCAGTGAAGTTGTGCCCTTTGCATTACCGTCTGCTCTATACTATCAAATGTAAAGTGAAATAAGATGTTTTTGTGGTTATAAAACAAGAATTACATGGCACCCAAACCAAATCTTTTGATCTTTTTTGTCAACTGACCAAACGGTTTGTGAATGTTTAACTATTTCCATTGTTTTTTTAGGGGTTCAAACCTGTAGGGCAGAGACCCTATTGTTTTTGTGCTGGTTTATTATTAAAATTATTTCTTTTCTTCTTCAGAAATGTTTTTGCTAATTCCCGTGAGATGGTATATGGTAGAGACCTGCAATTTTGCACATTGGTTGGAAGTTATGTGTAAATGCTGCCCAAGGCATTTGTAACTCAATCAGCCTGATGGGGGCTCTATAATTTAAGAAAAACAGTTTTTCACTTTAAGGGTCATAACTCCTATGCTGTAAGTGTGATTTACACAAAACTTGGTACAGACATTCCTTGGTCCAAACTCAACTCTAAGTTCATTATATACGATTTTCTGCAATTTTGAATTTTTAAAAAAAGACATTTTGTTGTGATTCTGATTTCTGCTCTCATGTTTAAGTTCTGTGCCTGGCCAAGTGCTATGATGATTGATTCTTGTGTTTAGAGACCACTGACTTTGTCTGACCATTCTTAGATTATGTAATGTGTATTTGGTATTAAGGATTTCCTGTTTTATTATTTTCATGTTTTGGTTATCAGTCTCCATGCCATGTTTTGTTTTCATAGCCATGTTTCATGCCATGTTTATTTTTCATGCTTTGCACTTTGTCTCCCCTGTCTTGTCAAGTGTGTATCTTTGCTCACGGTCCCTTGTCTTGTGTGACACTCATTCGGGTGATTTATTGGTTTCTGGGTTTCAATCTTCTTTCATTATCTCGTGTTCTTCCTTCCACTCTCTTTTTCTGTCTTACTAACACATACTAACAGTTTATTGTTTTTGCTCAATACTAATCCACACTAACCTTGTATATTTGGACTAACTTACTAACAAGCACTTGGGATTGTATAGCTGCACTTACTAATTGACTAATCTCTCAGCTGTCGCCCTATTCTAGTCTCCGCCTCCTTGCCTATCCCTAATTATCTCTGCTGCAAGTTTCTGTGGATTTCCACTTATACTTTGTGCTTTCCTTTTCTTTTATCTTGGCACTTTAGTACTCCTTAACCGGAGCTGTTGTTTTGTACTTAGGTTTGTCTTGTGATCCCTGTCTGCGTTTTGGCTACAGCCAAATTCATGTAATTAGTTTATCCCTCATGTGTCTCTCCCTGATCATTGTTCCCTCTGATTGCACCTGTTCTCCCTGGTCATGTGTTTACCCCGGGTGTGTATATAAGATGTCTGTTTGGTACACTTTCTTGTCAGATCGTTCTCCCTAGTTTTCTCGTGCCACGTTTCTCGCCTTGATCTCTCAGTGTTTATCTTTCTGACTGGACCGTCTTTGATATCGAGCTTTGCCTACTCCCTGTACTTTTGCCGCATTCTTGTTTTTTGACCTCTTTTGTCTGACTACGATTTTTTGTGATTGGTGCCCTGTGTATGACTCTGGATTTCGCGCTTTGGATTCTGATTTTGGATTGCGGACATTGTACTGTTGCCAGCTCTGTTGGGGGGTTTCCCCCTTCAGAAATAAAGCCTCCTTTTTGCATTTTACTGGTGTTTGCTCTTGGTTCATTTCGTAAAACCTCACACACTTTTGAGATCACCTCCTAGGTCGTAGGTCCGATTCCTTTGAAATTCACTGTGGATCATCATTGGACCAAGTAGACTATGGGATCAAGCTTGCTATCTGTGCTGGAAAGCGATTTTCATTCTCCCTTTCTAGGGGGAGGATGATTTTTGCATGAAACTATTGCTTTTACACGCCTTATCAATAGTATCTTTTCCCAGTTTCAAAAGTTGCACTTTAATGAGTATTTGGGCGTTTAAATTTTTGACAGTTAAGCAAGAAATGCTTTAAAAAGGAATGTACCACAAAACATATACATACATAGTTTTAGCTCAAAACTACCACTATGTCCACTTCAACCTTGGTAAATGCATTTGTATAATTCAAGGGAGATGTGTCCACACTTGACCTTGAGAATAAGGTTTGAATTTTACTGTTAAACAAAAAGTGCTTTTTCAAAAAAGAATACTACAAAACAGGCATACACAGAGTTTTAGTTCAAAACATCCACTATGTCTTCAGCCTTGGTTAATGTATTTTTATAATTCAAGGGACATGTGTTGACTCTTTTGACTTTGGGAAAAAGTAACCTGCCCTTAATGAAAAGTGTAGTTGATGCTCTAGTATACTTTTGTGCTATGTCTACCATAGGTTTTATTTGGGTCCATTACGAAATAAAATAGAAAAATGATACAAAAAGTGAAATGCATTAAATTACTTAATTACCATAAAAGTAACACGCACTTCATGAAGATTAAAGTAACATACACTTGATGAACTGTAAAATTGGTGATTTGTTTTTTTTCCATTTGTTTTTGTTTTTAATGATTTATGTTCAGTTATACCATGCTCGTGTATTGGTGCAACATTACTTCTCCAAGATTGGGTGCATCGACTATCATTAAATATTCAATGAATAAGTTCCAGCTCCACCCAGTTACTACATGTATCACCACAAACTTGTCTTGGTTTCATGACACCCAACATGAACTTGAAATGATATAATACTTTGAATTTATGCTTCCTAATTCTATTTGTTTCAGGTAATAGACACATTCAACCCAAAGATCAAGACTTCTTCACCCAAGGCTGACCTCCCAAGATCAAGACCAATTGTCAAGATATTAATTCAAGTTAAATCCAAAAGGATGCATACAGACTGGAGCATCATGCAACACTTAATCTTAGTTTTCTTGTTTAGACCAAAGCGCAACCATCGTGGTCATTTCGTCAAATGTTGCAGAACTAGTTTACCTAAATGCAGTGCTATTGAATAGTAAATTTTAGACAGTGTGGACAAAAAGAGACCTTACAATTTGGATAGATGTTACAAATGAGTAATTGGTACAGGATGTTAAAAACTGCTTGACAATGGCCTCCTATAAAGAAAAGACACAATAAGGTGGAGATCACAGACATGGTGTGTTCAATCTATATACAAAGTCTTTAATGTAAAATACTTCATTTCAATAAATGCAATTACAAATGGAAATTAACATACCGTCCTCAATCCAGTTACTAGATTAATATCTCTAACAACAACAAACAGAATGAGACTTTAAATTTCGAAGAAAAACAAAAAACAATCGGGAATCTTTTTTTAAAATTTCAAAACATATTTTCTTTGTCTTTTGCTACATGTGTTGCTTAGAGAAACCAACCTAATAATAGTCATACCAAAACCAAATTGAAATTGAAATTGAGAAATTGTTTGTACTATCCCCACAAAACTTGCAGGATATGTCCACATAAATACCTGAAACATACCTGGACAGTTTCATAGCAATCAACCCAAGGGAGAGCTACAAATGCACAAAATAGCCTAACATAACACAAATCAGACTATACTTCATAAGTTGTTGGTCCAATCATAACACTGCCAAAATAGGTCCACATAAATACCTGCAACATACTCTTTTTTGGTGGTTTTTGTTGGTTTTTATTTAAACTGTTCAAGCTTCCAACTACTAATGGTCTTTCTTGGCTTGAACCCTGGAATTGCCGCTTGCGGCTATACAGTATATATATATATTTTTTGTTTGTTTTTTTGCTGATGAGTGAAACTAATCAACCTGCCATTTGGATATTCTATCAGCATTCAGCTGGTGGGTGGTGGTAATTTCAGTCCTGTATAATTTTTTTAGTGCTGTATAACTCAAATGTGGTTTGGTTCATTCGAACTTGACCTATAACGAACCGGGCATTTTAATTAAATGTGTACAGCAAACCGACTACCAGAGTGTGTGTGTGTGCGTGTGTGTATCTGTGTGACTGTCTGTATCTGCGAGTGTGTGTGTGCGTGTGTGAGTTTGTGTGTTTCCCAAGTTTTCCCCCAACAAACATTTTAGAATTGTCTTCTTAAAACTGTAGAAAAAATGTCACATCGTCATACAAAAAGGTGGCTTTTTAAAGATGAAGTCCCTGTTTGAGGAAGTGTCTTTAAACTGAACCACACAGTCAGATCTCAGGCCAGAAAATGTCTCCTGTTAATTAAATGCCACTGCAGCCTTGGCTGAGCAAATGTTTTATTGACCTTGAAATATGTATGCTAATCAACCTGGCAATGACTATAAAAAAAAAACTCTAACATATATATTAATGCATTTTTCAATTTAGTAATTTATTTTTCATTTCGCACAGTGTGATTAATGTCCATTCACTGGATGCTCCTTGCACTGAAATAGGTTGTTGGCTTCAGTTCACTCATTTATACTGCATGTAAACCACAGAGTGAAGGTGTGTGTGACATTGAAACACCACAGATACAGGCTTGCTAATTTGCTTGAGGGATTAAAATAATTGAATGTGCATTTGTGAAGGTGTCTTGGCTCTTATAGCCATGAAGCATTCAGATAGCTTGAGGGAGAAGCCTTTAGTCCAGCAGTTTACTATGGACTAAGCTGGTTGATGGTGAAAGTCTCAGTACTGCTGTTGGGCTCTAAGCTCCATATTACTCCAGGGCCACTGGCTCCTGCTGAGTCAAATCAACTGTAAGTTGCTCTGATTAAAAAAATCTGCCAATAATCAGTAATGTACTCGTTATGGTTGACACCATGGGGTGTTGTGGCATGGAGTAAGCCATTTTTATGGCCCATACCACATTTTATGGTCTCCTCCTAAGGCTAAACTGAATCAGATTACACAGACAGGGGTTACTCAGAGATTATCTATCAAACACTCAAATTGCATTCAAATAAAACAATTCGAACAGAATTTTAGCAATATGATTTAAAGAGAAATCAGAATTAAGAGGGAAAAGTCCATTGTCCCCTGGTTGACTAAGGGTGTGATTATAAACGACAAGACTGCACACAGATTTGTACTGTTTCATAAAAGTAACGCAGGAAGTAATGGAATGTGCACACCTGGGGCCTCATGTATGAAGAGAGTGTAAGAACAGAAAAGATGCGTACGCTACTTTTTTTTGCGGATGTCAGATGTATGAAAACAAACGTGACTTTAGAAAAAATGCAAAAAAGTAATAGAATTTAGCGTTTTTGCAAAATTAAAGTTGATTCAGATTTTTCATTCAAATTTGCAAGCTGAATTGGTAGCCCGCTATATTATAAATTTAATACTTTTTACAAAATGCTACTTTTCTTTTTATGAACGTACGCAATATTGCTGTGTACAAGAAGAATGTGTGGAAATTACACAGAGGATACACATGGCCAATAGGCCCATTTACTGTTTGCAAACAAGACAGGTTACGCGGGCAGCTTGGCAATGGAAGTATGGCGGACCGTAATAGTTCGTCAAGCTATATGAGGGCATTAGCCATCAATGATGGAAATTTGATTCAAATTCTACCCGAACAAATTGACTTTGACGAACGGCAACCAATTTCCAAATCCGTATGGTATCAGTGAGTGGGTAGATGACGTTAGTTACTGGCCCAGTATTCCGTGGCCTTATATACACATATATATATATATATATCCATTTGATCGAGAAACCTACGGTCTACATTAGGGAGCAACTACGAGCATACAAGTCACTGGATGCTTATGACTATGTTATCTGCGGACATAAGCAGATTGTTAAATGCCACGACAGGCTTGGAGTTTTGTGTCTCAAAATCAGAGGTCCTTCCTAGTCAAACACAAGGGCATAAAACCGCTGTGTATAACATAACCTAACATAACATAACATTACATAAATGGCGAGAACAGCCCGTTCAGCCCAACTACGCTCGCCAGTTTCTTTACACTATTGTGAATATATCCCTTCAGATACTCAATTACTCAATGGTATCTAGCTTCAAGTCAAGCCTGCTCTTGAAAACCCCCAAGGTCTCTGCCTCAACAATATGGTCAGGCAAGCTATTCCACATCGAAATTATTCTTTGGGTGAAGAAATATTTCCGAATATTAGTGCTAAATTTACCTTTGGTCAACTTCCATTTGTGACCCCGAGTTCTACAAACAACCCTTAGTCGAAGGAATCCTACATAATTCACTTTGTTAATCCCTTTAACATATTTAAAGACCTCAGTCAAATCACCCCTTTGTCTCCTTTTCCTAAGACTAAGGAGATTAAGGATCTTCAGCCTCTTTTCATAGCTTTCATCTTTTATACGTGGAATTAGATTAGTGGCTCTTGTCTGAACTTTCTCTAGAGCCTCGATATCTTTCTTAAAGTATGGTCCCCAGAACTGTACACAATACTCCAGAAGTGGTTTGACGAATGTGTTGCACAAAAAAAGCATCACCTCCTTAGATTCGTACTCAATACTTTTTGCAATGTATCCCAGCTTCTGATTGGCTTTTTAACTGCTACGGCACAATGGCTAGAGCCTGTGAGGGTTAGGTCAACAATCACTCCCAGATCTTTCTCGTGTGGAGCACATTCCAATTTTAAACCTCCCATGAAGTAATCCCGTCTAATGTTTTTATTACCTACATGTACAACCTTATATACTCAGCAACAAAAGTTTCTGTGACACCAATATTGTTAATTATTTTTCATAACGCAATTATGAAATTGTCATACATGGTGATATCAGACTGAAACAGTACAGGTAAACACAACATTGAAATGGAAATCATGAAAATGCGAGAAAATGACTTTGCACGTGAAAATGTGCGTAAATCATGCTTGTGGATGGCAATAAAAGGGGAGAATTTTTGGAATGTTCACATTGTGCCTGATGAACGACGGAAGCATCACTTATCGAAAACACAGCCATTTCGGATCAGGAACTCTACCCTCTAAATGCCAAGACTGTCTGAAAATGATCGGTGGAGGGCCATTGGGATGATTGAATCCGGAACCTCGCAGAGGGAAGTTGCCTGAATGTCCACCGAAACACCATTTGGAACTTATGGCAGCGTCATCAGCAGACAAGACATGTCAGAGACCGTCCTCGCAGCGGCCGTCCACGAGTAACCACTCCCAGACAGGACAACTGGATTCGAACAACCCATCTCCGAAATCGATTCCAACCTGCAACCATAACTGCAAGAACGATACCTGCTTTGAGGCGACGGTCAGACAATCCGTCGCCGTCTCCGTCATTTTGGCATTGTCCCACGTCGGCCAGCAAGACGTCCAATACTCACAGTACAACACCGACGACTGCGTCTACAGTGGGCACAACAACATCGACGGTGGATCCAACGTCAGTGGGATCTTGTACTCTTCACTGATGAATCAAGATTCACGCTTAACCGATGTGATGGTCGTTTACGTGTATACCGTCGACGTGGAGAACGTTATGCCAACAACTGTGTTCAGGAATTTGATCGTTTTGGAGGTGGTAGTGTCATGATTTGGGGAGGGATCACGGCTAGAAACAGAACAGATTTGCTTGTTATTGATGGAAATCTGACAGGTCAAAGATATCGCGATGAAGTGCTACGGCCATTGGTGGTACCGTTTTTGATGCAACATGGTCCCGGAATAACGCTGCAACATGATAACGCCAGACCACACGTTGCAAGGATTGTACAGCAGTATCTGATGCAACAACATGTCAATGTCCTGCCATGGCCAGCCAGATCCCCAGACATGTCCCCAATCGAGCATCTTCGGGACGAGATGGATCGACGTTTGCGGCGGTTGGATAACCCGCCAGCTACACTCCAGGAATTGCGACAACGTCTACGTCAGATTTGGAATGACATCCCACAGCAATTTCTGGCACATCTGATTCGGTCCATGTGCCGGAGATGCGTTGCTTGCATCATGGCACGAGGAAGTCACACCCGGTATTGAAGTGTGAAGGTCACAATTGGTTAGACGTCAGACAAGTGCTTCATGACGCATGAAAATGACATTTTTCGTTTTGAGTGACGTTGGCACTGAAAAGTCAGTGTTTCTCCTGTTAAATAAACATATTGATTGCATTGAGATCTTTGCGTGTCATTTATAACATACACATAAATGGTGTCACAGAAACTTTTGTTGCTGAGTATATTTCGCTGCATTAAATTTCATTTGCCACATTTCTGCCCAATTTTGGATTCTATCCAAATCATCCTGAATCACTTTAGTGGACTCTAAACTATTTGCCGAACCCCCAAATTTAGTATTATCTGCAAATTTAACTAATCTGCTCTCAATATTCCTATCAAGGTCATGAATGCAGATGAGGAACAGCAGGAGTCCCAACACCGATCCCTGGTGGACGCCACTCCCCACCATACCTAGCTCAGATGAGATACCACTGACCACCGCTCTTTTTGTCCTGTAACCAGTTTTGAATCCACTCCAGAATACCTCCTGTAATTCCAATGGAGCTCATTTTAAAAATTAGTCTCTTATGCAGTACTGTATCAAGTGCTTTCTGAAAATCCAAGTATATGATGTCATAAGCCCTGCTCTGGTCTTGGTGGCTTCTTCAAAAAATTCCAGGTTTGTCAGGCATTACCTTCCCTTACGGAAACCATGTTGGCTATCCCTCAAGATACTGTTATGTTCAAGAAATAAGTCCAGCTCATCTTTTATGATAGATTCCAATATTTTGCACGCAATGCAAGTTAAACTGCTTGGCCGGTAATTTCCTGGCTTAGTACAGTCCCCTTTCTTATATATTGGTATTATATAGCCCTGTTTCCAATCATTTGGTATTTCTCCAGTTTCTAAAGATGGCGGACAACGGCTTAAAGATGATCTCACCAACTTCCCTGAGCACTCTAGGATATAAGCGATCAGGACCCGCCAGCTTATCTGCTTTTAGTTTATGCAACTTGTCTAATACTTCGTTATCCCGAACCTCAATTTCCGCAAAATAATCTTGAGCATTTGACATGCCCTCTGGCCAAATAAAGACCCCCTCTGAGGTAAAATTCTTAACAAAGTAACTGTTTAAGGCATCCGCAATATCCTTGTTATCATATAGCAGCGATCCGTTTTTATTCTTTATGCACTTAACCTGCTCTTTGACTTTCCTTTTCCTGCTACCGTACTGAAAGAAGCACTGAGGGTTAGTTTTTGCCCCCTCTGCAATTTGTCTTTCATACAGTCTTCTAGCATTCCTCAGCTCTTTTTTGACCACTGCCCGCATTTTACAGTATTCAGCCTTAGTGTTCTCATTGTTATCTTTTATGTACATCTTATAAAGATTCCTCTTTTCCCTCAAAATCCTACGAATACCTTTTGGTCATCCACTGAGGTTTCTGCTTTTTCAGCTTACTTTTGGACACCTTTGGAATGAATTTGCATTGTGAATCATGTAAAACCCCCTTAAATCTTTCCCACATCTCATTTACTGACTCACAGTCCAGGAGTCTCTCCCATTTCATTTCACTTAGATATGAGAGCATCCTGTCAAAGTTTGCTCACCTAAAATTGAAAATAATTGTTTTTGAAGACACCTTTCAACTTCCCATGAAACATCAAAATTAACAGCAGAGTGATCACTTGTCCCAAGTGGCTCCAGTACCTCAACATTGATAATTCTATCTGGGTCATTACAGAGCACTAAGTCTAAAATTGCCCCCTCTCTTGTAGGTTGATTAACATACTGCACCAAAAAATTATCATTTATAATATCTAGAAATTCTTCCTCCCCCCCTACCCTGTCCTTTCACCATTTCCCAATCGATACCAGGATAATTTAAGTCTCCCATAATAATAGTCCCTCCACCTACAAGCTTGCGTAATCCTCTTAAAAAGCATTTCATTGACTGAACTGTCCAAAGCTGGTGGTTGATAACACACTCCTATGTTTACACCTGTCTCATGTTTGCCAATGAACCTGACTCAGATATCTTCACGGGGCAAGGGATGTTCAATTTTGGGAATTTTCTGTACATTTATGTTTTCGTTCACATAGATTGCTATGCCCCCTCCTTGCCTTTTACGTCTATCCTTCCTGAAGAGCTTATAACCTTCTATACTACAAAACCCAAAACCAGTGAAGTTGGCTCATTATGTAAATCGTAGATAAAAACAGAATACAATGATTTGCAAATCCTTTTCAACTTATATTCAATTGAATATACTGCAAAGACAAGATGTTTAATGTTCAAACTGAGAAACTTTTTTTTTTTTTTTTGCAAATAATCATTAACTTAGAATTTAAAGGCAGCAACACATTGAAAAAAAGTTGGCACAGGGGCCTTTTTACCACTGTGTTACATCCCCTTTCCTTTTAACGACACCCAGTAAACGTTTGGGAACTGAGGAGACCAATTTTTGAAGCTTTTCAGGTGGAACTCTTTCCCATTCTTGCTTGATGTACAGCTTAAGTTGTTCAACAGTCCGGGGTCTCCGTTGTCGTATTTTACAATTCATAATGCGCCACACATTTTCAATGGGAGACAGGTCTGGACTACAGGCAGGCCAGTCTAGTACCTGCACTCTTTTATTACGGAGCCATGCTGTTGTATCACGTGCAGAATGTGGCTTGGCATTGTCTTGCTGAAATAAGCAGGGGTGTCCATGAAAAAGACGTTGCTTGGATGGCAACATATGTTGCTCCAAAACCTGTATGTACCTTTCAGCATTAATGGTGCCCTCACATATGTGTAAGTTGCCCATGCCTTGGGCACTAATACACCCCCATACCATCACAGATGCTGGCTTTTGAACTTTGCACCTGTAACAGTCCGGATGGTTCTTTTCCTCTTTGGTCCGGAGGACACGATGTCCACAGTTTCCAAAAACAATTTGAAATGTGGACTCATCAGACCACAAACACTCTTCCACTTTGCATCAGTCCATCTTAGATGAGCTTGGGCCCAGCGAAGCCGGCGGCGTTTCTGGGTGCTGTTGATAAATGGCTTTCGCTTTGCATTGTAGAGTTTTAACTTGGACTTGCAGATGTAGCGACGAACTGTAGTTACTGACAGTGGTTTTCTGAAGTGTTCCTGAGCCCACGTGGTGATGTCCTTTACACACTGATGTCGGTTTTTGATGCAGTACCGCCTGAGGGATCGAAGGTCACGGGCATTCAATGTTGGTTTTTGGCCTTGTCGCTTACGTGCAGTGATTTCTCCAGATTCTCTGAACCTTTTGACGATATTACGGACCGTAGATGATGAAATCCCTGAATTTCTTGCAATAGCTGGTTGAGGAATGTTGTTTACTTCACTGGTTTTGGGTTTTGTATATTCATCTACCATCCTCTTCTCTAAGCCATGTCTCTGTAATCCCAACTATGTCATTGCCCTCACTAATAATAACGGCCTCAAGCTCTGGAAATGTATTTTTTATGCTTCTTGCATTTCAATAAAAAAACTTTCAGGTTATTACTAATGCTCTTCCCCCTTGATTTCCCATGCGACCAGTGCTTCAAGCCCCCCACTACGCTTTGTTGCTTTAAAAGTATTTCATCAATTGTGCATGTAGCACCGTCAGCTTCCATCAGGGCAGTCTGCATTTCCCTATGTGTAACACTCACTAACCTCTCTGCCCCCCAAGTCCCTAGTTTAAATAATCCCGTGCTACCCTCAACATACACTGACACACTGCAAAGGTACCCTTCCGGTTTAGGTGCAGCTCGTCAGGCTTGATCAGGTCACCCCTGTCCCAGAAAAAGTTCCAGTGCCCCATAAACCTGTACCCCTCTTTCCTATACCAGGTTCGTAGCCACGTGTTAAACCTCCAGATAAAATTCTGCTTTCCTCTGCTCGCACGTGGTACCAGTAGAATCTCGGAGGACACTACCGTTGAGGATCTGCTCCTAAGCTTTTCAGCTAATTCCACAAATTTGCCTTGCAGAACCTGAAACCTACCCTTACCTATGTCATTTGTCCCAACATGGACTATGACGACTGGATTCCACCCCACTCTGGCCAGGAGCTTGTCCGCATGCTCCAGGAGGTCTCCTACCTGGGCACCAGGCAGGCAACACACCGTACGAGACTCCTTGTCACGCGGACGGACTAAGCTATCTATTCCTCTAAGTATTGAGTCCCCCACTGTCACTAACTCTCTTTTCTGAGGGGCAGAGGCCAACAGGGTGCCCTGCTGCTCATCAGTCCCCCCACTCTCGGGGTCAGGGGCCAATTCGAGTTCCTGCAAGGGCCGGAATCAGTTGGACACCTCAACCACTGGAGGCGCTGTCGCTGTATGGTGTGCATGCCATTTCCTCCACTATCGACCTACAGTCACCAAACTTTCTCTCCCTGCCTGCTCTGGGATCCCTGTATCACCCAGCTTTGGCGTACACACTATTTCTCTAAACGACATACTACTTAGCTCTACTGATTGCAATTTATGTCATGCCGCTAACTGGCCCTGAAGATCAAGGATCTTGCTCTCCAGATGCTCAATTAGCTGGCACCGGTCGCAGACAAACCCACCCTGGAAATCTCTTTCCAAAAGTGTGGTCATCCTGCAACTGTCACATAGTTTCGGCCACATTTTGAACCCCTACCTAATGTTCTCGATCACCCTAGATAAAAGAAAAATATGAATGCCGAGACAGAAGCTGAGGAACCACAATTTATTAATTTATTAACCTAAGAAGCCCTAAGCAGCAGTCACAATAGAAACTGTGTGGAAACTATGGAAATGGATTATAAGCCTCTTTTAAAAGGGGCTTACTTTCAGTTAATAGAAATGAAATACCAAATTGAGCTAAACTCTATATGTAATAAGCACTCCTAATAAGCCGACTTAAGTTCTTATAATCCCGGTACTATTAATATATTAACCTAAAAATATCACAGGGCTTAGCTGAGAACCCAGATAAAACAGACTGGCTACAACGTATTGGAGAAACTTGAGGAGAGAGAAGGCGGAGCACTCTGGTAAAACTTAACGTTTAATTTCCAACCTAACTGAATGGACGACTCACGTGACTGCTGCCCTACTAACTTAATACTAAATCTCAAATCCCCAGCCAAAAATGCGAACAGTACTTATCTAGCTAGCTAGCCACAAATACAACCAAGGGGAACCGAGAAAAGAGTAAAGCCCCGGTTCCCTTTAATTAAAATTGACCGAATAGAGAAGTTGTTTACTATGTGACTGAACTAAACACAGTACCTCCCCCAACAAGCTGTCCTAAGCACTCAAACAACGTGCAAAACTTTCACTAAAAATTTCTGAATGCTTTGATTTGATATTGCTGGCAAGTGACCATGGTAAAAGCGGGCTTGTCAACTCGTAGGTGTGCATCACACGGTTTTAAGGCACGACTTGGCGGAAAATAACCACCCGATGCGAAGCAGTGGGTTGTTGCCTCTGTGAAGTAAAACCGTGTGATGTACACCTACAAGTTGATTATCCCTTTCTTACATTACATTACAGGCATTTAGTAAATGCTTTTATCCAGAGAGACGAACAAAACACCAAGTGCATCAGCAGAGGCAAAAAAGCATAAAAGCCAACAGGAAAGTAAAATTCCAAGTGCGAGGAGTACAGACAAGACATGGATAGATGGCAGGTCTGTAATACTGGTCTTGAATAGGGTTGCTAAAAAGTCCCAAAATTCCCACTCTTCACAACTGTAACCCCTCATTTGCTTGCTTGTGGATTTCTGTGTCTGCCCTTTAGCTGATTAGTCTTTGTTTTGGATTTGGATTTATGGCCCAGAGTGCTGACTGAGGTTGTACCTCTCCATACAGAATGGTATTAGTGATGGTAAGGGGCTGAAATACGGAGATGATAACCGTGGTGAGGGTCCTGTGACATCAGCTGAGGTCCCCCAGGACTGGTGATGGGGTTGCTGACTGACAGCTTCACAGCTTCACAAGAAGATTGTAATAATGCATAAAAACATGAAGAAATGGTATGAATTAAGGCCGCTGCATGTTACCATGTGAAACCTCTGATGTACAATGGAAGGGAATGAAAGTGCATGTTTCTTGCATCAGTTTGCTGGAAACAGGATTGCGTCCTATTTAATTGGATTTTGATGCCGCCTTGTTGTCATGGCAGCCAGATCTCCCTTTTGTACAAAGTAATTTTTTTGACATGAAAAATATTGGGAGGTGGAAATGGGATCAGTACGTGAGCGATCAGAGGCTGAGTATAGGGAGATATTTACAAATGAGACTAAACCTCTACAATCCCTGTTCATCAGTACTTCACCACACAGCAGCCTGAAAAAAAAATGTCAGGGGGTTTTCTATCTCTCTGCATATAGCAGAATTGATGACTTTTTTAAAAACAAAAATTCTCCTCTTTTGTCACTAATTTGATTTTATTTTAATCATCAAATTTTATTTTCTGATCAAAATACACGATCAGCCATAAGATTAAAACTACCTCCCTTACATAGTGAAGGACTCTCTTGAGATGCCAAAACAACTCCATCAAACTGACGTCACTTGAATTCCCACACTTAGGTTTTCCCAGCAGACCATTTCCTAGAGTATCACACTCTCCCTCTGCCACATTCTCTTCTTCTCACTGTGCATCCTGATGCTCTCTCTTCCCAGATAAATGGTACACACATACCCAGCCGAAGCACATAATGCAAAAGAAAATAGGGCTCATTGGACCAGGCGATCTTCTTCAACTACGGGGTTCCCAAACTCAGACCTGGGGACTCCCAGTGTGTCCTGATTTTTGTTCCAACTGAAGTCGCCATCATTAGAATTTTAATTAGCCATTAAGTTGTCCTAATTAGGCGCATTTTGTCTTCATAGCAGGTATTAACTGTTTTAAGCCAAATTTTAATAATATACTTGTGTAGTTTATTGAAAATTATTGAGTATTACGCGTAATTACCTTAGTGCTTCGACGTGACTAGTGTTAGTGAAGGCTGTGTTTTCACTCCGGCTCCCATCACTGGCACGACATTGTGACAGCTGCTGTATATTAGCTTGTTCGTAACAGGCGCGATTCGCAGTTCTAACCTAGCACGGCTCACCTACAGTTTGACCGTGCTTTGCAAGGTTTACCATAGCTAGTGAAGGCACCGCTTGCGCTCCCGTTCCAACATTCGGGATTTACCGCATCGTTCATTCGTGTGATATTTATTTTCAGTGTTGATAGTCAATTGAGGGAGTTACCAACATTGTTTGATGAGTAGTGCTCACTGCTGTGCTGCCTGTTCGGACGCTCTTCAGCCAGATGAAGGACATGATTTTTGCCCCTCTTGTCTTGGTCTGGAGCATTTGAGGGAGCGTCTTTCTGACAGCCCTTGCATGAACTGCAGTTATATGCTCGGAGCATTAAGAGCTGCTAGGCTGGCTGAGGTGGAGCGCACTAAGAATGTGGGTGACCCCTGCCCGTTGGATGAACTGCCTCAGACTCGACCTGGCCGCACTAAGCGCCGGGCTGCCTCTGCTTCTGCAGCTTTGGCCGCCCCCTCCAGCAAAAGGGCCAAATCGGCAGGCGATCTTTCATCTAGGATGGATCAGCTAACCGCTGAACTGGCCCAGATGAAAAGTCTTCTCATGTCCTGTCATTCTGGGGCTCATGTAGAGAATGTGGGGACACCCATCCCAGCTGTGGTTGATCCGGAGCCAGAGCCTCTCTTTGGCAGCATCGGCCACCTTCTTTAATTATGAGAGGACTCCCCCCAAGCCTCAGAGGTGGGCTCCTACTCGGCTGTGAGCTCCAATAGCGAGTCGGCGGACACTTCCATGCAAGCTATTATTTGCATGGTCCTGGCTTGCCTGCAGTTGGATGTGTAGCAGCAGTCAGAGCCAGTGAATACTAGTGCCTTTTCAGGCGTAGGCCTGCCCCTGCTACCTTTTCTGTGCCTCCCTCAGAGGATTACTGGAGAGAGCTGCAGCCATGCTGGAGAGACACTAGAGCTCGTTCACATCCTACTTCTGATGGTCGAGCTCTGGCAGTCATGCAAGATGCAGCAAGGGTGGGCCTTGATCATACGCCGGCTATCGAACCTACCATTGCATCTCTTATTGTATCTCCTAATGAGAATATGAGACGGGACACCTGGTGTCTGCGACCTCAGTGTTGGATCACCGATGACCTTCTGACTAAAGCTTACGATGCAGGGGCACAAGCAGGTCGGATTGGGAACTCTCTGTATCACCGCATGCTTGCCATCCACGCTTCTCTCTAAGAGTGCAGGGTTGATCCTACCTTCATCAGCCTTAGTGATGCGTGCTTGCAAGCTTTTGCCTTCATGTCAAGGGAGCTTGGGCATTTGCTCTCCCTTTTGGTCCTGACTTGCTGGCAGGTTTGGATGGCTCGGTCTCCCCTGATGGAGGCGTGTTGGAAAACGCTTTGCAGCGTTCCGGTGGAGCTGGGAGAACTTGCTGCTGTGGAAGCCCTTGAATGAACTGTTCAGGCTAGGCAGACTAGGCAGCAGCTCTCCAGTCTGCATAGGCAAATGCCTCCCTCCAACACCCGAGCCCACTCTCCACCTCGAGGCTCAGTCCAGTGGGCACCACGGGCCTCAGGGCCCTGCTCAGGAGCCTCAGCGCCTTGCTCAGGGGTCATGTCGTGATTCTGCTTCCGAGCAACCTCGCACTTTTGGGCAGTTTTGACACCCCCCCCAGGGCCCCCAAGGGCCGAGGTGCTAGAGACTGAGGCCTTGGGGCCGGCTGTCATTTATTTTTCCCAGGAGCAGCTCTAGTTTTGGGCTGCTCAGACCCCAGACCCTTGGGTGATTTCCACCTTAACCCAGGGGTACAATCTTCAAATCCGGCGCTGGCCCCCAACCTATAGCCGGGTCAAGGTGACCACCATCAGGGACTCGGCAAAAGTTCTTGCACTGGATCAGGAGCTATCCGCCCTCCTGATGACAGCTGCGATCGAGCCTGTAGAGCCGCTGTCACACACCAGGGGGTTCTACTCAACATACTTCCTAATGAAGAAAAAGACCGGTGGATTCCAGCCAGTTCTAGATTTGAAGACACTCAACAAGTTCCTCAAAGTCTTAACCTTTCACATGCTGAAGACTGCGGATGTCATTTGAGCAATCGCAGGGGGGGGTAATGGTTCATGTCCATTGACCTGAAAGACGCCTGATTTCATGTGCCAATTGCGCCTTGCCACAGGCAATTCCTGCATTTTGCCTACAGAGGTCGCCACTATCAATTCAGGGTGCTTCCAGTCCGACTTTCTCTCTCCCCGTGGGTGTTCACCCTGCATGGCAGCAGCTCTTTCACCCCTACAGTCTCAGGGCATAAAGATCATGCCGTCCCTGGATGATTAGCTAATTTGTGCTCCATCCAGGCGCTAGGCAGCCAAAGACACGGCCCGTTTCCTGGCACATGTGGCCCGCTTGGGTGTAAAAGTGAACTGGGACAAGAGTTGCTTGCACCCTTCCCAGACAACAACCTTCATAGATGTGAACCTGGACACAACCTCTATGAGGGCCTGTCCATACCCCCAATGTGTAGGACAACATCCTACACCTCCTCCCCCTTTTCCGAAGAGGGCGTTTGCTGCCTTACATCATGTCCTCTGTCTCTTGGGAAAACTGACAGCGGCTTATTCCATTGTTCCCTTAGGTCTACTGTTGCTGCGCCCTATGCAGAGGTTGTTCAGTTTTCACCTGGATGCCTAGTGACACAGACACAAGAAACCTCAGGTGTCTCAGCTTTGCCTCGTCACCCTGGCCCCATGGAGGGAGAGGTCCAACATCACGGCAGGTGTCCCTTCAGGCGCCCCTTTAGGCGCAGTACCATCCCATCGGGAGACCGTCACAACAGATGCCTGCCCCTCAGGGTGGGGTGCTGTATGGCAGGGCAGGATGGCTCAGGGTCTGTAGTCTACACAGGAGCGCATGGAGCACATCAATGTGCTGGAGCTACAGGCTGTGCACAGAGCTCTCAAGCACTTCCTGCCATACCTGAGAGGGAAACATGTTCTCGTACGGATGGACAACACTACTTCTGTTTTTCATATATAAATCATCAGGGAGGTACGAAATCCCGGCAGTTGCTCCAAGTGTTTCGGGACCTCCTGACGTGGGCTGCCCCCCGCCTAACCAGCCTTCAGGCAATGTATTTATTGGTAGAATGGAACCAGGTTGCAGATTTTCTTTTATTGTCACTCTACCCAGAGGTGGTCCACACCATCTGGAGCCTCTTTAGCATGGCAGATGTAGACCTTTTTGCCACAAAAGAGTCAGCCCACTGCCCTCTCTGGTTCTCTTTAGCTGAGATGACTAGCCCTCTGGGTCAGGATGCACTGGCTCATTCCTGGCCAGATGGTCTCCTCTACGCTTTCCCGCCTCTCCCTCTAATCCTTCCAGCGCTTCAGGGGGTCCTCCAGGAAGGCTACAGGGTTCTGCTGGTGGCCCCCCTTTGGCTAGCAATGACATAGTTCCCCCTGCTTTGCAGTCTCTACCACAGCCCGCCCTAGCACCTCCCCGACAGGAAAGACCTCCTGTCTCAGCTAGGGAGTCGGATCTGGCATCCCAGCCTTCACCACCTCCAACTTTTGGTTTGGCTGCTCAAGGGCACAGAATGCCCCTGAGCAGCTGCGCAGCATCTGTTAGGCACATTTTCATGCATGCCAGGGCACCATTGACTCGTTCCCAGTATGATAACCGGTGGAAGCTGTTTATGGGCTGGTATGCAGCCTGGAATGAGGACCCAGTGCATTGCTTCGTGCCAGTAATCCTCAAGTTCCTGCAATCCCTCCTTGACAAAGGTAGGTCTCCCGCAACTCTAAGAGTGTACGTGGCTGCGATTTCATGTGGGCATGCCAAGGTTGACAATGGTACAGTGGGTGTCATAAGTTAATATCCCACTTCTTGAGGGGAGCCCGGAGGTTGCATCTCCTGAGGGCCCCGAGGGCTCCTGCATGGGACCTGCCCCTGGTGTTGGATGCTCTGTGCCAGCCTCTTTTTGAGCCCTTGGCGCAGGCAGAGCTAAAATGGCTGTCTTAAAAGAATGCATTATTCCTGGCTATCACTTCTGCAAAGCGTTTTGGTGAGCTGCACGCGTTGTCTGTCAGTATTTCTTGTCTAGTGTGGACCTCGTATAGTCGAATACAGCGTTCCTTCCAAAAGTGCTCTCACGCTCATACATCAACCAGCTTATTAAACTTGCGCAATTTGAACCCCCACCAAGAGATGGGGATAGGAAGCCTGAACTATTGTGCCCAGTGCGGGCCCTGAGAACCTATATTACGGCTACAGTGCGAATATGGCAATCAGAGCAGCTGTTTGTGTGCTATGATTTGACCTAAGAGAGGTTGCACTCTTTCCAAACAGTGCCTTTCCCATTGGATTGTGAATGCCATTTGCCACACATATGAGATGAGTGGCCTCCCAATGCCTTCTGGTGTGAAGTGCCACTCTACTAGGAGTGTTTCCGCATCATGGGCAGATCTGAGAGGAGTGCCTCTGGAGGACATCGGTGCCGCGGCCTCATGGGTATCTTCGAAAACATTCCCCAGGTTCTACAGTGTTAATGTAGCCACTCCCCATCCACTGGGGGTGGTCCTCTTACCAAAACCCTCTGGTTCTACCCAATGAGGTGGGTACTCAGAATTCCTCATGACTTTTTTGATATTAGTCATCCAGAGCTTGAAGCACCGCCTCTGGCGGTCAGGAGGGATGAAATAGAACGAAAGTTACAGATGTAACTATGGTTCCTATGAATCCTGGATGACCGCCAGAGTGCTCAGTCACTCAGAATCCTTGTGTGTTCGCAAAAAGATTCTGTAGGAACAGATCCCCTGATGACACCAGAAGATATAGCCTCTCCCAGGTCATCTGGGGTCACAGGTGACTTTGTTGGTATACATACTCGACCTGGGCATACACGAAGCAGAATATCCAGCGCTTAAAGCACCACCTCTGGCGGTCATCCAGGATTCATAGAGCCATAGTTGCATCCGTAACTTTCGTTTTGGCTCGTTAGTGTACATATGCATTGCACAGTCCAGGGTTTTCTGATTTGAAGTGTTCAACAGTTGTTTTTACCAATAGCAATAGGGAAGGAAATGTTTAATACATCTGCACAAGGTGTATTTTGTCTTAAGTATTTTGTTTGATTGTTTTAGCTCATCTTTTTCTGTTTTAATGAATTTTCCCCTGTGTTCACTTCAGCTTGATATGATTCAAATGAATTGATTTAATTTTTGGATTAAAATATGCACACATTCACAGCCTGGAGGATAATCTGCTAAAGTGTATTGAGACTGTCTTCAACATTGTCTTAAATGGAATATGAAAAATCATCCACAACATTGCGGTGACATTCCACAATCTTCAGCATGTCTAGATGTCAGAGATCTCTGGAGACCATTAATTGCTCCATGAATGTTGGACATGTCTGGAAATTTCAGATTGCTCCATGAAAGTCAATTATCTTGGGAACACATAAACTGCTCTACAAATCTCTAGATCTCTAGAAACCACAAAATGCTCAATAAATGTCAAACATTTCTGAATAGTTCTAAATGAATGTTGAATATTTCTGGACACCACAAATTTCTCCATGAATGTTGGAGATCTCTGGAAATTACAAACTTTTCTGTGAATGTTAGAGATCTCTGGAAATCACAAACTTCTCAGTGAATGTTGGAGATCTCTAGAAACCATAACTGAACCTCCTCAATGGAATTGTGTCACAACTCATGTGTGAATCCCTAATGTTCCTTCTGCCATACAGCAAATTGTGTGTCTTTTAGATGTATTGTCTCTTTTGATTGGTGTAGTGTCTAGCCTGCCTCTCCCACCAGCTGTAATGTGTTTGTGTTTCCCCATTCCCGTATGTCTCAGTGGTGTATATAAGCCTTATTTTGAGTCTGCCGAGTTGCTGGATTGTAGCTTTCTAAATGCTCTTGGGCATCCAATCAGTACTCTTTCTAGTCTAAGAATTTATTGTCATTGGAAATTATTTTAATCTTTAATGATAGTGAAATATGGGAGGACTCTTCTTAATCTTATTAATTGGAACAAGCTCCCAAGCCCTATTTTCCACTCTGCAGGATTAGTACCAAACTCATGTTAACCTGCCTCTTAAGTCTGTTCCTCTGCCCGGTTTATTAGGAACACCTCCCAAGCCTTCTGTGGTCATCAGGATTCAGCCTGTGTTCCTGCTAAACTCCACAGACCTGCCATCTGAGAGTTGGTTGATCTCCATGTGACTTCTGCTGGCTGGGCAAGCCCCTTTCCCGAGCTCATTATCATCTGAACTGAACCACTCTATTCTAGGCTCCGTCCCTATCTGTCACTACTATACTCCTATCAATATACCCTAATATTGGACAGTACTCTCCCTCTGCATCTGATTCCTTGTCTGGATCTTAAGAGCATGGCAAAGGATAGGTTCAGCCTCCTGGCAGCTGACCAATGTAACTATTTTTTACACTTTTTTCCCCTCTGAAATTCACTGAGAGAGATAGAGCTGAGGGGTGGCGGTGTGCTTTTTGACTTCAACCAAGTGATTGCCAATGTTTCGCCCAATTTGTTTCCTTTCTCAGCATGGACTGAGAGGTTGCCGATCTGAAAGTAACTCCCAAGGGGGTGAGGGAGGAGAGAGGGTGGAAGGAACCATTTATTCCATCACCAGTGGTGTTTTTCGACCCTTTAACCTTTGAACTGAATTGAAAACTTTGTTTAAAAAGCGTTTCTCTTTTTCTTCCTTCGTGCTGGATTCAGAACATGGCCTGTGGATGTGTTCCTGTGTCTCTCATAAACCCACGCAAGGAGCACATCAACAGGGGAGCATGAAGTAGGGTTGGTTCCGCTTTCCATGTGCTGCCAGAGGCAATCTGCTCTGTGCACCGACGACGCCACTCGGGCTAAAGTCCAAGGTTCTCAGCCAGGAAGGGAAAGCTTCTGCTCTTATCATGTCAGCAGTGGCGGCTTATTTTTGTTTTCCACTAGCACCGTTAGAGAGAAATGGCACTGACGGTGGTGACGACCTAATCAATTGCAGTTTCCTGGCTGTTTACCTTTGCCTCCTGTTGGGGGCACAACCTTAATCTCAAGAGCGATACACTCTACAATGTTGAATCCTGTTTGTCAAGAGAAATTCAGTGAAATATGCGGTTGTCATCAAAGATAATTGCAACCATGCATTATCTAACCTGTTCAATCCCTGGTCCGAGCTGTAAGTCAACACATGGTATTCAAATGAAAATTTAAATACTGAAACTTTTCTGCATGGTGCTGGTAAGTATGACCATGATACCTGAATCTGAACCAACATTCCTGTTTTCCATTAAACCATCTCCCTGGTTAAAAGGTTTCAATTCCACCTGCAGGAAATTAGTTTTTAAAAATTCAATTATTCAATTCAAGAATAACTATAGAATATTTTGGCTACTTTTTTTTCAGTCGAGCAACTGAATTTCCTTTACCATACTTTTCTCCACTGAATGCAGCTAGAAACTCTATATTGCGCTGTATTGTGTGAGTTAGTGAATGGAGCATGATCCAGGTGATTTATTGGCAAGCCGTCCAGGGCGTATGACAATTTGAGTTAAAGAAGCAAATAGACAGTGGAAACACAACCATTCTCCAGTGTCTCTCCCGTCTAATCGTGATATGGCACCTGAGGTCACTTCAGCTTTGTAACTGAATACCCACAGAGGAGCTGCTCAGACCAGAATTAAAGCTCATCAAAAAAAAAAAAAAAAGGATGATTCTAGTGTAGGGTGGCACGGCGGCACAGTAGGTACCACTGCAGCATCGCAGCAAAAAAATTTGTGGGTTTGAATCCGACCGGGGGCCTTTCTGTGTGGTGTTTGCATGTTCTCCCCGTGCTCGCATCGGTTTCCTCTGTGTATTCTGCTTTCCTCCCACAGTCCTGAGATATGCATGTCAGGCAAAGTGGAAACACTAAATTGCCTGTCGGAATGAGTTTGTGAGTGGTGGGTGCGCGCCATTTGATAGCTTGCCTAGCTGTCCAGGGTATGTCCCTGCCTTTCGCCCATAGTCAGCTGGGATAGGCTCCAGCTCCCCTGCAACCCTGTTAAGAAAGAAGCGGTATAAAGAATGGATGGATTCTAGTGCAATGTAAGGCTTCCCTTAATCAGACAGCAACACAAATTCAGCTCTTTCATGCCAAGAGCTAAATAAAAAAGCATTTAAAGACAAAGTCATTTTTCAAGAATCTAATTTTCTTCCCCACATAAAATGGCCAATTCTATATCAGAGCACCTAAAAACCAGTTTACTCTGCCTGACTAGCAACAGTTGCAGAGACAAATAGGTAGAGTTGTTGCCAGATTTATTTTCAGTAGCATTAGTGTTACAAATTGCACAAAAAATACCAAGGGCAGACCAGCAGAAAACACAAAGGACAACTGGGTTACAGAGTGGAACAGTCATCAGGGAGTTCGGTTCAAGGGAACAGCTAACAACTTCAGAAATGTTGATTCCAAGCAATAAGGGAATGAGAGGCCGTGGTATATTGTGAATATAGCCATGCATAACGGGTGTTGTTAGCTATGATGCACAGTGGGGTGACATTGAAAGGACAGTATTCCGAATAAATGGAAAAAATCCTCAACTTAGACAGACTGCCAGCTCTCATTTTGGGATTTTTTTTTTACGCTACTGAAAACAGGCTAAAACGATAGGTTAAATTTCACAAAATTTTTTGATTTTTTGCATTTATTTGGATTATTTTCATCCTTACAATGTCACATCAATCAACCTACAACGTATATAAATGAAGCCAACAAGGAATGACTTTCTCATTACAAATTTTTAATCATCACAGACCATGTATTGGTCTTTCTTATTCGGTAACACTTTATAATAAGGGGACATGAATCATGTAGTTATCATGCATTACTTCATGCATGGTTTACGCATGAGTTCATCATGATTTATGCATGATTTCATACATGAATTCATCATGACACATCAGGAGTTAACATAAATTCATGCTTACTAATGTCTGAATTTATGCAATGACATCATATCAGCTAAGGTATTACTTACTGTAATGAATTCATCATGAATCAAAAGTAATTAAGCATGATCATGATGAGTTCATGGTTCATTAAAGACAGTCGTTTCACTTTTGTCAGAATCGAAATAGACGTTTTCATCCATTACATCATGTAACATAATTTGGCTGCTGGGCCTGGGCTAGGCTAACCTACATTAAGATGACTCCTGGCATGCTGTGATGGATCAATGAGCAGTGAGACTGATCTGAACTGTCAATTCCCCACCTCCAACCCTTCTTTCTTTCTTTCTCTGGACTTTTTACATCGTTTCACTACATGTTTTATGCGAGTATCTCTACGTATGTGACAAATAGATATCCTTGATCCTTGATTCTTTCCCGATAGCATTTCACAACTTTGTTGTAATGAAAGCTGTTTGTCCACCACTTTAGTTGAGGGAGCACAAACATGATGAACACATGAGAAAGTAAGCTTTAATTCATGTCATTCAATGGTTCCTTAGCAATAGCATTTCACACATTTGTTTTTATGAAAGCCACCATTTCTCCACCACTTTAGTTGAGAGGGCACAAGCACGATGAATTCATGAGAAAGTAAGCTTTGATTCATGACATTCAATGGTTCCTTAGCAATAGCATTTCACACATCTGTTGTGATAAAAGCATGTATCGCCACCACTTCAGGTAAGGGGGCACAAACATGATGAAAACCTCTATTTCGATTCTGCCGAAATTGAAACAACTGTCTTTAATGAACCATGAACCCATCATGATCATGCTTAATTACTTTTTATTCATGATGAATTCTTTACAGTAAGTAATGCCTTAGTTGATACGATGTCATTGCATGAATTCAGACATGAGTAAGCATGAATTTATGTTAACTCATGATGTGTCATGTAACTCATGATGTGTCATGGTGCATTCATGCATAAAATCATGTATGAATCATGATGGACTCATGAGTGAATCATGCATGAAGTAATGCATGATAACCACATGATTCATGTCCCCTTATTATAAAGTGTTACCCATCATTCAGTAAATAAATTATTTGATTGTTAATCTGGTGATTTTAAATAGGAACACTTTGAGAGCAAACATGCGGTAAAAGGTGAGGTTACTGAAGGCCCTGACAGCACACTACTGTGCTCCCAAACAGAAGTCCTCTTCCCTACACATGCCGTAGATATTATATTGTAGATTTCCTTAATACCCCATAGCAGAATATGTAGCCTTGGCTTTTAGTTCCATTCATAAAAAGTAAGGCTTCTCAATCATGTCATTCATTTCAGAGCATTAAAGATCAGATGAGCCATGTGAATGAAAGGCAGAGAACAATGGTTTTTCCAAGAAATACGTCTCTAACTAACCTATTAACAACCGAAATTTTAGAGCATGCGTCTTGCCATGCATTTCCTGTGATGTGCAGTCAAAGTAAAAAAGATTATCTGCTGCAATGCTGATGACAACAACATCTCAATTGAACTTTATATCAAAATATCTACAAGTTGTCATACTGGTAATAACTGTATGTGAGCTTGGTTTCAGATATTACCGGTGCTAGCGAGGAAAATTGATTGATTGCTTGCCTCTTACCACAATGATGTATTTTCATTATTATTGGAGACCAGCTTTTATTTTCTTGTTTATGATTTCACTCCTGGCTATTAAATGAGACCGGCTCATAAAAGAGATTAGACCTCTATTAGTGGTTTTATGGTAGACAGACTTTATTGACCATTTAGATCATACTTGTTTCCAGCAGCCGGCTAGAAAAACATAGAACTCAGTATGCAGAGCACAGACCGTTGGTCCCAGAACATGGCATCCACATGCGAGAACACTGAATACACAACACAGAACAGAGGATGGAGAGCATATAATACAATGTTGAGTTAAGAACACAGAACAGAACACTGACCAAAAAACACAGAATACCACCTGCAAAGAACTAAATTGAAACTTAAACCTGTAAACGTGAGGTTTTTGGAACTTTTTTTTTTTTACCAATTCCTGAGTGTTTCATGACTGTAGTGTCCCTTCTCATTACTAGTAGCGACTGTTACTTACGCATTATAATGTTCAGAACATTCTTATCACATACTTTATGGGCTCTAATTTCTTGGCGCAGCGCTGGGTGGCGCAGCCCACGAAGTGGTAATTTCGTCCGGTGCAGCCTGCGCAGTGGTAATTTTGTGTGGTGCAACACCGTGCGCAGCCACTTTGGCAATTTGGTAGACAGATGTGCGCTGAGATGGGTGTGGCGGTGTAATAGGGGGAGGTGTCACATATTCATCATGATGCAGCGGCAATTTCTTGGAAAAAGTATCCGCCGAATGTACACAGAGAGCTTGCCAGCTGCAACCTGGTTTACTTTCTGTGCAGTGGTAATTTGGCTGACCAGCTCCCAGTGCGCACACGTCACTGAAACCTCACAGGCAGGTTTCCAGAATGTCAGGCACATTTCAATGCAATAAATAATTACAGCAACCGCTATTTAATGAAACTATCTGAATCAGCACATAAATTATTGGTTTTATATCGATCAGAGAGAGAGAGAGAGATGTGTGCATGTGGGCGTGTAAGTGCATGTGTGGGCTATGTGGGTATGTGCCCAATGGATGTCACCCCACCCCCTCAGATTAAATTTGGTTTCTAGAGTGATTTTTGCTGGCAAAGCTGAAATTCCAAATATTAGCTCAATTCGACCAGTGGTTTCTGAGTTATGGCCTACCCAATTTGGCAAAAATCGCCCAAAATGGGGGTACTGGCTGATGTTTGACCACCCATATCTCAGCAACCGGTGGGGCTATCACAATAAAATTGGTGTCTTTGGACTGTCTTTGAAATTCACCAGGGAATCCAAATCTGACCTTAGATTTGATGTAGGAAAAAAAAAAAATATGATGACCTTGACCTTGACCATGTTGACCTCGCGACCTTGACACAAAACCCACACAAAATTGTTGCCTCATATGTTCCCTATATTATATACAAAAACCAGAGGTGTATCTTCCCCTCATTTTCCACAAATCCTCATCATATATACCTTGTCTGTGCAGTTTTGCCTTAATCTACTTGAATTTACAGCATTTGAGTGATAGTCCTTCAATTTTCAAGTGTGGACCTCAAATAAGGCTATGTATCTGAAAGAATAAAGAAAGAAGAGGGGAGATTTTGGAGTATTTTTGACATTGTGAAGTGAATTTGAAGATGTAAGTATGCATTCATCATTCTCAGTGATCATCAACAAGACATTAACTTTTGAAAGGTGCTGTGCTGTCTACCTCAATTTTTAAGTACCATACTTAATTCCCAGTGCACCCCTGGCTCTGCATGACAACTATGATTGATTATAACTTTTCTAATAAACTTAAATTTTAAAAATTGATCTGAAGTATAATGGTTGTGGCATGAGGGCATAGTTTGTGTAGTGGATGCCCCATCACTCTGTTCCTCTTCATCCCGAGGACACAGCATCAGTAGAAATGATGTGATGAATATTTCTAAGAATTGTAGCTTGTGGCCCCTTGATAATAAGTAGATTTGGATGTACTCAGATGTGTGCTGTAACTGAAATGCAAGTTCTCAGCTCAAGGATAAGTAATGAATGTTAGATAATCAAGTAAAACAATCATTAAAATAGTTCAGAACATTATAGAAAAACCTTTACAAAGTTTGTAATGAATAGTGTTGAAGCATTACATTGTTTACAGGCATTGGTGTGAAAATCGAGCTAGAATTGCAGAGATAAGGGATATATGGTGTGGATTTGTGAAAACTGAGGGGAAAATACGAGGTCAACAAGGTCAAGGTCAAAGTAAAGGTCAAAAGTTCATTATATTTTATTTTTACCCCACATCAAATCTAAGGATTTGGATTCCTTGGTGAATTTTCAGTCTAGAGACACCAATTTTATTGTGATAGCCCCACTGGTTGCTGAGATATTGGTGGTCAAACTTCAAAACCCTGTTTTGGGCAATTTTTCCCAAATTGGGTGGGCCAAAACTCAGGAACCACTGGTTGGATTGAGCTAATATTTGGAATTTCAGCTTTGCCAGCAAAAATCACCCTAGAAACGAAATATGAGCAAAATCTGAGGGGGTGATTTGATATGGAATGACCCGAGTACATCTTTGCATTGACTTTGAATGTAATCTGTAGTCCAGTGTGCAAGCATCTTAATACTATTACCCTCTTGTCATTTATGTTTTATTGTTTTAGTGGGGGAAATGATCTATGATCTCGTACTGAGTTAAGGTCAGATATTGAAAATAAATGTTTAACATATCTAGCATTGTTGTCCATGCATGTTAATCCCAAAATTTTAAGCAGCCACAAGGTGTAATAATGGGAACACGCCATCCATCATTTCTCTTCCCAATGATGCAAGCAGAAGAAATAAATGAGCAACCATCGTATTTCATTCCAACTACATAAGTTTGAATGATCTGACGTAGTTTCGTTTTGAAATTCCATTCAAGTTCACTAATGGTAATAATTTGCAAATGCCCTAATTAACCAGCTAACTCAAATTCGTCGGGAAGTGTCTACAGACACAGCAGTTGTTATTGGCACGGCAGTCGATTTCAAGGGATTAGGATAAAGATTCGGGATTATGGTCAGGGGTTGGGGTTAGGGTTAGGGAGGGGCTTGTAATGGGGACTGCCGTACCTCTCCACATTGAAAAACTGCTGCACCCGTTGCAACTGCCTATTTGTAATGCTTAAAATAGAAGTGAGCGGAGCAGAAAACATGCCTAAAGCAGCAAAGTAAAATGCAACATTCACGCATCATGCTGATATAGGACAGAGGCTTCTTTATTCCAATTTTAAAGGTGACGAGAGGAGCTCATTTGATTGGTGAAGATTTGACTCGGCTGTGTTAAACCCACTCTATGCCTTCTCTCCTCCCTCTTTGCCTCTTGCGCCGGCAGGAGGGATAGAGGCAGGACAGAGGAGTACCTGGGCCAGGCTGCACCAGGCACGAAATTTCAAAATACGCCAGGATACACCCCCTTGGTGCGGCGCTCCCCGCATTCGCCGCGCCTGCGGCTGGCCTAAAAATTTAGAGCCCTATGTGTTAACATATACCTCTAGGGTATACCTCTTTTCAAATACGGGGGCTATGGGTGACTGCAAGGATTTGAATTCTATATCATTTGGTGATGAAGAAAAATTCTTTGATGAGAAGTAGTGATAAAAAAGGAATGACAAATTAAGACTTCCCAGGAGAGATCTTTATCGATTCCTGCCAGCCATCGGAAATGACTGAAAGCAGGGCGATGAACTTTTACAGCGACAGCTTTAGCGTGCTAAATTTTTCTGCACAATGTGCTCATCACTGTCTCAATAACAAATAAAATGATTTTGTTATATAATGACAATTCTTCCTGGACAATGATCTGAATTGAAAAGCGACACACTGAGGAGGATTACCGGGAAACTGTCATGACCGGCCGGCTGGGCCTATACACATGAATGATGCCATTTAAAAAGAAAAAGCTTAATGACGTCCCTTAAGTCCTCTATAGGAGCATCTATCAATAAATCTGGTCTTTCTCGCAGAATATGGGGTGAGAAGCAGCAATAGCAAGGTGACCTGTCAACCCTGTAGAAAAATAAGCAATTCAAGGTGCATCAGTGTAAACACAGGGAGTATTAAGGCTACAACATGCAGTATACAACCGAGGCATGCTTACCACCACCGTTCCCCGTGCTCACGAGGAGAGAGACTGTGACAAAGCGTAACAGCTGCTTGTCTCTGATAACCTGCCTTTGTTAGCACAATGTAGCATGAGCATGAGGCAGGTTAAAGACTGGCCCCATTTTCACTGCCGCTACCAAGACCAGAGTTGTGAGATTTAACAAATTATCACGGCTGCCTGTGCCTGATAACCTGCCTTCAGTGGCGCGATGTTGCGTGAGAGACATTTTGCACACACAAAACTTAAAGTGGTTGCGTTTTCTAGTCAGCGAGGGGTGTAATTATGACTCAAAGATAAACCACATAACACTTTGAGGGATGTGCCTCAGAAACAAGTTGGTTGTATTAAGCTAAAATGGCATCTTTCAGCCAGGTGTATGGAGTATTAAAATTCATTTTCAAATTTGTCTCATAAATTTGTCCACCTGAAACAACCAGGAATTGGGATGCCTCACAATGCATGCACACACTGTAAAAATAAAAAAGATTTGTCAGTATGAACAATTCTGTTGATATATTTATTGCTGAAGACTCATTCACAATACTTTTTAAAGAATGGGACAAGAATTTTGACAAAGATAAGAGACAAGTCAGACTCATTTCAAGATTTTCTGATGGACTTGGAAAACTTCTCCAACAGAGCATACAGAAACTTTAAACAAGCTGATACGTTCAACTTGTGATAAAAAAACAGAATGACAAGATTAAAATACTGGGGTGTGTTTCCGGAAAATCACAGATGCTAACTTACATAGTTGGGCCCAATGACTGTGAATGGACAAACTATGTTAGTTTCTCACTGAGTTAGCAACTATGCTTTTGGGCGACGCACCCCTGCACTGTTATTTTTAAAGTGGATTGTTTTCTTGTGATGCTGGACAGAGACGGCATGGTCACATCTTCATGCAGAGGATGGGGTTTCATTTCTGTACATTCTAATTCAGTTCCTACCAATCACTTTAGCTGATCAGGGTAAAATGTCCTGCGTTGAATCGATTCTGACAGATGCATGATTCAGATGGTATCCACGCTGAAGACCGACAGTACTACATACACATGCGTCCAACAAGCACCAAGTTTACTCTGCAAATGTGTTTTTTTATCTTAGAATATCATACTGTGAGGTTTGCAGGGTGGTGCAGTGAGCCGCACTGTCATCGAACAGCAAGAAGCTAGTGAGTTTTATTCTAGCCTGAGACCTCTAGCGCATGCACCTCCTTGTATGTCAGCGAAGTTCAGGGACTCCAGTTCCTCTGGTCGTCCAAAGAGATGCATGATTGACTAATGACTGCCGTTTGGTTTCAAGTGTCTGACTGAATGGTGCGTGTAATCCCTGCAACCTATGGGCGAACACTTCGTAATGTAACAAATTTTTAACACAACAATGGTACCGTCTAAGGAAATATCTAGTAGGTCACACTTTGGTCGAAAATGAGTTAAGGTCAAAATTGAACTTACTGGGCTCTGAATTTGTTGCCCAGGCGCAGGTGTGGCGAATGCGTGGAGCGGCGTGCCAACGGGGTGTATCCAGGCGCATTTTGCAATTTCGTGCCCGGCGCAAGTACTCCTCTGTCCCGCCCGTATTGCTGGGTTTCATCGTTGCATTCTAACAGAAATACTTATGGTAAAACAAAGTAAGTCACGTTAAATCCTGTTATGTAGCATATTTTTGGATAATTCTCAAAAAGTATTTCAGATCAGTTGATTATAAGTGTTTTCCATCACCAAACCACACAAAGGTATCATTCCTAATCTTAATGCAGGGCCTGGAAATTGTGCCCCATTTTCCGCCAAACTATCAGTCATGGTTTGGTCCTGCTGGCAGAAGGCAATAAGCCGGCGGGCACTGGGACCATGTACCCAAACCAAACACAAGGGACCCAAATGCACAGGCTGAGTAAAAATATAAATTAATCTTTAATTTGAAACAAAAAACGAGGAGAGCAGCGGCAAAAAACAGGGCTCCATTCACACTGAGTAAAAACAGAATGCAGCTGCACTCCCTGTTTGGGAGTGCAGCTTTTTTATACTCTTAATAGCACCTCCACCTCAACGAGCAGCAGCTGTGGCTCCTTGAGGTGGAGGTGCAGACAGCAGGAGGGGGGAGGGCCTGCAGAGCAGGACCATCACACTATCAAAATGTGACTTACTTGGTATTTCCTTAGGACGCTAGGCTGGTTTGGCTCTGTGCCATTTGTTTTGCCATAATTTTCTCACAAACATTACAGCTTCCGGGACCAGTTGTCCACCTTTTCAGCATTTACATGTACAGTGACACATCCATCAATTAAAGTCATATCAAGATGATTACATGCCACATATTTCACTGCAGAATCACTTTCCTCTGCTGGGCAATATTCATTATTTTCTCTGTTAAACAGATGAGACTGGTATGGGGTGTATATTAATATTCATTCTCTGTGATGTAAATTTCGATAAAGTGCCATTAAGTGGGAAAGCAATCCCTCAGATTGTAAAATGTCAAATAAAAATTATTTACAGTTCTTCAAACCTCAAGTATTGGCATCTCTGGTTGGAATGAAAAACAGCATAACTGAGGTTATCAAATACTAGAGATGGGACGCCGGGAAGGAGTCAAGCTTTGATGGTCAGTATGAGAGAACCTCGATTTAACTCTGTGGGGTCATTTGTCAGTTGTGAGCAGCGCCCAGGAACCAACTCCAGAAATGTCACCAGTGTCTCAGTCAAAGGTGACGTATGTCCAAACCTAAAGCCGTACAAGAAATAGTCATATGCTGTGAGTTTTAAATCCACAGGGAAAACTGGCAAAAAAAAGTGCAATTTTTTTTTAAACAGTGGTGCAAATAACTGAATTTCACCACCATAATAACTGCCCATTTTATAATGTATGCTGATAGATGACAGTGCAGGGATTTCATTCTGTAAAAGAAGGAAGGGGTTTAATGCCCGGGTGTTTTTGCAGATGTGTAAGTCGCACAGTGGCTTGAGCGAACTGTGGCAGAAATCTGGAGCAGCCATATTTAGAGAGATTATTTTCAGGGTTAATCACCCTCCGCTCGGAGTGCGAAACTGGCATCTGCTTGGACAAAAGAGCAAAAGTACGCTGCGTATCAAATTGATTTGCTCTTCAAATAGCCAGCAGAAGAGTGAAATTACTTTGTGATATCTGGCCTGGCGCATGACTAATAACACGGTTTGGGCCACGGTTAAAAATAGCCTTGAAAAACAGCTGCGATATTATTATTGCATATTCAGCCTCTTCGACAAATGTATCTTTAACAATCCATCTCTATTCAGTTAATTTGAATGTCCTCGCCCATTCTGGTGGAGTGCAATGAAGCATTTCCAATCATAATAATACAAAAATGCTCTTACAAGCATTAATGCATGAGCTGAAGTCACATTTCATTGGAAGACACTGGTAAATCAGCAGAACTATGACAACGTATATCTCATATCAAACAAGTCTTTCAAAAGTACTTGAATCTGTTAATTATTATGGCGCTTAATTTGAAAGATACTTAATGGGCCTTAGCAGCAATATGGCAGGTGCACTGCTTTGATCAAATGAAATTTTTGGTCCTGCTGATTGCTGTCTGATGCTGTTACTATGCCCAGATGCCATGAGTATTTGGCTGTATAATCACACATACCCATATTTAGACTTCCACTTCGGCATGTTTAATTGCATCCTACAAGGATCAAATGTGCTTTAGTACAGTCTAAAATACTCTATCCATCATGCTAATTAACATTGTTGTGCTGACATTACAGGCAGATTGCAGCCATTCCCAGCCTAACACAATTATGTGATTAGCTTTTATAGTCCATTTCTATGTAAATATGTGTTTAACCTCATCAGTAGAAAAACAAAGACAAATATCTGCACAATAATTCAGCACAATGTGCCAGATATGATATTGCATCACTCTCCTTATATGTTTGCATTTATTTGCATGCAAATATGTACAGCTGTGGTTTTACCATTTGATTATAGAGTGGCCTTAAAGCCTCTGAAAACTTCATTTCTCAAAAACCTTTGAACTACGTTATTTGGGGTTGTATGTGCATAATAGTAAACATACTGAAATATTAGAAATTATTTCTAATTCAAAACTGAGATTTTGTCATTTAATTTTTAGCACCTATCCTCTCACTGCGGTTCAACTGGGCGTGGTTTTCTAAGTGGGTTATTACTTAATAAGCCAAACCAATTAAAAAAAAAAAACTCTGTAATTTGCCCCACCCTTAACTGAAGTTATAAAAGCTCTCTGCTCCGCCCAGGTTAGCTTCTTCAGAGACTGAGAAACATCGTCCCGAAGTAGCCGTCTTGCGATTCATTACACAACTACGTTTCCTTCCATTTATCTATCTGTCCATCCATCTGTCCGCATATTTGTCTGTCTCCCGCTATTTCCCCTATCCTGTATGTTTGTATTAGCTCCATTTAAAATGCACCACTAAATGATTTTCTGAGCGGGACGTGTGCTCGCATGCGTTTCTCACTTAGCGTGGAGTGGTACTTCCGCTCTGGCTCGAATGTCTTAGGCCCAGCGCTAAAACAGGGAATTGGGGGGGGCACAGGTACGTCCCTTTATCACAATTAGGATAGTACTGACGAGTTATCAATTATTTTCCTTTATTGACGCGTTTTCCAATTATCGTAATTGCCAACTGAAGACACAGTTTCTCTCCAAATGCGATCTAACAAAATCATACGGTAGAACTGAGAACTGGGGTGGACAAAACGTCCATTTTAAACAAATATTAGTCCTGACCTGTTCTCAGTCATTTTCGTGATTAACAAAAGGCTCACTCCGAGAGCACCCCGCACTTAACCGGTGCTGCTTGTTCTCCCCGATAAGGTAGGATGACAATCATTCATCTGCACGGGTATATGCTGAATTTAAATCAACGTTAATCAAAATTGCACACCTGCGCAAATATCTTGAGCTGCTTGCTTTTTACAGCCTATTTAACTGCCGAGTGCCACTTTTTTTCCACTCAATACCGAGAGTAATTTTGAATAACGTTGATTTACATTTAGGTTATAAAATTTAGGTTATACCCTTTATGTCCCAGAGTTTGTTGTATTTCCACGTCACAATGTTTCTGTCGTTTTGTCATTGGGAAGTTAACTTTTTTGACACCATTACTATTACCCATGATGCCACCCGTAACAGACTAGCAGCAAATGAAAGCTCTCCACGAGTGCCTGTTTAGCAACCGGTAAGTGGTTATTTCACCATATTCAACATATGAACGCAGCATAAGACCCTTACCTCACAACGAGGTTGGGTTGCTCAGGATCTGTCCCGTGCATGCTGTGACCGGATATCGCGCCCGTGAGGTACAGTTGTCATTCACAGCTGCTGCAAGCGGGGTTGGTGAGCAACAGGGCTCCATTATTGGACAGACAGCCAATTGTTGACCAGTGACAGTGCAAATGATGCTTTTTTTTTTTCTTTCAAGTAATTTGCCACGTCATTTGCTGATGCCGTAGAATTTTTTATTTCTTGCTTGGCTTTATATCGGCTATTGAACACACACAAAAGAACAAATCCAGCATCATTGTACACGTCAGAAAAAAGCAAATGTCCATCATGACTGAAGAGCGTGTTCGCAGTTTCTATAATCCCACTCATATCTCACTAGACAAAGCAATAAAAATTGATTCTTCAATTTGCTGTAAGTACAGTACATGTCTCATCAGTGCATTTTAATGGAGCCAACTATTTAGTGGACAAATACTACACACCGGTGTAAGCGTTTGACAGCATATATTTTCTGCCATTGATGGCATCATCTGGCATTCTCCACAGGAACACCTGCAAGCACAATTTAGTCCTATTGGTCAGTGAGTGTTGATTTCATAACATGCATACTTGAGGGTAAAACATTGCTGAATGGAAATTATTTTCACTGAGAGGAACCGGTTGACTGGCGAGCTAATTACGAAGCAATAATATTGTACAGTATGTTACTAACGTTACAGTACCATCAGGCCGCCGTTGGGTGCATCCCTGCTAACGTTGAATTTTAGCGGTGATGCGTTAACTCGGTAATAATAAAAACTGCAAAGGATTTTACAAAATACCATTCCGTAACTGGCTGGACGGTGTTTTCAGACGGCAGAGGAGCTGCTTCATCTGATTCTGAAGCTGCTTGCACACTAGACGCGAGACAAATTTTTCGCACATCAGATTACGTTCAAAGTCAATGCGAAGATGCGAATACGCACGTGTATTCAAGCCTTCACATTGACTTTGAATGTAATCTGTCACGCAAAAAATTTGTTTTGCGTCCAGTGTGCAAGTGGCTTGAGTCAGACGGCTGAAACACGTGGGGCTGGACTGACCCTTGCACCATTGCTGTGGCGAAGTGCTTGTCTAGACCACAAGCGCAGCGTTAGCGTCGCGCTCGTGGGACAACAGCATCCACGTGACACAGAAAAAAAAAATAAAGCTAAAATACTAAAGTATATTGTGCATTGTAGCAAACCCATGAAATTTAAAATAGCAAAAAGCCTATAGATTGTATAATGTGGATAAATACATTAATCCAATGCAATTTTATTGGGCATCCCCTCACGTTTACGCGTGTATTTGTCGGAAAAATAGACTGGAAGTCTAAATAAAAGCTTCGGGTTGCGTTTACGCCCCTGAGAGGCAGCTGAGACGCGAGCCGCACGTGCAGACAGCTGCGTGTATGAGATCGAGGGCGTATCTGCTGCATTAGAAGCGCGAGTGAAAAACACCTCTAAAATGCTTGCGGTCTAGACAAGGGGTAACGCTCATGGAGCCAGTAAGATGTCACTCAAATCGAGGGAGTGGCCAGTCACACCGCGATGCGCCACGCCCACACTGTCTTGAGAAATGGACTGAATAGCAATATGAGCCGTTTTTGAAGTAGGTTTTCTAATCGTTTTGAATGTTAATTTTCACTCAGTTTTTTGAAGATGCTTTATGATACAACCAACTTTGATAATATGCGCAAATTCTCACTATGTCAAGACAAGATTCCAGAGGCTTTAACCATGGGTATTAATTGCCTCATTTTTGCATCTACACTATGTTTCATACAAAACATTACCGCAATGTTGCTCAGGTTCTACTGCCTACAGTTGATCTTTATCATGGATTTGAACCTGCAACACTCCAAGTCTAGTTTCCAAGCACGTATTTGAAACAGGCACACGTCGTGCAAGCAAATTGCAAGCTTTTGATATTGTAATAACTAATGTTTTTCAATAAGGCTTCAGCACTGTGTCACAACATCTCAGGATGCGTGTGGCATGGGATTTTTGGGGGGGGGGTCAGGTGGAGTAATAATAATTCACCTGGCACCAGTTGCGCCAGGCTAATTATGCCATTCCATTTGGGAAATCCCATTAGGGATTAATCAACCAATTAACCAACATACTGACCTATTGTTAATGGAATTTCTCAGGGACAGGTAAAGTTTTATTGCCCAGTGAAAATGTGACAATTAAGGAGGCGATTAGATCGTTCACATTTGTGTCTCTGCTATTCCTGACACCTGGTGTACATGTTACACTTTGAACAAAAGGTCTTATGGAACCCACCCCACGGCAATCCTCTGTTTTACTTAAAAATGATTCGCTGACGGGTCCCATGTAATGCTCCACCAGCTCACAGGATTATGTGCTTGATGTACCAGGTTTTCTTTTATCTTTGCGAGTATGAAAGAGACACTTTTCTGCCTTGAATGAAATGAAATGCTTCGTTTTTAAGTGTCAAAAATTTAAAAAATAAAAGTTTTTTGTTAAATTATGTTTTGAATTATTTTGATTTTTTTATTATTATTTATTATCTTTGTTTCTTCTGGAAGCACATATAGTTACTTCGTGTTTCTACTACAGGCTGTTTTCAGACTCCAAATACCACAATTCCATTAGAAATGAGGCAGTTACAGGAAGCCCACAAAGTTCTCTGTTATTAAATAATCGAGCAGTGTGATCGAAAGCAGCTTAGAAACAGACAGTAATGTCATTTGACATGGCAGTGCTGAGCAATTTTTTAAACCTAAATTTATAGATGTTTTCTGGATTTTCCACACTTTTTCTTGTTTGGAATTTCAGTTCTTTATGCATGTGTCATCGTTCTCTTATTTGAACAGTGACGGCCGGTCAGTAAAAATTAGAGGAGGAACAAGAATAAATCGGTTTTAAAAGATAAGAAATCGTCCCGTCTATAATCATTTTCCTTCATTAATAACTTTTTCAATTATGAGAGTAATTTATTTGCGTTATTAAACATACATCTTTTCTCTAATTGCATTGGTGTGGTGAATAAATAGTACATTTAAATGCTAAAAGATTAGCAACAAAAACCACAATTGAAAAATTATTATTGAAATGCTTTTTCACATCTAAATGATGGGTTTCATTTCTCCTCTTACCCCTTCAGACCCTGCATCCACTGAAATGGACACGACATATTTTTGGGTCTAGACCGACAAACATCTGTGATTTAATCATTTGACCAATGCTTTGTTATTGACTGGTTCCTGATTATCCAATCGCAATGACGTTATGACCGGTAACTTGATCTGAAAGAGCTGCAGACATCAGACTAGACAAGCATGGCTCTGACGCTTAACAGGAGGAAAAGAAAGGACCTTTTTTTCCCTGATAATTATTGATTTATGTTGATTGTAACCTAATCAATTTGCACTCAGCATAATTCTAACAATTCAAAGTGAAGATATTTTGAGTTATTCTGAATATATTTTATAACTGGAAATTAAAGGATTTTCAATGTCCATTCCAATGAGCATCAGGTTCTGGGAGATATATATTATATATATATATATACATATATATATATATATATTTTTTAATTCATGTAATGTTCCTAGAGTATAAAGTGGAAGACTTCCTTGAACCACATTATGATAAGAGAGAGGCTACCAGGTACAAGAGGCCCTACTGCACTGGAAAAACACTCATCTTTTGTGATACATGGAACATCCACTTGTGTTTTGTGCCACAAAAAAACTGCTTCAAGGCCACTCATTGAAAATGAGTGAAAAGATAAAACCTGATGTCTGTTCCAATTGTTTGTGTGATCAGTTGCTATATGCAGCCTACTAAGTAAAAAAATGTGTTCATGATATTTTATTGACAAAAACATCAAAACTTGATTTCATGTTACCCAGAATCATACATATATGAAGTTGTTCATGTTCAGACCTGCACACGGACATACACACACTTCCAGATGTTCAAAACATATCCCATTTTTCTTAAGTTTTAATGACATTTCAGTCATGGTGTTCATTGCAATGGACATGTAAAAATACAAATAAAAAATTGACTTGGCAAAAATGACTTTTTACCACGCATTTCTATGTTGGAGAGGGGTAAAAAGCAGCAGGATGAAATTTTTTTGCTCAGCAGAAAAAAAATCAGGTCTGAAGGGGTTGACAAGGGGTTAAATGTTAATTCATGTAAATGACTGAAAACAGGTGAAGACCAATCAATAATTTAAAGGCACTTTCTGTCCCTATTTTACTTTCATCCGGCCATTCACCATTGAATTTGAAAACAGCCATTTTGTCACACCAGACTGGCCTGCCTCAAGCAAACAAACTGCATCTGGAGGAGCAGTCGCAGTATACGAACACATTTAATTGATACAACAAGTTTGCCGCTGAGGAAACATATCAAACATGTATTCATTTCCTCTTCAAATGGATTTGGTGATGGAAGGATGAAATACTGCCTAGTTGAAGAAGTATAGAGAGTTGCTTGAGACTGCTTTTGTGTTGGTAAAATGAAGCGGAAATATTCAGTGTATTTTGGATTCTCACTTTATTGGTGAAGCGGTGCTATTCTCTGATAACTACCTTACGGCAAACCCTACACCAGCGCTGCAGATGCACAAGATGATTAGGCATGAGGAAGCAATTTTTCCATATTGTTATGGAGAAATATACTCATGGAAGCTAAATCAGAGACGATTGTTCTTATACCTGATGGGCGGCAACATGATCTGAAATACTTTTACCTACTCCAAACTTAGTTCATATTCACAACTGCCTGTCTGCTTTATTGGTTCTTCACATGTTCCAGCCGTCTGGTGGGTCGTTCCTTATAATTGATTGATGGACTCGATATTCCTTTCATGCAATCAGCTGCAGCTACTGATTGTGCTGTGAATATAGGTTATGGGTTTTGTCCCAGTTGGGGCTGGGTCATCTTCCTCGTAAGGGTTGTGCTAACCTACTATTAATTCTTGGTTTCCTCCTTGGTGTCTTCTCCAGTGGGATAAACTATTAATGAACAAATTATAAGGCGCAGTAGGTTCTCCAAGGCTTCCTCATTTCTCCTCTTCCTCCTCATTACATACGCGCCCTAGTGGGTCATAGACGCTTCTGTAGTTGGCACCCCCCTCTGCCCAGTTTATAACAGTCAATGAAGTATTTTGGTCTAAAACAGGGATGTCAAACTAACCCATAAACGGGCCAAGAGGCTGCAGGTCTTCAATCCTACCAAGCAGAAGCTCACCTGAAAGCACTGATTTAATCAACTGATCTAGGCCTGCACAACTGATTAGTTGTTACAGGTGCGCTTCTGCATTGTTGGAGTGAAAACCTGCAGCCTCTTGGCCCTTTTACGGGTCTGTTTGACACCCCTGGTCTAAAATAAGGGAAGAAAAGGCTCCTGTGATCCGGGAAAAACCTGGTGCATCACTTTGGTTGAACTCGAATTTGATTTGCACTAAGTGTGATGAAAATCTGATTTGAAACAATAGCTATCAGTAACACGAGCTATAATTATTCAAAAAGTTACCATTTTATGTATTTTGGCTAGGAATACTTTAGAATCCCCAAGTTTTTCTTCAAATGCAAAAAACTTGCTCTCATTGATGCTCTATTTTTTTTTTCCAGACCACAGGAACAGGTTTCTATTTAAAAAATTATTTGAGGAGTATTTTTTTCCAAGCTGTAGTAAGTACCTCTGGATTAGCAGCGTGATACATGAATATTATAACCATGTGGGGGGTGGGTGTTGTTTGTTTTTGTATTAATATTTACTTAATGAATTTTTCAGACTCTCGAGCTGATTGTGTTAGAAGTGTCAAAAGTTAGGCAAATAGATGTGGAAAAACTGTTGATCTTAAAATAAACCTCCCAAAAGGATTAATTATTCTCAATGGAGAAGGGAGGTAAAAATGAAAGCTATGAGGAAGGCTTATACATTTTAATCAGGGTTCTCTCCTGGCAAATGCAGTTCATGGGCATATTACAAGCTCAGACACTGGTGATTTTTATCGCTGGAGTCTGTCAGAATGCACGGACGCGCTGGGTTATTTTCAGAAAGACATGGAACAAACAATCGAGTTCATCAGGTTGGGGCGAAGAGTTAACTGTGTAAACACAATGTCAGCTTTTTCCACTGTTAAGAAACTGAACAGAAGTGAACAAATGCACCGTGGCATGTTAATGGCAGCAAGGATGAATCAGGGAGGATCGTGATTGGGTTAGACTGGAGGGTTGAAATTTTCAAATAGGTCTCTGCTGTGGGATGCACACTGGGAAAGGCCATTCGTCTTTGAAACACAAACGTGTGCACATACGCATCCACACTAACGTACGCATAAAATCACTTGCACTTACATGCGCAAGGGCTTGCATGCGCGCACACATGCAGGAAAGCACCTGCTTACACATGCACACAGTCGCGCGCATGTACGCACACCCAAATTCACAAGCACGCACTTGCTCAAATTCACGAGGGGACGCACACTCCCTCACGATCTCTCTCGCTCTCTATTTCACGCACACACAAAACGAGCTTGAGAGAAATGTTCAATAATTGAAACCTGCAGAGCACATGCATGTCTACAATGAAGGAGACCACGTAACAGAGAGATACTGGGAGGCTTCAAAAAGAGAGAGATTGGGCATAACATCCGGTGACTTATCAAGGCCTCTGGCCAGATTTCAGGGTTGCTGGTTAGGTAGTCAGAATGAAAAGGTTTGAGACACATTTTTGGGAATGATTCAGGGAAAGAGTGGGAGCCTAACAGGAGGAAGAAAGAAACAGTGGCATGACTGGGTTTGTAATGGTGTGAAGATGGTTTCCTTCCAGACTCAGCCAGAGGGGAGATCAATCTCAAACATCCCCACCGAACCCTCCCTCTCTACCCGTTCCTCCATCACAGACGAGCGAAGGGTAGGAGAGACACAGGGATCGCAGAGGTCGAGAGGGAGAGAAGAGTTCAGAGAGGGGGTGGAAGGCAGATGCAGGGGAAACAAAATGGCGGCCGATTTCCAAAAGCCGAGCAGGCAGGTGAGCTCTGAAATATTGATGTGGGCGCAGGGATGTAAGACGGCTCACCGGAGTGCATGATTATCCGAAACAACCCCCCCCCCCCCGGGCATACTCCATCCAATCAAATATTCTCAAATCCATGTGCTTCTGCAAATCCTATAACCCCCGCCCCACACTAACACACACAAACACACACACACACACACACACACACACGTTCGCACACACCGGAAACCCTCCCTACCGGCAACCATACAATAGTCCAAAAAATTCCTTTTGGGCATTATTCCCTTTTCCAGATTGTTCCTCTGCACACCATTCCCGTTAGATTAGAGCGCGCTGCTCGCACTGGAAGACTCAACAATCTGCTGCTCTGCTGGATATATTCCCTTGCTTTTTATTTCCTACAACAGTGCATCTCTCTGTTTAACTATTTCACACTCTTTTGCTTGCTCTCCTTCCCTAACCATCAGCTGCTCTTTCTCTCTTTCACTCTCTCACTCTCACACTTTATCTTCTTTCAAATTCAGAACTGCTTTGTTTGCATGATGGGACTTGTGCTGCTGTGGCATTAAAATACTGATAACATCCCCCCTTCTTTCTTTATCCTTCTATCTCTTCACCTTTCTCCCTCTTTTGCTTATTCACTCACTCATCCCTCGATTCCATTAGGCACAACGAGGCACCTGCATTCTTAGACACAGAGTGCCCCCTGCTGGTGAAAACGGGAACATGGGGCTCACGTTTCCTCTCGGGCAAACTTGAGTGTGAAATGGCCTGTGAAATCAGATTGGCAGCGGCTCCCCATGACAGCTCCTGTCCCTCCTGCTAACCTGGGGGGTCACCATACATGGGAGAGAGGGGAGTGAACAATCTTTATTGTGAGCCAGCTAATGTCAGTTTGCTCCTGCACTGTCCCCACAACAAGCAAACTCACACACACACACACACACACTAAAGCACATACACATACATATGAGCATCCTGTCATGGTTTTGGAGGTTGGCATTGGTTTTGGAGCTTTCCTTGTTATTGTCCAGGACAATATTGTTTGGCCCATATCGGACTCTTGGGCCAGCTGGCATTAATTGTGGGCGGCGCCCGGACTGTATTTAAGCCCAAGTTTCGCCTCGCCACCTTTGCTGGGGTGTCAGTGTTGCCTTTGTACTGTAGCCCATAACATCTCTAGCTAGAAAAATGTTGAGGAATTAGTTGCAGAAAAGGAAAGTGTTTGTAAAGTCCTGCACCATCCTTGGCATACCACTTCCTCGAGCAACTGATGGCACTGTTTAGATGGACTTTAATGGAACTCTATTGCCATTATCTTGTTATCAACTAGCTAGCCCGCGGAGGATGGGCTTCCCCAGCCGGGTTCCTCCTGAGATTTCTTCCCACTGGGGAGTTTTTTGAGGATTTTTCTCCCTACTGGGAGTTTTTTGCCTCATTCGCTGTAGTGGGGAATAGGCTGGGCACTGCCCTTTCAGTAACTCATCTCTGAATGTAAAGTGTCTTTGTGACAGTTTATCTGTGAAAAGCGCTATACAAATAAATTGAATTTGAATTTGAAGTAAAGGGAATCTTTCGCTTCCCTTTCCTCGGTCTGTGCACCGTCTGGTGCTAAATCGTTTTAATCTCGGCTTCTGAGATTTTTCCTTTATTTTGTTCTGTCTAGCCCGCTTTGCTTCCTGTTTATTCGGATGAGATTTATGACCTTCGGAAGCGCGAGCCCCTCTCTCTTGTTTTATCTGTGTTTGTCATTTTGCTGTGCTTCCTTTCATTCCGGCCACTGCATTTGGCGTCTCAAAATACCAGCCATCACACATGCATACACATGCACACATGCCCACTATTAAATATTCACATTCACAAGCGTACACTCACTTGCACACGCACGTACACACACAAGCAAGTACACACACTTGAAACACACAATCAAGGCACTTGCGCACACGCACACACACACACACACACGCACACACAACCACGTACAAACTAGCATACACACATAGAGACACTTGCAACACATTTGCAGACTTTCACAAATACAGACACAATTTCAGTTAAGGGAGTTTCTATCTCAGCCAGTCGCGCAGTTCGGCCAGGAGAATCTGTGCATGGGGAAAGGTTCTCTGTGGCCCAGTGTGCATGAACAGCTCTTTCACTGTAAACTGTAAATTTTAAGAAACCTATGTGCTGAGCTTTCAGTGACATCGCCCATCCACTTTTCTCTGACCTGGTTATGTGCATTTCAGCACACACAAGTTCAGCTCACGGGCACCACCTTGTTTTACACTGTAGAGCCAAAGCCTGTGTAGTACAGCCACTGAGCCCAAGTACCTCATCAAACATGTTTGTGCAGTGATGTAACCCACGCATGATTTATCCATAAACATACCAAAGAGCAAAACATTGGCAGGAGGGGAGATAATTACACACAAAAATAAAAAAACATATTGAGTATATGTTTTCATTAGGAAAAAAATGACAGGTCAACTGTACCATTGATTTGAATGGGGAGCAGAGTTTTTATTTTTTTCCCAGAACGGGAGTTCACAAGCCACCATGGTTCTTATGAACAACATTTGGCAACGAGACTCAGAAACGAGCCCCAGAAGCAAAGCTTCGTTGTGGCCACTTGCGGTTTACAAAGCCTGACCCAGCTTACATGATGTAAAACTATGGGTCACAGGTTTTTGGGACTCTGTCAATTTGTCCTAGCCATAGAGGGCATGTGTAACAAACCACACAAGTTAATATGCACATTTCCAACCGATTCACTGGGGATAAAAAGAAAAAGAATTCAGTGTTTTAACCCAGCAACCTACAGATTTGAGTGCCTTTTTTAAAACAAGCAAATGAAAGAGCTGTTTTTTGTTGTTCTTTTCTGTTCAGCCAGGATTACATTAGTCTGCATTGATCGGCAATGGTCATCGCAATCTGTCACTTTGCTGCATATTATTCACTTAACAATATTCCCTCTTACTCAATGTGTGTCCTTCAGGCAGATGTTCAAGTGGCCTGCTTATGCTCTGTTGCCTACACAAAAGCTATGTGAACTGAGGTACCTTCAAGGCCAGAGAAGAAAAACAACACAGAAATGTTTCTAAAAGCAAAAGAGGGAAGAATTTAGACCACTTTTGGGATCCATCTTTGAGTTTCTGACAGCATTCACCTATGGGAAAGAAAAATCCTAACAGACCCACTGAAGGTGGATGGACATAGCAGCCATCTATCGTGCTTTAATAGAATCTGGTTCGCCTGTGAACAACTTTTGCACTCTATAGTTACTCTTAAAATTTTTCCAGAGCAACAAGTGTCACTTCCTGAGTAATTGCCTAATTGTTTTTATCCACAATCCATCTGTCCTTTTCTGCAGCAGTCTCATTTTCATTCATTGATTCTCATCATTTAATTATAGTCTTGTTCTACTCAGCTTCCACCTTATTTTCCTTCCCGTGCTTCACAAACATTTTGGACTTCATTGATTATCGTCTTGTGTCGTTTTTATGTTCCTCGTCTTTGTCTTCCCATTGATGGATTGTTGCATTCCAAACTCAGGGTCATTTGAAGTATTCCAATTAGGGATACTCCTTCTAGTGTGTGCAGCCTTGGCAATTGGCCTCCCCCAGTCTCTCTGTCTATGTAGTTACATTGTGTGTGCGAGCCCAAACTTGCCCTGGTTCATTCTGCTTGCCATTCCGGTTACTGACAGATCCCATTAAGGATCTGAACATTGTCACAGTTATAGGTTTAAGGAAGAAAATAGGAATCTCACACCAGGTGCCCCAAGAACTGCAATAGATTTGAACTGTAAGTTTTCACACTTCATTGTAATTAGTTGTCAGATCAACTGTCCCTTCCAAACTGGCCAGGTTAGTGACAGCAATAGGTTGAAAAAATAATAGGAGTGACGATTTAATCAAATACCGCAAATTGTGATCACCTAAGCTAAACATTTGAACTTAAAATGAAATACAGAATACTCATTTTATCCATTTTATGATTTTGTCATTTTAAAGGCAAAAAACTAAGTTTTTATCTATCTATTCAGCTGAGTAAAGCATTTCAGACTGTCAGGCCTTAAGATTGCACACCCCACATAAAGACTGGGATCTGTCACTAGCGAGCTGAATTGGATGACAATTACTTAAAAGTGTTACAGTGAAGATTATGCGAGACTCTGAATATTTTACTCTCATCTAGAGTGTCTGGAGAGAATTGCAGTCGAGAACTGCTTTAAATACTCTGTTTATTATATTTATATCTACCGGCATTTGTTGGGTTCTTTGTTCGTTTGTCAGTAAGTGGAATCTTTCAAAATGTCATGGATGGATGTCAATGATATTCTGTGTGTTGATAGATACTGTTTAAGGAGAGAATGATTATATTTTGGAGAAAATCTGACTGGTATTGTTAATCCAGGATCCAGAAGAATTTCTGTGCATGTAAAGATGGCACTTTCATTAAACACTCACGTTCAATGATAAAACCACGGCAGAGGCAATGCGCTCTCCAAGTTCCTTACTTGTTACTTATGGGCTTTCAGTTGATGGACCTTGAAGGCCAGTGTTTCCCAACCCTCTCCTGGAGACCCACCTCTCCTGCATGTTTTAGATCTCTCCCTGCTCCAGCACAAGTGATTCAAATGATCAGCTCGTTAATCACCCCCTAAAGCTGATTGATGACAGCCTGATCATGTGAATCAGCTGTGCTGGAGCAGGGAGAGATCTAAAGCGTGCAGGGCAGGTGGGCCTCCAGGAGAGTTTTGGGAAGCACTGTTGTAGGCTATGTCCTTGAAAATAGATATAAGCATGCCCGAGCAATTAATAGAGTACCATGAAATTTCTTCAACAGGTATATTAGAATTAATTTAACAAGGCATAATAAAATTGATGTTTTAAAAAACAGTGAACGTTTTTGAACGTGTTCATAAATTCAACAATGTTTGTCGCCTTTTCAAAATACCAATTCTACTGTATTTTACCTTGCTTAATTAAAAGTGTACGATGTCAGGACATTTTATAGCAAGCCTTAGCCTAGACCAGGGATACTCATTCTTTTCCAGATTGAGCCACAGTGGGTGCAGGCTTTCGCTCTATCCAACCTGTCCCACACCTGATTCTACTAATTAACCCTTAAAGCTTTTTCCATAGACACTTGATAAGTAGAATCAGGTGTGTAACTGCATGGTTAGAATGAAAGCCTGCACCCACTGCGGCTCATTCTGGAAAAGAGTGAGTATCCCTGGCCTAGACTTATTCCAAAGTATCTTAAATTCATGGCAACCTCTCAGTAGCTAAGAAGACTTCGCACCACGAAAACCATGAGGGAAAATTTTTCTATAGAGGGTGCCAAAAACAGCAGGGCTGAAAAATGCATTTGGCATTGATTCGGCAAGATGAAGGAGCGTAAATTAGTTATTACAAGGTTTTGTCAGCGCTCGTGACTTATATCCAGCGGTCAATTGCCATGCATAGTTGAAATAATTCTGTGGGTACTGATTTTTTCAGTCCAAGTATTCACATGCATCAATTATCAGCAAGTCAAACTTTTGCAGCGTGTTTTACCTGAGCTCCCGGGTAAACAGTAGCTCTGGTCATCCAGCTAACACACTAATCCAGCTTTTTGGAACAAAACCTCTGGACAATAGCCGTAGTCAATTTGCCTCTGCCATTCATGCACTAGAGTGCAGAACATCTGATACAACATTTTTCGTTCATCATAGGCCGCTTACTCAAGTTACTTGTTCATCAATGTAATACTTTCACCGGTTTCATGTGGCCCTAGGCAGCCAATGGCAAAGCAGGCAGTGAGAAGCATAGGTCAGCGTTCCAATGAGCCTCTTTGCTTGATAATAATATATGAATTAAAGAAGTCCACAGTGAGGTGATTTTCTTTTCACACCAGTCAGTTTAGCAAAATACAATATAATAGTTGGCTCACTGATCTAAAAATTTCTATCACAATCTCATGGATTGCTGTCCAATAAATATAATTCAATTAATTTCCCTTTCCACCACTGAATTTCTGAATTGGTGGGAGAAACTGACTTCACACCCACATGTGACACTGCAAACATATTTACTGTATTTCCTTATCATTTAGCCATTATATTTACCGTGTGCTGCCTTAGTTCCTTTTTCCCGTTGGTTAAGGTGAAGTTATTCAGGCCCCAGGTAACTTCAGGTAACTTTTTTCTGCTCTAACAGAGAGCAACGAAATGAACACATGGTGTGAAATTGCCAGATGTTTCAAATTTCACAGTAAATAATTACCTGCTTCTTATGGTTTGATTGGTACATATATCAAAGCGGTTGTGTTCAGAAATCTTCAGAGAAATCGCTGGCTCAGTCGATCGCAGATGTCTCTTCCTGTTTTGGTAAAAAAAAAAAAAAGGAATTTTTCAAAGAAAATGTTTTTATGCATTACATTATCAACCTCGCAGAATGTGTGTGTGTGTGTGTGTGTGTGTGTATGTGCAAGGGGTAGAGAGAGAGAGAGAGAGAGAGAGCGAGAGAGAGAGAGATACCAAGAGATACAGACCCAGTGAAATCAGTCCTTGCGTGATATTCATGTTGATGGATGATCTCTACTTTTCTGGCCTCCTACACCAAAAGGGCAATATAGGATTTCCCAAAGCTGCACAGCCGAAACAATCAATGCATTAAAAAATGTGATATTTCTCACATTCTGTACAATGTATTTCATTCTATGTAGATACATGAAATGTATGTCCCCAACATGCCAAAAAACTGTTATTGTATATTGTATCAGGATACATGCCAGTGAGCCCAAATTGCCAACACCAGGGAAGTTTTACAATATACTGCATGTCAGTATGTACTTTTGTAATTCAGTGCACTTTTTGGTAAAAATGATATGGCAGATTTTAAAGGGGGCCAATTATGCTACATTTCTTAGTTTACATTTTGATCTTTGTCTCCCCTAGAGTACTCCTGATCGTTCAAAGTCCAAAAAAGGGTCCTTATTTAGCTCAAACTGCCATTCTGAAAAACACCATTTGTAGTCCATTGTAGTCTCTGCCTGAAACACCTCGTTTCAGTGGCTCTTCCGCTATGGCCACCTCTCCCCGTGTGCCCACTTTCCTCTGACTGGCCAGCTCTACGGAGGGCGGAGATGTGTCTGCCATCTGAGCGAAGCAATTGGCGCGGAAATTCCACAATCAAACACAGTACATGTGTGTAGATCGAATGAAATGAACTTGTTCTAATAAATGCAGCGGCGAAAGAGGAGGATGCAGTGCTATCTACCTACGGCTACCATGGTGAGTACACCGGTATTTCTACTCTATAGCTAATCCACCCCATACAGACACATTTGTAGAATGGGTCGACAAGTGTTGACCGGAGACTGTAGAAATCCGGTGGGTTTGAGTTTAGAGGGAAACATGGACAGTGAAGAGCAGCAAAAAGTGGACCAACTTATGGACTGCTTAGGTGTGTATTATAAGGACCTACTGGTTCGTGTGCATAGCTGTGGTGTGTCGTTATTGTGGAGTAACGAACAGCTTCTGCACTGGTATATGACAGAGGGGCGAAAGCTCCAGGCTAAACGACCTTTTTGGAAATTGCCCATGGTAATGGTTTACTTATTGCATCGGAATGACCAGAGTTTACTTGCGGAAAATAGGCGCGATAAGCCGCTTTCACACCTGACACGGCACGAATATTTTCGCTCGATGGATTACATTCAACGTCAATGTATTGTCTTTGCATTGACTTTGAATGTAATCTGTCGCGCGAAAAATTCATTTTGCGTCCGGTGCAAAAGCGGCTTTATGGTTAGTGCGACAGCTAGAGAGAGCTCCGGTTATGTTATGAACATAATACAGGTTTTACAGACCGTAAGTTCCGTTAGCGTGGACAAGTTGCTTATATGGAGCAAGCGAATCAATCACTTCAACAGTAGAGAATTTCCCATTCAATCTCCACCTTTTTTGGTTTTTTATTAGCCAGAACAATTTCAAAAGGGGGATAAAATTATGTCACGGCAGAGCAGAGAAATTGTTTGTCATACCAGACATGTTACAAGCACAAGCACGAGCTTGTGCGTTTTGTGATTGCTTTCACGGTAGCATCAAAGAGCTAGCCCAGATATTGGTGAAGTATTTCGCTGATCCCGGTCATGGATAAATGAAGCGATCACAAGCAGCCGTAAACAAACCCAAACATGTATCTCAAACTTTGCAGACATATACAGCACCTTGTCCGGTTAGCTTCAACTGTAGTGGCTACAATCGGGCAAAATTATGATGAAACTGCCACATTGATGCTTACCGAAGTAACAAAAGCATACAGATCATAATTACTGCATATAAGTTATTCAGGAGCATTTCTAATTTGCACGGCGGCACGCAAACCAACATGCAGCAGCTGGCAACCGTGCGGTTATAACAACCACAGAGACAAACCCTTGCAATACAGGTTTTACAGACAGCGAGTACCATTACCGTGGACAGTACTAAGCATCCAAATTACAAACACGTATAAAAAGTTAGCCTCAAATGAGGTTTATGTTCACACACATTCTGTTGAATTTCCCCTGATATTAATCTTGCATATTTAGGACACAAACATTAGCAACAGTAACTTGGAAACGTTAGCCGCTGTTCTACAGCTACAATTAACAGGCCATCACGTTAAGTAGGCTTATGCCGTAAAAGCAACTTACAGCTTCCGCGTCGGTGATTCACAGACAGTCGCGACCAATACAGGCTTTATCTTCAGATATTTTACAAAGCCTGCGTTTGAGGCCAGTCGTTAGCGCTAACTATCGCTAGCAGTCCTGCTAGCCATCCGTAACACATTAGCCTCACTTACATTATTTGCTGTTATATCATTATTTACAGCTTGTGGCTCCGAGTGCTAGATCTATGCAACTGCTTTTGGTTTTAGAAGCAGCTGAGATGCTTATCTGGCATCGAATTATCCTTTATTGACAAAACTGTCTTTGGTGAAAAGCTGAGCACAAACAGCTAATGTTCCCTTTGGCCGTGGCTGTTCGCTGCCTGCAAACAAAAAAGCTACCCACTGATTTCTGGAGGCATCGTCTTTTGGAAGAGAAATAGGTGCTTTTCTTTGCATCCAATAGTAAACAGACAAGCAGCTTAGGGAGAGATACTGACAAAACTGCACCTCAAATGATCTGCTGTTCTTCTTTTGTATTTCCAAAACTGTAGATGCTACGAAGGCATAGTATGATCTGCGGTTGTTTGTGCCTGCTAGAATAGTTTTCGGTGTGGGCAAGTCCAGCGCCGTGATTAGCTCTGGCTAGGTCTGCAGAAATTGGACAGCACAACCTGACGTCAGGTATTGCCAAGATCTCATGAAGATCTCGAGACGAGCTGTTAAATATTTTTAAGGTAAATATTTGATAGGTTTTATTTCAGACATTTCAGTCCATATACATTTAACATATAAAAAAGCAAATAACACATACAAATATACATATAAAAAGACCACAGCGACATAAGATTTAAAAGAGAGAAAGTGTGCATTGCACATATAAAATTCTTTGCCACTGCTGCCGAAATCTCGAGTTTAAGAAAACACAATTGAAAATGGATTGCACAAGGGAATTGTTGCAATTAAAAACACTCATTTTAAAAACAAAAAGAATTTTCTCCTCATTTCCCCAAAAGAGTTTACAGAATGAGAAACAAAAATATTACTAGCACTGCAATGACTAGGTAGGGAAAGGATGCGTCGAAAAGTATTTTTGTAGGCTACAGTCAATTTACACAAAGTGGCCTGTTTATAATTGCACCATAGCAGCGCACCATAAATACTGCTGCAAAAGGAACGGTATAATTGGATTTTAACCTCGCTGCAACGAAGGCTGAAATTTCTAATGAGTTGGTTACCTCTCACATAGAAAGAGCGCAACTCTTTCTGTGATATTCAAATCATCCGTCCATGATTCATTCATGTAAACTCCCAAATATTTATATCTATCAACAAAAAGTAGCTGCTCACCATACAGACTAACACGAGGCACATGGAGTAATTTCATTTTACTTGACAAAACAGGTATGCACACAGTCTTTTTACAATTATATTCAATATTGTTTACATCACCAAAATGCTGGCAAACTGTCACAAGACATTGCAACCCTTTAATAGAAGGAGCAATCAGCATAAGATCATCAGCATAAGCAAGATGGTATACATATTGGCTTCCAATTTTACATCCTACGTGTAACTTGCTTAGTAACGAGCTTAGGTCATCAATATAACAATTAAACAGTTTGGGAGAAAGAATACCACCCTGTTCTACACAATTATCAATAGAAAAAGGGTCAAACAATTCTGAACCCCAGCGTATCTGACCTTTCTGAGTACCATAACATGCTACTCATAACCTGACAATAATTAAAGGCACACCTTTTGGTATCAGTTTATGGAATAATGTCCAATGATTATCCCTATCAAAAGCTTTCTTTGCATTCATGAAACATAAAAAGACATGACTACAATGAGACCTATAGTAGTTCACAGCTTCTTTTAGTGAATATAACCCCAAGTCAGTAGAGTGACCACTTTTGAATCCGAATTGGGAGTCAGAGCTCTCCAGAAATTCAGCACATCTATTAAGTAACAGAATCTCCAGCACCTTGGAAACAGTGCAGGCCAGAGCTATAGGCCTGTAATTATTGTTAGTTACTTTGTAAATCACCAGATTTGTTTTTAAGCACAGGTACAAGTATTGTATCTTTCAAGGAGCTAGGTAAAAAGCCATGTATCAGAAAGGAAATAAAACAAAAAGATAGCATAATTGTCAACCGATTACCACCATATTTCAAATTTTCAGAGCGGATATTGTCAAAACCACAAGATTTACCACTTTTCCGGCTCCCAATACCTTCAGATACTTCCTCAACAGTTATTAATTCGCAGTCTAGAGTTACATTGTTCACAGTCTCTATTACACTTCTTTTGAGTAGTGTAAGCTAATTTGTGATTAGATTTCTTGCTTCAGTATCATTTGCTTGATATTCAGGGTAAGATTGTTGTTAATGTTTTTTGAAAATGTTTGGAGGACTGACAGCAACCCCAGTTTTTCATAGTCTTTTAATATTAACCAGTTGAGCCAATAGTAGTCAAGGGCACTGTATCACCATCACTTGCAGAAGTTAGTGAGATAAATAACAAACCAGCCTTTTTAACACCAAGTTATACAGTACATCTTAGCAAGAGTGCCAATATATTTTGATCTTTTCCAATGGTAAATATAGTATAATTTTTTGGGTCACAGTGCCCAGTTCTGTTAAAGGCTGATGTAAAGGCCTCTATTCTTACCTGACATTAAAATCTGAATTGATTCTGTTAATTAGGTAATAAACTGCCTTTGATCAAGACTGGCTGCCCCTGACAGATATCTCAAAAAAAAAAAGGACCAATCAGCCATTCTGTAGGAGCTCACAGTATACCACAGGGATTCAGCTTTACCCACAAGTGGCCAGTGTGGGTTCAGGCTTTCATTCCAGTGAAACAGTTGCAGACCTGATACTACTGATCCAGGTTCCAAGCAAAGACACGAGGGGTCAATCAGCAGAACCAGCATGTAAATGCAAGGTTGGAAGGAAAGCCTGCATCCATACCAGCGCCTTGTGCCTAAGGTTGAATACCCCCACAGTATACTATTCAGCCCAAGCTGTTTTGAGTCTGTTTGTACTGATTGCATCAAAATAGATGTTTAATGCCAGAAAAGTATGCACCCAATTACACCCAGATAAACCTTGAAAATAAATGTCATCCTGGGATTTGAAGTATGATACCTTGAGCAAAAAAAAAAAAAAAAATTCTCCTTTGTACCACCTTTTCATCTTGTGCATTCAACAGCTGTATGCAACAGAAGCTAAGAGTAGAGATGATTTAACCATATTCAGGAAAGACTCATGGCCTTAATCACATATCGCTGTTATATAAGTCATTGGCTTGTGGCTCCTTGCCTCTCTGCCATGTAACTTTATGTTCACTTTGCTGTCACCTCTGAAAGTTCTTCAAAAAGCCCAAAGCTCCAGTGGCTGAAAATAAATTGCCTTCATTTGCCATTGATTTCTGCAGGCATGACGAGCGCTGGAGAGTTGTGTTTTTTCCCTTCATTGGAATCGATGATGGTTATTGGCATTTAAATGAAGATACTCCTGTCTGATGTCTCAGGAGATGTGGCGTCCTATCATGATGGATGGGTCTGCCTCTGTTTCAGAGGATGCACCTATGCAAAATGCCTGTGTGTGTGTGTGTGTGTGTGTGTGTGTGTGTGTACCTGTGTGTTTTGGTATGTTTAATTTTGAGCCATTGCGCTTACATGGCTGTTTATGTACGTGCGTGTGTGTGTGTGTTTTTGAGTGTACTTTTAAGTTGTGGTTTGAGACTTTGCTGGAGTGTTTGTGTCCCTGCTTGTGAAGGTGTTTGTGTGTATGTGAGTCCCTGCTTGTGAAGGTGTTTGTGTGTATGTGAGTCCCTGCTTGTGAAGGGGTTTGTGTGGATGTGAGTCCCTGCTTGTGAAGGTGTTTGTGTGTATGCGAGTCCCTGCTTGTGAAGGTGTTTGTCTGTATGTGAGTCCCTGCTTGTGAAGGTGTTTGTGTGTATGTGAGTCCCTGCTTGTGAAGGTGTTTGTGTGTATGTGAGTCCCTGCTTGTGAAGGTGTTTGTGTGTATGTGAGTCCCTGCTTGTGAAGGTGTTTGTGTGTATGTGAGTCCCTGCTTGTGAGGGTGTTTGTGTGTATGTGAGTCCCTGCTTGTGAAGGTGTTTGTGAGTCCCTGCTTGTGAAGGTGTTTGTGTGTATGTGTGTCCCTGCTTGTGAAGGTGTTTGTGTGTATGCGAGTCCCTGCTTGTGAAGGTGTTTGTGTGTATGTGTGTCCCTGCTTGTGAAGGTGTTTGTGTGTATGTGAGTCCCTGCTTTTGAAGGTGTTTGTGTGTATGTGAGTCCCTGCTTGTGAAGGTGTTTGTGTGTATGTGAGTCCCTGCTTGTGAAGGTGTTTGTGTGTATGTGAGTCCCTGCTTGTGAAGGTGTTTGTGTGTGTGTGTGTCCCTGCTTGTGAAGGTGTTTGTGTGTATGTGTGTCCCTGCTTGTGAGGGTGTTTGTGTGTATGTGTGTCCCTGCTTGTGAAGGTGTTTGTGTGTATGTGAGTCCCTGCTTGTGAAGGTGTTTGTGTGTATGCGAGTCCCTGCTTGTGAAGGTGTTTGTGTGTATGTGAGTCCCTGCTTGTGAAGGTGTTTGTGAGTATGTGAGTCCCTGCTTGTGAAGGTGTTTGTGTGTATGCGAGTCCCTGCTTGTGAAGGTGTTTGTGTGTATGTGAGTCCCTGCTTGTGAAGGTGTTTGTGTGTATGTGAGTCCCTGCACACGCGCTTGTCTGTGATTGTATGTGTGCATGTGTTTCTCTCAAAGCTGCCTGTGACCTCTCCACTCTAATTGTATCTGTGTGTTAGGCGGGTTCAAAAGTTACGGATTAAGCCAATATTAGATTCGGTCCTCACCTGGCTGATTAAACAGCTGCCTGTGGGAATTTGACATGACGTCTCAAAATATAGCCTCATTCAGAGCCAAAATCAGCTTGAGTGAATTATGTATGAGTCCCATCAACAACTGGAGATGTGAAAACCAGCAAAGCTTCCATGTCAGCTCGCAAAAAACAACAACTGAAAGGGGCCGCCGAAGGATCTGTCCGTCTTGGCAGGCAGGTCATTATAAAGATCGGGGTGTTTGGTATTTTGCTGGTTAATTGAGTCCTGCTGGTTGAAAATCTGTCACTTGCAGAAAAATAACTCACAATGATGCTGGTTTCTCCCCTAATTTAGCTCAGGCCCTAATCTAAAGTGTCTCTGCATTCCTTCCATTTCATAAATTATATGACATTGACATTTGCAGTGTCAAAAGATATTTGTGGAATTATATTTTTATTTTCTCAAATCTCTGCAGGGGCCTGTTCGGGGCCTGGCTATTAGCCTAAAGCCCTGGGTGTTTTTTTCTTTAGCCCAGAGTCTTTTTTACACTCAAAATACTGTGAATATGAATATGAACTTGGAGCTCATACAACTACTGAATTTTTAGCCTATATATTAAAGTTAATTTATTCCTATCCATGTTGCAGCAACACTTGAATACTTTTAAAATAAAATTTCTACCACAGCGCGAATGATGACACACAAACAGTGAGCTTTACAGACCCGGGGCATGTTCACGATCATGAGGTCAAGGTAGAACCAGTGAGTTCTTGCCCCATGTATGATTAAACTATGTTTGGTCTTGTGTAAAGGAGCGAGAGCATCTGTGAACAGTCTTGCCTTGATTTCCTAGATGGCATCCATAATTGTCAAAACTGGGGTCTACTCTTTCGCACAGCTTATTTAACAGAATTTGATGTAAACCCTGGTTGGCAGCCATGTTGGTAAATGTGCTACAACTTGAAAGAGATTCAAAACTTAGGAGTCTTTCCCTCGCGAGACCTAGTGTACGACCCTTGGATCTTGAACATGCACCTGCTGGTCCCTTTCCCATGATGATTCTAACAGTGCTGCTGAGTCAACATCACCTTGACTTTATCCTGTAAGATCGCTTGTTTTAGCTCAGTCACTCAATAAGAATTCAACATAATTAGAACATATTTAATACGATGTAAAACCCCACAAAACACTACCAAAAAACGGACATTGCCGGGGCCGGAGGCTTCTCGTGTTCTTTTTGCCTGGTGTTAACTCCAGCAACCTCCTGGCTGGTGTGATTCACAATAAAGTGGATCTATTTTCTCCTTTCAATGAATGGGGCACAAAAGCACAACAGTTACAATTAATCTGACTCCATGATACATTTAGAATACCAAATTTAGGTAATACCTTCGTTAAATACTCCAAATTAGAATTAGAATTTATAGTCTAGGGACAACATGCATGAATCTCGAGGCAGCTACGCCACTTGACTCGTCCGTGAAAACCAGTGTTACTCTACCGAGGTCCCCGGGTAATAACGCAGTCGCTGGATCTTAATTTGGTGATAGTTCTAGAGGATGGAGGAAATTATCACAATATTAGCATCTAGGCATGAACATAGTAGCACTGAGCATAAACATACCATGAACCCAGGTTTATGTACACCAAAAAGGCCCCTTAAGGGGATTGGCCAGGCACCAGCCTTTAAGCCCAAGGGCGCCCTTAAGGCCGAATCCCCAGGATCGGTACTACATAAACCCATTAGGGGTAGACCATAATTTGCAATCCAACTTAAAACCCATCACTACCTACAAACATCAGCTAGCTAGTCTGGAATGGTAAGGAATCGCCCCCTAAGTAGCAGTCATAACATGGCTAGAAAGAATAAAAGGATTAAGAGTCACTGAGACGACGCAAGCTTAAAGGTATGACAATAATTTATTCACCAGTTAGGCATGAGCTTAGATCAAACAAATCAACGTTAAGCTAATTACAAGTTACACACAATTTAGAAAGAGAGGATAAAGTCACCTGGAGGAAAAGCTACTCACGCAGCAATCACACAGGAAATTCAAATTGTGAGGCTTCCATAATTCAGAGACTACTCACGCCCTTAATGGGCAGCGAGGAATCGGATACGATTCTCCCAGAATGGATAATTTCTCTTTCCTTTAAGCCAAACCACATCTTTGATCCAGGCGGCATGGCCATAAACAACTGGAAGGGGGAGTCGAATCTGGTTTTTGGGTTTCCACCATTTAGAGGAGGTGATAAAACAATCTAGCAGAGAGAGGGAGAATAGGGTGATTAATCAAGTGAATTCTGACCAATTTTCAGGAGTTTCCAAAAGGGGATGAAATATAATTTCAGTGGGAATGAAACCTAATCCATTCAACTCCTTGGATTCCCCCGAGAATAACAAGACCAAACATGATATGAATATGTACTAATATTATGCAGTTGTCATGAAAAAGCCTTAAGATGAATTAGTATAGAGGTAAATAGGGCTTTAAATATATAAGTGATTTCTTAGCAGGATATTGAACATATGAACAAATTATGAAGTCCCCAGAAGTGTAGATTATTTTAAACAGATTAATATAACTGGACTTTTACTTCATTGGGGACAGTGATATGACTCCCCCCGGGGCATTATGTCAACTAATGGACCTCTGTTTCGACATCAAACGTGCCGATGCTGTATCTGACGGAAAAGTGCAATTTCGGTTTCGCCTGACCAGGGCGCCTTGTTCAAGTCATAAATGAAATGATGTTTGGCAATCTTCAAGCGCTTGCTCCTGTGTCTCCTGGTCAGAAAATGAAAGGAACGGGCTTAGACTCCAAGTGCAGTTCAGCATCGGCAGGGCGTTAATTGGGATTCACCAAGCTCATTCACCAAGTGGGAAGGCTGTTGATGGAGTACTCGACCTAGGGTAGTTGTTCGCTCCAGTCCCCCTGATCTCTGGAAGTGAGGCACCGAAGGACACTCTCCATCTTCTGGTTGACCCTGTCTGTCTGTCCATTGCTCTGGGGATGAAATTCGGAGGTTAGACTGACCATTATCCCCAGGGCTTGACAAAAAGCTCTCCAGACTTGTGAGATGAATTGAAGGCCACGGTCGGAGACAATGTCAGAAGGGATGCCGTGAATTCTAATTATGTGTCGGGTGAGAAGGTCCGCAGTCTCTCTGGGAGAGGGAAGCTTGGGCAGCGGAACGAGATGTACTGCCTTAGAGAAGCGGTCAACAATGGTCAGGATGACGGTCTTACCTCTGGAGGGCGGAAGGCCAGTCACAAAATCCACAGCGATATTTGCCCAAGGTCTGGAAGGTACTGGAAGCGGCTGCAGGAGACCAGCTGGAGCAGTGTGGGTGGCCTTGTTTTGGGCACAGACCGGACAAGCAGTCGTAAGATTTTTGACATCTCTCCGGACTGTTGGCCACCAGAACCTGCGAGTTAGCATGGCTAAGGTCCGGTTAGCACCAGGATGGCAGGTGAGACGGGAAGAATGGGCCCACTGGAGAACTTCGGTCCGGAGGTCGTCTGGAATGAAGAGGCAGCTCTTAGGACAGTTATTTGGTGGGCCCCAGAAGGTTGTGACCTTCTGACTCGGTCCTCTAACTCCCAAACTAATGATCCCACCACAACACGACTGGGTAATATGGTCTGAGGTTCTTTGGGAGGTGCGTCTGGCGAGAATTTACGTGACAGTGCATCAGGTTTCTTATTCTGGGAGCCTGGGTGATAAGCTAAAGAAAAGTTGAATCTGTCAAAGAACAGTGACCAACGAGATTGGCGGGAATTCAATCTCTTAGCTGTAAGGAGGTACTCCAGATTTTTGTGGTCAGTCCAGACTTGGAATGGAACCTTAGCCCCCTCTAACCAGTGACGCCATTCAACTAATGCTAACTTCACCGCCAGTAACTCCCGATTTCCGATGTCATAGTTACTCTCAGCTGGGCTGAGTCTGCGGGAGAAGAAGGCACAGGGGTGTAACTTGTTGTCATTTTCATTGCGCTGTGACAGAACTGCCCCCACGCCGGTGTTAGAGGCATCTACCTCGACAAGGAACTGCTTCTCAGGATCTGGCTGTTGGAGAACAGGAGCAGTGGTGAACCTCTGCTTAAGTTCCTGAAAAGCCTTCTCCGCCGATGGGGTCCACACAAAGGGAACTTTGGGGGAAGTCAGAGAAGTCAGTGGAGCAGCAACGGTACTGTAATTACGAATAAATCGACGGTAAAAGTTGGCAAACCCTAAGAAACACTGTAGTTCCTCGCGTGTAGTGGGGGTAGCCCAATCCTTAACCGCCTTCACCTTTTTTTGGTCCATTAGGATGCCCCCTGGAGTGACCACAAATCCGAGGAAAGGGACTGTGTCCAAGTGGAATTCACACTTCTCTGCCTAGGCGTAGAGTTGGTTCTCCAGGAGGCGCTGCAGTACTGCACGAACATGACGTAGGTGTTCTTCCTTGGAACGAGGGAAAATTAATATATCGTCCAGGTACACAAAAACAAATTGATTAATCATGTCATGCAGGATATCATTAACGAGATTCTGGAAGACAGCGGGAGCGTTAGCCAGGCCAAACGGCATAACCAGGTACTTGTAGTACCCCCTAGCGGTGTTGAACGCTGTCTTCCATTCATCCCCTTCCTTAATTCTGACTAGGTGGTAGGCGTTGCGTAGGTCAAGTTTGGTGAAAATAGTGGCCCCTTGCAACAACTCAAAAGCAGAATTAAGAATTAAGGGAAGGGGGTATCGGTTCTTGATGGTGATATTATTAAGGCCCCCTTAGTCAAGACATGGCCTGAGAGATCCGTCCTTCTTGCCAAAGAAGAAGAAGCCGGCACCAGCGGGAGAGGAAGAGGGAAGGATGATTCCAGCAGCCAGTGATCCACATATCTCTCCATAGCCTCCTGCTCGGGTCGAGACAGGGAATAGAGGCCCCCTTTAGGGGGTGCTGTGCCAGGTTGGAGATCGATGGCGCAGTCATACGGTCTGTGATGGGGCAGAGACAGGGCACAAGACTTTGAGAAGACTTCGGATAGGTCGTGGTACTCACTGTAGTACTCAAATCCGGGGAGTATGGAGGCTCACTGGATCCTCCTTCGGTCTGCTTGACAGGAGCCTTGCGGAGGCAGGAACACAGGCAGTGAGTACTCCACTCAGCCACCTGCCCAGTCCTCTAGTTGATGGTGGACTTGTGTAGTTTCAACCAAGGGAGGCCCAGGACGATGGGAGCAGAGGAGGAGGTGATGACGTGGAACCGGATTTATTCTTGATGGTTGCCAGAGACAAGGAGTGTGAGTGGGGGCGTAACCAGGGTTACCTGACCTAGCGGCTGCCCACAAAGACCCAGCGCTTGGAATGGAGTAGGTAGTTTCTGGAGCTGGAGCTGGAGCTGGTTGCACCGGTTGGCGTCAATCAGATTGATGTCTGAGCCCGAATCCAACAAAACATCAGTAACTACTGATCGCTTATCAACAAGTGGGGTAACAGGTACCAGCTTACGTAACTCATTGTTATCCTGAGTCAGCTTTCCGATCCTCCCACTCACTCCTTCCTTCTTCAGTAGGGGGCAGCACTGGATACGATGGCCCCCCTGACCACAGTACAGGCATGCCCCTGTGCGTAGTCTCCTAGCCCGCTCTTGTGGCGATAAACGGCAGCGGTCGACCTGCATGGGTTCCCCCGACTTCCGGGGCTCGCTGGTCTCCTGGATAGGAGAGTCGCCCGGAGGAGAACGAAAGTTGCCACGCTGGCCTGACCGTTGGGGCTCTGAATGGCTCCGACGCTCCCTCTTACGCTATTGGATCCGGGAATCGATCTGGATGGCCACTCTTATGATTCCCTGCAGGTCAGGTGGAAGTTCGCGGGACACCAACTCATCCTTTATGTTCTCTGCCAGCCCCCCATAGAACACATCAAACCGGGCGTCTTCGCTCTAGTGAGTGGAGGCGGCCAAGGATGGAATTGGATGGCATAATCGGAGACGCTGCAGCCAGCTTGTCGTAAACTCAGTAGTGCACTTCCTGCCTCTCACCCCTAGTAGGACCGGTCAAACACCTCCCTCATCTCCACCATGAATTCTTTAATGGTGCAGGGGTGGCCAGCGTCCCACATAGAGGTTCCCCAGTCCCTTGCTCTACCGGTCAGGAGAGTGATGATGTAGGCCACTCTGGAACGTGAGGTAGGGAAGGTTAGGGGCTGTAGCTCGAATATGATGGAGCACTGGAACAGAAATGCCTTGCAGGTGGTGGGGTCTCCGTCATACTCCCGCAGGGGAGTAAGACGTGGCTCCCAAATGGGAGCTGCCTCTGCCGGCGCGACTGCAGGACTGGGAAAGGTGGGACCCAGAGTGAGACGCAGTAGGGTAGCTCTCATCTCCTGCAAGTCGCGATGCTGCTGCTGAATGACGACCTCTTGTTGTTGACTAAGGCGCTGCAATTCAGCAGTATCCGCTGGAGTCTGTACTGGTCAACTTGTACTGAAAGGAACGGGCTTAGACTCCAAGTGCAGTTCAGCATCGGTAGGGCGATTCACCAAGCTCATGGTCAAGGACAGAAATGGATCAATAGCCAGGCAAACAGAGTAATGCAGAATAGTCAGAATCAAAGTCAGGGGACAAGCAAGTAGTTCAGTAACCAGAGAATCAATCCGCACAAAGACAGTAACAAAGGGGCTGAGCTTAGGGAGTGGAAGGGGAAGGTAAAAGGGAGTTGGATGGGATAAGGGAGACCAAAGGAGAAACTAAACAGTTGGGTACAAAATGGGACTAAGGGAGAACAGATTACTAATCAATTAGCCAGCAGTCAAACAACGTAATACAAACAATCAATAACATGACTTACGGGAGATATAACCAGAAACGAGCAATCAACAATCGAAACCAGAAAAGCGCAGAAACGAGACTTAACCAAGACGAGCTATGGGAAGAAACGAGTCGACAAGAAGCTGAGGAAAAGTGGGCCTTTTAAACACACAAAAAATTGGGCCTTAATCCCTCTCTTCTCTCCGTCCTTCATCCATCTCTTCTCCTCTACCACCCCTAATCCCTCTCTTCTCTCCGTCCTTCATCCCTCTCTTCTCCTCTACCACCCTTAATCCCTCTCTTCTCTCTGTCCTTCATCCCTCTCTTCTCCACTACCACCCTTAATCCCTCTCTTCTCTCTCCTTCATCCATCTCTACTCCTCTACCACCCTTAATCCCTCTCTTCTCTCCGTCCTTCATCCATCTCTTCTCCACTACCACCCTTAATCCCTCTCTTCTCTCCGTCCTTCATCCCTCTCTTCTCCTCTACCACCCTTAATCCATCTCTTCTCTCTGTCCTTCATCCATCTCTTCTCCTCTACCACCCTTAATCCCTCTCTTCTCTCCGTCCTTCATCCATCTCTTCTCCTCTACCACCCTTAATCCCTCTCTTCTCTCCGTCCTTCATCCATCTCTTCTCCACTACCACCCTTAATTCCTCTCTTCTCTCCGTCCTTCATCCATCTCTTCTCCTCTACCACCCTTAATCCCTCTCTTCTCTCCGTCCTTCATCCATCTCTTCTCCACTACCACCCTTAATCCCTCTCTTCTCTCCATCCTTCATCCATCTCTCCCCCTCTATCACCCTTAATCCCTCTCTTCTCTCCGTCCTTCATCCACCTCTTCTTCACTACCACACTTAATCCCTCTCTTCTCTCCGTCCTTCATCCATCTCTTCTCCAATACCACCCTATATCCCTCTCTTCTCTCTGTCCTTCATCCATCTCTTCTCCTCTACCACCCTTAATCCCTCTCTTCTCTCCATCCTTCATCCCTCTCTTCTCCTCTACCACCCTTAATCCCTCTCTTCTCTCTGTCCTTCATCCATCTCTTCTCCTCTACCACCTTTAATCCCTCTCTTCTCTCTGTCCTTCATCCATCTCTTCTCCTCTACCACCCTTAATCCCACTCTTCTCTCTGTCCTTCATCCATCTCTTCTCCTCTACCACCCTTAATCCCTCTCTTTTTTCGGTCCTTCCCTCAACCGCTCTACCCTTCCCCCTTTTTCAGCCGTTCATCCCATTATTTCTTCCTCCGCCACCTCTTTCTCTTCTCCCTCCTTTTTGTAGTCCAAAATTAAAGGTGTTTCAGTGACCATCCTAGATACATAGGTCTGCAAATGCTAGTAAAATGTTCCCAACACATTCGGACACGACTCACGTTTCACAGTCTTCAGAAATATACCCCAGCATCTGTGGTTACTGCTGCAGAGGGCATCTTAACCCAGGCTCAGATCTTGAAGGGCCATGGAACACCGGCTTCTCTCATTGGCTCTCACTGGACTTGTTTGATCCCTTTCATGTTTACATTGGACGAATCCCCTCAAGGAATTATTGTGTAAAATGTATCAGTTAGGAAACTAATTGAAAATAAGGTGTAAAAGCTAATTTAAGCAGTAGACAGGGTAACCCTACACAGATAATTCAGTGAAATTGTACTTCCAGACCTGTGGAGGATTAAGAGACAGTAATGTACTAATGCATTGCAATCGCACTCATTCACCAAAACGGTGTTTTTTCTTTCTAGCTGATTTTGTTGTTAATATCATTTGCTGACAGCTCTTGTTTGCTTTAAAAAACTGCTCATAGGCAGTGATGGGCAATTATACATGGAAAATTTGCATTGCTACAAAATGCAAGAAAAAAAACCCCAGAGTGTTTTTAATAAAATTTAATCAAAATGGAGTAGAAAGGCTGTGCTTTTCAAATGGCACTGAGGTTGGAATTATAGTTAATAAAAGGGCAAAATCCAGTATTAAATGTGTAAATATACAGAATCATAAAAGTGAATAGCAGGCTACCGCTACCATGTTGACTTTACTTAGATTTTATTTCGAGCGAACAACGCGTTTCGCCTGTAGCGACATCTGGTTCACTCATGTGATTATGATTCTATCTATAATCCTGCAACCTACCAGCACCTGTTTTGAGGCTGCATGGATATTTGGATGTAAATATACGGACCAGAGAGTCTGTAAATATTAGGATAAGTGCTTTTTTTGCATGAGGTGAGAAGCTGTCAGATTTAATTTGCCAGTATTTAAATCCACATGGCGTAAACCAGGTAAAGTTTTGCATTATATTGCTTATTTGTCTGCCAATTTTATCAAAGGCAGCTTACAGTAGATTAGGCCTAGCAGGAGCCAATCAGAGCAATGTGGCACTTTGGGTTTAAGAGCCTTACTCAAGGACCCAGTAGCTGCACTGACATTCATGTGGCTACATTTAGACCTGAACAACAAGTCCCAGGCAAACAGAGTCGGCACTAGAGTACAAACCACCCGGCATATTCAGGTTTTTTTGTTAATTGACACAGTCCAAATGATTATGGATGGCGCTGTGCTCTACAAATGCATATCAGAAGCACGGAGACTTCAGACCATCCCTGCTCATAGGTCCACCTGAGACAGACCACCTGTCCCGAAATGAGACAATATTGTAGGTGACTGGGCTGTTTAAGGGAAATTTTTAGAGGGCACTTTGTGAGAGACATTTGTATTCAGGCAGAGAGAAAGATCTTTCCGGAAGTTTCTCAGGCAGACGGCTGGTTCTGTGTAATCTACTTATGTGCATGGACGCCAAGCTTTTGTGATTCCATAGAGGCTTGCACAATCTCCTTTCTGAGCATGACCGTCCCCTGTCAAGGTGAGGGGACCACTGGATTCTTCATTTCTATGAAACTGACCGGAGAATGTGAGCAGAATGCAATGTACAATGTTCAGTGTTCAATGAATTCTAATAGACTACATATGTTCCAGCTCAAGTCCGCTGCATAGGGCTATTTCTTACTCTGAATACAGTGCATTAAATTGGCCAGCGCTAATTTGACTTTAGCAAAGGGTACCTATGGGTCTGACTACGAAAGCAAGAGTTACTTGTAATTTGACAAGTTCAGTCAAAGCAGCTGAAAAAAATGTGCCAAATGTGTCGCACGCAATATGTGAATCAGAATCTACAAATATTTATCTCACAGGAAAAAAAAAATCACAGACAAAGCATTAATCAGGCACATTTTGTTAATATTAAGTATTTTATGTTGTTCTCTTGACACACTATAAGAATACATGCACTTACACTGAGCTTCGATTTCTGATATTTAAATCTAATACAATTACTTTTACTTTTTCAAATAAATCCTCCAGATGTGCTATGTTTACACCATCCAATCGTTTCTGGCAGTATGGTGCATAATTTAGCATTTTATTGGCTTCAACCCCTGTTCTGAGACAACGAATGAAGCTTCAGGCATCTTTTTTTAGTTTTACTACTTTTTTATATTTATTAGAACACACTTTATTTCCATCGATTTGCACAGCTTGTCAGCACACGGTTTATTAGCATTCATTCTTTCAGGCAAGAGATTTGAAACCCCTGAGTTAGGGTCAGCAGAGGTAGCAACATAGTTTCATCCAATCATTTTTTGTTTCTGGGAAGCTGCCGACTGTGCCAGTAAGTATGGGGCAAGAGATGAGGATTGAAGCTGGATAGTTCACCAATCCACCATGAAGCACTAGCATCATTCACACACATTCATATTTAAGGTATTTAGTCACTAGTCAGTCACGCACACAAGTGTTTGAACTTTGAAACCCATGTGGACATGAACACAACATGAAGAATGACCCAGAACAGGATCCAAACCCGGAACGTTCCGGTTGTAAGGAGGTAAGTGTTGCTGCACCACACTGGAGCCAAGCTATGGACCAGCGAATTCCAAGCAGCTCTCCCTGATACACTTCTCTGTAGTAATATGATTTGGTAACATTTACAATAACGACACATGAAATTAACATTGTTAATGCTGATTACTGCATTAAGTTAACAGTCAATTAACAGTTAATTAAAGTGTCTAGTAATAATTTACTAATGGCGCTAATCTTAACTAAAGTATTAATCTATACATTATTGATAAGCTTAATAGCTTGAACTGTTACTTAAGAGATACCTACAGCATGTTTTCATCTTAACAACAAAAGTGAAAATTACCATTAATAAATGGTTAACTATGTCATAATGCTTATTCAGAATGCTGATATATTAAATAACAGTTAATTAGCCAATATTTATCGCAAATTACTGCATTAACTAATGTTAATGTACCCTTGATGTAAAGTCTTACCAATAATACTACTCCATTCAAACTCTCAGTCGGTGAAGTTCCTGACCATCTTAAGTCTGGATTGTGACGGCAGTGCTTGAGTCTCTGACTGTAAGAGCATTGAACAATTGTTGGAGGTTGATACAGAGATCTGGGGCGCAGAGATCTGGTAAAGGCAGCAGAATTTGCTTGGATGTTCAGAAGATCATGAAAACTAGAAAATCTTCAAATGGCGAGAATTCTGTGGAGTGGACCATCCGTTAGAAGATGCACAATTAATGCCCAGTTGTACGTGTTGCCTAGCACATGTGGAAGTAAATGGTTGCCAACATTTATAACAAAGGTGTATTCTTCACTCATCTATTAATCAAACATTTTCAGAAAAAAATTGGCACTTAGATAATAACTCTCATTTTTGATACAAAGCCTTGGTTTTGACAGGGGCAGGGTAATTGTGAAAACAAAATTATACAGGTCGTGGAAAACAGGAATTATGATATGTCCATGTACTCATTTCACGGATGATCGAACAGTATCCTAGCTGGGCGATTTTGGAATGAACGTATTTTAATAATGGAAAGCCGCCTGGTTTTTAATTGGACATTATTAAACTGACATATCAATCTCCAAGTGAAAAACCCATTCCATGTAAATTATAATTGAAACGTCCTGTTTTTCCCGCAGTCGCCCAACATCACTCCCAGCGTCGGCTCACACCTCGCCACGCTGCATTTGTTTATTTTTGTTGCAGTTCATATCGGCACAATTTCTTTTTTTTTTTTTTCCATTTTTTTGAGGGCAAATTAATTCATTTGTCAAAAGGTTTAAGGGGAAAACATGGAATTGAAACAACATCGGATGGCATTTCTTAAATAAATTCTGAATTCATACCTGCTAAAATGAGTGGCAGTGTAATACGTAAAATCTTACCATGTAAAAGACTGCAAATTCATTTCAAATACTACTTTATGGTTCATTCAGTTCCACTCAGCGGAGACAACATTGAAAACCCTTTTTCCCTGTTTTTTTTTTTTTTTTTTTGAGCGCAGAGTTGCGTTGTGAGAATTTCATCCCTAATACTCATTTAACATCATCTCAAAAATCATCAGCATTATATGAATCATATCATCACCATCATCATTATATTCATCATAACTATCATGATTACCATAATTGCCATTGCTATGATCCTTCACTGTTGTCATCACCATCATTGTCACTCATTGTCTCCGGTGCTTTAGGGGTCTGATATATATAAAAGTCCCTGCGTGTCCCCGGATAAACAAAAGATGAGTTAAAAAAAAATCCAGTTATTCTCAGAAAACATAATAAAAAAAAAAAAGAACAACATTTTAATCCCTTACACTAGAGCTGCATAGACAGCAGAGTTAAAAGTCCCAACAGAAGTGCAAAGGGACTCCATTCCCTGCTTTTCGGTCTCCGACAGTGAGAAAGGACCATCAACAAGAATAAGTAATGTATGGCATGACTCACAAGAACGGGTTCTCTCTTCATAAAGCTTTTAAAAAAACATACAGTTCCAATGACGGCAAAATATGCTGTTTTATAAATCACAAGTTTGCTGTGTCTTTATAGTCTCTTCTTTAATTAATGCGATTGAAGCACATTAGTCTTTGCCAAGGGAAAAAAAAAACATTAATTGATGCAAAGGTCAGTGCTCTGTAACAAAACAAAATACAACAGGGACTAGAGCAGGCCATTCAGCCTGAGTGCTCCCAATTAACGTGTTTGTATGTGTTGTGTGTATTGTTGTGTGTTTCTGTGTAAGAAAGAGGGCTTCAGTTTGATCTTTCAAAAGGCTCTCTGTTGGAGCTCTCCATCATGTTTCTCATATTAAATTCTCAGCGAGCCACCAAGTTTAGAGGTCAAACAGAATGAGACCGGGTGTATGTCCACTCAACTATAAACTGTGTATTAAGACTACATGCTTTGAAACTGCTCAAAATTATTTCTGTTTATATTAAATTGCTTGCATGAGACTTTCTGCTTTGGCAACGTTTGGCAAACGTCATACTAATAAAGCCAATTGAATTAAATTGAATTGTGAAAGGTGGGAGAGACAGGGAGAGGGAGAGCTACGGAGAGGGGGGGGAATAGTATGTATTAGGTTTACAGTTCTCATCGCAGTTGCTCAGGGAACCTTCATCTCTCTTGAGGTGCCCCTTGACCCCACTGTCCCCACAGGTCTATGTCACTCAGTTCACCTTTAGGAAATTAATTTACTAACTCCCTCATTGCTCAAGCTCTCTCCGTCTTTCTCTCACGTTGTCTCACTCTCTTACTGCAGCATTAACTTGCACCTTCAGCTGCTACTCTTCCCAACTTCTCTCTCTCTTTCTCCCTTCCTAAATATCATATTCTTTCTTTCTCTTTCCCTCCTTCTTGCTCTCTCTCTCTTTCTCTCTTTATTTAATTCACTGGTCTCTTACCCATTTGTGCAAAATAGCATAATGCCAATTTTTTTAAATCTGTAATGCATGAGCCTATTTAGGCTTTATAACTCAATATTTGTGTCACAGAGATTGTGGAAAATTATTCCAGTGAAGCAAGACATTTGGAAATTCAATGACAGAATTGTTTAGGAGCTAAATTTTAGAATTCACGGACGCCGGCGTCTATATCTGTGCAAAGGGGTTAAGGTAGAGTCTGATCATCCACTTTTCATTCCCTCTGCTATTATGTCTTTCCCATCTTGTTGATTCTCTTTCTCAAACAAATGAACTCACCACTACAGCAGGCACCTCTCTTTTTCTTCTAATCTGATCTCTCATTCCTGTTATTCTATCATTCTCTACCCCATTTTCCTCCCTCTTTCTATCACCCTTTCAATTTTGAGCCAAAAATCAAATGTGGTAATTGACAGATTCCATGGCTTTCTTTCTGTTTTTAGTATCATATCATTCCTATTTTTACCAAAATAACCATATTCTCTAGTTGATCAGATGGTCTTAAACATTAATCTTGTGAGTCCCAAGTTAATGGGATATCATAGGAAATAAATAATTCCCGTCCTCATAAAGTGATCCTTCTGGGTGCTTTCTAAAGTTCAGTGTCATTCCCTGATATTTTGAGGCTAAATCCATGGCTAAGGTTTGTCACATCACTGATAAGAAGCAAGATGTTAAAGCCCAGCATCCTTATATCAATGTCATAAGTAATCCTCTGATTAATTCACCGAGATGTTTGACAGAATAGTTTTTGAATGGATTGCAGGAATAACAGAGACACCTAGTGGACATGTACAGAAAGACTAATTTCGAATGATAGAATGATTCACTTCGCTCTCCCCTCTCGTCTGGATCAGTATAGTTAAATGCAGAGAAAATCATCACCAGAATCTTATGCTAAATCTGTAGGGGGGAAAATTCTAATGCTTGAGACAGCTGTTCACCCTTCAGTTCCATTAATTATGCATTTGAAGAAAATGGAAGCCTCCCTACCCTGGACATTCCCAACCTGTACTAATTTTCTATATCAGCTGAATTTTCAACTCTCCTAGCCATTCATTTACATCCCCAATTCCGAAATAGTTGGGACGAAGTGTAAATTGTGAATAAAATCAAAATGCAATGACTTTCAGATCACAAGCCAATATGTTATTTACAATTGAACATACATAATATTTCAAATGTTGAAACTGAGACAATTTACATTTTTATCCACAAAATTAGCTCCTTTCAAATTTTCTGGCTGCATTAGGTCTCAAAAAAGTTGGGACCCAGGCAAAAAAAAAAAAAAGCTGAGAAAGCAATTAATATAGAAGAGAATCAGCTGAAAGAACATTTAGCAAGTAATTAAGTTAACTGGCATCAGGTGTGTAACATGATTGGCTATAAAAGGGATGTTTGAGAGAGGCTGAGTCTCTCAGAAGTAAAGATGGCCAGAGGCTCTCCAACCTGTGAAGGCTTGCATGAAATAACTGTGGAATACTTCAAAAACAATGTTCCTCAACGTCTGATTGCAAAGGCTTTGAAGGTCTCATCATCAACAGTGCATAACATCATCAAAAGATTCAGAGAAACTGGAAAAATCTCTGTGCGTAAGGGATGAGGCCAAAGTCTTTACTGGATGCCCCTGATCTTTTGGCCCTCAGATGCCACTGCATCATTCATTAGCATGATTCTGTCATTGACATTACTAAATGGGCCCAGGAATACATCAAGAAACCACTGTCTGTAAACACAGTCCGCCATGCTATCCACAGATGCCATCTAAAACTCTATCATGCAAAAAGGAAGCCATTGTTCAGCATGATCCTGAGGCACCGCCATGTTGTGTGGGCCAAGGCTCATTTAAAATAGACTGTAGCAAAATAGCAAAGCGTCCTGTGGTCAGACGAGTCAAAATTTGACATTCTTGTTGGAAATCATGGGCGTCGTGTCCTCCGGGCTAAAGAGGAGAAAGATCACCCCTCCTGTTATCAGCGTTCAGTTCAAAAGCCGGCATCACTGATGGTATGAGGATGCATTAGTGCATATTGCGTGGTACACTTGCATGTTTAAATAACACCATGAATGCTGAAAGGTAAATAAAGGTTTTAGAGCAACATCTGCTCCCCTCCAGAGACATCTATTCCTGGGAAGGCCTTGTGTATTTCAGCAGGACGATGCAAAACCACAAACTGCGGCTATTACAACAGCATGGCTTCGTAGTAGAAGAGTCCATGTGCTGAACTGGCCTGCCTGCAGTCCTGATCTTTCACGGATTGAGAACATTTGGTAAAGAATTAAACAAAAAGTCCATCAAAGGCGACCCAAAACTCTCCATCAGCTGGAAGCCTGTATTAAACAAGAGTGGGATCAAATTCCAATGGCTAAACTGAAGAAACTAGTCTTCTCAATGCCCAGATGCCTCCACTCTGTGTTAGAAAGAAGAGGGGATGTTACACCATGGTAAACAGGGCCCTGTCCCAACTTTTTTGAGACGTATAGCAGCCATAAAATTTTCAATGAACTCATTTTGTGGATAAAATTGTAAAGTTTCTCAGTTTCAACATTTGCTATATTATCTCTGTTCTTTTGTGAATAAAATACTGGTTGGTGTGATTTGAAAGCCATTGAATTCTAATTTTATTCACAATTTACGCTTTGTCCCAATTATTTGGGAATTGGGGTTGTATATGTTCTTATACTCTGGATGAGCTCAATGGTTTATTCCCTTCATTATGCGTTCTTATGTTCTTATTTTCCAGATGGGCTTAATGGCCAATTCCCCTCATTATATATTCTCACGCTCTCATGCTCAAGATGGGCTAAATGGTCAATTTGTGGGATCAGAATTAAATTCACAAACTGTGCTGCCGTTGGCGCTACTGCTATTCTCCCCACATCCTTGGTTGACCTGCTGGAGATTACAGGAGGTCACTTCTCTGTGTCGAAATGTGCACTTCCTTAAACACAGGAACTTAAGGGCACAAGATAACAATGAGCAGCAGGAAACAGGTGAGAGAGGGAGAGAGAGAGAGAGGGAGCACACAGGGAGGAGTGAGAGACGGAGAGATGGAGAGAGAGAGAGAGAGAGAGGGAGCACACAGGGAGGAGTGAGAGACGGAGAGATGGAGAGAGAGAGAGAGAGAGAGGGAGCACACAGGGAGGGAGAAGCAGAAAACAATTATTGAGAATGAAAACCGATTAGGAGAAATGAAGGAGATACTAAAGAGATTGTAGGGGAAGCGATTAAAGAAAAGACTCAGGACATGGCACTTCCTTTCTCATTGTGTATGCTGTTTAAGTATGTTTATGTGTATTTTTTATGTTCTAGATGGGTTAAATGGTCAATTATTCTTATTACACTGGCACATCCTAATGTCTTCATTTTCAAGATGGGTTGACTCTCTTCATTATGTGGTCTTTTCTTCTAAATGGGCAAAATAGCCTTTTCCTCTCAGTATGTTCTAGATGAGGTAAATGGTCTATTTTCCACATTATGTATTCTTATGTTCTGATGTTCTAGATTAGCTGAATGGCCTGCTCTCTCATAGTATATCTTCATGTTCTTATGTTCTAGGTGGGCCTGATTGTCCTGTTCTTCTAATAATGAAACAGCTAATCTGCCGCATCTAGAAGTTGTTGAATCTGATTAATTCAGATTCTCAATTCACTCCTGTTATTTTTTTCGTTCTTTTCTTTGATACAGCAGAGGGACGACAGCAGAAGCTGTAACGAGCTCTTATCTACGCTGGGATTACTGAGAATTGCCAGAATAAGTGCGAGGTCTTGTCTGGCAGTCAGGAATAATCAGCTGGGTAATATACAGGTGTCTGTGCAACATTAACAGGAGTTTTCCATCAGGATCATAATCAGGACCTAGCTTGGGGAGAGAATATTGATGATGATAATTGGCAATTTATCAGCACCCGTGTCTCTGAGCAGTTTCTCTTTGAACATGGACAGTACCAGCATGGTGCCCATATGAATTCTCATTAAGGTGATTAAAAACTGCTCATCTCCCCTGATGTGACAGGTTTATCAGCATTTTTGTTCTCAAGGTGACCTTTTAATATCAAAAGGTTGCTGAGGTACAACAAACAGCAGGGAAGATGCAAACCCCACACATTTACTCAAATGCGCAGACACACGCACACATACACACAGAAACACCCACATGCAAACACACGCACTCACACACACACACACACACAACACACACAACACACACATACAGATACACACACATGCACTCAAATACACACTCATGCACGAATGTGCATGCATAGCACATGCCCAAATACTCACAAATGCGTACACAGACAAACTTGTACACACACACGCAAGCATTCACACGTGGACATACACTCACAAATATTGCTACTAATGTATGCAGATACATACCCCTACATACAAACACAAATGTGCATTACATTTACTTGCAAATATTGACGTAAGCATTCTGCACAAATATACATGTGCTCAATAACCACATATGCTCACACAGAAACAGACATGCATGCATGAGAACATAAACCTTCCAGAGAGGCGATTTAATTGTGGGGAGGGGGGTAACTTTGTTTTGGGCTTCAACATCCCCTCCATGTCTGAGTAAAAGCTACAGCACTGCTGACCCGTTTGTCACTGCACTCGTTCCTGTCGTGCCTCATTCAGCAGTTCAGACAAAGGAGGCGGTGAGACATCACTCATGGTTTCCTTCCAATGGGGGCAGTTACTTATGCTCACCTAAGCAGAAAAAACAAAAAACACAGGGCTTCAATCACAAGGCTGGGGACACATCACTGAGGACATGTTAAATATTTGGCAGAGACAAGGTTGTGTTAGGGTTGGGCTAAGCTGGTACTGAGATATTTTAAGCACATGGGTTGTGCTAGGCTTTGGTGAGGGCTATGCTGGGGCTGCCAGATCACTTGGATGTCTGATGCATCTTTACTGAAACCCCATTGACATACTGAGAATATAGACATTTTAAAAATAAAAATTAATGTCAGACTTAATGACAGAATTAATGACAGACTACCAGCACTGATTTGAATTTGAGGATATTTTCGTACAATTTGAACATTTAAGTTGCATATTGTTGTCTCTGTACCTGCCCCTCCCCCTTTTCACAACTCTAGTTAGTCTCAATGGAGCCTTTAGTAAGGGAGTGGAATAAAGAGGAATACAATCCTAACGGTAAGATAGATTTAAAATTCAAATGTGTCAGTTCCATGTATGTCAATGAGGTTTCAGTGAAGTATCCACACACTTTTGGCTGTTGTGTATATTTCCAGCTTTTCTTCTCAACCAGACAATACAATGTTCAGTCTAAGCAACTGGAAAATCTCACTGTCCATCCTTGCAAAAAAAAAGTCTGCATCAGCACTGCAGGGTAAATAGAGTTGGTCGTGAGTATATGTGTCTCCTCGTGGCTGCTCATGTGCAAGTGTGTTTGCGTTTCAATGTGTGTGAAAGGTTTGTGAGACCGCGTGCATCCCTCCCTTTGAGCACTCGAGTACGTGAGTGTGTGCACCCCGCTGATCCACTGAACTAAACAACATGTGAGGTTTTCATAAGGAGGCTCCAGAGATGGCTCTTACAGCAGCTGTTTAACACTTCAGTGCAATATTGTCACAGACATGTGGGAGGTACCGCTATCAGTTCAAGTTCTGGGACCCAGTTCTGACATCAGAGATAATGAGGACCTTGGAGCATTGACTGTTCTGTGGAAGGAGAAATGGTGCATCATGGGAGAGGTGGTGGATGAGAAAGTCAGACAGGGTCGATACCACTGATGATGTGTGACTGAAAAGGTGTGATTACGGGCAGTGCCCCATAAGCTGTGATTCAACCGTGATAAAACAGCACCTGGGTATGCTTGTCTTGTCCTACTTGAGCATTATCACGATATCCTGTCACACAGTGCATTCTTGTGATGTTGAGCCAAGCTCATGCATTACCACAATTTCTTGTCAGTTTCATCCATTAGCATGATATCCTGCTGCGCTCAGGTATGAGCATGTTAACCTGCCACACTTATAAACTGGCACAATGTGTAACGTGTCTGGTGTAGGTGGAGAATTAGCGGCATGTGGCTAGGACCAGCAGGGGCATTATTCATTAGTTTCAGAAATGTTGGTTGTGCATTGCAGAGCCCAAAGGGGAGTACACGGAACTGGAAAGACCACAATGTTATATAAAGGCTGTTCTAGGTCTACATCCCTATGGAACTGCCTCCAGCCATTATCCACTAGCTATATCCAACTTTGAGATGAACCGCCCGCAAGAAAGTCAAGTGAGTCATCAACACGTGTCAACTGGTACGATTCTGTCTTTGTGACCCAATTCAAACCTTAAAGTCCACAAAACTGTTGTACCTGTTCCTTGATGAGATGCTTTTTTGCTAGGGTTGGATTGGAGCATGTCAAACCACACTTCCATTGATGAAAGGTTCAACTGTGCAGTCCTCATTCTCCTTCACTTTGAGACAAGGGATGTCATCCATGATAACGCTTCTAGAGGGAATTTGGATGGCTATTGAGTCTCTAATCATAAAATTAATTCCCAAGATAAATGGAGACCTCAGGTTGCAAATATGGCAAAACCGTAATAGAAGCACTAGGTGGTGAAGCTGACAGACAGCCAAGTCACACCATCAGAAATGCAGGGAGCATTGTTCGCAAGGGTCATCAGAGGACCCGCCCACAGACATATATTTGTCTGGGTAGGTGTGCTTTACCTTGATGAGTTCAGCTTGTGAGCTCGCTGCAGCGAGCCAAAAACTGAGGTGATTGGCATGCCATACAGAGCATGCTTACACATCAGTTAAATTCTCTCTTGCCATAGTGATGGACTCTAATTTGTTAATGTCACTCAGCATATACGCCACAAACATTGATAAGGATTTGCCAGGTGATTGGACACGGTCGAAAATGCCTCTCAAAACACGTTCTAGGTCCTCAGATGGCAAAAAAAACAGTTTTGAAGCACCGGCAGTACTGCATCTATATGACAGCATGTGAACTGAGTGCTTTAAACCATTTGCTAGGCTTCTTTCATTCTCATTGCCTGTCTGCCTCCTCTTGTAGGCTCTGAACCTATAATTCAACGTCTGAAGTCTTATGTTGAGGAATAGTGCGTCTTGGAAGAGATCAAACACCTAAATTCAAAAATTCAATGTCAGAGTCAAAGTCAAACTCATCAGTTTGCATGTCTGGATAGTTTTCCATTATGCACTGATACATTAAATCCCTAATATACCGGAACTTTGCAATACTATGTTGTTTAGGAGTAGAAGCAAGTTAATGGTTCACATTACAGTTATATATTAGCTCTTACCAACTACACACAGTGCACCGTTTCTCTCTATGATTTTCACAAGTGGTGCAAAAACTTCCACTCAAAAACATGATGCTATATGAGAGAATAAACACACTGGAAAATCCTTCTATACTACAAGGCACAATAATCACAGTGAAAACAATGTAACTTACTTAATGACACAATGTTATCATATTAGAAGCAATTCAAACTACTAGTATAACCGACAGCAGGATTTTTTTTTTAAAGAAATCATAATTCTCTATCCAATCGGTCCCATTAATTTCCAGACGAGTGAAATAATCCTCTATCTGGCGCAAAAAAGAATTTTTGAGTCACTCAATCCCTCAGAATGGAAAGATTTTTTAAAATTTCTTTAATCCTGAGCAAACGTAATTTTTCTGGCTGTTTCTCAGTATTGCTCCATTAATTACATTACTCTCCTGCATACTGAAAAGTACTCTTGTCCAAAACCATGGACAAATCGAGTATGCTTGTAATATGTAGCCACAAATATGTAATTGTAATTTTTTAATGTGAAGTATTTATTGGACCTTTAAGCAAAATGTAAAAGAAATGTATGAAATTCATTTTGTCTCATATTTCATACTTTTTTACAGTGAGGTCAAGTTTCAAAAACTACCAGTGGATGCCTCAGGTCTTCTAGTTTCACAGGATACCACTAGCATTGTACTAGCTAAAATAATGAGCCTCATAAATACAATAATGTTGGCGGAGATCACCAGCGTTCCTGTGACTCTGAGGGTTAAATACTTGTAGTATCACATCTGCATAGATTTTAACTCAATTTTATTATAAAATAAGAAACAAAATGTTGTGTGTCTATAAGTTGCTTCAATCCAGTAAATATTCATACTTAAGTATTATAAACAATATAATTCAGGTTGATGAATGGGGGCAGCGATCTTTGATTTTGTATTCTACGTACCTCAGCTGCCTGCAGTGCATGGATAGTCCATCGGGGGGAAGATGACATGTATCAGATTGCATACAACAGGCCTTCAAGGCAAGTGCTGATCATATGGATGACTTAGATTTCAGAGAAAGTCATGTATCAAATAGGATACAAATGGCATTACAGGGTTAAGGTTTTCTCCCAAAATGATATTTTAAGGTCTTGCATCAAACCTCTGCACAAATAGAGGTTTCTACCCCTGCTTGTTAATCAAATTTACACTTAATAAAATTGATTGTCCTGGATAATCGAAGGTAAAATAATTGCAAATGATTTGTGGGCATTAAAAAAAATAGAAGACGAATCCATAGGGGGTGAACAAACCTTACAATTTTGTTATAAAAGGTTCAGGAGGTGGCAACAAATACTCTGTTTAGCAGATGGAGTCTGGTCCAGTAAGTACATGAAGAAGGTCGCCAGATCAGCTAAATAACTCCAGTCAGAAACGTTATATTTTACATATATGTGCAATCAGTCAACTCTGTCATGCAATTCAGGGGAACAAGCTAAGTGTCAGAGTACATCATTCATTTTAGTAGTCATGGTTTAGATATATTGATGATAGACGCTTGAAGCAAATGTTCATTATGCATGAACATGCTGAAAACAACCAGCAATACGCTAGCACTTAACACTGTTTCTATTGACACACGAACACATACTTATTGCTACTACAGTAAAATGTCTTACCTCATTGCGTGCAACTCGGATTCGAGAGTCTTAACAGCTGCCCTTGTCTGGCTCCTGTATTGATTCTTGGCCAATCAATTTCAGGGAAAAGCAACAAGGTCAGATGTATTGATAACAGACACTAGCACTCCTGGTCATAGGAGAAGATGGAGATGCTGTTCGATCTGGGGATGGTTAAGAAAAGAGGGCTGTATTGACTGAAGGAAGGGAACTGGGGAAGGTAACTGAGGAACAAACTGGTTGTGTTTGCATATAAAAGGGATTTCTTTAAATTTAGGGATTCTAACAATAACATAGAAAAAGAAATTGTTCTCTCATTACATGCTCTAAAAGGTGTACTGTTGAGGCCCACTAATTGGGGCTGAGATCCATTTACTTGATAGGTTGGTTATCCCCCAAATCCTAGGTCTTATTGTCATGAATCACAGTGAAGAAACCAGGTGCAGATCGACAGAAATCCTCTTGACACTTCTACAATGAATTCTTTAAAGGCGAAATTAGCAGAAACAGAAACTTTACAGAAAGAGGGTCTTGCCAACTGAATGGTCAGGGGCAGTCCGGGTCTGGCGATCGGCCTCAGGATTCTGGAGGAGCGGTCAAGCCACAGCCAGTGACTGGTCCGAGGTCTACAGCGGGAAGCAACCTGTGGGTAACCAGACAGAGGGCACTGTGAACACGCTCAAACTCCCACACTTGGGGGACGGGTGAGATTGCCACTCGGAGAGCTGCTGGAGACACAGTTGACCATCCCTAAACTATAAAGTGGTAATTTAGTATTCCTTAATAAGCACCAAAGATAGAAAATGATGGAAGACTTTACTAGGTGTTGGGTTCAAGCACAATGAAGAGAACAGGACTGCCCAATGAAAGGAGGATGAGAATACAGGAACTTATATACCCGCCACAGCAATAAGCAATGAGAGAACGGGTAGCGTGCGTGAATGCAAGGACACATGGAGGATTGGGAGAGAAATGAAAGAATAATTAAGTAAAACAGCACCGGGAACTGATAGAGATGGCTGCATTGGGGGAAAAACAATGTAACGGTAGACATTTTGTGACATTTTGGATGTGAGTTCTGCACCAGTTGGGCAATCTGTGGGTATCAGGGCACAAAACACTGCAAACACTTTCAAACTCCCAAGCTCCTTAGGGTCCCCTCAGGGTAATGGTCATTTATTGGGCTGCTCTCTGCTTCCCATGAATTTCCACTATCCCTCTCCCACACCACCCATACACTCACACGCGATACCAAAAAAAAAAAAAAAACAATGTGAAAAGGGAATGGTTATATTTTTTTTCCCTGTTCTTTTATTGCAGATTAGGTATTTCACACACACACACACACGCACGCACATACACACACACGCACACACACACACACACACACACACACACACACACACACACACACACACACACACACACACCACACACATACAGAGTTTCTGCAAAACAGCACTTCAACATAAAATTAATGGCCGGAAATAGTCTGAAATCAGGGATGTCAGTCAGACCTTGCACTTCCTCAATGTACACACACCTCTTAGTTTTGACACAGACAATAAAAATGTATTAATCAGTCAGTTTGAACAGGTACTTCAAAAAAGGCATTCATGGGTATAAAAACCTGAACCGTTTCAACGCTAAGTGGCCATCCACTATGTTTGTCAGTGTTTTACTTTGCATGGAGGGCACTCGCATGCATGCACATGTGCACAGGCGCGCGCGCGCACACACACACACACAGGGAGGGAGGAGTGGACAAAATGTATTCTGAGGATCTGTTGGGTGTGAAGTCCTGTTTGAGCGATCACGTCACAGACTCGCAGTCAAAGACTGGCCCATTCCTGTCTGGTTTTCTTTAGATCCAAACCCTGTGCAAATTGGACTTCATGAATCATTCTGACACTGGCAGCAGAAAGATGGATCACCTGGTGTTACAGAGAGAGGGGAGGGTACCTCTCCCTCTCATTGTTTTTTAGAAGTTATAAAAGAAAATTAATTTTTTCACCAAGCAGAGGAATGACTCCAGTCTTCCACCAAAATTAGACTACAAAGGCCCCATCACACTCCATGTGAGTTTGGCCCCAGAGTACAAAGGAGATTTCTTTTTGTTGTTGTAATTTAATTTTTCATTTTTACACAGGATTTATGTACTGTACATAAAAGTCTGCACCTTTCTTCAAGGCAAAGTTTTTATTCCACCCAAGTCCCTTATAACAGTGGAACTAATTTGACTTCCGTTGTTGTACTTGGCACCAACTGATTTTTTGATCAACTGTCTTCAGTTAAACTACTCTTGTCAGGAAAGTAGAAAAAACAATGTTAAGCAAATGCCTAAGCAAATTACATAGTCATATCTTTCTAATGCATGCTATTTATGAACCATGCTGTGCTGACTTTAATAATCTGACCTAGTAATGCCGTGTTATGTACTGGTATGGATGTCACCTAGCACTGTATGCTCTGAGTAAAATAATGTCTCAGCCCTTCATGAGATCATACACTGATTTATGTGATAGTGGATATGTGCACAGCAGCTTTTCCCAAAGCCATTTCAATATTCCTCCTGTCTTACTCAATAGTGCTTACTTATTGCTTGAAATGAAACTGGCAAATATAAAGAACATTTTTTTTTCCTGGCAGATAATGGCTTAACTGCCGCTAGGCCTTATTATTCAGAATCAAACTCTTTGGTTTGTGTAGAAATCCTTTACTTATCATGTCTTTATTTCGAAGAGATAAAATCTCAAATCTCTGTCAAAGCATTCCCAAAGGTCAGTCATGCCAAGCTGAAAATAGCCTTGCATAGTCAGTCAAAAATAGGGAGAATTTGTTTTTAATTTTATTTTACCCACTGCATTCACCCACTGTAGTCAGTAATTGCAAAGTCTCAAATGTGTCAAGGGCTCAAGATTCTACATGCATTAAATAATGATGAGTTTTTAAAAAAAAAAAACATTCATTGTCCGCTGTCTGAATCTGAACAGTGAAATGGGCAATGACAAAATGGCCGGCAAAGTCCGCAGACAGCGGTTGAAAGGATGTAAGATTCTCTTTCATGAGGACAATGTCAGTTCATTGAATGGTCTGTCATAAATATCTAAATATAAATATAAAGAAATGAAAATATACAGAAATCCTTGTCCTGTTCTGTCATTCTATGAACTGAGGACAGGCCTAGGTAAATCTTTTGTCCTTTGTGTCCCAGGTAGTGTGGTTCAACGACGTGGGTGACAACAGTCAAAATCTGTCATTTTTACTTTCTCAGACAAAATTACCTTCTCCCACTCAAGGCTCCCTTTCAAATGATTTTTTTTACCATTGTGCTGACAAACAGGAAAAATTTGCACAGCTCTTGACAATATATGCCATACACTTTATTTATATCTTTGGGTCAATGAGGTGACATGCATATTTTTGTGTTCGAGCGCACTACTTTGGTTTAAATTAATGTTAATGATTCATAATAAGCATCATTTTATTCTATAAAACCGGTTTAATTTGAACATAATTCTAGTTTATCATAAAAATTATACATATTTTATGTTTTGCCATCTCAAACCCTCAAAATGTCAGGTGGCGCAACCGTCCGAGCAAGTTAACTCTATGTGAAATGTATTAAAGATGTACTTTAAAATATGAATAAATATAATATTAATATGGGGGCATCATTTTATATTGAAAACCTTTCAAATAAACAAAGTTTAATAGTGAAATTGTTCTTTAATTGTTTGGAATATTAAAAACAAATTTGTCCGGAAATCTGCATATCTGAAATGTCAGGGCGGCACAGCCGCATTCATACAACATTTATTTTAAATTGAAGAAAGAGATGAGTAAACAGGATATTGCATCATCAAAAGGAACCCAAGTGACCTTTACGGATGAGTGAGAGGTATGTAGATCTCTCAAATATTGATAAAGAAATAGTTATTTTCTCTTCATAGTTAGACTTGTTCAGTTTACATGTCAGGTGGTACAACCAATATAAAACGAAGAAAATGTTATTTTATTGTAAAACTATTGTTTTGTAAAAATGAATGAATGAACGATCTAGCAAAGTCAGAAGGTTATATAGGTATCCAAGTAGATAATAATTGGGAATTAGTAGCAAATGTCAGGCGGCGTAACCAGGTAAAATACTAATTTACACCAAGACATGGGAGATTGACGTGAACAAATGTTTGGAAATTATGATATAAATAATCGTTCTATACAACAATATACTTTTTAAATTTGTTAGGTATTTATTCACATTACAAATCTAAAGTTGGATGTTGGAAAACCAAAATACTCGCCTCCTACAATAAAGAATCCATAAGTTACTTTTAATACCCAGCTCAACTACAAAATAGTAATGTTTTGTGCAGAGTAGACACTTTCAGGTATACTTACGAAAAAAAAAAAAAAATCACTCGGGGGAAAAAAAAGAGGGAAGTGTGTTTTATTACTAAGAAACTTTTGGTTGCGCCACCTTACATTTTTTGGCTGGTGAAACTGCAAATGCCGTCTAAAACTGCACTAAAACCCTGCTAAATGTTGTGCAACCAATTATACTTGTTTAAACACACTTCCAACTTCAAATAAATGTTTTCTGTACATTTTTAAAGATTTAATAAAAAAAAAAAATGTAAAGGCTTATTTGTCATTGAACCCAATGTCTCTGCATTACTAATAAAGATGTTCACCGTGATTTGCTTTATTACAGGCTCTGAAATACTTTCTCAGTTTTTACAGCTTGAGTACTGAGACTGACGGATTATGGGAATTGCGGTCCCTCTGGCCTCGCTGACAGTCCAGGATTGCAGCTCACTGCAAAATGCATTCTAATAACATGCATGAGGCTTGCAGCCTTATTTCCTTCATGACTTGCTCCTTTTTTAAACCCGCCGCTCTACTTTTAAATGATCAATACACCTCTGTCACATTCCCCAGTTGGTGACCATATATCTACAGTTCTTTCGTAACTTAACTTCATGTCAGAACCCCCCCAGAGAAAAAAACTCTGCATAAAGAATGAATTGATTAACATCATTGCGCTTTGGGGAATATGAGTCCTATAAAGTCTACTCACAAAGAAGCCAGCCAGTGGCACATTATCAGTCAGGGAGACAGATGTGAGAGATATAGATATATTGTATCTTAATGGTTTAGTGCAGGCAAAGGTTAGAGTGAGTCTGGTGATAGAGGCATAGAGGCCCTAAGAGGTGAAACTGACACATTAATATCATTACAGAAAGGTGCACTCAATTGATGAGCGAAACGGAGATGTCGGGTGTGTCAGTTTGACAAGGGAATGAAGCGGTCAGTGCATGAGTATTTCATCTAGGTAGATATGCTGGATCATTAGCCGAAGTGTAGGCACATAGAGTGCTGACTGAGGGTACAGTTAGGATTATTGAATTAGGGGAAATAGCTGTGTAGTTAAGAGAGCCAGGTTATATGTAGTTATGTCTGAAAGTTTATTGACACTGTTACGGGTAATTGGGTTAACAGTTCAATGAGTTTTTAGACCATCTTGGCCAAGGTGAGATGAGGTATGTGAAGTCCTGGGTTGGTGACAGGATGGGATTATAAGTTAGCAGGTTGAGCAGTGAGAAATGCATTATTAAAAAAGACGGCAAATTTCAGTAACAGGAAAAACTAAGTCCAGGAACATGTCTGGTAGAACAATTCTTAGAATTGTTCTCGGTTGAAGTGCAAGGAACACAGGTTTAAATGTTGATAAAGTTGCACTCTTTAAAAATTGCAAGGGTGGAAGTAGGCTACAATGTCCTACATTTGCTTTTGTTTTGTAATGAAGTTACTCTGAGTTCTGTCTAAATGTTGTTTGCCTGGGAAAAGGCTGGATTGACTTTCCAACATTTAATTCTGACACAACTCAGGTAAAAAATCTCAGGTTTTCTGAAAGCAGCTTGCAGTTTTTGAGAATTTGGCAAAGGCTTTCACAGACATGACTAGCAGCCTATTTGTTGGCTGAGGAAGTCCCAGATTTGCACGTGGGAGTAAAGAGCTGAATATTTAAGTTAGAACTAAACAGGTGTTGGTATGTCTTCTGTGCTGTAAGTAGCCTTAGCTACATCACAGTCATTGAGCTGATGCTTTCATGCAAAGTGTGTTAAAATGTGGGGTTAAGAGCCTTGCTCAACAGCCCGACTGCCACACGCCTCTTTGCTTGCCGACACTGATTTGATTTGTCTGCTTTCTTAGTTTCAGTCTAACATTGAAGACATGAGGATATTAACGCATTCATGCCTATTTGAAGTGCCATGTCGATCAAGTGCTTAACAGCAGTAGAATGTTCTAGCCCATTTGAGTATATCCCCTGTATAAAGTGGTCCGCTTGGACTATTTAAAACTAGACTGGCACTCAGAGAATGCAGACCTCTGCCAAGGCCAATATTCTACTCTTCTATGATATGCAAATCTGCCAGGGCAACCATCCTATCTGTAAAATTGGCTGTTTTGTGGCATTGAACTTTACTATCATCTGGTGCATTTTAAGGTGCATGACATTTATTCTGATCTTGCACTCCTGTAATGGCAATGAATCCTTTAAAGGATACCATTGAAATGGAATAAAACATTGGAGAGACATTGTCTGGACCGACAGGCATTGATGAATACATGACCTTTGCCCAACTTCTATCACTGACAGAGGTAATGAAATGTTACCGAGTGAGATAAGAACTACAGCTAGTACTTGCTGTATAATTGATTCATTTTGTGTTTACAGACTGTGCCCTAAGCTCCAGATGTATGCAGTAAAAGTTATAAGCAGTAAATATGATTTGTGCCGCGTAAAAGCTGTACTTAAAAAACGCCAGGAGTATCTTCAGAAAAGGCAGTAGGAGTCCACTCATTGGGATTACACATGGAAAGCAGGCTGTTGGCGGACTCAACTTTATTCCAATTTAAAACATTGCTGCATTGGTAGTTGGCAGCTATAACATCAACTGTGTTAAACTGTCAGAAGAACATCAGACTCTATACTTCCACTAGACATCTAATTTGCTACCCATGTTCTAGTTTCATTTTTCATCTTATTATGCTTGATTTGACAAAGAGAGGGTGCTGAAAAGTACAAGCTAGTGATGATAAATATAAGAATAATGTCTCTGCACTGCGAGAGGAATTCCATATGGACATACACCTCTGTTGTTGTTTTTTTCATGAATTCTGGCAACGTATTTTAAATGTGAATTTCAGAGTGAGGGAGACAGCGCAAGGGGGAGGGGGAGGAGGGTAGGAGATATTTTTCTGATCCACAAAACATATCTCCACCTCTCCTTACGCCTTGGGCCTCCTATCGCCAGTTTGACTCATGCTACCAAGCTAGAACATTCTAGGCTAAGCTAAGGCAGGAGCAACACTAATTAGGTCCCTCTTATTTCATCATACCTGCCTAGTGTTGAACAACAACAGAATACGAGGAAGATAATTTGCCGCCAGCTGTACTGTTTTGGAATGGACAGCACAGTATGAAGGGGGAAAGAGGGCAAATAAAGACACTGAAAAAAGTAAGTTTGTTTTCACATCCACAACGGGCCCAAATTGATGTCCTTGTACTGGGAGCAAGGGCGTAATTAATGAGGGCTTTGGGGATGTGGCAATGATTAGGATTGGGAGCCTGTTCTACAGAACTGGAATGAATGAAGCTAACTATGAGAGAAGCTTTGGCTGCCACGAAGGTACTGGTTGCATTAAGGCAAGGACTAGGATTCCAGATGAGGACTAGGATTCCATTGCAAATGCCATTTTACAATCCAGCAACAAGCATTTGCTCTAGACGGCTTAAATGGCCATCACTCTCTCATAAGGAAATGAGCAAGTAATGAGATTCAGCATAGGGAGGAGACATGCACAAGTTGTACACCAATCACAACACAAACCCCTAATAGACACGCAGGCTGCTGAACTGCAGAGAGACACTCAGGGGATTCACGCAAGTGTTGTGGCGAATGGAGCCACTTTGTGAAACAAGTAGGAGCCATAAGGGCAGTTCTGTGGGGAAGGGAAGTGTGGTTCAGTATGTAGTCATGGTGAGTCTGACACCAGAACATGGGCTTGTTCTATCGCTCCATGATATGGATTGGTGGCTACTGATGATGTGGAAATGTAGCCGTGGCTACAATGGCGTTGACGTGTAGTGATGACTGCATTTTACTTCGGCCCTTGGCTGTCATGTTATACGCATATTGTATGAATGTTCTTACATTTGTGTGCTCTAATGAAATTCTGCTATACTTCTGATTCTTTCGCAAAAGCATGCCAATAGTTCCCCAACAGTGAATTTGCTATGTTATGCCACACACCACACCAAAGCGGTAACGCTGTACAATAAGGTACAGTTGGGAACGAATGAGGACCAAACTGCTAGTAAACTATTAGTTAACGGGCAGTTCTTGAGTTACCCCATATCACATTTTATAAAATAGCTAATTTTTAGTCAATTAATGAAAGAATGAGGAACTAACTGCTAATAAACCATTTTGCCGTACCTTATTGAATAGAGTTACCACAGTCAGTTCCTTATTCGTTTCTCATTTGTTCTCTGGTAACTGCTAATATTTTGTGTACCTTTTTGCAAAGTGTTACCAGCATTTGAAAGAATGAATAGATGGATGGAAAACCATAATAATGTATCTTCTGACTGCTCTTCATATGAATTACAGGCGCTTGTTGCTGTAGGCTCCAGTTCTGTGTTCTTCCTGGAGTTCTCTCACAGGTCACTGGGGCTTCTGTGACCTTGAGCTCAGGAGGCGGGAGCTGGTCGCACATGTTAAGATGGAGGGACTCATCTCTTCCCGCTGCACCTCATCGCTCCGCAGTAATCTCAGCCTGCAAGGCACACCTGGGGTGGCATCTACCGGCCACCTGCCACTTATAGGCTTCTGCAGCCACTGGAACCTTTCTTTGAAGCCTATTCCCCGCTACCATCACAGCGACACATTGTGACCCCATCCGCAAATATCAGAATCACCATCACCTGCCTTTAATTACAGTTATTCATCCGAGTCTCTGATATCCAAATTGACAAATCTTCAATCAGATAAGGCAGGGGCCTATCCTGGGCAGATACTGACAAATCCCCAACATGCACCACGAAAGCGGATTCATGATCAACCTCTGTTCTCATCAACAGATTTTGCATGCAATAAAGATACAAGTGAATACCGCATCATGGATAGGATTAAAGCAGAATGCACTCACAGAGTAGCACCCAAGTAAAACTTATTCTGAGTACATATTATTTTGACAATGTATCTTTTCCACCCTATATTTCGCATTTAAACATTTTGAATCTAAACAGTCAACTTGGTAATAGTAACTTCCCCCTCCCGTTCCTTTCACACAGAGATTTGCCGCAGCATTGCAGTGGAGCATGTGGTTAAAGCCTTTTCCTCTGGCATTTTTTTTGTAGTTTCCCCATCACCTTGGCTTCTACAGAAAGTTTCATAGTAAAAGTCAAATTTAAACTTTTGAATTGTGGCACTTACTTAAAAGAAAAGGCTCGTAGGAAGTCTATGGTCTCAGACAGAAGCTTTCTGCCGGAAGCAGGGTTGCTGGCCACGACTAGCGCTGCACATCTAATGATCATCCATCACCGTGTCTCATAAAAAAGCAGCTATTCCAGCTCCACAATTTATTCCGCATCAAGAGTAATGCTCACAGACTGAGCCAATGCACACGGTACATTTAATCTGTACAGAGAGTAAATGCACAGGGGAAACAGAACCTGCACAAAAGCACAGCAAATGCTCAGGCTAATTCCTATGAGCACACAAATACATTAAATGCTCAAGGTAATTATAATCTGCAAATAAACAAAGGAAATGTGCAGGCACATTATAATCTGCACACAAGCACGACAAATGCATAAGTAAATTATAATCTGCACACAAACACAGAAAATAAACAAGGTAATTACAATCTGCACTCAAGCACAGTAAGTGCAGTGTAATTACAATCTGTATGGGAACACAGCTAATGCAAAGGGTACAATCTGTACACAAACACTGCAAATGCATGGGGTGATCGCAGTCTGGACACAGAGACAACTAATACACAAAGTAATTACAATCCGCCGTCAAACACAGCAAATGCACAGGGCAATTACAATCTGAACACAAACGCAGCAAAGTATACCCTGGTGGGAATACTTACAGGATTCTTGGGGATCCCTCAAGAAACCTTCTAGGATCTGGAAAAACAAGGATCCTTGCAGGATCTTTAATAGTGAACCATGATCCTGCAAAAATTCTTCATGGATCACTGAAATCTTCCCTGGTAAAAATTCTTGCAAGGATCATATATGGGAGTCTGACAGGATCATTGAAAAGATCCTTAAGGATCCTGAGGCATCCTCAAGAGGATCTTTAAGAATCCTAGGAAAATCCTTGAGGATCAGTAAGGATTTTACCTAACTCCTTGGTTATCCTCAAGGATCTTGCAACATCCTTGAGGGATCCAGAAGGCTCCTATCAAAATCCTGAAGACTGAAAAATCCTATGGGGTACTGGATAAATTAAGACTGGATGTTGCCAGACCAAAGGCATCCCAGACAAATAATGTGTAACACACAGTATTCATTCAGGATTTCCCAGACAGAGGATTGTGCAGCGGGCCGCCACAGAATCAACTTGGAACGCCACAGGTTGATTCCGCACCAACGCGATTTTCTCTGTCGCATGCTGAGCTACATATGTAGAAAAAGCCAAAAAAAAAAAAAAAAAAAAAAAACCCAGTAAAATTAAAAGTACAATACTGGAAGATAACAAGCAAAATGAAAGGCATTCCCCCTCAGCCCCCGCTCAAGAAAATAAGAAAAAGCAGCAGAACCCCCTCCCCCCCGGTCTGCCACCACACATTGCTTCCTGCATTGTTTAAATACTGTCATTGGATTGTATTCTTGAAGTTTTGTCATTGCAAAATGATCTTGAACAATATTCTGTGCCGTTGTTCCTCATCTTTTAATCTTTTAAAAAAGATTTTAGATTTTCAATCAAAAGAATATAGCATTATACCTGAAGTATTGAGTCACATAGTTTATAAAACAACTAGGTTTATGTAATATCAGTCACATTAATCAGCCAGCCAATAATGGGTCAATTCACATCCAATGAGACTGCTTTGTATTAATATCCAATAAGATAAGATATGCTTTATCAAACGCCTGTGGGGTAATTTGTCCTTTGCATTTGACCCACCCTATAGTGGGCTGGGGACCAACTCCAGTTCTAAAGCCAGTTCCTTGGTCACGGGTACTGGCTGGAGTGTTCCTACAGCACCAGCGTGGATAAAAGTACCGCTAAAGTCAACGAGAAGTTGGCTTTGCGTTTTCGTCCACCTTTCTCTGATAATCCTGGTGGGTGGCGGAGGATTACAACAGGTGTCGGTGTGGTCCCAGCAGGCAGAACTTGGTGGGACTGTCCATTGGGGGGAGCAGTTTTGGGTATGACTGGTGTGTACCAGATGTTATCGCAGGCCTTGAATTTTGGCAAGAATAAACTACCGCAGTTGTTTCGGATAAGACTTATTTACAAGTCAATTGATGTTTTTGTGAAAGAATTAGATATTTTATAACTCTTATAAGAGGCAGTTAGAAGTAGGAGTAGTCATGAAGTAGAAACGCTTTCCTTATGAATGACAACTTACGCATTTATTGTCACAAAATATTTGTTAATACATTTATAATTTCTTGTTGGATGCCCAAAATTTTAAATCTTGCTCGTGTCACTGTAAATGTCCATAATTTGCCGCAGCTAGCGAAATAGCTATTGGTCTTAAACATTGGCCAAAACATTTCTTGCAGACTGAGGAAAATGTTACACCGTTACTAAAAGTTAGAAGTACATAGATATTTGCGTATTTTATTTCTATTTTCAGAAGTGCGGGTTTTGTTCATAATTTAAATAATATTAAAGTGGTGGCAAAACATGTTGTTATTGTTTTTCTATCTCCGATAACGGTGCTTTACACAAGGTCATTTTTCAATTTACCACAAACGCAGCAAATGTACAGGCTAATTCCAATCTGCACACAAACAAGCAAGACCGCAGGGTGATTAAATCTGCACACAAACACAGCAAATGCAGAGGCTAAATTACAATGTTAACACAAACAGGGCAAATACACTGGGTTCTTACAATCAGTGCACAAATACAGCTGATGCGCAGGCTAAATGGACAGGATAATTACAATGCATACACAGACATAGCAAATGCACAGGGTCATTAACATCTGAACAAAACAATACAAATACACAGGGAAAGTACAATCTGCACACAATTACAGAAAATGTGCAGTGTAATAACAACCAACGCACAAACACAGCAAATGTACAGCTAATTCCAATCTGCACAAAAACAGAGCAAATTCACAATGTAATTTCAAAAAACACACACACACACACACACACACACACACACACACACACACACGCACGAACACACACACACAGCTAATGCACAGGGTGCTCAGAATCTGCAATCAATGAAGTAAACGATGAGGGTAATCACATTGTGCACAAAAACATAGCTGATGCACAAGGTAATTACAATCTACACACAAACGCAGCAAATACTCAGTATAATTACAATCTGAACGCAAACAACTCAAATGCACAGGCCAAGTACAATGTGCTGATAAACCCAGCAAAACCCTGAGTTAATTATTATTGGCACGTAATTAAAGAAAATACAATGTGAAAATACACAGAACACAAACACAGCAAATGCACAGGGTAATTTCAAACTACCCACACGCACACACACACACGCACACACATACACACACACGCATACGCACACACACACGCGCACACACACACACACACACACACACACACACGCATTAAATGGACAGGGTGATTAGATTCTGCATGTTAATGCAGTAAATGAATAGGATCATTTCAATCTGCACAAAACACAGGAAATGCACAGCGTAATTCCAATCAGAACACAAATGGGCATTTCAACAGAAAAGGGCATCATTACGGTAAAGACATGTCCCCCAAACATTTTCTTAGGGATTCCACTTTTTTAATTCTTCAAATAGGCCTTCAAAGTACTAGTCAGTATTAAAATGGCAAAGCTGGGTTATGGCTGGTTTCATTTTTTTTTCCAACTTATGATGGTCAGATGTCTCTACCATAATCAACAATTACAGTAAAGATGAAGTGGCATACCTCTTTACCGTAACCAGTGTATTTGGCAAATTGCACTGAAAAAAGGAGTATCATACTTCCTGCTTGAATCATTTTGTCATTCAAATATGTCAAAGGCATTGAAAGGTTTATTGTTAACTCTAGTTTGAGTGTGAGAAAACATGTCTCCACCTTTGCAGTACGAACATGCACTGGCTGTAAAGGGTGAGGATTTTTTGCAGAGTGTTATTTTGGGGGAAGGGCCCAAATGCCAAATTAACTATATTCCACTATGCCCCTGCATAAATTTTCTATGCTGTAAAGTACCAGTAATTTATATGTTCCAAAATGGTGGGTTTTGCCAGAGCCTCAAATATTTCACCCTTTACAATCAATCCATGCATCAAGACAGTGAATATACAAGTGAGTCAATATTCTGAATTAAAAGTTCATTTTGAATAAATGCAAACTCGAAACAGTCCGTTATTATGATCGACTTCGATATAACACAATGTTAAAAAGGGCTAGCCTGCTAACCAGCTAATTAATGTAATGTGAGTCAATTGAAGTGTGTTGATGAAAAGCGCACACATCAATTGCCCGAGACATATCACTGCGAGAATATATGATTTCAATGATATTACGGTAAAATAACAAGAGGCCTGTTGGCCTAGAGAGCTCCGCTGAGGATGAATGAAATGTCCATTTCATAATTTAATTTCAGAAATCCTTGAAAACTATTGCAATATTAACGCATATGACACAATAATGAAAGACTGAAAAAATGAGCACAAACAGTGATTTTCTACGTCCAAAATTTCTCAAAAAAATGTGAGGTAGAATTTCCAATTTTTGCAGGCAATCATCACAGCATCATAAGGAAGGCTCACAAAAAATTAGACGAAAAGTAATCAGACATTTTTTTAGATATTAATGAAAGACTGAAAAATGACCACAAACACTGATTTTCTAAGTCCAAAATGCTAAATTTTTCAAAAACCGGGACATAGAATTTTCTAAGTTTCACAGTGAATATTCAGAATATCATAAGGCTTGCAACAAATTAGACAAAAAGTTATTCGACAATTTGGGAGATATTCAAATTTGAAGTGAAAAGTTGACGCTGGACAGACAACTCGAGGTTTATAAATCTGGTTTGTGCTTGTGAAAAAAAAAAAAAAAGTGTTCCATGCGAAGGTAGGAAATTTGAGTGTATCCACAACTTTACTGTCACACAGGAAGGCAGGTAATTTTCACACACGCACAAAACCATTTCACTAGCTCACTAGCACAAAACTATTGTACAAGCTTAAAGCTTTTTTACTCATGCACAGAATATTTCTACATGTTCAAAACTTTTTTACACACATACGAAACTATTACACAAAGCTCAAAACTTTTTTACACCTACAAAATATTTCTACAAGTTCAAAACTTTTTTGCACATGCACAAAACTCTTGGCCCTAATTTGATTCCATACCCCCTCCCAGAGCTGGATTTTAAAAGAGCACCAGATTTTAAGGCCAGATGAAGTAGGTCAAGTCAAGCAGGTGGCAGTGCACTAGGCCTGGTGTGATTTAAGAATTAAAAAGGCAAAAAGGCCAGCTAGGCAGGCCTCAAGAATCAAAATTTGATTTTAATATTGTCGCGGTCACGTTTGTCTAGGGATATCATTTCGCTTGTAAAAGAAGGCCGGCTGGTCTGGACTGGTGAAGGTAGAGGGAAAGCTGGGACTTACTTCCCCTCACGACGGCCCTATGGCATTCCAGGGCAAGCTCAAGCTGCCGCTCCACTGGCGAATAGCTTTGCGTCATTTGGTTCCTTGATTCAGTATAGTGAGTTATTCTCTGAAAGCATGGCAGTCTGATAGGTGACAAGATAAAATACAACAGAATTGTGTAGTTAAAAAACGAGAGTTTCGGGAAGGTTCGCAACTTCAGGGCTCTGGCATATTTTGTAGCAAAAACCACCTTTGATTTTGGCCTATTTAAAAGGGACACCCCTCCCATGACCAACCACTGCCCAATCAGGACACAAGGCATCGTCCAGATTTCCCCAACCAGTCACTAATCGCATTGCACAGCCGCCAAGCCACCAAATGTGTGTTACCTATGTCTACATTTTACTACAAAACAGAGGAGCTATTACTGTTTCTGTTATTATGCCTTGTTCCCAGATCTGAGGGCATAACAAAATGCCCTTGTTTATACGATAATTTTGATGTCTTTACCGTAATTCCAAAAAGATAACAGTAAAGACGCCGGAGAGACATATAATGCAGCCCCATGGAAATTTGCAACCAATGGGAGGGCTGATGTTTCCCTCATTTTCTACCTCTCTAAAAAGGTTTCTAATCAAGCATAACCTCATAGAGAAGCACCAGCTACAAAAACATATTTTCTTGATTACAGCAAGGACATTTAATTTGTGTGACAAGTAAAAATTTGGATACTACCTGAGCCTTGGCACTCAGCCATTACACCTAAAAAGTTTCAAAATGGCCTCCTTTTGTGTTGTTGTTGTTGTTGGGGCTGAACTGACATCTGCTGGACTGCAGTAGAACTAAAATAGCTGACTGATTACGGTAAAGACAGGGAAACTTAAGACAGGGAAACAAACTTAAAGGACACCTGCTTTTGGTCGGGAGGAATGAGTAAATCCCTTTTTTCCTGAACCAAAAGCTATTCTAATTTAACTTGAAATACTAAAGAAGACTTATTCCTGGTGGCAAGTCTGAGCCATCAGTAAAAAGGGTTTAATTTCCAACTTAATTTTCTGTTGGCTCAATTTTGAATGATAACGGTATGGACATTTGCATCATAATCTGACAATGGATGTCAAGGTCATTGGAATACGCATCCCTTTAAAATTGCCCCAAATTGCAAATATCATGCCCAATATTTCTAGCTCCCAAATGAATAGGAAACCCAAGTTCCATTATGAAAAAAATAGATGGACAGTCTTGACTGTAAATGTGCCCTTTTCTGTAGAAACATCCAAATACAGTTGATGTAAAGGGTACTTTCCATCCATGAAGACAGACAGACAGACAGACAGACAGACACACACACACACACACACACACACACACACACACACACACACACACACACACACACACAGTCATAGCAAATGGACAGCGTAATTACCATCGGAACACAAACACTGCTGATGCCCAGGGTAATTTCTATCTACACACAAGCATAACAAACGGACAGGGTGATTACAATCAGAACAAAAACACAGCAAACGCAGAGCGTAATTACAATCAGAAAACAAACACACCGGATGCACAGAGTAATTTCAATCTACACACAGAGCAAATAAACTGGGTGTTTAGAATCAACAGATTAATGAAGTAAATGAACAAGTTGATTTCAATCTGCACAGAAACACACCAGATGCAAAGAGTAATTACAATCAGAACACAAACAGCTGATGCAGAGAGTAATTTCAATGTATAGACACACACACACGCACACACACACAAACACAGCAAATGCACAGCGTGATTACAATCAGAACACAGACATAGCAAATGCACAGCATAATTCCAATCAGAACACAAACACAGCTGATGCACAGGGTCATTTCAATCTACACAGACAGACACACACACACACACACACACACACAGCAAATGGAAAGGATGATTAGGTTCTGCATATCAATGTAGTAAATGAATAGGATCATGTCAATCTGTGCAAAAACACAGTAAATGCACAGCGTGATTACAATCAGAACATAAACACAGCAAACACAGAAATTGTCCCCTAAGTACCAGTCGTAACATGGCTAGAAGGAATGTACAAGTGTTAAGAGTCACAGAGACCACACAACCTGAAAGGAATAACAATAATTTAATCACCAGGTAGGCACAAACTTGGATCAAACAAATCAACGTTAAGCCAATTATCAGTTACACACAATTTAGAAAGACAAAATAAATTCACACCTGGAAAAATGGAGGCCAACCACGCAGAACGAGGCCACGCCACGTGCCTGGGGAGAACTCAGTTGCCATCCCTCCCCGCCCACCTAGATCCGCTACTTACCCACAGTCCCAGGCAGGCAGAGAGAGCCAGCATGCGATTCTCCATAATTAAAAGACTACTCACGCCCTTCCACACGCGAGGAGATCGAAATACGACTCTCATCCAATGGCTAGAATCCCTTGGTTTTAAGCCAAAACCACACCTTTGGTAAGGGGGGGGGGGGGGGGGGGGAGTCCAATTTGGGTTTCACACCATTTGGGGGGTGTAATAAACTTCCTAGTAGAGAGAGGAGACTAGGGATTTACCCGCTTAAAATCTAACCAATTTTCAGGAGTTTCCCATAGAGAATGAACCATAATTTCAATGGAAATGAAACATGCTCCATTCAACTCCTTGGATTCCCCCGAGAATAAGAAGATCAAACATGATAGGAATATGTACTAATATGATGCAGTTGTCATGAAAAAAGCCTTAAGATGGAGTATTGTATAATTGGATTATAAGTATTATATATTATTTCTCTATAGTATATTTGAGATCTATGTCTGTCTGTCTGTGTGTATGTACAAGTTTTTCTCCTACATTTCAGAACCGATTGTCACCAAATTTGGTGTGAATATCCACTTGGACACCAGGAAGGAGTTGACGTCGCCCCGTTTTTTAAAAACGGTCATGCACGCAAAAAAAATGGCAATTTCACTCTCGGTAGCGGGTAGCAGCTAGTAAGTATATAAGTGATTTCTTCACAGGATATAACTGGACTTTGGGGACAGTGATATGACTCTCACAGGAGCCCCGTGATAGCCAGGGCTTTGCGTCTATGCCCCCAACCCCGCCCCCCCCCGCTGAGTAAAACCAGAGATACTACCCCCCACAGGCAGGCTGCAGGAACATCCTAGGGGAATGCAGTGTTTCCTCTACATTCATTCACCAGCGGCGCTGCGCCGCTACTGGATTACGAGCGCCGCTGCTGAAATTTCACATGATCATTAATATCAATGCTCTACGAATGATGTTTACTCGCACTGTGCGAATGCAACAACACACAACATTATTTTGGACTTGTTCTGAGTCATCAACAAGCGCATCAAATCCTATCGGATTCTCTTAGGACTTCAACGTAACAGGTAACGTTCAAACTTATACACGATCTTTGTACCGAGTAGCGCAGGTAACATCATGTGAATGTAACAGCATAGCTCCTTAGGGCAGTTAGTGGGAAGAGAAAGTGACGGTGATAGCAAACGAAGCAGCAGCGATTAAGAAAGATTATCAGTAAGTTGACAGAAAAACAAAATAACAAACAAATAAAACGGTCACACTTTACAATAAGGGTACAACAATTAACATTAATTAACATTAGTTCATTAACTGTCAGTTAATTAGCAGGTAACTAATGCGTTAGATAGCTGAATAAGCATTACGTAACCATAATTGAACTTTCTGTGTATCCCTCATTTTGAAGTTGAAAACATCCCTTAAGTATCCCCTATGTAGCACCTCAAACTATTAAACCATAATTTATAAATTAATACCTTAGTTCATGTGAACATCATTTGTAAATGATTACCAGGTGCATTAGTTAAATGTGAATTACCTCTTAGTACATGCTTATTACTGCATTTACAAATGTTAATTGTTGTACCCTTATTGTAAAGTGTTACCAATAAAACAAATGCACAGGCAAGATGCAGAAGGTAATGTACAATCTATAAGCAAATGTAGCAGATGCACAGGGTAATTTTTCTCAGCACACATAAATGAAATGTGTTATAACAAGCTACGCACAATCACAGCAAGTGCACAGGCCAATTCCAATCTGCACAGCAAGTGCACAGTGTGATCACAATCAGAGCACAAACACTGCAAATGTACAATATGATTACATTCAGAATAGAAACACACAGTTGATGCACAAGGTAATTTCAGTCTACACACACACAGCGCAAATGGACAGAGTGATTAGATTCTGCATATCAATGCAGTAAATGAATGGGATAATATCAATCGGCACACAAACACAGCAAAGTCTCAGCATGATTACAAACAGAAAATAAACACAGTTGAGGCAAAGGGTAATTTCCATCTACACACACACATAGGGCTGTGCGATATGACCTAAATCTCATATCCCAATATAGGTTACCTGATATCCCGATAACGATGTATATCACGATATAGCAAAATTTCTGTAATTTTCATTAATAAATACTTTCTATAAAATCACCACACAGGAAGGGCTATTTCTTATTGCATTTTGAGTTATGTACTTGACAAATAAAAGGTCCTTAATCATATTTTACTGGACGATATGTTCGACGATGGTTTGAAAGTTTGTCAACAGATGTTTTGTGGAGTTTTGCCGTTGTTACTGGTTGGACCCCATTTGCTTGCGGAGAAAAGGAATTGGGATAATTTTTCAAAACTCTCCAGTGGCCATAAAGTTGCGCCAGGTGAAAAACAACTTTGTCTGTTCAAGACATCTAATGCTGAGTAATTGATATACAAATTATAGTTTTTGGGTGGACTATCACTTTAAACTGCGTTTAAAAATGAATTTTTGGTAAATTATTTTCTATACTGCTTAATCAGAAAATCTAGTCCATTTTACTTTATCTTTCTTGGTTGTGGAGCTATGAGGACACCAAAAGTGCCTTTTGCTCAGGCAGTTCCATGTTAAGGTCCCCAAAGCACCCCAAATATAAACCCTACCATAGGCTCTCTGGTAATTTTTCCATTTATTTGTGTCTGCTGAATATAAATCAGGCTGAATTCACCATGAATTCATCACCAACTACAGTCAGTACCTTGCCAAATGTGAAAAAAAGCTGAAATGCCACCTGTTCAAAGCCCCATATCTGTGAGGGTGCGATCAGGAACCAGTCGCGAGAACCAAGCAATGCAGTAGAACTTGTTATATTAATAAAGGGGGAAGACCCCCGCAGGCCAGAAGGCAAGGGTACAAAGTCCACACTCCAAAAATCAAAATACAGTTGGGCAAAAATGGAATCAAAAAACCAGGGCAGCAATCACAGTAATCGTGCACACAAATACTGCAAATGCTCAGCATGATTATAATCAGAACACAACCACAGCAAATGCACAGCGTGATTACAATCAGAGCACACACACAGTTGATGTATCTACACACACACACAAACACACCGTAAATGGACAGGGTGATTACAATCAAAACACAAACACAGCAAATGCACAGCGTAATTACAATCTGAATATAAACACTGTTGATGTTAAGGGTAATTTCAATCTACACAGACACCTACACAGCAAATGGACAAGATGATTTGATTCAGCAAATCTATGAAGTAAATTAATAGGATCATTTCAATCTGCATACAAACATAGCAGATGGTATGGTACCACAACCAAGGTAAATGTGCAGGGTAACCAGCACTCAGAGAGCGCAGCACCTCCGCCATGCCAAGGCAACTCTGTGCATTAGTTATTTTTGTTGGCTGATGTCATTGTTGCATTCCACCGCCACGTGGCAGGAAAACCCAAAAGCACGCTGACTGGAAATCAGGCCCATTGGAAAGACTTCAAATCTCAGCCAGTATAGCTGGATTTGAACTTTGGCCTATATCTCAACTGTACTTATGTCATGGTTCTGATTTTTGGTCATGTTTTATGAGCTGGTTTTGTGTTTGATTATTGTCTTTTATTTATTCTTTTGGATTATTGTAACTGTCAAGTTTTTGGTTCACTCGATGTCTCAGTTCCATTGCACTTGTCTCCCATATCTTGTGATCTAGTTGGTTCAGTCCGTCTTCCCTGTCTGCATATTCACTGACTTCGGGTGATTTAAATGAAGTCCAGTGTTTAAAATATTCCTTCGTATCTCGTTTTCTTCCTTCACCCTTCTGTTCTGATTACTAACAAGACTTGTATTTTGTATTATAGTCTACTAACACAACTATATATATATATATATATATATAAAGAAAACGAATATATATTTATATATATATATATATATATATTTATATATTTTCGACTACTAAATTACTAATGAACACTCTAGTTTAAGTTGTAAAGCTGCACCGCTACTAATAGACTACTTACCGCTCCGCAATCGCCCTGTTCTATTCTCCGCCCCTTGTCTATCGCTTTCCTTTCCCTGAGCTTCAGCGAGAATCTCTCGCAAGTGCTTAATCACTCTCCTGCACTTGTTATCTGTGCACGTAGAACTCCTGGACAGGAGCTGTTTAAATGTCATAGGCTGTTCGTGTGATTCCCGTTCGTATTTTTTCTCTCGCCAATTTTCATGGTTAGGGTTTCCCTCATGTGATTCTCCTGATGTAATTAGCCTCATTCCCCACAGCTGATCCCTGTATAGCATGTGACCTTTCCTGTGTGTATATTAGGAGTCTTTTCACTCACAGCCCTTGTCAGAACATTGATCAATATTTCTTTGCGCAGAGTGCCCGTATGCCATTGATTATTGTTTCGCTTCTACTGGATAGCCCGACCTTGATTCTTGCTATTGCCCTTTTTGTACTGTTTTTGTCTTTCTGGATTTCGACCTATTTTTGTATGACCACGAGTTCTGTGTTTGGGTGCCCTGTGTATGACACAGGGCACCCAAACTTTGGTGCCCTGTGGCTTTGCCCATCGACTACGACTTTTTGCCTATCATTTTTGTACCTCTGCCCATCTGTCTTACTGGTTCTGACCCCTGCCTGTCTAGTCCATACTGTTATTGGATTTCGTATTGTGGCTTGGCAATTCCTGTGTTTTTTGGCTTTGACTCGGACTCCAATAGAGACATACGTTTTTTGGATTTCTGTCTCTCGCGTGTGGTTCCTGAACTGTACGTCACAGTACATCCTGACCACCATGGAACCAGCGAGAGACACCCGTCTGCAAGATACTGTGGCGAACCAGGCCGACACAGCAGAAACAGCTACTAGCCGTCATGCAGTACCTCCAGACCATGATGCACCAGATGGCGGACCTGACGCTCGCGTTGAAAGCTCGCCAGCCTGCACTCACCACCAGCTCTGCAACTGCCCCTGCTCCTGCACCGTCGTCCGCTCCTGCTCCTGTCTATGAGCCCCGCCTTCCTCCCTGGAGAGGTACAACGGTGAGCCCGGCACGTGTCGTGCTTTCCTCATACAATGCAAGCTCATCTTCAGCCTCCAGCCTGCCACCTTCCCCACTGAGCAAGCTCAGGTTGCTTACATCATCACCCAGCTCACTAGAAGAGCTAAGAAGCTGGTCTGCCATGTGTGCAGTCCTCCAAGCTGCTAGAGGAAGAGATGAGGCGAGTTTTCGACCGATCTAGGCAGAAGCACGAGGCTAGTCGAGAGCTCCTGCGCATCCGCCAAGGTAGCCATTCAGTTTCTGATTATGCCATCGATTTTCAGACTCTGGCTACCAACAGCGGGTGGCAGAAGAGGGCGCAGTACGACGTTTTCTTGAATGGTCTGGCGGAGAACATCAAGGATGAAATCCTTACCCGCGAGCTGCCTGAGGAGCTGGAGGCCCTTATTTACCTGGCTATTCGTGTTGATGCACGACTAGAGGAGCGAAGACGGTCGAGGCAACCCACTGCTTCTGTTTCCCCCATCTTGACCCAGCTGAGACAACACTCTCCTCTCCCGACCCCTGAGGTTCCCAAGATCGCACTTGAGGGGAGATCCAGGCAGATGAATCGCACCAAGCTGACCAGAGAAGAGCGAGAGCGCAGATTTATTGTGGCGAAGCGGGGCATGTCGTCGACCAGTGCCCAGCTAAGGGCCAACGCCCACCTATGAAGACAGAACCACTAGTGGGCGTATATCCAGTGGAAACCTCCTCCATCAGTCGTACCTGTGTACACATCAGTTTGGAGTGGAAAGGGGGGTCCAAGCAAACCACTGCCCTGGTGGATTCTGGAGCCGAAGTAAGCTTCATTGACACTGAGACAACGCGCAAGTGGGGAATACCTCTGGAAGAGGTTTCAGGTCCTCAAGTGGCTAATTCTGTTGACGGTCAGAGGATCGGCCGCATTACCCACTCCACTGCTCCCATCAAACTGCGCGCCTCAGGCAACCACCAGGAAACCATCAGGCTGAACCTTATTGACTCCCCTCACTCCCACGTTATTCTGGGACATCCTTGGATGGCTAAGCACAACCCCAGGATTGATTGGGCCACCCACGAGATTATGGGATGGAGCCCCAATTGTTCACATTCATGTCTTGCTGATGCCCATGTTCATGTTCATGTTCCTCCTCCTGCAGAGATTCTGAGTCTGGAGAAAGTTCCACAAGTTTACCATGACCTCAGGGAGGTGTTTTCCTAGACCAGTGCCACGAGCCTTCCCCCTAATTGCCCTTACTACTGCGCAATTGATCTCAAGCCATGAACCATGCCCCCTAGAGGCCGTCTGTTTTCCCTGTCCCGTCCCGAGCTCCAAGCAATGGAGAGGTATATAAGTGAGTCCCTCGCTGCCAGAATCATCCGCCCATCCTCCTCTCCTGCGGGGGCGGGCTTCTTCTTTGTGGGTAAGAAGGACGGGTCTCTTCGCCCATGCATTGACTATAGAGGCCTCAATGAAATCACTGTTAAGAATCAATACCCATTGCCACTCATGACCACCGCTTTTGAGCTTCTCCAGGGGGCCACCGTGTTTACTAAGCTGGATCTACGCAATGCCTACCACCTGGTCTGTATCCGTGATGGGGATGAGTGGAAGACGGCATTTAACACCCCCACGGGGTACTGGGAATATTTAGTTCTTCCCTTCGGGCTAACCGACACACCAGCTGTATTCCAGGGTCTGGTTAATGATGTGTTACGGGACATGATTAACGAGTTCGTCTTTGTAGACCTTGACGATATTCTCATTTTTCCAAGACCCTGGACAATCATGTGAAGCAGGTGCTTTAAGTCCTTAAGCACCTCCTGGAGAACCGTCTGTTTGTGAAAGCTGAGAAGTGTGAGTTCTCTGTCCCCACCACGACTTTCCTGGGGTTCGTTATCTCAGCTGGTGCTATTAGTACGGGCCCCTCCAAGGTGAATGCTGTCAGAGATCAGCCCAGACCCACAGACCGCAAGTCACTACAACGCTTTTTTTGGGATTTGCTAATTTTTATGGCAGATTTATTTGTAACTATAGCTCTGTAGCTGCTCCCCTCACTACATTAATGTCAAGTAAACTCAAATTCCAGTGGAATGAGGAAGCGGAAAAAGCCTTTACCAGTCTCAAGTCACGTTTTACCACGGCCCCTATCCTTTCTATCCCCAACCCTGAAGCCCAGTTCATTGTGGAGGTTGACGCTTCTAACGTTGGCATCGGAGCCATTCTGTCTCAGAGATCAGAGAGGGATCATAAGGTTCACCCATGTGCTTTTTATTCTCACCGTTTAACCCCCACAGAACAAAACTATGACATTGGCAACCGGGAGCTGCTAGCCGTCAAACTAGCTCTGGAGGAGTGGAGACAGTGGCTAGAGGGCGCCAAACTCCCGTTTCTCGTCTGGACCGACCATAAGAACCTCAAGTATCGGCAAACAGCTGAGAGACTGAACCCGCGACAAGCCAGGTGGGCGCTATTCTTTTCTAGTTTTAACTTTCATCTTGCCTATCGCCCAGGCAATAAGAGCGTCAAGCCAGATGCTCTGTCTCTGATTTTTGAGCCCTCTGACAAGAAACCATAAACTGAAACTATCTTGCCACAGGAAATTTTTGCCAACGCCATTGCATTGGACATTGAAAAAGAGGTGAGAGATGCTCTCACTGACTCTGCAGCTCCCAGTGCATGGCCCACTAATTGCCTATTTGTACCCATCTCCAAATGTGTCCAAGTTTTTAAATGGGGCCATGCCTCTAATCTGGCCTGTCACCCCGGCATCAACCGCACCATAGACTTTATTGCTCATCGTGTTGTGATTTACGAAATGAACCAAGTGCGACAACCAGTAGAATGCAAAAAGGAGGCTTTATTTCTGAAGGGGGAAACCCCCCAACAGAGCTGGCAACGGTACAAAGTCCACAATCCAAAAACAGTATCCAATGGGCGTAATCCAGAATCGTAACCAGGGCACCAATAACAAAGTTCGTGGTCAGACAAAAAGGGTTCGGTACACAGGCGTAGGTTTGGAGGAGAAACAAACTCATAAGCCAAAGACAGTCCGAATCCAAAACCAGGGCAGTAATCACAAAATCAAGGTCGGGCAGAAAAAGGTCAAAACTCACAGATGCAACAATATCCAAAAAGGGCAAACCAAAATCAATAGTCGAGCAATCCAGTCAGAAAGATAAACACTGAGCAATCAAGGCGAGAAACGTGGCACGAGAAAACTAGGGAGAACGATCTGACAAGAGTGTGAAGCAAACAGACATCTTATATACACATCCAGGAGAACACATGACCAGGGAGAACAGGTGCAATCAATGGTGACAATGATCAGGGAGAGACACATGAGGAATAAACTAATTACATGAATTAGGCTGTAGCCAAAACACAGACGGGGATCACAAGACAATCCTATGAACAAACAACAGCTCCGGTTAAGGAGTACTAAAAGTGCATAGTCAAAAGAAAAGGAAAGCATGAGATATAAGTGGAAAACTGCAGCAGAGATAATTAGGGATAGGCAAGGAGGCGGAGACTAGAATTGGGCGACAGCTGAGAGATCATTAGTCAATTAGTAAGTGCAGCTATACAATCCCAAGTGCTTGTTAGTAAGTTAGTCCAAATATACAAGGTTAGTGTGGGTTAGTATTTAGCAAAAACAATAAACTGTTAGTATGTGTTAGTAAGACAGTAAAAGAGAGAGGAAGGGAGAACACGAGATAATGAAAGAAGATTGAAACCCAGAAACCAATAAATCACCTGAATGAGTGGCACACAAGACAAGGGACCGTGAGCAAAGATACACACAAGACAAGACAGGGGAGACAAAGTGCAAAGCTTGGAAATGAAAACATGGCTAGGCCAGGCACAGAACTTAACATGACAGCAGAATCCAGAATCCCAACAGAACCCCCCTCCCAACGAACGCCTCCTGGCGTTCAACCTGAAAGTCTCTGGTGACTAGCATGAAAGTCTTTGATGAGGTTTTTATCCAATATGTGCCTTGCTGGCACCCAACTGCGATGTTCAGGTCCGTAACCCTCCCAGTCGACGAGGTACTGCAGTCCTCTGCCTCGTCGACGAGAGTCCAGGAGGGCACGGACCGTGTAGGCTTCGCCTCCGTTGATGATCCGGGCGGGTGGTGGGGGATCAGGTCCAGAGGACAGGTGGTGGGTTACTGCAGGTTTTAACTGGGACACATGAAAAGTAGGGTGTATGCGTCGCATGGACAGGGGGAGACGGAGGCGAACGGCAGTGGGACTTAGGACCCTTTCAATGGTGAAAGGGCCCAGGAATTTGGGGAAAAGCTTACCCCCGTTACCTCTGAGGGGAATGTCCCTTGAAGACAACCAGACCCGCTGCCCAGGTCGGTACATGGGCGCCGCGGTGCGTCTCTTGTCGGCCTGTTCTTTCATCCGAGCGACCGACCTGAGCAGGGCCTGGCGAGTGGCAGTCCAGGTGCGTCTGCACCTACGGACGAATTCGCGGACTGAGGGCACAGCTACCTCCTCCTCCTGGGACGGGAACAAAGGGGGCTGGTAGCCCAGGCAGGCTTTGAAGGGGGAGACGCCGGAGGCAGCAGAGGTGTGGCTGTTCAACGCGTATTCCACCCACGGTAACTGATAGCTCCAGGAGGAGGGGTTCCTAATACAAAGACATCGTAAAACACTTTCCACACATTGGTTAGCTCGCTCGGTCTGGCCATTAGTCTGGGGGTGGAAACCTGATGACAAACTGACTGAAGTGCCTAAAGCTTTAAAGAATGTTCTCCAAAAAAGTGCAGTGAACTGGGGGCCGCGATCGGAAGTGATATCAGTGGGTATGCCGTGGAGTCTAATGACATGTTGGATTACTAGGTTGGCAGTGTCTTGAGCAGAAGGGAGTTTAGTGAGGGGAACTAAGTGAACTGCTTTGGAGAATCTATCAACAATTGTGAGAATGGTGGTGTGGTGATTGGATGAGGGAAGGCCTGTGATAAAATCAAGAGCAATATGGGACCAGGGGCGGTGTGGTGTAGGAAGGGGCTGCAATAAACCTTGAGGTGGTTGGTGAGAAGTCTTAGCCTGGGCACAGACCGAGCAAGCAGCAACGAAGCCCTGGACATCTTGAGTGAGTTCTGGCCACCAAAACCTCTGAAGAATAAAGTTCTTAGTGCGGCGGATACCAGGGTGGCAGGACAGTCTGGATGCGTGTCCCCATTCCAGGACTTGGGAGCGTAAGGTAGCTGGCACATATAAACAATTGGTGGGACACGCACTGGGAGTAGCAGCATTGTTTTGGGCATTTCTGACTTCTCTCTCAATATCAAGACATAATGCATTAATGAACGCTTCTTTAGGGAGGATGGTATCTTTGTTAATTTCCTCTTCCTGGATTTCAAAACAACGGGAGAGGGCATCAGGCTTGACATTCTTACTTCCAGGTCGATAGGCAATATGAAAGTTGAATCGTGAAAAGAAAAGTGCCCACCTGGCTTGTCGCGGATTGAGTCTTTTGGCCGTTTGTAGATATTCCAGGTTCTTGTGGTCTGTCCAGACGATGAAGGGTACCTTGGAGCCCTCCAGCCATTGTCTCCACTCCTCTAAGGCCAACTTTACCGCCAACAGCTCCCGATTCCCAATGTCGTAGTTTCTTTCTGCAGAGCTGAGGCGGCGAGAAAAGAAGGCACAAGGATGGACCTTACCATCTTCTGTGGACCTCTGCGACAGGATGGCTCCAGCTCCGATATTGGAGGCGTCCACTTCAACAATAAACTGGAGTTCTGGATTGGGAATGGTTAGGATAGGTGCAGAGGTGAAACGAGCTTTTAAGTCATTAAAGGCCTCTTCAGCCTTTTCGGACCACAGAAACTTGGATTTAGAAGAGGTGAGAGCAGTAAGAGGAGCGGCCACAGAACTATAATTCCGGATGAACCGGCGGTAAAAGTTAGCGAAGCCCAAAAATCGCTGGAGAGACTTACGATCCTCTGGTCTGGGCCAATTAGTGACAGCTTCCACCTTTAGGGGGTCCATCCGGATGGTGTCTGGGGAGATGATGTAACCCAAAAACGTAGTGGTTTCCACATTAAATTCACATTTTTCAGCTTTAACAAAGAGGCGGTTCTCCAGGAGGCGACGGAGCACTTGGCGAACATGTTTGACATGGGCCTCCTGGGACTCTGAAAAAATCAGGATATCGTCAAGATACACAAACACGAACTTATTTATCATGTCTCTTAAAACATCGTTGACAAGGTTTTGAAACACTGCTGGAGCGTTAGTAAGCCCGAAAGGAAGAACTAAATACTCCCAGTGTCCCGTGGGAGTGTTAAAGGCAGTCTTCCATTCGTCCCCCTCTCTGATGCGTACCAGGTGATAGGCATTACGGAGGTCGAGCTTAGTAAAAATCTTAGCTCCTTGCAGGAGATCGAAAGCAGTGTTCATTAGAGGAAGTGGATAGCGATTCTTGACAGTTATTTCGTTAAGTCCACGGTAATCTATACAGGGTCTTAATGATCCGTCCTTCTTAGACACGAAGAAGAATCCGGCACCAGCAGGTGATGATGACGGGCGTATAATGCCAGCAGCAAGAGACTCTGAGAGATACTTCTCCATAGCTTGGGTTTCTGGTCTGGAGAGTGAATAGAGTCGGCCTCTAGGGGGCATAGTACCTGGCTTCAGGTCTATGGTGCAGTCATAGGGTCGGTGAGGTGGTAAGCTGGTGGCCCGGGACTTAGAGAACACTTCCTTGAGATCATGAAACTCTAGGGGGACCTTCTCAAGATCTGGTATTTCTTCTTGGGATGGGCTGTGTTGAGGTTCGCGGGCGTTGTGGAGGCATGCCAGGGAGCAGTTGGGGCTCCAACCCTTAACCTCATTCTTCCGCCAATCAATATTTGGGAGGTGTTTGGCCATCCATGGATGGCCCAAAACAATGGGAGCATGGGGAGAATGTAAGAGGAGGAGCTGAATGGTTTCGTGGTGGTTTCCTGAGGTTTTCAGTTTGATGGGGCTGGTAGCGTGAGTTATCTGGGCTATTTTCTGGCCACTGAGTGAATTGGCCACCCGGTCAGGAAAGATCTTCTCGGTGGGGATTCCCCATTCTTGAGCCAGCTCCACATCGATGAGGTTCTCCTCAGCGCCGGTATCAATGAGGGCTAGGGTGGACTTACTCCCTCCTCCCCACTCCAGGATAACTGGGAGGCACGTACGGTTCTTAGTCTCCTGCACTGGCGTCACTCCAATCACTACTCTTCTCTGGGCACCAGGGGAACTTCTCTTGTTGGGACACTGAGCAATGTGGTGTCCCCCCTTGCCACAGTAGAAGCAGGCCCCTTCTCTGCGACGGCGGTTCTTCTCCTCCACAGGGATGCGAGTACGGCCCAGTTGCATGGGTTCTGGCTCAGGAGGACTGTCGCCAGTAGGGGGTGGTAGAGGCGGAGTGCTCTGGAGGAGTGGGTTAGGTCGTCTGCGGGAGGCGAAGCGTCTGCGTTCTTCCAATCGGGAATCCACGCGAATAGCCAAGTCGACCAAGTCATCCAAATCCTCCGGTAACTCCCGGGAAACCAGCTCATCCTTTAACGCTTCAGAAAGCCCGTTAAAAAAGGCATCGAACAAAGCTCTATGTCCCCACCTGCTGTTGGTAGCCAGTGTCTGGAAATCAATGGCATAGTCGGCCACGGAACGGCTCCCCTGTCGAATGCGCAGAATTTCTCGTCCCGCCTCGTGACCCAGCTTCGTGCGGTCAAAGATGCGCCTCATCTCCTCACCCAGCAAATTAGACGTTTGCACGCAGGGTAGATCTGCTTCCCATGCAGCCGTAGCCCACTGCTTGGCCCTTCCCGTCAGTTGCGTGATGATGAAAGCAACCCGAGCTCTTTCGGTGGGGAATGACGAGGGCTGTAGGCTGAAAATGAGCTTGCACTGGGTGAGAAAAGCCCGACATGCTCCCGGGTTCCCGTCGTACCTCTCAGGTGGTGGCAGGCGTGGCTCGCAGACTGGCAGTGGCGGAGCAGACGCAGGAGCAGGAGTGGCATGGACGGCAGGCTGGGGAGACTGTAGCCGCTGAGCGTCCTCCACAGAGCGAGTGAGATCCGCCATCTGAAGACTCATGGTTTGCATATGTTGCATAAGAGCCCGAAGCTGACGCTCTTGGAATTCTAACTGAGCGCCCTGTTGGTGCACTGCCTCCTGCAGAGACTGGTCTGACGCTGGCTCCGTCATGGTCAGATCGTAATGTTGTGATTTACGAAATGAACCAAGTGCGACAACCAGTAGAATGCAAAAAGGAGGCTTTATTTCTGAAGGGGGAAACCCCCCAACAGAGCTGGCAACGGTACAAAGTCCACAATCCAAAAACAGTATCCAATGGGCGTAATCCAGAATCGTAACCAGGGCACCAATAACAAAGTTCGTGGTCAGACAAAAAGGGTTCGGTACACAGGCGTAGGTTTGGAGGAGAAACAAACTCATAAGCCAAAGACAGTCCGAATCCAAAACCAGGGCAGTAATCACAAAATCAAGGTCGGGCAGAAAAAGGTCAAAACTCACAGATGCAACAATATCCAAAAAGGGCAAACCAAAATCAATAGTCGAGCAATCCAGTCAGAAAGATAAACACTGAGCAATCAAGGCGAGAAACGTGGCACGAGAAAACTAGGGAGAACGATCTGACAAGAGTGTGAAGCAAACAGACATCTTATATACACATCCAGGAGAACACATGACCAGGGAGAACAGGTGCAATCAATGGTGACAATGATCAGGGAGAGACACATGAGGAATAAACTAATTACATGAATTAGGCTGTAGCCAAAACACAGACGGGGATCACAAGACAATCCTATGAACAAACAACAGCTCCGGTTAAGGAGTACTAAAAGTGCATAGTCAAAAGAAAAGGAAAGCATGAGATATAAGTGGAAAACTGCAGCAGAGATAATTAGGGATAGGCAAGGAGGCGGAGACTAGAATTGGGCGACAGCTGAGAGATCATTAGTCAATTAGTAAGTGCAGCTATACAATCCCAAGTGCTTGTTAGTAAGTTAGTCCAAATATACAAGGTTAGTGTGGGTTAGTATTTAGCAAAAACAATAAACTGTTAGTATGTGTTAGTAAGACAGTAAAAGAGAGAGGAAGGGAGAACACGAGATAATGAAAGAAGATTGAAACCCAGAAACCAATAAATCACCTGAATGAGTGGCACACAAGACAAGGGACCGTGAGCAAAGATACACACAAGACAAGACAGGGGAGACAAAGTGCAAAGCTTGGAAATGAAAACATGGCTAGGCCAGGCACAGAACTTAACATGACAGCAGAATCCAGAATCCCAACACATCGCTTCTGGTGGCCTGAAATGCAGAAGGATGTCCGGGACTACATCTCTGCCTGCTCGGTCTGTGCCCAGTCCAAAGTCTCTCACCAGCCCCCTCAAGGTCTTCTTCAACCATTGCCCACACCCCATTGCCCTTGGTCTCACATTTCACTAGATTTCATCACTGGCTTACCTCCCTCCAATCACTATAACTCTATCCTCACTATTGTTGACCGATTTTCCAAGGCTGTTCACTTCATTCCCCTCACCAAACTACCCACTGCACAAGAAACTGCCACTCTACTCATTCAACACGTTATCTGTCTCCATGGCATCCCCACCGACATAGTTTCTGATCGAGGTCCCCAATTCACTGCCCGATTCTGGAAAGCCTTCTGCATCTTACTCGGCACTTCAGTTAGTCTTGCATCAGGTTTCCATCCCCAGTCTAATGGCCAGAGCGAGCGGGCAAATCAATGCATTGAAACTGTTCTAAGATGTCTCTGTTCCAAGAACCCAGCTTCCTGGTGTTACCAATTACTGTGGCTGAGTACGCCATCAACAGCCACACCTCCTCCTCCTCCAAGCTGTCCCCGTTTGAGTGCTGCATGGGATACCAACCGCCATTGTTCCCCAGTCAGGAGGAGGAGGTGGCCGTCCCGTCCACACAGGCCTTCATCCGCCGATGCAGACGCACCTGGAAGACCACACGCGTCGCCCTACTGAAGTCGGTGGCCAGAATGAAGCGCTGGCGGATAGAAGGCGTAGTCCGCCGCCAAGTTACCGAGCAGGACAGAGGGTTTAGCTGTCGTCTAGAGACATTCCTCTGAGGGGAAATGGGGAGAAACTATTCCCCAAGTTCCTAGGTCCCTTTACCATAGAAAGAGTACTCAGCCCCACAGCCGTTCGCCTCCGTTTACCCCTGTCTATGCGCCGTATTCATCCTACATTCCATGTGTCACATGTTAAACCTGCTGATTCCCACCCCCATTCTTCTGGTACTGATCCCCCACCACCCTCCCGCATTTTAGACGGAGGCGAGGCCTACATTGTGCGAACCCTCCTGGACTGTCGTCGGCAAGGTAGAGGACTTCAGTACCTCTTCGACTGGGAGGGCTACGGTCCTGAGCACCGTAGCTGGATCCCTGCTTGCAACATCCTGGACAAAGACCTCATTAAGGACTTTCATGCATCACACCCAAGACCGCGAAGATGAAACGCCTGTAGGCGTTGTTGCATTCCACCGCCACGTGGCAGGAAAACCCAAAAGCACGCTGACTGGAAATCAGGCCCATTGGAAAGACTTCAAATCTCAGCCAGTATAGCTGGATTTGAACTTTGGCCTATATCTCAACTGTACTTATGTCATGGTTCTGGTTTTTGGTCATGTTTTATGTGCAGGTTCTGTGTTTATGATTATTGTCTTTTATTTATTCTTTTTGATTATTGTAACTTTCAGGTTTTTGGTTCACTAGATGTCTCAGTTCCATTGCACTTGTCTCCCCCGTCTTGTGATCTAGTTGGTTCAGTCCGTCTTCCCTGTCTGCATGTTCACTGATTTCGGGTGATTTAAATTAAGTCCATTGTTTAAAATATTCCTTCATATCTTGTTTTCTTCCTTCACCCTTCTGTTCTGATTAATAACGAGACTAACATTTGTATTTTGTATTTTAGTCTACTAACACAACTAACCATATATATATATATATATATATACACACACATACACACACACACACACACACACACATATATATATATATATTCGACTACTAAATTACTAATGAGCACTCTAGTTTAAGTTGTAAAGCTGCACCGCTACTAATAGACTAATTGCCTCTCCGCAATCGCCCTGTTCTATTCTCCGCCCCTTGTCTGTCGCTGTCCTCTCCTGAGCTTCAGCGAGAATCTCTTGCACGTGCTTAATCACTCTCCTGCGCTTGTTATCTGTGCACGTAGAACTCCTGGACCGGAGCTGTTTAAATGTCATAGGCTGTTCGTGTGATTCCCGTTCGTATTTTGTCTCTCGCCAATTTTCATGGTTAGGGTTTCCCTCATGTGATTCTCCCAATGTAATTAGCCTCATTCTCCACAGCTGATCCCTGTATAGCATGTGACCTTTCCTGTGTGTATATTAGGAGTCTTTTCACTCACAGCCCTTGTTAGAACGTTGATCAATATTTCTTTGTGCAGAGCGCCTCGTATGCCATTGATTATTGTTTCGCTTCTACTGGTTTGTCCGACCTTGATTCTTGCCATTGCCCTTTTTGTACTGTTTTTGTCTTTCTGGATTTCGTCCTATTTTTGTATGACCACGAGTTCTGTGTTTGGATGCCCTGTGTATGACCATTGGCTTTGCCCATCGACTACGACTTTTTGCCTATCGTTTTTGTACCTCTGCCCATCTCTCTTACTGGTTCTGACCCCTGCCTGTCTAGTCGACACCGTTTTAGGATTTCGTATTGTGGCTTGGAGATTCCTGTGTTTTTTGGCTTTGACTCCAATAAAGGTATACGTTTTTTGGATTTCTGTCTCTCGCGTGTGGTTCCTGAACTGTATGCCACAACTTGGCCTAGATAAGGCAAAATTTAATCAGTTGTTCCTTTTGTGCTACTCTAAGATCCTGGAAAGTTTGGCTAAAATCTATGCAGCCATTTTTGAGATCTCCTGCTAACAGACAAACAAATGAACGCCAGCAAAAACATACACCTCCTTGGTGGAGGTGAATTACAATCTGAACACAACCAATGCAAATGCACAGGCAAAGTACAATCTGAACAGGAAACATACGCTGTCATAACATCCAACACACAAGCACAGCAAATGTACGGCTAATTGTAATCCGCACAAAAACAGAGCAAATGCACAGTGTAATTTCAATCTAAACAAATGCACAGCAAATGCACAGGGTGCTTAGAATCTGCACATAATGCAGTAAATGAGGAGGGTAATTACAATCTTCACACAAACACAGCAAATGCACAGGGCAAATACAATCTGCAGATAAACTGAAGACAGATTGGAAATCTGGGCTAGGCTAGGCAGATAGAGTCAGGGGGCTCTCACATTTCTTTTTACTGGGTTTTACTGAGTCCATCTGAAGCAGTAACATTGTTTGTGTGAATGTTATTCATGTGATACGCTTTTGCAGAGTTAGCATTTGTAAATATTTGGGATTGTTATACGTAAATGTTTAGTTTTAAAATGTAAAAAAAACTAATAATTACCGAGCATTATTCTGTTACTTTCATTGACAAAAGACTGAAATCAGCATTGAAATCTAAGCTTAGTGAATTTGGCGTCATGGTAGCTAGAAGACATCAGCAACTCCTGCTTTTGCTGTTCAGATGCAGGGCCGACCATTTGAAGAGCAAAAACAGCTTTTTCTTCTGCAGATGGAGCATGACAGGCAAAGACACAAACTTGAAATTTAAAAAAAAATTGAGCGCATTCGACAACAAACTGAGCAGGGTAAGGTAGAGCTGGAAAGATGCCGTTTGTCTTTGGGGTTTGGTGAGGATCAGGGAGGGCAGGCCACTCGGTCAGTGCGTCCCTTTGATATCAATAATCTGAGGTTGTTGCCACCTTTTAATGAGAAAGATCCAGATTTGTTTTTATATTGTTGGAGCAGGTTGCCAGGGTCAGGAATTGGCCTGATGCAGATTGTGCCGTTATGCTTCAGTGTGTCCTAACGGGTAAAGCGCAAGAGGCTTCCTCTTCCCTGAGCCTGGAGAATAGCAGCTTCTTTCAAAGCTAAAGCAGCTGTGCTAAGGGCACACGAAATGGTTCCTGAAGAATATTAACAGCATTTTAGGTCTTGGGAGAGATGTCAGGGCCGAACGTGTGTGAAGTTTGTTTCAGATCCAACTATTCATTTTAAATCCTGGTAATCTGCACTAGAGATCTCGGATTTTGATGGTTTGTGTGAATTAATAATTTTACAGCAGAGAAAAAATATGCTTCCCAGTTGCATTGCAGCTTTTATCAACGAGAGAAATGTTAATACTGCTGCTGAGGTTGCTGTGGCAGTGGATGAGTGTGAGCTCATAAATAAGACAAATTTCAAAAAGCACGTTACAGCGCTTAATGATTTTGGCTAGAGAGGGAGGGGCTGCTGTGCTGCATTAGCTAACCAGGTGCGTCCAAGGTTCGTGGACTTGTTCAGTTCTGAGTATAAGGCACGGGGTAACTCCTAAAAAAGTCAAATCTGTAGCTATTGTCATGAATCGGAGCATTGCAAAACCAATTGTCCAACTTCACTAACAAGGCAAAAGGGGGCTAAGAATAATGTCAAGCCTGTGGCGATGGCAGCGCCTGCTAGTGCCGACGGTGCCTCTGAAACATAGGCATGTGGGCATATCGTCTCCCTCACTCTTTGGAAGCATGATCAGTTCTTTCTCCTTTCTGTTGCCCTTTCTGTGGGCTAGGTCTGCAGTGTGCATTTGTATTTAGTTTTGTCCTGTTATGTTAGCACATTTTACAACACCTTTCACCCCACCATGCACCTACATCCATAAACCTGCAAACACGACTGATTTTACAGACTTACACATCTCATAAATTTTTGCTGAATTTTTGTGTCTATTTATGATATCTTACTTTTCGTTTTTTGGAAAATTACGACTCCCTCCTGTCCTTTTGTGACAGCCAATGAACCAGGTTGTGACAACAGCATACGAGCAAGGTAATTCTCTGCACACAAACACAGTAAATGCACCGAGTAATTGCAATTTGCACTCAATCACTGGAAATGCACAATGTAATAACAATCTTCACACAAAGACCAAATGCACAGGAATTCTACAGTCGACACATCGACATAGCAAATGCACAGGTTAATGCCAATCTGCACACAAGCACAGCAGAAGCTCAAGGTTCTAAACACAACCACAGCAAATGCTCCAGACAGCACACTATCACAGCAAATGCACTTTGTAATTACAATATATGCATGAACACAGCAAATTTGCAAGATTATCATCATCTGCATCAAACATAGCAAATGTTAAGAGTTATTATAATCTGAGCACAAACTCAGCAAATGCACAAGGTCATTAAAATCTGCATACATGCACAACTTATGCACAAGGTAATTGCTGCAATCAAACACAGCAAAAGCACTGGGCAATTACAATTTGCACTCAATCTCTGGAAATGCACAGGGTAATTAAAATCTTCACACAGAGCAAATGCACAGGAAATTACAATCTAAACACAAACGCAGCAAATGCACAGGATAATTACAATCTGCACAGAAACAGTGCAAATCCACAGTATAATTGTGATTTGGGCTCAAATACAGCAGTTGCACAGTGCAATTACAACCTGCTCACAAATAAGCACAATGGACAATACATCTGTACACAGGCACATCATGCCATGCAAAGTGTAATTAAAACCTGCATCATAAGAATAATAATAATTTGCAAGCAGATGTATACAATAGAAATAAGAAAATACCGCGGCGCAGAAACTCAATGCATGCGGAGCACTTGCAGTGCACATAGAAATGAGGACCTGCACACGCACTGGGATGTTGTGATCCACACAGAAACATACGCCGTCCTCATTCTTATTATAATCTGCAAGCAAACACATGCAACATTGGAAATCTGAACACAAGCCGAAGCAGCACTCATGCTTGTTCCAAGCAACCCATTTTATCATCTTCATGGCTAAGTTTCGCAAATTAAGCAACATGCAACATCTGATGTGGAAATGCCAAGGTTTTGTTCAAATCATTAGTCTTGATCTAAGCAGTGGATATGGCTGAGTATTTACTTCAAATGCAAATGGATAACTCAGCCTGGGACAAACACACCTAAACTGTCAGTGGAATATCAGCTAATAGAGCATTTTCAAAATGTTTTGCTCCAGTTAAACTGTTCATTTTGCTGTGTCAGACATACATTTGACTGGGACCTCAACCCGTGCGTGAGAAAGAAACACAGAAGAAGAATGAATGTTCATCTTTCATACATTTGTGCAAAACAAAACAGATGTCCATCAATTAGCAATCTTTTTTTTTTGAGATGACATAATGACCAAACTATATTAAGATAATTACAATTATGAATAGATATTACTATGCACAAAACCCAATGCACCAGAATCAGATCAGTGCCGAAAAATCTCTTCCAAGTGCCCAGCCCTCATTTCATTGCTCAACCCCCCACGCAGAATAATCCTAAATTACTGCCAACTATCAAAGCCCCTTCCATTAAGGTGTAAATTATTATTGCTGTTGTCATTATTTTTGTGTGCAGGACTGGGAAAAGGGGTCACTTGGGATTTTTTTCCATTCTGAGATTAATGGGGGTATCTCAGTGATATCCCAGTACTACTGTACTATCAATTTACGACACTTTGCTGTGCACAAATTCACCCATTATTTTCTAAAATTTAACACTCGGATCACTCCGTGATTTCGTTGGAAAATCTCAATTTTTGTAAAATGACCCAAGTGACCGCTTTTCCTAGTCCAACACACATTTAAAGAATAGGAAGAGCTTAATTTACCATGCACTTATCAGAAAACAGAACTTTCAGTGCTGCTAAATGCAATATACAAAATAAACACTTTTTTTCCATTTTAACAAAGAATCCATGTATACTATATATTTTTAAAAAAATCTATTCATCAATTCAGATATTCTTTCTTACAGCAAAGCGGCCTGCTGTAGCTTACATTACTCCTTGTGCTTGATGAGAATATGCGCCAGATCAATGACCACTGCAATTAAAAGTGTAACATTTAATTGGGTTGATGGGACTATCAGCCAACCAGTCTAAAGACTTGAAGGGTAAACATATATTCTTGGAGTAAACCCAGCTATTTAATAAGGCCGGGAGCTGATAATTAATCTGTGGGTGACACAGGCAGGCAGCAGTGTAGAGTACATTGTGTCTATGTACTATAGTATTGCATTGGGCAGTGGTGAAGTATGGGATATACTAGGTAAAAGTAGTATAGAATAGGATGGATAAGAAAGTGGACTTGTTATCTCTAGGTCACAGGTTTAATTCCCTGGTCTGATGCTTTGGTTTGTGCACTTGAGCAAGCTGCTTAGCCTGAATTATTTCAGCATATTCTCTGAAGACCATGCTATTCATTATTCTGCCTGTGGAGGGCAGGCATCTTTAAGTCATGTTCCCCCGAACCACTCGTGTGTTCCCATAGATTGTATAAAAAGATGGACATGGCAACCGTGACGTCACCCAATAGTTTCAGTGGAAGCCTTGATTTTGGCAATTTGAACAGCGCCATTTTGTCACTTTGAAACCGGATGTGATTTCTATTGGACGAGAGCTTGAATTGAAGATCCAGGGAGGAGCGCAGCTCTGGATCTGACCGTATCAGACGAGGAGCAGAGGATAGCCATGCCCCATAAAGCATATTCTGGCTCAATCCTTTATTCTAGTCTATTTGGGAGCATAATTTACAAAAAATGAGCCTTGTGAAATATTGAGGGAGACTTGAAACTTGCAATAGATGAGCTGTAGAAGAGAGCACACAAATGTGGTCCTCTAAATCTAAAAGATCCTGAGAGATTCTGTGGGGAGGATTGGTCTTAGATCCTGGGCCATGAGCTCATCAACCTCGTCACTCATTATGGGAGAAGACTCAGAGCTGCTATCTAGGTAAAGGGAGGCTGCACAAAATATTACATGAAGGGGTGGCAATAATTGTTGCACACGTATTTTTGAGAAAAACATTTTTTCATTAATTTGTTCCTTTCAATATGTTACTTCAATTAAAGGTCAGTTTTTTGTCGATATTTTGAATGAAAGATCACACAAACAAGCAACGAAGGCACGTTCTCGCTTCTCATTTTGTTCATTTTTATTAAAGGAAGCCGGTCATTTTGGAGGGTACTGTCAGTAGATGATATGATATGATGATATGATGATATATGATATGATAAAACTTTATTGTCAGAGAAAGTCTGAACTTTTTGTTACGTCACAGTTGCTCTATTACAACATAATATTACAAACAAGAAGACAATAATACAAGACCCATACAATCACAAAATTCATACACTTATCATGAAAATACAAAGACACCACTTAAGACCCGTTAACATGCATTTGATCTGGGATTAAGCACCATTTTAGTTTTAGGATTGACTGGTGCACAAAAGAGTGCTGCAGTCTAACCCTATAAAAAAATGGAACCCTGTATCTCCTATTTGAGGGTAAAAGATTATATTCACTATTGAGGACATGGTTGAGGTTAGAGGCAACGTTGTTGGCCAACCCTAACACACTAATATGGTAAGCTGATTCGTAGAGATTTTCCAAGTGGCTGACCCACAATTTATGAGCAGATTTTTAGTTGATGGAGCAGTTTTGACTTTAAGGTAACAGACAAGCACTTTTATCACGTAGAGCAGCGGTACTGAAAAACACTCATTATCACAGCAGTAAAAAATGATCGAAGGATTTGCCCACTTGCTCCAAAAGACCTCAGTCAGTGGAGAAACCAAATTCTTTGTTTTGTCCTTCTACGAACAGCTTCAATGTGATCTTTCCATGATAGCTGATGGTCAATAATTACCCCCAAATATTTAAAAGAAGAAACTTGCTTATTTTTTTCATTATAAATAACAACAGAGGCTTTATGAGAATGAGATGGTAAACTGAACAAAATTTCCTCTATTTTCTCTGTGTTAATCTAAGGGCATTATACTCACTCCACTCAACCAGTTTGTTCACGCTAAGTTGGTGCAGCCCAGGGTTGCAAGAGTTGGTTAACAGAGATATTAGTACTGCATCATCAGAATACTTTAAGACATATTGATTTAGTGTATCTACATAGCAGTCATCTGTATAAAAGGTAAAAATAACTGCTGGACTCACACAACCCTGGGCGGCGTCTACGTTGGTTGTGATGAGAGTTTGGTTCACCTCTACAAACTGTACTTTATTGGTAAGAAAAAAGCGTACCAGTGAATCAAATCAAGATTTAGTTCCTGCTGGACCATTTTAGCCACCAAAATGTCTGCTTTTATCGTATTAAAGGAGGAAGAAAAATCTAGAAAGAAGGCCCCTGCAAAACTGTTCTTGTAAGATTCATCTAAATGTTTAGTAATAATATGAACAAAGGAGGCAACAGCATCTTCTGTGCCACAACCTTGCTTATAGGCAAAGTGATTTGGGTCGAGTTTGTTATTAGTTGTTCTAACAAAACATGGGCCATTTTGCCAAGGAACTGCTGGAACTGTTGTCCCAGTTTTGATCTCGTGGCGAAGGAGTTGTAATTTGTCCTTGCAGTGATCAGATACATAATGTACATACTGGCAGTCAAAGGTTGAATATGTGACAGATTCAAAGTTGGTGTCTCTAAAGTTCTAGTAACCATTTGAATTAATTTTTAGGTGCACTTTTTTCCATTCTTATGTTTAGATAGGTTGGGAAAAGGCCATATGCCTCTGAACATAACTGAGAAGTTAGTTCAGGTGATAGCTAAAGTAACGGTGACATCTTGTGGTCTGTTTATGAACATTTTTTCAAAAATCGAATACTATCAAAATGCTTCTAACAGCATCTCATTGGAACAGCTCAAACTCTCACCGAAGAAGAGCCAAAACTTTTTCAAATATTAGAAATATTGTTGAATTTTTATTTTCATTATAAAAAATATTAAGGAGTACTGGCGACACCGTTTTTTTTTAGGTATTACTGAATTACTCAGAGGTAGTGTGGTCAAAAACCACATTAAGTGTGTTCATCTGTCAGCTACAATAAATTAACTGTGGTTTCCTGAACACAAATGTTAGCCAGAAGAATTCCTCTGTACTTAAGTAGATTATGTTTTCAGTTGGTTATAGTTAATTATGAGAATTTCAAAATGTCAAACTATTTTAGTAGCGAACATGTACAGTTTTATTTATTATATTATTTGCTGAACTGCTTTTTGAGTACCCATCAATATTTGACAGATGCTTCTGTGTACAGGTCAGATGCAAATTTGTGATGCAGTCAAAATGAACTGAACTTTTCACGATACAGCAGGCCTACTTATTTATTTATTTATTATTATTATTATTATTATTATTATTATTATTATTATTATTATTATTATTATTTTGCTGAAATAGGTTTCCTACGCATTCAAACACAGTGACTGTGTGAGAACACAACTGGGTGAGTTGAGACAGTTTTACCCACAACCTCAAATTAGTTTAAAATTTTGCTGCTTTTCTTTGCCATATCAGCAACATTTTGAAGGCATCACCTCAGTCTTCACAGGCAGTCCCGGTTGCTATCCAGTTTGTGGCAGGTAAGATTCGGGTGTGTGTGTGTATGAAACTGGCTGCATCGATTATGAAATATGACAATAACACCTTCCTTAACGATCATTTTTTCCATAATTCCTTATCAAACTTTGTAAATTCATAAATGATGACTTCATTGAGGGACAAAAGAGGCACAAATCAGTGACTAACTCATAGTAAACTCCTTCCTGTGTGCATCTAGCCCTGAAAACATTGACTCCATGTCACAGTCCGGCAAAAATCAGATTTGAGTCACTTCAGCCTGGTAATACAAATATAGCCCATGTGCCAAAAGAAGTGGAATTTTAGACCCATTTTATATTCCAGTGGAGATTTCCCAACTATCCCAAATATTTGCTGTGGTGTATAAAATTTGAAGTGTCTGGGGTGCTAGGCTCACTTTAGTGATGGGAAAATGGCGAGCCTAGTCGGGCTGAATGACCTGTTCTCGCCACACACGTTATGTTATAAAATGATTTACAAGATCTAGAATGCTTTGGCTATAAAAACATGGTATCCTGGGTCGGAATATTTCTCTCAATATAAGTGTTATGTTGCTTCAGCAAAGCGCTGCAACCAGCAAATACAGACGTGTGGGAGATCCTACTATATGAAAAAATTGCTTTTGTTCTGATTTTAAACCTACTTAAGGGAAAACCTAAGTGAAAAGTCAGAGTTTAAGCAGTCAAGAACCAACTAATTATTTAATTTGTTAGGTTATTTTTTTTTATATAATTGTTTCCTGTATATCAAAATGTGGCTATAGAATTTTTATTCTTCATGGCATGCATGGCTATTTCTGTCAGCATGTGGCTCGAGGGGTAATTAACTGTGGCAAACATGAAAGATACCTAACAAAGACAAATTAATGCCTTAATTAAATCCTGTGATTGTAACTGTGGTTGGGACAAAAACCAGTATACACCGTGGGCCCCAGGGACTTACGCTAGGGACCACTGGCTCCAATGGCTATTTGGACCATGTTGCTAAAGAATGTAAATAATCTCATTTAACATGAAAAGAGCATAATTAAGGAAAAATAGATGCTGTTTGATATTGTGATTGCAGTTAGAGTTGGAATGTAAACCAGCTATAGATGGAATGGGAAGGCAATGAGGAACTCAGGCTGCGCTCAGTGGTTTTTGCACAAATTCTGATAAATCAGGTCAACAGAAAAATAACACTCTGAAGCTTCTGATGTTGGAAAAGTATTAATAAAATCATAATCTACATGAACAGCCAAAATTGGTTTAGCTGTTAAAAAAAAAAGACAAGAGTAGACACCAAATTGAGCTGCCGGGTGGCTCACATGGTTAAGGCACTGCTCTGCAGTGCAGAGGTAATGACCACGTCGCGAGTTCGAGCCCTGGCGTACCCACCGGCAGGGGTCGGCAGCTTTTTCAGAGTAGCGCACAATTGGCTATCGCGCTACAGGGTTTCAAATTGGGGAGGGACTGCCGGATTTAGGTAAATAATAACAGCTTTGTTCGTTGCTCCAGCGCCTCCTGTTGACCAGACGGGCGCTCGTCAGGAAGACTCCGGGTTGGTTCATGTCCGGGTATCCTCCGCCCTAGTTCTGAACTTGCGAAGATTCAACCAGTGAGTGTATAAGAATCAGTGGCAGACAGGCACCTGCTTCGGAGGAGAGCCGTGAACTGTCTCACTATCCTGAGTTGGCAGCAAGGGGTCGCATACGAGCAAGCTTTGTACATAGTTCCCCGATTGGGCATTCCAGATTGGGGTGGGATTGGAGATGCCAAATTTATTAAAAAAAAAAAAAAAAGAGTAGACACCAAATTGACATGTACTTGGGCTACCTTTGACCCAAATGGAAATGTTTAGCGGTCTTGTTCATAGCCTCATTGTCATGACGCGATACCCAAACACTTCTGGGTAATTTCCCATTCTCGGTAATAGATAGATAAAAAAAAAAAAAACTGTAGACCTAGACTCAAGCGACCATACAGCTCGCCCGAGTAATCAATCTCAAATGCAGATGAACACTCGACAGAGTACATACCTCTTGCTGCATGGTTGTTTTTGAACTATTCTGTAAAGATGACCTTGGCCTTTGACCTTGATCTGTGAAGATCTACTCACCTCTTCCTGTTGTCTTATACAACCTTCCAAGTTTCATCAAAACTGATCCAGAGCTTTCTTCATAGTCCTGCTAACAAATGAAAACAGGCAGGCAGTCAGACAGAGAAGGGTGAAAAACAACCTCCGTCCCATTCTTTGGCAGAGATAATTAACCAACCGAGCAAGTAAAATTCTTCTGTTTACAGTATACTATCAGCTTACCATATTGTGATGCTGAAGGAATAAATTCAGCTGTTAGCTTTCAACGTCTTGCAAACAGCAGTGCCCCACGGCTTTTACCTCTCCTAAAAACTGTTCAGCACACACTACCAGACCTAAAAGTGCTCAGCTTCAGTAGAGATGGCTTTATCCCATTCTGCTGAGTTTTTGTCAAAGATCCGCTAGGGGGTCCAATAGTACTATAGTACGGCTGTTACTTCAGCGAAACCGCAGGGAGCAAAATAAATAAATAAAAATTGTACTGCACTGAACCAGAGCCATTAGGCAGAGCCAGTGTTAAAGATTAAGGCACAAATTAGAGGTAAATAAGAGAAACTAGAGTGTTCAGGTGAACACGTGTCGCCTACGAAGCTTTAGTTTGAAAGTGTGACTACCAACTGAAAGTGTGACTACCGGACAGACAGACAGACGGACGGACGGACAGACGCCGGACAAAGTGATCCCTATGTGCCGTTATGCTTCGCAGGCGACACAAAAAGCGATTGTGTTCAAACATGAAATACAGTTAATTACCGTTCAAATGTTTGGAATCACCCAGATAAAGACATGTTTTACATGAAAATGAACGCATTTGTTCATCAAATAAGTAGTAAAATGAATTTTTTTAAATATACCGCGGAAACATTGATAAGGTAATAGTGACTTCTGTTTTAAATACCAGTTTTGTTCAACAAACGTACGGTTTTATATAATAGGCTAATCCTTGATTTGCAGCAATTAAAGCATAGCAGACATTTGGATTCTAGCTGTCAGTTGACATCAGCCAACCAATTAGCAAACCAAGGGTGGGTCAACTGATATCCAGGGAGTCCGGTTTCTTTTAATATATAAAATCTGTACCATGCTGTGGGGGAAAGTCCCGCCTTCTCACATGAATGCTTTTCCGTTTGAATATTGTCAGTGAAAGCGCGTACCACCATGTAATTGATATTGCAATAAGGGAATGATTTTTTTATTATTATCCCAAGCCGCACAATTAGCAAGAAAGCGGGGGATATAGCATTGGGCTCCGTCCGTCCGTCCGTACGGACACATAAAATTGAGGCGGCGGGGGATATCGCCATGTTAGTGGCAAACACTTGTTATTATTGTTATTACCTCCGGCAAGGAGGTTTTGTTTTTGCCTGAGTTTGTTTGTTTGTTTGCTTGCTTGTTTGTTCGTGTGTGTGTTTGTTTGTCTGTTGGTTTCCAAAATAACTCAAAAAGTTATGGACAGATTTTGATGAAATTTTCAGGGATTGTACAGATTGGTATAAGGAAGAAATAATTAGATTTTGGAAGTGATCCGGATCTCCGTCTGGATCCAGGAATTTTTTAAAGGATTCTTTAACATTGGGAGATTTTTGAAATTTCTGCATAAAACTCCACCATGGTCAGGGCACTTGGAAAAAAAATACAGGACAAGTTTCTAACATGTTCTACAATATATCAAAGACTGATGCTGAAAATGGAATAATTCCGGATACTATGATACTATGATCCAGAATACGAAATTAGGGGACCTTCGGAACTTTCATTATAGGATGAGAACAAATGAAGCTACAAACATGCGACAAACACCATTCTATAGCCAAGATATTGCAGAATTAGTAGGGCGTCACCGGATTTACTGTAGGCCTATCTTCAAAAGTCAGGGAACTAGATCCAGAAGAAAACCACCATTTCGGACAAAAATCAAAAAAAATTTTGCGTTTTGAATGCTGTCAGGCATTCATCATATTATTTAATCTGCCAAAATTTACCGTTGTTGTGATGTTATCCATTGATAATAGCAGTCAAGTTGTGGGTACAGTTGTCTGACGGGTCAGTTAACCTTAGCTTTGTAAATTGAACTCATGGCTACGAATTCTTGTGAATGTCTGATATGTAGGGAATTGACGGGGAATTGCACAAACACTACATGCGTGCAACTAGATAGAATGAAATGAACCACCTTCATCTTAGCTTATTGTTTTGCTTGTACTGTCTCGCTTTGCATGCATGTGGTTGTAGCTGTACTGTTATGTGCCCATTGTTCTGGAAGAAATTTGCTATAAGCTCCTGATAAGCGTTTCTTCCAAAACAAAACCATTCTGACAGCAAGCTACTGAATGAGCTCAGAGCGGAAACACACAAACAGTCTTAGCGTTGCTTGTGAGGAGCTTGAGAATCGATAACTTGTACCAAGAAAAATTCCGAATCCAGTTTCCAACTTTTTTCAGCTTGTAATTAGCGAGAACAATTTTTAAATTCATTCCTGACTGTAGTCTGTTCGTGGACTGGAACGGCTGTTTACATTACAATAAGGGAGGGGTGGGTCTGTATTCGCTTACACTTCGAATGTCAACAACCTCTCTACTCGTTTTCTCCCACATCGCTGACTACACTTTTAATCTTAATCTTAAATTTGACCTTGAGGAAAGGAAATAACCAACATACACTAGACACAATTAAAGTGGCAGGGCATTTCACTTTGTTTTTTATTGCTACTTCTGATAATAAAGGTTGGGTTTGCATTATGAGGGAAATCAACGGTGCAGATCTGACTCAACGTGTACAACATGTACAACAGTCGCACTTAAATGTATTCAGTAGAAACCATAATTTTAGTTCTCTAATATCATGAACAAGAAATAATTAGAGGAGCACAAGGATGTATTTGTCTGAAGCATTTTATTTCCTCTTTCTTATTTTGAAGTGCTTTTGTGGCCTTGCAAACACTGTGTACGTTTACATGCACACTAATAAAACTATTATCGGATTACTGGAGTTATCAGATTATGCCTCGGTGCGCATGCGCAAACAGGGCATAAGGTAGTTCGTTTGTGGGTCATTCTGTCTGTTACCGGGATAGCCGCTATGCCTGTCAGAATCAAGTCCTAGAAAGTGGCTCTATGGGTTAAATGCCATGATATCTTGGATTTAATTTTGCCAGATTTTGGAGATTGAGCTTTGTTTTCAAGTTACAGCACTATTTGAGAACCACGATGGCTGCTGTGAGCGATCTAGACTTTAATGAAGAAAAAACTCTTCACAGTGGATCACTTTACAACTTGTGAGTGCAATTTATAGCACGGCAATAGTTACTGCTGATGGCAAAACTTGACAAACGGAGCATAATGCCGACAGTGATCCAGGTAGACACACATTGCGCAAATCCAGCACTGCGTGGATTTTCAAACTTACTGCTGTATGAACTTCATAGAACATCACAAATGATTTCTCCCCCCACAGTAAGTGTGCAAATGAACAATACTTTCAGTTATTGCTGGGCTTCACTAAGCCCAACAACCGCAGTCTCGCTAAGCGGTCCTACGAAGCTGCTTATCAACTCGTTATGTCAACCGGCCACTGGTGGGTAAATACTTGAGAATAGCCATGTTTCCACTTTCCATCCACACGTTTTTATGCAAATTAAGTCATGTCAAATAAAAAATGCCTTATGGAAACGGTGTAATTTCACTTGATTTTCAAGATATCGACATTAAGTTTATACAGTTGATCTCACCGGATTTTCTTCTTGATCGGTAAAAGGTTTATGCAATAACTGCTGATGGAAATGTTATTTGCCGAATAAATTTGCGACTGCATCGTGACAGTGTTTTGATGCCGTCGTTGCCTTCTGATAATGGTTTGCATATTTTTAATAGCTGGCACATAATTGCACAAGTTGTAGTAGTGCTTATCATTTGTTGGGAGACGCGATCCATTATTGCCAACTAGTTAATTTTTTGGCTACGACACTACTCCTGTTCACTCTAAGATTCTGCGATGCGGTGCGAAAATGAATGGAAACAGCTAAAAATGTCAGAAATCTATTCGATACACCGATTTGATTGCAAAGCAGCAAGCGACGTCATTACCCACAAGTTTCTATTCGCTCTAATGCTGTTAGATGGAAATGCATTTTAACCGCCTTTATTCCCAGGAATATTTTTGGCGAACTTCAGATAATTTGATTGACAAGTGGATGGAAACATGGCTTATGTCAAGCATAGATGCATAGCTAAGGCACTCTGACAGGTCCACACAGAATTTTATAGCTTCATTAAGGGATACACTTGTCACTGCTGTAAGCACCGAGGCATCAGCACCTTCAGTGCTTTCATTATTCAAGTGATCATGTAAATGGCAAAGGCGGATATTCATTATCGGATAAAACCCTTAATAGGTTTCTGAGAAATCCGGTAAACACACCTAGCTTTTTGCCCTATAATCCATTTATTCTGAGCATGTACACTCCTAGAACAAATGTGTTGAAAAATAACACAAAAAAAATAAATAAAAATAATGTGTTATCACATGTATAACACATTTTGTGTTGATTTCAACACAAAATATGTAAAAAAGTAAAAAAAAATAAAATAAATCAACACTAATTGTGTTGAAAACAACACAAAATGTGTTGTCCTTAAACTAGACACACAGGTGGGTTAAAAATTAACACGTTGTGTTATTTTCAACACATCTCTTTTGAGAGTGTATGTAGCAAAAGCTGATTTCTTTTTTTTTTTTTTTAAATCTGCGCATGTGAGACCTGTGGAGGGCAAGCAGCAGCAGCAGAAGACGATAATATAAACCAGGTTTTTCCTGATATAGGTTTATTAAAGTGCATGTAAACGCCTCAAATCAGATTATTGCCATATTCGTATTATTCCCAGTTACCGGAATATGATGTGCATGTAAATGCACTAATTGAATCCCAAACTGGAGGTCTCTATTGAGCAGATAGAGGACCGTGTGTTGTTCCAACTTGAGGGACAAGTGCATCAGAGATCCTTCTTCAATCAGATTCCCTCATGTTTAGACATCTGCATGAAGCAGAGCCCTTTTCTGACTTGAGTAACAGCGCCATCATGTCATTATGTGAGTCTTCTTGAATTTTCAAATAAACCCTGCCTGGAAAACATACAACAGAGCCTTTTGTCAACCAGCAACAGCCGATTGTACACATTAGCTTTAAGCATAGCACTCAGTGCAACACTTAAACTTAAGATGTAAAACGCAATACAAATCTTAACTCAAGAAATAAATGGACATCATAGCTTATACAACAGAACTGCTTTCAGTCTTTTCTGCAACATGCCACCTATGACTGGCAATGGAGAGAGAGGGGTGATGTAATAAACACACCACTGCATACAGGTGCAATATTACGCTCGACATAAACGCACAGTTCGACAGCAATGAAAACATCAGAACAGCCTTTACACTTCTCAGACTAACATTTTTTACACACATCCACACATTAAAAACCAATGACAGTCACATAGACCACTGTGATTGGATTCAACACTCAAAGGAGAAGACGTTACCAAATCTTCTAGACACTGTTCTGTCTCAAACCTGAAGGTTGTTCCTGTGTTTCCTCTGGATACTACAGTCTTCTCCCACACGACAATGCCTGTTAATCTAACCAGAGACTCAAAAGGTTCTCCAGATGTGTGAGTGTCTGAAGGAGCAGAGTACCATCCAAGTGATGAATCAAGGAACTGCTCACGGTGTGTCCCTGTCTCTCGCCACATGGATGCTGGGATAAGTTCCAGCCTGGTGATGACCTCCACCTGCTCTTGGTAAATTACCTGCATGCCATCAATCTTCATCCTCTTCCTCCTCCTCCACTTCCTCTATTGAGCTTATCTCAGTGGTGGTTGCTTGTGTCCCTGTATGCTCTTCCCCAGGGGTGGAGCCAGAGCAGGAAGTTCTGAGCCAAGAATTAGTTGGGTGGGAGAAAGACTGCATGACTGAGGTGGTGAGACCATGGGGGGTGGAGCTAGAATGCAACTTTGCCAGTGAGAGTGAGGAGCCTCTCGTGGGGGGAGCGGGGCCAATCACAGCAGAGGAGGAGGCTGGCAGCAGCAGGCAGGGTCGTTTAGGGGCTGGAGGCGAAGTGGAGTCGCCCAGGTACGTGAGGTGCATGCTGGGTAAGCCTTGGGAGCGTCTCGGCCAATCAGACAGCTTCTTCTGTTCCTCTTCCAGGTCTACGTCTGTGCAGGGCAGAGGTCAGGGGTGAAAGGTCAAATTCCAGGCTCAGACCATCTCTCCCCAACAGAGACCAACTTCAATTAGACACATCAGGGGTTACCATCAGCCTTGATGCTGATAGAAATGAATGGTGCGAGTGTGCATAGGCATGTTAAAAATTCTCAGTGCTCACTGTTCTGCATTCTGTGGAGGTCCTCATTCTGGTTCTGACTTCTTTGGCTCCGTCGGCTCTCCAGGGCTTGCTTCACTGAATCCAGTAATCCAAACATCCGAGCCAGAGTGTTCAAGGCAGCTGCATCTGAGCAGGGCCAATCAATCGATCAAAGAGGCAATCAATCAAACAATCAAAACTATTACTTACTTGATCAAGCAGTCATTCAACCAATCACAAAGACAATTTATAATTCTGTAACTATATTTCACTGCACAACAGAGTGATAGCATGGCACAGTTATTCTGCTGAATGATTCCCCCAGTGTTGAAATTAGGAACAGTCCTCAGTACTTAAGAGTGCCTTTTTTAAGATCAGCCCAAGGGTGCCAACTCACCATCTCCAAATCTCTTCATACTTCATAATTATTGAGTTTGGGGCTGGGAATAGGGAAACCAGTCATGACCTTGGTAATTAACCCCTCCCCTGCTGAGCAGGCAATGCCCAGTTTTCTGTGCCGTATTGAGCGATAACAAATTTCACTGCCCCAAATTTCAGCCTACTTGGAGGTCCCAAGTTTATCAGTTATTCTTGAAACTAGAGTTGGTGGACTGCTACTTAATGCAAAGAAAATCCTGAGACTTCCATGTAGGTTGACACTCGCGCCACCTGAAGTCATAAGCAATTCCATTTCCAACACATGGAAATTGGGTCCTAGTTCCAACCTACATAAAGGTCCCAAACAAATTTCAAGTGTTTTCCAATCTTTGCATGCCCGACATCAATATTCAGCAATAAACGTGTTGGGACCTTTGTGCTGGAAGGAGAATAAGGGACCAAAACTGTAGTAGATGGGCGTGGTCACCCAACTTTGAGCCACACCCACTAAAGCCTACATGGACCATCACAGGTATCTGCTTCATCCACATATGAACTTTCAATTTTGCCAATAAAAAGCTGGGGACCTTTTCATTCCATGCAGATATTAACCCTTTTACTCGTCATTTATTCGAATTTGATCTGCAAGACATTCCGAAAAAGATGGGAAAAGGACAACAAAAGACCAGGAAGGTTGAGGAATGCTCAAAAACACCTGGAAACTGGTGATAGTGCCATGATTGGGCATAAAAGGAGCATCCTGAATGGCTCAACTGGTCACAAGCAAGGATGGGGAGGCACGATGGCGCAGTGGTTAGCACTGCCGCCTCAGTCACAGCAAGAAGGTTGTGCATTCGAATCCAGCCTGGGGCCTTTGTGTGTGGAGTTTGCATGTTCTCCCCATGTTTGTGTGGGTTTCTTCCGGATACTCCGGTTTCCCCCAACCACCAAAACATGCATCATAGGAACACTCCAACCAGTACACTTGCCAAAAGAACTGGCTTTAGAACTGGAGTTGGTCCCCGGGCACTGGTCTGTGCTTACCCACTGCTCCTAACTACCGGATGGGTTAAATGCAGAGGACAAATTACCCCACGGGGGTAATCTTAAACCGCATGGGCAAATAGTCCAACAGTTTAACAACAATGTTCTTCGGCTCAAAATTTCAAAGAATTTAGGGATTTCACCATCTTCCATCTGGAGGGATCTCTGCATAATAGGTGTGAGGCTGAAAACCAACACTGAATACCCGTGACCTTCAATCCCTCACGTGGCACTGCATTAAAACCAATGTCATTCTGTAATGGATATTATTACATGGGCTCAGTAACACTTTGGAAAACCATTGTCAGTTAACAAAGTTGGTCTCTGAATCTAGAAGTGCAAGTTACGACTCTGCCATACACTGACAAAGTTATCAACAACGTTTAGAAACGCTGCCGACTTCTCTGGGCCCGAGCTCATCAGAGATGGACTGACGCAAAGTGTAAAAGTGCGCTGTGTGTGCTGACTAGTCCATATTTCAAATCGTTTTTGGAAATCATGGAGGACATGTCCTTCGGGCTAAAGAGGAAAAAGACCTTCCAGATTGTTATCTGCGCAAAGTTCAAAAGCCAGCATCTGTGATGGTATAGGGTTGTGTTAGTGCCCATGGGATGGGTAACTTGCACATCTGTGAAGGAATCATTAATGCTGAAAAGTACATGAATGTTTTAGAGTGTAAGCCGCCATCCAGACAGCATCTTTTTCAGGGGTGTCCCCGCTCATTTCAGCAAGACAATGTCAAGCTACATTCTGCACATAAGAACAGTGTGGCTTCATTGTAAAAGAGTGCAGGTGCTAGACTGGCCTGCCTGGAGTCCAGACCTGTCTCCCATTGAAAATGTGTGCCGCATTATAAAATGCAAACTATAGCAACGGAGACCCCAGACTGTAGAGCAACTGAAATTATATATCAAGAAAGAATGGGAAAGAATTCTGTTTTCAAAATTTCAACAATTATTGTCCTCAGTTCCCAAATGCTTACTGAGTGTTGTTTAAAGAAAATGTGATCTAACAAAGTGGTAAACATGCCCCAACTTTTTAAGAACATGCATCAAATTCAGGCATCCAATTCAGAATTAAACTATTGTTTTTTTGGAAATATAAATGATCATTTTAAATGTTAATCTTGTTTTTGTACTGTATTCAATTGAATATACAGTAGATCAAAAAGGAATTGCAAATATTCACATTTTCCATAGCATCCAAACTTTTTTGGAGACAGGGTTTGTGCATATGAACTCAAGTTAATTTATACAATAATTGACAACCAGATTATTATTGCAAGCATTCCTTGTTTCAGTGTCACTGGCATTGTGAGTTTTAATAATGTTACAGTTATTCACCAGGTTCTTGCACACTCCCATCCCGCAGCCAAGGTATATAAGAGAGTGTAAGGAAGCGTATTCACCGGGTTCCTGCAGCGCTCCCATCCCGCAGCGCCGCTGTATGTCTCGCAGCAAGGCCAGCAGCTCAGAACGGATACTTGACACCACCTGTCCCATCAGCCCTACATCCGCAACACCCCGCCACAAACTCAGAGTGTCCTCTGAGAGAGAGAGAGAAAGAAACTGATTTCCAAAAAATGAAGGGCTCATTATGTACCAGAGCGCCATAGTCTGAGAGACAGTAAATAGGAAACTCCACAGATACCTTGCTCCAAGATTTGGGAAAATACCCTGAGCAGTAAGTATTTATTTTAAATGATACGTGAAAACCCCAATTCCAATGAAGTTGAGACATTGTGTAAAAGGTGAATGAAAACAGAATGCAATGATTTGCAAATCTCATAAACCCACATTTTATTCACAATAGTACGTAAACAACATATCTGATGTTGAAAGTGAGACATTTTACCATTTCATGAAAAATTTTTGCTCATTTTTTATTTGATGGCAGCAACACATCTCAAAAAAGTTGTTATGGGGCAAAAAAGGCTGGAAAAGTAAAAGGTACTAGTAAAAAACAGCTGGGGGAGCGTTTTACAAGTAATAGGGTTAACTGGCTACAGGTCAGTAACATGACAAGACCATTTTAGAGAGGCAGAGTCTCTCGGAGGTAAAGATGAGCAGAGGCTCACCAATCTGTGTAAAACGGAGTCTAAAAATTGTGGAACAATTTCAGAAAAATTGCAGAAGTAAAATTACAAAGATTTATAATTATGTAATTAATTTATTATTTAATATCCCACCATCCACAGTATATAATATCATCAAAAGTTTCAGAAAATCTGGAGAAATCTCTGTGCACAAGGGACAAGGCCGAAGGTCAATATGGGATGCTTGAGATCTTTGGGCCCTCAGGCGGCTCTGAATTAAAAAAAGGCATAATTCTACACTGAAATTCACTGCAAGGGCTTAGGAACACTTCCAGAAATCAATGGGTCTCATGCAGCAACATTCTTTTAATTTTTTCTTATATTTTCTCTTATTTTTTTGCTTAGAGAAAAAATAAGAGAAATAAACTCCAAACGCTCTTACCGTCCAAATCTGCTCTTACCCAGGTGTGCTGAATGTTGAATCCCACTTGATCGTAAATTGGAAGCGCATGGCTGGCTGTTTTAAATTAGCATATATGACACCCACTAAACACCATATAAGGGCAGGTGACGTGCTGTGTGCAAAGAGCCAACTGCTTGTGGCAATCTGCTTTCACTCTAGGTACAATTGTTCTATATCGTGGCACGGTACGAATGTCCCCCCTTCCCTCTCCTCTCCCCCCACTGGTCAGCTTTCACACCAGTAATATCATACCCTACCCGAGTAGGCTGGCATACAAGCCAAAATTCCGATACAGCACTTTGCACCTAGGTGGTTTTAAATGGGGAACGATTACAAAACGAGGCATCAATATTTTTGGGGGGTTTTATTATTGACAAGGGGGTTAAGAATATTAATATTGCGAATGCATATGCTGCGCGTGCCTTAGCAACCCGGTGTGTCATCTGTAACATGGATTACCATGTATAGCAGCACAAAAAATTAAATTCGACATTTTCTTGACTGACTTTTTACACATCTGATTTTTCTCTGGGGACTGATTACTTTAGATATTGGAGATTGTTGCATATAAAATTCTTTCGCCCTTGTGTTTTTGGCCAATAATGCAGTCTACCGCCTCATACCATGAAAATTTCTCAACTTGAGCTGCCACACTTCGAAATATCGCAACCGCATTTTCTTTGGTTTGTCACGGCACTGCTCTATTATTCTGTGATAACCACAGGACTGTAACTAATCATGAATTATTCCATAAATCTCCAAATTTTTGCATGTAGTAGCCCATCCAGTTGTGATTGTATGTTTTCATCCACCAACATTTCGAGTAAGCATTTCATTTCTTCATTTGAAAGGAGATATCTTTTCTCTGCTGCATCTGTAACACATAACAGTAATCTTCCATGCTCAAGTATGGTTGCTTTCACATTTGGTACGAGTGGCCATTCACCTGTCTCTGCAAACAGATCTGCGCAATCTCTAAAAATGCGTTCTCAGCGCAAGACCTGGATGGTCAAAGCATCCAACAGCAATAGGTAAGCCATTCAGAAGCAGAAGACAAGCAAGTATTAAGGGTTTTAGATAGTCCTACTTAGGATCAGCTGGCCAAACTCTTTAGGCCAAGAATTAAATAATCAAATCATTATAATTTGTCAAAAACATTTTAAAAAATCTAAATTTGATTTTGACTAATTTTTAATGTTAAGGTCTTAAAACTTGTGTTTCCGCGCATTGGATAAACAATTTGTGGACAGAGATAAGTTTTCTGTTTTCTCTTATCTCGGTATGAGTGCTCTTGCCCACTCGCAAAATTTTCTCTTACCTAAAAGAAGAGCAAAAATAAGAAAACATTGGTGCATCCCAGAAATAAGAAAAAAATAGGACCAAGGGTCCTGTAGCTTACTGGCATGGAGTCTTAGAGTGATGATACAAGTTATGAAAATTATGTGAAGTTTAATTTTCATTGATTCAAATGTCAATGTCAAGGTCACTAAACAAAAGTTCACATACAATTATAAGACCTCCTGTAATACAAACACAATCCTACGCTCTGAAGCAGATTTAGTGATACAAGTCATTAAAAATTCAATATTTCAATTGTGAACTTTAAAGGTCACACAAGGTCAAGTTCAGGTCAGCAAATGCACGTCATATATGACCTTCTAAATGTCTCTATACAAACCCTGGCTTAATCTGTGACCATTTTGGTAATACAAGTCATTGACCATTCACTATCAAGTTTGACCCTCAGGTCACTGACGGTCAAGTTGAATGTCACCAAATGCAAGTTCATATGTGACTTTCTAGATGTCAGTAACATAAACTTAGGCTCCATCTGTGACCATTTCAGTGATACAAATCATTGAATTTTCACTAGGTCACATTTTACCTTTGAAGGTTAATACGAAGGTCACCAAATGAAAGTTCATATTTGACTTCCTATATAACTCCAATAGAAAGCTAAGCTCCATCTGCGACCGTTTTGGCAACACAAGTCATTGTAATTGCATTATGTCAAGATTGACCTTCAAAAGGTCACCAACAGTCAAGCTGAATGTCACCAAATGAAAGTTCATGTGACTTCCTTGATGTCAGTAACACAAACCAAGGCTCCACCTGTGACCTTTTTAAAGACAGAAGTCATTGAATTTGCGAGGTCAAGTTTGACCTTCGAAAGTCAATATGAAGGTCACCAAATGAAAGTTCATGTATGACTTCCTATACATCTTCAATACAAACCTACACTTTATCTGTAATCATTTTGTTGATATGAATCATTGAAATTTCACTGTGTAGCTTGGTCATTGAAGGTCAAGTTCAAGGTCACCCAATGAAACTTCATACATGACTTCCTATACACCCACAATACAAACCAAACCTCTATCTGTAACAGTTTTGCTTATAGAAGTCATTGAAATTTTACCATGTGAAGTTTGACCTGCGAAGGTCACCGAAGGTCAAGTTCAAGGCCACCAAATTAAAGTTCATATGACTTCCTATAAGTGTTCGATATTCATAGGTTCGCAATCTTCAATATTCTCAAGCCTAGAAGCCTTTGAAAATTGTAACATTTTGCTTGACCACAAGCTTCACCTTTCAAGGTCATCTGAGGTCAACTTTAACACATCCAAAATATTGGTCATATGTGACTTTCTAGATGTTGATAATACAAACTTAATCTCTGTCTGCAAACATTCAGCTTCCACAGGGCATTTTGCCCATTCGCCATAAGACCCAATGTTAAAGAACAGCACCCCCACTAGACCCACTTCCGTCAATTCAATCAAAATGAGACTTGAACTGCAAATTAAGTGTACCAAGGATGAGTTGATTGCAATATTTAGAAAAAAAATCTACCAGACAGTTTTTGAGAAACAATATTTTGAAATTTCAAGTCCTATCTTTTAAAATGGTTAATATTTTCCCTGACCTCAAGTTTGACCTTTCAAAGTCATCTATGGTCAAATTTAATATTGCCAAAATATAGGTCATATATGACTTCCTACATGTCGATAGTACAAACTTAATCTCTATCTGCATCCATTTGGCCTCCACAGGCCATCTTGCATATTTATAAAGTACAGCTCGCACTTCCGTCGATTCAATCAAAATGGCGCGCGCACAGTACATCGACGGTACCACGGTAAATTGCCTGATTTAGGAAAAAAATTTAATCACAGTTTTTTTTTTAAATTATTTTTATTCAATTTCTCAGTCTTTAACATTGGGACCAAAATTTTAAGGGCCCATAAAACAGACAAAAATGATCAAATCAAAAATACGAAAAAAACGTCTGGAGAAATAGTCTAATAGCACTTTATGGCAAATTTACAGGAAAATTCATCAGGCCAAAAAAAAAAAAAATCTAAATGTTCCGGACGACGGACGCCACACCACGACAATAGCTTATTGGCCCATAGGGCCAGTGCGCTAAAAATCGCATAAGTACGCATAAGAAAAGCACGATGATCAACTTGGATGTCCAACTGGAGGTTGGTGTCCCTGTTGGGGGTCCTTCCTTCTAATGTAGTCCATGAACGGTCCCCAGATCTTGTGGAACTTGGGGCGGGAGTTCGGGAGTGTTGTAACCTACCCTTGATAGAGTTTATTCACTTTTTACACAACGGCCCTTCATTGGAATTGGGGTTTGTACACATTAATCCCTTCTTGAATTGTCATACTAAACAATAATTACTATTTTCCATTGGGAATATTTAGAATATTTTACTAGCAGCAAAATCTTATATTGTAATAATCTGCACTGTTGTTGCAGTTGTTTTATGCCTTGGCAATACTGTGCTGATGTTTGGTCATGCCAATAAAGGTCACTTGAATTGCACTGAATTCAACTGAGAGCATAATTTAAAATACAGCCAACTCAAGAAGTATTCGGACGAGTACGTGGGAGAAGAGGCTGCATGATTACCTACCAGACTCAATGGATACGGATGTAAATTCCCACAGACTAAAGCACAGTCTCTCACCTCCTGTTTCATTCCCTCTGCTTGAGTGCAGAGCAAAAATGCTGTCCAGTACCAAGGGACAGTTAATACAGTATTCACACTCACACGGGAGGGAAACGAGGCACGGGATTGGCTCACCCACCAGAGATCTCTCCCATCTCCCTCTTGGGCTCTGCCTCAGTTGCTGTCGCAATGGCAGCGACTTCACTGGAATTCCACTCCGCGGCCTTGGCAACCGGCTCCTCTGGCTGGTCCTCTGCCATAACAGCCGGCCCTCCGTTAGCTAGAGGCAGTGATGGAGCAGTGATGCTGGAGAACACTCACTCGCCCTCACGCAAAAATGCACACCACAGGGGCAAACCGGGTGCATCTCAATTCTCATATTATTTATTTCCTTGCTTTTCCATCTATGTTTAAACCAGAAGTTGTTCCGGATCTCCAGCTTCCTGGCCTTCCCAAAGCTTTTACTTCTCCCGTGAGAAGAGAGCAGCGAGGAAGGAGCTCTGAGAAGCCATGAGAACGGACATACAAGAGCACCCTTCCCAGAACACTTTTAGCTGAAAGCCATGAGGTCAATGGGTAATGACAGACGCTGGCAGCAGATCCAGCTGTGCACTGTCATCAGAAACAGACGTCACATCATGCATCAGTCCCATTTCTCTAAAAACACATTTCCTTGTTTCTTCTCTCCTTGCATCATTTCCTAGCTTCTCTCCACACATTCCCAAAGAGACGGTCTAAGATGCGAGAAAAGATGCAAGGCAGAGAAACACGGACGCAGTTTATGAGAATTCAGATGCACCCATTCTATCCCCTGTGACACGACAGAAGGTACAACTACCCGGAGGCCAAAACTGGAAGTGCTTGCTGACATTTTCTGGGCCTGTTCTACCCATAGACTGTATAAAAACATGGACGCAGCACTCTGGTCTGAAAAAAGAAGCCTATGCGGAAGTACTGTAAATTGGCATTCTATTTAATGGCCAGCAGATGGTGACATCAGTGGTTGCAGAAAGAACTTCAATGCTATAGGAGTCTAAGAGAAAATGCCCCTACTTTCCCACCCGATTTTTCATTTAAATAATACACTTTCACGTTATCTTATGGTAGCTATAGCAAGTTTCAAGTCTCCTTCGATATATCATGATGTTCATTTTTGTAAATTATGGTCCCAGGTAGACTAGAATATAGGATAAAGTCAGAATATGCTTTTGAGGCGTGGCTATCCTCTGGTCCGATACGGTCATATCTACCTCTCACGTCCCTCCCCGGATCTTCATTCTTGCTCTCCTCCTATAGAAATCACATCCGGTTCCAAAATGACAACAAGGCGCAATTCAAATTGCCAAAATCGAGGCTTCCTAAATGGTATGCTGAAGCCAATGGGTGACGTCACGGTTGCTTCGTCCATCTTATTATACAGTCTATGGTTCTGCCCCCTCATATATAAACCTTTAAAACCTCCGAGAGACAGAAAGTAAGCACACTGAAATGTGATCAGTGACGCTTCGTGATTCGTCAGCAACTGTTCCTCCGCTGCTGTGAAACATAAGCATGCGTCCAGCCGGACCGTGTCGGACACACCATGGTCTTACCTTTTGGTGAGTGAGGGGTTACCAGAGTATCGGCCGGGGGAGAGATACGAGTGCTACTGACCAGCACGTCATACTTGGTGCTGCGACAGGTGTTGGTGCAGACGGTGTCATGCTGATAGAAATCTATCTGACCAGAGTCCATCATCTTCCTGTGAGCAGAAGAGAGAGAGTGAGGGAGAGTTTGTTATGTAACCATGTTAGCATCTGGATGGCGCTTGAGCACAGTAAGGTAGAATAACTGGGTAAACTGGGAAGGTAGATAGGAAGGAGGTTAAATAAGCAGATAAATGAAGAGCCATTAAGATGTGATTTAGAACCACATCACTGTTTTATGAATTCTAGAAGTAATCATTCTAATCTACCTGAAAAAAACAGCCTCAGTAGTAGCCCCTCTAAATAAAGGAAGGAAGAGGGAGTGGAGGAAAGACGAGAGAGAAAGAGAGAGAAAAGGATATATAATGGGATACAGAAGTGATAAAAAAAAAACCTTGAAAAACAAAGTTGAAAAACTGAACTCTGACTCCACCCTGCACATCAATCAGGGACTCACCTGAGCATGACCCCACCCAATCGGATGGCACGTTTCCAGTCCTTGAGTGTGGCCTTTCCAGCCAGGTGGACAAACTGCTTTGGGCTGATGAGCTGCTCATTATACTGAGAGAGAGTCAGAAAGAGGGGAAGAGCGTGAACAAGAGAGACAGGTAGGAGCAGGAGAGATTGAGAGAGTGAGTGAGAGGGAGATGGAGAGGTAGACAGAGAGTGTGAGAAAGGCCGAGGGCGAGAGCATATAAGAGGGATGAAGAGAGAGGGAGGGAAATGGAGAGGGGGAGAGAGTATGAGAGGGAAGGAGAGAGGGACGGAGATTGAGTAGGGGCGGGAGAGAGCGTGAAACAGGCAGAGTGTGTGCAAGGAGGAGAGAGCAATGGCAAGGGGCATGTTAACGGTAGGCAGTGATGGCAAGAAACTGAGACCAGATCTCCATTGTGACCGTTCTAATAAGGCTTCCTGATTTGTTGGCATTTTCCATTTAAATCATATCTTTTGGACTGAGCGATGCTTAAAATCAGCGACATAAAAATGTAAATCAGACCTTGACACATCTGACGTTGATTCCGGGGCAAACAAACTTCTTGAACAGAAGCACTGCCCTGCTGCCTCCGCATGTGATTGGATATCCATACTCAATCTCCTCCCCCTCCACAGTGCTGTCTTCTGCAAGAACATTCACACACACAAGCCATATATGCACACGCGCACGCACGCACACACACACACACACACACACACACACATATACATATTAGCATAGGTGCAAGCACACACCCACGCCCATAAAAAACTCACCCACTAACCTTTAACACACAATACACCAAACACAAACCCACACTCAGACAAGGATACATTTAACAGACACGCACTCACAGCATACACACACACCACGCCAAAAACAACGCCACACACAAATGGTCAAGGATACATACACAAGTATGCACATCAACACACATACTGAAACATACTATGCAAATAGTAAAAATTTAAGCGGTTTTATGAATGCGAGATGGTCCCGCAAAAGTGTAAATCATGTCCACATCTTACCGCTGTGAGTTTCCACTGCCACGACAGCTGTGCCCATATCTCCCGTTACCTCAGGATCGCTAAAAAGACACACAGATGCACAAAGTATAAAACAGACATCCTGCAACAGACAGTCTGCAATCCCCGCAGGTGCCTCACAGTTATTGATGCATTTTTTTTTCACATTAGGACAGGACCAGGTTCAGGTTTACTCATAACGCAGCAGTATAGATAAGCCTGCTCTTCAATGGACACAAATATGCATTTAAAATATTCCCAGCTGAAAATTCTAATAAGGATATCATGACGGGAAATGCAAGCAAAGTATTTCTAGAACGCAGACTTACAATAAAAAAAAAACAAATAATTACTCTTCAAATGATTTAACGGCTTCTACCTACAAATCTGCACACATTGTCTTCCAGGTAAAAAACTGCACAATTGTTATTCAGAAATGCTGCTCAATCAAAGCGCAGAGTATAAGTGTCATTTGATGCGATGGGTGACCCTGTAACATCTTGCAGCTCGGGAGACAAGCCTTTACACCGAAAAGCTGCAGGTTTAAATCAAGGCTGTGGGACTGCTGTCGAATGCCTAGCCTTGAGCAATTTTTTTTCTGAGCAAGTACAGTTGCAATAAAAACTATTCAACCCCTCTTGCAAATTAGGTTTACTGGCAAAATTTACAAACTTTCGGCTGTTTGCAATGAACAAATCAAACAAGACTAATTTAAATGGCTCAACACAACAAACATAAGTGGCTTCTCCAAATTCTACACACAATGCCACTTTTAATGACTACTGCAGGCTCAGAATTATTCAACCCCTTCATGACAAGCATCTTTAATACTTAGTAGAAAACCTTTTTGCCGCTATGACCTGCTGGAGATGTGATGCAGACAATGGCTTCTGGCAGCATTCCCGAGGAATCTTAGCCCAGTCCTCATGGACAATGGCCTCCAGTTCACTAATATTGTATTGTTTGCATACTGCAACTGTGTTCTTCAAATCCTGCAAGATTTTTTATGAGGTTCAAGTCTGGCGACTGTGATGGCCACTCTATAATCTTACCAGACTTCTTCTGAAACCAAGCCTTGGTGGATGTTGAGGTATGCTAAGGACAGGGGTGTCCAATCTAATCCAGAAAGGGCCGGTGTGAGTGCTGTTTTTGTTAGAGCCCAGCACTAACACACTTGATTCTACCCACCAGGGTCCTGATTGAACCGCCTGATTAGTTAATTGGTGGATTCAGGTGCTGTAGCACTGCTGGCTAGAACAAAAACCAGCACCCACACTGGCCCTTTATGGACAAGTTTGGACACCCCTGGCTTAGGATCATTGTCCTGTAGCAAGGTCCAATGATGCCCAAGCAACAGCTTCACTACAGATGGCATGACATTTTCTCCTTGGATATCCTGATACTTGACTGAATCCACCTTGCCCTCCATGCTTTGCAGATTTCCAGTGCCGGAGGAAGCAAGCCAGCCGCAGTGCACAGACCATCAAAAAGCCCCCACAATTCTTCATTGTAGGCAGGGTTTACTTTTCAGCGTATGCTTCTAGTATGCGCCCTACTGTGCAAACTGAAACCTCAGTGCCTCCCGCCTCCAAGTCTAGCTGCAGGTCTCCTGCAGTCACTCGAGGGTTTTTGACCACCCGTCTCATCAGGAATCTGGTGTCAGCCATTGATAGCTTCCTCTTTCTGCCACATCCTGGTAGCCACTCTTCCTTTAACTCTGAACATACTATGCTTCCAATTGTATTTTAATGAAAAAATCAGTGCCTGTGCTACCTTTTTGTATCCTTTTCCTTGTTTGTGCCAGGCAATGATCTCCTCTATTAGGTTTCTGGACAATTCATTTGACAGCCATATTTCTAATATGCAATCAAATGTCACTGTCAACAAACCCCCAGTGAGTGCAAGTATCTGATGTGTTCTATCTAAAGCAAACCTGATGCAACTAATTAAGCTCCTGATGAGCTGGATTAGGTTTGCTTGAGACAATACCTGACTTGCAAATATGCTCTTATGAGGGATTCTATTCAAGGGTTGAATAATTTTGAGACTGTAGTAGTCATGAAAAATGGCACTTTGTTTCTCCAAATGTAACACACCTTGTAATATTAGTTTGGTTGAGCTATTAAAAATGTTCTTGCTTAAGAGGCCGCCAAGCTGTCACGGAATTACAGTTCCATTACATTTTGGGTTGTAACTCTACATCTAAATAAGATAAAATCAAGTATGATATGTCATATTGAAGGTATTAACTTGTTCTTTAATATTATTAAGTGAAAATATATTTTTTGAGAAATTTTCACAGAAGATTCAAACAAAAACTACTCCGTCACGGAATTACACAAAATTGACGTGGTTTTTTTAATGTTGTGTTTAACTATCCAGAAAGTGATGTTCCTATCATAGTTAAGTTATGAAACTTCAATATGTTCATATTTAAAGTGTTTTTTGTTAATACTGTAAGTTATAGAAACAAATATTGACTTTAACCCTGCTTTATGGGCAAGAAATTTCAAAAAGTCAATGTCACTGAATTACAAGAGGCAAATTGTCACGGAATGACAACAATAGTATTAATTAGTTTCAATGTATTTATTTCAATGTATTATACATAATTATTTAAATTTTTACAGATTAGCAATATATTATAATGAGTTTTCCACTTATAATGACCAATCATCATACATACTTCAAAAAAATTTTTTTAATCTCCATGTCAACATTTGCTTGGCGGCCCCCTTAATCTGTATATCACACACAGGAGAAAGTTAGTGAATTTTGCTATTAAAACCCAATTTGCAATGGGGGTTGAATAATTTTGATTGCAACTATATATTGTATCTCAGGGCATCAAATAGAGGGTAGGATTTTTTCCTCTTGACTCGTGTATATTGATCCTGCCAGTCTGATCTCTTGCTATGGCTGTAGCCAAGAGTTGCTAATATAACAACAATATGAGACCAGTTAAGAAGATGCCCGCTGGTGTAAAGACCAGGGGTCAGAACATTGAAGCTCCACCAGGTGTTTCATCCATTCATGAGCTCAGCCAGCTGATTCACTTAATAAGTCTGCCTCCTACAAGAAAAGAATTGTGCTTATTTGAAAATCCTGAGACCTGAACAAAATTCAGGGACGGGCTTTCAGCAGACCCACCAACCAAAAGGGACTTAAACTTTTTCTTTTCATGTGTGGTGGATATGTACTTAAATAATTCAGGTTATCCATCTCCATCTCTGCTGCAAAAAGTTGGGTCTCCCACCTTGGATTAAAAAAAAACCCATTTGCCATTTGTTGTGTGAAATTGAAAATATGCAATCACACTGATCTTAACCAAACGTTCAAATGCTCATTTTACAATAACTGCGGGTGACTAAAGGCAATGAAGTACTAGACTACTGGCGTAAAATTTTCAGACAGCTCCAAAATTTTAAAAATTACTTCTTTTAATGAGTTAGCCACACTCCACGGCACCAAAATGAACCAGAGAACACTAGCGATCTATTTTATACTACCGTGAGAACCAGGGTTCAAATGCACTGTGCGTGTGTGTGTGTGTGTGTGTGTGTGAGGAACAGCTGAAGCGCAAATGCTTTGCTGAATGGTTGGGGCCAAACATGAGAACAAGTGCATGTGGAATCTGTAGCACTCATCTCAATAGACCATTCCAACAATTTTATCAAAAGCGTCAAATGGTGATATGAGTGGTATTACTAATCAAATATTTACACTTAATTCGGCTTCCAAATAGCTCTAAATTATTATAAGTCAAGTCAACAGAGACCCAAACCTCCAGGGGCGGAAAAACACCCATCTTTTAAATCCAGCTCCGCAGTGTGCGTGATGGAACAGGGCGCTGGAACTGCGACTGCAGATTAGCGTGGTAGTGCGTGAGAGAATCAGGTGATTACGCCCGAGACTCCGCTCGGCACCGCGTTCAGTTGGCTGCACGGTCGTGCGTGACTTCCACTGGCTGCATATGTATAGCTCAGCGGCCCCAAAGCATCAGTACGGCACAACATGCACTTAGATCTATGTTTACTTATAGGTCCACTTTCAGATTACATGAATGATATAATTAATAACATTCATAAGAATTTTGTGGATATTGTTTTTTCGCGAAATGTCGTGCATATGGAGGTGAATAAGTAACGCCAGGCCAACATACAAAATAACTCAAACAGAATGAAAAAGCATGCAAAACGCACACGATCCCGAATTTATTCCTCTTATCAATTTGCATCACCGAATCTACGCACGCATGAAACGGGACAGAAGACGGTGAGCGCGACCCTTCTACATTTTCAGTATGCCGAAATGGCTGGAGATTCTCTTCAGCAGACCGTAAGCTAATTATTTTTAAACACTGCTGCATTGCGTGTCTGATCGCTCTTCAACGACAGGAAATCAACCATGGACATACTTGGACCCCCCACCCCATTGCCAACTGTTGTGGCAACAACAGGTGACAAGAGTTGGCGAAGCACGTCGACAAATATAACTGGAAACAAGCCAGTTTTCACGGGTATCTGTTTGACAGTACGACATAGCTACACGCAGCTGGTATGCCCACTGTGCCAAGTGTCTGGCAACGAGGATACGTGACGCTGGATTTGGAGCACTTCAAAAACTTCTCAGATCAGCTGATGTGCTGCGCCGCCAGAAAACAAGCTCGGTACCCGCCAGTAAATAAATATGAAAGCCTTAAAATGTATGTAAATTGTAGTTATTTGAAGAGGAATGCATTCTCAACTCATATTTTTTCACCTTTAAAACAAACAAAAAAATCCCCACTCTGTGCCGACTAAACGGGTAAACTCCCACCCAGGAGTTGAAAGTCCCATCGTTGCCTATCTATTTACGTAGCCAACAGCATGTCATTCTGGATAATGATTCGTCCCGCGCCACGCTAATTTCAACCGAGTAATAGCAGTTAAACAACCTTAGAAAAGAGACAGCCGATGGGTCCACCGCCTAATTGTAGCAAAAGGCTAACAATGCGTCGCTCTACTTTGGAGACTCGCGCCACCGTCTTTGGTTTACATTCTCCCGTCAAACTGACGTTTTCCCTGGCGGCAGCACGTGCACAAACAGGAGCTCGCGGCGAGCGTTGCTCCGCACCGCGTAGCTCCAGTCGCTTAGCATCTCAGCATTGACAGTACAGCTCTCGAAAACGACATTTTTCGACACACTCCCAACCTAAGCGTCGGAAAAACCCGAACTTATAACAAGTTATTTTGTGAGATTATTTTCTTACCGTCTCACAGTTGGCTCATCCTTGGCTTTCCGAAATGTTTTCTTGAGCATGCGCGCGCTGCTTTACAACACTTCCTGCAGCATGAGCGTAGATGTTTGCCTGAGAAACATCTGCGCCCCTGACACGAGATGTGCCTGGATGGCACGCAATGTGAACAGTGACCGAACAAAACTGCTCTGGTGTTAAAACACAACACAGACCTGGGTTTGGTACGTCACTTTTCGGGAAGGAAAACGCGCGTGCTAGCCGTTAAATTTTGAGTTCCCTTACTCTTTTTTTATCTTTGCTGACAGCGATGCAAACTTGCTTTGTTGGATCTGAACTCCGTACCGCTACGGATACATCTCGTTGCTTTGATACTACAGTACCGACAGGTTTAAGGAGATAGCTGCAGTATACATTTCAACCAGTGGGTAGCAGGCTTTGTCAGTCGCGTAACATTTGCGTACAAGTATTGGTCATTTTCACTGACTAAAATAACTTTATTCTAAACCTTATTCTGTACTTTTTATGGAATATGAAAATATGCAACTCATAATAGGGTACTTAACTTCATCTGTTGCGATGAAACTGACCCAAGAGAAGCAGGCTGACTGGGTTGATTCAGTGCTCTGGGATCAATCTATAAATTTGCTGCTACCTTTTATGTGCAAAAAATTTCAAATGAAACTAAGAAATGCCTTTTGTGTTTTGTCTCCATGATCGCTGTTGCTTGTTTTTTTTTTTAGGCTGAAGTCATTTAAAACAGTAACATTCATAAGGTTTGTAAGGAGGAGACTGCTTTATGCGATAATGACTCACACTAAAAGGAACGGTTATAAATAATAAATCTAAATGGTTCGGCCTGATGTTGGCTGATTTAACCAGTATCTTGGTTATTTTTACCAATATCGTGATTGATTTAAAAAATATCTTGGCTATAAATAGCCAGTATAATGATTATCATGTCATTCAATCCAGCTTGGTTGGGCACACAGTATCTCAAATCTAGTTGGATAAATCAACCACCGTATGGTTTAAATGAAGCAAGATCAGCCTGCGCCAATTATACCGGTTATTTTTAACAAATCTGTTTTTAGAGTGCAGGTGATTCATGCTCAAAAAACTAACGAGGACTTGCTGATTTTCTGTCTGATGTTACTCAGTGGGTGTTTGATTAATAAATCCCAACGTGAATGCACAGCAAATAACCCTCTTATTGAAGAATGAAATTCAAGATAGGATGTGGGAATGGATAGGGGTATAAATTACAGAGGACACAACCTCTGTGTCCTGAATTGCTGCTACAGCCCTGGTGCAAGCTGAAATGCACATTTAATGCAATATTACCAACACATCTAAGTCAGAGCATCCCTGCAATAGATTTGATTCAGAGGTCACCACAAGGAGCAATCTGGTTCAGGATGTTTTTGCCAACTGATTCCCATATTAGTCAGTTAGCTGCATCTGACCTTGATTTTCCTGATCTGGGGATTATTTCACAGTAAATTATTGTAATCACAAGGTAACACCACTGAGTAAAACCTGGAACAGCTCTGTTTAATAGAGTTTCAGGAGAGTTCTGGGTGGTCTGTCACAGCATGATTTCTGAGTTAGCTGGATAACAGGTGACTCAAACCTGGAAACCTTTTCACTCCAGTCCATGTTCCAAATTAGGGAGGGATACAAATTTTAGGCTATTCGATGCAGTTTTCCTTCTAACTCAGTAATCCTATTTGAAATGGCCCTGTTTTAACCGAAAATGAAATTAGCTATAGCCGTTTATACTGATCAGTTTTTATTCAATGGAAAGATGAAGCAAATAACAACGAGCCAAATATGAGTTATGCAGAATAATTGAAGCGAAAGGAAACTGCATCGGGAACACAAGTTTTTTCAAATAGGCCTACCTAAATTGATTACTGCATTGAGCCAATATTCAGCGGGTCCCCACGACTAATGTGGAAAACAGTAAGTGCTCTGTATAAGGCAAAATGACGTCTGAGATACAAGCACGTTCATCATTCGTTTTCAATCCAAACTTTGACTCCTGCGTAAACCCTGAACATTTCCATCCGGTTTGTGGTTTTTGAACGAACACCTCGTACACTTCAGATGAGCAATTACAAATTGTTATTAAACATGGACACCATTGAAAGGTTGCAACATTTTTCCAGTGGGCCAGCCTTATTTGGAAGAGGACTTCTTGGAGGTTGATGGACTTGATGGACACGTTAAATAGCCTATGAGAGTTCAGTAAACTGCCACTTGTCCAATGGAAAGTATCGACATGTTCTTTGAGCCTTTTTACATGTTTGAGAAGTATGGATCTCTCCTTACCACAGAAGCTATGCGTGCCCGATAAATTAAAGCTGTTACCCATGGCTTAAATGACAAGCGTTCGGATTTGCCGCGCCAATCGTGTAAATCATGTTCCCTTCGCCTGGAAGTATTTGGGATGCTATTGATATTTTGAGTTGGGTGTTGTTAGCTTTATGTTTCGAGACATCGGGTGTTCACGGGCAGGATGGTAAGCTATATTTTTTAAATGAAATTCCATACTGTAACTGTGTTCCTGCCTCAAATGACAGTTTCGATCTAGAAAACGATTATTATTTGATAGCTGTCATTGTCGTAAATTTTCACTGATCTGTTCAGCGTTCAGGTTTCTGTTGCTTTTTCAAAGTTAATGAATAACGCAACCTGTGCTTCGCCTTCTGTAGTAAACATTGTAGTTGGAGAGATTCTAGACAGACGTGCGTGCCTTCCCTGCTTCTAAACAAGGGAAATGTTTTAAATAACAAAATAAAGACAGTGATACATTTTCGTTTACTATACTATTTAGTGGTCTGTACTCGACTAATCAGAGCCATATTTTTCTATTTTTACATGAAATGTCTGCTGAGTTCAGCCAAGCATCGGTGGCATATTGGTAGTTAATGGACGTTTAGTTTGTTAGCTGCATATTCTGTTGTTCGTACTTTTTATGGCCAGATACACCTGTTGGTCGTGGTTAGAAAATTTGAATTCTGCAGAATTTCATCAGAGTCCGTGCCCAGGCGCTGTGGTGTAAGGACGTACATGGTTGCCTTCATGGTTTCATGATCACTGAACATAGCCTTCATATCACCAGATAAGTCTTGGTTATATAATTCATTCGCTTGGTTCTATTCCAGCTCCATGTCCAGCTGAAGGGGCTTTTGTGGGTTGAAATGCTGGTTATGGCTTTTTGGGTCAGTTCAGCACAAGTTTTCGAGTTTTCCGTGAGGAGTCGTGGTAACTTGCGCGCCTGTGGAGTTTTGGGACTAGTTGTTTTGTTTGCGGTATTCGCGCTACGGATGTCTTGCAAATGAGCACAGAGGAAAACACGGTGGCGTCCGAGAAACCTCTCCTCTGAAAGGCACGGCAGGGGACAGAGGTCAGGAATCCCTGGATTGGTATTGGCTGGCTGTGTGGCCAAGTGTTAACAGCGGTTGTCGCCAGAAGGCAGATTCGGCGACCCTGAAGAGGGTCTGGGTGACATGGCCAGAAGAATCGTGTCGCTCAAGCTATTCCCCCAGGTAGTTGAAATTGTTGGAGTTCCACTAAACTTTCTTAACAAAGAAAACCATGTCCAGGTTGATTCCACGGTGATGTCCATATTTCTGTCCCTGACAGTTTTACGGTCCGTTTGCATGCTTTTTGGGGTGGCTATCTGACGAAAAATAGTGGAATTCATTAGCAGACGACATTTGAATCAGATTTATAATCACATTACAATGAAATTTAGACATTACTTATAAGAAAATGGGGAGCCTGTCGGCCAGACACACCAAAATGCGGTGTCCCTCTGGCCAGGTTCTTAATTTTAAATTTCAATTTTATAATGTAAGTTAGTTCGCAAGAAAACTTTGCTCTTTTAGTCAGATTAAGCTCAATAGACCTGTTTTAAATGGTTTCCAATTAAAAATTCGATAAATTCACAACCGCCACTTTTATGCTGCCATTTTTCTTCATATTTCTGAAATCATCCATTCAAAAGTGAGATGGTTTATTATGTGTAATTTCCGAACACTCTAGAACTTGTGGGCGAAGCTATTGACAGCATATTTTGCCGATTTGGTGAAATCATGAACGGTTTCATGTGGTGCACTGCGCTCTTTTGGGCCTGCCAAGGTCAATGTACTGGGTGCATCTCAAAGCGTTGGCTGCATCCTTCGAAGGCTGCATTTTTAGGTATTGTTACTTCATTCCATTTACCAAACTTACATTCATCTCCTTAAAACAGTTTTCGTTTAGGTGAATCGTCCCTGGTTTCTCTAACCTTAAAGGAGAATTCTGGTCTTAAATTGACTTGGGGTGTAATGAAACATGATAACGAGTACTAACTTTTGTCGAATACCCCACCTCCATTCGCACGCAGCATTTCGAAATACATGGCTTTTTAGCTGAAGCTGCCAACAGGCTTACAATGGTAGTGAATTGGGCTTAGCGTTGCCATGCAAAGAAATCGCTGGAAACTACCTCAAGGTACTGTTCGGATAAAAAGTCTTTTTTAATAAACTACCTGTGCATTTTCAAAGTTCTCAATGCCTCGTTTTTAATGTCAGGGCCCTCGGAATTCTACCAATGAAGTGTGGAGCTACTTTGAGCCTTATTAATGATGAAAAAATAGCAATTTCTTTTGCATGGCAACGCTATGCCCAATTTACTACCTTTGTAAGCCTGTAGGAAGCTTTGGCTAAAAAGCCATGTATTTCGAAATGTTGCGTGCGTACGGAGGTGGGGTATTCAACAAAAGTTAGTACTCAATATTATGTTTCAATACACCCAAGTCAATTTCACACCGGAATTCTCCTTTAGCTCTAACCCCTAACCCTAAACCTAGCCCCAAGCCTAACCCACTGTGTGTATGAGGCTACCACATGCCAAATCTGTCATATCCAACGCAATCATTTCCGTAACAGTGGTGGGTGGGTCTGACCAACAGGCTCTATGTTGTCTTATTGGTAATTGCATTTAAATTTCATTGTAATTTCATTACAATTCTAATTCAAAGGTAGTCTACTTGTGAATTCCACGATTCGAGAGATCCACCTAAAAAGGATGCGATCGGATCGCAATATTTACATTACTGTGGAATCACCCCACTCTGCTTCAGAAGCTTGAGCAATTAAAAACAAAACAATACTATAACTACAAATTTTTTTGGCTTTGCTTTTGATGATTTTTAAGAGACATGTTAGACAAAAAAAAGCATTGAAAGGCAGTTGATTCATGTTATTGGTCGGGCAGGACTTCTCAGCTGGCGCAAGATGGTCATTCCCCTGCAGATAGCTTGAGCTGTACTTCTCTGGGAAGACTTGCTGATTCAGGATTAGCTTTCCCCGCTCCTTATCGGAACCTTGTTCATTATGAGCAAAATTGCAGAGCTGATCCCAGATCCCAGAGAATTTTTTTATGAATACTGGCCTTGGGCAGCTTTCCTGCAATAAAGTGGCATATGGGCCAGTGTACGTTTTTGACAATTACAAGAATGAGTATTAATCCATCTTCTAGATCACATATACTGGTGGTCGTTGTGGAAAGTTTCCTGCTTTTCACCGTAGATAAGTATTCAAGAGTGTTAGGATGGCACTATACGACTGCCAGATTTTTTCAATGTACAGTATTTAAATTTATATATCAATTGTAACATTTGGAAGAGGCATCCATGAGTAAGTGCGCTGATGCATTTTGAATTATTAGATTTCTGATTTTCCATTACTCTCATCATTACTTTGTTGGTTTTTGCATAATATAAATATTTGATCATTGCTGGAGCATTTGGTTGGATTGTACCGCAACAGATTGGGAATGTGCATTGCATGTACAGCCTCCCTCAGTATGACCATAAGGAAAAATACACATTCTGTGTCATGCATGAAAGGGATATTGCGATTGGAAGATTCTCTCCCTGTACGTTCCCCTGGCCATACAGGGCTGTCATGTTGGTGAGTCACTGGTGAGTGGTGTTTGAGTCAGGGTATTTGATGCATCTGCGGTGCCGGGCCAGTATTTCTTCATTCTAATGACTTAATCACTTAATTGATTCCTCTGCTGACTGCCAGAAAGGGACAGGCAGGACATGTCTTAGGTCGTGTCTGTAAAAGTTAACTTGCACACTGTTGAGTAAGAGTTTAATATTATGTACAATTTTAATTTCACCACGGTGGGAGAATGTTACCCATTTTGCGGCCTTCGCATCCCGTGAGCTCGACTTTCTGTTTTGGATGCAGTCTGTATTAGCAGCATACTACGGAGTATGTTTTGAAGATGACACATATTTTTTTTTGGAAATAGTAGGTAGGAGGCATTTCTAGGTATGGCATAGGTTTTTTTTATTATTATTTTTGGCAAAGGATTATTTTGTATAATTGCAGTCAATTTCATCACTAATAGGTCAATGAAATTAATTTAAATTGCAGGGCTTGGAATCATTGGCGTACAGGTCTTCCCTGATTTTTTTTTTTTTCTCTTTCGTGAATGAAAAACAGTTTCATAATCTGAAATGAAATGAATTACTTTGATTCCCCCATTTCTGCTGGCTTGTTTCAGCCTGAGTAAGCAGGGGATAATTTCAGCAAACGTAGGAGTGTTTCAGACACTCAGAGGATTTATTTTATTTTTTTGTGGTGGAGGGGGTCAGTTGTGTCATCTTGTGTTTAATTAGTCATATCCCCCATTTTTCCTATCCCATTAGAAAACCATTTACTCTAGTGTTGGTCAGGAACTGTGTGTGTTGACGCAGAGGCACTGGGGTTTAGCAATCGGAAAGAGGTTACAGTGATTCACTGCCCTCTGGCCCTGGAAAAGGTTTTGAAAATTTGTATGTTTCAGACGTCGTGGCATCCAGGCAACATGGGGCTTTGCTTGCACCCGTGTGTGCTGTACAGTGCCCTCCCACCCAACTCCCAGCACATCGCAGTCATGAGGAAATCTCAGTGAGGCCTTTATAGTTAGTTTCCATTTATTGTTTCTCTTTCTTGTCTTGAGATGTCTGCATTTCAATGCTGAGAAATGATGCTTAGCTGGGTAAAAGTGTGTTTATTAGCATGTAGGGTCTGGTGTATGTGTGCATATAAAAGTCTGGGCCTGTCTGCCTATGAGGACCAAGTTTGTTGGGAAATAAGGCCTTGTTTCATTCGCATTTTGTGACAGTATTTGTTGGCACGTAATGGCCAGGTCTGTTAGAGCATAAGGAGTGGGCATGATGATATATACCACAGTTTCCTGGCAGTAAGGGCCAGGAATGTTGACATATGAGCGTCGGGTTTGTTAGCGTATATGGCTAACAGTGTTGTCAAACTTCAGTCTTAAACAGTCGCTGTATCTGCCCAGTTTTGAGATCTTTCAATCACCTGGAAATTAATGCCTTAGAGGAAAAGGACTGTGGACTTATCATCCAATCGGATACCTGAATGCATCACTTGTTTGTGAACACAACAGAAACCAGCAGACTGTAGGTCGGGGCCAGGTTTGTTAGGCTATACAGCTGGGGTTGTGGGATCATTTAAATGCAGGGCCCAAATGTGTCCTCAAATTCACCTTGAAAAGTAGCTGTTTTTTTTTTTATTTCAGTTACATCCAAATAAGCAATATATGGCATTGCATTATTACCATGGCAGCAAGTTTATTGGATGAATTTATCCAATTTCTCATCAGTGTCAGAGTCATAACTGGTCGCAGTGCTGGTCTGACCAATGCATATAACACAAACGCCTCAACGAAACCCACGACAAATCCTGCTCTTAGCTTCGGGAAATTAGCCAATCCTGAAACCATGATATACCGAGAGCAAGTGAGGGAGACGATGCATTCTGGCATGAAATGAGGCTGAAAATGAAAATGTTTTATTATTCGGGTATGTGCGAGGAGAGGTCATTCCTCCGTAGCTGGGATTACAGTGCCGTGAAAAAGTATTTGCCCCCTTCCTGATTTCTTACTTTTTTGCATATTTGTCACACTTAAATGTTTCAGATCATCAAAAAAATTTTAATATAAGACAAAGATAACCTGAGTAAATACCAAATGCAGTTTTTAAATGATGAGTTCATTTATTAAATGGAAAAAGCTATCCAAACCTACTTGGCCCTATGTGAAAAAGTAATTGCCCCCTAAATCCTAATAACTGGTTGTGCCACCCTTGGCGACAACAACTGCAATCAAATGTTTACCCTTAATAATCATTTAAAAACTGCATTTTGTATTTACTCGGGTTGTCTGTGTCTAATATTAAAATTTGTTTGATCTGAAATATTTAAGCGTGACAAAAATGCAAAAAAACAAAGAAATCAGGAAGGGGGAAAATACTTTTTCAAAGCACTGTAATGGTCCATCAGGTTGGTTTTGATACTGACGAGCTGCAGTGTAATTTGGTGAAAGATGGCTGGAGAGCATCTGGTGGCTGTAGCTAACGGTGTTAGTGGTACAGGCTTGTGATGACCTGCCCCTGCCCGTCTGCGGGATGCCAAAATGCTGATTGCTGGCTGATGTCTTCACCTCTGACAGCCCTGTTGAGTGACATTGAGAAAACTCCGGAATTAATATCTGTGGATGTTTTGGGTTGCAACAGGTCGGGCGGTGGAATTTGGGCGTGAGGGATGAACACTACGGTGTTTTTGGAGCTTTGAGATGGCTGTGGGAATGTTAGGAGTAATGTTGAGCAACGGAGGGCATGTATTTGCTGAAGCTGGTTTTCTGGCATCGTGCTTAAACACACCCCATTCGCACACACACACGCTACGTCCACAAGCACACCATCCATCACTCTCTTGGAAAAAAGATTCTCAGTCAGGTTTTTTTAAAGGTGAAATACCTTGTGACTGGTCCAGGTGGGAGTAATTTTGCAGCTGGCTGTGCAGAGGGAACTGGTGTGTGCTCGCTCTGTCTCTGTGGAGTTGGACTGAAAGTTGCTTGCGCTTTTAGTCCGACATTATATCGATATCGTGATATAATATTAGACATTGTCTGGTGTAGTCTTTTATAGTTTTAAAGGCTGCATTACAGTAAATGAATGCCAGTGTCTGTGTTTATTACACTTCTCTAGCTGCTGCCTGCAGGCCGTCAAATCCACACGTGCATGTGTGTGACTGTAAGTTCATGCTTGTGTCTGAGGGTGAGAACAATGGTAGGAGACAGTCCATGCGAATCAGAGGCACGGTCACTGGCGTGCAGGTGCACTGGAGCGAGGGGATTGGCCCAGATAGTGATGCTTCAAACGGGAAGCGCACGGCATGTGTGCACGCTCTCAGTGGAACGAACCGCATCTCTACTTGTGTGTGTGTGTGTGTGTGTGTGGGGGGGGGGGGGGGGGGGATGGGGCTGTCCACACGATTATCTTTGAAGGCACCAGCTTCTCCTGTCAGCCTGTATGGAGAAAGATGGATGGATATTGAGAGAGGTGGTCTGAGAGATGAAGGGAGCAAGAGAGAGGCTTGGAATGAGATTGAGAGAGGGAGAGATGAAGAGAGAGAAAGACAGGGTAGGGAAAGATGGAGGGAGGGAATGAGTGAGAGAGGGAGGGATGGATAGAGAAAAAGATGGAAAAGGATACAACCCCAATTTCGAAAAAGTTGGGACAAGGTGTAAATTGTGAATAAAATCAAAATGCAATGACTTTCATATCACAGCAGCCAGTATTTTATTCACAGTAGGACAGAGATAACATAGTAAATGTTGAAACTGAGAAATTTTACAATATTATCCACAAAATGAGCTCATTTCAAATTTGATTTGAAATAGAGTCGATTTTGAATGAGCCTTGGCCCACAGAACACGGCAGCACTTCAGGATCATGCTCAACAGTGGCTTCCTTTTTGCTCAGTGGAGTTTTAGGTGGCATCTGGGGATGGCACGGCGGACTTTGTTTACAGACAGTGGTTTCTTGAAGTATTCCTGGGCCCATTTAGTAATGTCAATGACAGAATCATGCCGGTGTGTGATGCAGTGGCGTCTGAGGGCCCGAAGATCACGGGCATCCAGTAAAGGTCTTCAGCCTTGTCCCTTACGCACAGAGATTTTTCCACTTTCTCTGAATCTTTTGATGATGTTGTGCTCTGTCGATGATGAGACCTTCAAAGCCTTTGCAATCTGACATTGAGGAACATTGTTTCTAAAGTATTCCACAATTTTCTTATGCAAAGCCTCACAGGTTGGAGAGACTCTGGTCATCTTTACTTCTAAGACACTCGGCCTCTCTAACATATCCCTTTTATACCTGATTGTGTTACACACCTGATGCCAGTTGACTTAATTTCTTGCTAAATTTTCTTTCAGCTGATTATCTTATATATTAATTGCTTTTTAAGCCCTTTTTTTCTGTGTCCCAACTTTTTTGAGACCTGTTGCAGCCAGAAAATATGAGATTAGCTCATTTTGTGGATTAAAATGTAAAATGTCTCACTTTCAACATTTGAAATGTTATGCTATTGTAAATAACATATTGGCTCATGTGATCTGAAAGTCATTGCATTTAGATTTTATTCATAATTTACACTTTGTCCCAACTATTTCAGAATTGGGGTTGTAGATTGAGAGAGGGTGAGTGGGAATTAGGGTTCAATAGAGAGAAAGCTGTCAGTTCTGGGCATTTGAGGAGTGTGGTTTGAGGATACAGGTTTGATTTCTGAGTGAGACACAGCCAAGGTCGGAGTTCATGAAATCCCACCCACCCAAACAAGAATAAACCAGCTTGCGAGTTTTTGCTCTGACATTTGTGTTCCCTGCGACTCAATGCTTCACCAATTCCTGGGAATTTCCAGACGAATGGGAATTCACAGAGAGAGTGGTACAAGACTGGGGAAGAGGAGTGAGAACTGGTGAAAGAGAACAGCTTAAACAGATTAAGTCGCATCAAAAACAACTGGTCACCGGAAAACTAATTTGCATGCCAAACATAGTAATAATGATGTTACACAACCATGCCAGTGTATAAAATAAAAAATCAACTAAATTCTACTGTTCATTGCAAATTTGTTTGAAGAAGTGAATTAAGCCATAAAGCAGAAATGTGGTATCACTCTCAAGGCTGATTACTTCCTGTCAGAACAGCTTACAGGAGCTAAAAACCCGAAACAAAGACGTACCTTTGTACAGACTCGGAGAACATAGCCTTGCTATTGACACCTGTGTGCTCACTGCAGCACATTCTCATCCCGACTCGTCATACTGTGACATTACTTGACCAAGCGTTAATACGACACAAAAGGAAGCTTTTGGTGTGTTTATTTTATGCTTAGGGTTAGGGTTTGGGCTAATGGTCGGGGTTTCGGGGGTAGCGTTCATTTTAAACTGGCGTCAAATAAGGACGACAAAAGTGTCCTTTTGCATCGTATAGACACTTGGTCACGTAGTGTCCCGTAGCGTTGGGATGAAACTGGGCTCCTCAGTGCGACCTGGCACAGGCAGACACGGAGACCCACTGTTGACTTTCCTGCCCCATATACATCTTATCTAGAAATCATTACTTCCTCAAATACACTGCACAAATACAGGAACCAAATAAACTAAAATGTATTGTGGGTGAAGATGATTCTACTGTAGAGGCGTCAGCTCAGTGCATTGATGATTGCCATAATTTAGAGGGCGAGGACTCTGTATTACACTGTATTTTTGCTATAATGTCTTTCCACAGTGTGTTTGTGTCTGTGTAGGTGCTAATATTTGCTTTTGTGTGTGTATGGATGTGTTTTGTGATTGGATACAGTGCCCTCTGCTAATATTGCCACCCTTTGTAAATGAGAACAAAAGTGGTTCTAAGTTAATACCTTTATCTTTTATCCTTTCAGTATTTCAAAATATCAATGAAAATGTAACCTTTAATGCAGCGATAGAAAAAACAAAAACATTGTTTGTATGAAATAAATAATGTGCGCCACAATTATGGGATCCCCTTCATTTAATACAGTGCGCAGCCTCCCTTTGCAGAAATAACAGCGCTGTGTCTTCTTCTCCTGTAGTGTGTAGTGAGGTTGGAGAGGACATATGGCACAGGATCTGAGCGCATTCCTCCATGCAGAGTCTCTCCAGATACTTCACATTCCTCTGCCCACATTTATGGGCTCCTCTTCAGCTCCTCTCTACTGGGTTTGGGTGAATGGTCTGGGATGACCATGGCAGAACCATGATTCTGATTCTGTGGTTGGTGAACCATGTTTCTGTTGATTTTGTTGCATAATTTGGACCATTGACTTGTCAGAGGATCCAACCAGGTGTATGCTTCACATTATGGGGAACATAACATGTAAAATATTACTGGGATATTATTATTCAGTTCAAATTTGAGATCAAAATTTTGTTGGGATGACTCCTGCTATCATTTTTTGTAAATTCAGGATGAAATGAATGGTTTTAATAAAAGATGTGGAGGATTAACAGCTGTCATGTTTTTTCACAGCCTTTTTAGCTAATATTTTTCAGGGTCACCGGTATTATTGGAGATGGCCTTGTGTGCACGGACTGTAGTCACTGTAGTGACTTTCCTTTTACTTTCGCTTGCTTGGTTATTGGGGCTTTCTTGTCTGTTCTTAATAATGTATGCCTTTGCCACACAACTGTGGCGATGCAAATAAAACACATTTGCATTTGATCAGCCCTGAGGGAGCTGGAGCTAGAGAGGGAAAAGGAATTAGAGAGATGGAATGAGGGAGATAGGGAGAGGGAATGAGAGAGAGGGAATGAGGGAGAGATGGAATAAGAGAGAGAGAATGAGGGAGATAGGGAGAGAGGGAACAAGAGAGAAAGGGAGTGAGTGAGAGTGGGAGAGAGGGAATGAGGGAATAAGAGAGAGGGAAAGAGGGAGATGCTACAGCAGCTGTTTTGCCTTCTTCTCTTCCCCCACTCCAGACATGACAGGGCTTCTCTGTTTCAGACACTATAAAAACAGTCGCCCGTCTCTCTCGCTCATCTTCAGCTCCAGAGGTGTGTTTTCCAGGGTGATGATCGCCCCAACTTGTGTGTGTGTGTGTGTGTGTGTGTGTGTGTGCGCGTGCAGTGGGTGTACATGTGTGTGTGTGTGTGCGCACGTCTGAGAGTGCTTGAGTGTTAACAACAGTGTTAAATGCTCCCATTTTAGAGGCATTTATGGCCTGGCAAAATAATTGAATTGAGCTAACTGATGGGATAATTTTGTGATACATTTACAGTTCGTAGTGCGTTTGTGTACTTTCTGTAGTTATTATTAGCATAGGCCCAGAGAGAGAGAGAGTGAGATTATCAGTCATTTTCACTTTGACCAGATCAGCCTGAGTATGAGAAGGGGTCTTGCTATTGCACTTCCTGGGTCAGATGAGGATTTGGTGCTGTGTTCAGCAGGTGGGGGTGTGGCTGATTGGGTGGTAATGGGGCTTTAGGTCTTTATTTGTGTCAGTCAGGCCTTGCCGTGGCTGCTCTTGTTCTGTGGTTGCGCTTGTGGGGGCAGTTGGAGGACACCGCCCAGGTAAGCAGGCGAGATTAAGCACCGTCACCTGAACCCCCACCCGATCCTTTAACTCCTGCTCATGAGCGTAACCCCACCCACTGTGGGAAACGGGCACAGATGGCTGTGACTATTATTCCTTATTGTTCTTCATTCTTAATCCTTTATTTACCCAGTGGAATAGGGAGAGCTATTAATTACATGTTTTTCTCTTCATCACGGACTGCGTGGGAGGGATGTCGGACAGAACAGTTAAGATAAAACAGGTGTACTTTATTTAACCCTGTAGGGTATTCATTTTCTGCATTTAATTCATCCTAATTACTTAGTAGAAGTGGGCTTCTGTAGTGCAGCACCTGGGTACTGACTCCAGTCTCCAGTCCAGGGGCACAGGCAGGAGTGTTCCTACAGAGCATGATTATCCAAGTAAGGAATAGGATCAGAGTCAAGTATCACATTTTTGTCGATATTTGTTTATATTGTAGAGATGCTGTAACTATTGGCGCTTTCAAAAAATATTAACACAATGTGATTTTTGATTATCCATCATTATTCATGTGGATATGGTGACCAAGCATGTACAGGCAACAGCTCGAACAGTCTGATAAGTGCAGAAAACTGCTTCCCTCACTGTAATGCAGCCTTTAAAACCAGAAAAGACAACACTTCAGTATTATTATGATATTAAGATATTCAAAATCCCTGAGGATATTTTCCATCATGATATAGTGTTGCAGCTGATGGTACATTTTTGGATTGATTCATCGCCAAAATTCATGAGCAGTTGATCAATTATTTAGGAGCTTCGCCTCGGCAAACTCATTCCTGGTGGCGGCAATGCAGCAATGTATTGTACAGGGCTAAAATCTAGGATTTCGAGCCGGAACAAGTTAAATGCTGCTGAGAACTAATGTTCTTTTCTTGGCTGAGTCATAATGAACAAATGATGTTAAAGGGCATCTGAAATAAAAGTAAGCATGTCATCTTCGATTGCTCTCACATTACAAATGTGATTCTTTTTCTGTTGTTTTAATCAAGTGACATTATGTTTACAAATTTAGATATTTTTTACATCGTATATACAAATAGATTTTTTTTTATGACCCAGGAAAGAATTGAATTATTAGACTGCATTCAGTGTTTTCAGTAACGTGACTTTTGCATACCCTGTCGCGATAATCAATAAATCAATTAATCTAACGATAACAAAAAATGAGGTCGATAAGTTTTCTGGGGTCGATAATTTTCATTTATCAAAGACACTGGATGTCAAGAGAGTTAACTCCAGTGCATTGATCTTGACTGATTACTCGCGGTTCCTTACTCCTCCGTGGAGTGAACCGTCTTGTCAATCACTCACTCTTTGTCAGTCAGGGATGTGATTTTTCCGCTAATTCGCGAAATTCTGCTTTTTTATCTTCAAAATTAAAAAAATAAACAAAACTGATTTTCAGGCATAAAAATATACATATACAGCATTCCGACTTTTAGTATTTCCGTAACTGAATTGATCTTATGCATGATGCATTCTACAGAATTTCCGTTTTCAAATTAGCCTGCTAAGACACTTTCGGTCAAATGTCATGCTGTGTGGGCAGGGGCTGCGGCGGCAAGTTTAAACACTGCGGAAAAGAAACGACTCGGATATTGCGGATATTCGAGACGACAGATAGCTTGTAGTATAGTAATAATAATTAATAGTCCGTATACCGGTATTTTATGTTGCCCATTCGGCTAGTGGAGCGAGGATGAAGCAGTCTTGTAGCCTAAGTTTCAGCGGCGTGAGGGGTTGACGGCTGAACGCTGCTGCATCCCTTTATGTAACTCGTCAGACAAACGCTGTACACCGTGGGTAAGTTGCGTGGTCGGTTCAGTGTGTATCAGTTTCCCCCGGGAGAGCGAGTGGGTGCTCGTCTTAGCTCTTCGCCAGCTCCCATTAATGGTAGTATGGCCAGTCAAACCATAACTTTGCATTACGTAAGCTTGCCAACAAACTTGATGGACCTTTATTTTCCTTCCTCACTTTCGCACACTTTAATATGAAGCATTATCACCCTACTTTTTGACTTCGGTGATGCTGAATTAATTGGTTACTGTGGCCAGCATACACACGGGTTATTAGTGCTAACGCAGCTGGGCGTCTCGCTCCAAAGCAAAATCATGGTTATTTCATCAGCTGCCCAGCTAATCCATGACCTTTAGCAATATTAGCGAACGATACCACTAACTTTTCTATCGCGTCGTAAAGGTAAAAGTTAGTGGTATCGTTCGCTAATATTAAAGGTGCTTCTGCCCTTCCGCGTAGTTTCACTTTTGTTTCTCATGTAAATGGGGCGTCACTGGACACCGAATATAGCCGAATGTGGCTAGTTGGTGACACAGTTTTCCGATGTCGTTGGCTTATTCACAAGGTTAATTTGTAATGCATAATATTTAATGCATATTTCCAGGAGTTCCATCAGGATTGTGTTTTCGGTCAATAATTGGAAGTTGAAAATGCTCACAGAACTCATTGATGGTTTCTACAGATGATTGGATAAAGAAAAAAGATTTATTAGCGGCGTGTACCTATAGTGATTATGTTCTTATTTTTCATTTTTGCTATTACACAGTACATTCAGGGTAGTCTAAATTCATAAAATCCCATGAGCATGTGACTTTGTGATATTATTTTGGAGTTGAATGTGAAGTCAATGATTTTATTGATATATTGGCTATATTCAATGAATGTTATTTGACTTTTATCTGAGTGCAATAGTGGCAGATTAAAGTCTCTGCCACTTTGGAGCTTGTAACTAATTTTGACTTGACTTACAAATGAAAGATTGCATGTGTTTGTTGGCTTGAATATACATAAGATAATAATTCTGCTTTTTTATTTTATTTTATTGAATTCTTCGTACACTTAGGGCACTAAAAATCACTAAAACCTAGGAGCTCATTGATCTTTAAAATTTGAATTTGAATTTTTATAGAATATCATTATATTTGAAAAATGGCACCGAAACGACAATATTATCATTTATCGCAATAAATTTTGGGACAATTTATCGTCCAGCAAAATTTGTTATTGTGACAGGCCATACCCCTTGAGGCCAACAGACCATTTTTTCATAATTTCAGTTCATAATAAACATTCCACAGAGCTGCCATGCAAGCCTGTCATTTTTGCATTTTTTGAAACCCAGGGATATTGAGATTGCATTTTTTAGTAAGAACCATATGTTGACAAACTCAAAGTTATAGCGCTATTCACTGTTTATAAACAATGACATCATAGTTGTGTATGCGCAGTTTAGCAGTTGGCAGAAAGTGTGATCGTAACACAAAGAAACGTGGCAAGTAGCCTCTTTGGTTTGTCGCTTAGAATCCTGAAAAAGGTGATTCCTGAACCGTTAACGAACCCTTGGCCTACAGCACCCACAGCAGTAGGTCATTGTCATTCATTATAAACAGCTAGTCCCTTATGTCCCTTATGTTTCCTGAGCTCCACTTCTCATATTTAATATTGCTGGGTATTTGTGAGGAATTCTTACCCTGAAACTGCTGCCAGGATGTTTGCATGCAAAGTGTAGATAGGTTTATGTATTTCTAACTGGATGGGTCAGTATTAATGTCATTTAGTTGGTGAAGGACAGAAAAGCCTTTTCAAAGCAAAGGTTTGCCACCAAACATTAATTGTTGTTTCAAGTTTCCGTCCGTTCTATGGTAGCCATTAACGTTAGCGACAAATCCGCAATTGCCTCCCCTCAGGGTTCTCTTTCTCTGATGGGATTCTGTAATTGCACAACTAAGGCTTACATTGTCATCAGTCCCTGAATCAAAATAAGGAACAAATACAATATGGTAGAAATAACAGAAGGGAAGCAGAAGAATTACTATTTTGCCCGCCAGGTGGGCATTTGTTCCCATTAGACTGTGACAACTCGTGAAAACTACGTATTATATGGGGGCTGCCAAGCTGTCACGGAATTACAGTCCCACTACATTTTGGGTTGTAACTCTACAACTAGGCAAGATAAAATCAAGTATGATGTGTCATATTGAAGGTATTAACTTGTTGTCCCCCGCCGCGCATTTAGCGCGAAGCGGGGGACATAGTATTCAGCTCCGTCCGTACGTCCGTCCGTACGTCCCGAAACCTTGTCTGCGCGATATCTCAAGGAGTAAGCATCGGATTTTTTTCAAATTTGGTGTCAACATGTATTAGGGTAATGTCCCCGCGCCAGTCGAATTTGGTGACCTTCGCGACATTTTCAAGGTCACACCGAGGTATGATAGATTCTGACACTGAAATGCTTGTCTGCGCAATATCTCAAGAAGGAAGCCTTGGATTCTTTTCAAATTTGGTGTCAACATGTATTAGGGTAATGTCCCGGCGCCAGTCGAATTTGGTGACCTTCGCGACATTTTCAAGGTCACACCGAGGTATGATAGATTCTGACACTGAAATGATTGTCTGCGCGATATCTCAAGAAGTAAGCATCGGGTTTTTTTCAAATTTGGTGTCAACATGTATTAGGGTAATGTCCCGGCGCCAGTCGAATTTGGTGACCTTCGCGACATTTTCAAGGTCACACCGAGGTATGATAGATTCTGACACTGAAATGCTTTTCTGCGCGATATCTCAAGAAGGAAGCCTCGGATTCTTTTCAAATTCGGTGTCAACATGTATGATGGTGATGCCCCGGCGCCAGTCGATTTTGGTGACCTTCGCACCATTCTCAAGGTCACACCGAGAGAATGTCGATTTTCACACTTTTGGCATGTTCATGCTAAATCAGACCATTCCTTTCAACTGACAGGGTTTGGAAGTACATAATTGTCCCCCGCCGCGCGGAATGCGCGAAGCGGCGGGACATAGTATTTACGACCGTCCGTCTGTCCGTACGTACGTCCGTCCGTCCGTACGTCCTGAATCCTCGTCAGCGAGATATCTCAAGAACGAATTGACGGATTTCCTTCAAATTTGATGTCAACATGTATTAGTCTGATACCCCGGCGCCAGACGATTTCCGTGACCTTCGCGCCATTCTCAAGGTCACACTGAGAGATTGTGCATTTTCACACTGATAGCCTTGTCAGCGAGATAACTCAAGAACAAATCGACGGATTTACTTCAAATTCCATGTCAACATATATTACGGTGATGCCCCAGCGCCAGTCGATTTCGGTCACCTTCGCGCCATTCTCAAGGTCACACCGAGAGATTGTGCATTTTCACACAGACAGCCTTGTCAGCGAGGTATCGAAAGAACGAATCGACGGATTTACTCCAAATTCCATGTTAACATATATTGGGGTGATACCCCGGCGCCAGTCGATTTCGGTGACCTTTGCGCCATTCTCAAGGTCACACCGAGAGATTGTGGATTTTCACACTGATAGCCTTGTCAGCGACATATCTCAAGAACGAATCGACGGATTTACTTCTAATCTTATGTCAACATGTATTAGGGTGATACCCCGGCGCCAGTCTTTGATGACCTTCGCGCCATTCTCAAGGTCACACCGAGAAATTGTTCATTTTGACACATTTTGTGGCGGGGGACAAAGACACGTTAGTGTCAAATACTTGTTCTTTAATATTATTTAGTGAAAATATATTTTTTGAGAAATTTTCATAGAAGAAACAAACAAAAACTACTCCGTCACGGAATTACACAAAATTGACGTGGTTTTTTTAATGTTGTGTTTAACTATTCAGAAAATGATGTTCCTGTCATAGTTAAGTTATGAAACTTCAATATGTTCATATTTATGGTGTTTTTTGTTAATACTGTGAGTTATTTAGACTTTAACGCTGCTTTATGGGCAAGAAATTTCAAAAAGTCAATGTCACGGAATTAAAAGAGGCAAATTGTCACGGAATGACAACAATAGTATTAATTAGTTTCAATGTACTTATTTCAATATATTATACATATATACATAATTATTTACATTTTTACAGTTAAGCAATATATTACAATGAGTTTTCCACTTATAATGACCAATCATAACACATACTTCAATTTTTTTTTTATTCTCCATGTCAACATTGGCTTGGCGGGCCCCATAAATGGAACTGCTTCCGCCAAATGACTGTACTCTTTTTGGCAGAGCTTGCATACTGCCTGTTTGTTGTAACTCACAGCAAGGCCAAAAATATTTCCACGCCCAAGATTTGGCAGAACGCTGGGGTAAGATAGGCTTTTTGTCCATTTTGTTTTTGCACAAATGGCACACACTAGGAACAACCTAAAAATGTGCTGCTCACTATCTATATAGAAGTCATCCATACACTTGCAGGACATTGAAGCCAACAATGCAAACTTGTAGTGCCGTGATGTGGACTTTGGGCTGTGTGGCTCGGTGCTTCCCAAAAGAAATTAGTGAGTGGGGACAAAAAGAAGAGCAAAATCACATGATTTTGCCAGGAATTTTATTTTTATCACTTCTGGGAATCACTAGTTGTTCTGAAGTCCTTTTGTTCGGTGTAAAACTGGCAATGTGCCGTTCAGCGTGATCTAGCGCTGGTGTTTATTTGATCTCCGCAAAGTTTCCCCTTAGCCAAGGCAGTCAGAATTCCAGCTCGAGCACTCGACAGTCGTTGCAACCAGGGCGAGCTCTCATGCATCTGATTAATCATCGGACCAATAGAACGATATCAAGATTATATTGATACATTTACAGCCCTAGTGGGGAAAGTGAAGGACGGGTAGAGAGAAACTGGGGCAAAGCCCTGGTGCATATTTGGGGTTAAGGGTCTTCAACTGAGTCTAAAAGCAGCAACTCAATGGTTGGTAGTCAAGTGACCACCCATTAGGCTACCCTGCAGCTTGATAGTCTTGTGTATGTTTCTCTAGATGAGTATCCGTTAAATTTATCATTTAAGATTTGAGTGATGCAGTGCATGTTTTGGACGTGTTTTGGTCATGCGACGCCCGCATTCCCTTCTCCTCAGGTGATGGGTGTGGCCACACACTGCTGGGAGCTCAGAGCGGAACGCTGTCATCGCGGAACTACCCGGGGACGTACCCCAACGGGACGCGGTGCGAGTGGCGAGTCCAAGCGCCTCGTGGCCGGTTGCTGAGGCTGGCATTCGGCGACTTCAACCTGGAGCCCAGCCAAGACTGTGCAACCGCCGGGGCCCTCACCATCATCCCTGGCAATGGGGGGCCCGCCCTCGGTAAGGCAACAAGTGGGGAAATTCAGATGCACTGCAAGACCAAGTGTATGTAGACCCTTATTGGCCTGGGGGCTTCGTTTCCTGGTTGCTTATTCGCAAACCTTAAGTCACCAAAGGAAGGTCCCGCCTTGACCCGGAACGAATTTCATTGGTTGTCCAAACGCCACCTTTTTTTTGCTGCTACTTCAGCATTTGGGTTAAGGTTAGGGTTGTAGCACTTACAGTGCCACAGAAGAAGAATGTTTTTGGACAACCAATGAAATTTGTTCGGGGCATGGTCAAGGCGGGACCTTCCCTTGCCGTCTTAGGGTTCGCAAATTTGCTTCCCGGTTTGTGCTTAAGTAGATTTAGCAAGAAGTCGACGTCCCAGTTGATCCTAGTGGTGTGTTATGGGGGTAGGAGAATCTGGGCGGACTGGTCACTTTCTTCTGCACTGGTCTGAACCAACAGTGCTTGGACCTTACTCTGTGCATGGGGGCGATTGTTACGCCAAAACCGGAAAGGCCTTTTCTCAAACTCACAGAAAATCAGAATAGTTTGGAAAGTTGTTGTCATTACTATTGCATAGGGATTTTCCCGCAGTGGGAACTGCTCCAGACCGTGGAGTGTCTGCTTACTTTTCACCATGTAGTGTGTCTGTTTGTGATTAAGAATCTGTGTGGGTCTATGAAATGGATACTGTGTGAAAGATGTGGGAAACTGTACGCTTAAGGGACAGCTTTAGAGTCACTGCATGTGTGTTAGTTTGTCCGTTTGCTGGTCAGCTGTCGGGGCTGTTTGGCCTGGCCGTGTGATAAAGAGGTTATTGCCGAAGAGATATGCGCACCATGGTGGCTCACACACACAGTTATTGTCTCTCTTTCTTTTTCACACACACACACACACACACACACACACTGGCTCATGTGATCGCCGCATGTTTAACCCTGCTGACATGCTGGGATCCTATGGGGGGTTCTCTTGGGAGAGGGAGAAGCAGTCAATATGTGTGTTTCTGCGTGTATGTGTGTGTGTGTGTGTGTGTGTGTGTGTTTCTGTGAGTATGTAATATGCGTGTGCGTAAGTTTTTGTATGTCTACATATGTATATTTGCATGTCTGAGTGTGATTGCTTACGTGTGTGTGCATACCTATGTGTGTACACACAAGTATGTGTTTGTGTCTGTGTGTGTGTGTGTGTGTGTGTGTGTGTGTGTGTGTCTGAGTGCGCGTGGGTATGTGTGTGTGAGGCGTAATTGTGTGTGTGTGTGTGTGTGTGTGTGTGTGGGTAGGTGAGAGACAGAGAGCAGGGGGTGCACAGCAGATGCAGTGTAAGTGGTAGCCGAATGCTTTACGGTGCTGGAATGTTAATGTGAACGGCTGGCCGCTCAGTGCCGAGGAAAAACATTCCGGTCCGTGTTTCCCGGGCCTGTCTCATGTTCCGCTGGCTTGGGAATGCCAGCAGTAGTGTAGCCCTGTCACTTCCCAATCACCCCCGCCACTAGTCTTAGGGTCTGTTTACAGTCCAGCAGTTCCCCTGACCGACAGGATGTGTCACCCCTCTTCCCGAAAGCCTCCTTGGAATACCGCATAACCCCCGCCCACACTCCTCCTCTCCCACTGTCATTCCTAAAATTTCCAACTGGTCGCCCCAACACCCCCCTCCCTCCTCTTTGGCCTGTGATTAATGGACTTTCCATCTGAAGACCCACTAAAAACGATAAAATGAGCAGCCCGGGACATTATAATATGCAGGCCTGACAGACCCTCTCTACAGGCTGCCACGGACTATATTTGCATCATGGACCTGTAGTGTAAAAGGCATGTAGCTACGTATTATTGTGCTCATGGTGAGCTTCATTAATCATTTGACAGTGGCACGAACTAGTGCTGTGACACATTACTACAGATGAGCAACACAAAAACTGCAACACAACACTTTTTTATGTTTTGCTGGCAACCCTTTTTACATGTATAAGTGTGTGCTTCACTATTCTTTACCTTCTGTGTGGTTTGTTCTTTAACGTTTGTGAGCCTCTTAAAAAGATCACCTTCCTTCATCTAGAATGAGGCCTGTCAATACGGTGGCGTAGTGTCATAAAATAACTGGTGAGATCTTCAGATACAGGAGTGAAGAACAGCACAGAGGCAATATTTTAAAAGAAAATTTACTAACTTGTTTCATTGGTAAAAACTTTAACTAAGGTCAACCAAAATTAACATGATGTCAAGAAACCAACTTAGTTACCGATTACATCCCGTGAAGCCGATTCCAAACAGGAAATGGGATGCAGGAGAGGCATGTTGAAGATCAAAGGGTCTCACGCCCGGGTCTCTCGAGAGAAGAATCCTAAGTTTTGAATGACTTGTTTGTTTTTGTGCATTTTCCAACATGGCTGCCAGCTGAGGCTTGCATCAAATTCCCTTGAACAGGCTGTTGCAACAATGGACGCCATCTTTATAAGCAAGACGAGAATGTTCGCAGATTTTCTTGCTCGTCTTTGCAAGACCACATGTAGTTTAATGGTTCAAGAGGCAAGTACTCGTGGGCTCTAGCCCGACCCCATGACCTTGAACATGCCCCAGGTCACGCCAAGCAGCATTTCTGTTGGGGTAAGCAGTGGAAGCTACCACCTAGTTCTTTATTATGGGGGAGTCGTCTGGGACTTGAATGGGGATTTATATTTAATTTGGTTTCTTGTAGAACCTCCTTTGTTGTTGTTTTGCTTTTGAATCTTCCTCATATTTATCGTGACCATGTTTATTGTGTTTGGTTTCAATATTTCCTGTTGTGTTTAGTTGATTTTATATAAATGAAAGGTGCCTTTTTGGTTTGAGGAGCTACATCGTTACCCATTTAACTGCCTTCACCCCTTTGGTAGATCATATTTTGAGTCACGGTGATCTGATTGAAAAATATGTTGAACATGACTCAACCTGATTGCACCACCTCTAACTCTCAGTTCAGGTACAACCCCAATTCCGAAATAGTTGGGACGAAGTGTAAATCGTGAATAAAATCAAAATGCAATGGCTTTCAGATCACAGTAGCCAATATGTTACTTACAATAGAACATAGAATAACATTTCAAATGTTGAAACTGTGATATTCTACATCTTTATCCGCAAAATTAGCTTATGTCAAATTTTCTGGCTGCAGCAGGTCTCAAAAAATTAAGGACACAAAAAAGGGCTGAAAAAGCTATTAATATATTAGAGAATCTGCTGAAAGAACATTTAAAAAATTAATTACTTCAATGAAATTTAATTAAGTTAACTGGCATCAGCTGTGTAACATGATTGGCTGTGAAAGGGATGTCTTAGAAGGGCTGAGTCTCTCAGAAGTAAAGATGGCCAGAGGCTCTCCAACCTGTGAAGGCCTGCGTTAAAAAAATTGGTGGAATACTTTAAAAACAATGTTCCTCAACATCAAATTGCAAAGGCTTTGAAGGTCTCATTATCGACAGTGCATAACATCATCAAAAGACTCAGAGAAACTGGAAAAATCTCTGTGTGTAAGGGACAAGGCCGAAGACCTTTACTGGATGTCCGTGATCTTCAGGCCCTCAGACGCCACTTGCTTCACTCACTGGCATGAGTCTGTCATTGACATTACTAAATAGGCCCAGGAATGATTCAAGAAACCACTGCATGTAAACAGTCCGCCGTGCCATCCACAGATGCCACCTTAAACTCTTTCATGCAAAAAGGAAGTCATTGTTGAGCATGATCCAGAAGCACTGCCCTGTTCTGTGGGCCTAGGCTCATTTAAAATGGACATTAGCAAAGTGGCAAAGTGTCCTGTGGTCAGATGAGTCTAAATTTTACATTCCTTTTGGAAATTATGGGCATCGTGTCCTCCGGTCTAAAGAGGAGAAAGACCACCCCTCCTGTTATCAGAGTTCAGTTCAAAAGCCAGCATCTCTAATGGTATTGGGATGCATTAGTGCATATGCTATGGGACACTTGCATGTTTTAAAAAGCACCATGAATGCTGAATGGTATATAAAGGTTTTAGAGCAACATATGCTCCCCTCCAGCCGACATCTATTCCAGGGAAGGCCTTGTGTATTTCAGCAGGACAATGCAAAACCACATACTGCAGCTATTACAACTGCATGGCTTCGTGGTAGAAGAATCTGTGTGCTGAACTGGGCTGCCTGCAGTCCTGATCTATCACCGATTGAGGACATTTTTCTAATATCTTTCTATAAGATAAAATGACTCAAGATGTGCTCTACCAAAAGGTTGAGCAGGCAGATTATGGGTTAAAGCAGAGTCTGTTTGCGGTTGTAGGGGGATTGGAGTGGTGATGTGTCTTCGGCCATGTATTTGGTGTAGCTAAGCGCTCTGTGAATTTTTTCCTCCCTTAGCTGTGTTGTTGTTTTGTTATTATAAGTATTTTTCTGCACTGCCTTCAGTTTCCACCAAAACCTTCAAATTAATGTCAACATCTGCACTTCAACATGGCATTCTCCGTCCTTCCAGTGTTCTGGCCTCGTTACACCGTGTCACAGACAGCAACACATTTTGTGTTCACTATCATTGCTGTGCTCACTTATTGTGTGCAAACCTAGTCACACAGGCAGTGGTTCTTAACTCTGGAGTAATGTGGTTGAAGAAAGCTATGCCCAGGTTGACAATGTGGTTTGTTAGTGATTGGACCACTTGGATTGCATCCAAGCCTAAATAGCTCTATGTGCGTTTTACCCCTCCACTCAAATTGAAGTGCAGTCTGTCAGCTGCAGTTTTAGGGAGGTCCCCCATGTCAAGGTTACTCTGTGGGGAATTAGGCTTCGGTGCTTCAAAATGTACATGACTGCTCAAATACTCGCGGACCTTGTTATTTTATTGGCACGTGGAAAGTATGCACTTTAAAAGGCCGGCAGAGACTGGCTAACCTGAAATGTGCTTCGTTTATGATGAGAGACTTGTCTCCAGACCCTTTGTTGTCCCCCCCAGCGGAGGGGTCAGCTGCACAGCTGCCTTAACTTACTCGGCCTCTCAGTCATAGCACCTGGAGCCAACGCCAGCCAGCGGAAATGAAGAAATGAATCCCATTGACTCATTTTAAGGCTTTTTTGTGATGAGAAATGTTCTTTATTCAGTTGTGATAATTTGGCTTAATTTCAAGATGGAGCGAGAGAATCCCACTTGTCAATCGCAGTGTAACATTGAACAAGGTGATGTTTTCAGTATCAGTGTGAAACGGTGAATGTAAGGCTCAGAATGGTACGAAAACGCATGTTACGACAGACATTTGTTGCATCACTGCCAGTCTCGTTTTCGCCCGCCCCCCAGGCTTCTGTACACAAAAGGCCTTGTTCAGGTCAAACCCCATTATTACACCGTTATTTACAGATTCCTCTTCGTGGGCGTCATCCCCATTTGCAGAGATCTAAAGCCCGGAGGCTGTGAATTCCCAATCTGCATCCTTGCACCAGCATGCTCTCCGCTCCTCCCCGGAGTTTTTTCCCCACGCTGAACGCCGTTTTGGCTGCGGCCAGTCTCTATGTGGCTTGCTCTTGCCGTTGCCGTGGCGACACGCTGTACCTGCAATGCGCACCTGTTGGGCATGGATTCCACTGCTAAACCAGATGGGCAACTCCTCACTCTTAAACTGCTTTCACACTGGAAACGCATGTATTCGCGTCTTTACATTGACTTTGAATGTAATCAGTCATGCAAAAAATTTGCGTCCGTTGTGAAAGGGATTTAAAGGGAACGCAAGTGATTTTGCGTAGCCTACCTTGTTTTATTTTAGTGGAATGAACATTAACAACAGCAGCTTTCCCGCTGACCGCCTGTGACGTAGCGCATTTTTCTCTTTGTCTTGCTCCCAGTTCCTACTCATTTAATTTTGGGGCCACGCCAAAATGTATACTTATACTGCACACGTCAACGGCAGAGGATCACGGACTGAGGAAGAGGGGGGAAAAAGAGTGAAATATTCCTTTTGACGCCAACGTTACTGTGTCTCTGCAATGGAGATTGAAGCCTTGAGACCTTTTGTGAATACACAAAGTTGGTGTGCAGCAGCCTGTGTTTTTGTCTGTCTGTTTGTCTGACTCTTACTCTGTCTGTGTGTCCCAGGCCCTCTTTGTGGAGACCTTCATCCCAGGAACAGGAAGTTGATGCTGAACAGTAGTGAGGTCATCATCCGCTTCCAGTCTGGCACCCACCGCTCCGGCCGCGGTTTCCTGCTGTCCTATGCTACCGACCAGCAGAGAGGTGTGCGTGTGCGTGTGCATGTGCGTGTGTGTGCATGTGTGTGTGTGTATATGTATGTGTGTGTGTTGGAGTGTATGTTTTTATGTAAATATATGTTTTTTTTAGTGAGCGGGTGTATATGTGTGTGAGTGTATGTGGGTGTGTGTGCGTGGTGTGCATGTTTTTGAGCGTGTGTGTGTATGTTTGTTAAAGTGCATGTATGTGTTTCTGTGTGAGCAGGCTGTGATTTCTAATTTACTGTATTAGCAGGCGTAGGCTGTTATCTAATTTACTGCATTAGCGGGAGTAGGCTGTGAATCTCCTGTATTAGCATGAGTAGGGTGTTACCCTCATTTACTACATTAGCAGGAGTAAGGTGTTACCTTTATTTACTGCATTAGCAGGAATAGGCTGGGTTATCTAATTTACTGCATTAACAGGAGTAGAGTGTTACCCTTATTTACTATATTCGCAGGAGTAGGCTGGGTTAGCCTTATTTACTATATTCGCAGGAGTAGGCTGGGTTAGCCTTATTTACTATATTAGCAGGAGTAGGCTGGGTTAGCCTTTTTTACGAAATTAGCAGGAGTAGGCTGGGTTATCCTTGTTTACTATGTTAGCAGGAGTAGGCTGGGTTAGCTTTACTATATTAGCAGGAGTAGGCTGGGTTAGCCTTATTTACTATATTAGCAGGAGTAGGCTTGGTTATCCTTATTTACTATATTAGCAGGAGTAGGCTGGGTTAGCTTTGCTGTATTAGCAGGAGTAGGCCGGGTTAGCCTTATTTACTGTATTAGCAGGAGTAGGATGTGTTATCCTTATTTGCTATATTAGCAGGAGTAGGCTGGGTTAGCTTTACTATATTAGCAGGAGTAGGCTGGGTTAGCCTTATTTACTATATTAGCAGGAGTAGGCTTGGTTATCCTTATTTACTATTTTAGCAGGAGTAGGCTGGGTTAGCTTTGCTGTATTAGCAGGAGTAGGCCGGGTTAGCCTTATTTACTGTATTAGCAGGAGTAGGATGTGTTATCCTTATTTACTATATTAGCAGGAGTAGGCTGGGTTAGCTTTACTATATTAGCAGGAGTAGGCTGGGTTAGACTTATTTACTATATTAGCAGGAGTAGGCTTGGTTATCCTTATTTACTATATTAGCAGGAGTAGGCTGGGTTAGCTTTGCTATATTAGCAGGAGTAGGCCGGGTTAGCCTTATTTACTGTATTAGCAGGAGTAGGATGTGTTATCCTTATTTACTATATTAGCAGGAGTAGGCTGGGATAGCTTTACTATATTAGCAGAAGTAGGCTGGGTTAGCCTCATTTACTATATTAGCAGGAGTAGGCTGTATTAGCCTTATTTACTGTATAAGCAGGAGTAGGCTGAGTTAGCCTTATTTTTGTTATTATCCTGATTAGGCTGTGTAATCTAATGTACTGCATTAGCAGGAGTAGGCTGTGTTAGCAACATTTACTGTATTAGCGGGAGGATGCTGAGTTTGCCTTATTTACGGCATTATCAAGAGTAGACTGTGTTACCTACTTTACTGCCTGAGCAGGAATAGGCTCAGTTAGCATTATTTACTGTATTGGCTGGAGTAGGCAGTGTTTGCCTTATTTACTACACGCTTGACTGAGCAAAAAATGAGCCAAATGTGCGTCTCCTCTACAGTTCAGCATTCAGGAGAAATTTTCAGAGTCCAAATTTGAACCCTAAAGAGTATGCTTGATCTCACATTAAACACTAACATATCAGGAAATGTTTTTTTAACTGCTCGCCAACCATTTGAAGCCATCAACATCAGTGGAGCTACCGTAACTCTTACGGCAAGTAGCTGTCAGCAGGTTTACCCACAAGGCTTAAACATAAAGAAATCAAAGGGAAAAGCTAATGCACCATAATATATCAATTATCATTTAAATTCTTGATAATTTTCCTGACCATTGATTCATTATTAAGACTACTAAAAGCTTCATATTTCGTATTGCCAGTTTCGACTTACCCCCCCCTTTTTTTTTTTTGCCTTGGAGTGTATCTACCTGAAGCTCCTACTCTTATGCACTCCAGGATTGCTGATATGTGAGTTTCCTTTAATTGGAGCAGCTAGACCTTCAATAACATAACTGTGCTCTGTGTTTACTTGATGTTGGTCCTGCTTGTTATGCCTTTATTTGTTTTCTTTGGGCAGGTAGCACTTCTAAGGCTTTATATGTGTACATTAAACAGCTTGTGCTTGCAGGGACATTATATGTTTGCCTGGTATAGGTAGTGCTCGTTGCAGCTTCGGGAAAGTGCGAGTAATTTGTTCTGCTTGCATCCTCAGCAGATTGGTTGTTATTATGATTGCTATGTGTGTCTCACTGTCCCACACGGTCATGTAAGGGAGAAAGATGGAGAGAGACTGGTAAACAGCAATTACAGTGATGTCACTGCGGTGACGACATCAGAGAGAGAGCCTGGTGTGCAGAAACAGCTAATCCCAGACCTGGCTCAGCATATGGGTGCTCTCTCCTATTCCAGCTGCAATCAAGCAACCCAACCACACCCCATGTACCCCCAGCATGTACCCCTCTCTCGTACCCTCTTTATCTCTCACTGCGTCTCTCGCTCCTTCACTTTTGCAGTCCATCTCCACTTCTCTCAATGTCCATCCTCTCTCTCTATCTCTCTCTCTTGCTCCCTCCCTCCGTCCCCCATAAGAACCTTCCTAGACTAGTCTCTCCATATCTCTGAGGGTTCACATACTCCGTTTTGTTGAGTAAACTTTGGATAAATAAAGTTCAACTTCAGTCATTTTAAATTTTATTTCAGTTTCTCATCCTTTTCAATATAGTTTATGCTTAGCTGGTGTAATTGTACCTTCATACATTGCTTTGTTTAAGTCTTCCTCTTTTCCATTGTTTTGAAGACACTTGAAGAGCTGTGTTCTGAACAGCGCTACTTAAATAAAGTTAGCCTTTCATTGTTATGTTCCGGACACGGGTCTGACGCCATGTCCATGTCATTCCCGGCTGCGTCCTGTCGGATCAGGATACAGAACAGACAGGGAGGAGAAAAGGATATAATACGAATAAAATAATATAGAAGTTTTTTCGCACTGTTTCTCATCTTTTCCGGGTCATCTGGTCATTGTGTTGGTTCTCAGTTGTGGGCTTAAAGAACAGGGCGGAGTTTGGAAAGCACTTTGGACTGCGTGATTGGCCGAGTCCCTTAATTAGTGTCTAGTCGGAGGAGTTTGCGTTTAGATGGCGGTGGAGCCTCACGCTTTCAAACATGTCTCTCCTGTTACTGCAATTGCTCCTGTGATAGAGAAGAGTCACGTGAAAGGCTGTGCTGGATCTCCTCCTTAAAAGTAGAAAATAACAATGATGAGGTGTATCTATGCTTTAGTGATCTTTGGTTGTGTTCACTTTTGTCCAAACCATGCGCCTTCGTTACAATGAAATGTGTTTTGGGCCTGTCCAGGTGTGGTGGTCCTTGGGGGTTTTATGTGGTGGTGGGGCCCGTCCGTGAGGGTAGAGAAAGAATACTCCTCTACTATTGCAGCGTGAAAGTGAAAGCTGATGGGGCTCCTCCCAAACATGAGTTTGCACCAGAGCGACCTCGCCTCGCTAGCAACTGCTATTGTAGAACAGATTTCACTGGAAGCATTTACCCAGTGCTGTGCTGATCTCCACCAGGTTCATGCATTGTCTCCAGTGGAAACCAGATTCCAGAATGAAGCAGTTCTTGATCAGTTATGGCTCCTACCAACTGGTTAGGAGGACTGAGTAGTCAGCAGTCAGTGCTGTGTTTAATGAAGCTGTCAATAAAAGTGTTTTTTTTCGGAACATTTTCAAATCCATTGCAAACATGTGAGCTCCTTGAGCATGCAGTCATAAATGTGAAAAAAATATTAGTTCAGTAGTGTGTAGATTAGCTGCAGACAGATACACATAGAGAGGCGGAAACGATACCAAACGCACAATCTCCTCCAGGCTCATGCTTGTCAAAGATAACAGTGTGCATAAGGAATAACTCATATGCAGCCATGAACTTTATGTTTACTTAACATAGTAAATAAGTCAGTACATGTGGAACTAGAAGGGTAGGATATGGGGATATTTTAAACAGCTGTGATAAGATGGATGTGTTTACACATGATTTGAGATTCGGAGCACTTCCTCAGTTGTTTCTCGTCAGTGTGACTGCATATAGTCAGCTGTGAGATCAGACCTTGGCCCACGAATGCCATGAAAACACTGGCTGTTTTGTGTGTGGTCCACTGCACTCCCATGGGTTTAGAGGTGGAGAATCATTAACAACACAAGGACGTTGAGCCTAGCCTTCTCTGGTGTGGATGCATATGTGTGTGTGTGTGTGTGTGTGCGCGTGTGTGTGCGCGCGCGCGTGCGTGCGCACACAGGCATTGGGTTTTCATGTCTTGTGGGGACATTCCTTAGACTTGCATTCATTCCCTTACCCCTTTCCCTGACCTTAACCCTCAACAGTACATACCTAACCCTAACCCTAACCCTTACCTTAACTCCTAAACCCTAAAATAACTCAATTTCCTCATGGGGACCTGAAAAAGTCCCCATAAGGATAAAGAAATCTGGTATTGCATTACATATGGGGAGATTTGACGTTTCCCCATATGGATAGGTAAACAAGAACCACACGTGTGTGCGCACGCATGTGTGTGCGTGCAAGTGTGTTCGCTTGTCCTAGTGTGTCTTTGTGTGTTTGCGGACACATTGTGGTTGTGTAACATAATGGTTCTGCCTATTGATGGGTTAATGTGCCCTGTCTTTGACTTTGTTCCCATGGCTTGCAGCAACGACATTTGTGGTCTGTGCATTGGAAAATGTTGTTCCTCACTCACTTAGTGTAATGCGAATAGAAGCCACTAGATAGCAGTATTGACCTTTTCTTTTGTTAAGCCCAGACTGGAGCTAGGTTTGGACATGTCCTGGGCATGTCTGAGATGGAAAGTCCCAGAGAATTAAAAAAAAGTCTAAAAGGTTGGAGGGGTCTGCAAAAGACTATATATAGAGGAAAATTGAGAGAGTAAAGTAGTAGGAGAAATTGCAAGGAGAAGGATACATTTGACCAGACCTGTCACTCTTTTCAAGACCTGGGAAGTTTTTTGTGGAATTTTGCCCGTGTTGGAGTATTTTCCTCACCTGGAACATCATCAAGCAACCCAACCAAAGGGACTGTAAATATTTTTTTTCTTGAGTAAATCAATCTTGGTCAGTAGAGTAGATAGTAGATTAGTTAAAAGTCTTTGTTTAATTAAATGTGTTTAAGTTTTAAAATTGTGTCTGTCATCCCTTGCTGTTGTAAATGTAATAACAAATTGGGGCCATAACACTAAGTCACTCACTCTTTCTCTTACTCAGTCACTCATTCTCTCACTCAGTCACTCTCACTCACTCACTCACTCACTCACTCATTCTCTCACTCACTCACTCACTCATTCTCTCACTCTGTCACTCACTCACTCATTCTCTCACTCACTCACTCTCACTCAGTCACTCATTCTCTCACTCACTCACTCTCACTCAGTCACTCATTCTCTCACTCACTCACTCACTCTCACTCAGTCACTCATTCTCTCACTCACTCACTCACTCACTCTCACTCAGTCACTCATTCTCTCACTCACTCACTCACTCACTCACTCACTCACTCTCACTCAGTCACTCATTCTCTCACTCAGTCACTCTCACTCACTCAGTCTCTCAGCTTTGCGGGGAGTGTCCTAATTATGCCCCTTGGGTCTGAACAGAATCATTCTCGTTATTATTTACCAATGCTGATCAAGAACCACCAGCCTTAAAACTGCAGCCTTTGATTAAGAGGCCTTTAAGGCCGTGACATCATGGCCAATCAGAAAGTGAGTCACTAGTAGCGCCCAAAAACCAAGAAAGCGCACCTTTTTCTGAGAAATTCCTATGAAAACTTAGAATACACCAAGGTTTACCGAAGATTTGAAGCCGGTTAACCTCGGAAAAATTTTACCGAGGCAGACCGAAGTTTGTCTGCTTGACCTATGCTCACACCAGAACAAAGAGGGGGTGGGAGGACAGTCAAAACACATGCCTCATTAAAGACCTCCCACCAGTACTGCAGTCCGAACACCAATTAATTATGCACATTACCAGCACTGCCTGTTCAACGAGGTGCAGTGTCATTAAGCCAGGCCCTAGATGCACTCTGGGTGAAGTACAGGCTTACAGTACTGGCCATTCCTAATTTCCCCAATCCGAAATTCGCCGAATATTCAGTGATAATTCATTCTGCTAATTTTCATGAATTTTTTTCGGCTACCAAATTTTTTTATGGAAAACTATCCGAAAATCTTTTTGGCCTCTAAAAAATGTTCAGATGAATGAAAAAACATGAATATTTGCCATATTTCAGGGGAACTTTGCAATGGTCAGTACTGTCCAGCCTTCTGTGTCTGTGCTGCATACAGGAACTGGCAAAGGGAAAACCACCACCATTATATTAAGAACTAGGAAAACACATGTTCAGTGTTCAGAATATATTCAATCTGCAAAAGCACCAATTTACAAACAAATCAGATACACAATGTAATTTTTAAAAGAGGGCAGCTTGAGAGAAAGTGAGTATCGGGGTGTCGTCCAAACTTAAGTAAACCGGACAGACTTCGGGAGACCTTGGTAAAATTTTTCAGAGGTTTACCGAGTTGGTCTCAAATCTTCAGTAAATGTCGGCGTATTCTAAGTTCTTTTGGGAATTTCTAGGAAAAAGGTGCACTTTCTCAGTTTTTAGGTGCTACTAGTGAGTGTTATTAACTGCTTTTTGCGAGAAGCAGGAGATCATTGACTGAATGCTAAACAAACCCAAACGTGTCGTATCACTAATCTTCTGTTCTTTGTGGCATGGCAGTTCTTTGTGTGAGAATGTGTGTGTGTGTGTGTGTGTGTGTGTTTGTATGGGTGTGTGCGCAACAGTGAAAGACTAAAGGTCAAAGTGGGGAGAAGGAGAGTAATTACACTGCATATGTTTATGGTGAAATGTGCATATTCTGTACGTGTATATTTATTTAACTATGTATATGTAATGTAATTATATTTATTTGAGTTTGAGTGAAAGATTAACGGTTATATTCGCTTGTGAGGGTGTAGGTATGTGTGTATTTCCTTTACTGTGGGTGTGTATGTGTGTGTAATGTTATGGAGGGTGCATGCCTGTTCGTGCCTGTATATGCGTTGCGTGCCCCTGGACGCACAAGCATCACTGAGTGCATGTTTACGTGTGTGCGCTCTCGTGTCTGAGTCTGTGCGTGAGCGTGTTTGCGTGCCTGTGAGCACGCTCAGTTGAACACCCCCCCCCCCCCTACACCACCACCACCACCACCCCAATCCTCTGTTGGGCCGCAGGGTGTTACACTGTGAGAGAGGAGATCAGGCAGTCCTGAGAGATGGAGAGAGAGAGAGAGAGAGAGTGAGGGAGGTGCAGAATGAAGGGAGAGAGGGGAGGGGAGGCAGAGGGGTGTGGGAGAGAGGGAGAAGCACGAGAGGAATGTTTTCATTATTGATGTGTATTAATATTTAAATGTACAGTATATCTGTAGGCTTTGGCAGGGTGTTTACAGATGTGCTTCCTGTCTTGAGGGTATCAACAGCTAAAGCAGGGATCTTAATCCTGTGAGCCCTCAATTCAACCCAATGTTTGGCTCATCCAACTGCTAGTCATTAGCTCAATGAGGAGGCTTACAGTTGAGTGAGTTGTGTTTTCTTAGGGTTTGAGTTAAAACTGACTGAGAGTGCAAACCTCCTCCAAGGCAGCACATTTTAAATCTTGCTGAGTGAATATGGCTCGTAAGAAATTTAAGGTATTTGCAACATAGGATTTCAACATAGGTTGCTGTGGTGGCCATATTGTTTGACCGATTGCGGTCACAATCAATTGGGTCCATCCCTGATGTAATTGCAACCCATATACAAAATTTGAGAGACATCCGTTTGTTACTTTTAGAGTTACCTGGTACACAAACAGACAGACAAACCAACGCCGGCAAAAACATAACTGCCTTGGCGGAGGTAAATATTTAGTACCGTCTGGGGTGTAATGACTGTGGAGAGAGAGAGGGAGGGAGATGTAGAGAAGGTGAGGGGAAGGATGAGTGAGGGAGAATGAGGAAGAGAGGAAGAGGGGCTGGAGGATGGATGAAAGATGGGGAGTTAGATAGTGCGAAGGAGAGGTCTGTGGGTGTGCAGTTGTGTGCTGTTCTTGCTGACACCGCCACAAAATGGACTGTGGATGCAAAGTCACTTGACAGCAGTTTCTGGGAATATTGATGACATATAATAGGCTACAGGAATTAGATAAGGTGGATTTGAAACAGGACAATGATGATGGGAAGTTGGTACAGGAAGTTTATCGCAGGAAGTTTTGTTGGTTTGTTACAGTGCGGAACATCCTCCCAAATCTTCACACATGTTAGTAACACTATGGGGGGTGTTGGAGTGTTTCTCTGTTTCTGTGTGCTTAGCTTTTACTGTTTCCACATACTTGCATTTCCCATCTCTCCTCTGCGTCTCCTCGTTTAATTGCCGTTTCATCGTCTCATTCCGTACCCTGGCCTCCGTGCTCCACTCCTGCCTCTCTGCTCAGCGGTGTCTCATCTTCCTGATTGAGATTAAGATGACTTTATTGATCCCCAAAGGGGAACTGACTCCCCAGTCCTCATATTCTCCCTGCTTTTGTCAGTCCTGTGTAAGTCTGTCTCATTGCTTTGCTCTGTGTTTGCTGCAAGCCTTTTCCCAGTGTTTATGCTCCTTGTGTTTCTTGCCAGGGTTTCTGATTTGTTCATCTGCCCCTTGTATGCTATTTCTTATTGGTTTCTCACTTACCTGTTTTTGACTTTGATTTTGGATGGAGATTTCGCACTGCATTCTGCCCGGCTGGTTTTTAACTCCTGCCGTCCTCATGACTTCGCCTCTGACTCTCGTTTCTCGAGGTCTTTTAATAATGAGCCACTGCTTCCTGTGGCTGCCAACGGCACGGAGACATTGAGGCGCATAACTGTACATGGCTCCTGCTTACCTGGTCCTGCCTATAGGAGCTCCTCTCACCATCTTCGGCTGCAGTGCATGTTTATTAATTCTTTTCTTTCGTGGGGAGAGGACCCTGCATTCACCCTGGGCACCTAAATGAGTTGGGATATGAGGTGGTGGTTGTGGGGTTGTGTTCCCTAGTATGTGAGGGAGCTGGGTTGTTTAGTTGTTTACCCCAGCCTGTGAGGACAGTGGTAGTCGGGTCATTTCCCCCAGACTGTGAGGGGCAGGTCGTGGGGTCGTTTCCCCCAGCCTGTGATGGGGTAGTAGTTGGGTCATTTCTCTCAGCCTGTAATGGATAGGTCGTGGGGTCGTTTCCCCCAGCCTGTGATGGGGTAGTAGTTGGGTCATTTCTCTCAGCCTGTGAGGAGATAGTAGCTGGGTCATTTCCCTCAGCCTGTGAGGGGCAGGTCGTGGGGTCGTTCCCCCAGCCTGTGATGGGGTAGTAGTTGGGTCATTTCTCTCAGCCTGTGAGGAGATAGTAGCTGGGTCATTTCCCTCAGCCTGTGAGGGGCAGGTCGTGGGGTCGTTCCCCCAGCCTGTGATAGGGTAGTAGTTGGGTCATTTCTCTCAGCCTGTGAGGAGATAGTAGCTGGGTCATTTCCCTCAGCCTGTGAGGGGCAGGTCGTGGGGTCGTTCCCCCAGCCTGTGATGGGGTAGTAATTGGGTCATTTCCCTCAGCCTGTGAGGAGATAGTAGCTGGGTCATTTCCCTCAGCCTGTGAGAGGCAGGTATTTGGGCTTTATCTCTCTTAGCTTGAGGAGGGACGGCAGATGAGTTGTTTACCCCAGCCTGTGAGGGGTCTGGCAGTTGGGTCATTTCCCCCAGCCTGTATGAGGGTGGTTGTTGGGTCGGTCCCCCCAGCCTGTGTGGGGGGTGGTATCCGTGGCTCCTATGGGCTGTGGTTTCCTGTTATTGGCCCTGAAGCTCTTTGTTTATGAAGAGGGGGCTGTGACGGCAGTCCAGACGGGTACATTACTCTCCTCATTGGTATGCAGACACTGGGGACCTGATCTGATCTTTGAGAGAGAGAGAGAGCGAGAGAGAGAGAGAGAGAGTGTGTGTACAGGCAGCAGAAGAGCTGAGCCTCTTACTCAAAGCATTGCTGGGTTACTGACTGTGTGGGAGGCTCTGACCGTTGCTATAAACAGAGCCAAGGAGACCCTAGACTGCATGAGTGTGTGTGTGTGTGTGTGTGTGTGCACCTCACTGTGTGCCCTTTTGTATCTGTATCAGTGTGTGTGTCTGTGTGCACTCATTTGTGTGTTGGTCTGCTTGTATGTCTGTGTGTCTGTGTGTGAGATTGGGTGTTTGTGTGCACATCCATGACTCCAGACCATGCAGACACAGACAGACTCCCTTAGGGGCTGTATGACAGGAAACTGAAGCACATGCTGGGCACCCCCCCCAAATTATCCATCCCTCCCCAGCGTTTGGACCCATGGTTTGCAGGGACTGTTGTGAATTAACACAGAGATCCTCTGTTTCAGACCTGATTTCCTGTATGGAGCGAGGAACACACTTCAGCTCTCCTGAGTTCAGGTGAGCACCGCCGTCTTCTCATGGTCTGTCAGTATTGGGACAGCACCACAGCATCAAAGAGCTGTGATCCCTCCTGGATGTGAATCCCTACACATTTAAGCGCAGACCGTCAGTACTGCATATGGATTGAACTGTGTGATAATTGCAGTCCACTGTCCAAAAGCACCTACTGACAGTAGCTATAGAAATGGACAAAGAGATAACATTAGAAAAATTGTGTGTGTACTGATGTATCTGCAGCCATGAATGTAGAGTTACTGGTATGTCACAACGTGCATGGCGACAATGTGGCACAGCGGTTCACAGGCCTGCCTGTTCAAATCCTGGCCTGGTTCCTCCCTGTGTGGAGTTTATTCTTCTATGGGGATCCCCCAGCCACTCAGGTTTTTTCTCGCTGTCCAAAGACAGTCTCCTGGGCTACCACTGGCTCCTTAACAGAAACTAGTGCGATGCCCGTTCAGTTGCTGTATGAGTGGTCTTGGTGCTTGCAGCTTCCTCCATTTCTCAAGAGCTGCTCACCCAAACAACTTCAAACTCAACACTGCTTTCCCTTGCGTACTCAGCAATGCAGCCGCCAAGTTTGATGTTGATTGGATGAACGGCTGTCGTGATTTGTATGGGACAAACATATATTAACACACAAACAGAGATTGCTTGCTTTATAGTTTGATGCTTATTAATGTGTGTTAACCTCTTCAAGTCAACTAATACAACAAGAGTCATCAGAGGATGACATATCCCACCGGTTCCACGCAATTCGTGATTTTAGGGCTGTTTATGGTTAAAAATCCAGAATTTTGGGCAGAATGGAGCTGAAACCCCCAAAAGGCACAACTACACCATAAGAGTAAGTTCCATAGCAAATTTGAAGTTAGGAAGTGGTATAGTTTTTTGAGTTATGCTCCGGAAATGAAAATGATTACGGACGGACAGACAGACGGACTGGGCGATGATTATATCCCATGGCTTTACATACCGGTGGGATAGAAATACTGTATTGTTGCAGAAGCACCGTATGGACGTGGGTATGTGTGTATGTTCATGTGTGTTTGTGTGTTCCAGGGTGTACTGTCCGGCTGGTTGCAGGGATGTGAAGGGAGACATCTGGGGCCAGTCCAGCCAGGGCTACAGAGATGTGAGTTTCACCGACGCAAGGACACTTCATGCATCTTTTGTATCATAAACGCTCAACTGTTTTCCTGCAAATGGTTACATTTGAACTATTTGAAATGATTTTGAACTTTCCGTATAGCTCATCACCTGCGCCTTTTTGATAAAAATGGAAGCGGCAATGGTGATGGATCATAAAAAATTTGGAATCTTGTAAAGAGGAGGACTATGATTATATATTATCATTACTTTCATGGAGCGCTGTGAATTATATCAGCTGACTGATTGGTCAAGCACCTCCTGTATGTGCTGTGAGCTGTGGAGTTCTTGAGAGTGGTTGTGATGTCAGAGCTCCGTCCCCGTGCTTACTTCCCTCTCAGACCTCAGTGGTGTGCAAGGCAGCGATTCACGCAGGCGTTGTGTCGGACGACCTCGGGGGTGCTGTCACCATTTCCAGGCAGAAGAGCATCACCCTTTACGAGGCTAGCTTTGCCAACGGCCTTCTCTCCAAAACGTGAGCACCACCTGGCTGTGTGGGGATGTAATGCAGTAATTCTGAGCCCAGTCTTTTTTCCGTACATGATATTCCCAGTTTTCATTATCAACACAACACAATCTACCTACCTTCACAGGGGGTCTTTGTCAGAGAAGAAGCTGGTCTTCCACAAAGGTAAAGACCTCCCTCTGCCCTGCTGCACCGTGTTCCAAAGTGCCCCAGTAACCTCTCTGCAGTGTTTGGGCTGATTTTGTCTGTATCTGCCACTACTGTCTCTCTCTGAGCACAGTCAGAGCCAGAATCCCTGAGACCTTTTGCATCTGTGAAACCTTTAAGCACAGGCAAAGCCAAAAACAAGGGTAATGATTGGTGCAAATCAAATGCCCTGGCCAATCATTGCCCTTTTTATTGGTTTTGCGTGTGCTAAAAGGTTTCACTCATGTGAAAAGTCTGAGCAAATCTGATTTTAGGGCACTTATCGACAACCATCTACAGGAAACACACTGGGTTTAAAGTGCTTGAAAGTCTGAAAAAAAGATACTGAAACAAGACCTATGTCATTTTGTAGGTCTTAGTGAGCAGATAAAGAAAATGCAAAAATAAAAAAAATCTGTTGGGAATTTTTGAAGAAAATCCACTTTTTCATCGGCACCCAACTTGAAATTTTCAAATTGATGTTAAAGGGTTAAAAAACTTTGCGCTTTGGTGATTTATTTCTGAAAGTCTCCTCTGCAGGGTTGTCGATCAAAAGTATGTGAAAAATAGTAATATGTAATAGTAATACATAGTAATAGTAGTATGCAGTTTTTCAGCTGCGTGAATGATAAATAATGGAAGAGAATTAAAATCACTGTGAATTTACAAGACATCGTAGTCAATTCACATAAGGTTGCCATTTTTTCATTGTAAATTCCGTCATTGTTATAGAAATGGTCATCTTTATAGTTCTTTATCTTGGTGTGGTTTGATCTTTATAATGGTTTGAACCCTCTTACATATAAAAAATATAACTACAGCATCGATAAACCAAAGAACAGCCATATTCAGTCTTTGATAAGTTAGCGGGACAAGCCAAGAAATCATCTTTTCGGTTGAGTTAATGCTGCCACATGCCTGACTTATTTTTACACACAATTATCATACTAGAGGGCTGCGAAAACAATTAATTTCTAATCTCTCTTTGCCCCTCTCTCCTTCCCTCTCCCACTTCCTTCTAACTACCCCTCTTTCTTCTCACCTACTCCCTCTACTCCTTCTCTCTCCCGGTCTCCCTCACTGCTGGAGCGTAGACTGTGACACTGTACTTCCTGTGCTTAGCTACAATTCATCCTCCAGTTGGGAGGAAGTGGACAGCCTGGGCCGTCGCCGATTGTGGTCCCCGGGAAACAGAAACTCAAAAGGAGAGTTCCTGCCTTGGGTGGCTGAGCGCAATGACATGGAGCCCTGGCTGCAGCTGGAACTGCTGGAGAGAAGCAGCATCACTGGTGAGAGGTCATGACCCGAGATCCTTTACACATGCTGATCATAGATGTCACGCATTAACAACAGGCTTGCATTGCATTAAATAGATCAGAAGCACATCATGGCCATTTGCTACACTGGCTTTAAAGGTGACATAGAATTAAAAACCGATTTTACGTTGTCTTTGTTGAATTACGATAGTTTACCCGCATTCAAGAACATACAAAAAGTGCTAGACATTCTGAACATCTCCGTTTCATAGAAATTCCTCTTTTAAAAATGACCGCCAGAAAACGGGCCAATCTGAACAACGGACTCATATGATGTCACGTGTATCTCACTGCCCCCCCACTCTCATTCCGTTTCCTCCCCTTCAAAATAATTTGCATACATGTCTTAATGCAATTCCATTGCTTCTAATCCCTCAGTAAAGACAAGCGTGAGAATTCCAGAGTCATAATCGATTTACGTGTCACTAGTGGGGAAATCCACCGTAATGCACTTGAAACGGATTAACTTATTGCACAAGGACTTAAATTCTGCAAATAAATTCCTTCAGTGCGCTTTGATTGAATACTTGCTGACTACGGCACAGGAACGTCAATGCGAGAGACTCGTTCCGAATGCGCAAGCCTTGGCAGCTCTGAAGTAGCCTGTCTAGCTGTCTCCCAGACATTGGGAATGGGAAACATTTGTATAAATAGCATTCAAACTTTCGTCCCAAGAATCTATATTCATGTGTCGACTTTTCATACAAATCATCAAAGCATCAGCCTTTGAGCGAGCCTCCTCTGTCTATTTTGATGCTCATATTATCACTAATAGGCCTAGTTGAAATGGTTCTATTTTTGTTATGCTCGAATGGTTGGCTACCGTCAGGCTAAGACCCAAACTTGGAGCCTCTGGGCATATTTATGCATTAAATTAGATTTTTTATTTATTCTCGATTTAATGGTGCTAAAGGATTGGGCGAATGTCCAAATGGGTAGCCCGTGCTATAACTTCGTTAGGACACTTTGGACAAGAAATGGTTATTACGTTTGAGAAAAAAAAACATTCAAAAATACTTACCATTCAGAAACGTTCAAATCCAGCCTTTGTTGGACTGGTTCTTCCTCCAATGTCCTCATCCGATTCGGGCTCAAACACATAAGGCTGAATCTCTGAATATGCCATTGGTGCATAAAGTTGGTCTGTCCGTGTTCCGAAGTCGGTGAGTGTTTCCCATTTTCCCTACCGCTCTGGGCGCTGTAACATTCTTTTGAGTGGCAGCAAAGCCAGCCAATCAGCGTCAAGGGCTTGCATTTCATAATGAGGTTCCAAGTAAAGCCTGAAAGGTCACCAAATAGGTGCAAAAAAACGTGTTTAAAATTCCCCACCCTAACATAACTTTTTGAGAGAGGTTTTTAGGAAGCTTCTGAGGCATTACAGACCCAAACAAAATTTTGTTGTCTATATGTCACATCACAGAACAAGGATAAATACCCCGTTCAACCATTCTATGTCACCTTTAAGTGGAGGACTTTTTGCACCATAGAGATTTAGCCGGAGGAGAATTCTGAGCAGGGGTATGTTATACTGAAGGAACCAATGGTGAACACTGATCATAGAGATATTTAATTGGCTAGACTAAAATGACCATAGAAAGGGTATGTAAACTGTACTGGGAATTCTCCATGGAAAGTTCCCTTTAGTCTCAAATGAAGCTTTATCTCTGTCTATGAAACTGGCCCAAAATCTGCAGTAAGTTACAAATTTACAAACTAGCTCGCAACACAACTTTTACCACTAATCAGACTAATGTCCAAGCGCCTGGTAGGCGAGTGGCTGAACTAAAAGCTTGTTTGGTTTTGCGCAGGGATCGTCACGCGGGGTTTCTCCTCGGGCGCGGCTCGGTTCCACACGCGCTTCTACACGCTGCTCTACAGCAAGGACAGCAGGAACTGGAAGGCCTACAAGGCCGTGCTCAGTAAAGAGAGAAAGGTAGCTGCTCCAATGCATCATGGGACAAGCCCATGAGCTGAAAGTCCTCCTGATGTCTGCTCTTCCTTTGTCAGGGCAGCTCGGTTGTGCAGTGGGTGGTGGTGTCGCCTCATAGCAACTCGGTTTGCTGGTTCATATTCGTGTGAATCCTTTCTAATGGACTTTGCATGCTCCTCCAGGTTCCCCGGTTTCCTTATAGTCCAAAGACATGCATGCCAGGCTACTTTGAGACTGTAAATTGCCCACAGATCTGAGTGCGTAAGCTCTGTGATGGATTGGTAAACTGTCCAGGGAGTTTTCCTCTTTTACCCTTGCGAGGAATAAACATGTTAGATAATAGATGGGCCTCCAGTTTCAGAGGGACATTTAATTCGCAGGATAAGTGTTTGCAACTCAGCTGTGGATGACATGCTGAAAGCACTGAGTGTTCCCGTGTAATGTACACAAGCGCAGTATGAAATAGCTCTGTTCATACAAATAATAACTTCCTATGGCGTACTTGCTCTGTGGACTGAGACAGCGAGCGATGTTGATGTGTAAGTAATTCATTTACATAGTAAATTACTGTGCAAAAGGGAGGAGCAGCAGCTCGGTGTGTCCTCATCAGCTCACGTCATTTACCTACCTACGCGTTGTCATGGCGCTGGTTTATTCTGTCTTAAAGGGCCGGGTTCCAGGGATTGACATGTATGCATGCTGCGGTCAGTGCTATGTGGACTTTGGCCTGCAAAGTTAGTACTTCTGACTGTATATTTTCTTGGCAGTAGATGTGCGCTGATTCTTCAGTTTGTAAACAAATGGCTGAAAACTTGCATTAATGCTGGTGTACTGTGATTGATCATGGTGGGCTCCAGTGTGCACTGTCATATGTGGACAATGGTCCAGACGTCTGTCAGGGCAGTGGTAACCAACCATGGAGATAAATGATCCCGCCGGTTTTTATTGTGCCGCCTGCAAAGCATAGCGGCACATAGGGATCACTTTGTCCGGCGTCCGTCTGTCCGTCTGTCCGGTAGTCAGTTGGTAGTCACAGTTTCACATAAGCTTCGCAGGCGACACATGTTCACCTGAACACTAGTTCTCTGTCAAAACATACTGGATAGTAGATCTGCGGCCACAGGCTCTCTCTGTTGAAAGAGGTGTGCTTTGTGCGGATCGGAATAAAACCCTACAGGATGGTAGATCTCCAGAAGCTGAGGAATACGGCCCTGTGTTTAGCTGCTATTGCTGATGTGGTTTCAGGTGTTCATGGGAAATTCAGACAGCGAGCAGGAGGTGCTGAACAGCCTTATTCCTCCAGTGGTAGCGAAGTATCTCCTCTTGCGGCCTCAGCAGTGGCAGAACAGGGCCGCAGCGCACGTCCAGGTGCTCGGCTGCCCTCTTCCCCGGCCTCGCAGTCCCTTCGGTGAGGTCTTCTCTCTCACTCCAGGCCTAGGATTCAGCTTCGGCCTGGCTTTTCTTATGCTTGTGTGTGTGTGTGTGTGTGTGTGTGTGTGTGTGTGCGGGCTTGTATAGCCATACTTATGAAAACCAACTCTTGAGAGTTAATGTCTGATAAAGGTTAGGCAAAATGTGGTTATGGTTAGTGTTCGAGAGAAGTTATACAGAATGAATGTAAGTTTGTACATTGTCCTCTGAGGTATAGCCATCCCAATATTTGTGTTTGTGCGTGGTCACAGTTTTATCATGTAAATAATTTTCACTGCATTCTACATCATATGTGTTGGAAGTCATATTAGTGTGAACTTCTGAAATTTGTTGGACTTTCTTGTGTCACACTGTTGCAGCATATATGTGAGGCTGTAAACACTATTGGAGGAGGAAACTGGTGTGTTACCTGGTGTGTTTAGGACTAGGCATAATGGCCAAAGATTTATATCTCAGTGTATTTGGTATTTTTAATGATAACCATGTATATCATGGTAAATATTTGTAATCTCAATGTCATAATAATGTGCAATAAGAAGAATGCAGGAATTTGGAAAATTAGGTGTCCTTGCCCTATTGGTCATGGGATAAATCACTACATTGGCTGGGACCAATGGTAAAGCAGCTCTCGGCCAATCACTCTTCATCTAGTCCAGTTCTACATTCTGAACAAAAAACTTTCAATAATGGTCCAGTGCAGACATTGAAATACTTGCAAATTCTTGCTACAGATGATGCAGCTTGACTTGTAGCGTCATGGCATGGATTTTGACCACCCCCATTAGCACTGGTTACTCGGTCACCCTCATGTATACTTAGGCTGCATACTCCTCTTTTCACTCTGTAGGGGCCCCACCACCAAACAAGGCACCGAATGAGAGTACCCCCTACAGCCCAGTCCCGACCAAGCAGCCAGATGTGGAGAAAAAACCAGCTGAGAGTGAGCCTGCCCTGTATAATGGTGCTATGATCAGTACTCTAAAGCTCTCTATTTAGGGGCCATTGCCAAAGATGGAGGAGTATGCTAATGCTTCCCCATTAGTGCAGAGGATTTTACATTATTTAATACAATTAGGATGCATGATTTAGTAGCCAACACCAATGTAATGGTGTTCATATTCAGAGCTTTAGAATACTCCCTTTTGCAGTACACATGCCCTTCAAAACTGATGTCTGCTTATGTGATAAAATAATTCAGGAACTCAGCTGGTGATTTTGATGTGTAGGCGTATTAATCAGGGTGTCAAACTGCCGTCATGGAGGGCTGCAGTGTCTGCTGGATTTTGCTGTGTTTCTGCTGGAATAATACATTCTAGTCACTGATTGTCTAAAGGGTCCACATACCTTGTTCTGAAGGCACTTAATTAGCTGTTAATTGGAAGGAGACACTGCGGCCCTCCAGGACTGGAGTTTGACATCCCGCCTCGGGAGTTTTTGCTCGAGACCTTAATTATCAGAAGCAGATTTGTTACTGATTGGTTGCAATGGAAGCCTGCATCCACATCAGCACTCTCTGTATGAAGCTGTGAACCGCTGCATAATACCGTTTCGGGTGAGGCACACCAATATTTGATAACGCAATAACCTTTAATATCGCATCGACAGCACTATAACTTTGCAGTGTATCAACAGTATTAGTGTGGTCCTAATTTTTTGGGACCTCATATGGTCCTTCAAAAGAAACGTCAGTAAAATGCTCTTTTTATTAAATGCTGCTCTGCCCTGTCAAGCCAGATGACAGTATCTGCAAATGTCTCAAAATTGGGATAACCAGCCTTTGACCCTCTACAGCACCAGCTCCATGTGTTTTTAGTAGAAATTAGCCTGATCAACGCACATGTACAGAGTTATTGCATGTGCATGTCAGCAGTATCTACAAAAGTAGGGCAGGAGATCAAGCCAAAGGGCTGCAGTGTCTGCAGTATCCTCTATCTGAGTCAACTTCTCAAAAATATTTTGATTCACCAAAAATTCAGGGTCTAATAGAAAATCAATGTCATTGATAGCATTGTGGTCCATGTAATTGCCTTCCAGTTCCAAGAGTAAACCTTTAAGGCCCATTTTCTCAGTTTCACTGTATTGCAGATACTGGCGTGTGGCCTGAGGCAGTGCCGGTATCTCCTAAAGTCGCCAGATCTGGTCAGAAATAGCGATGCCTTCTTCAAATTATTTTTCTTTCATTTTTTTTCTGTTGTAATGCCCTTTCTGTCAGATAATTTATTTGAGTGCAAGTTGTTCTTCCCATCTTTGTAGCTGATTCTTTTGATCATTATATTTAGCATAGGCTGGTGTGAATCTCTAGTCTGGTAAAACCAGACTCTGCTTCTTCGCGTTGCTTCGTACGCAGAGTCTGGCCAGTCGTCACTGACAAGTGTTTACCTCCTGGTGGGTGGGCACTTGTCTGAAGTTTGAAATCATCGGTGTACCTGTAAACTAATCACTAACGTTTGGCGATGACGTATGTTATGCGCCGGCTCAGCCGCCTAGTACATCTGCTGTAAACACAGCCCTTCATACCAAGAATGCAGCAAAAACAGGAATGCTCTTTCTGTTCTCCTTACAAGAAACAAACTGTTGCGTAATCGTTTTTCCTGCAGATACTGCTGCTGGTAAAAAAACATTAGAAACCCAAAACCAACAGCAGAATCGAGGAGAATAAAGCATTATTTACATCAGACGAAATCTGCATTGACACGAAAACTGAACCGTGAACCATACTTGCGCCAACATCATACCGAGCTCGCTATTTAACTTAATAGCAACACAGTTTGGCTCTAAGCGTTTGGCTGTCTCTGACAACCATTTCATTCATGGATAATGACAACATAACACTGAGACAGCGAATTGGTCTTGTGACACGAACAAAAACACGGCTTTTAAAAAGTTCGCTGCCAACTGAAATAGTGTGAAATTCCTGTGCAATGTAACACTAGAAGCTAAAAGCTAGCCGAGGTGGTTTGGCTGCCTCTCACAGAGATGAACAGGGTGCCTATTTCATGATGGCTATTAATACATATGACCATCTGTTGGGAGTAGCGCTACAACATCATTTCCATTCAGAAAACTAACCAAACATTCATCTTGTTTCGGCTATAAGTTGCTGATACCCGGGATTTTCTCCACGACAGAGCAAATGGCCTCCCATTTATCTATATCCATGGCCATTGTTGATTTTAGAGACTACAATTTCAAAGTCGGCGCTGCTGCTACATCATGGCTCTCGTTCATGCCTTTTGTTCGTTGGTTGGTCCGGCGGACTTTCTGCCGAGGTAAACGAGGCAGAGCTCCGAGTGACCAGAGTAAGTACTAAAGCAAAATGAAATTAAGCGGAAGTACTAAGGCTGGCAGAGCCAGGCTAGTGTTTCTCACAAGTAGTACAAAATACATACAAAATACATGAGGAGTTTGGGTCAGTCCGTCCAAGCTGGGACAAAAAAACAGTGGACTTCAGTATCATACAGTGATTCCTGAATTCCCTTTGATATGTAGTTATGCAGGCGTGCAAATCCAATCATTATCCCTCTGACACCCAGCTTTACACAGTCAAACAATGACTTTTCTGCTCAAATAAATTAAAACCACTCATCCAATTCAGATATGCTAAAAGTTTTTTTTTATTATTATTATTAAACACTGAGTTAACCGTAGCATTTCGTGGTGTGAATTGGTAAAATTAAATGTAGCTTATACCTTTCAGCAGATTTTACACATTGAGAGCCAATATACAGAGATACATGATCAGTTTGAATTTGAATCTTTGCTGAAGACCTTGATTAGTAGAATCTGCTCTGTCAGAGCTTAGCTGGAATGAAAACCTGCACCCTGACCAGCTATTGCTGGATAAGATTGAGGATCCCAAGGCAACTGAAAAACATGAAAATATACATATTGGGGCAGAGGACACAATTATTATAACACAGAAATTTCCGTTTGCATGCACAAAAGGGTTCAGACTTTGGGCTCTAATTTTGTAGACCAGGCGCAGGCGCGGCGCATGGGGGGTGCGCCGCGCCAACGGGGTGTGTCCAGGCGTATGTGGCAATTTCGTGCCCGGCGTAGCCTGGTGCAAGTACTCCTCCGTCCCGCCTCTGTCCCTCCTTCCAGCGCAAGCTGGCAAAGAAGGCGACACAGCCGAGTCAATTCTTGCTCACTGGCAAGAGAAACGATGGATAGCGTGTTCCTATTATTACAACCTGTTGCCGCTTTAAATTTTGGGATTAACATGCATGTACAACAATGCAAGATACGTGACACATTTATTTTCAATTTGTGATCTTAACTCAGTACGAGATCATAGCAATCAGGCTGTATTCCTTTCCCCCACTAAAGACGATAAAACCTAAGTGACAATAATAGTAGCCTAGTATTAAGCCGCTTGCACACTGGACGCGAAACGAATTTTTCGCTCGACAGATTGCGTCTTGTGTCCGAAAGTCTGACAGGGTTTTAATAAATCTCCGTGTCCGACAGTCTATTACTGTTTTTAATTTCTTCAAATCTACTGACTCTTTTAGATATTAAACGTGAATGTTTTGATAAGAGGGCTCAGTTCTTTAAGATGAGAACCGAGAATTTCAATCAATGTTTCTGTTTAAGCTGCTCAATAAAGCGAGTCGACATTGGCGCGAGACAATGTACAATGCCTCCGTGTCTGACAGCCAAAAAAAAAGCACGATTAGAACAGATTTATAACGAAATAAAGAATAAAAAGAAACATTTTAACAACAGAACATCCAATGAACACTGCGATTTATTTATTGGCGGGTCATCTTTGTTGGATATCCTGTTTGTTGGTTTTTATTCTTTATTTCGTAATAAATCTGTTCTCATATCAATACTTCTACTTTTTGCTGGCTGGTGGACATGGAGTAATTTGCATTCCGCGTTGGGCAGTCTTGATCGTGCATGCGATAATTTCTTCACACTGTCAATGATCATGGAATTGATTTGCTCACGCACTATTTTATCTTTGCTGTGGAAATAAAGCGTGAATCTGTTCGGTCCATCTGACTAATTTTCAAAAGAAAGACCAAATAAAGACTGCCGTCTGTCTTCAACGAAAACAGACGAATAGGCTAAAAAGACCAAGAAAAGTCGATAGCTATCAATTTGCATTTTGTGAAGGTCGAACACAAACATAGCCAAGTTTGCACGTCTAATAATTCCTGGAATACTCGGAAAAATTAGAACTTTTATGACTTTCGGACACAGAGCTATATTAAAACCCTGTCCGACTATCGCGTCTTTGCATTGACTTTGTCTGTAATCAGTCGTGCGAAAAATTCGTTTCGCGTCCAGTGTGCAAGCGGCTTTAATGAGCATAGAACGCAAGCATTCGATATATATATATATATATATATAATATGCCTACAGTTTGTGGTTGGCTGAGAAAGATGTGAAGTCGTTAGTTTGCATCACAGATTCAGCTTCGTTGATTAAGCCAGGTCAAGTTTTCATTTCGCGTGGCAACCGCCTTTAATCTGACATCAGGACAATCGATATAGATACTATAATTTATGTCCTTATTCAGATAGTTACATTAAATAGTGCTTCCTGTAATTATTTCTTGCATTGAAATGTGCCTGACATTCTGTAAACCTGCCTGTGAGATTTCGGTGACGTGTGCGCACTCTGCGCCGGTCAGCCAAATTACCACTGCGCGGAAATTAAACCAGGTTGGAGCTGGCGAGTTTTCTGCGCAACTCCAGCGGAGACTTTTTCTACGAAATTGTCACTGCGTCTTGATGAATATGTGACACCTCCCCCTACTACGCCGCCACACCCATCTCGGCGCACCTTCGTCTACCGAAGGCTGCGCACCTCACAAAATTACCAGTACGCGGGCTGCGCCGTACGAAATTACCACTGCGCGGGCTGCGCCTCGCTACGCTACCTGCGCTGCGCCAGGAAATTAGAGCCCTTTAACTTAATTGGTTCCTCTGTTGGTAAGTGGATCACCCACCGATGACAATGGAGGATTTTGATTGATCTTCTTCTTGCTCTGTAGGCTCCAGTCAGCCTGTGGCGGTAGTGGTGAGCGTGGTCCTTGTGTTAATTGTATGCGTAGGCATCCTGTTGGCTGGACTCTGCTGGAAGAGAAGGTACTGTCTGATTGTGGGGTCACTGAACAAGCTCCTCAAAAAACCTCATTTCCCATGTCGCCCTGAGGCTGAATGTTATGTTATACTACACACATCCTACAGGAGAAATTTTGTTGTGCCAACCGGCTCCAAACTTTCCCTCAACATTAGTCCTAAAGTATTCTATGTCTCCTTCCTTTCAGGAAGAAGAACGCTGACAAGTGCTCCTTAGACAAAGGTTTGTTGATGTCTCTGATGGCTAGCGTGGCTAGCTGTTTATAGAGTCAAGTTGACTTTCTCTTGCCATCGCTTTCCTGCTGAGATGCAACATTGTGCATTGCCTAATCAGTCATGTTCTAATACCATTTATTAGAAACAGATAGTGACAATTAACTAATGGCATTTTCTCTCCCCACCTCCCACTCCCTCTCGCTCTCAGGATGTCCAAGCACCCTGGTGAAGTCCCTGCCCCGTTCCGATTCAGAGCTCATCTCGTACCCGCTGGAGAGGGGCGTTCTTGACGTGCTGACAAATCCCCCTCTCAATGGTACCACTCTCGCTTCTCAGTCACATGACAGCAGACATAATGTCACATGACACCTTACAGACATGACAGGACACCAGTGTGCTTGCACATTGCATCACCTCAGTCACATGACAGGCGTCAACGTACACCCATAAGGCAATAGGCGCACTCGCTACACCGGGTGACTGTACAGACATCTGTACTTGACATTGGCATCTGGGGCGTAGTCCAACCAGTAGTCATCAAGAAAGACGAGTTACACATTTGCTTCAGTGGTCATTTGACCCTCACCTTGACAAGTCATTTGCCGCCTTTGAGATTCACACAGCGCACAGTGCATTGTAATTAACAGTAGCTAAACATAATCCTTCTGTAAAAGGTGGATGAATCATTAATTTCAAAATTGGAGCATATAACTTGATGTCAGACATCTTTTAAGATTAGGGAAGCGATTTTTCTAAATTGGATTTTCAGGGTTCTAATGCCTGACCAATAAAGGTGAACCCACCTGGTCAACCAAACTGCTGCGGTTGCTTCTGTGGAGCTGCTCTTGACGCATATCTGACTTGATTTTAAGAGAGCTCAGAGGTGCATGTGATCATCACGTGAACATCATGTGGCCAGACATCTGAGCCAGTTGGACAATTCAGCTAACAGCCCTTTCCCATCATGCACTGTAATTTACCCTCAACCCATCAAGAAAACTAAGCCGTCTGCAGTCGACTGCATTGGCCGAACGCTCCTAATACCTTAACTGTCACATGACAAGGGCCACATAGTTGTATGACAGGGGTCAGTGTGCTTCCACAGTTGGCTTGTGCGATTTGAGTTCTTCTGCAAGGAAAACTGACCTCAGGAAGAATCTCTGCTGTGTACACTCAGTGAGACAGAGGCACTTCCGAGAAGAGAGGAGGCAAGAAGAACACCCAGGAAACAGTTCCTTCGCTTCTGGAACTGTAAATCACACCTGCCCAGTGATCTACAATCACATGAGAGAGGCTGGCGTGCTATTGCATGACATCATCTTGTAGTCACCATATCGGAGGAGTTTATTTCTGCCTGACCACCTTATAGACACATTGCATGCTGCGTGCCCTCACATGATGTTACCCTAAAGTCATATAATGCAGGTCATTTTCAATATTGTTATTCTGTATAGAAAGTCACAGTGTGAAGTAAATTTGTATGCAGCTTGGTTTAGATTATTTTAGTTCCAGTTCCAGCGGTTCAGTTGTCTATGGGAAAAATTAATGGGGTTTTCAAAAATCTGCGAATATAAGGTCCATGATTAAAAGAACATTATTGAAAGCGTTATCGTTTTGTTTATTGTGATAATGTGGTTGAATACCCCAAACCTTTTCAAAAATGAAAGGCTTTGAGACCTTGAAAGGTGAATGTTGCTGTTGACATGCTAAGGCTAAAGTAATTAGGAACTGAATCATCCACCGGCCTCAAAGTATCAACTCATTCAAATGCTGTGCATGTTTGTAGTTCAGTTATTGACAATGATAGCATACTGTTTGCAACCTGCTCCTTTTATGGTCATGGAGTGTTTCAATTTCACATGGTTACAAGCAAATGCTTTTTTTTATCTCACTAAACAAAGCATACGCCATCTCGGGTAACAATTTTACTTATGGACCTTATTATCGCTGGTTTTCAAAAACCTCAGTCATTTTTCCCATGTGCACTGGACCACTGGAACAGGCAGTGGTAAAATAGAAAAAAAAAACGCATACAAAGTGATACTTTATTAAACTAACACGGTCATATTTAGGAGCATGTTTGGTTAAGTATGACACCACCTTAGTCACATGGTGGGGGGTTCAGTACGGTGAGAAAGGAGGGCATAGAAGGAGAGCGAGAGAGAGATGGAGAAAGAGAGGCAGCGAGAGAAAGGGAAGGAGAGGGAGAGAAGAATGGAGGATGCCTAGTGAAGCGAAGTAACCTTTACCTCGGCCTACTTATCCAGTGAGTGGGACAGAAACCCAGCTGAACAAGTGAGTTTTTCTCTTCTCTGTGAAGACAACCCCCATCCCAATTACCCCAAACCCAATCCAACCCCCGCCCCAGTGTGGGGCATAATCATTTTATTCTCCTCTCTGTAGGGCCCACTCCGAAAAGAGCCTTTCTAATTAGAACCAGTAATGGTGCGGGCTGCAGCCTACAGAGAGAGAGAGAGAGAGAGAGGGAGGGAGGGAGATGGAGTGAATAGGGCAGGAGGAAGAGGGGGGGCGCAGGCTCAGACAATCGGACTCCCTCTCCCTCTCTCTCTCTCAGTCCCGCTAATTAAAATCCGTCCCTCTTTCAAGCTCCCTGTATCTGAAAGTGGGAGGTTATTCGAGTTTAACTTTGTTTTTTGGATTTAGCTGTGTTAAGAATGTCACTTGTATACAAAGAGTTTGGCTCCAAAATGCAATATATCCATTTTAGTCATTTTGAGTAAATCAGCTTTTTCTATGTTGGCGCCTATTGCATTTTATAGAAAAACACAAACTTTGACCATGAAAAAATACACCATAAAGTATGCATTTCTAATGACGGGTTTTTGCACCATGTGTAAGAAGCGGTGGACTATCGCTCTTTGGTATTATCTCAATTTTTATATTGTTGGAACTTATTGCGCTTTGGAACTAAACTTTTCATATTTACCTTGAGGAATTTCAATCACACATTCATCCGGATTCCAGAGCGACTTACTGATATGCACACATGCAGCTGTAAGTGAAGGTCAGGTCAACAGCGTGACGGCCAGCAGCGATTAATGCATAATCCTTTGCATAAAAAGTGCCTTAAAGAGGATTGTGACGGATGCTGTGCTTTTATGTCTTTTTGCATACATGCCTACGCTGAGAAAATGTATCTTTTGTTTGCTACTTTTTCTTATAGAAAAATACCATTCTTTAAGATCTGAACAATACATTCCGCACCACAATGAATCAATGTTTTACTAATACAACTTTGAGTTTATAAGTTTGAGTTTGAGTTTAAGTTTCAAATAGACAGACCCAGAGGAAATGTTGTCATGGGAAGTTACCTAAAGGAAAAGCCCACATTTCTGAAGTCACAAAATGTGCAGAGATTAAAACAATATAGACTTGGATGAAATAAGATGTGAGAAAAATTATTTTGCAGCTCTCAGCAGCATATGTCACCCTTATAGAGGGAGAGAGGGATGGGGGGAGAGAGAGGGAAGGAGGGAGGTAGCAAATAAGGAGGGAGGGAGGGAAAGAAGGCGGTAGTAAATAAGGAGGGAGAGAGAGGGAAGGAGGGAGGTACACTTGAACTCTTCCCTTGGGTCCTCAGTCCCCCTGTACTAACGCAGGAATTTCCTGTTTCCTTTTCTCGAACCCCCCCCCCCCCCCCCCCGTCTTGTATTTCCTGTTCCTGCTCCTCCTTGTTCCTGGTTGTCTTGTGGATGACCCCCCCCAGATTATGCTGAGCCAGAGCAGGGCCTAAAGCTCGGCTCCACATTCCGGCCTTCGGCCGACGAGGGCTACACTGTCCCGCTCATCCTCAACCACTACGACGTTCCGGGGAAGATTCCGGAATACGCCGAACCGCTTCCACCAGAGCCGGAATACGCCACGCCCTTTGGAGACGTGCTCCCCGACACCCCCGCTCACGACATCAGGGCTAGTCAGGGCGGGGCCGCACCGCTGCCGGCCCAGTACGACTGCCCCGCCCACAAGGTGGCGCCCAACGGTTACTGCATGCCGGCACCGCAAGGCGGAGATGCGCAACGGACCAGCGCACTGTATGCTGAGCCCCAGTCAACCGACACTCTCTCCCAGCACACATACTGTGAGCCTCTTTGAATCACCCGGCCAGAAATGGAAAGACACTCGCATCACATGACCATACAATCAGTGAGCACACCCTGAGTGATGTAACAAAGCGCAGGCCGAGTGAGGGGGGCTGCCAGCAGCTCAGCGTGTTCAGACTGGGGGCTCAGGTGTTTCGTAGGGGCCTGAAAGGTTACTGTTTCGAGCACCAGTGTCGGCCCTACAAGATCAGCGCAGCTTTTTGGCCCTGGGGCAAATGCCCTTCACCCAACATAGTTCCAGGGGGCAACAGGCCCCTAATTAGTCGAAATCAGCTCATGGTCACTTTGGATGAAATCGTCACTTAAATAACTGTAATGTGCTGCATGCCTCCTTCCCAGTGGCTCCGTCCTCTTCTGGCAAAAATGTCAATGCCTAAAAATGGTGCAGAAATAAAAGCCCGATGGGTCTAAGTCGGCGTAACTGAAATTACTTGCCAAACGACAAGATCTCCTGCGCAGAGTGCTTTGGGACACATATTTATGCAAGCCGGAGATTAAGAATAATTTTATAGAGGCTTTGGGGAATGGCCACACCAGCTAAACCTGTGTTTGTTTATTTCTCCAGAGACACATTGCTAGATGCCATTTATTTTAGGGTGTGGAACTACACACTATTTGAGCACAAGAGCCTTTTGTGGCTCTCACACTGTAGGCATCCAGCTGTTAATGTATCTCATGTTTTTATTGCACATGATCAGACTGGGAAGTGCATGTGCACTGTGTGTGGATACTGTGTGAGGGAGAGGTGCGCTGATACTGATATTGGATATCGATCTGATACTGACTCAAATGGATGGATCAGGTATCTGTGTCTATGGGCTGCTCTGGTATCAGATACTGTTACTTTAATGAATACTAATTTAGTACATTCATAACTGTTTTTATTTGTTACATTTTATTTTACAAATTAATGAAAGTCATACGTAAGTCAAGCCTGGTGTTGCCATAATGAACCCTGTCCATTCTGGTCAGTTAGGCACACAACTTATTGATTGGTCTCTGGTATCGCATTGGTTCTCTGTGTCGCTCGATATTCAAAGCACAGGTATCAGTATCAGTTTTGGGACTGCAAGATTCATATTAATGCATCTCTAATGTGGGTAAATAATGCGCTTGGTAAGTATTTTTAAGGGTTGTCTAGTATACTTCCTTTGCCAAACAATTTACATTGAAAAAGCTGTGAGTCTCATGAGCTGAAAAAATAGCTGCACAGTGGTGACCATTTATCCTGGCCGTCTCCGTGCGTACTGATGTAATCCCTACCTGAGCATTCATCAGTCTGCAGTGGGATTTGGAATTCAGTCAGCATTACCCTTCCTCACATCAGGAAGGTAACAGTTCACACATTAAGTTTGAGTTCCCTGGAGGTAAAGATGTTGATCACCATCGATGGATGTGGCACAGAACACTTTTCATTAATTATGTTTTCTTTTTGTTGTTGTTAATTATTCAAAAAAGTAATAAGCACAATGCGGCAAGATCTGGTTCCCACATCACCTCTGTATGCATTTGTGCTGCTTCACTGGCGCTCTTCAGTGCATGTGAATCTGAACTGGGGGCTGTAAATGTGAATACGATGTATAGAAATAAAGTTATGCTCTGAATTATTTGGCTTCCTGCTGTCCTCCATTTTCTTGTCCCTTGAGTGAGGAAAAATGTGTTTTTCAGTATGTCCAGCCAACACATAAAGCAATTAAAACATTATTCTTGCTGTGGGAAGCAGCCTGTTTCAGAAGATCCTCTGCACGTCTACTCAAATATGAAGCCTGTTAAACTTCTTTTCAGTTGAGTCTTATGTGGATGGTGCCCTGCATTGTGTTTTGTTTTGTTTTTCTGTCCTCCACTGTAGTGGCATATTTTCAAATTTCAAAAAATAGCCATCAATGTAGGCTTGTAGTCCCCAAGCATGTGGTGTTAGTGAAATGGATGATGAAAGTATAAACTTAAGGTTCAATAAACTCAATTCAACTCAAATGTTTCAAATGGTTGCCCATTTAGTCAAATGTAGCTGTTTTAACCAAAGTATGATCAGTTTTAGCCAAAATATGAACAGTTGAAGCCAAATACGAACAGTTTTAGCCAGAAAAGAAAAGGTTTGCTCTTCAAGCCTTCCACTCCTTTGTTCTATGCTGAGGTCAAGGGTTAATGGCAGCAAGTTTAATTGCATGGCCTACTCAGCTCAACAAAATAAAAGTCCCACAAAAAAAAAAAAAAAAAAAAAAAATATATATATATATATATATAAATATATATATATATATATATATATATATATATATATATATATATATATATAATGGCTCCTACATCCACATTTTTATTGAAGGACATTTTGAATTTTCTTTATTTGCAATGGTTGGTAACAGCCCAATTGGTGGTCTCTGGTCCTAAAACCATACCAAAGTTAATCTGAAGCATTGTGTATAGTGAAATAATACCTCTAAAAGTAGCAGTTGTTTATCATTACCCATAAAAATACTTCACATATTTTTTTTCTGGAATTACCTTGTGTCTATTGTATGCATAAAATTGAAATTTGGCTTCACATATCAAAACAAGATGCAGCACCAGGCACAGTGAACCCCACCTCTCACATATTTTAGCAGTTTAATGAGTCAATCTACTTTTCAGGTTCATGTGAAATTGCGTTTGACCTTTCAAGGTCACTTAGGGTCAAAGGTCATGATATCAGTGTACTCGCCCTATAGGAGTTTCTATCTGTTATTAATAATAGCCAATGGCTATCTGCTGTAGTTTTTGAGATGTAGCCTTCCAAAATCTCATCACCTTCAATTTGACCTTTCAGGGTCACTCAAGGTCAAAGGTCATGGTTTCATTTTAATTTCCATGTATGATTAAATTTTTGTAATAATAATCCATTGGTCATGCACTTTAGTATTTGAGATATAGAGTAAATTAGGCGATTCAGATCAAAGGCCTTGACCCCCCTGAATTTTGACCCCTACAGGTCTTTGAAACTATGCACTTTTCACTATTGCAATGGATAGGATTATATTTTACACTTTGAAAAAGGAAACCTTTGGCATTGGCGTGGTATACATTTGACCATTTTGACAGTTATGGGCAATTTTGACCTTTTCATTGACCTTTGACCTTGACCTTCACTCATTTCATTCCAAAATTTAAGAGGATCTATTCTGGGTTATGGCCGCTCAATTGGCAAAATCTGGCATAAAGTGAGCCAGTGGTTTTATCATAATCTTGCTGAACACATAAATTAATACATGCTCAAACCGAGGCGATTGCAATACACTTGTCCTCCCCTTCGGGTAGGGGCTGGGTAACTAGACATGCTGTTGGTGAACGACAGCAGGGTAGATCCATGCTGCTATAGTATTTTCCCAGTAGGTAAAATTTGTATAGTTTTGCTCAGTTGTGGCATTACAGGAAAGAGTATTGTATGCAGAAAATGTTCAGGGGAATTACTTGGCTTCACGAATGTTAAAGCAAATTTGACCAGTTCCTATCAGAATGGTGACTGATTCCATTTTTTAAGAAGTTACATTTTGACTAAATGTGATGGTGCAAGAACAGTCGTGGTGTCAAATAGGATTGCTCTTTCATGAATACATTCACAGCAAAGTTTATCTGATTCCCATAACAGTTTGACTAACTGTACTTGGAGATGTAGCCAAATTGCAGGGCTGCTGTAAAATAGAGCCATCAAAATCAAACAGGGTCCTCCCATATTCACCAGAGATATTTACAGAAGAATTGTCAGGATTTCCATAAAAACAGAATTTTGAAAATAATAAGTTGGGCCAGGTTTTGGTGCTTCAAGGTCACTAACATAATTTCCATGCACCAGGAATAACACAGATGTTTTGTTTCCCATGAAAACTGAGTCATTGCATTTGTAAACGTGGAATTTGGGCAAGTGATGGTGCTACTGGATACATTACAGAGCCACCATAACCCATAGCCTCCTCCTCTATGCACCAGGACTGTTCAAAGCAGATTTGACAAGATTCCCATTTAAAGCTCTTTCAATTATATCAATTTTTAAAATTATTAGTTAGTGGTGGTGGTGCCTCCACCGCAAATGTCACAGGCTTACCAACATCAATAACAGCCCTTTTTAAGCACCAGAAATGATCGTAAGAAGAGTGAGGTGATTTCCATGAAAACTGAGTCATGGCATTTGGAAATGTAGGGTTGAGGGGCAGTACTAGAGTGAAATAAATTAATTTATTCCAAAAAGCAATTTCAAATGTGAAAATAGTGCCATGGGGACTGTAGGTCACTTGGTTTATTTCAGGTTATAGTGTTATGCAGACTGCCAACATGTACTCATTTTGCATACAACGTACGCATTTTGACATCAAAGTACGCTGGTACAAGTTAATGCTATTTAAGTACGCATGTCGCTTGATCTTGCGTTTCTCCGGTTTCAGTTTATGCGTCAGTTTAAGTTGACACTCTCATCAGTTGATGTCCGGTGAGCATAGGCGCGAATGCAGGACGGAAATATTTCGACCAATCAGAGAGTGCATGTGCCCCACATGCCCTCCCATCTACGGCCCTCTCGGAAATGTTTGCCTATTAGGCCAGTGTAGTACTGTGATCCTACATTGATTTTGAGTCATTAGGTCACATGAACTGGAAGATATTGAGTTAAAATGCTAATATTTACATTAAGAAATTCATAAAAATTATCAAGAGTGTTAAAATGGAATAGAAAGAGGTGTATCTCAACCAGCCAGCGTAGTACTGTGATCTTGCTCTGATTTTGAGCCGTTAGGTCTCATGAACTGGAAGCTATTGAGCTAAAATGCTAATATTTACATTTAAAAAAATCATAAAAATTATCAAGAGTGTTAAAATGGAATAGAAAGAGGTGTGTCACAACCAGCCAGTGTAGTACTGTGATCTTGCACTGAATTTGAGTCATTAAGTCACATGACCTGGAAGCTATTGAACTAAAATGCTAATATTTTCATTAAAAACTTCATAAACAAGATGTGTTTGTGAAACACTGATGCCCCCGTGCATAACATGCACATGCTAACCATGAAAGGCCAATCATGATTCAATCAAAGGTTAAAGGTCAAGGTCACAAGGTCAACATTCATTACCTCATCAGAAAGGCCTTATCGTAAGGAATACATATGCCAGGTATCAAATGCCTTTTACTGGCTAATGAAAAGTTATGGCCCATGTTAAAGTTTTTGTCACCAAACGTCATGCTCCAAGGTCAAGGTCACAAGGTCAAAAGTCATGACCCCATCTGAAATGCCTTCTCACAAGCAATGCATATGCCAAGTATCAAAGTCCTATCATGAGCCGATCAAAAGTTATAGCCATGGCAAAGTGCGGACAGACAGACGGACGGACGGACAGACGGACAGGTGAAAAAGTATATGCCCCCAAAACTTCGTTTACGGGAGCATAAAAATATCATGAGCGTTAAAATGGAATAGAAAGAGGTGTATCACAACCAGCCAGTGTAGTACTGTAATCTTGCACTGAATTTGAGTCATTAGGTCACATGACCTGGATGCTATTGAGCTAAAATGCTAATATTTACATTAAAAAATTCATGTAAATTATTACGAGTGTTAAAATGCAATGAAAAGAGGTGTATCTCAACCAACCAGTATGTGACGGACAGGTGTATGTTCCAGAATGTTCTGGAAGATTTGAATTTAGTAGAAGGATTCAATTACACCTCCTTTCTATTCCATTTTAACATTCCTGATATTTTATATAAATTTTTTAAATGTAAATATTAGCATTTTAGCTCAATAGCTTCCAGATCATGTGACCTAATGACTCAAAATCAGTGAAGGATCACAGTACTACACTGGCTGGTTGAGATACACCTCTTTATATTCCATTTTAACACTTTTGATCATCAATTTTTGATATACATCATCAATTTTTGTCAATAGCCTCAAGGTCATGTGACATAATTATTCAAAACCAGTGCAGGATCACACTGACAAGTCTCTTTTGATTGCCTTTCAATAACCCACATTTTATTTTGAAAATCAGAAGTTTTCAAAATAAAAGTCCATGCTGTAGGTCATTTTCTCAACCACATTCGCAATACAGGAGGACTTGAAATGTTGGAACGGCTGGCTTGACTTCGCTAAAAGGCTGGCTTGATCGCAGTCTGCATACAGTATAGAAAAATTATTCTATTATAAGTAGGTCTATGCACTGGCACTCAGCAATGGTATTTTTTTTCCAGCGAGAGCAGCATTTCAGAACTCATTTGCGAATGAAGATAATTTTGGCGACAAGCACGTACACCTGTTTTTGCAGCGCAGTCATGCAACTTGCTGTAAAAAATAGACAGCTGTTCGATTGGAAAATGTAAACGGACAAACCACGTACAAGTCACCAAAATTACCTTCATTCACTGAACAGTTCTGAAATGCCAACGCCGAGTACCAGTGCCTAGACCTAATTATAATTCACTTGCGTTTCTTTTGTTGCTCAGTATATTTCCTTTTTATGGCCGCCCCATTGACGCCCACCGACAGCACTAACTAATTAAAAATATCTCCATATGACACCTGAGGCCACCGCCGCATGTTGTCCACCCACTCGATGGAGTTCTCTTTCATAATATTTCGCTCGATGTCTCACTATGGGATGCACGCCTCGCTGCAGCCTCAGAAGCATTAATCTCATTACGCCAATCCTGATTGGCTGGTGAACGTGTCCATCCGCCCAGGTGGTACACCCACCTTAAATAGCTCATGCGGACGGCACCACGTCATTCAAACACCTCTTCTCACTCGGAGCATATCTCGCGTCCAGGGCTAGTTAGCTGAACTGTCCACAGACGGATTTTCTGTCGCCGGGCGCTACTAGCTTTGGATACCTTTTTGCTTCGTCGGTCACACCAGACCGGACTCAGTGCTCTCCCGCCCTACACGGCTTGGTCAGCACTGTCCTCGACGCCTCACCACGGCACGTCGAGTACCGAAGGCTAGCACACCAGTTACCTGTCGGTTTTCTTCACTCGACGCCTCACCACGGCACGTCGAGTACCGAAGGCTAGCACACCAGCTACCTCTCGGTTTTCTTCACTCGACGCCCCACCACGGCACGTCGAGCTCCGAGCGCTAGCACACCAGCTACCTCTCGGTTTTCTTCACTCGACGCCCCACCACGGCACGTCGAGCTCCGACCGCTAGCACACCAGCTACCTCTCGGTTTTTTCTGCCTCTGCCGGCTTGCACACCAGCTAGCTAGGAATGGAGGCCCTAAACCCCCATACCAAGGGGCACGGAGACTCCGGGACCCGTCCCTGTCGCTGTGGGAACAAGATCTCGAGTAAAGATCCACACCAGGTCTGCTCGAGCTGCCTGGGGCTGGAACACGCCCGTATGGCTATCGAACTTCCCGGCTCGTGCCAACACTGCGCGGTGTTTACAGCGAAAAGTCTCCGCAGACGGCTAGCCCGCCAGGCTAGCTTGTCTGGAATCGACCCCCTCCTCCCCTCCGACGGTGCTGCCGCCGAGGGCAAGCAGGATTTGGCGGTCGCTACGGCGGCGATTCCGGAGGCTAGCGCCAGCTGGGGCTCCCAGCTCGACCTAGCCGCGGATCCCCCGTGTGAGGAAGACGTCCTAGAACTGGACTATGGGGACGATGAAGATGGCGTCTCTGAACTCCTCATATCAGAGGATGAGGAAGATGACGACGTCTTCATGACTCCGGCTCGGGCCGCGCAGCCCGCGGCCTCCGTCACCTCTCGGGATGGAGATGAGAATAGCACACCAGCTTCTCCTCTCCCCAGCTCCGACATGCTCGACGTGTGCAAACGCGCTGCTGTCCGGCTGAACATCCCCTGGCCCGTTGTCGTAGCTGAGACCACCAGATCCCGCTACGAGGGGAAGAAATTGCCCTTGGCTAAGAGTGCGACGAAACAACTTCTCCCCGTCTTCCCGGAGCTGCTAGATGAGGTTGCGCGCTCTTGGAAAGACCGCCCATATAGCAGCAGGAGCCCAGTTCCCGGTGCCTCGTCCCTCGATTGTGAGGCGATGGAGAGCCTGGGTCTGCTCCGTATGCCTCCGATGGAGCCACTCGTGGCAGCGCACCTAACCCGCCTGTCAGCGGTGTCCTCCCGGAGCCCCAGTCTGCCGTCGGCCAGAGCGCTCAATGTCCTCTCCCTGCTCACGGCTTATCAGGCTGAGTTGTGCGAGGATTTTGTGCTAACTCAGGACCCAGCTACATGGGAGGAAATACCGGTCGTCACCGACCTGTGTCTCCGTGTCCAACGCTGCGCGGTCCAGGCCACGGGAAAAGCGCTGGGGACCATGGTCCTACAGGAACGAGCGCGGTGGCTCAACCTCGCCAACCTGTCGGACAGGGAGAAGGATGACATCCTGGACATGCCCATTGTCCCGGAGGGGATCTTCGGTTCCGCGTTGGCTTCTATGCAACGGCGGTGCGAAGCTAAAAAGAAGGAGGATGAAGCTCTCAAGCTCTGCCTCCCTCGAAAGCCCCCTGCTCCTCTTCCGCCTGCTCAGCGTAAGACCTTTGCACAGGCTGCTTCACAGGATTCGCAGTTTAAAATGCCGAAACTGCGGAGGCCTCAGCCCGCCCCGCCTGCTCCGCCAGGTCGGCCCGGCTGGCCCAAAAAGCCCCCGGCCCCGGCTGCAGCTGCGCCTGCGCGACTCGCGCATACCGCCAGCAGCCAGGCCAGGAAAAAGAAGAGAGCGGCCTGACCCCCTGTTTGGCTTTCGGGCGTGCACCCAGGGGCTCCCCACGCCCCTATCTCCCAGCTGCCTCAGACCGTGCCAGTGCAAGCCGGGAGAGATGGACATTTGACGTCGCGGGGTTCAGCGGTTGCCCCCCTCTCATGTCCACAAGCACGCACATACACAAAAGTTTTCACAAAGAGAATAAATTGTGTCCCGCTGTCGCAGCCAGGCCGAGTGCCGAGGGCGCAGCTGAAAATAAAGAAAGCCAAATCTGTCAAAATAAGCACGCCACCCGGGGGCCTTGTCATTCCGCCACAGGAGAGCGCCACCGCACTGCGGCTGGGCCCTCTTGTGGTGGGAGGACTGCAGGGCACGTCACCCGGGGGCTGTGTCATTCCGCCACAGGAGGGCGCCACCGCACTGCGGCTGGGCCCTCTTGTGGTGGGAGGACTGCAGGGCACGTCACCTGGGGGCTGTGTCATTCCGCCACAAGAGGGCGCCACCGCACTGCGGCTGGGCCCTCTTGTGGTGGAAGGGCTGCAGTGCACATCACCTCTCGCCCTCAGATGGCGGAGATGGGTCGCACTGGCAGCCCCACCCTGGGTGTTGAGGACGATTTCGAGGGGGTACAGGCTGCAATTCGCCGCTGTCCCCCCGCGATTCGCCGGCGTTATACACTCCCAGGCGCGGGGAGAGTCAGCTCGTGTTTTACAGGAGGAAATTTTCTCACTGTTAAACAAAGGAGCAATCGGTGTCGTCCCTCCCGCACAATGTCAGAGCGGTTTCTACTCCAGGTATTTCCTAGTCCCCAAACGGGGGGGGAACGGTATTCGCCCTATCCTGGATTTACGGGCTCTGAACAAATATCTCAGGAAGTACAAGTTCAGGATGCTCACACACGCATCCCTGTTGCGTCTTGTACGTCAGAACGATTGGTTCACTTCAATCGATCTGAAAGACGCGTACTTCCACATTCCTATCTATCCTCCCCACAGAAAGTTTCTGAGGTTCGCTTTCCAGGGGATCTGCTACGAGTATCGCGTGCTCCCTTTCGGTCTGTCATTAAGCCCGAGGGTGTTCGTGCGGTGCACGGAGGCAGCAATAGCCCCGCTGAGACGGCGGGGCATCCGTCTGGCCACTTACCTGGACGATTGGCTGCTTTTGGCGCAATCGGAGCAGGAAGCCAGGGCGCACACGCGTATTCTCACACAGCACCTAGTCGATCTGGGTTTTGTGATAAACGTGGAGAAAAGCATGCTGTCCCCAGCGCAAGATGCTATCTTTCTGGGGTTATCCCTGAATTCAGTGTCTTTCACAGCTCGCCTCTCGGCGGAACGGGTGAGAGCTTTCAGGGCATGCCTCGCGCTTTTTTATCCGGGCAGGTTTGTTCCATTCAGATTGTGTCTTCGGTTACTCGGTCTGATGGCGTCCTCGTGATCCGTCTCGGTCGCCTCCACATGAGAGAATTCCAGCTTTGGGTGGCCTCATGCGGGCTAGATCCCGTGCGTCACGGCACGCGGAGAGTCTTGGTCACACTGGAATGCGCCAGGGCGCTGCATCACTGGCGGACTCCGTCCTTTCTGACCCAGGGGGTGCCAATGGGCTCGGTCCTGTCCAGGAAGGTGGTCACTACAGACGCCAGCCTGACGGGCTGGGGCGGAATTCACGGGGGCCGGTCTGTGAGGGGCCGCTGGAGTGTGGGCCTCCAGCAGTCTCACATAAATTTTCTGGAACTTTCAGCGGTGTTCCTCTCCCTGAAACATTTCCTTTCATCTCTCATGGGTCATCATGTCCTGGTGAGAACGGACAATACGACGACGGTGGCGTACATCAACCGTCAGGGGGGGTTGCGCTCCCGTCAGTTGCACATGCTGGCACGCAAACTGATCCTGTGGAGCTGCGGCCGTCTCCTCTCCTTGAGAGCGACGCACGTCCCGGGGGTCTTGAACACAGGCGCGGACCTGTTGTCCAGGGGTGCGCCGGTGTATGGGGAGTGGACTCTGCACCCGGAGATTGTGGAACAGATATGGGCCCGGTTCGGTCGGGCCGCGGTAGATCTGTTCGCGGCGAGAGAAAACGCGCAGTGCGCGCTGTTTTACTCTCTGCGCGGCATGGATGCTCCCCTTGGCATAGACGCACTAGCGCACGTCTGGCCGCACGAGCTTCTTTACGCGTTCCCTCCCCTGGCCTTGATATTCCCCACTCTGTCCAGAGTGAGGGAACGTGGTCACGCACTGATATTGATTGCTCCGCATTGGCCGGCGATGCATTGGCTAGCGGAAATATATCGGTTACTGTGCGCTCAGCCTTGGCAGCTCCCGCTACGCAGGGACCTGCTATCGCAGGGGGGGGGGGCGATCCTCCACCCGCACCCGGAACGCCTGGCGTTGTGGGCGTGGCCCCTGAGTGGCTCAGTCTCTCGGCTGTGGGATTGTCACAGCGTGTGATTTCCACTATACAAAACGCTAGGGCCCCATCCACTAGGTCTTTGTATGACTGTAAGTGGAGGGTGTTTGAGGGGTGGTGTCACAGGAACGGCCACGTTTCTTTTCAGTGTCCGGTGAGTGCTATACTGTCATTCTTGCAGGACCTGATTGACAAAGGCAAAGCCTTCTCCACGATTAAGGTGTACTTGGCGGCAATCGCCGCCTGTCACGTGGGGTTTGAAAAGCGAACGGCGAGTCAGCACCCGCTGGTTTGCCGTTTTATGAAGGGAGCGCGCAGGCTTCTCCCCGTGTCCAGACCACTGGTGCCACCGTGGGATCTGGCTGTGGTTCTCGAGGGGCTTAAGGGCCCTCCTTTTGAGCCACTGGAAGGGGCAGACTTGAAGCACGTGTCTTTCAAGGCTGTGTTGTTGCTGGCTCTGGCTTCAGCTAAGCGAGTCAGTGACATCCATGCGCTTTCGGTGCATCCGTCATGCGCTCAGCTCTTCCCGGGAGATGTAAGGTTGATTCTGAGGCCCAACCCGGCTTTTGTGCCTAAGGTGGTGGGCTCATGTTCTCCAATTGACCTTCTGGCCTTTGCTGCCTCAACAGAGGAGCAGCAGTCGCACGCGTTATGTCCAGTCCGTGCGGTGCGCATGTACATGGACAGGACTAGGGGATTCAGGAGGAGCGATCAGCTGTTCGTCTCCTGGGCTAATCCTCATAAAGGAAAACCTATCACTAAGCAGCGCCTATCCCATTGGGTGGTGGAGGCGATTGCTTTGGCCTATACGTGTCGGGGTTTGCAGCCGCCTGTGGGCATGCGGGCGCACTCGACTCGGGGCTTGGCCGCATCCTGGGCCTTATTCAGGGGAGTTTCTGTTCAGGACATCTGTGCAGCGGCGAGTTGGTCCTCGCCTCTCACTTTTGTCCGCTTTTATAAGCTGGACGTTTCCGCCCCGTGCGTGGCACGCGCGGTTCTGCTGTCCTGACTGGAACAGATTGCTTCTCTGTGGGTTGGTGGACGCTGGATAAGCTTGTCTGGCAATACGGGAGCTACGATATCCCATAGTGAGACATCGAGCGAAATATTATGAAAGAGAACTTTAGGTTATTTACATAACCCCGGTTCTCTGAGTAATATGAGTGAGATGTCTCACCAGACAACCCTTCTTGCTGGGGCGAGTGAGAAGAGGTGCTTATCTTGAATGACGTGGTGCCGTCCGCATGAGCTATTTAAGGTGGGTGTACCACCTGGGCGGACGGACACGTTCACCAGCCAATCAGGATTGGCGTAATGAGATTAATGCTTCTGAGGCTGCAGCGAGGCGTGCATCCCATAGTGAGACATCTCACTCATATTACTCAGAGAACCGGGGTTATGTAAATAACCTAAAGTTCATTAACCTTGGGTGTACAAGTACAATCCCTCCATCCAACCTTTTATTATTGAATTTTGACTCTTGCCACGTTAGCCTCTCCATCTCAATTCGCCGGGCTTTTCAACGTAGCTACTATAGCCGTATCTAGCCAACCGGAAGTTTCAAGACAATTGCGGAAAACAAGAAATTTTTTTAAAGGGCGTTGCTGAATAAGGTATGGGCAGCGATATTTTTTCCGTACCGTTAATGCGTCGCTACTCTGGAATTCTGGTCCACCCACTTCACTTTCACCCCATTATCGCGTCAATTTGCGTCTTGATCACAATGAGAAAATAAGGCTACAGTTTGTCTACTGTCTTACTTGCTAGTGAGCTGGTTGACAATGTAGCTAGCAAACTAAAGTTATATCCAACTGTACCCTGTATAATGTTATACCTAGCGCGCCAATGTATTTAGCTACATGGCCAGCTGGCTAGCGAGCTAAAAAGGCTTCAATCAACGAAAAGGACACCATAAGGACTTGTCAAACGCAAAAAGGCTGTAACCGATTAATATATTAATATAATATATTTAATATAATGAGCTCATTTTGTGGATAAAAATGTAAAATGTCTCCGTTTCAACATTTGAAATGTTATCTATGTTCTATTGTAAATAACATATTCGCTCATGTGATCTGAAAGTCATTGCATTTTGATTTTATTCACAATTTACACTTTGTCCCAACTATTTCGGAATGGAGGTTGTATATTTATGAGCTAACTGCGGTGTGAATATGAAGCCACGTAACCTAGCTAGCCAACCTTGCTGCTAGTATGAATTAGGCTTTTCAGATCACTACTCTAGTCGCGCGATTTTTTCAAAAAAGAATATTTTGATGAGGAGTGAAATGTGAATTTCGTTCATTCTCGTTGTTCGTCTGTGCCATCCACATCACACTGAGGCTCCCAACTGATTTGCGTTGCCAAGCACAAACTAGCGTCTTTCGCTTGTGTTTGCATATTTGCATTGGCTTTGATTGTGCGATTTAGTTGTGCGAAAAATTTGTTTCCCATTAGGTGAAAAACACAAGTTTTTCGCAGTTATACTTATTAGGACATTAAGGGGCTATTTACGATTGATTGTGCGTGTCTACGTGAACTGCGTGTTCTACGGGCGACCCGAATTCTACGGCCAAAACTGAGCCGCAGACCGATCGTGGCGCACGCAGCCAATTTTTCTGGTCGTACAGGGTAAGTACTTGTTCAATACGTGCCACTTACATGAAGCTGGCGTGATCTGCGAAATCCGTGACGATCAGGGACCTTTTCACACGCACGTGGGACGTGATGCTCGCAAGTGGAGAGTACTTAACATGCACGCGCGATTCAAGTGGCAAGTAATGCAGACGTACGGGAGGGGTTCACGCACGTGTAACGTGATTGCCGCTTGAGTGGCATGCACGTCGACGACAAGGCGCAAGTGAGTGTGGAGTACGTGTTCTACGTGGCCAGTGCGGGTTGGGGTACTATTTAAAAATGCTGATGTAACAGGACTCAGCATCATTTGTCATCTTCATCCGTGCTGGTATCCTTGGAAGTGGAGGCAGTGGAAGCAGAAAGCTGACTGGAAGCTGGTGATTTCTTGGATCTCCTGGGTGGCATTTTCACAACTGTTCAAGAACTGGCAAATGACCGGGTTTAAATAACCCGCACGTGCAAGTACTTGCCACGTGCGTGCGCTGCGTGAGACGCACGTCCGACCTGCTTGCTCCGCCAGTGTCCTGCGTGGAAAGTAAGTCAGTTTTGCGCTACCCGGACGACAGAAGTGCTTACCACGTGTGTGGCACTTGCGTGGGTGTATATTCATATGCATACAATATTAAAAATATTTTAAAATTCTTGATATATGATTCATTTTGAATTAATTTTAATGGAATTTTCCCCATAAAACCCTATATATATCTACAGCACACGCACTAGTGACATACTTGCCATGTACTTGGCGTGGACTAATTTCGACTGATCGCTGCGTGCACCGTGGAATTAATTTGCAGACCAATTCTTTGCTACGGGCGGTTCTACGTGCCCTGCGGCCAGCAAAACACGCACGTGTCACGTACTCGCCACGTCGAGCACGCAGTCATTTTTCCCAAATTTCGCACGTAAGTTGCACGTAGACGCCCGTACGTTCAAATGTAAATCCCCCTTAAATTAACTTCTATTCATTATAGACAGCCTAACACTGACCCTAACCCTTACCTAAACCTTAACCAAATCATTCCTAACCCTAACATTAACCTAACCTCAATTCACACCTGACCCCTAACCTCAGCCATGACCTCAGAAATTATGTTTTGCCATATTAGGACCAGGCTTTGATCCCCATACACAGTGGCGGCTCGTGAATTGGCAACAGGGGAAGCCCAAACAATCCCTTAATGTTAATGATTGTTCATGACCTGTTTTCAATCATTCATTTAAACAGTGGAGGGTCGTCGGCCGTAACGAAGTTAAGCCAAAACCTCGCCCTTCAAAGCTTAATGACTGAAACCTTTCGCAGTTCACTTATCTTGATCAGCAGTTGCTCATACGAATTGTTAGAAGAACAGTCAGTTGTCAAATTTATTTTCGATGGCATTGTTATACATTGCACCACAAAATTATGAGGGGTTTTCTTTCACGCATAAATTACGACATAAATTACCATAGGCCTACGCTATAAATTCTGCGCTCAAGAAGCTCACGAAACGGCATAGATGCGCAAATTGATTAGTGAGGCTCATTAAGCAATAAGCTGTGCAACATCGCATTCTTTTCTTCTATATTAAGATTGTAGAAAATGGACTGTCGTGGCTTCTTGTGAAAGAAGCCTCGCAAACTAATTCATAAAGACGTGTTGATAATTTGCGTCGTCATTTGCTATCGAAAATAAATTTGATTGTCCTTCAACCAATTCGTTTGAGCAACTGCTGATAAAGAAAAGTGAACTACGAAATGTTGAAGTCATTAAGCTTTGAAGAGCGAGGTTCTGGCTTCCCTTTATAATGGCCGACGAGCCGCCGCTGCCCATACATACTACTGGCGCTGACATGGTCAGTGTTTATACTGGTAAAGATTCCCAGTTTAAACACTGAAATGGTGTGGACAAAGTTTTAAAGGTGAAGGTCACTAAGCCAAGGTCAAAGGTCATTCGAGTATGAAACTTCGACGAGGCATGCCTACCCACCAAGGTCAGTCCACATATGCAAAGTCAAGTCCCTAACCCAAGCGGTTACAGGGAAACGGTCCGGACAAAGTTTTCCCGCCCGTACGCCCGCTTGCCCGCCAGAGAAGGGGACGACAGCAGAGGGATAAAAACGGTTTTTAGGTTCTCACTTTGTAACAAGTACAAAAACGCTCACACATACACGCACATAAACTCACACTCGCACGCACGAGCAAACGCCTGATCCCCTAAAGAATTGGGCCCGAAGGAAACAATAATTAAAGATTTATGCGGAAAAGTTCTCTACTATACGTATATTTATCATGTAAACATATTATTTCAGCATTCAAAGCTGGGCCCAATATTTTGCTGTTATATATATATATATATATATATATATATATATATATATATATATATATATATATAGGCCTATATTTGCCAAATATATGCATGTCGTCTGTGCAGTGCAGATAACGCAGCCAAGTGAAAGTGAAAGCGTTCACACGGATTCACCGTTTTAAGTTCAAAGCAGGAAATGGGAGAGAAGAGGACGCGAAATCCTAATACTTATAATACTTTCTAATCAACGACCGGAGAGTAAGTCGCGTGGAGTAAGTGAGTGCGAAGGGAAGAACAAAGCTTAAGGTAAAACGATGCTGTGAGGAATGGCGTTTAGCTGGTATAATATCAATACTGCGCCCAATTAAGAAAACAATGCTTGGCGTTGGTAAGATCAAGTTTACTTTCGGTTTAAAATTATTGACATTAAAACACTGTTAAATATATCTTATGGTACAAAAAGTATTATCGAACAAACGATAATAATCTATTGCATGATATTTAGGCCACCCTTGCCGAATACTGTCGTGTATTTCTTATTCAGCTCTATTGTGTATTGCTTTCGTATAATCTGATATTGCCCTACGTTTGACCAAACAGTTCACGAAGTATGCTGCTAATTATATTTCGCCGCTTTTTCTCGAATATATGCCTTTTACTGAGGTCCTAGCGGAGATTTCCGAAAACAGACATTCAGCATTCAAAGCTGGGCTCCGTATTTTGCCGTAATACATTTTTATCATTCCAGTTAATTTGGCAAATATGGATGTGCATGTCATCTGTGCTGTGCAGATGACGCAGCCCAAATATTGAGGTGAAAGTGAAAGCGTTCACATCGGCAAACCATTTTAAGTTCAAAGGTATAAACGGATGAGAAGAGCGAGCGAAATCCGAATACTTACTATAATACTTATGGTTAGAGGAGGTAATATTGACCCCCTAAGGTTGCCACAGCTCATAAGTAGCCCCTAGTTGATCTATTAGACCCCTAGGCTTGCTACATATCTGCGTAATATGAGAAACGCATCTCTGCAGATGGCTCCTCCACGGATGGAATCATGAAATCTCTCACTGTGTCCATATTCCCCTCAATGTTTCAAATATGGACCTTGACATTGGGGCAGTATGGACATGGGGTTCATATTGCTCCGGAAGGTTTCTGACGCAAAATGGGAGGAATGGGGTAAAACTGTATTTTGACTTCATAATCTGTTTCGTTCTCATGAGCCCACTGCTTACACTGATTACACTGAATCCAAAAAAATTCTGGAGAGTCGACCTACAGTTCCTGGCAGTATATGCAGTAAATATTGGCAAATGGATTTGCTGCTCCTTAAAAACGTTTTTGAGCAGGTTTCTTTGATTTGCTTTTAGCAGTTGAGTTCTTTGCTGTGTTATGGCCCCAATTTGTTATTATATTTATAACACAACAGCAACAGCAAGGGATGACAGACACAGTTTTAAAAACCTCAACGCATTTAATTAACAAACACCATAACAACTAACCTGACCTAAAGACCAGGATTTAACACAACAAAAAACAGAAATATTTACAGTCTCTTATTGTGGGGTGGCTTGGTGATGTCCTGGATGAGGAAAAATGCTCAAACACAGGCAAAAATCCACAATTGAAACTTCACAGGTCCTGAACAGAAATGACAGGTCGGGTCACGTGTATCCTTCTTCTTGCAATTTCTCCTACTCCTTTACTGTCTCAATTCTTTGCCTTATATACTCTTTTGCAGACCCCACCCACATTTAACTCACAAAATGGTCTATCCCGGACGAGCCCCCATTGTTATGGCCCCAATTTGTTATTATATTTATAACACAACAGCAACAGCAAGGGATGACAGACACAGTTTTAAAAACCTCAACACATTTAATTAACAAACACCATAACAACTAACTAACCTAAAGACCAAGATTTAACACAACAAAAAACAGAAATATTTACAGTCTCTTATTGTGGGGTGGCTTGGTGATGTCCTGGATGAGGAAAAATGCTCAAACACAGGCAAAAATCCACAAAAGAAACTTCACAGGTCCTGAACAGAAATGACAGGTCTGGTCACGTGTATCCTTCTTCTTGCAATTTCTCCTACTCCTTTACTGTCTCAATTCTTTGCGTTATATACTCTTTTGCAGACCCCACCCACATTTAGACCTCGTTTTTTTTTTTTTTTTCGGGGACTTGCCCCAGACATGTCCAGGACATGTCTAAACATAGCTCCAGTCTGAGCTCAATAAAAAAAGGAAATACTGCCATCCAGTGGCCTATATTCACATTACAGCTGTTTGTTGTTGGGGTTTATTGCTCAGTTTTTTCCTTGCAGCCTTTTTCCTTCTGGTGTTTTTGCTCCGTCATCAGACCTCTTTTTGTATCTGTTCAAACCATCAGCAAGAACAAAATAAAATAATTTCAAATGTTTTCTTAACTGCATTTATTTTCCGGAAAATTGTCATAAGCACATAGCAGACCTAGATCTTCAGATCCGAAAACAAGGCAAGCTTATTGATCTAGATGTTTATGAATCCAATTTTCATATGGGCAAAGTTACATATATCAGTGGTATGCATTGATGGGTCCAGCTTAATTATTTTATTGATTTTTCACTCGACAGATTGTGTGGGGAATATGGACCCTCATTGTGGGAAATATGGACCTGGGTCCGTATTAAATGAGAGTGATAGGTCCATATTCCCCGAACCGTACTGTTCCATCATAACGGATCAATGCTCGAACACGGTATGCTTCGGTGGGGCAATTTCACACGTGGTCTGTAGAGGACAAATCTTTGTACAGAATCTTACCAGCTTCTGACTCAGAAAACAACTTAATAGAAACGTCTGCATCATATAACACTTCTCTACATTATAAAGTTCTAGACTGGAAACACTGGTGCGTTCATATTCCCTTGAATGGCATGCTTTCGCCTCCATCTGTTGGCCGTCACAATGGCAGCTCTGTGTTTGTGGCCTCACATCCAGAGTCCTGAAAGCGTATTGCATCGTTGGTAATGGGAGCGTGTCCATATTCCCCAAGGGTCCATATTACCTCAAATTACCGTATTATTATTATAATGAATTATTATTATTATTATTATTATCATCATTATGTCATTAATGAGTAAGTCGCGTGGAGTAAGAGACTGCAAAGGGGAGAACAAAGCTAAAGGTAAAGAGATGCTGTGAGAAATGAATTTCAACTGGTATAATCTTAATACTGTGCCCAAATAAGAAAAGAAAAGGAAAAAATACTGCGCCCAATTAAGAAAAAAGTGTGCCGTGGATAAGATAGAGTTTACTTTCGGTTTAACAGTATTTACATTAAAACAAAACACTGTTAAAAATAACTTATGGTAAAAACAGTATTCTCAAACAAACATTATTAATCTGTTGCGGAGAGATATTTAGGCCACCGTTGCTGAATATGGTGTTGTATTTCTAAATCGACTTTATTGTGTATTGCTTTTGCAGTTGAATATGTATGCTGTTGAAAGATCCATATACAAGATATCATGCACAGAATTTAGAGTGCAAACATTGGATGGGGGAGGTATTGAAGATCCCAAAGCAGAAATTTATAGAATTTCTCACATTAAAACTAGTCTGATTTAGGCCCAAGTTTTACCAAACAGTTCAAACAGTATCCTGCTAATTAAATGCCCCAAATTTGCCACTTTTTCTCGAAAATGAGCCTTTTATTGAGTTCATAGTGGAAATTTCCAAAAACAAAATTAAGATGGACCCAAATTTGCCAATCAGCGCATGTAGCCAAACGGAAGATGTTCCTAAAGGGGAAGTCATGCTGAAAACAGTTGGGAATCAAGATGTCAAAGAATATTATTCACATAAATTGATTAAAACAAAGATTTTTCACATCAGAGGGGGACAAGGAACAACGTGACAATCAGTCTGTAGGCATGGTGCGCCAAAATTTCTGAGAGTTTTATTACGCCAAGGGAAGTGTCCAAACAGAGGTTGCCTATGATGACAACTTTGAAAAGTTGGCCAAAAGTCATAGTCGATGAACAAATCCAAGGGTCATACAAAGGGCATCCAAACACAGAAATCGTAGTCATACAAAAAAGGGTCAAAATCCAAAAAGACAAAGCAGTACAAAAAGGGCAAGGCAAGAATCGAAGTCGGATAAACCAGTAGAAGAAAAACAATACTCAATGGCATACAAGGCGCTCTGCACAATGAAATATTGATCAGCGTTCTGACAAGGAGCTGTCTGTGAAAAGACTGCTTAAATAGAAGAGAGGGAAGTCACATGCTATGCAGAAAACAGGTGAACTGGATCAGACTAATTACCACAGGAGAATCATGAGGGAAACCCTAACTAGTCCCCCCAGGAATCCGCGATTCCGCGATCACGGAATTTACCACAGATTTCAAAGCCCTCCGCGGAAATCAAAGCAGTCCGCGGAATATACGGCGAGGTGCAGAATATTATATTTTACATGCATTTTTATCCCGGCCGCTAGAATTTGCGGTCAGATAAACAGGATGTAAGACTCCCAGCTGGTGCTGCCGGTTACGGAAACTGATTTTTTTCTGCTGTATGCAGCATAAACTATATAAAAAGATGGAGGCAGCTCCCTGGTCTGAAAAAAGAAGCCCATGTGGAAGTACCGTAGAATGGCATTCTATTTAATGGCCAGCAGATGGCGACGTCAGTGGTTGCAAAAAGGAGTTCAATGCAATAGAAGTCTATGAGAAAACAATCCTACTTTCCCACCTGATTTTACATTTAAATAATGATTTTTCACATCATTTTATGTTAGCTATAGCAAGTTTCAGGTCTCCTTCGATATATCATGACATTCAAATTCGTTAATTATGTTCCCATATAAACAAGAATAAAGTATGAAGCCAGAATATGCTTCTGGGGCGTGGCTATCCTCTGGTCCTCGTCCGATACGGTCAGATCCAGAGCCACGTTCCTCACCGGATCTTCGATTCACTTCTTCATCTGCGAACCAATGGGTGACATCACGGTAGCTTCATCCATCTCTTTATACAGTCTATGGTATGCAGTAACGTTTACAATATCCAGAGGATACAGTGAATAGATTACTCTTTGTTTAAATCTTTACTTTAATCTTTGGCACTTGTTCTGTTCCTAAGCCTCTTTCACCCATAGTTTGGTGAAATGTTTTGCACTTTATAAGTTATGCAAATAAATCTGTTCAAGAGGGACAAAATGAATATTGATGTTGATTATTTTATAACCACAATGTTTCGCAGTGTTTTGGCATTGCAAATCATTTCATAATTACATTGCTTCATTATTACATAAATTTGCTTTATAACTGGTCATTTTAGGTTTTTTTTTTTAATGCCTGCGGAAAATCAACTTTCAAGCAGTGGAATCAAGAATTGCTCTCAGCAGAATCAGGAATGTTCTCAGCGGAATCAACACTTTTTCTCTGCAGATTCCTGGGGGGACTACCTAACCACGAAAACGGGAATCACACAGACAGCCTATGAAATTTAAACAGCCCCGGTCAAGGAGTCCTAAGTGCACAGATAACGAGCGCAGGAAAGTAATTAAGCACGTGCGAGAGATCTCGCAGAAACTCAGGAGAAGACAGGAACAGCTGAGCAAGAGGCGGAGATTAGAACAGGGCGATTGCTGAGAGGGAATTAGTATAAATTTGTAGCGTAGCAACTTTACAGATTTAACTAGAGTTCTCGTTGGTAAGTTAGTAATTTATAGACATAGATTAGTTGTGTTAGTAGACGATGATACAAAACACAAATGTTAGTTTTGTTAGTAATCAGAACTAGGGGTGTCAACATTTACATTTTTTTATAAACGTGTACACGGTTCTACTAGCCGACATGTACGCGGTCACACGTTCGGAGATTTATGAGCTTTTTCTCTCGCAGCTGCGCTGTATAACTACAGAAAGTAAAATGAGTTGAAAATAAAATTCTCTTTCATTTCGACAGATAAGAAAACGTACAAGCATTTTAAAGCTGAAAAAGGTTTAACCTTCTTTTTTAATCACTGTTTTAACTATTGCTCACTTTTGGACATTTTTTTTTTAACTTAAAGTGCAAACTGCATCCCTCTCTTGCAACGGGAGCTGCGTCTGAATTTTAATATGCGTCTCATAGTAAAAGTAATGTGGAATTGGCGAGAGAAAGCAACTCAAAAAGAAGCCAAAGTAAGCTGAAGTGAGAGGAAAAAACTTCACCTTTATATCCACAAAGTTAAAAAAGTAGAGGGGGACTCACAATTATTCACTAAAATTGGTGAAAAAAAAAGTGTTTTCTTCCTCCTCTTTAGACGCGAGGATGTGTGATCAGGTCGTGAAAAGCCGACAGAACACCAACCAATAATATAATGTACAACAATATTGGCTAAAATAACAAGCCATTAACAGTTTTTGTTTTCAGCTGCACGACATTTGCACATAGCCTATTCTGGATGTGGCGCGACACTGGCTGTGGCTGCGGTTTTTTTTTTATTTTTTATATCAAGGTAACATTGCGCCCATGCATCTGTATGCGGATAACTGCACTAGTGGGAACATTTAAGTGTATTGTTAGTTAATGTTATTATCTGAAGCTTTCAGGCAACATTATCGCCCCTAAAAATAGGCGACTATATGTATTGGTGAGAAATGAACGAGGAGGAAAAAATGACGTGTACACGGTTATTGATTTTTCTAAACGGTTATGATTTGTTATCCGTGTAACCGTTTACACGTGTAGATGTTGACACCCCTAATCAGAACAGTAAGACGAAGGAAGTAAACGAGAATCGATGGAATATATTAAACACCGGAATTCATTTAAATCACCCGAAGTCAGTGGGCACGCAAACAGGGAAGACGGACTGAACCAGCTAGATCACAAGACAGGGGAGACAAGTGCAATGGAGCTGAGAAATGGAATGAACTAAAAACCTGAGTATAACCATAACCAAAAAGAATAAATAAAAGACAAAATCATGAACACTGAACATGAACATAAACATGACAACAAGGCAGAATCACAACAGAGGGTCTCTAAAGCAGTTATTTTACAATGGGACCTTTTTTCTTGACGATCTCCCAAAACCCCATTTATTCTCATTCATGTTAAAATGTTATTTTTCATGTTAATACTCATAGTTGACTGTAAGGGCAAAGTTGCAAATTACTGTTTTCTGATCGCAGTTAGTATAAGTCAAGAACCAGTGTCTCACATACATTGTAACATTACAGCAGCCTATAATCAATAAATGTTAGCTTCAAACATATTGTGGAGGTTGCATGTTGTATTGGTGGTTTGTTTGGCAGTTTCTCTCCAGACAATGAAGTAGACCTAATTTGATTATGTATATTAACAAATGTATATATTGATTAGTGTTAACTCTTGTTCATCCATGGCTTCATAAACTGTCAGCATCCCATGTTATTTTTAGTGTTAAACCATTAGCCCAAAGAATGTAGAATACTTCAATCACAATAGGAAAGACAGAATTCTATAACCTTAAAAGTTGTGACCTCCCACATAGCAAGAGGCCAGTGGACCACTGGGGGCTGATCTGGCATTTTGCTGGCGTCTTGTTCATCGGCTCAAGGGTGGTCGGCAGGCGAGTTACCGACAAAAATGCCAACAGTTTTGCTAATTTTGATGAAAACACCTTTTAAATGGTTCGTTTAAAGCCCACTTATTAATTCCTTTTAATAACAATGAATGTTATTAAATGCAGTATCCCCCCCCCCTCCTCCTCTCCCCCAGACAAGAGGTTGCCAGGTAGGTTTCCGGATCCAGCAAGAATGTCAACTACACGGAACTACCATGGCTTCGTTTCAATATCATCAATGATTTGCTCTGACTGGATTGTGTTCAGTTCAGTTCAGAAAAGATTGAGGCTAATGACTTTAGCAATGGTCATATCGGTGAACTTGCTCGTCACTCATCTGTGTCAATAGCCCACTAAAATCCATACTGTAATATGCGTAAAGAATGAATGAGGACTAATTTGATTAATGTGCTGTCTCAATTACATTTCATATTGCCATAATGGCTGTGCTAATGTTGGAACGGTTTCCGCAGCATCTCAGTATAAAGCCAGAGAAATTGACTAATAATGCATTGCTAATGTCAGCAATGAAGAGCCACGGTTTTTATTTCTCAAACAATTTGTTACCTAGTCAGTTCGATGACCCACGGCCACCTGCACATGCACTAACGTACCATGAACGAACATACCTAACGTTATTCGACTGTAGAGAATATTTGACATATCAATGCCTACATTAAATAGAATTAAGTTCGCCAAACTGAGCTGAATCTTACCTGCCCAGGAGAAAATAAGCAACTTCGGCGTCGGTCTTCCGACAAAATGAAAACATAAACATAAGTTGTGGGCTGCAAGAGATTCTCACGCGGAATTGAAGTCCTTGTGCATGGAAGTTTATCAGCTTTGCTTGCGTTACGGTGGATTTTACCACTAGTAATCAGAAACCGATTATAACTTCGGACTTCTCATGCTTTTGTTAACTTGGGGCTTTGAAGCAATGCATGTGTTTCATGGTCATTTAAATTGTTTAAATGTAATAAGATCATTGGAAGCAATGGATTTGCATGAAGATGTTTCAAATGATCTTATTTCCTTTAAACAATTTAAATCCCGGAGTGGATTGTTCTCAGGATATGGCGTACATGAGATCGTGCAAGACGTTTTGTTCCCTTCTGAATTTAGATCTAATGATCGGTCTCAATTTCTTGCAAATTAAAATTAGTTTTGAGCGGCTGCCAGATAGCTCACTCGGTAAAGCATCGCGCTGTGAAGCAGAAGTGACTATCACGTTGCGGGTTTGAGTCCCGCTTGGTACCAGCCGGCAGTGGTCGGCAGCTTTTTCAGAGTAGCGCACTATTGGCTATTGCGCTACAGGGTTGCAAATTGGGAAGGGACTGCGGGGAAGGAAATATAATACACTGACCAAAACTTCCAACGCAACACTCGGGTTTATTGCAACAGATGTCATTTTCTTACGATAAATTTAACAATACATAACAAATATTAAGATTCAAATGAAAAACACAGTTTTAGAGTCAGGTGGCTCTTAAGAAGCGGTGGCTGACAGGCGCGTGCTTCGGAAGAGAGCCGCAAACTGTCTACACTGTCCTGAGTTGGCAGCATGGGGTTGCATACGAGCAAGACTTGTAGACAGTTCACCAATTGGGAATTCCAGATTCGGGTGGAATTGGAGATGCCAATAAAAAAATTCAAAAAAGTAGTTATATTGGATAGTGAATGTGCCATGAAATGTGGACAAAACTGAATGCTTGCATCTTTCTTAAAAACTATGTGCTAATGGCGCAAGCCTAGATTACACCCTGAGTAAGAGGATGAGTTTAACTGGAAGCGCTTTCTCCATGTGCTCTGAGTTAGAGCTGCAGTTACAGGTATGAGACAAACTGTAAACTCTGTTTCTTCACAGGGTTCAAGGAAGAGCAGAGTCTCCAGTACGGAGCCGTGTCTCTATGAAGAGTGATGCTTCAATGAATCCTCCGTTTAACTTTCAAGGAGAGTTTAATGGTGATGAAACTTAAACTGGTTCATGTTGATATTTCTGTTATATTATACTGTATTGTTACAGATAATGTAAAGACGCTTTTCAGTTTTTGTTAGGTACATTATATTGTGTACAGATGAGCAAAAAGATGATGTGAAGTGGAAATTCTGTCTCCAGGTGCTGTGAGTTAGAGTTTCAGTAAGAGGATGAGTTTACTTGGAAGTTCTGTCTCCGTGTGCTGTAACTTCGAACTGCATTAACAGGATGAGTGATGAAAGGTAAATAAACTAGTTCATGTTGATATTTCTGTTTAATTATACTGTATTGTTACACATAATGTAAAGATGCTTTTTAATTTTTGTTAGGTGCAATATATTGTTTACAGATGTGCAATAATATGATGTGAAGGGGGAGTTCTGTCCCCAGGTGCTGTGAGTTAGAGTTTTAGTAAGAGGGTGAGTTTAACTGGAAGCTCTGTCCCCAGGTGCTGTGAGTTAGAGTTGTAGTAAGAGAGGGTGAGTTTAACTGGAAGCTCTGTCCCCAGGTGCTGTGAGTTAGAGTTGTAGTAAGAGGGTGAGTTTAACTGGAAGCTCTGTCTCCAGGTGCTGTGAGTTAGAGCTGCAGTAAGAGCTATGAGACAAACAATTAACTCTGTTTCTGTTTTTTATCACAGGGTTCAAGTAAAGAGAGCAGAGTCTCCAGTACCGAGCTGTGTCTCTATGAAAAGTGATGCTTCAATGAATCCTCTGTTTAACTTTCGAGGAGAGTTTAACGGTGATGAAAGGTAAATAAACTGGTTCATGTTGATATTCCTGTTTAATTATACTATATTGTTACAGATAATATAAAGATACTTTTCTAGTTTTGTTAGGTGCTTTATATCATTTACAGATGTGCAATAAGTTGATGTTAAGTGGAAGTTTTCTCTCCATATGCCGTGTGTTAAGGTCCGGCTACACATTCGCGGATTACGCCGTGTGTTACGGCCGCGTGAAGCGCGGTGCTAGAACGCTTTGATTGGAGTAATTGATTTATAATGGTTGGGTCTACGCATCGGCGGGACAGGAAAAAATGAACGCGCTGTCATCGCCGCGTGAAATTTCAGAAACCTCCGAAGGAGTTTCTGAGCGTATCACGCGACGCGTCCAGTTAAGCTTGTTTCATAGTCAGCCAGTAGAAATTCAGGAAACTCTCCCACATGATGATCTGCTTGCCTGACAGATTTTTAAAAAAAGACGTGGCTAATTATCCCATAGATATATGTATATATATAAACACTAGATGGTTCAAGCACGCTGCGAGCCAATGTGAAGTAACGTCGTCACAGGGTGGCCATCTTGGGACAGGGCTACTCGATCACTCATAACATTACATCCAAAGGAGCACGGACTTTGAAATAACTGCAGATTGCTCAACTCTCCCAAATTCTCAACTGATTTTCAAACAAACGGCTTGGTTTGTCAGGTAAACATCAGAGATGTAGTAATTTTACTGCATACTTAAGAATAATTAAAACCATTGAATTCGATATAAAAAGTACATTAAGTAGATAGTTAAAGTAATAGCTATACACACACACACACACACACACACACACACACAGATTATATTGTCAATATTTAATATTTACAATATTCAAATAATACACAAAATAAATAATAAAGGAATGATAAAATGAATAACAAAGAACTTTGAGAAACCAATGTTTAGAAACCATTGGCTCAGAGGTACATTAAACAAAAAATGAATGGAGAAAAATGAATAAAATAATAAAATTATGAAATAAACAAATCAACCCCCTGTCCCCCCGTCCGCCACCAACAGGAATGGCGATTTAAACATTCAGCCACGTTAATAAGCCACATATCATAGCCACGTTAATAAGGTCTGTAATAACCCAATCTGTTTGTAAATCCGTCAAGAATTCAGCGAGTTACGAGTATTTAAGCGAGTAAATAATCCACCTTACCTCCGACTACAGCGCAGCGCACCAGAGCAGTCTCCTGTCCTAAGATGGTCGATCAGTGACAACGCTGCCGACTCTGCCCTGAGCCATCTAGTGCTTATATATATCTATGAATTATCCTGTCAAACTCTGAGACACAACCCTGTTCGCATTCATTTACTGGCAGAATGGAACGAAAGGAAGAAGACAATCAAACTGAACGTTTGATTATCGAAGTGAAGAAAAACAGTGCGAGTCTCCCCTAATCTGGTAAAACCTAGTAACTCATTTTGGTAGATAGTAGGTTAGTACCATTTTTGAAATTCCTAAGTTACTAATCATCAAATAAAGTGCCAGGTCACCAATTTGCTCTTTTTTATTGATTTTTTTTTTTACAGCAAGTTTATCCTGAAGGACTTCAGTTCTTTTGTTTTCTCAGCTTCATGATAAAGTGAGTGACTTGGTTTTTACCAGATTAGGGGAGGAGTTTCCAGCTAACTCGGAGGACAAAGCGTGTACACCCACTTTACCTGCGAAGGTGCAGACCGTTCACCGCTGCGTATTACGCAGCGTTTGCTCAGAGCGTTTCTCGCGGCTTTTCACGCGGTGTTAACACGCGTTATAATCCGCGAATGTGTAGCCAGGCCCTCAGAGCTGCAGTAAGAGGAACTAAAACTAAAACTCTAAGTTGAACTAAAAACTCTGTTTTGTTTTTTTCTTCACAGGGTTCAAGTAAAGAGAGCAGAGTCTCCTGTACCGAGCTGTGTCTCTATGAAGAGTGATGCTTCAATGAATCCTCTGTTTAACTTTCGAGGAGAGTTTAATGGTGATGAAAGGTAAATAAACTGGTTTATGTTGATATTCCAGTTTATTTATACTATACTGTTACAGATAATACAAAACCCAAAAGCAGTGAAGTTGGCACGTCATGTAAATCGTAAATAAAAACAGAATACAATGATTTGCAAATCCTTTTCAACTTATGTTCAATTGAATATACTGCAAAGACAAGGTGTTTAATGTTCAAACTGAGAAACTTTTTTTTTTTTGCAAATAACCATTAACTTAGAATTTAAAGGCAGCAACACATTGCAAAAAAGTTGGCACAGGGGCCTTTTTACCACTGTGTTACATCGCCTTTCCTTTTAACGACACTCAGTAAACATTTGGGAACTGAGGAGACCAATTTTTGAAGCTTTCTAGGTGGAACTCTTTCCCATTCTTGCTTGATGTACAGCTTAAGTTGTTCAATAGTCCGGGGTCTCCGTTGTCATATTTTACGCTTTATAATGCGCCACACATTTTCAATGGGAGACAGGTCTGGACTACAGGCAGGCCAGTCTAGTACCCTCACTCTTTTACTACGGAGCCATGCTGTTGTAACACGTGCAGAATGTGGCTTGGCATTGTCTTGCTGAAATAAGCAGGGGCATCCATAAAAAAGACGTTGCTTGGATGGCAATATATGTTGCTCCAAAACCTGTATGTACCTTTCAGCATTAATGGTGCCTTCACATATGTGTAAGTTGCCCATGCCTTGGGCACTAATACACCCCCTTACCATCACAGATGCTTGCTTTTGAACTTTGCGCCTATAACAGTCCGGATGGTTCTTTCCGTTTTTGGTCCGGAGGACACAACGTCCACAGTTTCCAAAAACAATTTGAAATGTGGACTCATCAGACCTCAGAACACTTTTCCACTTTGCATCAGTCCATCTTAGATGAGCTTGGGTGCAGCGAAGCCGGCGGCGTTTCTGGGTGCTGTTGATAAATGGCTTTCGCTTTGCATTGTAGAGTTTTAACTTGCACTTGCAGATGTAGCGACAAACTGTAGTCACTGACAGTGGTTTTCTGAAGTGTTCCTGAGCCCATGTGGTGATGTCCTTTACACACTGATGTCGGTTTTTGATGCAGTACCGCCTGAGGGATCGAAGGTCACGGGCATTCAATGTTGGTTTTCGGCCTTGTGGCTTACGTGCAGTGATTTCTCCAGATTCTCTGAACCTTTTGACGATATTATGGACTGTAGATGATGAAATCCGTAAATTTCTTGCAATAGCTCGTTGAGGAATGTTTATTGTAAACTGTTCGACAATCAGCTCACGCATTTTGTTCACTAAGTGGTGACCCTCGCCCCATCCTTGTTTGTGAATGACTGAGCATTTCAGGGCAGCTGCTTTTATACCCAATCGTGGCACCCACCTGTTCCCAATTAGCCCGTTCACCAGTGGGATGTTCCAAATTAGTGTTTGATGAGCATTCCTCAACTCTCTGTCTTTTTTGCCACTTGTGCCAGCTTTTTTGAAACATGTTGCAGGCATCAAATTCCAAATGAGCTAATATTTGCAAAAAATTACAAAGTTTACCTGTTCGAACATTAAGTAACTTGTCTTTGCAGTGTATTCAATTAAATATAGGTTGAAAAGGATTTGCAAATCATTGTATTCTGTTTTTATTTACGATTTACACAACGTGCCAACTTCACTGGTTTTGGGTTTTGTATAAAGATACTTTTCTAGTTTTTTTAGGTGCTTTATATCATTTACAGACGTGCAATAAGTTGATTTTAAGTGGAAGTTTTCTCTCCATATGCCGTGTGTTAAGGTCCGGCTACACATTCGCAGATTACGCCGTGTGCACTAGAACGCTTTGATTGGAGTAATTGATTTATAATGATTGGGTCTACGCATCGGCGGGACAGGAAAAAATGAACGCGCTGTCATCGCCGCGTGAAATTTCAGAAACCTCCGAAGGGGTTTCTGAGCGTATCACGCGACGCGTCCAGTTAAGCATGTTTCATAGTCAGCCAGTAGAAATTCAGGAAACTCTCCCACATGATGATCTGCTTGCCTGACAGATTTAAAAAAAAAGACGTGGCTAATTATCCCATATATATATATATATATATATATATACATATTTATTTATATATATATATATATATATATATATATATATATATATAAACACTAGATGGTTCGAGCACGCTGCGAGCCAATGTGAAGTAACGTTGTCACAAGGCGGCCATCTTGGGACAGGGCTACTCGATCACTCATAACATTACATCCAAAGGAGCACGGACTTTGAAATAACTGCAGATTGCTCAACTCTCCCAAATTCTCAACTGATTTTCAAACAAACGGCTTGGTTTGTCAGGTAAACATCAGAGATGTAGTAATTTTACTTCATACTTAAGAATAATTAAAACCATTGAATTCGATATAAAAAGTACATTAAGTAGATCGTTAAAGTAATAGCTATACACACACACACACAGATTATATTGTCAATATTTAATATTTACAATATTCAAATAATAGACAAAATAAATAAAAAAGGAATGATAAAATGAATAACAAAGAACTTTGAGAAACCAATGTTTAGAAACCATTGGCTCAGAGGTACATTAAACAAAAAATGAATGGAGAAAAATGAATAAAATAATAAAATTATGAAATAAATAAATCAACCCCCTGTCCCCCCGTCCGCCACCAACAGGAATGGCAATTTAAACAATCAGCCACGTTAATAAGCCACATATCATAGCCACGTTAATAAGGTCTGTAATAACCCAATTCGTTTGTAAATCCGTCAAGAATTCAGCGAGTTACGAGTATTTAAGCGAGTAAATCATCCGGCTTACCTCCGACTACAGCACAGCGCACCAGAGCAGTCCCCTGTCCTAAGATGGCCGACCAGTGACAACGCTGCCGACTCTGCCTTGAGCCATCTAGTGCTTATATATATCTATGAATTATCCTCTCAAACTCTGAGACAGAACCCTGTTCGCATTCATTTACAAGCAGAATGCGACGAAAGGAAGAAGACAATCAAACTGAACGTTTGATTATCGAAGCGAAGAAAAACAGAGTGCGAGTCTCCCCTAAACTAACCTACTCATTTTGGTAGAAAGTTGGTTAGAACCATTTTAGAAATTCCTAAGTTACTAATCATCAAATAAAGTGCCAGGTCACCAATTAGCTCTTTTTCATTGATTTTTTTTTTTTATATAGCAAGTTTATCCTGAAGGACTTCAGTTCTTTTGTTTTCTCAGCTTCATGAAAAAGTGAGTGACTTGGTTTTACCAGATTAGGGGAGGAGTTTCCAGCTAACTCGGAGGACAAAGCGCGTACACTCACTTTACCTGCGAAGGTGTAGACTGTCACCGCTGCGTATTGCGCAGCGTTTGCTCAGAACGTTTTTCACGCTCTTCACGCGGTGTTAACACGCATTCGGATGTGTAGCCAGGCCCTTAGAGCTGCAGTAAGAGGACGAGTTCAATTCGAAGCTTTGATTCCAGGTGCTGTGAGTTAGAGCTGCAGTAAGAGGTATGAGATGAACCAAAAACTCTGTTTTGTTTTTTTCTTCACAGGGCTCAAGTTAAGAGAGCAGAGTCTCCAGTACCGAGCTGTGTCTCTATGAGGAGTGATGCTTCAATGAATCCTCTGTTTAACTTCCGAGGAGAGTTTAATGGTGATCAAAGGTAAATAAACTGGTTCATACTGATATTTCTGTTTAATTATGCTGTGTTGTTCAGAACATGTAAAGATACTTTTAAAATGAAAATTTAAATTTAATAAATTACTTTTTCATATAGGGCCAGGTAGGTTTGGATAGCTTTTTCCCTCAATAAATGAAATCATCACTTGAAAACTGTATTTTGTATTTACTCGGGTTATCTTTGTCTAGTATTAAAATTTGTTTGATGATCTGAAACATTTAAGTGAGACAAATATGCAAAAAAAAAAAGATATCAGGAAGAGGGAAAATACTTTTTAACTTTGTCATAAGTGAGGTGTAACACATGTTCATAAGAAATATGAAAGTAATCGGTCAAAAATTGCAGCCTGTACTGCATCTACAAGGAAATCTTTTGGCACTAAATTGCATATTATTCGGCCAATACTGTCACCATGGAAACCAAAATTCATAGGTGTCATAAGTGAAATATAACACAAGTCCATACCAAATATGAAAGTAATTTGTCAAAAATTACAGCCCATAGAGCGTCCACAAGAAAGTGTCTACAGACGCGGATGCGGCGGTGGAGACGGCACGTGAATCCTTAGTAGCCGCCCAACTTTGTCCAGGCGCTACAATAAAAAGTATATCGTTTACAGATGTGCAATAAGTTAATGATGAGTTCAATTCAAAGCTTTGCCTCCAGGTGCTGTGAGTTAGAGCTGCAGTAAGAGGTATGAGATGAACAATAAACTCTGTTTCTGTTTTTTTTTTTTTTTTTTTCTATCCCGCCACCACCCCCCCACTTTGGAGGACAACTTTATTAATTTAATCAGTTATATAATTAAGTATGAATCCTCCTACCATCACCCAACAAAACACACCCACAAAAAAACAAAAAAAAACAAAAAAAAAAAAAACTAAAATAAAATACAATACAATAAGGATTACATTCTCAGAGTTTTATATTTTTGGCATTTGTAACCATTAGCTCATCCATTCCATCTCTTTGTTATTCCCAACCTTCAGCCTCCCGAATTTTATCCCATCTTTTGGCATAAATTACAAGACCCGTCTCATAGGCCATTGCACACTCAATTCTACTGTAATACATGACAAAATTCTTGAATCTCTCAAGTCTTAACTCCCCAACAGATGTCAACTTGAAAATAAATATTTTTGCAAGATATACAATTATATTACATATTTGGTGTTTTTCTTTAGTTACATCACCCAGTAATACCTTAAATAAATCTAGTTGTATACTATTATACTGAGATATCCAATTTTGCACCTTTATCCAAAAAAGGGCTGTTACAGGACAGTACCAAAACAAATGGACTACTGACTCCGCTTCCTCTTGACAGAATCGACAGAGGGGTGACGGCTCAATTCCCCAGATATTTAGCATCTTTTTTGTTGCTAGAAACTTATATATTAGCTTATATTGAAAATATCTTATCTTCGGATCAAGTGATGTATTGTAAAGAATTTTGAAGACTTTATTCCATGGAATTGGTGTGTCTAACAAATTTTCCCAACTATCTAGAATTCTATATGGTGTCGCAACTAAATTCTTTGTTCTTAAGTAGAATGTGTATATATGTTTATTAATCTTTATTTTCTTTAACCATTGTACCATTTTCATTTGAGGCAGACAGACTAAATGTCCTCCTGGTCTTTTAATAATTTTTGATTTCCAAGTATTTGGTAAAGCTCCAATAAGTTGATTATATTGTTGCAGTGTGCAGACAGTTCCATAAACACTAGTTAATTGTCTGTGGGACATAATTTTATTTTCCTCATTCACTATATCCTTTAAAAAAATAATTCCGTTATCGAACATGCGTTTCCAGAAAATCATTCTTCTATCAACAAGTATATTGGAATTTAACCATATTATTTGTTGCAGAACTTCTTCTGTATTTTCTGGTGGATGAAACTGAAATTGCAACCAACTCTGTAGAGCTTCTTCCAGAAAGGTGGAAACACTAAAAAACATGTCAGTAATTAACTTAATATGCACAGGTTTAATCTGCAGGAATGGGAAGAATCCTTTTTCAAACATAGGATGGACACTTTTAAGTAACTTACTGGAAAACCAGTTTGAATTGAGATAGAATTTTGGAATAAGGGAGGCCTTCAGTGAAAGATTTAAGGCTTTTAAATTTAATAATTTTAGGCCACCAGATACATAATCATTGTAGAAATACACACGTTTAATTTTATCAGGTTTGTCATTCCATATAAATTTAAATATCTTCTGTTCATACATTTTGAAAAATGATTCTTTAGGAGTTGGTAATGCCATGAATAAATATGTAAACTGGGATACAATTAATGAATTAATCAGAGTTATTTTGCCATAAATGGTCAAATGTTTCCCTTTCCATGGGAGCAGAATTTTTTCAATTTTACTCAGTTTATTATTGAAATTAACCGTTGAAATTTCACTAATATCTTCTGGAATGTGTATACCGAGAACATTGACCGGTCCATCTGTCCAGTGAAGTGGTAGATTGCATGGATGAGTGAAATTTTTATTTTTCAAGGAACCAAGTCTCAGTATTTGACATTTTTCGTAATTAGGGTTCAGCCCAGATTGTTTTGAGTATTCATCCAGGTCTTTTGTAAGACACTGAAGTGTTTCATAATCAGAATTCAGTAAAAAAATGGTATCATCGGCATACATTGAAATTTTTGTATTTAGATCTGGCATTTCTAGACCTTTGATATTATTATTTGCTCGTATTTTTATAGCAAGTACTTCTATTGCCATAATAAACAGATACGGTGATAACGGGCAGCCCTGTTTTACTCCCCGAGAGAGTATAATGGGGTTTGAGAGATAACCATTATTTATAATTTTGGAGACGGAGTTATGATACATTACTTTAACCCACTGTATTAAAGATTTACCAAAGTTAAAAAATTCTAAACATTGGTAGATGAAATCCCATCTGATTTTATCAAAGGCTTTCTCAAGGTCTGCTATAAAAATCAAACCTGGTTTTTTTATTTTATCATAATATTCTATAATTTCAAGTAATTGTCTTATATTATTTGAAATATTTCTACCTTGTATAAAACCAGACTGGTCATGATGTATAATATCATGCAGGACATTCTTTATACGCAATGCTATACATTTTGCTAATATTTTCGCATCATAGCACTGAAGAGTGAGTGGCCTCCAGTTTTTTAAGTGGACCGGATCTTTATAGTGGCCGCTAGCTTCTTGTTTTAAGAGCAGAGAAATTACACTTTCTCGCTGAGTCCCAGTGAGAATACCTTGATCATATGAAAAATTAAAACATGTGAGCAGGGGGTTTTTAATCTGTTCATAAAACGTTTGATAGACTTCTATTGGGATACCATCTAACCCTGGCGATTTCCCCCGCTGAAAGGACATGATTGAATTGTAAAGCTCAGTTTCTGTAATTAGCCCCTCGCATGTTGCTTTCTGTTCCTCTGATAATTTAACTTGATTTTGAGGGAAAAATGAATTACTATCAGTATTACATAGTGAAACAGCTGATAACTGGGGGGAGAATATCTCTGTAAAATATCTCTCTTCCTCATTCAGAATATCTGTAGGAGAGATGAGAATCGTCCCATCAATCCTTTTTAATTTCTGTATATTTTTCTTTGCTGTATTTCTATATTGGAGGCTTAAAAATAGTTTATTGCATCGCTCTCCTTTCTCCATCCATTTTGCTTTATTATTATAGTGCATTATAGTTGACCTGTCACAAATTAATTGTTTCTGTTTTTTTATCACAGGGCTCAAGTTAAGAGAGCAGAGTCTTCAGTACCGAGCTGTGTCTCTATGAAGAGTGATGCTTCAATGAATCCTCTGTTTAACTTCCGAGGAGAGTTTAATGGTGATCAAAGGTAAATAAACTGGTTCATGTTGATATTTCTGTTTAATTATGCTGTATTGTTACACATAATGTTTAGATACTTTTAAAATGAAAATTTAAATTTAAAAAATAACTTTTTCACATAGGGCCAGGTAAGTTTGGATAGCTTTTTCCCCTCAATAAATGAAATCATCAATTAAAAACTGCATTTTGTATTTACTCGGGTTATTTTTGTCTGAAAATTTTGATAAGAAATATCAAATATGAAACTTTGATATGAAAATTTGCTTGATGATCTGAAACATTTAAGTGTGACAAATATGCAAAAAAAAGATGCAGCCTGTACTGCGTTCACAAAATCTTTTGGCTCTAATTTGTGTATTATTCAGTCAATACTGTCACCATGGCAACCAAAATCGATAGGTGTCCTAAGTGGGTTGTAACACATGTTCATACCAAATATGAAAGTAATCAGTCAAAAATTGCAGCCTGTAATGCGTCCACAAGTAAATCTCTATGTTTTGGCACTAATTTGCATATTATTCGGCCAATATTGTGGCCATGGGAACCAAAATTGATAGGTGTCATAAGTGAAGTATAACACAAGTCCATACCAAATATGAAAGTAATTGGTCAAAAATTACAGCCTGTACAGCGTCCACAAGAAAGTGTCTACGGACGCGGACGCAGCGGTGGAGACGACACAGGTGCATCCTTAGTAGCTGCCCAACTTCTTCCAGGGGCTACAATAAAAAATGCTATTATCTAACATATGCATAGTGGAGGCCTGACATATTTATTAGATTATTAAGCACTGATAGGTTAACATGTAAAGAATGTTACTGTTCTCAACTGAGATTTATTTAGGTTTGCTGTCGTTTATATAACAAGAAAAATTTCCTCTCGACCATGCGAAGCACAGCGCTAGAGAAATCAATAACCCCGCACTGATTATAATTGCCAGTCTTTCATTAGATTGAGACAACCGCACCAATCATTTTGCCACAGCCTCAGATTCAATTTGCGCTCGAATACCTAGCACACGCGGGCTCAGATGCCGCTGCACGCTTGGTATTTCCATCACTAGTGGGCAGGTTTTTCAATATCAGTGACGACCAGCGCAGACAATTCCCACAAATTGGCCATACTGGGGCATGGGTCAAAAACGGAAGTTTGTTATTATGACAATAACAGAAGGAGGGAGCATATTAAGGGTCATCAATGTTTTGTTTCTAGCGGTTTTATTGCACACTGGATGTATTCATTTTAACCGATCTTCAAAAAAATTGTGCCAGATGGGAAAAGCACTTTTCTGGGCTTCGCGGGGGTCGATGGATTCAGAATGCTGGCCAGGGCCGACCAGCACCGTCCAGCATTGGCAGAACCCTGAGAATCAGCTGAGCTGTCAGCTGATGTGGGCTTGGCTTGCGATCTGCACCATCACTAATGAAGGCAGGCTTACGAGCTAGGCGTGACTCCGTCGACTGCCTGAACTAATGCTGCATTCCATTTCTGTCTCCATGTGCGGTGATTTAGAGCTGCAGTAAGAGGATGAGTTTCCCTGGAGTCTTTGTTTCCATGTGCAGTGAGTTAGAGCTGCAGTAAGAGGATGAGTTTCACTGGGGTCTTTGTTTCCACGTGCGGTGAGTTATAGCTACAGTAAAAGGATGAGTTTCACTGGGGTCCCTGTCTCCATGTGTGGTGAGTTATAGCTACAGTAAGAGGGTGAGTTTCACTGGGGTCTCTGTTTCCATGTGCGGTGAGTAAGAGCTGCAGTAAGAGGGTGCGTTTCACTGGGGTCTCTGTTTCCATGTGCAGTGAGTTAGAGCTGCAGTAAGAGGATGAGTTTCACTGGGGTCTGTGTTTCCATGTGCGGTGAGTTAGAGCTACAGTAAAAGGATGAGTTTCACTGGGGTCCCTGTCTCCATGTGTGGTGAGTTATAGCTACAGTAAGAGGGTGCGTTTCACTGGGGTTTCTGTTTCCATGTGCGGGGAGTTAGAGCTGCAGTAAGAGGATGAGTTTAACAAGAAGCTTTGTCCCTGTGCTGTGTTTGAGCTGCTGTAAGAGGATGAGTTTAACTGGAAGCTCTGTCACCATGTGGAATGGGTCAGGCTGTGACATTATTGTTGGCCCCGGATGAAGTCGGGCGGCAATATGGATTGATGCTTGTTGTCTCTGCCGCCACCATGTCTGTGTCCATTGACACTTTCTTGTGGACGCTCTACAGGCTGTAATTTTTGACCGATTCCTTTTAATATCTGGTATGGACATGAGTTGTATTTCAGTTATGACGCTGATCGGTTTTGGTTGCCATTTCGACAGTATTGGCTGAAAAACGCGCAAAAAATTGGAGAAGCGGCCTTTCGGGGGCTACACCTATGTGGTCGCAGCCGACCGAACTGTCTAGTTTCATTTAAGCGTTTAGCCAGACTCCAGTCTAAACATATTTTAGAGGGGCATTTAAAATTTTTCTCAGTAGCTCAGTATTTTGGAGAAGGAAGCAGATCACTGTTTTGTGACCATGAGCAGCAGTCTAAATCACATTGGCTGCTCTGCTGTGTTATTTTTTAACTGCATAACCTGGTCTTGCATGCTGAATTTCATCTTGGAAGCTGTGTACATAACCTGCCTTTAGAAAAATGCAGCCGATTAGCTTTATCACATTCTGTGCCCTCAGACCGGACCCCCTGGTATTATCTGCCCAGCCCTCAACAGACAATCCTTAATAAAACACTTTGTCTGACTGTTTGTCTGCTGCAGCTATACTCTGATGTCTGAAATTTCTTAAATGTGTGCAAGCTAGATGGAGAAGATCTATTGCTTTTAGCATGATCTCAATCGGGATGGAAGGTTAACTGGAAGTTTCATTCACAGGATTCAGCGATCACCGGAGTCCAGCTTTTCTGCAGAGAGGAGTGCAGACAAACAACATTCTGCAAAAATGGTGAGATCTGATTTGTTTTTCATTGATGATTTAGTTTTGTTATGTCTGAAATTAAATTTTGCCAATGCATTTATATACCACCCTGACTCCCAGAAAAATTGGGTTGGTGCTGAAAACAAACCACCAAATGTTCAAATTAATTATTGAATATAAAAAAAAAAAATAAAAAAAATAGAAGTCACGTCAAGATAATTAACCCACTGACAGTAAGTGCAGGGTATAGTGGGTGGCTACCAACGCACTACACTGCCGAGACGGCTCCCTGTCTTGAAATGGTTACATCAAGGTCACAAAGGTAAAAAAAAGTGTCAATTTTGCCCGATTTGACAGTTTTCGCACCGTAACTCAAGTTTAATTCAATGAATGGCTATGAAATCTTACAACAAGCTTCTTGGTATAGAGGAGGGGTTCCCTATTGATTTTCAAGGTCATCTGTCGAATCCCACGGTCAAACCGGTCAAAAAAGTGTCGATTTTGCCCCGATTTCACAGTTTCGCACCGTAACTCCACTTTAACTTGATGGATGGCTATTACATCTTACAACAAGCTTCTTGGTACAGAGGAAGGGTCCCCTATTGATTTTCAAGGTCATTTGCCAATTTCGACATCACACTTGTACAAGAAACCACCAGTCATGGACACTAGGCCTCGTGACCGATGCTAGGCGAGGTCGCAGCTGTTAGATCCTTCTGATCTACTTGTTACCTAAAATGAACACATTTCAAGCACCAACCAAGTAAATAAGCATGCAGTAAAACATAAGATAAAATAATATCAGTGCTTGATTGCTTGCGTTTCTATTGAATTTTTGCTACGCATGCACACGATATATCAAATGAAAGAGGAAAATCCACAGAATCCAACGATCAGAGGTTGCGTTAACCGAATATTTTCCGTCATTGATGGATTTTTCAGAATAATGACGGAATATTTTGAAGGCCGTCCGTCATTTTGACAGAATGTAATTCACATTCCAGTCCATTTGGTGGTGGGTGTCATATTGTCTCGAGCATTTGATCTGTATGACAGAGGTACTAAGTCTCACGCATTCTGCATAGGTCTCACGCAATTCTTAGGCTTATTCACCGTAGTCCACAATTATTCAATGAACGCTTATTAATGAGATTCTCGCACAGAATTACAAAACCCTAAACCAGTTAAGTTGGCACGTTGTGTAAATCGTAAATAAAAACAGAATACAATGATTTGCAAATCCTTTTCAACCTATATTCAATTGAATACACTGCAAATTCAAGTTACGTAATGTTCGAACAGGTAAACTTTGTAATTTTTTGCAAATATTAGTTCATTTAGAATTTGATGCCTGCAACATGTTTCAAAAAAGCTGGCACAAGTGGCAAAAAAGACTGAGAGAGTTGAGGAATGCTCATCAAACACTTATTTGGAACATCCCACAGGTGAACGGGCTAATTGGGAACAGGTGGGTGCCGTGATTGGGTATAAAAGCAGCTTCCCTGAAATGCTCAGTCATTCCCAAACAAGGAAGGGGCGAGGGTCACCACTTAGTGAACAAATGTGTGACCTGATTGTCGAACAGTTGAAAAACAACATTCCTCAACGAGCTATTGCAAGAAATTTTGGGATTTCATCATCTACGGTCCGTAATATTGTCAAAAGGTTCAGAGAATTAGGAGAAATCACTGCACGTAAGCGACAAGGCCGAAAACCAACATTGAATGCCCGTGACCTTTGATCCCTCAGGCGGTACTGCATCAAAAACCGACATCAGTGTGTAAAGGACATCACCACATGGGCTCAGGAACACTTCAGAAAACCACTGTCAGTAACTACAGTTTGTCGCTACATCTGCAAGTGCAAGTTAAAACTCTACAGTGCAAAGCGAAAGCCATTTATCAACAGCACCCAGAAACGCCGCCAGCTTCGCTGGGCCCAAGCTCATCTAAGATGGACTGATGCAAAGTGGAAAAGTGTTCTGAGGTCTGATGAGTCCACATTTCAAATTGTTTTTGGAAACTGTGGACGTCGTGTCCACCGGACCAAAGAGGAAAAGAACCATCCGGACTGTTATAGGCGCAAAGTTCAAAAGCCAGCATCGGTGATGGTATGGGGGTGTATTAGTGCCCAAGGCATGGGCAACTTACACATATGTGAAGGCACCACTAATGCTGAAAGGTACATACAGGTTTTGGAGCAACATATGTTGCCATCCAAGCAACGTCTTTTTCATGGACGCCCCTGCTTATTTCAGCAAGACAATGCTAAGCCACATTCTGCACGTGTTACAACAGCATGGCTCCGTAGTAAAAGAGTGCGGGTACTAGACTGGCCTGCCTGTTGTCCAGACCTGTCTCCCATTGAAAATGTGTGGCGCATTATGAAGCATAAAATACGACAACGGAGACCCCGGACTGTTGAACAACTTAAGCTGTACATCAAGCAAAAATGGGAAAGAGTTCCACCTGAAAAGCTTCAAAAATTGGTCTCCTCAGTTCCCAAATGATTACTGAGTGTCGTTAAAAGGAAAGGCGATGTAACACAGTGGTAAAAAGGCCCCTGTGCCAACTTTTTTGCAATGTGTTGCTGCCTTTAAATTCTAAGTTTATTATTTGCAAAGAAAAAATAAAGTTTCTCACTTTGAACATTAAACATTTTGTCTTTGCAGTGTATTCAATTGAATATAAGTTGAAAAGGATTTGCAAATCATTGTATTCTGTTTTTATCTACGATTTATATAATGTGCCAACTTCACTGGTTTTGGGACTTGTAAAGTTCTTGTGCATTGAAGTTTCAGTTTCACTTTTGTGATGGTGGACATCACTATGGAAAGCGATTATGACTCCGGACTTCTCGTGCTTCTCTTTACTCAGGGATTGGAAACAATGCATGTTTTTCATGATCGTTTAAATGAAATAAGACCATTTGAAATGTCTTTATGTAATTCCATTGCTTTCAATCCTTCAGGAAAGACAAGCGTGAGAATTGAAGCACCTATTACTAAAACCCCATAAGTCACACTTGACTTGACTTGTGGGGTTTTAGTAATCAGTGCTTCAATTCCCAATACATAATCAATTTCTGTGTCACTAGTGGGGAAATCTACCATAATGCATGGGAAACTGATTAATTTAATGTGCAATGACTTTAATTCCGTGAGTGAATTTCTTCAGTTCGCGTTGATTGAATAATTGCTGACTATGGCACAGGAATGTCAATGCCACGAAGAGGCGAGAGACTCATGCCGAATGCGCCAGACTTGGCATCTCTGGTATGATGCGCTATTTCTCATTATTTTTGTAATATGATCATTTGCTCTTCATTTGTAAAATATGCTGCTCTGCTGTCGGTAGACGATTGGTCATATGCTACAAAGGCCGTCTCTGTTATGCATACATGCCAACTCTACCGCTAATGGGGCGCTTACAGCGCTGGTGTTAGACCTGGGCTAATATCTCTCCCTTTATTAACAATTAGTCCTGGCTAATTCTAGATGGTTTTCCCTTATTAACTCGTTTGCCATTTCAAGAATAATCAAGTGGCAATGGAAGACACGGCTTCTCTGCCCCATGTGATCTAAAAGCGACAAAATAATGGGCTGCATTCAGTACAGAAAAATAGTTTAATTGTAATTGGTCTTTGCACCGGCACTCGGCGATGGCATTTCAGAACTCTTCAGCGAATGAAGGTAATGAAGGTAAACACAGGGGTTTTGCCGTAATCCGAGCACGTGATTTCCTGAACGTGATTTCCTCTCTGAACAGCTCGTCTGGAGATCTTCACGAGATCTGGGCAAAACCTGACATCCAATTTGGACAGACCTTGCCAGAGCCAATCACGGCCCTGGGCCTGCCCACTCCAGAATTTATTCTATTAGACACAAATGAGCCCAAGTTGTATAACATGTAGATTTATCAGTATGTCTCCTAAAGCTGTTCGTACATGTTTTTTTGGATGCGAAGAAAAGCACAACTATTTTCTCTTCCAAAAGACGATGCCACCAGAAATCAGTGGGTAGCTTTTTTGTTTGCTGGTGGCAACCAGCCACACTCAATGGGAACGTTAGCTGTTCGTGCTCGGCATTTCACCGAAGACAGCTTAGTCAATAAAGGATAATCTGACGCTGGATATGTGTCTCAGCTGCTTCTCAAACCTGGAGCAGTTGCATCGATCAAGTGCTCGGAGCCAGAAGCTGTAAGTAACGATACAACAGCAAATAATGTAAGTAAAGCTAATGTGTTATGGGAGGCTTGCAGGACTACTAACGATTGTTAGCACTAACAACAGGCCTTTGTAAAATATCTGAAGATAAAGCCTGGATTGGTACAAACTGTCCGTGACTCGCAGATGCGGAAACAGCAAGTTTTACCATTTTGTGTTGCTTTACTGCATAAGCCTACCTAACTTGATAGCCTGTTGAATGTGGCTGTACCACTGCGGCTAACACAGCTAAGTCACTGTTGCTCATGTTCGTGTCCTAGATATGCCAGATTAAATAATATCAAGGAGACATTCAACAGAAGGTGCGTGATCATAAACCTCATTTGAAGCTAACTTTTTATACTTGTTTGTAATTTTGATGCTTGGTACAACTGATCATGGTAACGGAACTTACTGTTTATAAAACCTGTATTGCAACATAACATTTGTCTCTGTCGTATGATGACCGCTCGGTTACTACCGCGTGTTAGTTCGCATTCCGTGCTACTTAAAAAATCTTTCTGGGGCCTATTGCACAAAGGCAGGATAAGGGATTTGCACGGGATTAGCCTGGTCTTAAGCCCCATTTCGGCTGCACAGAGCAATTTGGACTAAGCCATGGCACTAGCTACCATGGGAACAAGGTCTGTGGAGCTAGCTGGCTAGCTCCTGAGCTGGCTCAGCTGCAGGCTAAGCCTCTAGCTTCAGCCTATTTGACCTTACCTCAGTCAGCAGCCACCCAAATTGAAAATCAATGTCCTTTTAAATTGCCCACTACACATCTCAATTAAAGTAGGCCCAGAGCAATTATCTTAAACTTGTGACCAATGGTATCAGTAAAATAGCCAATATTCAATCATTTTATTCAAGTATCCATGTGACAGTCAGAAATCACAATTCAGTCAATCCCCCTTCAATGTCACATCTTTAGAATCTGTCATTATGAGATTTGTCCTTATTCCCCAAGTTGAGTGTTAAGAGGTCAGGTGAACACCAGATGCAGGAACTGAAGGGTTTATTGAAACACCAGGAGAAAATTGGCAGACAAGCCAGAAATAAAACACCGTGCATATGAACTGAACAAATGGGAGAACTAAGGTACACTGCCCAAGGCAGGGGGAAACAGAAGTACACACTCCAAGAGTTGCTAAACTAGAAAAACAAAAACTGGACCTAACTAGACTGACGGATAACACTGGGAGACTAGACAAAGGGCAGACAAGACGAGGGCGCAGCAAAGTAAAAGACTCGGAAGTCATACTAAAGGAACTACTCAGAAGGCACATGGAGCTAAGATTTCAACATGCAGCGCTGAGTCTAGCAAAGTTCTGTCTAATGCTCACTCCCATCTCTGCCACATTTATAGTCATGAGAGGAGGCGGGACTCGAAAAGCAATCTCGACTAGAACAGAAACACATGGGATTAATAAACAAATTAACGAGGATCGGGTAAACCATAATGACTTGAGACAAGACCCTGAAACCATCAATCAAACTAGAGTTGAGATTAAGGTAATCTAAACTTGACGAGTAAAAAGCACCATGAGAGAAGCAAAGGAAAGCATAGTTTTAAACGCAATTAATCAGGGGAAGCTTTGGCTGAAATACAAAAGCTAGAAACGCTCGCACTCGCTAATGAGTTATTTAAGGTTAATATTATGTGACAAAAAATTTACAATCATCCTCAAATAAGTGCTGGTTAGTACAGGTTAGTAATTATCCTATCAGAGAATGCATTCACTCAGAGTTAGCGAGACCCAGAATTAAACACAGGTGGAAGCAATGAATGAAATACCACAGTCAAAACCGAAAGAGGAAACGTGATTGGACGAGGGGCAGGCAAATGAAGGCTGACACACAACATCACAGGAGATTGGCCGAGAGGGAATCGATCATCAGACGGCAGAATGAAAGCTGAAAAATAAAACGAAAGTAAAGCACAAGCACAAAAAATCACAAAGACAACACACACAAGGCAGAACCATAACATTGAGAATGCCATTTCTCGTTCAGTTTGGTCGTATTCAGAGAGAAAAGGGTATAGCTGAAGTGTCTCAGTGCGGTCTTAAATCACTGCGGTAACCCCCTTCATACAGCACTGAATTGGAGCAGCAGTGGCTCCCTCCGTGTTATTCAGACTGGGAAGGGTAAGGCTGAGTAGTTGCCTAAGCGCCGATTAATGTCACTCACTTCATGATACTGGAATTTACGTCTCATTGACGTTATTTTCTTACCTTAACATTTTACTTTTTAATTTGAATATTCTTCCAGCAGAAGTGATTAAAGGCAGTGAATAAAGTAAACTGGTGTGAAAACGTCCTCTAGATCGGACTATTGTAGAACCTGAAAGTTTGATTTGGCTTACAACATAGGTCAAAAATCATATTGTTGGAACACCTGCCCATTACGCGGGTAAAATCTGAATGTTTGGGTGATCTGACACAATCCAGAGCGAGCAGTTAACTTTTATAATCCTACAGCCTGCGGGTGAGAGTGGCATCTTTTGCTCTGTTCACAGCAGGAAGCTGGAGCCACTACGTCCAGGCTGCCCAGTGTTCCTCAAAGTTGTATCACAGTCCCCATTTAAGTTTAAGCCGAGCAACATTAATCGGCTTAAAACAATCTGAATCTCTGTCAAATTCATATTATGTTTACGTTCAATATCCTAGAAAGGAACCTCATATATATTTATCACACTATTGGGCTATAATATTCCATTTTAAGGCTTTTCCATGACAACTGCATCATTTTAGCACATATTCCTATCATTTTTGGTCTTTTTATTCTCAGAGAAATCTAAGGAATTGAATGGAACATGTTTCATTTTCCTTGGAATTATGGTTTATCTTGTTTGCAAGATTCATTCCGGCAACTACCCTAGTCTCCTCTCTGCAAATTAGTCTCATCACCTAGGCCAGTAAAACTGATTCGGCCACCCCTTCCTCTACCCTGTTCGGAGGTGTGGTTTAGAGCCTTTAAAGGTACGAGATCCTAAGGGGGTGCTCTGCTTCTTCCTGCCTGTCCCTTCTTTGTCAACATCTGAGGCGCTTAGGTGAGTTGGGGAGGGGTCACATGTTGCCTTGTTCCGGGGCGGGGGTACATTTGAGTTCTCCCCGACCACGTGGAGTGACTTTAGCTCCACGTGGTCATTCATCTTTTCCAGGTATGAAAATACTCTAAATCCTTCTAAATTATATGTAACGGTAATTGGCTTATCATTGATTTGTTTGATTCAAGTTGTGCCTACCTGGTGAATTAAATTATTGTTATTCCTTTTTCAGCTTGCGTGATTTTCCTTGATTTGTAACACTTGAATATTCTAGCCTTGTTGCGACCGAGACTTAAGGGGAAATTCCTACCAAGACATGTAGGTAACGATACTTCTAAGTTAGATTGGGATTATGTTCTACCCCTTAAGGATTTATGGAATACTGGCTCTTAAGGTTTAGCTATTAAGCTATTGCACTTAGCCAATCATCCTCCACCCTCTGTTGGCTTTGTGCAATCAATTAAGCCAAAAACACGCTGTTTGAGATATGGCAATCCTCGCTTTGGCGTTGATCCAGGATCTCAGGATCCAACTGTTGTGCAAGGCCCCTGGTTAACTTATATGCAGTAATTCAGATTGGTATGCTTGTGTTACTTTGGTTAGCAGTAAGGTGGCAGTTTCATCATAACGCTACCTGACCATAGCCGCTACAGTTGAAGCTAAGTGAAGACGTGTTATGCGTATCTGCAAAGTTGGGCTGATAAGACTGCAGTTAGACCAGACTATGCTTTTCAGAGCTTAGGTCACGTTTGGCTTTGTTTGCTGCTGCTGTGATATGATCGTTTTACTTATCCATGACCTGGGTCAGCCGGGCACTTTGCCATGATCCTATCGTGGTGAAAGCAATCGCAAAACGCACTATAACGTGTCTGGTATAACAAACGATTTCTCTGCATTGCCATGGCAGAATTTCATCCACCTTTAAAAATTGGTCTGGCTAATGAAAAGCCGAAAAAGTGGAGGTCGGGTTCGGATTTCCGGTAGAAGTTATCGATTTGTTAGCTCCACATAAGGAATGCTTACACCGGTTGTGTGTTTTTGTTACGAACTCATTTTAGTAGCGGCGTGTCAGAATTGTGTTTCGTTTTGTTGAAATTGGTTACCAGGAGCTTTTAGCAAGGTGTCTTCCGGATAGCTAATTGGGTATATAACATGACTATATAACGGTACAGCTGCAATCACATGCATGCAAGGCGAGACAGTACAAGCAAAACACAAAAATTTCAACTTGCCACTCATGGACTGCAACCGTTGCTGCAATACTTCAATTGTTTCTTCCTCCCATTCGGGAGCAAACAAGTACGGTCTTACAGCAAAAGATACCGCAGAGAGCTGTCGTAAAATAGCTGCCATCTTGGTTTCCTGGTTTTTTTGGGTCTGCACCAATGAGTGTGTATAGAACTGGATAGGCTGTTGGAGCCTAAAGCCAGGCTTTTCAATGTCACGAAAGTGGCTCTCTTAACATGGCTAGATCACCATGGTAACTTACGATGCAGACTAAACCTGGTCGGTAGCAGGTTATGTGTCAGGTTTTGGCTTAAATCGCCTATAAATGTGCTGCCTTGTCATGGAGCACCTCCTTTGAAAATGGAATCACCCATCGGAGATGATCCTGTGCACCTTGGTGCCTGAATTGGGCGCGGTTCTCTTCGGAGGGAGAGAGTCTTACGACTCTCGATACGACCAATTGGCTTTTTCTGACAATATTCTCAGCTGAAGGAATTTGTTACTTATGCGATCTACTTGAGCCATATGTTGGCAATGTAACAAAGAGAAGCCGTGCGCTTACAGTTGCACAAACGGTATGCGTAGCGTCGCAGTTTTTTGCCACGAGAACCTCATGCATTCAGTTGGTGATGCAGAAAATCTGAGCAAGAATATTGTATGCTGTAAATATAGATAAAATAATAATGTAAATAATTATGAAAGCAAAGCAACCTAGGGCGTAACACTTTGAAGAATGTTCCTATGCTTTGTTTAATTTGCCGCCATGTCTTTGACAGTGCCGGTACTGCAAATATTAACACTTAGGCATTCAAGAATGTTTTACAAAGCAGTACCTTCAGAATTCAAGCATATTTTACATAGTGGTACCTTCAGAATTCAAGCATGTTTTAGGTAATTTGACAATTTTATGCACCTCATTTTTGAAGCCCTGTAGCTTTAAAACCATTAGTCCAATCATCTTACAGTAATTGAAAAGTTTGTAGGGAATTCAGTGGCGGGCCGTGCATTATACACCTAGGCTTTCAGTAACCCTCCGGCAATTAACCTAAATTCAGCGTGACTCAACGGCAACAGCATGACGTCATAACGTAACCCCCCACAAATTCCCAGTGACAGCATTCACACATAGCACGATGCCATATCACATTAATCAATCACTGCCTTTACCAAGGGAAAAAAGAAAAAACTCAAAGCAACCAGTCACATCCACGCAGACTACCTAGAAAAGACTCCTGAGACACTAGCCAAGCTGCTTCGCATAAACACACGTGCCTCAATGTGCAAGGAAACAGCCAGCGACATCATTCACACACCAGCCGCAACGATCTAAAATAAAATCAAAAACTTAACATAAATGAAATTAAAATTCATTAAACTCACGACTGCTTATTTTAAAATGAACACCATCCTCTTCTTTCTTTAAAAAAATGATTCTACAGCATATCAGTCCGTTTGAGCTCCAATAAAAGGTCGTTCAGGATTGCCACGGAGGCCAGTGCTGACAGTACAGTCTGCCCAGTCGCATTTCGCCAGTAAGTTTTGATGCGTTTTAAGAACTGAAAATTATCGCTCGACAGACTGTAGACACTGACGTTGATCACAGATACTCAGTTGACAATGAATTTAAAAACCTCAGCTAGCTAACTGAACAGTTCAAACGCAAATGTCTGTGACTCAGAGACTGAGTTGCAGCGACAGAGTCAGCTCAGTGTTAACTCGTTGAGTAAATTTTGGGTTTGTGGCTTGCTAAAGTTCGAAACAAGCTCAAAATTAATTGTACTCGTTGCATCACTTTCATATGACACGCCCACTCATGTAAGATCTACTATACTGCCTTACAAAGTGCAGTAACTGAAAATTATTTTAAGCAGTAAAATGACTTCAACATTTGTTTGCTGTCCCAACAAATTGATAGCTGGCACATCTATGATAGATTATGGTTAACTGACTTGGTATGGTATAATTTCTATCCAAATAGTGAACTCCATTTACTTTCTGGCCGAAAACTGCACAACTCACATTTTTTCCAATGTGTATTTACTGCAATTAGGCTTTATAGAGCAGTATACAGACTGTTCCATTTCCTAACGTAGCTAATCTGTTGTCAGCACGTAACGTCCTGACATAGGCTGAGGCCAGTTAGATGGTTTTGCTCAGAGCTATATATATATATATATATATATATATATATATATATATATATATAAATAAATAAATAAAAGAGAGAGAGAGAAAGAGAGAAAGAGAGAGAGAGAAGGCAAAAAGTCTTAGTCCATGAACAAAGCCAAGGGTCATACACAGGGCATCCAAACACAGAAATCGTGGTCATACAAAAAAATAGGTTGAAATCCAAAAAGAAAAAACAATACAAGGGCTATGGCAAGAATCAAAGTCGGACGAAACAGTCGAAGGAAAACAATACTCAATGGCATACAAGGCGCTCTGCACAAAGAAATATTGATCAATGTCAGAACAGCAGTGAGGACTCTTAAATAGACTAGAGGGAAGTCACATGCTAAGTAGGGAACAGGTGAGCTGGATCAGACTAATTACAATGGGAGGAACACATGAGGGAAACCCTAACCACGAAAATTGGCTAAAGCCAAGACATGGATGGGAATCACACAAACAGCCTATGATATTTAAAAAGCTCCAGTCAAGGAGTTCTAAGTGCACAGATAACGAGCGCAGGAATGTAATTAAGCATGTGCGAGAGATCTCACAGAAACGCAGAGGGAGACAGGTAAAGCTGAGCAAGAGGCGGAGACTAGAACAGGGCGATTCCAGAGAGGGAATTAGTATTAATTAGTGGCGGTGCAACTTTACAGATTTAACTAGAGTGCTCGTTAGTAAGTTAGCAACATATATACATGGATTAGTTGGGTTTGTAGACTATGATACAAAATACAAATGTTAGTTTTGTTAGTAATCAGATCAGTAAGGTGAAGGAAGTAAACAAGGATTGAAGGAATATAATTAAACACCAGAAACCATTTAAATCACCCGAAGTCAGTGAGCACACAGACCGGGAAGACGGACTGAACCAACTACATCACAAGACAGGGGAGACAAGTGCAATGGAGCTGAAGAATGGACTGAACTAAAATCTGAGAATAACAATAACCAAAAAGAATAAATAAAAGACAAAATCATAAACCATGAACTTGAACATAAACATGAACAAAAACCATAACCATGACAAGTCTTTTTTGCTTAGGAAAGTTCCTAACTCCTGAAAAATGTTCCGGAAATGATTTCGTGGCAGCAATGACAAGAGGAATAGAATTCTTTAAATGTTCAGAAAAGCTGTCTCAGTGCTTCCTAATTTCCCCTCCTTAGCATAGTGTACACAGAACCATCTTTTCCGTAAAGAAAGGAGATAAAGCTATCTCACAATTCTGCACAGCTGCAATATTTAAAGCAGGGGCCACTCATCCGACCAAACGTGAAGAATTGTATATGATGGGAAGGGGACTCATGATCACGTTGCCTAGTGTATGTGCATTCGGATTCTCTTATTAGTGCGGTTGTCTTCCGAAGCCGTAAGGAATTCCCTTAAACACCTCTCCTTTCCCTTATGACATTTTCCACAAAGGTTAAAGAAAACTTGTTTGGGATTAGTGGATAGGCCATAATTCTTTGACTATTCAGCCACAGCCCAGAGCCATGCAGAGACAGCAGCTTTGACCTGGAGACTGCTGAGAAAAAAATCTGTGTGGATATGAGAAGCTGTCCTTTATAAAAGCTGTCTGCACTGTGGAAGCTGCACAACTCGGAGTTATGCAATGAAATCACTTAGATTTAATGACTGAGGATTTTGATTGACTTTCTAAAATACATGCAGCTTTAATTAAAGTATTTATGAAAAAGAGCAGAAAAGGCCTTGCTGGCCCTGACGGCACACCACTGAGGGAATTGTCCATAGTATCAGATGGTACCAATTATGTTGGCGTGCTGCCCACTGTTTTGGGGTAAAAAGCATGAAAATGTGTACAAAATGCAACAAAACCCTCTGTGGATAGGCAATAAATGCATCGCGATAATTTTATGCGCAATAAAAGTTACTGCCACTATGGGGCAGACAGGCGAGGCTGCTTATCACCTTTTCTATACTGAATGCCGTGTGGAGCAAACATCTGAGGTCTTTTGAAATGTTTCTGGGAAAAAAAGTGCGATTTGAAGTCTGCCATGTTAGATTGAAAGAATGTCAATATTCTGAATAAATAGCAGACCTCAGAATTCACTTCTCATCATTCATTTTCACCTCTTCATTTTTACATATTATTTAAAAGATTTCTGAAAATAAAATCATTTTAAGATGGCCCTGGTTTTTAAGCATTTAAAAATACACGCAAAGTGTAAAACATTTTGTGAAGCATATCAAACGTGAAACTGAAAAATTATTTTCACATTGCACACAATAGACAAATGCATCGAATGAATAATCGAACTAATTTGAGATAAAGAAATTCATAGCTCTTGATTTTGGTTTCTTTTGAGCATCTAAATAGTGTACAGTGAAGGTGGAAAACATTTTGTTTAAGTGTATTGAACGTGACATGTAAATTGTTAACGCATTCGCACACAGAGGCCAAATGTGAAACTAGAAATAATGTACCACACACATTCAAGCAACTCTGTCATGTTTCATGGCCATTTAAATTTCCAAATGCGACAAACAAAAATGATATCTAACTAATTTAGACTGCCAACCAATTGGAATTGTTCATTGAGCGAATCAACTGTTTGACTGCAAATTGAACAAAGCAAATGGGAAGGCGGTGAAGGCAATTGTCGAGTAGAGGATGATGATTTTGAAGACCTTAGCATTGCTTGGTTCAGCACTCAATTTGCCAGAATGTGTTTGTTACACAATGTATTTTATTCACAATAGAACAGAGATAACATAGCAAATGTTGAAACTGAGAAATTTGACAATTTTATCCAAAAAATTGAGCTCGTTTCAAATTTGATGGCTGCTACAGGTCTTAAAAAAGTTGGGACAGGGGCCTGTTTACCATGGTGTAGCATCCCCTCTTCTTTTTAACACAGAGTGGGGGTGTCTGGGCATTGAGGAGACAAATTTCTTGAGTTAAGCCATTGGAATTTGATCCCACTCTTGTTTAATACAGGCTTCCAGCTGCTCGAGTTTTGGGTGTCCTTAAACGGACTTTTCATTCCTAAACACCTCTTCATGTGATTTATTTCACACGCTGATACAGCACACCTTTTCATGTGTTTTATTTCACTCGCTGATACAGCACACGTCTTCATGTGTTTTATTTCACATGCTGATGCAGCACACCTCTTCATGTGTTTTATTTCACACGCTGATACAGCACACCTCGTTTGTTTATTTCACATGCTGATACAGCACACCTCTTCATGTGTTTTATTTCACATGCTTATACAGCACACCTCTTCATGTGTTTTATTTCACACGCTGATACAGCACACCTCTTCATGTGTTTTATTTCACACGCTGATGCATCACACCTCTTCATGTGTTTTATTTCACACGCTGATACAGCACACCTCGTTTGTTTATTTCACAGTGATACCACACACCTCTTCATGTGTTTTATTTCACACGCTGATACAGCACACCTCTTCATGAGTTTTATTTCACACGCCGATACAGCACACCTCTTCATGTGTTTTATTTCACACGCTGATACAGCACACCTCTTCATGTGTTTTATTTCACACGCTGATACAGCACACCTCTTCATGTGTTTTATTTCACATGCTGATACAGCACACCTCTTCATGTGTTTTATTTCACACGCCGATACAGCACACCTCTTTGTGTGTTTTATTTCTCACACTGATACAGCACACCTCTTCATGTGTTTTATTTCTCACACTGATACAGCACACCTCTTCATGTGTTTTATTTCACACGCCGATACAGCACACCTCTTCATGTGTTTTATTTCACACGCTGATACAGCACACCTCTTCATGTGTTTTATTTCTCACACTGATACAGCACACCTCTTCATGTGTTTTATTTCACTCGCTGATACAGCACACCTCTTCGTGTGTTTTATTTCTCACACTGATACAGCACACCTCTTCATGTGTTTTCTCACACTGATACAGCACACCTCTTCATGTGTTTTATTTCACACGCTGATACAGCACACCTCTTCATGTGTTTTATTTCACACGCTGATACAGCACACCTCTTCATGTGTTTTATTTCACACGCTGATACAGCACACCTCTTCGTGTGTTTTATTTCACACGCTGATACAGCACATCTCTTCATGTGTTTTATTTCTCACGCTGATACAGCACACCTCTTCGTGTGTTTTATTTCTCACACTGATGCAGCATACCTCTTCATGTGTTTTATTTCACTCGCTGATACAGCACACCTCTTCGTGTGTTTTATTTCTCACACTGATACAGCACATCTCTTCATGTGTTTTATTTCTCACACTGATGCAGCACACCTCTTCATGTGTTATATTTCACTCGCTGATACAGCACACCTCTTCATGTGTTTTATTTCTCCCGCTGATACAGCACACCTCTTCATGCATTTATTTCACGTAATGATACTGCGCACATCCTCATGTTTATTTTACACACTGATACAACACTCGTCTTCATGTGTTTATTTCAGTCTGTCCTGGGCACTCCGTTCCAGCTGATGAAGGATGAAATGTTACCACAGACCCACCTGAGCCAGGATTACCTAGAATGCTCAGAAAGTCTGGCTGAAGATCCTTTGGTCCTGGGTAAGTCTATAAAGATGAAGAAAGCACAGTAATACCGCTTTTCTGCCAAGCTAATCCGGAGCCAAAGCCTGACTCTGTACTGGTTCTTGACTTTTCCACAGCCTAAGCACCAGTTCCTGGCTCTCAAAAGTGGTGCCAGAGCAAGCACTAACTCTTTGCTGGTCTAGAGCCAAGCACCAATTACGTCAGGGGCTGGGGGTGGAGTTATTTAGACCAGCAAGACCAGCGCAAGTTAGTTAAAGCTAAGTAGCTAAGCTGCAAGCTAAGGCTAACAAAGGGTAACATTAACACGTTCATAGTTAAGTATCAAAATGTTATTCCGAGTCAACAGATAATCCTGCCCTGCTGTGGGAAACTATCAAGGCGTATACGAGAGGGATCACTATTTCATTTTCAACCAGCAAACGGCGGGAAAAACTGAGGAAGCAAAATTTGTTAACGACTGAACTTAAAACAAAAGAAAGAACCTATGTTAATTCTCCAACTCCTGCCTTATTTCAAGAAATATCTGCAATTTGATCAACCTTGGATAACCTCCTTACGCAAGATGAGGAGATCAGACTTAAATTTACCAGACAAAGATTTTATGAATATGGGAATAAGCCTGAGAAATATTTAGCATACCTTACCAAAAAGAGATCAGAATCACAGTCTATTGCAGCCATTTGTGATGCTCAGAACAATCGCATATATGATAATAAGTTTATAAATGACACCTTTAAAGAATTTTATTGTAGACTATATGCATCTGAGCGGCCATGTGATGCACTTGACTTAATGGAGAATTTCTTTTCTCAGCTTAGTTTGCCTACCATATCAACTGAGCAGCGAACCAGTCTCGATGCTCCTATTTCCAGAGAGGAGGTATCAAATGCTATAAAAACTTCAAAAAACGGAATAGCCCCTGGACCCGATGGGTTTAGTAGTGAATTTTATAAAGAATTTGGTGATTTATTAATAGACCCATTACTTAACATGTTTAATTATTCTTTCTTACATAATACACTACCCCAGACTTTAAGAGAATACTGAAAAAGGGGAAGAGCGCAGAGTCCTGTTCTTCTTATAGACCGATAGCTCTTCTCAATGTGGATCGGAAAATACTTTCAAAAATCCTAGCTACTCGACTTGAAGACCTTTTGCCTAAAATTATAAAAGAAGATCAAACAGGTTTTATAAAAGGTCGTAACTCCCGTAATAGCGTTAGACGCCTTCTCAATATAATTCAGGCTTTCCAGCAAATAGATACTGATGGCCTAGTGCTTTCTCTTGACGCGGAGAAAGCCTTTGATCGAGTAGAATGGGCTTATTTATTTTATGCTTTAAACAAATTTGGTCTTGGGGATAATTTCACTAGGTGGGTAAAAATTTTGTATGATAATCCACAGGCGGCTATTTTGACTAATGGGCTTAAATCGGACAGTTTTCCACTGTATAGAGGAATGAGGCAAGGCTGCCCCTTGTCGCCCCTCTTGTTTGCCATTGCCATTGAGCCTCTGGCGGAGGCCATAAGGGCGGCACCTGCTATACGAGGCTTGCTAGTTGACTATGAGCACAAGATTAGTCTGTACGCAGATGATGTTTTGATATTTATAACTAATGCAGAGACATCAATACCAGCTCTACTTAACATCATTGATCTATTTAGCAAATTTTCGGGGTATAAAATCAATTTGACCAAGTCTGAAGCCATGCCACTTGGGAGTCTCAACTCGATACCAGCTGCCTTACCTTCCTTTCCCTTTATGTGGTCTCCTACAGGTTTTGTATATTTAGGTATATTCATAACTCCTAAATTTAAGCAAATGTATAAAGCCAACTTCACTCCCCTATTCGAGAGGGTAAGGCAAGACTTGGAGCGTTGGAATTCTTTGCCTGTCTCCTGGCTAGGGCGTATATCCTTGGTTAAGATGAATGTACTACCTCGATTGTTATATCCAATCCAAATGATTCCGGTTATATTTTCAAATAGGGTGATAAAAGACCTGAATGGCTGGCTAAGCTCATTTATATGGAGCAAGCGCAGACCAAAACTCAAAATGGCTACATTGCAGCTCCCAGGTTCAGTAGGGGGTTTAGACTTACCAAATATCAGAACATACCAGCTAAGTACTCATATCAGGTACATTTATGACTGGGTTATAAGCAACTCAAACTCTATTTGGTTGGATGTTGAGGCCTCCCTTTCAAAATATCCATTAAGGGACTTGCTGTTTTTTAAGAAATTTAAAAGTATTAGACTGAGTTGTGAAAATCCAGTTACGCTTAATACAGTTAAGGCTTGGCGATTAATGTGTCGACTTGAGGGAAGGTCAAAGTTCACATCTGTTTTTACCCCTATCGTGAATAATCCAGATTTTCAGCCTGGGATGGTTGATACTGGTTTTAAAAAGTGGAGGGATAAAGGTGTTCAGAGATTGAAGGACCTATTCTCTGATAATGTGATGATGACATTTGAACAAGTAATAGAGAAATATTCTATCCCCAGATGTGACTTTTTTCGTTACTTGCAGATAAGGCACTATGTCTTACATAGTACTACGTTAGTTGAGAACTTTGAAAGTTCTCCTGTTGAGAAATTAATATTTTTATCAGACAGAGAGATATCTGTAAGTTTACTGTATAAAGCTATGTATCTCGCAACCCCAAATAAGTTGCTGAAGCTTAAAGGCACGTGGGAGAGGGAACTAAATATCATAATTGATGATGAAGAATGGAAGAGTATCTGGAAATATGCTAAGTCAATTTCAGTTTGCAATCGTGCTCAAGCAATGCAGTTAAAATTTATACACAGAATGCACATATCTCCCAACCGCAGGCATTATTTCACTCCAATTCTCTCACCCACTTGCCTTAAATGCAAGATTGAAATTGGTACCCTAACCCACTGTTTTTGGTCATGTCGAAAACTGCAAATGTATTGGTCTAATGTCTTATCTGAAATGGAGAAGATATTTGGTTTAGAACTAGAGATGGACCCTGTGTCTCTCATACTGGGCCTCCCAAATCGTCGGTTAACATCAAAACATAACAAGAGGTTGTACTGTATTCTTACTTATGCCGCGAGAAAGAATATTCTGTTAAAATGGGTAAATGACAAGGTGCCAACTGTTAAAGGCTGGCAAAAAGTAGTGTTCGATCTAGTGCCATTAGAATATCTTACATGCATATTACATTTAAGAACAGACCAATTCCATAAAGTTTGGGAACCCTATTTGAAGTATGTAGAGCCTGGTGTCTCTTGTATAATGTTGCAGGGATTTTCTTGAACACTCATACTGTATTTATTTTTTTTATCTTTTTTACTGTAACCCTAATTATTTACAGTAGATCTGAGCTGATGGTTGTTGCTGTTGTTGTTGTTCTTTTATTTTTTATTTGTTTTGTCTATCTACTTGTTTTGTTTTTCATTCCTATGGACCATATTACATATCCATCCTTCTCTTGTGAAAATTTAAAATCAATAAAAATATTGTTAAAAAAAAAAAAAAGTATCAAAATGTTGCTGAGTATTGCTTAAGTGCAACAAATCAAGGGATGTCGGGACAGGATTCAGGGCAGTGGAGTAGGGGAAAGGTGGAGCCTGAAGAGGTGGGTTTTCAGGCGGCGCTTTAAGATGCTCAAGGATTCTGCCGTTCTGACCTCGAAAAGTAGATCATTCCACCAACGAGGTGCCAGGACAGACAGCAGCCTAGAGCGGGGAGGGGAGGAGCGGAGAGGGGGAGGAGCCAGGTGACCAGTAGTAGCAGAGCGGAGTGCTCTGGCTGGAGTGTAAGGTCTGAGCAGTCTCTGGATGTAGGCTGGAGCTGTTTTGTTGACTCCCTGATAGGCTAGCACCAAAGTCTTGAATTTGATGTGAGCAACAACAGGGAGCCAGTGGAGCTTTGTGAGCAGGGGGGTGACGTGGGAGTGTCTTGGGAGGTTGTGTACCAGGCGAGCTGCAGCGTTCTGGATGAGCTGCAGGGGTCTGATGGCGGATGCTGGGAGGCAGGCGAGGAGGGCGTTGCAGTAGTCCTGGCGGGAGAGGATCAGCGCTTGAACTAGGAGCTGCGTTGAGTAGCTTGTGAGGAAGGGCCGGATTCTACGGATGTTGTAGAGGAAGAACCTGCAGCGATGTTCACAGCAGAGGAGAGCCTGTCGTCAAACAGGACCCCAAGGTTCTTCACACTCTGCGAGGGGGAGATGGTGGTATCCCCCAGGTTGATGGTCAGGTCCAGGAGAGGGGAAGATGGAGCAGGGATGTAACAGTTAACAGATGGGTGGTCAGTAACAGTTAAATTGTCCGGCTATGTATTGCAAAGTAGGCTTGAAAACAGCAGCAGCACTTGCATGGAAGCTACAAGCTCCTCCATCTTTGTTGTTTTGCCTCCAATGGCGCGAGTGTTGCTGGGTAAGCAGACTTATATACAGTGACGTACTACCGTCATACGGTGATCTAATGGCGTGGCCCTGAGTTGGCTCCTTGGCAATGGAAAAGTAAACAGGTTCTCTAAAGGTGTGTGGGTTTAACCAACAAAGCACTGGCACTAGCCCCTGCATGGGACTAGCACCAGGTTCTTTTTGGTGGAAAAGGGTTATTAGAGTTTTATCTCCCTGCCACTCTGTTTCTATTAGAATGCTTACAGTGAAGTTAGCAAAACGATCTCACAGTGAACAGTGTTCTGATGTACACAAGCCAACTCTTTATGCCTTAATATGGTCAACCAAGAGTGGTGTCTTACACATAAAAAATAAATAAATAAAAGTGGCTGCATGCCCTCTTCAGAAGGCTATATCAGGCCATAATTAAGCATTGTAGTTTCTTCTTAAATAGGTATAATTACTGCAGTCTGCAAGCAGCCCAATTAATACGGTAATCAAGATTACAAATCTGGACGCTAAACAACCAGTGAGGGTACCTGTGAGAAATTTCGGTGACATACAGTATTCTTCCTCCAAAATAATGTGCATATTCATACCTTTGGCATTGACTAATTTTACACCCAGCTTTGCTGCTCTGATCTTCTAGCATCAAGATACAAGAAGAATAAGTGATGGGTTCCACTGGCTGGCTTTGTAGTCATATGGGAGTAGTTCAATGGCGCTATAAGCCAGTTCATTGTGGCAGCCATGTTTGATTACAGGGCTTCTTGGCAATGCAGCTTGCACACAGGGTACCTAGGGGAGGTAATCTATGAGAAGGAATCGATAAAAACCAAATCTGAATCTTCCATTCTGCCGCTTCGACAGAATAATCGAAACACTTCCTTCTTTCCTTTTCTTGTTCCCCTCCAAGTATTTGTCAAGGGCCTTTTAGTTTAGTTGGCCCTCTTGTGTAAGCATAGTTACAATACTGATAGCCCAACTTCTGTTAGCCAGTTACGTCAGGCTTCCAAGACCTACAGAGACAACTGATCATTTTTTGCACAGCTCAAATATGGTGCCTTTGCGAAAGTTCATTCAGGTAGGGGACTCAGGCTGTTCTCAAGCCTGTTTCTGTCCAATCATTCCTGACTTAAGTTTCTCTCACCCAGTTTACTAGCTTTTATAATCAAGGCAGCGTTCAGTAGTTTGGGCTGGACTGATAACTTACAACTTATTGTGTTCGCTTTATGCACTCGGCCATGAAGTTTTTCATACTGTGGGGAAAAAAAATAGCTTTTCGGGCCAATAACTTTAACGGTCTTTTTGGTTGCTCTTTTGATGGCTTCCACCTGTTGTCTTGTGTAAATGCTGAGTGGAAACTACTTCATCTAATGTTCAGTGAAAATCTGTCTCTACTTTGTACCGGGCGATAATGGAAAACAAACATTTATGATGTACAATTTGTGGATTATAGTTGCTGTTCTTGAAATTGTTTCGTCTTTCACTATAAATTAAAACTATTGTGTGCCATTGACATAGGCCTTTGTTGTTTAGGATTGTGGATTTTTGCATCAAAGAAAAAGGAAACTCATTGTTTTTTAAAGTTTTGGGTCTGCAGATATTTTAGGCAGCCCTTCCGTTGGCCATGTGAATAGTTTATGGTAATTACTATTTATTATGCCGTAATATGGAGGCCTGTCGCCATATTAGTCTTAGCATTTCAGGACATGTGCTGTGCTTTAAATAACCAGACCTAATTGTTGCATAGTAATGTTTTCATTAATTGGCACCATATTGCTTGTGTCTGCTTGGCATCTGACACCCTCTACCATAAAGCAGATTTGCTATCCCTGTCAGGTGTCATTTTTTGCCGAAATGTCCTGCGAAATTGTGGTCATGGATGCAAATACTCTTTTCCATATACTTTGCATACAGTAGCATGGCTGAAAATATTTTCTGCAGGTGACTCCGTAGCCTTAAATCTGGTCAGAAGGACGTTTCACCAACAAATATTCACCACCTGAGGCCATGGGGAATGTGCCGCGCTAATAGATCAGCCACCAGCAACCAGGGCTGCCATCAGCACTTTAAAAGTAGTATTGCCTACTTTCTTGTCTTTCGTGTCATAGGCCTTTAAAGCAACGGTCCAGACAAAAGCAGGAAGTGAACCTATCTTTGGTTGTTACTGAATGTTACTTTGCAACAGGATAATTGGGTACTCAAATCACTGTAGCTTAACCATGCAAAGAAACATTTAAGAAACGCTTACAGTTTGGTGCAGGTCACCCTGTACAGACAAAATTTCCAACAATGTGAAATTTGAATTAAATTGTTTAATGCACATTTCAAAAATAATGACACAAAGTCCCATAAATGTCTAAAATATATGAGAAAAGTCTGCAGACCGAATGGAAAAACATGGGCAGTAATTTACAGCCACCAAACAAGTAAATTTTGGACAAATGTAAGCCTACCAGGAAGAAGACATTGTTCAGTTCTTTCATTCTTATAACTTAAGTCTGATGAACTTTGAATCACTTAAAGCTGTTCAGTCATATTGACAACCACATTTTAAAAACAACAGCAACCGAAACAGTTGATGTGAGATAACTACCATGATACTGTGGTTCCATTGTATTAAAAAACAGGCACAGCAGCAACACGACAGAATGACAGAATGTGCTTTTCATAGTGTCAACCAGGCTGGTATATGTCACTTACCCCCTGTAACAAACATGACTGATATGTTGTGTTTTACTCACTTTACCTTGTTGCATCTTCTTCAATGACCTGCTCTGGGTTAATTTCTGCAACACTGGCATCAGCCTTTCTGTTTAGGGAAATTAAAAGCACTTAGGCTAACACATATTGGCAAACTTTGCAGTCATTAAGGAGGAAGGAGGTTTTTAATACTGACACAAATGCAACACTGTACAACCATAACTGACATGTCGTGAACTATCTCTCCCTTGATGAATTTGATTTGCCTACCAACTTGCATCTTCATTGATTTAATTACATTTAACTGATAATGGAATGAATTCACTACAGTAGTAAGGCGAAATGTGTTCAAAATTACTTTCCATCTCTTACTTATCTCTTAGCTCTAACTAACCCTCTGAAAAACGACCACAGAGTGCCTCTGCGAGGTGCACCTGCCATGGTGCACAGGGCAGGCAGATTGTCCCGCCTAAATAAAGAAATGTCAATTTAGCTACATGGACTGGCTTTAGTTATAGCTACTGTTAGTAGTAGCCTCATTAAGTTTAGCAAACAAGCTTAACAAAATAAAAAAGTTACACATATAGATCCACACATTATGCGAGAGGGGGCTGTAACATTTTGTGTACTGTACTGTCCTGTAACACGGACCGCTGCAATTACTGTCCTGCTCCACTAGGGGACAGGTCCCTGGAGCATGGACCACTGCAGTAACTGTCCTGCTCCATTAGGGGACTGGTCCAGACCACTGGTCCTTGGAGCACGGACCACTGCAGTAACTGTCCTGCTCCACTAGGGGACTGGTCCGGACCACTGGTCTTTGGAGCACGGACCACTGCAGTAACTGTCCTGCTCCACTAGGGGTCTGGTCCGGACCACTGGTCCGGGGTTTCTCGAGACAGTGAAATTTTCAGTCTTTGCTGGCCTCCCACCGAGGGAAGGTCTAGGAACCACTGACTGAGCAGTCCATTCTCAGAATACTGCGATTAGATGGTAGATGCCTGCCTTAAGCTCAGCATAACTGTTGGCCAAACTCTTTATCTAGCCTGCCATTTTCATAAATAAATTGTAATGAATGTGATTGTTCAAAATGTTTGAAGCTGGTAGTCTCACAATAAGCTTTTGCTATACTGCACTAATCTGGCAAATTAATTAAGCAGCTAGTGACACCTAACAAAACTCGATGAATATGACAATACTGCGTCATCTTATTCTCGAAAATATGAATGCTCTGAACAGATTATTTTTATCTATCCTTGCTGGAGAGCATTAAAAATGATCGGCAGGTTTGGAAAGTAATGTTGATAAATTGCAGCCTGTTCATACATTGTTGTCGGCTGTTCATTTCGGTTGATTATTGTGCTTTCTTTCTCTACCATAAAAGCAAAATTTTAAATAGAAGGTTATAGCTATAAGCTACTCAGGCAGAGGGGTATGATACAGCCTATGATGTAATACCAGAAATGGGGTTTTGATTATAGCTCCGCGTAATTCATTTGAAAATGCGGTGGCCATTTCTGACAAGTAAATTGGCTTCACAGAAAACACTAGAAAATGATTTCATGGTTTTACCATTCAATCCATCTGAGCAAAGGATAAAAGTGTTTAAGGGGGTCTGTCAAGGGGGATAAATGTTTTACCCATGCAGAGGGCTAGTGCTGCTGTCCATCAAGAATGGGACTGAAATCATCCCATGGCTGTAATATCCTGTAACCTATTTTAATTGTTAAAGCCGATTTACAGCAGATCTTAGTGCAGTAGCAGCATCGGCCAAGATGAGCTAGTTGTAATCAAAACTAATTTTAATGATTAGATCAGACTATATAGCCTATTTCACTCTTCTCGCCTTCTCCCTAAAATTAGTATCTCTATCTGCAGAATAAAAGCGCCACGATCTAGCCTACTGATATAATCGCCGACTATAGGCTATCCAGTGGCATCTCTAGGACTAAAGATTGGTGGGGCCCAGAGCTCCCCTTTAAAACAATTACTAACTCTGACTTGCACCCAATCATTCGGATAATTGACAAACAATCCTCCCAGGATTTTCCTGGCTTTTTTATGTTTTTTTAATTTTTTTTTTTATTTATTCATTTATTTTGCGGTAACTTTTTCTCAAAAAGTGGCAATGAAAGTTACAATGTCTTGGCGATTTATTTTTTTGTCTGCAAGAAATTTTCGTGAATTGGTTGAATTTGCTTTAATTGTTACAATCGCGACATGCAACTTCCTTGAGGGACTGAGCAATAGGTCCAGGAACACGCCGGTATGGTACATTTCGGTACGGCGACAATCATTAATCTGGACGCGTAATTTCGTGCATTTAAATCAGCGTTATTCAGATTTGCACACAGACGTTTCAAATGGTCTTTTATTTTATTTAAACAAAACGATCATGAAGCGCCAGTTAAATCACTTGATGTGTGGAAAAGGTAGCGCACATGTTTGAGAGCAGTTTCTCTTTCATAAAGCGTTGAACAATTTTAGAGTGCCCAAAAAAATTTTTCTGATCAGAATTTATCCTATTATTTAGTCGTCAATAGATCTCATGGAGAGAGAAACCGTAACTTCGATTGCCAGAGGATTATTGTCAAAATTGGAAAATATGTTAATAACGAAAAATAACTGAGTACAAGCCAGGAACAATCATTCACGCAAAGGCATGGTCCGGGTCCAGTTATCACTTCTAGAGACACCACTGCTACAATCCATCAAAGTAACGTAGCCTACTTTCGAGAATGACTTTTGGTAAAACCCAATGAATATAGAACAATAACTCAAATTGTGTTAGCTTATCATAATGTTCTGAATAGATTTATTTATGTAGGCTATTTAGCCTGTAAAAAAAGTCGGCACATTATTATCAGTAATGGTAATGAATTCTCATCACAAGTTTTCCAGCTTAGATTATCTTCGTAGGCGCTTTTTTTTACCCAAAAGAAAAATGATTTATCACAGGAGGCCATGACTACACCCATCAGAAATGAAAGGCTGATAATTGAACAGTTGAAATTTCCTCTTAACACGACCGGCACCAGAATTATTTCACCCCCTGCGCCAATATAATGGGCTACATTCAGTAGCCTATATATAATTTAATTATAATAAGGTCTATGCGCTGTCACTCAAGGACGATTTTTTTTTTCCTCCAGCGAGAGCGACATTTCAGAATTGTTCTGCAAATGAAGATAATTTCAGTGAAGAGTGTGGTGTCCTTCATTTATGTTTTCTAATCAGACCGCTGTTCCAATCGGACAGCTGACCGCATTAAAAAGCGCCGAGCTGCATATTGTCAGGCCACATTGATTGTTACTAGCTTATTTTACTGGCTTCAAATATTTTGAACAATTAGACCTACAGTCCTAAAGTTTTAATTATCCAAATAGCGGCTAAATAAATGATTTGCCCAACAGTAATGCTGAGGGTAAAGCAGCCATTTATAATGTAATTGCAATATTCCTAGCATGGACTGTACAGTGGTTCCAAGACCGTACCTCTACAAGGCCACTGAAGGAAAAATTTCACTGTCTCGAGACACCACGGACCAGTGGTCCAGACCAGTCCCCTAGTGGAGCAGGACAGTTACTGCAGTGGTCCGTGCTCCAAGGACCAGTGGTCCGGACCAGTCCCCTAGTGGAGCAGAACAGTTACTGCAGTGGTCCGTGCTCCAAGGACCAGTGGTCCGTGTGACAGGACAGTACAGTACACAAAATGTTACAGCCCCTGCTGCATTATGCTTGTTACTGTCTGCTGCCATATAAAACAAAAATAAAAGTATTCAGCTCTGTATACAGTAATGTAACCGATTCATTCAGACCACCACCACTACTTCAGTAAACGAGAAGCCTGTGTGCCGCTGTCTCTCACTCACACAACTTGACATGCTCACCAAAGCTCATAGAGCTTAGCTAACACACTCTAGCTAACACTCACTGCAAGACAGTGACCGTAAACTTGAATGATTTTGACAAAAAAACTTGCAATGACTAATGTGGCACATTTTAGTCAAAATCTTAAACAAACTTTCCAATTTTGTTTTCCAGTCATATAAGTTCATTTAGCTAGATGTAGCGGTAACGTCTTTCTTTCATTAACGGTAGATCAACACAGGCATTTGCTGACGTTACTTCAAGCAATGTGATTCCCATTAGAAATCCAGACAAACTTCGAGAATTTAAATATAAAGGTGGAAGCTGCAATACTGTTATTGGAAAAAAAGATAATTATACATAGCACGTCATACCTCAGATTTCGTGGTCCATCCGATAGAATTTATAGCCGCTCTATGCTGCTGCTGAACTGAGAAAAAATCTCACCTATTGATTCGATGCGTTACCGTGGGGATCTAGCCCAATGATTCTAGAGCGCTAGCCTATGACAGGGGAAGTCCCCTCCCAACCAAGTACAGAATAGAATGTTCCTCCCATTCGCTCATTTCTCATTTGTTTTACGTTTTTGGGGCATGGTGTAATGAAAAACACGGACACACACAGACTGTTTGTATAGTTCTCTGAACCAACCAATCTCATCATGCCACGTAAGAGAAGTAGTATTGCCAGGCAATACCACTATAAAAAGTAGTATTGCCGTGGCAATACCGGCAATTCTGACGATGGCGGCCCTGCCAGCAACTATTGGAAGTTTTGTGCATATGCAGACCCTGCTGTAGGAACTCATTAACCCCTTATTAAGCATAATAAATACAGCACGTTTCCAAATGGCAAAATTGTCATGCGGCATATCTACATTTTGCGAAGAAACTAGGCAAAAAGCTCAGGTAGACCATTTTTACCTCAACCGAACACAATTCAAGCACCAAGCAAGTAAATAAGCACGTAGCAAAACATAGGATAAAATCATATGAGCACTGAATCGCTAGAATTTCTCCTGAATTTGTGCTATGCATAAAAACGATACCTCAAATGAAAGAGGAAAGTCCACAGAATCCAACGATATGAGCCCTGTCATTTTAAACTGACACCACACTCAAAGAACTGCAGACGTACACTTTACAGTCTACAGAGATGAGCAAAGAAATTTTTTACCTTTGATATTTTGTAATAAAAAAACTGTTTGAGGGTAAATCCACGCTTGCTATTGTTAGCTCAATGTGTCCGTGTTTTAACGAAACCTGATCCGCGAATCTCAAAACATCTTCTCGAGCATTGCTTCAAAGATCTCAGTTCCTCAGCATTCAGCTTGCTTGCAATGTATTTTTCTCTCTGTGATCAGCTTGTGATCCTGTCAGTAAGACTTTGCCGGTAGCCATTTGATTCTATAGCTTCTGATGTTTCCAACGAGCCCTAAAGCACCTTTATCGCACAAAGCTAGCCTGAGCTAGAGCCTTGCGTTCCCAGTGCGTCAAACCAAACCAAATGCGTGAATACTGAGGGCACAACAGTACAAAAAAGTGAGTGCTCACCCCTTACGCCCTAAGCTCGTGCCATCATTTTCTGAGCATGCTGTTGAGCAGGCAAACCGTCCTGATATGCTGCCAGTATCTGCTTCAATTCGATTCGGTTTAATTTGTATAGCGCTTTTCACAGACTGTCACAAAGATGCTTTCCAGAGCAAAAAAGGGCAGTGCCCAGCCTAATCCCCAAAATAGCAAATGAGGCAAAAAAAAACTGTCAGTAGGGAGAAAAATCCTCAAACAGTGATGAGAGAAAAAAACTTGCCACTGTGAAAAAATCTTGGGCGGAACCCAGCTCTAGAGGGGGAGCCCATCTTTTGCTGGTTAGCTAATCAATAATGTTCAACTGAAGTCCATTAAAACTCATTAAAACATGCAAGCAGTGGCATCTGTAACTTCGGGAAGTGGCATGGCAAGGATTGGGTAGAACTGGATTAGGACCGTATCAGGACAGCAGCAGCCAGCGCTCATGGTGAGGGACCGGGCTTGGATGGTCCACGGACTCAGTGTTTCGGAGGGAAAGGATCCCTGGAAAAAGGCACGAAGAAGGGGTTAGGCACTTGATAAAATTACTGCATATTGAACTAGAGGCACTCCTAGAGTGCAAACCTCCACCAAGGCAGCACAGTCGAAATCTTGGTGCGTGGGAGCAAAGTTCAGTTATCGAGTGTCATACGATTTCAAGATGGCTGCCGCGGCGGCCATATTGTTCAACTGATCCCGGTCAAAATCAATAGGGTCCATCCCTGATGTAATAATGACCCACAAAATTTCAGAGATATCCGTTCATTACCTTTGGAGTTATCTTGTTCACAAGCAAACAAACAAAAGGCACCGATCACATAATAAATGCTATCCTCTGTCAGGCACCAAGTTGTGATTCTGGAACAGCTAGTCTAGTCAACAGCCAACACCCTTCATCCACTTATTGCAGCACAGAGGCCCTGTACTTATACCAGACTGTAATACCACATGGATTTTCTTAACGCTAACCACCACCAATACCATGTGGACCTTCCTCGGCGATGAAGGCTGAAGCTAGCCCCACTGGTTTTACATTTCCAAGCCATGGCTCATTTTGCTTGCTTGGAATATTCTATGTTTTCTTTTGATTTTTAACCTGAGTTCATATTTTTTGTAACCAATTTTCAGTGCCTCTATTGTCATCTACTCCTACATCAGAATGCTTCATTTGGGCCCGGTCACCTCTGCCTGCTTTGAAATATCTTAAACCCTCTGGCCGTAACGTCAATCTCCTTGATTTAGCTAATGCCATAAATACAAGACCATGTCGCCTCTGGCTCTAAGGGGCTCACAAATGTTTGCCTATGGCTTTTCAGCCACACTGGCATGGTTTGTTTCAGGGGGTTCCTGCTGAACTTTCAATTTTGAGTTGCATGCAGTTTTGCCCAGTTTAGGAAAACTCATACACTCACAAAGAATATTTCCTGTCTATCGAGTCACAGTAACGGTGACTTGCTAGATATTTATCTGTTTGCATTGTGCTGGCCTGACAATCTTTATTCAGATGAGCAGGTCATGCATGGCTGCATCACTTCAAGGGAAATGCAACATACTTTTTTCTAACATGGCTTTGTACATCACATAGTTTATTTCCTTTGTATTAGGTCATTCTAGTGGTGTCTTGCCAAATGTCCCTCTGTTGGTATTCAGAATAACAGCTGATGTGCATGCATCCAGAGGAGAAGGTCAGGCATGCTTGTGTGAATTCAGATGAAATGTAACATGCTTGTCACCATGCAGATTCATACCTCAAATAATACATATTTCCTTTGTATCAAGTCTCTTTAATGTTGTCTTGACTGATGTTATTCTCCTGGCATTTAGCGTCCCTGCTGATCTCCCTGCATTCAGATGAGAAGGTCACGCATGCTTGCATGAATTCACTGGAAATGTTGAATCCTTTTCACCACTCAGTCTCACTTTACACAGCATATATTCCCTTGCATTAAGTGACTGTGACAGTATTTTACTAAATGTTTAGCTGTGTTTATTCATCATACCTGCTAATCTCCATGTGTTCAGATGGAAAGGTCATGCATGCTTGAGAAATTTCATAGGAAATGCTCATGTTCATTACCATACAGTTTTGTATCCAATAGAATATTTTATTTGTATCAAGCCAATTTAGGATCATCTTGCCAGATGCTCCACTGTCTGCATTCACTACGCCTGCCAATCTCCCTGTACTCAGAGGAGAAGGTCATGCCTGTTTGTGTGAATTCAAAGGAAATTTGACACTACTGTTGCCATAAATAGTCCCATAGCTCACATGGTATATTTCCTTTGTATCAAGCTACTTTGAGAGCATCTTGCCAGATGGTCCTCCGTCTGTATTCAGCATGCCCACTGATCCCCTTGCAAGCCGAGGAGGAGGTCATGTAAGCTTGCGTGAATTCAAAGGAAATGTGACATGCTTGTCGCCACACACCATTACATACCTCACATAACATATTTCCGTTGTATCGAGTTCCTCGAATAGCATCCAGCTAGGTGTTCCTTTGTCTGCATTTTGCATGTCTGCTGATCCGCCTGCACTCAGAGGGGACAATGTAAGTTTGCATGAATTTAAAAGAAATACAGCATGCTTGTCGCCACACATTGTTTATTGCCTCGCATAGCATATTTCCTTTGTATCAAGTTTCTATAAGAGTGTTTCATTGGATGTTCCTCTGTTTACATTCATCATGTTTGCTGAACCCTCTCCTTCCAGTGAAGGCCATACAGCCTTGTACAAACTCAAAGCAAATCCAACCTGCTGGTTACTGGACGTGTTTTCATTCTGTTCCATTCAAACCCCAGCTTTTTTTTTTTTTTTTTTTGTTGGTCACTCCGCACGTCGGTTTCCTTTAGGAGGGCATGTTTGGGGGTGGGGGAGGGTTGTGTTCACAGGGAATGTGTCATGCTTACTCAGATTGTTTCAGCGCATCAATCAAGTAAAGTCGCCACCAAATTCAAATGCATATAATAATGGTTATAAATGGTTAAATCTGACATGTCCTGCCTGATATGCACATTTTTGCTGCTTTGCTATATTTATAATGGATTTTTAATTGGGAGGTCTAACTGGATTAGACATAAAACACAGTACACTCTATATTACAATTATTACTGCGATATATGTGACATACTGTGAAAATTACTGCGCCAGTATTTATTTATTAATTTACTTTATTCTCAAAATATATTATTGAATAGGCAGTGCTGATCTCAGTTCAAACATGATTAGTTCTCGTCTTTCCTCTCTCCAGATAAATCTCTCAGCAGAGCCCAAGAAGCACTGAAAACTCATCTGAAGAAGAAGTGTGAACACATATTTGAAGGTTCAGCGAAGCAGGGTCACCCAACCCTCCTCAATGAGATCTATACAGAGCTCTACATCACAGAGGGGGGAAGTTGGGGGGTCAGTGATGAACATGAGGTCAGACAGATTGAGACAGCATCCAGGAGACAAACAACACAAGATGCTCCAATTCCCTGCAACAACATCTTCAAACCTTTACCAGGACAAGAGAAACGCATCAGAACTGTGCTTACAAAGGGCATTGCTGGCATCGGGAAAACCATCTCTGTGCAGAAGTTCATCTTGGACTGGGCTGAAGGAAGAGCCAATCAGGATATTGATTTTATCTTCACTCTTCCTTTTAGAGATCTGAATCTGAAGAAGAACATAGAGTTCAGTCTGATGCAACTTCTGCAGCAGTTCTTTACCCAACTGGAAGAGATTAAAAGTATTAACAATGATGAAGTCAAAGTTTTGTTAATCTTTGATGGTTTGGATGAGTGTCAATTTCCTCTTGATTTCTCGAGCAGTAAGATCTGCTATGATGTAACAGAGTCGTCATCAGTGGATGTGCTGCTGATCAATCTTATTCAGGGGAATCTGCTTCCCTCTGCTCTCCTCTGGATCACTTCTCGACCTGCCGCAGCCAGCCAGATCCCTCCTGAGTGCGTCCATCAGGTGACAGAGGTACGAGGATTCAATGACCCACAGAAGGAGGAATACATCAGGAAGAGAATCAGAGATCAGAACCTGGCCAGCAGAATTATCTCACACACAAAGTCATCCAGGAGTCTCTACATTATGTGTCACATACCAGTCTTCTGTTGGATTTCTGCTACCGTTCTGGAGACAATATTGGGTGAAGCAGAGAGTGGAGATCTGCCCAAAACCCTAACTGAAATGTACACACACTTCCTGCTCATTCAGACGAATATGAAGAATCAGAAGTATCAAGGCACCAATGAGACAAACCCAAAGACGATGTCAGTATCAGATACAGAAATCATACTGAAACTGGGAAAATTGGCTTTTATACAGCTGGAAAAGGGTAATCTGATATTCTATGAAGAGGATCTGAGAGAGAGCGACATTGATGTCAGAGAAGCTTTAGTGTACTCTGGGGTGTGCACACAGATCTTTAAAGAGGAGCGTGGGTTGGATCAGGAAAAGACCTACAGCTTTGTGCATCTGAGCATTCAGGAGTATCTGGCTGCCTTGTTTGCATTTCATTCATGCATAAATGAGAACAGAAATGTGTTCCAAATAGAAGAATCAGAACCTCACGGTCACAGAGTGCAGCTCTCAGAGTTACACAGGACTGCAGTGAAACAGGCATTAAAGAGTAAGAATGGACATCTGGACCTTTTCCTCCGATTCCTTCTCGGCCTCTCACAGGACTCTACTCAGACTGAATTAGGAGGACTTCTAAGGCTGACAAAAATCAGTCTGCCATTATCAGACCTAAAGACAGAAAGCAAGTCAGACAGCATTAAGAAAACAGCCCAGTACATTAAGGGCAGGATCCGAGAGGAATCTTCTGCTGACAGGACAATCAATCTGTTCTCCTGTCTGAATGAACTGCATGACAACTCACTGGTGGTGGAAATAGAAAAATCCCTAAGATCAGGAAAATTCTCAGATGAAAAGCTGGAACCCCACCAATGTTCAGCTCTGGCCTTTGTATTATTGACATCAGAGGAGATCCTGGATGAGTTTGACTTGAAGACCTACAACACATCAGCAGCAGGTCATCAGAGGCTGGTACCAGTGGTCAGCAACTGCAAGAAGGCCTTGTGAGTATTGTGTCATTAATACTGTTGATGATTACCTGCATGATAATCTACAGGGAACAAAGTACACTGATCAAAACTTCCAACGCAACACTCAGGTTTATTGCAGCACGTCATTTTCTTACGATAAATTTAACAATACATAACAAATATTAAGATTCGAATCAAAAACACAGTTTTAGAGTCAGGAATGAAGAACAGATTTTTCCTGGTTTCCAATTCATTGCATCAGTTGAAGGCGCAATTCTGGATCACCGAAGTCAGTATCTTGTATGGCCTCCTCTGGCGTCACACACAGCCTAGATTCTGCGATGCATGGAGTCAATCAAATGCCGAATTTCAACCTGTGTGATGCGGTGCCATTCCTCCTGGAGTGCTTGACGCAACTGTTGGACTGTGGCTGTTTCTGAATCACGCCTTCTCACCCGGCGATCTAGAATATCCCATAGATGTTTTATAGGGTTTAAATCTGGGGAATACGCAGGCCAATCAAGACACTGAACATTATTCTGCCTCAGGTAGTTCTGACAGACTCTGGCGACATGTGGTCTCGCGTTATCATGTTGCAGCGATAGCGATGGACGAGTGGAACTGCGACAGAGGTAAGGATGTCATCACGGTAACGGGCCGCACTGAGGTTTCCATCGATGAAAATGAGGTCTGTCTTGTGTCTACTGCTTATTCCAGCCCAAACCATCACACTGGGTCCGCCCCAGCGGTCACGCTGCAGGATGGTAGCGTCAGTATAACGTTCCTGTTGCCTACGCCATACACGTAGTCTTCCGTCAGACACACTCAACTTGAACCTCGATTTATCGGAGAAGAGCACCCTGTTCCACCTGAGAGCATTCCAGCCCAAAGTGCCCTTGACCATCGGAGACGGACGTAGCGATGTAAAGGAGTCAACACCAAACCACGGCGGGGACGTCTGTTGTGCAAGTCGGCTTCACGCAGGCGGTTGCGTATGGTTTGGTCGCTAATCCAGTTCTGGTGATGACCTCTGGTCCGAGCAGCAGTGACTGTAGCTGGCAGGAAGCGATTGCGCAGGTGCTGGAGGCGAATATGGCGATCCTGCTGAGGGGTGGTGACACGTGGTCTGGGTGCACGTGGTCGATCACCGGTGCTTCCTGTTTCATTATACGGGCTCCAGAGACGCGATATGGTCGACACGTGGACGCCCAGGTTCCTTGCAACCCTCTTTGCGACATTCCACCAGTGAGCATACCAACGGCTCACTCTCGCTGATTTTGACCTAGGCGTGGCATGGTCACACGTTGACCCAGGATAATGCAAAGGAATATTTAAATTGCCCATTGCTACGGCTATTTATTGACCAAATTCTCGAAGGATTGGTCAATGAGTTCTACTCAACCTGACAGGATAGGCAAAATTCTAAACAATGTGCAATCAAGCGGAACGAGCTGCCCACACGACAAAATCAAAACAATCTTCTGAGCTTTTAAGTTGTAGTTGATGTATCATGGCTCAAAACCAATATCCCATTTTATGCACATCAAATATTTCAAAATTGTATGTGTTGCGTTTGGAGTTTTGGTCAGTATACAATAAAATTTTTTAGCCATTGAAATTTTTTACTTAAAAAGCATAAAATTTAGAGCTGCCAGGTGGCTCACACGGTTAAGGTGATTACCACGTCACGAGTTTGAGCCCCGGCGTACCCACCGGCAGGGGTCGGCAGCTTTTTCAGAGTAGCGCACAATTGGCGATCGCGCTACAGGGTTTCAAATTGGGAAGGGACTGCTGGATATGGGTTTTCAATAACAGCTTTGTTCATTGCTCCAGCGCCTCCTGTTGGCCAGACGGGCGCTCGTCAGGAAGACTCCGGGTTGGTTCATGTCCGGGTATCCTCCACCCTAGTTCAGAACTTGCGAAGATTCAACCAACGAGTGTATAAGAATCAGTGGCAGACAGTCACTTACTTCGGCGGAGAGCCGTGAACTGTCTCACTATCCTGGGTTGGCAGCAAGGGGTCGCATACGAGCAAGCTTTGTACATAGTTCCCCAATGGGGCATTCCAGATTCGGGTGGGATTGGAGACGCCAAATTAAAAAAAAAAAAAAAAAAAAAAGCATAAAATTTTAAATCCAGCTTTTGACCTCATTCAAATGAATTCAGAAAATAAATAGCATTAAATGTATTATCAATTTTAAACATGTTGTTCTTCTTTTACTTTTTATCCCGCCCCACCTGAAGGGTAAGGGCAAGGGGAATTGTTTTTGGTTTGGTTTGTTTCTGTGTTTGTGCGTTTGTTTGTTTCTGTGTTTGTTTGTTAACACTCTAGCGGCAAAAGTAATGGGCACATTCACCCCAAATTCGGTTTAGGGATTGCCACTGACCCAGAATAGATCCCTATTGAATTGAAGTAGGTGAAAGTATGTGCGAGGGGCGTGGTTTGTTGTGCCTGGCACCACTTGTTTAAAATCTGATTTACATATGGGGGTAGCGTGTAGCCTAGGGGCTGAAGTGTTTGACTGAATAGTTTGGTCATTCAAGTCCCAGAGTAGCTGCAGTAAAACCAGTACAGCAACTGGACGTCAAGTGGCATTTACAAATACACATTCCAGGTTGTTTTGCCTCTCTATATTCAAATCAACTGCAAATTGCTTTCCGGAAAATTTTCAGCAATGTAATGCAATGTATGCAATTGAATGCTGATGAAAAGACAAACAAATTGAAGTGATTGGTGAATTCTCTTTTACCAACATTTATTTGAAAACAGCACAAAGAAAACTGATTAAAGTCACTTTATTGACTGTATTGATTTTTGTAAATATTATTTCACGCCAGTAACTCATTCCAAATGAATTGGGACAGGTAACGACAAGACAAGAAAAGTCCTGGAATCTTTAGGAAAAACACTTGTTTGGAACATTCTTCTGGTAAACTGGTGAATAGGTAGCTGGAGATTCAGATATTATTGGGGATAAAATGAGAGTCACAAAACACATTGTCGTTCACTAGCATGGTAATCTGAGGTTCACAACTTTGCCAAAAGTTGTTGAACATGTAGTCACATACAATTTAAGAACAGCATTTCTCAACATGCGATTGCACGTAATTTAGGAATACCACCATCCACAGTCCACTATGGAGTTAAATTACTGCCAAAACCTAATATACAAACCGAACATGTTTTACAAATGCACAACGATTCACAAACAAATTCAAGGTGATTTGCAAATATAAAATATAAGTAAAAAATGTGCAAATATAAATTCACGTGCAGACAAAGTGTGGTTTGCAAATATAAAAACGATTTGCAAACAAATACAGTGTGGTTTGCAAATACAAAACACCATTAACAAATGAATGTATTCAGTTTTACAAATACAAAACGTACCGATTACAAGTATACGACGTGAACCTTTTCCTACAAGTACAAATCACTTTTGGCAGTTTTCTACCGGTGACATGGCGCCGATTTTCTCACTTGTATTTGTCCAAAGGATTTTCTCACTAATGTCCTCACTAAGTTATTGGCCCTGCTAAACAGCAGGTGGGGCTATGGCTCAATTTCCTAGATCTGTACACGGTGAAGTTGAACAGAATAGAGAACGCCCGCCAGCGACAACCGTGGACATGAGGATGATGGCTGAGGCTAAATAAAAACACGTGTCTTAAGTGTTCGAAATAACTTCGTGTCCGACAGTGGTTTCAATATGACTCTCCGACAGTCGATTATTGTTTTTAATCTCTTGAAATCTATTGAATCTTTTAGATATTAAATGTGAATGTTTTGATCAGACCGCTCATTTCTTCAAGATGGGTACAGAGAATTTCAATCCATGCATTAAATGACGGGGCTGAATACCGATATTGGATGGGCGTGACCTTCGAACAGATGGCTCTGCATTTACAGACATGCTTTTGTAATTGACGTTGGCCCATGGTCTTGTAAATACTTAAAGACCTGTGTCAGTGTACACAGCGTATTTAGGCATCATCAAATGCATGTTAAGACTTTACTGCGCAAAGAAGCAGCACTACCAACTTCTCTGGTCTCGAACTTGTCAGAAATAGACTGTTGCGAAGTGGGTCATTTGGTTCAGAATTACACTTTGATCTGTTGAACTGAGTTTAGGTTGGCAGGATCTCCAAATCTTGGGTCCAAAGTCCTGTAGATGGAGAAGTGCCGCTTCAACAATGCGACGTTAAGCTTAAAATCCTCATTATAAAGCTGGATTTATGGTTCTGCGTCGATTCCACGTAAAGGGCACGCCGTCGCCTTGCCTCTGCGTTGAGGTCGTCTGCGTCGTGCTGCGCCGCAAAGCAATTCACCAACAAACCACTAGGTGTTGTCAGGTTTCCGAAGGACCTGTCGTGAAATCACCTGAGACTCGAGAAGAGTGGACCAATCACTGCCACATTTCAGGATTACCTTTCATCACTCAATGACAGTACTGCCACATTTCAATATTACCCTTCATCATTCAATGACAGTACTGCCCCATTTCATTATTACCCTTCATCACTCAACGACAGTACTGTCACATGTCAATATTACCCTTCATCCTTCTGCGACAGCACTGCCATATTTCAATCACTGAACAACAGTATTGCTTCTTTTCAATATTACCCTTCATCAATGAACAACTACTGCTGCTTTTCAATATTACCCTTCATCACTGAACAACAGCACTGGCACATTTCAATATTACCCTTCATCTCTCTGCTACAGCACTGCCCCATTTCAGTATTACCTTTCATCACTCAATTACTGTATTGCCACATTTCACTCTTTACCCTTCATTACTGAACAACAGCACTGCCACATTTCAGTATTACCCTGAATTAATCAACAGTAGTACTGCCCCATTTCAATATTACCCATTGTCACTGAACAACGGCACTGCCCCATTTCAATATTACCCCTCTTCACTTGACAACAGCACAGCCCCATTCCAATATAGCACTGCAACATTACTATATTAGCCTTCATCACTCAACTACAGCACTGCAACATTTCACCCATAACTTGTAATCTGTTCAACTACTGCTATTGGACTATTAAGAATTAACTTTTCTTTGCAGGATGAATAGCTGTGCTCTCTCAGAGAAGTCCTGTGAAATTTTGGCCTCAGCTCTCCTGTCATCAAACTCACCCATGACAGATCTGGATTTCAGTTACAATAATCTGGGGGATTCAGGAGTGAAGCTGCTCTGCACTGGACTGATAAGTGACAAGTGTAAACTACAGAAACTACAGTGAGTAGTGCTGTGTACTTCTGTTTGACCTTAGCTGAAGAGGAAAAATGATTCTGGCCCTATTAAAAGAAATTATAAAATTCTTTGTTGACCAGCATTTTCTCTCCATGTTAGTCTCATCCCTTTGCTCTTTCTCCTCTGTCACTGCAAAGAAAAACAGGATAAATCCTTACAAGTTTTAGGGTTGCCACTTTCAGTGGTTCATTTCCAGAAAGTACATCTTTAGGGGAGTCTGGAGAGGTTTGAGTGTTCCTTCTGGAGCCTGATTGAGATGACTTTATGATGTTGAAAGTTCAGCAGAACTGAACATAATAATGGACATCTTGCACTGAGGTGGACCACAAATATTGCCTGGCCAGTGTTTGGGTAGTATGCATCATGCAGAGATGGCTGGGACCTAGTCCCTTACATGCCAAGGTGAGAAGCCATGCCCTGACTTAGCTGAGGACAAATTTCCAGTTGGAAAGACATTTGGCCAATGTCGATCTGTCTGCTTGAGCCCAACGGATGACTCCTCCAATGGCCCTCATCCCAAGGGCTGGGAACCTCTCAAACTAGAGGATGTGCTTGGGATAGGCCATCGCTTACCCCCCTCCTAGATACAAACAAGTTATTGGCCTTGGTGTTCTTATTTCCTGTGCGAGAGGCAATGGTGAAATGGAACCAGATTAACAATAGGGCGTTAAGTTTCACTACTGGAAAGTACTTCAGGTTTTTCTGGTCTGTCCACACGAGTATAAGCTCTCACAGTCCGTTCAGCTATAGCCCACTCTCCTCCCAAGCTAACTATACCATCAGTTGCTCCCTGTCCCTGTTAGCTTGTTTCATCCACAAGTTATGTGAAGTTCAAATGCAGCCGTTGTAATTCACTATGATGATTTTTAACATCTGGATATGAATAAAATACATTGTATGAAACAATTTTGAACAATTTTAGAAACAAGGCAATCAGAGATAGCAGACCTGGCCCCAGCCACGGGCTGACAGACAGACTGACAGAAACACACACACACACACAGACACACACACACACACACACACACACAGACACACACACACACACACACACACACACACACAGACATTATCATTGCTTAACCTGGCCCCCTAGGGGAGGGGCCAGGTAAAAATGTCTTTATTTCATTTTTTGGAGTTCACTGTGTTCAGGGTTCCATACTTAACCAATGGTTTATTCATGCACTTCGCCGACTTTTTCATCTGCAGCATAGTGTTTTTTCACACTACTAGTAGGCAAAAACGCCCTCATAATAGCAATTCACAAAGGTGCAAGGGCATCTGGCTTTGAAGGAACATGGGAGATGACAGTCTGATTTGTTTATCTTATGTCACGCCCAAAACATGCCTATGATGAAATTAACCCCTTCGGTCCGAGAAAATTAATACTTTGTGCGGATGCGAGCCTCCTATAAGTTACTTCACATATACATACACTTGGGTGAAAAGGAGAGGTAGCAATTGAGATCATATTTGATTCTCATCTCAATATGTGGGTCAATAGAAAAGGACAACTCAAAAGCCAGCATTACAGCATGAGGCTGAAGTGCAGCTTGTGACCACAGCATCTGTTCAGAGAATGTAGCTAGCTAGTAAAGGTAGTACTTAAATTATTGCTACCCAGCCAGCATAATTTGACGTCCACAGAAGACAGCTTGCTAGCTACAGAGCTACATGAAAAATGGGGGGTTCAATGCCATGGTTTTCATGTTGCTCTCTAGCTAGTGTACACAAATAATGTTAGTGCAGTGCACTCACAGAAATGCAAAACAAACATCGTTAGCATAACTATTGGTGAATTTGAGCCTTTATCAGACTTTGACTGAATTGCTAATAAATTGATTAACGCACTTGCTAGCTTGGATAGCAAGCCTACTGTTAGAAGCAACGTGCAGTCCTATTGGATTGTACAGGACCATGCATTGCAGTGCGTTCTTATAAATTAATTTAGTATGATACAACTTCACAGAATCAACCAAATTTCAATAAGCTCATCTGCTACACTGTATCTATTGATGTGCAATGTTAGAAGGTTATGGGTGGTACCATTCTTGCGGTATTGAGTGGGGAAGTAGTGTCACTCACTCACTCATTCACTCACTTCCATTATGGCCATATTAGCCTGCTATCGCCGGGAAATTTACAGATTATCCCTACTTATTATATTGAGGTTGTACAATAAACAGCCCATCCTGTCAATTTGCCTGTGGTAACTGTCTTTGGCAATAATCACTTGTGGTTTTGATGTCTGTAAAATTTCCAGAGTTCAGTCCCATAGGACGTATTATTTTCAGGTCCAGAATGCCACACTTGGACAATATATCACAGGTACCTTCCTCAAAGCATCATTGACCTTAAAATCCTCAATTTCGCTCATAATTACTGGGCAATATCGCTCTTACATTTCAAATCTCGTACGCAATCTGTATAGCCAGTTTAATTATGGTTCATGGACTCATCTTTACAGGTTGAACTGCTGTGACCTCACAGAGATGTCATGTGAAATTTTGGCCTCAGCTCTTCAGTCATCAAACTCACCCCTGAGAGATCTGGATCTCAGCCTCAATAACCTGGGAGATTTAGGAGTGCAGCTGCTCTGTAATGGGTTGATGAGTCCAAACTGTGCATTACATAGACTGGGGTAAGTAGAAGTAATCATTTTAACTATATACCGGTGGTCCTTGCACAGTGGCAGTATCGTAGCCCGTGAGATTTATCTGAGGCGCAATTATTGCTGGCTGAAAACTATGCTCTGTTGTTTTCTCTCCAACCCTCACAAAAAAAGCATCATTCAACATAACATGCAGAGCTACACATCCCTGATGCTGGTCATGGTTTTCACTTCAACCCCAATGAAGTTAGATGTGCCAACTTAACTTTGCTATGAAAACCTACTGTACTGTTCAGTAAGTCTTCAGCAGCAGCCTTGTTGACCTCTATTACATTGCAGCGTAATGTTCAAAAATGCTTTCTCTCCTGGTACTTTTCAACTTATCTGTCTGCCAGCATTTTTTCTCCGTCCACATTAATCTCATACTTTTCATCTTACTCCTCCGTCACAGCAAAGAAAGGTAGGATACAACCTCAGCAGTTTTGGGTGCCAGGTTTGTGGTTCCTGATCAGAATGTTACCTTTAACGGCTGTCTGCAGAATCTGGGGACAGTTGATGACTGGATGCTGAAGGCCTAATTTTTTTGGTGGAGAGTGACAAACTGCCATGAAATATTTGAGATCTGTCTTTTTCAGTCAATGTAATTCACTGATTGCTATAAACTATGATGAAATCCGTGATTATTCCCCGCTCTCTATCATGCAAGTACGTTGCATTGGCACTGAGTCTGAAGTCTTCCTCATCTGCCCGTCTGCCACGGGCTTGTGGAATTTCTGAAGAGTGCATAAAATGGGAGTGATAAAACCATTAGGGGAAAGTGTCCATTTCAATACATGACCTGTTGTCAAGATACAAAGTTTTGTCATGTGTTAACCACTCCTCTGTGGTTTCAATCAGAAATCTGGATATATTATCCGGATATTATGGAAGCGTGCTGTTGTAATTGCTTGGTGTGACTAAATGTTCTTGGATCTAGCTGATGTCACCAATGAATAACTTGCAGGTGACATAATATGAAAAACAATCAGTTTTTTTGCACGTACATTTTGGTATCAGGAATGCTTACCAACCCACTAACTGTGTAGCAAAATAACCCAGTCATTCTTTTTTGGGCTAGCTTTTTTAATAAGATATAGCATTCAGCGTGCCATTCAGGGTTAGCTCTCCTTCCTACGTCACATCTAAGTTTGTGAGAATTGTTCTGCCCCTCATCTGAATATCAGCACCCAAGGCTTATATTTTTATGGCAATATTGCAGCTTCAACTGGCGAAAGCCCATGACTAACTGCATGAATGCTATGCACTATTTGTCTGACTGCCTTATACTGCTAACCTCGATCAGTACAATGCCGGACTGGCAATTCAAAATTTGTATTAAAGGGGACGTTATACCCTTTTCTGAAGACACAACGAAGCAGTGGCTTTGATATATTTTCAAGGGGAATTTGTAACTACCTTGCTAGCTAGCGAGCTAGCCTGGTAGGTGTTACCAATTTCTGTTAATTCTAAGTGAATTCTAATTGCATCCTTTGTTAAAAATGTATGGCTTGGTTGTTGATATATAGTGCTACTCTCAAAATCAAATTATCTACCTTGCATGCATTACCTTTCTATTATCATTATGTGGTTTTTTTTGTTAGCTAGTAAATTGAATTCAGAAACCATTGCCAGGTCTGCCAGAAGCAATGTTACATTTAGGAGACACATCAATAAGAATGGTTTACCATTTATTATTGAATTTAGTCCATTTTTAATGGAGCAGCTTGCGCAGTAAATGGAGCATTGGCTAAAGGTTGCTACTAAAGTTGCATAGTTGCTACTATGGAGTATTCTTAACGTTAGAGACTGAATTGCAAGTGTTGTAAAACTTTTAGGTGTAACTACATGTCACACTTCTGTGAATGTCCATGCTATCTAAAGGCCCAGTCACACAGCGAAAACGCATGAATTACGCATGAATTACGCACAGATTTTCGTTTCTGCGCGGAGCGTACGTCGTATGCGTAATTCGTAGGTGGAACGAACGTGGACTGTCAGTGATTGTAAGTGGATGTGCGTCGAAGGCAGTTTGTGCGTGATTTTGAGTTTTGAACGGTTCAAAAATTTTTCTACGCACAACTGTGCGTTGGTGTGCGTAATTCATGAGTCGGCATGCGTAGTTTATGCGTCGAGTATGCGTAACTATGCGTGGGACACTCGTCGGCCGTCAGTGCTTATGCATCAGAACTGGTTTGAATCCGCGCACGTCCACGTCCGTCCACTGATGCCCCACGTTCATATCACGCATGAAACGCGCACGTATCACGTTCATTCCACTGACATCCACTGACAATCAATTATAAAACTGACGAATAACTGACATATCACTGACGGAAAACGCATAACGACGCACATCCACTGACGAGTGACGCATTTCCGACGCACCACTGACTGACAGAAAACTTATGATTCACTGATGTTCCACTGACGAACCACTGACAACTCACGTATGTATTTTGGCATATAAAAGCAGCCATTTCGGGCACTTTTGCCATTCCAGACCTACGGGACCTCCTAGCAGCAGCACCAGCAGCAGGTTTTTCAGCAGCAGCAGCTTCTGGTGGATCTACATGGACTTCTTCTTCAGCAGCTTTCTTCTTCTGCACCCTTGTCTTTGAGGGCAAGCGAGCTTTCCTGGGTGGCATCTCTTGAAGTGTTCTTGATTGGCGAAAGGTACCGAGGAACTCCCGTCGTTCACCGCTTTTTATATGCGCTGAACCGAAGCAATAGTGACGCCGAAGGTGCGTTTTTCGTGAGTGCTCCGCCGGTGATTCATGCGTCGGGCGTGCGTCGAATGTTCATGGACTTACTGCACCGTGTTTGCTATTATGCGTCGACGTGCGCGATATGTCAGTGATTGTAAGTGATACATGCGTGGTTCGTGCGCGATTCATGCGTGATTCGTCCGAGATTTCTACCCCCGACACCCCGAAAAATTGGTCAATTTCTCAACGCACAAGCACGCACAAACCCAATCTGTGCGTGATTTGTGAGTGATTCGTGCGTGATCGGCTGTGTGACTGGGCCTTTTGCTTCCTGACGTTACCTTTACATGCTCATTGCATAGTTTAATGGTTAGCTTGCTGGCTAACTACTGATTCAGAAATCTGTATTTAGAGGCTTGCCAGTAGCTGAGGAATCATTACATCATTGCTCTCCATTTACTTGATGGCTTTGTCCGCTGGCCAGTTTGAAAAAAGCTCATTCTATAGAGGGGATGCCCACTCAAAGCAGCTGTTTATCAGAATGTTAGGAATGACAGGGATGAAATGTCCTAGAAATCACAGAATCTTTATATTTTTATTTATTTTCTTGTTTTTGCTCAAAAAAAAGTGTGCTAACTTCCCTTTTGGGCATCCAAGAGTATTAGAGCTCATAAAAATAGCATAATAGGTCCCCTTTGATTTGCAGTGTCTTTATTTAAAAATTTTGGTGTCCGTCTTCCGGCTGACTGTTCTGGATTTCCCTTCTCTGAAGGTGCCAACTGTTGTTAAAGCCCTGTGATTGGAGAATGGGGCACAAACATATATTTTTTCCTGTGCATCATCTACCCTAAAATCCTCAAATTCGCTCCTCATCACTTTGAATTATCTCAAGGTCATTTTTCATATGTTCATATTCTTTATTCCTATGCTTTAAAATATTAAAATTTCTTCTCAGATTAAACAGCTGTGCCATCACAGAAAGGTCCTGTGAAATTATGGCCTCAGCTCTCCAGTCATCAAACTCACCCCTGAGAGATCTCGACCTCAGCTATAATAACCTGGGAGATTCAGCAGTGGAACTGCTCTGTACTGGACTGATGAGTCCAAACTGCAAACTAGAGAGACTGGGGTGAGTAGGGCTGAGTACTGTGTGGACTAAATGTACAGTAAGTCATGTCTGTGACTATGGTTGGGTTCAATTACATTTTTTACAATTACAATTACAGTAGTTGTAATCAATTACTTTTGTCATTGTAATTTATTTTTAATTGAATTTTTTTTTTATCGAAAAGTAATTGTAATTGAACATTCTGCCCAGAAAGCAATGGTAATTGTAATTACCATTGAAAAAAGTAATTGAACCCAACCCTGTCTGTGACTGAATGCAGTAAACAGTTTTTAATTGCCACTCATCACTCACTCATACTGCTCATCAGTATTCTTTCTTTTTATACATTAGACTCATCCCTTTCGTTAGTCTCATCATAATTACGCAGATGACATACAAATTTTCAAGAGTATCATTAAAGGACTTCAGCCCAACAGAGTCATAATGATTTGATTTGGAATTTAACAGCGCAATGTATGATGATACAAAATACTAGACTAGAGGATAGCACTTAAAAGCATCACTAAAAACCCTTATTTCCAAAGTCATCCTTGATGAAAACAAACAACCAAGCATAGACATAAAAATCGAAAAAAGTTTATACAAACAAGTAAACAGCGAGATTATCTTACTCACCCCCTTGTTTCTTCATTTCTGTGGTTCAAACTCACTCCCTAATGCCCCTGTCAGACTGTGGCGACTATTGTGGCGAATCCCCGCAAACTGGGGGGATTATTTTTGTCGTCGTCATTCACCTGTCTGGGGCCCTGTCTGGACCTATACACGAATGCCCTAAGATTGTGGTACACATGCTGTTGGTATTTTGAAAGATTGCTGTAGGTATGTCGGCGACGGGAGATTGCAGTGAGGATGAAAAAGAATAATTACGGATGTAGTACGAATCACATATGAACTTTATACGAAGCTAGAAGACTGGAGTAGGAATCATGAAGAATCACCATGAATGTGTACGATCGCAGTACAAACTCACTACGCTTGACTACGAACGCAGTAGGATTGATTGGATTGGCATGGTGAAATACAGCAATTCAGCGACACAGGTTTCCACACATGTGTTTGCATTTGTCAAAATCTCAACGGCAACTGAAGTCTCACAATTTGAACGCGACTATTTATACACTCGCCACGATTCGTGGGGGGTCTTCCCAGGGTTCGCACTCATTCGTAGTGGAGTCATGCTCAATCGTACTAATTTGCGGTGGTTTGTGGCGTATGCGTATTGGGTTCATGGTCAATCGCCTCCATTCGTCTCGATTCCTACTGCATTCGTGTCAATGCGTACTAGGCTCTCAGCGCATTCGTGGTGCATATGTAGTGAATACGTAGGGCAGGCGTACAGCATACGTGCCTATTCTTCCCTCTTCGTAGGTATGCCTACTACATGCGCCAAATACAAAATCCAACAGTCAAATTGTCGTGATTGGTCATTGTCATTCTTGCTCCTGCGCCTCACTACGACCCTCTATGTTCAAGAATATATGCGAATCGCCACGACTGGCTCCATGAATGCAGTAGGAATGCAGTACAATGAAAAATAAATCACGCTTGGACCGCAAATGTTTTGAACATCTCAAAATAGTTGTAGCCCCTCTGAGAATGGCCGAGAATGCCAGCGAACGAGGGAGCATCCACCACAAGCCCAATTGGAATTCCCAAGATTTTTTCACTTTTTCTAGTTGGCGGGGATTCGCCCTCCTAAGACGCCACAGTGTGAAAGGGGCTGTAGAAGTAAGCCATCAGCCATTCCTACATAACCGGCTGAACAAAGCAATGACTTGATGAATGTCCTCCAGTTAAACAATGATGAAAACTGTCCTAATCTCTTGTCCCAAAAAAGAAAGAATTAATTTAAGGGCTCATCTTGAATCCTTGTCACTGAAGTCCATTAATCAAGCAAGAAATCTTTGTATTAGTTACTGGCTCAGACCTAAATTTCAACAGCCGTGGAAACATAAATGCAAAATCAGCCTACTGTCATCTTGAAGATATTCCAAGAATGTAAGGGTTCATGTTTAGGGATGATGCAGAAAAGCTTGCACCTATTTTCAGTTCAGTTGATTGGCATCCTGGTGTCTTCACAGGTCTGTCTAAAAATTCAGTAAAATAAAACAAACTGCAGCGGCATTAGGATGCTGCTGCCAGAGAGTGGGCCCCTGAAAGTCACTGCACGGGCCTCCTGGGTGTCAGAGGATTCATTTTAAAGTTGTAATGTTGGTCTATAGGGCACTAAGTTGTCTGGCACCAAATACTCTTCTGATCCACTCGTATGTTATGAACTATCCCTGAGACATGGGTTTGCTGTTAGTTCCCCGGTGTTAAAACTACAGGGCTGTGAAAAAGTATTTACCCCTTCCAAATTATATATGTTAGACTCTCCTGTCTATTATTAACAAAATGTTCAAAAGCCAGAGTATGTCAGGGTTTGGGGCTGCAATCCTGCTCTCGGCAAGGGCAATTTGCCCATCTGTGTTGGCGCATTTTACGCAGGAAGGTATAAACTTTAGTTCAACAAATATGCCTCCTCAATTCAAGATTGCAGTTTCACAGACAGAAAAACTTTGGCTCAATTGAGTCTAGACACTTGAAGCATTTAGACCCCCATCATATTTCAGTTTATTTTTATGATTTTGGTAGAGAAAAGGGGCTGCGAACACAAAAAATCTTTATGAAAATTCAACTTTGAAATTGCAAAAAAAATAATACTGACAATTGAAAAACTGCTGGGGCTTAAAACTATACATTTCTGGGATCATAAACTTCTTGACCACAAGTACAATTCATCTTGAACATTACATTGTAGATTACCCGCTTGCTATGAGCGAAATTAGACAGCTATGCAGGTGGCTGCCCAAAATCTGTGATCCATCAAAATGTTGCACTGTCAAATCATAAAATAATCATTTATTTAACACAAATTAACTTTTGAGGCATGAAATTCAGCATGAACTAATGAATGATTTTCTGGTTGAGTTTAGCACAAATTTATCAATATCGGTGCAGTCGAACATCAGTGGTCACCAGTGACCTCTCCAAACACAAAACATGCCTGTTCTCCATCATAAAGTTTACAATTATGTCCATTTTTCTTCAATGTCCCCCATGCATTAAGTAAACTGCTGATTAAACAGCTAGAACATTCACCCTGCAATGAAAAGCTAACCGCTCTCACATCCGAGCTCACAACCTTACACCTTATGAGGGTAAAAACTCACTAACTCAGTAATATCTAAATTCTGAAATATACCTTATTTTAACAGAACAGAAATTCCACTTTCAAGAAAAATCAAACGACACATGCCTCCCTACATTCAACAGAAAGGTGCAGTGAACGTACCAAGGGATCCACCGACGTGCGTGGGCTGCATGCATTTGGAGAAACAAAAACCTCAGCATTCGATGTCGTTACATGGGGTATAAATTCTACAGCAAAAAGCCATATTAAGCAAAATGCAAACAGAGTAGAAGTATAACCTGTTTTCTTCATTGATGCCCTCCTCCAGAGACAGATGTATCGGGTAGAAGGAACCATCCAGTACTGTTTCATTCGGAATAATTCCCATTGACCGCGTCTATACAACATTTAAATCTTGTAAATGAAACTGAACACTTCGGGTCGGTTTAGGGTGTCTTTTTTTCTTTGAAATGGCATGATTTTCAGCTGCGCAACCGTGGCCAACATTCGAAGAATACAACCGACCTTACTTTTATGCTCAGCTTTGTATCCTATTCTTATTGTCCGATCAATGTATTTCAGTTATTGAGGAAAGTTTAAACACTCGGGAATCGGTTAAGAAAGAGTCAATCAATACATTGTTACCGGGGAAGCGTCACGAGTAATTGACAGTAGAATATGAGAGAATCAATACCTTGTCGGATTTTTTGCTTCACAAAATGTATTTTTTAAAACCACTAATTGGAATACTGTTGGCTCACTGTAGCTAAAGTGGTTGCTACAGAGTACTAAGTTTTTTTTCTGTCGCAAGTGATAATTTTTTTAAACTACTGGATCGATACTATGGGCAAGGATATTGACCAGTTGGCACATCAGGCTTAGCTGAGGAGTTTAATTCATGCAACTCCTGAAAAACAGGGATTGAAGGGAACTGCCAATTTGGCAGTTCAGCTGGATTCTGTGTTCTGAGCCCTGTGGAGGTTTTTGCTGCTGCTCCTCTCCTGTTCTGTTTTAATTCTTCAAATTAAATTTGTTTTATGTTTTTACTCAGCCTGTGCGTGTGGGTCCCTTCACTTGTTTTTGAGTACATGGTCCCAGTGCCCGCCGGCTTCTTGCCTTCTGCTGGCGGGGGCAAAACCATGACAAAAGGATCACTATGTGTTAATAATAAAAGGATAGCTAATGTTACACAGCAGAGAGCAAACATCTGTCCCAACTTCATCAGAACCTGTCACAGACCTCTCATTTTAAAAATAGGTACCATTAAAAAAAATGAATAAAGACATTGAGTTCACACATTAATTATTTTGTCTTTGTACTTTTCCAGTTTATTACTTGTTGAAAGGGATTTGCTAATTATTATTTGCTGTTTCTTTTATTTTTGTACGCTTTACTCACTGTTCCAGTTCTTGTGGAATTAAGTTTGCAGCACATTCTTCAGAGTACCATCAATCTTTCACTCTTCATCTCTGAACACTGTAGACCATCACATTTCATATATTATTTGTGTTTTGTTTTTACTAATCTTCTAATAAAATATTCACTCTTTTAGATTAAGCAGCTGTGCTGTCACAGAGAAGTCCTGTGAAACTGTGGCCTCAGCTCTCCGGTCATCAGACTCACCCCTGAGAGATCTCGACCTCAGCTATAATAACCTGGGAGATTCAGGAGCGGAGCTGCTCTGTGATGGACTTAAGAGTCCCAACTGTAAATTACAGACACTGGGGTGAGTTGTGCTGTGTTTGGTGTGGACTGAAAAAAGTCTTATTTGTCCTTTATGTATCATCTTAAAGCTCTGTCCACTTGTGTTCTTTCCTTTTCTCCTCTTTAGTCTCATTCTTGTCTCTGTACTCCTCCATCACAGCAACAAAGGCTCTCTTGAGTGCCAGCTTGTTGGAGGCAAATGGACCAATAATTCTCTCTCAACACATTTGAATTACCATGCTGGAAAAACAATTGCACCCTAGGAAAAAGCCCCCCCCCCCCCCCCCCCCCAAAAAAAAGAGTCCAGGTCTCTACGTCTTTCTGATAAATGCTCTCAACTTAAACCTGTGAGCGCTGCATTTTATGCTGCTATGTTGCCCTTAAATTGATGAAAAGCCACAACTGAGACGATTGGAATCAAGGCTTTCTGAAGCTTTAATTCATTTTCTGGGAATTTTTTTTAAATGGTCAAACCGGGGCACTAGCAACTGCGAGTTATCATAAAAAACCGAAACCAAACAAACCCAAAAAAACCTATCATAATTCTACAACTGGGAAGATGGTTTTGTATAATGATTAAGGAAATGTCAACAAAATCCTGAAATAAATGGAACTGATTGATCTGCAAAATATGTAGGTCTTCATGTGGAGGTACAATGCTGTGTAAAGGTATTAGGTGGCATCTGTGGATGGCACGGCAGACTATGTTTACTGACAGTGGTTTCTTGAAATATTCCTGGGCCCATTTAGTAATGTCAATGACAGAATCATGCTGGTGAGTGATGTAGTGGCGTCTTAGGGCCTGAAGATCTCGGGCATCCAGTAAAGGTCTTCAGCCTTGTCCCTGATGCACAGAGATTTTTCCAGTTTCTCTGAATCTTGATGATGTTATGCACCGTCGATGATGGGACCTGCAAAGCCTTTGCAATTTGACGTTTAGGAACATTGTTTTTAAAGTATACCACAATTATTTTTTACACAAGCCATTACAGGTTGGAGAGCCTCTGGCCATCTTTACTTCTGAGAGACTCTGTCATGGATTTTGGAGGCTGGCTAGCTTTCTTTGTTACTCTCGTCCGGGACAATATTGTTTTGCCAATATCGGAGGCTTGGGCCAGCTGGCATCAGTTGTGGGCTGCGCCCGGACTCTATTTCAACCCAAGTTCTGCCTCGCCACCTTTGCTGGAGTGTCAGTGTTACCTTTGCACTGTTGCCCGCAAGATCTCCAGCTAGAGCAGTGGCGTGCCGTCAGATGTCGGGAAGGCCTTCAGTAACATCGCCCTTTCTCTTAACGGTTTGCGATCAGGTTTGCCTGATTAACAATCAGTTTATTAACTGAAAAGCCACCGCCAATGCATGACACGTAATAATTAACGAATGACAAAGCGATTACCTGTTGACTATGTTGATATAATTGATGTGACTCTGCAAGGATGACAATCTGCAAAAAATCCGGAACTTTTGCTGACTTCGAGGCAATTACTTTCGTTATTATCACTCAGCTGTGCGTCTAACAACGCACTTGAGCTGTCACTACATTCAGACGAGAGAACGGATTCTCTTGGCTTGTTGCTCAATTAACCGCGCGAGCTAATTTACGCAAATCCAGAAATTATAAAGATGATCCGATTGATATTTTCTATCGTCATTGATGTGCGGAAGTAAACGCCGTATATATTCGTAGTGCAATGTATAACAAGGCTTTCAAAAATAAATTAGATTCTCGCCGGTTCCACCAATCAGTCTGAGCCACTGTTTCGATTAGCGGGGAGGAAAACTACGAGAGGTATCTGTCATTAAGAACCCAGATAGCAAGCTCCTCCGCTCCGGATCTGCCCCGATCCAGCTGATCCGGGGCAGATCCGCAGCAGATCCAGAGCGGAGGACCTTGCTATCTGGGAAGTAAAAGGTGAGGTTATTGCTGGTCCTGTGTTTCTGCCGACGGACCGTCGCTGAGCTAGAGGAGTGTTGAGGAATTAGTTGCAAAAAAAGGAAGGTGTTAGTTAGTAAAGGGAATCTTTCTCTTCCCTTTCTTCTTTCTGTGCACCGTCTGGTGCTTTGTCTTTTTATCTTGGTTTCTGAGATTTTTCCCTTGTTTCGTACTGTCTAGCTCACGCTTATTTCACTCAGACTAGATTTATGTCCTTAGGAAGCACGAGTCTCTCTCTCCTATTTAGTCTGTGTTTGTCTCTCTTACAGTCCTGTACTACCATTCGTTCCAGCCACTGCATTTGCCGTCTCGAAACACCAGCCATCACAGACAGCCTCTCTAAGACATCCCTTTTATAGCCAATTATGTTACACAACTGATGCCAGTTAACTTAATTACTTGCTAAATGTTCTTTCAGCTGATTCTCTTATATAATAATTGCTTTTCAGCCCTTTTTTTTGCCTGTGTCCTAACTTTTTTGAGACCTGTTGCAGCCAGAAAATTTGAAATAAGCTCATTTTGTGGATAAAAGTGTAAAATGTCTCAGTTTCAACATATGAAATGTTATTTATGTTCTATTGTAAATAATATTGGCTCATGTGATCTGAAAGTCATTGCATTTTGATTTTATTCACGGTTTACACTTCGTCTCAACTATTTTGTAATTGGGATTGTATTTGGTACACATTGCAAACCACTATTTCCCCCGAATTTTGGATCCCAGTCACCTTGGTCATGCAATTTCTTCTCTCATCAATATCCTGGTGGGTGTAAACACATTTAGTGTCCAGTGCAGTGGGATAACTTGCCACCGACCAAGTTCAGGAAAATGAGTGTGCCTTCTTTCCTCCGCTCTGGCAACTGTCGGTCCTTGGATGCCCTTTGTAGGTGCTTGTTCGGATTATACTTCAATATTTCTCATCATATTCATCGGTAGATCAGTTGCCATGTTGAATAACCATAATCAATAATTATAATCAATAACCATATTATGTAGGCAGCAGTAACACACAGACACACACATAACAGAACACGTGCCCACATACAAGTAGTTCACATACGCATAGGGAGGGGATGAGCTGTGCAAATACACATTCACATAAAACACACACATACAAGCAGTTCACACACAGACAGACACACACATACAAGCAATGCAATCCACACATGCATGAGCAGCTCACACACACATATAAGTAACGCGCTTCTGTAGCTTTGATTAGTAAGCAGGCTTCTGTTTAGTTGATTCAAAAACATAATCAGAGGATGTATTTGATTTCTGTAGCTTTGATCAATATTTGTTCAGTAAAATCATTAGTTTTCACTGAAAACATAAACAATTGAATGATTCATGTATCCACTTGTCTCCTATTCATCTGGCTGTATTTTTCCCCTGTCTGGACTTTCATCTCTTGCCTGTCAGTTTCCATTCCTTTCCAGTGATGTGCAGCTTATCTTTGCTTTGAATTCCTTTTTTTTGTGATTCTGATTTTTATTATCATATAAAAAAAATGACATTACATTATAAGGACATATGACTTGGAGTAATGAAAAGAAAAGGCATAAAAAGAGAGAGAAAAAAAAAAGAGAAAAAAAAAAGGGCAGAACCTAAAACATGTCCTCGAGATAGAAAAAGAGTGAGAAGAAGAAAGAAAAAAAAAAAAAAAGAAAAGGAACACACTAAACACACTGGCGATAAACTCGTATCGACAATAATAGCTCCTAACTCGTTGACTTTTTCAAAACAGCTCCTTAAGGGCCGCGGCTATACTCATCCAGGAATTTACTGTGGATCCCTTTGCCTTGTTAATCTTTGCTGTTGTGCACTCTAGACAAACTATGTAATGGAAGGAGGCTATCCAAGATCGTTTCAGATTTATGTCTGGGGAAAACCATTGCTGTATTATAGTTTTTTTACCAGCTGTGAATCCCGCCATCAGTAGTCTTTTCTGTTGTAATGAAAACTGGTATTTTGAATCGTCATTCAACAACAACAAACAAGGATCCAATCCAAAGTACACTCCAGTAAGACCACATAACGTATGAGTGACATGAAGCCAGAACGACTGGATGACAGGACAATCCCAGAACATGTGAAGAAATGTACCAGCAGTACCTGAGTTACAGATGTTGCAGTATAGATGAGGAGTAAGTTTCATGAGGTAACGTTTGTAAGGAGTGCAATAAAAACGGTGGATAACCTTAAAATGAATGAGCACATGACTAAGATTTTTAGAAGTAAGACAAAGATTTGACCATACCGTTTCCCAGTCCGGGTAAAATCCTAACCAAGAAAGTTCCATATCCCACTTTGACAATATCTTTAGGGGCTTATGGGTGCTATTGAGCAAGTTACTATATATCTTCGTGACTGCACCTCTAGAGACTTCCGTAGGATCGATCCATCCATACATTGGATGGTCACACAACACTGAGTTCCAAGGCACACCATAAGCTTTCATTGCGGATCGCAACTGTAGATATAGGAAAAAGGAAAAACCTGGCAGACCGTATTCTGTTTTAATATCCTGGAATGTGCGTAAACCATTGGAATCAAAAATATCAGAAAAAGTAAAAACTCCTTTTGAGGACCAGGGAGGGTAAACAAACGGTTGGAGGTTTGATAAGAGGTGGGGGTTGTTCCATAAAGGGGTTTGCAAAGAGAATTTCTTTGAGTGGCCTATTGCTTTTTCGGCACTGCGCCAGGCAGTTAGAGTGGATGAAATAATGTGACCAAACTTATGTGATTTGCGAGCCCCTACGCCAGTGAAAGGTAGATCTTGAAGCCTGTGGGGATGTGCAATAGCTGATTCGACATTTCTCCTTGGCACTTTACTATTTAAATCTGTCCAGGTGAGCATTGCCCTTATCTGGAATGCCCAATAATATAGCTTAAAATTAGGCACAGCTAGGCCACCTCCTGATTTTGTGCGCTGTAGAACAGAAAATTGGACTCTAGGTTGTCTGCCATTCCAAATAAATTTGGCTGTTATGGAGTTCAACTCCTCAAAATATTTAGGGGGTGGGGCACAAGGGATCATGAAAGACAAGAAATTAAGTCGTGGTAAGATATTCATCTTGACAATGCTGATTCTGGCCTGCATTGATAACTGAAGTTTAGTCCATCTTTGTACATCCTGTTTTATTTTATCTTTCATTTCATTGAAATTCAATTCAGTGATTCCTGCCAGAGAGCCTGTTATTTTAATTCCTAGGTAAGTGAATGATTTGGTAAATGAAAGGTCTTTGGGGAGTGAGATGTGTTGTGATCTATTATTTAGCGGCATCAATGAAGACTTTTCCCAATTTATTTTGTATCCAGATAGACTGCTGAAGTGGTTAAATACCTGTAATACATTTGGTATGGAAATGTTCAAGTTTGAGAGGTACAAAATTATGTCATCCGCATATAGAGATATGTAATGCTGAGTATCAAATAAGGTAACAGGATAGATATTATGGCTTTGTCTGAGAGCTTGTGCCAGGGGCTCCAGTGAGAGTGCGAAAAGGAGCGGTGATAGGGGGCACCCTTGACGGCATCCACGTTGCAATGGGAAAGGGCGTGAATGAACTAAGCCTGTTGAAACAGAGGCTGTAGGATGCTTGTAGAGTGTTTGAATAATGTGTATGAATTTGGGACCAAAACCAAAGTGCCTCAAGACTGACCACAGATAGTCCCATTCAAGCCGGTCAAAGGCCTTAAGCGCATCAAGGGAAAAGGCTGCACAAGTATTAGAATAAGTATGAGCATGTTCAATAATATGAAGCAAGCGTCTCATATTGTCTGCAGCAAACCGTCCTCTAAGGAATCCTGTTTGATCATAATGAATCAGACTATCCATGTAAGGTTCGATCCGGGCTACTAAGGCTTTAGCTAAAATTTTCACGTCGCTATTAATTAAAGATACTGGGCGAAAATTCGAACAGCTTAGTGGGTCCTTGTTTTTCTTCTGTAATAGAATTATAATTGCTTTGTTTTGGTCTCTGTGGAGCATCCCATGTTCAATGGCATAATTCATTGAGTTAAGAATTAGGGGCCCAATCACATCCCAAGTAACTAAGTAGAGTTCTGGGGGGAACCCGTCTGGGCCGGGAGATTTCCCTTTTTTAAGTGATTGCGCTGCTTTTTGTAATTCTGCCAACTGTAGAGGTTCTTCAAGGAGGTCTCTGTCATGTGTTGTTAGAACAGGTAAGTCCAAATTCTGTAGAAAAGTTGAGCAGGCATCTCTGTCAAGAATCACATCTGAAGAATAAAGAGTGGAATAAAACGTTTTGAAGACGTCATTAATAGCTTCAGGATCTGTCAATATTTTGCCCTCAGTATTTCTTATCATATTAATATTGGTTTTAGATTCGGATTCTTTCAGTTTCAGTGCAAGCAAATGACCAGGCCTGTCTGAATGAAAATAATATTTTTGCTTGGTCTTGTGAATTATGAACTCAGCTTTAGCCATAGAATGAGTATTGCTTTGAATTCCTGAAGGATTAGCCAGCCGTGTTTTGGTTTCCCTGTCCAATTGTAGTGCGAGAATGAGAATGCGGAAAGACCATATTTGGAAGATATTTCCTGTGAAGAAGGTATAAAAACTGGGTGTGAAAAGTAAGAAATCTGTTGTTCTTGCGCAAAAAGAACTTGGCTTTAGATTTATCAACATGCCACAATGAGGCCTATTTGTCTGAAGAATCTGTCTCTCTCCATTTGCTAGAGGATGGGGGAGCCTCATGAAACAAAATATGTTTGAATGAAAACCACAACACTTGCAGCTATCTTTTAGCTATTCTTTAGCTGTTCAGCTATTCTTTTATTTTTACATATTTGAGTCATTCCCTCACTTCCTGTTTTACTGTGGTATAAAAATCATGTGAAATCCATCACCATGGTAGCTGAATATCAGTGAATTCAAAATGAAGAAATTGATTCCAAATCATACATGACTTTTAAAAAAAAACCACTTGAAAATGTAAGGGCTACAATGGAGTTTATGCAAGCAGGCCAGGTAAAGCAGTCAGGTCCATTTTGTCCCCATGGGTGGTGAGGGGAGCAAAAAGACTCCATGAGCAAGAATCAAGTAAATGGTTGTATCCTGGGGTCTTCATGTCAACAAAATGACAATAACATCCCACCTTTGAAGCGATAAACTTTTTAGAAGGTTTATACAAAGAAAGCTCGTACTGAGCACTGGAAGCCGAATCACGGATCTGAAGTTGCCAGAGCAATATTGGAATGCTGACTGGAAGAGATGGTGACAAAATATTAATATTTTGGCCAAGCAGGCCGTTTGCATTTTTGGCGGTGAAAGACAAATGAAGTACAGTCATGTAAGGAATTTTGTCTTTGAGTGTGTGTGGTTTCTCCACAGACAGGGTTGGTGTAATCTGATTGTGTGTGTGGTTTTTTTCGACAGGCTGGGTTGGTGTGATCTCACAGAGGGCTGCTGTGATGATCTGGCCTCAGTCCTGCGTTCTCCTCACTCAGAGCTCAGAGATCTGGAGCTTAGAGACAACGCGATGCAGGACTCAGGAGTGACAGTGCTCTCTGCTGGACTGGAGGACCCACACTGTAAACTGCAGAGACTGGGGTGTGTACAAACACAAATCCCTTCAGTTAAGGAGAGCTCAAATGTTGGCTACTTTTCATTTTTCAAACATCACTTGGTCTTTTTAAGAAGCTTCAAATCAAATGCAAACATTTTTGTTTCATTATATTCAACTGGAGAAGGTGTAATTTATTCATTTCTGTTAGTCCAGATGGATATGCTCTAAGGCAGTGGTTCCCATAGTCAGTCCTGGGGACCCACTGTGTATGCAGGTTTTTGTTCCAACCAGAATTACGATCCCAGTATTTTAATAAGCTATCATTATTATTTATTTTTATTTATTTATTTGTTTGTTTTTTATTTGTTGCTTTTCAGATGAGAGGGACATTTTAACCTCCTTAAACCACATTATCAGAGAATTGCTTTCCATGATGTTTCAAAGCCAACATTCATATTTTTTATTTTGATTTCTTTTAAGTAAGCATGTGAAGCGAATGTGGCAACATGTTTTATGTGATCAAATGCAAGATTGTGATCAATCAAGAAGCTGCTGATTATGGTTCTTATTGCAAGTGTTGAAGTTCTTCCTTGAAGCCAAACAAGTAACATTTAACAGATTTGACTCATTATAATATGCTTTGTCTTAAAATTCTTAATTGCCTAATGATAGTTAGTTTTAATGACCAATTGTCCCAAATTTTAGAAGCTAATTCATAATTTCATGTTATCAATTACAAATTGCCACTTCTCTATTTTAGAAAAAATAATTTCCTGTATAGCACACTATGAAATTTTTTTTAATCACGGCCATTTTTGGCAAGTGGTTTATAAAGGTAAATAATCAGGATGAACAAGAATAATGCAATTAAAAACAATTAACTACTCGTTAGCATTCTGAAATTTGAGCTGTGGTTGGAGCAAAAACCAGCATACACACTGGGTCCAAAGACCAAGTTCGGGAACCACTGCTTTAAAGTATGTAACACAGTGCTATGTACTTGACATATCTTTTGACTCTGACTCTGTTTGACACATAGAAAGCTCTGATAGTTTATATCAGGGGTGTCAAACTGACCCGTAAACGGGCCAAGAAGCTGCAGGTCCTTCAATCCTACCAAGCAGAAGCTCACCTGAAAACACTGATTTAATCAACTGATCTAGGCCTGCACAACTGATTAGTTGTATCAGGTGTGCTTCTGCATTGTTGGAGTGAAAACCTGCAGCCTCTTGGCCCGTTTACGGGTCAGTTTGACACCCCTGGTTTATATGAATGTGCTTTAGGGGCTATTTACAATTGATCGCGCGTGTCTACGTGAACTGCGTGTTCTACGGGCGACCCGAATTCTACGGCCAAAACTGACCCGCAGACCAATCGTGGCGCACGCAGCCAATTTTTCTGGTCGTACAGGGTAAGTACTTGTTCAATACGTGCCACTTACATGAAGCTGGCGTGATCTGCGAAATCCGTGACGATCAGGGACCTTTTCACACGCACGTGGGACGTGATGCTCGCAAGTGGAGAGTACTTAACATGCACGCGCGATTCAAGTGGCAAGTAATGCAGACGTACGGGAGGGGTTCACGCACGTGTAACGTGATTGCCACCTGAGTGGCATGCACGTCGACGACAAGGCGCAAGTGAGTGTGGAGTACGTGTTCTACGTGGCCAGTGCGGGTTGGGGTACTATTTAAAAATGCTGATGTAACAGGACTCAGCATCATTTGTCATCTTCATCCGTGCTGGTATCCTTGGAAGTGGAGGCAGTGGAAGCAGAAAGCTGACTGGAAGCTGGTGATTTCTTGGATCTCCTGGGTGGCATTTTCACAACTGTTCAAGAACTGGCAAATGACCGGGTTTAAATAACCCGCACGTGCAAGTATTTTCCACGTGCGTGCGCTGCGTGAGACGTACGTCCGACCTGCTTGCTCCGCCAGTGTCGTGCGTGGAAAGTAAGTCAGTTTTGCGCTACCCGGACGACAGAAGTGCTTACCACGTGCGTGGCACTTGCGTGGGTGTATATTCATATGCTTACAATATTAAAAATATTTTAAAATTCTTGATATATTATTCATTTTGAATTAATTTTAATGGAATTTTCCCCATAAAACCCTATATATATCTACAGCACACACACTTGTGACGTACTTGCCATGTACTTGGCGGGGACTATTTTCGCTGCGTGCACTGTGGAATTCATTTGCAGACTAATTCTTTGCTACGGGCGGTTCTACGTGCCCTGCAGCCAGCAAAACACGCACGTGTCACGTACTCGCCACGTCGAGCACGCAGTCATTTTTCCCAAATTTCGCACGTAAGTTGCACGTAGACGCCCGTACGTTCAAATGTAAATCCCCCTTTAAGGTGTGTAATGCACTGCTATATTTTGATGCACACCTTCCTGACTTTTTCTATTTTTGCATATTTGTCACACTTAAATGTTGCAGATTGTCAATCTAGATATAATCTGAAATAATGATTACTGGGGAAAAAAATGTAAAATGCAGTTTTTAAATATTGATATTTTTATTGATATTTGGATTCAGGTTCACTTGATACACCCTGACATGATTACGGCCAGCTCTGTTGAATATAAACATAGATTAAAAAGAAGCTTTTCAGCTATGAGAAGTAGGCATCATGCCACAATCGAAAGAAATTCCAGAACAGGCATCAAGAAAAAAATTTTAGAACAAAGTTGTTGACATCCATCAATCATGAAAGGTTTAGAAAGCAATATTTAAGGTTCTGGGACTCCAGCAAACCATGGGTGGTGCCATTACTACAAATGGAAAAAGTTTAAAACAACAGCGGACCTCCCTAGGAGTGGCCGGTCTACCAAGGGTCCTCTAAGAGCACACCAATGAGCCATAGAGGAGGTCACAAAAGGCTAATGCCAGGATCAGACGACACAATGTTTTTGTCTGTGCTTAAGATCGCTATGTCAGACTAAGCGATTATAGTTTTATTAATTCTTAATGTGACGTGGCCGAGAGAAGTGGCATACTACACGATGCTACACGACCAATTGTCATTTGCAGTCTGTCACGATGTGCGCCATATTTTTCAAGGAATGATGTAACCTTACCCATTATACCTTAAAAACTTTGTCTTTTCAGAGTGTGAATCGACAGTAGTAACCCAGGGAAGGTATAAAAATGCTGAAATATTTATGTTATTACTGGTGTAACCCAGCTATCTTATTAGGGTTTATCTTAACCGTAAAAAGAGCTTTATCGGTTAATCTTGCTTACATGAGTCACTGAATTACCAGAGTACTTCAGTACGTCAGAAACCGAAATATTGAGGACACAAACTTAAACATTATCACTGAGAAGCCAGCTTAACGCTACTGGCAGTATTCGCCGGTTTGCCGGTGAAGTGTCTCAGCTATTACTCGCAGATATCAGCTTTATTCCCTGCGTCATAATATAGTCCCTTGAGGAAATGTCAAGAAAGCACGAATGTTGTTGCCATAGGACGAGGAACCTTTTCTCCGTTTCACTGCTCCACCAGCATCACTCCTCTTTCTCTAGGCTATGTTTGCAAATGTGCGCACTGCAGCTTCATCTCTTCCTGCAGATCGCTGTCAGCTATGCTCCTATTGGTCAGCAACGCAACCCGTCGTGGAAGATGAAGAAAAAAATTAAACATGCTAGACTTTCTGTCGGGACGTCGTGCGGCATCACAGATGCTAAGACGGTTGTCTTCCACTATGGCACACTACACGGCATAAAACGATCAATCTTCGCCCACGATGACCATTCATCGTCATCCACCCGACACCCTACAACTTCCAGATCGGGCTAAAATCGGGCTGAAATCGTGTAGTCTGATCCCGGCATTACGGACAAAGGGTTAATCCAATTTTCATGAAAATTTGTGAGGAAAAAATTAAATGTCTAAACTTGTCAACCATTGTGTTTGTTTTGTTTTTTACCCTCTCGTTTCTGTACGTAAGCCAGTTTAAATCGGGTGAAAATAAACAGCATTTTTGGAAAATGATATATCAATTTTGGAGACATTTTTCAAAGTGTAAACTTTTTTTGATACACCCTGTATAAAAGAGACTGTGCAAAAATAGCATCCAGGGGACAGCAGCAAGGTGAAAACCACTGCTGACAAAAGAAGACAAAGGTTGTCCCTCTTTTTCTCAAAAACATCTTGATGATCCCCAGTACTTCTGGGATAATATTTTGTGGACTGATGAGTAAAAAGTGTAACTTTTAGGAAAATAAAAATCCCATTACATCTGGTGTTAACCTGACACAGCTTTCCATGATGGAAACATCTTACCTGCAGCCAAGTACGATGCTGATGGTTTAGGGCTGCTTAGTTGCTTCAGGACTGGGGTGACGTGCCATAATTCATGGATCGGTGAATTATGCACGCTACCAGAAAATCCTGTGGCAGACTGTCTGGTCATCAGTTAATGACATAACACTAAACAATTAAATTTGACAACTAAGTAAAATGAGAAATAAGTGGGTAGGGGTCCAGCACTTTTTCCAGCGCTGTGTGACATTTGCTGTTTGGTGTTTAAGGTGTGTGTGCACTACCCTCTACAGGCTGTCAGGCTGTGGAGTCACACAGAGAGGCTGTGAATCTCTGGCATCAGCTCTGCGTTCAAAGCCCTCACACCTGAGAGAGCTGGACCTGAGATACAATCACCCAGGAGACTCAGGAGTGAGAGCACTGTCTACTGCTGAACTGGACACACTCAAACTGCTGTGAGTGTATGCACACACACGCGCAAACACACACACGCGCATGCGCACACCTCAGAGAGCTGGACCTGAGATACAGTCACCCCAAACACTGTCTGCTGCTGACGTGGACCCACACTGCTGTAAGTAAAGACACTCAATCACACACTCTTTCACGCGTGCACCCACCCACACACACACACACACACACACAACACAATCTCTCAAAAGACTCAGGGGTGGGAGTGTTGTTTGTTGCCAAAGTGGACACACTAACAGTGCTGTAAGTTCAGACACACACACACACACACACACACACACACACACACTTCTGAGAGAGCTGAACTTGAGATACAATCACCCAGGTGACTCAATAAGTAGTGAGAGAGCTGTCAACTGCTAAACACACACTCACGCATAGTCAAACACACACACATTCCTGTGCGCACACACATGCGCACACACACAAACCCACACATGCTCTCATGTGCATTCACACTCACTTTTTGTTCTGCTGTTTTTGCAGAGTTGACCATGGAGGACAGAGCAGGACCAAACAAGGACCCAGGAAATGTGAGTGTGTATCAATACAGAACACCTTTTACATTACTGTGTATGTTTGTCTGTGACGGACTTGAAAAATTCTGTCTTAGGCTAAGACACGCAAGCAAAAACTCCACTTCAAAAAAATTTTGGGATGCTTTGTAAAATGTAAATAAAAACAGAATGCAATAATTTTCAAATCATATAAACTGTATTTTTAATTGAAAATAGTACAAAGATGGTGAATAAGATATTGAAACTGAGAAATATTATCGTTGTTTTGTAAAATAACTACTCATTTTGAATTTGACATATTTTTTTATTTTTATTTTATTTATTAACCAGGTAAGTCCCGTTGAGATGGAAATCTCTTTTTCAAGGGAGCCCTGGGGGAAGAGATAGGGAGGGACAGAGGAATTGCGCAGCCAATTAGATCAGGGGATGATTAGGCGGCAGATCGAAAGAGCCAGGTTGGGACTTTAGCCATGACAGCGGGGAACCCCCTACTCTTATCGAAGAGTGTCATAGGATCTTTAATGACCACAGTGAGTCAGGACCTCGGTTTTAACGTCTCATCCGAAAGACGGACGTCTCATCCGAAAGACATAGTTGGGATGGGGGCAACAAAACACTGGAAAAATCATATGATGTTTTTAAAGTGCACCTGGTGGAATATCCAACAGCTAATTAGATTAACTGGCAATCTGTCAGTAACACGATTGGGTATAAAACGTCTTTCAGAACCTAACATGAAGAGGACTCTATTTGGTGATTGCCAATTCCCAACCAAGATGAAGGATGAAAGAATTCCAGAGAATATGCCTCCATTAATGAAGCTGAAGTTCACAATGCAAGTTGCACAAAACACCATTTACCACTAACTGGAGAAGAGTCAAGCTGAAATATTTTACATGCAAGTAGGGGATGAATCGGGGAATTGTCAGACTATCAATTATGCCACCACTTTTATATTTTATTTATGCCATCTGGCAGCACACCGGAAGCAGCTGGTCAGCGTCAGCAGCCCAAGCATTGCCTATTACACCTGTGCTGAACTCTCTCCTCCACTCTGAGGTTTCATCCCTGCTGTTCCTCGTTATTTGTTGGTAAGCTGTGCACCTATAAAGTAATTAACATCAGCTATCACGAAGCTACCATAAAATAATTTCGGCTGAAATTCCTTTGCCTATCGTTTGTTCAGGTATCCATGTTAAGTTTGAATGTTAGCTGGCTAGCTCTCTAGCTACTTAGCAAGTGGGGTTGCAAATGAATAGGGCTACAAGACACGTTAGCCAGCAATCCCTGCAGCAGGATGGGACTGGAATGATTTATTTCGCTTGCAAAGTTCGCTGGTTAACTCTTTCCAACTTGGATAACACTTGGAATGTATTTGTGTATGTTATGTAAAGCAATTTTAGTAATCCAAAAATAGCAGCTGTAAAAATTAACTAGAAGGCTATGATTAGGTTTAATAAATATATAATTAGTGCGTATGGTTGCTTAGTGATAGCTGATGGTAATTAATGGATAGATATGCTGCTTGTCAGAAAATGACAAGGGACATTGGGGACGAAACCCAGAGAATCTCTTTACATTCTTAGTATGTTGCTAAGTGTAGTGAGTTGGAGTATCCCCGTTCTTCACTACTGACGTTCCAGCTGTTTCTAATGATTGACCCTTTATTTCTAACTAATGGCAGTGGCTGGGTGCGGGCATAAAGACCTGTCCTTCCTATTTCCGGAAAAGGATTTTCATCTGGCGTGATCTTGCTTTTGTTCTCTTCCTTGCTTCTTCGTAAATGTTAATTCTTTGTCGCTCTTTGTACCCTGTGTCTTCAATTCTAATTCTTTGACGGTGAGTCTGCGTGTAATTGGAGTTTTTTTGTAGTAAGCGAGAGTGATTAGTATAATTTTTAGCTCACCTGCCGACGGAGTCAGATGACCTTATGTCATGGCCTGTTTGTCCGTCGTTCGTCGTCATTCGTCGCCGTTCGTTGTCGTCGTCGTCGTTCGTCGTCTGTAAACATCTTCTCCTCCGAAACCACTGGGCCTATGAAGCTGAAACTTGACAGGTACCTTCCTACCCATGAGGACAACAAAGTTTGTTCAAGGCGTTCCGATCCGATTTCAAAAATCGCAAAATTGGCCATCTGAAAGCTATTTATGCACATATTCAGCTGAAATTTGCTATGTACTTAGTACTTGGCAAGATACATCACATATCATACGGCTTTTTCCGTATTTCGAATTTTGACCTTGCTTTGACCTTCAACTTAATACAACCCGTGAGTTACATTGAAATCTTTCAAAATCATCATCTCCGAAACTGCTTGGCCAATGGAGGTGAAACCTGACAGGTACCTCCCTGCCTATGAGGACACTAAGTTTTGTTCAAGGCGTTTCGATCCGATTTCAAACATTTGAATATATTTGAGATCACATAATTGGCCATCTGAAAGCCATTTATGCACATGCTTGTGTCTAATACATTCAACCTTAGACACATCCAGTGGAAACAGCTTGCCATTAATAAATATATGGGCACTTTTCCTTGTTGTGCAATTGTGCAGATTTCAACTGACCTACCTTCGAAATTGTTGCTCTTAGTGTATATGAATTAGGAAATACCATGTAAATAGTTTCTCAATTTGCTAATTACATGAGAGAGATTACAGTAATGACAATATTACAAATATTACGTTATATTGTCTGCTTGTACTTCATGGTGTACTAAAGTCGAAGTAACTATTGTTGATGTCTTCTCATGATTCTGTGCATGATACACTGAATGCCAGAGAAATGAGTACTGATGCTAATTTCTTCGAATAATTTTTTTTATTGATGTTTTAGCTTTTGTGTTGTAATGGATGAGCTGCTGCTTAAGAGAAACCAACTGTGTCAGCATCTACTGATGCTACAAACAACCACTTGGTGTCAATTTACATTGTGATAAGTGTGAAACTAGTTTGAGTTAAACTGCTTCTTACACACCCTACTAGTTTGAGTTAAACTGCTTCTTACACACCCTTCTAGTTTGAGTTAAACTGCTTCTTACACACCCTTGAGTGGTCAGGTGAGCTACCGGGCCCGTGGCACTATTTTTGTTTTTTAGTTGAGTCCTTCGTGTTTCCTGCTTATGGACAGCATTCAGGACAGATTGCCCAGCGCCGGTATGTTTGAGGTTGGGATACTTTCGTTTTATATATATATATATATATATATATATATACTGTGGTTTACTTACATTGTGAACGTCAGCTTAACGGAGCTGTATTCCCTGGAAGTCTTCCGTCCTCCATCTTGGCTGGGAATTGGCAATCACCAAATAGAAGATGGTGAATAACAATTTATGAATAGTGTTTCTCAATGCAAAATTGCAATCAGGGGATTTCATCCTTTATAGGTCATATCATTAAAATATTTAGAGAATCCAGTGAAAGGGACAAGGCCAAAAATTTGTCTTGAATAGTTGTCATCTTCAGGCCCTCAGGCAGCACTGCATTAAAACCAGGCAGAATTCTGTAGTTGAACTCAATGCATTAAATCAGGAACACTTATATATACCATTGTCTGTGAACACAGTTTGTTGTTGCATCCACAAGTGCAAGTTAAAGCTCTGTGGAGCTTTGTGGAAAGATAAAATCATATATAAACAAGATCCAGAAACGCTGTCGCCTTTTGTGGTCCTGAGCTTATTTGAGATTAACTGAGGCAAGGTGGAAAACCTTTCTGTGGTCTGATCAATCAGAATGTGAAATTCTTTTTGGAAATCATGGACACCATATCATTCTGGCTGAATAGAGGAAGGACCATTTAACTTGTTATCAGTGCACAGTTCAAAAACCAGCATCCATGATAGTATGAATGTGCATTATAGCACATGGCATGGGTAACTTGCACATCCGTGAAGACAGCAATGATGCTGAACGATACATACAGGTTTTGGCGTAACATACAGTCATGAGAAAAAGGAAGTACACACTCTTTCAGTTCTATGCTTTTACACATCAGGACATAATAAAAAATCAGCTGGTCCTAATCAGGTTCTAAGATTATGTAAATATGAAACTTGACAGGTACCTTCCTACCCATGAGGACAACAAAGTTTGTCCAAGGCGTTCCGATCCGATTTCAAAAATCGCAAAATTGGCCATCTGAAAGCTATTTCAGAATGAAGAAGAATGAATGCTAAGAATGAAGCAACACCAAATTTATGCAGTCTTGGGGTTTCTGTTTTTACTTTGGTGTTCAAACCTAATTGGTTTTTCACAAGAAGCTGCCCAGTATGTGCAGCAGCATCCTTTGGTTCACTTCCTTTCCTTGGCTCGCTGGATAGTCTGTTTGCGTTTCCCACTGTATGCGAACCGCACCAGGGCTGACTTGCAGGCGAACCGAGACCTACGTTTTCAGGCGGACCAGAGCTTGTTTCTTTGGTCTGCATCAGAGTTCTGATAAGCTTTCACACCTCCCCAAATGAAGCGGACTATCCGAGGAGACAGACTCTGGCCCGTTGACAGTGGCGTGAGAGAGCCCGTGTCTCGTTTGGAAGGGCTGCCAGGAGAAAACCTCTTCTCTCTGAAAAGAACATGGCAGCAGGACTTAAGCTGGATACAATCTCCACAAAAACAGAGAAATGTTTTCTTGTTCTCGAGGCTGCAAGAACAAGAACAAAGTTCGTTTTGACCGGAACATTTCATACTTCACGAGAAACTCAAGTGTAGAACTCCTGGTAAGTCCTCATAGGGCTACGCCCACTCCATCATTCGGACCAATCACCAGCAGTTCTCGGACACCATGGACGAAAAAAGTTCTGCCCAGATGATGTGTCGAGAACAAGCTGCAAGAACTCCGAAACCCGGGCTGCGAGAACAAAATGACGTCATTTTGTTCATGCAGCCTCGAGAACAAGAACAAATTTCTGTGTTCTAGTGGAGTATGTATCAGCTTTGAGGTTCGCACAGTTGCATCTGAATAAACCAAAAGCCATCTGGAACAATGTTCTTTGGACTGACAAAGTGGAGTTCTTTGGCCATCGTGCACAGTGCCACGTATGGCGCTAAAATGATCTGTCCAGCGTGATGGTGACTGGGTCATGATTTGGACTTGGTTTGCTGCCTCAGGACCTGGGCACCTTGCTGTCATTGAGTCGACCATGAACTACTCTGTGTACCAAAGTATTCTACAGTCAAATGTGAAACCATCTGTATGACAGCAAAATTTGGGTCATGCAACAGGACAATGATCTCAAGCACACCAGCGAATCTACGACAGAGTGGCTGGAAAATTTTAAAAAATCAAGGTGTTGCAGAGGCCAAGACGAGGTCCAGACCTCAACCCAATTGAAATGCTGTGGCTGGGCCTTAAGAGAGCTATGCATAAACAAATGCCCTCAAATATCAATGTACTGGAGCAATATTGTGAAGAGTGGGCCTAATTCCTCCGCCACAATGTGAAAGACTTAAATTCATAAAGAAAATGATTAGTTCAAGTTATTGCTGCTAAAGGTGGTTTTACAAGCTATTTAATCATGGGGTATACTTAGTTTTTCACAGACCTCATTTTGGCTGAACTTTGATTTCATAAATGGCACAGTGGAATCTGTTGTGTGTTGTTTTACACCTGAGGTTAGATTTACCTAATGTTAGGACCTGACAAGGAACAGATGATTTTTAATGTCCTGATACATAAAACTAGAACTAAAAGAGGGTGTACTTTCTTTTTTAATGATTATATACTGCCATCCAGATGTCTTTTTCAGGTAAGACCTTGATTATTTCAACAAGACAATGCCAACCACTGCACTCTGTTGGCAGCGCATCAATATGACTCCATATTAAAAGAGTCTGGGTGATAAACTAACCCGCCTCCAGTCCAGACCTGTCACTCAATGGAAATATTTGGTGCATTATGAAGCAAAACTAAGACAAGGGAGCCTGTAAAGTGTTGAGCAGATTAAATCCTGTATCAAGCAAGAATCGGAAAACATTCTGCTTTCAAAACTACAGCAGTTGGTCTCCTCAGTTCTCAAAAGCTTAAGTGTGTTGTTGAAAAAAGGTGATACAACACAGTGGTAAACATGCCCATTTACAAACTTTTTTGAAGAATGTTGCTGGCAAAAAATTCACAATGAGCATATATTTCTTCAAAAAACAAAAAAATTTCTCTGTTCCAATATCTGATCTACTGTTTTTGCATGATTTTTTTTAAATCATTTTCAATTAGATACTGAGTTTACATAGTTTGAAAATCATTGCATTCTGTTCTTATTTACATTTTACACAGCATCCCAAATTTTTTTAGAAATGGGGTGGCATGAAAATGTACTCAGGTGCTATCACATCTCTTTCTCACACACATAATTCGATAAATATTACAAGAATGATAATTCATTTCATTAATGTTTCTGGTGTGCAGACAGCTGTCGCTTCTCACTGGATCCAAACTCGGCGCATAAAGGCCTGTCTTTCTCTGAAGGGAACAGGACAGTGACACACATTCCGGGGAAAGAGGAGCCGTATCCTGATCATCCAGAGAGATTTAAGCTCTGGCCCCAGATTGTGTCCAGAGAGAGTGTGTGTGATCGCAGTTACTGGGAGGCTGAGTGGAGCGTGCGTAAAGAATGGGGGAGGGGTTCCACTGCAGTGACGGATGAAGGTATCAACAGGAAGGGAGCCGGCTCTGAGTGGATGTTCGGACACAACAAAAACTCCTGGAGTTTGGAGCACGATAAACAAAGCCTGTCCGTCTGCCACAATGGGAGCCAAATATGCTTACCTGCCCAACCCTCCCCCAACTACACAGCAACAATGTGTGAAGATCTCGGTGGCAGAGGAGTTTGTGTGAACCGGGTAGGAGTGTGTGTAGATCGCGTGACCAAGACTCTGTCCTTCTACAGCGTGTCGGACTCTGACACACTGACCCTCCTGCACAGATTCCGCATAAACGTCACTCAACACTCACCCCTCTGGGCTGGCTTCAGAGTGTTTGACTCTTCTGTGTGCTTCTCCCAACTGGATTAGAGTCATACACTCACTCACTCACTCACTCACACACACACACACACACACACACACACACACACACACACACACACACACACACACACACAGACATACGCGCCCACAGTGGTGGTCCTAGCTAGTTTGGCTCCCTGGGCAGATCAATGGGGTACCCCCCCAGCAAAATTTTGGGGGTTACACGGATTTCGACGGCCTTTAAAGTCATGTTATGGTTATCTTAAACCTGAAAAGTAGCCTAATACATTGCATTTATCATCCTAATGTTTGCATTGTGAACAGTTTTTACTTTGAAATTGATCGTTTTTTTTCCCACTAAATATTTTCAGATAAAGTACATTTATGTAATTTTACACACAGAGATTTGCATCACAAAATGCATTTATTACAAATAAATAAAATACCAAATAAATAAATGCCCCTGAATTTGCATTGAAATATAGTAAGAGTCAAAAAGCGTTTAGGATATATAGGACTCAAATCAACCAACCTATACAAAAACGGTTCTATAAATTGGGGATAGAAAGTAGCTCAATTCATTGCAAACTGGTGGGGGGGTCCTTGCTATTGGTTGGTTGAGAATCACTGCTAGAGTTTGAGAATCACAGATGCCGCAGGAGTTTAAGGTTTGACTTGAGAACAAACAAACAAACACAGGCTACAGCAAGACTTTGACGTTTGCTCAGCTAGCAGTGGTTTAACTCGGGTAACATTAGTCTCAGTTAATAACATTGTATAAATAAAAACCTAACGTCACCTTTATCTTTTTCCTGTTTTTCCTCCTCTTCTTTCTTCTTTTTTCTGTACTGGAATCCTGACAGCTTTATTCTTTTTCTTTTTGACATGATGCTGCTTGTGTAACACAACTACTTGTTTGTTTATGTTTTACGGCGCTAATGACGCGAGCGCAGGCGCCGCCAGGCAGGCTAAAGGCTGATTGGTTGACCATTACACGCACGTGCCGCGTGTGACACGCGATACACCGGTGTGCTGCTCCTGCTGCTCCTGTGGGGGTGAGCGTGGCGAACATAACGTGGAGAGACTGCCTGGTTGATCTCATGTTTTTGGGGCGGCAGCGGCTGCACCATTTACAGGCAAGGGGGTACTTTTTTTTTTGTGTTTCGGGCTCGCCTACATTTTTTTTTTTTTCTCATCGCTCCTCCAAAGTGCCGCCCCCAGTAACGTGCCGCCCGGTGCCAGTGCCCTGCTCGCACCCCCCTTTGACCGCCACTGCGCGCCCACACATACAGACTTTCACACTCATAGGCACTCTGATTAATATAACTGCATATCACACTCAAACTTACCAACACATACATTTACTGGCACACACACTTACACACCAGCACACAATCTCACTAAAACCACTTCTCACCTATGCCAGACAGCTACCTGCTGAATTGTTGCTGGGAAATATACACTTGTACTGTCAACCAAAGAAAGGGTACAAATTGTTTGTGTTGATGTGAATTATAACACTTAAAAAGTAGACTGTAATCAGTAAAAATCTGCGTCAGGAGGCCAGACTGAAAGAAGTCGGACATCATAACGTGTCCTCAGTATTATAAGGTTCTATCACTTATACTTCTGGGGAAGATAGAACCTTACTAAGGACACACTAAAGCCCAGTTCAGGGCGACTACGCCAGCTCTGAAACTTCTCTGCAACCCCTCCACTTTCTGTCTGAATGGTGCACGGCATCGAAAAGGGGTACTATAGTTAGCTGGCCCTAAAAAAACCTCCTGATGTGTTTCAGCACCGGCTAAAAAGAGAAGCTGATACGGTGTTTGAGTGGGTTAAGCCACCGCTACTACTCGTAGCGCAGTGATTCATACACAATAGGTCAGAATTTACCGACTTTGCGCCGAAAATGTAGTTCACCCTAATTGTCCAGGTGCAGTGGCTTCTTAGTGTGAAAAATTTAATTAATTTTACAACCTTTTTTATGGTTAACTCTTCAGTTTTCTTGTAAACACATTTCGTGCTAATGTAAATAATGCATTATTCTCACCTATTGTGGTGTTCGTTTTGGAGCAACAGCGTTGGAAATAGTACCATATTTAGCCTCCATCAATATTGAATAAAATCAGAACCTTTTCAGCTTATCATAACATTTGGGTACCGAATCATTCAGGTGCGAAAAAACATCAGGCTTACATCCAGTCAAGAAATTATAGAGTTTAATTTGTTGTGCTGCAGTACGTGGTAATGGCGTATAACGGCAGCAGCTGTGATACTGATGACACACCTGCAAAATTTTTTTCGTTACCAAGTCAAGAATATAAATCAGTTGAAAACCAATTGGAACATCAAAGGGTCAGGGTTAAGGTTAAGTGTTCTATGAACCCATCATAGTGCATGTCACAACGTTGTACAGTCATTAATATTCATTTTCAACCCGTTCCGGTATCGCAAGACGAGCAGAGTTCCGAAAGTATCCGCCGCTATGGCAGCGACTCCGCCTTTCTGGTCTCTGTGTGAATGGTTTTAGACACCAAAAAGGTGCAGCTGCTATGCCTATTTTTCGCTGTCTGAAAGGGGTTTCCTGAGTGATTCAAGATGTCTGAACTGCCTCAGATGCACTTTTTCTGTCTGAATAGGGCTGCCAAAAAATTGCAATTGGTGCTACTCCACTTTTTTAAAAATTATTCTCAGTGAATATTAAATATAAACATAGCTGAAAAAATTGTCAGGTGATTTATTTTTGTAAATCTGTTTAAAATGCTCTATGAAAATCACAGGACTTTAAAACCAAGAAATATGATGTTTTAATGTTAAATCGAAACATCGTCAGTTATTGTGACACAAACCAATCTTGGCAAGAAATATAACCACTTAAGTCCCAATATGTTCAAGTCACATGAGGATTCTGCATGCCTCTGGTCTAGCAGTGGTCTACTCCAGGTCTGGCAGGTGTCATTAAATGAAGGATCAGGAGTATGAGGAGGAACACGGGGGGGGGGGGGGGGGGGTCTCCTCCTTTTCTCTCCCTCTGTCTCACCGTCAGTATCTGTATCGCCGAAGATGAGCCTGAAAAACTAAAAAATTTACCACAATAATTTTTTTTTGATAATTGCAGCATATTACTGCAGTAACACAAATATAGGGTTTGGAGTACAAAGTAGGCCATGTAGACCTTTGACTTTGGCTCATGAAAAATGGGAGCAATGCGTTTATATTTTTATTTTGCGTTTATATTGAATATTCAATGTGTGTGTTGTGAAATATCAAACCTTGGCTTGATTTATCTTTTCCTTATCACTTCTCTATCATCAACTGATTGTAAGTCAGAAGTACTAAATGTACTTTAAGTGAGGCCCTCAGTTTTTCCCTTGCCTTAAGATGATCACCTGATCAGAATTCACATCGAATTTAGTTAGTCCACTTCAGAAAACTCACATACAAAAAATGACTGTGTACATGCATGAAACTTTTTACTGTTGTAAAGGATGTGTAAAAGGGCAATCATAATGCAAATGGCTTTGATTGGCCCAGTAGTGTCACTATAGAGAGGTACAGAAAATTTGATTCCAACTGGCCAATATGTGGCGCCATAGTAAGAAAAACAATGCAAAACTGTGTATTTGTTTTCAACCACTTGACTTAATGGTTCTAATTTTGCATATTGCATCTCTGTATGAGGATCAAATGGTCTTTCCAATGGGCAAATAAAATCTTAAAATATCTGGCTATGATTTGTCAATAAAGTAACAGCTGCTATTTCAAAGATATGGTAATGACTAAAAAACCTGACATTTGCAGGGCAAAGTATACTATGCACAGTTATGCTCCATGCACTGTAAATTTTTGAAAGAATTTGCACCATTTGTGTCCTCATTGCTTCAAAACTGATGACTGTTGCATCGACCCCATAGTTACCGCCTGAGGTCATTTTTGTTTTTGTTTCTTTTCCTTCTCAAATTTTGAAAGGTGTCTTAATTGTCCCAATGTTTGACCCAAGCATAAAACATAACGCGTTGCTGAATACCCCTCAGCCCGGACAAGATTTCTGGCCTCATGGTCATAGCTTAGGTCAAAGGTGAAATCCAGCAAAAAAACGTGACCTGGCACATCCATGTCTCACAGTGAGTTACCATACCAAATTTGGTGAAGCAGCGATCAGTAGTTGCTGAGTACTGACCCAGACAAGATTTCCTGCCTCAAGGTCACAGCGCTAAGGTCAAAGGTCAAATCCAGCAAAAAATATGACCTTGCACATCTATGTGTCACAGTAAGTTACCATACCAAATTTGGTGAAGTTGCGATCAGTAGTTGCTGAGTACTGACCCCCACAAGATTTCCTGCCTGAAGGTCACAGCACAAAGGTGAAAAGGTGAAATCCAGCAAAAAATGAAACAGTGAGTTACCATGCCAAATTTGGTGAAGCTGCAATAATTACTTAACTTGGACAAAATTTCCAGGGTCAAGGTCACAGAGCTAAGGTCAAAGGTCAAATCCAGAAAAAATCCTGACGCACCTCTTTGGGTCATAGTGAGTGACCATACCAAATTTGGTGAAGCTGTGAGAATTATTTGCCGAGTACTGACCCAGACAAGATTTCCAGGCTCATAGTCAGCGCTAAGGTCAAAGGTCAAATCCAGCAAAAAACCTGACAGTGCACATCTATGGGTCATAATGAGTTATCATACCAAATTTGGTGAAGCTGTAATAATTAGTTGCTGAGCACTGAGCCAGACAAGATTTCCAGGGTCAAGGTCACAGCGCTAAGGTGAAAGGTCAAATCCAGCGAAAAACCTGACATTGCACATCTATGGGTCATAGTGAGTTGCCATAAAAAATTTGGTGAAGCTGCGATCATTAGTTGCTGAGTACTGGCCTGGACAAAATCATGGACGGACGACAGACAGACACGCAGGTGACGACAATACCCCCGTGGGCAGAGTTGGCCAAGGGGTAAAAACTACCATTTGTGAGCTTACATAACAGGCCTGCCAACCTTGAAGAAAATTTATGAGTACCACCTGACCCGACAACGCCCAACCCACCCCAAACCCATCACCTCCCCACCCGATTGGCACAAGTACTGCCAAATAAAATTGCATAGAGGAACAATTTACTTCAAGCAGCCAGCGGATTTATCATCAGAACTGTAGTAAAAATGAATTTGAAATGTAGTGCTTTGCTTTTCTTAGTTACAAGGACAGTAACTGCATAATCCATTGTCTAAAATAACTGAAAATGTTGCCAGAAATGCAATTCAACAGAGGACATTCATTACAAATAAATAAAACATTATACAACTGTGCAAAAATGTAACCAGAAACAAAAGTAAACTGAGGACATTCACAGTAAATAAAAAAATCTAAAAATGTAACAAATAGGCAAAAATACAAAAACAAATAAAATTTGCCATGCATTAAACACTTGCTTTGTTTAACTTTCCAACATTCTCATCTTATGGCCCTTTTCCACTACGCAGAACCGGCTCTACTCGACTCCCCTTTTCTGCTTTTCCATTAGGAAAAAGTACCAAGTACTAGGTACCTAGTACCACCTTTTTTGGTACCTGCTCTCCTGGGTTTCCAAAAAAATCTGACAGGGTACTAGGTACTAAAATGTGACGTGACGGGATTGGTCAGAGTGGATCGTCACTGCGAGAGATGACTCCGTAGTCGACCTCTGGACGTCTCATTCAAGTTAGATTGATGAGTTTTAAGATTAGCATAGTGATTAGAATCAACGAATTATATTGTTTTAGGCAACTTGTTCGATACACTGTGCGTTGCCTTCCCTTTCAAACATGGTTTTGCTGGTTCATCAAAGCTACATTCATGAAATGTGTTTCTCTTTGCCTGTGACCCCGTTCGTGGCGAAATTTAGCGACGGTATTGAGTCCAGTCATGTTCCCCTTACTAATTCCCCTTGAGAATGTTGTTATCTAGCCTCGTTTTAATAAGATCTTGCAGAAAAATAACTTGACGGGTGTTGACGAATCATTTTTCTCTGATAGTTATCACAAATGAGATGACGCACCACAATTAATTTTAATGGTCTGCCATGTCCTGCGATTTGAAACGAGGAACTCTGTTCTGCAATTTATTTACCCAAGGAAGTCCCGTTGAGATCTCTTTTTCATGGGAGCCCTGGGGGTTGAGGTGGGGAGGGAGAGGGCAATTTGCACAGCCAATTACATCAGGCGATGATTAGGTGGCAGGTTGAAAGAGCCAGGTTGGGACTTTAGCTATGACATGGGGAGCCTCTTTTGTTATAAGATTTCTAGTGACCACAGTGAGTCACGAGTGACGGCATCTCGTTCAGTATTGAACCTTTATATAACCAGGCAGGACAGATTAAGAACAAGTTCTTATTTACAACTGCGGCCTGGCAAAGGCAGAGCCTCTTGAGGGAAAGGGGAGAAGGATTATATATAATAAAAAAAAACCAAGCAAACAGTTTAAACACTACACTAGGTAAACATAATAACAAAAACATATTCAAAGACACAGCTAAACAACACACGCAAAGACATCAAGCAGCAAGAAAAAGACGGTTATTATTCTGGGTTACAGGAGCATGCATCTTTAAAAAGGTCTATGATCAAGGCCTTAAAGGTCACCTTAGAGATAAAAGAGTCCAGCTTGATAGTGTTTTGTAACTCATTCCAATCTCTGGCTGCTGCAGACTGAAAGGACCAAGAACCTAATGCAGAGTTAGTTTTTGGGACTGACAACACAATCAAATTTGCAGAGCGAGTGTTGTATGTGGAAGATGCGAGGCGCAATAGTTTACACAAGTAAGGGGGGGGGGGTACAACCCAAGGAGAGTTTTGTATATTAGCATGAACCAGCGAATTTAGCGGCAAGCGTGTAATGATGGCCAATTAAGAGAAGAGTATTGAGCATCGGTGTGTTCTGAAGGGAGCATTTGTAATAAATCGGATGGCAGAGTGGTAAAGGACATTGAGTTTTTGAAGCATGCCCTTGCATGCAGATCTGTAAATGACATCGCCGTAGTCGAACATGGGAAGGATGGTCATTTGAACTAGAGTTAGTTTAGCTGAATAAGTGTAAGTGAAAGAGGAGCGTAATCTATAAAGAAAGCCAATTTTTGATTTAACTTCATACTGTAATTTGTCAATGTGATTAGAAAAGGACAGAGTGCTGTCTAGCCAGATTCCCAAATATTTATATTCCTTAACCTGGTCTAGAGGTGTCCCATCAAGGGTGGAGATATTTGGGATATTTGAGGGCACACAGCCCTTCTTACTAAACCACATGACTTTGGTCTTGGAGGTGTTTAATTGTAAATGTAAACTGAAAAGGGCCTGCTGGAGTCTACTGAAGCTAAACTGAAGTTGTTGACAAACTATATCTGGGGAGGGGCCTACAGAGTAGAGAACTGTGTCATCAGCGTAAAGATGGATACATGACTCGACTACAAAATTAGTTATGTTATTAATGCAAATAGAAAAAAGGGTGGGGCCAAGAATCGATCTCTGTGGAACACCGCTAGTGACAGGGAGGGGCTGAGAGATAAATTGGTCTGATTTCACACTCTGCACTCTATCCATAAGATAGTTGGTGAACAAAGCCAGAGATTTGCCAGAAACACCAATACTGCCAAGCCGGTCAATAAGACAAGTGTGATTTACCGTATCGAAAGCCTTGGCTAAATCATTAAAAATTGCAGCACAATGCATCTTTGAGTCAAAAGCAGAAGTGATGTCATTTAGGACTTTGAGGGTTGCAGTTGTACTACCATAGCCGATCTAAAACCTGATTGGGCACAAGATAAAATGTTGTGGGCTTCCAAGTAATCAGTAAGCTGACCATTTAAAAGCCTTTCCAACACCTTAGACAGACATGGCAGAATAGAAATAGGCCGATAACGGTTTGGATCAGCCTTATCACCACCCTTAAAAAGAGGATGCATTACAGCAGATTTCCAGGCACAAGGGATTTCAGCTGTTTGTAGGGACAAGGTAAAAATATCTGTGATGGGAGCTGCAATGATGGGAGCGGCAATTTTGAAAAGGAAAGGATCAAGCTGATCAGACCCTGCTGGTTTTTTCGGGTCCAGCCTAAGCAATTCATCCTGGACCACATACTCTGAAACTGCCCGCAGGATGAAGCTATGGGCGGGGGGGAAATTGGTGTGTGCTGGGAGGGAAGTGGGGGGTGGGGCAAGTGAGCAGGCTGTGGGATCTGCAGGCTGTTACACAGCATTCGCCAATTCAAAAGTAAAACCTGAGTTTATAAAGTGTTTATTTAAAAGGTTAACCGTACGCCCCCTCTCTGAAACCAAGACGTTGTCAACATTAAGTGACAGTGGCAGATTGCAATATGGTTTATTTTCCAGGTCTTTCACTATTTTCCAGAATCTTTTTGGATTAGACCTGCAATGAGAGAACTGCTCTTTAAAATAATCAGATTTAGCATTGCGAACAGCTTGCAAGGACTTCTTTCTGATTTTCCTAAAAGCTAGGATATCCGCCCGAGACCTAGAGAACCATGCTTTGCGCCAGGCAGTATTTTTTTTGCTGGAGGAGCAAAGTAAGCTCATGGTTAAACCAGGGGCTATGGCAACCCTTTATTCTAAGCCTTTTAACAGGGGCCTGCTTATTCGCAACAGCATTGAAGAGCTCACATACAGATTCCAGGCCTCATCTACAGTGGGGATCAGGCTGATTCTAGACTAGTTCACGACTGCCAGGTCATATAAAAAGGACTGAAATTTCTAAAAATGCGTTTTAAGATAATCCGAGCCGGCTGCTTGACTGAGCAGCCTTTTTGGATACATGCAATAAAACAGTGATCACTGATATCTGCACAGAACACTCCAGAATGGTATCTATAAGGGGAGTTTGTGAGGATGACATCGATCAAAGTTACCTCCTCTGGCGTTTTGGTATCATACCTAGTAGGAGAAGAAATAATCTGATGTAGATTTAGAGCATCAAACTGTTGGATAATTTTGTCAAGTGGTTTAATCATGTCCCAATTAAGATCTCCAAGGAGTACAAATTCAGCCCTAGTAAAAGGGGCCAGAGCACTGCTAAGGGCCAATAAAGTGCAGGCTGGAGCTGATGGGGGGCGATAGCAGCCAGCCACTGTCAAGATGAAATTGCTAGAAAACTCAATATTAAGAATGAGCAGATCAAATTGCTTTGGGGTTGATTTGGCTAATGCAATTGAGCACTTGAGGTGTTCACTAATGTAAATTGCCACACCTCTACCTTTGGAAGACCTGTCCTGTCTAAACAGATTATAACCAGGTAGATGTAACTCAGGGTAGGAGGTGGACTTTTTCAGCCAGGTCTCTGTGGCTACCAAAACCTCAGGATTTGAGCTTTCAACCCAGACTTTCACATTTGTCATTTTCAATATGAGGCTTTTTGCATTTATGTGTAGGAAACCCAGGCACTTTCCAGCACAAAAATCGTCAAAAGATAAGTCATTTAAGGCCGAATAAGAGGGAGAAAGACTGACATCTGCAACAGGGCCAGGATTAACATGCACATTACCCAATATCATAAGCAGTAAAATAACTAAAGCACGGCATAAAGATTTTAAAACACTACATGGTCATTTCCTGACCACTGATTTTTGCACATCAGAAGGCAACTCAATAGAGTCTGCCAGTAGTCCCTGTCACTGTACTGGGGCACTGGGGATTACACCACCAGAGGGAAGATCACAGCCTACTTGCCACCAATTCCTTGGTTTTCCCAGGTGGTCTCTCATCCAAGTACTAACCAGGCCCACCCCTGCTTAGCTTTAACCAAACAGCTGGAGCAGATCGACTTGTGGTATGAATGCAGGCAAATGGACATTTAATTATCCCATACTTTAACAATTCGGTTGTTTTGCCGTGAAACTCTGTGTGAAATATACATTCGCTCTCCATGCTCTCCATGCTCCATGCTCTCCATTATGGATTTCACTGCTTTGCGTTGTTAGGTGGTACGCAATTTTACATGCAACTGATTCGGACACAACAATGTCAAACAGAAAATACAATTCAATTCAGAAAGTACAATACCATCACTATAACATGGTGATGGTAGTGCGCGTCCCCTGATTTGAACAAAAAAAACATAATTGACGGAATAAATGTAAAATGTAGCCCATTATTTTGAGCCTGTGAGATCGCATGGGGGAGAGAAGCCGTGTCTTCAATTGCCATTTGATTATTCTTGAATTGGAAAACGTGTTAATAAAGGAAAACCATCAAGAATTAGCCAAGACTAATTGTTGTCAATAAAGGGATGGATATTTTCCCCCGAATTTTCAAGTCTAGTGCCAGCCCTGACCCGGCTTTACGAGTTATCTCGTAGTTGCCAGTCTTAATTAAAGACAAACCGGAAAATAAGTTTGCACATAATTATTATAGGAAGACAAATTAATTACGAGCGTATGCACATTCACTCGTTTCACCAACTTTTCTTTGTTTTGCGGTCACTTTGACTGAGTAACCGTGAAAGTACATTAACTAATTAGCTAACTTGCTTTTCTTTTGTTGCTCAGTATATTTTAGCCATTTTTATTTTAATTGATGAATGGCCATAATATGTAGCAACTTGATTGCCACTCTTCATTATGTAGCGTGGCAAAATGTACAGTAAGCTAAGGCCGCTGTTGTGACATCCTAGAACCATGTAGGGGAGCGCCGGTGCGAAAGTAACTCTGGACGAAAGTAATACGGTGATTTACTCACCGCCATCCGCACTTCGATGGGTCATACTAGGTCAGCATGTGCAGCATGTGCAGCTCGCGCCCCTCTCCAGACTTGCGGCACGAGACCGAGAAGACTGTTTTCCACAGCGGTGAGTAAATTCAGACGAATGCTAAACTTTTTTGATTTAAAAATTGTCTTTAGCGCTCCATGTGTCATATTTATGATGAAATGATAGGTGATTTAGTTCCGTAACATATGGTGAAGTCTGAAATGTCAGACTTTTTCCACTTTGGAAGTAATCCTCTTTCAAATGTCAGGAGTCACTGTCGGGACTGAAGTAGCAACGGTTACGTTCGTCCCTCTCTGCTAATGCGGCCCCATTTTGTGTTTAAAAGCTCAGTAAAAATGTGTTTTATGTTTTACCGACAGAAAATGCCAGGAGTTAGGGTCAGAACTACCCAGAGAGGAACAGTTGACCCGGAGGTTTATGCAAAGGCCTTTTTGATGTCCGAAGAGGCGATAATATAAGGAGGGTGGCAGTAGTGCATGGCGTTTGTCATGTCACCCTGTTCAGGAACTGCAAGTGGGCAGCAGACCAGGGCCCCAGGGTACTGGGCTCACAACAAAGTCTTCACAGAAGAACAGGAGAAGAGACTGCAGGCATATATCAAGAGAGCAGCCGATATATATTTTGGCCTGAGTCCTAAAGAGGTGTGAGTAACACCACAGACAGAGCTACACAACTACCGCCATATAGCAAGCATCTCCGCTCCGGATCTGCCCCGGCTCTGAGCCGGATCAGCTGGAGCCGGGGCAGATCTGGAGCCGAGGTGCTTGCTATCTGGGAATTAACCTCTTTTTATGGTTTTTTTTAGGTGCAAAAGTTTGCATTTGAGCTGGCCGAAAATATTGGCCTCAAAACGCCATGCTCATGGAAGAAAAACCAGATGGCAGGGAAGGATTGGCTGATCTCCTTCCTCAAGTGCAGCAAAACCCTGTCCATCCATCGACCTCAAGCCACCAGCATGTCCCGTTCCACCAGTTTCAACAAGACGAACGTGACCACGTTTTTTAACAACCTAAAGACTGTCCTCACCTGCTATAATCCAGAAAAGGTTCACCCATAACCAAAGGCTGGCTGGAGGAAAGAAAATAGTTGGAGTGGCAGAAAGAGGTGAGCATAGTGTCATTTTTAACTCGTCTTGATTCTCTTGCTTGTATAAAAACAAGCTGATTCTGACTATAATCTGACTATAATGTTGCAGGTCAACAGCAGTACTGACCGACACCCCAGTGAAAGCTGCTTTGGAGGAGGAGAGTCAGCAGAGGGGCCAGAGAAAACAGTCTTCAAAATTCCCAAAGAAAACGAGGCTTAGTGGACACACTGCAACCACAGTTTCTCAGGGCAATGATGAGGAATGTCTTGTTTGTGGGGAGACATTTGCCTCATCTTTGCCTGGAGAAGTGTGGCTGTGATGCATCTTTTGTCTGCTGTGGGCGCATGAGGCATGCACTGAGGGTGCCCCTCATTATACCTGTCACAACTGTGATGAGTAATTTTATCCCACATAGCAAGCTCCTCTGCTCCAGATCTTCCCCGGTTCTGAGCCAGATCAGCTGGAGCTGGGGTAGATCCGGGGCAGATCCAGAGCGGAGGTGCTTGCTATCTGGTATAATTTTTGTGTCGCCTGCGAAGCATAGCGGCACATAGGGATCACTTTATCCGGCGTCTGTCTGTCCGTCTGTCTGTCTGTCCGGTAGTCACACTTTCAGTTGGTAGTCACACGCAGGCGACACGTGTTCACCTGAACACTCTACTTATAAATAGACCTTGCACAATAAACATGTTCACGTTCTCTTATGGAACATGTGAAGCCAATTAAAATGTTTAAAACGAATGTCTGGCTATTTTTGCTTCTGTTTTAACGGCATAAATGTAAGAAGATTCCAGTAAATTTGATCATGTTACTTTTGCCCTGCCCGTGCATTACTTTCATCCTGGCTCAAAAGAAGCAACCTGCAACTTCCGTTCAATGTCAGACTATGCCGAAGTCAATATATATGGTGATGATTTAGCACCTGATATTGACAGAGCACACATGAAAGTAACCGCTCCAAATTTTTTTCGGTCTGTAACATTATGTTTTAAAATGACGTCCATGTGAAAAATGTAACTTTCGTACCAGCTCTCCCCTACAGATAGATCGCTTTAGCGCAGACATCTAATTTCCTGAATCTACGGGGAAAACTCAATTCTTACAACTTGCTAATCAAATGATAACATGAATACACCCAAACTAATCTTTCCATTTTTATGAACGGAATGCAGAAAAACTTGTCTTCCAATTGTTTGCGTAATCATATCCAAGGGTTATCTAGTCTCGCACTACTTAGTGCATGTAAGTATACTGGGTTGACTATTGAATTTGTGGGTTAAAGACTGGAGACAGAATTACATGGAGAGAAACTGAGAATTTAGCAAGGATTTTGATAATTTATTTACATAATTTTGATCAGTAATTTAGGTGATTGGAAGATCTTTGATTTACAGGTGTCATTGAATTAGCTTTAGAGTAATTTATTTTAATTCACATTACAAACCCCAATTCTAATGAAGTTGGGACGTTGTGTAAAACGTGAATAAAAAAAGAATACAATGAATGTGTTGCAGGCATCAAATCAAAATGAGTAAATATTTCCAAAGAAACAATGAAGTTTATCAGTTGGAACATTAAATATTTTGTTTTGTAGTGTACTCAATTGAATATTGGTCAAAAAGGATTTGCAAATCATTGAATTCTTTTTTTATTCACATTTTACACAACGTCCCAACTTCATTGGAATTGCAGTTTGTAGATTAATCAGTATCATATACAATGAAGAGTAATTAGTTTGTCTTTATATTAGAGTTGTGTTATATGATAGAATTAATTTTAGAATGATTAGTTTCGAATGAGTGTAATTAGTAATAGTGTCGTTTAGTGGTTTCTCTTTTAGTTTACTTTGACTATGTAATGATTTCTTGCGTTAGGAATGGGACATTTAACTACATAATAGACTAGCATAGAAAGTTTGTTATTTTAAAACAATTTATTTTAGTGTTGGTGCCATCGTAACATTTTCAGGCAAGTGAAACTAGAAAATTCTGTAAGAAATTTTGAGTGTGCCTGACGCTCTGTAAGTAATAACTCGTACTTTTTTTTTTGAAAACCGAGGCTCATGATGAGAGTTAGCCTGTTGCAAGCTTCGCGGCCCATCGGGCCGGTGCTTAAACCCAGTTTCCACTGACATGAAGCGTTCACATCTCCCGATTACTATTCTCCCTACATGGGATCCCAGTGCATCGCAGGTACTTCCCCAGCCCATAGTTAGGTTTCCCTGACTATCTGCTGATACCCATTTGTACACCTGGGTGGAGTGAGGCGTGGGTGTGAAGTGTTTTTCCCAAGACCACACCCCGAAGGTCATGGCAAGGGCTTGAACTCAGAACCTTAAGATCCCAAGTCACACCTACTTGACCACTGCTCTACTGCGTCTCCCACTCAGGATGAGCTTACTCGTTTAGGGAGGAAACCGTACTTCGCTCAAGTATATTTCAGCAGAAAGTAGAATTCTTAAGTTTCTAAAATGCATATTTTCATTTGAGAATAATCCAGCGCCACGTATTTTAGACCAACGAGTCTTCAAATTGGGCTCAATATCAGGGGGCAGACGTTTTCACTGGGGGAATCTTCTGATTTTGTATTTGATCTTTGGAAACCTCACCTTTAAATGCTTAATGACTGAAACCTCTTGCAGTATACATCTCCCGATTAGCCACAGTTGCTCAGACTAATAAGTAAAAACCGAGCACCGTCTAATTTATTTTCGAGGCATTCTTATGCATTGAACCACAAGATTATGAGGCGTGTACTTCTGCGCATAAATTACTTGTAAAAACCACTAAAAAGCAGCACAGATTTGCATCAATTGGTTTGGGTGGCTCATTAAGCAATAAGCCAAGAGACTCCGTTCTATATTCTGAATGTATTCACAGCTAAAGGACGTTGAAGGCACGTTGCACAGCTGAGTGATAATCGCAAGGATGGCAAGAATAAATGCTGCAAAGTCAGCAAAAGTTTTGGATTTTTGCATTTATACTGCCATCCTTAGAATGCCATATTAATCATATAAATGTAGGCGATAGGCATTCACCTCTTTATTACCATTTCTAATTTTGGTCATTTATTGGTCCTGGTCGCTCAGTTGATTCATTGATGGTTAATCAGGACTGCTTCAATAAAACCTGCTTGCAGGCAGTCAAGCTGTAAAGGGTGAGCCTACTGATGGCCTTCTGAACCACTACATGGCCCAAATGAAAGGAAAGAGAACAATTGATGTCATGAAAGAGAATAACTGACGCCACACTGCAGCACTGGCGTCTGCAAAAAAAGTTTTTTTTGGCTCCGTTCGATATGCACACTCACCTATTATATAGGGCATTATGTAGTGAATGTTCAACATTGAAAACAATATAAAGAGTGAGTGAGCAAGTGGACAAGTGTGCATTCCAAACGCAGCCTTAGATTTCCCAAGTAAAAAGATCTGCCCCTGATATTGACGCCGATTTGAAGACTCGCCAGTTTTAAAATGCGTCACACTGGATCATGACCAAGTTAAAATTTATAAAGCTATGCGTTTTAGACACTTCAAGAATTCGACTCTCTGCTGAAATATACTTTGCCAAGATTTAATTTTATTTATTTTCTTTTCTTTATTATTACGAGGACAGTCCCAATCAATTAACTGTCAGAACAGTAAACAGGGCAGCTTTAGCTAACATGGCGAATTTTCAGCTGTCATCCCCGGCTGACAACAAGGCACCCCAAAAAGGAAAAGACACAGGGCAATGGGAAAATGGGAATTGGAAAAAAAGGAAAAGAGACAATACAATGCAAAGCAAGTACTTTTGTATGAATGAGCACAAATACAAACAAAATAAATGGCATGAAATGGAGCAAATCTTGGTCTCCTCATGCGGTCTCCTCCTATGAGTTGAGTTTTTCTATGGGGCTTTTATTGTGAAAAACAAGACTCCTAGGTTCCTCGTCAGTTGCAGTTACCTTATGCAGCTTTTGTTCTAAAAAAGCTGCTTCGTTCTGAGTTTGAATTAATCCTTCTACAAAAGTCACTGTAAGCTTACTATTTAAATGAAGCCCATCAATTCGGCTTTTATTGAGAAAAACACATCCTGAAAAATGTTTAAAAAGACCAGTGTATGTGTGTGTGCATGTTTGTGAGCCTGTATGTGTGTGAGTTTGTGTGTATGTGTGTTTGATTGTGTTTGTGTATGTGTGTGACTGTGTGTGCGTGGACATGTGGGTGCTTTTGTGTGTGTCTGTGTGACAATCTGTGTGCTTATGCATTTGAATGTAACTGCTAGTGTGTATTTGCATGTTTGTGTTTGTGTGAGACTGTGTGTGCATTTGAGAATGTGTTTGTGTGTGCGTGTGCATGTGTGTCTATGTATGTATGTGACTGTGTGTATATGTGCCCACGTGTGCTTGTGTGTGTGTGTGTGTGTGTGTGTATGTGCGTGACTTTGTGTGTGTGTGTGTGTGTGTGTGTGTATGAGCAGGTGTTTGTGTTGAGAATGTTTGTGTGTCACACAATCAGTTAAGTTGCCACGATTACCATTTTCATGCTTACATAACTGTTGAGTCACGTGCAATATGTCAGCTTAAAGTGGTTTAGAATGTATGTGCATCGCTCTGATGGTTGAAGTTGCCTCGGTAACAATTTTAATGTTCAACAGTCACACTGGCAATTTTTTCAGATCCACCTCAAAAATGCAACATTGCTTGCAAACTATAGTATCCTTAAAGGGAACTCCAACTATAATGACTTGTAGGCCTCATAAGATTAATGGTGGTATCAGTCATATTAATGTGAATCAAAAAATATCCTAGACGTCTTTGTTTTTATAAAATGAGAAAATATAATTTTATTCGTAGGTCGCCATTGTTGTTTACGTCGCAATGCAGTATTGACATCAAATGGTTGCTCAACTCAGTTCTGTCAGTTCACCGGTACCGTAGGTGTGACTCTACAGCAAGAAAAATTTGAACCCGAGCGCCGAGCGTTAGTGAGGAGGAAAACACGGAAAATAACCAAAATGAGCATAAAAATGAAGACCAGAGGAGACGTGATGAGGCGAGAGTGGGGCAAATCCAGTGGTGTCAGTGCAACTACTGCGTCGCCATGACAACCGAGAGGGAGAGTGTCTGTTGTCGAGCTCCAATTTTTGTCAGCAGCTGTTCAAAGTCAACATCAGCATACCGTGAGTTTTCTGATCCGTTGCCCCCCAATATCAATAATATAAGGTATTAGGATCCACCGTCGTGTGCTTTATAGCCTACAGAACTTGGAGGAACTGTCGATAAGGGGAGCGGGTTTTGGGTTTGATGGGTGTGAGGCAGATGTTATTGCCGGCCTTGAATTTTGGCAATAATAAACTACGGCAACTGTTTCGTATACGAAAGTCAATCGATGTTTTTGTTATTAGAGTTTTAAAATATATAATTCTTTTAGATGCAGTTAGAAGTAGTAGTCATGAAGTAGAAATGTTTTCTTATGGACGACAACTTACGCATTTATTGTCACAAAATATTTATTAATACATATACTGTAATTTCTCATTGGATGCCCAAAATTTAAATCCTGCTCGTGCCACTGTAGATGTTGATAATTTGCTGTGGCGAAATATTGGGCTTAATAATGTAAGACATTGGCTTGCACACAGTTTGCAAATTGATAACTATACCGTTAAATCAGAATATAAATGTTTTACACAGTATACCTAAGGTGGATAAGTGATCATTTCTGTCAAATGTGAAAACATAATCAGTCCCGCTGTGAGAACAGTTTTTAATCCGGGCTACCCCATGACACTTGCAACTGAGAAGGGCTTTATCACATTAATTTGTAGGTAACAGCCAAAGTTTATTCTTGGGATTAGCTCTAAAATTATGAGTAAAAGGCGACAAAAGTTAGCACACTTAACATTCAACCATTTGAGCCGACTGAACAAGTCACCGCTTTCTTGACTGAGAGTTGTTTGGCTTGTACACACTGAGGACTAAAATCTCCGGATTTCCAAGGGCTGAAACATTTCTTGCGGACTTTGGAAAAAGTGTCACCATTATTTTAAGTTACAACTTCATAGATATTTGCGTATTTTATTTCTGTTTTCAGAAGTGCAGGTCTTGTTCATAATTAAAATTATATTAAAGTGGTGGCAAAACATGTTGTTTTGCATTCTCCAATAACGGCACTTTACAACTAAATGTTTAATTTCTTAATTCTTATCGGCAAATATTATGGCAAGAATATATGAATTTGCAGACATTAAAGCTGTAGTATACGATCTGAGAATCAGATGAGAAAGATTGAGACGTTGAGAAAAATTTGAAAAAAGCATCCTGCCCACACACACACACCCCTCCCCTCTGTGCTCCCTGATCCTTCCCACCGAGCACGTGATATTTAGTGCAGGCTGTCATGATAGTCGTGAAAGTCTCGCTAATGATAGAACCACAACAGCTCCACAGGGCAATATTTATTCCACATAAATGAACAACAAGAACATCTGGTCAAATATAAAATATTTGCCTTTCTCAATCACCGGAATGTTTGCGGTGTGTTTTAGCTGGGGCTTCTGCATCAGTAAGAGAGCGCGCCGTTCACAAACGCCACTATGAACACGTTCATCAATCGGAAATACATATGAACGAGTTCATGAGTTCATTGAATGCTAAAAACAAATGGCACACAGAGAAAACGACCGGCAGCGTTTACAGTCATAAGCCAGCATTGTCATAGACTTATATAAGTTATTTATGTAACAACTCACACAATAAAAGTAAAAAATTACCTACCTATTCAACAAATAGTCTACTGTATCAGCATGAGTTTTCAGGCCCAAATCCTCCTGGAGCTTCCTCCAGCGGTGAATGGATGACCCAATGTTTACTCGGCTTGGAGTCCTCATTGCTCACATTTCCTCTTCGTCATCCAGCCGGATGGCTTACATTGGTCAACGTCTCTGCAGCGCTGCAGCCACTAGAGTGAATGGATTTTTTTTCGTTTTTTTTGCTCTTCACATTGTGTAGATTGTACTATAGGACCATAACCACCATCTAAATGAGGTTATTAATCATGATCAAACTTTCAAATCGTATACTACAGCTTTAACTTTCCTGGAAATGAATATATCGCCAAATGCGCGAAAGAAAATTTGTAGGCAAAATTACTTCGGGCGTTTACACTATACTACAAATATAATGGACGTCATACTGTCCAACGAAAAAATGTAAACTCTGAAGTTATTTGAACTTGTTTTCGATGGGGATTTACGCTAAGATATGTGCGAAACGGCCGGCCAACATGCCTTCTCACTGATTCTACTTCTCGGCTCAGTGAGCAAGGCACGTTCACCTGACTTTCGGCTAACACACGGCCAACAGCGCGTTGGCGAAAGTGGAACCTTTATCTACGCTGGTACTGTACATTATGAGGATTTAACAGTTAACGCACTGACAAGATGTTTATGGCTTTGATCATTTTTCAATGTTTTTGAGAGCGCATTACACTCGATTCCCGAGGCTGTTTACACTCCTCGTGTGGGAAAACTGTTGGCACAGCATTTGCTTGTAGTCTCCGTTTATAATCGTTAGCTCCTGTCAGCGCCTATAGCAGCTATGGCCAGCTAAAGACCTCAAATGCATCAGGTGAGAAGTGGCGAGAACAGAGCCGCAGGTCTTTCGGAAGTTGTGTACGTCCACAAGCATTTTCCCACTCCCTCCTCCTCTTCTTATAAGTAGGAAAGCTGTGGTGGAGACTTACGTCTTTATTCTTGTTGCCTTTTGACTGGAAATTGCAGCCAAAAGCAGCACAATGTGGCATTATAGTATCTTCTAGTACGGCTCTTCTCCGAAGTGCAACCTTTTTATGTCATCACTCCCAGGATGCAGTGCGCACGTAAAAAATGGCGGTCGCCGTAGGTAAAAATATGTACTAAACATTGAGGATTTTTAAAGCAATGAAAATATTTTACATGTTTGTAACAACATATTTTAGTATAAGAGATAAATTGTGGCTTATTAAGGCCCACAAATCATAATAGCCGGGATTCCCTTTAAAATAATTTCACAGGGAACACCCTGAAGCTTTGCCAAACATTTAATTAAAAGTTTAGTATCATTAAAGTTGAAAAAATGTACCTTTAGAGCAATTTAAAATAAGTTGGCTGGTTTTCAGGCGGAAGTCGGGCTGTCATTTTATACAGGGTTAGATGAGAGATCTAAGTGGATTTGCTGTTGGTTTGGGGCTCAGACGGCAAAAAGTGTAAGTCGATTTGAGACTACTGATACATGAGAGGAACCAGCACAAGTTTACCTACATTTAGATGTATATATTATGTATGTTGACAAAAATTTGTCAGACATGGAGCAAATCAGAGACAAAACAATTAGATGATTATCAAGTTCCCCTCCACTCCAGTGATGATGTCATGCACTGTAGCTGTTGAACATCTCAGTCCTGGGGTACCCCTGTGTCGGCTGGTTTTTATTTCCAACCACAATTGCAGTCACTGGATTTCCACAAGCTGTCAGTTCGTCTTAACCAGGTGCATTTATGTTTAGCACTGTTATTTATCCTATGAAGCTACATTTGAACAAATATACATTCATACCACGAAGAGGAAAGAAATCCATATCCACATTGTGATATATTAGAAACAACTGCATGAAATGAAGGTTAAAAATTGAGCCCATCAAACTGAATGATCAGTGGGTTCCTAGTCAGTGAAACATACTCATGAAAACTAATAACTTATTAGGCAAGGAAATGATGGAGTCAAAGCTGCTTTGTGTCATGTTAATGTTATTAAGTTCAAGCAAATTATTTACAAAGAATGCAAAACACCTGTCTTCAGCAACCTAATTTGGAGCTGACCGATTTTCTCAGTGTCTAATTTGATCTGTTTAAAAATGTTGTCCCCTGAAATTGCTTGCATATTGTAAAATAGACACAATGGGCCCTATTATAAAGATCTAAGGGCACAGTCTGAAACATGAGGCGCAAGTGCTTTCAGGGTGTGGCCAAATCCATATTTGCTAGTTTAATGGTGGATTATCAGGACGCAGTGCAAGACACAAGATGCAAAGGGGTCCAGCAGGAGTTATAATAACCACTTTACTGCTAATTTTTGTTGTTGCCTACAGTACCTGGGAGATGCACTTATACATTGTATTTCAAATGGAAAAAAATATGGATAATTGAAAATGCGGTTACTAATTATATTAATACCACAGTTAATAACGGTAGTATTTACAAACATATACAATGCGAGCAAATCAGTTACTTTATTCGATTTTGTTGACATTTGCTGACATTTGTATTGTGTACCTTCGAATCCCTAGAACTGACTGTTATTTTAGTTTCAAATCAGTTGTCAGGTCAGAATCCGCATATGGAACAAATCACACATTGTGATGGGATCATTTCACTGATATTCTACTGGGGGCATTGGACAATAAATCAAGTTTGTTGCGCTACTTGGAGGGAGAGCTTACTCAAATTCCACAAGTTTCGACAGTCATCATTGCTCTGAAATTACCAAGCTATTATTAAGTTGTTTTCGTAATAATGGAAATAGAGCACAACGAGATTTTTCTAATTTATAAGCAACTGGAAGAACTTTTGTACCGGTGCAAAATGGATATAGGCTATTTATTTAAGCTAGCATGTGAAATGTACATACCCTACCTTACGCCTCTGTAATATATGAAGAGTTTGTTTACAAAATGCAATACGCACCAAAGTTACAAAAATTGAGATAACACCATGGAGTGATAGCCCTCACAAGGTGCAAAAACCCATTTTTAGAAATTCATACTTGTATTTTTTCATGGTCAAAGTTTGATGTTTTTTTTTATATAATGCAATAGGCGCCAAAATTGAAAATGCTGATTTACTCAAAATGAGTTAATTGGATATATTGCCTTTAGGAAACAAACTCCTCATATCTATGTGTACTACTAACTGCATACTAGTTAGTCAGTAGTCAGCTAGTCATTCTCTGTTGGTGGCAGCAGGAATAGGTTGGGGCAGATAAAGCAAAGCATTACCAATAAATACAGTGATATGTGGGTGGAAAAAGATATTTATGCACTAATAGCAGGGAAGAAGAATTACTTGCAAAGTTAAGATTAGGGGACACTTGATTAAATATGACCCTTCACATTTAAGCAAGAAGTGATAATTTATGTTCAATGTGTGGCGTTTTAGAAAATGTGGAACATGTGCCATTGTCAAGTAGAAAATATAGATCATCACAGAGGCAGGTATCCCAAGAGATTATCACAAAATGTGGAAGATTTGAGTGTTAAAGCACTTTTAGGTGAACAATGGATGAAAAGTGAAGTCACAAGGGCTCTTTTTTCTTTTTTGAAGGCATTAGGGCTTCCAGATAGGGTATAAGATTAGATATCATCAAGTTTATATGTGTGTAGGACTAGGAAAAGGGGTCACTTGGGATTTTTTTCCATTCTGAGATTAATGGGGGCATCTCAGTGATATCCCAGTGAGAGTGATATCCCAGCACTACTGTACTGTCAGTTTACAACACTTTGCTGTGCACAAATTTACCCATTTTTTTCTCAAATGAAAAACTTGGTTCACTGACTTTGTTGGAAAATCTCAATTTTTATAAAATGACCCAAGTGACCCCTTTTCCTAGTCCTGCACACAAAAATGGATATGTTAATATCTAATATCTGCTATTCTGCCAATGGTCCTTGAGCAGCATACTCGCACACAGTAGGTAGCGATATACAATTAGTTGTAACCTCATTACTTTACTAAATAAAAGAAGAAAATCCCAAATGAAAACAGGCACCGGAAGTGCTTCGGAACAAACAGAGAGGAAGTGTTTCTGCAGTGAAGGAAGATGAGCACCTGTTTGGGGTGGCAGAACCGGCACAAGGAATTGGGATTAATAGAAGAACATCTAATAAGTTAGGAGTGTACACAGTGGAAATGGTGGCAGTGCATTGCGGTGGGTGGAGAAAGCTAGTCTGGATAAGGCATTGGTATGTTCAGATTCATCTTCAGTGCTAGCAAGCCTAAGGTCATTCCATTCAAACAGCCATTAAGACATACTGTATTCAGTCCTTCAGACCATTGCAAGAAAAGTTCATTAGGGAGGTCAGATAAAGTTTATGTGGGTTCCAGCGCATGTAGAGGTGAGGGGGAATGAGAGGGCGGATGAGTTGGCTAAGAGAGCTTTAATGAAAGGAAATGTAGTTATGCAGCTCAGAATCAGCAAAGCTGAAGTTAAAAGTGTAGTCTGGAAAAAAACCAATGTAATGTGGCAAGAAAGGTGGGATGGAGAGGAGAAAGGGAAGCATCTTTAACCACGCCCCACGAGGCGGAGTGGGTATACAGTTTAGCACCGTCTGTGTGTGTGTGTGTGTGTGTGTGTCTGTCTGTCTGTCTGTCCGCGCGACAGCTCGGCCACCACTGAAGCTAGGGTGACCAAACTTTGTGAGCTATATGATCCTATGGTACCCTGTCCAAATTTGCATTTCGAGGTTCAAAGGTCAAAGGTCAAGGTCAACCAGAGGCGTGGGTTAGAATCTCTATAGAGTGCGCATCATCGAGTTATCAAATTCAAAAGAGTTTTAGAGGTGGGAGGATGAGCAGTGGATACAGGAGAGAAGAGACTGTGTTGACAAGGTTAAGGTTGGGGCATAGTGCACTAAATAAAACATTAAAGCTGATAGGGAAGCACCAGACAGGCCTGTGTCAGGGGTGTCAGGAGGAGGTGGAGTCAGTGGAGCATGTAATTCTGAGGTGTAGGAGGTATGACGTGCATAGAGAGGAGATGATGAATTAGATGAAGCATGTTAGGATACAGGAATTTACATTAAAAGGATTGCTGAGTCTGGGAGAGAGGGCACAGGTTAGGGCACTGATAGATTTCTTAAGGGGGACAGCGGTCTATGATAGAATCTGATGGTTAAGCAGGGATAAAAGAATAGGGGGGTTGTAGTTGACATGGGTGTGGAACGTTTAAAATAAGGTTTTTTTTTATTTTTTATATATACGAATATATACATCTTCTTCTCTATAATATATTTGAGGTCGATGTCTGTCTGTCTGTGTGCGCGTGTATGTGCACGTTTTTCTCCTAAATTTCTCAACCGATTATCACCAAATTTGGTATGAATATCCACTTGGACACCAGGAAGGACTTGAGGTCGCCCGATTTTTGAAAAACGGTCATGCACGCAAAAAAATGGCAATTTCACTCCGGGTAGCGTGCAAACCTATATAACCTGATGCGTAGCAATATCCGGTTGCACCGCTAGGAGCCGCAGTGTCCTTACGAACGTGCGTTGAGGTAACCTGCGAGCAGGCTACAGTTTGCGATGGTGCGGAGGGTGTGATAAGAGAGCCTGCACGAAAGCCAGCCTTCTGAGAGGACACCGCGTTCGTCCACGAATGCAGCATTCTGGTTAGTCGAACTTGACAGCTCCCAAATTAAAATCTGACTGTTGAACACTCGCAGGGCTGAAGTTTGACCTGAAAATTCGGCGGCAATTATTGACAAAAATTAGTCCTGGCTGATTCTAGATGGTTTCCCTTGATTAACACGTTTTCCAATTCAAGAATAATCAAGTGGCAATTGAAGACTCGGCTTCTCTCCCTCATGCGATCTAAAAGCGACAAAATAATGGGCTACAAAGCGGGTAGCAGCTAGTATAATGTGATTTAGTCAGGTAAAGGAGTTAGACTGTAAGTCTACTGTCTGGTCCACACTCCGGAACAGAGGGTGGCGGTAATGCACCAGTAAGAGGGAACGGAAACCGCGGTTAAACCAGAAGAAGGAGAAGAAAAAGAAGAAGACGAGCACCTCAACCCCACAAAGGTGTTGTGCCCATTTTTAATCGTGGAACCTTTAATATTTCAAATTACACATGAAAAGTATGGGGAGATTAAGGTTACATCTTTAAGGTAAGTGCATTTAAACAGTGTGGAGTTTCCCTTCTGTTGGAAGAAGAAGCCGTTGTGTACAGTGATAGTCTAGCCTGTCAGCTACTTCGCTTACGACGTTTCAGCTAAAATAGCGGGATCCAGTGGGTGTTGCTGTTAAACGCCTCCTAGCTTGCTAACGAGCATTTTCATGACAAACTACCAATATTCGGCCAGATGTATATATTGAGGGAGTGAGCAAGCTAGTTGCCCACCTATGTAAAGCTGATAGTTGTCTTGATTACAGTGCTCGGTAGTTTTCCGAATTAAATTATCTCGCTAGTTCGCTACGTCAGCTAACGTTAGCAAGAGAGCCAAACTGTCGCACTATGTGCCACAGAGTCGCTATGTTACTAACTAACTAACTCTACTCTAAAGATAGTTGTGGTTTCAATTCAGACATGCTTTCGTATCTTATCATATTTTAATATTTCTCTTCACTAGCTGGGAAGCTAATGACAAAGTTTAAGGGGCTGGTCTGCAAGTTCGGGCTAACGTTAGCTAATGCCATGACCTTTCGATTTACTTTTGTCACTAACCGTTTAATTTGCGTGATATTTGAAACTGTTTAGAATAAGAACTTATAGTGGATCACTCATTAGTATTACTCATCAGTAAATCCGTGACCATAATCAGTAACCAACCAAGTAGTTGATACACCCACACGAGCAGTTGATTTGATTAATATTTGATCAGGTGATTTAATCAGTATTTGTTCAGTTTATTTTACTTGATTTAATCAATATATTTTATTGGAAACATAGTCCGTTGATTCATTTACATAGCTATTTGTATCCTATTTTCTAAAATTTTCTTTCTTTTTTTATGGGAATAATACCTCCATGTGCCACCAGTATTTTTTCAGATTATACCTTAGAGCACATGCAAACCAATAGGGGAAGGGAAAGATATGAGATAACTAGTGTAATGTGACTGGAAGGAGGTTTTTCATAAATGGCCATTTGGAACAAGTGGTGTAGTGCTCCTTGGAAGGACTATTCTTCGGGTTTGGGTCATTGTGCCATGCAAAGCTGGAAAAAAGTCTGATAATTTTTGGAAGATTCTGCCCCCCTCCAATTATTTGAAGACGGGGGGACCTCAAAAACATTAACATTCAAATTATACCGGTAGCATGTAAGTAGCTAAACAGACTAACAAGGAATTAACTAAATGACAGAGCTGTATTGCTACAAATCCAGACCAAAAGGTGCGAATGTCCTCTCTTACTGGGAACCGACCTGGTGATGTGGTGGTATAAAACAATGAATTGGTGCCCCTTACACTCAGTCTTTTGTTCAGGCTGCTTCCAAGCATATTTTTCGAACTGGTTGACTGACATATTGCCTTTGTGGTTTTTGCCTGGCTTGAAGGGGCTTATATGTCCTCTTCCTGTTTCTGAATCTGTAGTGTGTTGGCTTCGGAAAAGCAAGTCACCAAGCTTTCACTGTTCTGTCTCTGTTTCTGGTCCCAGCTGATCGGACTTTGGTCCCCCTTTGCGCCCCCCCTCTCGCTCGAGAAGGAAGCTCGAGGTCCTCTTGAGGCCACCGCTGTGAGGACTGGGCCCCGTGGAGTATGACCCAGTACCAGTCGCCTCCCAGCAGCATCATTAACCTGTCCACCTTCTCCAGCTCTGCATCTCCCCTGTCTGCTAGCATGGCTAACAGTGCCGCCGCCACCCCAGCTAAGGTGCTGGGGACCCCTGGCCCCCCTGGCCGAATCAGCCCCGAGGGGACACAGGTATGGCCCCCAGATCTGTTCCCTGTGCTCCTAAGTATTCTCCATGCACTCATATCTCTTCAATTCTCCCTGTGTCCCTCAGTATTCTCTCTGAACCTTCAGTTCTCCTCATAAACAGCTCCATACATCGTCAATCCCTACAAATTTGTCTTGCCCCTTTTCCCAGTAAATTTCTGTCCTGCACCCCAGACTCCCTTTTGCACACAAAGAAAGATTGACGCCGTCTTCATTTGGGGTATCTTACTGAAGCGGTTCTTGGTAAACTTCTGGCTATTTAAGCATACAACCTCAGCTTTCTAGTACTTCAGTTGTATCTTGAGATTTGCGCCTGCTGCCCCTGTTTTATTTTTTAACAAAAATAATGTTTAAAAATGAATTGGGTGCTTGTGGTGACATCACTTACGGTGTAGTGTGTGAGATCAGTTATGATGTCATCAATGATGTCATTGCTCATGCCTGCAGGTGCTCAGTAAGAAGAAGCTGCAGGATCTGGTGCGAGAGATTGACCCAAACGAGCAGCTGGATGAGGATGTGGAGGAGGTAGGTCCCAGCGGCCAGAGGTTCGAGTCTGAGTGTGAATCCTGCGGCGTATCTGTGGCTGGTGCTGATCCAACCCTGTGCCTGGAGATCAGATCAGTTCAGGGTTATATATGGTAGGCTTTCCATGGATGTTCGTTCTCAATGGCTCTTTGTAATTTGGCAGGACGGTAGCGTTTGGCTTAAATCCCAGAAATATCAGCTCCTAACATTTCACTCGAAACCTAACCATACAAACGCAGTACAATAATTGCAGATCACATTCAGCTGCTAATTTGTGGAATCGAGTATGTCAAATTTTGTTTGGAGGAAAGACTTTCAGAGTGGCACATCTGCAGGAGTCGGGCAGCCCCGCTCTCGCTGTTGAGTGAGCTGCGCTTTGTTGGGGTTTGAATGAGAAGCTATGGGACTGTAGATCTCCTGGAGTAGGGTTTGGCCGTCCTGCGGTAGCTGCTTTAAGTTTGGAGTGAAAACCTCCAGGATTGCTGGAGTCGGGTTGGGCAGCCTTGTTTAAAGCACCTTCATGTTAATATCTCTCTGTGTATTTGTTTTAAAATTCACCCTTTCCTGACGTCACCAAAGCTGCTGCACTTCTTTTCTGCAATCTCCTTGTGTCAGGCATCCCCCCCCCCCATTTGCTATATGTTACTGGGTTGGAACTGCCAGTGTAGATGATGGTTTGAAGTACCTAATTCTGAGATGTTGACTGCCTGTAAGAGCAACTCCAAGGCTGGTGTAAAATGAGTTGGTTTGGCGTGTTTCAGGCAAATGGAACCCGAATCTCATCTTTCCATCTCAAAGTGTATAGGATGCGTGTTTAGATCAACGTGCTTTCCTACCAGTGACATTTGAATAGTACCCCAAAATTTCACATTTTATTTTTTTTTATACATGCACACCGTGTTCTCACCAGCGTATTTCAGCTTAACTGGCTATTACGCTGTTACCAGAAAAAATACGCCGTCTTGGCCCGCTACGCTGTCTTTCAAGCTGAGTGCTTGCAAAGTTTGAAACATTTTCCAGTAAAATGTATGCAAATTTTCATTTAAAAAAAACTTGTTTCTCTACTGTCGCTGGGTTGCTATGACGAACACCGCAGACGATTCCCGCAAATTGGCTATGTCAGAGAGCAGGTCAAAAACGAAAGTTCGCTATTCTGTCAGTAACATAAGGGGGTAGGGGACATGTTTAGAGTGATTTTATGTTTTATTGCTTGCGGTTTAATTGGACACTATGCATTCGTTTTAACTAAAAAAATTGTGCCGTGCGGAAAAAGCACTTTCTGGGCTGAGTGCTGGTGGCGCATTCCGAGTGCTGGTGGCGCATTCCGAGTGCTGGTGGCGCATTCCGAGTGCTGGTGGCGCATTCCGAGTGCTGGTGGCGCATTCCGAGTGCTGGTGGTGCATTCCGAGTGTTGGTCGCCACCAACCAGCATCAGCAGCAGGGTTCTAGCTAGACCAATTTTAGAACTGGAAATTTTAGAAGTTGCGAAACGTAGTGAGCGAAGCCCTTGGGGTTTCACCCTTAAAGTGGGCCCAGGAAGCTGTAATTTCAATTCAATTTTAGCCCCATTTGATGGCATTATTTATTCACAAATGAGTAACATTAGTGAATAAAATTTCATCAAATGTCACAAGTCACATTATCATTCGGTCATGTATGATGTCCTGTATTTCAAGTTTCATTAAGTTTTAATTTGTATTATTTTGTATTTGTATAATAGTATACAAACTAAAGATGAATGAAACCTGGATTAAAGTCATTGTTATTTGAATTTGATTGTTATTGTTGGCTTAAATGAGAAGTAAAAATATTCTGTGATCGTGAATAAAATAAATAGTAAACAGGTTTGTCTGTTGTAATCATTACAATTGTCTCAGTTTTATGTCGGTTTTAGGTTACAATTTCAAACAAATGTAAAAAACAAAACTTACCTCAGTTACTACTTTAGATAAGCCTCACTTTGTTGAACTGCTTGCACAATTTGCAAAACATTGACCGATAATTGCAGAAAGAGGTAATCTCACAGATAAGCCACGGACGTTTATCTTTCCATTCTGGGTCAAATTGTGAAGCATGTTTCTGTTTTTTCTGCTTATTAGTCCACGTTTTGGCTCCGGTTCTGGGCCCCGCGGTGCTACTAGTACCAACGCCCGTACGCACAGCGTTGGCTACTTCTACAACACTGCCATGAGTCTCCTTGTTGCATTCTGCCTCACCGTCTCTGCTCCGCTTTGATCCACTGCTCACAGAACTCGCAGCACCACAGAAATCCTGGGTTTTTCACTGTTGAGCCATGTTAAATTTTTCTAATCTCGCAGCAGAAAATGCATTAACAGTTCAGTCACTATCTAATCGCCCGGCTAAAATGCACACAATACCTGTCAAAACGTCAGTCAAAACGTGCTTTCAATGACTATTAACCTTTCGCAAAATTTTTTTATAAGCTTAACGATACGTGTGAGATGTCATATTTTTGCTAACCTATCCCATAATAATCAAAACAACATCCGGGTTCGTTAAGATGCTTGCTAGACGTTTCATCGCTACTTGATGCAAAATAGTGTAGACCATGTGATATCCACGAATGCGTGAGAGGCCAGGTTTGAGGGAATCCCAGAAAGGGATATCCCCATACCATGCATACGTTATCGTAAAAGACATGACAAGTCCAAATTTCGTTGATCAGTGGCTGATTTGATGCTACGAAAAATGATTAAATATCATTTTAATTCTTTAATAATTTGTTGAAATTGCAACATAATGGAAAACTACGACTCTGAAGGCTTGAATTACAATCAAATGTTTACATTTTCAACAACATGTCAGTTTATTTTTGGAAAATACATGCTGGGCGGCACAGCTAATTTTTCATCTGAGTGCCGGGCGGATATTTGCGGTACCGGGCGGTGCCCACCGTAGCTAGAACACTGATCAGCAGAATCCTGCCTGAATTAGCATAACCCCTGAGTTTACATCAGAACCAACGCCTTTGCAAGTTAACCTTTAGCTACAGTTGTCCCAGGTATTATTTCAAGAGATTGAGCATGCAAGATTTGTATTCTAGGTGAGTATATATATATATATCCTTAAACTGAGCCATCTAGTCTGTCAAATAGGCCTCAAAAAACCATAAATTGCCAGAGCTTCCCCCGCTCCCCCACCAAGGCTCTGCCCCGGCAGGTTTGGGTCATGTCCCACCCCACTACACGGCCAAAAATTTCTGGTGAGAACCGTGGCACTGTGTAGATTTTGAGAGATGGGATATTTTGCAAAGAAATATGGATATTTTCATCAAGCCTTTTTTTACTTCGGTCTTTTTCTTTACTTGATGCAGTTATCTAGCTTAATGATGTAATCCTGTCTAACTAAACTGGGTCTAGGATTACTGGGTTAACTGGATAAATGAACTGAGAAGAACCAGGAGTGTGTTGTATCTCAGTAAGTGTAAATTCTTCTCTCACATTGTTCCGCACACAGATGCTGCTGCAGATTGCAGATGATTTCATAGAGAGCGTGGTGACTGCTGCGTGCCAGCTCGCGCGCCATCGCAAGTCCAACACGTTAGAGGTGAAGGACGTCCAGCTGCATCTTGGTGAGTCGGTCACAAAATATTTTTGGGATTTATTATTTATTTATTTTTTGGCACTGCTGACTTTCCGTAGCCGGCCATTTGGTTAAAGGACAACATTCAGTGCCGCAGCACTGTCGTCTTCGTGTGGGACAGCTAGGAAGTTTCTCCCACCATGGGATCCCTCGCCAGATTTTCAGCGGCTTTTTCTCTGTTCAAATCGCTCTTTGTTTGTTGTCCGTCCGTTAACAATTCTTATCACCGTTATAAGAAAACTACTTGGTGAATCTTCTACAAATTCTGCATTCAGGTCTATAGTTGTGCTCCATGTAATTGACCGATCCAAAGCCCCGCCCACTTTTGGCTACGTCACAATGGGGCAAGCGGGGGTCTGACGGAACCTCGGACAACTTTCACCTCAGGCAGCCGTCAAGCCAGGCATTTTGGGTTTCGATGGTAAAACGATGTAACATGTAACGGACATTTGATATGCCGCCCGTATTAAAGGCGTGTTTTTTTTTTATTTTTTAATTTTTTTTATTTCCATTTCCAAAACCATAATAACCTTTTAAATTTATTCCTAAACTTATTTTAAATAAGATCTGAAACAGTTGTGAAATTAGTGTCTTTTTCATTGGTGATAAATCTCTCAAGATAATTACAATTTGCGACACAAGAATATTACAGAAGGCTCTTTTATCAAACAAACCTACACGGTTGTATTCTCATGCATTTTGCAGCAATATTCATTTGAAGGGCTGTAATATGTTCCATGCCAGCTAGTTAATTAGCCGTCCCATTGACTTGAATAGACCGCTGACAAACAACAAACGCTAGCGATTGATAACAGTCACCAGCGAGCTACCTTGGTACCCTTGCCGTCGCAGGGACTGCGCTAACTGGGCAGTTATTAAAATTAACAAGGTGGCTAACAAGCTAGCTGCTTGTAACTGGCATTCAACGACAATACTTCATACCTGCATAATATTTAAAACAGTGGACAAGTCGCTTTGTCTGTTTATGCAGAGCTTAAAAAGACAGGGAGGGGAGAAAGGCTTGGCTATTAGCTAGAAATCAAGAGAAAAAAAGTTTTCTCTGTCCCTTCGATCTGTGCTGTGCAGTGATCATTTATGAGAGCAGTATTTCAGCAGGACAGGGGCAAAGATGAAGCTGAGGAAAGGAGTAGGCAGAGTTAACTAATGCTTCCTTTTAACAATGTTGGCATTAGCCATATGATTCAATATGAACAATTAGGTTGACGGCAAATATGCTCAACCAGGGTACAATGAAGTGAGGAAGCCAGAGAGTAATTTGATAACGTACACGGACATTCATCGACGTATCTCATGACGGGGAAAACTTATTAGAGGGTCATCAAAAGCCTTGGTCATGTTAACTTCACCTCAACAGTAACAGTGGGAGGCGGGGCTTGGGATTGGTCAATTGTTTGCCTCTCGTTTCTCCAGGCCACCTTCCTGAATTTTGGATTTAGGCTTAGTATCCCTGTCTCTGTAAAACTGCATGATATATCTCTATCAAATGTTGTATTCTGGTTCCCTCTAAGGGGTAACAGTCCGCCATGTAGTTTTTAACCTTGTGATAATCGCTGCCAGGTTGCAGTATTACTTTAATTTATTGGGCCTTCACCTGTTAAACTGCTGATGGTATCTTTGTCAAATTTGTTATGCAGGTTCCATCTAGGATTTATTTTTATGTCTATAATTTTAATTAATTCTCACATTCAAAACGGCCACAATTTCCATCTTGAATTTTTGATATTAAGTTTTTTGTTACTATTCTCGGGAATCTTACACGAGGTGTCTTCCTCCAGTATTGTGCAAACAGGTTCCCTCGAGTGCAGTTCTGTACGATGTGATTTTTGACCTCAGTTGATAGAAATTCCTTCTTGACTCAGAATATTCGTAGGGCTGTGACTATATGCACATTTTCTCACTGCAGTGAAAAGGCAACGTATCCCTGCTGTTTAGTGGTTTCACTGGTAATGCCCCCCCGCCCCTCAAAAAAAAAAGAATTAAAATAAGTAAAGATGATAGTAAATATAATTCTGTATTTTTTTTTTTTCTTGGACTTCACAAACCATTTATTCTATTTAAGAAAATGTATACAAGCAAAATAGGGTGAACTGCGAACTTTGCTGCGCAAAAAACTAAACCAAAGGGAAAGGCCGCATGCAGCTTGTAAATGAACGTGGGCAATAGATATAGAATACGTTGTTTGGGTAAAAAGTTACTTCTCCTTTTAATACACATTTTTCTCGACCAGTACCCGGTAAAGAATTGCAGGATTCATTTACTGAATAATAAATACTAATATCTTGCCAGTGTCTAAGATCTGATAACCTCCTACATTATGACATTGTATGGATGGAAATCTGCTGAATAATTAGGCATGAAATTAAATGTTCTCAGAGTTCCATCTACTCGAAAAGCATTTTTTTTGAGTCAGTGTTGAAGGCAACTGGCTGTTCGTGGTTTTTTTTTTTTGTTCAAAAAAAAAAAAAAATCAAACTGGGGCATTTTATTATCATTTCGGGAAAGCATTAATGATGACTAAACATATTTTTCCTTGTCATCCATCTGGTAACTCTTGCGTTTAGAGAGTCATGCATAGCACAGACTTCCAAATAGGGTTGGGTTCAATTGCTCTTTTCAATTACAATTACAGTTATTGTAATCAGATACTTTAATAATTGTAATTTTATTGAATTTATTTTATTGAATTTTTGTATCAAAGTAGTTGTAATTGAACATGCCGTCCAGAAAGTAATTGTACTTGTAATTGTAATTACAATCAATTGTAATTGAAAAAAGTAATTGAACCCAACCCTGCTTCCAATGGTACGTCCCAGCGGTAAAACGAAATCCTGTTGCTCACAATAGTTTGGAATCTGGTTTGGGCACACGACTTAAAAGTGAAAACTTGCTTCTGGGTGTTAGGACTGCAAACTATGGCACTATATTGTGAATTGGGAATCTACTCTGTGCAAATGTTCAGTTGTTATCCTGCGTGCTCATTAATCCATGATTTTTTCTACTTCTTCACTAAACGGTCTGTAGTAAAACCTGAACTGGATTGTGCGATTGAGTCTCTGTTCATCTCCACAGAACGGCAATGGAATATGTGGATCCCTGGGTTCGGCTCGGACGAAATCCGGCCCTACAAGAAGGCGTGCACTACGGAAGCCCACAAGCAGGCAAGTAATCGGCGTTTCAAACCATCACTGCGAGTGCGTCCAAACGGACTGGTGCTGGTGCGTGCCATGCATAATAATGCGTGCTGTTGTATTGCATGTGTGTGAATGGTTCAGAAGTCATTGGGTCTCATTCATGAAACGTGAGCAGGACGAATTTGTGTGTAAACTGTTCACAGATGGAAATTTACATGCATCTCCGCATTCATCAATATTTTAATACCTCCGATCTTTTTGTAGCTACTGACAAAATCTACACATGCTGCTGACCACGCGTAGTGCTTGTGTAAATTTAAGAATGCACATAAATAATTCTTGTCACTACTGGAAATTACTACTACCTGAAACGGAGGGGACTATGGGATTGCACTCTGTCAGTCCGTCCGTCCGCCTGTCCCTGTCACACCACTGCTAACAGATGAAAATAAGATGTTTTTTGTTAACATCCCTTCACCCTAAGTTATTCAAAAAATTCTTTTTTCCTTCTCTCTCTCTTTGTTTGCACCATGACTGACAGGCCTACTGGATGCATCTACACCTCCTTATATGGTGGTCATTGGGAATTCATGGGCGGGGATTTATGCTAATAGCTGATTACCGGGAGTGCGCTGTCACTTTACGATGGATTGGCATTCATGATCATACACACGTGTTCACGATCAGATCAGAGTTTCCCGCGGTGTTCTTGAATCCAGAGTAGATTTTTAGTAACGTAGGCTTTTTCGTGCAAAACTACACACAAATTTACTAACGTTTCATGAATGAGCCCCATTGTGTATAGTTTATTGTCGTGTGTGTGTGTGTGTGTGAGATGAGTAACAGATAGCAATGGGTGTGTGCACTTGTAGTGTATAGTTTCGTGTACACGGTATATAACGTCTTTTATTTGTGTGTGTGTGTGTGTGTGTGTGTGTGGGGTAATGTCTGTGCTGGTGAAAAGTATATGTGTGTGTTATTCATAGTAATGTTTCTGTACGTATAACGTACGTAACCTGCAGTAATATACACTGCCTGGCCAAAAAAAAAGTCGGACACTCAAGTATTTAGTTGGAACCCCTGTAGCTTTGATTACAATGCATATTTGTCTTGTCATTGTTTTGACAACTATATGCAATGCCAGAACATTTCTTTTCGATCAGAAATGCCATGATTTTTGTCCAAGATCTTGTCTTCTCGACATAATGGTTGAACCACTCGGTGGTCTTGAGTACATCCCAATAACTTTTATTATGTTAAAGGTCAGGACTTAGTGGTGGAAAATTTGTTTGTGAAAATGATTCCTCATACTTTGTTTTGTCATTCATGGTTTTCTTTGCTAAATACAGGCCAATAACTTGCCCGTTCTGAAGTACTGTAACATCGTTTCCACCATCAGGGAATGTGTTTTCCGACATGATTTTGTAAGAAATGAATAGCGACACACTACTTCAATCAGGGTTAAAATGATTATTGCCATCTGAAACATATTAATAACTGCAATAATGATCCAATTTTATAATTTGTTCATTAACTTCCAAACGGTGACTTTTTTTTTGGCCGGGCAGTGTATTTGAGTCCATTGTGGCGGGTGTGAGGTACAGTTTGTGTGTGTGATATATGGCCATGTTTATACAGGATGTCTAACACACTCCCCTCTCCTGTTACAGAGGATGGCTCTGATCCGCAAAACCACCAAGAAATAACGAGAGAGAACGAGTGTCCTGAGCTCCTCCTGCCCTCCTGTGTTTCTCCCTTCCTCCCCTTTCTCTCATTTTCTACCTTTTTATTTACTCAATCTCTCTTTTCTGTTAGTCCCTGGACTGCTGTTTTAGCAGGGAGGGCCAGGCGACTGCACCAGGATATAATGCAGAGAGCTGGTGTTGAGGACTAATACGTTTTGTTGAGGGAGCTTAAAATCCAAGTCCAGAAAGTCGCCCCAGATTTCTGTTCAAGTCGCATTGATTCGCTAACGAGCTCAGTTCATTAGGCTTTATCTGCCTTGTTTCCATGATTGCCTGTTTGAATGGAAGAATTCGGGGGGGGGTGTCAGATTGATGGTCATTGTGTGTTGTTTTACTAAACTTGTGGGCACTGGTAAATGCCACAATTGTGGTAAAATCTGGAAAATCAGCTCTGTGGGGACCTTTTGAATCCCGATGAGGAGAAAGTATAATTGTGGGCCGAGGGTGAGATTGAGGTCTGCAGTAACAGTTGGGGTTATGGTGAGGACATGGTCTACTTTTCAGGTTAGATTAGATGGGTACAATGGATAACACGATATAGACATAAAACAATGTTCTGAAAGTGTTGTTAAACAATGAATAAATTCAGGGTAGCTATCCGAGTTAGGCTACTGGTTAACCTCTTGAATTCTTATTAATCATAAGTTTTCCCTGAAGTAGGTTCAAAGTCATATTATTGGACAATTTCATATTCAGTATCTGGTGTTTGCAGGACTTCTCATGAGCTACATCAGGCTTGCACTGAGCCCAGGACACCACAACATTTCCTCAAATGGAAAGTGTCTTGATTGTGTCCATCATTTTATACACATTTCACTGTAATTTATCAGGACATGTTGGGGCTCATTGAAGACCTTGGGATCTCCATTGGAATTTGAAATGGACCCAAAGTTCTGCAGGTTTGATTGCAGCAGCTGCATTTGCTAGACTCGTATCATTTCCTAGGTTTTATGGGGTTAAAGTTGGATGTCATTAAGGATCAAAATTGAGCTCTTTTGGGGCATTATTGCTTAGTGTCAAGGAAAGGGTTGGGAAAGGTGTTTAGATAAAATTAAGGTTGATTTTTGGGGTTTTGAGATGGTGAAATTTTGGCACTGAAATAAATGTTTGGTCCCCATAGGTTTAGTAAAGTAAAGGCTCTGTGTCTGTTCAAGCTTGGTGCCACCAACCCCCTTTCTTCCCGCTCCTGTTCTTGCTATACTTGGTCCATCACTCACACTAGGATCCACATAGTGTGCGCACACACATTCCAGGGCTATTTAATACCATCCTGCAAGGACTTGGGTGGGCGCAGGCTTTCATTCCAACCAACTGCTTACACAGTACTGCTAATCAAGTTCTTTAGCAAAGACTCTTGGGGTTGATTCGTAGTATCAGATGTGTAAGTGCTTGGTTGGAATGAAAGCCTGCACTGGCCCTTTCAGGATAAGATTGAATAGCCCTGACCTATTCCATACAAACTGCTTTACAAACCAGTTCATTGTGCTCACCACTGATTGGGGGTGGATACAAATCCCACAATGCACCTGGAAATGAGACTAAATTAGCCTCGTTGCTGTACTGGTGGATGATGTGCTGTTAGGTTTTTATTTTTTGGTTGTTTTTTCTTTTTTTTTTTTTTTCATTCTTTCCCTGGCAAATGCGATTCGTCGTGTGTGTTGTTTTTGTGTTTTGGTGTGCTAAAAGTGTAAGTTTTCTTGCCTAATTTTTTTTTAGTCAACGTACATTTGGTATGGACTCTGGAGTACCTGCTGGCTGTATCATATACTCAGCTGGTAGTTCGACACTTCATCCCCTGTCAAATATTCTCTCTTCAATGGCTTTGGATTATGAAGTAGATTTAATGGTTTGGGGTGTTCAGAGTGTTTTTGAAATAAGCTCTCCATCAAAATTATATTTTCTGTTGTTTATTTACGGTTTGTGCTGGGGAGGGACTGCATTTATATGTAATCTGAATTGAACCATATCAAGTATCGCATCACTGATTATTGTTAGAAGGTTGATTTTAAAAAATGAATAAAATGATTCGTAATGTGTAAAGTGAGGCGCTTGCCAATCTGCAGTGCAGTGGGAGGTTTGGGTGGGTGGAGTTAAGTTTTTGACTTTGTATAGCAGTGTTTATGTATATCCTGTGTTCTTGTTTTTTCCCATTAAAAACAAAATTCATATTTCACAGAATGAAATGAGTTGAGGTTGTTTGTTTACTTTCAACTTCACAAATTTGCACTTGGGGTTGTGTTATAAATTCTGGGCTTAAATGGGGAAGCATGAATTATGCATCCACATCAACCTATCAGCTAAAATGCTGGCCTCATCCATTAGGACTTGTATCAATGCACGCTTTATCCAGAGACATGCACAACCCCAATTCCAAAAAAGTTAAGATGCTGTGTAAATTGTAGATAAAAGCAATGCAAGGATTTGCAAATCTCATCAACCCGCATTTTAATCACAATGGAGCATAGACAACGTATCAGATGTTGAAAGTGAGATATATTACTAATTAATGGAAAATATTTGCTCATTTTTAATTTGATTACAGCAACGCATCTCAAAGTTGGGATGGAGTGACCAAAGGCTGGAAATGGAAGTGGCACCAATAAAAATGGTTTGATGTGCAGTTGTACTCAGAAGTTGGCATATCCTAGCTGAATTTGTGAAATGTTGCCATTTATTTTGAAAATATGACTCATCATGCAAGAAACTTGTCTTTTATTTAAGGGTAGTGATCATGTGAAGTTATCTATCATCACATAGGTGTCTGGCTCCTTTTTAAATCATAATGACAACTGCCTCGTAGATATATCATGAACTATAGCAGGGATGTCAAACTGACCTGTAAAAGGGCCAAGTGGCTGCAGGTTTTCAATCCTACCCAGCAGAAGCACACCTGAAACCACTGATTTAATCAGCTGATCTAGTCCTGCACAACTGATTAGTTGTATCAGGTGCGCTTCTGCATTGTTGCAGTGAAAACCTGCAGCCCCTTGGCCCTTTTACGGGTCAGTTTGACACCCCTGAACAATAGAGATGCTAATTCACACCTCTTGTTGACCTTGACCTTTGACCTTTTGGCCACAAAATGCAAATTTGGACAGGGTACCCCAGGATCATCTACCCCACAAAGTTTGGTCACCCTAGCTTCTGTATTGGCCGAGCTGTCGTGCGGACACAGATATACACACACACACACAGATGGTGCTAAACTGTATACCCACTCCGCCTTGTTGGACGTGGGTGATAATAGAGATATAGTGGAACATAATAAAACAAGTTCCAAAAAAATCCATAGAGGGCGCACTGAGGTATGGCCTGACGAACATTGCCCTAAAGGTGTTCCATGCTGTGAAAATCGCCCTCTATACACAAGCGCCCTCATTAATCCTCGCTGTTAACATTATTTTTAAAACTAGAAGTCCCCTATATGTCTAAATAAACATAAACCAGCAAGGTTTTTTGAGGGCGCAGGAAATGGGAGGGCCTCAAACATGGTCTAAAATGCCAAAAATTGGGATTTGAGGCGCCCTCAAGTAGCCTTGAAAATTCTGATGTTATTTGGAACTACTCTGCCCCTATATCAAAATACCATAAGATAAAGGAGGCTTTTTGAGGCCACATGAAGATATTCGGAGGACAAAGTCCAATTTTTGACTTTGGCCCCATTTAGGGCCTTTGGACCCTACCCTAAAAGGGCTGAATTTTTGTCAGTTTGTAGGATATATCTACTCACAAAAAAAGTTTCATTGTCAAACTGAATGGCGATGTGTCACGCCCTTCTATATATTGGGTGAATCTTACAGAATCTGGCTCTTAAGGGTTCCACTCCTGTAGCTTTTTAAATTGTAACAAGTGTCTCTGTATAGTCATTTGAGTTTGTTGGCTCCTGAGTGGATTCATTGATCTGTTTAGACACTGAGCCATGGGGAGCGGAAAAAAACTGTTTAAGGACCTTTGTAATAAGGTAGTTCAGCTTTTTAAAGATGGGAAAGGATATAAAAAGATATTGTAAGACTTGAAAATGCCAGTCAGTACTGTTCTGTCCCTGATTAAGAGGTGGAAAATTAGAGGATATGTTGATACCAAGCCAAGGTCAGGTAGGCCAAGAAAGATTTCAGCACAAATTGCCAAGAGAATTGTTTGGGAAAGAAAGAAAAATCTATGGTCGAGTTGCTGGAAGGAAGCCATTATCGCGCCAATCCCACAAAAAAGCCTGCTTAAAATATGCCAGACAACACCTTGACACCTCTCAACTCCTGGAACACTGTCTTTTGGCGTGACGTGACTAAAATAGAACCATAAGGGCCATGTTTGAAGAGCAGTCAACTCCTTCCCACTGTAAAGCATGGTGGTGGCTTTCTGATGTTTTGGGGGTGTGTGAGCTCTAACAGCGCAGGGAACCTTGTGAAAACTGATGGTAAGATGAGTGCAGCATGCTGTCATAAAATGCCGGCAGACAATTTGCATTCTTCAGCAAGAAAGCTGTGCATGGGACGCACTTGGACTTTCCAGCATGACAATGATCCAAAGCACTAGACCAAGTTGAGTCTCTAGTGCAGGGGTGTCAAACTGACCCGTAAAAGGGCCAAGGAGCTGCAGGTTTTCGCTCCAACAATGCAGAAGCGCACCTGATACAACTAATCAGTTGTGCAGGTCTAGATCAGCTGATTAAATCAGTGGTTTCAGGGGCGCTTCTGCTTGGTAGGATTGAAGACCTGCAGCCTCTTGGCCCTTTTAAGGGTCAGTTTGACATCCCTGCTCTAGTGGTTGCAGAAGAGAAAGGTGAAGATTCTGGGGTGGCCATTATGGTCTCCTGACCTCAATATCATCGAGCCGATTTGGGGAGGTCTCAAACATGTGGTTCATGTAAGATGACCAAAGAATTTGCTGGGGCTGGAGGCATTTTGCAATGAAGAATGCGCAGCTATACCACCTGAGAGAAGTAAGGGCCTCTTTGACAACTATCACAAAAGATTTCACGCTGTTATTGATGCTAAAGGGAGCAATACGCAATATTAAGAACTAAGGGAATGCACACTTTTAAGCTGGGTTCATTTCATTTTTTTCCCCCCCTTATTGCCATGTTTTATTTGATGATTGAGCCATTCTACATGACATACAGTTGGATAAGAATCAAATAAGAAATAACATGAATGGCCAGGCAATTAACATTTATTTTTTCTTTAAAAATGTTACGCATTTTACAAATTCAGCCAGGGTATGCAAAGACTTGAGCACAACTGTAAATTGGACCATTTTTGACAGTTCTGGGCAAAAACTATTTTTACCTGTCCAGAAACTTTGCCCTTGACCTTCACCCAAATTCATTCCAAAATTTAATGGAATTTATTCTAAATGTTTGAACAAAATTGGTACAAATTGAGGCAGTCATTTTTCTTTTGTACAAAATTCTCTAACTACCAAAAGGGGAAAAAAAAAAAAGAATGAGCTAATGAATAAATAGAAGCGATTACAATACCCTCAACCTATCCCTTTGGGGGGATGTGGGTGGGGTGGTAATAATACAATTATAATATGTGTCTTCTAAATAAAGGAGTTCTGGATGTTGGGCTGTTTTCTGTGAGATCTGTTACACATTACCCACGCAGCTGTACCTCGATGCAGTGCCTTGAATTATGAAAGGCTGCACCCCTGGTCAAACGGAGAATATCAACAAGGGCATGCTTAAGGACCTTGTGACAATGCATGTTCTTGAAACCGAATACATCTTTGTGTGGCGTAAAATAAAATTGTAATATGTTGAAAATGACTTTGACATGCATTTTGGTATTCTTTCCATGTAATTCTGAATCCCTATGTGCACATATACATTCTTTAGTAGTCTATATACAGCACCCTAACCTTGTTGTTGTCGCTCTCTCTTCCACAAGCTGTAAATTGACAGAAAATTAGCCTCCCCTTTGTCCGTTACCGTAAGATTTCATTCCCCCACCTGCCTTCCTAAGGTACAAAAATGAGGAGTTTCCTGCTTAATCCACGATGAATGTGATAATGCCGGTGGTATTCCTTAACAAACAAAAAACTTGCCTGAAATCAAGTGATTTATTCATTCAACATGTCCTATACTCAGTACAACAATTAAAGTAATCATCTAGATTACATTATAAAATGACAATTTAAAAGAATTTATTTATTAAACCATAGATGTTTATAAAGGGGATGCTAAAAGTCTCTCTTGCTACCCGAGTAGCAAAACCCATGAGCGTATATACTCTTTCAAAACCAATCTTTTGCTTCACAAGATGTATTTTGAAAACTTACAATTTATGTATGATATCCAGCGTCTACTTTGCCAACTCCACCACTACTGGAAGTCTGCAGCGATTGGCCATGGTGGTAGGACCAGTTTCCATGCAGTCTAGTTCATTTATATGCTTGTGGCTTTATCTGACCTGTATCTCACAGAGGCAAAGGCCACTGCTCTGCATTGTGGGTAAGGTGAGACCAATGGGCGGAATTTGACACCACTCACTTCAGTAACTCGATGAGAGATTTGCAAAGTAGGTGAAATTTCTTTTGAGTGAAGTGAGGTTGAAATATCCATATCATATACTTTTTCTAAGATTTTACTAAGTTTTTACCAGAAGGAGGAAGGAGACCTTAGAGGAAGGAGACTTAGCTTGCCAGGAGTCAGGCTGACCGGTAACAATTGGCAGCACATCTTCCAAAGCTCCAATAGTACCAGAGGATCTATTTTACCGCACTACCTGGTACAATCACTGAACATGTACTAAACATTTGGCAGTAGCACACGGTGCATATTTTGAGGATGCAGTATTTGGGAGGACACTTTGGACCGCTGTAAGCCCTCTATGGTACCTTTGATTTAGATTACATAGTCGTCGAGGCTTCTGTTTAGGATTTTGGTGACATCCTATTCTACTATAAAATGAGGGAAACCCTGTCCATTTGTTTGTCTAAATCCATCTTCCGTTCTCCTCCGTGGATTGGCCGATCAATCTGAAAATGCACATGGGGATTGCGCATTGCCATGGTCAGAAGCTGACAAAGCTGATTTCCCATTTCCCCAAAATGTATTAACAGGATAATTTAACTTGTTTATATCAGCAAGTGTGGGTGGAGCTATGGCCTGCACATCCCCCAAAGTCGGGCACGAGTAGCCCCACGTGTGGACTAATTATTTAGGCCAGTCACAATGCCTTTACAGTAAACATCTGCATTTGTTTGTAAACCAGTGTTTAATGAAAAGTTGCTTAGATTTATTTGGTGTCCCATAAAGCAGAAATTGTTGATGTATACATTTTTACTTGATATCAAGTCCAACCAACTTGAAAGTTTTGTAATATAAAATGTGAGCACCTTTGACAATAATAAGAATAACAATAATAATCTAGAGAATTGTAAGTTTCTGTGAAGTTTTATGCTCAAAGCCGCTCAGTGCTGGACTGTTCTCTGATTGACCTCTCTCGTATGCATTCAGGGCTGTTAACACATGCAGTCCCTCTTGTAAGCAGCAGATGGCTGCGTTGCTGTTGAACCTACCACGTGAATATTCTGCTGTTTGAAGCTGGTTGTTGCCTCTATATGTCACTTGCTTGGGTGCATCCTAATGCTCTTGAACTGGTGGATTTTTTCCTTTCCCCTCCGCTTACCTTGAGCTCTATAGAACATGTCTCACAGGAGAAGGAAAAGCAGCAGGGAGATTCCACCGTTTCCTTGAGTCTTATTCCAGAAAAATCAATGTCCTTCTTTTCGATACTTCATGAATTCGATGTCGATGAGCAATCATAACTGATCCAACTGGAAAAATACAATGAATGATGTATCCAGTCGCAACAGCAGCAAAGCATAGTGGTCCACAATCTATGATTCCTTTCCTCCCAGGTTGGTCCTGTGTTTCTCACCTGCAGTCCTGTCCTTTCCTTTATGAAATTGACAATTTGGTCACTCCTTGTCACAGCAACCAGCAAAACTATTTCCACTCCATGTCTGTCATTGCAAAAGGTTCCTGGTGCTTTAGAGATTTTAGATGGACCCCTAGGATTAACCATGCTATACTGAGTCAAAAAAGAAACTTCACACTCATAAATTTGTAAATATTTTTTTTGAAACTTTTAATAAAAGAGTTTTTATTATCACTAGGGGTAAATGTGTTGTCAAAGACATGACACACATCAACCCCGACGTGCACTGGTACGTAGCACGTGCGAGCGTACTTTAAGCTAAAACCATGTTTTCTCGTGTTCCTAGTCACGTGACCATGTGACAGATGTGCAACTGAGCTCACGTTAGAGTGACATCTATTTATTTGTTGATTTTCAAAGCCATGGTTGTCAAATATTCAGCGTGAATGTGCCATTGGCATGCTGAATACGGAAACGTCCGTCACTGACGTTGCAAGGGTTATGGGATGCAGTCGACGGACTATCCATGATCTTCGGACACGTCTCCAACAAACTGGCACCACAGCTGACCGACCTTGTTCTGGTAGCCCACGTGTGACGTCAAAAGCAGAAGACCGACAAATTGTCTTACATCATTTGCATAATCTATTTGTCACTGCAACGTCCATTAGGAATGAATTGTTTAGAGGTCATGTGACTGCCCAAACCATACGTAATTGCCTGCGCACAGCTCTTATTCAAGTTGTAACTTACCATTTTTACTCTTGGACATTTCCGTAGCATTTCCATTGGAACTGGTTACATTATGCACATTATTTTTATGATACACCATCTTTAATGAGTACAAAATGAAATAAAATCATTATTTAAAACCTCATTTCTTGTATGTTCAACTTATCGACCTCCAAACGAGTGTGAAGTTTTTATTTGGCTGAGTATAGTTCATTAGTGACAGCACAAGGATAGCGTGGTGCAAAGATGATAGTAGGTTACCATGAGGATGCACTCTCCGAAGCCATGCACCCTCAAAATAAAGTCGGTGGCCTTGGCTAGGGGCCATTTCGCCTTTAGCTGACTTTATGGGTAGGATTACGGAAGCCTTGGTGCGGAGAGAGGCCGGGGCGGCAACCCGTGAGGTTAGCAGGCGCAGTTCTTGGGTTTGTCGGAGGAGGCAGTTCCCTCCTCGGGGGGGTGGAGCTCCAGGGCGCGGGGGCCAGAGCACTTCACGCCGTCCCAGCCATGGCGCAGCTGCACCTCGCCACTTCGCAGCCCCTGGTACACCCTCCTCGCCAGCAGCTCCACAGCGTCTGCCACATTCTGCCCCGTTTTGGATGAGGCCTCCACATATGGCGCCCCCAGCTTGCCGGCGAGTTTCTCCGCTTCCTCGCGCTGCACTGCGCGGTCCGCCTCCAGGTCGCTCTTGTGGCCGACCAGGACGAAGAGCACGGCATGTGGCTGCACGTGATGCTGCACCTCCTCATGCCACTCCCAGATGTGCTCGAATGATGCGCGGTTGGTCAGGTCAAACACCAGGAGGCCGCCCACAGAGTTACGGTAATAGGAACGCGTGACAGCCCTGAGTGAGAGAGAAGGAAGGAGGGAGAGTGAGCGAGAGGAAATTATGAGGAAAGAGGGGAAATATAACCATATCTCCACAAGGCTGGCATCACTGGAGATAGTTTTCACATCTGTCTAGGTTTTAATAACAAGGCCTAAGTTGTCTCCCCCTCGACATGAGAGGGTATATCAGCGAAACCTTGAAGAGAAAGCTCTCCCCTAGCTGCAGAGTTACCTCAGACAGCCTAATGAAATTACTACATTCCTAAATTTACTCATTAACAATGACAAATGCACTTAATTATTTTCTCATGCTGTAAGCAATAAATTAACTCATTTTTAATCAATTTATATTTTTGGTGTAATATTCAGCAATAATTGATAATGCCAGAAAGAATCAAATGGCAAAATTTCAAGATGATATTGCTTGCGTGTCAGGAAATATGATAGCATTTTGGTGTTCCAGGAACATAATGAGTTTATTGACCCATCAACAAATACTGCACTCATTCACACCAGGTGGCGTCATGATAGTATTCCCAGTGCATGCCAGGACAGATTTTCAACATCCCAAGCTGGCCAGTATTCTGACAAATCGTGCTGCCTTGATGGAAAATGCTACAGCTAAGCAAAACGACCGCAGATTCTTTGTTATCATCTTAATTTCAAAATATGAATCAGCAGCACTACACTATGATATTGGTGACACAGTGGTTAGCACAACTGCCTCACAGCAAGAAGGTTGTGGGTTTGAATCTGGCCTGGGGCCTTTCTGTGTGAGAGTTTGCATGTTCTCCCCGTGTTCACGTGGGTTTCCTCTGGGTACTCCAGTTTCCCCATCCACAAAAACATGCAATATAGGATCACTCCTGTATGGCTGTGTGTGAAGGTTTGGTGGTGGTCAGAGGGGCGGTAGGCGCAAGCTGGCAGCCACACCTCCGTCAGTCTGCCCCAAACTACAAAAATGTAGTTTACCACCATCAGAGCGTGAATGTGTGAATGAATGAATAATGTATCCAATGTGAAGCGTCTCTGGGTGCCCAGAAAAGCGCTATATAAAACTGATGCATTATTATTAACATGTGGACATATAATTAGCTAGCTACATTTGTTAAAAGATAAAATATTGCATGTTGAACAGTTACATTTTCCAACAATGGCAGCATGTACATACGAATATTTATAAGCCTACATGTTACATGAAAGGTGCGATATAAAAAATGTATTTTTCAACCCTTACATACTGTTAGGGTCAAATGTGACCTATATTGACATTTGACAGCATCCTAAATGCCCTAAATGCCTTTTTTTTTAGCCTGAAATTTGATGACTTTTTCCTACAGTGACCCAAAATACATTAAAATGAAAACATTTTAAAATGTTATATTTTTGTATAGATGCCACTTTTTGTACACTGAGGCTGTTCCCAGTAATATTGGACCCATTTCTATTTAGATGGATTTTATATGCACTAAAGTGGGTAAAATCAAGTACAACCGTGGTTTTAGGGCATTTAGAAACTGTCAAATTGTACATTCGATGTCTGTGTGTATTTTTTATGGGACAGTGGTGACAGAGTTCAAAGGGGACCTTGACAGTGTCACAAAGACTGTTTGTGGTCTCACCACATTTGCCCAGGTTCCCGCAGAGTCAGGTACCTGCAGGTCTTTGAAGTGTCAAGGGGGATCTCAAAAGAGTGAAATAGTGAAACACCATGGGAGTGATCATATATGATACACATGAGGAACATACAGAGGTCGTACAGTCATACAGAGGTCAGAGGGTGACTTGACACAGACACAAGAACTGCACCTGCAAGCCCTTACAATGTAAAAAAATAATCTAGAAATAGACAAATTATCCTCAGTGTGGGATGGTCGGCTGGGCGGCCCTGATCAGTAAGTCACACAAGGAGCCAACTCAAGGCGACTGAGGAGAAGAAGCTGCGATTTTTGCTCTGGAAAAAAGGACCGCAAAACTGGGACAACCTGCTGCAAACGTGGGAAATCCATCTGCAATACCCACATATGTAAGGTTTCCTACCACTGCTTTCATTGCACAGACTAGTTTACTAGTTAGCAATAAGTATTTTTAAATGTTTTGTATTCTGAATGTCAACTAATGTAAAATTAATATTGATAATTGGGATTCTGTGATTCTTAAAATTGTGAATTGTATGATAAGCAGTGAGGACAGTGTTTAATGGTTGCAATGGTTATGTGGTTATATTATAAATTCTAATAGTTCCAGGATGTTCTTGCTATTTTCAATTTTAATAAAATCTATTTCAGTCATTATGGCTGTTATCTTTTCATGTCTGAGGTAAAACAGGAAATGATATTGTGTGATATTAGGTGTTTTTCTCCAAAAACGTGTGTTGTGCAACCTAAAAAATACACTGTCCTTACTCTCTGAAACATCAATTAAGGATTAATCATCCATTTACTAATTTCAGAGAGGCTATTTTTACATTCTAAATAGATCTGAAGTTCAAAATTTAGTATACACACTTATTATGAGGATATTCTTGGTCCCGGTCAAAATTGACCCAGTCCATAGTCCGGGTCAAAATTAATGAACTGCATGTAATGGATAAGATATTTATGATAAGAGCATGCAAACAGTCCCAAGATTGCAAGTCTATGTGTACTAGAACTGCAAAGTTATGTTAGCGGACCACAATGACTAGCATAAATCAACATGCCGTGAGTTTGATGACCATGAATTTTTAACAGTTTTTGGCAATAAAGTGATTACCGCACATGTTCAGAAATTACATCCAAAGAAAGTGAAACTACTTAACTGCAAGCCATAATTTGATTCCATCCTTGCCAATCCGTCTTCGTTTTGCATTGAATTAATATATTTTAGTTACTCCAGTCTTGTGCTTTTTATATTAGGAAGCTTTCTATCGAAATCTGAGGATTCAAGTGCTACTTTAAAGTTCAACCAAGGGATAGGAAGAATGTAAGCTGTGTGTGCGCATGTGTGTGACAGAGAGTAAGATTGAATCATTGTGTGTGTGTGTGTATGTGTGTGTGCGCGTTTGAGAGTGAGAGGGTATCTTTGTGCGCGTGTGTTTGTTGGTGTGTGTGTGTTCACATGTGTGTATCTGTGTGTGTGTGTGGACATGTGAGTCTGTGTTCGTGTGAATGTGTGTGTGCGTGTGTGTGTGTGTGTCCGTGCACACATATGTGACAAAGAGAAAGATACTTGAATCTTTGTGTGTGTGTCTGCGTGTGTGTGTGTGTATTTGTTTGAGAGTGAGAATGTATCTTTGTGTGTGTGTGTGTGTGTGTGTGTGTGTGCTTGAAACATAGGAGCTGTTGCATCTCTTGTGTTGGGTCTGGTTCCTCCTTTGGTATAAAGGGCAGTGGTGTAACACACTCAGCCCTGAAGGTGTTTTGGCAGTGCATGTACTGATGGAAATCAGAAACTGGTTCTCTGTGATGTCAAACGTCCTGCTAGCAAATAGAGAGAAGCCATGGGAGGAGTTTTATTTCCATCAGCGGCCACACATTTGTATCTTGGCCTGCAGCTTTACTTAGGGAGGTTTGCACAGGGCCTAAACGCCATTCTGTTTCCTGTGTTTCTTTCTTTTGTTGCCCTTTTGTTTCTGCACATTGCTGCCATATTTCCTGTCATGTCTGTTTATGGGTGTTTCTGCCGAAATACTTTTGGGTTCGGAGTGTTGCAGCTCCTCCTTAGCTAGGTCACATGACTTCTCACTGTAGTCCTCAACACTGAGTCACAATGACTCATTTCTGTCTCTGGTGGAGGGGGGTTTGGGAATACTGGGAGCATTATAAACATAGCCTGCCCCCATCCCCAGGCAAAATTTAAATGATATTTTTGCCAAGTACTTTTTTTGGCTCAACAAAAAAACATATTTAAAATGTCGAAAGTGTGGCGGACGCCTGACCGGTTTTGCAGGCATGCGGGAAACCCTGGGTTCAGTTGGATCACTACCATGTATGTAGCCCTTTTTAAGCTAAGTTTGATTGGCAGGTGTGTCTCTATGAGGCGTCTATTATAATCGCCTCTGCAGACACCTAACTGGATGTTCGGATGAGAGCTGGGGTCTGTGCTGTAAATGAACCTTTTGGCAACGGCTGATAAACAACTTTGTTCAGAAAAAAACCCCGAGCTCAACAGCCAAAAGTGATGGCGTCTGTGCTCACTACACCCCGCCTGACTGCTGCTCACAATTTTCCCTTTCCCTGACATTATGATCTCAACCCCAGCTCAACACAGGAGGACACGGCTGGTTTTGACCTGAAAGGGGTCATTGCTCTGAAATACTGAGTCATCTGAATTACAGTCATGCCTGTGCTCAGGAAAAAAATGTTTTATCCGCTTAAGCGATAGAATTACGTTTAAAGTCTCATTACTTCCTGCTCAAAAAAAAGAATGAGCTTTTTTAAAGTGCCTGTTTGCTTGGTAATTTAGATTTTCCCACTGTATATCTCAAAATGAGTCAATTTATCAAAATCTTGTAAATAAAAAGAAAAACTTAGGACCATAAGAAAGACATGCAGCTTTCCACTGTCATCTTTTTCTCATTTATCAGTGATGTTTGTTATCATTGGACAGGACAGCTCCCTCTAAAGCTCACAGAATGTGTTTAAAATGAGCGCACGTGTGTATTCATAAAAAATAAATATTGCGCCAGAAATTTTTACCTTTGCTGAGATGAGTCCTGACAGCCGTGAATTGATAACACTGCGCTGACTGGTTCGCTTACAAAGAGTGTACAGACAGGTCCAAAAGTATGAGGACGGTGTCACCAATGTTGAAGGGCTGTAATTCCTGTGCGGATTACTCCAGATAAACAATGTGCATATAAAGCTGACAGTCTATGCTGTATTGTGAGGTGATTTATGTCCCTGTGGTGTGAACCAAAGGGGCTTTATCTTCCTGTAAAAATGCTGTTATTGCCCAAAAACATACAGACCTGTCTGTATGTGGCAAGTTGCTGCTTGAGTAAGGGTTGTGGGGGGGGGAGGGGGGTCAGATGCGGCATGCAGGTTGGTAGTGGTGATGGTAGAGAAGGGGTGGAGGTGATGGTGGCGGGTTGGTCGCTCTGTCCTTACCTGAACCTTTCCTGCCCAGCCGTGTCCCAGAACTGCATCTTGATCCTGACGCCAGGCTCCACCTCCAGGAATTGGACGTAAAAGTCCACGCCCACTGTTTGGTTGATGGAGTCCAGGAAGAGGTCCTCAGTGTAGCGCTTGAGCAGCGATGACTTCCCCACCGTGGAGTCGCCTAGCATGATGACCCGGAACTGGTACTGCCACAGGGCCAGGTCCATCACTGCTGCCAAAGCGCCCAATCGGAAGGGGAGTCGCTCCGAGTCCAAGGCCCCCTCTCCTGTTCCCTGAAGAATCTTGGCGAGGCCTCTCCTGTTCTTGGCACTTCTGAAACTATGGGCCCCTGTACTCTTTTAGCGTTGGGCCCTCTTGTGACGCCCCTAGTCCTGGATGTGATGGCAGGGGGCAGGGTATGGTTCGGTCCCAGGGCAATTTCGGGAGGGGTAGCACCACAAAAGCGACAAAGCAAGCAGGAACCAGGCGCTCCCGGCCGCAGCTGTCTGGGGAAGAATCTGGAATCGCTGCTGTGAGGAGCTCCAGGTACGTCAGTGTGTATGAGCATGAGACGTGCGCTCACATGCTGTGAGTGTGTGCGGGTGTGTGCGTCAGAGATAAGAGAGAGAGAGAGAGAGAGAGAGAGAGAGAGAGAGAGAGAGAATATCCCCTTCAGAGAAACAACAGAAAACAAGTTCCTGGTCTGTTCTGCTTTTCCTGAAGTGTAACTGCTGATAAAAAGGAGAGTTTTTTCTCATTTTTGCATGTTCAATGAGGAAGGGGAGACAAGACAGAGGGAGAGAGAGAGGGAGAGAGAGAGGGAGAGAGAGGGCGGTAGACAGACACACTTTTATCTGCTAGTTCCTGTTGATACAAGAATAGAGGGAGGAGTGATGACAGATAAAGAATGAGTGAACGAGGAAGGGCTGAACGGAAAGATAGAGTGGAAGACTGTATAAAATTAGGGGGAGAAAGTGGGCGGAGCTAAACAGGGAACGACAGTGCAGAGGGGAGGGGATTAAGGGAAGAGGGAGGAGGCAGAGGGATGAGAGACTCAGCTCCAGATCCAGACTGATTCCTGGCCCTGGAGTCTCCCGTCACGCGCTGTTTACAGCCTGTCTCATCCTGTGAAAGAATGTGGGTGTGTATGTGTGTCTGTATGTGCGTGTGTATGTGTGTGTGTGTGTGAGTGTGTGTGTGTGTGTGTGTGAGTGTGTGTGTGTGTGTGTGTGTGAGTGTGTGTGTGTGTGTGTGTGAGTGTGTGTGTGTGCGCGCGTTTGTGTGTATATGCGTATCTGTGCGCGTGTGCACTTGTTTCTGAGTGTGCATGTGTGTGTGTTGCGTGTGCGCGCGTGTGTGTGTATATGCGTATCTGTGCGCGTGTGCACTTGTTTCTGAGTGTGCATGTGTGTGTGTTGCGTGTGCGCGCGTTTGTGTGTATATGCGTATCTGTGCGCGTGTGCACTTGTTTCTGAGTGTGCATGTGTGTGTGTTGTGTGTGTGCGCGTTTGTGTGTATATGCGTATCTGTGCGCGTGTGCACTTGTTTCTGAGTGTGCATGTGTGTGTGTTGTGTATGTGCGCGTTTGTGTGTATATGCGTATCTGTGCGCGTGTGCACTTGTTTCTGAGTGTGCATGTGTGTGTGAGTGTGTGTGTGTGCGCGTTTGTGTGTATATGCGTATCTGTGCGTCTGTGCACTTGTTTCTGAGTGTGCATGTGTGTGTGAGTGTGTGTGTGTGCGCGTTTGTGTGTATATGCGTATCTGTGCGCGTGTGCACTTGTTTCTGAGTGTGCATGTGTGTGTGAGTGTGTGTGTGTGCGCGTTTGTGTGTATATGCGTATCTGTGCGCGTGTGCACTTGTTTCTGAGTGTGCATGTGTGTGTGAGTGTGTGTGTGTGCGCGTTTGTGTGTATATGCGTATCTGTGTGCGTGTGCACTTGTTTCTGAGTGTGCATGTGTGTGTGAGTGTGTGTGTGTGCGCGTTTGTGTGTATATGCGTATCTGTGCGCGTGTGCACTTGTGTGTGTTCTTGCACTTGATACATTAAGAAGACAAGAAAACCCTTTTTCCCAGCGAAGTCGGGATCTTATTGGTCAGTGAGGACATTTTCTCCTGTCCTCAACGATAAAGACAGATTATGATTTATTAGTGAAGGTTAGAATTGAAGCACTGATAACTAAAACCCCACAAGACAAGTCAAGTCAAGTGTGACTTTTTAGTTTTAGTAATAGGTGCTTCAATTAGGGATAGGTTAAGGTAAGGGTTTGGGTTGGGCATGCGTTACGTATTGTTATGATTAGGGAAAGGCTGCAGAGATACACAAAGAATGAATGAAAGTCAATGTAATGTCCTCACAAGGACTGAGGTACCAGGATGTGCCTGTGTGCTCATGACTCACATCCAGGCTTCGCTGTCCAGTCGCCCTTACACAACTGCAACCACAGCCATCACTCTAGGCCCCGTGGTTACGCAAGTCCAACGGTGATAAACCGCATGGTTTGCCTGTGTAAAACACAAGGTTTACGCCTTACTGAAGGTGCACAATCCTATAGGGCGAGAATCCAGGAAATTTAGTCAAGTGTGAATGTCTTGCATTTAGGCTAGCAAGCTCACAGAAGTCGACTAAAGAGTAATAAAGGACATGACCAGTTGAAGCACCTCTCCCTCTCACTTTCTTACTGTATAAACTGGGCTGAAGACTGACTACTGCAGAGCCTGTTCAAAACATGCCTGTTCAAATCGGGCTGATTGCTTGGCCTCTGGTATTGCTGCTTAAAGTTTTCACAAGAACGGCTCAGCTAAACAATTTCATATTTGCTACTGATCTTCTTTTGATCCTCAGTAATACTCCCACCGAGTGTGATGTCTATTGGATCAACGGTTGTTGAGAAAATCAAGGGACAGGCAGGCAGACAGATGGAGATCCTTCCATTTCAGTCAGTTTATGTAAACTGTTCATAGAGTCTGTTCATAGAGTTTCTGTTTTGAAATGAACAAGCCGCTGAGTAGATAGTCATGCAGCCACACAAAGTCATGACCACGGGGGAATTTATCCACAGTTACAAATACAGTGTTGATTTCTGTGGCCCCCCTGTGCCAGTAAAAGAGTCCCCAGAAAAGGCACTTAAAAATGTTTACCAGAACAAAGTGGGCTGTTTTTTTTATTGTAGTTAATATTGATCAGGAACAGGAACACAAATCGGAGGAAACCCAAAGAATGACCTATAGGAAGTTTTGGAGGGAAATTTAAATGATAACAATGGGAGGAGGAAGTGGGGAAAACAGGTAGAAGAAGGAGGGGGGTGGGCAGTGAGGGGAGCTTCCTTCCTCCACACCATATTATTTTTGGTGAATTTGTATAGTGTGTGCATGTGTCATAAGTGTGTGTGTCCATGTGTTGTGAGTGTGTGTCACAGATTACACTTCGGCTTAATACAAATAGTATTGTTCATTTTTATTCTTACGCTCACGAAAGAAATCACAATGCAAACATCTCCATGTTTATCTTACAGAGCCCAAACATATGAGCCGGCAGTAGGAATTAAATGAGTACACTCAAAGTTTTACTCTGCAAGTACATAATGGGAAAAGTGACCTCCAGTCTCTGTAACCAGTCCTGACACCCCCCCTCCTCCACCCGTACACAGCTCGACCACACCACACCACACCACCCCCCCCCCCCCCCCCCCACCCACCCACTGCTTTTCAGTTGTCAAGCACTGAAACACACTATTACAATAAAAACATATTAATACTTTTATTGTCATTGTCATGCCCTTATGTTGTTCACTTTTAAATTGCATTGTTCACTCATTCATTTTTTGGTGGAAGTATTTTTTTTGCCTTTAAAAGTGAAATAATTTCAAGTATGCTCATGAAAGCCATTTGTACAGAAAAGAAAATTTACTTACATTTTTTGCTATACACAATAATAGATACGAATGTGCCTTTATAATCACAGAGATATGAATGTTCTATGAATGCATTTATTTGAAAGCTGAGTACCATTTATCTGTTCCAGAATTAACGATGTTATTTGCAATACTGCTAACCTAACACAAGAGGGCGCACATCTCTGACAATCAACATCATGCTCATAAGCATGGGAGTTAACCGTTTCTCAAACAACTTACGCGTTATGTCAATTTAGTGTCATTTCCAACATACCCAACCTCAAAACGAAATACAAACTGAAGAAAAAAAAAAACCTTTTTACACTGATCATCCGCTCCTTTAGCTAAAAATATGCAAATATTATTTGTCAAATATTTATTTCTATTGTTTAGACCAAGCATCTTCAGGGGCCCAGTTCCAAACCCAAGTTCCCGCCACACAAGTTCAAAAGGTCATGACCTAGAGGCGTTTCCCTGGATATGATTGTCAAATTGTGATTTTGAGAATAAAGAGGGCCAAAAATGACCAGCACAACATGACCTTAAAATCATATTTTAGACTCACTTTGAATCATCATTTACTATCACCAAATGTAAATGTTTAGTCCATTGTTTGCAAGGCTTATACAAGAAAAAGGGGAAGGGGTAGCAGAAGGAGTATAAATTAGTTTTGACATTACAAAATGTGCTCTGTGTTTGACATAAAAGTTTTTTGAAGTAAAAGCTGTGCAAAATCTACATTCACCTAGCGTATTCAAAGAAGGCTTGGGACATTCATATATATCACCCACAGAATCGCAAAGAGGATTTTTCAAACAAATAAAAAAAGCTCTCGTGTGCAAACAGTGACTCTGTGTCGCCAGTCAACTTAATGTGCTCCCACAAACTCATCTCACATTAGCCTTACACATTATGGATTCAAGCCCATCAATGCATTAAGGGCATATTTAAGCCTCTCACTCCTGTCGAACAGTCATGGCTGGCCTAATGTTCACTGCAGTTCCGTTAAAGGGCAGTTTCACTTTATCTTCCAACAGTAAACATGGATCATGATTTAAAAACACTTCATGTTCACTACTTGAGGATATTAAGATATGTAACAGTTCAGTGAAAAGTTTAATGAAAGTATGGCTCCAGGAAATTACAAAAGTATACTTAAAATGTGCCAAAGCAGTTTTAAAAATGCTCTTTAAAATAACCCCAATATACATGACAAATGACATTTGCTAAATGAGGGAAGCCAAATTGCTACCCCAATGCTCTGGCTGAGGAAGGAATCAATGCAGTACATTCGATTTGCACACATCATGTCATAAAATGGGGGAGTTAGTCTTCAGGCTAAAAGCGTTCTCAGCTAATTCAGAGCAGTCTATTTCAGAGACAGGTGAGTTAGCTGTGGTATTAGATTAATGAGTATATGATATCCGGAGCCAAAGACTTCTATTGGCTACAGTAATAAACAGATTATGAAACTGGTCAAGGAAAAATGAACACTCTCTCTTTCTTTCTTTTAAAAATATTAACAGTTCCTTAACCACACCAGACAGCTAATAACAATGCCCAGAGATGGACCTGCAATGTTGAATCCATATGGAAGAATTTCTGCCGACCCCAGCAACTTGGAACTCCGAACACGAGATTTATATTTCACTTGGTGATGAACATAACCGACCACTGAAAACCGATACATGTGTGAGCGAGATGTAAGGCAGGAAACCAGCTGTGTGTGTGTGTGGGTGTGTGTGTGTGTGTGAGTGAGTGAGATCCAGCACACAAACAGGCCAGTGAGAGTCAGGGGTTCAGTGGGTTGAAAAAAAAAAAAACACAAATGCTGTTATTGTTCTGCTTCACAAGTCTTCCAGAAGGTTCTGAAAGTTTCCGAAATGACAGCCTCAGCTCCCAAACTCCTACAGATAATTCCAGAAATACCTCAGCCTCATGAAAGCCCCTGGTATTCTTAAATGTCCAGCAAGTTTAAACCCCACCCCCCCAAAAAAACATGGTGTTTGCAGGGAAAGAGCCAATCACATTGTCCGAAAAGCATACATGTGGCCTTCACTGGAGACCACAGTCATGTAAATACCTTAATCTCTCTATCAGCTTCTCAGCGGCAAATGCTTTATTAGTGGGACATAATTTAGAAAACGCATTGCTGTTGTGAAGAGATGACAACAATAAAATCAGTTAAAATCCTTGCGTGTGAGAGGGAGCAAGCAATATGAGCTCTGTCAGGCAGTGAGACACTGGGCATGTGCAGCAGAGAGTAGGATCTCCACTAATCAGAAAGTCAGAGTGGGTGTGGCCTCAACAGTGCAGCACAAAATAATGCCAATGGAATCTGGAAGGTAAGCACAGTCCAACACACCAAAACATCATGTGATGTCACAGCAAGCAGCGACTTCAGGTTCAAAGGTCACCAGTCAGGTACGGCTGAGGTTGAATACAGAGATATTTCAGCTGAAAGAGAAGACAACTTGGACCTGACCGGGTCCTTTTGCACTGTGACCAGTCTCACAGTGATGTATCAGTCACTTGTGACTTCTCATAATCTTTACAGCTCCTTTTGAAAGCTTCCCCTTCTCACCCTCATTTAGTGCAGATTTTTTTTGTTCCTTGTTTTGCCCATGAGTTCAGATCCTCCAGAGGGAGGGAGCAGCAATGTCATCGTAACCAGGTCAACCCGAGACACTGCCAGTGGCCTGACAGTGGTGGGAGAACTTTGGACCCAGAGCGTGAATGTGCTGTTTTCTCCAACTTTTCCAGAAGCATCCGCAGTTTTCCCAGAAAGCAGCAGGCACAACCCACCAGCAAAGTTCTGCCAAACCTCTCAAAGACAACAAATAAAAATATCCACCATTCTCCTCTCAATCCCCTTCCGACATCAACCCCACACCCCCCACCCCTTTATGTTACACATATCTGACCCACTGAAAAACCCAACCCAAGGACTCAAACCCTCCCATAGACAATTAGCCCTGAAACCTGCCATGTGCAGCAACATTCCCAAGCAAAATGCTTTTTTCCCCTTTTCAAGGGGCACCATCTCTTTGAGGGGACCTTATTTTTGGGATGAAATTCCTGACGCCATCCCCCCACTGCCAATGCTGATTTAGTTCTGCATCCCCAGCTTCTCTGTCTGTATGCAAATGAAGCACTGCGCTATTTTGATATGAAAAAAAAAAACCTGTGAGCATTTCCTGCTTGTCAGCAGGGGTGTACCTGAGAAACCATCATCAAAGCATATTCACAAACAAGTGCTGTTAACACATAGCACAGAAGTGTTGTGCCTGGGTTATTGTTGAGATAGCAAGATTGCAATGTGAGATTTAAGCCCTGTCAACCACAAGGTTTCCAAAAAATCACCTGGCAGTGTGATAACACTTGCTGGCACTGTTTTAGGATCAGATGTCCCGATCTCAAAGCAGCGCACCAGAATGAAAGTGTATGAAGAAGAGTATGGCGTGCATCAGCCTGCATATCAGCTGGCTGCGTTCATGTGTGGTGGAAGCCAATACATGTCAGAACTTTTGGACCCTTGGACCTTACACGTCTATGCGGGGGCCGGGGGTTGGTTACAATGATGTGAACTGTGGGTGGTGTTCAGCCCACACCAAGATAATACATGGCCAACTGCTGTGCTTTTCAACTGTAATCTACAGTTTCTTTGTTTACTTGTCTTTTGTATTATTCCACAATAGCTGAGGTATGCCTATACTGTGTAGTTTATGTATTTGTTCATGACTGAGTTGATTGAATCTACAAAACCAAAAACCAGTGAAGTTGGCACGTTATGTAAATCGTAGATAAAAACAGAATGCAATGATTTGCAAATCCTTTTCAACGTATATTCAATTGAATACACTGCAAAGACATGATGTTTAATGTTCAAACTGAGAAACTTTTTTTTTTTGCAAATAATCATTTACTTAGAATTTAAAGGCAGCAACACACTGCAAAAAAGTTGGCACAGGAGCCTTTTTACCACTGTGTTACATCGCCTTTTCTTTTAATGACACTCCATAAACGTTTGGGAACTGAGGAGACCTATTTTTCAAGCTTTTCAGGTGGAACTCTTTCCCATTCTTGCTTGATGTACAGCTTAAGGTGTTCAACAGTCCGGGGTCTCCGTTGTCGTATTTTACGCTTCATAATGCACCACACATTTTCAATGGGAGACAGGTCTGGACTACAGGCAGGCCAGCCTAGTACCCGCACTCTTTTACTACGGAGCCATGCTGTTGTAACACGTGCAGAATGTGGCTTGGCATTGTCTTGCTGAAATAAGCAGGGGCGTCCATGAAAAAGATGTTGCTTGAATGGCAACATATGTTGCTCCAAAACCTGTATGTACCTTTCAGCCTTCACATATGTGTAAGTTGCCCATGTCTTGGGCACTAATACACCCCCAAACCATCACAGATGCTGGCTTTTGAACTTTGCGCCTATAACAGTCCGGATGGTTCTTTTCCTCTTTGGTCCGGAGGACACGACGTCCACAGTTTCCAAAAACAATTTGAAATATGGACTCGTCAGACCACAGAACACTATTCCACTTTGCATCAGTCCATCTTAGATGAGCTTGGGCCCAGCGAAGCCAGTGGCGTTTCAGGGTGCTGTTGATAAATGGCTTTTGCTTTGCATTGTAGAGTTTTAACTTGCACTTGCAGATGTAGCGACCAACTGTAGTTACTGACAGTGGTTTTCTGAAGTGTTCCTGAGCCCATGTGGTGATGTCCTTTACACACTGATGTCGGTTTTTGATGCAGTACCGCCTGAGGGATCGAAGGTCACGGGCATTCAATGTTGGTTTTCGTCCTTGTCGCTTACGTGCAGTGATTTCTCCAGATTCTCTGAACCTTTTGACGATATTATGGACCGTATTTGATGAAATCCCTAAAGCTCGTTGAGGAATGTTGTTTTTAAACTGTTCGACAATCAGCTCTTGCATTTGTTCACTAAGTGGTGACCCTCGCCCCATCCTTGTTTGTGAATGACTAAGCATTTCAGGGAAGCTGCTTTTATACCCAATCATGGCACCCACCTGTTACGAATTAGCCCATTCACCTGTGGGATGTTCCAAATAAGTGTTTGATGAGCATTCCTCAACTCTCTCAGTCTTTTTTGCCACTTGTGCCAGCTTTTTTGAAACATGTTGCAGGCATCAAATTCCGAATGAGCTAATATTTGCAAAAAATTACAAAGTTTACCTGTTCGACATTAAGTAACTTGTCTTTGCAGTGTATTCAATTGAATATAGGTTGAAAAGGATGTGCAAATCATATTCTGTTTTTATTTACGATTTACACAACGTGCCAACTTCACTGGTTTTGGGTTTTGTGTATGAATCACACCTTGTCTGATCTGTTAGGTAGCAGTTACAATGATTTCACTCTATGCACTGGCCTTATGTATGTTGCTTTCAGGAAAGGCGTCAGATAAATAAATGCAATGCAATGCTGTCCCGGGAGAGGGGTAGTATGAATACTCAAGGTAAAATCTGATGTTGGGAATAAAGGGCTTTCTGTGAAAGCCAGCCAAATGCCGCGTAGTCATTCCCCAACCCGCAGTCTGGACATTCAAACATAAATCACTACCAAGTTTAAATCGCAGCATCAAGACAAGACGTCAAGACTGCACAGCCAGCCTAAACCAATTGTATCAAAACACGATGTCACACGTCTATGCATCCAGTCTGAACCATAGATAGCATCATGTCTGTGTGCACGTGGCTATTTTCGCGGAGAACATCTGTTGTGAGCATTCCTTAATTCTAATTTTACTAATTGACTTGGCCATGTATTACCACCCAAAGTACACTGGGTGTTTGTGGCTATGCATTGACTGAGACATGGTGCAGATTATACCTCATCTAATCAACATTCAGTGTTCCAGTAACAGTCAGAGTGCACTTATGTGCATCACGTCTGCAAAATAATTGTAGGATAATGTTAAGCATCAAAACAACACCTCATTGGTCCACACAGTCTGAGCCCTGGTGCCATAATAATCACATCTCTAAGTTACAGATCAGTAACCGATTAACAACAATAAGAAGAAGTGCAGAGGACGATTTATGTTTTACAAAGTCATTGGCTGTTGCCGGGCAGAGTTAAATCCAGAACACAATGATCACGCTGGGTAACTCAGGTGCTGCAAGACAGGTATCATTATGATATTAAAAAGTCAAGTTACCTTGACTGAAAAAAAGTCTGTGCAGTGCATTGTTAAATATGTCTTGAAGCTATCAGCACTTTGGCTTGTGTACACATGAATGACAAGTCTGTGCAGCTCGACATTGCACATTGGCAGCGAGGGAATAATTTAAAAAATCCTTTTTTAGATATGGTGCAGTGAGGGAATGATCAGAAAAAAATTCCTTATTTAGATATGGTTCTCTAACTCTTATTTACAGACACTATGGCCACCCCTCTCCAGCTGGTATAATGGCACAGTCCAAACTACCAGGGGTGAGCTGAGTGTACTAAGGTAAGAGAACTGGAGATTGTCAGTCGAAACAGAGGGGTATCACCACTGTACCCTGAAATCACAAAGTCCCCTGATCACATGCTCCTCAGTACCGCAGAAGTCCTATCATTCTGGGGCAGCAGAAAAGCACCTCAAGACTTCCCCTCAATTTTTCAACCCCAGAGAAGGGGACAGTGTTTCCACCAGATGACTGTCTCTTCCAAAACTGGCTTATCCCCGGGATGAGGTCATATCTGCGCCTTGTTACGGATAATCCCATGGGGGGTCGGTTAAGACCACAAGGGCCCAGGATTAACCAACACAAAGTGCGACAATGACCTCAGCCCACACTGTCACATGACATACGCATGATCCTCAGCAGGATAAATGTGGCAACACAGGCAAAATGTTTCTGGACAGAGTCCTTGGTACTAGATAGTGAAGTCACAAGACGGAAGCCTTGTCACAGGATATTGATGTCACAATCCAAAGGCCTTGTTGCAGAATGAAGATGACAAATTCCACAGACCTCGTCACAAGATGTCATAATCCAGACTTTGGTTAAGGAGGATGACAAGACAGAGGCCATGTACTGAGTAGGAAGTGGTCACTGTAAGGTGGTAAATGGTGTTCTGGGGATGGGGAGTATAATTACTGCAGGTGGATGGCTTGAATAGACCTGACACCGAGGGTTTGGACCAATCAGCACTGGCACTTACTCTGTGGCTCCACCTCCTCGTCGACGGGCAGAAGGATCTTGCCACTGAAGCCACGCTTGACCCCGTCCCAGCCGTCGCGTGTAGCAATCTCGCCGGCCCTCATGAGCTCATAGATGTCACGCGTCAGCATGTGGAAAGCGCGCTCCACGTTGCTGTTGCTCTTGGCGGACGTCTCCTCATAGCGCACGCCCAGCGCCGCCGCCAGTCTCTCCGCTTCCTCCCGCGACACCTTCCGCTCTCGGGCCAGGTCGCTTTTGTGGCCAATGAGGATGAAGACCATATGATGTGGCAGCACGTGCTCAGTGACCTCCCGGTGCCAGTCCCGCACGTGCTCGAACGACTTGCGATTGGTCAGGTCAAACACCAGGAGACCGCCCACTGAGTTGCGGTAGTAGGAGGTCGTGATTGACCTGAGGAAAAGAGGGGTTGGGAGGGAGACAAGGAAAAAAATCTACTAAAATAGTGTTGGTCTCCATGTCAATATGAGTATTTGTGTGTGTCTGTGTGGATTTGATCATCCGTGAGGATGTGTATGAAAATATGTTTGCATGCAGCTGTCTATCTACATGTGTGTATGTGCTTGCATGTCTATGTGACTGTGTGGATGAGTGTAAATGCACCTGTGTGCATTGGCGAGTGCATGTGATTGTATGCACACACGCTTCTGCATGAGCAATTGTGCGTGTTTCTGTGCAAGTGTGTGTGTGTGTGTGTGAGAGAGAGAGTGTTGTTCCAGCCTGTACAGCTCTCTTTGGAGGGCACATGACTCCACTCTCCCTCCCAAGATGACCCTTTCCAAGCAGTTGAGTACGGAAAATGCCATTTTAGGAGCCGTTCCACAATCCTGAATACTATCAACAAATAAAGCATGTTTACTGTACACATCGGCTGCTAGTGGGTTCAAACTGGCACTTCCATACGCTGGACCCAATTCTGAAATGGCGCAACACAACCAAAGGTATGAGGATACCGTACTGAAACCTCAGTGATATAGATAGGAAACAGACTTTTTTTAATCTAAGTCTCCAAAACTTTAATTTTGTCAGTCTGAGCTGATAGGATAGACTTTGAGCTTAGATTTGACCACATTTTTACACAATTCTGCCCCCCAATTTGGCAGTTGGGACCCTTTGTGTAGGATATTGAAGAATCCATGTGCTGAACTGGCCTGCCTGCAGTCCTGATCTTTCATCGATTGAGAACATTTGGCACATACTTAAATGAAAAGTCTGTCAAAGGAGACCCAAAACATTCTGGCTGCTGGAAGCCTGTATGTAACAAGAGAAGGATCAATTTCCAATGGCTAAACTCAAGAAACTTGTCACCTCAATGCCCAGACGTTAAAAAGACGAGGGGATGCCACAACATGGTAAACAGGCCCCTGTCCCAACTTTTTTGAGACCTGTAGCAGCCATCAAATTTGAAATGAGCTCATTTTATGGATAAAATTGTAAAAGTTCTCAGTTTCAACATTTGCCATGCTATCTCTGTTCTAATGTGAATAAAATACTGGCTGGTGTGATTTGAAAGTCATTGTGTTTTGATTTTATTCACAATTTACTCTTTGTCCCAACTATTTCGGTATTGGGGTTGCACATTGAGACACAGCTCCCTTGCTTCAGAAACCTTACATCTTTGTATCTGCCACATAATCCTCATATAAAATCTGCCATCTTTTTTAGGTTTATGACTTGTATCTCAGACATACAAAAGTAGTTGTTTGACTGATATAACATTGATAGCTTCTCTCTTCAAGTTGGACTGTGAAATAGAGCTGTTCAGTGCTTAGACATCTCAGTAATGAACTTGACTGAAAATTATATATTCAGCATAGTGGTCAACCTTCCTCATGTGCAGTCCCTGACAGCGGACTATACTGCCTGTTTCAGTGTTAAGAGCATTAGAATGATGCTGATGAAAACCCCTTCCGTCAGATTCCTCACTGTGACACTTGCACAACAGTCACACTCAGCCTGGTTCCATTTACCTCTGGAATTCCCCCATGTTCAGCAATGCTGAGAAGCTGTGCGAACTTCCTAGAAGGGTGGTACTATTTCAATGCTGAACGTGTTAATTTCCAATGAATAAAGACTGTTGTGTAACATTATTAAAAGTGTATGAAAAGATAGTAATGTTTGAAAGTTACGAAGTCTTGCCAAATTTGGTAATTCCATTCGATTACATTCAATTTTAAAGCAAATTTGTTAAATTCATGTGTTGGTAGTTTTTTTATGCCCCCACCCTCCAAAGAGGAAAGGGGTTATTATGTCGACACCATGTCCGTCCGTCGTCCGTTAACTTTTCGTTTCTGTGGGATAACTATAGAATCCCTCGTCGGATTGATGTCATTTCTTAATGGCGTATTGGGAGTGGCTAGAGGAAGGTTCCTTCTGAAAACCAGCGTTGTGTGATATCTAATATGGCCGCCACAGCAGCCATCTCAATATGCCCTTGATCTACATACAGGCGGGGGCATATGCCACGCTCTGCGTTGCTCTTGTCTCATGCTCTTTTCATTTGAGCATTGCAACTCCTGGATTAACTTGTGTTTGACTTTTGAAACTGCGAAGACTTCAGTGGTTCACACATAGACTGCATAAAAAGATGGACGAAGCAGCAGTGGCGTCACCCATTGGTTTCAGCATACCATTTAGGAAACCTCGATTTTGGCAATTTGAATTGCGCCATTTTGTCATTTTGCAGCCAGATGTGATTCCTATTGAACGAGAGCGTGTATTGAAGATCTGGGGAGGACCGTGGCTCTGGATCTGACCGTATCGGATGAGGACCAGTGGATAGCCACGCCCCTAAAGCATATTCTGGCTTTATCCTTTATTCTAGTCTACTTGAGACCATAATTTACAAAAATGAACATCGCAATATATCGAAGGAGACTTGGAGCTTGCAATCGATACCATAAAATGATGTGGGAAATCATTCATAAAATAATAAATCAGCTGGCAAAGAAGAGTCATTTTCTCAAAGACTTCAATTCCATTGAACTTCTTTCTGCAACCACAGACATCGCCATCGGCAAGCCATTAAATATAATGCAAATTTTTGAGATTTCCGCATTGGTCTCACGCATTGGGCGCTGCGTCCATCTTTTTATACAGTCTATAGGTTCAGTTACATCACGTGATACCTTTGTTATCCCAGGTGAAGTACAAACCCATTTCCAAAAAAGTTGGGACACTGTGTAAAATGTAAATTAAGGCAGAATGCAATGATTTTCAAATCATTTGAACTTCATATTTACTTAAAAGTAATAGAAATACAATATATCAGATATTGAAACTGAGATACTTTATTGTTTTATGGAAAATATGTGCTCATTTTGAATTTAATGCAAGCAAAACATTTCAGTTGTTGTGCCAAAAGTTGGCACAGGGGCATGTTCACCATTGTGTTGCATCTGACCAAATGCTGTACTTTTGAAAGCAAAACGTTTTCCCATTCTAGCTTTATGCAGGATTTCAGCTGCTCAATACTTTGCAACCTCCTTTGTCATATTTTTCGTTACAGAGCTATGTTGTTGTAATACCCCCAATGTATGGTGTTTGTGGCACAGTGGTTAGCACAACTGCCTCACAGCACGAAGGTCGTGGGGCCTTTCTGTGTGGAGTTTGCATGTTCTCCCCGTGTTCACGTGGGTTTCCTCCGGGTACTCTGGTTTCCCCCACCTACAAATCATGCAATATAGGAACACTGTTTGGTGGTGGTCGGAGGGGCCATAGGCGCATACTGGCAGCCACACTTCCGTCAGTTTGCCCCAGGGCAGCTGTGGCTACAAAAATGTAGTTTACCACCATCAGAGCACGAATGTGTGAGTGAATGAATAATGTATCCATTGTGAAGAATCTTTGAGTGCTCCGAAGAGCAGAAAAGCGCTATATGAAAATTGATGCATTATTATTACGTATCATTCACCATTGATGATATCTTCACGGATGCGCAAGTTACCCACGGCATGTGTTCTATTGCACCCCCACACTACCGTGGATGCTGGCTTTTGAATAGTTTGCTGACAAGCCGGATGGACCCCCTCCTCTTTAGCCCAGTGGACATGGCATCCATGATTTCGAAAAATTATTTCAAATTTTGATTAATCAAACCACAGGGCAGTTCTCCACTTCACCTCAGTCCTGGCAATGATTTACATACAGCGCCCTCCATAATTATTGGCACCCCTGGTTAAGATGTGTTCTTTAGTTTCTAATAACTTCAGTTTTTTTCCTAAATAATATAGGACCACAATGAGAAAAAGAGGAAAATCCAACCTTAAATTCAAGGGCATTTATTCAGAGGGAAAAAAAATCCCACATTAAGAAATAATTATTTTACATCAAATCATGTGTGCTACAATTATTAGCACCCCTGATGTTTATACTTTGTACAACCCCCTTTTGCCAGCAAAACAGCATCTAATCTTCTATAATGTTTCATAAGAAGGGAGAATACAGAAAGAGGGATCTTCCACCATTCCTCTTTGTACAATCTCTCTAAATCATCCAGTGACCTGGGTCCTCTCCTCTGCACTCTCTTCTTCAGGTCACTCCACAGGTTTTCAATGGGGTTGAGGTCTGGGGACTGAGATGGCCATGGGAGGAGCTTGATTCTGTGTCTGGTGAACCATTTCTGTGTAGATTTGGCTACATGCTTAGGGTCATTATCTTGCGGAAAGACGCAGTGACGAGCCATCTTCAGCTTTCGGGCAGAGGCCACCAGATTTTGATTTAAAATGTCCTGGTATTTCAAAGCGTTCATGACGCCATGCACCCTAACAAGGTTCCCAGGGCCTCTGGAAGAGAAACAGGCCCACAGCATCACCGATCCTCCCCCATACTTCACAGTGGGCATGAGGTGCTTTTCTGCATACTCATCTTTTGTGTTCCGCCAGACCCACTTAGGGTGTTTGTTGCCAAAAAGCTCTATCTTGGTCTCATCTGACCAAAGCACACAGTCTCAGTTGAAGTCCTAGAACCGCTTAGCGAACTCCAGACGTTGGCATTTATGATTGCTAGTGAAAAAAGGTTTTTTCCGTGCATGCCTCCCAAACAGCTTGATGGCATGGAGATAGCACCTGATGGTTGTTTTGGAGACTTTGTGACCCCAAGATGCTACCATTTGTTGCAATTCTTTAACGGTGAGCTTTGGAGAACTTTTTATTTCTCTTACCATCCTCCCCACTGTGCGTGGTGGCAAAATAACCTTGCGTCCTCGTCCAGGCTTGTTTACCACTGTTCCAGTTGTTTTAAACTTCTTAATGATTCCTCTGACAGTAGATATGGGCAGGTGCAGGCGAGTGGCTATTTTCTTGTAGCCATTGCCTGACTTGTGAAGGTTGACACACATCTGCCTTACTTGAATGGTGTGTTCCTTTGTCTTTCCCATGTTGAAGAGTGGATTAGAGAAATGGCCTCTGTGTCACGTCATATTTATACCCCAGGGAAACAGGAAGTGATGAATTACTAATTAAATGTTCCTAGATACTCTGATCAACTTTGTAAACTACTGTAGAAATGACAGAAATACTTCAATTACATTTATTTCCTAGGAATTGTTAGGGGTGCCAATAATTGTGGAACAGGTGATTTTATGAAAAGTAATTATTTCTTAGTCAGGGATTTTTTTTTTCCCATAAAATTGACTTGAGTTGAAGGTTACATTTTTCTACAATTTTCAGTGTGAGAGTATGCTTCTGCAATAAAAATTGCATTTATTTTAAGGCTTTTAACACATCTTAATCAGGGGTGCCAATAATTACGGAGGGCGCTGTAAGTGTTCCTGAGTCTATGCAGTGATCCAGAACCCTGTCTGTTTTTAATGAAGTGCCACCGGAGGACCTGAAAATCACAGCTATTCAAAATTGGATTTTGGCCTTGTCCCATGTGTACAGATTTTTCTGGATACCCGGAGTCTTTCGATTATATTATGCACCATAGAGGATAAAAATCTCTGAATTCTTTGCAATTTTAAGATGAAAATGTTATTCTGAAATTGTAGAACCATTTGCCCATGCATTCTTTCATAGAGCGGTTAAACCCTCACCATACATACTTATGAAAATTTTCTTACACCCAATCATGTTAGTGATTTGTTGCTAAATAATCTAATTAGCTGTGAGATGTTCTGCCTGTTGCCTTTTCATAGTGTCACACAGCTTTTCCAGTCTTTTATTGTCCAGTCCCTACTTTTTTATAAACATGTTGCTGTCATCAAATGTCATCACACATGAGCAGATATTTTTCAAAAAACAAAGAAATTTACCAGTTTCAACATTTGATAAGCTGTCTTTGTCCTATTTTCAGTTAATTATATGGTTTTTACCTCTTAACTGTCACCTGCATTTTCTCACATTTGGCCCAGATTGGTTCACCATATTTCAAATGCTCACTGCTCCCACATACAATGGTTCTATTCCACAAAATAATGTGTATCTGTTGTTGATGTTATGAGTATTTACATAAAATATATGGCTTAATCTTCAACTTTGGGACAAACAACGTGGATATCTTGATTACAAAGATTCTTAGCTTTTCAACAAGACCAAATGGAACGGATAATACAAAGTACATGGTTTGACCGTCACAACACAACTTTGATGATGAGGACTGACAAGTTTCACTGCACTCAAGTATGTGGTGTCTATGTTGAGAAATTGATTTATTGCATTTGTTATGACTGCCATAGGGCAAAAAGATGGGTAAAAATTAAATCCTGAGCATCTTAGCTTTCAAATGGTATATCGTTTACCTGGATTGGTTGAGGATTTAAGTCATAGTTTAGAAATGAAGGATTCAGAATTTGTCTGAAAATTCTGCAGGCTAATTGATTTGCAAATTATTGCATTCTGTTTCATTTACATTTTATACAGCGTCCCAGCTTTTTTGGAAACGGGCTTGTACTTCGTAATACATGGAGCGGTTTATCCTCTCCTGCAGACAACAGCTGTGTTCAGTGCGAGTAGAACTATTAGCTGGAATTAAATTTTGTCTAGCAAAGTGTGATTTTTTAAAACATCATAGCATAGGGATGGGTTTCTTTAGCATTTTCGCATTACAATATATTATGTAGCAGAAGCCATAATGAACCAACCATTTTTTAACCTTTACATTTTTCTTTTCAAAACAAATATAAGGTTTTGATGCAGATTACTGAGCTGCATCAAAGTGTGGTTTGTGATCTTACACGACCTCTTTCAAACTTTTTCATGCAGATGTCACAGTTTCAGAAAGTTAAAGGAGAATTCCGGTGTGACATTGACTTGGGGTGTATTGCAGCATGATAACAAGTACTAACTTTTGTCAAATAACTCAATTCTGTACGCACGCAACATTTCGAAATACATGGCTTTTTAGCCGAAGCTCCCAAAAGGCTTACAATGGTAGTGAGTCGGGCATAGCGTTGCCATGCAAAGAAAATGCTATTTTTTTCATCATTAACAAGACTCAAAGTAGCTCCACACTTCATTGGTAGAATTCCGAGGGCCCTGAAATTTAACATGAGGCACTGAGAACTTTGAAAATGCACAGGTAGTTTATTAAAAAAGACAATTTATGCAAACAGTACCTTGAGGTAGTTTCCAGTCGCCTCCATCTTGATATTAGTCACAATAAGTCGATTGATGAGCACGAACAAATAGATTGCAATCTGTTTCCCTATCCTTCCTATTCGTTCATGCTTGTCAATCGACTTATCATGATTTTCAAGATGGAGGCAACTGGAAACTACCTCAAGGTACTGTTTGCATAAATAGTCTTTTTTAATAGACTACTGGCGCATTTTCAAAGTTCTCAGTGCCTCGTTTTAAATGTCAGGGCTCTCAGAATTCTACCGATCAAGTGTGGAGCTACTTTGAGCCTTGTTAATGATGAAAAAGATAGCGATTTCTTTACATGGCAACACTATGCCTGATTCACTACTATTGCAAGTCTGTTGGGAACTTCGGCTAAAAAGCCATTTATTTCGAAATGTTGCGTGCGTACGGAGGTGGGGTATTCAACAAAGATAAGTACTCGTTATCATGTTTCAATACACCCCAAGTCAATTTCACACCAGAATTCTCCTTTAATATGGCTGATACCTCAAAATGTATTCCGCGTGGATCCGTTCAGTCTGGCTGCAAAGCACCCAATTAGTACAATCAGGAGTGCCAAATTAGAGAACAAATGAAATCCCACAGGGACATGGATATCCAGGAACTGGTTTGGTTACCCCTGGATTAGGGGTTATGATTGTTGAATTTCTATCTAAATCAGGGATGGGGAATTCTGGTCCTGGAGGGTTGCAGTAGCGCAGGTTTTTTGGTCAGTTTCCACACAACTGATTCATATAAGGCACTGACAGTTTAAAGAGCCCACACACCTTGTTTTATTTGTTTATTTTAATAATTTGCCGCTAATTGAAAGGAGACCACAAAAGCCTTTTGATACTGCGACCCTTCAAGACCAGAATAGCATCGATTAGATCCACAAGTTGCAGGCAAAGCCAGGCATTGATTTTTCTTTCCCTTGGGTCTAATTTCCTACGGCAGAAAATTGTAAATACAGTAACAGAAACTGTAATAACACAAACAATACTATTTGAAAACCTTAAAAAGGATCCCCTGGGTGGACCAGACCGACAGGCTGTGGATCATAACTCAGAACAACAAGGGTTAGGGTTAGTTGAAGTACTAAGTGAAAATTGCCCCTAATAAACACTTTAGGAGACTGCAACAGTTGCACTTATTGTTATTATACTCATTACCTAAAAGGGCCATGCAAACAAGAGCACTTGAGGTATAGGCTATTACCTCTGCCAACCAACAAAGCGGGGCAGATTTTTTTATGCATTCACCAGTGCCTGTTTGTTCATCTGTTTGTTCAGACAATATCTCTCATATTTCCCAACCAGTTTCAATGATATTTTGTGGAAGTTTTGGGGACATGGCCCTTGGAACAATAAATTAGGTTATGGTGGTGATCCGGTTCACCATCCGGATCCATTACTTTTTTAAAGGATTCTTCATCATTGCGGGATTACAAGGTTGGAATAAATGCCATATATCTTAAAATCCACTAGGTGGTAGAAAGGTTCTAAATGCGATGATGGTGGTACGTGCTCTCAGAGTGCTTTATATTTTGATTAGGACACAGCAATGCTATTTCTCAACTTTCTTGAAATTTAGTAGTAGTATTAGAAGTTGCAGCAGTAGAAGAAGTAGTCACAGTATGTTTATTCAATCATCACAGATCATTCAATTACAAACAAAGTCCACAGTCGAGGTATAAGTAGTGACTGAAAACGCTGCGGCAGAGGCAATTATGACATTTCTACATTATCAATTTAAGCTACCCTGTAGAAATAAAAATAAAAAAATTATTCATGCTTGTGACCCTAAAAAATAGCTTTGAAAAGAAAGGGCCAGGGAATCACACATTTTTAGGCTACTTTTACACTGGCATTGTTCCATTACTTAACCCCAACAGCTGAAATATATTCCATTTTAATTTTTTAAGGTTTTTGACGGCCAGAGTAAGCGTACAACTACTTCATAGGTCATAAATGCTCTCCTGTGATTACGTCAATCGTAGAGATCACCAATGGCCTCGATTTGAATACAGTTATTCTGCACCTGGCTTTTCTAGAGGAGGGCAAGGCAGGCTGCTGCTGGGTTATTGCCTGGAGGCGAAACGCACGCCCCGGCTCTGCACATGAGGGGAAGGGTGGGATAGTAACGAACATGTTTCCTCTCACAAGCCCGAGTTGTCATTTTCTTTTCCAATGAGACCTAAATACTCATTAAAACAAAGAATAAACTCTACTGAACGCATTTACCCCGTTCAGGTGATTAACGAGCCTTCACATGACAGTGTGTAAATACTTAACCACACTGAAGTTCTGTGGCGGGCAGATAACCCACACCCAGCCGCGACCCAAACTGCGTGTACAACATATTACACTAAGACTGCTGAAGTCGTACACACTAAAACCATAGAAAGAGGATGAACTTGAACATTTCAGAAAGAGCTATTTGATGATGGGCAAGACTGTCAGTCGCGAGTACTCGTATCACTGTCTGCACTGGTGCTGAAGTGCGCCCAGCGAGATGCCGTTGGATTTTATTGCAAAAGTGCATTGACCTAATTTTTCTCCGCTTGTTTTCGATAGACATTGATACGCTGCCAACAAAAAACAACAAAACACGCCAGTGGCGTTCCCTTAATATTTTCTAAGCATTTGCCTTTTCCGTTGGGGCTACACCAACCCATTATGGGCTTAGCAATACAACATCTCACATCATTACACGCTCTGGCAGACGTTAGAGGAGTGTGTCACCTGAACCTCTCTTGACCGGCGGTGTCCCACAGCTGAAGCTTAATTCTCACCCCAGGCTCGATGTCAAGCGAGCGGGCATAGAAATCCACCCCGACTGTCGGGTCAGCCACATCGCTGTACACACCGTCAGTAAAACGTTTGAGCAAGGACGATTTACCCACTGTCGAGTCCCCTAGCAAGATGATCCGGAATTGGTACTGCCACAAAACATCCATGGCATGTCTGTACTCTGTATCGACGTTCACGCAGTTACAACGCACAAATAGGTCAGGAATGCGCAAAGATTACGCTGCACCGAGCGAGGAATCGATTGCCAGGTTGTTTTCAGTGCTGCAGAAGACGGCTGTGCGCGAAAGAACTGCAGTCATGTGACAGATTATTATATGCCTACCGTAAGGAAGGTGCGAGTTCACCTATTTGGGGAAGCAACTGGGTCACTTAATTTCGCATCATTGAAAAAGCTGCTATATGAAAACCACATTATTATTATTATTTTTATTCTTCTTCTTCTTATTATTATTATTACTATTATTATTAATGTTGCCATCTGCAAAATGACGCACTTATATAATTTAAGACAATGTAGGTTATACAATGCAGTAATCTATTATTTTAAGACAAGAATAAATTACGTCAACGCAAAATATCCCACAGTAATCTCGTATAGACAGGACAAAAGACATGGAAATAACATTTTATGTCAGACAATACTCAACGTGCATGTTTGCCGTGGCCAGTGTAGTAAAGTCATAAAGTAAAGTGGATCTATGCTTGTCCAACACTTTCGTTCATTTCAATGCCGATCGGTATCTTCACGCAGCTGCAGGTTGCAACCAGACCGGAAGCCACACTTTCGAAAAGCTTGTATTTAGCACGCACGACTTCGTGTTAATTGGCATCGCTAGACATTTCCCTCACATCACACTATAATCCCTTCTCAATTGAATGTCACAATGAGAACCAATTTTTCAATAAATTATCGTCAAATTTTTGGGAATTTTATTTCCAGGATTTGATCTCAAACTGCACACATTGTATGATAAAAATGTGCAGGGCTCGACGAATTCGGGCATGCATCCTATCACTATAGACAAATACATGCAGGTAATCCCTGCACAGTTGGTAAGCATCTGCAGCGTGCTGTTGCAGGTCTTCAGAGATTTGCATCAATTTTGTATGGAACTATAAGTGCCTTCCATGGAGGGGCACGTGGTGCAGTTGCACGCGCTTGTTCACCCACTGCTCTTCCGGCCAAGAACTGTCGTCTCACATTGCGGTTCTATTATTACCTGATGGTTCCGAATGCGATTACTCGCGCGAGGAATCCACCTTAAGCAAAAGTATTATAGCGGAGTAATGCGACCCTGACACTTGCATGGCAAATGGTTTACGCCATGGCACGCAATTTGGCGTGCCAATGAGTGAAGCACTCGACTGTGCGTGGTAGGTGAAAAAAGTGCGTACCAGAGAGGCCTTGTTGGGAACTTCAGAATGTTCACATTTTTTTACCTAAGTGTTACAACCTAATTTTCGTCCTACTTGTGTGAACAGTTAGTAAACTATGAGCAATCTAGGCGCAACGACTGCGTGAGAAGGCGTGCCATTAGGCCTAATGGGCTGCTTCTGATGGTCACAACAAATTTGCACATGAGTTTGCGCATAGCCACGTCATGTTCACGCCTGTGCATGCCAAGTCGTCGCTGCAAAGCTGGCAGGATGACTTTATGCTTGCGCAACCATGTCGATTCAATGAGTGACAGTGAGTGCCACTGTGGTAAATTACGTGTGAACACTGCTTAACTTTAGCGCAAACATGGCTTGTGCCCATGCGCGACATTGGGGTCTCACGCATTTGGTGAACAGTTCTTACACAATGCCTGACAAGTGGCACAACATGGGCATGGCGCAAACTATGCCTCACATTGCCATCTTGACATGCTTCATGTCATTAAAACGGCATGCCTTGGCACACCATACGGCAGGGCATTGCGGGACCAAGCTTGTGCAAGCTTCAGACAGGCATCTGGCCGGCATTACAGTCAATTGAAGTGTGCTAGCCTACTTGTCTTAAAGGTGAAATCTGTAAATCGCACAATGACGGGACTAAAGGGCACTATGGCTTGTTCAGTTCATTTGTGACTTTGGCAGAATAAAATAATGTTGGTCAGTCGCCTTGTTTACAGCGATATTGATACACTGCGCGTTTAAATATATTTAATCTCCGAATAAGTTCATATCACGTCAATTTTCTCCCGCATGAGCGCTATAACAGAGCAGGGACTTGTCAGTTAGCCTCCTGATTATAACAATTTGGTCGCTGCATGATCACCACCTGATGGACTCAGAACATTGTCATTCACATCACTGATGCTCCACCGAATTACAACCCCAATTCTGAAATAGTTGGGACGAAGTGCAAATTGTGAATAAAACCAAAATGCAATGACTTTCAGATCACATGAGCCAATATGTTATTTACAATAGAACATAGATAACATTTCAAATGTTGAAACCAAGACATTTTACATTTTTATCCACAAAATGAGCTTATTTCAAATTTTCTGGCCGCAACAGGTCTCAAAAAAGTTGGGACAAAGGCAAAAAAAAGGGCTGGAAAAGCAATTAATATTTAAGAGAATCAGCCGAAAGAACATTTTTCAAGTGATTAACTTAACTGGCATCAGGTGCGTAGCATGATTGGCTATAAAAGTGTTGTCTTAGATAGGCTGAGTCTCTCAGAAGTAAAGATGGCCAGAGGCTCTCCAACCTGTGAAGGCTTGCATTAAGAAATTGTGGAATACTTCAAAAACAATGTTCCTCAATGTCAAATTGCAAAGGCTTTATTGGTCTCATCCTCAACAGTACATAACATCATCAGAAGATTCAGAGAGACTGGAAAAATCTCTGTGCATAAGGGACAAGGCCTAAGACCTTTACAGGATGCCTGTGATCTTCGGGCTCTCAGACGCCACTGCATCACTCACCAGCATGATTCTGTTATTGACATTACTAAATGGGCCCAGGAATACTTCAAGAAACCACTGTTTGTAAACACAGTCTGCCGTGCCATCCACAGATGCCACCTAAAACTCTATCATGCAAAAAGGAAGCCATTGTTGAGCATCCACGGTGTTCTGTGGGCCAAGGCTCATTTAAAATGGACTGTAGCAAAGTGTCCTGTGGTCAGTCGAGTCCATATTTTACATTCTTGTTGAAAATCATGGGCGCCGTATCCTCTCTGCTAAAGAGGGGAAAGACCATCCCTCCTATCATCAGCGTTCAGTTCAAAAGCCAGCATCTCTGATGGTATGTGGATGTTTTAGCAGGGCTGGATCTGGGGGGTGGTTTCCTGGGTTCCGGAACCCCCCCACCCCGCCCTGAGAATGTACCTTCAAAATAAGCAAAAAATAAATTACAAAATCCTCACAGGACTACCCAGCCGCATGGGAGAAAAAAAAAGTTATACATACGCGATAGTGGATACAGTCTCACAGCTGAGTCAACAGGGGGCACCTAAGCAGGGGAAATCACTGGTGCTACACCAGCCTTGAATGTTACTCCCCATCGTTTCACCACTTCCGACCACACGCTTTTTCACCGGAAAAACAACGTAGCCTACGAGTCGTTTTCAAATTCAAGTTGCGAGTCCATGACAATGAAAAAAACTACAAGGAAGACACAATGAACCTTTGCTATATTTCTGTGCTGAAAGACTGGAGGTCAGGGCACATTTTCTTGCATGATCTAATAAAAATCATATTCTCTTTGAACTCAAGATTTGAAATTTTGCTGTTGATTTTTGATGTGGCTTTTACATTTAGGATATTTTCTAAGTTGCATAGGTGAAGACATATAATCTTGGTGTAGATTTACTGTTAAGCTTAATGGGTACTTGGTTTAAAAGGCATTCCTGTTGGTTATTAGAGACATTTTAACGTGATCTATTTGGGTTGAAATTGGATGCCTCACAAATAGCAAAAATGCTGGATTTTTGGGGGGCTTCGGCCCCTGAGCCCCCACAGGGGCCCCTGCACCGCCGCCAGGAAACCCCCCCCACAACTCATTTGATCCAGCCCTGATTAGTGCATATGGTGTGGGACACTTGCTTGTTTTAAAAAGCACCATGAATGCTGAAAGGTATGTAAAGGTTTAAGAGCAACACATGCTCCCCTCCAGACGACATCTATTCCAGGGAAGGCCTTGTGTATTTCAGCAGGACAATGCAAAACCACATACTGCAGCTATTACAGCATGGCTTCACAGTTGAAGAGTCTGTGTGCTGAACTGGCCTGCCTGCAGTCCTGATCTTTCACCGATTGAGAACATTTGGCGCATACTTAAATGAAAAGTCTGTCAAAGAAGACCCAAAACTCTCCAGCAGCTGGAAGCCTATATTAAAGAAAAGTGGGATCAAATTCCATTGGCTAAATTCAAGAAACTTGTCTCCTCAATGCCCAGACACCTCTACTCTATGTTATAAAGAAGAAGTGATGCTACACCATGGTAAACAGGCCCCTGTACCAACTTTTTTGAGACTTGTAGCAGCCATCAAATTTGAAATGAGATCATTTTGTGGACAAAATTGGAAAATTTCTCAGTTTCAACATTTGCTATGTTATTACTGTTCTATTGTGAATAAAATACTGGCTGGTGTGATTTGAAATTAATTGCGTTTTGATTTTAATTCACGATTTACACTTTGTCCCAACAATTTTGGAATTGGGGTTGTACAAAAAAAAGGGGGTGTGCTTTTTGTAATTTAAACATAGTTCAAGTTATCACTTCAATATCAAAGAAACATTTCTTGACTAGAATAAGTTGAAATGACTTTCATTTACTTGGCAACTTGAAATATATTGAGAAAATGCACACTGTTGCGCTGAACTCTTCATGCTTGATGGACAGGAAATATTGCCCTCCTCTGGCTTAAAAGCCCTCATACCACAGCATCGTAAATTTGTTGTCTGCTTCCTGCGTGTACCATGCATAGCTCTCCATTTTGCTTCATTCTTCAACAAAAGTGTTGGCTGCAGGATATTATGGCACCTGGCAAAATGTCTGAAAGGTTCAAAGGAGCAAGGGATGAGTCGCCAATGCAGTTGGATGGTTCAATCTAGGGCTTGTTCTAACAACTCAAGATACACAAGGTACAAATACAATACAAATTGATGGTTTTTCCCCCGTCTTGCCCTTTAGCTGAAAAATTTGAATACAAAGCATGTATCTAATTGTTTATAATCAATGCTGGTGAGATACCATTACACTGATACTTATAAGGTATTGTGTTGATCAAGGCTTTGCCGTGGGAAAATCAGAAAACACTGCCTCACCCTCGGCTAGAAGGTTCACCATTTGAATTTAAATAAGCAAATACGTAAGGGCCTATGACTGATTCAATATTGCAGTGATTAATATATTTCAGCTGGAAACAATTCTATTAACCCTGACTGATGCAGTATGTAGATTCTCAGTGCCCAACCCTTTAAACTCTCATTTTTCACTGAAGATTTCCCTTAAGTTGGTTCCAGGTCAGCAAAATTTTTTTTGTCATATTGAAGAAGGATGCTGCATGCATAGACAAGAGGGGTAAGAGATAAGAGGGTAAGAAGGGAAGTCCATGCAGTGCCCACTGTACAAGCCTCTGGAGGCAGTGTTATGATCTGGGGTTGCTTTAATTTTTCAGGTCTGGGCTCAGCAACAATATTCGGCAATAAAATAAAGTCAGCAGGCAAGCTGAATATACTGAATGACTGAAGATCATTCCATCAATGGATTTTTGAATTACCCTGACCCCTGTTGCCACTAGACCTCATTAACTCTGTTGTGTAGTGATTAAGTACTGAAACCCACCCACCACCCTCAACAGGCAAAGAGGACAAGAGTAATGCAACAAGGGGTAAAGCATATTTGATAACCAATAAACAGCTTGTTTGACAAAACATTTTTTTACATAACAGGCATGGTTTTGACTCCAGATTAACAGTCGTAAAATGTGCAGTTTAATTCCAATGTAGTTAATTAAACATCACATTATTTGACCAAATTTGGTGCTGATTTAGTGCACAATTTAGCTGCTGTTCATATGTTTTTATCCTCGCAACCGGAATAGTGTAAAAAGAGAGAGAGAGAAAAAAAACCTAACTACATTTCCCATCTTGCTGCGCTCCCTCTCAACACACACTGGCCAATCAATGAGAAGAATGCTTCCTCATAAAGGAA